>CAMTZC010000007.1:10007500-14807500 GCA_947086505.1 Morpho deidamia | reverse complement strand
CTTTTAGCTTTGCCATTACAGCAGTCTAAAAAACTATTAGAAGATAGTAATGACTATATGTAACTATTTATAAGAGTTATATTTTGAAAAAAGCAACCTGACTTTAAGCATTTAAAGAAAGTCTTAACTTTATTTTTAATTGACTGCCTTTTACAGTGGCAGTCTATAAGTTTATAGGTTAGTTTTGGACAAATATAAATTAATTTTTCAATTCCATAAATCTAGTTACGAGAACTAATAGATTCTATGTTAAAAGATTGTAATGTTTTAGTACTATGAACTTTGTTTTTGTACTATGTGTATAGTGCCATAAAATGTCAATAATAAACAGTACATTTAACGTAAATGAAAGGCATGATAATTCAATAACACCGTGATACACTCCCAGTTCATGCAGCCATAATATGATGAGATGATATATGAGATGTCTTTATTTTAGAGACATCGTTAAAAACAAAGCATCTGGGAAGACAAAAGTAATAATAAAAAAGTAATAATAAAATTATTTTGCTATAATCCGTGATACACTAAATAGAAAATATATATAATGCTAGTTGTATAGTGGACTATCCGTTTTTTCATACCCGATACATGCAGGATTCGTAAAAACACATGCACAAACCTCCACCACTGCCACTACAGTACACAAGCACTACACACGTTCACTATCACAAACTCAACAATCGTTTCGCCCCGCAACCGAAGCATCATCAAGAGATAGACTCCACGATAAAATAGCAAAGCGAAGCATTATCCAAATAAGTATTGTTATATAGTAATTGGTTCATCCCCACCATTTATTTTACCTCTGAACACGTGTAACAAGCTTGAACTAGAAACATCTATCATGCATCTGGGAAGCTAATCTGAGCATGTATGTAAATATGAAATAATAACCTAGCCAAGTATCCTCTAATATTGGCTTGAACTACAGTCGCAGCAGCACGCAGTTTATCTGCCCGGGACCGCTCTAAGGAACTATGCAGGGCTTCCCGGATAAAAACTCGCGCAGCCCCTAGCTGAAAGTCTGCACCTTCTGAAAAAATAACAAAAAGAAAAAGAAATTAATTTATATATCATCATCCTCCTGCCCTTATCCCACTTTAAGTGGGGTCGGCACAAAATGTTACAAACATGTTGTCACAAGATTTGGCTACGTATTTTACGACTGGCCGCCTTCCTGACTTCAACTTAACTTAGTCACCTGTTACGACACCTCGGTAAGAAATGAGGGTGGTCTATTCTACTTAGCCGAATACCACACAGTATAAATATGCATATCAGATACTTGTAATTAAAGAGGGTTGTTTTTTTTATCACAAGAATGTTTGCGCATTTATATGAACGATGTTAAAAATAATTTGAAGTACATAAATTGATGTTAAAATGAAACTTAAAATGTTTAAAAAAAATGCTACCAGTTGAAATATAAAATTGTACTCGTAAAATGTACTCGTATAATTGTTTTCTAGTTCATCAGTTTATTTTGTTGATCATTGGGTATTACTTTTATTGCAAGAAACTTACGATCGAAACAAAAAGTTTGAGAAATAGATTTATACAAATGGCAAATGTCCAAAAGTAATACCATTTTTAATACTAGAAAAACGAGACGCCGACGAAAGAGCGATTATTCCAACAGTTTTTCTAATATCTGCAATATTAGAAAAACGGGACCTGCGGCGCCACAAGGTCGAACCTATTCAAAATAGAAATCTAGATTACAAAGTACCATCTTAGAATTTCAAGTATATTTGTAGATTTGCATAGAGCGAAATATCAATGTTTTATAAAGTCACTCTGTGATAATGTAGTATTATAGTAAAAAGTAAAGTAACGGCCTGTTATTGTCCCACTGCTGGGCATAAGCCTCCTCTCTCCGTTTTTGAGAGAAGGGTTGGAGCTAAGATCTGTAGGCCTACCATAAACTCTTATTGCGACTCAATTGAAGACGTAAACGAATTTGTTTCGCGTTTTCATACCGTGACGTCTTAAAGACGCTCACTTTAAGTCGTTGCCGAATGAGCGTTAGGAGTTTGTCCTAAAAACATGTGAGTAAAAGAGACAGAGTTATCTATAGTTCATATAACGTTATCCTTTTCAAACATTATGACCCCAATGCAATTCACACTTCATGGTACGAAAAGAAAGCGGTTCGCGGTCGTCGTTTACGTCTTCAATTGAGTCGCAATAAGAGTTCATGGTAGGCCTGCTGGTAAGTTGGTCGGTAGGTAGGTAGGACGATTGTTAGTTTACACATATATCCAGAATTCTCTAGAGATATGCAGGTTTCCTCACGATGTTTTGCCTTCAACGAAAAGCTTGTGATAACTTGTGATTATCAATTAGACACAAGTTTTAACAGAATAACTCAATGATGCCTGCCCATGGTTTGAACTCGTAACTCCTCGAAAAAATCGCACAGTCTCACCGAAAACTAAACCAATATCCAAGAAAGTAATTAATTAATTATTAATGAACAAATAATAGCCGCTCGGTAAATAATTTATAAGTTCTGGTCTATTATTATTATAATAAAGAAAATCGATTATGGTTTGAATAATTTATAGAATTAGGCGTTTTAGGATTATAGCAAAATAATTTTATTATTACTTTTGGATTATGATTTGAACAAAGCTTATCGTTGTTTTCAAATTTCTTTAATTATAAGGTAATTTCATAAAAAATATCAGTAAACAACTCACTCAATATTTTAATCCATTACAACAGAAATCTTTCAATCGATTTGTTGCTGATTTTAATAAGTTTGTTGAATTGTCTTTCACTTCTCCTAACACAACTGATTTTGAATTGATATTGATGATAACAATTTTCTGAATTAGGAGTATAATAATAACTGTTTTTATCCAGATTGGAATCATTTAAGTAAGTTCATAATTACTAAGATCATTAAAGGTCATTAGATATCAAAAGATAAGGGAAAGATATGTTTTTATCAAATTATCTAATACTAGCTGTGCTTCAGCTGCGTGGAAATCAGTGTATTTAATTAAAATTTTGAACGTAAACTTGTTTATTGGAAGTCAATCATAAGAGATAGAGACATGCTGTCGCAGACTTATTTGTAGTATCTTTATAGATCTACAATTCTCTACTACATTACTTTCGTGTATCTCTGTTGGTTTATGCGGCGCACGCGATTGAATCTTCCAGCAGGCGAGTTTTTTTTATTACTGTGCGACCTCTTCAACACAATTTACATGAAATCGTAATGCATTCTTAACTTAAACCTTCCGGAAGAATTGCACTACCTTTAAGTAAAAACCGTTCAAAAATCCATTCAGTAGATTTTGAGAAAATCGATCACATACACAAAAACAGATTTTAGGGATGTTTTATTATAAGTATAGATAGATATAGATAGATAGACAGATAGTATATTTTTTACTATATAAAAGTATATTTTTAGTGCTTTATTAATCTCGTAAGAATGCATACTAATATTATAAATGCGAAAGTCTGTCTGTATTTTTGTTTATCTGAGAGTTGTAGACCACTAGAGTGACGATTTTACTAGGATTATAGGTAATCACGGATTCAAACCCTGGGCAGGCGCGAAATAGTTTTTTCTAATAATACTTATGTCTCTTATTGATAACTGCAATTTATCCAACGCTTTTAGGTGAAGGAAAACATCATGAGGAAACCTGCATATCTCTGTAGAAGTCTGGAAATAAGTATAACCTACTAATTTGGAGGAGCAGCTTGGTAGAGAAGGTGGCAAGATAGGCCTATGCCTAGCATTGGGATATTATCCCAATGCCTGTTATTAACAGGCCGTTATATTAAGCATTATGTAAATAAGACATACACACATTCTGCTAAGATACTATAGAAAATACTGTGTAATCTATTATGTTAATTAAATACCGTAAAGTATGAATACAATATATAGTAGGCGTAATTTTTGCAATCGCATTCCTAAGCTAACACTATATCACAATTTCCTGACACGTAGGTAGTATTTTTGAATTAACCATAACTCATTTCCATAATCCACAAACTCGTTTATGGATTACTAAGTTTATAATATCTTGATTTTGCTACGTCTAGGAATGCCATAATGACGAAATTGCCGACCAAGTATAGATTGCATCCTTTATTAGATCCCCAAAGTCAGGTATGCGACTTTTTTGGTATTAAATTTACTACTACAGTGACATGAATAAGTTATCCTCTGTAATTAATCCCTCTTATAATTAACCTCTGTTACTTCAAAAAATAATCTGCTACCTTCCCTTTAGACCCCAAAACCTTTGTCATCATTCTCCTGCCCTTATCCCACTGTATGGTCGGCACAACATGTTACAATCATGTTGTCACATGATTTGGCAACATATTTTACGACCGGCTGCCTGCCTGACGTCAACTTACCTTAGTCGCCTTTTACGACACCTCGGTAAGAAATGAGGGTGGTCTATTCTATGCAGCCGGATACCACACGGCGTAGACCCTAAAACCTCTGTAATAGTTTTATTTATTTAATAAGGCAATTAACAATATAAACATAATACATAGCTACAAATATATATATATATATATTTATATCAAAAGCACTTGTTTACAAGTTTACTTGAATAAAGAATATTTTGAATTCGAATTTTTAATATATATGTATATTGTATACAGCGATTATTAAATTAAGTGATATATTTAGTATAGATTGCAACAGCTTGTGCAGATTGACAACAATTATCAAGAACTATATTGATATAAAAAATTATAATAAACATAAACAACAAACAATGAATTTGAGAAAACTAAAATACGCAACCTTAAATATCCGCAACATCTATAACTTAAATTAATCATTTCAATGTTGACACTCAATAACTTAGAGAAAAATTTCAACTCACTCTGTAACTTAAAATATCTGCCTATTCCAGTAATCCAATTTGCAAAATATAAACATATCTCGGAGTTTATTACTTGCACGCGTTCACCTATTCTTTTAAAAGAGATCCCTTAAAGCTGTACTTGCAGTGGCGGTTAGAATGACTTTTTGTATTTTAATATTTTTGAAGCTATGTACTTACCATTGAAAATCAAATCGACGTAGAAACTGTAAACTCATTCAAAACAACAGAAAATGACTTTACAAAAGTAATAATAAAATTATTTTGCTATAATCCGATACAGTTAATAGTGAACGTGTGTAGTACTTGTCTATTGTGGTGGAAGTGGTGGAGGTTTGTGCATGTGTTTTTACGAATCCTGCACGTATCGGGTATGAAAATACTGATAGTCCACTATACATTAAACACTATATATATTTTCTATTTACTGTATCGAGGATTATAGCAATTTTTTTTATTATTACTTTTGTATTATGGATCTCCGCAAAGTAACGCCTAATTCTATAAATTATTTGAAAATGAGTTTTTTCTGTAGTCCAAACTTTAAATAAATACCCATTTTTTACTTAATTGCCGTTATTATTTACAAATCCACGCGCATTCGGGCACAAATGCTGAGTATAAACTTAAGAACAATACCCCCCCCTTCTCATTCAGTCTAACACAAACCTTTGATAACTTAAAAACTCGATATTTTGTGCTTCCCTTATATTTTAACTTATCGAGGTTCTACTGTATATTATAACGGCAAAAGTTCATGATTAAATGTGTTAGTTATTTATTTAATGCTCCACATTAAACATAGTCACGCGTAATGTTTAAACTACTATAACTATTTAACTTTTTTTTTTAGTATTTCGAATGGAATTTTAGTGTTTGGACTGGTAGTAATAAATTGGCAACAACAATAAAACAAAAAACATGATCTTAGTCTAAAACGAGATACCTATAGGTACCGTCTTTAACATAACCTGTTCTGCGATAAACTTTGTTGTTATTAAAACATATTGAATGTTTTAAAGTAAGTCCCATACAAAATATGGTAGATTATGAATATCGAGAATTCATTAGCCAACAACGAGCTAAAAATTTGAAGTGTCATAAATAAAGTCGCCTATCTTTTTAAATAAATTATAGTATCTAACTGTAGACCCAGTTATCTGTATCTTTAGATATTCTTTCTATTAGTATGCCTATAGATGACAATCATAGACGAACCACTGGGCAGGCCTGTTTACAATTGGAATATTGACCCTGTAGCATTGATAATGCTATTAGCCAATAGTAAGAATGGTTAAACGGTCAACAGCTCAATTAGTCAGTAAGCAACGAAAATAACGTCAGTTCAACAGCAGGTTACATAAAAGACCCAAGAAATATGACTCAATTTGTAATATATGCAGAATAATTCGCTACTAACACTTAACATAATTATAAAGTAAAATTTTGTACTGAGCGGAATAATCTTTAAAGATTACGCATCTTAATTAAGATTTAAAAAACACTAAGCTAGTGTAAAATAATAAAAAAATCCCCATACCAGCTCCGGTGGCTGGCATCTCGGCGAGTATGGAGTTGCAAATCTCTCTATAAGGTGTAGAACGCGGCGGCACAGTTTTCAAAAGATACCTGCGGAATAGATAATGTCACAACTTAAAAATAAATTGTCTACAATGTGTTATTTGTGTGTTCTGGTGATCTATAGTTTTTTTTTCTATTAGATGGCACAGTTTTTTATAAACTGCTTTTATACCTAGCTTGCTTTATAAGCAACTAATGTGCTTCCCTTGATAATTATTATTAAAGCATAGTAGATAATCATAAACAAAACAAATTATACGTCAAATTAGGTATAGAATAGTTTACGTCTTGAATTGAGTCATAATAAGAGTTCATGGTAGGCCTGCAGATAAAAGCAACTAACTGTATGTCTTACCGATATCTCTCCACAAAGTTCTGAAAGGGTATTCGTATCGGATAGCCCATTTGTCTAATCTTGATGGTATCGAGCATGCCGGTGTAGCGAAGCTGAGCGAGAACGCATGGCATATCGAATTTCATTGCAGTCTTGTCCGTGTTGGGTTTGATGCAACGAACGAACCATGGGTTGCATCTTGACATAGATTCTAGCAGTGAGTGGAGACTGTCGGAGAACCTTTTTTTTAAAAAAAGAAACAAAAGTTTTCAGCCTGAGGCAAAGAATTTAAAATAAAGATCCAGAAAATTAATTAAAAAAAATAAACAATAGTACTGATTCTAAATCAATTTTCGAATATAGATAGCCACCATCGATATAATATGATAATAAACTTTTTTTTATCTTTTCCACAAAAAAAGTAACTAAAGTAACGACGTGTTACCATCCCATTGCTTGCCTCCTCTTTCCTTATTTAGCGAGAAGGCTTGGAGTGGAACCCTCGCGCTGCTCCAATGCGGATTGGTAGGTAACATACATGTCACAGGAATTCTTAAAAAATTCTTCACGATGTTTTCCTTCACCATAATAATTATACTTTTCTGTACGGTAGCGTAAGGACAACATATTGCATAGATAGCATGTTATAAAATTAAAATTTATTTACCTAGCAGCCACAGTTGGAGTCCTGGGCTTCATGGTCACAAAACGACCATTGGCACCTCTCGGGAGGGTCTTGTTATTATCATGCTGAGCTCGAAGCTGAGCTGACATCTCAGCCACTAAAGGAACTTCACTGCTACATAAAAGTTCTAGTACATCTCCACGAAGTGCATCCCTATTTTTGTCTAAGAAACCTTCTACATTATACCATACTTGCCCAGCATAATGTTTTATCTATAAAGACAAGATTTAATTATAAATAATTTAGTAGCATTTCGAATAGACGTTAAGCAATATTACGATTCTTACCCCAAATTCATTTGCTCCCAATCTTGGCCTAGAGTATAACTCGTTAAGAGCATGATTATAATGGCACTTTTCTAGGAAAGAGGCGTCTGATGCCCGCGGGAAGTTGCTTTCATCATCTAAGAGATGCAAAATACCTACTGGTTTCTTGCTTAATAGTTGTATTACTGAAAAGTTAAATATCGGTCATAATATGAATAAACGGTCAATTATGAATAAACCAAATATACCAAATGAATCTTCTGTCAAAGATTTACCTGGTGAGTTATCATTCCACGTGAGATTGGACCATTCCAATCTTTCTTTTTGGTATTCTTGTTGCTCTAATTTAAAAATATGTTTATTGAAATAATGTTGCAGAGTTTCGTTAGCGTAATTTATACAAAGCTGCTCGAAAGAATTCTCTTCCAAATCTTCGAAGCCGAAGATGTCGAGGAGAGATATCCGGTGAGCGTCGTGTAATCCAGCACGGTGGACTATCGAGTTTATTCGAAGAACTAACCAGCTGAACAGTGAGGAGTAAAGTGCTTTAGCAAAAGCATCTCTTGCGTCTAACGCTTGGTCAATTGGCAGTGGAGACCGCATGCGCTCCGCCCTGGCTGCGGTTACTCTAGTCGTGAGAGCTCTCGCCAACTCTTCGGCAGGTACTTTAAGTAAATGAGCCGCCCATCGAACTTCCGCACCTCCACCTAACTGGACCCCTTCCTGCCCATGCCTCAATTGTCTTCTATGAAAATAAACATTACCTAAATGCAGAACAGCTGCTAAAACTTTAATTATATCTTCTCGTTCGGCATCTCCAATACCAAGAACTTGCATAGCTCCACATAAAGCTGACCAATCAGCGCCAGCACCAGCTCCACCAGAGTCACCGCCTTGGTTCAAATAGAAATAATGTTCAGCCGTCAACAACCCTCTGGACTTTCGTTGTTCTTCATCAAGACCTGCTAGTAATTCGTAGAAAACATGATAATTTCTCTCACCAGGCGATTGCGTAACGATGCGTGATTTCTCTAATAAATAATGTGCGACTCTCGCACCGGCTAACGCGCCATCTTTAAAGTAAAGTTCCAGTAATTTACCGAATCGACTAGAATTGTGATTTTTTGGTGTCCTAGCATTACCGAACGCTTCAAGTAGCGGAGCAGCTTCAAGAATCTGTTCGGAGACGGGCGCTCTGCCAGGCGGAGCGGGTGCTACTGCAGCGAGGAATTGGACGGCCAACTTCGTGGATTCCGTTTTGCCTGCCCCGGATTCTCCAGAAATGAGTATCGCTTGTGGATACGGTAGCGAGGATCGTGCTGCAGCCGCTATTGCGAACAGATGTGGTGGAAGGTCCCCTAATGCCTCCGCAGCATGGTACCTAGAAAATGAAACTAGTGTAATAGATGTATACTAGCTGTGCCAGCGGCTTAGCCTGCGTGGGAATCGGTGTGACACAATTTTTTTCTAGAATTAAAATTTTAAACATAAAAGTAGTTATTGTGAGTTAACCATAAGAGATAGAGACATACTATCCCGAACTTTTTTGAAGTAGTTTGATAGATCTACAATTCTCTAGTACATTATTTTAGCGTATCTCTGCTGGTTTACGCAGCACACATGACTAAAGCTCCCAGCAAGGAAGTTTTTTAACAACTGCTCGATCTCTTCAATACATTTTACATAATACCGATGTGTACTATTTACCTAAACCATCCGTCATTTTGACAAAATCGATTACATACAGACAGACAGCTTTGTGGGACTTTGTTTTATAATAAGTATAGATAGATAGAAATAAAACACTATTTCCCTTGATCATTGCGTCACGCGTGAACGGAAGGAACAATCTTGCTAATTCTGTTTTTCTTATGTCAATTATTATCAAAAGAAGGTTCTTATTACATAAAAAGTATTTGGTAATTATAGCCAAATATTAAAAATACGAAACTAATAGCTCGATTTTCATTTTTAATTTACATAACCATTTTACTCCTAATGCAAGTTTGAAATATTTTTATTTCATCTAATTTATAAACCACTTATATAATTTTATGTGTTTTTGTATCAACATCATATTTATTAACACCTGATAACATTTTGATGAACCCGTTATTCAAGTCTTTTAAGATGAGAAATTTAGTAATAAAAGCATGGAAGATTAGGTTTGTCACATTATTACTTTTAATGTTTCTCATTTTCACTATACATTATATACATTTAAGGAGAATTTCGCTTTCTTTTACTCGAAAACAAAATGAAAATCGTTTAATCAACAACATCACAGTTTCAATTATCAATCCAATTTACTGTTTTTTGTTGTGAGCAGATAAATCGCTCCATCCAGAATAAGATAACATGTTCTATGCTTATACACGTAATATGTAAATTTATACTTCGGATACGGCGAAATTTTTATAATCCCTAAAAGAATTTTTTACATCTAACCATTATGCAAACATAATACAATATGTATATGTAAATAAATCATTTGCAATTATAAAAACATTAATAAAGACTAAGAAGTCAAGTTAAAAAAAGCTTTTCAAAAATTTCACGTCCCTACTGTTAACCTTTGAGGAGTTCCCTCATCTGGAGCCAATATTGGTAGCAGCATCAGGTCATGCTTGTCATAAACCTACATTGTCATCGGGACTGAATCAATATATAAAATTTCAGCTCAATCCGACACCGGCAAGTTAGTCAAATTTAAGATTCCACCTTTACATGCATATATTTTAAGTTGAATGAAAGTTTTTAATCTATCCTTATTATAAAACAAAGTCCCAAAAAGTCTGTCTGTATATAATCGATTTTCCCAAAATCTACTGAACGTATATTTGTAAGGTTTTCAGCAAAAGATAGTGCAATACTTCCGAATGGTTTAGGTAAATAGTACATATCGGTATTATGTGAATTGTGTTGAAGAAATCGCGCAGTTGTTAATAAACTTGCTTGATGGGAGCTTTAGTCGCGTGTGCTGCGTAAACCAGCAGAGACACGCTAGAGTAATGTACTAGAGAATTGTAGATCTCTAAAAATACTACAAAAAAGTCCGCGGTAGCATGTCTCTATCTTTCACGGTTAACTCACAATAATTACTTTTTCACAATATTCAAAATTTCGAAAATTCGGGATAAGTATCATAAATCACTGCATTCCACGTGGGCAAAGCCGTTGTTGGCACAGCTAGTATATAAATAATATAAAATTTGTATATCATTTATATCAATAAACTTTTATGTACCTATTATAACATTACGATGCATCTTTGTGTTACCATGGTTTCTGTAAGTAGGCGAACTTGAATTACCATTGTAAAATTACCTTCTAGCTGTTTGTAATCCGTACAACGCGTCGACTGGCCTATAAGGGTTCACAGCTACTAGTATCGAGCCTGCATAAGTGTATATAAGGCCCTGTTCGTATCTGAGCTTCAGGTTCCAGAGCAGCGCCGCTTCGTGCAGGTCGTGGAGACGTGTCATATCCTCCACGCCGGTGGGTCCGAGTTCCTCCCGAGGCCACACTGGGTCACCTTCTTCCTCAGCATTACCCATTTGTAGAGCGAATGTCTGGGGCTGCGGAAGACAAGGAAAAAATGGACTATTGCGTCAAATTTAGGACAAAAGTAACGATATCAGGTGAGATTTTGTCGTCGAGCCTATCCCCTAATGTTGCTTAGGTTACGAGGCAAAACGAATGTTGAGATTGTCGTAATGAATGTGTGTAATAATTGGTGGTGATATTTAGTGATACGTGCGATAACAAATCGTGCTTATAAAAATAATCATTATTAAACCTTATAGGTATGAGAACGGTTCCTGCTTCCTACACTTTAACAAACGCAGATTATAGCAAAATAATTCTATCGCTATTTTTGTACTAAGGAATTCCGCGGAGTAACGTCTACTTCTATAAGTTATTCAAACTTAGTATGTGATTATTGGGTTATAACAAAATTCTCTCATTAAAGTAGATAAAAATCGCATATCAATAGATCTAATTCATTATTGAGTTCAGTAAAAAAAATTACTACAACTGCTACAAGCGCTTAAATACTACTTTAACTTTATACTATATTAATTTTATTATATTTTACTTTTCTATTTCTATTATATTTTATTTTAATTTTATGAGATAGCAATAATGACCAATTATAGGAGGCGGTAGAAACAAATGATCCACTCGAGGAAAGAAATCTCTGTCTCTACAATTTCTACGATTTTTTATTAACTGTACCCGCAACTGTCTTTTCATTAATTTATAATGAAATAGTAGGTTTCATTTATTTCGTTGAGAACAATTAGATTTAATCGATTTCAAAAAGAAGGAAATTCTCCATACGATTGTATTTTTTAAAACTTTATCACCCAATTTCTTCTTCATTTATAAAGTGCCAAACTGTTCCTTCGTACGCGTCAAATTAAATGTCAATATACTCACAATTATGTAGTACATATTAGCTATTTTCCTGGTCCCCAAGGAAAAGCTGGATTTTTTATCCTTCATGTTAGCCCGTTACATAAGCTACACTTTTATCAAATTTCTACAAAATGTTCCAATCGATTAGCAGTGAAAGCGTAACAGAGAGACAAACTTTCGAATACATAATATTTACTAGTTTCAACCGCGACTTTTACGAATGTGGTTAATCAAAGTTCTACTGTAAGTAGAAAAATTTGCTAGACCCTTAATAGAGACGTTTCTTGCAAGTTGTTTTTAAAATTTAATATTTATTCGTAATTCTAATTGGTTATGACAAAAGCTCGTTTTGGAAAAATCGATATTAAACCGAACCGAACCTAGAAATATATTTGTATAGATAGAGCAATTAATAAAACAATGTATTTCTTATAAATAGCACAGCTATCAGACTTTACGCAATAATTAAATACTCGTAGGTACCATACCTTCCATACCTACGCCATACCATTTTTAATGTCACGTATTTTGGAAATGTACGTGACATTTAAAAACTATTTAAATGTTTTTTCTTTACAATATAATTAACTAAAGTTCTCCTCGCAGAATTTGTTTTAATCATGAAAATATACCGATAAAATTAACAGGGATGAATAAAAATATTACTTATATTAAACACATGTTTAAAAGTGTGTTCTATCATAAAACAAAACTCCCAAATTATCGTAAATATTTATAATATCATCATCATTCTCCTGCTCTTATCCCACTCTAAGTGGGGTCGGCAAAACATGTTACAAACATGTTGTCACATGATTTGGCTACGTATTTTACGACCAGCCGCCTGCCTGACGTCAACTTACCTTAGTCGCCTTTTACGACACCTCGGTAAGAAATGAGGGTGGTCTATTCTATGCAGCCGGATAACACACGGCACATACCTTAGTCGCCTTTTACGACACCTCGGTAAGAAAGGAGGGTGGTCTATTCTATTCTGCCGGATACCACACGGCCAGTAAATATTTATAATACATAAGAAGTAGTTTTTATCTAAATATCAAAATTCTATAGAAATCATCAACCGGATTTTAAATATATATAGAAAAATATCCGAAAATGATGTTCCGATCATTTAACTAATTTCACCATGTTCGTCTACTTTCAGCTCATTATGCTAATGATCTGTCACTTTGGACCCTATAATATATTTTCTTGTGAAAGAATTACCGAATCATAAAATATATGGATAAAATTATATTATAACATGGCTGATATCACCTTTATTACAAATTTCGTACATTAATGGTAATAAAAATGGCGTTAAGAGCGGAAGCTTAAATAAAAAAGATAATAATCCTGAATCACATGGAACCGTTGCATAAATAAGCATACTTTGGCATTGGATTAAGATAAAATAATGTTTTTTTCTGAACTCCCTTTTCTCTATCTAATATCTGGAGTAAGAACCGGTCCGGAGGAGTATGAAATTTGGCAAAGTTATAGATTATATAGATAGAATTGCAGAATGCTAATGTACTTTTTTTATTAATGCATTTAAGAGCTCATGAATAAGAGCCCCGTATGTTCTTTATTTTAGTCTTTAACTTTTGGATATTTTTATTTAAATGTCATATTGATCTGAAGAATTGACCCAACGTCTTGTATGCGGTTGAGTAGAATAGACCACCCTCATTTCTTTCCGAGTGTCGTAAAAGGCGACATAGGTAAGTTAACGTCAGGCAAGCGACCGGTCGTAAAATACCTAGTCAAATCATATAACAACATGTTCAAAATATGTGCCGACCCCACTTAGAGTAGGTTAAGATGAGGAGAATGATGAAGTATTTATAAAACGAATTAATGTTTTAAAATAGTTAAGCAACTGGACTGTGACGTCTTGGCGTAGTAAAAAAGTAAAGTAACGGCCTGTTACTATGCCCACTGCTGGGCTAAGGCCTCCTCTCTCCATTTTTGAAGAGAAGGGGATTGGAGCTAAGACCTACCACGCTGCTGCAATGCGGATTGGTAGGTTACACATATCCCTAGAATTCTCCAGAGATATGCAGGTTTCCTCACGATGTTTTCCTTCACCCAAAAGCGTGTGATAAATTACAATTATCAATAATTTAAATAATTAAATCCAATCTGTGATATTCTTTTCCAATAGCACCATCATATCGTGTAAACTTAAAATTTAAATTAAACTAGCTGTGCCCACAACGGCTTCGCCCGCGTGTATTTCAGTAATTTATGAAACTTTTCCCGAATTTTCGATTTTTGAATATGAAAGTAGTTATTGTGAGTTAACCGTGAGAGATAGAGACATGCTGTCGCGGACTTTTTTGTAGTATTTTTATAGATCTACAATTTTCTGCTTTAGACAGCGCAAGCGACTAAAGCTCCTAGCAAGCAAGTTTTTTAACAACTGCGCGATCTCTCCGGTACAATTTACATAATACCGATATGTACTATTTACCTAAACCATCTGGAAGTATTGCACTATCTTTTGGTTAAAACCGTACAAAAACACGTTCGGTAGATTTTGAGATCGATTACATACAGACAGACAGCTTTTTGGGACTTTGTTTTATAATAAGTATAGATAGGTATGGTCGAATTTCGGCCACTGGGCTCCTACTAGTATTCATAATTGTGATGGAATACTATAAGTAAAGTAGCAGCCTCTTATTATTCCACTGAAGGGCTGCCTTTTTCCGTTTTTGAAGAAAAGGGTTGGAATTAAGACCACTAAACTGCTGCAATGGTAGGTATCTTGCACATATCCCCAGAAATATCTGGAGATACGCAGGTTTCCTAATGATGTTTTCCTTCCACAAAAAGCGTTTGATAGATTGCAAATATCAATTAGACACATAAGTTTTAACAAGTTTATGGAACAATTAGCAATAATTGAACAAAAAAAACTTATAAATTATAACAGCATAACGTAATACCCAGTAACTTAGTTCGAGAATAACGAAACTGGCACCGAACTCCAGCCAGATGGAAAATTATTACGTCCCGGCATACTTGCGTATGACATAACTAATGACTAACACTCTTGTATCAGTCCATCAAGCTCGCAACTAAAAGAATTTCGCTGTCGACGTCGTTCTCATTTACACATTTCAATGCGCGTTGGCCTCCTCAATTAATTCTTTGCGCTTACACTGGATAGGCAATGGATTCTGTACTCCAAATGTTTCCGCTAATACCCTCGAGGAAAATCCTGCAAGGTATAATTTGTGGTCGTTTATTACGCGTGCAGTCGGTCAAGAGAGTAACTAATAGTGCCTCGCAGTTAATTTTATTTAATGTTACTGTTACATGACCCTCTATTATAAAGGATTGTAATCTAAAGGCGACCTTAATAAATGTCATTTCCCCTTTCTCATAATTTAATATGTCCTAAAAACCTACTATGATTGAAATGTGTTTTGCGTTATATTTCATGTGTAAAGTTATGACTATGAGCAGTGATAGTGCGTAAGGGAGGACCCTTAACAAAGGGTACCAGGTTCAAACTTATGTTATACTAGCAAAGCCCCGCGGTTTCACCCGCGTCCATACAGATCTCGTGGTAGTGGAAAGTCTACGAAATCGGACTATAGATTTATTTTGTAGATTATTTAATTATAAAAAATGGGTATCATTAGTATTCTTGGAATAAGACTTAACTCACCAAGTGCAGGCCCTGCTATAACGGTAGGTTAGGTTTGTTATGGCATTATTTGATTTCGATTTACATTCTTAAATTCGTAAAATCTTTTGATTGGGATGTCGGATTTTAATAATTTAAAAAGTATTTTACAGGTATTGAAACAGTTATTCATAAAATATCATTTAATGGGATAAGGATTAATACAAAGATATGAATAAAATGGTTTGATTATTGTCGACACTTTTACCAACTTTTACAATGTAAAAGAGTAGTTATATTGGCATAACTATAATAGTTAGACATATGGTATCGCGGACTTTTTTGTGGATATTGATACATTCTATAATACTGTAGAACATTTTTTTGTTCTATCATCAATAGTTTTCGCAGCGCACGCGATGATAGATGTTTACGACTAAATTTTTCCCAACTTATTACAATTTTATTAGGGATCCCTATTTTTTTTGAAAATGACATATAGCCTATGTTGCTCAGTGAAAAAGCAGCTTTCCAATGGTGAAAGAATTTTTGATATCGGTCCAGTAGTTTTTGCGTGAAAACGTAACAAACATACATACAAACATACAAATCTTTCCTCTTTATAATATTAGTATAGATATATTAACATAATCAACGCAATATTCTATTCTTAAGTGTTTACGTCCAAAAAAAAACATTGAGATTATGACTAATTCTAATATAGTGATAGGGAAGGAAGAAGTAAAAAGAACGACTTATAGTACGCGGCAATAAATATTGCACATCGAGACTCAGACAGAGAAATCCGCTAGATTCTGCTTCATAAAGCATCGTCTCTGTCGCACAGACTGACGAACCCGAGTGTGACAGTGACAGCGCTCTACGAAACCGAATTAGCCGGCTGTTTCGTTCTAAGTTCTCGATGCGCATTATTTATTGCCGGGTACTATACGGTACTTGAATAATTATTCTGCACTAGTACAACCGTGGTTACCAATTCCTCTGGAATAAACCCTACTCACATTGTTAATTTCCTATGTTAAGAATTTTATGTTTTGAATAAAATTCACCACGCAATCAAATCCTTTTTGTTCATTTCATAAAACTCAATTGTAAATACACCTGCTTCGATAATTAAGTTATAGAAATCTAAGAAATCTAAAGAATAAACTACACTAAATCTTGCCATTAAAAAAAATCTGATATTCATTTCGAGTTGAAATTTTTGGTACGTGACGAAATTGGTGTTATTTTTGAAGTTAATAAAACTTCTTCGGTAAATGCTGTGGGCAGTAATTCGAGGTGACTTTAAACCTTATTTCCAAAAAGAATGAAGGAAGGCATTAGCCCAATGATGAAATAGCAATGGGCCACTACTGTCCTACAATAAAAGGTTGCTATTGTATGATATGAATGTGACGTCTGTAAACAAAATTGAAAATAATCCTTTTCTGATATATTTTTTATATAATTAGCTGTGCCAGCGGCTTCGCCCGCGTCGAAATCCGTTGTCACAAAAAAAAATCCAAATTGAAATTTTGAACATAGAAGTAGTTATTGTGAGTTAACCGTAAGAGATAGAAACATGCTATCGCGGACTTTTTTGTAGTATTTTTATAGATCTACAATTCTTTAGTACATTACTTTAGCTCTAGTAACTCTGCTGGTTTACGCAGCGCACGCGACTAAAACTCCCAGCAAGCAAGTTTTTCAGCAACTGCTCGATCTCTATAACACAATTTACATAAAACCGATATGTACTATTTACCTAAACCATCCGGAAGTATTTCACTATATTTTGGTGAAAACCGTACAAAAATCCATTTTGTAGATTTTGAGAAAATCGATTACATACAGACAGACAGCTTTTTGGGACTTTGTTTTATAATTATTTGTAATGATATAAATGCAGCCATGCTTAAAGATATAAAATAGATAAATATAATGCAAACATAAATAATGTCTAATTGGGAGGTTAAAAGTTGAACAATGTTGCAATAATTATATATTTCAAATTAATCAAAAGTTATTATAAAATACAATGATTATTTAAAAATCGTTCCAGTTGTTCTGGCTCACAAATTTTCATGAATAAACATATTTAGTGAGATTTGTAATATTTATCTATGGTCAAGGACGTTAAGCGTCAGATATTTATGAAACATATATATTGCCTTCCTTAAGATTCATTGAAATTTTAATACAAGGGACATTTTTTGGTTCTATCATATATCATAACTTTTACTCTACCACGAAATATAAATACATATAAATAAATATATGTAATGTCGTCCGTCCTCAAAGTACGTAACTTTATACTTGTGTTATGGGTGACAGACAACTGGTAGATAAACTACATATATAATTTTAAATACATACTTAAAGATAAACACACCCAGGCTCGAAGAACCAACAATTGTTTATAGAAAAGTCGGCCCTCGGCGTGAATCAAACCAGCGACCCGCGGAACTGAAAGCAGGGTCACTACTCGCTGCGCCAACAGGCCAGTCAAAATAGTGTAAACAGTAGTTAACTACTATATAGCATTGATAAATAATTAATTCAAAACGCCCGAAAAAATATGTCCTATCTCTAATTTTAAGCTAAATCACTTTTTAACGGCATTGGGTACTACTGCCAATTATTTACCGAATCAACATTTATTATCTACTAGAAAATTTGTAAATAAATAAACATATTTAGAGTCAGCTGGTTTTTATTTCATGAAAATAATTGCGAAAGTATTAATGTCATTTGCCATTTCACAGTTGATATGTTCTCGAGACTAAAGGTGCCAATGAAAGGATTTACAAATTCCAATTTAATAAATAAAAATATTTTTTATGCGTGTATAACAGAAGTGCGGAAAATACAAAAAAAACTTACAAGCATATAATAAAAGAATATAATAAATTAGGACATTAGGCAAGTAATTTCACAGTATCAATCCTGGCCCCGAAGTCTTTATTTACTAATAACCTTTCTTCCGTCGTGCTAAGAACTAATCAAATATATCTCTCCATTTCAATAAAAAAATTAATGTTTTTCATGGCTTTTAAAACTTCACTGGAAAGAATCTGTCAGTCTAGAAGGCATTTAAAGGGTCCTGTGAAAATTGTGTCCTCGTTAAAATCTTCGCCACTTAAGCAATGTCTTATTGAGGGCGATATTACCAAAAATATAGGCGTCCCGTCGGCATACCATAAACTCTTATTGCGATCCAATTTTTCATACCACGTCTCATACCACTCATTCAGTAACGTCTTAAAGATGCATACTTTAAGTCGTTGCTGAATGAGTGTTTAGAATTCGTCCTAAACTAGATAGTGAACGTGTGTAGTGCTTGTGGTGGCGGTGGTGGAGGTTAGTGCATGTGTTTAACAATTCTGCATGAATCGGTTATGAAAAAACGGATAGTCCACTATACATTTCGCATTATATATATTTTCTATTTACTTTATCGCGGATATAACAAAATAATTTTATTACTATTGAAACATTTGATACATTTCCATAAACTATAATATAAGAGTAAAGACATCAGTACAATAGAATCAGGGTCAAAGAAGTTCAAAGTTTGGTACTTTAAGTTATTAATAAAAAGGAGGAAGACATTTGTATGTTTAAACAAGTGGTAAAACATGCAGAAATAGGTTCTTAACGCTAAAATTACCAATTACCAGCGCGTATAAAAAATATTATTAAAAATATATTTTTAGTTTATCTCACATACTAATACATGTGAGAGCTGTGATAGCCCAGCGGTGAGACCGTGCGAATCTTTCGAGGTGGTCACGGGTTTTAACCCCGGGCAGGCACCAATTAGTTTTTCCATTAAAACTTATGTGTCTAATTGATAATTGCAATTTATCAGACGCTTTTCAATGATGGAAAACATCGTGAGGAAACCTGCATATCTCTAAAGAATTCTGGCGATATTTGTATATTTGTATTTTCTCTCCAGAAACGGAGAGAGGAGGCCCTATGCCCAGCAGTGGGACTGTAACGGGCCGTTACATTATTATTAGTATGTACAGATGTACATATAATAGTTATACATCTATATATATATATATATATATATATATATATATATATATATAACTATTTAAATCTCAGTCGCACTTATCCGTATCGTTTTGTTTTAAGGTCCTTTGCCTGGAAGAGATCACTTTAAGTGATAAGGCCGCGCTTTGTGTATCATTTGTGTGGACAATAAAGTTATCTAAAATAAATAAATAAAATAAAACATACATTGCACATCAAAACATCCAAGCATATATCCTTCAAAAGTGGAACGGATATCCGATGACGCATCTTCCTTGATCCGTATTTCGTTCTAGGACTCTTCTTCAGAATCGGAGTTATCACTTTATTTACTTTGGTCCTCTTCTGTCTTCGTATTACAGAGGGGGTGATATATAAATCTGATAGTTCGTGGTTGGGGGAATCACGTGGGGTGGGCGCGAAGCGTACGCGCATTGATGATTTAATTTAATCTAGAAATGGTCCTCACTGAATACGAAATTGAAGAAGATATTGACTTCGTTATTCTTATCTTCTTATGTAATTTAAAAAACATTTATTACATTTGCTATTCTATGAACTTTAACCCGCTCTATTGAATTAAAAAATATAAAATCGTAGTTACACAAATAACTTTGTGAAGTGTCTTACAAAAAGCTAATGTTATAATATGCTAATGCTAATAGCTTTTCTGATGCGTACAGCCAAAGTATGGAATTCCCTTCCTGTATCTATCTTCCCGGATTCCTACGATTTGCATAGTTTCAAAACACGAGTGAATAGGCACCTACTTGGCAAGCGCGGTTCATCTTAGGCTGCATCTTTCGCTCATCATCAGGCGAGATAGCAGCCAGGCGCTAGCCTTATCGCATAAAAAAAATGATTTTCAAAACCGTATATAATTATTTTTAATTTCACACATCTTTTAATCATTTTGATAACAGTATTACACTATTAAAATCGAATATGACGCATGCAAATTGCAATATAAAAAATAATTATATCTTTTTGAGACAACTTTGCGTGCCTTTTTTCATGTCTATAACTTAAAAAACCTAAATGTTGTCGAAATAGATTCCATTTAATTATAACAATGTATGAAATTTGCTAGGTTACATTTGATTTATAAAATTCTGCTGTTTTAAATGTAAACATCGTTGTTTCTAAAGAATCTTGTGCTGTTCAAAGCAAAATATGTGGTCTACAATTAGGGTTGCTAATTGCTAAAAAGTATTATACATTATAAATATTCGATACTTTTACTGTTTACAAAAATAAAGTATACAAAATGCATCAAAATGCTTAACGCTATAAGTTTTATAACTTAGATCCTCACCCATATATTTTGTATTTAGTCAAAAGGTTTTTCGATATAGTGCAGCCGCAAACTTATATTTTTTCTATTATAAAGCTATTGTACTTTATTGAGCTTGTATTGTAGGTTACAGTCTGTTAAAGAAATTAATAAGTTGTGCGAGAAAGCTTTAAAATTTAAAACCTTAATTTTTCTAAAATACAGTTCAAGATTCTTCTCAGACATAAATATACTATATTTCTAATAAAAAAGTTGGAAGCCCTATCTAGACTACGCTAATATTTCTCGCGGACATTGTGGTATTCATCGTTAACGTAATTTCTCTCGTAACGTTTGTCATTGAGATACGCTCGATTGTTAAAAAGAAGACTTTCTGTTTATCTCTGTCAAGTGTACAAAAATCTATTTTATATATAGTGCATTAATCGCGTGTATTATATGAACTCATAAAAGGTGATTTGTAGCAATAAATTTATTTATATTTATTGAAATAAAAGTAAAAGACTTTTTTTCGTCTGAATTTAGTTGTATTAAGAACAAGGAATATACTTTAAATTTCTTTTAACAATAAAACTAAAATGTGAATGCAACTACTGTGCCAACAAAAACATAAATAAAAAATCATTTTTTAAAGATTGACGCTTATTAGCCAGTATACGGTTTAAATGTGTTTAATTCATAGTTATTGTACGTTTTTTTCAACTGACTGTTAGCTCTAAAGGCTTTTACAGAGACATCGGGCGGTACGGGCGAACACAGAAGCATCGCCGAGGAGAGATATTGTACTAGAGTAAGTCATAGGCCGGCCTGTAAGTAAGAGTGTCGCAAATAATGAGAGGGAAAAGGGAACTTATCTTAGTGGAATCACAAACAAACCAAAGAGATTTATAATTAGTTTCATTTGCTTTCTCTTTAATTTCATAGAACATGATGCTTTCTTACTCTAGTGTAAGTCTATGATTTAACTAAATTCTCACTATGCACTCCTATGAACAACACTTAATAGTTTTTATTTTGAACAAAGTCAACAACAATTCACAGATTAATTATGTTACACCACAAAAAACAAGTCTGTTAAATATAATTTCGCACAAATTCAAATTAAATTCACATTTTCTTCACTAGTAAATCTCACAGATACATCATGAGAGACAGTGAAAGCACTTATATCTGAACTGCACTGCATCCCGCAATCTACTAGTAACTGATAGCCACATATAAGCCTTGCCAACTGAGTGCGGGTTAACGGCACCTGTCCTGTCTGGACTTTCTAAGTATTATAACTAAGTAGAATTTAATGAGTGCTTAGATATAATTAACTTGTGCTTGTACTGAAGTCGAAATTGTATATCCAATATCAAACGTAGGGAATATTATGATTTCAGACTTCGAGGATTGTTTATTTACCTAAGCCCATATAGTTTTTAACTAGAGTAGAGTAGAGGAGAGGAGAGGAGAATAAAATGTGTCCTGAAGGCATTTGCTTTCTCTTTTTTCCAGACAGAGGCTATCTATCCGCCTCTCTTTTTTATTTGTGATTAGATAAAGATAATGGATTTTCCATCTTCCCTTTCTTATTATTTTTTGATACTCGCACTCACAGATCTGCTAAAGGCCAGACCAAGCTTGCTTGCATGTTTTATTATGGCTCTGTAGAATTTAGGATTTAAAAAAATAAATAAAATTGTCTATAAGAATACACGGGTACAAACTAGTAGTACACGGATATAATATATATAACACTAGTTTTTTCCCGCTTTTATTTAGAACTATTTAAGATAAACAGTACTACGGTAAATCATTTTTGTGTAACTCCAATGGTTTAGGCAGCGTACACTGAGATAGCTCTCAGAGACCAGATTTTTACGACTTGACGTGTATCGTTATAATACATAAAATCATTACAAATTGTAGCCTATATGTTATTCCGATGTATAACCTATATAACTGTAATGTTTAATCCAAATTCGTCCAGTAGTTTTTTGAAAGAGTAACAAATATCCATCCATACTCACAACCTCGCGTTTATAATATTAGTAGGATAGGATAGGATTATATATTCATATAATCCTATCCTATCCTACTAATATTCCTATCCTACTAATTGGCTTATATATTCATATAAGCCAATCTTTACTTAAAATAGATTGTATGAAATTTGAACATGCAGGTTGAATTTATGTTTATAAATGTCAGTATTATTAGTACTATAAAGAATAATTAGGTAATTATAAATTAAACGCTTAATGTGAGTATTTATAGATTATAAGAGAAATTATTGTTCGCTTGTCGAAGAATTATGTCAATCACAAACCTCTAAAAGAAATACCTAAGCCGATTAAAATAAATACTCTACAGGATCAATTGGAAATTGTATCTAAGATCTCTTGTTAATTGTAAGTGAGCTTGTTGAAATACATTTGTCATGTGCCACTTTCATTATTTTCTACTTTTTATTAAACGTATTACTAGGAATTCAAACACGAATGATAAAAACTCATAGAGACATAAGGCATAGGCAAGCGGCTGCCAGGCTCGCAGCAAATGCCGGAGTCGACTCTCTATCAACATTCCGTGGTACGTCTTGCGTTACACGATCAAATGTTTCGATTAAGCCGTCATTACACTAAACTTATTAAATCACAAATAATTACGATACATAGATTATATAATTTATAATTTAATTTAATTAAAACACCGGTAAATATCTTTTTAATGTTTTAAATTTAACCGTAAGTATTTTTACACTTTTATTAGACATTTATAACACTGTTTTTATTGGATGTATACCGCCAATCTAAGTGTGTTAATTATAAAAAAAATAATATTGTGGCATTTCAAACATTTATCAGTTGTCATGCACGCTTCTACACTTATATTAATTTGGTTGTTTAAGCAATAATTTTATTTGTTAAATTTGGATTTCATTACAAGCAATATAACAGAACTAACTACTTTGCTATAATCCGCACGGGTTAGGTGAATGCATGCAAAGCCAATGTGTATGAAGCAGGCAAAATCTACGCACCTTATACATGCAGGACAAACCACCACATGCACCCCAAGGCGCAAATCACCAGCAACAACGCACACAAAAGCAGCACACACACCCACCACCACAATCTCGACGATCGTTTCGCCCCGAAACCGAAGCATCATCAGGAGGATAGGCTCCACGACAAAAATCGTACTGCAGTACGATTACGATTACGGTGGTTGATTACGTACGCAGTACGATTTTTGTCGTGGAGCCTATCCTCCTGATGATGCTTCGGTTTCGGGGCGAAACGATCGTCGAGATTGTGGTGGTGGGTGTGTGTGCTGCTTTTGTGTGCGTTGTTGCTGGTGAATTGCGCCTTGGGGTGCATGTGGTGGCTTGTCCTGCATGTATAAGGTGCGTAGATTTTGCCTGCTTCATACACATTGGCTTTGCATGCATTCACCTAACCCGTGCGGATTATAGCAAAGTAGTTAGTTCTGTTATATTGCTTGTAATATTGAATTCCGCAAAGTAACGCCTGCTTCTATAAATCATTTGGATTTCATTGTTTACCGAAAATCAAAATAGAAATAGTAAGTATTAAAAAGTAATATTCATAATCTTTATTCTGACAGTAATCATAACTTTAATAATCTGGGGTAGCCAACCGATTAGACTGTGTAACTCTGTCTGTTAAAACGTATGTTTGCAAGAACTACCGAGACTATCGGTTGCATTTCGGTCCTTATCACTAATTATTATAGGATTCCTGTAAGCAAAGATTGCGGTATCGTCCAGGTATTGTAGACATGACTAGATGGCTCACTTATTTTAATGGAGAATCGTGTAATATCCCTGCGATATATTGAAGGAAGAACGGTGAAAGTAAGCCTTGAGAAACTCCGCCGCGTAGGGTGCGCTTTGAGGAATTGAACAGCCGGTGGCTGATGTTTCAGTATGTACGATTTTTGTCGTGGAGCCTATCCTCCTGATGATGCTTCGGTTTCGGGGCGAAACGATCATCGAGATTGTGGTGGTGGGTGTGTGTGCTGCTTTTGTGTGCGTTGTTGCTGGTGAATTGCGCCTTGGGGTGCATGTGGTGGCTGGTCCTGCATGTATAAGGTACGTAGATTTTGCCTGCTTCATACACATTGGCTTTGCATGCATTCACCTAACCCGTGCGGATTATAGCAAAGTAGTTAGTTCTGTTATATTGCTTGTTTCAGTATGTTATCAATTACCTGGCCATTGACGACTGCGCTGACAAGCAGCACCTTGGCGGCGCGGTGGACCTCGATCAGCTCGCCGGGCAGCGGAGCGGGGGCTCCGGCGGGCTGGAACCATACCGCCGCGCCCTCCGACCACTCCGCGAGCCCCGCGGAACCCGCCATGCTGCGGAAGACGATTGTCACATTAGATTGTTGCACTAGACGATTATCCAATTATTGTTATCTTCGAAATCGTTTATAATAATAATAAACAAGACCGCAGCGTTGATTTTCAGACCACCTGAAAGTGAAACCACGGACTGGTCCTGAACAGTGGCCCTCAGCGGATTTATTTATCGCATTGAAATGAAATGATTTTTTTAATTATAGGAACAATACAAGTGCATTTATACAATGGCAACGAAGACACTGCAAAAGTAATAACTGCTCTGCAGATGTCAAGGCCCGCCTCCTTTAAATGAAATGACAGTGTTCCAAACTAAATATCACTAAACTATTTATGTTTAGGAATTTTAATGTTTTTTGCACATTGTTGTTGTTGTCAATCTGTATTATATGTTAGGAAGGCGGAGAATATTTATGTAGGTTATTTTACTCGTATGTTCATATTTTCATTCCCAGAATTGTACCCCAAATGTGATTTATTTTTCTCATGTTTCTTTATTTAAAATTTTCTAATGTAAAATGTTCCATTACAATATGATTTCATCTCGGTAAGTTTTTATATTTTAAGAATTCATTCCATAGTGAATCTAGATCGGGTTTCGTAGTTTTGAAATCTGATTACAGTTTTGTAAGCATGAAATAAAATGAGAGGACGCTTGCAGAGCATTAGACTATCTAGATTTTGTGTAAAATTTATCTTAAGAGATAAATAGTGATAAGTAACATTAATGGTGTGTAACGACCCTTATGCATATTATGCGAATCGAGCACATATGTACACATTAGTCAAAACGAGAAGAATTTCTTTTGAATCCCACGTCTGACTCAAATTTTAAAAGGTACTCGTATATTAGTAGGTATAGGTAGGTATAGGTTGCAATATAATATAAGTCGTAAAAAGGACATTATATTAAGAAAAGGCTCTTTATTCAAAACTTCTGTAATTACCGTATTTATAACCTACGTTTTTTCGAGTCTAAATTGATTGCGTTTAAAACTTAATTGTGAAATTTATTTGTCGCATTTCGTAGTTATCTAGGATGATGAAATTATTGACTAAGAATTTGAGGAATACATGGAATGAAATTAAAAAAAAAACGTACTTTAAAGCGTTTATTCTTTTATATACATAACTTTATCACAAGAGTAATATTATAAATAACTTATATTTGTATTGTCAACAACTTGTTATTTTATTAATACTTAGAGATAAATAGGAGCAACTAAAGCAGTTGGTGGCACGCCGCAACCGCAATTTGAGGGTCCACAACAAGGAGAGGAACCAAAACAAATTGGTGGTGGTGGGGGTGGTTGAAGACAGAAAGGTTCCAGAGGTGGTGGCTGAATGCACAGGGGAGGTGGGGGTGGTGGTTGGACGCAAATAGGAGGCAATGGGGGTGGTTGAATGCTTATAGGCGCTGATGGAGGTGGCTGTACGTATATAGGTTCAGGGCAAGGGGGCTGGATTGTGATAGGACAAGGAGCGGGAGGCTGGATATACATTGGTGGTGGTTGCGGTGGTTGTATCATCATAGGCGGTGGCGGAGGAGGCTGCACGGACAGCGGCGGTAATGGGGGCGGCTGTACCATGACAGGCGGCAACGGGGGAGGTTGAACCATAATAGGGGGCAGCTCAATCATGATAGGAGGAGGAGGGGGTAATTCCAATAAAATTGGCGCCGGTGGCGGGGGATTTATGTACATGACTGGCGGCGCAGGGGGCGTCACACACATCGGTGGTAACGGTGGTGGATTGATGCACATTGGCGGCGAAGGTGGTGGAGTTACCGTCATTGGAGGTAGCGGCGGTGGAGTGATGCAGAGCGGCGGCAACGGTGGTGGCGTGAAAGTGATCGGTGGCGGTAAGGGCACCTCAATCAACAGCGGTGGCAGCGGTGGTGGGGAAATGCATATTGGTGGCGGTGTGGGGATTGATACGTAGATGGGGCTCGCACATTGCGGTGGTAGCGCTAAAGGTGGTGATTGACAGCCGCAGTACGGTGGAGCGAGCAGCGAGGACGAGTACGGTGATACATAATACTGGCCTTGGACGCTTGACTGAAATTAAAGCGAAATTGTTAAATATAAAAACTTTTAATTAAATAATCCCTATTACGAGATTTCGTTCTTCGCTAACACAAAGTGTATTAAATAACATAGAAGTGTGACTATTATCATACTGTAGAAAAAAGCTCCCTTTCTTCTGTGAAGGGACGGGTGAATGTAAATAAGGTTCAAAAAATTTCGCAAAAAAAAATTTTTTTTTACGATTTTCTTGCTGTTTCTTCTCGGTAAGAGAAAAATTCCGTATTAATGATAGCTTCATTAATCTAAATGATTCTTGACGATTCAAATTTTATTGTTATTCTTTGTGTGTAGCGGAAAACTGATTTATTCTATATATTATTCAAGGGACACTTCAATTTATAAAACCTCATTCATTGATACGAAAATTACGTTTTAGGCCATAATTATACATATATATACTATACATTATAGTACACAAATGCATCCATATTTATAACATTTCTTATTAAATAACTATAATCTGCTATATTCCCTTCCATTCGCGTACTGTTGGCCAATATAATATGTACATTCGAAAGTTCGCTGTCAATGTCACATGTTTAACACGAACCGTAAAATTGCCTTGCCTCTAAACTCTAAGTTTTAAAACATACAGGATACAGCAGTTAAATCGGTTATTAACCTTATTTCTAAGCGATTATCGCCCTATTAAATACCTTCGGAAATAGCGCAATATTTAAATGGGTAAATTAAGAAATGTTTAATTATATAAAATTAAAATGTAATGAAGCAAATATCTACATTTAATACAAAACAATAATTAATTAATTCGCGTATAGTAAATCCCACTTCATCTTTCACGTCTTATTTTATCGGGTGAGCCCAACTAGTCCAATCGCATACGGGATCCTTATTCATGAATTCTGTACACGGCGTTATCGCGCCGGGACCTGAACGTGGGTAGAGCCGGTTTTTATACATTAACCGTGACTACCACTCACGGTAGTGGAAATCTTTGTTAATTAAAAACAAATCTTTAAACAAATATTCATGTCCCTGCCATAAACCTTTAAGCAAGAGTTCAATTTACAGTTAAAATTTCCTTTGCCTTAACAATTAATTTTATTAAGTTTGACTCTGTGACTTACTTACCCAGGACCAAACTTTCAGTTAAAAAAAAATCTATAGTCCGACTTAATAGCTTTTCCATTATCGCAAGATCGGTATGTACGCGGGTGCAACCGCGGGCGATTGCTAGTCTTTCATATATACGATTTTGTTTATTTTCTTTCTAACGTCTTTCAGAGTCTATATGAAACTAGTTGAAGGGTTGGTGAGTAATATAATGTATTTTGCGTCTCGGTCATCATCATCCTTATCATCCTCCTGCCCTTATCCCACTCTAAGGGGGGTCGGCACAACATGTTACAAACATGTTGTCATATGATTTGGCAACGTATTTTATGACCGGCCGCCTGCCTGACGTCAACTTACCTTAGTCGCCTTTTACGACACCTCGGAAGAAATGAGGGTGGTCTATTCTACTCAGCCGGATACCACACGGCGGGTATTTTGAATCTCGGTATTGAAGTTAATTCTAAGTTTCAAAGAGAAGTTATTTAGAAGTCTATAACTAAATTGTAACAGGGGGACTATGTGCTGTTTAGAATGATATAGTAATTACTATAATAATAATATATTTATTTAATGTAGTAAAATCTGTTAAGAAATAAACGAGTGAATATAATAATATACGGGACATTTACACACACGGCTGTCTGGGACGAACAAAGTAAGTAACCTAATACTTGTATCACGGGTGATAGACAACTGGTAAATATATAAATATATAATTTTAAATACACTTACTTAAATACAAATATACACCCAGAGATAAACCATCTTGTTTATAGAAAATTTTGGCCCTCGGTGGGTATCGAACCCGCTACCCGCGGAACTGAAAGCAAGATCATTGCCAACTACGTCGACGGGCCAGTCAAATTACATGTTTTATTCTATATTAAAGAACTAGTATCATGTTTCTGACTACGTAATGATAACCGCGACATCGTTCCATAATTTTTAACTGTAAAAAGAACTTGTAGCAAAAACTGGTAACTCGTTTTTTAACTTTCGCGTCTTCTTATTTTTATTCCAAGAAACAGACTATAGAACATGGGTATTGATTTAAATGATAAACATAGTTTTTCGATAAACCTCTGTTGTATACAATTACAATTTGATAAACACTAGGTTTTTACATATAATTAACATAACACACTATCGCAATGTCATCCTTGCAAAACGTCTTAGTTAATCTTAAAATGTCATTAACATGTATGTATAAATAAATAAATATATAAATAGATAAATAAATAAAACAAATTCTATAATTGATATACTCTATATCTATATCTCTCTATTTCTCTTAGAAACACATAATTATATAATCTATATGCTCTCTCACTCTCTTTCATAATCAAAAAGACCACTTAAAATATTACACCCCTTGAATACCTTCCTCTAACTCATGGTTACCGGTAAAATGCAATTCATGGTTCTTAATTGATTCTATAATTGATACTCTATCTCTCTCTCATAAACGCATAATTCTATAATTTATACTCTCTCTCTCCATCTCTATCTCTCTCTTTCATAAAAAAATAGTGGACTTCTTTTTTGTTTTTAAAAGATAAAGATAAATAAGGTTGAACGTTTTCAAGAAATTTTCACCACCTAAAATATTGTGCACCTGAATAACTTCCTCCTAATGGTTACCGGTAATTTTGAAGGCAAAAGACCACGAGGACGTCACCCAATTTGGTGGAATGAAAAGATCGGAAGAATCGATTTACAATCTATCATCATCCTCCTGCCCCTATCCCACTCTAAGCGGGGTCGGCATGTGTTACAAACATGTTGTCAAATGATTTGGCTACTTATTTTACGACCGGCTGCCTGCCTGACATCAACTTACCTTAGTCGCCTCTTACGACGCCTCGGTAAGAAATGAGGGTGGTCTATTCTACTCAGTCGGATACCACACGATCGAGTTACAATCTAATCTCCGATAACACCTAAGTGGATTTAATTATAAAATAATATACATATACTCACACAAAGTACGGCCGTCAGAAACACAACCTTTGTTATCTCCTCCATAAGTGACCGATTTGACATTGCAGTGCCGGTACCACTTTATTATATACCGACACATTGCCCCAGCGATCTGTTCATACGAAACTCATAACAATGATTTACAAACACATTGTCGGAATTTATCAATGTTGCTTTAATCGAAAATGCAACTAAACAAAAGTATGATAAGCCACGTATGCGATAAAGAAAACCTTATATTGCTAGAAATGTTCATAGTAAAATAGTTTTGAAAATATATCATAGAAAAGTGCAAGTACTTCATATCATAAATTGCTGTAAGTGCAATGCCGTGATGGCCTACAAGGCCACGTAGGAACAAACTCTGGGCAGGCAAAATTAGGCCTTATTTATACTTACAACTAGCTGTGCCAGCGGCTTCGCCCGCGTCAAAACAGTTGTCACAAAAAAAAATCCTAATTGAAATTTTGAACTTACTTTGGGGACGGACGACCGTGTGTAAGCGTTATTATTATTAAATAACTATACTTTGTAACTGTATACTTCATCTTTGTCTTATCACACATAAATAAGAGAGATAGATATACCCTCATTTGCTTTATCTTTATTGAAATACTAGCTGTGCCAGCGGCTACGCCCGTGTGGAAATCAGAAAATAAATTTTAAACATAAAAGTAGTTATTGTGAGTTAACCGTAAGAGATAGAAACATGCTATCGCAGACTTTTTTGTAGTGTTTATATAGATCTACATTTCTCTAGTACATTACTTTAGCGTAACTCTGGTTTACGCAGCGCACGCGACTATACCTTCCAGAAAGCAAGTTTTTTTAACAACTGCTCGATCTCTTCAACACAATTTACATAATACCGATATGTACTATTTACCTAAACCATCCAAAGATCCGTTCAGTAGATTTTGAGAAACAGCCAGACAGACATCTTTTTAGGGCTTCTTTGGCCACCACCATACTGCACAAGCACTGCAAACATTCACTATGACAGTCGTAATAATCGTTTCGCCCCATAACCGTAGCATCAGGAGAAAGACTCCATGACCAAATCGCTTGATATTTTCTGATACCAATCCTAAGTGCATGAAAGCGGATAGTCAACTCTACTTTTAGTCAATCTCCTCCCCTTATCACACTCTAAGAGGGGTTGGCATAACATGATTGAGGTGTCGTAAAAGGCGACTAAGGTAAGTTGACATCAGGCAGGCGGCCGGTCGTAAAATACGTTGCCAAATCATATGACATCACGTTTGTAACATGTTGTGCCGACCCCACTTAGAGTGGGATAAGGGCAGGAGAATGATGGTAAGAAATGAGTCCACTCTACCTTTAATATGCATATATAAATCTACAACATACCTAATGTATGTTTCTTAAAACAACAGAAAAAAAACCAACTAAAGACCGTTAATTATGGAAATCAAGGAAGGTAACCCATAAAGACTAAAGCGACTAATAGCGATGTCAATACCTTTCCACAACGATAATTTTCTCGTAAAATTTTGACCTGCCCGTAAATCCTACTTTTTTTTAATATTATAAATGCGAAAGTTTGTGAGTATGGATGGATGTTTGTTACTCTTTCACGAAAAAACTATTGGACGGATTTGGATGAAACTTTACAGTTATATAGGTTATATATCGGAATAATATATAGACTACAATTTTTAATGATTTTATAAAATATAACGATACATGTCAATAAAGTCGGAAAAAATCTGGCTTCTGAGAGCTATCTCGGGGTACGTTGCCTAAACCGTAGAGTTACACGAAGATGATGTACCGCAGTATTGTTTGTCTTTAATAGTTCTAAATAAATGCCCGCGACAGCATATATCTATCTTTTATGTGGAAGCCACTATGACGAAAATTGTGAATCATAAATTTAATTAAATTAGATACTGTGGCAGAGCAAATTCCTCGCGAGCGAAGCCGCGGGCAAAAACTAGTTATATTCATATTTATGTTGATGGCCGTAACTATTGTGCTACTTTCTTCCATATACATAGAATCACATTCCGAAATGGTCATAAATTTGTTACGATTCCATCATTTTGACAAGAGATTATAATATAAAATAGTACATGTATATAAATTTTACATATCAATGGTTCCTATTTGCACTATCGAAAGGGCATAAGTTATTTTTGTGTCAATTTTTGGAAATATGCCTTCCCGCGATTTCTTCAGCGTCAACGTTAGGTACGGGAGCTTCGTTATAATTTGATAGTTCGAAAGCGTTTATAAAAGTCTATGTGTAGAAGAATATTATAAACTTGAATTTATAATACCAAAGTTATAATGAAATTATTTTTCTAGTAACCGCGATTAAATAAATAGAAAATAAATATATAATCCTAACTAACTATCCGTTCTCATTCCCGATACATGCAGGATTCGTAAAAACACATGCACAAACCTCCACAATACACAAGCACTACACACGTTCACTATCACAAAATCAACAATCGTTTCGCCCCGCAACCGAAGCATCATCCATGACAAACTCGCAAATTATATATATTTACTATTTAATCGCGGATTATAGCAAAATAATTTCATTAATAATTTTGTATTATGGATAGCCGTAAAGTAGTAACGCCTAATTCTATAAATTATTTATAAGTTAAGATGGAAAAAACGGTGGTTTAAAGACCCGATGAAATAAAGAGAGAAAAAAAAATGGTGAAACTGAAACAATCACGGGTTCAAACATAAGGCAGGCCAATGAGTTTTTCCCCTAGAATATTTAATGGGTATTTGTAGTTTATCATTCGCTTAATTGGTATTTGTAGTTTATCATTCGCTTTTTGGTATACGACCACATCGCGACGAAACCTGCATATCTCTAAAGAATTAAAAGGCTATGTCGAACCTACTAATTCGCATGAGAGCAGAGTGATGGATTATGATCAACATCTCCTGTCCAATAAGGAGACAGCAGTCTTATGCCCAGCAGTAATATAGAAAATAAGACGTTGCTATACTTTGTTACTTTTAAATGGTAACCTATAGATTACATAGATATTTATATGATAATTAAATTAGGTATTAAAATAGTAGAAAAATGGAGTTTGGTGATTAGCATAGGAACAGATCACTGATTCTAAACTGGAATAGTCATTTCAAAAGAAAAATAAATCATTACGCAACAAATATACTAAGAGTACTTCTCATTAAACCGATATAAACAAAACGTTTCAATAAATATCATTTAAAAGTTTTGATTTTTGAAATTTGGTCATACGTGTTTTTATATCAATTTCTCGTGTAATGTTAAAAAGTTAATGAAAAGTTAATGTTAAAAGTTTTTCTTTTTAAAATTTGGCTATACGTATTCTTTTATTTCTATTTCTCGGGTAATGTTAAAAGTTTTGCTTTTTAAAATTTGGTTATAGGTATTCTTTTATCTCTATTTCTCGGGTAATGTTAAAAGTTTTGCTTTTTAAAATTTGGTTATATGTATTCTTTTATCTCTATTTTTCGTGTAATGTTAAAAAGTTAATGAAAAGTTAATGTTAAAAGTTTTGCTTTTTAAAATTTAGTTATACGTATTCTTTTATCCCAATTTCTCGTGTAATGTTAAAAAGTTAATGTTAAAAGTTTTGCTTTTTAAACTTTGGTTATACGTATTCTTTTATCTCAATTTCTCGTGTAATGTTAAAAAGTTAACGAAAACTTAATGTTAAAAGTTTTGCTTTTTAAAATGTGGTTATACGTATTCTTTTATCTCTATTTCTCGTGTAATGTTAAAAAATTAATAAACAAAGATAATGTTATAAGTTTAGCGATTTAAAATTTGGCTATACGTATTCTTTTATCTCAGTTTTTCGTGTAATGTAAATTACAAACGCGAGTATGTACTAAGCTATACAGTAATTACAATTATAAAAATATAACTATGGTATCGAGTCTTTTGACGACCCAAAAAGAGTTCATTGAATCCGGTAAAGTAAAGCGCGAGACGCTTCCGCCCGGCAAAAGGGAACTGGACGCACTCTAAATGAATACAAAGAAGTAATAGCGAAACAAATAAGAAAGCGACTTCTTGGTTCAAGGTTTACTGTGTCTTATGTATGTTTTGTTTGGACTGGTTATAATTACGTATGCTGCGTACGAGGCTAGAAAGGCTTTCTAAACGCGCGCGACGTGCGGAATACGTGCGAGTTGTTGGGACTATGGGAGGTTTAAATAAATATATGTGACAATTACAAATAAAGCTATGCCGTGTGGTATCCGACTGAGTAGACCACCCTTATTTCTTACCGAAGTGTCGTAAAAGGCGAATAAGGTAAGTTGACCCACCGTGTGGTATCCGGCTGAGTAGAATGGCCACCCTCATTTCTTACCGAAGTGTCGTAAAAGGCGACTAAGGTAAGTTGATGTTAAAGGTTACGTAGCCGAATCATGGGACAACATGTTTAATAAGTGCATAAGGGTAAGAGACTTATTACGATAAGCTGCGATAAGTCATCGGTTAGACAGTGCGATTCTTTCGAGGGGGATCACTGGTTCAAATTCCGGGTAGGCAAAAATGAGTTTTTCTGTTAAAAACTAATGTGTCTAATTGATAATTGCAATTTTACATCCTCTTTTAAGTGAAGGGCATAATCGTGAATAAATATGCATATCTTTAGACAATATTGGAGATATATGTCAAATCCGCATTGGAGCAGCGTAGTAGTTATTTACTCCATTCCTCCCCTTAAAAAAAAGGAGAAAGGAACGACGCACGGTCGTCCGTCCCCAAATTACTTAATACTTGTTTTATAGGCTGATAACTGGTAAATATTTACAAACACCAGACTTTATACAACCAAGCAACAAATTGTTTTTAGAAAATGTTGGTTCTCAGCGGGAATCAAACCCGCGAATCCTGAAACTAAACGTAGTTTAAACGCCAGCTGTGTCAATGGGGCTAGTCTTCTGACAGTAAAGCTAACCTAAACAACATATACATGCTGAGTTTGCCGTTAAGTGGGATATATAATATAAAACTGTATTTTATAAATGTATATTAGTATAAGTTAAACCAAATTGTATATCACGTTGGCTTCCTAATAAATAAATAAATAAATAAATAAATAAATAAATAAATAAATAAATAAATAAATAAATAAATAAATAAATAAATAAATAAATAAACATTAAAATCTTGTTTATCAAAAGATTTGACATTGTTGCGTCAACAAAAACATTTGACAGAGTTTTTTGTATTTGGCACTTTGCTTAATGTTACACAACAGTTACATTTCTCCACGGAGTAATATTGACTAGTTATTTTCAGTTTCATAGCAAAACGAACATTGATAACAATATTATACGTGTTTTGATTAGTTTCATTGACTATTTCTCGCAAAAAAACTTTCGCAATGGGTTTCTATGAAAAAAAACTATCTAGTATCACTAGCACCTGTCCTCGATTTTGGTTAAGTAGACTTCATAAAGAGACGCAAAATAGCCTTTATTTAGCCATTATTTATCCATCCTTAACTAGTATGTTCAAATTCAATAGTAAAAATGTACGATCAAAAATTCTTCAACATTTATTATATTAGTATATCTAGATTATGATTTCGACAACGACTGATTCATAACATAGAATATATTCTAATGAAGAGTCATCATTATCCTGCCCTTATCCCACTCTAAGTGGGGTCGGCACAACATGTTACAAACATGTTGTCACATGATTTAGCTACGTATTTTACGACCGGCCGCCTGCCTGACGTCAACTTACCTTAGTCGCCTTTTACGACACCTCGGTAAGAAATGAGGGTGGTCTATTCTATGCAGCCGGATACTACACGATACTTACCTTAATCGTCTCTTACGACACCTCGGTAAGAAAGGAGGGTGGTCTATTCTACTCTGCCGGATACTATACGGCTAAATATTCTAATGAAGAGTGCCATGTTCTTAAAAACACATTAAATCTTATCTCTCGATCTCAACCTGTAGTCAATTTCATTCATTTGAATCGGTGGACGAATAAATTCCACGACCATAATAATTTCAACATCTTTTTTTGGGGCCCATTTTTCCTGTTATCGATATTCATTTGGAATGAAATCAACGAATTTTTTGTGCCTATAGTAGTAATTTTTTAAAATTACCGTAACTATAAAATGAGAGTGCTGAACTTGATATTTTTACAATACTAAAACACGCATTTTAGCGTTTATAGACTATATGATAGAAATATAAAGGCAGAATGGTTAGCAAGTTAGTAAGTATAACATAATCCAAAATATTCTTATTTATTCAAGAAATTTTTCTTGTCTCCTAAAAATATTTTGGATAGATTTAGTTCCATTTGTACTTCTGGCTGAAAATGACGATTAAATGCGATGACATAAGTCCAGACATCAAAATAAAAACGAATAAAAGGTCACCCTGTAAAATAATGATCCTTATTTGCGTCATACATTGTGGGTAAATTACTCGATAATAATTAGTAACATTATTGTATTTACAAAAACTAGCTAATTTAGCAGTAAGTGAAAATTTGAAAAGTATAGTATTATTCTTTATATAATAAAGAATGATTTCAATGTTACCATGAATTGGGACGATATATTTTTTTGCGATCGATAACATATTACTTTATTATTACAATTAATTTTATTTTATTGTTATCCGTGTGATATCCGGCAGAATAGAATAGACTACCCTCCTTTCTTACCGAGGTGTCGTAAGAGGCGATTAAGGTAAGTTGACGTCAGGCTGGCGGTCGGTCGCTTTTTTACATTTTCAAATATATGCCACTGATATCATTTGATCTACAATCAATGTATAGATTTGTGGCAAATAAAAAGGAATTAGATTCTTGCGTATCAAATATTTCCGCAAAGTAAAGCTTATTTATAAAAAGTCTCATAATAAAGGAACTCTTTCGCAATAATTGCCAAAAACAAGGCGTGTGAACGTAGCTTAAGACGTGATTACAAACGGCTAGCTCTCATGACGTATGAGCGAATCAATTAAATAATTAGGCAATTATTACATCCATATAATAACCATAAAAATGGCCTTAACCGATTTATACTACCGAACTTCTTAGGAAAATTCTGAACGTAAAATAAAATAACCAGATTGAAATTCACGAAATAGCATATTTAAAGTAATTTATATATGATTTATAGAATGATTTATAGAAGCAGGCGTTACTTTGCGGAATTCCATATTACAAGCAATACAACAGAACTAACTACTTTGCTATAATCCGCACGGGTTACTATTACGATTCGTATACAATAATCGTATAGTACGATTTTTGTCGTGGAGCCTATCCTCCTGATGATGCTTCGGTTTCGAGGCGAAACGATCGTCGAGATTGTGGTGGTGGGTGTGTGTGCTGCTTTTGTGTGCGTTGTTGCTGGTGAATTGCGCCTTGGGGTGCATGTGGTGACTGGTCCTGCATGTATAAGGTGCGTAGATTTTGCCTGCTTCATACACATTGGCTTTGCATGCATTCACTTAACCCGTGCGGATTATAGCAAAGTGTTAGTTCTGTTGTATTGCTTGTAATTTATATATAATAAAACAGTCTCCAAAAGCTGTTTGGTTGCGTGTGTGATCGATTTTCGTAAAACCTTCCGAACAGATTTTTGTATGGTTTTTACAATTGTTTTTTAAATAGTCCATTATACGTATTTACTTTATCGCGGATTATAGCGAAATAATTTTATTATTACTTTTGCATTACGTCCTGCAGGCCTACCATGAACTCTTATTGCGACTTAATTGAAGAAGTAAACGAAATTGTTTAGCTTTTTCGTACCATGACGTCTTAAAGACACACACTTTAAGTCGTTGCCGAATGAACGTTCGGAATTCGTCCTAAGAACATGTGAGTAAAAGAGACAGTTATCTACAGTTCATATAACGTTATCCTTTTCAAACATTACGACCCCAATGCAATTCACACTTCATGGTACGAAAAGAAAGCAGTTCGCGGTCGTCGTTTACGGCTTCAATTGAGTCGCAATAATAGTTCATGGTAGGCCTGCTGATTATTATAAGACCATCGATGGATCAAACGACCAATTTATGAACACAAAGCAGTCGAGTTGTTGTAATTATGAACGCAATTAAAAATCAACACTATGTAGGTGAGAATAATATGGTTGCATAAGAGAGTCTTCAGTGTGGGATCGGGGCCAGAGCTTGGATCTGTGTCAACGGAACAATGCAGATACTATGCAATAACAAATACCAATAAATTTGCACTATTTTGAACTATATAGTTAAAGTAATAAGGGCGTATTTAAACGTATATTATTTAGTATTTTTTTGACCTTTGAGACGCCTGAAGCGGTACGTGTGTGTCGGTTATCATAGTTTTGCATGTAATAACATTTTATTTTACCAAAAATATACTCAGTCACGTTAGAAACTGTTACATTCGCCTTTATATCGACATTGAAATTCTTTGCTCATTCATCGTGACAAATCGTTTATTTAGATATTAGAGACACGTTATTCGGGTCATAGTGAATTTTTAAGTAAGACGTAGTGACAATGTCACAATAGGACAATATCCATACTAATATAAAGGTAAAATTCTGTCTGTTTGACTGTTACGCTTTCTCAGCTAACCCGCTGAAGCAATGTTGATAGCATTTGGTCCGATTGGAGCTTATATACGGGTCTAAGATATAGAATTAAAAATTTCCGTTTTAGGGAAAAAACACATATAGCATTATTGAAGATAGTTAAACAGCGAACTCTATGCGAATAGAATACAGTCGCGAGTAGAAATACTCTCAACTAAAGGCAAGTATCGAAGTTTCCACCTATCCTAAATTAACTCTACATATCTTTTAATACATAAAATATTAATTTTGAAGCAGATGGAATGTTTTTTTTTGTAATGACAGTAGCGGATGGAAATAATTTAAAAATATATATTTGTGACAATTACACGGCTATCCATCCCCTAACTAACATAAGTTAACTAACGTAAGTAACTTAATACTTGTGTTATGGGTGACACGTACAACTGGTTAATATATACATATATAGTTTTAATACACACTTAAAAACATATATACACCGAGACTCGAAGAACCAATCAATTTTTATAGACAATATTGGCCTTCGGCGAGAATCGAACCTGTGAAATACTGGTCAGTCCAATGGAATAATAGTATGCTGTAGATGATGATGTGTCTTACTAATTATATCTAGGAAATTATTAAAAAAATATATGACATTATTAATAATGCTATTTTTAGGGTCAAGGAGGTGAATCTTTGAGTGTTAAATAATACTCGTAAACCTCACTCAAGCACTTACATAACGAAAGTTTCTGCGTAATAGTTGTAAAAACTAGTTTAAGCCTTGAGTTTAAGAAGTAATTCCATCGTTGCTTCTATGATGTGATATTTAATTAATGAATTTTTATGTTGATTACGTTGATTTAATAAATTAATCAAATTTTAAAGCTGTCATAGTAATAGCTTTTAATAAAAAAACAAATACAATTGTTTCGTGTTTGTTTTTTTTAATTAATAATAATAATAATCATATACTCAGATATGGTGTTACAAACAGGTACTTAAACTGATATGACATACCTGAATGGGTGTACAGTTCAGCGTATATCTCTAAAACTAGGTGCTGATTTTCAGCTATACCCGTGACAACGAAGAATAATGTGGTATGACATTTGTGCGACGGATAAATATTAAATAATAAATAGGAAATAACATAATACACTCCGAAGACTGTGATAGCCCAGCGGTGAGACCGTGCGACTCTTTCGAGGGCTCACGGGTTTAAACTTCTTACAACAGTTTAAAAAGAATATTAAAAAGGCTGATACAGAAAGCCTACTATACTGTTGAGGATTGCTTAGATGATGAGGATGTGTGGATATAGCTGCACTTCTAGCTGGTACAAGACAGTAATAACTTAATGTAATTATAAGAAATACAATTTTAAAAGAGCAACCGCCGATTGCAGGCTCTTCACGATAGGAACAGCTTTCCGAACCAGCAGTAGAGTTCACAATTCAAAAGCACTTATTTACAAGATTACTTGAATAAAGAAATTTGAATTAAAAAAAAACCTTCGACAGGCACCAATGAGTTTATCTGTTCAAACTTATGTGTCTAATTGATAATTGCACTTTATCACACGCTTTTCGGTAAAACATCGTGAGGAAACCTGCTTCACACTAGACAATTTTGAAGATATGTGTAACCTACCAATCCGCATTCGAACAGCAGGGTAGGCCTTGCTCCATTCCTTCTCTATAAAAACGGAAAAAGGACACCTATGACCAGCAGTGGGATAGTAACAGACCGTTATTTTACTCTGAATTCTGACTAGAAAATTTCTGTTCAAAAAATAAGTAAAGAACGTAACGCATCATTCATCCTCTTATCGTCATCCCACTCTAAGTGGGGTCGGCAAAATATGTTACAAACATGCTGTCACATGATTTGGCAACGTTTTTTACGACCGGCCGCCTGCCATAGTCGAATTTTACGGCTCCTTGGTAAGAAAGAGGGTGGTCTATTCTACTCAACCGGATACCACACTGTGGGTGAACTTACCTTAGTCGCCTTTTACGACATCTCGGTAAGAAATCAGGTTGGTCTATTCTACTCAGCATACCACATATAGAACGTAATGCAAATTGTATAAATGTTTCTTACTGTCTAACGAGTCAGTAATTTTATTTGACAAGGTTTTGATATGGCCTTAAAGTGTTTGGCGTTTTGTTTTTATTATGAATCGAATTAATAAAGTAAATTTTCACAATGGACGCGTTAATATGGCGTAAAATCGTCGAATGACGAACAATAGTCTGTAGTAGAACGGAAAGTGGTTGGTTTCCAAGCCTCGGTGCATACAGTTAAAAATTTGTAAATGACGAAATTTTATAACAGATTATAATCTACATAGTGCATAAAAATTCAAATTATTCATTAGTATGTACATTAATTATGTCTTGAGTATATTTGAATATTATGAATGTATATACGAATAGAAAGATTAATTATAATTTTGAAGTAATAAAATGACGCATGTATTTTTTATGTTTGTAATTAACGCATGCAGGTTGATAAAGTACTGTTACAAAAGTTCATGTTTTTTATTTATATTGCATTAGCTGACTGTAAGCTTTATATCGCATAAGTAAGTAGCGGCCTGTTACAATCCCACAGCTCGGAATAAGCCTCCTCTCTCCTTTACTGGAGAGAATGGTTGGAGCTAAGACCTACGCGCTCACGCTGCTCCAATGCGGATTGGTAGGTTACGCATGTCTCCAGAATTCTCTAGAGATATGCAGGTTTCCTCGCGATGTTTTCCTTCACCGAAAAGCGCGTGATAAATTTCAATTATCAATTAGACATATCAGTTTTTGATAGAAAAATCATTGGTGCCTGCCCGGGTTTGAACTCGTGTTCCCCTCGTAAGAGTCGCACGGTCTCACCGCTGGGCTATCACAGCTTTTATATTATAAATATGTATCGCATTGATATTATATCGTACGTTTAGAATTAAAGTGACTGAATTAAAAAAAAATGTTTTTAGCCAAATTGCAAAGTGTAGTATAGCACCACAAAAAACTCGTGAATATTAAAGAGACCGTAACTCGGAAGAGCAAGAAAACACTAGTCTTTTCAACAGTCCGAAGCGTGATGTATTATGTTATCGATTTGGTAGATGGTATTGAAATAAGGATTACAATCTATCTAACACATCATCCTCCTACCCTTATCCCACTTTAATAGGGGTCGGCACAACGTGTAAAACCATATTGTTACATGATTTGGCTAGGTATTTTACGACCGGCCGCCTGCCTGACGTTAACTTACCTTAGTCGTATTTTACGACCCCTCAGTAAGAAAGAGGGTGGTCTATTCTACTTAACCGGATACCACACGGTGGGTCAACTTATTTTAGTCGCTTTTTACGACACCTCGGTAAGAAATGAGGGTGGTCTATTCTATCAACCGGATACCACACGGCGGGTCGACTTACCTTAGTCGCCTTTACAACACTTCGGTAAGTAATGAGGGTGTCTATTCTATCAACCGCATACCACACGGTGGGTCAACTTACCTTAGTCGCCTTTACAACACTTCGGTAAGTTAATGAGGGTGTCTATTCTATCAACCGCATACCACACGGTGGGTCAACTTACCTTAGTCGCCTTTTACGACACCTCGATAAATAATAAGGATGATCTATTCTACTCAACCGGATACCACATGGTGGGTCAACTTATTTTAGTCGCCTTTTACGACACCTTGGTAAGAAATGAGGGCAATCTATTTTAAATTTGGTCACTTTAATACTAAGCGTGTGATATATTTTCTTTATTAAATTCATAAGAACGGTGCTCAGAAGTGCTCAGTTTTGTGCGATATTTGGCCAAAACATCTACGCCCATTACATATTTCAACAATATTAAGGCACTTGCCTACATTACTGATTAAATAAGCATTTATTATTCGTAATCGTCACGTCGGACATGCAATAAAAAATGTTGTAGCACCTAAATGGGCAAAAAAACGTCGCAGTTCCCGTTGGCTAAATTAAATTATTTCCAATTCTTTTGACGACAAAGAAATGTTTTTGTCGAGCAGAGTTACATGAATAGACCGTTATGGCCGGACGCATGAACCAAAATGAGGCGTGAAGTAGACGTGATTGCGCATCCCGACAGATGTTGTGGAACTATTTAATTTTTTTATCTGTATCAGTCTATCGTTTAATTACCTAGAAGAGTATCTATTTTTATTTTAAAAGTAACAATTTAATTATAATAATAATAATAATAATAATATCTTTATTTGCAAAATATGGGTACAATAAATGATCTTAATAATAATTAAACACAGCCATAAACTGCCATAAGTGGCGTGCAAATGTCAGACAATAAGAATCTACTTTGTTATATAATATTGAAGTCATATAATTTAAAAATAATAATAAAAAAAAAAAAATGACAATCAAATTTACTAAACATGTCAATTTACTAAGAATTCGTTAATATCATAATAGCATTGTTCCAAAAGATAATTAAATAGTTGAATTTTAAATCGGCTTAAAGGTAATTTTTTAATATCGTCAGATAGTTTATTATATATTGTTATTGTCATGCAGTAAACATTTTTTTGGAACAATGTCAGTCTTTGCGGGGGTAGTATTAGTTTGTTACGGCGAATTTTTTGTTTGAATATGTTAATATTTTTTTTCACAAATATACAAATTTCAAAAATATATAAACTAGGTAGAGGCAATATCTTTTTTTTTTTTAAACAAAGGTCGGCAAGGATCAATGACGCCACTACCACACAGCGATCTGATACATTTTTTTGGACTTTAAATGCTTTATCCATGTCAACAGAGCTACCCCAATTACATAAAAATATTTATCAATTTTTCTCGACAACCAGACTACACTTGAAATCCCTAAAATGCTAGATTATTTGGATGCCGGCCATCTTTTTATTCTTGTCGTGACCACAGACTAATGACATAAGTATATAATCCTAGGGCTGGTTTACTCTGTACATCCTACGCGGCGCTTTTGTCAACTATAGAACAATACCAAATCGTGTTCATGATGCATTATTGTTTTGAAATTAGAATAAGTAATACTTTATTAATTAGAATATTATGATGGCTGAATCAGCCATCAGTCATTTAAAAATTATAAAACTACTTTAATTCAAAAAAAGAACCTTTATATGTGCGAAGCCTTTTCGTTTAACTAGTTTACACTTAAAATTACTAAATAGCAACTTTGAATGTCATACTTGTTAATTTAAACTTAACTTGCAGATGTTTCATCTGAATTTAAAACATCTTCATTTTATGTAATATAAATTGCGAAAAATAAGTTTTAAAATAGGCCGTTAGTCGATATACAGCCAATAATATATCGATTCTTGTAATTTAAAAGACTTTTTCAATCCTTAAGGAAAGCTTAAAACTTCCGTTTAGAAATTAAATAATTTAATACAATAAATACCTTCTAAGTATCAACGATATTAATTCGTCATTTTATTGACGAAAATTCGTATCGCGTTATGAATTTTTACATATGTTTTAAAGTTTTTAAACCCGGCGTGCAAACTCTACTGATCACAGAGTTTTAACCATATTAACAAACTTTCGATGCTTTACTTCGCTTGTCACAGTTTGCCGATTTTGTTGACGATCTAATGCTACCATTAATTAGGTATTTTTAGTGTTGCATTCTTAACGTAAATTCTCGCTATGTACACACGTTCTAATTGTACTGGGATTTCATAATCGCCACTCCAGTAATGTCAATGCGACAACCAGTTTTAAAGGCATCAGTTGTGAAATGGTTACAACTTCGCTTTATACTTCGCCGTATAGAACTACTGTGACTGACTATTATTGCTAGGTTAATAATGCTTTAAAAGTAAGTAGAGCCGAAAACAAGATCTAAGTGGTCATAGAATCGAACTCTGGGCACGCATCAATGAGTTTTTCTATTTATTTAATTTTTAAGTTTGCAATTCATCACACGGTTTTCGGTAAAAGAAAACATCGTGATGAAAGCTACATATATCTGGAGAATTCTGGGGATATGTGTTACATACAAATTCAAATTTGAGCATCTAGACCCACCAGATCTAAGCTCCGATCTTATAACCATCTACCCCACTTTTATTCCAAGACAGGGTAGACATACACATACTGTAGTAGTTCATAGAAATCCCATGCTGGATTATCTTAGTTGCTGCTTTATATTGAAATGCAGGTGTAGCTTTTAAACATAAAACATTCGCTTATAATATTTTAAAGAATAAAACAACAACTGAATTAATTAATTGATAAATGAATGGATGATATGAACGTAGTATGGTATCCGGCAGAATAGAATAGACCACCCTCCCTTCTTACCGAGGTGTCGTAAAAGGCGACTAAGGTATAGTACGCGGCAATAAATAATGCACATCGAGGCTCAGAGAGAGAAATCTGCTAGATTCTGCTTCATAGAGCATTGTCTCTGTCGCACAGACTGACGAATCCGTGTGTGGCAGTGACAGCGCTCTACGAAACCGAATTGGCCGGCTGTTTCGTTCTAAGTTCTTGATGTGCATTATTTATTGCCGGGTACTATATGTGCCGTGTGATATCCGGCTGCATAGTATAGACCACCCTGATTTCTTACCGAGAGCGTAAAAGGCGACTAAGGTAAGTTGACATCAGGCAGGCGGCCGGTCGTAAACATACGTAGCCGAATCATGTGACAACATCTTTGTAACATGTTGAGCCGACCCCACTTGGAGTGGGATAAGGGCAGGAGGATGATGAGAATAATGATGATATGAACGTCATCATTCTAACTGTTAAGGAGCAACTTTTATCCAGTTTTAAGGTTACATCGAAGTCGTAATATTAATATATCTGATTGTTAATGATCCATTGTTACGGTGCAAATTAGTATAATCGTCCCACGTCCATTGTTCTTCGTCACATCCTACGCACTACACACTTCAGCGATGTGTTTGAAAGAGTTGAATAAGCAACTTTATCAATTTATATAATCGTAAACTGCTACATGCCGATAGTATTTATCATATTATTTTACTATGACCGAAAGATTTCAGGTCCAGAACTAATGTTCAACTAAATTTGAAATGAAACATTACATTGTCTATTCACCTAATGTTAATAATCCAAAATTTATACCGTGATTCATTGAACTGTGACAAAGTAAACGAAAGTTGTTGATTCATATCAGTAATTTAAATTTTTCTTTAGATCTTCAATAATTTAATTACATAGAAATACTACACGGATAATTCTTTTTGTCACTGAATCTCACCGCTGAAAGATTAGGCTTTTTTCAGCCCAAGCTAAAACAAGTAACCTAGATTATTCGAAATCTTTAGGGACGGGTAATTTTGACATTTATGCGCAGTTTAACGATCCCGTTCGCGATTAACTTATATTTAATTTACTTTCTATTAAAAATTGTTTTCGTAAGTAAAGTGTATTTCCATACATAGGCGTTGATTTGCAGAATTTCAAAACACAAGAAACAATTGAAATCATAACAATTGAATAATTTATAGAATTAGGCGTTACTTTGTGGAGATCCATAATACGAAAGTAATAATAAAATTATTTTGCTATAATCCGCGATACAGTAAATAGAAAATATATATAGTGTTAAATGTATAGTGGACTATCCGTATTGTCATACCCGATACGTGCAAAGCTTTGCTTTGCGATTTTGTCGTGGAGTCTATCTCCTGATGATGCTTCGGTTGCGGGGCGAAACGATTGTTGAGGTTGTGATAGTGAACGTGTGTAGTGCTTGTGTATTGTGGTGGAAGTGGTGGGGGTTTGTGCATGTGTTTTTACGAATCCTGCACGTATCGGGTATGAAAATACGGATAGTCCACTATACATTTAACATACACAACATTTACAGATTCAGTGCAACAATCCGACTGTATCTTGCGACCATTGAGTTTCTCCCCTATTTCCTGTGTATAAAATTATATTTTGTACCAATGATTCTATACAATGTGTAAAGTATAGTTGAAAAGTCAATGTTATAGCTTTAAATTAACAATATATGGTATCAAAATCTTAAATAAATAAATCCGGACTAGCGGTAGAGTTGACGGTTTAAAAGCACTTGTTTACAATAAACAAAGAATATTTTGAATTTGAATTGGCCGAATTTTAACCGCTACTCAGACATATAACATAGCCGTGTGGTATCCGGCAGAATAGAATAGACCACCCTCATTTTTTATCGAGGTGTCGTAAAAGGCGACTAAGGTAGGTTGACGTCAGCCAGGCGCCCGGTCATAAAATACGTAGCCAAATAATATGACAACATGTTTGTAACATGTTGTGCCGACCCCACTTAGAGTGGGATAAGGGCAGGAGAATGATGACTTAGACATATAACAATTCTGGTGAAAATTATTAAGTTAAACTAAATCGAAAAACTGTGATTAAAAAAAAGAAAAATAACTAAAAATGAAGAATTTTAGTCGACTAATACTAGGCCGGTCGTTAGTGTAATTTTTTTAAATCTGGGGTTGCTGAACAATACATCTGATATTCTTTCTAAAGATATGCACGTTGCAATTCAAGACAGTATCAACACTTATCACTACGAAGTACTAGCTATCAATGAAAATACTAATAATAATAAATCTCTTTGATATTACTGATGCTTTTGAATTATTCTAGAATCGGTCAAGAACACCATTTCACGGTGACCCTGATGGGGTATTGAAAGTCATTGTTGTTAGTTACCATGAAGCAATGCAAGTGAGGTCAAGCTGATTTAATACCTAAATGACTTGCGAACAATGAACTATAATTTATGGACGATAACACATTGGTTCGATTGGACAGTTCTTTTTGCTATATTACAGTCATACACATTGTGCGGTGTGGACAGTTTGTTTTTATATTAACGTGTAACGTTATTTAATTTGGTTACATAATTAATTATTATTACAATTAATCCCAACCAAATAAATATCAACTGCTAAAGTCGTAAAAGAGGTAATTAGGCTAACAACCGCCATTGCAATTTCTCCCACATATCCCATTTACCGATCGTCAAATTGCACTTATTCAATTGAATGTGATGTGCAGATACCGTAGTAAATTTCCCATATGTAACTGTTATCATGACTTATATTACATGATCTAGTATTGTAGGTCTAGAAATCTTAATCATCTCTTTTTTTTAAAGTTAGCCCTAGGTGGGAATCGTACATGCGAACCTCGGAGCTGAACGCAGGTTCAATGCTACCTGCACCAATTAATCAGTCATGCAACCTACAAAGTTAGGTCGAACAATAGATTTTTTATCTCCTAAGATGATAACATCTCATAATCTTACTAAGGATCAGGAAAAGTAGAACTGCGTGATGGATCTAAGCTTATATCCTTCTCAAATTGTATTGCTCAGTAGTAGGCTAATAAAAAGTCTTTACTATTTTAAAAGGAAACCTGTTTTAAAAAGTTTTATACCAAAATTTCACATTTTCTAGGTTAAGTATTACATTGTGACACTTTGTATAAGCTTTGCCGAAAACAATACAACTGTTAATAGGACATGGTCAAAGGTAAGTGTGTGAACATTTTATAATAAAACTAGCCGCGCCCCGCAACTTAGCTCCTATCTACTGTATCGGTTTAAAGCTATTTAAGCAGTGTAAAAAGATGAAAAGATTGGTAGATTTTAAACATTCGCGATTCATACTTATTATTATATAAATAAACATTCCGACAAAATCGAATTACTTTTATACAAGATTCTACTTTTCGGCAGATTTGAATCCACCGTGGTCACGAACTGACTGGAGCGCCGCGGTCTTCGTTCCCGAGTACTACAGTCATTATTTTTGCCAACTGCCCTCGCTTGATCTGTATAAGGTCGCAATCCATATAAGGTCGCTTGATAGAAAGGTTATTTAAAGTTTAGTAAATTATCCTTCTAGTTCAACCAATGGACGTCCAGGTAGGGTTCTACCGACGCTGCGTATTCCGGTGAGTCCCATCGCACGTTTTCCGTACTATGTCGCCCATCGCCACTTCAGCTTCGCAATACCCTGAGCTATCTCAGTGACTTTCGTTTATCGACAGATCACCTAATTTCTGATTTGATCACGTAGAGATAATCCATAGCTCGCTCCATCGCCCGCTGGGTGAATCTAAACTTTCCTATGGGGCCCATACTTAGCGACTACGTTTCAGATCCGTGTGTCACCATTGACAACACGCCCTGTTCGAGGACTGGTCTTCATGCACTGGGGTTTTTTGGACGAAAAGATAACTCCGTAGCTTTCCACATTATTTGATTTATAGAAGCAGGCGTTACTTTGCGGAATTCCATAATACAGAAACTATAACAGAACTACGATTTTGTCGTAATGAATTACGATTTTTTCATGGTGCTTATCTTCCTGCTGATGCTTCGGTTTCGGGGCGAAACGCTCGTCGAGATTTTGGTGGTGGTTGTGTGTATTGCCTGTGTGCATTGTTGCTGGTGGAGGCGTCTTGGGATGCATGTGGTGACTTGTCCTGTACGTGTGAGGTACGTGAATTTTGCCTGCTTCATACACATTAGTTTTGCATGCTTAACCCGTGCGGATTATAGCAACGTAGTTCTGTTATAGTTTCTCCAAAATTAGTCTTAAAAAAAGAGATATGCCATAGCGAACGTTTTTTTTATAAACCTAAAAAAAATACCCCCATCATAAATTGTTTTTATGTGATATGGTAAGATTGTAAAGAATTATAAATTGTCATACATACCACTTCCAGATATCTATAACCTTATGATTAAGGATAAATTTCCATACTTTAATTCATTGGTCGTGATATTCTACTACTTTTTAATTGCATTGCTTTAATCAGTTTTCTACAGTATGTAAATAAACTATAATAATGTACATAACATCACCAGTTCTCTTCATTATATGAATAAATTAACAATTTTATTATTTTATCGTGCAGACGTAAGATAATTTCTGCTTAAGATGCTTCGGCCTAGCGAACAATTGTTTCATCTAATCATAAGTTAGGTAATGCTGTAGAAACTGAATTATATTGCGTCTTCTAAAGAAAAATAGATTGTTATTTATAAAAGAAATTATTATTGGTTTTAAAGTATTCCATTTACCTTACCTTAAAACACTAATTCTGTATTATACAATTATGTAAATTAATCCGCCGTGTGGTATCCGGCAGAATAGAATAGACCACCCTCCTTTCTTACAGAGGTGTAGTAAGAGGCGACTAAGGTATGTGCCGTGTGGTATCCGGCTGCATAGAATAGACCACCCTCATTTCTTACCGAGATTTCGTAAAAAGCGACTAATGTAAGTTGACGTCAGGCAGGCGGCCGGTCGTAAAATACGTAGCCAAATCATGTGACAACATGTTTGTAACATGTTGTGCGACCCCACTTAGAGTGGGATAAGGGCAGGAGAATAATGATAATTATGTAAATTAATGTTGGAACCTACTGATACTCGCATCTGTAATCCACAAAAGCTCTAAAATACTTTTTAACAGAGAAGTCTATAATATCCTATATCAACTCTACGATATACCAGGTTTATATACCAGGTTCATTGACCGGGCCCTTTCCATTGAACAGTCACTCAGTCAAAATAATTCAATTGATTGTATAAAAGATTAAGAAGAGTAAGGTAAATAACTTCATCATTCTACTGCCCTTATTCCACTTTAAGTGGGATTAGCACAAGGAATTTTTGGCTATCATTCTCTCCTACCATTCATCAACTCTAACGCCACTCCTTTTATGTGTTATACCTCTAGTTCCATTTCCACATTAATATTTAACACTCGGTTGATCACATGATTTAAGTAAGGTGATCATAGATCTTCACGTTAACCGTTGCTCCATAGGTTGTGGCGGGTTTAATTAATTATATTTAATTCTTTGACGGAATCTACCTCAAAGTCCGTTAGCCATTTAAGGAATAAATGTTTCCGCACCAAAGAGGTCGTAAAAGCTTTCAAAATATGCAAAGTGGATAGTGGTCAAGGATAACCGCTGCGAAAGTTATAGATGTTTATTTTTTAATATTATTTTATTATGCACCGATACTAGTTAGTAGCTATTAATTATTCTTTCACTTCCGCAAGTAATTCAAGAACAGTGCTTGAGGCTTTTAGGTGTTTCTTTTGTAAATGCTGAACAAGTCGAAAGTAACCATAATAAAACGCCTAAGTATTTTGTTGAATCGATAGCGGAAAATATTTTAAATTAATAAAAAGAAAAAGTATAAAAACATTATTGTCTGATAAAATCAATAGTTTCGTGTATTTTTATTATTGAGTTAAGAGTATGCAGTATATAACACGTATAGTACGCGGCAATAAATAATGCACATACAGGGTTAGAGAAAGAAATCGGCTAGATTCTGCTTCATAGAGCATAGTCTCTGTCGCACAAACTGACGACCCCGTGTGTAATGTCACATACTGAGTGACAGTGACAGCGCTCTAGGAAACCGAACTGGCCGGCTGTTTCGTTTTAAACATTGATGTGCGTTATTTAATGCCGGGTACTACACCTTTGTATAAACACGTATATATAAATACTGTATAATAGTGGTAAGTGTGAGTGTTCGCGTTCAATTCACTGTTCAAAAAAAACCTAGAATGTTGAATTTTACATTTTTTGTGTTGTTCCCAAAAGAAAATCGAGAATTTTCGTTTCCTCTATTTTAGCCCTGTATAAAAGCTTAAATATTACAAAATTTTACCAATATCGGTCTAGCGGATTAGCCGTAAAATGGAACAAAGTAGTAGCGAGACTTTGCATTTATAATATTAGTATGGATAAATGTATAGCTCATGGGTTGCACTAGTGGCACAAGTTCAAAAATCGTCTTTTGAGATTAATAGGTTCAAAGTTTTCATTGCTAAGGAAAATGCATAAAAAATGTTTAAGTTTGCTTAAACAAACGGCCTAATATTGAGTTGACCCGACGTGTGGTATCCGGCTGAGTAGAATAGACCACCCTCATTTCTTACCGAGGTGTCGTAGAAGGCGATTAAGGTATGTTGACCCGCAGTGTGGTATCTGGCTGAATAGAATAAGACCACCCTCATTTCTTATCATGATGTTGTAAAAGACGACAAGGTAATTTGACGTCAGGCCAAAACATGTAACAATATGTTTAAAACATGTTGCGCCGACTCCAATTAGAGTGGAATAAGGGCAGCAGAATGATTATCATTCAAACTATATACTAGTAATATGGCAAAACTCCTTCTACAACTTACCCCTCGATGATGATGATGATGATGATTTTTATCGCGCGTAAAATACGCCGAATTGAAACAAATGGGTATCCAGGTATCTGTTCACACGACAGCGTATTTAAATCGCGACGTATTTTATCGTGCAGTGTTCCATTTTAGTCGTTAGGGCGAGGACGTTAAGCTGAATATACCATACGAAACTTCTTATAACGCCTATTGTGGAATTTTAACGCGACGTAATTTTTACGCCCGTGCCACGAAGGGTTAAGATGTTTACATTTTTTGCCTTTACACCTATGGAATGTTATCATTATAAAATCTTACATCGTTCCACAAACATGCTTTCATGTAAACGTCGCGTAGTATAAAACCTTCCGGAAGGACAGTTGCGTAAAGAATACAAAAAACGTTGTTATTCTCATTGTTAGTAACGAAAGTACCTTTGGAGTAAAAGTTGGCACAGGTGTGTTATGTTTGAACAATTCTCGTTGTCTATGCTACATGTTACTAAAGTAAAGTTTCGAACTTTACACTTTTAACTTCACTTAAAATTTTAAATACAAATATTGTATAGTTAGTCTTTTCGGCAAATATTTTTTTCACTGAAGTTATAATATAACAAGTAAATAAAAAAAAATTAAGAAAGCTATTCCTAGCATATCCCTAGTGTTAATCGTTGAGGAGTTCCCTCATCTGGAGCCAATCGGACACCGGGAAGCGGGTCACATTTAACTTCCAAGATTACATCTTCACATACATTCAATGCAATTTAAATAAAAGTTTACAAAAATGAAACAATAGTGAAAAATGCGAAAATGAAACCAAGTTATGTAATCCGCTCAAAACTATATTGATGAAATTTGACACAATTAAAGCTTATACCCTTACATATAGGACAAAAAAATCCTTTTGTTTTTGGGAACAGGGGATAAAACAAATTTCATTATTGAAGGTATTTTAACGCTTCTGTTAGATTTAGGGAATTCGCAGGCACCATTAGTTTATCCATATATATTGAATTTAACTTGAGGTCGGTTGCACTGAGTAATTTGTAGATTGCCAATGACATCTACAATAGATTTGCGACTTTATACTGGCAGCTGCTCTACATTGCAATCGTCTAGCATATCAATTAATTTTTTTTGCAAACTAATTTTCTCATTCTTTTCGCAAGACATTTTTTTAAGCAAATGGTATTTTAAATCTAATTTATAATCTTAGAGTTACGCGAAACTTAATCTTTAAGTTACACGAGAAACTTAATTCTAATTTTATAAAGCAATCACTTAATTGCAATTTTTAAATCGTGAACAAAAACTTTGATCCCTTGTCATGTCAACGCTGGTTCGTTTTTGTCTATGTTAGAAACGTTTTTATTACAGTATTCATATTGCAATGTACTTTTTATTGTTATATTATATCTATTAGACACAACTACACAAATTAGAAAATGTTCTCGCACTTTCTATTGAGTCATTACTGCGTAACTTTTTTTCATTATATCGTGACGCCTTCATTACGTACCAGTAAAAGTATGGGGCCTGAGCATTGTATTTACTTTTTTACGTAATCGAGACTTACTAAAGAGTATGTAATAGGTTATACTTAAAAAACGACTTTTGTTTTGTTCAGGCCAAAAAAAGGCTAGGAGACCTATTCTAAGATTTTCTGTTCTTCTTTTCTAAGATACCTAATGATCCTATCATGGAAAATACTCCAATTATTTAAGACCACAATATTCTTAGTTACAGTGTTAAAACTATAAGTAATAACAATTAGTACAATTTTAAAAAATTCTAGAAAACTTCTAGAAGTTAAGGAGTTTAACCCTCAAATACGAGATGAAATTATCAATTCAGCACTTATCGTTGATCGTATTGCTAACATATTTTAACTATTCAAAATATCATGGAAGCCTGTTAGAAAATGAAATATAAATTGATAAAAGTGTGGTATCAAATATCAGTTTATTTATTTAGTTTTTACCTATTAAGTCATGCTTTATTGATTCCCATTTGGCCTAATTTTATTAAAACAATTTTATTACATTTAAGTACGGGTTATGTGGAGTAGATGATAGGTAGTAAAGACGACCTTTTTATCAATTTTTAAATCATTTTGTCCATATTTTGTAACTACTCACTCAATTTTTGCCTTTTATGTGTTTATCTAAAATAATCCTAGAATATCAAAAATTATTCAAACTGACAATAAATATATAGACGGTATGAACATGATATGGAATCAGAGATCTCATGCATTTTCTAAGAGCAACTTTTTTTTAAATTATAGAGTACATATAAATATTTCGCTTGTATAGACAAATTTAACACTTCAGAAGTGATAGATTGTAAATTGCTTTGCGCTTTATTAATGAATCTGTTATGCTTTCTACGCCTTTTAATTGGTTTAAAACTTTTACTTGTTATCTTTATTTCATACAGGCGAGTATGACTATGTTGTTGATGTAAATATTCAGAAATAAAAATACACCATTAACTTCAGTACTTGTATATCTATACTTATTATAAAATAAAGTCCCCAAAGCTGTCTGTCTGTATACAAGTGCCCCAAACACAAATATCAAGTCTTTTATAAAAAGGCGGTTCTTCATACTGCAGGCCTACCATGAACTCTTATTGCGACTCAATTGAAGACGTAAACGAAATTGTTTTGCTTTTTCGTACTATGACGTCTTAAAGACACACACTTTAAGTCGTTGCCGAATGAGTGTTCGGAATTCGTCCTAAGAACATGTGAGTAAAAGAGTTATCTATAGTTCATATAACGTTATCCTTTTCAAACATTACGACCCCAATGCAATTCACACTTCATGGTACGAAAAGAAAGCGGTTCGCGGTCGTCGTTTACGTCTTCATTTGGGTCGCAATAAGGTAGGCCTGCTGAAATCTTTACCGTCGCGAGCTTGAATCCTTTTCGCGATCGCTTAGGACACTTATTCATTAATATTATTGGTTTTTTTAAATATTAAAAAATGAAAATGTAAATTTTCCAATAAATAAATAAATTGGAATTATTTATAAAATACATACAACAAGAATAGGAAATACAATAAGCCAATTACAAGTTCTCGCCAATAGATTTTGACTAGCTAAAAACTTGCTTAGAATTAAAGACTAACAAATATACACATTAATTTCTGGAGTAATGAAAAAAAGACGGTAATTAAAATTCTACGTATAGATGCAAAGGTGGTACAAAAAATATCTAATTCATTCTCGTTGGAAATATTGTTGTATGCAATAGATGATAGAAGATGTTTCGTCGGAAGTCAGTATCTAAAAGTTGGAGTAGCATCAAGGGTAACGTTTACAATCCATTATGTTGCTTGCTAAGGGCTCTACTAAATGCTCGCGGTGGACGACAAGTTTGATGGGATGAGACTTGATCCTAATCATCTCACAATTACGGTCTAAGTTCCGTTAGGTGTTCTAAATACTACTACCCTTGAATATAGAAAGGCGTCCTCACACATCACTTTCCCCGCCCGCGGTTCTCCAGTTGACCGGTTGAAGTATAATGAATGGCTCGTCATAATCGGCGATTACAAACGATTATACATGAGCACGCGTAGAATACTCGGCTGTAATCGCCAATCATCGTCTATGATAACCTACGATCACATGCAACCCGGGAATTGTCGGTTTTTCGGACACACAAAGGGAATCGCTGGCAAATATGTATCATCGTGTCGTATGATAATGCAGATGATCGTGTGGACACTGACACGATGATCATTCCGATTATTGATGAATTCATGATCAACGCTCATCGCCGATATACGGACGGCGACATCTTTCTCGTAACGTCGGCATTGTATATCCCATAGAAAAGACTTAAACGCGCAAACTGCCTATCCCTCTATACATATACGCTTATTGAGTTGGACAAGTAAATTTATTATTACCATTTTTTTCCATTGATTACATCTTAATACCTGGTTTGTATTCAAGTTTCACATTTCAACTTTGGTTTACTGCCCTTTTCATGAGAAAGTTGAACCGGTAAATTTGCGAATAAACGACAAATCCTTTACTGCATCATATGTATGACTTTTTCTATGACGGATGGGGCAATTAACATTCATTCATCAAATTTAATTTTAGCGAATTATTATTAAATAATAGTCAATAATATAAATATAGCTAGACGGAAAGAATGCCGTGTGGTATCCGGCTGAGTAAAATAGACCACCCTCAATTCTTACCGAGGTGACGTTAAAGGTGACTCAGGTAAGTCGACCCGCCGTGTGGTATTCAGCTGAGTAGATAGACCAACCTCATTTCTTACCGAGGGGTCGTAAAATACGACTAAGGCAAGTTGCCGTCAGGCAGGCGGCCGGTCGTAAAATACGCAGCTAAATCATGTGACAACATGTTTGTAACATGTTGTGCCGACCCCACTTAGAGTGGAAAAAGGACAAGAGGATGATGAGACAGACGGAAAGAAAGACAGTAATATAATATAAGTATAGACGCAAAAGCTCGGAGAATTCCGTTGCCGTTCGCGACGAGTCGTTGCGGTTACGCGGCAACCGTTGCTCTATCGAACAATTCTATGACTGAGAAATCGTCGTCTCGTGGAAATTCCCCGACGATGACTCGTTGTGATACACTATGACGATGCCTAAGTTAAGTGTGATTTCTTACATATACATCAATAGATAACATGTGAAGAGCATCAAATGACAAACAATCCACCTTGACCGTTGTTGCGGTCACCTGTTTCGTATCGCTGCCCTAACCACTAACCGTGACGTGCAAGAGTACCACAAGAAACTCTCACGTCAGTGTATTATCTGTCTGAGATTTAAATTGGTTATCTCTGTTTATAAGTTAGTTTTGGCTATTTACACAAGGTAAGAAGTTACGTAACACTTCCGAGGCTCACATCTAGTCGAGATATCTAGTTAGATAGATTTAAAAAGTATCCCACGGCAACCTTTTTTACACGCTTTATATTAGTTTTGAATGACGTGTGGATGAATGAGAGAATGAGTGTGTGAGTAAATGTATGAGTGAGTGCTTGCCTTTCAAGCTTCCCAGCATATTCAAATTAATTTTTTTTTTATTCATGTAAACTTTTAAACAAGTGCTTTTGAATCGTCAATATTAATGCTGCTTAGTAAAATTGCTCCTACCGAGTTTTGCTGGCAAGAAATTCGGTAGCTCTTATCAAAATTAATTCTTATACTTAGTTACGTTTCGTCATAGCCATCATGTGCAAGGTCGAATAATAATAGCTAAATATGTGCGTTTCTATAATTAATGTAAATCTCAATAGTATAGTACTTTCAATATCAGCCTGCTTTTGATAGTAATTACAAATTGTTGTTTAAAACGTTTTACTATCAACGTTCTTCTGCTCTTATGCCATACTAATTGCGGTTGGGACAACATTTATTTTGCTTCGATTCTCTTCTATTATTAGTCAATTCTGGCGCTACTGTATAAAGCATGTCATTTTTTTTTCGAATGTGTCTTTTGCTGTTAGCCCTAATGGCTCTTACAGCGTCACCGGTGGGATGGGCGAGCGCAGAAGCTTCACCGGGTAAAGTATGTCATACTTTACACAATCCAACGATCTCTTGTTCGGCCTCCCTCTAGGCCATATGATTCTAATTACTCCTCATTACATTTCCATAACATCTTAATCATCTTCTACAATTCTAATTCTACTATTACTGATTGGTCCACTAGCGCAGAAGCAGTACCCTGCTTCAACTCCGCAGGTCGTGGGTTCGAATACCGCCAAGGGCCTACATGTCTATTAAAAAAAATTGTTGGTCCTTCGAGCCTGGATGTATATTTGTATTGAAGTATGTATTTAAAATCCTTCCTACTAATATTATAAATGCGGAAGTTTGTGAGTATGGATGGATGTTTGTTACTCTTTCACGAAAAAACTATTGGACGGATTTGGATGAAACTGTACAGTTATAAAGGTTACACATCGGAATAACATATAGGCTACAATTTGTATTGATTTTATGTAATACCGAATTAACGATATATGTCAATAAAGTCGAGAAAACTCTGGCCCCATCTACCTAAACCATTAGAGTTACACAAAGATGATATACCGTAGTATTGTTTGTCTTTATTAGTTCTAAATAAAATTCCACGACAGCATATATCTATTTTTTATGTGGAAGCCACTTTGAACAAAATTGTGAATCATAAATTTAATTAAATTAGATATTGTGGCAGATCAAATTCCTCGCGAGCGAAGCCGCGGGCAAAATCTAGTATGTATATATTTACCAGTTGTCTGCCCAAACACAAGTATTAGTTACTTAGTTTGGGGACGGACGTGTGTGTCCGTGTGTGTGTATTTATTTACTATATATTATTGTAGCTCACGACACGACAACGGGAACGCGGCACGAAGCGACGCCTGCGATGCATCTGGGCCGATTCTCAATGAAGCGCGAGAAAGCCAGCTTTCGTTTGACATTTCGTACGCATGTGACGAGCGACGATTCTGGGCGCGCCTACGTTACATGTTAAAGGGAAAAGTTGTTCATTGACCGAAATTTGGGACTAAGCGTAGTTTTTTGCACGGTCATTGGCCCCGCATAATTATAACATAACAGAAGATAAAGTTTTAGTATGCTATACCCGTCATATTCATTCATGCCAACTTTAGAGTTCAAATAACCTAATTGATGTACTTTATTCTGTTCCTTAAACAAAAACAGGACTTTTTAATCACATATTTTATTCCAACAGGACTTTTCAATCCCGTATTTAAACCTCAGTTGTACCAAATTTGGTGAAAAGGTAACATATACTCGTAGATGGACACACATTATATAGTAAATTACGTACATAATTTCTAAAAATATATAATGCAAAAATATCTGGAATTTGTTAATAACCTTATAATTTAAGTAATAAAAAATTAACATATAATATTGTCTTAATTAATCAAAAATCACTTAATAATCATCATCATCATCCTCCTGCCCTTATCCCACTCTATGTGGGGTCGGCACAACATGTTACAAACATGGTCTCACATGATTTGGCTGCGTATTTTACTACCGGCCGCCTGCCTGATATCAACTTACTTAAGTCGTATTTTACGACCCCTCGGTAAGAAAGAGCTTAATAATGAAATAAGTATTTAAGCTATAATCAATATCATACAAATATACGATTACGAATTTCAATACTGCCGGATATTGTGGTATACTATATTCTATACTGATACAGATACTGCCGGATACTGTGGTATCCGGCAGTATCCGGCGAGAATAGAATACACCACCCTCCGTTCTTATCGAGGTGTCGTAAGACGCGACTAAGGTATGTGCCGAGTGGTATCCGACTGCATTGAATAGACCACCCTCATTTCTTACCGAGGTGTCGTAAAAGGCGACTAAGGTAAGTTGACGTCAGGCGGGCGGCCGGTCGTAAAATACGTAGCCAAATCATCTGACAACATGTTTGTAACATGTTGTGCCGACCCCACCTAGAGTGGGATAAGGGTAGGAGAATGATGATGATGAATTTCAATACATTGGAAAAAAAACATATTATAAAAGATTATATTATAAAAGTAAAATTATTTTATAGTTACTTTCATACGAATATAGTAATAGTATATAAACGAATTTATTACGGCCAGTATTGTTATAGAGAAAGTTCTTTGAACTTCCGTGAATTAGCAACGAGACCTAAAATCGATTGCATATTAAAATATCCATACAAAGCACGTTTCGTTTCTTGAATGAAAGAAATGCATCACAATGCGAGTCGTTTGTCCGAGAAAGTACACTTGTTGATGGTCACCACACAACTTGGCAGGTGCATCGAATATGAATATCAGTACCGTCGACAGAAAAAGCTTGGTTCCAACGTTTAACATATTTTTTTTTAAACAAAGTAATTATAACAGTATTTTGCTACAATCCACAATTAGATAAAATCTATGTAATGCTAACAGTAAAGCACCACATGTTTTCATACTTTATGTATGCAGGAGCCGTGATAGCCCAGCGGTGTGGCCGTGCGACTCTTTCGAGGGGAACACGAGTTCAAACCTGGGCAGACACCAATAAGTTTTTCTATTCAAACTCATGTGTCTAATTGATAATTGCAATTTATCACACGCTTTTCGGTGAAGGAAAACATCGTGAGGAAACCTGCATATCTCTAGAGAATTCTGGAGATATGTGTAACCTACCAATCCGCATTGGAGCAGCGTGGTAGGTCTTAGCTCCAACCCTTCTCTCCAGAAACGGAGAGAAGAGGCCTATACCCAGCAGTGGGATTGTAACAGGCCGCTACTTTACTACTTGTATGCAGGATTCATAAATCGCGATTATAAAATAAATAACCTCCACCTAGTATTTATTAGGCAATTATTTTTAGTGTACGGTACTAACCAAATTCATTGACCGCATAGGATAGTCAAACTGTGTCAACTAATATCAATCTTGACTTATACTCATTAATTATTTATTATATTATTATTATTTTATTATTTTATATTATGATTATAAAAAATATTTAGTGGCAATATTTTCCAGAAATCTAAAGAAGAATGCTTTGGTGAATTTTATAGCTCATGAATATTTATTAATCGGAAAGGGAATCTAATTTTTCAGATTAAAATAACTACAGTGCACTGCATAAAAAAACCGAAACTGTTATAGATTTTATAAATAAGGTTGTTTAGAATGAATTAATGCTGACGGTACTCTCCATGAAGGCAATCACTTCCGACTTATAGACCTACTTTTTATATGCTTTATTTGGATGAGTTCGTGACAGAATCTGTTACCACATTAGGATATCAATAACTTATTCATTATTAATGATTATTATTAATTATCACACTCTCATGTATTTACAAATTTCAGTACATTTTTTTAATATTTTGTAAAACATTTAAAAATAGAAAAGAAATTGTCATCAACGCCCTCGACCTCTAGTAGACCGTTTACTGATACGACAATAGGGACAATTATTGTTGAAACAATATTATATATGGCTGTGATCTCATGGATAGATCCAAATATTTAGTTTTATTAATGATTATTATTAGAATATTAATCATTATTAATTAATGGAATGACATAAAGTCTATCGCTTGGTCACATTATATACCTTCATATATATCTTCATAAAAAGAGTCGCCTAACAGCTGGACCGTCGCAAGGCGGATTCAGCGCGTTTGCGAAGACCGCGGTTTATAATCAATCTACAACGGTAACAATTTCGACCACTGCTGCAATACCGATTTGTAATTTACATATATTCCAGGATTTCTCTTACTATGTACTGATTTTGTCAAGCGCGTCATAAATTCCGATTTAAATGATAAGTTTTTTTAGAAAAGTCATGGGGTTTAAACCCGCTACCCTTAAGTGAGAGCGAACTCTAACAGTCGGGCTGCAGAAAGTGCATTTATTTCCAAGAAAATTTTCAGAAAACATTATTGTCATAGAGACTTCTGTTTCCTTAAAATTAATGTAAAAGGGTAACGTAAAAAAAGAAAAGAATTTAGAAATGTTCTCGACAAAATTCAATTATGTATGCATTTTGATTCCGATTTCTCTTTATAAATAAAATATTTATTTGTCAGTCTAGTAGTATGACTACGACTTTCTAATTATGTTTACTTCGTAATTTTTAAAATTCATATTACAAGCACAAATTTCCACACTCGCATAAATGCGAAAGTAACGCCATTTACTTGCTTACGTTTTCTGTTTGTTAAGGTGAACAGATCCTTCTGAATTTTTCTAAAAGATTTGTAGTATTTTTGAAAGGTATACAACTACTTATTTTAATCGACAGTTTGTTAGAAGAACCAATGCCGTGTGGTATGCGGCTGTATAGAATAGACCACCCTGATTTCCTACCGGCGTGTCGTAGACGACGACTAAGATAAGTCGACCCGCCATGTGGTATCCGGCTGAGTAGAATAGACCACTCTCTTTCTTACCGAGAGGTCGTAAAATACGACTAAGGTAAGTTGGCAGCCGGTCGTAAAATACCTAGCCAAATCATATGACAACATGTCTATAACATTTTGTGCTGACCCCACTTAGAGTGGGACAAGGGCAGGAGGATGATGAGTTTTTTAGAAGATCGGAACTTTGTGAGTGAGTGAAGTGAGTTTGTTAGGAAGAAATAGGTATTCTTGGCTTCACAGTATATTTTTAGCAATAAAATAAAAAATTTTATTCAATATTAATATAAATTTTTATATTTAAAAATAATTATAAAAAGATTGGCGATGTATATAATAGACAAAGTAGGAACCGACATAAGCTTGCGGTTCCTGCTTTGCACCTTGCAAAAGTACATAAATCGTTTGTGGGTTTGGGTATAAGATTCTATAATAAAATTCCACAATCTACTTTAACTTTACCATTACAGCAGATCAAAAATACGATTTAAAAAAGGCTAATTCAGAAAGCCTACTATACTATTGAGGATTACCTAGACGATAAGAATGCGTGGATATAGCTACTTTTCGACCCTGTACAAAAACATTAATAACTATATGTAACTAGTGATAAGAATTATTCTTTGAAAGGAGCAACCGCCGAGTTTCTTCCTGGTTCTTCTCGGTTGGAACAGCTTTCCGAACCAGCAGTAGATGTTGACGATTCAAAAGCACTTGTTTACAAGTTTACTTGAATAAAGAATAATTTGAATTTGATCCAAATGTACTGCGAAAACTACCAAACAAGAATAATCATTGCAAGGAAATGAAATACATTATAATTTGGTCATAATTTAGTTTCAACATGAAATTATAACTTTCTTTGTGCTGAAACAAATAAAATGTGAAATCAATCAATATTTTTGGTGATAGTTGTTTTGTAAGAAGCCAATTGTACTATTATTTCGCACATCCATTCGAATGCTCAAAAATTTGACCTTAGAGCAGTGAAACTAAACTGTAATTTATACATTATTTAAGTTAAACGGAAATAGCGCAGTTAAATAACTAAATTACAACGTTGGTAATACTTCCAACGAATTTAAATCTACATTGTGATTCCTTACGTAATAATAGTAAATTCTTTGTGACTCTATACACTGTCCATTATATTAACCATCTTTTGACAGATTGACGATTTACATATTTAGTGATGTCCTAAAGATTCTCGTATGCGATACCATTCCGATTATAGTACCTACTATCATTAATCGAATTACGTACCTAAGTAATTCGATTAATGATAACCTACGTAAACTAATAACAGATATAGAAATCAACATTTTGATTTAATATTGCCTTAGTTTTTTGAAAATAAATGTTAATCCGTGTGTATTTATTATAATCATAAAAAATATATTATACATCAACTGGCAACATCAACAGACCTTCCGCTCGGCCGCCATTTTGACGTGATCTGTCACTCTCAACGAAACGCCCGTGATAGTCACACGCATTTACGTGAAACTAATATTAATTGATCGTGAAAATGCCGAAAGGACGTGTGTTGAAAGCACAATCGAGACAGTTAGTGTTAAAACTTCATGAGTATTTTGAGCAAGAAAATCAAAATGGCGGACCTCATATACCTATCACGCAAGTCCGAAACCGTGTTGCAGCCGCGTTGGGGATCAGTCTATCAACTGTGACTAAAATCACCACTGATGCCTACGGCAGGAGCGGCTTGGAGCAAAACAAACCATCTACACCAAAAAGAAAGCGCCGGGCTCATAAGGTGACAGCTGTTGATGACTTTGACGCTGACGCTATTCGTCGTCATGTATATGATTACTACTTGAGAAAAGAAATTCCAACTTTGAGAAAACTTATTGTTTCTTTGAAAAGAAGTGGTCTATTTCATGGTGAAAAATCTTCTTTGGTCAAAGTTTTGAACACAATTGGCTTTTCATATAAAAAGTTAAATAAAAGAAAATTATTAATGGAACGCACAGATATAGCTATAGCACGTTGTGATTTTTGGCATTTAAATCGAAGAAATCAAATGACTACCACGAAGAGATGAATGCAAATGTGTATGAAGAGTGGTTCAAAAAAATGCTCATTTCATCGGAAGAACCATCAATAATTTTTATTGATAATGCGCCCTACCACTCCCGTCAAATTGACAAAATGCCAACACAGGCTAATAAAAAGCATGAAATAATTAATTGGCTTCGGGACAATGGAGAAAATGTGGACGACTCAATGTTAAAAGTTGAATTAATAAAAATATTAAAAACCAAAAAGAGAGCAAAACGCTATGTAATCAATGAAATGGCAGCAGAATATGGCCATACTGTTCTTCGGATTCCTCCATACCACTGCCAGTACAACGCAATAGAACTTATATGGGCACAAGTAAAAGGGCATGCTGCGAGATGCAATACAAGCCTCCCATTCACAGCGAATAAAATGTTGCAATTGCTAAAAAATGCTTGCACCCACGTAACGGCCGAGAACTGGGCAAGTGTGGTGGAAAGAACTAAAAGAGTAATATTCTCTGATTGGGAACGTGATATTGCGTTTGATAATATATTATCTACACAAGAGCTAATAATAACTGCTACTGAAGACTCCTCATCGGAGGAGTCTAGTGTTGATTATCATTCCGACGACTCGTGCTAATAAAATAAATTAAAATATCCTGATTGTTTTATTTGTATTCATGTATTAACTAAGAAGAAAGTAAAACTTTATATAATGTTATTAAATGTCTTTTAATACTCGTAACATCGATTTCTACCGATTATTTTTAATCTGTGGCATAATCGTAGTAACCATTATTTGTGACATCACTAAGTGGGCGGTACCCATCCATAAAGTACAAATATTATTTGTATGATATTTGTACGTAAGCAATACAAAACTTAATGAGCGTGAGCTGTCAAAAGACTGATAATATGATGGACGCAGTATAAGTTTTCCCCTGTAGCTTAAAAGTTTCCCATGAGAAAAGATAAACAATATAATATTGTATTTAACATTATTGAGCAAAAGTTTTTCTAAGTACCTTAACATACTGGTATATATTATTATAACCTATTAGAAATATATCATAAAAGTAAATTCATTACTCTAGATAATTAATTTAGTCATTTTTACTTCATAGTAATCGTGGGAAAGTAAATAATATTAACGCGATGAAGTGTTACATAATTCTGTAAAAAATTGTGGCCAATATTTAGCTTAGGTTCAGGATAGCCTTAGACTCAGAAGTCGATGAAACGAACCGTTCAGAAATTGTAATCCAGAAAAACTAAAATTCTAGAGAGACGGAAGTTGTGGTTTCGAAACTTACGAATAACTTCTATGTAACGGATAATGTCGCCTATAGACACCTTTAATAAAAGAGTAAAAAATAAAACTAAAGACATATTTTCGAACTAAAAATGTAACAAGTTAAGTTATAATATTTTAACAAAATTTCATGTCCCAACTCCCTTGAAAAGTTCCATCGTCTGGAGCCAATCCTGGCAGCAGCATCAGGTTGTCATAAACATGTATTGTCATCGGGACTGAACCTGTATGTAAAATTTCAGCTCAATCGGACATCGGAAAGGTGGGTCAAATTTAACTTCCAAGATTTTACCTTCATATACATACAATATAAGTTAAATAAAGGTTTTAAATCCTAAATACAGTATATATATATGTCCCAAAATAAATGATCTACTCAGCATTTTCAGAAAAGATGCTTCTTAAGTCAAATTTAACTTGTAAGATTCCACCTCCACATACATACAATAAAAGCTTTTAGAAACAAAATATTAGTATTTTCTTATTCTTGTAGAAAAATTGTGTGACTTCTTTCTAACATCTTTTTCATATGTACTTATACGGCGAGACTAATAAGGCGTGCAAAATAGATACAAAAATGTATAAATGATGCGAAAAGATGATTGCGAGCGGGATAAGACGTTGTAGAACCCTTGAAAGAACTGAATACTGAAATCTAGTGGCTAACCCAATGAAAAGTGTTAAGTACTTAGACTTCTGATAATTTTAAATTGCTTATAAATTAATATTAGTTCGCATACATAAGACGCGATTCATCCTCATGATCCGATCAGACCGCAATCATGAATGACATCATAAGGCTACTGGCGAATTATTATCATGATTGCAGCAAGATACAGTCGTGAATGCGAATAAAGTTAATGAATAGATACCTACTAATCACCCTTTTTATAAATATTATTTAATCGTTTTGTAAATTATTTTACTTTAAGACCTGAGTCACTTAATTGTAAATGTTGCTTCGCTGTATAATTACCTATCTTACTACGTTGCTAAAAAATAATGATATCATTGAACAAAGAGGTAGATGGTAGTGGAAAATATTATTAAAATAAATAAAACAGTATTAAAATCGCATTGATTTTTAGTTAGAAAGGGAATGCCCCAGTTTTATGGCGCAATTAGAAACAAAAAGGTTGCCATCTTTAAACAAAATTAAAGTCTCGAACCCAAAACAATGCAATCTCGCAAATTTATCGGCGTCCAATGAAAATTAGTACTAATTAAGCAGCGATGCAACTTCAAAAAAACGCAAAACGAAATGACGCAAAGCGAGGGGTTGGTGTATAGATCTCTCTTATTAGTTGTTGGACACTCGCACTCACAGGCCTGCCTATATCTCCCCTACTCTATGAATAATAACTCTATGAGCTCAGTACCTATGACGGGTTTAAAGAAAGCCCGGATGATAATTGAACGTAAATAATTTATAGAACAACTTACTTTGCGGAGGCCATAATACAAAAGTAACGATGATTAATTGAAGTTTGCTATAATCCGCGATTAAAGAAAAATAAATATATTTCTTTTATACTCAGTGTGCTGTATAGTAAAACTGTGATAGCCTAGCGGTGAGACCGTTCGACTCTCTAGAGACGATATAGGTTCAAACCCCGGACCAATGAGTTTTTCTATTAAAACTTATGGGTCTAATTGATAATTGCAATTTATCACACGGTTTTCGGTGAAGGAAAACATCGTGAGGAAACCTGCATATCGCTAGAGAATCTAGGGATATGTGTAAACTACCAATCCGCATTGGAGCAGCGTGGTAGGTAACTTAGCTGCCATCCTTCTCTCCAAAAACGGAGAGAGGAGGCCTTAACCCAGCAGTGGGTAAAGTAAAAGGCTGTTACTTTACTTCTTTTTACTGTATAGTATAAGCTTTCATACTTGATACAGGATTCGTAATAACGCATTCAATGCACAACAAAATCGCAAAGCTTTGCTTTTTGAATGAATTAATGAATGAATTTTTGGTACTAAACATTATACTATTTTAAACTATTAAAAATGTAATTATAATAAACTACGATTAACTTAAACTAAACAAATAAACTCAGTTATGACTATAATAAGCTCGTACAAAAATTTCCTTGAAATTTTGCTTGTCCCGGGCAAGGTGGAAGGAAAGAGGCCCAGAGGTCGGAGCCCCATGCGTTGGACTGACCAAATTCGCTCAACACTCGACTCCAGCATCAGTGACGCCATTTACGCCGCAGAGGACAGAGCCGAGTGGCGGAAAATAGTCATCAATAAGGTGCTACAAACCGGACTGACTGTAGGCAATCCATGGAAGCTATGCCTTCGATAAATCCTCGGTTGACCAATAGTCTTCTTCGTTTAAATAGACCCAACTTGCGAAGAATGATGGGTATCGTTGCCGGACACTGCATGCTCAATAAACATCTATTCCTTATAGGTTTGACCGACAGCCAAATATGTAGAGGATGCATGAGAGAACCAGAAACGCCATCTCACGTCACGTTGTATTGCATGGAGGTGGCCAAGCATCGGGCTAACATCCTTGCTCGCCGGGGACGTTACAAGAAGCCTTGAGTTCTCGTACGGAGCCAATCCTGGCAGCAGCATCAGGTCATCTTTATCATAAACATGGATTGTCATATAAGATAAGATAAGGATAAGTACGGGATACCGGAAATTGGGTCAACTTTAACTTGCAAGATTCCACCTTCACGTACATACAATGCAAGTTAAATATAGGTTTTACTAAAGTTAAAAACAGTATATATGTCCAAAATTAAATGATCTACTCATCCTTTTTTAGAAAAGATGCTTCTGACGCTGGTTTTTAGAGATCACCATTTCGAGATGTTCGTAAAGTCCATTTCAGACGATGATGATTACAGGACGAAAGAATTGTTGAGAATTGAGAGAATTGAGGTTTGTAGTGCAAGCGTTTTTACGAACTATCATGTATGGTAACCGCTAGTACATTCTACAATTAGCATTACATACATATTTTTTATCTCGGATTATAGCAACATAATATTTTCATAACTATTGGGTTATCATTATTTTTATTTTATCCTTATAAGTTGCATCAAACTCCGTCTATGGTATCTTTCTATAAATTCTTTTCATTAGTGTAGCTCAATACTCTGGGTGGATAAATAATATATAAACTAATTTACTGGATTGATATTTTAGGGTTCATATCATTTACTGTTTCGTAAAGCAAAACATGGACTAAGTGAACAAATAAAAATTTACATATCGATAGACAATTTCCGGTTGAACTTGCCGCATTGGCATTACATATATTTCTTTTATCCTCGATTCTAGCAAAATAATATTATCATTTCTTTTAAATTGACCGTAACTTATATTTATTTGTTACACTCGATGAGTTATAGATTAAAACGCAATTTCGAACAAATGCGTGCACATGACAGAGACGTTAGTATTGGAGAAATCCGTTACAACACTTTTCTAATATCGGCCGGATCGCACTTTCTACAAAATTCATCACGTCAACGCCTCACTCTAATAGACCAGCTTTACATAAAACTGCTGTGATTCAAAATCTAACTTTGAATTATTGTGGAATTCAGCGGTTATGTAGCGTAATGCTTTGAATATATCCTTACATCTACATCTATTCTACGCTTATTATATAACAAAGTGGCCAAAAGTTGTGTCTGTGTGTGATCGATTTTCTCAAAATCTACTGATCGGATTTTTTTACGGTTTTTACTAAAAAATAGTGCATTTCTTCCGGAAGGTTTAGGTTAATACTACATTACGGTTTATCTTAATTGTGTTAAAGAGTGTAAATATTAAAAAATAGCCTGCCGGTAGCTTTAGTCGCGTCGTCGCGTAAATCAACAGAGATACACTAAAGTATGTTCTAGAGAATTGTAGTTGTACAAAAATACTACGAAAAAGTCTGAGACAGCATGTATATGTTTAGCTCGCAGTAACTACTTTTATGTTCAAATTTTCAATAATAGAATAATATGAAGGGATTTAAGCGGTAAAAACTTTGTGACAAACAAACTTTCGCTAATCAATATATTATAAATGCGAATGTCTGTCTGTTTATTTGTTTGTGAAATCGCAACGCTTTCAAGAAATTTGTTTATCCCATGTGATATGTCCAGCGGATTAAACGGACACCGTAACAGACAGACAGACTTTCACATATACAATAATAGTGTAGATTAGGTATTGCATGAACTGACATTGATAGTCAGTGAGCGGACAAACTTTTAATTGCATCAATTGCAAAAAAAAACAATGACTCATCTTTGCTGCGCACGAATTTTTGTTTCATTTTTACTTTTAATGTTTATTAACATTATGATATCACTATATTCTAGCACCCCGTTGCATTTTGAATTATTAGTAAATATGGTTGTCAATGCTCTCGGTTTCATGGCAATTTAATTAAAATTTAAATTGGCATGAAACACTTTTAGTTTCCCGTTTCTATCATTATCATTATCTATGAATATCTATTTCCCTTTGTCATAGAATAGAAAAGAAAAGAAATACTTTTTTCGGTTGTGTTGTTAAAAAAAAATAAGGTTAGCGGGAAAGTAGAAATTAAAAAGAAAATTTCGTCTATACCATCCATCTTATTCTCAATGACTATTAACATATTCTCCGCGGGTCGTACCGCGAGACGAAGTTAATAATTTTATAAACATAGTTAAGCGCTAAAGCGAAGTTATGTCTAATAGACAATATCAATCTAGTAACAATCATAGATAATGAATCATCTTCGACTATGACCTTTTTAGACAGCTATGCAAAGGTCACGGCCCACTGCTCACACAGATATAAGTGTTCTTATAATATTGATGACTAGTAACTATTATTTATTCGTAACTAACTTCTCCGCATCAGTAGAACATAATAAAATCAATTTTGTGTATCGATTAATTACAATAATAACTAGAACTTATTTTTTTACCAATAATACATATTGGTTACGCACACTATACTTGCGTATTCGTCGAATTAAATTGCAAAATAAAATAGTACTTATTTGTGAAATGATATTGTTGTGGTAAAATCTGTGGAGTAATCTAAGTATCCTGCTTGAATATAATAAAATAATTTTATATTCTTGTAACAGGACTAAATTGATATTAGTAAATTTGTTTATTTTCTGATAATTCTGGTCTAGATATTTTTGGTGCTTTAACCATAGATTAAAAATACTGATTAAACGCTGTATAATAAACAATAACATCGAATATCTAATATTTATTCAAAACGCAGATTTATCAGATAAATATGAAAAGAAAAATAGTTTCTTCTCTGCGTTTTATTGTTTACGTTATACATTGTTTCTTAATGACATATCGTGGCAATTAAGTAACAATCATATTACCCAATTAATCTAATTTGAACATTAACACACTTACGAAATATCGACTATTACGTTACAATGTTTCGACGAATTAAACTTCCTCGAAATATATACCTAATATGTAGTTTCATACGATTTATACCTTGCTTACATAGCAATCATTTGAATAATTAAATTTGTATTACGTTTCGTTTTTACCGTTTAAAAAAGATATAAATTAGCTCAAATTAGCTGTATTAATTGTGTTCTAAAAACACTGAAAAAATCATGTTACTAGTAGACAACCCTTATCACTTAGGAGTATCTAAAATAAATAGTAGTACAATAGATCCTCAGACCTCCCGAATATGCTTATAAAATTTTAAGCCGTTTCGGAGGAGTATGGTAACTAACATTGTGTCATAAGGATTTTTTATGTAAGATTATTAATTCATTAATTCAAACTATAAATGCACTGCAATTAGGTAAGGTTCCCAAAAAACTAGCAGTTTTACTTCTTTGTACTGCCAACTTACACAGTGCGTATATCGGTTTAGTTGTATTGCAATTTTTTTTAACAATCTATTCTTCGCTGATATCAGACATTCTATTAAAGTATATTAAATGCGCTCAAATAAAGAGATGGAGTAAGTCAATCGTAGGTATGTGTGGAGTTTTATAAATCACGAATGCTTTATTAGTGTACTAGCTGTGCCAGCGGCTTCGCCCGCATTTAAATCTGCGTGTCAATTATTTTTCTAGAATTCAAATTTCAAACATAAAGTAGTTATTGTGAGTTAACCATAAGAGATAGAGACATGCTCCCGCTTTTTTGTAGTAGTTTTACAGATCTACAATTCTACATTACTTCAGCGTATCTCTGCTGGTTTACGCAGCGCACGTGACTAAAGCTCCCAGAAAGCAAGTTTTTTAACAACTACGCGATCTCCTCAACGCATACATAATACCGATATGTACTATTTACCTAAACTATCTGGAAGTATTGCATAATTTTTTGGTGAAAACCGCACAAAGACCCGTTCAGTAGATTTTGAGAAAATCGATTACATACAGACAGACAGCTTTTTGAGACTTTGTTTTATAATAAGTATAAATATAGATGATGGCGATCGGCTCAGTCATAGTTAAATATTAAGCTGAAAAATAGATTCATTTTTACACCTGTGCACTCCATCTGTATATCTAAGTTAACAGGTAAATCGTTGATCCAGTCAATGATGAATAAAACGTGACCAAGCTCAATTATTTCCGATACATACAAGTAAATACGTGATATGATAAGGTTGGTGGAATACCTGTCGATCTAGTCAGTTTCATGATTATAAATTGTAAACTTACGTTTTTAATTTTATATCCTTCGAACGGAATGTTTGTTGGGATTTCGCGATTATTTATCCGCCTAAAAAGTGTAATAATTGTTAAAAATCTTTACACTATACATATACTTATTAGTAATATCCAAAATTACGCAAATACATCAGGCAAAGAGCATTACAAAAATAAGTCGACGACTTCCAAATATAATTATTTATTTTTGACTTCTTCTTTTCATTTTTTTGCTATCGTATATTTAGTAGGCAAAAATAAAATGTACAAACTATTAACTACATAGATTTCTTCACAACATATATTCATTTTATACGCTGATAGATATACCTACACAAGTTATTTAGGGCGTGTCTTCATCGATTTAATACGATTCAATTAACCCCTTAAAGATGACCGCTCTTCCTAATGATTTTATCATCCAATGGCATTCCGTTACCGTATCATTACTGTTAAAGGACGTTAAATAAAATTAATAATACATGATGATGCAGCTTTTTAACATGATCTAACAAACTTCTATTTTTTAAAACACTAGGAACCTAGAGGTTTTCTTTAAAAAAAAAATTAGTACTGTATAATCTTCCTCTTTTTTTATATAAATTATTTTGTACCTAACTTATGAATTAAAAAGTGTTTTACCTGGAACTTGATTTATGAAAAAGTGTATTAATAAGTATGTTTTGTAAAATGGACCTTTCTTTTAGAGGTATTTCGACGTGCCTTTTAAATTTGTTCTTATATTAATATTTAACATGCGATACAGCTTTTCAGTCACTCCAAACTAAGGCTTTTCGTAATTCAGCCTTTTAGCCTCAGGAATATTGCCATATCTATATTTATAAAAATTATAATATAATTAAATTAATAATTGACATTATTTCTACCACCGTGTAGTATCCGGCTAAGTAGAACAGACCACCCTCATATCTTACCAAGGTGTCGTAAAAGGCGACTAAGGTAAATTGACGTCAGGCAGGCGGCTGGTCGTAAAATACGTAACCGAATCATGGGACAATATGTTTGTAACATGTTGTGCCGACCCCACTTAGAGTGGGATAAGGGCAGCAGGATGACGAATTTATATTACCTATTACTACTTTTTTATATACTATAAGGCTAGCCCCTGGATGCTATCCCGCCTAATGGAAACGTAAAAAATACCTTATAGACCTTTAATAAACTTTATTTTATAAATCTTTTGAGCTGTTGCGCCAGAAAAGTATCTTAACTTGGTTTTTAAGAAAAACTTTTAGGTAATTTGAGCACAAAATTATATAGTTGCTTCACATTTACTGTTTTTTCACATTTTTTGTATATATTTTTATATATATACATATAGATAATCTATAATTACTGATTATTTTTAATGTAATAACATTAAAAACAATTAATTAAGCAAATAGTAAACAGCGAAGAAAAGTCCGCAGTTTACTATTTGCTTCAATAGTAAGCACTTTATTATGCCATTAAGTGTAAGGCAATGTTAAACCGCAAACTTTTATGATTGTCATCGATGAAAAATCAAACGATCGTCGAGATTGTGGTGGTGGGTGTGTGTGTTGCTTTTGTGTGCGTTGTTGCTGGTGAATTGCGCCTTGGGGTGCATGTGGTGGCTGGTCCTGCATGTATAAGGTGCGTAGATTTTGCCTGCTTCATACACATTGGCTTTGCATGCATTCACTTAACCCGTGCGGATTATAGCAAAGTAGTTAGTTCTGTTATATTGCTTGTAATATGGAATTCCGCAAAGTAACGCCTGCTTCTATAAATCATTTAAAAGCGATAAATTCGCATACACTTCCTAGTAAAATATATTGAGTAAAATATACTGTGTCAACCATATACAAATTCCAAACATTTGCAAATTAAATACACACCTACCTACTTCAATGTACAAAACCCAGAAGATTGAAGGAAAGACCTGACGATTTCGTCGTTATTGATATTATAATACGCAAAAACTACCCCACAAGATGCATACATTAATAACACACCTTAAGAGCAAGGCAAGGACCTCCAGGAGCAAAAACCACAACGTCACCACGTACGCTAAGTTACTTACAGGTAAATAAGCCCGGTCTTCCTATCAACCTCCGTCAGCTACACTTCATAACACAAACTTTACACTTTATCGCCACAATCCGACACTCAACAACAATCACTGTTGTAACTGCAAAACTTTACACATATTTTCGTAATTCAAGGCGCAGTGCGTAGCAGCTACAGCGCTGTCGCGATCGAATGAAAGACTGGTTGTGACGTTGTGTTGAGGTTGCGCGAACGCACCGCATTCCACATTGGTAAAGCTGTACACCCGTCTCGCTCTGCCATGAACGGAAATGCGCTGCCATGATAAGGACGCATATACCTTCGACACACTTTGAATACTGTATAGATAGATAGCCCCGTTATTCATACACACCACACAGGTAAAGTGTTATGACGGTCATTGAAAACTATGGAACGTTAAAATTCGCCAATCGATAAGTTAGATGGACACTGAGAAAGATGGTTTGCGATTGATGTATAGAAGCAGGCGTTACTTTGCGGAATTCCATATTACAAGCAATATAACAGAACTAACTACTTTGCTATAATCCGCACGGGTTAAGTGAATGCATGCAAAGCCAATGTGTATGAAGCAGGCAAAATCTACGCACCTTATACATGCAGGACCAGCCACCGCATGCACCCCCAAGGCGCAATTCACCAGCAACAACGAACACAAAAGCAGCACACACACCCACCACCACCACGACAAAAATCGTACTTTGGCAGTACGATTTTTGTCGTGAAGCCTATCCTCCTGATGATGCTTCGGTTTCGGGGCGAAACGATCGTCGAGATTGTGGTGGTGGGTGTGTGTGCTGCTTTTGTGTTCGTTGTTGCTGGTGAATTGCGCCTTGGGGGTGCATGTGGTGGCTGGTCCTGCATGTATAAGGCGTAGATTTTGCCTGCTTCATACACATTGGCTTTGCATGCATTCACTTAACCCGTGCGGATTATAGCAAAGTAGTTAGTTCTGTTATATTGCATGGTTTGCGATTATTTACTCACACTTAGCTTGAAACGCTTACCGAGGTGTCGTAAAAGGCGACTAAGGTAAGTTGACCCACCGTGTATCTGGTTGAGTAGAATAGCCCACCCTCTTTCTTACCGAGGGGTCGTAAAATACGACTAAGATAAGTTGACGTCAGGCAGGCGGCCAGTCGTAAAATACGTAGCCAAATCATGTGACCCCACTTACGAGTGGGATAAGGGCAGGATGATGACTTAGCTTGAAACGAGCTCTTTAGAAAAAAAAATTGGAATAGATAGCTAATTTAATTTTCTTGTCGTAAAAATTATAATTATGCCCACTTGCTATATTTACGTGTATCTTAGATAAATAATAAATCGTTCTTAAATTTAAACTGTCGTGAGTAGAATTCATAGTTTATGTATCGAAACCGGCTATACTGACCTCTTGTTTTATCGGATGAACTCTAGTTGGGCCCTTATTCGTGAGCTCCTTAGGAACTAAAGTTCCTGCATGGTCTCAAAACTAGTCAGGCTCACCCGATAAAATAAGACTTGAGATAGCCGGTTTCTATACGTTAACTATTTAGGCAACTTTGAAAATTCTATGTATTTATTTGTAGTCTTTTACGTTTGTGTACCAGCTGCATTTACAAATTCATTTTCTTATCCTAATTCAAAAACTATCTACCCTCCTTCGTGCATAAATTTTTGACTATGATTTTTTTAATGATCTCAAATGAGATTGTTCTATTCTAAAAGCAAGATCTGAGTAAGCTAAATTGCTCTTCCGCCGGCCTGACCTTTTAATAATTGTTTTTTTATTAATGATAAGGTCCTTATCTAAGCGTATCTGATGAATTAGTAATAAGAAAAACTCTTCCTAACTAAACAGACTTGTTTCTATGCCATTAATCTCCATATGTTTAGGGTTTCAAGTAAACTGTCAAATGCCAAAAGACTTCAAGATAATTTTTTTCGTTTATTTCGGTTTAGGAGTTAGGTTAGGAGTAAGGTTTGATCGGTAAGGTTACAATACTGAAGTGGTTATGAAGCGTTGTTATAAAAATCTCCTGAAAATAATGTAGCATAATTAAGCTACGACAACTTTTATTGGTTTTGCTATACTTTTTTGAAAGGTGTTTTGGAAAATATTTTATTTACTGCAAAAATATCACTGCGTACTGAAGTTATGTGAGTTATCAAAAATCGCAGTGTACAAAACTTTTGAATGAACAAAATGTGATAAAGCGTTGATCGTTTTATTTGATCGATGGACACGGACACGGACAGTGAATGACGGTTCAGACACCACAAGGGCTGTGCGTGACGATCTCGTCTCAATATATGTACTTCAACTTGGATGATGATGTAATATCGAAATAACGAGACAGTGCAGCACATTCAATATTCTGTTGGTTAAACGTAGTATCGTTTATATTCAAATAAGTTATAAACTTATCTGGATCCTCTGTGATTCTAGATATTATTTGCAACCTTAAAGGAATTCTTTATTTTCATTATTAAATAATTACATAATTTCATTTCATTTCATTAATTAAAACAAACATATTTCTATGAACAGCCTTTCGTTTGGCATTTTTATAATGATTTTATTCATGACTTGAAATCTAGTCTTTTATGACTATTTTTATTAGTATATACTAAATATGAATAAGGTACGTTTTCAATGTATTTTAAATGTTACATAAAATAATAAAAAAAAATACAGGAAACACTATGATACCTAACGAGTAATGACGGAAGAATATAACTATTTTATTAGTCTATGATCTTAGCGATTAGTCTGTGATGTGTTGTAAATTGTAAACATATCTGGTTTGCAGAAGCATTACTTTCTACCTTTGATTTAGCGTTTAAGAGAAATGCCTAAAGTGCGTCGTAGCCGAAAACCACCTCCAGACGGATGGGAACTGATTGAACCTACACTCGAAGAATTAGAGCAAAAAATGCGAGAAGGTTTGTATGAATAACCTCTTGTTTGTGAAACTTTTTCCAATCCTCTAAATTATATCCAGAACAAGCACGTACAAAATAGTTTATTTACAGTTATTTAATATATCATTCTCTTCTATTTCGCTACTAACTGTACTGAATACTGTATTGACACAGTATTGTATTTTACACAAATGATTTATTCCTGCTCCCAAACGAAAATGGGAATTGTTTCCCTGCATGTTCGCCCAGTGTAAAAGCTTTAATAATAATCATTTCAATACTGCTATTAGACTGGCTTTCAAAATTGTAATAATAGTTAGTGTAGCTGAGAACTCACACATCTCTGCCCAACTTAATACTTTGATTTATAAACCAATTTCCAACATGAAGCGTCTACAAATATGGAATATTTATTGTTGCTGAAAACATTGAATGCCACATGTAAGGTTCACGATTTACAGCTTGTTTTAATTATTAACAGTGTTAATGCATTTTTTTAATTGTTTTTTTTTGTTATATGAAGAAAGGCTAATGTGAAATTCTGAGAGTAATGTAAAAAATGAGACAATTTTATCATCAGAATTGTATTTGAAGTAGTGAATCTCTAAATTTTTATTTTACAGCTGAAACTGAGCCCCATGAAGGGAAAAGAAAACAGGAATCACTCTGGCCAATATTCAAAATCCACCATCAAAAGTCACGTTACATATATGATTTATTCTACAGAAGAAAAGCAATCAGTAGAGAATTGTATCAGTACTGTCTCAATGAGAAAATTGCTGATGCTAATCTTATTGCCAAGTGGAAGAAGATAGGTTATGAAAACTTATGCTGCTTGAGATGTATACAGACAAGGGATACTAATTTTGCAACTAATTGTATATGCAGAGTTCCTAAAAGTAAATTGGAAGAGGGAAGAATTGTGGAGTGTGTACATTGTGGCTGTCGAGGTTGCTCAGGATAGTTTCTATTTTGGAATTCTTCATAGTAAGTAATCTTCAGAGGGTTAAGAAGTGTAAACTTACATTTGATTCCTTTTGTTGTCACAATATAAAAGAAGTGCATGGTACTGCATGTTCAACAAAGTGATACTATAGCAATTCTATGTTCTCTGAGCATTCTTATATAATGGTGTCATCTTATTTAATTTTTTTGTGTTCTTTTAGGCTAAAATCAGTAACAATAATTATTACTTAATAGTATATTTGTAAGAAATTAAATTTAAAAATTTAGCAGTTTAGTATTCTAAGGCTTCCTCAAAATAAACAATATTTTTTTTTATTTAAAATAAAATTATAAACTAATATTGTCTTATAATATACATTATATTCTCAATTCTTCAAACTTATTAAAATGGTTTTTGGCCAAATTGATAAATACATTTCGTTGTTTCTTTTTGTTTGGATTAATTAGTGTGTCATTTTCAAAGTTTCACACTTAGTATAGCTGTAATTAAAACTTTTTTTATCTTTCCAAATTTATCATTAACTTGACCTAACATATGAGCTGTTCGTTTTATGATTTGATTTTCAAGTGAAGTTCTAATAATATTACCTCTGACAAGTACTAAGCCATTATTAGTAATTAATAATGCTTAGCATATATAAATGACTTTCATAATTTTGGAATTTTCTAAACAATCTTACAAGCAAAATTTTGATTAATAATTTCTACTAAAAGACAAAGTTATATTTTAGCAATCTTGCATTTGTATTTTTATTGCAGCATTCTATTTTTTTTTTAATTAGATTAAAGGCATATAGTTCATATATGGGGATCTATCATTTAATTCTAATCTACTAAGTAAATATTATTTAAATCTTTTGTTTGTAAATTTAGTATTTATAGTATCATGAATTATGTAATAAAAAGCATTAAAAAGTTTCCAATTCTTTTTATTATCAGATATTAATGTAAAACTAGCATAAAATTTGTTACAGAAATCAAATATAATGCAGAAAATATTTACATACAAATATATGTGCATTAAATTCACCTGAAACAGAAATCTTAAAATTGTTAATACAAATGGAACAATTTAACATTTGGCAGTATTGAACAAATTCTATATTAATTATTATTTTTTTACTAATATACTGTAACAATAAAAAGAAATAGTAATATTCAATCATACCTAGTTTAAATGTCTTTAATTAATTCAATTAATTATTAAATTTTGATGTCGATCTAACAAAAAAAAATAAGTATATGAAACCTAAGATAAAAAAGAAAATACTTAATGTAATAATTGGCTTTTTATAAGGTGAAGTAATATTCACATTAAAACACTTACAAATTATACAACTTTTTAATTAACTTATGTATTAAAAAACAACTTACTCTATTCTAGGCTTTTTTTCAAGCTCTCTAGATAGTTCTATAATCAAGTCCTTGTATATCAGAGGGTTCATATTCTTGCCCAGCAAGTACAATAGAAACCAATCACCAAAACTGAAATTTCTAACTACTTTGGTGATAACTCGTCTCTTAACAAATCGAAGTTGACCCATTATCATAAAAGTACGTAATGGTGACAGAGAAAATACTATTATACGAAAGAGCACAGCAATAGTTGTAATAAGAGTAAGGAATATGAGCCAAAACCAAAGAAAAATAAATATTTTTTCATTTACAATATTTAACGGTAGAACACATAGTCGATCTTTGATTTGTATAGAGCCAGATGGGCCATAGGTTCTCAGCCAACACTTTGTAAGTTTTGGAAAGTATTGATCCATTGGATTAACAGATGCATAGTCCTGGAAGTTTGATGGTACTTTAGGGATATGTTTAAATGCTGCAACAGCTGCCCCATAATTCCTAAATGCTCCACCAAGAAAGTAATCAAGCAGAAATATTTGACCCACCTAAAAGGAAATAATGTTATTTATACATATTTAAAATACTATTTGAATTGTAAAAATAATAGTTTTCTTAGAGGCTTTTCTCTGAGAATGAGTTTTTATCCTCTTCATTGGAATATAAATGTATAATATATTACTCAAATCCTAGGGAATTTCAAATCATACAAATTTCTTATTTTAGCCAAATTATTGGATTTCATATGTTATTTTTACATTAATTAAAAGAATATTGTACAATCCTTACAGTCTATAAAATTTATAAGATATAAATTACAGTTTTATAAACATTTGTGGAAGTTACTGATATTTAAAATATCTGGCTAAAAAATATGAGCAAAAAGTCTGTAGTTTCAAATATTATCAAACTTTGTAAATTACAATATTATGCCATGAGTACAGTTATGAAAACATGAATATTACTCTGCCAATTTAGAATGTTGTTGTCCAACAGCATACATATGCCACTGGCACATCTTTAGCAGAATAAGAAAAGCTAAAGCAACTTACCACATTAACAAGATTGAGTATTTCACAGAATGCATAACGTAAGGCATACATGTTGTGAGTGTAAAGATTTGTGTATGTCAAGTATGCGACCAGCTCCCCACGCCTGTACTCTGTCCAGTCTTTAGACACCATTGGATTAGCTACAATAATTTTTAAAATAATGTACTAAGGACTTTCTACTGGTAGTACAATATTAGCATATATAATATATAAATATGGCAATACCATAGATATCTTGAGTAAAAAATTGCAACAGTAAACATCAAATTATATTTTTTCACACTTTGGCTATCTGTTACTTTGCCAGTATGAAAAGTAAGCAATTTTTCAGTTATAAGCACTAACATCTAACTAGGTACCTTTAACTCTGGGTGGTGTTACGGTATAATGATCAATGTGTCTGACAATATTGTTAATTCCATTATTGCCAGGAACAACAATTTTATTAAAGCTAAAATAGAAAAATATAACAAATATTTAATGTAGCAAAGGAGATAACCACTTTGTTACATTATTGAATTAACCATACCATAAAGCCATGACCAATTTACCATACCATACCATGGTGAAGAATCATAAGTGATACCTTGAGCCCATTTGTATATTTCAAAAAGTTATAATATAAGCAATTTTAGAATTATTGTAGATACCTAAATGGGCTAAATGTATAGGAATATAGTATAAGTTGAATGGTTAAATTCAAACATCACTTAGTATTCTATGATTATACATATGACAGAATGAGTAAACTTAATTTTTTTTATTACAAACCTAACTCAGATGCTAATGCCTTCAGTCTGCCGCCTTCCCATATTTTCCAGAGGTAACGAGGAGTGTAAAACATAGCAGCCTGTCCAAGCAACACAAAACATACCCACTGATAATATGTGTGCATTATTTGTTCATCATGTATTGTTTTGTCAGGTCCAACACCTGGATATATCATATGCTTGCCTTCGATACCTAAAAAAGTGTAAAAGAAATAGAAATTTACTGCAAACTTGAATTTCCACAGAAACCTGTTAATGTTTTTCTTGCTTGTTAGTAAGCAATAAAGTATTAAATGTCAATAATAGTAAAAAGATGCTGCAACTAATTATCGGAGAAGACTAGAAACGTTCTAAATAGGGTCTAGAAATACGAAACTAATACAAATAAATTACATATACGTTCGCTACAAAGCTCTCAAGTAGTGACTTTAACTTTAAATAAGGGCGGCTTACCAACAAGTCTGCTTTTCAAAGTATAAGTTCCGTAGATCCAACAATAGCTATTAATGGCGTCTTTATCATTATCCTTGTCGCTTTCACTCATACAGTGAATAGGTTCTCCGAAAAATTGCTTCGATGTAACCAGAAGCGTGAACACCAATAAAATGATCACCGTTAATTTATAATGCATTCGGAATACATTATTATCAATACAAACATTTCCAAATTTAAGAAAAGAACGAAACGGCATAAAAAGATCAATCATTGCTGTGAACATCAAATTATTCCGATTTAAGTTGAAAGCTTGAAGCTATTTAGTGGAAGCAGGGTTCAACAACGTACTTTATCATACCCACCGCAACAAAATGATATTAATAATAAATTGACGCACAAAAACCAAATACCGTCAGTTATTTTGAAAACTAAATAACAGGTAGTCAAATTGGTTATTTTTTAAAACTATCATTATAAAAAACACGAAAAATTTCTACTGTAACCGTTTTTTGCACTTCTGCATTACTAAAAATTTTTTATTTGGTGAAAATAAACTTGTTACTAACTATTAAAACACTCTTTTTTAATACGTAATTTAAAAAATAAGTTTTTATTGACGCATATTAATCGACGTTTGACGGATGTTTATATTAAAATATGAAATTGAGTCAATAATGCGAAAACTATAAACAGACTTCCTGTTATAAATATTCCTTTAGTTTGTTATTGTCTTATTTAATTAAAAAACTCATCGTTATTATATTTGCTTCTTTTTAAAATTAATCACATAAATCCTATCTTAAATAAAGCGGAGAATTAGTATTATCGGCCATGAATTAAGGTAGTTTACTTGTGGTAAAAATATCAAAAAATATGTAATTTTTTGACAAGAATCCGCTTAGCGCCATATGAATAATACGAGGACGATGATGGGTCAATGATCTTTTTCCGATGTACAGTTGGCTAAATGTTGAGTCCTAAATATATAATAATTATATAAAATTATGTGGAGAAATTACGTGAGTCAAATTTTAATAATAAATTTATTTGAGACACATACTTTGTCGGAAACTTTATTTACAGCGGCCTAATTCTCTTATTGTATGAAGATTTTAAAAGATAAAACTGAATAAAACCGAAAAAAATTAGTTGTTTCTGACAAAATGAAGCCGCAACTTTCGCACTTGAATCGGGTATCCGTACATTACATGCTGAACATTTATATATTATACCTAAATAGTAAAGCTATGCCTTGTCACTATCACATAGGGCATAAACCATCCTTTTTGGAAAGAAGGGCTTTAGCATAGACCCACCACGCTGTTCCAGTGCGGATTACGTAGGTTACGCCTATCTTCAGAATTCTCTAGAGATGTGCAGGTGGCCTCGCGATTTACTTCTGCTGAAGAGTTGACCTCCATAGAGACCTCGATCTCCCTACCATTACTCACCTCTTTAAACGTTTTTCGAAATCTTACTTCGAGAAATCTGAGGTACACCCGAACCCCCTTATTTCAGTTTCTTCCACCTACATCCCAGTTAGGTCCGACCACCGAAAATATAGGCGTCCAAAAAGCGTCCTGTATGACCCCGACGATCAAATAACGATCGCCAACACAGACACACGTAATACACACACACAGCGTCTTCGCCGGCGAAGACGAGGTCCCAGTTTTCTGACGTCGGTCGGTCGTGGCTTCTCGTCACCCTTCCGACGCCGCAATGACTAATCTAAATCATACCATGAACCCTCCACTACACGTCGCCCTAAGCCGTGGTCCGGCCTCACAGGAGGCACCCTTAGGACGACGTTCCCCGACTTAAGTAGAGCTTCTGCGCTCTACTCTCTGCATTTCGCAATCTCGACGATGCTTCTGCGCTCGCCCGTCCCGCCCGGTGACGCTATAAAAGCCATTAGGGCTAAGCATACAGTCAGTTCGAAAAAAAAAAATTCTGCCGAAGAGCATGTGATAAATTGCAATTATCAATTAGGCACATAAGTTTTAACAGATAAACTCATTCTTGCTCTCCCGAAGTTTGAACCTGTGACCCCCTCGAGATAGTCGCACAGTATTAAAAATTCAGCTATCACAGTTTATTATATGATATTTTATCTGCTTAAAAAATATTGGAATATTGCATATATAGTACAATATTAGATATATTACTACCCGTAGCATCCTGCGTTGAACTGTTGATATGAGAATCCATTGAGTCTTTAAAAAACATAACTGTACATGACAACAAAGTTGTTCAGACTTTAGAAGTAATAATATAATCACTATATTTAAAAAAAAACAAAGTCTCCCGCAGCTTCTGTCAGTACTGTTCGTATTAAACTCGAGAATTACTGAACAAATTTTCATACGGTTTTCATCTATGAACGAAATGATTTATACGGAAGGTCCTGGAAACAATGACAATGGAATGAAAAATCTTCTTGGAAAAATGGAATAAAATATGATGAGAGAAATAAAACAAACTTGTGCGAATTTAAAAACGCTTTATGTTTTACTTAAAAATAACATTATTATAACGCACACACATACATAAACTTTTTGTAGAATATTGCAACTGTATTTTATGACATCACTTCCCATCAGGTGAATCGTTAACATTACTTTAATTAAATTAATAATAATTAAACATTTACCTAATTAACATTTTACATACTTATAAAATTCATTATTACTTCTACACAATTTCAATACAAACTCTAATTTGAATATTTAAAGCAGTGGAATGTAAGCAATTTGTGTATAATTCAAAGCAATCATCAGGCAAGATGTTATATATATATATATATGTATTTTTTTTTTAATGAAAAAAATGTTCTTCTAAGAACATGTTGCTCGCAGAAACTCTGAAAGCCTTGACAAGCTGTCTCTTGTTGGGCAGATCGACGGGAAAAGACCAAGCGGTCGCTCACCTACCCCCTTAGTCAGACCAGGTAAAGACACTTACAGGCCTGCCTATCACCGAGGCTTTAAAGACCGCCCAGGACAGACAAACGTGGAAAATCTTTGTCCATGACGTGATCCGCTGATAATTCCGTCTAGAAACGACCTTCAGCAATGAAAACCGAAGAACATGAAAGAAATCAGCAATTCATGTTTATAATAATAAGAATCGTTATGTTTGAAACTTTAAGCTTATAATATGCTATGTATCAGCATCATCCTCCTGCCCTTATCCCACTCGCGGGGGTCGGCAGAACATGCAGTATAACAGAACTAACTACTTTGCTATAATCCGCACGGGTTAAGCGAATGCATGCAAAGCCAATGTGTATGAAGCAGGCAAAATCTACGCACCTTATACATGCAGGACAAGCCACCACATGCACCCCAAGGCGCAATTCACCAGCAACAACGCACACAAAAGCAGCACACACACCCACCACCACCACCACCATCCTGATGATGCTTCAGTTTCGGGGCGAAACGATCGTCGAGATTGTGGTGGTGGGTGTGTGTGCTGCTTTTGTGTGCGTTGTTGCTGGTGAATTGCGCCTTGGGGTGCATGTGGTGGCTTGTCCTGCATGTATAAGGTGCGTAGATTTTGCCTGCTTCATACACATTGGCTTTGCATGCATTCGCTTAACCCGTGCGGATTATAGCAATGTAGTTAGTTCTGTTATATTGTAATATGGAATTCCGCAAAGTAACGCCTGCTTCTATAAATCGGCAGAACATGTTACAAACATGTTGTCACATGATTTGGCTAGTAGATACGAGTTCCTTGCAATTGTGAGCAAGACAACATGAGTTCGGTTTACGTCACCTTTACTGATTCTGTACCAAATCACGACTCATTAATCACGAATTAAATAACGATGAAGCGGGAAATATGGCACTTGATTCCCGTGATTCGTCTGTGGGAGTGATTCTTTCGAACTAGTTCGTTCGCGAACTACACAAGGTATTGTATTGTATTGTATTATTGTATTGTATAATTGTATCATTGAAAATATTTAAAAGATTGACCGCCGAGTTTCTTGCTGGTTCTTCTCGGTAAGAGCAACATTCCGAACCAGTTGTAGCTTCATTAATCATATTGATGCTTGGCGATTCAAAAAAATTCAAAAATTCCAAGATTATTTTGATTTGATTTGATTTGATTTGATTGGCTACGTATTTTACGACCGGCCGCCTGCCTGACGTCAACTTACCTTAGTCGCCTCTTACTACACCTCGGTAAGAAAGAGGGTGGACTATTTTCCTCAACCAGTTACCACACGGTGTGTGAACTGACCTTAGTCGCCTTTACACCTCGGTAAGAAATGAGAGTGGTCTATTCTACTTAGTGAAGGTGGAATCTTGTAAGTTAAATTTGACCCTCTTCCCGGTGTCCGATTGAGCTGAAATTTTATATACAGTCCCGATGACAATGCATGTTTATGACAAGCACCTGATGCCAGGGTTCGCTCCAGACGAGGGAACTCCTCAACAGTTAACAGTAGGGACATGAAATTCTGTTAAACGCTTTTTTTAACTTAACTTGTACGTTTACGAATCTTAACCTTATGACTCCTAGCGAATTTTCGTGTTCGTGTCCAAATAGAGGAGGTTATTAAAAAAGTCTTGGGACTTTGGCTGAAATTTTGAATTTAGTTCACTACATTCATGACCGTTTATGTTAATATTCTTCAAGTTTATAGTTTATAGTAGAAAGAAACTCAGTTACACTCGGTAGTCAGTAAAAGCTCATCATCTATTGGCATTGGTATTTTTTTATTATGATGATGGAGCGAAGACTCCACATTGCGCCACTATTGGAAGATCCCTACAGTTCAAACTCTCTATTCTATTTAGTATTAAATCTTAAATATTATATATAAAGCTGAATTACCTTTGTACTATAATAAGTAAATATATACACTTACACACATTATCCGTCCCGAAAGTAACTTAATACTTGTGTTATGGGTGACAGACAACTGGTAAATATATGCATATATAATTTTAAATACATATAGTAAGTAAAAGTAAAGTAACGGCCTGTTACTACGCCCACTGCTGGGCTAAGGCCTCCTCTCTCCGTTTTTGGAGAGAAGGATTGGAGCTAAGACCCATCACGCTGCTCCAATGCGGATTGGTAGGTTACACATATCCCTAGAATTCTCTAGAGATATGCAGGTTTCCTCACGATGTTTTCCTTCACCGAAAAGCGTGTGATAAATTGCAATTATCAATTAGACACATAAGTTTTAATAGAAAAACTCATTGGTGCCTGCCCGGGGTTTGAACCTATGTCGTCTCTAGACAGTCGCACGGTCTCACCGCTAGGCTAACACAACTTTTTAAATACATTTCTAAATACATATTTAAATACAAATACACCTGGCTCGAAGTACCAAGAAATTGTTTATAGAAAATGTTGGCCCGTGACGGGAATCGAATCCGCGACTCTGAGCTGAAGGCAGGATAACTGTCAACTGCGCCAACGGGCCAATCATAATAAAAAATAACGAAACAGTCTTGTTTATATCCGACTGCTAGAATTGACGCCCATCTTGCTTTCAGATTGTCAAATTACTATTTTGATATTTTGATTTTGAGATATTTTGAAACTTAATCACATTGTTTTCCTTCATAAAGCGCATAATAAAGTACATATGCAATAATACTATTATTTACGACATAACAATAGTAACGTTTATCCTTATACTTATCTAAGAATATTAACATTGAATTCTAATTTTAAACCGCATCATCAGTCATCTTGAGTGTTGAAATACCCGCAATTAATTACTGTGCGTTTTTTTTCAGTTTCTGAGGCAAAAACAGCGTTTTTCGAAATTGAAAAAAAAACAAAGCCACCGCGAAAAAAATAGTAATGCATTACGATTGTCGTAAAGCCTATCCTCCTGATGATGCTTAGGTTACGGAGCGAAACGATTGTAGAGATTGTCGTTGTGAGTGTGTGTAGTGCTTGTGTAGTTTTTGGTGGCAGTGTTTTGTGATGCGTCAGGTGACTGGTCCTGCATGTATAAAGTATGTGAACGTTACTTGCTTCATACACGTTACATATTCTTTTAACAAACGCGGATTATAGCAAAATAATTCAGTCATAACTTCTGTACTATAAACACACGGTCGTCCGTCCCCAAAGTGAGTAACTTTATGCTTGTCTTATGAGTGTCGGACAACTGGTAGATATACTACATATATAATTTTAAATACATACTTAAATACAAAAAACACACCAAGGCTTTAAGAACCAAATTGTTTATAGAAAATGTTGGTCCTCGGCGGGAATCGAACCAGCGACCCGCGGGGCTGAAGGCAGGGTCACTACCCACTGCGCCAACGGGCCAGTCCTGCTATGGCGATCCCGTAAAGTAACGCTTGCTATAAATACACTGGAATAAGTATTTGGGAAGCTGTGATAGCCTAGCGGTGAGACCGTGCGACTCTTTAGAGACGACATAGGTTCAAACCTCGGGCAGGCACCAATGAGTTTTTCTATTAAAACTCATGTGTCTAATTGGTAATTGCAATTTATCACACGCTTTTCAGTGAAGGAAAACATCGTGAGGAAACCTGCATATCTAGAGAATTCTAGAGATATGTGTAACCTACCAATCCGCATTGGAGCAGCGTGGTAGGTCTTAGCTCCAATCCTTCTCTCCAAAAACGGAGAGAGGAGGTCTTAGCCCAGCAGTGGGTATAGTAACAGGCTGTTACTTTTTTTTTTTAGGTATTTGGGCTGTTTCATGGCGCGAGATACGGTGTGATTTATAATTTGCTCTTCACTGTATCCGGGATGTACTGGTCGAAGGCCATGTTGCCCAGGGCGAAGATGTTGTCCGGGTCAAGGGCCTGCTTAGTCGCCAGTAGCAAATGTCTTCCCGGCTCGCTGACTGTGGCCGTGTACCATTTCTTGCGGAGTTTACCGACGCCGTGATGATGGGATATCGAACCTGTTGAACGTTTTCATATATTAATCAAACCATAAACCTTTTATTTGTAACACCAAATTGGATAAAAGACAAAAATATGGAGGTGGCCGAAAAACTACTGAAAATATTAAAATAATAACAAAAACATATTTATGCATATTAAAGCACATAAAAAGTAAGTATACAGATTAGTTGTAGTTATAATCTAATAAAAAATTACAATAATAATAATAATAAAAAAATATAAAAAAAAAAAAAAATTTAATTAATGATGCATTAGAGTAAGTTCGTTTTAAGTACAATAACATAAAAAAAAGAATACAAATGAACTAACTAAAAAAGGGCACGGACATAAAGTCTGTGGTAAGTAAAGTCACTATTAAAAAAAAAAAAACACCAAATTGGAGAAATAATAAATAGTGTTTATAACGACTAGAAACACGCTTTCGAACTAAATAGTTCTTAATACTTTTTTTTTACTTTACCATAACAGTAGTTTAAAAACCATGTCAAAAAAAGGCTAATACAGAAAGCCTACTGTACTATTGAGGATTACTTAGACGATGAGAATGCGTGGATATAGCTTCTCTTCGACCCTGCACAAGACATCAATAACTATATGTAACTAGAAATAAGAATTATTCTTTGAAAAGAGCAACCACCGAGTTTCTTGCTGGTTCTTCTCGGTAGGAACAGCTCTCCGAATCAGCAGTAGATGTTGACGATTTAAATCACTTGTTTTATTAAAACTTATGTGTCTAATTCGTAATTGCAATCTATCACACGCTTTTCGGTGAAGGAAAACGTCGTGAGGAAAGCTGAATATCTCTAGAGAATCCTGTTGATATGTGTAACCTACCAATCCGCATTGGAGCAGCGTGGTAGGTCTTAGCTCCAACCCTTCTATCCAGAAACGGAGAGAGGAGGCCTATTCCCAGCAGTGGGATTGTAACAGGCCGCTACTACTTTTCTTTTACGCGTTTTCAGATCCTTAGGGCTTCTTTCGAGAGAATTAGATATTTCTAACATGATACATATATAGAAGATTAACGTACCACCCGACGCGATGATCTCGTTCCTCGCAGCCTCCTCGATCTCCTCGTAGACCCTCACCGGGTCGCTCATACCGACCGTTTTGAAGCCAAAGTAAAAATAAATGCAACAGCCGGCATCGTATCTGGAAATGGCGGAAATGGAAACAGAGTATAAAATAGACCTAAATAGAATAGATAAGCTTAAGGAAATAGGTATTCTAGCATTTGCTTCAAAGTATATTTTAAACAATTTAATTTTTGTGCATAAGAATATACATAATTATACAAAAAATTGGTGATGTATATAATAGACAAAGTAGGAACCGACATAAGCTTGCGGCTCCTGCTTTGCGCTTTACAAAATACGTACTTCGTTTGTGAGTTTGAGTATAAGATTCTATAATAAAATTCCGCAATCAATTCTAGCTTTACCATTACAGCAGTTTAAAAATACTGTTAAAGGGAAGCAGATACAGAAAGCCTTGTTTTGTACAAATTGACGCGTGACCGGCCGGAGCAACGACCTTTATGCATTCTATTGCAGCAAGTCACGTCCGCCAGCTTAGTAACGTTTCGGATACTATAAAGACAAGACGCGTACGCTTGTATAGGACTTTATGGTAGAACGCACACGCGTAATTATGCGTTTTGGGTGTGGTTTATTGTTTATTGACTTTTGATATTGAAGTATTTAGTGACGCGTTTTAACCAGTGAAACGTGTGACAAGACGCGACCGTCTGCGGTTTTAGTACGCGTTGGGATTACTGTTTCCCCATATAGGGACGATTCAATAACGTGTGACCTTACGAAGGTTGTGTGCACACCGCGTGTTATTCGTGTTATTTAACCGCGTTGGTGAAGTGTATACTCCGGGAGAAATAGACAGTACGTGTCCGTGGAAGACTGATGAGGCGAGCCAACGGGTTCGGGAATCGGCCGAGTACATACAAGCGCACACACACACGTACACATATACACGCAGTTATTCATGAGGCCGGACCGCATACAGCTGACGGCCGCATAAGGTAGGTTGAGACGCCGAGACGGCGGGCCCAGGTCTCGGAGGTTGTTTCATCCGCCCGCACGTTTGTGCGGAACAAGCCTACTATACTATTGAGGATTATATAGATGATAAGAATGCGAGGATACAGCAAGGCCTCTATCCTATACAAGACAGTAATGACTAAATAGTTATAAGATTTATAATTATTGAGTCATTGCTATCTTGTATAGGACATGAAAAGAGCAACCGCCGAGTTTCTTGCTGGTTCTTCTCGGTTGGAACTACTAGACTGGCCCGTTGGAGCAGTGGGTAGTGACCCTGCCTTCAGCTCCGCGGGTCGCGGGTTCGATTCCCGCCGAGGGCCAACATTTTCTATAAACAAATTGTTGGTTCTTCGAGCCTGGGTGTATATTTGTATTTAAGTATGTATTTTAACTTATATATGTGGTATATCTACCAGTTGTCCTTCACCCATAACACAAGTATTAAGTTACTTACTTTGGGGACGGACGACCGTGTGTGTGAATGTCCCATATATTTATTTAAAAAAAAACTGCTTTCCGAACCAGCGGTAAAGTTAACGATTCAAAAGCACTTGTTTACAAGTTTACTTGAATAAATAATATTTTGAATTTCAAACGATTGTGGAGTTAGTGATAGTGAACGTGTGTAGTGCTCGTGTAATGTGGTACGAAAAAACGGATAGTCCACTATACATTTAGCAATATATATATTTTCTATTTATTTTATCGAGGATTATAAGTAAGTAAAGTAAATAAAGTACCAGCCTGTTACAATCCCACTGCTGGGAATAGGCCTCTTCTCTCCGTTTCTGGAGAGAAGGGTTGGAGCTAAGACCCACCACGCTGCTCCAATGCGGATTGGTAGGTTACACATATATCCAGAATTCTCTAGAGATATGCAGGTTTCCTCACGATGTTTTCCTTCACCGAAAAGCGTGTGATAAATTGCAATTATCAATTAGACACCATGAGTTTTAATAGAAAAACTCATCGGTGCCTGCCCGGGTTTGAACTCGTGTTCCCCTCGAAAGAGTCGCACGGTCTCACCGCTGGGCTATCACAGCTTCGAGGAGATTATATCGAGGATTAAATAATTTTATTATTTTTTATCTATTATGGATCTCCAAGCTGTGATAGCCCAGCGGTGAGACCGTGCGACTCTCTAGAGACGACATAGGTTCAAACCGGGGCAGGCACCAATGAGTTTTTCTATTAAAACTTATGTGTCTTATTGATAATTGCAATTTATCATACGCTTTTCGATGAAGGAAAACATCATGAGGAAACCTGTACATCCCTAGAAAATTCTGGAGATATGTGTAACCTACCAATCCGCATTGGAGCAGCGTGGTAGGTCTTAGCTCCAATCCTTCTCTCCAGAAACGGAGAGAAGAGGCCTTAGCCCAGCAGTGGGCATAGAAACAGGCTGTTACTTTTATGGATCTCCGCAAAGTAACGCTTAATTTTATAAAAGCCGTGCTATCTGTCGTTCCTCTACTCACGTTTGTGTCAGCCTGCATGAGATGAGGTAATGCGTCACGTTCCTGCGGGCGCACTCGTCCCGCACGCGCGCCTTTGTGTTCCGACACAGCGCGAGCGTGCGCTCCCACGACACCGACGTCTCGAACGACTCCGCCACGATATCGTAGTCCAGCGCCAAGTCCTACGAAGATAATAAGGCGTTACGGAGATCCATAAATATAAATATATAATATCCTTTTGTTTTGTACAAATTGACACGCGCGACGCGGAGCGACCGGCCGGATCAACGACCTTTGTTCATTCTATCGTTGACGCGAGCGCTGATAGTTAGTAACGTTTTGGATTACGATAAGACAGGTTGCGCGCGCACCTGTATACGACCTTATTGTAGAACGCACACGCGTAATTATGCGTTTTGGGTGTGGTTCTTAGATAGTGCCACGACTGTATTGACTTTTGATATTGATATAAGTATTTAGTGACGCGTTTTAACCAGTGAAACGTGTGACAAGACGCGACCGTCTGCGGTTTTAGTACGCGTTGGGATTACTGTTTCCCCATATAGGGACGATTCAATAACGTGTGACCTTACGAAGGTTGTGTGCACACCGCGTGTTATTTGTGTTATTTAACCGCTTTGGTAAAGTGTATACTCCGGGAGAAATAGACAGTACGTGTCCGTGGAAGACTGATGAGGCGAGCCAACGGGTTCGGGAATCGGCCAAGTACATACAAGCACACACACACACACACACGTACACATATACACGCAGTTATTCATGAGGCCGGACCGCATACAGCTGACGGCCGCATAAGGTAGGTTGAGACGCCGAGACGGCGGGCCCAGGTCTCGGAGGTTGTTTCATCCGCCCGCACGTTTGTGCAGAACAATTATGAACATGCGAAAAGAGTTCGTAATGTATATATCATAGAGCTCAAATTGCACGGGGGCAGTTTACGAATATGCAAAATTAGTTCGTGAATTATACGTCATAAAGTTAAAATTCGCTTGCTAATTCTCTGGAACGTTCACTTTGTTTACGAATCGCGTTCGGTATCGCCGCTAGGACTCGCGAACGCTCGCGTGCATTCTTGAAATCGGTTCGCTCGATATATAAGCAGACGTATCGTGCACCCCGTCGTTCAAATCCACGAACCCCTGTACGTAGCAACATTATTTACCTGTTACTTTACTAAGTGATTGGTAATACAAACAAATGTAACCCTTATTATCATATACGCATGGTTACGATAAGGATTATATCTGTTTGTATTAACAATAGCAGTAGCAGGTTTAATCACTGTCACCACATATGATAATATCAAAGAATGAATATTATTCATAAATAGCAATCATACCCACGCTTCGTCTGTGTGTATTACGTATGCCCACCAGTGTAATAACGGCTCGGGATTAAACGGGAAAGAAGAAACTTTTTGGATTGATTAGATTACTATATGAAAAGGCCCTATACCAAAGATAATGAAAAAATTCTTACCCGAATATAAGCTATGACGAACGTAAGGGTATAACCAATTTCTCCGTTCTTCGCTCCGCCAGGAATCCCACCATACTTAGATGCTATACTGTTCAGCCTTCTCTCCCTATTGGCTACATTCTCCGCCGTCCCCTCAATGAGTAACGTGACCACACACAATTTCAACGGGTCGAAACCCTTTATTTTGGTTATGTAGAATTTTTTCAATCCCTCAAGCAGGACGCCGCCCCATGACTGCTCTATTTTGAGGGCGTGGCCGAAACGAAACTATGACAAAATTATTTCGATCAAAATGATTTCAATAGCCAAACAATTTATTTCAAATAATGTATATGTGTATAGGTTTATTGCTATTACTAGCTGTGCTTGCGGCTTCGCCCACGTGTAAATTTGTGTATTTAATTGCAATTTTGAACATAATAGTAGTTATTGTGAGTTAACCGTAAGGCGCTGTGATAGCCCAGCGGTGAGACCGTGCGACTCTTTCGAGGGGAACACGACTCTGAACCCGGGCAGGCACCAATGAGTTTTTCTATTAAAACTCATGTATCTAATTGATAATTGCAATTTATCACACGCTTTTCGGTGAAGGAAAACATCGTGAGGAAACCTGTATATCTCTAAAGAATTCTGGAGATATGTGTAACCTACCAATCCGCATTTGAGCAGCGTGGTAGGTCTTAGCTCCAACCCTTCTCGTCAGAAATGGAGAGAGGAGGCCTATTCCCAGCAGTGGGACTGTAACAGGCTGCTACTACTTTTTAACCGTAAGAGATAGAAACATGCTATCGCGGACTTATTTGTAGTACTTTTATAGATCTACAATTATTTAGTACATTACTTAACCGTGAATCTGTTGGTTTACGCAACGCACGCGACTAAACCTGCTAGCAAGCAAATTTTTTAACAACTGCTTGATCTCTTCAACACAATTTATATATTACCGATATATTCTATTTACTACACCTTCCGGAAGTATTTCACTATCATTTGGTGAAAACCGTACAAAGATCCGTTCAGTAGATTTTGAGAAAATCGATTACATACAGACAGCTTTTTGGAACTTTGTTTTATAATAAGTATAGATGAATATACCGTCGCCAGAGCCGGATATGCCGTGGGAAGATGAGGTTGGCACTGGCTTCCACCTCACTTGTCCAAGACTCACCTGTTCATTATCCATCAGTCGTATACTTGAGGGCTGGAGCCGCTGTCGAGCCACTTTCCTCTCGAAGTAAAACCCCGATTCCCAATCTGGGAACACGAGAGATCCGTACCGAACGACCGGCGGTAGCGGACGAATTTTTAACGTCACCTGGAATTGTTTAAGGGTATGAAATTAAGACCAAAAACATATTTCGAGGCTTGTCGAGAGTACACAGGCTCTCTCGACACATCTCATCATCCTTCTGTCCTTATCCCACTCTGAGTGAGGCCGGTACAACTTGTTACAAATATTTGGCTACGTATTTTACGACTGGCTGCCTGTTTGACGTCAACGTACTGTGGTCGAATTATACGACCCCTCGGTAAGAAAGAGGGTGGTCTATTCTACTCAACCGGATAGCACATGGCGGGTCGACTTACCTTAGTCTCCTTTTACGACACCTCGGTACGAAATGTCAATGTCTAGTTGGTCTATTCTACTCAGCCGGATACTACGCGGCATTTTAGTCGTATACTGCTAGTAAAAGTTTCAATAGTGTGGTAAAAATTTCTTCAATTTTTTTTAAGATTACCGACACTTTTTCAGATCCTTTATAGCGGGTGGGATGTCGTTCCAGCATCAGATAGATACCAGCAGGTTTACCATGAACTCTTATTGCGACTCAATTGAAGACATAAACTGAATTGTTTAGCTTTTTCATACCATGACGTCTTAAAGACGCATACTTTAAGTCATTGCCGAATTTAGCGTTCGGAATTCGTCCTAAGAACATGTGAGTAAAAGAGACAGAGTTATCTACAGTTCATACAACGTTATCCTTTTCAAACATTACGACCCAATGCAATCCACACTTCATTATACGAAAAGAAAGCGGTTCAGTTTAGGTAAAAAAAAAAAAAAAAAAAAGTAAAGTAGCAGCCTGTTACAATCCCACTGCTGGGAATAGGCCTCCTCTCTCCGTTTCTGGAGGGAAGGGTTGGAGCTAAGACCTACCACGCTGCTCCAAATGCGGATTGGTAGGTTACACATATCTCCAGACTTATCTAGAAATATGCAGGTTTCCTCACGATGTTTTCCTTCACCGAAAAGCGTGTGATAAATTGCAATTATCAATTAGACACATGAGTTTTAATAGAAAAACTCATTGGTACCTGCCCGGGTTTGAACTCGTGTTCCCCTCGTAAGAGTCTCACGGTTAGTTTAGGTATTGACTTTAAATTGAATCGTTATCTAAAGGTTCGTGGTAGGCCTACTGCTAACTCGAAAAGCAGATGATCGTTACCATGTATCATTTAACATAACAGCCTATAGAATTTCACTTCTCAATATGATCATACCTCGGTGACGACTCCCAAACAGCCTTCGGACCCCAGTACCACGTGATCCCACTCCGGCCCGCAGGACATTCGTGGCACGCGACAGCTTTTCTCTATCACACCTCGGGGAGTAACTGCCTGAAACGTAGACCGTTTTGAAATAACTTAAGGAAGCAATTTGCGATCAATTTCTACTTTGGCAGATCTTTGCCTTTAATTCACGGAAATATAACAATATTAGAAATACGTAATTCTGTTTTTATCTTACACGTCCAATCTACTAGAAGAATATTGATTGAATTAGTATCATCACTGCTTCTGTGCCTATGCTAATACAAGGATATAAATATTTATTTTATTTTATTTATTTATTTAAGGAAAACCAAACAGTATAATAAATCTAAAAAATTAAGTTTACAAATAATACAAAAACCAGCAAAGTTTCCACAAATTACTCGACACAAGTAAGAGTAGACAAATTAGCTTTACAAGCATATTACAAAATTCAAAGAAGAATGACAATTAAAATAAAAAAATGTATATATATATACAAATATTACATAATGTATCACTTGAGATGACCCTATTTAGTTTTAACAGTTTTGCCACGAATTAATTTTTTAAATGTCTCAAGAGAACACGTTGTAAAATCGATATCAACAAAATTCTTATTGTAGCTACGTCAAGCTCGAAATATAAAAGTATTCCTCGTATTTTTAGTTTTGCTAACAGGCACTTGAAACAAAACTCTGTTACGCGTATTTATCTTAGGACATCTAAAATATATATTACTTAAAAGATATGGAGAATCTAAAAGATTGCGTAATATTTTATACAGAAATATTTGGTCCCTTTCCATTCGACGACTTTCTAGAGAGCATAAAGACAGACTATTTCCCTTATTGACCACACTCCTGAAATTTAAGTGTTTTACAAACTTACGCTGAATTTTCTCGTACCTGCGATGTATTCCTTAATATGATTAAATAATCCCATCATTTATTTATAACAATATAATTGTATTTTATTTATTTTAAAATCATATCTATCTATTTATCATTATTATCATTATTATTCACTGTAGTTAACTTTCGTAGAGTTTCTTCTGTTTTATAATTTTAATGTTTTTGTAGCTTTGAATTGGCCCTGAGTCCATCTTAAAAATGTTAAGTAAATTTCAATTAAGTTAAGCCGCGCATACTGTATAGTACCCGGCAATAAATAATGCACATCGAGGCTTAGGGAGAGAAAATAGGCTAGATCTGCTTTTAGAGCATTGTCTCTGTCGCACAGACTGACGAACCCGTGCGAAACGCCACATACTGACTGAGTGACAGAGATAGCGCTCTACGAATCCGAACTGGCCGGCTGTTGCGTTCTAAACATCGATGTGCATTATTTAATGACGGGTACTGTAACTTGGTTGCTTTTTCTAAAATATAGGCGTATTCTTGAATGAGTGCGTTATTACTTTCCTTTTACTTTGAGCAAGGGCGTAGCCAGGATTCTACACAGAGGGGGGGGGGGGGGGAGAGAGAATCGTTGTAATTATGGTTTATATAACATACGTATCTAAAAATAGTAGTGGATAAATTGTAGGTAAATGTAAGATCTTAAGCAAGCCAATATGTTGCTTTTTTTAGTTTGCCAGCTAGAGGCGCCTCCGTTCACCTCTGCCCGAACCTTGCTGCGCCCATGACTTTGAGTCATATAACTAAATTCACTATTATGTTTTCAACGGGACGAACACTGTACCTACATCGTAATTATTTAATAAAGACTGTGTCACATATTCATTAATTTACAGGTAGGGTGGTAGTGGACGTATCCAATAGCGGAAGCCACCAGTAATGACCTGTGACGAGTTTGGCCACATGTTCGGTGTTTTTTGTCAGTGGAACAAAATACCCAGAACAGAGACCCACTGAAAATTGGGGGAAAAAAACATTGTACCTACCTTTATATGTACTACCAGGTCTTCTATGTTCCCATATGTGTTCTTCTTCATACCACTTGCCCTGGTTGCAACCCATCCACCCAGTGTTGAGAACTCGTAAGAATCCGGTTCGTGTCCCACGGTGAAGCCTCTTGCACGCATTTCTCTTTCTAAATCTTGGCCCACAATACCTGCCTGAAAATATTGAGAAATAATTTATTCAACAGCCTATGCTCAAGAAAATTGGCCCATAAAAATTGCGATATGAAGATTTCCCATCTTTTATCTCTATGACATGTTAAGCTCTAGTTTTATAAAACTACTAGCTGTGCCAGCGGTTTCGACCGCGTGGAAACCTGCGTGTCACAATTTTTTTCTAGAATTCAAATTATAAATATAAAAGTAATTATTGTGAGTTAACCATAAGAGATAGAGACATGCTATCGCGGACTTTTTTGTAGTAGTTTTATAGATTTACAATTCTCTAGAACATTACTTTAGCGTATCTCTGCTGGTTTACGCAGCGCACGCAACTAAAGCTCCCAGCAAGCAAGTTTTTTAACAACTGCGCAATCTCTTCAACGTAATTTACATTATACCGATATGTACTATTTACCTAAACCATCCGGAATTATTGGACAATCTTTTGGTGAAAACCGTACAAAGATCCGTTAAGTAGATTTTGAGAAAATTGATTACATACAGACAGCTTTTTGGGACTTTGTTTTATTATAAGTATAGATGAGGAACAATGATACCATTGGGCACTGATCGACGAAAATAACGCTAATATTCTCTAAAAGTAAAATTACTTCTAAAAAGGCTAACGAATATATGTAGTATAATATTACGTAGGTAGTAGTTTTAAACTTAAAAATACAGTTTTTTATACGAGGTTGTAGTATTTATTTCTGTAACTTCCATCGAGTCGACCAAAGGCTCTAATAGTGTTAATGGGTCTGTTCAAAAAGATAAACATTTCATGTTAAGACGTCTCAAATCCAATTACTATTGTCAATAATTAAAAAAATAGTTAATGATAGACAAAGTAGCGACTTGGTGCCTAAGTATACCGTTGGGGTAACGTCGATTCCCTTCGGAAGGAGGATTTGAGATTAGACAAACCACGTTATTTCAATTCGAATTATCAATCGTATAGACGTAACCCAAGAGTTCTCTTGAGTCTGTCACAGCAATCAAACAACCAAAGCTAAAGTTCATGAGATTTAGTATATTAAAAAGGAAAGAATGTCTTCGTTAAGACTTCTAATACCTATATCGAATAATTTATAGAATTAGGCGTTACTTTGAGGAGATCCATAATACAAAAGTAATAATAAAATTATTTTGCTATAATCCGCGATACAGTAAATATAAATATATATAGTGTTTAATGTATAGTGGACTATCAGTATTTTCATACCCGATACGTGCAGGATTCGTAAAAACACATGCACAAACCTCCACCACTTCCACCACAATACACAAGCACTACACAGGTTCACTATCACAAACTCAACAATCGTTTCGCCCCGCAACCGAAGCATCATCAGGAGATAGACTCCACGACGAAATCGCAAAGCGAAGCGTTATCCAAACAAGCGTTGTTAAATAGTACTAGGTTCATCCCCATCCTTTATTATACCTCGGAACACGTGCAACAAGCTTGAACTAGAGACATTTATCTGCTCGTTAATGAGGGTGCCATTGTTATGCTTAATGATTTCTAATTGTTCCAAAATATTTAATTTCAAGCTTTTTTCGCAGGTGTGCAGTATTTCGAAACAATGGTCATTAGGAACTTTATGACCGCTTTCTAACAAATGTTTAGCGAAATGTGAATTTTGTGGCTTATTATTCCTGAAAGCGACCATATGTTCTTTAAAACGGGTTTCAAAATTACGACCAGTCTGACCCACATATGTATCATTGCATTCAGGACATTTTATTTTGTAAATACCACTCTTTTTCGGGCTTTCTAATTTGTCTTTATTATTGCATAATATCTTTTTTAAGCAGTTATTATTACCTATATCGACTTTGTGTATAACTACCTGAACTCTCGCTAGAAGTTGTTCCTTGTCCAACCAAAGGATAGAGTTCATATCACTGGTGTCCAATACAACGATGGGTCTAGCTTCGTTGGCGGGACAAGTGACGGATCCTGACACAGATGTACCGCCTCCGAAAGGGATGATAACAAAGTTGTGGCGGGATGCGCTGCGTACAATCTCTTCTACCTTTAACAAAACTGATAATATTAAATAGTCCAAATATTTTAAATATTACAAAATTGTACAAAAAAATCCATGGACATAATAGACAAAATAGATGTATAAATACAATACAAATCAAACAGTCATATCGACTGTGAACCGGCAATATGTCCTATCTCTAATTTTAAGCCAAATCACTTTTTAACGGGATTGGGTACTACTGTCCATCATTCATCGTATCAACATATATACTAGAAAATTTGTATATTAACTTATTTGAAGTCTATTTTTTTACATAAAAATTATTGCGAATATATTAATAATCATGTTTTCCTCCTGAAAACTTCTTCCTGAAAAGTTGTCGAAAATAAGATAGGGCAATTTGCCAGTTTACGCCATTGTCCGATAGACGGCGCGTAGTATAATAAATTTTAATTGCGCTAGGAAGATTATTTTACAGGTGTAATAAGGTTTTAAATATTTTTGTATATAGATTGACTTTTAACTGGCATAATCTTTCATTGTGAAATCCACCATAAAACAGATTAAAATGTTATACAATAGAAACCAATATCCGGCTCTTGCATTTTTCATTACGCGCTATAACAAATTAAACTTTACGAGTTGAAAAGAAATATTTTTAAATTTCAACTTTATGTATAGAAACCGGCTATACTCATGTCTTATTCTTAGCCCGACTACTTTCCAGCACAGCCATCGAGACGTTATGGCGATAGTTCCTGCAGCGATAACGCCGTATAAAAAGATCATGAATAATGGCCCTGGATTAGCTAGAAACAATACAATAAAACGTGTGTATAGCCGGTTTCTATACATAAACTAGAAATGAAATACCTACCTGCTCATGATTAACGGGCCACACGATAGCGTCTGGTATCCTCGGAAAGCTGTTCTGCCTCAAATGATAAATGTCCTCAAGTGTTTGACCGTGAGCTCTTATCAGTCTGTCCAAACCGTCTGTGCTTAGCAAAGTAATTTTTTCCAGTTCTTCTTTAATGGGATCCGGTAACAAGCTTTTCGGGAATGAAGTCGGTAAGACAGGCACTTTGGGAGGCTTTGATACGTCAATATCGAATGTCTCCTTTATCCATTGCAGCGCGTGAGGTAGATTCTTTCCTCCGAGCAAGTATCTGAAAGAATCGCAATTACAATCTCGATCATCATTCTCCTGCCCTTATTCCTCTCTAAGTGGGGTCAGCATAACATGTTTTTGGTAGGTATCTTAATACGACGCACGCCTGACGTCATCTGACCTCAGTGTCCTTTTACGACACCTCGGTAAGAAATGAGGGAGGTCTATTCTACTCACCGGGATACCACATGGAACCGCAATTTAAATCTCTACTAATATTATAAATAGCGGAAGTCTTTCTGTCTGTTACGCTTCCACTTTTAATCCATGTGGGGGCACTATTGACGAAATTTGGCACAAAAATCGACTTGCTGAATGCTGAAAGTTGTATGCATTTTTTTTATCTATGTATTCTTTCATAGATATTTTTCTTACTTTTATTCCTTTTTGGTTTACGGGGAAGTTTTGATAGTCCAACGATAATACCGTGTAACCGTTTCGAGAAAGTCACGGCTTCAAATCTCGGGCAGGTATCATTGAGTTTTTCATTAAAATTTTTGTGTCTAATTCATATTTGCAATTTATCACACGTTGTCAGTTACTTACTTTGGGTACGGACAACCGCGCGTGTAAGTGTCCCATATATTTATTTGTTTATTATTTATTAATAAAAACATAATATGTAATGCTGGGAAATAGTAATGATATGGTAGTGTAATGTGTTGTAGAAAAACAACCTTTTCTGACGTTTACATTAAATTAAGTACCCAATTCAATGGAGTATAGATATATGTATAGAATTCCAGCGGGCACGTGTTCGCGACAAAAACGGAAGCGCCAATTTAGCGGCCGCCCACAATCGCTCATCAGTCGTAGCTCGTTGACATCACTTTCTCGTGACCCGCGAATTATATCACCAGATGACTACTATAATTGCATCACACAATATTCTAAGAACCCCGCCGTGTGGTATCCGGCTAAGTAGAATAGACCACCTTCATTTCTTACCGAGGTGTCGTAAAAGGCGACTAAGGTAAGTCGACTCGCCGTGTGGTATCCGGCTGAGTAGAATAGACCATCCTCATTCCTTACCGAGACGTCGTAAAAGGTAACTAAGGTAAATTGACCCACCGTGTGGTATCCGATAGAGTAGAATAGACCACCCTCTTTTCTACCGAGTCGTAAAGTACGACTAAGATAAGTTGACGTCAGGTAGGCGGCCGCTCGTAAAGTACCTAGCAAAATCATGTGACAACATGTTAACATGTTGTGCCGACCCCACTTAGAGTGGGATAAGGGCAGGAGAATAATATAAAAAACAATATTCTAAGAACCGTGTATAATCAACAAGTCATGTTAAACCATACTTCAAAGCGTCACCCTTAATACTTTCGGAAACGGCGAAATATTTAAATGGGTAAATTGAGAAATTACAAAAAAAAAAATTAAAATCAATACTGATTTAGTCCGTAATGAAACAAATATCTATATTTAATACTCTCGTCGTACGTAATACATAATATAGTAATATTAGGTCATATTTCATATAATACATATGAAATTGGCGTTTTGTCGTACTGGCCACTTTGATCTCAAATATTACCTTTATGGTTAGGAATTCCAAATTCAAATTCATACAGCTATTTACTCATGCATTTGTGTTTCAAACCCCCTAATTCATTTGTTTTTTCTTCTTTTGTTTTTTTCTTTGTGTCACTCTGTTTACAAAATGGAAAACATGAAATATCGCGTTATTTACGAGTATGAGTTCCACCGTGGCACCAGTGCTGCAGAAACGGCTCGAAGGATTAATGATGTGTATGGTGACGGTGTCGCAAAAGAAAACACGGTGCGTTTTTGGTTCCAACGTTTTCGTTCTGGAAATTTCTACCTGCAGAACAAGTCTCGTGGACGGCCGAAGACCAAAGTTGATAATGAAGAATTGAAGGCTATTATGGAAGCGGATCCATCGCAAACCACGTCCGAGTTAGCTGCAGGCTCCGGTGTTAGTGATAAAACTATTCTAATCCACTTGAAGCAAATTGGGAATTTTATATCGAAATATATATTTTTATAATGATGGAATTTTAAATCGAATCATTACCTGTGAGGAAAAGTGAATCCTCTACGATAATCGGAAGCGCTCATCGCAATGGCTGAACCCCGGCGAACCAGCCAAATCCTGCCCTAAGCGAAAATTGACTAAAAAAAGTTGCTTGTAAGTGTTTGGTGGACTAGTGCCGGTGTCGTCCACTACACCTTTTTTAAATCTGGCCAGACGATTACGGCAGATATCTATTGTCAGGAACTGCAAACCATGATGGAAAAGCTAGCTGCTAAACAACCGAGGCTGGTCAATCGCTCTAGGCCACTGCTGCTTCAAGACAACGCTAGACCACACACTGCACAACAGACGGCTACCAAATCAGAGGAGCTTCAATTAGAATGTCTTAGACATCCACCGTACTCTCCGGACCTTGCTCCAACAGATTACCATTTTTTTCGCAATTTGGATAACTACTTGCAAGGAAAAAAAAAATTCAACTCCGATGGGGCAGTCCAAACCGCCTTCAAAGATTTTATTGATTCCCGCCCGAATGGTTTTTTTTAGTAAGGGGATCAATGAACTACCTATGAGATGGCAAAAGTGCATACATAGCAATGGTACATACTTTGATTAATTAAATATATTTCATTAAAAAAAAACGACTTTATGTTCCTCCCATAGAAAACGCCAATTTCATATGTAAGGACCTAATATTTAGTTCTTTCGTCTGGAGCTAATCCTAGCAGCAGCACCATTCTTATCATAAACATGCATTGTCATCGGGACTGAACCAGTATGTAAGATTTCAGCTGAATCGGACACAGGGAAGTGGGTCGGATTTAACTTGCAAGATTCCATCTTCACATACATGCATTACAAGTTAAATAAAATCTTTTAATAAATAAATCAATAGAAAGTCCTCTAGTGAGGATTCTATACGTTAACCGGGAGTCAGAAAACAATACCTTCCCTTAATTACATACATAAGAATTTGCAATAATAACTTTAAATAAATCATACAATAAGGCGTTACTTTGCGGATATCACTACATTTAGTAATATATATATGTTCTATATACTTAATCATGACATTAAAACGTTTGACGTGATTGAAAAATTGACATTTATCGACTGGAAGGTTGTTCCATAGCATAGCTGATTTCTAACACGAAAAATTATCGATGGTATAATAGAAACATCAAAAGGAAGTATTAGCAATCTACCAAACAAACATATTAACAATTTCACACCTTATACGTAAAGTTAAATAATAAATTTGTAATGTCCTTCAATGATGTGATTACCCAATTTATTCATTACTAAACAGGATATTTACGCATCAAATTAAGTATGTTTTGAAAAATACATATTTCTATCCGCTGGGCTATCACTGCTTATAATATATATGAAATTTAAATTCAAATATTCTCTAGACAAGTAAACTTGTAAAGTGCTTTTGAATCGTCAACTCTACTGCTGGTTCGGAAAGCTGTTCCTACCGAGAAGAGCCAGCAAAAAACTCGGCGGTTGCTTTTTTCAAAGAATAATTGTTATTACTAGTTACATATAGTTATTGATGTCACGTACAGAGTCGAAGAGTTGCTATATCCACGCATTCTTATCGTCTAAGTAATCCTCAAAGGTAGGTGACAAGAGTATGCTTTCTGTATTAGTCTCCTATTAATAGTTATTTTAAACTGTAATGGTAAAGCTAAAATTTATTGCGGAATTATATTATATAATCTTCTACCCAAACCCACAAACGATTTACGTAATATGTAAAGCGCAAAATATATACAAAATGTAAATATATTTTTATATATTTACATTTTAATATGTCCACAAAAATATTTTGCTAAAAACATATTGTGAAGCAAATAAAAGAATACCTGTGTCCTTAAATTTCTCTCAATATCAATATATTTTCATTTAGTTTATAGTTTTGTTTATCTGCGATAAAGTTTTTTAGTGCATTAGGAAGCGATAACGTCCTTATCACCTGCCGTGGTATTGACTTAAGTCATACTTCAAACCTGTACGTATAAAACGTCTTGCAGCAGTAGTAGGATAATATCAGGAAATAAAGCAACACTCTGATACTATACAACGTACTAAAGACCTTCCTGTGAGAAGGAATATAACGCTTACGACATCACTGATTAAGTAGGTTAATTATAACCAATTTTTTAGGCAATAATGGATTTCATCGAGACGTTTCGTTTACTTTGATGAATCGTAATAAAGAATGATGCAGATGTTTTTGATTATCAAAACTTTACGTACACAGCGTATATAGGCTGACCGCTTAACTCAGACCTCGCCTCGCGGGGTAGGCGCGATTGAAGCTATATAAGCTATACAACCAGGCATACATAAATATGTATATAATAGACAAAGTAGGAACCGACATAAGCTTGCGACGCCTGCTTTGCGCCTAGCAAAAGTACGTAAATCGTATGTGGGTTTGGGTATAAGATTCTATAATAATATTCCGAAATTAATTTTGACCATGCCATTACAGCAGTTTAAAAACACTGTTAAAAGAGGCTGATACAGAAAGCCTACTATACTGTTGAAGATTACTTAGATGATAAGGATGTGTGGATATAGGTGCACTTCTACCCTATACAAGACAGTAATAAATAAATGTAACTAGTTTTAAGATTTATATTTTAAAAAGAGTATCCGCTGAGTTTCTTGCTGGTTCTCCTCGGTAGGAACACCTTTCCGAACGTGCAGTAAAGTTGACGATTCAAAAGAACTTCTTTACAAGTTTACTTGAATGAAGAATATTTTGAATTTTGAATTTTATGGGATAAAAATCCCATTTTCCCTAGGAAAAAGAAAAAAAAACACAAAACCCATCATGAAGCTGAAAGAATTTTGAAATCCAGGCATTTTTTTATCTAAATTTATTATATTATCACATTATCTAAATAATCTTCAATTGTGTAAACTGCTTTACGTATAAGCATATTTCTTACACTTAATTTAAATCTTTCTCTAGACAGGTCTAGTATGGCCATATGAAATTTTAAGAACTGTGAAACACGGTCACGCGTTGCTGTAGCTCAGTTTTAGTTTCGACTTCCCCTCGAAACATAACTGACATTAACTGAAGATCGAATTCTGTTAGTCTTAGATTAACCTAAAATATTTTCCTCGGTCATCACGCGGGACCAGATGAATTAATGCCTATTAACTGACTGCCCGCCGCGGGCAGCACCGTGAGGCACAGCTAGTCAGTTTAAAGATCTGTTTGTCTGTGTGTATTAAAAGGAAGAGAAAGAGATTTCTGTGTGTATTTAAAGAAAGAGAGAGAGTTTATCAGCAAAATCAGCTGTAAACAAGTTAAAAAAGCTTTTATCAAAATTTCACGTCCCTACTGTTAACCGTTGAGGAATTCCTATGAGCTAACCCTGGCCGCATCATCAGGTCATGCTTATCATAAATATATACATTATCATCGTAATTGGACCAGCATGTAAAATTTCAGCTCAATCAGACGGCGAGAAGTGGGTCAAATTTAACTTGGAAGATTCCTCCTTAAATCGCTTGCGGCGGGAAAACCGGCAGAGATACACAAAAGTAATGTACTAGAGAACTGTAGATCTACAAAAAATTTACAAAAAAGTCCATTACAGCATGTCTCTATCTCATATGGTTAATTGACAAGGATGACAATTTTATGTTCAAAATTTCATAACTTAGGGCATTACTTTGCGTATTTTGCAAATAATTTTAGTGTTACTCTTATTTGAAAATTATAAAACAAAGTCCCTAAAACCTGTCTGTATGTAGGTGCTTGATTTTCTCAAAATCTACTGCATGGATTTTTGTACGGATTTAATTAAAAATAGTACACTGTTCGAGGAAGGTCTAGGACTCTAGACTCTAGACACAAGGTTGATACGGTTTTATGAAAATTTACTGAAATAAAAATACAAAAGGGAAAAACTTCGTCACACACACTGAATTCCACGCAAGCGAAGCCGTTGGAGCGGTTAGTCACTTTATATTTGTCTGTGCGTATAGAGAGTGAGTGTTGAGGGAGAGACAGAGAGAATCGACTAAATATCCTTACTCTTCTGCGGGTGTTCTGAGAATATTACCTGTCTCCAGTGAATGTGGCGGTGTTTCCGTTGAGTCTGAACATAGAGTCCTTGTATCCCCAACCGTACCATTTCAGCAGCTCTTGCCTGTAACGAAAACATACGTCTTAAAATCTATCAACATCATCCTTCTGCCCTTATCCCACTCTGAGTGGGATTGGCACAACATGTTATAAACGTAAAGTAGTAAAGTAAAGTAGCGGCCTGTTACAATCCCACTGCTGGGTATAGGCCTCTTCTCTCCGTTTCTGGAGAGAAGGGTTGGAGCTAAGACCTACCACGCTGCTCCAATGCGGATTGGTAGGTTACACATATCTCCAGAATTCTCTAGAGATATGCAGGTTTCCTCACGATGTTATCCTTCACCGAAAAGCGTGTGATAAATTGCAATTATCAATTAGACACATGAGTTTTAATAGAAAAACTTATTGGTGTCTGCCCGGGTTCCCCTCGAAAGAGTCGCACGGTCACACCGCTGGGCTATCACCGCTGGGTTATAAACGTGTTGTCATGTAATTCTGCTACGTATTTTACGACCGGCCGCCTGCCTGATGTCAACTTACCTTAGTCGTATTTTACAACACCTCGGTAAGAAAGAGGGTGGTCTATTCTACTTAACCGAATACCACACAGTGGATCAACTTATCTCGGTCGCCTTTTACGACAACTCGGCAAGAAAGAGGGTGGTCTATTCTACTCAGCTGGATACCACACGTCGGGTCGACTTACTTTAGTCGCCTTTTACTACACCTCGGTAAGAAATAAGAGTGGTCTATTCTACTCAGCCGGCATCACACGGCATGTCTTAAATCAATCAACAATCATTCTTATTCTTATATCCGTTAAGGTTGTTATTTTTTTGTTTCACTCTGAAACGAACTGCTTACCTTGGCACTATTGTAAACCAAATAATAATTATTTCGTATATACAGGTGGTATCGACGATTGAATCATTTGTACGTTATAGATAACTTTGGCATTTAAATCTTCCTAAATTTCATTTTAAAAAATATATTTCCGAAAAAAAAAAATTTAATTGAGATCTGGCTATATTAGTAATGATTCACTGACCCGAAAACAATAACATTGTTGTTGTTAGTAGGGATGTTACGGAGCTCCGACTTCAGTTCCGAAAGGTCGGAACCTCCGATTGAATTCACAACCCCGACGCCGACTCCGGCTCCGATAAATTCAGTCGGAGGTATAACGAAGGTGAAATTGCCATGCGAATTGTAATTATGAGAAGAAAATGGTTTGAGATACTTACTATCATAGTTAGTACTAAACGTAAACCTTTGATGTAGGCAAGGAGTTAAATAAAAGACAGTAATATATTGAATAATACATAAATACACTTACACACGCGGTCGTCCGACCCCAAAGTAAGTAACTTAATACTTGTCTTATGGGTGACAATTGGGAGAGGGGAGATACCCAGGGTAACGCTGGGTATCTGCCCTCGCACGCGCAACTCTCGTTCATTTGTTTATTTTCAGTATTAATGTTTAGACACGCTTAAGTATTCAATTATTTAAATCGTGGTGGTCATATTGTCTAAGTACACTTTATGGGTAAATTTTTAAATTAATAATGAAGTAGGCAGAGGTGGAAACCTCCGCCCCCGACTCCGCCTCCGATTCCGGCTCCGGTTCCGGTAAACCCACCTCCGTAACATCCCTAGTTTTTAGGTAAACAATTGTTTCTTTTCTAATATTTTAAAAATTAAAATACCCTGTACTGCTTTTACTGACGCTCTTGAGCTCCTACCGAAATGAAAATCAGCGTTGGAGCATTCAATATCTGACGCTTCGTTGGTTTATTCCAACAAAGGCGGAGTGACTTCCCTATTTGAGAGATGGCACTGATATGCAGGAAGATATCGTTATTCGGTTGAGTAAGTCTTGGATTAGTACTTCTGCTTAACAACTCATTAAAATAACAACTGGTACATAATCCAGAAATGTCTAACCGACTTAATAAAATGTAAGAAGTAGTATAGCATAGTAGTAAGTAATATATTCATATCAGTCGTAGGACAGCGGGCAGTAGATGGAAGCAGAAAACCCAGGATCGGGCTAAGTGGCGTAGAATTGGAGAGGCCTATGTTCAGCAGTGGACTGAAGTGGGCTGATGATGAAGTAATATATTCTGTCAAGTAGTGTTAAGTCACAAATAAAGCTTCTTTTTTTGCTCTTTCTCGCACCGGTACTGTGTAGTTTTTGGGTCAAGGTTGTTTTTCGTTTCGTGTATAGTAATAGGGTACGGTCATAGATCTCTATAAATCGTGTTTATTTTTTTTAAAACGTAAAATAGTCCCTGCCGCTACTACTGATTTTTTTGTTCGATACCATACGGTATAGTATTTTTGTAGGGTTGTGACCCCGCCTTCAGCTCTACAGGTCGCGGGTTCGATTCCCGCCGAAGGTCAACATTTCCTATAAACAATTTATTGGTTCGTCGAGCCTGGGTGTGTATTTGTATTTAAGTATGTATTTAAAATTATATATGTAGTATAACACAAGTATTAAGTTACTTACTTTGGGGACGGACGACCGTGTGTGTAAGTATCCCATATATTTATATTTATTTATTTATAGTATCAAATTTCTAGCTGCGGTGGCGTTAATACGTATAGTACCCGGCAATAAATAATGCACATCGAGAACGTAGAACGAAACAGTCGGCAATTCGGTTTCGTAGAGCGCTGTCACTGTCACACGCGGGTTCGTCAGTCTGTGCGACAGAGACAACGCTCTATGAAGCAGAATCTAGCCGATTTCTCTCTCTGAGCCTCGATGTGCATTATTTATTGCCGCGTATTAGGAATCTTAACGAACTACGTAAAGAGTATTTTTTTGGCTGTTTTAACTTAAATGTCACTGCACTCAGATCTCAACTTATCGCGCACACGTTACACTGGTATCGTACAGTGAGCTCATAGGCAAATTCTATAACAAACATTGCATTCTTAACAATTGTTTACAATTAATTTGCTGTTCAAACGTTATTGTTTAATAGATAAACAGTTTGAACATAGCTTTATGTGTTGACAGTAAATAAACTTTCGATTTTACGACTCATGATTCTTTTACTTCGACCTACAAGAGTGTATGTTTGTTTGTTTCAAACGGCCTCTTACTATCGCACTGATGCGTTTATGCGTCCTCTTTCCGTTTTCGTAGAGAAGGGTTGGAGCTAAGACCTACCACGCTGCTCCAATTCGGATTGGTAGGTTACACATGTCCTTTGAATTCTCTAGAGATATGCAGGTTTCCTCACCATGTTTTCCTTCTAGGAGAATCGTGTGATTAATTTCAATTACAAAAGTAAAAAAAAATGAAGGTTATTATACAATATACTAGCTGTTACCCGCGACTTGGTTGACGTGGACGTGGCGTCTTGGAATAAACAGTAGTTTCTATCACTCATCGACCCTGTAAATATCTCCATCACAAAACAAGCACTATAACAGAACTACCTTGCTATAATCCGCACGGGTCAAGCGAATGCATGCAAAGCTAATGTGAATGAAGCAGGCAAAATTTACGCACCTTACACATGCAGGACAAGCCACAACACGCACCCCAAGGCGCCTTCACCAGCAACAATGCACACAAGCAGCACACACAACCACCACCACAATCTCGACGATCGCTTCGCTCCGAAACCGATGCATCATCAGGAAGATAGGCTCCACGACAAAAATCGCAATGCTTGCGAACATATGCAATATTTGTGTGTGCTGCTTGTGTGCATTGTTGCTGGTGGAGGTGCCTTGGGGTGCGTGTGGTGCCTTGTCCTGCATGTGTAAGGTGCGTAAAATATTGCCTGCTTCATACACATTAGCTTTGCATGCATTCGCTTAAGCCGTGCGGATTATAGCAAGGTAGTTCTGTTATAGTGCCTGTAATATGGAATTCCGCAAAGTAACGCCTGCTTCTATAAATCCATCACAAAAATCAGATCGATCCGGAGGATAAATTCCAATTACTATTACAAATTACTGTTTATTAAATAAATAAATAAATCTTTATTTCAGTTACAAATATTTACAAACTTACGTAACGAAATTAAAAACAGATTTTACATAAATATGCGTTTCACTGATCGCTAATCTAGAATGGTGATATTCCGGATTGAATGCATTGTTGCGGGGGGCTCATGCATTAACTATAGTAACATTTAACAATTAATTTTAGAGCAAAAATAGTTATTATTATTATTAATTTCTCCTGTATAGCATTGCTATGCTATTGCAAGTTCTATGGACAAAAAAGCTAAGTAAATGTTTTTTATTTAAAATATTTAAATCGGTTGCGTCATTTCGGTGATAGCGTGAAATAATATAGGAGTATATGTGAATATTATCTAAGCAAATATGAACGTTATCTTGTGGTACGACGTTTTATCACACTATCTGTGGTATAACCTACTTTCCTGAAAATATTTCCGGAAATTGTTACTTAATATATTTTTGGTGATATCTCATACCAAAAAAAGAGTGCATGCAAATGACAATATTAAGGTGGATGTGTGATGGTGTGACAAGATTGTATAAAATACGAAATGAGTATATAATGGGAAGTCTGAAATTTGCGCCTATTGTAGAAAATAGAGCTGTGATAGCCCAGCGGTGAGACCGTGCGACTCTTTCGAGGGGAACACGAGTTCAAACCCGGGCAGGCACCAATGAGTTTTTCTATTAAAACTCATGTGTCTAATTGATAATTGCAATTTATCACACGCTTTTCGGTGAAGGAAAACATCGCGAGGAAACCTGCATATCTCTAGAGAATCCTGTTGATATGTGTAACCTACCAATCCGCATTGGAGCAGCGTGATAGGTCTTAGCTCCAACCCTTCTCTCCAGAAACGGGGACAGGAGGCCTATTCCCAGCAGTGGGATTGTAACAGGCCGCTACTTTTTACTTTTACAGAAAATAGGTGCAAGATTGGGATGGTATAGACACGTAATGAGAAGGGATGAAAATCATGTGACCAAATGAGTAATGAGTATGAATGTGGATGGATATGTGACTAGAGGGTGGCCTAAATAGAGATGGTTGGATTGTGTGAAGTATGACATGCGTATAAAAAGAGAAACGCCAGAGTTGATGAATGATAGATTGCTTCAATTATTGTTTGAAGTGTTATGTAAATGTTGTGCGTACCTGTAATTTGGAAACATATAGGAAAGATAATATATTGAATGTTTATATTAGTTTATTAATGCATATGATTTCTAGTTGGCAAGCCTTATCAATAAATAAATAAATAGGAGAAAATGCAAGAGATAAACATGTTGTGTCGACCACACTTACAGGTTAAGGGAACGAAGAGATCTCATACCTAAAGTACCTAAGTAGTATAAAGTAGATTTATTTTTCTGTAATCCGGGATTAAATAAAAAACTATGGTGTAGCATTATATAGATATTGTCTAATTGTGGATTATAGCAAAATAACTATATCATAACTTTAATAACCGGAATTCCGACGACCCTGGTTTCAGCTCTGCGGGTCGCGGGTTCCTTTCCGCCGAGGGCCGACATTTTCTATAAACTATTTGTTGATTCTGTGAGCCAAGGTGTGTATTTGTATGTGAGTGTCCCATATATTTATTAATTTTTATGTATTATAAAACAAAGACACGCTGTCTGGATATGATCGATTTTCTCAAAATCTAATAAACGAACTTTTGTACCGTATTTACTAAAAGATAGTGCGATTCTTCCTGAAGGTTAAGGCAACCACAAAATCGCAATGCGATTTCGTCGTGGAGCCTATCTCCTAATGATGCTTCGGTTACGGGGCGAAACGATTGTCGATATTGTTGTAGTGAATGTGTGTAGTGTGTTGTTAGTGGCGGTATTTTGAGATGCGTGCGGTTGCTAATCCTGCATGTATAAAGTATGAGAACGGTTTCTGCTTCCTGCACTTAGCACAGATTTTATTATCAAACGGATTATAGCAAAATAATCCTATCATAACTTTGGTACTTCGGCTTACCTTGTGTTGTTATACATTAGTTCGACGCTCAAAGGTAATGTATACAAGTTCTAAACACATTCGCATTGAGATTCCATGAAACGTAAAAAACGCAAGGCGTTATCGTATTTACCAACTGGCCGATTGTTTAGCCTAGCCGTCACCGCTTTGATTTATAAGTGTACGATGTTAAATAAATTGTAAGCCAAGATACTGTGAATAATAGGTAAAATGGATATTCACTGCCAGTGAATCGTCTAGTAGGTTTTTTAAATTATTATACTAGAGTACGTGAGCCACCCAATAATGTGTCGATCGAAAGTAGAGATGAAATAAGGATTATATTATATTATCTTTCTTTTTATCGAGTATGCGTAGTGAGTAAACGTAATTTTTACTGAAATACTGAAAGCTAGCCTACTCTTTATATTATACCAATATCAAATTAGAGTAAAAATTTATACAATTATTTACTGTTTACTGTTAAATTATGTACGTATGATTAAAAAAAAGTAAAAAATATATCTATACTTCTATACTAATATTGTTCTATGTTCTATGTTCTATAATAATCCATTCTAGACCAGTGTACAGAAAGATTCCAATCAAGTGTAAAAAATATGCTTATACGTAAAGCATATTACAAAATTGAAGATTATTTGGATGATAAGAAAGCCTGGATTTGAAAATCCTTTCAGCTTCATACAAGACAGCGGTTTAATAATGTATAATTGAAAATATTTAAAAGATTGACCGCCGAGTTTCTTGTTGGTTCTTCTCGGTAAGAGCAACGTTCCGAACCAGTTGTAGCTTCATTAATCATATTGATGCTTGACGATTCAAAAGTCCCTGAAATGGTTTATTTGAATAAAGATTATTTTGATTTGATTTGATTTGATTGTAAAGAGGAAACATATGTTTGTTTGTTTGTATGTATGTATGTTTGTAATGTTTTCAAGCAAAAACTACTGGACCGATTTCAAAAATTCTTTCACCATTGGAAAGCTGCTTTCACTGAGTAACATAGGCTATATGACATTTAAAAAAAAAAGGGATCCCTAATAAAATTGTAATAAGTTGTGAAAATTTAGTCGTAAACATCTTTCGCGTGCGCTTCGGAAACTATTGAGGATAGAACAAAACGATGTTCTACAGTATTATAGAACGTATCAATATCCACAAAAAAGTCCGCGATACCATATGTCTAACTATTATAGTTATGCAAATATAACTACTTTTTTACATTGTAAAAGTTGTTAAAAGTGTTAACAATAATCAAACCATTTTATTCAAATCTCTGTATTAATCCTTATTAAATGATATTTTATTAAAAACTGTTTCAATACCGTAAAATACTTTTTAAATTATTAAAATCCGACATCCCAATCAAATGATATTACAAATTTAAGAATGTAAATTGAAAGCAAATAACGCCATAACAAATTCACTGTAGCGATAACGATTATAGCAGGACCTGCATTTGGTGAGTTAGCTATTATTCCAAGAATACTAATGATTCCCATTTTTTATAATGAAATAATCTATAAAATAAATCTATAGTCCGACTTCGTAGACTTTCCACTACCACGGGATCGGTATTGACGCGGGTGAAACCGCGGGGCATTGCTAGTTAACTATATAAATTAAGGTATTTTAAAAGTATTTATTATAAATACATGTTGATCCCAACGACCAGCAGGTGCATGCTGACCTTATCATATTGGTAACAGGCCGCGCGGCTTCGGTTACTGATACCACTGATAAAATAAAATATTCAAAATATGTTTAATTACATTTCGATTGAACTTTAAACAGATTAAAGAGCATTACAAACCACGAGTTATGACATTTCTAAAAAATGGAAGACCATGGTTTAACTTAGGTACAGTTTTAGATATATATTTGTATATCACACACTCTTAGTATTAATAACTTGGAAGAGCAAGACCACACTAGTTTTTTAAATAGCTCGTATCGTAGATGGCACTGAAATAAGTATTACAATTAAGCCTAATTTTTAATTTGGTCACTTTAATACTAAGCGTACTATATATTTTAAGACTTTTTTTAAAGTACTATGTAGGTATAATACGCGGCAATAAATAATGCACATCGAGGTTCAGAGAGAGACATCGGCTAGATTCTGCTTCATAGAGCATAGTCTCTGTCGCACAGACTGACGAACCCGTGTGTGACAGTGAACTGGCCGGCTGTTTCGTTCTACAAATCGATGTGCGTTATTTAATGCCGGGTATTATACTAAGTAGTTCATAAAGTGAATCGGACTCCTAAAAATCTAACAAGCATTTTCAATCCCTTGATTGTTTAATAAAAGGGGGTCAAAGTTGAGGCGCTGGACTCGCAACCCACAAGCAGATCGTGAGCCATATAGTCTTATACTATAGCTATTCATTCTTCAAGAAAACTATAACGTACAGATGTTATGTCACTAATCAAATCAAATTACAGTTAGGACTTAGTCATACTACTAATAGGAATAAATTTTAAACTGGCATCACACGACTCAGTCGTGCTCAGTTTCAATATTAAAGTATTATTTTCAGTATTAAAGGATTGTTCTTTCTTTGAACTCTTATAAAATACATTACAATGTATTTTTTAATTACGGGCAAAGTGTCTAAGAAATAAAATTAGTAATTTAATTTATTGAATTAAAAGCCATCACGTTGTTTTTTTCATGATACACGCGCAAGGCTATATCATATCATTTATTTATGTATATTGATATAAATTTGTTTTAAAAATTAAATGGATTACACAGAATAAAAAAACCGGGCTGATATTTCAAAAATACTAAACTCTCTACAGAACTCAATTGTATTTAAGTCAAGTCTCAAACTCTGACACGCAATACCATGCCGATCGCCATCATATGCAAGTGAGCTCTACGACGCACGCAAACATTCTAAAAACTACACTAAAATACTTCAAAAATGCCTTATTTGTTTATTTGGAATGATGTCATATTGCTTTTTTTATCTGAGATAGTAAGAATCAGATAGTTTTCTTTTATAATTAACATTTATCATACTATCATACAACGTAGAGAGATATATCCGATAAAAACTGAGACAATAAAAATAATTATGAAGTAATTTAGTTTTTCAGATGTTTTGTGTTATAAACTAGTTTCAATAGCATACAATCTTAATATCCCTATTATATATTTTCAAAATTTGTCTGTTTGTAAGAGATCTGTGAGATTTGTAAGAGTTTGTAAGAGAATTGTTTGTAAGAGATCTGCTTACGCCAATAAGACTGGCTTTGTACACTAAGTAAATAATAAATATTGTACGCTCCATACACCGCAATGCTTCTGGTTTGCTTCTTTCCCGGAGACGTAATTACGGTAGCAAACAACGTTTTAGGAAATAAGAATAGGCACAGAATAGGCATTAGGCACCTTTCAAGTAAAGAATTGATATTTATTTATTTAGTGACCAGATAAAAAAGCTTTATTTGATTATTTGTTCTTTTTCACATCTTTGCAAAACTTTTAGACGATTAGCCATTCATCCCGGTTCACTTCTCCCGATAACTAATGTTATTATGGCATTGGTTCGTGTATAAATGCTAGAAAAATAGGTAAAGAAAAAAAAAATTATACATGGTATAGTTAAAATTATTTTAATATATTTCAATATAAATATACTTCAATAAAAAAGATGATTATCGAGATTAAAATATTTAATTTCTTATGTTCCGTACGTTTTTTCTTATTTTTAATTTCAGGATTTCCTGTACAGAAATATCAAGTGAAATCTTATCTGTTAATCGGCTAGATAAATTATAAAGCCCTGATAGTAATGTAGTTTTTGATTACACTTAAATATAAAATATAGGTTAAGATATATTTTCAATAATAATAATAATAATTATATGTATATAATTAAAAGCAGTGATTTATTTTGGCGTAAAAACAAATGTTTGCATACAGGGCGCAATGCTAACAAGTTTTGATATTTTTAGATCTATGATGGTTAATTATATTCTGAAAAGTGGAACACATCAGCAGGCGCGCAACTATATCAATTTTATGTATTAACATGTATTAATGCCAATATTTAGTTTTTGCAAAATAATCTAAAATCGTCGATCTATCAGGTATAATAAATACATTTTAATTTACGCGATATACCCACCGCCGCCTAGGAATCGCGCTTTTCACTTTAATAACAGTTTCTTCCTTTTTCCTATCTCCACTACGATTAATTTTATCACTGAAACTATTCATTTTATCACTTATCACTGTTGGAGTCTTATTTCTCCCACCATTATCAGTGTTTTTAAGTATGTTTTTATCATTCGTTCCCAGATCAGACATTTTTTAGTTGCAGACACTGATTATAGATTTGCGTCGGCTTACATTTGCTATGAATTTTATAAATCGCGCAGCCTGCCGCGCATGTCTGAAGTCCGTACTTCAAAATTTACATCGATAAAACAGCCACTATGTTTGAGCAGCGACATCTATGAACTAATACTTTAATCAATTTATAGAATTAGGCGTTACTTTGCGGAGATCCATAATACAAAAGTAATAATAAAATTATTTTGCTATAATCCGCGATACAGTAAATAGAAAATATATATAGTGCTAAATGTATAGTGGACTATACGTTTTTTCATACCCGTTACATGCAGGATTCGTAAAAAACATATGCACAAGCCTCCACCACTTCCACCACAATACACAAGCACTACACAAGTTCACTATCACAAACTCAACAATCGTTTCGCCCCGCAACCGAGGCATCATCAGGAGATAGACTCCACGACAAAATCGCAAAGCTTTGCGTTAGTTTAAAACGTATAGTCCACTATACATTTAGCACTATATATATTTTCTATTTACTGTATCGCGGATTATAGCAAAATAATTTTATTATTACTTTTTAATACTTTAATCATTAACTGAATTAGTAGATGCTTGAGACGAAATAGTAATGCTATTTGCTGCTAGAGGGCGATATAAAATTTATAAAATGAAACTCATATAATTTAATATTTATTTATAAAAAATGTACAAATGTACGTATTATAATATTAAATGTTTAAACAAAATACTACAGAATATACTTGTTCAAGTACAATTACATGACTTGTATTGATCATTATTTATATGTAGTTATTTAGGCTGAGCGTAACTTAAAATTATTTTAATATATCTAAAAAATGTATAATCATGTATAATAAATACATGACCAGGTAAGTAAATGCATTTCAGAGCCTCAATTTTCCAAAATAGAAACAAATGTAAAGCAAAAGTAATAATAAAATTATTTTGCTATAATCCGCGATACAGTATATATAAATATATATAGTGTTTAATGTATAGTGGACTATCAGTATTTTCATACCCGATACGTGCAGGATTCGTAAAAGCACATGCACAAACCTCCACCACTTTCACCACAATACACAAGCACTACACAGGTTCACTATCACAAACTCAACAATCGTTTCGCCCCGCAACCGAAGCATCATCAGGAGATAGACTCCACGACAAAATCGCAAAGATCACAAAGCTTTGCGATTTTGTCGTGTAGTGTTTTCGTTGTGTAGTGCTTGTGTATTGTGGTGGAAGTGGTGGAGGTTTGTGCATGTGCTTTTACGAATCCTGCACGTATCGGGTATGAAAATACTGATAGTCCACTATACATTAAACACTATATATATTTTCTATTTACTGTATCGCGGATTATAGCAAAATAATTTTATTATTACTTTTTTATTATGGATCTCCGCAAAGTAACGCCTAATTCTATAAATTAGAAACAAATGTTATATCAATACACGATGTTTTGGAAATTTGTACAGAAAATTGTTCCTACTTTGGAAACGCACTAGAAAAGTGCATGATTATAACATTGGAACATTTAAATCTATTTGTGGCATCATGTTCTTAAGTCTACATTTTAATTTAAATTCGTGACGCAGTCTTAATAAAATATCTAAGCACCTATTTATGTTAACGTCTAAAAGCATAAAGCATTTATTTACATGAGTGACAACTCCAGAATGTTATAATTATTCTGAAGGAAGAAGATTCGTTATGTCGTTCCTATGGCCATTTTCGAGTAAGTACTTTAATGGAAATAGACAAATTTAAGAGATTATTATTGCCTTCCATAATCAGCGTTAGGAATACATGGATGCGATTTTAAAATATTTTTCAAGCCTAAGACACATTTCATTTTGGTTACAAATAATTTTAATTGTATTAATAATTGTATAAAACGTTTTTCGCGATATCTAAGCTTAGCTTTCGAGGTATGTTAGGCATCCAAGAATGAGAACTGAATGTTCAAGTAATACATGAGATCAAATCAATTAGTTGATATTTCAAAAGGTATTAGAGGCTATCAATATTTTGACCCTATAATGTAGTAAGTAGTTAGTTTCTATTTACCTATTTGAGATTATATCTATTCTTTAATAATCAGAGAATCTAATAACTTTTGAGATTCTAATAACAGAAAAATAGTAAAAGAAAAGTATTTCGTATTATCATCAATATTTTGGTTATTTGAGTATATTTTTATATGATCATAAATTGTACATGATTGTACTTTTAGTCTAATTTTTGATGGTTAAGGATACTAGATTATTAGAGTGCTATTAAGCGGTGGAGTATATGATATGTAACGTAAATTTAGACGTATACATTACATATATATATAAATAGCATGGTTCTTGGTTGACTAATATTGCCTGTTGTTTATATTGATTATGTTAATGGCAATCATATATCAATGCAATTATTTATTATTGTTCTTAACGAAGTATAGTTGAATTACGGAAGCAATCTGTGATATTCGGCGGAGCTCTTGTCCTTTTCGATAACGTAGAACGATTTAGGCTTTCCGTTGCCAGAGAAATATTTCCTGAAGGAAGATTTCTTTGCTGGCACGTAATACGCCAATGCGTCTATCGAATTCGGATGTTTCGGCCATGTTGGCGTACTTTCGACGTTCACAACGTCGTCGTTAAGTCTCGCTTGCGGTCTGTTTTTGGCTAGCTTCTGTATGACTGGTAAGTTCCAATGGTACACTCTAGCTGGTTTCCCGTTGCTCTTCATCTGCAGAGGCAGCGTTCTTGCCGCAGCCGGTGCTGGTTCAGCGTGGCTGTAGTAATTCATGTTCGGGGGTAGTTTTATTACATACATCCTGGAGTCTCCTGTCGCGTGACGCCTTCCTTGTTCGGCTAGACGCTTTCTGTGATGTGCTGCAGGTATCCTGAGCTTTTTGAGACCCAAGGAGCTGAGGAGCTCGTGTGTGGTGGGTTCTTTCTTATCTAAGGTCAGGTTCTCGTCGGCAAGAGAAGATGCGGGCGCGGCACATGTTGCTGCTATTGCGAGCAGCAGAGTTGCCGATCTGAAAAAATGAAAACTAAGTATTAATAAAATTGATTTGCTTAAGTAAGTAGCATTTCAATTAAATAATATAATTATGCTATCTTTCTCATTGATATGAATAGTGGCTTCATAATTAAGGGTTGTAACTTAAATAAACTAAGAAAAAAACTTCTGGTTCCATTACATGTATGTGTTATATTATCATTGAGTCGAACTGCAAAGGGATTTAAGCTTCCGCTGTTGTAGAGAAACGAGAAAAAATGTTCGCAAGGAAAAGTTAAAAGAGTTTATTTACAACAAAAATATATTATTAAATTAACTATTAGTCAAATAAGTCAGATATTAATAAAAAATAATTCTTGTAGCACGTAAGCAAATATGGAAAAAAATAGTGCGGTTATTTAGGTGCTTGATTTGACTTGACAGAATAATTTTTTTAAGTAGAATTTGGAATTATATACCTTTTTTACACTCGTCAATACCCAGAGAATGGTACCTATATACAGATTTTATAGATATACAGATGTATGTAGAATTGTTGAAATTTTATTATTTAGCCCATAAATGATAAAAAAAATTAAAATATGTCTGTTATTAGAAATATGTAAATTAATAACGCTGTATTTAGATTATAAGCAAGACTTGGCTATGAGTATAATTAAAGCATTAAAATCCAAAGATGCCTTCTCAAGTTCCGAGACATTTAATTCGCAATTATTATGTCTACATGCGGAATTGTTGTAAAAATAGTAATTTTTTGCCACAATCTCAGAATAAGAAGACGCGTAATTATATTTTTTGCCATTTATGCATTACTAAGCAATTATTCTATTTCTGTTTACATTGCAATAAGGTTGTTATGGTAGGTTTAAAATTATCATTTTTGTCTAGTATATTTATATTACAAAAGAAGGTATCATTTTCTGTAAGAGGCTTAAACATAAAAGTCATTTTAACAAATTTGCGCCTATAGTTTTTCCCGCCTATAATAATTCAATAATGTAATAAAATAAATCATTGGATATAGTATGGTCATCGTATTCATTTTTTATGAGAAAAAGCTTTTGCATAACGTTAACCTTTTATTTTACGTTATAAATGTTTACAAAACACATAGATTTCTGTGCTTTTGGGTTTAGGATAAACAAGCTAAAAAAGCAGTGATATTGTACACTAAGTAATGTACTAGAGAATTTTAGATCTATCGAGATACTACAAAAAAGTCTGCGAGAGCATGTCTCTATCTCTTATGGCTAACACAATAATTACTTTTATGTTAAAAATTTCAATTTCGGAAAAAAAATTGTGACACACTGCTTTTCAAAGCGGGTGAAGCCATGCTTCAGCTTCACTTCACTTCAGTTTTCTGATTAACAGTTATTCGGCCCACCTGTCGTATTAAATACGGCATCGTATTAAAATCGTATAAAACAAAGCCGCTTTGTGTCGTTAATAGATGTGTTTTGCATATGCATGCGAGTTTCAATTACGGAGTTATGCTTAGTTTATGTTATATGCTTTATGGGCAAATGCCGCGGGGCATTCACTAAAGCGCAGGGTACAACGAGCGCGTAAACTAAAATATTATAGTTAGCTTATTGCTACGTTTACCAAATAAGGGTTCGATTTCGATCTTGCCTGGTAAATATATATATTTAAATTTCAGTGTAGATTTTCTTAAAATATTTATTACGGATTAAAATATGAATACAATATTATACACGTATTTTATCTGGGAAGTACAAGAAAACTATAATACAGCTTGCTACTATGTTAACCCGGACCTGCGAATAAGAATATTTTGAATTCGCATTTGAACCGATTATAAGGTATTTTTTTATGCTGTTACTTTAGACCTAACGCTGATAGTATGTCCGTGGATTGTTTGTTTGTGTTAGCGATTTTTATAGGAACATATGAAATAATTTAGGCGCTTCTTAGTTTATTTAAAGGGAACCATTTGAGGGATAGTCAGACGTCGATCTAAGGTGTTGAAAGACAGACAGTGTGTATAATTACTTTTCTCAAAAATGAATCTTAACATTTTACAATACGATTCGTATTTTACTGCCGCTGTGTGGTATCCAGCTGAGTAGAATAGACCACCCTCATTTCTTACCGAGGAGTCGTAAAAAGCGTAAGTTGACGTCAGGCAGGCGGCCGGTCGTACAATACATAGCCAAATCATGTGACAACATGTTTGTAAAATATTGTGCCGACCCCACTTATAGTGGGATAAGGGCAACCCTGCCGAACGAATCATCATCACCCGATGATGATTCGTCTTTTACTGAAAGGCATCTTGTAATATACGTGTATGATTCACCTAGTTATATAAGTTGATTTCATAAAATACTTTCATATTATAATTATCATTTTACAATCGTGTTACATTAAAATTATCTCAAATAATTATAACTTTATTAATTAATATTTTTTATAATTAATTAACACTTAAACTTATCTTATGAGATAACTTTCATATAGAATAATTTATATACAAACTAATACGTTAAGACACTTTCTTAATTGTAGTTATGGAAACAAATGACAATATACGTTGAGATGAATCTCTCTCCTTCAACCGATCGACCTCCACTGTTGGAGACAGGTCTCTTCATGAGGTCTCCACATCTCTCTGAGGTCATCAGTACAGTCCCGTTAAATTCATAATTCAAAATATTCTTTATTCAAGTAAGCTTGTAAACAAGTGCTTTTGAATCGTCAACTCTACTGCTGGTTCGGAAAGTTGTTCCTACCGAGAAGAACCAGCAAGAAACTCGGTGGTTGCTCTTTTCAAATATAGTTCTTATCACTAGTTACATTTGGTCATTAGTATCTTGTACAGGGAAGAGGAGCAGCTATATCCACGCATTCTTATCATCTATATAATCCTCAATAGGCTTTTTGTTTCAGCCTCCCTTTCACAGTGTTTTTAAACTGCTGTAGGGACAAAGACAAAATCGATTGCGGAATTTTATTATAGAATCTTATACCGAAACCCACAAACGACTTATTTAATTTTGCTAGGCGCAAAGCAGGAACCGCAAGTTTATATCGGTTCCTACTTTCTCCATTAAACATCGCCAATCTTTTTATAATTATGTGTATTCTTACGCACAAACATTAAATTACTAAAAATATACTGTGAAGCAAAAGTAAGAGTACCTATTTTCTTAAACTTTTCTCGCAGGGAATCACGCGGACTTAAATTATAAATGCCATGAATGGCTCTTTTTTGTAATAAAAAATTCTATCAATTTCAGTTAAGAGGACATATATAAAAGGTTCTTCATTCTACAAGTTTATGTAAGAGCTCATTCTACGATTTTATTGGACGTTTTATTTGAATAATTTCTGATTATATATTTGCAGACCAGAATTTTGGATGAAAAGAATATACTTTCAGTAAATAATTGTTGAAACGAAATATTCCCCAAACACATATAATATAATTGCGTTTGCAAAACTCGAAGAGAAGTAATTTTGAACAAAATGATTGTTATATAGAAGTATTTACACTTATTTAGGACCTTAGGTCCGAATTCAATGAAATAAATGTCATGTTTAGTTTATACAATTAAGCGGTTCTTTGCAGAATGTTTTAGTATAAACGCGATGACATTATACTATTATTTGCGATAAAATATATCAATCCGAAAAATAGTTTTTATCATTACTTTACTTTAATCTGATATATCTCTGATTAAAAAATTAAAGTAAAATCTACAAATGGTATATATATTTAAAAATTCTATAGTTCAAAATATTTGAATACTCGATATGTCAACAACTTAATACCCATAACTTCATAGGGTATGCTAATTGCGCCGAAGACATAACACAGCGCAATGGGGACACGACTTAGCTGGCTGTTTGTCTTTCCTAGAGCCTCAGACGAGGAGTCGGCAAACAACTTGAAGAGATAGATGTCAATACATGAACATATATTCTGGAATATACAAGAAATTGTACCTTATTGCACAGCAAATAGAGGCTAAAATGTAAATTTTATAGCCTAACGATCAGCATTGTTCCTCTTTAATATGAAAGGCTTTAAAGAAGGCATCTTTTACATATTTGAAATGCGTGCAAGTTTCTTAGCAATCAGCTACAGACGAAGCTACAGTAACTAGATTGTAGAGTCCGTTGTTATTAACGATTTCTGCCCAAAAAACTTTGATTGCAGTGGTTAATAGTGAAATTTTAAAAGTGATATTTCTTATAATTTTTAATATACGTACTATAAAAGAATTATTTTTAGCTATAATCCGCGTTTGTTAAGAAAATGTAAAGTGTATGCAGGCACTCATTACGATTTTGTCGTGGTACCTGTCCTCCTGATGATGCTTCGGTATCGGGGTAAAACGATCGTAGAGATTGAATGATTCCCTGCGAGAGAAGTTTAAGGAAATAGGTATTCCTACATTTGCTTCACAGTATATTTTAAACAATGTAATTTTTTTACATAAAAATATAAAGAATTATAAAACGATAGGTGATGTATATTACAGACAAAGTTGGAACCGACATAAGCTTGCGACTCCTGCTTTGCGCCTAGCAAAAGTACGTAAATCGTTTGTGGGTATAACTAACTATATTTATACTTGCTAATATATAAAGCTGGAGAGTTTGTTTGTTTGTTTGTTTATTTGTTTGTTTGTTTGTTTGTTTGTTTGTTTGTTTGTTTGTTTGTTTGTTTGTTTGTTTGAACGTGCTAATCTCAGGAACTACTAGACCGGTTTGAAAAATTCTTTGAGTGTAAGATAGTCCATTTATTGAGGAAGGCTATAGATTATATAACATCACGCTAAGATGAATAGGAGAGGAGCCGCAACAAAAAATATTGTGGCAACGGCATAATTTAAAGCTTTTCTTGCGTGCGCTAAGTAAATGGTGAAAGTTTTCAAAAATTCATGCATTACAAAATTATTACCCTCTAAACGTTCTAAATAAAAGTCCGCGACAGCATATGTCTACCTTTTAAGGTTAACCCAATTTAACCATATTTAATATAAGTAACGGTTTACTCAAATAATAAAACTGCAGCTCATGCGAACAAAGTTGCGTTTAAAAGCTAGTCAAATATGAAAAAGAGAGACACAGATCACTCTCATTTGTTTTCTCTTTATTGTAATACACACACTTAAAGGCCTGCCTATGTCTCATCTACTCTAGTATAATAACTTTATGAAATATACTCGCTCAAACATTCAAAGTACATAAAACCAGTCTTCCTGCCTTTTTAAAGACCTGTATTTATACAGTTTCTACCAATTTTATATGCGTATAAAAATAACAGTACCTTATACGTTTAAGGGAACTCGTTTTTCTTGTCAAGCTCTCTAATGTTCAACACAATAACAATATATTATAGTAGTGTTATAATTGAAAGAAAGTAAAACTAACTCTTCCATATTGCGATGTTATGTTATACACTATGTTTATATGTGATTCTATCGCTTAAAAGGGTTGTCTGAAGTGAACACTGCTCAGTAATAAGACCGGCATATGCACGCTTTACATTATTATTAGGTAGATTTAAAGTTTTCTGTGAATTGTTTTTTCTTTTTTTTTTACAGTCTAATTTTGTGCAATAGAGCTGTGATAGCCCAGCGGCGAGACCGTGCTACTCTTTCGAGGGGAACACGAGTTCAAACCCGGGCAGGCAGCAATGAGTTTTTCTATTAAAACTCATGTGTCTAATTGATAATTGCAATTTATCACACGCTTTTCGGTGAAGGAAAACATCGTGAGGAAACCTGCATATCTCTAGAGAATTGTGGAGATATGTGTAACCTACCAATCCGCATTGGAGCAGCGTGGTAGGTCTTAGCTCCAACCCTTCTCTCCAGGAACGGAGAGAGGAGGCCTAATCCCAGCAGTGGGATTGTAACAGGCCGCTACTTTTGTGCAATATAGACATTTATCTATCTACGATATTGAGTTCTTACTTTGATGACTGACGCAGCTAGAAATTACGAACATTTTGGTAACGTTCTTTTATATAAAAAATAGAAGTATGATGTATTTTCTCTATAAACTCCGGAACGGCTAGACTGATTTTAATGATATATTTGAATACAATCGGATAATCCTGTTAAGTTTTGTTGCGATTGTAGCTTTTTTTGAACTATCAATAATAGTTTTGTTTAGTCAGGTCGAAACCTGAGCATTTATTAGGAGATACACTCCACAACAAAATCGCAAACTGCAAATGGTAGTGAATGTATGCAAAGCTTCATGTATTAGGTATGAAAACGGCTAGTACGCTCTACATTTAGCATTGAATAGATGTTGTTTATCACAGATTATAGGAAAATAATATTGTCATAACTTGAATATAATTAAACAGCTATTTTTATTTAAAGTTCACTGTCCTATACAGGTGTGTGAGAATTATATTTCAAGTCATAGCTATCTTAATAATTAGACACGATTAGCACTGTTATTACTTAAATGCACTCAATTTTATTAATTTCCCAAGCATGTAGCTTACACTAATATATACAATCAATAGCTCGTTCAAACGGAACGTGTGAGGAAAATTTTTGTTCTCACGTATAACTCCCATATATGAAATTATGCATTCCCGTATGCATACATAATATTTACTTAATAAATGAGCCGGCAAATTTTGTTTTGCCATATAAATTTTTCTAGGGAATTTATAGTCTATATACACTATAAATTTTACCAGAGGTCACCAAACAGTTTCGCTCGAGGTCCGATTTAAGAAATGACCGATTTTAAAGAAATTATCAGATAATCTTTAGATTGACTTATCGGATAATCCTGTAAAGTTTCTTATACAGTATTTAATAAATATTTACAAAAATAAATAAATAACAAGTAAAGTTAAAAGAGCTATTATAAAAAGCTTTTAACAATGTTTCATGTCCCTACAGTTAACCGTTGAGTAGTTCCCTTGTCTGGAGCCAATTCTGGCAATAGTTTATCATAAACATATGATAACTATATAGCTATAGTCTCAATGGTCCCAAAGAAGTCCCATGCGCTGGGCAGACCAAATCCGCACCACTCTCGACAGTCAGATGCACGAAGCCATCCACGTTGCTAAGAACCGACACCGTTGGCGCAATATTGTCCGTGACAAGTTAATCCATAGAAGGGGTCACGACCCTCAGAATTGAGGAAAACGACGCGAGGAGGAGGAGGATATAGCTATAGCCAGCTATATATAGATAATCATATAGCTGGACCAGTATGTCCCAATCCAGAATGAAATTTCATCTCGATTGAACTCTGAAAAGTGGGTCAAATTTTACCTGCAAAATTCACCTCCACATACGTACACGGCAAACTAAATAAAAGCTTTTTATAGCAGACTGAGCGACAAAGAAGTGGGATGCGATTAACTAAGTAATAAATTAAACTCACGAGTATTACTTATGGATAGCCGTGTGGTATCCGGCAAAATAGAATAGACCACCCTCCTTTCTTACCGAGGTGTCGTAAAAGGCGACTAAGGTATGTGCCGTGTGGTATCCGGCAGCATAGTATAGACCACCCTTATTTCTTACCAAGGTGTCGTAAAAGGCGACTAAGGTAAGTTGACGTCAGGCAGGCGGCCGGTGGTAAAATACGTTGCCAAATCATATGACAACATGTTTGTAACATGTTGTGCCGACCCCACTTAGAGTGGGATAAGGGCAGAAGAATGAGGATGATGATGATGAGTATTACTTATGGCATTTTTATATAAAGACCACTTAAATGATAACGTTTAAATTATTGTTACGAACATCCGTAAAGAGTTCGTTATGTATATGTGATAAAGTTCCAATTGGACGAGGACAATTTACGAACATGCAAAAAGGGTTCGTAAACTTTATGTCATAGAGTTTAAATTCGTTTAACGCTAATTCCCTGGAACATTCGGCGTGTTTACCAAAGATTTGTTTACGATCTCCCCAAGGTCTCGCGAATGTTCTCGAACTTTGGTTCGTTCCATATATAAGCCGATGTATCGTGCACCTCGAGATTCAGTTTGCGAATAGCGATCAAGAGCGAATAAACGAGTAAAATAGTAATGACCTTGGCATTCTTATTGAACAACGGACTGTATAGAGACTGTAAGTAGTAAGTTTGTAGTAAAAAATTGAATAAAGTGTTTTTAACGAGTCACCAAGTATTTCATCTAAATCCACGAACCCCTGTACGTATCATTATGTTAATACTTCCAATATAACAGATACTAGTCATTTTCACACGCATCTTTACAATAACCGTTAAAACTCAATTCCTTGTATGAAGACCTCTTAGCTGCAGGGCGGATTCTATTGACTAATCTGACATCAATTGCATGGAGCTAAGTACCGTTCTCGGGAATAATTCTGACATCGTATTAGTCAACTGAACGATTATATGAACGCAGAGATGTTCGTAAACATCGAACCTGTTTGCAGATGAAGAGGTAAGTATAGAAAAATATCTACATTATACAATTTGTTCAAAAATATATTGTACTAGCTTTAGCGTAACTTCGTTCACGTGGACTGCTATGTCTTATTATTAGAGTAATAAATTAATACAATATAGATTATAATTAATTAATATTAATGATTAATTATTAAATTTGAATTCTGTTCGGACATAAGAAATATATATATATTTCTTTTTTAAATAATCTGCGATTTTTTTATTACTTTTTTAAACTTTGTTATTACATTGAATCACCGCAAATTACCGCCTAATTCTATGAATATATGAACGAATAAACTTCTCTATAAAAGTTACAGTTACATAAACTAGTGTAGTATTTAATACGTCTTTGTAGTATGGTAGACTATGGAAATTTTATTTCTATAATATTCGTGTTATCTTATCAATTTAAATAATTGATTAGTCGAGAATTGTAAATGATGAACCTGCAGCCGTAAGCGCATTGACCGTTGCTATGTCAAAGAGAAAAAAGTATTTAAAATTATATTGCGAAGTTTATTTATCTAGAAGATAAATTAAAAACTATTTATTAATCTGCGTTAAAAGATAAATAAATTTACAAAGAAGCCGAGTTTTAAGTTAAGACTAGCGTGAAATGGAAATGAGTAACTTGTGGTTTAAAGGACATTGACAGTGTTGCGGTTATAAAAAAAATACTCATTGGCTAATACAATGTTAATGACAACTATAAAATTGTCCTATCGAATGATAGAGCAGGCATGTAAGTGAGAGTGTCACAATAAATAATGAGGGTAAAAATTAGAGTCGTATCTTACTCAATAATCTTTGTCTAATCACACATGCGCAGTGAAATATTCATGGCACGATCTTAATTTTAAAAAAATCTTTTTTAATCCACCTTAAAAATGACGTATGCTCACTACGCACGTGCAAAAAAAGGATAGATTTTACCTAAACCTCATTTGCTTTCTCTTTGGCACATTTTGGGCTGCCTTCCCTATTCTAAGTATGTTGTAATTGCTCTAAGTTAACGACGTTCTTTTGTTATTACGTCACGGTTTATTTAATTTACGTTTAAGCCTAATCTAAAATTCTTTCTTCATATCGAAAATATTACCAAGTGTGCATCAACAATGCATTGTTATTAAAAACACAAAATTCTTTGAAAATATAAAAATTAGTAATCTTTTTCATTAGAAGGACCGTCAGATAAGTATTAGAATGTTAGTCAGTGATAAGGACATCACATTACGTTACCCAAATTTTAACACTTAAAACTATTCTAAATTTCTTTGGCATTCACTTTCATTCGAAATTGTAGAGAAAGAGAACCTTTTCACATAGCAAAGGGAAAGAAGTCGATGGGAAAAAGGAAGTTGATGTTAGGTTTTGTAAATACTGCGTTATATACGTCTATGCTTAAAACTAAAATGGCGATCGCCGAGTCTGCGTTTTCGTAAGCTGGCGACAATATGCAAGTAAAGTGCGTTGACCGCGCCTCTGACCTGGTGTTGAGGGCATGCGGTCACTGATGTGCACACCCACTACCATAAAGCCTACGCTATGAGCATAGACAATTGTAATTTGGACTCAAATTACCAATTATTCTAATAAAGAACAACTAAATTTTGTGATTATAAAGTAGGTTGAACGTTATAAAGTAGGTTAACCCTTGCCCGTTTGTAGAACAAGAATAAAAAAATAATATATTATTGCATTTATAGTAATGTTTTGGATTTATTTTTATTTTATTTATTTATTTATTTATTTATTTAGGGAAACAAACAATTATAATAAAACTTAACATATTAGACATATGGGGTAAACAGAAATCAGCAAAGTTTCCACTGATAAAAAAAAAAAAATCTTATAACTATATCAACAAGAAAAAGAGTAAAAAATTAAAATAAAAAATAGCAAAAAATTTAAATAACGTTAAAAAAAGAGTACAAAATAAATATTCCTAAAAAATGACTAAAATATTAATTAAATATCACTTAATATCACAAAAATTGACAATTTGTAATTTTTTCTTAAAAGTATACATTTTATCGTGCATAATATCTAAATTTTGACAATATGTATTGTACATTCTGCATGCACGATAGATAAATATATTATCAACATGCAGATCCAAATCTGCATGTTGGTACAAAAAATGTAGACTGTTTTCTAACAATGTTAAGTCTGGGGCATTTAAAGGGCATTTAAAAAAAATTTATCACTTTTATATCACTGTATAATATTTTACAAAATATTTATTAATCAATTGTACTGACAGCGTAATTTCTGTATTAAGCTCACGTGATTACACGTTCGGTAAACACAGATAGCATATAATTAAGACTGGCCATGTTTTTATCTGTAATTAATTAATGTTATAGCTCAATAAACGATCGATTTGCACGAATGCCTTTTAACTTGTGCGTTTTATTGATTATTTAAATGAACCGTTTATCACGAATTAACATACTTTTGACTTTGAGGTTTTAATTTTTCTATATTTCATGCGAGTGAAATAAATCTCTCTATGTTAACATAGAAAGATTTATCCTGGCAACGTGATATTGTTTTTTTAATTCATGATTATGTACCTAATATTGTCTCATTATAATAAGAGAATAGAAATCAAAAAGAAACGAATTAAGTTATTGTAATAAATAATATTATTACAATTATTATAGTTAAAATAATATTCCATAAATTTTATATTGTTTTACTTTATCATTAAAGCATTTCATATATAATTGTAATTTCTTGTATTATAATTAGAGCTTTAAGATCTTTTCCCATATATTCTTTTAACATATCGATGAAATCAAAGAAATAACAAATTAAAAAATGTCCGTGCCATAGCTATCCATAGCACTGCCTATCATAAAGCATACAGAAATATGTAAACGTCTAACTGAATCTTTTAATAGCTTTTTTTAATTACATAGGTAACTTACGGGTAACGTGATTTAATTACCTATCTACCACACTAAAGGTATATTATAACGCCGAGCCGAATTCCGTGATGCTAAATAGACTCTGCTAAAAACGAGTCACTTCTCTTGTCATTTTAAAAGGCAATTATGCTAGGTATTATATCGCTTAATTGCCTATTCAATATCCCAAGTATTATAAAATACTCGCGGAGAGTTAATAATACACGCTGCGTAGTGGAACCTACATGCTATTAACTTGTCGTTCCTCGTCTCGTTTTCTCGAAGCCGATATATGGAGGGGCGTAAAAAAGTAAGCTTTAATTATAATGCTAGAAAAAAAGATAAAAATCTTACATTTTAGAATCGTAGATGTTAGAATGACTATAGCTATCCTTAACAGATATATGTCATTGCGGATTTTTTTGAAAATCGATAAAAGAGGGATATTTCACCATACATTGTTTTATGTATTCCGTGTGATTCCAGCTGAGTTGAATAGACCATTCTCATTTCTTACCGAGTTGTCGTAAAGGCGACTAAGGTAAGGTTGACCCACCGTGTAGTATCCGGTTGAGTAGAATAGACCACCCTCTTTCTTACCGAGGGGTCGTAAAATACGACTTAGGTAATTATAATTTGTATATTAATATAGTAAATAATGGGCATGATTTGTATAGTAGTAGCGTGTAAGTAATTTAAGGTAGATATAAAATAATATGTCTAGCCAAAAAAAAAGGAGGATGATGAGGATGATGACATTGTTTTGTTATGTCTGTAACGGCTTAGGCTGCGTTTTCGACATCGTTCAGAGGTGTGTTGTGTTTTTCCTACATTTACATTTACCTATCGTCATATTTCAACGAATCAACACAAAACATTAAAACACTTTGACCGACTTATGGATTTTCAAATGTCTGTTGTTTTACGGCACTCTCTCATTTTCTCATACAAAATAAATTACAATTAATAACGTACTGCTTTCAAAACACATGTACGTGTTTCCCTAGCTAATATGACGTAAAAAACTAACTTGAACTGGCGTTATCAGTAATACAGCACAATAACGTAGGTTGAAGAAATTGGTACAAGTTCAGCCGTTTATTAAAAAAGATATAATAACGTTGCTCCGACTAAAGTGTTAATTATTTGGAAAATCGGCATGAAAATCCGATCACAATTATTTTTATTTTATTTTGAAAAGTCAGGAATAAAGATCGACAGAAAGACGCAGCCAGAAACGTTGTTTTTTTAACTTTTATTGATTAATTGAATTGGGCGTTGCTTTTAAAGTAAGTAATACAAAGTGAATTATTTTGCTATAATGTATGATTTAAGAAAATCTATGTCATGCTAAAAGTACACAGTACTATTCGTTTTTATAAATTATGCCAACACCTAATATTGCTGATTGTGGCAGACTAATTGATTATTTTTAGAACATAAAACATTTACAACGTAAAGTGAAATTAAGACCACGATGTAACGAATTTGCATATTCGGTTTATTGCAAAATGTTATTATTTCTAAAACGCATACATCAGTATCTCGAGATTTCCACGAGTACATTTTTCTTAGCAAAAAATTCATTTCAACAAATTTCGTTTTAGGCGACATCACGCGAAGCGAGATACACGCATGTCGTCCGCTCACAATACGTAGGAACAATTACAGAATTAAGTTTTTATTTAGAGCAGAGCGGTGGGAAAACTTTATTTTGATTGACAATGCCTTCTATATATTTTTGACACGATAGAAAAAGAGCTTAGATTACAAGCAATACAACAGAACTAACTACTTTGCTATAATCCGCACGGGTTAAGTGAATGCATGCAAAGCCAATGTGTATGAAGCAGGCAAAATCTACGCACCTTATACATGCAGGACCAGTTACCACATGCACCCCAAGGCGCAATTCACCAGCAACAACGCACACAAAAGCAGCACACACACCCACCACCACAATCTCGACGATCGTTTCGCCCCGAAACCGAAGCATCATCAGGAGGATAGGCTCCACGACAAAAATCGTACTGCGCAGTACGATTTTTGTACGTACGTGTGTCCAGTAATGGACACACACTCAAGTACGTCTACTAATATTGTTCGTTGTTGTTTTTTTTATACGATAAGGCAAGCCCTGGCTGCGATCTCGCCTGATGGAAAGCGAAAGATGCAGCCTAAGGTGGACCGCGCTTGCTATGTAGTGCCTATTATTATTTTTTAAGTGTTTGTGTATATTTTTCTGGTTCTATAAACCTTTTTTAATTTAATCACGTGAAGATATTCAAGCATAACCTCATTCTCAATAGCCTTCTTTATCCTCTTTGGATTATCATGAGGCATTTATAGTGACAGTTTTTGTGAGTGCAAATGTTTCAGATTCATCTATAGTTACTATAAAACAAAGTCCCTGTGTGTCGTATTTGATCAATTCTATCAAAATCTTCTACACGGATTTTTGTCTTTAAGATTTTTACTCACTAACGGTTCCTACTAAAAATCAGCTGTGCAGCTTGTTGTAATATTGGTTTTTTTTTTGGAAATTGTGTTCAAATAAATCTTTTCTTTTATGTTTTCTTTTAAAAGATTTAAGAAGGAAATTCTTGAGGAAAATTTAGATTAATAGTAGATTCTCCGGAACGGCTTAAACATTTTTTCGCGGCTTCGCCCGCGTGCACATCTAGTATTCCAAAAATTATAATGCATTATGCGACTACTATCTTAGTCTAGTTCCTAGTCTTAGTCTTAGTCTTAAATTACGAGTACCGGAAATTACGAGTCGCAATTCGCTATTCACCGAAAGGGTTTATATATTATATAATAGTTTTAACCCCTATAATATATCGACGCGAGAATCATCATCATTCTCCTGCCCTTATCCCACTCTAAGTGGGATGTGGTCACATAATTTGGCTACGTATTTTACGACCGGCCGCCTGCCTGACGTCAACTTACCTTGGTCGCCTTTTACGACACCTCGGTAAGAAATGAGGGTGGTCTATTCTATGCAGTCGGATACCACACGGCACATACCTTAGTCGCCTCTTACGACACCTCGGTAAGAAAGGAGGGTGGTCTATTCTATTCTGTCGGATACCACACGGCGCGAGAATAACCTTTTTTTAAAGTCAAAAGTCTAAACACAAATAATGCATACAGAAGTTATGGTCTCCCATAATACCGAAGGCAAATTCACTTTCGAACTTTCTTTCGTACTGAAATAATTTTTATTGAGCACACCTCTTATAATAAGACAAGGCAATAAATCTTCGCTTATTACATCCGTTTAATCTTCTTATTTAGCGCGATCATTTCAAATTGCTCGTAATCGATTTAAAAATGTCAGGTGCTCGCCTCACCCAGTCGCTGTAGTTAGCGATATGTCTTATATTGAATACCTAGTTATCATAATAAGGTAAAAGTTAATTAATTTTTTTTAGATTTTAGTTCCGCTTTCTATAATCATTGAGAGAATTTTATCCTTTAGAATGACATTTTATACCATAAGAAGTTGATGAAAAATATATTTTGATGGATTGATATTGCGTAACGATGCAATAGTAGCGAGCATGTGACCCTTAACAATTCCCGGATTCAAATCCCGGTTAGGCTTCTATGAGTTTTCCATAAGAATAACGTGCCTAATGAATATTAAAAAATCATGATATGGATTGCGGAAAAGAAAAATACCGTGAGAAAACTTTTTTCCTAGACTGGGCTATGTGTTATCAACTTGCGATTGGAGTTTCGATGTACCACACTGTTCCGATGCGATTAGTAGGTTACACATTTTCCCAGAATTCTCTAGAGATATGCAGGTTTCGTGAGGGAACCTGCGTATCTCTAGAGAATTCTGGACGTGTAACCTACCAATCCGCATTGGAGCAGCGTGGTAGGTCTTAGCTCCAACCCTTCTCTTCAGAAATGGAGAGAGAGGAGGCCTATTCCCAGCAGTGGGATTGTAACAGGCTGCTACTTAATTTTTTTTTATGCAGGTTTCCTCACGATGTTTTACTTCAGCGTGTGATAAATTGCAATTATCAATTAAACATAAGTTTTAACAGAAAAAACTTATTAGTGCATTCCCGGTGTATGAACCAATGACCTCCTCGAAAGAGTCGCACGATCCATCACGCTGGGCTATCACAGCTATTACCTATATTTTATACATATTTTAGTTATACATAGTTTGCAAATACTAGTCTGAAACAAGATAAAGTACTAAACATGTTTCGCATGCTCATAGATCGTTAATACCAAGCGTTTAATTACCAAAACAAAATTCTCATCTATCATTGAGTTAATAAATTCTTGAGATGAAAAGAGTTTTACGTTTATAATTTAGGCTTTCGTGAACACATCTACAATCTATACGAGATTTATATTATTAATACAAAAATGTGTTTACTTTTTGGGAAAAATGACATTTATTAAATATTTTTTATAGTTGTTATGTAGTTAAGAAGATATATGAAGTGAAAGTGTAGTCAATTTTTTAATTATTTATACCAGAAAATTACCCAATATATAACGGTGTAATATTATTGAGTAAATTTAATCTTTATTAACAATACGTAAAAAATGTGTTAATTAATTAATTAAGTAACATTTTTTAAATCATTATAACGTAATTGGATTTGTATAATATTATGATTATATTTGCGATTTAAGTAAAAAATAAAGATTAATATTATAACTTTTCTTTGGCCATCACGTCCACGTAACGATCATGTCAACGAACGATAAAATTGAAAATACAGTATTACTAGCTTTTGCTTAGACTTAGGTAAAAAGTAACGGCTTGTTAACTATTCCACTGCTGCTCCTAATCTTTCCGTTTTTTGGAGAGAAGGATTGGAGCTAAAACCTACCACGCCGCCCCATTGCGGATTGGTAGGTTATATAAATCCATAAAATTCACTTGAGATAGGTTTCCTCACGGTGTTTTCCTTCACCGAAAAGCATTTGATAAATTGCAATTATTAAATATGTACATTCCTTTTAAAAGAAAAACTCATTGGTGCCTGGGGTTTGAACCCACACGTATCACAGCTTTTATACTTACGTATGTACCTAGTACACTTAAGTACCAAGATGAACCGAAGATTATCACTCTTCAGCCCCTCAGGTCTCTACATATTAAAAATCATAGCGTTTCATTGCTCTACCCATACCTTAAGCAAACTCAATAATTCAAATCTTTTTAATAGTTTTATAGATTTATACAATGATTTTTCGTAATTTAAACTTTATTTAACATTCAAACTAGGCATCTTTAGACTTCATCAATATTCCTCAAGCGGATTACATGTACAAGCGTAACAGACAGACTCTCACATTTACAGTAGTAATATGATTTGTATAAAGAGACTTTTATAACCACACTCTACCTTTGAAACTTCACGTATGTGTTAGATGCCTAAAACTTCTAATCAAAACACAAGCAGAAACAGCGATTGTGTAAGATTGGAAATAGTTATTTCTGACGTTAAATCTAGTCAAGTCATGAGTCATGTTGTCACGCTACACCAGTCTTACTGCGAGTACATAACTCTGGGATGCAAGATAAACATTCCGGCCAGCTTGTCTACGAATGGATTGATTTAAATTCAGTTGAAATGATAAGATCTTCGTTGTTTTACTACCTTTCAATGCTTTTATAATTTTTAAAGCACTATTATGTTTGCACAGACGAGTCTAAAATTATTAGAATTTAAATTTATAGAGCAAAAGAGGTTTAAATAAATAAAAAACTAAAGAAAGACCGTGACCTAACAAACATTCAAGTGTAATATGTAGTAAATGAGTAATTACACAATACGTACAAGTAATACAATCAAGTCTAATAAGTTCTCTAATAAGTCAATTCAAATTCAAATTGAAAATATTCTTTATTCAAGTAAACTTGTAAACAAGTGCTTTTGAATCGTCAACATCTACTGCTGGTTCGGAAAGCTGTTCCTACCGAGAAGAACCAGCAAGAAACTCGGCGGTTGCTCTTTTCAAACAATAATTCTTATCACTAGTTACGTATAGTTATTAATGTCTTGTACAGGGTTGAAGAGAAGCTATATCCACGCATTCTTATCGTTTAGGTAATCTTCAATAGTATAATAGGCTTTCTGAATTAGCCTTTTTTTAAATAGTATTTTTAAACTGCTGTAATGGTAAAGTTAAAGTAGATTGTGGAATTTTATTATAGAATCTTATACCCAAACCCACAAACGAATTACGAACTTTTGCAAGGCGCAAAGCAGGAACCGCAAGCTTATGTCGGTTCCTACTTTGTCTATTATATACATTGCCAATCCTTTTATAATTATTTATATATGTACAAAAATTAAATTACTAAAAATATACTGTGAAGCCAATGTAAGAATACCTGTTCCTTGAACTTCTCTCGCAGGGAATCGCGCGAATTTAAATTGTAAATGCCACGTATGGCTCTTTTTTGTTATACAAAAATTTAATAAGTACCAACTTAACTGTGTTAAACTCAAAGATAAGAAGCTTTATAAATAAATACCATCACAAATATCAATAAAAAAATTGTAGTTGACAACGTCAGAGCAAGTCGATATTAAATCGACATTAAAATAATACCTAATGCACAGGAAACGAATGTCGCTTATGTAAATACATATAACCAGTTGGAATACCTCACAATAATCAGTATTTAAAACCACATTCAGTTAATGACGTCGTCTTATAAATACGGCAGAGAATCGCTACCAACTGTAAAAGCCGATTAAGCCATTAATGTTAAAGTTTGTCATACACAAGGTTAAATCCCGATTAAAATATATTCATATTTCATCATGCGCTTTATGACGGAAAAATATGAGCTTGCACATCACTAGAAATTCTTCGGATATAATCCTATGGCGTGGATGATATTCAAATTCAAATTCAAATTCAAAATATTCTTTATTCAAGTAAACTTGTAAACAAGTGCTATTGAATCGTCAACTTTACTGCTGGTTCGGAAAGCTGTTCCTGCCGAGAAGAGCCAGCAAGAAACTCGGCGGTTGCTCTTTTTAAAATATAAATCTTAGAACTAGTTACATTTATTTATTACTGTCTTGTACAGGTGCACTTCTACCCTAGAAGTCCACCTATATCCACACATCCCTATCATCTAAGTAATCTTCAACAGTATAGTAGGCTTTCTGTATCAGCCTCTTTTTAACAGTGTTTTTAAACTGCTGTAATGGTATGGCCAAAATTGATTTCGGAATTTTATTGTAAAATCTTATACCCAAACCCACAAACGTTTTACGTACTTTTGCTAGGCGCAAAGCAGGAGTCGCAAGCTTATGTCGGTTCCTACTTTGTCTATTATATTATCGATCCATTCGCACTCTCTAAGAAGAGTACTCCAAGAAGTACTGTCCATCTATGCTCAAAAGTGGGATGGTAGGAGGCAATTACTTTACCTTCTTCACGATATGAAATCGATGATTAGTGATATCTAAACTGCTCAAAGATTCGACGAATCGTTTCCTGACCCGGGCTGTTGACAAGGACGAATGATTTTACCTGGTAAATTTCTTAAAATTCCAAAAGAATTTGTATGTATTTAGAATAGCTTTGAGAGTTATCCTTAATAAATCAGAATTAAATAAAGTTACGTTTAAATTATTCAGACATCAAGCTGACAAACAGCTACAAGTTGTTCAGTGGCTGGTGCTGTGGTTTGCGGGAAACATAATAACCAAACGTGTACCTGTTAACTTGTAACCTCAAATATGCATGCATGCGGTTAATATTACATACCTCAGTAACACCGTATCATATTACATTACAAAAAAACCATTCCAGAGTAGGAAGACCTAAGTCTTCCTACTCTGGAATGGTTTTGATAAATATCATTTGACCACTAAGTGGTCAAATGATATTTATCAACAATAAAAACTATTTACATAGAACCTTACAGAAGACTGTAGAATAGACCACCCTCATTTCTTACCGAGGCGTCGTAAAAGGCGACAAAGGTAAGTTTACCCGCCGTGTGGCATCCGGCTGAGTAGAAAAGACCACCCTGATTTGTTTAGAGGAGTCGTAAAGGCGACTAAAGTAAATTGACATCGGTCGTAAAATACGTAGCCGAATCACGTGACAACATGTTTATAACATCTTGTGCCGACCCAACTTAAAGTGCGATAAGAGTATGATGAGGATGATGATTATATAACCTTACAGAATAAATTTAAAAGAACAAATCGTCATATATAAAGTACGAATCTGCACTCATTTGATGGTGAATGTAGTAGGTGCTTTAAGTATTATAGGATAAGAGTTGTAGCTTTACTATATATACATAGATCATCGATATGTATCATTTATTATTATCTTTGGATCGATCTTTTATTTATTATCTTTGGATTTGTAATTCCAATCAACGTAATATCTGTGATATGTGTAACGTGCCAATCCACATTGTAGCAGCATACATATATTCTCCATATTCTTAGCTTAGGTTAGGAGTTAGGCTTTTGACAGGTCACTTTTTAGAAAAGCCTTGATTGTAATGTGCTTAGGATCCAAGCGAGGGTGGGAGCAATGTCCTCAATTTTACTCTGTCTCCGCCGTCGTAGAGAAGTTCTATCAGGATTTTTGACGGTGTGAGTACTTTTATTTTTAATGCGATAAGGCAAGCGCCTGCCTACGATCTCGCCTGATGGAAAGCGAAATAAGCCTAAGGTGGACCGCGCTTGCCAATGTAATGCCTATACACACTTTTTTTTTAATTTAGCTAAATCGTAGTAATCCCGGGAAGATATATGTCTTTGGAATTCAACGCCTTGTCCGTATGCATGAGAAAAGATGAGCCGAACCGTTTTGTGCGAATTTTTGGAATAATTGTTTGTATAACATCGGAGCCCTTCAGGGCGTCTGGTCAAACGGCTGTGGAATGGTGAAGAAGGGATTAAATCAAATAGGTCTGTGACTGTTTGACATACTCACTGCTAGACCTCGCGGCGAAAGATTTCCTGATTTAAAAAAATGAGTTAGGCCTCTACTTTACTATTACATGTGCACTGTACATTGCAAGTCTATTTTCCATTGTTAACACTGCAAGATGTATAAAGAATAGATATAATTTTCAACTATAGCCCGCTTGGGAACTAGTCAGACTTACAGATTGTGTTACTGACACTATCTAGTACATCAAACAGGGACGCCTACGTGAAGTCAGTACGTGTTCTCTGTGACAAAGTTTGCGGAAAGATCATTAGCCTTGAGAAGACGTAAGTGTTCAGAAAGCTCAAGTAAGTGTTACACACTTGTGGAATTGTAATTGAATAATGAAAGATTTTCTAACGAAGAGTACGAAAATGATTCTCTATTAGTGTTTTAAAATAGTAATCAGAGCTTTTATATTTTTACTAGAACCTAAATTATTCCATTATCTATTTACTTTGCTTATATACCACTATATATCATACGTCTTTAATATTTAATGTTTTGTTTCTGTACGCATAAGTTTTGTTTATTATTAGTCTATGATATATCGTAAAGAAAAAACCGCCATCCAATTTCGTACATTAATTATTAAAACACATTATGTATTTCATAGAGATTTTCTATTTTTTTCGATTAAAGTATTTAATATGCATGATTTATAGAAGAATTAGGCGTTACTTTGCGGAGATCCATAATACAAAAGTAATAATAAAATTATTTTGCTATAATCCGCGATACAGTAAATAGAAAATATATGTGTGTAGTGTGTGACAAAATCGCAAAGCTTCGCGATTTTGTCGTGGAGTCTATCTCCTTATAATGCTTCGGTTGCGGGGCGAAACGATTGTTGAGTTTGTGATAGTGAACGTGTGTAGTGCTTGTGTATTGTGGTGGCAGTGGTGGAGGTTTGTGCATGTGTTTTTACGAATCCTGCATATAACGGGTATGAAAAAACGGATAGTCCACTATACATTTAGCACTATATATATTTTCTATTTACTGTATCGCGGATTATAGCAAAATAATATTAATATTACTTTTGTATTTAATCTATGCATTTCTTAAGGTCGATTTTTGTTTGCATAAATACATTTACATTGTTTGTATTTGGCAGTCACGCTAAAAAGAAACGAAGAGCAATGGCCTGGTTATTCTATTACAGTTCTGGATAGATCTCCTTCTTGATCGAGTGAAGGATTGGAGTTTCGATCTATCATACTGGTCGAAGCGAGGGAGTTCATTGTCTAGTAGTGCTCGATCTCGGATAACGTACGTAAAATAAATATGTACGTCACACAAGCTTAATTATAGTTTTTTAGTTGATAAGTACGAAACGTGAGATAAACCCAATCAAAATAAATAAATTCTTTAATAAATAAACTCTTTAATAAATAAATTCTTTATTGTATAAATATTTAGATGACACACTTCAATGTAGTCCAAGGGCGTAGCCAGAATTCTATACTGGTGGGGGGCAGTATATCCTAGACTATACTGTTTCAGTAGTTTTTAAATTTAGTTTTATAATATATTGTTTTAATCAGTTTTTTACCTGTGAGTATGTCTTATTAGTAGAAGAAGAAAGGTAAAAATTAAAAAATTGATATTTAAAAATTTTTTCAGTACAAAAAAGAGCCCTACGTGGGCATTTACAATTCCAGTCCACGTGATTTCCTGCGAGAGAAGTTTAAAGAAATAGGTATTCTCAAATTTGCTTCACAGTGTATGTTTAGCAATTGAATTTCAGTCTAAGGGGGGGGGGGGGCTTATACATATGCTGGCTTCTGAACGAGCGTTAGCCGTGAGTCAGAAGTCAGTTCTTTCACCTACTTATATATTCTTAAACTTTTATAAGAAGTTTTTCACAGAATCATCATCATCCAAAACCAAAAAGTATGTGTGTTATATATGTGTTCTATGTATGTGTGCTATGTATATATGTGTATAGTGAAGATCTGAAAATACGTGTTTGTGCTTGGGTGAGTGAGAGTGTATGCATAATAATCATCTCTCTGTTTACATATGGTTCGATGTGCATGATTTATTTCCGGGTACTATATGTACCTATAATATACGCTATATATCATAACATTATACGCTGGACTAACAATTTTCCCACCAATAGACACTTAGTCTGAAAAATCTTGGCGAGGTATATGTGAATGTTTTCGCATACTTATCAAACAGCTAAATGCCTTGCAACAATTCAATGCATCGTTTATCAACTGTAGGATACAAAGCGTGCGTCGTATAACAACGATCCCATTTGCTTTCAACGCAGACATGGATGTTTGAGTTGTGCAGAATTCGGTATCGCTTCCAGGAAAGTGGACTTTGTGTTTTGATCGCCGATTTGTATGACATGAATTCTTAAATGAGTGACAGCCAAACCAGAAGATCCGTTTAAGTTTTGCGAGTGTCTGGAATAGATAACAACAAGATTTATGCGATAATAAAACAAAATAAGAATGGTCTTTCATCCTACAAGTCGATGGCCCTTGGTCAAACTACTTAAAAATGAAGAAAATAGGTATATTCAATAAATACATAAAAATATGGGACACTTACACACACGGTCGTCCGTCCCCAAAGTAAGTAACCTAATACTTGTGTTGTGTGACGGAGAACTGGTAAATATACTACATATATAATTTTAAATACGTACTCAAAATACAAATACTTCCTGGTTCTTCTCGCAGTAGATGTTGACGATTCAAAAGCACTTCTTTACAAGTTTACTTGCATAAATAATATTCTGAATTGAGTTGAATTTAATATGACGATTATAAGTATTATATATGTATGTATATGTTATATTTTATATGTGTATGTGTAAGTATTATATTGTTTCTTTATTGCATACACCGCACCTACCTTGTACCCATAGTTATGTCCTCTTACTGATCTGGTTGTCAGGAAGACCGCCAGATTGTACAACCTTATTTTTATTTAATGATAGTGTTATGTATTATTTTTGTGGTGTGCAATAAAAGAATTATCATTCATTCATTCATTAAATGTGTATATTATTCAGACTGCACGTATAGTGAGGAGGTTCCTCAGTCTGGAATCCTAACCACTGGGACCTTGAGTACTTTCTCCGCTCTCCGTCGTCAACAATTTTTTTTAAATATTAAATGTTTTTGTAGAAAAATATTGAAAAATATATTGTTAATTTGTGTATCAATAAATAATTGAAATATATATAATGAGTATTGCATGAAGTTATACTGAAAGTTGTAGAAACGAAGTCGCGGGTACCACAAGTATAAGTAGGTATAAATGAGGAATTATTGCACCATTTTCCTTTATACAGTACCTGTTTGAATTTCTTATGGTTTCTAAATATAACTCCATGAGAACACGCCTCATATTGTAAGCCGTCACGACCGCTCATGCAATATTCAAAAGACGAAAATAAAAATTACAAATAAAGTCGCCGATGGAGGAAAATGTCTACAGGGAATGATTTTTGCCGTATTTATCTATAGTATCTGTAAAATCTATAAAATAATAAGTATTAAAATTAACTATTAACCGTCACTTGGTATATTTAATATAGGTTAGTTACTTTTCTTATACTTTTAATTGATAAAAAGGATATAGCCAGGCGCTAGCCCTCTCGTACGAATGAAAACCGCTGACCCTAATTTAGTTCGAAACAATTATTACTGATTATCGTCATACAAGCTTAGCGATTCAACGCGCAAACGCTGCCAACATTCGTGGGACCTAATTTAAAATAGATACAACTTATATAAATTCAGTACAAATTAAAAAAAAACACAACGTCACTTAAGCACTGTAATCATGTATGGAAATCTGCAAGTGGATTCTGAATTTCATTAAAAACTACACTAAAGCCCACTAACAGAGATTTCACTATCGTTTGATTATCAAGGCTATCCAGCTTCTTGATAAAAAGAAAAGACTGAAAAGAACTAAACCTTTTGAGTTAGTGTAATTTAGTGATAGTTTAGTGTAGTGATAGTCCTACTTAAAAAAACACAAGAAAAAGGTGTCTCACATAGCAAGAAAGACAAGAAAGACAAGACAAGAAAGTCACTAGACCTTTCCTCGGATATAATATTAATAATTTATTTAGTTAATAAAGATTTGCTTAGTAGCCCTATGGCTAGATCGCGACTTTACTAAAGTACAAGTTCTTCCTCGGTATCAGGTTAACCTGATTAGTTACAGGGCTAACCAGATATTAAATACGTTAGTATATCCGGTTTCTACAGATAAAATCATTCACGATAGTCTAAATTTAAAGTGACATAACTTTTAATTTATTATAAAAAAAACCTATCATTCTATCCAATGTAATATAGATTTTATAAAATGGAAATTTGTAGATCAATGGACCCTTATAAATTTCAATAAATAAGAAAACTATAAACCGTTATAGCGCTTATGGACTGCAATAATGGCAAAACTCAAAAAACATTTTGCGGACTAGGATTAGCTGTAATTAAATAGTAAAATACAAATTCTTTACAGTGCATTACATTGGCACAACTTACAATTCAATATAAGGTCATTCGTTTAACCAATTTAATGCATTTTCTATCCATTTTCCCTAGCAATAAAAACTTAAAACCCATTTATCTCAAAACATGATTTTTTGATTTGTACCACTACGCAGCCTATTTATAGTTGCCGTCACTTTTTAAACTAAAGTCACTCTATAAAATTCTCGTGAGTGATATTGTAAATTACACCTGACTTACGAAATATGATCGTTGGCAAGATATCGTTGTTTTATGAAGTCTGCCTTATTATTGGCCTGTCTAGATGTCTGGTCAGATAACAGATAATAGCATACGGTTACAGTGCATCCTGCAAAACAGAGGCCAAGGAGTTAAGTGGGATAAAAACCTAAATAGACCTTACGAGTGATTGCTACCCGAGATCTTAGAAAATGTATCTGAGAAACGAATGCACAATGATGTTTATTCATAAAAATATTATCAATACGGAAGTATACATCTCTCTTTGTCTCCTAACATCTGTAGGCCTACCATGAACTTTTAGAAAACGATTCAATTCAAAGTCAGTACCTAAACCCAACCGCTTTCTTTTCGTACCATGAATTGTGGATTGCATTGGGGTGGTAATGTTTGAAAAGGATAACGTTATATTAACTATAGATAATTCTGTCTTGTACTCAAATGTTTCTAGGACGCATTCCGAACGCTAATTCGGCAACGACTTAAAGTGAGCGTCTTTAAAGACGTCATGGTATGAAAAAGCAAAACGTCTTTTATTTTTTACGTCTTCAATTGAGTCGCGATAAGAGTTCATAGGTTGGCCTGCTGAACGAAGCAACAAGCCAATTTGATATTTGGTATGAAGATTGGAGAGTGACATGTCACAATCAAATTACATAACTTTTTCTACGCAATGTTATTTCAGAATTATTTTTTTGATAACCATGTGGTTATTAGGCAAAATTTAAAAACCTTGGCCAATACTAATCAAGAAAATAATATTGGCTTACCTTTAAGTTGTAAAAAATGGCAAAATCAAATTATATTACCTTCCTTTTAGTCATGACAAATAGTACCATGGATCATATAGAACATTTTTTTGTATAAATTTCAATATCGAAACAAAAGTACTTTCCAACGTTTCAGCTGCGTCCATCTCAAAAGATCAATCCGTATCTTGTAAAAGAAAACAAATAAAACCACTTTCTTTCATTTATATTGGTACAAGATTTAGCCCGCGGCTTCGCTCGCGTGGAATTCGGTCTTCCACATTAAGTTTTGTGACAGATCATTTTAGACTTAAATAGTATTTTTTTACTTAATATAATAAATATATATTTATATAGATACTCTTCGCCCAAAATTTCAGATGTCTAACTTCAAAACTGCCGGATTCCATACAATCTTCGCGCGCCGCGCATATTAGGCGCTCTATGGCGCTCCATTAAGTCAATCATATCGTGATAACTTTTAAACTATTCAGCCAAATGACTTAGTGTGAAAGACAAATTTATCTATATGAAATACTGGACGCGAAAAATGTACTGATTTTTATAAGAGTTTAATAAATATACTAAAACAGTATCCAATTAAATTAAATTTATGATTCACAATTTTGGTCATAGTGGCTTCCACATAAAAGGTATATGCTATCGCCGCCTTTTATTTAGAACTATTCGATACAAACAGTGCTAGGGTACATCATTTTTGAGTAACTCCAATGGTTTAGGCATCGCAGCATCGCCAAGATAGCTCTCAGAGGCCAGATTTTTCCGACTTTATTGACATGTATCGTATATTTCATAAAATTATTACAAATTGTAGCTATATGTTATTCAGATGTGTAACCTATATAACTGTAAAGTTTCATACAAATCAGTCCAATAGTTCTTTCCAGAAAGAGTAACAAACATCCATCCATACTTGCAAACTTTCGCATTTATAATATTAGTAGGATGGATGATTCGTTACGAGTGAAAAGTAGTTATGGCTTTAATTGAACTCGCATGCGGTATCATTAAATTTTTAAACGAGGTAATAATAAGTTTATGACTAATATAGATTTTATGTGGCTGACTTAAACGATTCTTTTATTATCATTATAGTAATGTACATGCGTGCTTCATAGCCGTATTGCTTATATCGCTTAAAACAATTTCCAGGCTATAGAAGGTGGTTTAAGCTAGTTGCGAAAGCGTGTATCAATATAGTTTAAGCAACCGTGAGCTATGACACGCTTCTCGGAATATTTCATATACTAATAAAGGTTATCACAATTATTAAGTTAAAATTAATAACTTAAAAGTTAACTTCTACTTAGCTATACTAAAGTCAAACCTGTTCTTACATTCTTACTAATGAATTCTTAAATTTGTCACACGGCGAAAGAAATGCCTTTCTAATTTGCAGTTCATACTCTCGCCATGGAGTCAAAATGCAAAAAAAATCTTATTCCTTCTAATACTTCTGTTAATTGCTTCTTCAGGTGACAAGAAGGTTGGCTCCTTTTTCGCATAAAAAATTAGCTTAGTTATTCAACGCGCAAACGCTGCCAGCATTCGTGGGACCTTTCTACGTGGGCATGATTTGTATAGTACTAGCGTGTACGTAATTTAAAATAGATACAACTTATATACTGCAGTGTAAATTAAACACAATGTCACTAAAGGTCCTCATCACTCATCGAAATCTTCAAGTGGATTCTGTATTTCATTCAAAAGTACGGTAAAGCCCAAGAGCAGAGCATTCACTATCGCTTAAATATCGAGACTATCCAGCTTCTTGATAAAAAGAAAAGACTGAAAAGGACTAAACCTTTTGAGTAAGTGTAATTTAGTGATGGTTTAGTGTAGTGTTAGTCCTACCTAAAAGAACACAAGAAAAAAGTGTCTCATATAGTAAGATAGACTAAGATAAGTCACTAGATCTTTCCTCAGATATAAGTTAATTTATTAAGTTAATAGAGAGTGGCTTAATAGCCTTATGGCTAGGTCGAGACTTTACTAAAGTATTTGAATTCTGATTTTTTTTAATAGTACAATAAAACTACAATAGTTTATTTTATTTTGTATGCTTAACATTGCTATAAATATTGATGTTTAGAGACCGGCTATACTCACGTCTTATTTTATCAAATGAGCCCGACTAGTTTCAAGCCCATACGGGGCTCGTATTCAGAGCTCTTTACGCGGCGTTATCGCGGCGGGAACTGTTCCCGGGATAAAATAAGACGTGAGTATAGCCGATCTCTAAACATTAATTATGAATACCACACACGATAGTTTAAATTCAAAAATCGTTATAGAAATTTAAAAATTCACATATAACAAGTGTCTACGATTCCACGGACACGAAAAACTTCATACGTTTAAGCAGAATTTAAATTATGCAGCAATTGGCCGTGTGAATGTTGCTTAACTTTTCTCTTTGCGATGTTCATCTCGTGAATAATGCAAAATGCCATTTTAATGGTCGTGAATGACTCATTAAGGTAGAATGCGTAATACATACTACATCGAATCTATTAACCTTTAGGTTATTAATAATCTTAAGTTATGGTGTACACTATAACATATCATAAAATACTAGCTCCTGGACACGAATTTGTCCACTTTGAATTCGATTGCCAAGGAAAATCTAAATATAAAGCAAAGCGTTTTAAAAAAAAAGCTTATACGAAAGTAATAATCAAATTATTTTGCTATAATCCGCGATACAGTAAATAGAAAAAATATATGGTGCTAAATGTATAGTGGACTATAAGTTTTTTCATACCCGTTACATGCAGGATACGTTAAAACACATGCACAAACCTTACACACGTTCACCATCACAAACTGAACAATTGTTTCGCCCCGCAACCGAAGCATCATCAGGAGATAGACTCCACGGTATCATCGCAACAACACGGTGGGTCGACTTACCTTAATCGCCTTTTCAACACCTCGGTAAGAAATGAAGGTGGTCTAATCTACCTAGCCGAATACCACATGGTGGGTCAACTTACCTTAGTCGCCTTCTATTTATTTTTTTATATTATTTTGTTTATTTTTAACACCGATTAAGAAGTACAAAAATTATTTTTTTAGCCCAAAGGTGGGCATCTTTTGAAGGCGTCTCCAAATAAACTACAAATTCGATACAATGTACGTGCTCGATACGTTTCTAAAGAGATTGGGCTTTCTCCAATAACAAGAATAGGTTTCAATTACATCTGGAAGTCGTGATACTCTAGGAAGTCTATATACAATTTTAATACTCGATATAACGGTATCACTTCAGCTACCCACGAGATTTAGGTATGGTTGTTATTACTTTGTATTACTCTAATATAAGCTTGTTTTCTATTCGCAGTTAGTAACGGAAAATGTAAACTATAAATTATTTTTACAGTATTGATACGATATTACTCTTCTCAATAGTTTTTTTTAACTAATTGTTTAGTATTTAATTATAATCAATTATTAAATATTGTTTTTATTTATAGAAGCAGGCGTTACTTTGCGGAATTCCATATTACAAGCAATATAACAGAACTAACTACTTTGCTATAATCCGCACGGGTTAAGTGAATGCATGCAAAGCCAATGTGTATGAAGCAGGCAAAATCTACGCACCTTATACATGCAGGACAAGCCACCACATGCACCCCAAGGCGCAATTCACCAGCAACAACGAACACAAAAGCAGCACACACACCCACCACCACAATCCCGACGATCGTTTCGCCCCGAAACCGAAGCATCATCAGGAGGATAGGCTTCACGACAAAAATCGTACTGCAGTACGATTTTTGTCGTCGATTTTTGTCGATAATAGCAAAGTAGTTAGTTCTGTTATATTGCTTATTAAATATTGTTTAATATGTAAGTGACCTAATTTAAAATTAAGCTTAATTGAGTTAAATATAATTTATAGAATTAGACGTTATTTTACATAGATCCATAATACAAATGTAAAAAGAGAATTATTTTTCTATAATCCGGGATAAAGTAAATAGAAAATATATACATATAATGCTAAATGTAGAGTGGACCGATACAATTTCATACCCGATACAAGCAGGATTCGTAAAAACACATGCACATACCTCCACCACCACCAACACGGTACACAAGCACCACACACGTTCACTATCACAAACTGAACAATCGTTTCGCCCCGCAATCGAAGCATTATCAGACGACAAAATCACAAAGCTATCTTATATATTTCATATTTACTCTATCGCGGATTATAGGATATGATGTCGGTGCATGTCTTTTTACGGATTATAGGAAATTAATTTTATTATTACTTCTGAGTTAGATATATTGTATTCTTATTTCAACGCAATCTATGACATCACGCTGCGTACTATTTAAAATTGGGAGTTACCTATTTATCTACGAGAGCAACGTTCAATCAAGTTTTTGCTATTTCCTCATTTCTAACAGATACAGGTAAGGAAAAATCGACGCCGGAAAAGCGTGTAATGCCTTTCCTTCCATTTAAGATCCGATTACCGTCAAAGTAGGAAATACTTTTAAGAATTTCTTTTTAAGAAAAAGCTATCCGGAGTATCAGGTGTTTAGAATATCATGGATATTTTTAATATAAATATAATTGTATAGAAAGTAGAACTACAAAGCGATTGTTAGTGTGAGAATAAACTGTTGCTTGGACTTGGCTTTGTTTATTTCAATATATTACGAGGTTTATCAGGAGCATATTAGCTTTGCAAAGATAGAAAATATGAATTTTAATTTATAACTAAATAAAATAAAATTTAAAAACAACAATAAATAATATAGCTATCACGGCATAATAATTATGTTTACAATATTGTTATAGTTATTATATGTTCTTCTCAGGGTGCCATCTTCTTGCGAAGTTCGGCGGTCATTAAGGCAACCTGCAGGCCTACCACGAACTTTTAGATAACGATTCAATTCAAAGTCAATACCTAAACCGAACCGCTTTTTTTCGTACCATGAAGTGTGGATTGCATTGGAGTCGTAATGTTTGAAAAGGATAACGTTATATGAACTGATAACACTGTCTCTTTTACTCACATGTTTTTAGGACGAATTCCGAACGGTCATTCGGCAACGACTTAAAGTGTGCGTCTTTAAGATGTCATGGTATGAAATAGCAAAACAATTTTGTTTACGTCTTCAATTGAGTGGCAATAAGAGTTCATGGTAGGCCTGCTGAACTTTTGATGCCGCGACTTTAAATAAAGGACGGGTGCTTTTACCAAACCTCTGGCGTAGGCTTTTTAGCTATGATATTCTCCTTCAGTTATTATATACATATAAATAAACAAAAATAAATAATAAATAAATATATGGGACACTTACAGGTAGTCCGTCCCCAAAGTATGTAAGTTAATACTTGTGTTATGGGTGACGGATAACTGGTAGATATATAACATATATCGTTTTAAATACATATCATCCTCCTGCCCTTATCCCAGTCTAAGCGGGGTCGGCACAAGGACAAAAGTCCCGTTTTTCCTTTGGAAATAAGAAAAAAACACAAAGTACAGCTTTTGGATAAATAAAAATGATAAGTGAGACTAGACTACCTTCTGTTTTTGTACGGTCATTCCGAACGCAGCGGGCGCTCGAGGTGGTCGATCGGCGTTTGTGAGTGTATAAATAAGTAAGAGTTCTAAGTCCTGTGAGTTTTTATAACAGTACATAATTGAAGGTATTTTAATAGAAAAGTCAACGCAAGTAAAATCGCGTATTTCACTAGCTTTTTATATTAATAAAAAATAATAAAAGCTTAATCATGCACAGAATGTTTATGCGGTAAAACTAAGCAAAAACTTATATAAACATCAAAAAACATATAACTGAAAGATCCAATACAAGTAGATTCTAACAAAAATATTCGAATTGTTGTTAAGCCGTGAAATTTCGACAATACGTGCCTTCTTACTTTTTACGAAGAAATTGTGCAACTACCAATTTCATAAGAAATCAATTAATAAAGTTAAAGTGAAATTGAATGATTTAGAAATCGAAAGAATGTTTTACACAGATTGTTTTCCTATTATCTTATGCTTCTATATATAAATGAATGTTTGTCTGTATGCTCTTTATAGACTAGGAAACGGCTGGACCGATTTTCATGAAATTTTCAGACAATCTTTAAAATGTCTCAATGGATGAGCCTGTAAAGTTTGGCTTGTAAAGGTGATAAGAGCATCTTTTTTAAACTGTTGTATTATATTGCTACGGGAATTCGAAACCATGATGAGCTACAGCAACGCGTGGCCGGACAGCTAGTTTCTATTAATAAAATAGATTGATCGATTGAAACGATGCTAATTTGTTGCAAGACCCAGGTCTCATCATGTCGTTCTAGATCACTTAATGGAATTTCGATGTTCGAATTTTTTGTTGCTTCAATTAGACAAGTATTATCAAACATATAAAATGAATATCGATCTAACTTGTCATATGTAAATACTATAATAAATTGAACTTAATCACAGACGGAACCATTATATGAACTATTATAGTTCATTTTAGCACTGTTCGATAATCAGCGAATATTAAAACATTAAAACGTCTAACGAGTTTTAAGAATATAAAAATCTACCGGTTGACTTATATTTTCAAGTTCATTGGAAAGTTTTTATAAATACAGGATTTGTCTACAAAAAATATAAAAACGTTAACTTTTCTGTTTATAAAAGTTATAGCGGTGAATCATATACCACACATTTCCTGAAATACGTATTCTTATATTATTTTTTAAGGAAAGTTCAAAAAATTATCTTGTTGCCGTGCCTATGTATAAACCTTGGGTACATAAAACAACATAAATAAATAAAAAATATGCGACACACACACACACGGTCGTCCATACCTAAAGTAATTTAATACTTGTGTTATGGGTAACGGACGTGTAGTAAATATACTACTTATATAATTCCAAATACATACTTGAATAAAATATACAAATTTTCTCGAAGAACCAACAAATTATTTGTAGAAAATGTTGGCCCTCGGCGGGAATCGAACCCAAGACCCGCGGAGCTGACCCACTGCACCAACGGGCAGTTTTTAGCCTTTTAGCCTTTAGTTTTTCACAGCTTTAGAACGTATTTTTGTGTAAAACGTGTAAGAGCTACGAAATATTTATGAAATATATTTATACTGGCTGACCGGAAATATACGTTGTTCTGTCTTAAATATTTAAGTCAGACAGTTTTAAAATTTCCAATGTTTTTCCTTCTTAAGAACCTTCTATATGTATTTCTTATTGTGATATAGAATCGACTTTTTACAAACTTGACTTGACATAAAAAACCTTAATACTTATATCTATCGAAAACTTTTAGATCTTAGAGCCTTTTAACATAAATATTATAAATTCGCAAAATTAGGATCGAGATAAAAACTATCCTATCCTTTAAGTTGGATCAAACTACCTAGAAATATTCATTAAAATCGGTAAGTCTTAATTCAGAAGTTTTGAAGATTAGTGTAAATGCAATCGTCATACGGGATTTTTATATATCGCCCTATCCGAAGAACAAAGTCACATCTCCCATGTATAAGCATAGGAAATGTGACTTTATGCTTCGGATAGGGCGATATAAGGATATCGTTTTATTTCGGGTTCAGATTTTTGTAACAACCAAGTTTCTGTATAATGTGCCCCATTAATAATAAACGGCTATGTCCCACCAAAGTATTTAAATTATATTTTCTCACGAGCAAACTCAAATTAGACCACAAAAGACCACCAAATATTGACTCATGTACAGAGAGGTTAGGGGTGCCAGTGGGAATGTGAGTATACCGGATTTAAATAGGGCTGTAATAACGTTTGTGAGATTTTCATACATGTTACTTTGGTAATTTGTTTGGGACTAGAAATCAATATAAATGTTTGAGATCGTGTTTAATACACGCTTTCTATCTCAATGGTTTTATCTATATTTATAACCAATTTTATTGTTTATATTTACTATTTATTTTTATTTGTTTTTATCATAGATAAATTAGATGGAAAGATTTATAATAAATACAAGTAATTTTTTAACGTTATGACTTATGGTTTGTGTATTAATTGTTAGGTACCTTGTTTATTCTTCTTCCTGGTTCTACACTCTTATCAGATTCATAGAAGAAGATATTCGTATGATAATTAAACAGATATTACCTCAACCGGTGAGTTGAATATGTTTACTAACATTTTCCCATCTGATATACTCATGAGATATACTCTAAAAGAGTTGTTGTTGTTGTTGTTGTAAATCTCTTTATTGCACATAAAACAATTACAAATTAAAACAAGAGTCATAATTGGACGAATGGGAACTATTTTCAATCAAAAGTACGCTTAAAATTAGTGGTTTATACATATTCTTATTAATAGGCCTATAATTTTTAATGATTTTCTAATGAAGTTGAACTTTAGCAACCCTATAGCAGGGTCACCCACGCTACGTCATGTGTGGTCATTCAACTTTGTTTTTCTACTTAGACAATATATTCGAACAAAGGCCGCATTGCATTCTGCCTTAGTAAATTTCTTGCACATTTTTCACATAAGATTTATTTTTCAAATGATACAGAAGTATAAATTCTTTTAATTTGCAGTAGAAGTAGGAAATTAATGGATCTTTTCATTATTTTTCTTGAAACCACAATTACAATATCAAATTTAGAATATAAATATGCTAATATGAAGACATAATTAAACAAATTCCGTGAATAAACTAATTTATTCATGAAATAATAATAAATAACCGAATTTATTTAATTAAGTAATTAAGTAGTAACATAATAAGAATGAATTCCACGATACAAGCATGCTTAGTGTGGAATTCATAGTTTAAGTCATATTATGTAAAATTTATGAGTTTAATAAAGATCATATCATTATCATTTACTATGAATTGTAAGTTTATTAATGTAAATAAAAAAATAATAATAATGTGCAATGTATTTGTTGTTTGTGTCTTAAATAATTATTTAAAACAAATAACAATGAAATCTTTAGTTGCCTTAACAGAGTTCTCAAGTTAGGTTGTATCTGATCTGATCTGATGATATAGTATATTAATATATTTATAATGTTAAGCGCTAATATATATAATATAAAATATATTGATATATACTAAGCGCTGAAAAAACAGCTTACAGACCTGTGTACCACCATGATAGTGTGACATTTTTTTTAAGTTATAAAATATTTATTTTGCGGGGAAATGCAATTTTGTTAGCAGACAAACGACGCCGAAACGATAAAACTCTGGCGCGTTGGCCAGAGCTGACGAATTGGCCCGTTGACGTAGGTGGTAGTAACCCTGCCTTCAGCTCGCAGGTTCAATTCCCACTGAGGGCCAAAATTTTCTAAAAACAATTTGTTGGTCAAATAAAAAGCGGTTTAGCGTATCAGAGAGTCTTACACGCCTGCCTATGGCTTCCTTACTGTGAATAAAATAAAAAGTGAGACAGTTATATCAGTAAATCATCCTACTTATTACTCATTCAATCAAAACATAAGAGCAATAGACAGACAGAATGTGATGGATTATCTATTTTAAATATGTTTTGATACATAAAGCTTCGATGATTCGATCAACAAGAAATTAATTTTAGAAAAATGTTTACCGGGCATTAGCCTTTGTCCCAGATATTAAAAAAAACTAGATTTTTATCAAATAAAAATCACACCTACTTATTTTTATAAACACCTACGCTGAGATTTAAGTATGCTGATCGTTTCCGATAATGTTTCGCTTATCTTATATCTTGACATAAAATATTTTTTAACAGCAGGTGGCATTAAATATTATAATATATGCATAACCAATAACGGATAGTTTTGTAAGATTTTAATTCTTAATTTTAAAGTATACAGGAATACAGTTATCTGTATTTACATTATAAAACTTCCTTCTGGAACTCACTTCCTGTAGATATTAGAAAATCCTCTAATCTTTCTGTGTTTAAAGAAAAAGTTAAACAATTTTATGTAAATTGACATTTCCTTCTAACTTCGTAGTATATATATTTTCTCTCATTAAATTTTTAATTTTTTCGTCATTTATATTATACTTATTTGTTTGTTTTATTATTGTTTTATAGGATAATACTTATATATTTAGTACTTAATTATTTTGTACACCCCCACCGCTGATTTTTTAGCAAATCCTCTACCCTAAGGTTACCTGGAAGAGATCGCTTTTAGCGATAAGGCCGCCTATTGTACCGATACTTCTTTTAACTATTTATATGTATTATTTTGGTGTGCAATTAAGTGTTTTATCTATCTATCTATATATAAAACAAAATCCCCAAAAGCTGTCTGTATGTATGTGAGAGATTTTCTCAAAATCTACAGAACGGATTTTTGTAGAGTTTTTACTAAAATATAGTGCAATTCTTGAGGAAGGTTGAGGCTAATAGAACATTACATGAGGAATTCCGTAAGATCAGATTTTAAAATCTTTGTGACATACTGAGTTTCACGCAGGCTAAGCCGCGAGTACAGCTAGTGTTTCATAATACATAATTTATATATTCATTCTAAATCTCAAATATTTAAAGTCTCTATCAAATCCGTCATCCTCCTTGAAATATATACTAAGATTAAAATTATTTTACAAAACTCGAATCCCCAAGACATAAAGTTTATGGTTAAAACAGGGAAGCCAACCTAAAATGTGACATATTACAATAAACAGAAAACAAATGAGGGTGATCTATCTGTCTCTCTTTTTTTATGTGTGATTAGACAAAGAAGAAGAATATCATTATTTATTATGTAATAACTCTATAGGTATACGTAAAGGTTTTAGTAGAGTATAAAACAAATTCTTTCTTCTTCAAATTTTCTATAAAAATTGATAAAAGCCATCATTCAAAAGGTTTATAAAAAAAATGTCTAAAACTCCGATACAGATCACATATACCAATATCCCGTTTTAATCTTATCTGCACAGATATTCATCTAAAATATACGCAGCGTCTATGCTGGCAAAGACAATATCTCCGCTTCCCAACGACAATTTACCGTGGCTACCTGCCACGCGCAGTCACTTGTCGCTATCTTCTATTTTGTAATAATAGAACAGTAAATAAGATGGATCGATATAATTTGTTGATAACTATATTGTCGACAGCCTTATAATATACCGTCGCAGTTAGACTATATAATATATTTTGAACAGTGTTAATAGGTTCCTTACATTTGCGTATTATCTAACATCAGTAAGAAACACCATTACTCATGTTACCAATAGGTTTTTATTTTAAAGAGCCAAGATGCGTAAAATAACAACGTTTACATATTCTATTTATTTACTTAAATAATTATTTACAATTCACTAAACTAAATTATTAAAAAAAACCAAATTTATAAAAACATCATCATTCTCATCATACTCCTGCCCTTATCCCACTCCAAGTGGGGTCGGCACAACATACATGTTGTCACATGATTTGGCTACGTATCTTACGACCGGCCGCCTGCCTGACGTCAACTTACCGTAGTCGCCTTTTACGACACCTCGGTAAGAAATGAGGGTGGTCTATTCTATGCAGCCGGATACCACACGGCATTTACCTTAGTCACCTCTTACGACACCTCGGTAAGAAATGAGGGTGGTCTATTCTATGCAACCGGATACCACACGTCATTTACCATAGTCGCCTTTTACGACACCTCGGTAAGAAATGAGGGTGGTCTATTCTATGCAGCCGGATACCACACGGCATTTACTTTAGTCGCCTCTTACGACACCTCGGTAAGGAAGGAGGTTGGTCTATTCTATTCTGCCGGATACACGGCAAAGAATTTATAAAAACTTAAAACAAAATTAAAACCATAACTATCTATACCTAACCTATAATACACATTAAAAGTTCATACATCATATGATATGAAGCAGTTTAACGCAAACAATTTTTAATAGCGGTCGTTGTACCTGAGCTAGTTACAATACGATAATAGAATGAACATTAGCTATTTTTGTAAAAAGTAGAGTTATCATAACTGCGGCAAATTATTTTTTTTTATTTATGCTCTGTAATATATTCATTAATAAGCTTAAAAACGTTTAAGTCTTATAATTTGCTTAAAATCGATTAAGTTTAATTAGTCGTTACAAATATCTCTGGGACATTGTCTTCGACTAAATTTATAAATACAACCAACAAAGCGAGGATAACAATGTAACGTTCATGGTTTTGCGTTCCAAGTTTACAACTTTAATAGCTTACATAAATTTATTAAGGATCACAAACAACCAGAGCAAATAGGTTATTAAATAGGCATTAAAGGTAAGATCAAGTACTCTATCTAATCTAAATCTATATTTTTTATTTCTTACTACTCCGCTAGAGTTACAAAAAATTTTCTGTCATTAGAACCTTCTCCTGAAAATAAATAAAACAAGAAAAAAGAATTAGCGAATTTTTACCATCCGTTCACACGTGATCCTGTGGCCAAAGGAAATAGAGATTCACTTATATTATATGCATAGAGCTATTATACAGAGAGCAGTAGGCCTCTAAGTGAGAGTGTCAAACAAATAATAAGAGGAAAGATAAGCGACCCTTTAAATCTTTTAACTTATCCTACATGTGTACAGAAATATTCATGACCCGTTTAAAATTTAAAGATTTGAACATTTTTTAACACCATTTTTCTTATGTAAGAAGAAAATTATTTAGAAGTTTTTCATGGTTAAATTTTATTCAAGTAAATCCAATATTCAGATAATACACAAATAAGGAAGACAGCTTTTGCTTTCACAGTATATTTTTAACAATTTAATTTTTGTGCATAAGAATATATATAGTTATGAAAAAATTAGCGATATATATAATAGACAATGTAGGAACCGACATAAGCTTGCGATTTCTGCATTGCGCCTTTCAAAAGTACGTAAGTAGTTTGTGTATTTGGATATAAATTCTAAAATAAAATTCCACTTTTTGTCATTACAGCAGTTTAAAAAGTCTAATACAGGAAGCCTACAACAACTCTATGGATATATGGCGTTAAGATTCTGATTGCGTAATCAAAGAACACAATCATCTACGTCAAATACCGTTAGGATATCTAATCGATATCGTTACCACTTGAACTCGCGATTGTGCAACGAAACTATTCGTAGCTTTGCCTATATTGTGACGAGGTCAAAAAAACTATTATTGAATCAATTCTGATTTAGCGCTTCTTCGTTATAAAATCTATTTTTATTCTTGTATTGCCGCGATGATTTTATCTTTTTTAGTTTTGATCGAGAATCTATATGTTAACGACGCCCGGTATTAATAGACCACTAACTCCATCAGTTAGTTAGGATTTTATTGAAGCTTCATAAGGTGCGTTCTGTCATTTATTAAATCAGTGAATTTAGTAATTGGGATATACGTGACCCGTACCAGTAGGTAACGGGTTCATACCCAGATAGGTTGTCAAGATAAACTTCGTTACATATCTTAAGAGAATTCTTGGAACAAGTGTAACCTACCAATCCACATTGAGGTAGTGTAGTAGGTCTAAGTTCAAACGCATTAATGAGATAGTAACAGATACAGTATATAAAATAGCATGAATACGAATTTTACCATATATCATTAATATATATTTTGCCATTACTGATGCAGAAGCTGATGGGAAGCTGATGCAGAAAGCATACTATACTGTTGAGGATTACTTAGATGATAAGAATGCGTGGATATAGCTATTGTTCGACGCTGTTCAAGAAAGTTACGACTAAATGTAACTTATGAGTATTATTTTGAAAAGAACAACCGTCGAGTTTCCTGCTGACTCTTCTCAGTAGTAACAGCTTTTCGAACCAGCAGTAGAGTTGACGATTCAATAACGCTTGTTTACAAGTTTCCTTGAATAAAGATTTGATTGGAGATCAATAACTACAAAATCTATCAACATACATAAAAATAAATTATAAGGTTTATTTTATATGTGTAGTTTAAAAGATCTAACATTTTACCGGGATTTCATTATAGTACGACTTCTAATATAACTAAATGATTATTAAGCGAAGTTATGCTGGATGAAAATGTAGAGACACGTATAATTAACCACGATTTGAATGTTTATAAGTTTCTACTGTGACCTAAAATACCAATGAGGCCTAGCGAAGTTTCCGGGAAAAATTATTGAGGACTCGATAAGGTTAAGGAAACTGAGTACCTGACCACAGAGTTTCTCGTAATTGTATTTGTTAAGTATGGTTTTTGTTTTTGTAATTAAACGTATTTTTATTATCAACAGGGGAATAGGGGAATCATAGACAGGCCTGTGAGTGCGAGTGTCGAACGAAAATTAAAGTAGGGAGGATGAAAAAAAGAGATAGGTTTATCATTACCTTTCTCTTTTTTTCGATAGAGAGTATTTATAAACCACTAAAGTCAATTGTTGTAAAGTCAATTGCATTTTTTTAGCGGGTTTGGTCGTTCTTATCTGTATCTCACTCAAAGGTAACATACTATTAAAATGAAAAAAAAACTATAATATTTTATTCAAATTGTTACTTTATAAATTCCTGCTCGAAGAAATACACATTTCATTCTTTTTTAGACATGTCATAGACAATAAAACGCCTCTGATATCTCTATAATGTCATCTGCAACTGAGGAAATTAAACTCGGATTACACGCTTCAGTACGCTTTACACGCCGCTTCGTAGAACGAATCAGTAAGTATGATGCCGCCAAGTAAGACTGTATAAACTGGATTGATGTTTTCCTTTTACAATGTTGGTAACACTGAATTGAAATTGATACCATAGACTAAACACGCACTAGCTATATCTTAGCGAACAATTATTCATTAAATGATTTAATTATAAAATAAAACCGGGTTCGCGTTGTTCGCACTAATTTCTAAATTTTTTAAGTTTAAATTGTTGTTAATTGTTAAAAAATTTTAGGTGTAGACTGTTTGTTTAGAAATTTGGACACCTCGTAAGTAACAGCATATTAAGATTTCATAGTAAACCAAGGCGTTTTCTCATTACTCAATTGAAAGAACGGCAATGCTGGTCTAAAGCCCATTTTCTTGGCATACTGTGCAGTTTTTCCTCTTATTTTTTTCACAGCAAAGCGAGACGTAAATAATTAAACAGACAATTTTTCAACGAAAATTTTGCTATATCTGTTCCAGGTTTAAACTTGCGAAGATAATATCATTAGTTAACTTGGAAATGAGGAAACTATCTATCCATCCATATCCATGGAGTGTGCAATTTAGCTCTTCAATTATTTTGAATAAATTAAAAAAAAAAACTACAGCATTCATACCTGCTATTCCTAATCCACAATCCTTTTTTTTACTGGGGAACCTTCATTAGATATCGGAACTTAAACTGCTATATCCTAGTCCTTTTACGTAATATTCTCATCCAATAGCCACTCTTCAATGATTAGATATTCCTTGTACGGAGGTTCCAAGATCTTTGTCGAACCACAACCACGTTGTACTATTCACGGTAATACAATGTGCCCAATTTTACTACTACAGTACCACTAATACAATACTACTAGTGGGTAAAGAAATTTGCAAACGTAAAGAAGAAATTTTACGACGTTACTGACGCAGCCTTTAATCTTTTCATCAACAAAAATGATAACTAAATATAGATGATATAACAACACGTTCACTTAAATATAAATAGTGCAAATTTTACTCCAACCACTTATTTATATGTTTTTATATACATATGGAGGAAAGCACGTCAGTAGGTAAATACTAATCTGTATGGTAATAAAATAAAAATAGGGTAATGTTATTTCGTCATATACGATAAATGTCTGAATGGATAAGGATAGTCAAGTTTTTGTCAGACAAGTCCGTTAAGGTTTATGTCAAGTGTGTCAAGAAGAGCACAGGGTTGCATATGTCAATATTTTAAACAACTCTAATACAACATAATAAGGTTTAAAATGATATAAACAAGCAGTTGCTAGGTTACACACCATAATAGAAATTCTCCAGTTTTTCAAGGCTGTCCAGACTTTCTGTAAATGTTAACTATGTACTAGTACTACTTTTCTCACTAATTTTAGTAGATTATTCGTTAAAACATTTGTTACAATACTTAATTATAGCCGCTGGATAGATTCTCGGACAAAAAAGTAATGATAATAAACCAAAGAAGTAATGTAATGACCTGTGTTATCCCACTTCTGAGCATGAGCGCCTTTTGTACAAGAAGAGAAGATTTACAATAGAATATAACAACAGTTCGTTTCTTCTCACACCATACATATACAGGGAAATACACAAATAGCAAACAAAAATAGAAAAAAAAGCTAAGCTCAATCAAGTCTCTAATGGCAGGTAACTCATATTCCAGCAGGCCTACCATGAACTCTTATTGCGACTCAATTGAAGACGTAAACGACGACCGCGAACCGCTTTCTTTTCGTACCATGAAGTGTGAATTGCATTAGGGTCGTAATGTTTGAAAAGGATAACGTTATATGAACTATAGATAACTCTGTGTCTTTTACTCACATGTTCTTAGGACGAATTCCGAACGCTCATTCAGCAACGACTTAAAGTGTGCGTCTTTAAGACGTCATGGTATGAAAAAGCAAAACAATTTCGTTTACGTCTTCAATTGAGTCACAATAAGAGTTCATGGTAGGCCTGCTGGAATGTGTCTTCTCCCATTATCTCCAAAATTATACAGATTTCCGCAAGATATTGGATGCCTGAATATGCATGATCAATAATGTAAATATCAATTAGGCACAAGAATTATAGAAGACAAATAGGTTTGAACCCACACCCCTAAGGGTTATGAAGTCTCATTGATTAGCTATGACCACCCATTATCACCAAAATCCCCATTAATATAGTCAATTTCTATTTTAATAAAAAAAGTTTTAGGCCCAATTTTTATTTAGAATTTGGTGACTCATAAATAATTACAACACTGTCCTACAAACATCATTATCAAATTGCTATCTGATATTTTGTCTACTAAGGCAAGAAAAAGTAACGAAAAGTTAATATTTAAGCCATTAAAAGTTCCTTGACCTAACGTTAACGTAAACATGTTGTTAGTTTGATGTAAAAATGGATACAACTCATAAAATAATAAATTCACTCACGCAGTCAGCCGTATCCTAGAGACAATAATACTTACTCCACCTCGTACAGACATGAGTAGACAAAGTATTGAACTGTATGAAAGTTAAAGACCAAAAAGAAAAACTAGCTTTCGTTATCAAGCAACTGATGGATTAACTGAAAGAATATTCTCTGGCTTCTAACAACATATGTAGATGTAAAAGAACTACCAACGTATTTTTACAGAATATGTCACTTTGTTTTTGAATCGCAATTGACCGTAATCTAGCGGAAAAAACGTTCTACCAAATTGCGACATTGAAAATAACAAGATTCAGGAAGATAAAATAATTTAATACCTCAGTATTTATTAATAATTGCTAAATTTTGTACATTATTCTAAAGGTTATAAAATATAAGACACGAAGTATCGACCACGAGACACGATTTTTATTACTGTGTTCATAATGGTTTATCAAAGCCATTGCCACCGCACATATTTTGTTAAATGATTCCCAGGATTCCGGCAAAAAAACTATTTTGATATCTTAAACGTAGCGATATGGATGTTTTCCTTGTTTTATGTTCCTCGGTACCGATTTTGTTTTAATAGTTTTCAAAGGTTTTCATCGCAAAAATTATGGACGATAAAATACCTACTTAAATCCTAAGAAAGGGTTTTTTGATGCGGAACAATGATTTTCATAACTTACACAAAGTAAATCATAAACTAATAACAATATAATAGAATAAGATTCAAATTAAATTATGAAATAAAAATTTAATTTTTTAATTTAATAGTTAAATTTGCTATATCTATGTCATTTTTAAATTATTTTTTACTTTTTACTTTGTGTTATCTCGAATGCAACTACTATTTATCTATGTTCATAGTTTTTCGTTATATTTTTATTTCTTTCTATATTACCTGTATTATTATTTTCTATTTCACTTTTTGTATTTTTCCTTCTGTTACTTGACTCTGACCTCAAAGACTGTTACTTGATTGGAAGAGATCCCTTTTACGTCCGCCTTTAAATCTGGACTATTTTTTCGTTTCACTTTTCTAACAATATGTATGTACAATAAAGAAATAAAAGAAATAAGTAAATAAACTATGTATTCTTTTTTAAGTAAACTCTCAAGTCAACTCTACTGCTGGACGGAAAATTGTCTCTACCGAGGTCTAGCCAGCAAGAACCAAGGCAGTGTTCTGCAAAATATATTTCTTAGAACTAGTTATATATCGACGTAAGCATTGATGTAATAATTGAATTTCAAATAAGTAAAAATACTAAATACGAATACTAAATGTTTTATTACGCTTGACAAATAAATAAATATTTACCACACACCGAGATTTTGCGGCAAACGTATCATATTCAGACGATTCATGTGACTAATTGCAGGCCACTGTATTAAAAGCAGATGTTCCCATCCACTTCCGGCCCAAGAAACGATTTGGTGTATTTAAACGGCACGCAATATTAAAAAAAAAATGTTTTTGTCTCATCCTATTCAGATTTCAAGAAATTGCTTTATGTACTGCCTCTTCTAACGTTGAGTGGGCGAAATTTATCTTTGTTTTTTTTAATCGTTAAATCTTAATTTTTTTAGCTTCATTAAAGATTATCTAGATAGTGTAGCAGTTGCCTTAAAGTTGGTAATAGTTTAATTTTGACGATTGCACTGTGACTAACTTCTTAATTAATATACAGTACTTCAACTTATGATTGATATAATATATTGTTAAATTTAATGTAATGTAATTCATTCATTTCGGAAATATGGCTATAATTAGTATACAATTTATTTCTCCATATTTTGTTTCTTGTTTCTGTTTTTTGGGATCTTCTTACTCAATAGTAATTTGATTGCTTAATCTTATTTTTTAAAAGATTAAAAAGTGATTACCTATACTTTGTTTCTTTTAGATTTTCTATTGTTCGTAGCTTTGAGCAATAAAGTTATCGATCTAATGTTAAAAGTGATTTATAGAAGCAGGCGTTACTTTGCGGAATTCCATATTACAAGTAATATAACAGAAACAACTACTTTGCTATAATCCGCACGGGCTAAGTGAATGCATGCAAAGCCAATGTGTATGAAGCAGGCAAAATCTACGCACCTTATACATGTAGGACCAGCCACCACATGCACCCCAAGGCGCAATTCACCAGCAACAACGAACACAAAAGCAGCACACACACCCACCACCACAATCTCGACGATCGTTTCGCCCCGAAACCGAAGCATCATCAGGAGGATAGGCTTCACGACAAAAATCGTACTGTACTGCACTGCACTGCAGTACGATTTTTGTCGTGAAGCCTATCCTCCTGATGATGCTTCGGTTTCGGGGCGAAACGATCGTCGAGATTGTGGTGGTGGGTGTGTGTGCTGCTTTTGTGTTCGTTGTTGCTGGTGAATTGCGCCTTGGGGTGCATGTGGTGGCTGGTCCTACATGTATAAGGTGCGTAGATTTTGCCTGCTTCATACACATTGGCTTTGCATGCATTCACTTAGCCCGTGCGGATTATAGCAAAGTAGTTGTTTCTGTTATATTACTTCTAATGTTAAAAGTTATTTTACCTTATCTATCTGTACTTATTATAAAACAAACTCCCCAAAGTCTGTCGGAAAATGTAAAATTTTCTCAAATCCTGCTGTAGGGATTTTTGTACAGTTTTTACTAAAAAGTATTACATTTCTTCAGTATTGTTAATTATACATTACAGTTATATGTAAATTATATTGATGAAAGTAGCGCGGTTGCAATAAAGACTTATAGGGAGCTATAGATAGAGCTCGAGTCACGTAAAAATAGTAAAAATACTGCTAAAAAGTCTACGACAGCACCTCTCTGTTTCTTATGGTTAACTCAAAATAACTACTTTTATTTACAAAATTTCAATTCGGGAAAATTTGTAACACAGCTAATAAAGATTAAAAATATATTTTATCTTATATAAGAAGTAACATTTAAGAATATAACTGTACAATTTATATGAAATGAATTTATTCGAAATAGGTACTCAGTTAAGACTTCAATATTGTTAATACTGAGCCTACTCGCATTGGGATCCAATAACTTAGCGATAAACATTTAACAAACGGCCAAGTCCCGTTCGTTTGTAACACGTCTTTGTTTGGTTTTAAGTTCTAGGCTTTTCTTGGTAGTACTTATCACCTCTAACGTTCAAGTTCGAGGAAACAGTTGAACTCATATTTTGTTCCAGTGAATACTATTATAGTATTACTACGAAACACTGTAAAAAGTTAATATATTTAAATACAGGGAAATTATGTTTAAGAACATGCCTATAAAACGGTAATATCCAAAAATATCTGTCAAAATTTTACTCTGGCAATACCATTTTATAATTTTTTACAAAGTTGCTAATTATATCCTTAATAAGCAAATTTGGGTTATCATTTTTTGCGTATATATTTTGTTAATTTACATATTTTATTCATTATTATTTATGTACCATAAAAATTAAGGAGAAACATTTTTAATAAAAAATAAAGTATACAAATGTTAAGTCCAGTCTTTATAGGTAGGTTTAAAACCTATTTTTTTTCGTTGTTTACTTAAAAACATAGTAAGTTGACCTTTTAATCTTTTTTTTCGTTATATTATCATTTACTAGCTGGTCCTAGCTGGTATTAGCAACGGTTCAAAGGTTATATTAAAACTCGGATGATTCTCTAGTTATAAGCAAAAGTTGACCTTTTTTTGTAGACATGAGTTTTCCCGTAATAGGAAATAGCCTGTAACGTAAGTAACGAAGACCAACTAGTAGGGTTTGTACACATTTATTAAACCGTTAAAAGAATGAAACGTTATAAAAAAACTAAAACACCTTAATCATAAAAACACAATATTGGTAAAATTATGAACCTCTAAGAATACTAGACAAGTCTTTGAAAAATGTCTGCCATCGAATTAGCATAACACCATCAACGGGTCACTCGTTTATTTGTAAATCGAAAATACAAATATTGAAATAACGGTATCGGTAGAACTCGAATAACGTTATCTCGTCTCTTCTAAGCATACACGTTTCTAATAAATAATACTCTGTTATTATTTATAAAATCGATTTAAAAATCTATTAAGAAAACAATTTTATAAATATAAAAATCTAAATATATAAAAGAAAGCGTATATATATTTGTTCGTTTATAGACTCAGGAACGGCTAGACTGATTTTAGATAATCTTTTTAAAATTAGTGGCAAACGGAGCATTTTTTTAACTGTCAATGAGAGTTCTATGTCGAGGTAAAATTTAAATTATACTGAGCCACAGCAACGCATGGGCAGGCTGCTACTATATTATATAAAACTTGCAGGTATTTAAGCTAGATTGAGTAGTAGTACGTAGTACATTTAACATACATAATGTTCAAAGAATCTTGTATTTCCTTTTAGCGTTTATTCCGCCACAGTCCGCTTTCTTTCTGGACTGTGTTTACATCCGGTTCAATAAGGCTTCCGTATCATCTAAGAACAAACTTTTGGTACATAGAATACGTGAATTTTAACCAGAACAGTGGATGAAACTGCCTACAACATCGAAACTAGTTCTAAAGTTCACATCGTATCAAATAAATAAATAAATGGGACATTTACACACCGTCAACCGTACAATCGTCAGTCACCAAAGTAAGTAACTTAATACTTGTGTTATGGGTGATAGACAACTGGTAAATTGAACATAGTATAAGTTTAAATAAATACACTCAACCTCCAACCAAAAATTTGTAATAAATGTTAGCAAGCAATATAACAGAACTAACTACTTTGCTATAATCCGCACGGGTTAGGTGAATGGGGTGCATGTGGTGGCTTGTCCTGCATGTATAAGGTACGTAGATTTTGCCTGCTTCATACACATTGGCTTTGCATGCATTCACCTAACCCGTGCGGATTATAGCAAAGTAGTTAGTTCTGTTATATTGCTTGTAATATGGAATTCCGCAAAGTAACGCCTGCTTCTTTAAATCATAAATGTTAGCCTCATGCGGGAATCGAACTTGCGATCCTGCGATCTGATGGCATACTACCTCCTGCATTAAAGGGCCAGTTAAATATGTAATAGACTTCGGATATAAAAGATTTTGTTACCGAAGAGGTCAATCACATCATAGCGGCAAAGCTTTGGTCAAAAGCTCCCAAATTATGCAACGTCATATCGACGGAATGTCGCCCATATATTCCAGTAATTTAAAAGTGATTCCAAGCGAAGCTGGCTTAGGCGTATAATAAATTCCATTAATTTTGTTGTTGACAACACTGGCATGACAGTTATGTGTCATTTTGGCTTTATGAACGAAGTTCGTTGCCCACCTTTTTCTATTACTGGATATGTTAATTTGCGTGTGTCAATAATGCATATACCTATGTATGTAAAATTAAAAGACAAAAAAATCTTGTTTCAGAAGTACTGAGACAAGATTGAGATTTTATTAAAAAATTTAGTTGATTTTAATTTGTAAGATAAAATATTTATTCTATTTAACTATCTTATCTTATTGTATATTATAATATTATCTTATTGTTAATGCTTAAATGATAAATACACGTGTATAATGTGGACATTTGGAAGTTTTGTAAATATTGTATAGTACGCGGCAATAAATAATGTACATTGAGGCTCAGAGAGAGAAATCGGCTAGATTCTGCTTCATAGAGCATTGTCTCTATCGCACAGACAGACGAACCCGTGTGTGACAGTGACAGCGCTCTACGAAACCGAATTAGCCGGCTGTTTCGTTTTAAGTTCTCGATGTGCATTATTTATTGCCGGGTACTATATACAAACTTAAGTTTTTTTTATTAGATTCGTTTAGATTCGTGGAGTTTGGTATTTAAACTTAAACACTCTTTTCTCAGGGATATATTGTCAAATAACTTGACAAAAACAAATTTTAAAGTACAATTAAATACAATCAAGAAACAAGCTATAATTTCTCAGTACGTTAAATATCTGTTTTCTATACTATATTTGGAATTTATAAAAAGTCGTTTAACAGAAACTGTTATGATATGTCGATATAAATGTTACCGCTGAATACCAATGTTTACATCTACTTGGAATAATGCATCGAACAATCTGCAAAAGAAACAGCTATTGGTCTGTTAGCGCAAAAGGAAATCTCACAGAGGTGGAAAAATTGCCGACATCGCGCGGGAAACGTGATATGTTTATTTAATGATTAATCTGTGACAGACCGTTTAAAAAAATCGATGAATAACAGAATAAAAAAAATATAGTAATATTTTAAAATAATTTTTCAATGATGTAGTCTTTGCCATTTCATGCCTCTTTGCCACATGCATTTCCATAATACCTCTAAAATCTTATTTGATCAATGAATATTTTAAATTTAAATTTAATTACACTAAAAAATCTTATTTTCAGGCGAACTATTGACTATATTAGGTGAACTATAGACTATACTCTATATCCATAGTATATGCGTGAAGTGTTAATCGGGAAATGTATTAGACTTCGAGATAGCAAAACATGTAGCCTAACCCTTGTTAGGATATCGGTATAAATCGTGCCATATTCGTTACAGACACTTGGCTATGAGATCCGCATGTGCTGAATTCATACGCGGTTTATTCTAAAGGAATAAATAACAGCTTTACATTAAAATAACCAGGATACGATGCAACTAAACTATTGTTTTTTTTATTCAGTAAGGATAATTAACAAAAACTTCGAATATGAAATCAATTTTATTAATTACAATTAATAATTATTCACAAACTATTAATCTAAACGTTGTCACAATTGCATTGTTGCTATCATTTGTAAAATATATGGTTTGATACAACGGCGGTTGAGGCGCCAAACCAAAGAGTTTTGAAGACCAGAATTTACTTAACAGCTTGCAAATAGAACTGGCACATTTTGTGACTTCAAATATTTCTGATACATATTTAAAAATAAATAATAAGTTCTGATTCAAAAGCGGATAGAGCACTTGTGGGTTCAAACGTCGAGTACAACAATTTCTGTAAAATCTTATGTATTTTATCGAATTAAAAATTTATCATTCTCTATATGATGCTAAAGATATCTTGATGAAATCTGTATATACCAAACAATTATATAAAAAAAATATATAATCAATTATATAAACCTATTTAAATAAGCAACTAACCTCGGCTGTGATAATTTTAAAAGATAATGATCACCATATTAAATAAACCTCAGATGCTGTTAAAATGGCAGGACAGTTACGGCTTCCTATAAAGTACTCTATGGTTACGGCTTAATACATTAATTATATTTCCCCTTAGAAAGCAATGATCATAAACAATGCTTAAGAAGATATAGAGTTGAGCAGAGTACACACTTTTAAGTGCAATTTCGTCAAGAAACATAAATAATTTCGTTCGGTATCCAAATATATCTACACAATAACAAAAAAAATATATATTTTTCAACATAATGGAACTGTTAATTATCCTGTTTATTTATTTGTTTATGTACCATTAAAAAAATATAATAAAATCATTATCAATAAAGAAACAGAGTACAACGGTCAACTTATCCCTTTGACAGAGATCTCTACCAGCTAACCTACAACGTGAGATAATTTATAGTTAAACAGTTATCGTACTAATATCCTAACTTATACACTAATAAATATATATATTTATATAAATAATATATTGTAAATATAAATATATTATGTATATGTTAAATAAATTGACAATAATACATACATAAATGTTAACAAATACATTATGGGAGTAAAGAAATATAATGTGTCTTTAATCTAAGTTTAAAAGCACTGGGGAAAGGTTAAGGCTATCATAGATAATGCTGTATGGCAACGAGTTCCATAGACGTGCAGCAAAAACTGTAAAATTTATATTGGTTAACATATATTAAATCTAATAATCTTTATTAAGATAGCTAAGGAAAAAGAAGTTTTCACATAATCATCCATTAAATTTGCACAAAAGTAAGTAACATTTGCTATAAATTTGCTAAAAAATATATTGACACAAACAAGTAAAAATTATCCTATGCAGTTAACGAACACTTTAGCTGTAGACTTGTAAAACTTTTGAACGTTGACTGTTTTTTTTACTCACATTACATTGAAATTAAGTAACTGAAGTAACCGTGCACGCATTTTTTTGCATGAAAGTTTTCGTAAACCGTATTTTTGAAATTATTTTTGAATACAGAATATATTGCTTTTTTTCTCACAAAAGAACTTTAATTAAAAATTATACAATAATACTTTTAGTATTAGATGTATATAAATATAGAAGTCAACATCTACTTTACTAACAGTGTCGTAATTGATCATCTATCGTCTATATGGTTAATATATGATAAATAGCCCAAGCGTAAGCGTGTAATGAAGACAAACGTGCGTTATAAACTTACAAAGTACATACGTTATTTATTTCTTTATTATTTCTTAAGTGATTATTAACCGATATGATATTTATTTCGGTGTAACAAAGGATTCCATTCTGAATTATATTCAATTTGTAAATAAGCATAATTTATTAACATAACATAATTAATCGATACGTAATAAAATCGATTACGAAAACTACGAGTATAATATTAAGATGAAAAACAATAAATATAACCGAAAAATAAGTAGAACCCAATTATTTATTTTATTATATTGACTGGCCCGTTGGAGCAGTGGGTACTGACCCTGCTTTCAGCTCCGCCGGTCGCGGATTCGATTCCCGCCGAGAACCAACATTTTCTATAAACAATTTGTTGGTTCTTCGATCCTGGATGTTTATTTAAGTATGTATTTAAAATTATAAATGTATATATTTACCAGTTGTCTGTCACCCATAACACAAGTATTAAGCTACTTACTTTGGGGACGGACGACCGCGTGTGTGTGTGTCCCATATATTTATATATTTGTTAATTAACATTAAACATCGAGTATAGCGGTACAGATGTGTTTGACATTACCCTCATACTAGCGTGGAATAGTCTGCAAAATCATGCGCTTTCTTCTATGACTATAAATTTATTTAATTTGTCGGGAGTTTGAAACAAATTGACTCTAATATGGTATATTTGCATACTTACTCACGTAATAAGTGTTGTCGTGCTCATAAATGTAGTGTGTAAAATGATAGATGTAAACAGTGTGCGACCAATTAGCACTCCTTCGCTAACAAGTATGCGTCGCGTTCCTATAACGCATGTCGATCAAGTGTAACAGAAATATGTCGTGCTAACATTGCTAAAATGATCTTGCAGTTATGATGGAATTAATCCTATGAACTTGGTTTATGATCATATGATCCATGTGATCTTATATAAGCTGGAGTTATATTTATTATATAACATATAGGCAGGCCTGTAAGTATCAATGATACAATCAATAATTAGAGGGAAGATGAAATTCGTATATTTCATCTTTGTCTAATCACAAATAAAAAAGAAAGACAGATAGATCACGCTCATTCGCTTTCTCCTCAGTTCTATTTATTCTAATAAACATGATAATTTATAGAATTAGGCGTTACTTTGCGGAGATCCATAATACAAAAGTAATAATAAAATTATTTTGCTATAATCCGCGATACAGTAAATAGAAAAAATATATAGTGCTTAATGTATAGTGGACTATACGTTTTTTTTTTTCATACCCGTTACATGCAGGATTCGTAAAAACATATGCACAAACCTCCACCACTTCCACCACAATACACAAGCACTACACAGGTTCACTATCACAAACTCAACGCAAAGCTTTGCGATTTTGTCGTGGAGTCTATCTCCTGATGATGCTTCGGTTGCGGGGCGAAACGATTGTTGAGTTTGTGATAGTGAACCTGTGTAGTGCTTATGTATTGTGGTGGAAGTGGTGGAGATTTGTGCATATGTTTTTACGAATCCTGCATGTAACGGGTATGAAAAAAAAAAAAAACGTATAGTCCACTATACATTTAGCACTATATATTTTTTCTATTTACTGTATCGCGGATTATAGCAAAATAATTTTATTATTACTTTTTTCTAATAAACATGGTTCATTTTCGGCTGGCTTCCTACTTTTGAGTATAATAACTCTATGACTTAAATCTATTAATCTAGTGTTGTTTATTCAACCTTTTTAATTTAGAACAAACACGTTTTCGTATGGAGTTATTGAATTGTCATAGTTAATAGACCTAATGGCATATGGTCATGGCTAATAGAATAGATAGATACAATAGAATAGAATTAACTATTCGTAAAAATACTTAAATTTAATTCTCGAAAATATTTTAAGATAAGAATCTTATTGCTTTAAATTAAGTTAGAGCACACACTTAACTTAGAAGCACTTCTCAAACTGTTAGATGCAAGATAGTTGCAGCTAAGTTGCCGCACCATGAATGAGCTGTCTAGTAATTAACAATGGTCTAATTTATCTCATAATATCGACGTAGATGGACCAATTTAGATGCTATGCGCTATTCGAGATAAGCAAAATTAGAACTCTACACTACAGATAGCGGGTTGATGATTATATGTTGGAATTTTCAACGGCAATAACTATGTAGGTTTTCTTATACATATTGTTGTTTCATTACGCAATCTGTATGTACCTTCTTCAACATACTATTGGCTGTGATATCTAGTTTCTTAAGTCATCTTAACCGGTGAATTTCTGGAGATAATTCTTCTTTACGGAAGATTTTACCAATAATCATAAATGACAAGGGTGTTGTTTCTATTTGACTGATGTTTATCTTATACACTTAAAGTATTAAAAGAACTATGTGTATATATATATAAAAGAGAAAGTATGTATGTATGTTTCTGATAGACTCAGAAACTGCTGGATCGATTTAGATGATATTATCAGACAATCTTCAGATTGATCCTGCGAAAAATCCGAATATTATGTGATAAGGGAAAAACGTGAAAAACCATAGCGAAATCAATTAGACACATAAGTTTAAAAAAAACTCATCGGTGCTTACCCGGTTTGAATCCATGATTATCTTTAGACAGTCGCACGGTCTCACCGCTGGGCTATCACAGCTTCAGTAAAGACTTGTACATAACAATTAATCAGTTATAAATTTACATGGTTCTTAATACGTATTTCATACTAACTATAATTGCACGATAACTACGAGGTATATGTTCTACAGTTAGTATCTATTCAAAACGTATTGTAATTCCGTTTAAGGACCCTAAGCTTTTATGGGTCCTAATTAAGTCTACCCATAGTCTGCCAATCAGGAAATTTATACAAGTTATAATTTTCCAATTAGCGGCAGACAAGAACACGTTGTTATAAATAATAACAATGTGTGATTCTTGAATAATAGTAAAAACTCAATGTCCATAAACCTCATTCGTTTTTCTTCCGTTTTTTGCACTATCTGTGGATACTCTGTGACTTTGTACTTTTAATCTATTTTTAGAACACCGACTGGCTGCAAACTCGCTTGATAAAAAATAATTGATGCTGTATACTGCCGTCGTCCGAAGATCGCGATTTAATAAATAATGCGTATAAAAATACCTCTTAAACTTATCAATAATAAACGAGATAAATATAGACTATATGCCCCAATATATTGATTATACTGTTGAAAGAGTGATCAAATCAGTTTAATATTTTAAAAAATCTTTGATTGTTTCTGCTTCTTCTTCTTTATCAACCAATGGACGTTTACTGCTGGACAAAGCTTTCTTCATGGGATCTCCTCAACACGCGAAATTTTGCGCTTGAATCCAGCGGCGCCCTGCGACCTTTTTGACGTCATCAGTCCATCTCTTATGGGGTTCTGCCAACGCTGTATTTTCCGGTGCGAGATCGCCATTTCAACTCCTTGAGACCCCAACGCCCATCGATTCTTTGCAGTATGTGCCCCGCCCATCGCCACTTCAGATTCGCGAAACGCTGATCGATATCAATTACTCTGATTCTTCTACGGATCTCCTTTCTGATTTGATCACGTAGAGATACTCCGAGCATAGCCCGCTCCATCGCCCGCTAACTGACTCTGAGCCTTCTTATTATGCCCACAGTCAGCGACTAAGACCAGAATTGTTTCAATTCTGAATGACTCAAGTAATTCAGTTAAATGAAGAAACCATAGAGCATTTGATAACTCTTAATATATAATCTTTTGCTCTTTGGATAACATTTATGTTTGAATCAAATGCTACACTCCGTTGACTCCCATATGTCGAAATTGTAGTTATTTGAACCCGCGGTTAACTCAAAGGACTGTTTAATTAACCATGTTATATGTCATCAGGTTCCGGACGTCACGCAACTCAATCCCGAATTCCCGGAATCCAGGCTAACACACAAATCTAATGACAAAGCTTTTAATGGATTAAACGTGATGGCAATTATTTAATTGCACGATATGTATTTGAGTTTATTGCGCTGTTTGACAAAGTAGAATTCAACATAAGTTTGAGGCTCCTGCATTGCGCCTTTCAAAAGTATGTAAGTCGTTTGTGGGATTTGGTATGAGATTCTAGCTTTGCCACTACAACAGTTGCAAAAAAATATTAAAAGAACGCTGATACAGAAGCCTACTGTACTATTGAGGATCACATAAATGATAAGAATGAATGGATATAGCTACTCTTCAACTTTGTACGAGATAACTGCCGAGTTTCTTGCTGTGTCAGAACTAGCAGTTTTTGGAACCAGGTGTAGAAATGACGATTCAAAGCACTTGTTTAAAAGTTTAATTGAATAAAAATAATTTGAATTTGCTGGGGCTAAATAGCGAATTGTTTCATGCGATGGCGGAACAGGATTATAAAAAACAACTAAAGACTATCGATTAAAAGAGTAATTAATATCGGAGCGTTGTTAAAAAGAATATGATAATGTGGTGGCCAAAGTCTGTCTGCATGTTACGCTGTAAGTGCCGTTGGACACCACAATAATCACAATATTAATGAAATTTAGTAGAACTGAAGCATATGTATCGGGAAACGTACAACATGAAAAATTTTGCTCGTTGGACCATATTTTATCACGTCGATTGGAGCAAATTTAAGAAAAATATACAGCAACATAATAATATCTGACGTGAAAAGAATATTGAAACAAAATAATCGCTCTGGAATGAACACCTAATCGCTCGGAAATGTCGGAAATAAAAGAAAATTATCTGCAAGCGTATCTATTATTCAGGGGCGCACTCTTAATGCCTGCAATTCGCAGTGGTAGTTGGCTTGCATCCAGAACTACTTATAAAATATTACCATCCACGACAGAATCCACTGAACCAACAAGATACGACAAATTTAAATTCCAAATTAAAACATATTTTATTCATGTAAACTTTATAAACAAGTACTTTTGAATCGTCAACTCTACTGCTGGTTCGGAAAACTGTTTCTACCGAGAAGAGCCAGCAAGAAATTCGGCGGTTGCTCTTTTAAAAATTTATTTCTTATATCTAGTTACAAATTGGCGTTGCTATTTTTACATTGGTTCGGAATTTTATCTTAACAGAAAAAAACCAGCAAGATACTCGGCGTTCAATCTTTTAAACATTTGAAATTTACATTATCAAACCGCAGTCTTTTATGAAGCTGAAAGGATTTTAAAATCCAGGCATTGTTACCATCCAAATAATCATCAATTTTGTAATATGCTATAAGTATCAGCATATTTTATACACTTCTGTATAACAATTCCCAAGAATTCCCGATCTAGATATATTTTATGACAATAGCAATAAGTTTAAAAATACGATTAAAATTAATCTTATAGAACATCATCTCAAATTAGCTTTACTTATTTAGGGACAATTGTAGTTCATATTTTCATATGTTCATATTTTTGTTTTTGTTTTATAAGTAAGAGCTAAGAGTTGCTGTTATTATGTTATAAATTATGGCATGTCTTTATTAACTATAATTAGTGGTGCAAAGTATGATTATAATAATAATAATGATAATAAAATAGTTTATTAGACACCTTAATTTAGCATTTTTTACAGATTTACACTACCTCCTGTACTAGGCAAACCCTGTTTTACAGAAGGTAGTTCCTTCCATTAGTACAATAAATTTCCGTTAGTGTCTGTTTGTGTGAAGTTGTTTGAGAGTACACCTGTGTATGATGTGTAATGTGTGCATGCATAAAAGTTTATGTAGTGAGTGAAGTTATATGCTTTGAGTAGACAGACGTGTGTATGTAATTGTGTTATGTGTATGCGTGCATGAAAAAATGAATGCATACGTCTATGTGTACAGAACTACAAAATATATAGTGTATACCTATTTATAATTGTATTATCTTATTATTGATAGTATTTTCTCTGTATTCATATGTGTAAGCTAAAAGCCAATTTTGTAACGATTATATTGTAGTATTGTAACCATTGTTGGTAGTATTATAATAAAAATACAATGTATAAAATAAATTCATCATATTATGGTCTATCGTGAGTCATATCGTCTTGAAGCTCAATGGAAACGCGCTTTGATTCCTCGAGCCTAGTCTGCGGAGTTGGCCTACTCGATAATTGGATTGTAAGCTGGAAAAACGTGAAATGAAAAAAATATATCACCAGCATTATATTAGCTAACCTTCGGCGTATATTGTTGTGTGGGCGGTCTTATTTATGAAATACTAGTCTTTTCCCGCGGCTTCGCTCGCATGGCATTTGGTTTGCCACAGTAACTAATTTAATTAAATTCGTGATTCACAATTTTGGTCATAGTGGCTTGCACATAAAAGGTAGATCTATGCTGTCGCGGACTTTTATTTAGAACTACTCAAGATAAACAATACTACGGTACATCATCCTTGTGTAACTCCAATGGTTTAGGCAGCGTACACCGAGATAGCTCTCAGAGGCCAGATTTTTTCCGACTTTATTGACATGTATCGCTATATTACATAAAATCATTACAAATTGTAGCCTATATGTTATTCCGATGTATTACCTATATAACTGTAAAGTTTTATCCAAATCCGTCTTATAGTTTTTTCGTGAAAGAGTAACAAACATCCATCCATACTCACAAACTTTCGCATTTATAATATTAGTAGGATTTTTTAATAATATTACACAATGTCGAAATATATAAACCGGAAGATATCTTATTGAATATTTTATAGAATTAAGCGTTACATTGCGGAGGTCCATAATACAAAAGTAATGATAGTTTTATTTTGCTATAATCCGCAATTAGACAAAATCTATGCAAGTAGAGGGGTCACGGGTTCGCACCCCGGTCAGGAACTAATGAGATTTCCTCTTAAAACTTATGTGTCTAATTGATATTTGCAATTTACACACGCTTTTCGGAAAAGAAAACATCGTAAGGATACCTTCATGTTTCGAGTTCTAGGGATATGTGTAACCCTCCAATCTACATAAGAGCAGCGTGGTGGGTCTTAACCTTCTCCCCAAAGAAATGGTGAGACGACGTCTATGCCCAGCAGTGGGACAGTAACAGACTGTTACTTTTAGAGTATAATATCCGTTTTGATACCTTATGTATGCAAGATTCGTAAACCGCATGTACTATAAATATTACATTATACTACTAGCACTACACACATTCAACACTACAATCTCACGAAGTTGCGCGTACCACTAGTAATAAACAAGAAGATATTATTCCACAGAAGACACTAAAATGATCCTCATACACAAAAATTAGTAAAATTCCTTCCGAAAATTAAAAAAGCTTATCTAAATCTGTAATACAACACGCGCCTTGTAAGTTGACGGTCAATGAAAGCTTCAAAGTTCATTATAGCTTTACACTTCGATATTACAATATTACACTCCAATTTTATTACACGCGTCTGCAATTTAATATTACTTTGGACTTAATACCCTGAAAGGGTTCCAGACAGTGATAATAATCTCGTACGCGTGTCCGCTGGCCATTTATCACAAAACCGTGCATCACAAAATAGTCTTTATTTTCTATTACAAGAGGACAAAATAGCTTCACGATTTTTTTCTAAAATCTTTTTGTACATCGGCAAACTAATTTTAGGGAAATACATAGGTTAAATTACACGTCTATGTGCACTGTGGATTCGGAATATTTTTTCGGTGGCACCCTAAAGAAGTCAAAAAGCTTGATGAATCCACAAGGATGCAGCCAAGAATTCTGGATACTACTTAACGGGAAAAAAATAATTTCTTAAATATCTTTAAAAAGAAAGAAAGAAATTCAAAAGTTCAATAAAAACGCGTAGGTACTTTACCTTTACCTGTAGGATGTAAGGTAGTTTTTGACAGTTAACGGCATTGCTTCCGTTACGCAAAAATCACACAAAAATACCGCTGGACTATCACAGCTTATCTTTCTCTACAAAAAGGGATAGAGGCGGTCTGTTTCTAAGCAAGATTTTGATAAACATTTAATACACGAATTATATTTAATTAAAAATAGCTTTTTCCTATTCCAGAAAAATTGTATTCATAAAAAGCAATACCATTTTACTAGAATTAATATATTAAAAAGAACATGATATTGATGTTGATAATAAAAGAGTAATGCAAAAATTTATCATCTAAAGACGAAAAATTATGGTTCATAAATACTGCCATTAATCAAGTTATGAGTGAACAAAGTACTAGTTTATACATACTTAATTTTAAAATACATACTATTAAATCAAGTTTACATAAAATCATTTATTCAACCCTACTGTTAGGTATTCCAAAATATTTGTCTATAGCTAAACTCAAAATGATAGAGGATACTATGAAATAAAGGCCTTTCGGCCATGCTGGTGTTAGCGGTCGAAAGGAATAGACTTAAAACGGAGAAATTATAAATTGTAATAATATAACATAGTGGATTGTTTATAAAATGAAATAGTACAAAGCTGCAGTACTTATTATCACTATATATTATCAAAAGAGAAGGCGATAACACTACATAACAAAGATTAAATCACATTTTCACATCTCGTGCAAATACGTGCGCTAGCAAATTGGATGAGCCTTTTAAACTAAGTATCAAGACTAAAGCAACCGAGAAGTGTAAACCTTCATAGCTGAATTGGCCGTGTAGGGTTACAATGTCGGTATTTCCCTAATAAAGTCGATGAAATGCAATCAAACTCGACCGATCGAATTACAGGCTAGAGCAATTGACTTGTTTTAACTACTATGGCTTCATCGCTTGTTTGAGAACTATGATAGGTATTGTTATAATTCTTCTTTATTTTATATCCGATATAATCACTGCGTGCTTCATAGAATTGAATTATATGTACGAAAAAAGATTCATTTGACTCCGCAAAAGCAATCTATAAATCATAGTTTAACTTTTGTGTTATTTTGTTTTTTAGAAGCAGCATAGCTAGGATTAATGAGGTTGTTTCCTTAAAAAATCTGTTGCAAATGTTCTTGTAGTTGTGAACTTGACTATGTATAAGTACATTATAAACACGTTCTTTCTGATTTTATTTATTGTTTACTTCACCTGATTGTATAATGTACAGAATGCAGAAATCAGTACCATAACTATATATGTAATGTCTATATGTTCGAATTACGATTCTCCATTAGTTATATTTTGCCTTTTTCTAGAACATAGATGAGGTATGTTTCATACCGAGGTGTCGCAAAAGGCGACTAAGGTAAGTCCACCCGCCGTGTGGTATCCGGCTGAGTAGAACAGACCACCCTCATTTCTTACCGAGTTTTCGTAAAAGTTGATTAGGGTAAGTTGACCCACCGTGAAGTATCCGGTTAAGTATAATAGACCACCCTCTTTCTTACCGAGGGGTCGTAAAATACGACTAAGGTAAGTTGACGTCAGGCAGGCGGCCGTTCTTTACGAACGTATTTTACATACGTAGCCAAATCATGTGACAACATGTTAGTAACATATTGTGCCGACCCCACTTAGAGTGGGATAAAGCCAAGAGGATGATGATAGATGAGGTATGTTTCTAAAGAATCCTAATTTAAAATACTAATACTTGCGATACACTTTGTCTCATATAAATTTGTGTGCCGTTATATTTGGTACTTAATTACTAGTATTTAATTGGTCTTTCTTTGGTGAAATTTTTACTAGTTATGAAACTCGATAGTTCTCTGATAGGAATCAAATACCAGCGTTTTTATCAAAGCGTACATATAATAACATATAATATTAACAGATAATATTATGAATCTTTTATTTTTTAAAACTTCAGTGCGCGCGGTCCTCTATTTTTCATAGATTACCGCTTAAATTATTATCCACTATATTACCGTATTACACCTGTTAATAAATCAAGCTGACGTGCAATTACTATACGTACGAATACGCGGGCCGTTCCCTTCACACCTTCACCTAATCAATTCTCCGTCCACCACAAAAATTACAAATCCCATATTTTATTCAAATTACGCTATTCATGGCTTATAACGGTTCTTCAGTCCAATTTTAAGACTTTAATTACTAGGTTTGACCGGATTTGGTGTTTCTAGTACGATGTTCTATAGTAAAGATTTAAATATAAAATTTGTCTGAAGTAGTCAGTTTTGATTCATGATTTTATCCTTCAAAATTGTTGTAAAAAATTTTTTCGATCGTTTTTGTTTCATTTATTGTGCAAACCGCTTGTGGACAAAATGAAAATTAAATAAATGTATGGGACAGTTACACATATGCCGTGTGGTATCCTGCTGAGTAGAATAGACCACCCTCATTTCTTACCAACGTGTTGTAAAAGGCGACTAAGGTAAGTCCATCGGCCGTGTGGTATCCGGCTTAGTAGAATAGATAACCCACATTTCTTAACGAGGTGTCGTAAAAAGCGACTAAGGTAAGTCAACCCGCCGCTTAGTATCCGCCTGAGTAGAATAGACGTCAGGCAGGTGGCTGGTTGTAAAATACGTAGCCAAATTATGTGACAACATGATTGTTTTATGCCGACACCACTTAGAGTGGGATAAGGGCAGCAGGATGATGATGATGGGACATTCACACATACGCCTGTAGGTACCTAAAGTAACTTAATACTCGTGTTACGGGTGATAGACAACTGATAAATATACAAATTATATCAATTTAAATATATACTTAAATACATTTAGGCTCGAAGAAGACAGGGTCACTGCCACCTGCACCAACGGGCCAATCAAGTGAGTGTTCAGTCAGAATAACATTATGTTTTACATTTATCAGTTTACGTTAAACTACGATTTAATTCTCCTCCTTGCATCGTTCTCTCGGGCGCTAAAGATCCTTCCACGGATCACTTTCGCGGATAATCGATCTCCAGATTTTGATTAGATATAATTCTGAGGTAAGTGATAATATTTCGACATGCGCTTAAAGAAGAAAAATAAAACAAGGGCAGTTTTATGAAAATAGTTACCAGGGTGTTTGAATCGCGTCCTGCAATGTAAAACACGGTTGGTAGAATCTATAAGTGAAAAAATAACCTAAAATACATTTGAAGGCTGGAATCAGATGCCGAAAGACTTCAGAGACCTAAACATTTTTGTTAAAGAACTCGGGCATTGCAAAGCCATAGCTAAATCTTCCTGAATGCCCTAAACCCATCTTTATAGACAAAATATTTATTTCATGTTTATAACCAAATCCGCTCAATATGTTATTTTAGCCTATAAAAAAATTATATTAGCCCCATTTTTATTTAGTCTCAAAATCTCAAAAGATTCAATTTTCTCAGGTAACGTAAGCTGAACATTCCTGCATATATTATTACAGAAATATGTCCACAAAGTTAAGTGCTTTCTGCAATTAAGTAATTTTTATTCAGAAAGAATGCTCTCTCTTAAATATTTTACTTATCCACAAGTTACACGTAAGTGCACTTTGAAAATTTGCAAACATATTACTGCCAATGAGAAGATCCATGTTCATAAAGTCCTGATTGATATTACGTAAAAATATAATTTTTCTTATTTTTTGGTTAGTACAATATACAATATTTACTGACAGAAGAATCAGCGGTTTAAGCAATAACTAGACAACATTATCACATTAAATAATAAAGAATAATATATGATTTTATTATTTTTAGTTTTTTTTATTTCTTCCGTGTGTTTATTGGTGTCAAAGTTCATTAATAATAATTTTGCCATTAATAGCTTTATGTTTATTGTATCAATTTAAATTTGATGATCTTGTAGTTATTTTATTTAAATTACTATATATTTTACAAATAGTTATAGTATTATTGTGAAAAAGTCACACATATTTAAAATACCGAAGGTAAACCTTTGAAAGTTAAGTTGGTTTAACTTTTAATCATAATAAAATATTTTAATAGTCCTTCCTTCTATTTTCCCACAAGTTCTTTGCCAGTTATTATGGGAAATGAGCGTCGTGTGCCCATTGTTTTAGCGCGGTTGACGGTTGACCACAGTTATGGCGAAAACAATACAATTCATAATATGGGTTAAAACCACGTACGTGTAATAAAAGTCTCATATTCCTGAGAAATGAAGCTTCAAAGAAACTTATATATAGGAAAACATTATGGAATAATGCTGTGGGGTAAATGCGCGGATAGTGAACAAATTTTCGTATTACAAAAAAGAGCCATACGTGGCATCTAAAATTTAAGTCCGCGTGATTCCCTGCGAGAGAAGTTTAAGGAAACAGGTATTCTAACATTTGCTTCACAGTATATTTTAAATAACGTAATTTTTGTACATAAAAATATAAAGAATTATAAAACGATAGGTGATGTATATAATAGACAAAGTAGGAACCGACATAAGCTTGCGACTCCTGCTTTGCGCCTAGCAAAAGTACGTAAGTCGTTTGTGGGTTTGGGTATAAGATTCTATAATAAAATTCCGAAATCAATTTTGGCCATGCCATTACAGCAGTTTAAAAACACTGTTAAAAAGAGGCTGATACAGAAAGCCTACTATACTGTTGAAGATTACTTAGATGATAAGGATGTGTGGATTTAGGTGCACTTCTGCCCTGTACAATACAGTAATAAATAAATGTAACTAGTTCTAAGATTTATATTTTAAAAAGAGTAACCGCCGAGTTTCTTGCTGGCTCTTCTCGGCAGGAACAGTTTTCCGAACCAGCAGTAAAGTTGACGATTCAAAAGCACTTGTTTACAAGTTTACTTGAATAAAGAATATTTTAATTTGATTTGATTAAAAGCTGAGAATTGAAAAAATAGTTAAACGCAACTGACCTTATGAAGTTCTGCATCGTTGGTTGTCCGACGACCTGACAGCAAAAACCTTAGATTGCGAAAAAACACTCTTTTAATAATTCTAATAGAATACGCATATACACGACTCGTTCGCGTCTATAGCGGTTACGTGCGTCCAACGCGAAAGCTGCGGCCTTTCTGATACTCTACGCTTAGCGCGGCTGCTCTTGAACTTGTGACTCGAGTCTTTGACAGGTTGCATTGGCCTGCACACCGTTGCATTTTCGGTGCGGAACTTTATCTTCCCGATATCACGCAGTCGCCCCTCTGACGTCCGCGACGTAAAAGTTCGCGGGGGGCGGGGAAGGTCTTGGAATATTTGGCTATAGGGAAAGCGTTCAGCATGTCACGTACGGAATCGTTTGAAATTAGTAAAGTAGTAGTAAAGTAACAGCCCGTTGTTATGCCCACTGCTGGGCTAAGGCCTCCTCTCTCCGTTTCTGGAGAGAAGGGTTGGAGCTAAGACCTACCACGCTGCTCCAATGCGGATTGGTAGGTTACACATATCTCCAGAGTTCACTGAAGATATGCAGGTTTCCTCACGATGTTTTCCTTCACCGAAAAGCGTGTGATAAATTGCAATTATCAATTAGACACATGAGTTTTAATAGGAAAACTCATTGGTGCCTGCCCGGGTTTGAACTCGCGTTCCCCTCAAAAGAGTCGCACGGTATCACCGCTGGGCTATCACAGTTTGAAATTACAGTAGCATAATTTAGCTTCGCCATGGCTTTTATTTGCGGGGCAATTAAATGATTGGCGCTCATTAGCGCGTTAGACGGGGCTAGAGGTTGGCCGGATCGTTATTACGTGAAGTAATTTATATTTGTCGTTTTATTTGGTCGGTCGGTGCCGCTTTCACGATTTTCCTTTTAGTAAAAAGCTGAGTAAGATTTGCTCGTTCGACGGGAAATTGTTATAAGAAAAAATCTTTTTGTAGACTGAAACTTACGAAAGTAATGTTTTTTTTTAAGTAACGAATTATTTGTAGAGAATAAAATAGTGTCATTTTTTAATGTGATTTCTTATAGTACTAACAGTTAAATTATACAAATTACGTACACGCTCCTCATTCCTCAGGATCAAAAACAGTTCCTCCTCGATCACTACGGCTTTTGTGGTCTTAAGGCCTTTAGAGTACATTCATTACCGGTCATCAGCATTGTATAGAGCTCTATGGAACTATAATATATAGTATTAGTATATAGTAATAGATACGGGGGCTCTACAGACCGGCGCCAGAGGCGTATGCGACGTATCAGTATTCATATTTCCATAGTCCTCCAAAAAACTGATGACTATGCATGGTAAATTCACTATACATTTACACGGCGAACAAACGTATCAAAATAATTCAACCAGTCTTCCTAATAACCTTATTCAACTATTTACCACTGTCAGAGGTATATCTATGAATTACTAATAGTCGCAATATACGGTAGGCTTCCTCTCCAGAGAGAAAAGTTGAAACTTAGAAAAAACCGCGCTACTGCAATGCAGATTGGCAGGTTACACATAGCCCCTGAATTCTCTGTTCGGATATCCTCAGGTTGTTTTCCTTCAACGTAAAAGTGTGTGATAATTTGCAATTATCAATTAGATATATAGGTTTTATATAGTAAAACTCAATGATGTCTGGCTGAGGATCGAACCCGTGACCCCTTCGAAAGAGTCGCACGGAATTATCACTGGCTATCACATCCTTTTTGGCCCTAAGTAATTAACTCCGTTATCACACTCATATTAAACTCAAAGTAGAATTTCAAAGGCTATCATTATTTCAATAATTTGAAAACTGAAGCATTAAGAGTCTCAAAATATGTTATTATAGCAATTTATACATCGAGGTGTGGCTGAAAATCTCTTGAATACTCATTGTGATATTTAATGTAAAGACACTAATTGCACTATTATTTGTGCATTAACATGGTTTAAAATGCTTATGACAGAAAAGAAAGTACAGTTTGGATTTAACTGATTTATATAACGTGCACTTTAGTTGTCTTAAACGTTTGTTTAGCCAGTAATAGGTATTTTGTAGAATACACTGTCTATCCGAGGTATCCTCAGTATCCTCAGTAATTGACCTTTGATTTTTTTGATTAAATTTGATTTTGATTTGACTTTGATTAAAGGATATTGCGGTAACTGTACAGTATAATCAATTACAATATAAACTGTACAGTATAACTATACATATAATAAAATTTACGCACCTTACACATGCAGGACAAGTCACCACATGCACCCCAAAGCGCCTCCACCAGCAGCAACGCACACAAGCAGAACACACAACCACACCACAATCTCGACGATCGTTTCGCTCCGAAACCGAAGCATCATCAGGAGGATAGGCTCCACGACAAAATCGCAATGCAATTGTAATATGGAATTCCGCAAAGTGCTTCTATAAATCATGTACAGTATAATATAACTTACCTGACTCATTAACGTGTCTAAACGTGAGTTCGAAAAAGTCTGAACACGTTTGTATCGGGCGTATCTTGATTGTTCGGCGGCAGTGATACAATGTCCCCCTCATCTTCAGAAGATCAGGAAGTACTATCACTCTGGCTATTTGAACGTTGGAATCTCTGTCCTCCATCCAAAGCGTCAGAAACCGTCCCTAAATTACCCTTAACAGGTTCATCATCACTGAGAATTCATCTCTTACTACGTCCAATTTAGTAAACAAATAACTAAAAAACTCAGTATAACAGTTGACAGAAGTAAATTATCACGCTTTGGATCACTGATGTGATAAATATTAAGTCTCTTTTCAACTAAATTTCGATTGTCTAAACACTTGTCGTTTCGCGGCGAAATTCACAAAGTTATGAAACGTCACAGACAGGCGCCAACTTTGGAGGTGAGAGGAGCACCAGCTGGTGGCAGAATCAGGTAAAAGGATAGACCAAAGGCAGAAAACAAAGGCAAGATGATCAAAGACTAAGAAATTCACGAGGTATTCTTCACTCCACGCTTTGTGTTTCATAATATACTCGTATATGAATCTCTGGGCCATATCTCTTAGCATTTACAATTGTGAAGTCGTTCGTAACTTGGACACCATAACTCAATATCATGAGATGTGATCGATTACCAGATATAATCGTTGAACGCATACCAGGCAACGATAAAAAATGATATTTCAGGTATCGCAGAAAATTGATTGTATTAAGAATTAGATGTACGCGCGACTTCGGTCACGCCAACTTATGCGTTTAAGTGACCTCAATAACACAACACATATTTTTCCCGGTTCTCGAAAGAAAAACAGTTTTTTTTCTATGTCACAAAGGTATAATGTGCCTTTAATTGCTAACCTTTAATTGTACCAAATTTCCACAAATATTGATCTAACTCTATTTAAGAAACCACGTGCTTTTGAATCGTCAACTCTACTACGCTCGTTAGGAAAATTGTTACTACCGAGAAGAGCTATCAACAAAATTGGCAGTTGCTCTCTTCAAAATATAATTTTTATAATTAGTTACATTTCGTCCTTGCCATCTTGTGCAAGGTTCGACATTGCACAACAGTGGTTAAATCAACGCATTTTCGTTATTAATATAATCTTCAATAGTAGTCTTCCATGGCAAGCCTATTTTTAAATTTAAACTATCGTGAGTAGTTTTTATAGTTTATGTATAGAAACCGGCTATACTCACGACGCATTCTATCTGGTTAACCCAATAGAATAAGACTATGCGTAAACTATGGCAAAACTAATTAAAATTAAAAAAGTTAGCCTCAAGCAGATTAGCCATGACAACGTAACAGACAGACAGAGCTACACATTTATAATATTAAGTAAATATAATATAAATTATAATAGTAAGAATGCCCAGGTATTGAAAAAATAAAACATATTAGTTGGCATTTACTGGAAAAATGTTGAAGAAACCGATGAAAGTTAGCATTGATCCCTAATGACATCCGGTGTGTATAGAAAAACCCGTCACTTTTTAGATCTTCAGTGTTTTTTTACGTTTCACTCGTGCAGTTCCTCACGAGATACCCAGATAAAGAAATATTTTACTTGTCGAGTATCTGGAACAAATTTATATAGTTATTCACCATTATAATATACTCCAATGATGTTAATATTTTCCATGAATCCTGTTATAGTTATAAGACAAAATGCTGTCAATTTGCTTGAGATAGTTGTGTTAATATATACAAATACGGGTCACTTCGCGACTAAATTGAGTAACCTTTGTATAAGTTTCTACTTTTCGGCAGAGTTGCTTCCACCCTGCGTGACCAGCAGGCCTACCATGAACTCTTATTGCGAATCAATTGAAGACGTAAACGAAATTGTTTTGCTTTTTCATACCATGACGTCTTAAAGACGCACACTTCAAGTCGTTGCCGAATGAGCGTTCGGAATTCGCCCTAAGAACGTGAGTAAAAGAGACAGAGTTATCTATAATTCATATAACGTTAGCCTTTTCAAACATTACGACCCCAAGCAATTTACACTTCATGGTACGGAAAGAAAGCGGTTCGCGGTCATCGTTTACGTCTTCAATTGAGTAGCAGAGTTCATGGCAGGCCTACTGGTCACGATCTGACTGAAGCGCCGCGGCGTCTTCGATCCAGAGTACTACAGTCATAGTTTTCGCCAACTACCCTACCCCTACTTGAACCGCACAATCCACATACATAATCTCTTGCACACTAAACTGTTATTAAGTAAGATAAATCGCGTGCAGTCAATAACTTTAAAATTAACTTTTTTCTTTTTCAGTTTTGGAAGGCAACGGCCTGTGTTAGTTAGCGTTGTTACTATAATGAATTTTGAAATTCTTATATTTTACAATGACAACATTAACTAGCGCGAATGGAAGGGAAACGAGGAGAGGATATATCAGCAAAGCGGAGCGCTGGACGGCTCTCTGGGAATATCTGCGAAGATCGTGAAGTGCTGAGTGTTTTTGTGTTAAAGTTTAAAGAGGTTATTATTAATATTTATGTAACTATATATGTGTGGACCAAGGGATAAGTTAACACCTGTTACTTGCCTATAATGGGCATAGGACTCTTCTCTCCATTTTCGGAGAGAACGGTTGGAACTAAGACCTACCACGCTGCTGCACACATCCATATAATTCTCTATAGATATGCAGGTTTCCTTACGATGTTTTCCTTCATCGAAAAGGAATTTGATAAATTGCACCTTTCAATTAGATACATTAGTTTAATAGATAAGCTCATTAGTGCCTGCCCGGGGTTTGAATCCCGAAAGAGTCGCACGGTCTCACCGATGGGCTATTACGGCTTTTTTTTCATCTTTCATCATCAATAATAATTTAGCTGTTCCTTTTAATTACCATTTAATTACGTATTCAATTTTTTTGTTTTTTAAATAGAATATCCGCCATTTTGCAATCATTCATTCCATCAAGACTTTATATCGAATCATCATCATCATCCTCTTTTGTGATTTTGCTTGTATTTTGCGACCGGCCGCCTGCCTGACGTCAACTTACCTTAGTTGTATATTAGGACCTCTCAGTAAGAAAGAGTCTATTCTTCGCAACCGGATACCACACGGTGGGTCAACTTACCTTATTCGCCTTTTATGACATTTCGGTAAGAAAATGGAGGTGGTCTACTTAGTCGGATACACACGGCAAATTTATATCGACTACATAAGGCCACTATTAATGGAGTAGATATTAAATAACGATTGAGTGCGATCGAGTATTACTCTTGTGACTTAAGAGTAGTCAATTAATAAGAGTCACGACTTTAAAAGACATTACTTGATAATGTCTTAACGGGTAATGAGCGATTTCCGTAATGTGCATCTTCTTTATGACAGTCTAATATAACGTTTTATATTCTATTACAGATAAGAAAGATTGCATTGCTCCAATGGTTTAGCTGTGAAAGGGTAACAAATAGACACACATACTTTCGCATTTAAAATATTAGTAAAGATAATCTTTCATCCGTAATAATAATAAAATACACACTTATACACACAGTCGTCCGCTCGAAAGTAAATAACTCAATACATGTGTTATGGGTAACGAACAACTGGTAGATATACTACATATATAATTTTAAATACACACTTAAATACAAATATACGCCCAGGCTCGAAGAACCAACAAATTGTTTATATAAAATATTGACCCTCGGCGGGAATCGAATCCGCGATCCGTGGAGCTGAAGGCAGGGTCACTAACTACAGCTCCAACAGCCCAGTAATGAACTTAAGACTTTTTTAAATAATAATATCTTTATTATACAAAAACAATCTATACTTTTATAAAATAAAGTACCAAAAAGCTGTCTGTCTGTATGTAATCGATTTTCTCAAAATCTACTGCACGGATTTTTGTACGGTTTTCACCAAAAGATAGTGCAATACTTCCGGATGATTTAAGTAAATAGGACACATAGGTATTACGTAAATTGTGTTTAAGAGATTTCACGAAGTTGTTAAAAAACTTGCTTGCTGGGAGCTTTAGTGGCGTGCGCTGCGTAAAACAGTAGAGACACGCTGAAGTAAGGTACTTGAGAATTGTAGATATATATATGCTATAAAAATGCTACAAAAAATGTGATACCTTGTCTATATCTCTCACGGTTAACTTACAATAATTACTTTTATCCTCAAAATTTCGGGAAAAGAATCGTAAATTACTGAACTCCACGCGGGCGTAGCCGGTGCTGGGACAGCTAGTCTTATATAAATATTTATGAACAGGAAAATAATATCTTCACAAATTTATCTTTACATATTTTAGACCTCTCTAATCGGATTAGGTTTCCCTGTATCTCGGTAGGTGTACAACGCCCTTCTTGTAAATCGTAAAATTCTAGAAATATACTTACACTTATTGCCATCTTAAAAAAAGTTATTATTTATCAAACAAAAATGATCATATCTTTATTTCCGTTTACGTTTATCTAATAAACAATTATTATATTGAGGCAAAAAATAATTATATCTTAATACAATAAGTTTTCTAGAAAAATATATTATTATTTTTAATTAATTCTTATCCTTATCTTACTGAAAGTGAGGTCGGCACAAGCTGTTCATTTTCCATTCTCCTCTGTCTGCACAAGCTGTGATAGCCTAGCGGTGGACCGTGCGACTCTTTCAAGGGGAACACGAGTTCGAATCCGGGCAGGCACCAATGAGTTTTTCTATTAAAACTCATGTGTCTAATTGATAATTGTAATTTATCACACGCTTTTCGGTGAAGGAAAACATCGTGAGGAAACCTGCATATCTCTAGAGTATTCTAGGGATATGTGTAACCTACCAATCCGCATTGGAGCAGCGTGGTAGGTCTTAGCTCCAATCCTTCTCTCCATAAAGGGAGAGAGGAGGCCTTAGCCCAGCAGTGGGCATAGTAACAGGCTGTTACTTTACTTTTTTTTCTGTCTGCACAATTTAACTCTTCTGAAATTATTTAAGAATCAACAAAAAAAGGTCATCCGTAAACAGTTTAACATAAAAACAAACGATTACGCACGAGTTATTGTAAATTAAATAAAACAGAATTTATAAACCTCACAAATTATATCACAATTCACTTCGTATTTGCACGTCAAATGTATTTTTCGTAAATAATTGAATAACGGTATATATATATTTACGATATTTTTATTCTGCGTCGTACAAGCGCAAATGATATTTCAATTTAGCGGACAACTCTTTATTATTTTTTGTTCTGTTAACACCAGTTTTAACCGCATCGTTATAGAATACAGCGTGTTGTGATTCATCATTGGACAATCGTGGAAAAAAATATAATTTAAATACGCGGATTAAGTTCTTTCGCTTCGTACATCAATGTCATTAATCCGTCAAAAGTAGGTTAGTAGATCGCAAATACCTTAGGTAATACTATTCTTAACAAAATTTTATGCATGGTTAATAAGATTAAGCGTGGATTAAGCTTATTACGGCAAACGGGATATTAAAAATAATATTAAACCAACCAATCATAATAACATTGATATAAAAAATAACCATATATATTATATCTACCAGAAAGTTCTATACGTTTTAAGAAAGAAACGAAAAACGTATTTGTTATACTTTGAAAAAACTTTATTGAATAACATCATTGCTATCATTATTTTTATGCCGTGTGATATCCGGCTGAGTAGAATAGGCCACCCTCATTACTTACCGAGGTGTCGTAAAAGGCGACTAAGGTAAGTTGACCCACCGTGTGGTATCCGTTTGAGTAGAATAGCCCATCCTCATTTCTTACCGATGTGTCGTAAAAGGCGACTAAGGTAAGTAGACCCACCGTGTGGTATCCGGTTGAGTAGATTAGAACACCCTCTTTATTACCGAGGGGTCATAATATACGACTAAGGCAAGTTGACGTCATGCAGACGGCCGGTCGTAAATTACGTAGCCAAAGAGTGGGATAAGCGAAAGAGGATAGCATTGCTATCAATATTTATGACTTGACATGACTTTGTGGAAGGTGTTACTTTCTATAATAACTTCTGTTTTAAAAATGTGTTATCTCTAGAGGCCAAAATTGCACCAGTACTTGTCTGATATCTGCTTTGTTCTTTGATTGTTTATCCTGCAAGTAATTTTGTAAGGACTTGATAATCGGAAGGAAGGAAGATGCGGGCTATATAGTGTTACACTAATATGAATTCTAGTTATTACATTTTAAATGCACTTATATACTTATAAAGCTGTGATAGCCCAGCGGTGAGACCGTGCGACTCTTACAAAGGGAACACGAGTTCAAACCCGGGCAGGCACCAATGAGTTTTTCTATTAAAACTCATATGTCTAATTGATGATTGCAATTTATCACACGCTTTTCGGTGAAGGAAAACATCGTGAGGAAACCTGCATATCTCTAGAGACTTCTGGAGGTATGTGTAACCTACCAATCCGCATTGAAGCAACGTGGTAGGTTTTAGCTCCAACTCTTCTCTCTAGAAACGGAGAGAGGAGGCCTATTCCCAGCAGTGGGATTGTAACAAGCCGCTTCTTACTTTACTTACTAACTATATACTTATTAATATAACAAAGTTAAAATCCTTACTAATATTATTGATGCGTAAAATCTGTCTGTTATGCTTTACTGCTAATCCGTTGAACTAATATTCAGTTTGACACAATACAAGTTTGACACAATTAAAGCTTACAGTGGTAACATATAGGATAAAAAATATCCTTTCTTTTTCGAGAACAACGAAACAAACAGATTAGTATTTAAACTCTTAAGTTGGCACTAACGTTGTCGCGGGTACTTTTAATATATTGTCGTTTATACTTGACTAGATTAAATCTGTTTAATAAGAATGCTTTCAATAAAATAAAAATTGCTCCTATATCGTTACTTATACTTAATGATACCACGCATTGAGAGTGGCAATCGAACCGTGAGAGATAATGAACGTAGGGCCGCATTATAAGCCCTTAACGAGTGTACAAACTGCAGCGTGATATCAAATATTTTTATATACACCGAGCAATTTTCGTCTCTACTGTACTTATTATTATGGCTATTTTTGACTGACTGTATATTAATTTATTGAGTAATTTGTTAAAATTGTACGAATGCTTTTATTGATATCAAAGCTTAATGGAAGATCATATATAGGTGTTTATCAATTTTTGCTCCTATTGGAATCGCAATTTCCTCTTCAACGAGTCTTTAGAAACATCTGGTATTATTGTTGAAGTGTGAGCAACATAAACATATATACATAATAAAAGAATGCGTTATCGTGCTCCTGCTTATAAAAAAATATGTAGCTCCGCCGATCGCGGGTTCGATTCCCGCCGAGGGCCTACATTTTCTATAAACAATTTGTTGGTTCTTCGAGCCTGTGTGTATATTTGTATGTAGGTATGTATTTAAAATTATATATCTTGTATATATACCAGTTGTCTGTCACCCATAACACAAGTATTAAGTTACTTACTTTGGGGACGGATGACCGTGTGTGTAAATGTCCTATATATTTATATTATATATATTTTTTTATTGTAAAAAATTCTCGTGTAACAATGTTAGTAACCATACACCTTCGGAACGGCTTGACCGATTTTTATGAAATTTTATATGGATATTCAGTAGGTCTGAGAATCGGCCTACTTTTTACCTATTTTTCATAATCCTTAGTGATAAGGGTAGTCCACCTGCCACAAGAACCAATTAATTGTTTTCAGACGATTAACTTGTGAGTTATATTTCAGGTAGAAAACCCTTTTTTTTATTTTTCAAGCCTTTTAAGTTGTCCTTAAATATATGAAGAATTTATTTTATTTCATTTTTTTTTTTTATTTACTTTAATAATACATGTCTATTTATTAAACTTTGTCAAATTGAAAATTTATGTCAAAAACTTTTATGTCATTTCTTTATTTATGATTTATAATTTTTAAGGACCTCTTTCATTGAGTATAGGCCTCCTCCATTTTTTTCCAAGTCTCTCTATCATCTGCAACATACATCCAGTTTATTTCAGCACACTTGACAATTTCATCGGACCAACGTTGTAATGGTCTGCCCCTTTTTCTCTTTCCATATGGACCTGACCAATTTGTTACTATTTTGGGCCATCTATTCTTATCCATTCGAGCAATGTGGCCAGAAAACCTATAACGCTTATTTTATTAAAATAATTCAAATACTATAGACTATTTACTGTAGACATCGTCTACCGATGCGCATCGTGTAAATATTTATTTATATTACTAATTCAGCGAATTTTACGGCAAACTTATAAGTACCAAACATTTTATCACGTTATAAGTATGCAGTTGTTATAATAGAGTTATTATACTAGTGTCGGGTAACCATAGGCAGAACGTGAGAGTGTGGTATTTTCTAACCTAATCATCTAATCATTACATCTAACACTTAAAAAATAGAGACAGAATTTATAGAATTAGGCGTTACTTTGCGGAGATCCATAATACAAAAGTAATAATAAAACTATTTTGCTATAATCCGCGGATTATAGCAAAATAATTTTATTATTACTTTTGAATAGAGACAGACTTTGGGGTCATAGCCACAATTTTTGACCGACATATTTTAGGTTGGCTATTCTACTCTAGTATATACTTAATTATATTATTATGTACTTATAATAATTACTTATGTCCACAGATTATACCGTTGCAAATAAGCTTGATCCTTATGAATGATGATAGCTAATTCATTTGATTGATTACTTGATCTAAGAGCACACAATATACCTATTACTGTCACATTAATGTATAGGCACACTACGGTTTAATGACATAAGTACGTAGTAAAATAATCGTGTCAAATGGTCATTTTAGGCGCGTAAACATGTTTACGCTGGTTTGATAATGACAATAAAATAATTTGAAATTTTTTAGTGACCAGAGAAAGTAACGGCAATAACATCCGCTCTTGAAACTTACAGCTTGATCACATAATGCTGTCATAATCGGTTTGATTAAGGAGTTCTATTATAAATTCAGTCATAATTTAATTGTATTTTAAGAAACCCTCAAAACCTAATAACATATATCATAATCGTATGTGTTAATTTTTTTATTGTAATTGTTGATATTTGAATTTGTATAAATAAATATAAAAAACTTAAATAATGACGGAAAACCATTAAGCCATTAACAGTTGTTTCATCATAGATTGCTGGATAATCTTTTTAATGACCCTCGAAAAACAACTGGACGAGTGAATCCCCATATGGACAATTATTTCAAAACGACTCGTGCAGTCTCACACTTTCTTGTAGTCTATTTAGACTAAAAACTTCGAATTTAATGTAAATATAATATGTATTTTCTCTCTTATCTTACAGGAACAATTTTTTTTTTAAATTACAGTTTTTTTTTCAAAATGACTATGCATCCTTCTAAGCTTTTACAGCGCCACTAGACGGACACATGTTTTTTACATGTTAGTCATAAATCATAAATTTATATCACAAAGTGATTACAAATGAGCTCTCGAAATGGAAAAGAAAGGCTATATAGCTTATTTACTATTAGATTTTTTTTTAAATTTTAAAGTAAGATACGCAATTAAGTTTCTGATTCGAGGCAAATGGGCCGGAAGTACGAGGTTATTTCTTATCTTTTATTTGCCACTTATTTTCTACGGCCTTGTTAATAACTAGATTAATTGTCGAAAGAATCAGTTAATGCTTATTGATTGTTATTGCAAATACTACAGGACTGGTTTCCTCCCACATAATAAAACCACCAATAGATTAAATGTTCCAACGCCATGTAGAAATTATTAAGAGTTATCTTCCAGGTTTTACATGCATACTTTTTAGACTTCATCTTTCGTTACCATTAGGTGAAGGAATAGTTAAGCTCAAATAAAAAAAATATTGCAAATGACACTGGGTCCAATCAATTTACATCATTACCTTACTATTGCTCTGCAATCATGCGCATGCTGCAACGAATCTACTACGTGTCGCATTTTCTAAATTGCTTACACAGTGCCATTAGTCTGCCAGTGATCCCCAACGATCCTATTAGGTTATTGAAGAATTATCAAGGCATATTAAGTCGAGTCGTGAGCCCTTTTTGCGAAAATAAAGATATCGGATCTGTATGATCGAAATTAACTTTATACTGGCAATGCCAGCGGCTTCGCCCACGTGGAAATAAGCGTGTCACAATTTTTTCTCTAGAATTCAAATTTTAAACATAAAAGTAGTTATTATAAGTTAACCATAAGAGATAGATACATCCTATCACGGACTTTTTGTAGTGTTTTATAGATCTACAATTCTCTAGTACATTGCTTTAGCGTATCTCTGCTGGTTTTCGCAGCGCACGCAACTAAAGCTCCCAGCAAGCAAGTTTTTTAACAACTGCGTGATCTCTTCAGCACAATTTACATAATACCGATATGTACTATATACCTAAACCATGCGAAAGTATTGCACTATCTTTTGGTGAAAACCGTACAAAAATCCGTTCAGCAGATTTTTGGGACTTTATTTTATTAGATATTAGATTATATTTCCAGAAGATCTAAAAGAATGCCTGCGAAATGCGTCAAATATGCCAAGTGGAAATTTAACAATAAGACGAAAGAGCCTAATTAAGTAAATTGAATGCTAAGTTATTAGCAGGACCTGAAGCAGTGAGCAATCAAAATGGTCATTCCAACGACACCAGGTTTAAAGGATGTCAGGACTAGGATTTTTTTTAAATCAATCTACTTACATCAGTATACATTATTTTGAATTGCAGAGTATCTTATTCTTATCAAATAACAAACACACTTTCAAATAATAGTAAAATACTTTAAAAACTAAAATAACAGTAATTTGTGCATTGTTGAGTATCTATGCATAAAAAAAATTCACTATATCAACAATATCTCCATAATGCACGAACATCTAAAAATAAATCGATTTTCATGTTATATCAAATACATAGTCGATAATACAATTTCTAATTAGATGCGTGGAATAACAGCAAAACAATGAAAGCTTTCCGTGCTGCACGGAGATATAAAATATAGTTGTAATTGTAATATTCTATTTGCATCTAACTGCGTTTTACGGCTCTACGCCGTCACAAAAAATTTCATAACATTTTAGCTACTTCCATACATACCAAAGACCTAATAGTTCGGGTTAACATGAACTTCTACTAGCGTTCAAGGAGTGCCTCCTGTGAAGCCGGACAGTTTAGGGCCGCGTATAATGGAATTGGAGGGCTGATGATATGGCTGCGACTAGTCAACACGTCTTCGAGTGCGACTATACGCCACCACGGTCAAAATTGGTCTCGTCTGCGCCGTAAAAGACGATGTGTTTCAAACAGGACGCTTTTTGGACGTCTATATTTTCGGTGCGTCAGCATAACTGGTCTATGGGTGGATTCAATGTAATAAGTGAGTGCTAGTAAATCTCAGATTTGTCAAAGTACGACTTAGGAGATGATCTAGGGAGGGGAGGTCGAAGTTTCTGAGAATTTCAACGTGCCGCATGAACCACGGACTGCCAGTGGCATTAAGCTTGGTTTTGTAGTCTTTGGGGCATGAACAGACTACCTTTTAAATCTTGTGTGAACAAAATATAAGTTTTCTAGCCCTAATTTGTTATGGAGTGAGATTTTATTTTATATATGATAAAGACGTCCCACGATGTTAGTTTGTTAGACTACGCGTATTTGTTTATCGAAAGGTTAAATCTCATACCTATGTACTTGACTGTCTTTAAGATTTAGTTAATTGTAATGTTTTTCATACAAATTCATTGTAAAAATATGATTTCCTATTGCATAAATTATAAGAGCATAACCACAAAATGATATGCCAATTAGCTTTTAAATTGGGAATAACGGTAATTAACCGTTGATCGATTAGATATGTATTAATTAAGATTATATATATATTGGCAGTTATATATGGTTCATTCGTAGTTGGTAGCTTTTAACTTGATGAAGATGACATTTTTTATAACAAACATGGACTTGAAAATATTGGTACGATATTCATTGTAAATTAATTTATAGATCAAAGTTTCTTAACTAATACTTATTTTTTATGTTTAATGTAAAATTATACTACATATATTATTTTTTAGACGGTTTTTATTTATTAGTTTGCAGTTTTTGCTGTCTTTCTGCACAAAATAAATGGATTACCAGTGACCAACACCAACATCGGAATCGTCTCTGGGATATTTATTCCAGCTGAAATATTTGATAACTTGAAAGCTCAATCAAATAAATATACAAATAAAGTCTTAAAAGACAACACCATTAATCAAATAAGAGCATTTCCTGATTATAACGAAGGTATGCAAATTGGCTATAATATTCAAACAAATCCCATAATAGTGGTACAACAGCCATCTCAACCAAATGTGAATCAACAAGCAAACATCCAAAGCCAAATTGACTTTAATCAGATACTTAACCAACAAGCTTCCATCCAAGAACCATTAATTGTGAACAAACAAAGTCAACCTCAGCAAATGATGTTAAATCCATATCCACTATCACAAACCGAAGTGGTGAACAGGAATCAAGCCCAGCGAGTTAAACAATTTATTATCGCCCAAGAAAATTTGCCTCTCATTAATCAACAACAGCCTATGATTCTAGTCCAATCACAACAACAAAGTCTCATTTCGAATCCTCAAAACTCTCAAGCACTGTTACTTGCTGAACAACCTAATCAAAATCAAATGTTTATGGTACAGCCAAACCAGCAAGATGGCCAAAGACAAAAGCAACAAACGATGACTATAAATCAGCCAACGAACCAACTCGAACAAATAGAACAAGGAAGAAGAACAGAACAGATGTTTAATATTCATCCGCAGAAACCGCAACCATTATTGGTAAGCCAACCTGGTCAACAAATGGTTTGGGTCAACCCACAGGGCCAACAAGCTATTCTTATTAGCCAACCCAATCAATTGCCATATGGCAGTCAAACTTTAACAGTTGTTGGGCAAACTAGAAACCAAGCTATTCTATTATCCAATCCAAGTGAGAGTAATATGTATACACTTTTGCCAACGAATAATCAAAATCAGAATCAGTGAGTGTATAAGCATTTCGGAAATTCACTTTAGACATGGAAGAGAGAATTGAAATGTTGTATAAATATGTTACAGATAGGCATAAAAATAGTGAATAACACAATTATAATACTATTATTTATAATCAAGTTATAATTATTGTATGATTTAGTCATGTATTATTAGTAATTACTTTGAACGCCTGAGCGTATTTGAATGCTTAACTGTTAAGTGCTATGGCACTTTAGCAAAAGTGAAGTGAAAAATAGCAAAATATGAAATTTACGACAGGCGAAAATGTATATGTCTTATTTAATTTACAGAATTAGGCGTTACTTTGCGGAGATCCATAATACAAAAGTATTATGTTATAATTATTATATTGCTATAATTATGCTATAATTATTATAGCAAAATAATTTTATTATTACTTTTGTCTTATGTTTATTGGTTTAATACAGGTGTATAATAAAAATTAAATTTATAATTTTATTATTCCGTAATTTTTATCTATTTCATCGTTTTCTCGTTGGAATATATTTTGAAAAAAAAAACCTATTTTAATCTTATACTAGAGCGCCACCTGTGAAGCTGAGTGTATTCAATTTTCTAATTGGAATCAACAGCATTAATTGAATCAAAGCCAATCCTGTGAATTTTTTGTTAATCTACAAAATAATTTATCATGATATTCTTCTCAGATTAAGTTTCTTATATACATCACAATATTATTACAAAACTTCATAAATTGTCATGTAATATTAAATGGTGTTACTAAGGACATGGCAAACATTACATACCTAATATAAATAAAAATAATACTTTTTCCACTAATGGACTAGCTGAAGGTTCTATATTTATTATACGTTTGTCATAATATTTTAATTTGCTTTTATTTGTAATCTGTATTAATAATATAAATTGGTTGTGTGTCTGTGCTAATAAATAACATGGCGGAAGCGGTACGAATTGTCAATCACAAAATGTTTACTTTTTAAAAACGATACGATATATTAAAAACACTGAAAATGTCTTCAACTGAGCCCTCGCAAAATAAAACATGGGAGCTATCCCTTTACGAACTTCACCGTACTCCACAAGAGGTGATAACAGACGCGACTGAAATCGCGGTTTCCCCACGTAGTTTGCACAGTGAGTTAATGTGTCCGATTTGTTTGGATATGCTGAAGAAGACTATGACAACTAAAGAGTGTTTGCATCGTTTCTGTTCAGATTGTATAATAACGGCTCTACGTTCTGGAAACAAAGAATGTCCCACTTGTCGCAAGAAATTAGTCTCTAAACGGTCTCTACGGCCAGACCCCAACTTCGATCTGCTTATATCCAAAATATACCCCAGCAGAGATGAATATGAAGCCCACCAGGAGCGCGTGTTGGCAAAAATAAATATGTCTCATTCACAAGCGTCCTTAGTTAATTCTATAACGGAAGGTATAAAGCTACAATCACAAAACAGGCCCCAAAGAGCTAGAAAAAATCACGAAGAAAATAGTAACGCGTCTAACTCGAATGGCAACCCAGAGCCTCCAGTGCAGAATGGAGGCAGTACATCAGTTCCTAAAGATGCCACCACTGCTGCTCCCAATCCTATACCACCTGGTCAGTCAACGTCAAATCCTGCTTCGGTGCGAAGCACGCCGTCCCCAGTTCCATCAAACCTGAGCTCAATATCAAAAAACACAAGCACCACTAAACGGCCAAAGTCAATATTAACTTCAGAACGTAGTGAAGAAAGTGAATCAAGTGATGGCAGGTCAGTTATATAATTTATAAGATGCTTAAAACATTATGTAAACAATAAATATCATATAAATAGATATAAAATAATTATAAAATTGCAATTTTTTACATTAGTCTTTACTCACTATCTGATTATGAAATTGTAAGTTTCTTATTGCTATCATTGAATCTTCTACAAATTTTTGTCAATTTTATTTTCTATTTTAATTTTTTTTTAATAGAGAAAGAGAACTGTTTGTTATTGAAAAACTTGAATTGCCTAATTATTATTATACTAATTTTAACTATCCTTATCCTTTTTCAACTTTTCTTTATTTTTTACCTTTCTATTGTTCCTTTAAATGTAGTGAAGCTAATCCTACATATAACATGAAAGCTGTATATAATGCCTGCATGTATAAGGGTTTTGTTCCATATTTAAAATAGGCTACTTATATTGTACATAAACAAATATAAACACAACCTGGAAAAGCTGTACATTTATTATTTTTATGTATATGTTATCAAATCTTTATTGTTCTACAGTAGGAGATGATTATTACATATTGCAGTATCTACATTATAACATTATATTAAATTTAGCATTACATAGATTTTCTTGTACTGCATTATAGTAAAATAATTGTGTTATTTCAATTTAACGTTAAAGTTATACAAACTTCACAATTATCTGTTATGTCTTGTTCAAATCTATATGTTCTCTATTACAAATTTACAGAACTGAAGGAGAAAACTCGATGGACACAGAGGGTGAAGGTGAGCCCCTCAATCCCAATGAGATAGAGTTAGTATTCAAACCCCATCCCACAGAGATGACTGGAGACAATCAGCTCATGAGGGCTTTGAGAGACAGTTCTGTTCGCTATTTGAAGACTACTGCTAATGCTTCAGGTATCTAGGAATATTTTTGCTATATTAAAAGAAAATAGCCACCTGATATTATCCACTGATAGGCAAATTCCTTACCTTTGTAGTTAGTGATAGTGTTTAGTACTACCTAGTTTACTCCAATGCTTTTTAGACCATCAGGTCTGAATATGCAAGTTATGCCACTATGTTTCCATTTCTGAAAATTGTTTAAAACTGTATCAATAAAGCAAATATGTTTTTATAAGTAACTGATTGTTACCTGCTTACGATTTACACCCACCTTTCCATCACCTTCTGTAAAGGGTAACAATCTCCCCATTCAGTAATCACTTGCTCGCTCGTTCATAGCTCGCTTGACATGTATTGATCATGTTCTAGTAATTTATATTATGACATGTATAGGTTAATATTTATCGTAATAATTGATTTTTTTAATGCATTATATATGGGATATTGCTAGCACAACTTACTTTGTCAAAGATCAATTTGCATTTTAAGAGATATTGAGGAGGAACAATTGTTGACTTTGTGATAGTGAATGTTAGTGTAGTCCTTGTGTATTATGGTTGTTGTGGTGGAGATTTTTAGTGCATGCTTGTTTACAAATCCTGCATGTCTCAGGTATGAAAAAACGGATAGTACACTCTACATTTAGCATTACATATATTTTCTATTTGCTCATCGTGGATTATAGCAAAATACTATAATTATTAATTTATTAGTATGGATCTCTGCAATGTAATGTCTAATTCTGTTAATAATTATTTTCTATTATCTATACAATATTTATATACTTTAACTTTTTGTTTATATTCCTTTACAGTGGACCATCTCAGCAAGTACTTAGCAATGCGTCTCACCCTGGACTTGGATGCAGAATTACCTGAAGCTTATCGTTTGCTTAACTTCTGTATATATGTGGCGCCGACTCCTGGTCAGTTTGTTCCTTTGGCAGGCTCTCAAACTTTAAGACAGATCAATGACAAATTCTGGAAGGTAACTTGACCATTATTCATAAGTTTTACATAATACCTTTATATAGTACAATGCTTTACCTGTGATAATTTATAGAATTAGGCGTTAATTTGCGGAGATCCATAAAACAAAAGTAATAATAGAATTAATTTGCTATAATCCACGATACAGTAAATAGAAAGTATATATAGTGCTAAATGTATAGTGGATTATCCGTTTTTTCCATACCCGTTACATGCAGGATTCGTAAAAACACATGCACAAACCTCCACCACTGCCACCACAATACACAAGCACTACACACGTTCACTATCACAAACTCAACAATGGTTTCGCCCCGCAACCGAAGCATCATCAGGGTATAGACTCCACGACAAAATCGCAAAGCTTTGTGATTTTGTCGTGAAGCATCATCAGGAGATAGACTTATTACTTTTGCTTTACCTGTGACTTTATTCACAACTTTAATCTTTTCATTTAATTGACAAATTGTGATAGATTGTTTTAAAGAAATACTGTGATTTGTTTACTATGTTCTTTATGTATAGGTTTATACTATGGGAACCTAAATAATCAAACAGTAACAGTCTTATGTTTGTGGGGGATAATTAAAAAGAATCTTATTTCTGTAATATATCTATACTATATAATTGGCCCGTTGGCATAGTTGGCAGTGGCCTCGCTTTCAGCTCCACAGGTTGTGGGTTTGTTTCCATCGATGATCAACATTCTCTAAAAACAATTTGTTAGTTCTTTGGGCTTGGGTGTAAGTTTGTATATAAAATTATATATTTATATATTTACCAGTTGTGTCACCCATAACACAAGTATTTACAACACTTCAGCAACTGATGGCTTGTGTGTAAGTGTCCCATAAATTTATTTATTATATTTATATTGGTTTTCTTCCTATTCTCAAAGGAAAAACGGATTTTTATATTCTATATGTTATATTATATTATATAATATTTAATTGTGAAAAATACCTATATGACATGTCTATATATCAGTGGATTAGTTGGGAAAGTGTAACAGACAGACAGACAAGACATTCACTCTTATAATCATCATTCTCCTGCCCTTATGGCACCCTAAGCAGGGTTGGCACGACATGTTACAAACATGTTGTCACATGATTTGGCTACGTATTTTATGACCGGCCGCCTGCCTGACGTCAACTAACCTTAGTCGCCTTTTACGACACCTCGGTAAGAAGTGAGGTTGGTCTATTCTATGCAGCCGAATACCCCACGGCACATATAGTAACCGGCAATAAATAACGCACATCGAGAACTTTGAACGAAACAGCCGGCCAATTCGATTTCGTAGAGCGCTGTCACTGTCACACACGGGTTCGACAGTCTGTGCGACAGAGACGATGCTCATGAAACAGAATTTAGCCAATTTCTCTCTGAGCCTCGATGTGCATTACTTATTGCCGCGTACTATACCTTAGTCGCCTCTTACGACACCTCGGTAAGAAAGGAGGGTGGTCTATTCTATTCTGCCGGATACCACACGGTGTGAATGTCACTCTTATAATTTTAACATAGATTAATTGTATTACTGAAAATGTCGTCAATTATTTTTAGAGATTATCCATTCTGTAAAAATGATATGATTGAATTTTGTTTTTTTTTTCCTATTTCAGGTCAACAAACCTTTGGAGATGTATTACTCATGGAAGAAAACTTAAATATATTATTAGTTTAATGACTGTTATTAACAGTGGTAATTGTTAATTTTAAGTAAATTACTTAATATTGTAACGTAAAAATGAGCCATGGACTCATATCATGTGATAATTCAGATATATTGATTTTTTATTATAGAATTGATATCTTGTAAGATAATGAGTATGAAATTTATCAACTTTTAATAATAGTAACTATATGATAAATGTAGCATTAAAAAAAATAAAGGACTTCTGCACAAGCTCTGGACTATTTAGTCAATGTTTTAGACAATATTGTCCTTTAACCTATAACTAAAATAAATCTAAAGGATTGAAATAGGGTTAGACAGTTCAATAAGGAATTTATTAAAAAAAATAATTGTTATTGTTTTTTAAAATAAATTCCTACAGCTAACAAGCTTAAATATAAGAAATAACGTCATGCGTTGTTGAAAAGTAGTCCTATTTCCTATATATTGCACGCTTAGTAATAAAGTGACCCAAATAAAAATGTTGTATATTGCATATTGCTAGCGTAGCTACAAAATTCGCTAGTGACCTATTACTTGGAAGAGCAATAAAACACTAGGTTTTTTAAAAGTTCGTCGCATGACGTCATCAATGACATTGAAATAAGCATTGAAATGTATAATTAAGCTTAATTGTGAATTCAGTCACTTTGATACTAAGCGTGAGATATGTTCTATTAAGTACTTACGATTATTATAAACTTTTAGAAATCTTAGAAAGTTGTGTTTACGTATTTTCTTTTATTGCTAATTGTAAGTGCAAAGCCGACTTTTTACTGCTTAGGATATTTTATCACTTATAATTTTTTAATATATCATTCCTCGCAAATTAAAAAATGCTCTTGAAAGGAAATTAAATATTATAGTTATTAATACCAGTTAAAGCAAAACCGATTAACAATAGTTTGACTTGTATATGCACGTTTAATTTTTAAGTTATTTTTAACACAATATTAAATTTTGTATTTTATCTCTCGACCACTGTTTTATGTGTATGATATGGTCTAAATAAGCTAGATTTGTATATAAAATTTTTAACAATTCTGTTTTTGAAATAATTTTATTACGAATTTAATTCCACCAAAATTTTTAAAACAAATAAAGAAAGATTGGGGATATTATTATTGTTTATATAAATATGTTTATTATTTTCAATTCAGTTAAAGATTATACTACATTTCATGAGACATAATTGTTCCGTCGACTTCATTCGCGTCAAACAGACAGAATTTCGCATATATAATATTAGTACTGATATCTTAAATAAACTTAGAAGTTACAGTTCAAAGTCACTCCAAATTTAGTGATTATCCAAAATTTACTTCAAGACTGAAGAATACAAGCCCTATAAATAGTGTAACTTAAAGTTCGAATCGAAGTTATTAAAATTCGAGTTCTAAAAATTATATTTTATTTAGTATTTAAAAAGCACACATTCGTAATAATGAATCGTTAATCTATGAACAAGATATTTTGAAGGTTTTCGATTGACGAGGTTACGATACTCACGTATTGAATAATCTTCACTTTATTAATGTGCGTTAATATTCTCCACGTCTATGTTATGTGAATATGTTTTATGAAATAATTATATAAATTATAATTTTAATGTACAATAAATGCAATTATTATTAAATGAATTTTAACTTAATAATGTATTCAATTTACACCCCTAAACTTATATTCAAATATTGAATAATTTCAAATTGGAATATAATAGATAAAAACGCCTTTAAAATGATATATCTCATAGATAAAAACAATCGAATTAATAATTGTTTATGGTTGTTTTGGATTAATAAAAACATGCAAAAATTGAGTTATCATTTTTAATAAAATTATATGTGCCACGTATCTGGAATAAACGGATGAAAAGATTTATATTGCATACAAGTAATATTTAAAAATATACATCAAATGTAAATGTTTATATAAAGTTAATATCATTAGTAAAAAATTAAGAATATTAGTAACAATGTTTCTTTTTTTTAATGTAGTTTTAAAACGGAATACATAAAAGTTAGACACATTACGCGAAAACATAAGCAATAAGCAAAAATAAAACGCAGTACTATAATAATTTATTTTATAATAATGTGATGTCTAACATCAAGATCAGGAACAGCAAACGTTTACAAATTCCTCCATGCCAGGTACAGGTAAGTTTCGTTATACGTTTTGAAGGGTCAAGGTAAGTGTTAACAAACGACCAAAATTAAAAGCCACGCTGCAAATGACTAAGGATAATCGCATATAAACATATTGCCGTCTATTTCCCTTGATTTGACAGCATATTTCAAAAGTTGGGCATGTATTTGAAATAACTAGTTTTGGCGCGAATTATAAACGTGATAAAGCGAGTCAAATTAAGTCGTTAACAGTGTTTATTCAGTTGTGTCTAGACGGCACAAAACGTAGTTGGAACTCGCTATATTCTCTTCTAAGTGTTTTAGTTATTTCCACTTTTAAATTTTTCAATACTTCAACCATTTCCTCTTTATTTTCCGAATCGCGCGCAATTATTAGTCTTTCCATTGTAGCAAAATCTAATTCTTCAATACGCTCTGCCGCATCGATCAAACGATCATAATCCCTTAAATAAGTTCTATAAGAGGAACTTTCAGAGTCTTCTGTATAATTAATCAATCTCTCTGTATTCTCCCAAAGATCCAAAGATTTTCGACCGGGTTTCATGTTACTAGTAAACATGAAATTTCTAAAAAGGCGCCGCCCCTTATCATCATTAAGGACATTTTCTATTTTATCTGTAAAACGATCCAAATCGGATTTTGTTACACCTTCTAAATCATCACAGCCACATACGGCAAAACATTTATCCATTCTATTGTCATTTGTGTGTCACCACAATTGTTTCCATCTTTCTTATCGATTTTGACACACTATAAATACGTCTTTCATTTCTAAAGCACATCACACATTTATGGTTTTTTAGTTTAATAATAAACATATCATTTTATACCACATTTACAGACATATAACACCGCGAATCTATGATTCACCTTAAACTATGTTAAGGAAGTGAGGTTAGCTGCTCAAAAATAGTTTCACATCACTCGGTCACGACTTGAGTGAACTGTTTTCCAACGCAAATAAACTTCGTTGTGCGCTACGCCGCCGTTTCACAAGTTCACGACATAGCGATAAGAGTATTAATTATTATACGCATGCGCTATTTTATTGGTCAAAAAACAAGTTAATCGACAGGTAGTAAAGGCAACTCTATCTTATCAATATAGCTCTAATAACGAAATCTATAAAATTGAGTGAACGTATCACATAAATCAAAAGACATTACATCACGCCAGGTGAAAAAACGCGTTATGACCTCGACTGACGCAGTTCATTCATGGGAATATCTGGCAGGGCGAAAACAATAGCATGAGAGTTGAGACGTCCTCCGTATACTTAATCACGACGCTTGCCTTATGTTGTTCGCAGTTAGATCCTTCATGCTGTGTTAAATAGCAGAATTTTGATCTACATAATAATAGTTTAAAACATCGAAGTATAGAGAACATTAATGTTTGTTGTTAAAGGAACATTAATAATTATTATTTATTTACTATATAATGTCTGGAATAATATATACCTACGTAGTTTATAGTACTTAATGAAATTCAAAAATAGTTCCTTTTCCAAGTGAAGTTATTTTTGATCATTTGTATGTGGATAACTGGAAATTGGACTAAATGTTGTTTGTAGGATTCTAAAAATTGGAACAAGTTTTATATGTGACCATATTAGAAACTCGTTTGTGAAAAATGTCCACAAAACTTGTTACTATTTGCTAGTGGGGCCATAAAATTTTTAATGACATTATTCATGTTTATAATTAAGTTAATATCTCAAATCATCCTCCTGCCCTTATCCCACTCTAAGTGGGGTCGGCACAGCATGTTATAAACATGTTGTCACATGATTCGGCTATGTATTTTACGGCCGGCCGCCTGCCTGACGTCAACTTACCTTAGTCGCCTTTTACGACACCTCGGTAAGAAATGAGGGTGGTCTATTCTACTCAGCCGGATACCACACGGCGGAATATACGATTTAATTATAGAACGATTAAAATATAGAACGATTATATGTATACGATTCCCTGACAGTAAAATAACAAAATACGTATTGATTTCTTATAATATGTGACTACGATAACTGTTTGAATACATTTTCTAAATTTTTCTTTGTAGTTAAATTATTCCATTTATCCAAACTTAATAGGATCTAATCGTTAAGTCTTGCACAATGTTTTATTCAGATTTTTCTAATCTTCTCTATACGTTAGACCAAATATTATTCTTTTTAATAGTGCCTAATTCATACACACACAATTGGAATGGGTTCTTATAAAATATATCTGGAATACTAGCTATACTCGCGACTTCGTTCACGTCTAATCTAGTTTAAAAACACCTTTGTCGTGTACCACGTATCTTTTTCCTGTTTTGAAGGAAGAACTGAAATATTTTAATCCTATATGTAAACCTGGTATACAAGGTTCAATTGTACTTATTTTCATCCAGATTTTTTTTACCGAGAGCGTAACGGAAAGACCGACCGACTTTCGCAATTATTAATATTAGTATGGATGTGGTTTCTGCCAATACGCATTAGAGCAGCGTGATAGGTGTTACCCCCAAAATCTCCTACTCTGGAAAGAAACAGGCAATCGTGTAATTTTGGGAGAGTAGAAGACTTTCACAGGATTATTATAAACATACTGATATACTGATGAATATTTCGCTTATATATTAAAAAATTGAATTCATTTTTATATCATATCTAAATGATAATTTTTATCTAATTTCTTTCATTTTATCTCAAATTAATGAACGATAATTCTTGGATTTTTTTTTTATAAAGTTATAAACATATTTAAACACTAGTAGTAAACACGACTTTTTGCTGGTCGCATCGTAGTGTTACCTTAATTGTCCTATTTTTTTTTCTTATTCGCGAGGGAAAAACGGGAATTTTTTTTCATGAATGGGCCATACATATATGTTAGCCCCGTGCATAACATTCGATTATACCAAATTTCACAGACAGAAAGACTAGATAGACTTTCAAAATTATAATATTAGTATAGTTCTACACTATTCTGTATTAAACAACAGTAATCTGCCAAATAAGATATGTAGTTGTCAAGTGCGTAAACCAATCAACTATTATTTCTGTTCATATGATTCTAATACTACCTGTTTTTGATCAAAGTCCATACACACTTAATACTTTATGTTTATTGCGTCAGAAAAACACGTAAAAAAAACGAAGACTTTAGAAGGGATATAGTACCTTAAAACAAGCTAGTGAATTTTTTTTCAAAGCCAGTAAACTTCCAAACCTTCGAACCTGTTGTCACATAAGCTTATTAAGTACCTTAGAGAAAATCAAAAGAGTACCGTACTGATACGATTAAGCTCTGCAATGCAAGCATGCAAGCACCAAATGTTTCGAACGTTTGTTTTCCGAAAGCACACTTTTCTGTAACTTGCAAAACGGACTTGAATCTAAGCGAATCGCGATAAAAGTGCAAGTTTCATTGAAAATTGTTTCAATTTTCACAAAAAGAGATTACTAGAAATATCTTATTCACAGCAAATGAATTGATTTCAGTCTTCCAAGACCTTTCACGAGAATACAAGCATGGTAAATATATATTAAACATTTGAGAAAATATATTACTTGTAAAAAAAATAATATTAGTAGATGGAATGATACACAGCGTTTCGTTATGCTGTCCTAAGATACCCATTTTTTTTTCCAACCGATAGCGATGCTTGAGTTTTTAAACAATTTATCACTAAACAAGGAATTACAATTTGAACTAAGTATAGTAATAATAATATGGCAGCACACAATAAAATGACTATCATATTAAATTATTCATAGTTACTTTTGGATATAACTTGGCTATTAAACCGAAATGTAAACGATAAATGTTTGTGATGTCTGTTTCATTATTTTATTTTAAGTAGGCCTAGGTATTGTAAAAGTGAAGTGTTGGTGTTAAAAGATTTTTTTTTCGGAAAGAAATATTTCATTTTAACATAGATTTAAGAAAGTAATGTTACTAATAATGTTTATGAAATTGTCTCAAAAAAAATGTAATAATAATAAAAAAATGTTTTTCTAATGCTTAATAATCCTAAAACGAAAACATTTTCGTCTATGGTTTTGGTGTTGTCAAATTAAACATATATCAAAATCGGCCATTTTGCAGGTTTTACGGCAACTGTAACACGTGTTCTGTAGGTTACTTAATATAAATTAATGTTAAACTTGTATTTACATCAGCTATTTTTGTATTTAGCAATAAACTAATTAACTTTTCAGGTTGCCATAATGGCAGTAACAAAGCCCGCGGCCAAAAAAGGCCAATTGCACCAAAAGACTGGTAAAAAGGGAATCAAGGGTGGCAAAATCCGTGGTAAGGGACAGCGAAGAAAGATCAGTCTAAAATTCGCTATTGATTGCACACACCCCGCTGAGGATAGCATTCTGGAAGTGGGAAACTTCGAGAAATACTTAAAAGAACGTATAAAAGTTGAAGGAAAAACAAATAACCTAGGTAATCACGTTGTCATCGCGCGGGATAAAACCAAAATCAACATCAGCGCAGGTAAGAGTAAACAAATGTTGTCCTACAATCTAACTTCGAAACAGTTTATATTTCATAATTAAATATACCTCTGATTAGAATATGGTGCTCAGTATTATATGATAAACTACCTTGAACGTTAAGTTTGTACAATTAAGATTATCCTTTCAGAAGAAAATTATTGTACGCTTGCGATTTCTTTATTTTTATTTTAATATTAAAGTTCATCTATAATTTCATAATGAGTAAAAGCAATCAAAATTATAAAGAACTGAATTTTGCATAATGTTGTGTGGTTCCCTATAAATATGATTCCTGTCACCGACCTTTGATCCAGTAGTGGATACTGGATAGAAAGACTAGATGTCTGTACTATGAATATTATTATTAATTACATATTGGTTATATCTAAAATTAAAGAAACACTAAACTGAAGTATTTGAATTGAGAGGTTAAAGTTTTAGAGAACTCTTTCTGCAATATTTGTAGTCTTTATTTATATATTTGTTCTGTCAATTTATTGTTAGTTTGATTTTTTTTTAATGACAAGTGGTAATCTACAGGAAATATGACCTTCCTCTTACGTGGGTGGACAACCTTTGATGATGCATCCTATAGTTTGTGATTTTCAGAAAATCTTTCCCCCTAAGTAATGTTTCAATTCTTTAATTGGTAAATTTCTTAGTAGAGTTACTTTAATTATATATGTAGTTATTAAAAAATAGGATACGTGATTATATAAAATGATAATAAAAGTTTAAAAAATAACTATTCAATATCTTATTTTGATAACTGTTTCATACTTTAATGGTAACTTTGATAAAGTTAATTTAATTATCAGGCTTAATTATACAAAATATTATCGATGTTTCTAGAACATATAAAAGTGAACTCACATTGAGGGCTCAAATTCTTTTTGTCTGCAAATTTTCAACTAAATAAATATCATTACAATCTTCAGAATAAATCTTAACATGCAATTTTTTAGAAGGGAAAGGCAAACTTTTAAACATTATATTCACTTAATTATCTTTCTATGTTCTATATTTATCTATATCACTTAATAATCTTAATAATTTTTTTTCAGACATTCCCTTTTCCAAGAGGTACCTAAAGTATTTGACAAAGAGATACCTCAAGAAGAACAATTTACGTGACTGGCTGAGAGTGGTGGCATCAGCACACGACTCCTATGAGCTGCGCTACTTCAACATCAACGCAGACAGTGACAACGAGGACAATGAGGATTAACCTGTTACTAAAATAAAATAGTTTTACACTAAATGTAGAGTTTTATTTGTAGTAATATAAGTAAATCACAATCTAAGTTATTTATTGATTTAAGTATATGAGTTAAGAATGTTTCTTCAATTAAGATGTCCAATCATTTAAGATTAACAATGGAAGTATACCTTACTTAATAGTTTATACATATACAGCTTTCCGAACCAGCAGTAAGCACTTGTTTAAATGTTTACTTGAATAAAGAATATTTTGAATTTGAATATATCTAATCATTAATCATAAATATTTCAATAATTGTAGAAAGAAACCAGTTCAATCAAATCTCTGCATACATTTTTATGAATGTTTAATTGATAAATATGGAGCTTAGAAAAAATTGTAGTACTCTTGCAACTGTTCTTGATCAATGGATTAAACTAATGAATTTAAGCTGAATTTATGGGGGATTTGTTTGTTTCTAAAATGTGTAACAATGTCAAAGATTTTATATATACTGTGTTATCAGGTTGCGACTAGATAAAAAAAGTAAATGGAGGATGCATGTTTATTTAAAACTAAATTGTAAAAAATTAAACAAAATAAGAATGAAAAACAATATTGATGTACGTACGTAATCTTTATTTCGTTTACAACATTATGTACATAAATAAAACAATTTCACTTAATTATTGGTTTACGTCGAAAAAGCTAAGACACTTATTTTCTAATTCATCTAAATGTTCTACGCTAATGAAGATTCATCGCCGCCTCGAACTAGTATTGTCTGTACTTAAACAATCAAAATGCACTATTAAAAATTAAATTATCAAAAAACTTTATTTAAGACTATTAAAATATATGGCTCATGAACACTACAATACTGTAATAAATGTTAATAAATATGGTAACAATAAAAGACTTGTCTAAGATAAATATTAAAACTCATTTCTATCTACATTCTATTTCAATAGTGCGTTTAATTAAGGATGTTTTCACTTTCCAGCAGCGATTTCCTTCATCCTGTTGAGGGCGGAGCCAGCTTTGAACCACGCGATCTGCTGTTCGTTCAAGGAGTGGTTTAATTTGATGCGCTCACTGCTGCCATCTTTGTGTTTTATCTCGCACTCCACTTGCTAGAAACAACAGTACATATAAGATTATAAAAGTCGCGAACGCAGCTAGGTCGTTTTTATGCATTCGTTCACTACGAGCGCGGCCCCCGCCAGTCACCCGCCAGACACGATATAGGGAGGCTGCGCGCGGCTTGGACGCGGCATTCTTTTTCTTACGCACGTGTGTAATTTTGCGTTTCGGGTGTGGTTCTCAGATTTAGTGACGCGTTTAATCAGTGAAGCGTTTGAGAAGACGCGACAGTCCGCGGTTTTAGTGCGCGTTGGGTTGCTATTCCCCGATATAGGGACGATTCAATAACGTGTGACCTTACGAAGGTTGTGTGCACACGGCGTGTTATTTGTGTTATTTAACCGATATAGTGAAGTGTATATTCCGGGAGAAACAGACATTACGTGTCCGTGGAAGATTGCAGAGGCGAGCCAACGGTTTCGGGAATCGGCCAAGTACATACAAGCACACACACACACACGTACACATATACACGCAGTGATTCATGAGGCCGGACCACATAAAGCTGACGGCCGCATAAGGTAGGTTGAGACGCCGAGACGACGGGCCCAGGTCTCGGAGGTTGTTTCATCCGTCCGCACGTTTGTGCGGAACAAAAAGTATAAATATAACTATTTTGCTATAATCCGCGATTAAATAATACAAGATATAAGTGATCGTGATAAGTTATTAAGTTTAATTAATCTTTATTACCTTTCCTGGTGCGAGGTCTTTGAGGCCAAGAAGGGAGATCTTGTCCGTGGGCTGGATCTTGTCGTAATCAGCGGGGTTGGCGAAGGTCATAGGCAATAGGCCCTGTTTCTTCAGGTTGGTCTCGTGAATTCTGGTAGATAAAAATGATGAAAGTTAGATCTAAAGATCAAAATACATATTAACTCGTTTGACCCTAATAGCGTGAAAAACCATATAAACTTAAGACAGTATCTGAAAAATGCTTTTGTCTTCGAGACAAAGGATTTCCTATTTTTAACTCAGTGTGGGTTGTTCATATAGTGGGTATGTATATATATGTATGTATATATACTTTTTGAATATTGAATTTACGGCAGTTGAGACTGTTATTATGCCGTCTGCGAGGCGGCCACTGAAAATCAGTTTTGGGGCTATGCTCCAATTACAGCTGAGTGGTCATCCTTTTTGGTGTCACACCACTGTACAAATACTATACTAAAATAGACTAAAATTTAAACTAAATAGGTAATATTAATTGTTAGATTTTAGATTATGATTATATTTTATTTAGTGGTAAGTAAACAAGTATGTAAACTTGTATTTTATATTTGTATCGTGGTGTGGGATCTAATAAAGTTTTTTCTATTCTATTCTATTCTATTGTATTCTAAAATAGGACCTGTTACACACATTATCTCTCAGATGGGCAAAGGACTCTTATCTCTTTTCAGAGAAAAGGATTGTAACTCAGAACAATGAGGGTTGGTAGATTCACTCACTCAGGAATTCTCCCGAGATTTCCGCACATTTAAAAAAAACACGGTTCATAGAGATCAATGACCGTACATAATTACAAATAATTTAATACGACACAACCTTGACCTAAAAACTACAAAGTAATGCGCAAGTGAGACAAAACAAGAATATCATTGTTTTCTCCTGTTGCACGCCGCTCCAGGTCAGTGAACCATTCAGACCTCACAGGAGGCACCCTTAGGACGACGTTCCCCGACTTTAGTAGAGCTTCTGCGCTCTACTCTGATCTAGTCTCTGCATTTCGCAATCTTGACGCGAAAATTTTGACCGAGCTAGGCTTCTAGCCTTATCAGAAAAAGAATCAGGTTATTGGCTTCATGCTCTCCCTTCTAAAAATCTTGGCACACTTTTAGATAATGAAAGTTTTAGAGTAGCTTTGGGTCTCAGATTGGGAACCACATTGTGCCTTAAGCACAGATGTCCATCTGGAAAAGAGGTAGACAGTTTTGGCATACACGGGCTTTCAGACCATAGGAGCTCTGGTAGACTTTTCCGCCATGGTTCTCTTAATGACACCATCAAAAGAGCTCTTGCCACCATCGACATTCCTGCTCTTCTCGAGCCTTCCGGGATATGTCGGGATGATGGCAAGAGAGACCAGACAGTGTGACGCTGGTTCCTTGGGAACGGGGACAGGCCCTAATGTGGGACGCAACATGCGTTGATACGTTAGCCTCGTCCCATATCAGGGAAACGGCGTCCAAACCTGGAGCTGCGGCGGAAATGGCCGAATCCGGCAAGCGGCGAAAGTATGCATCTCTCGTTGAGAGTTATATATTTGTGCCGTTTGCAGTTGAGACCCTAGGGCCATGGAGCCAAAGTGCAAAAAAATTTTTATCCGTTTTAACACCTCGGTTGATCGCCTCTTCAGGTGACAAGAGGGCTGGCTCCTTTTTCGCACAATGAATCAGCTTAGCGATTCAACGCGGAAACGCTGCCAGTATTCTTGGGACCATTCCACGTGGGCATGATTTGTATAGTAGTAGCGTGTAAGTAATTTAAGATAGATATAACTTGTACATATTTGTTATAAATAAAAATAAATATCTTGACGCTGTAAAAGCCGTTAGGGCTAACAGCATACAGTCAGGTCGAAATAGTGTCAGCCACCGATGGCTGGTGTGGCGCTCAACGTGTCAATATACCGACCTGGCGAAGGACTTGACGATGATGGCCCTGCCGCCGAGGTGGCGCGGCTCGAGCGCGGCGTGCTCGCGGCTGGAGCCCTCGCCGTAGTTCTCGTCGCCCACCACGCACCAGCGCACGCCGGCCGCCTTGTACGCGCGCGCCGTGGCGGGCACGGGTCCCCACTCGCCGCTCGCCTGGTTGCGCACCTTGTTCAGCTCGCCGTTCTCCGCGTTCGTGGCGCTGGGAAACAACAATTGATCATACATTATTCATTTTTAAGTTAATGGGTGAAAAGCTTAATAGCCCAGCGGTGAGAACGTGCCTATGGGCCTTATAAGAAAGCTCAGAGTCGCTCAGCGGGCGATGGAGCGAGCTATGCTCGGAGTGTCTCTACGAGATCAAATCAGGAATGAGGAGATCCGTAGAAGAACTAGAGTCACCGACATAGCTCAGCCTGTCGCGAAACTGAAGTGGCGATGGGCGGGGCACATAGTGCGGAGAACCGATGGGCGCTGGGGTCTTAAGGTGCTGGAATGGCGACCCCGCACCGGAAAGCGCAGCGTCGGTAGACCCCCTACGAGATGGACAGACGACCTCAAAAAGGTCGCAGGGAGCCACTGGATCCAGGCAGCGCAAGATCGTGTGGTGTGGCGATCCCATGAAGAGGCCTATGTCCAGCAGTGGACGTCCATCGGTTGAAGATAAAGAAGAAGAAGAGAACGTGCGACTCTTTGGGGAACACTAGTTCAAACCCGGGCACGTACCTATGAGTTTTTCTATTAAAACTCAAGTGTCTAATTGATAATTGCAATTTGTCACACGCTTTTCGGTGAAGGAGAACATCGTGAGAAAACCTGCATATCTCTAGAGTATTCTAGGGATATGTGTAACCTACCAATCCGCATTGGAGCAGCGTGGTAGGTATTAGCTCCGACCCTTCTCTCCAGAAACGGAGAGAGGAGGCCTATTCCCAGCAGTGGGACTGTAACAGGCTGCTACTTTACTTTTTTTTTACTTTACAGGGTCGAAGAGTAGCTATATCCACGAATTCTTATCGTCTAAGTAATCCTCAATAGTATTAATATACTATCTGACTATATACTATCTGAGGCTTTCTGAATGAGCCTTTTCTAAATAGTATTTTTAAACTACTGCAATGGTAAAGTTAAAGTAGATTGTGGAATTTCAAACCCATAAATGCCTTATGTACTTTTGCAAGGCGCAAAGCAGGAACCGTAAGCTTATGTCGGTTCCTACTTTGTCTATTATATATATCACCAATCTTTTTATAATTATGTATATTTTAATACTAAGCGTCCGATACGTGTTGAATGTAAACTCACGTGATGAACATGTTGTTGGAGATATTGTCCAGATGTCCTCGGTACTTGAGCCAGGGTCCGGCGGCTGAGATGTGGTCGGTTGTACACTTTCCTTTCACTTTGATGAGGATGGTCAGATCGGTAAGGTCTTTACCGTCCCATTTGTCGAAGGGCGATAGCAGTTGGAGACGGTCTGATGATGGCGACACGTCAACATTTACCTCTGCAATGAAATATGATAAGTAAAATAACTGCTAAGTGAGCCAAAAGAATCCTTCTATAAACAGTAAGACGCCGTTTAATATGTAGGATACGTTCCATCAAATTAAAATTCAAATGATTTTTTATTCAAATTGCCTTTTACAAGCACTTTTGAGTTGTCAAATTAAAATTAAAATGAAGCCACGACTAGTTCCGAAAGGCGCTCTATAGAAAAGAACCAGCAAGAAACTCGACGGTCACTCTATTCAAAAATAAATATTACAGCATTATATTTGTAATGGTTTGGTAACAATTAAACAAAAATTACAATATAATCTAGTGCGTAGAGCAAAGTAGAGCGTAATGTGAAACAAAAATTACAATATAATCTTAGTGCGTAGAGTAATGTAGAGCGTAATGTGAAACAAGAATTACAATATAATCTTAGTGCGCAGAGTAATGTAGAGCGTAATGTGAAACAAAAATTACAATATAATCTAGTTCGTAGAACAAAGTAGAGCGTAATGTGAAACAACAATTACAATATAATCTAGTGCGTAGAGCAAAGTAGAGCGTAATGCGAAACAAAATTTACAATATAATCTAGTGTTTAGAGCAAAGTAGAGCGTTATGCGAAACAAAGCAAAACTTAGTGCGTAGAGTAATGTAGAGCGTAATGTGAAACAAAAATTACAATATAATCTAGTGCGTAGAGCAAAGTAGAGCGTAATGCGAAGCAGCGCTAAATGAGGCTACCTTAACATGTAGATAATAGTGTTAGCGGAAGATGGATGGAAAATTGGTGAGAGAAAATTTAAACTACACGTTTATTTCTTAGAAAAATAAGAACAATATAAACGAGTATACTTATTAAAATAAATAAAAGTCTAATTCAGTCATATAATATAGATTTTTTTTTCAAATTTTTGAACATGCATGTCCGCGCGAATTTTTTCATATAATTATTTAATAAAAAGAAAACGAGCCATACTATTAAATTATTGCCCACAAACGATTTACGTACTTTTGCTAGGCGCAAAGCAGGAGTCGCAAGCTTATGTCGGTTCCTACTTTGTCTATTATATACATCACCTATCGTTTTATAATTCTTTATATTTTTATGTACAAAAATTACGTTATTTAAAATATACTGTGAAGCAAATGTAAGAATACCTGTTTCCTTAAACTTCTCTCGCAGGGAATCACGCGGACTTAAATTGTAGATGCCACGTATGGCTCTTTTTTGTAATACGAAAATTTTTTCACTATCCGCGCATTTACCCCACAGCAATATTCCATAAGACATAATGCTATGGAAGTAAGAAAAAGTCACCGATTCTTGATAAGTGTACAAAATTTAAATTAAATCGAAGTGAGTTCCAAGTCATTTTGATCGTTTACACACAAACATACATACTGTAAGGGGTAATTACAAGAGGTCGCTGCTATCGTGCGTGTTACGAGTGCAGCCGATGAATAACGAACACAGCCGACGGCGTTGTCAAGGCAACGCCTAACAACGAATAGTGGTTGCCATGGAGACAGAATAACAAGGAGTTTGGGTTATTGTATTTTTTTATTTATTAGGCGAACACAACAGGTTACAATTGAACAATATAATAAGTTAAATACTATGCAACACTTATAATTTAATTGTAACCCTTAAGGTGTAAGCACAGCAATTAATTGGGTATTAAAACTAACAATGAAATATTGAAATTATCAAAACGTTTATGTCCATTAATAGTCGTTATTGAATTTAAGGTTTTTAATGCAACTAACAAATATAGCAAGTCGAGAATCATTATGTCTACGTTATGCGCCTTATGTTGCAAGATTTCATTGTACTGCCGACACATTCTTATAATAGGATTGTAGTATGTTTTTAAAAGTTTCCAATGCAAAGAATCTGCTTTGTTTACGACAGCTGCGTCTAGTGCGATTAATTGCGAATAAGGAAGTACAAGTTGAATTATAGATTGAGGATTCATTAATACTCACTCATTAATACTCTAAACATTCTTTAACAATACATAGCGGTGAAACTAAAGCTACAAAAAGTGTCACAAGAAGGCCATTGTGTTAAAAATGTTGCAAGGTTTAATTATTGTGTTAAAAAGGGTTGCAAGGTTAAATTATTTTGTTAAAAAAAGTTGCAAGTTTTTTTGGTAAATACGGTTGCAAGGTTAAATCATTTTGTTATAAATGGTTGTCGGGTTTGACTATTGTGTTAAAAAGTGTTGTCAGATTTAATTATTATTAAAATTGTTGCAAACAAGGGTTATGATAATAAGTTTTAATAATGTTAATTTGGGTGCATTGGCCATTGGCAAAAGGGATTGCAAGGGTTAATTATTAAGGAACTCACTGGAGCCATCGGCGGGCGGGTGCTCGTAGGTGTCCTGGCCGGGGTCGAAACCCTTAGCTGGCAGCTCGTCGGCGAAGGGGTCAGACAGCTTGAACTTCTTGCCGTCCTTGCCAGTCAGCTCATCCTTAACGGGGTTGAAATCCAAGCGACCTGTTTACAATTTGCTTAAGTAAGTAACAATCTACGGAGTAGTGTGGTAGGTATAATACTTCATAAATATGAACAGAGATGAATCCCTCTGCAACTTAAATTATATAATATTGTTCATTTTAATAAACTTGTAAACAATGATTTATAGTAGTAGCGTTACTTTGCGGAATTCCATATTAGAGAAGCTATAACAGAACTACTTTGCTATAATCCGCGTTTAAGAGAATGTATGCTATGCTAAGTGTATGAAGCAGGCGACGTTCGCATACCTTATACATGCAAGACAAGTCACCACACGTATCCCAAGATGCCTCCAGCAGCAACAATACACACAACCACCACCAAAATCTCACGATCGCTTTGCCCCGAAACCGAAGCATCATCAGGATAGGCTCCCCGATAAAATCGTAACTACGATTTTATCTTGGAACCTATCCGTGGATTCTGTGATATCAGAGCTCATTCACAGTAAAAAGTTTTATTGGTGACCAAGTATTTCTAAAAAAAAATCTGCACCGTCCGTTCGTTCACCTCTTTGCTGCTTAATTTGTGGTTTATAATAGGACATCATTACACTATTGTAATTGTGTATCTTTTTAATTCAATAAAAATGATTTATAATTATCTTTGTCTTTTGTATTTCTTAGTCTCCATATAACGCGGTACGAATGATATAAAAAAAGTAAAGTAACGACCTGTTACTATGCCCACTGCTGGGCTAAGGCCTCCTCTCCGTTTTTGGAGAGAAGGATTGGAGCTAAGACCTACCACGCTGCTCCAATGCGTATTGGTAGGTTGCACATATCCCTAGAATTCTCTAGAGATATGCAGGTTTCCTCACGATGTTTTCCTTCAACGAAAAGCGTGTGATAAATTGGAATTATCAATTAGACACATAAGTTTTAATAGAACAACTCATTGGTGCCTGCCCGGGGTTTGAACCTGTGTCGTCTCTAGAGAGTCGCACGGTCTCACCGCTAGGCTATCACAGCTTGACGAATTAGTACAAATCGTATCACGAATGATGTGATTTGTAATATTCCGAGTTTCTTATAGCGCGGTTTCCATACAACGCGATACGAATTAGCCTGGTTTTTAGGGCAAATCCTTGTTTCTTATAGCGCGGTTTCCATACAACGCGCTACGAATTAACCTGGTTTGTAGGGCAAACCTTGTTTCTTATAGCGCGGTCTCCATACAACGCGCTACGAATTAACCGGGTTTGTAGGGCAAATCCTTGTTTCTTATAGCGCGGTTTCCATACAACGCGCTACGAATTAGCCGAGTTTGTAGGGCAAATCCTTGTTTCTTATAGCGCGGTTTCCATACAACGCGCTACGAATTAGCCTGGTTTGTAGGGCAAATCCTTGTTTCTTATTGCGCGGTTTCCATACAACGCGCTACGAATTAGCCTGGTTTGTAGGGCAAATCCTTGTTTCTTATTGCGCGGTTTCCATACAACGCGCTACGAATTAGCCTGGTTTGTAGGGCAAATCCTTGTTTCTTATAGCCCGGTTTCCATACAACGCGCTACGAATTAGCCTGGTTTGTAGGGCAAATCCTTGTTTCTTATAGCGCGGCTTCCATACAACGCGCTACGAATTAGCCTGGTTTGTAGGGCAAATCCTTGTTTCTTATAGCGCGGTTTCCATACAACGCGCTACGAATTAGCCGTGTTTGTAGGGCAAATCCTTGTTTCTTATAGCGCGGTTTCCACAGAACGCGCTACGAATTAGCCTGGTTTGTAGAGCAAATCCTTGTTTCTTATAGCGCGGTTTCCATACAACGCGCTTCGAATTAGCCGGGTTTGTAGGGCAAATCCTTGTTTCTTATAGCGCGGTTTCCATACAACGCGCTACGAATTAGCCGTGTTTGTAGGGCAAATCCTTGTTTCTTATAGCGCGGTTTCCATACAACGCGCTACGAATTAGCCGTGTTTGTAGGGCAAATCCTTGTTTCTTATAGCGCGGTTTCCATACAACGCGCTACGAATTAGCCGGGTTTGTAGGGCAAATCCTTGTTTCTTATAGCGCGGTTTCCATACAACGCGCTACGAATTAGCCGTGTTTGAAGGGCAAATCCTTGTTTCTTATAGCGCGATCTCCATACAACGCGCTACGAATTAGCCGGGTTTGTAGGGCAAATCCTTGTTTCTTATAGCGCGGTTTCCATAGAACGCGGTACGCACGCACCGCGTTATAGGAGGGTTGACTGTACATAAATAAAACTTTTATTGACTTATAAGAAAAAAATAGTGTTATTCCAGTTTTAATTTTAACAAGTGTACGGAAGTTGTATCTTTTGTAATGCTATCGAGATTAACAGGATCGGATTTAATAGGAATTTTTAAATTTCTATGGTTTACTTAAAGATGATCATAACTTACTAAATAAATAAATAAACTAAATGAATAAACTGCCCGTTTCCTTTCGTAAATTAAAAACAATATCTTCATTTAAACAAAACATTAAAAAAAATTCTCAGCCGATATTAATATATGATAATAAATATACTTTATTCTATTTATTATTTTATTATATTTACTATATGTACTATAATATTATTTTATTATTTCGTATTACTTTTAATTCTACTTTTGTTTCTTAATTTAAGTTTTCTTTATTTTAAGTTTTATTCTAATTTTAATTTTTTATAGTTAGTTTTAAATTTTTATTAGAACCTTTGTCAAAATTTAAGTGGTTGGCTGGAAGAGATTCCGATTACGGAATAAGCCCGCCATTGCATTAACACAAGCAATAAAGAGATTACAAACAAACAAACAAACAAACAAACAAACTTACCAGCTAGTGACAGAGCGGTGACCAGTTCGGGGCTAGTGACGAAGCAGTGGGTGGCGGGGTTGGCGTCGTTGCGACCGGTGAAGTTGCGGTTGTATGACGTCACGATCGTGTTCTTCTCTCCCTTCTTCACGTCCTTACGGTCCCACTGGCCGATGCATGGACCGCAGGCGTTCGCCAAAACCTAATTTAAAATACATTTTTTTACCTCACACTCAAAATCTTCAACATAATATATGGGACACGTACACAGTCCCATAAAAAAGTAAAGTAACAACCTGTTAATATCCCACTGCTGGGAATAGGCCTCCTCTCTCCATTTTTTTGGAGAGAAGGATAGGAGCTAAGACCTATCACGCTGCCCCAATGCGGATTGGTAGGATACACATATCCCCAGAATACCCTAGAGATATGCAGGTTTCCTCACGATGTTTTCCTTCACTGAAAAGCGTGTGATAAATTGCAAATATCAATTAGACACATAAGTTTTAATAGAAAAACTCATTGGTGCCTGCCCGAGGTTTGAACCTATGTTCGTCTCCAGACAGTCGCACGGTCTCACCACTGGGCTATCACAGCTTATATATACACACAGTCCCATATATTTATTTTATTTACTTCACGGTCACGGTCGTAGTTTACTTAATAAATGTGTTATGTGGTAACAGACAACTGGTAAATATATACATATATAATTTTAAATACTTACTTCAATACAAATATACACCTAGACTTCAGAAACCAACATAATTGTTATAAAAAATATTGGAGCTGTAATCAAACCCGCGAACCGCGTAGCTGAAGGCAGGGTCACTACCAACTGCCCCGACGGCCCATTAAAATGGCTAACGCAAAAAAGTCATGAGAATGATTATATGCACTAAAATATTTTCGACACACTAGCACTGAAGAAAGAAAGAAAGAAAGAAAGAAAGAAAGAAAGAAAGAAAGAAAGAAAGAAAGAAAGAAAGAAGGAAAGAAAGAAAGAAAGAAAGAAAGAAAAAACTTTATTTGTGTCGTACACCCATGAGATAATACAAAATATATATCTTTTTTTTTAAAGGTTTGGTGTGACGTCACAAAATGGTAAATCACTCGGATTTGGTTCGAATACTCGAACACCGATTTTCAGTGGACGCCATTTTGTGATTCACGGACGTCAGCAACAGATAACATAGCTTAATATTATATTTAGTAAAAACAAAATTAAAAAGAAAAAACTTAATTAGTATACCTATATTTTCTATATAGGTATATAGTATAAATGTATTTATATATGGTATGGGGTTAGGTAACTGCAAATATTCACTACCACAATCTCAATTATTGTGGCTGAAGTATCATTAGGAGTTAGACTCCACATCAAAATCGCAAGACACATCACCTTTGCGAGCATATAGTAGTTACTTCAACCCCCACCATTTATTTTGCGTCTGAACACGTCTAACAATCTTGAGTTAAAAACATTTATCTGTTCGTTAATTAAGGTGTCATTTTTATTTTCAACTAGCAATACGTGCGGCTTCGCCCGCGTAAAATTTAGTGTTAAACATGTCACAGTCGCTCGGTAAGAGACTGGCTTTCTGATACCGTACACCGCTTTTTATACCTATTCCCCCTCTAAACTACAATCAACACCGGTTTGTTACTAGCCCCACTAAATATTATCGTAAAACGACCTCTTCAACTCAATTAACATAAAACCGTTATGTACTATTAACCTTAACCTTTCGGAGGAATTGCACTACCTTTTAGTAAAAACCGTACTAAAATCCGTTCAGTAGATTTTGAGAAAATCGATTACATACAGACAGCTTTGGGGACTTTATTTGAAATAAGTATAGATATAGATATGTCTAGTTGCTCTAAAATACTTACAGTTCCTCCGAAATCACGCAGTGTCTGCGCGATGCCATCACGTTCGATGGTGGCTCGGACTTGTTCAGACCCTGGGGTCACGTTGAATGGAATCTTGGACTTTACGCCGTGCTTCAGTGCCTGGAACACAATTCCATGTTTATGGGTACTCTTTTTGGGTACTTAACTTGATATTAAAAGCATCAATATTAAATTTAATTAAAAAAATACTTTATTAAATAGATTATTTTGACATTGAAATTATTTTGACTGGCCCATTGGCGCAGTGATTCTTCAGCTCTGCTGGTCGCGGGTTCGATTCTCGCCGAGGGCCTACATTTTGTATAAACAATTTGTTGTTTCTTCGAGCCTGGGTGTATATTAGTATTTAAGTATGTATTTCAAATTATATATGTAGTATATCTACCAGTTGTCACCCATAACACAAGCATTAAGTTACTTTGGGGTCGGACGACCGTGTGTGTAAGTCCTATATATTTATTTATTTATATGCAGTTTTATTTTAACTTCGTTATTTGTAAATCCTATTATTGTAATAAAAGGTTTATCACTCCTGAGTCACGTGGTTTCGTTTGTTAACATTTAGTTAAGTACCTAAATGGAGTATAGATAAGTCCCGCGGTACTATCCGCGGAAAATATTTTAATAGACCTTAAGAGTATGATAACAAAGAGATTATAGAGGACTTAACTATATTTAATTCACATATTACGATTGATTGGTAAAAGAGATTGAGACAACTTTTTTTTATACAAAAAATGTATGCATAAATGTCAATCATTACTTATAGTCTTCGACAAGATGACATGAAATGTTTGACAGGTACGAAATGAATGAACATTTATTTTCATAATAAACAAATAAATAAATATATGGGACATTTACACACACGGTCGTCCGTCCCCAAAGTAAGTAACTTAATACTTGTGTTATGGGTGACGCACAACTGGTAGATATACTACATATATAAGTTTAAATACATACTTATATACAAATACACACCCAGGCTCGAAGAACCAACAATTTATTTATAGAAAATGTTGACCCTCGGCGGGAATCGAACCCGCGACCCGTGGAGCTGAAGGCAGGGTCACTACCCACAGCGCCATCGAATTTTCATTGTTTTTAAGATGTATTCTGCTATTCGGGGCGGAGACAAATCCAACGAATCAAAAACCATGAAAATTGGTCGAGCAGATCTTGAGTTATAAGTGTTGTAACAAACCCGACTTTGTTTTATATATAATATATATAGACTATCTGTGCCAGAGGCTTCACTCGCGTGGAAATCAGTGCCACATTTTTTCCTCTAGAATTCCAATTTAAAACATAAAAGTAGTTATTGTGAGTTAACCATAACAGATAGCTTCGGCTATCGCGGACTTTTTTGTAGTATTTTTATAGATCTACAATTCTCTAGTACATAACTTTACCGTAACTCTGCTGGTTTACGCAGTGCACAGGACTAAAGCTCCCAGCAAGCAAGTTTTTTTAACAACTGCGCGATCTTTTTAACACAATTTACATACTACCGATATATACTATTTACCAAAACCGTCCGGAAGTATTGCACTATCTTTTGGTGGAAACCATACCAAAATCCGTTAATGGATTTTGAGAAAATCGATTACATACAGACAGACAGCTTTTTGGGACTTTGTTTTATAATAAGAATAGATGTGCAATCAAGTTTTTATAAATAAATGGAAATATTTGTTTTACAAAATTTTTCCCTAATTCAGATTTTAAACATAAAACCACTTATTGTAAGGTAATCATAACAAATAGAGACATGCTATCGCATTTTTCTGTATTTTTTTTGGAGCCTTTTTATAGATCTACAATTATCTTGTACGTCAATTTAAAACAGGTCTGTGGGTTTACGTAGTGCACACACGTAAAAAATATGTACTATTTACCTAAACCATCCGGAAGTATTGCACTATCTTTTGGTGGAAACCATACAAAAATCCGTTTAGTGGATTTTGAGAAAATCGATTACATACAGACAGACAGATTTTAGGACTTTATTTTATAATAAGTATTGTTTTGTATAAATTGACGCGCGGCCGGCCGGAGCAACGACCTTTATGCATTCTATTTCAGCAAGTCACGTCCGCCAGCTTAGTAACGTTTCGGATACTATAAAGACAAGACGCGTACGGTTGTATAGGACTTTATGGTAGAACGCACACGCGTAATTATGCGTTTTGGGTGTGGTTTATTGTTTATTGACTTATGATATTGATATAAGTATTTAGTGACGCGTTTTAGCCAGTGAAACGTGTGAGAAGACGCGAGCGTCTGCGGTTTTAGTACGCGTTGGGATTACTGTTTCCCCATATAGGGACGATTCAATAACGTGTGACCTTACGTAGGTTGTGTGCACACCGGGTGTTATTTGTGTTATTTAACCGCGTTAGTGAAGTGTATACGCCGGGAGAAATAGACAGTACGTGTCCGTGGAAGACTGCAGAGGCGAGCCAACGGTTTCGAGAATCGGCCGAGTACAAACAAGCGCACACACACACGTACACATATACACGCAGTTATTCATGAGGCTGGACCGCATAAAGCTGACGGCCGCATAAGGTAGGTTGAGACGCCGAGACGGTGGGCCCAGGTCTCGGAGGTTGTTTCATCCGCCCGCACGTTTGTGCGGAACAAGTATAGATTATTATTAAAGCGTGTTTAAAACTATACCTCTTTAACGATACTGGCACAGCGTCCCATGTCCTCGTATGAAGAGTTGGTGCAGGATCCAATAAGCCCAACACGGATATCGACCGGCCAGTCGTTCTTCTTGGCTGCTTCGCCAAGCTTCGAGATAGGATTGGCTAGATCTGGTGTGAAGGGACCGTTGACGTGGGGCTCGAGCGTGGATAGATCGATTTCGATGAGCTTCAAACGAAACGATCATTTAAAATTGCATTTCAGACTACATATTTTATAATATATAAATATATATAATGATATTATTTATTTTCATTCGAAAAACAAAGACCTAATTGCGTTTCTGTAAATAAAAGTTTATTTATTAAATCTACGAATTTACAAAATTACCTATTAATATAAAATTATAAAATAAATATGTATTTACCTGTAAATAAAAGAAACAACATTTAAAGCCCTTATTTTCGGGTCTATCTTCTAGATAAACTATAAACAATAAAATATAATTTTCCTAACGTATTTAATTAAGTCTCTTTGTCAACCCGCTGACACAATATCAAAAAAAGAAAATATAACTAAATAAAACCTTATGGTTTTCTTTACATATATTTATAAATCATGATCATCATCCTCCTGCCATTATCCCATTCTAAACGGGGTCGGCACAACATGTTACAAACATGTTATCACATGATTTGGCAACGTATTTTAGGACCCCTTAGTGGTAGAATAGACCACTCGCATTTCTTACCGAGGTGTCGTAAAAGGCGACTAAGGTAAGTTGACCCGCCGTGTGATATCCGGCTGAGTAGAATAGACCACCCTCATTTCTTACCGAGGTGTCGTAAAAGGCGACTAAGGTAAGTTGACCCGCCGTGTGATATCCGGCCGAGTAGAATAGACCACCCTCATTTCTTACCGAGATGTCGTAAAACACGACTAAAGTAAGTTGACGTCAGGCGGCCGGAGGTAAAATACGTAGCCGAATCATGTGACATTTTTATAACATGTTGTGCCGACCCCACTTACAGGGATAAGGGCAGGATGATAAGTATATAAGGATATTTACTTGGTCATAAGGTGCTTTCGGGTCAGGCGTGAGCAGGTGTTTGTGGGCGTTAGCAGCAGCTGCGATATCGTTACGGCCTGTGGACTTCAAATACGCCGCCATACGAGAATTGAAGGGGAAAACCTGTGTAAATAGAAAAAAAAGCTTTACCAGCAATAAAAAAAAGCGATCGCCCCGTGGTCATACAAAGACTAGATATATTACTTCAGATATACAGAATATTAAAGATCGATACAGCTTCTTCTAACCGGTTAATGGGGTTATACAAAAATCGCTATTTAGAAAACCGGTTATAACCGGCTTTGAATTATTATTAAAAAAATACTCTCGAATACTCTGTAAAAAAAAATACTCGGCAATAAAAAAAAAAGCGATCGCCCCGTGGCCATACAAAGACTAGATATATTACTTCAGATATACAGAATACTAAAGATTGATACAGTTTCTTCTTCTAATTGGTTAATGGGGTTATACAAAAATCGCTATTTAGGTTATAACCGGTTTTGAATATTAGGTCCTTACATATGAAATTGGCGTTTTCTATGGGAGGAACATAAAGTCGTTTTTTTTTAATGAAATATATTTTATTAATCAAAGTATGTACCATTGCTATGTATGCACTTTTGCCATCTCAAAGGTAGTTCATTGATCCCCTTACCAAAAAAACCATTCGGGCAGGAATCAATAAAATCTTTGAAGGCGGTTTGGACTAACGCCAATTTCATATGTAAGGACCTAATATTTATTAAAAAAATACTCTCGAATACTCTGTAATTCGAACAAAAAAAATTTAACAGAAAATTTAGAGTGATTAAAAGCAGTTTTTTACTGAAATTATTTTCTGTTCGATTTTATTGATTCATTCAGCAAAGGGTTCGAATAAATAAAAACAATATAATTTCATATTTATATAAGAACCATGTTATTTATAGTATTGAGAATTACATAAACGATGAAAAAAAAACCTGGATTTCTCTACTTCACGAACTTACACACCATAGCAATCTTTTTTCTCCTACCCTTATCCCACTCTAAGTGGGGTCGGTACAACATGTTTTCCTCTTCCATTCTCTTCTATCATTCGTCAACTCTGGCGCTACTCCTTTTATATGCATGTCATACTTCACACATTTCAACCATCTCTTTTTAGGCCTCCCTCTAGTCACATATCCATCCACATTCATATCCAACACTCGTTTAGTCACATGATTTTCATCCCTCCTCATTTACACACCATAGCAATGACTAAATTAATTTGTATATTACATGTTGAAAAGAGCAACAGCCGACTTTCTTGCAGGTACTTCTAAGCAGAAGCCATTTTCCGAACCAGCAGTAGTTGACGATCGAAAGTAAGTGTTTCCAAGTTTAATTGACTAGAGAGAATATATTTAATTTGGAAAAAAAATTCACTTACACTTGTGGTAGCTCCGATTTCAGCACCCATATTGCATATGGTAGCCATGCCCGTGCACGAGATGGAGTCTACTCCGGGCCCATGGTACTCCACGATGGCGCCGGTACCACCTTTGACGGTGAGGATTCCTGCCACCTTGAGGATCACATCCTTAGGGCTGGTCCAGCCTTTGAGTTGACCTACGGACAAAGGTATACGAGATATTAAAAAAAATATTATTATTTCCTCTATAATGGGCATAACCTAGATAAAAAATTCACAAGAGCTATAAATAATAATTTTGAGCGACTCTTGCAACTTTTTAGGTCTTTTGATTCCAGTTGAATTTTCAATGAAAACCAAAAAAATTATACATAAAAATATGAACGCTAATACATAATTTATAGAATTAGGCGTTACTTTGCGGAGATCCATAATACAAAAGTAATCCTAAAAATTATTTTGCTATATTCCGCGATACAGTAAATAGAAAATATATATAGTGCTAAATGTATAGTGGACTATCCGTTTTTTCATACCCGATACATGCAGCATTCGTAAAAACACATGCACAAACCTCCACCACTGCCACCACAATACGCAAGCACTACACACGTTCACAAACTCAACAATCATTTCGCCCCGCAACCGAAGCATCATCAGCAGATAGACTCTTTGCTTAGTAGTGGTGGTTTGTGCGTGTTTTAACGAATCCTGCATGTAACGGGTATGAAAAAAAGGACAGTCCACTATAAATTCAGCACTATATATATTTTCTATTTACTGTATCGCGGATTATAGCAAAGAATTTTTATTATTACTTTTGCTAATACATAAATTTTGATAGAAATCTGACACTATAATTTAAACTGAGGGACGTATTTTATTTGCAACAGGCAAAGAAAAAAAATTATTTATAGTATATTATGTAACGGAAAATGCACATTAAAGCCAGCTTAAAATGTGCCATATTACAATAAAGAGAAAACGAATAAGATTGCATCTGACTCTCTTTTTTAATGTGTGATTAGACAAAGATAAAAATAAGTTTCATCGACCCTCTCATTATTTATTGCGACACTATCACAGGGCTATCTATATCTAGTATAATAACTCTATGAAAATACAAAATAAACGCGTCTTTATTAAAGAATCGTCCAGCTTGGACTAACTTGGATTAAATGGATGGAATTTTATAAATTTTGTACATCTCGTTTCTTAGTTACATAATATTCTACTATTACTTACTGCTTGTAAATATTTTGTTATGTTATCATATTGACGTAACTCTATTTACTTAGGTAATTTAATATTTAGCACATTAATGGATATCAACTTATCAGATATCTTTATTAGCGTTAGCAATTTGATATGTGCCTCCGTTGAAATATGTGATGTAAATATAGTGTAATTTTTAATAACAGGTGATTAATTGAAATCAAATAAAATCCAGATAAGCTTAGATTGATATTTTTTTAATTAATCGATAATTTTGATAACGTTTTGCTTTTGCATCTATCACCTTTTGAGATACAAGAGAATCTGTTAACCAAAAAAGAGAAGGAAATCTAATTCTAGACGGGTGGTGTTAACATTCTCGAATACAATGCGGGTTGCAGACCGAAAGCTAAGCTACTCCGAAGCTAATCTAAGCCAGCTTATCATTGTTCTGACGTTCAATTCGACGGACGAAGGAAGTACGGGGTAAGCGGGAGGGGATTAGCTTAGCTCGTGTAGCTGGGCATCTTCACACAATTGACTTAGCTTCGCATATTTTAGTTAGCTCACATAGCTTAGTTTGCGTAGTTTGCAGTCTGCACACAGGTATGGAAAAACTGCGTTAGCTATGTGAGCTAAACTAAACTAACTTAGCTTAGCTCTTGGTCTACAACCCGTTAGTTTCCACTTCCATTAGACTGCACTTCATCGGCCTACGATCCAAAAATAATTCCTTTAAAACGGTTGTTAACTCTATAATAAGTCTAGGTAAGTATTGGTCACAAGCTGTAATAGCACAGCGGTGAGACCGTGTGACTCTCTAGAGACGATCATGGGTTCAAACCTCGGGCAGACACCAATGAGAATTCTGGGGATATGTAAAGTAAAGTAGCAGCCTCTTAAAATCCCACTGCTGGGAATAGGCCTCCTCTCTCCGTTTTTGGAGAGAAGGGTTGGAGTTAATACCTACCACCCTGCTCCAATGCGGATTGGTAGGTCACACATATCTCCAGAATTCTCTAGAGATATGCAGGTTTCCTCACGATGTTTTCCTTCAGCGAAAGGCGTGTGATAAATTGCAATTAACAATTAGACACATGAGTTTTAAAAGAAAAACTCATTGGGATTGAACTCGTATTCTTCTCGTAAGAGTCGCACGGTCTCACCGCTGGGCTAACACAGCTTGTAGGGGATATGTGTAACCTACCAATCCGCATTGGAGCAGCATGGTAGGTCTTAACTCCAATCCTTCTCTCCAAAAACGAAGGGAGGAGGCCTTAGTCCAGCAGTGGGCATAGTAACAAACCGTTACTTTAAGTATTGGTCTTGATGAAGCTTCGGTTATGAGATGAAACCATTGTTCACATTGTGGTAGCGAATTTGTGGAGTGTAGTAGTGTAGTCAACGGTGGTGGTAGTAGCTTAAAGTGCATACGGTAACTTTACTTTAGCATAATATATATTTTCTCCAATCGCGAATTATAGCAAAATAATTATCTCTTGTCAATATCATTACCTCTCTGGCAATGGCATCAGTTTATACCAGTATTTCCCAACGTAATTTATATAAATAAAACAAATAATAATAATCTTTATTGATGTATATAAACTATAAAAATTTGATAGTTAAGGGGTCGCATTCGACAATGGACTCGATACGAGTTTAACCCTTAAACTACTTAGTTGCATTGCTATTTATTTATTTTTTTCGAACTGATTGTATGCTGTAAGCCCTAACGGCTTTTATAGCGTCCCCGGGCGGGGCGGGCGAGCGCAGAAGCATCGCCGAGGTTGCGAAATGCAGAGAGTAGAGCGCAGAAGCTCTACTTAAGTCGGGGAACGTCGTCCTAAGGGTGCCTCCTGTGAGGCCGGACCACGGCTTAGGGCGACGCGTAGTGGAGGGCTGATGGTATGACTTTGATTTGTCATTGTGACGTCGGAAGGGTGGCGAGAAGCCATGACCGACCGACCGTCAGAAAACTGGGAAGCTATTTAAATGCAATGCTAAATTTCTTTGCGAAATCAATGAAATAAGCAATTTCTTCTTCCAAAAACCTATAATTAAGTTTCTTATGTGAACAATTCAATTTTCTAATATAAAAGTTATGTATGTTACATAGGGGGACAGCATTTTAGTTCCACTAAAGTGAGAACGCCAAAAATATTGGAAGAATCTAGTTTGAATAAAGGCTACGGTTATATAACTCACGAGAAGTACATTCGATATTGCGGTGAACTATTTACTGAGTCGTGTACGTCATTTGATACTGCGTATCGTATCTCGCAATTCGTCTTCATTGACGCCAATCTACACTGATATTTCGCATATAAAAAAAGCATGAGTGATTAAAAAAACTACGTAGATATTTTGGAACTATGATTAATGGAATATTAATGTAACATACCGTATTGTCTATGCTTATTATAAAACAAAGTTCCCAAAAGCTGTCTGACTGCATGTGATCGATTTTCTCAAAATCTACTGAACTGATGTTTTGATGGTTTTTACTAAAATTTAGAGCAAATCTTCCGGAAGGTTTAGGTTATAAGTACATTACCGTTATACGTAAATTTTGTTGAAGGGGTCGGGCTGTCGTAAAAAAACTCGCCTGCTAGGAAATTTAGTTACGTACGCCGCGTTAACCAATAGATATAATAAAGTATGTACTAATATGTACTAAAGAATTGTAGTTTTACAAAACTACTACAAAAAAGTCCGCGACAACGTGTCTCTATCTCTTATGGTAACTAACAAAAACTACTTTTATATTTAAAATTTAAATGCGGTAAAAATTTTGTTGAATTGAAAACATTGATTTCCACGCGGGTGATGCCGCTGGCACAGCTTTTATTATATTACGTCCATGTATAACAAATATATGATACTAACTCAATTGACCTAGCTTTTTATGAGCAGTAGAACATCTAAGCGACACCCACTTTGATTTATTTTGGCGCGTTTTTTTTAGATCATTTTTCAATAACTGCTAAGATATTAATTTACATCATACTAGGCATCATACGCGTTGTTTTAGTGTCGAATTCCCCTCGAAACAGAACTTAAAAGTTTAATAAAATGCTCCTTTCTCCACCAAACTTTACAGGATTACCAGCGGGGTTATTCTAAAGATTGTCTGAAGATTTTATTAAAATCGGTCCAGCGGTTTCCGAGTCTCTAAAGGATGTAAAGACGAATATTCATTTTTATATATATTGTTACGTACAGGGGTTCGTGGATTTGGATGAAAATATCTGGTGACTCGTTAAAAACACTATTCAACTTTTTATACAAACTTACTACTTACAGTCTCTACACAGTCCGTTGTCAAATAAGAATGCCGAGGTCACTAATAATTCACTTTTATTTTCACTTGTTGATTCGCTGTTGGTCGCTATTCACAAACTGAATGTCGAGGCGCACGATACGTCTGCTTATATATCGAACGAACCGATTCCGAGAACATTCGATAGACCTTGAAACGATCGTAAACAAGTCTTTTAAGTAAACATGTTTTGAAACACGTCAAATGTTCCAGAGAATTAGTGTTAAGCGAATTTGCACTCTATGACACACAGTTTACGAACCCTTTTTGCATGTTCGTAAACTGTCCCCGTCCAATTTGAACTTTATGACATATGCAGTACGAACTCTTTTCGCATGTTCGTAACAATATTAGACTAGCGGTATCCGGGAATTTGCTTTAATTTAAAAATGTAAGTACTCTCAATGTTTTCTTCCGTCCCCGAAAGAAACAAGGTAATTTATTAATGAATGTTACACCCCTTAGCTTTATTGTATCAATATTGATCCAGCGAATTATCATTGAAACCATAACAGATAGACTTTCGCTGATTTATGGTCATTTATACCATCCATACTAATATTTGTATCCTTTATCAGCCTGATATATATAAACATTGATTATGCCAAATTCTAGCAATATTTCGCCACATCCGAATAATAAAGCGGATGGGGCGATTTATCAAGCGAATTAATCGCGATAGACAGAAGCCATGTAGGCATATTTGAGTATTGTTATTTCGGATTCTATTTATGATAATACATAGTAGATAATTAACAATACCAGTAGATAATTAACACATTCTGTTTAACAATATATTTAATCTGTAGTACACTTGAAACAAGTGTTTACAGTATTAGTCTAATAATTCAAGAATCAACTATATCTATTTGAAATAGTCAATTATTGCATATAAAATAAGGCGTTAATAAGGTGAGGCGTTAGGTAGTATTATGAGGCATTAGACCAGTGATTCCCAAAGTGGTCTATATCGACCCCTAGGGGTCATGACAACCTGCAACGGGTCTACGTCGGCGAAAAAAAATTTGCGATATTCAAATTCAAAATATTCTTTATTCACATAAACTTGTAAACAAGTGCTTTTGAATCGTCGACTCTATTGCTGGTTCGGAAAGCCGTCCTACCGAGAAGAGCCAGCAAGAAACTCACTGGAGCTCTTTTAAAAAAGAAGATTCTTAATACTAATTACATTTTGTCATAGCTATCCTGCACAAGGTCAAAGAGCAGCTATATCCACGCATTCTTATCATCAATGTAAGCCTCCACGGTATAATAGGCTTTCTGTATCAGCCTCTTTTTAACAGTATTTTTAAATTGCTGTAATTGCAAAGTTAAAATTGATATAATTACGCTGTCGTGTGAACAGATACCTGGATACCCATTTGTTTCAATTATGCGTAATTTTTACGCGCGATAAAATTCATCCCGTGCGAACGAGGGGTAAAGCTCCCAGCAGTCGATTTGATTTTCAACTGCGCAATCTCTTCAACAAAATTTATATAAAACCGTAATGTACTATGAACCTAAACCTTCCTGAATAATTGCACTACCTTTGAGTAAAAACAGTATTAAAACCGATTCCGCAGATGATATAACAATATTAACAGCCTGGAATCGAGCCCTTTAAGTCCAATCTGTAGAGGTGAGAGTTTTTATATTGATCTCTGTGTACTGGATAAATGTTATAATTTATAAATTTGACAGCTATTACAACGTATAATAAGTATAATACGCGCTATTTATTAAAATAAATAAACTATGCTTACGAAAACACGATAAATCTCTCTGTCTTCCCGAAATGTTACAGCCGATTGTAAGTGGACATTTAAAAAATTATTAATACATTTGTTAATCCCTTTTTAAGTGTGTTTTGGAGATTTAATTATTTTCATTCGAACGCCTGTAATGCGTAACACCTCTATACAATGCATCATGTTGATTCTGGCGTACGGCCATGCAAAAAATATCTTTCTATATTTAGCTTATCTATGCAAGACGCGCAATACCTCGTGATGTTAATGAAATATAAGTTTCAAGAACACTTAACTGCTGAACGCTGAACATAGTATCGTTTAGTAAAGAGGATATGTGAGTAGTAGAAGAAGATGCATGGAAACTGTGAAGAATTTTCTATTATACTTCTATACTAATATTATACGTGCTGCTGCTACGTGTAATCTATCAAGTTTCTTTTTGGTTTTTCTCGGTAAAAACAAACTTCCGAATCAATGATAGATTTTTACTATTCAATAGGCTTTACTGGCTTGAATAAATATTCTTTATCCTACATTAGCTGTGATAGCCCAGCGGTGAGACCGTGCGACTCTTTCGAGGGGAACACGAGTTCAAACCCGGGCAGGCACCAATGAGTTTTTCTATTAAAACTCATGTGTCTAATTGATAATTGCAATTTATCACACGCTTTTCGGTGAAGGAAAACATCGTGAGGAAACCTGCATATCTCTAGAGAATTCTGGAGATATGTGTAACCTACCAATCCGCATTGGAGCAGCGTAGTAGGTCTTAGCTCCAACCCTTCTCTCCAGAAACTGAGAGAAGAGGCCTATTCCCAGCAGGGATTGTAACAGGCTGGTACTTTTTACTAATATTATAAAGAGGAAAGATTTGTTTGTTTGTATGTATGTTTGTAGCGTTTTCACGCAAAAACTACTGGACCGATTTCAAAAATTCTTTCACCATTTGAAAGCTACTTTCTCACTTAGCAACATAGTCTATATGACATTTACAAAAAAATAGGGATCCCTAATAAAATTGTAATAAGTTGGGAAAAATTTAGACATCTTCTATCGCGTGCGCTGCGGGAACTATTGATGATAGAACAAAAAAATGTTCTACAGTATTATAGAACGTATCAATATACCCAAAAAAGTCGGCGATACCATATGTCTAACTATTTTACTTATGCCAACATAACAACTTTTTTACATTGTGAAAGTTGGTAAAAGTGCCGACAATCATCAAACCATTTTATTCATATCTCTGTATTAATCCTTATCCCATTAAATGATATTTTATAGATAACTGTTTCAATACCTGTAAAATATTTTTTAAATTATTAAACCGACATCTTAATCAAAAGATATTACGAATTTATGAATAGAGAAGATATTCGAAAGAAAATAACAATTTCATTGTAGCGACCACTAAGCATTTAAATATAGTGAACTTACCAGTTAGCTTGACGCCAATGACTTTCGGGCACTTAAGTTCCCAGGGGATATCGGCCATCACATCCACAGCATCAGCGCCGCCCACACCTATGAAGATAAAAAAAAATATTTAAGTAGTAAATATACGAGAATTATTATTATTAGTTATATATTTCCTTCTTTTAAGTGTAACAACACCTGTGTCAGAAAGCCCCGCTCTCCATAACAATATGCATACTAAAAATTAAGTAGTAAAAATTAACAAAAGAAGAATGAAATAAAACTTACAAGAATGAGTAAAATAAGTGTGTGTGTGTGTGTGTGTGTGCTAATATTTGTGTGTGTATATATATATATGTGTGTAAGTATTATTATATCACACGTTTCAACAAATTTTCAACATCATCATAAGTGATCATCAAATATTGTTTTAGTTTTGCTTTGCAGGTATGATTATTTAAAGGAAATAAATTTAGTTTCCTATTTATCTTATTATATAAATAGGAAACTAAGTTTATTTCCTTATTATTATTATTAGTTATATATTTTATTTTATTATCTTACAAGCTCCAGCACTCTTGAAAGCAAAATAATGGATTGAAATTAAAATTTGATTCAAATAATCATCCTCCTGCTCTTATCCTACTCTAAGTGGGGTCGGCACAACATGTACGTATTTTACGACCCCTCGATAAAAAAGAGGGTGGTCTATTCTACTCGACTGGACACCACACGGTGGGTCAACTTAGCTTAGTCGCCTTTTATGACAGCTCGGTAAGAAATGAGGGTGGTCTATTCTACTCTGCCGGATACCACACGTTCGGTCAACTTAGCTTAGTCGCCTTTTATGACACCTCGGTAAGAAAAAGGGTGGTCTATTCTAGTCAGCCGGATAACACACGGCGGGTCAACTTACCTTAGTCGCCTTTTACGACACCTCGGTAAGTAATGAGGTTGGTCTATGCTACTCAGCCAGATACCACACGGCGGGTCAACTTACTTTAGTCGCCTTTTATGACAGCTCGGTAAGAAATGATGGTGGCCTATTCTACTCTGGAGGATACCACACGGTGGGGCACTTACCTTAGTCGCCTTTTACGACACCTCGGTAAGTTATTACTTATTTAGAATAGACCAAACTTATTAGGTTGGTCTATTCTAGTCACCCGGATACCAAACGGCGGGTCGATTTACCTTGGAATTTGAAATTATTACACGCTAAAGTTGGTGTTATTTTGCAATTAAATTTGTGATAATTAGGATAGAAAAAAATCTCTCACCGATGCAAAGCCCACCGAGGCCACCTCCGTTAGGCGTGTGCGAGTCAGTACCGATCATCAAAAGACCTGGGAAAGCGTAGTTCTCGAGTATGATCTGATGAATAATTCCAGAGCCTGGTTTCCAGAAACCCACACCGTATTTCGCACCCGCAGTTTCCAAGAACTTGTATACTTCTTTGTTGATATCCTATTGCAGGACAGTATATTGAGTGAACAAAAATTATATAAAAGTTGCCGTAACACGTTTTCCAGTCTATTTGTATATTTTTTAAGTACTGGAAGGTCATATCTGTATATGATAAAATTAATATGTAAATCATTGTGAATACAACATAAACTTACTGTACAAGCATTTGAGACCAAGCGGTTTGAATTATTTAATTATTTTAGGTTTAGGTTGACTCCAACCAAAAACAATTATAGTAAAAGAACAAGGCAATATATACATATGCAAAATTTCATAAATATTATTGTCTTTTTAAATATACCATATTCCAATATGTTTCCCGACACTCTTAGGGCTGCTGGAAGAGATCGCTTATAGCGATAAGATTTCCTTTGTACACATTGTTTTTGTTTAAATATTTTATCGATTAACTTGTGGTATATAAATAATTAAATAAATAAATAAGGCAATATATGTCGCCTATAATATTTTCAATAAAATGCCATTCAAATTAAAATATACTAAATAAGTTAATGGACAAAAAAATTGGAAACATATGCTTAAGTTATTTTATTTAAGAGCATCTTAGTATTTTGCATATATGAGTAAAAATATCTTTTTATGAGCAGGAAGCTTTCGCGTTATGCTAAATCTTCTACATGTTTTTATAGTCTTAAGTAGTAATTTAATTATTTTATATTGAATAATAAATAAAAAAAAACAAAAGAATCGTTTATTTATTTCAAATTCTGGCGATTAAGTCTTTCTGTCCATAAGTAAGTATTGTCAAAACAAACCCACAATATGAAAAAAGTTATTTTGCTTTCCCAATTCCCCATATTTCATATTTTCCATAATCATATTATATTTTTGTTTGTTATTGTTTCACAGCTAGTCTGCTGTACTTATATATTTAGCTAACGTTTAGAATATAAATATCTCGCTTTTCCTTCCAAAACAGAGTACATAAGTGAGGCTACTTTAAGTCTTAAGTTTAACTAGTGTATATAAAACAGGTCATATGAGAGAGAACAAAGAGAAATGGACTAAGTCAGTAACAGAATGGTAACCAAGACAAATTAAAAGGAACAGAGGTAGACAGACCAAACGCTAGGATATTAGGGACACAGCAGGACCATTGTGGTCGAGGATAGCAAGGAATCGCACTGAGTGGAGGTCGTTAGAGGAGGCCTTTGTAAAAAGACAAAAAAAAAAACTAAAGTAACGGCCTGTTACTATGCCCACAGCTGGGTTAAGGCCTCCTCTCTCCGTTTTTGGAGAGAAGGATTTGAGCTAAGACCTACCACGCTGCTCCAATGCGCATTGGTAAGTTACACATATCCCTAGAATTCTCTAGAGATATGCAGGTTTCCTCACGATGTTTTCCTTCACCGAAAAGCGTGTTATAAATTGCAATTATCAATTAGACACATAACTTTTAATAGAAAAACTCATTGGTGCCTGCCCGGGGTTTGAACCCATGTCGTCTTTAGAGTCGCACGGTCTCACCGCTAGGCTATCACAGCTTCTGTCAAAAGACAAGCTATGGAAGAAATAACATCGGTTGCCGACTAAATATGAAAGTAAATTAGGAATCAAAAGTAGTAGTGTGTAAAAATAGTATTTATATATTAGCAATAAAGGCTTATTTTATTTTATCGTGTAGTATCCGGCAGAATAGACCACCCTCCTTTCTTACTGAGGTGTCATAAGAGGCGACAAGGATAAGTGGACGTCAGGCAGGCGGCCGGTCATAAAATACGTGGCCAAATCATATGACAACATGTTTAACATGTTGTGCAACTTAGAGTGGGATACGGGCAGGCGAATGATATCTTTAGAACTCTTTACCAGATAGCATCTTGAAAGATTCTCCTTCTTTGCACATCTTCAAACTTAGACTAAAGCAACACTACCTGTCCTCGCTGTCATAACTTATATCTATGTAGGTTTATTATATTTTGTATTAGTATTACCTTATATTATATATATGTATTCTATTTTATGATCATAAGAAAGTCAGTTTATCCATATTTAATTTATAATTGTTTTACAGTGTTTTTAATAATGTATCCTGTAACTATTAATGTACCTATACTACGTTTCCACTTCAGAGATCTCTTATTAGAGATAAGTAATCCTTTGTACTTGTTTTCTTTTACCTGTATTTTCTTATATATTTTAATTTTGGTACTTAAATAAATAAATAAAAATTATGATGATGAATATATAAACCTTAGCTCTCGCCAAATCCTTGTCGCCGCCGATCTGCGCCTCGATCAAGTGATCGCAGTGAATGGTCGAAGGAACAGCTACTTTAGGTAGTCCCGATGAGATGAACTGCAACATGGCCATCTGAGCTGTGGCATCTTGCATGGCCACTCTGTCCGGACGCAGGCGGAGGTAACTAGTGCCTCGCTCGATTTCCTGTATTCATTATGAAATATCAGTAGCGAATATCATTACCGAATGTTAACACTGTGACTCTTACTAAGGCATCAAGTTTTAAAACCTTAGGCATCAATGAGTTTTTCCATATAAACTTGTGTACTTAATTAATATTTTTTATAACTTTTTTGGCGAAGGAAAACATCGTGAGGAAACCAGCCCAGGAATTCAGGAGAATTTCTGTTATACGTGTAGCTTACAAATTTACATTGGAATGGTGGTGAGGTCTAATCTTCAACCTTATGGTCCAAAAAAAAGAAAGGCCCAGCAGCGGTTTAGTAACAGACATACATATTTAATTCATAATAGGTCTGTGTTCATTTTTTAAATTCCTAAGTAATCTATTGGATTGCGATGTATTATAATTAAAAAAAATATATATATACAAAGTAGGAATCGACATTAGCTTGTGGTTCCTGCTTTGCACCTTGCAAAAGTATGTAACTCGTTTGTCAGTTTGGTTATAAGATTCTATAATAAAATTGCGCAATCTACTTTAACTTTACCATTACAGCAGTTTAAAAACACTATTATAAAAAGGCTAATACAAAAAGCCTACTATACTATTGAGGTTTAGTTAGACCATAAGAATGTGTGGATATACCTACTCTTCTACCCTGTACAAGACATTTCCAACTATATGGAACTACTAATAGGAATTATTCTTTGAAAAGAGCAACCACAGAGTTTCTTGCTGGTTCTTCTCAGTAGGACCAGCTTTCCAAACCCCACAGTAGATGTTGACAATTCAAAAGCACTTGTTTACAAGTTTACTTGAATAAACAATATTTTCAATTTGAATTTGAATATATCTTGTTTGACATTCAATTCAAACGCCTCATGCATAATTGCAGTGCACATTGCCAATTCATTGACGAATCTCTAGCAATGAACTACTACTACAATCATTGACACTATTTGACCCAAATACCACTGACGGATAAAATGAAAGCGCTATTAACAAAGTAGCAGGGTCAAATCTCATTTATAATGTGTATGCCAAGTTCATTGCAGACGGGAAAAAAGAGAGATAACAATTATCCATAGAAAAAAATTCAAAGGTTAAATAGTAACAAATGTGCTCCATGATATCAATTGCATTATTTAATATAAGACTGCTAAATCAGATGATGAATGCTTTTATTAATTCTAAGTTTATTATAAATGTGATTTAGACTTACTATTATAACACTAGAACACTGCAACTACCTAATAATTATTTTATAACTTTAAGAAAGTGTGAAAAATAATGATATCATTTCAAAACATATGTATTCCATATTATAATATTCTTCTATCTTTATATATTTTAAAATCTAACAAACCATACAAGCAACTAGCACATATGTAAATGTAATAAAAATTATTGATACATGTAAGTCTAAGCAATAAATGTGAGATACAAAAATTAGAAATTGATATTTATGTCTATATGATCTATCATCAAGAAAGTAAATAAAAAACAATCTTTACCTGCCCTTTGGGATCATCCAGGTGAGAATAGAGGACTTTCTCCGATAAGGTCATATCACGACCTAACCTTTTCTTTACAACTTCCAATGTCTTCGACAGCTTTTCGTACGGCAGTGAAACCTTGTCGAATTTTGACATAGCCACCTAAAACATACCATAGAAAGGTAAAAACACTGAAACACTGTACTTTTTTCAAATATTTCAACTTGACATTGATTACATAACTGCATAAGAAAGTCACTGAAAATGATAGAAAAATGGACTTTCTCGTAGTTTTGTGGTACCTGAGCAGCCGCAGCAGTAAGGGGAGATACACTGAAACATCTTTGCTGGATTTCCACGAGAGCTATCCTCGTCCTGCTACCCTGAAAATTAATACTGCGGTAAATGGGCGTTATGTGTTGGTTTCATATCGTAAATAATTAAATCGTAGTAAACAGGATCCGGTTATGCGCAGCTTACCCATATTGACCCCTATAAGATTGGTCAACGTGCTGTGACCTATTCATTCATCGACGTTATCATCGTACATGACAATATTGATAAGGTTGTAAATAAACTTATTAATATAAAAGAGCTCATTCTTTTATAAAGTTCTGGGTTTGTATTTAAAAATCTACACGTGGATAAAAAAATAATTTAATAAAACTTACTTGGCCATGCAAAACTCTCATACAGTGAGCCATGGTTGCGGGACTTCTGTATGTCTTATTAATTTAATAATAAACAAATTTATTTAATTAAATATAGGCAACATTTATATCACTAGATCGTTGTCTCGATATTTACGCAGTATAATTTAAAAAATTTAATAGCTGCTCACTGACTCCAACCGCTTCTGCGGAATTATTTGGCAGATTGATTTGGCACTTCGCGTCTTGGCACTTGTCTCGTGATAGGTTGTCAGCCTTAGAAACTTTACCAACTTTCTTACGGTATTGAACATACTTAAAATTTAATTCAAAAATATGTAATGGATATATATAAATAACTAAATTTGAAGTTGTCAAATGTAATTTTCTAAAATATTATAAATAGTAATTACCACAGGGTTTTAAGTTTGGCAATGTAATGAAAGGTATATTACAAAACACAATAACTGAAAAAAAAGTTAAGAACAACCTATTTACAATAAAGTGTACGTATCATATCAGAAAAAAATATGCATTTTTAATAACTATATTCCGTATTTAATGTATAGAAACCGGCTATATCCTGTCTTATTATATTGGGTTAGCCCGACTAGTTTCGAGCCCATTCGGGGCATTTATTCATGAGCTTTTTACACGACTTTATCTCGTTGCCACGCGTAACTAGTCGGGCTAACCCGATAGAATAGGACGTCAGTATAACCGGTTTCTATACATTAACTATGAATTCTACTCACGATTATTTAAATTTAATAAATACGTTCCATATTTCATTTATTTAAGTTATTGAAAATACTGAATGAAAGACTTATTGCACTTAATAGATTAACATCTAAAGCACGTACGATTTTAAAGACAATTAATGGAACTCATTTCTGGGGTTTAAAACAATAGTCTTAAATAGGTAATTAATGTTATATAGAGTAATTGGTGAACTACGCACTATATGTTATATACGCAATACAAAACTGCTATTTTATCAATGTTTATAAGGTGCAATCATTTCATGCTATAGAAGATGATTATTTCTATATACTAATAATCATATTTGTAGACCTTCAATACGTATATCATAATCTCCTCCAAAACATAATGAAAACAAAAAATTTGAATTCTGAAGAAGAGTGGTCTAGATATATCAGGTAAAATACTATGTTTTTAATTAAATGTAGGTAATTATTTAGCTTTACTGTACCAACATTAAACCAAATCTAATTCTACAACATGACTACTTACTACATGTAAAAATTAGAATACTAGTTTAATTATATAGTTTGATTACATTTTGTAATATTTATATTTTCTTTTAGATTTAATAAACACTAATATTAAAACCCTTTAATTTTTTTATCAATTATAATGTAAATTTTAATGTATCTCATTTCTCAACGTGAATTAAGATGTCACTTTGACGTCTGTCATTCTTATAAAAAGAGTAGATTTGTTTGAATGTACTATTATTTTATAAAAAAAGTTTTAATTCTGTTTACGTTACATTAGACTTTTAGTCTTATGCTCTAAATAAAATCCAATAATAAAATGACTAATGCAACTATACAGGTAAACTCTTATTCTTAAAATAAAAACATTTAAGCTGTCCGTTTAAAGATATTTTTATTATCAAATTTCAGTATTCGTTTCTAGCACCACAGAGTCGTCATAAATCATAAAGCTTTTTTTTATTACGATTTAAAAAAGCGTATATGTATGGAGTAAATATAATTTGGTTTATTAGAAAAGTCTTTTCTGGCTCGAAAGTATCTGCCTTCTTAGAGTGGAGAGTTGTATAATTGATAGCCCAAATGCATTTTTAAAGTATTATCTTACTATAAGTTTATTTCATTTATTGCATACATAGAGATATCAAAACTTTGTATTACATCACAGGTTTAGCAATTAAAAAAACATCATCATTCTCCTGCCCTAATCTCACTCTAAGTGGGGTCGTCACAACATGTTACAAACATATTATCACGTGATTTAGCTACGTATTTTACGACCGGCCGCCTGCCTGACGTCAACTTACCTTATTCGCCTTTTACGACACCTCAGTAAGAAATGAGAGTGGTCTATTCTATTCTGCCGGATACCACACGTCGTAACAATTTAAAAAAAAACAACCAACTAAAATATACACAAAAATCCTTAAATATCATTGTATTTCCAAATTCTTACATGGATATTTGTTTTGTTCTAGGAAATTGAAGGCATAGATGATTATTGGGGTCCAGCTTTCAGGTCTGTGTATGAAGGAGAGGGCGGCCATGAGGCTTTTGTGCAGCAGCTCGATGAGCGCATACAACAACATGACAAAGAAATTGAAAAATTGTGTAATTTTTACTACCAGGTGTGTAATAATTCAACTTATCTAGTGTGAGATTTTAGGGTTTATTTGATGAACTTCGTTGAATGTATATCTATGAATGTATATGTATGTATTCATGTATACCTATACATGTTAATAATAATTATATTGAAAATTAAATATAATATTATATGCTTTTGTGATGCTTTCACTATTATTGTCAACATTCAACTAATGTAAATTTTGTTTAATTAAGTAAAACATTTTGTTTTTCAATGAAACTTTCAAGAACTATTGAGTTGTCAAAGAATAATCAGATATGAAAATAGCTATGACTAGTTCAGTGTGTTGATTATATGGAGAAGAACCAGTAAGAAACATGGTGGCCAATGTTATCAATTTTAATAGATTTAATAAGCTGTCCACAACTCAGTACACTATGCTTAGAACCTGTAGATTGATGGTTAATCAATTCTTGGCCTCGAATGATGGTTAACTTGCTATGACTTACCAAAAATTTTTTTTAATTAGTTTTTAGTATACTATTGTCATAGGTAATAATTCAATTTTAATTTATGTATTGTTTAATTTTATGTGATCCTTGTAAATGGAAAATGCAGCATGTGAGCAACTTATTATTAAACTTATTATTTACATTATAGATAAATATGTTAATTTTCTAGTAGAAACATATTTGTAGTACACATATATTTCCTCTAAACATATTACATACTTACTATTAAAGTGACCTGCTACATTGTAATCCATATTTCAATACTAACTGTGATATCAGTCTACAAACTATTAAAAAAGTTAGTTTTCCTTTTTAAGTTATGGGCCTTATTAATGAGTTTTGTAGGCACAACTCTATGCTTTATGGTAATTAGGCACATAATTTTTTTTTTTAATTTGGTTACTTTAATAAGAAGAGTGTGATATATACTACTTGGTATAGGATACTTGTATATATTATATACATTCAGGACTCCTTGCATCATTTTACCTTCCATTCATAAGGTTTGCTTTATATTTTATGGATTTCTTGTACCCCATATTGTTGTGTTAGATATGCATGTAACATTACTTGGGACATTCATTGAATCATAATTAAGCTATGATGTGGTGCTGTCCGATTTGTATTATGATAAAAATGCAGTAAATATATTACAAATGACATTTTAAACCTTCTTAAATTTTAAGGGTTTCATTGATTCTATTCGAGAGTTGTTGCAAGTGAGGTCTCATGCAGAAGAGCTGCATGCTGAAATATCTAATGTTGATGCCAATGTCAAGGATTCTACTGAGAGTAAGTCGCTCATTTCACTTTTTATCTCAAAACAGCAACTAACTATAAAAAAAAGTAAAGTAAAGTAGCGGCCTGTTACAATCCCACTGCTGGGCATAGGCTTCCTCCTCCGTTTCTGGAGAGTAGGGTTGGAGCTAAGACTTACCATGCTGCTGGAATGCGGATTGGTAGGTTACACATATCTCCAGAATTTTCTAGAGATATGCATGTTTCCTCATGATGTTTCCCTTCACCGAAAAGCGTGTGATAAATTGCAATTATCAATTAGACAAATGAGTTTTAATAGAAAAACTCATTGGTGCCTGCCCGGGTTCGAACTCGTGTTCCCCTTGAAAGAGTCGCACGGTCTCACCGCTGGGCTATCACAGCTCTTACTAACTATAAACACATAATGAAAATATATGGGATACTTACACACACAGTTGTCTGTCCCCAAAATTAGTAACTTAATACTTGGGTGATGGGCGAGGGACAACTGGCAAATATAATCATACTAGCTTTTAACCGCGACTGGAATAAACAGTAGCTTCTGTCATTCTCCAACCCTGCAAATATCTTAATCACAAAAATCAGGGGGTCAATTTGCAGTTCCTATTGCAATGAATCCGCTACGCGAAAAGCCAACGATTTGGGATTCCTTTATGGATTACTGCTAATAAGCAAAGATATCACTTGCGCTGAAAAAAATTCTAACAAAACCATATAAAAATATTAAAATCTCTCCAGGTTATCCTTTGGATCTCCTGATATAGTTAAAAATAAGACCGTATATAATCATTTGTTTTAAAAATCCAAACCGTTCGCTTAATAACTTTTTAGTGTAACAATTACTTTTTATAAAAAATAATTCTCTTGAATCAATATTGATACAATTAATGCTTATATATCAGGGTAACATATGTATATAATTTTAAATACGAACAGATACATAAATACATTCTGATTTGACCAACAATCTTTTTTTATAAAATGTAGGCCCTCGGTGGGATTCGAACCCGCGACCTCCACAGCTAAAGACAGAGTTGCTGCCACCCGCACCAAAGAGCCAGACGCGAGTTGGTCGTGACAGACAGACTTAATACTTAACTAACACTGATGTTGGTGGCTGTTAAATGGGATAAAAGTTCATTAATATTATCTCAATAAATCAGTTCTCTATCTTCCAAACAAAACAAGAAATATTTATATATTTAAATCAAATCAAATCATATTTATTGTAAATACAGTAAAATCGATGTTACAAGAATCATAGTCCAATGTATTCTACCATTAAATATGGTGTATAATAATCTATAGTAATTATTATTACCAATAATTTAAATTATATGATAAGTAAGATGTCAAACTGAATATAATAATATTAATAAAATAATACAGTATGAGGTTTGTGCATGTGTTTTTACGAATCCTGCACGTATCGGGTATGAAAACGGATAGTCCACTCTACATTTTACATATTTTCTATTTACTTTATCGCAAAATTTTATTATTACTTTTGTACCTATAACATGCTCCATTTACGCTCAGTTTTTTTCCTATTTTACACATAACCTGCCAACTTTGAAATCTTCCAAACCATCGATGGAAAGATGACCAAAACCATACACACGCACAGATAGAAAATTTTAATATATATTGTTTAGTAGTTATTGTTTATTTTATTATTAGTTTTTAGTGTTTTTTTAAATATACGTCAACCTTTTTAAGGTTTATGTACTAGAGCCGAAGAGTTAATCAGAGCTCGGCGTGTTGAACTAAATATAGCTGCCACTATAGAGAAAATGGAGTTATGCCTTCCACTACTTACTACGTATTCAAAGCTAAAGACCCAAGTTGACGCTAAGAGGTGAGTTTGTCATGCAAGCTTTTGCACGAAATTTTGTTTGTTACTACGTTGTTGAAAGTCAAAAACATTCAAATCCATATTTATAATATTAAATGATTTATAGAAGCAGGCGTTACTTTGCGGAATTCCATATTACAAGCACTATAACAGAACTACCTTGCTATAATTCGCACGGTTCAAGCGAATGCATGCAAAGCTAATGTGTATGAAGCTCGACGACGAAACTGTCGAGATTGTGGTGGTGGTTGTGTGTGCTGCGTGTGTGCATTGTTGCTGGTGGAGGCTTGTGTTGCGTGTGTAAGGTGCGTGGGTTTTGCCTGCTTTATACACATTAATTTTGCATGCATTCGTTTGACCCGTGCGGATTATAGCAAGGTAGTTCTGTTATAGTGCTTGATTATAATATTAATAAATATGAATATTAATATAAAAGTAATAATGAAATTATTTTACTATAATCTGCAATTAAGTGAATAGAAATGAGTCAACAAAAGCTTCAAATAAATTTTGAAGTCCCTACTGATGACTGTTGAGGAGTTCCCTCGTCTGGAGCCAACCCTGACCACAGTATCCTGTCATACTTATCATAAACATACATTGTCATCTTGACTGGACCAGTATGTTCTAGCTCCATCGGATACCGGGAAGTGGGTCAAATATTAAATAAAAGTTTTTAAATATATATAATGCTAAATGTAAAGTGGACTATCCGTTTTCATACAAACATCGCATCTGACAAAATCGCAAATCAGCTTTGCGATTGGAATGGAGTCTATCTCCTGACGATGCTTCGGTTGCAGGACGAAATGATTTTTGAGTTTGTGATAGTGAAGGTGTGTAGTGCTTGTGTATTGTGGTGGCGGTGGTGGAGCTTTGTTTATGTGTTTTTACGAATTCTGCATGTATCAGGTACGAAACTGATAGTCGCCTCTACATTTAGCATTATATATATTTTCTAATTACTTAATTGCGGATTATAGAAAAAATAAATAATTACTTTCTTTGGGGACGGACGGACAGCCGTGTGTGTAAATGTCAATGTGTGTGTAAAATTAGAATCCCAACAAGTCTTATATATCAGCATTATATATCACCTAGTTTTATAACATTTTATGTGAGGGTAACGTAAATATTTTCCTTACAGATACTATCCCGCGTTGAAAACACTTGAACAACTCGAGCATGTGCTACTCCCACGCGTGGGACCTTATAAGTGGTGCGCAAAAATCTCCTCCGACATTCCCCGACTTCGGCAGGCCATACAGGACGCTTCTATGGCGGATTTGCGGGACTTCCTCGAGAATATACGCAAGCTGAGTCCAGAGGTTCCATTCATTACCACTTCTACCCGTTCCTGCGTCTTTGCCCTTGTTGAAATCACAAAGTTATGGCCGTCAAAACTGTGACCCTTGCGAAATTCTACGATACAAAGACATAAGTTCCTCTATCTTCCAGTGAACATCGAAATCGGTTTAGCCGTTTCGGAGAAAGTACAATTAACGTCCGCAATTCTAAACGCTCGTCTTGCAATCTTTTGTACCAATCGTTTAACGGTATAAAAATCCGTTCAGTAGATATTGAGAAAATCGATCACGTATGTACATGTTTTCCTTCACCGAAAAGCGTGTGATAAATTGCAGTTATCAACTGGACATATAAGTTTTAACAGAAAAACTCATTTGCCTCTGCCTGTGACCTTCACAGATCGCATTTTCTCACCACAGGGGTATCATCCTATATAGATTTTTTGTTAAACCATACATTTTATGTATTGTTAAATTTAATTTTCGTTGAACATGTAATTTTAACAATAATATGTACAGGTTGGTGCAATGGCATTAAAGCAAACGCAAGAGATGCTTGGAAGAAGTTTAGATAATATTGTCAAGACCAGAAAAGGTGAGTGAAGTTTTTTTTTTGGCATAGTTGATATACGTTAACATTTTTAATCACTCAGCGGCCTACGCTGTTCGAAAGTTAAGACGATTTGCAGACGTCGAAACAGCAAAACTTCTTTATTTTGCTTACTTTCACAACATTATGTCTTATGGAATATTGTTATGGGGCAAATGCGCGGACATTGAAAACATTTTTGTATTACCAAAAAAAGCCATATCGACTGTGAACTGGCAAATTGTCCTATCTTATTTTTGTCAACTTTTCAGGAAGAAGAAAAAACGTGATTATTAATAAATTCGCAATCATTTTTATGTAATAGAAAAACAGGTAATTTTAAATATGTTTATTTATTTGAAAAAAATCTAGTAGATAATACATGTTGATACGGTAAATGATGGGCAGTGCTGTTAAAAGTGATTTGGATTAAAATTGAGATAGGATGTATTGCCGGTTCACAGTCGATATGTGGCATGTACAATTTAAATTTGCGTGATTCCCTGAGAGAGAAGTTTAAGGAAATGGTATTTTTTGGTTTGGGTATAGATTCTATAATAAAATTCCGCAATCTACTTTAAATTTACCATCTACGCGGTAAGAAAGTAATGCACATCGAGGCTCAGAGAGAGAAATTGACTAGATTCTGCTTCATAGAGCATCGTCTCTCTCGCACAGACTGACGAACCCGTGTGTGACAGTGACAGCGCTCTACCAAACCGAATTGGCCGGCTGTTTCGTTCTATGTCCTCGATGTGCATTATTTATTGCCGGGTACCATACCTTCTAAGCTACTGCTACTAATAAATATATTGTATGTAATTTAAACAGAATCCGCTTCTCTTGGTACATCAAGTACGGAGAGCAGCGGCCCGCAGTGCCCTCACGAGCTAGTCGATTTCAGCCCGTTGCATAGATGTCTGCACATACATAGTGTGCTCGGAGCTAAGAATGAATTCGTGCAATATTACAGGTAAACAAGTCAAGTTTAAAAATGCTTTAAACAAAATTTCATTAACCGTTGAGCAGCAGGCCTACTGTGAACTCTTATTGCGACTCAACTGAAGACGTAAATGAAATTGTTTTCAAATGATTTATAGAAGCAGGTGTTACTTTGCGGAATTCCATATTACAGGCACTATAACAAAACTACTTCGCTATAATCCGCACGGGTCATACCCGTGAGATTGACCCCAAAGAAAGTAACTTAATACTTGTGTTATGGGTGACGGACAACTCGTGAATATACTACATGTATAATTTTAAATACATACTTAAATACAAATACACACCCAGGCTCGAAGAACCAACAAATTGTTTATAGAAAATATTGGCCTTCGGCGGGAATCGAACCCGCGACCCGCGGAGCTGAAAGTGGGATCATACCCACTTCGCCAACAGGTCAGTCAAAGCAAATTGTCAACCATTGATATGTTCTGGGTTATCGATCAGGGCTCAGCGGAAGCAACAAGCGCGACTTGTTTTAATCCCGTCATCAGGCAACCTTCACGACTCAATACAAAGCATGAAGAGCTACCTTAACGCAGTCCTTGGCTTCTTCATCCTTGAAGAGCACCTCCTGACTGCAGGAGCCGGTCTGGTCTCCAAGGACTGGCTGCTGGACACCTGGAGCATGTCTGTGACCAAGGTTGCTTCCACTCTGAGGACCAACACGTCTTTGATCACCGATCCGACTCTAATGTTGAATATTAAACGGCAGATTGTGCTGTTTATAAATGCGTTGAAGTAAGTGCTTTACACCTATATTTATTACATACATACATTCTCCTGCCTTAATCCTACTCTAAGTGGGGTCGGCTACGTATTTTACGAACGGCCACCTGCCTGACGTCAACTTACCTTAGTCGCTTCTTACACCTCGGTAAGAAATGAGGGTGTCTATTCTATGCAGCTGGATACCACACGGCACATATCTTAGTCGCTTCTTACGACCCTTCGGTAAGAAATGAGGGTGGTCTATTCTATGCAGCTGGATACGACGCTGCACATATCTCAGTCGCATCTTACGACACCTCGGTAAGAAATGAGGGTAGGGTCTATTCTATGCAGCTGGATACGACGCGGCACATATCTTAGTCGCATCTTACGACACCTCGGTAAGAAATGAGGGTGGTCTATTCTATGCAGCTGGATACGACGCGGCACATATCTTAGTCGCATCTTACGACACCTCGGTAAGTAATGAGGGTGGTCTATTCTATGCAGCTGGATACCACACGACAGATACCTAAGTCGCCTCTTACGACACCTCGGTAAGAAATGAGGGTGGTCTATTCTATGCAGCTGGATACCACACGGCACATATCTTAGTCGCTTCTTACGACCCTTCGGTAAGAAATGAGGGTGGTCTATTCTATGCAGCTGGATACGACGCGCCACATATCTTAGTCGCATCTTACGACACCTCGGTAAGAAATGAGGGTGGTATTTTCTATGCAGCTGGATACGACTCGGCACATACCTAAGTCGCATCTTACGACACCTCGGTAAGAAATGAGGGTGGTCTATTCTATGCAGCTGGATACCACACGACAGATACCTAAGTCGCCTCTTACGACACCTCGGTAAGAAATGAGGGTGGTCTATTCTATGCAGCTGGATACGACGCGGCACATATCTTAGTCGCATCTTACGACACCTCGGTAAGAAATGAGGGTGGTCTATTCTATGCAGCTGGATACCACACGACAGATACCTAAGTCGCCTCTTACGACAACTCGGTAAGAAATGAGGGTGGTCTATTCTATGCAGCTGGATACCACACGGCACATATCTTAGTCGCTTCTTACGACCCTTCGGTAAGAAATGAGGGTGGTCTATTCTATGCAGCTGGATACGACGCGGCACATATCTTAGTCGCATCTTACGACACCTCGGTAAGAAATGAGGGTGGTCTTTTCTATGCAGCTGGATACGACTCGGCACATACCTTAGTCGCATCTTACGACACCTCGGTAAGAAATGAGGGTGGTCTATTCTATGCAGCCGGATACCACACGACAGATACCTAAGTCGCCTCTTACGACCCTTCGGTAAGAAATGAGGGTGGTCTATTCTATGCAGCTGGATACGACGCGGCACATATCTTAGTCGCATCTTACGACACCTCGGTAAGAAATGAGGGTGGTCTATTCTATGCAGCCGGATACTACACAGCACATACCTTAGTCGCCTCTTACGACACCTCGGTAAGAGATGAGGGTGGTCTATTCTATGCAGCCGGATACCACACGGCAGATACCTAAGTCGCCTCTTACGACACCTCGGTAAGAAATGAGGATGGTCTATTTTATGCAGCCGAATACCACACAGCACATACCTAAGTCGCCTCTTACGACACCTCGGTAAGAAATGAGGATGGTCTATTTTATGCAGCCGAATACCACACAGCACATACCTCAGTCGCCTCTTACGACATCTCGGTAAGAAATGAAGATGGTCTATTCTATGCAGCATAACATTTGACAACATATTTATAACATGTTGTCACGTTTGAATTTAAACTATCGTGAGTGGTATTCATTATTAATGTTGAGAGACCGGCTATACTCACGTCTTATTTTATCGGATGAGCCCGACTAGTTTCAAGCCCATACGGGGCTCTTATTCATGAGCTCTTTACGCGGTGTTATCGCGGCGGGAACTGTATGGGCTTGAAACTAGTCGGGCTCATCCGATAAAATAAGACGTGAGTATAGCCGGTCTCTCAACATTAATAATGTTGTCACGTGTTATGAACATGTTGTCACATCATGGTCGGCATGGTCGGCACAACATGTTTATAACATGTTGTGCCGACCCCACTTAGAGTGGGATAAGGGCAGGAGGATGATGATGTTGTAGATTAACAATAATATTGTCATCATTAGTTTATCACCTATTATAAAATACCAGAATTAGTCTCGTTAATTCTATCAAGGTTCCGAAGTTGCATGGCAGTTCAGCTCTTCTTTAAAACTGTGCCGAAGGTCAAATTGAACTCCGGAGGTATAAATATAAAAAATAAAAGTAAAGTAGCGGCCTGTTACAATCCCACTGCTGGGCATAGGCCTCCTCTCTCCGTTTCTGGAGAGAAGGGTCGGAGCTAAGACCTACCACGCTGCTCCAATGCGGATTGGTAGGTTACACATATCTCCAGAATTCTCTAGAGATATGCAGGTTTGAAGCTGTGATAGCCTAGCGGTGAGAGTGAGGTTCAAACCCCGGGCAGGCACCAATGAGTTTTTCTATTAAAACTCATCAGTCTAATTGATAATTGCAATTTATCACACGCTTTTCGGTGAAGGAAAACATCGTGAGGAAACCTGCATATCTCTAGAGAATTTTAGGGATATGTGTAACCTACCGATCCACATTGGAGCAGCGTGGTAGGTCTTAGCTCCAATCCTTCTCTCCAAAAGCGGAGAGAGGAGGCCTTAGCCCAGCAGTGGGCATAGTAACAGGCTGTTACTTTACTTTTTTTTACTGTTATGCAGGTTTCCTCACGATGTTTTCCTTCACCGAAAAGCGTGTGATAAATTGAAATTATCAATTAGACTGATGAGTTTTAATAGAAAAACTCATTGGTGCCTGCCCGTGTTCGAACTCGTGTTCCCCTCGAAAGAGTCGCACGGTCTCGCCGCTGGGCTATCACAGCTATAACAGCTATCTGTAAATATAAATATCTATAAATATAACTGGAATTTAATAAATCGCTTTGTCTAGATGTTACGGTCTCCCCACCGACCCTCTGCCGCTACTTCTACAAGAGATGGCTGAACACTATACGGAAGTTTTGATGCAACGTTGGGTTCTAGTCTTTAGGGAGATATTGGACAACGCTACTTTCTCTCCTATTGAGGTAGATAATAATAAACAAATTCAATTTTTTTTTCAAATTCAAAATATTCTTTATTCAAGTAAACTTGTAAACAAGTGCTTTTGAATCGTCAACATTACTGCTGGTTCGGAAAGCTGTTCCTGCCGAGAAGAGCCAGCAAGAAACTCGGCGGTTGCTCTTTTTAAAATATAAATCTTAGAACTAGTTACATTTATTTATTACTCTCTTGTACAGGGTAGAAGTGCACCTATATCCACACATCCTTATCTTCTAAGTAATCTTCAACAGTATAGTAGGCTTTCTGTATCAGCCTCTTTTTAACAGTGGTTTTAAACTGCTGTAATGGCATGACCAAAATTGATTTCGGAATTTTATTATAGAATCTTATACCCAAACCCACAAACGTTTTACGTACTTTTGCTAGGCGCAAAGCAGGAGTCGCAAGCTTATGTCGGTTCCTACTTTGTTTATTATATACATCACCTATCGTTTTATAATTCTTTATATTTTTATGTACAAAAATTACATTGTTTAACATGTACTGTGAAGCAAATGTAAGAATACCTATTTCCTTAAACTTCTCTCGCAGCGAATCACGCGGACTTAAATTGTAGATGCCACGTATGGCTCTTTTTTGTAATACGAAAATTTGTTCACTATCCGCGCATTTACCCCACAGCAATATTCCATAAGACATAATGCTATGGAAGTAAGCAAAATAAACAAAAAGCAAAAATTACATATACATGACTGGCCCATTGGCGCAGTGGGTAGTGACCCTGCCCTCAGCTCCGCGGGTCGCGGGTTCGATTCCCACCGAGGGCCAACATTTTCCATAAACAATTTGTTGGTTCTTTGAGCCTGGGTGTATGGTATTTATGTATGTATTTAAAATTATATATGTAGTATATCTACCAGTTGTCCGTCACCGATAACACAAGTATTAAGTTACTTTGAGGACGGACGACCGTGTGTATAAGTGTCTTTAAAAATACACTCATTGTGAAACTTACGTTTGTAGATTAATAGTGTCAATCTTGACGATATTCATTATTAGTGTCTTATTCTTCGTAATAAATCATCGGAATAAGGAAGGAAGATTTAGTTACCGTGTGGTATCCGGCTGAGTAGAATAGACCACCCTCATTTCTTACCGAGGTGTCGTGAAAGGCGACTAAAGTAAGTTGACGTCAGGCAGGCGGCCGGTCGTAAAATGCCTAGCCAAATCATCTTACAACATGCTTAAAACATGTTGTGCCCCACTTAGAGTGGGATAAGGACAGGACAATGATGATGAAGGAAGGAAGATTTTGAAAATTCCATCGAATCCATTTCATTAGTCCTTCCAAGGAAAAAGAGGTCCCCGGACCAATAATGGAACATTGTCTGTAACGCTATTCCTGTAAGTGGTCCGTGTAGTAAACAAAGGATACTTGTCTATGGCTGAAGAATAAGTAATATATAATAATATATAATAGTATATAATAATAATACGGCTTTGCGATTTTGTCGTGTAGTCTATCTCCTGATGATGCTTCGGTTGCGGGGCGAAACGATTGTTGAGTTTGTGATAGTGAACGTGTGAAGTGCTCGCGTATTGTGTTGGCAGTGGTGGAGGTTTGTGCATGTGTTTTTAAGAATCCTGCATGTATCAGGAAAAAACGGATAGTACACTATACTTTTGAATTTAAACTATCGTGAGTGGTATTCATTATTAATGTTGAGAGACCGGCTATACTCACGTCTTATTTTATCGGATGAGCCCGACTAGTTTCAAGCCCATACGGGGCTCTTTCTGGCGATAACACCGCGTAAAGAGCTCATGAATAAGAGCCCCGTATGGGCTTGAAACTAGTCGGGCTCATCCGATAAAATAAGACGTGAGTATAGCCGGTCTCTCAACATTAATAGTACACTATACATTTAGCACTATATATATTTTCTATTTACTGTATCGCGGATTATAGCAAAATAATTTTATTATTACTTTTGTATTATCTCCGCAAAGTAACGCCTAATTCTATAAATTCAATTAAAGTTAAAAGATATATTTACAACAAGCAACAAAGAAACAATATAAGTTTCTTTGCAGGTGGAAAATCAGGAGCAATACGACGCCGTTATGAATAAGTTCCCGTACGACGGTGATGAATTGGAGACTCAGCCTTTTCCAAGAACGTAAGAAGTTAATAGGATATTTTATAATCAAATTATATATTTGAAATAACGATAAACTTTTTTTCTTACGAAAATATTAGTATTAGTAACTTTATTATTTTAAATTTAATTTACTATCTGTGCCAGCGGCCTCGCCCGTGTGGAAATCAGCGTGTCACAATTTTTTTCTAGAATTCAAATTTTAAACATAAAAATTGTTATTGTGTGTTAACCATTCGAGATAGAGACATGCTATCGCTGACTTTTTTGTAGTATTTTTATAGATCTACAATTCTCTAGTACATTACTTTAGCGTGTCTCTGCTGGTTTACGCAACGCACGCGACTAAAGCTCCCAGCAAGCAATTTTTTTTACAACTGCACGATCTTTTTAACACAATTTACATAATAACGATATGTATTACATAAACCATCCGAAAGTATTGCACTATCTTTTGGTGAAAACCGTACAAAAATCTGTTAAGTAGATTTTGAGAAAATCGATTACATACAGACAGACAGCTTTTTGGGACTTTGTTTTATAATAAGTATAGATTTACCTCAACATACTCTCTGAAATATAACCTATAGAAGACAGATAGACAGGCAAGCACTAATCATATTGACCCTTGACGAATCAAAAGTGCTTTGAAAAGCTAATTAGAATCAAGATTATTTTGATTTGATTCGATATAGATAGATTGACTGGCCCGTTGGCGCTGTGGGTCGCTGGTTCGATTCCCGCTGAGGACCAACATTTTCTATAAACAATTTTTTGGTTCTTCAATCCTGGGTGTGTATTTGTATTTACGTATGTATTTAAAATTATATATGTAGTTGTTTTGAATAAATTTACGCGCGCGACGCGACGCGACCGGCCGGATCAACGACCTTTATGCATTCGATTGCCGACGCGAGCGGCCGACAGTTAGTGATGTTTCGAATACGATAAGGACAGGCCGCGTGCGCCTGTATACGGCATCCTTTTTCTTACGCACGTGTGTAATTTTGCGTTTCGGGTGTTATTCTCAGATTTAGTGACGCGTTTAATCAGTGAAGCGTTTGAGAAGACGCGACAGTCCACGGTTTTAGTGCGCGTTGGGTTACTATTCCCCGATATAGGGACGATTCGATAACGTGTGACCTTACGAAGGTTGTGTGCACACCGGGTGTTATTTAGACGATATAGTGAAGTGTATACTCAGGGAGAAATAGACATTACGTGTCCATGGAAGAGTGCTGAGGCGAGCCAACGGTTTCGGGAATCGGCCAAGTACATACAAGCACACACACACGTACACATATACACGCGATGATTCATGAGACCGGACCACATACAGCTGACGACCGCATAAGGTAGGTTGAGACGCCGAGACGACGGGCCCAGGTCCTGGAGGTTGTTTCATCCATCCGCACGTTTGCGCGGAACAGTAGTATATCTACCAGTTGTCCGTCACCCAAACACAGGCAGGAGTATAGGCTCCACGAAAAAATCGTAATGCGATTTTGTAGTGCATCCCATATATTTATTTATTTATTTAGATCACTCCTAAATGAACAGGGGTTATGTTCATCCACAGATTTCCATTTTCAACTGTAGTGCCGGACGTATATGTTCAGGTGAAGGAATTCATATATGCGTGGCTTATGTACTCGGCCGGGCTCGGCTTAGGCGGTGGGCGGAGGGCGGCCGCGGCTCGGCACTCAGCATCCTTGCTCTTGAGCCGATCTTTCACAGGCTGTCTGTCCGCTCTGTTCCGCCGACCGCTGCCGCTTATGCAGTTGGTGCAGGTATTTATTCACACTATAAAAATAAACATAATATCCTAGCTCTGCACCTTCTCTCGTTCTCATTTCCAAACAGTCCTATTTTGTTAAAATTTAAATTATAGTATTCATAGTTAATATATAGATACCGGCTATACTCAGCTGGAAGCTGTGATAGCCTAGCGGTGAGACCGTGCGACTCTCTAAAGACGACATGGGTTCAAACCCCGGGCAGGCACCAATGAGTTTTTCTATTCAAACTTATGTGTCTAATTGATAATTGCAATTTATCACACGCTTTTCGGTGAAGGAAAACATCGTGAGGAAACCTGCATATCTCTAGAGTATTCAAGGGATATGTGTAACCTACCAATCCGCATTGGAGCAGCGTGGTAGGTCTTAGCTCCAATCCGTCTCTCCAAAAGCGGAGAGAGGAGGCCTTAGCCCAGCAGTGGGCATAGTAACAGGCTGTTACTGTTTTTTTTTGTTTTTTTTTATACTCACGCCACGGATGGGCTCGAAACTAGTCGGGCTAACCCTATAAAATTAGACGTGAGTATAGCCACCGGCTATACTCTCTCTATCTATATTAACTAATCCTCTTTTATTTCTGTTCTCTTCCTCTCCCATTCTCCGCCTACTCTCGTCATCTTTTCCAAAATGTTCAGTAATGCATTGTTTTTCCCTATTCTCAAAATAAAAACGAGAACTTTTTTATCTTATATGTTAATCTTGCTAAATTTAATTAATATTGCTCCACCGGATTAACCGTAAATGATTAACAGACACACAGACGTTCGCATTGAAATTATTAGTGTTAATTTTGTTATAGTGAAGTATAGTATCCGGCATTAAATAATGCACATCGATTTTTAGAACGAAACAGCCGCCCAGTTCGGTTTCGTAGAGCGCTGTCTCTGTCACACACAGGTTCCTAAGTCTGTGCGACAGAGGCGATGCTCTATGAAGCAGAATCTAGCCGATTTCTCTGTCTAAGCCTCGATGTGCATTATTTATTGCCGCGTACTATACTTGTTACAGATTATCGTTGACACGCAATATTTGGAGGACGCTACGTCATTCTTGTATGAATTCATCAGTAACATTACCGGTTCAGAACCAGTTACGACCCAGGTATGTAATTGTTACTAATATATGTCCAATTTCGGCGTAGTAAGTCTGAGATATGATAGCCCAGTGATGAGACCGTGCGACTCTTTCGAGGAGGTCACGGGTTCAAACAGGCACCAATGAGTTTTTCTAATAAACTTCATCATCATTCTCCTGCTCTTATCTTACTCTAAGTGGGGTTGGTTCAACATGTTACAAACATGATTTGGCTACGTATTTTATGACCGGCCACCTGCCTGACGTCAATTTACCTTAGTTGCCTTTTACGACACCTCGGTAAGAAATGAGGGTGGTCTATTCTATGCAGCCGGATACCACACGGCACATACCTTAGTCGCCTCTTACGACACCTCGGTAAGAATGAAGGATGGTCTATTCTATTTCGGCGTTTTTTTTTCTATTAGACTTATGTGTTTAATTGATTGATAATTGCAATTAATCGCTTCTCGGTGAAGGAAAACATCGTGAGGCAATCTGTATATCTCTGGATAATTCTAGTGATAATATGTGTAACCTACCAAATCCGCATTGGAGTAGCGTATTAGATTCAACCCTTCTCTAAAAAAGCGGGGAGAAGATTCCTTTGCCTAGTTGTGGGATAGTAGCTGGCTTAAAAGGACTGCAATTAGTATTATCCTAGAATAGAATAATTTTATACTAGTAATCGCTCAGTGGTTGAAATTTGTCCATAATTCAGTAATAAATGATTCATCATCATAGTTATGATTGTGTTTGCCACTCATTTAGACAATAGATTGTAGAGTTATTATAGTACCCGGCATTAAATAATGCACATCGGTGTGTAGAACGAGACAGCCGGCCAGTTCGGTTTCATAGAGCGCTGTTACTGTCACTCACGGGTTCGTCAGTCTGTGCGACAGAGACAATGCTCTATGAAGCAGAATCTACCCGAATTCTCTCTCTAAGATTGCATTGATGTGCATTATTTATTGGCGGGTACTATACTAGAGTAAGGGAACCATAGGCAAGCCTGTGAGTGCGAGTGTCCAACAAATAATTAAAGAGGGAAGATGATAAACCTATATATATCTTTGTCAAATCACACATAGATAAATATTCACGCATTTTAATTTAAATACTTAAAACAAATCATCATCCTCCTGCCCTTATCCCACTCTAAGTGGGGTTGGCACAACATGTTATAAACATATTATCACATGATCCGGTTACGTATTTTACGACCGACCGCCTGCCTGACGTCGACTTACCTTAATCGTATTGTAAACCTCGGCAAGAAATGAGGGTGGTCTATTCTACTCAGCCGCATACCACAATGCGGGTCAACTTACCTTAGTCGCCTATTACGACACCTCGGTAAGAAATGAGGGTGGTCTATTCTACTCAGCTGGATACCACACGGGATTGAAATATTTATAACAAATACTAAAATTTAAATACTTAGAACAATGTAGAGTTGGACGCGTAATAAAAGGGCGAAGGATAACTAGCCTCATTTGCTGTTTCTTTCTATGGATACATTTCAAACCAGTCCAGTACTCCAGTATATTAATTCCATGGTCATTTTAGATGGCAGGAAGTATGTTCCAAGCAGCGCGTGATGACGCCGAGCAACAGATCTGTGATAATCTGGAGAAGAAAGTGGACGAGTTTCTCGACCTTGAAAACTATGATTGGTTACTGGGTAAGGTTATAGTATAGAACTAGGCATTACTTTATAGATTATTTTGTTCTAGGCATAGGCCGCCTCTCTCCGTTTTTTGTAGAGAAGGGTTGGAGCTAAGAAATACCACGCTGCTCTAATGCGGATTGGTAGGTTACACATATCTCTAGAAATCTCTAGCGTGTAAATTGTAATTATCAATAAGACACATAAGTTTTAATAGAAAAACTCATTGGTGCCTGCCCGGGGTTTTAACCTATGATCATCTCTAGAGAGTGACACTGTCTCACCGCTGGGCTATCACAGCTTTTTATATTATATATTTTACCTACTGCTTTGAAATTTGGAGTCATAGAAATAATCTCTCTGACAGTTGAACCTAGCGGGCAAGCCTCTTCATTTGTCACTGACATGCTCAGCTACCTCACCGGAGTGCTGACTTCACTTGAACAATTGCCGGAGCGAGCTAGGTTTGTATTTTTATTTTATTTATTTAAAAAACTTTATTGCACATCTATACTTGTTATAAAACAAAGTCCCAAAAAGCTGTTTGTGTTTTTGATATTTGTACGGTTTTCACCAAAAGATAGTGCAATACTTCCGGATTGTTTAAGTAAATAGTACATATCGGTATTATGTAAATTGTTTGAAGAGATCGCGAAGTTGTTCAAAAAACTTGCTTGCTGGATGGTTTGTCGCGTGCGTTGCGTAAACCAGCAGATATACGCTAAAGTAATGTAGTAGAGAATTGTAGATCTATAAATATACTAAAAAAAAGTCCGCGATAGCATGTCTCTATCTATCACGGTTAACTCACAATAACTACTTTTATGTTCAAAATTTCGTAAATCACTGAATTCCATGCGGACGAAACCGTTGTTGGCACAGCTAGTTCAAATAATAAAACAGATACAGATCTCCTAAAGAGACCTAGGTACAGCACTAGAAATTTTCAGTTGGAGAAAAAAGCAGAGGAATCATTAAACAATAAATAGCTAATTTACAGAATTAAGAGTAACTTTGCGGAGATCCATAATACAAAAGCAATAGTAAAATTATTTTGCTATAATCCGCGGTAAAGTAAATAGGAAATATATATAATGCTTCATGTAGAGTGAACTATACGTTTTCATAACTGGAATATGCAGCATTCGTTAAAACACATGCACAAAACTCCACCACCGCCACCTCAATACGCAAGCACTACACACGTTCACTATCACAAACTCAACAATCGTTTCGCCCCGCAATAGAAGCTCATCAACAGATAGACACGACAAAGTCGCAAAGCTTTGCGATACATTTGCGATAGTCCACTCTACATTTAGCATTATATATATTTCCTTTTTACTTTATCGCGGATTATAGCAAAATAATTTTACTCCGCCGTGTGGTATCTAATTGAGTGGAATAGACCACCCTCATTTCTTACCGAGGTGTCGTAAAAGGCGACTAAGGTAAGTCGACTTGTCGTGTGGTATGCGGCTGATTAGAATAGATCACCCTCATTTCTTACCGAGGTGTCGTAAAAGGCGATTAAGGTAAGTCGACTTGTCGTGTGGTATCCGGCTGATTAGAATAGATCACCCTCATTTCTTACCGAGGTGTCGTAAAAGGCGACTAAGGTAAGTCGACTTGTCGTGTGGTATCCGACTGATTAGAATAGATCACCCTCATTTCTTACCGAGGTGTCGTAAAAGGCGACTAAGGTAAGTCGACTTGTCGTGTGGTATCCGGCTGATTAGAATAGATCACCCTCATTTCTTACCGAGGTGTCGTAAAAGGCGACTAAGGTAAATGAACCACCGTATGGTATCCGGTTGAGTAGAATAGACCACGCTTTTTCTTACCGGGGTGTCGTATAAGGCGACTAAGTTGACGTCAGGCATGCGACCGGTCGTAAAATACATAGCCAAATCATGTGACAACATGTTTGAACATATTGTGCCGGCCCCACTCAAGGATGATGATGATATAGTAAAATGATTTTACTATTACTTTTGTAATAAATAGCTACTCACTTAGTGGTTTCTTAATTAGGGTGGCAGCTGTCCGAGCTGCAACCAATCGCATCGCAACCAGACTTCGCAACCTGCTATTAGATCCAGCTGTCCGGCAGATATCCTCAGGGGCTTTATACCAGTTGGACCTTGACGTGATACAGTGTGAGCAGTTCGCAGCCGGGGAGCCAGTGCCGGGGCTTAAGGAGGGCGAATTGTTGGAGCATTTCGCTAGCCTAAGGTAGGACAATTGTTTAATGACTCAAATGCAAAAATTTTCTTCGTTGACGCATTTTTCCCTAGACAGATTAAACAGAAACGACGGTTGAAATAAACTAGTAGGACTGCCAACTTTCGAAACGAATTCAATTACTAATTAAAATTCCATAACTTGTACTCTATATTGTTTTTTCATATCGTTCACCTACTCAACCATAGATGGCGCTGCACAGTGTTATAATGAATCGAAATTGCGCTAAGGAGATTCTTTGCCCCAGGTATAGATAGGGCACTGATTAATTAATAAAGTGTGATCACATCACGTTCGCCAATGGCACACTCGGCAAACACACACACACACACACACGCACGCACACACGCACGCACACACACACACGCACGCACACACGCACGCACACACACACACACACACGCACGCACGCACACACACACACACACACAAACACACACACACACACGCGCGCGCACACACGCACACACACACATACAAATCATGGGTTGGAGCCATATAAGATTTATAGTGGTTCAGTATATATGCATCTACAAAGCCGAAACTAGCCGATTTTGTCTCTCTTAGCCTCGATGTACATTATTTAATGCCAGGTACTATATTTTTAAAATATACATCTCTTCGTAGGCAACTTCTAGACCTCATCACGGGTTGGGACTGGTCTTCCTACCTCCATGATGTGGGAATCGAGGGTGGAAAGTACGCACTAGTTACGCCGCGTGACGCCGCAACCCTCCTCGAGAAGCTAAAAGAGGCTGAACAGAAATCATCTGTCTTCTCCGTTTTGAAGAAGAACGAAAGAGACAGACGGAAGTTGTTAGATACTGTGCTGAAACAACTCAAGCAGTTGCAAAACCAAGATGGATAAATGACCAGTCATTTTATTAACTGTATTTACTGTAACTATATTTGTTCTTTGTGATGTATAAATATTATATGGAAAATTAAATGTTTTTCTTTTTAAAGCTTTTGTTCTTGCAATGTGAAAGTGGAATCTTGCATGTTAAATTAGAGCCTACTTCCTGGTTTCCGATTGAGTTGAAATTTAACATTCTGGTTCAGTCGCGATGACAATGTATGTTTATGATAAGCACGACATGTACAACTAATTATTAAGATATAGGTACAAGAACCTATAATTGTTTTATTGTACTATTACATATTGTATTATTACTTTTTTTTAACTAAAAAAAAGTATTCTCATTCATCAAAAAGTATTCAAATCAAATATTCTTTATTGTACAACTGTACAATAAAGAATATTTGAATTGATTTGATTTGACATTATTTATTTATTTATTTATTAATACTTTTTGCGTACAGAAAAAAAATACATACATATTATATGTACAAGAAATTACAAGAAATTATTTGCAGAAACTTGCAAGGGCGGTCTTATCGCAACAGCGATCTCTTACAGCAACCCGTATGTTCTTAAAAGGATCTTAGAACAAGAATAGTTTGGTGCGACACAAATATCATGGAAGATATTTTGTATATATACATAAAGTATAAGAGATTACACAAATTTGAATACTAATACTACACATATACTGTATAGATCCATACTTTAATACATATTCCTATAGTATAATACATACTAATATTACCTATAATATACTAAATATTAGGTCCTTACATATGAAATTGGCGTTTTCTATGGGAGGAACATAAAGTCGTTTTTTTTAATGAAATATATTTAATTAATCAAAGTATGTACCATTGCTATGTATGCACTTTTGCCATCTCATAGGTAGTTCATTGATCCCCTTACTAAAAAAACCATTCGGGCGAGAATCAATAAAATCTTTAAGGCGGTTTGGACTGCCCCATCGGAGTTGAATTTTTTTCCTTGCAAGTAGTTATCCAAATTGCGAAAAAAATGGTAATCTGTTGGAGCAAGGTCCGGAGAGTACGGTGGATGTCTAAGACATTCTAATTGAAGCTCCTCTAATTTGGTAGCCGTCTGTTGTGCAGTGTGTGGTCTAGCGTTGTCCTGAAGCAGCAGTGGCCTAGAGCGATTGACCAGCCTCGATAGTTTAGCAGCTAGCTTTTCCATCATGGTTTGCAGTTGCTGACAATAGATATATGCCGTAATCGACTGGCCAGATTTAAGAAAGCTTTAGTGAACGACACCGGTACTAGTCCACCAAACACTTACAAGCAACTTTTTTTTAGTCAATTTTCGCTTAGGGCAGGATTTGGCTGGTTCGCCAGGGTTCAGCCATTGCGATGAGCGCTTCCGATTATCGTAGAGGATCCACTTTTCATCACAGGTAATGATTCGATTTAAAATTCCTTCATTATTGTGCCGGTTGAGTAACGTAACGCAGCAGTCGACGCGCGTTTGTCGGTTTGCTTCACTCAATTCATGAGGTACCCACCTTTCAAGCTTTTTCACCTTCCCAATTTGCTTCAAGTGGATTAGAATAGTTTTATCACTAACACCGGAGCCTGCAGCTAACTCGGACGTGGTTTGCGATGGATCCGCTTCCACAATAGCCTTCAATTCTTCATTATCAACTTTGGTCTCCGGCCGTCCACGAGGCTCGTTCTGCAGGTCGAAATTTCCAGAACGAAAACGTTGGAACCAAAAACGCACTGTGTGTTCTTTTGCGACACCGTCACCATACACATCATTAATCCTTCGAGCCGTTTCTGCAGCACTGGTGCCACGGTGGAACTCATACTCGTAAATAACGCGATATTTCATGTTTTCCATTTTGTAAACAGAGTGACACAAAGAAAAAACAAAAGAAGAAAAAACAAATGAATTAGGGGGTTTGAAACACAAATGCATGAGTAAATAGCTGTATGAATTTGAATTTGTAATTCCTAACCATAAAGGTAATATTTGAGATCAAAGTGGCCAGTACGACAAAACGCCAATTTCATATGTAAGGACCTAATACTAATATTAACATTAATGTGTTGCCTGGATTGGCTCCAGACGAAGGTACTCTGATTACCATTAAGGGTAATGGTAAACAGTAGGCACACTGGATTTTGTTAAAAACGTTTTGACTTGACTTGTTTATCTATTATTCTCTCCACTAGAACCTTCGTGGAGATTAAGTAAGCGATTAATTAAAAATTTCTGAATTGGTTGAACCTTTCTTTTTTTTCTTAGTTCATTATTCTCTAGTGTTTAATTTTAGGTTTATAATTTGTGACTTTGTAACTAAGAATGATGTGTTCTTCTATAATTGGTACTACATACTTAATTTAAAACTATATGGGATATATGTTGGATGATTTATCGTGTAATGCTGTTGAAGATCCGAATAAATAAATAAATAAATTTGCGCTTCAAAAAATTTATGATACTTTTTTAAACATTTTTTTTAATGTACATAACAATAACTACATAATATCCTTCGTACTGTAACTATAGTAGTTAGATTTCAATATATTTTTTATATTTATTCGACTCTATTATATAATTCATATTCATATTATCAATGTCTGGTACGCTACTATGGTAAATGCACTGCAACAATTTTGATAAAATTTGGTACGATTAAAGCTCATATACCAGGCTAACACGAAGTATAATGAAGTTACTGACATACAAACTAATTTCGCACGACTATTAACAATCTGTTATAATATTAGTTAGGATGTATAATTTTACAAACTTGTTCAAGCAACTCTGCACCGAACAATGGAACGGAACGTCAGTTCACCGTTTTTTGAAATTCAAATTGTAATTTGTCAGATCTTCGCAACATGTTATACGTCTCTCTATACTTTTATAAAATCCACAAATTAAAAATAATTTAAACCAATTTAAGCACGCCTTGTAAGGTAAGGTAAGGTCCCACTGCTGGGCACAGGGCCTCCTCTCTCCATTTCTGGATAGAAGGGTTGGAGCTAAGACCTACCACGCTGCTCCAATGCGGATTGGTAGGTAACATATATTCCTAGAATTCTCTAGAGATATGCAGGTTTCCTCACGATGTTTTCCTTCACCGAAAAGCATGTGATAAATTGCAATTATCAATTAGACACATAAGTTTTAATAGAAAAACTGCCCGGGGTTTGAACTCATGATCGTCTCTAAAGAGTCACACGGTCTCACTATCTGGGCTATCACAGCTTTTAGCTCGGCTATCACAGCAAAAAACTTAAGCCCAATTATCGCTTACCATTCTTTCAGTTGGTTTCAACTGTAACAGGAGTGGAGTGTCGTTCATCGACAAGGAAAAATATGGTGGCACGGATTTAAAGTAATTCAAAAAGCTTAGTCGGTTATGAGTCATTGAAATGTCCGAATTGTATGTTGTGTAAACATTAAATGTGTATCGGATCTAGGGTTGGCAACTTTTTTTTAATTAGGTACCAAAACTGCTTAACTATAATTTGTCTCACTTATTAAGTTAGGTTGCTGGAAGAGATCTATCTCAAAGGGATAAGTTCACCTTTGTACACTTTTTTTTATTAATATATTAATATTTTTTTATTAATTCTTAGGTTTTTTTGTGGTACAAAAATATATAAATAAAGTATATTTAGGTCTGAGAAGGATATTAAACAATATTTTAGATAAATTTACAGTATTTTATTTATTCAAGCTCATGTCTTGAATTTCTCGCTCAACTTATTTTTTTAACCTTCATATGCCTTGCGACAATTAATAACAAGAAATAAATCTTATTGTAATTTGCTTTTACCCGCAATTTAGTTCGTGTGGACTGTAGTCTTGGAATAAACAGTAGCTTCTTCTAGCGTCGGGTTACAACCCTGCAAATATCTCCATCACAAACAACTGAGGGAGATTTATTGTTTTCTCAAGAGTATAGTTTTATTATTTTAGTAAATAGCCCGTATGAGGTAATGTAACTCGTATATATAAAAATGACTCAGTTAAATTTATCTAAAAACTATCTAAAATCTATTATATAAAAACTTTATTAAAATAACTTTATCGACGTAAGGCAAACCGCGTAATATAGAACCTATTTCTTTAATTTACGGAATTGACTTCGACACATATTGAATGAAAAAAGCTTGATAGTTTGATAATAGATAGCGTTTTTCTTTTTCCTATCTTATTCCTGTTGATTAACAGGATTACTATAGCCTATGTGTTGCCCTGGTATATAATGATTGTCCCAAATTTCATTGTGTTAACGTAACAGACAAACAAACTTTCGTATTTATAGTATTAGTAAGGATATTTATTTTAATTCAAGATTAAAAGCTGGTAACCCTAACCGGTGTAAAGAAATCAAGCTTTAATGAGGTTGCGAAACTAAAATCTAGATCGGCGTCAGATCGTATCAGAAGCTTATCGACGATCGTGCTCGCTGGCAAGGTCCCTTTTTGTGACCTTATGTATTTGTATAGCGCATGTATGGATGATTAATCTTTTTTTGCCTAATTAGAAAGTTGTAATTTTGGAATTTAGACTATGCTCAGTCAAAATAATTATGATTACATTTAGCTATGAAATAAAACATGTCCTATAAGCTGTGATATACAAGCGGTTAGCCTGCGCTTCAAACCCTTTTTTTATTTAATCTTATTTTTAATTGATACTTCCAAAGCATCACTTTTTGGTGAAGGCAAACATCGTGGGGAACCTGCATATCACTGGATATTTCCGGGGATATGTGTAACCTACCTATCCACATTTGGGCTGCGTGATTGGTCTAAGGCCCAATAAGAAAGGGGCTTTATAAGAAAGCTCAGAGTCGCTCAACGGGCGATGGAGCAAGCTATGCTCGGAGTGTCTCTACGAGATCAAATCATGATTGAGGAGATCCGTAGAATAACTAGAGTCACCGACATAGCTTAGCGTGTCGCGAAGCTGAAGTGGCGATGGGCAGGGCACATAGTGCGGAGAATCGATTTTTTTATTTTTTATTTTATTGTTTAACTCAGGTTTACATTTTTGTTAACATTAATAATTTCGCCAAACTATATAATAGTTTGTTGGCGAGTACATACATACACGCTCAGCTATCTAATGAAAAAAAAAAAAAATACAAAAAACATGCGCTTAACACTATTTTCTCTTATACATTACAAAGTGGTATTATTATTTATTATTACTACTATTACTGAAAGCATATCTATGAAATAATTCTTTTAGTCTACTTTTAAGAACTCCTTTACTGATTTGCTTTCCCCAATCTTAAGACCCCAGCGCGATGAGCGCTGGGGTCTTAAGGTGCTGGAACGGCGACCCCGCACCGGAAAGCGCAGCGTCGGTAGACCCACTACAAGATGGACAGACGACCTCAAAAAGGTCTCAGGGAGCAACTGGATCCAGGCAGTGTAAGATCGTGCGGTGTGGCGATCCCATGAAGAGGCCTATGTCCAGCAATGGACGTCCATCGGCTGACGAAGAAGAAGAAGATTGGTCTAAGCTCCAATCCTTCTCTTAAAAATATGAGAGAGTAATTCTATGCCCAGAAGTGGGAAAGAATCTGGCCCCACTTTTACACAGATACTGTAATTTCTTGAAATGTGAACAACCCATTAATAAAAACAAAACACGGAAGGTGAAGTAGAGAACCTTTTAGAAAAGAATTTTTAACCAGCGTCTACGTAATTTTCTTCTTTGAAACCGATAAAAAGTCTATTACCGGCGCAGTACTGTGCCCTACTTAATATATAAATAAATTATCATCAAATCGACCGATATCAAGGAGGTTATCTCCTTATTCATAATGCAAATATTGCGAAATATATGAGTCGTGATATAATCATGTAAAGTTGAATTTAGCTGTTTTATTTTTGAAAAAACTAGCATTTATTTATATATCTGCGGAAACACTTATACATCAAGGACCTACCTATATCTCTGGTAGTTTGTCACCTTATAAGTAGCTATGCAAAGTTAACGGTCGACATTTATTTCGTATAAAATATTATTATAATTAATTTTATAATAAATTGAAGTATTTATAACCGCAGTTTAAAAATAATTTAAATCTTTGAATATTTAGAATAAAACTCTTCAACCATACTATTTGTTGACATCAGTTGTACTCTTTTTTTAAAGATCGAGATGTTTTATGTTGTACTAATAATCACACCTATAACAAAAAGTAAATAATATAAGGTTTCGAAATGTCCTGCTGGCGGCGTATGTTACGTATCCCCTGGAAAGCCTTCAGAACGAATCCATTCTCAGTGAGCTCAAGGTGAAACAGAGACTCTCAAGCATATGCGTCCAGAGAATTCTCCAATACTTTGGACATATTGCTAGAAAACCCAGCAATAGCCTTGAGAAACTCATGGTCACTGGGAAAGTAGACGGCAAGAGATCTAGGAGCCGGAGCCCAAAAAGATGGACGGATCAGGTGTTTGAACATCTGGACATCAAACTGACCTTGGCTGTACACAGTGCTGCTGACCGAGAAAAGTGGCACCAGCTTATTCATAATAGATCTGGTCCATCACGATGCTCAGCTGTGAGCAAACGACTGTAGGAAGAGAAACAAAAGGTATAAACCGTCAATTCTCATACGTAGAAAACTTTATTGTTATGGATTTGATAACTCCAAATCCGCATTTGGATGACTAAATTAAATAAAGTATCATTTTTATTTCTTGACTGGCATTGTTATTTTATCTCATAAACAAAATAGCAATTACGGGTTAGTGAATTTTATTAATAGAATTTTGTGAAATGATGGCAAAACATTTCTATTGTCTTTATACAGCTTAATAAGTTAGCTTAGTAAGCAGTTAATTGCGTTACCACATCCATACTTATAAAATAGAGTCCTAAAAGCTGTCATGTAATGTAATCGATTTTCTTAAAATCTACTGAACGGATTTTTGTACTGTATTCACTAAAAATGCAATACTTTCGGATGGTTAAGATAAACAGTACATATCAGTATTATGTAAACTGTGTTGAAGAGATCGAGCAGTTGTTAAAAAACTTGCTTGCTGAAAGTTTTAGTCGCGGGCGCCGCGTAAACCAGCATAGTTACGTTAAAATAATGTACTAGAGAATTGTAGATCTTTAAAAATACTACAAAAAAGTCCGCGATATGTCCGCATGTTTCTATCTCTTACGACTAACTCACAATAACTACTTTTATGTTCAAAATTTCAATTTGGAAAAAAATATGTGACAACTGATTTCGACGCGAGCGAAGCCGCTGGCGCAGCTAGTTATAATAATATATAAGAATTAGTTACCTATTAGTAATGCGTTTAATAATTACTTATTTTCGATGCAATGTTTCAACGTTTATACATTTTTTTTGATAAAACAAAATAATAAACGTTACAACTACGTTTAAAGTAAAAACTCAATATCGATAATATAAAATTAAAATGTTAACAGGAAGCTAAGGACGACGAAAAGTGACAATAAGGTGAACTACTTTGCACTTTGTTGAGGTCACAAACAAAAAATATTTTAATGATTTCATTGCAGCGTAGTGAAATATCAGAGGTAATAGAAAGTCATTTTGGTTGTTTGGTTGGCCTGTGCACTAAAGTTGCATTTTATATCATCATCATTCTTCTGCCCGTATCTCACAGGGTCGGCAGGGTCGGCGTAACATGTTTTAAACATGTTGTTTATATTCAGTTTGGCAAGTTATTTTACGACCGGCCTCCTGCTCGACGTCGGCTTAATCGCCTTTTACGACAACTCTGAGAAATGAGGGTGGCGTATTCTATTCAGCCGGATACCACACGTGGATCAACTTGCCTTAGTCGCCTTTTTACGTCACCTCGGTAAGGAATGATTTTTCATCGAAGGTTTTATTATTCACTTGTATTATATCAATTAGCTGTGATAGCCCAGTGGTGAGACCGTGCGACTCTCTAGAGACGAACATAGGTTCAAACCCGGGCAGGCACCAATGAGTTTTTCTATTAAAACTCATGTGTCTAATTCATAATTGCAATTTATCACACGCTTTTCGGTGAAGGAAAACATCGTGAGGAAACCTGCATATCACTAGAGAATTGTGGAGATATGTGTAACCTGCCAATCCGCATTGGAGCAGCGTGGTAGGTCTTAGCTCCAACCCTTCTCTCCAGAAACGGAGAGAGGAGGCCTATTCCCAGCAGTGGGATATTAACAGGCTGTTACTTTACTTTACTTACTTTTATATCAATTAAAAAAAAACTATCATGATTACTTTTAAGTTATGATTTCAGTATATTCTCCGAAGGTTAATTAAGTAACTTACATTGATCGGATTACGAGATTTAAATAAACAATTTTGAAGTACTCTCAAACAATATATTATTTTTTTATTTTAAATAATTACGTGCAAGCCAGATCGAAACGGAAATTAAATTCAAGTTTAACCGAAGATTATGGACCATAAATAAAACATAAAGTCAGCTATTGCCGCGAAATGTAGGTTAAATTTGTGTCAAAGTCACTGAGTCACGCGCGATCGAGTTTTTTAATAATGCACCACATAGACAGGTATAACTATGTACGGAGTGGTCTCGGACTCTTCTAAGCTTTATTTGCTCAAAAGCTTATTCTTGAGGTCGACTTCAATTAACGCCTTAAGTCGATATCCAACATTACAGTAATGCAATATTCCTTACTAGCATTTTAGTTGGATTCATCTACCAAAGATATAGGCGTCCTAAAAGCGTCCTCTATGACTTTGAAAATTGTATACTAACCGTACATATAGTCACTAACAGTACAGCACATATAGTCTTTTTTAGCGAATGAAACGACTGCCAATTCATTTGACGGCATAGCAAACCATAACCCAGTTATACCACCAGCCTTTACTACGTTGCCATAATGTTACAATTACCAGAGCTCTTCTACGCTAAAATGAAGCGCCCGACTCTCGTATTTACTCACTTACACCAATTTTAAATGTGTACAAAAAACACAAAAATACAATTGTATCGGTCAATCAGTGGTAAGGACATGGTAGATGCTGAGGAACGGTTGTACTCAATTTGTTGTTCAACTAGTTTAATTTTATCCGAATGCGCGAGAAGGCGGACGTCTTGTTTAAAATAATAAGCCAGCGCTATTTCATATAGAGAGCGTTGCCAGATTTATCATACTAGTTGACCACGATGTTCGCAAACAGATTGTAAATAACGCAACAGTTGAAAACTCTCACAGAGACAACATGTCCGTAAAAACATTAACACTCACACATTTATATAGCGATAATAAAACTTCTGTATGCTTTGATGTCTGTATTTAACCACTGTATTATATTTATTACAAAGCACCTGAATGATAAACGTGAAAAATGATAAAGGAACAGGAAGGGGAGAAGTTATACATGGACAAATATAGGTCCGGCCTCACAGGAGGCACCCTTAGGACGACGTTCCCCGACGCTAGTAGAGCTTCTGCGCTCTACTCTCTGCATTTCACAACCTCGGTGATGCTTCTGCGCTCGCCCGTCCCGCCTGGTGACGCTGTAAAAGCCATTAGAGCTAACAGCATACAGACAGTTCGAAAAAAAAAATGGACAAATATAATCTCAAGAAGTTACCACAGCCAATACTATCTTCATTGTTACTCAAACTAATTTATATCAACTAGTTAAGTAGTGGGGCGCGTTATTTCTAATTAGATAGCTCTAACTGCGTCTAATAGTTAGATCTAAGATGTTTCTTAAGATACTGTGGCAATACTGTCGCCGTAGATGTGACTTCTGTATATTGTAAAGTAAAAAAAAAAGTTTCTCGATTATTCTGGACTAACCACGAATACACGATTGCATCTACGGATCTTTTATTTATTTGAAACTTATATGCTTAACAAAAGCCGAGAGGACCTTAGAGGCGGCATCTTCAGGACAACTTACCCCGACGCTACTCGACTTTCTGTACAATTCTGGACATCCTGTACTTCGCACTTTTAACGATTCTATTGCACTCTTCCTTTACACCAGTAACTTTTAAAATCTGATAGTGCTTTAAAACAAACGTGAAAATCTTACCTAATTAAAAAAAGTGAAATTGTTCATACAGTAGCCAATCGCAATGTTCCGTTTATAATAGAATAGATTAGCTTTAGAGGGGGTGTAACATTGGCGTGACCACTTTACCTTCTGAGAAGGCCAGATATATGTAAAGTTATTACTGTACATAAATCTGGCAATATGTCACATAAGTAACTAAATCTTTAAATGAGCAATAAAAAAAATATTGATGTGGGCTGATTGTAAAAAGCATAAGTTCTGTTGGTCATTGCGTCTTTCTCATTTCTTACTAATATCATAAGATACGAGTGTGCTTGAATTGGCACAAAGACAATTTACGATATTTTACTAAATTATTATCACCCAATATCCTTTTTTTTTTAACAGGAAATAATCCCTTATGGGTACCACCACCCGACGGGGACGGGCGGTGGTTATGTCGGACTCGCACCGACTAAAACGACCTGTATGCTCCACCACGCTACTGACGGCAGGGACAGGGTACCTTATTTGACCCCATCCCCAACAGCAGCAACTCTGATCCCAGAGACAGCAACTCTGATCCCGGAGACAACTCCTCTGGGCGGGGACCCCTCAAAAGAGAAGTCCCCCTCCGCTAATTGGTGCATCGGGAGCACCAGATGCACCGACCGCCTCGGGGACCTGTAGGCCTGGCGTCCGATAAACATCACCCAATATCCTGCTATAATATGCTGCAATATAAAAGCTGTGATAGCACAGCGGTAAGACCGTACGACTCTTTAGAGGGGGTAACGAGTTCAATACCCGGGCAGGTACCAATAAGTTTTCTGTTAAAACTTATGTGTCTGATTCATAATTGCAATTTAACACACGCTTTTCGGTGAAAGAAAAAAAATGTGAGGAAACCTGCAAGATATATATCTTGAGAATTCTGAGGATATACATATGTAAACTACCAATCCGCATTGGAGCAGCGTGGTAGGTTTTAGCTCCAACTCTTCTTTCTAGAAACGGAGAGAGGAGGCCTATGCCCAGCAGTGGGATTGTAACAAGCCGTTACTTTTACCCAATATTCGTGATAACGGTATAAAAGTATAGATAGTTAATAAGTCTATGGGAACGCTACATTAGTTAAGATATCTTTCACATATACGACATATGTATCGCGACTCAGCAGAGCAACTCATTCGTTGATCTAGGTATTCGCTTCTACAATAAAATTCCTCCATACTAGACCAGTCTACAGATAGGTTTAAATTAAGTGTAAGAAATATGCATATACGTAAAGCATATCAAAAAATTAAAGAGCAACATCCGACCCATGTGGAAGCTTCATTAATCATATTGATCATTAGCGATTCAAAAGTGCTAACAAAGCTTAAATGATACTTTGATGTTTTTTTGTATTTATTAGCCTACTTTCACTTATAACAGGTTGTTGCGATAAATACTCTGATTACTTGAAATATTTAACTGTTACGTCTTTCGACCTTCGGAGAAATGTAAAGTATTTTTTAATTCTCGAAACTAGTTACGGATTAAGGAGTTTAATTTTAACATATTGCAAGAGAACCTGTTTTATTAATTAATAAAAATCTCAGAATTATAATGCAATATAAGAATGTATGTCTGTATAAACTTATTTAATTGGCAAGTTTTTACTATATTTTATATAGTATATATAATACACGCATTTTTATCGTCTAAGTAAACCTCAATAGTATAGAAGGCATTCTGTATTAGCCTTTTTTTAATAGTGATTTTAAACTGCTGTAATGGCAAAGTTAAAATCGATTGCTGATAAAATAAAGAAATTAAATCAATCAAGGCTATAACTGTTAATGGACAACAGGTAACTAATCCCAATGACATCGCTAGATGCTTTAATGAACATTATATTAATCTAATACATAAGAACAGTCAAAACTGTAAAAACACTAACAAAAATCATATTATGAGCAGTATATTCCTAAAACCTTATATTGTGCAAGAAATTGAACATATTATAATATCTCTAAATAATACAAATACGTCAGGGTCCGATGAAGTCACAACTAAAATTGTGAAATACTGCAAAAAAGAGCTGGCTCCGATTTTGACTGATTTAATCAATAAATCCTTTTATGAAGGAACATTTCCAAATTTGCTTAAATTATCTATTGTCAAGCCATTGCATAAAAAAGGCAATAGGAACCAGATAGGCAATTATCGTCCGATAACATTAGTGCCAGTCATGTCAAAAATATTTGAAAAAGCCATGTACAAACGTATTACTGAGTTCACTAATAAATTACAAATCTTCAAAAACAACCAATATGGTTTCCAAAGTAAAAAATCTACAACTCAAGCTTGTTTTGATTTAGTCAACAAAATTATAACATCTATGGATGCAAAGAAACATACAATAACCATTTTCATTGACATGACTAAGGCTTTCGATTTTGTCTCACATAAAATTCTTCTAGACAAGCTTGAAATGTCTGGAATAAGAGGACCAGCTTTAAATTGGATTAAATCATTTTTAACAGACCGAAGACAATGCGTACAATTAGAAAGTCTAAATAAAGAAAATGAGATAACTTTTATTAGATCAAAATACAAAGTTAATAAACATGGAGTACCACAAGGTACTGTTTTAGGGCCTTTACTTTTTCTTTTTTACATCAACGATTTACCTGACATTACTAATCATAAAATGATACTATTTGCAGACGACATCTCAATCAATTTAACGTGCAATAATAATGACATAAATAAATTTGAATGTGAAATTAATAACACTTTAAAATCAGTTATAGAATGGCTAGACAAAAATAATTTACAAATTAATATAACTAAAACAAATCTGATACAATTTAGGAACTATAATAAAAAACAAATAAAATTAAGTATAAAGCATGAAAATAATAAAATAAATGAGGTTACTGAATGTAATTTCTTAGGTTTACAAATGGACGAACATTGCTCTTGGAAATATCATGTAAACAATGTATGTAATCGATTAAATAGATTTGTTTATGTTCTACGTAGACTGACCTTAACTGTTAGTGTTAATACAGCTCTGACAGCATACCATGGATATGTATCATCAGTGCTTCGCTATGGACTCGTTATTTGGGGAAACTCAAGTCATGTAAATAGGGCTTTCTTAGTTCAAAAAAAATGCCTTAGAGCTATATTAAATATTCCACCGTACGAATCTTGTAAGCCGATTTTTAAAAAACTTAAAATCTTACCACTTCCTTGCATGTACATTTTAGAAATTTCAAAGTTTGTAAAAAACAATATGCATACTTTTATAATAAGATCAGATTTAAATCAAAAACGATCAATACGGTATCCAAATAAACTTATCCTTACAAAAATACCACAAACGACATTATTCAACAAAAATTGTTATGCAATGGCTATTAAAATTTTTAATAAGTTACCTAGTGACATAAAAGCATTACACACACATTATTTCACAAATAAATTAAAAAAATGGTTACAAGAAAAAAATTTTTATTCACTTGATGAATTTCTCCAGTGTGACAAGGAACAATTTTGATAATGATAATTAATAATGTAATAATATATTTTAAGTCTTTATTTATTGGACACTTTTCTAAATTTTAAAATCGAAAACTATAATTGTAGTTACTATAAATTGTAATTACTATAAGCTGTAATTGTAACATCCTGTAAACGGATTATATACAATAAAGATTTGATTTGATTTGATTTGCTGAGTTTTATTATAGAATCTTATACCTAAATCCACAAACGACTTACGTACGTTGATAAGGCGCAAAGCATTAGTCGCAAGTTTATGTTCCTACTTTGTCTATTATATACATCGCCAATTTATTAACAACTCTGTATATTTTTATATACAAAAATTTTATAGCTAAAAGTATACTGTGGAAGCAAAAACAATTTACATACAATATATATTTTAGGGGAATTTGGTGATGAAACTGTTATTTCTATGGGTTCATTACTCAATAGCATTTATCTGTTTTCTTTTTATTTATAAAGATTTAATAGATATTATATTATAGATATAACTTTTTTTGTTGATCGCTTGTATTTAATCATGGTTACGTATTATCGCTCAATCACTTTACACAAAACAGTTCAATCAATTTTAATCAACAAGGAATCGTTTAAATCGAACGATGCGAAATGGAAATAAGAATAAGACATTTTTCGTTTTCTTTAGTGATTTAATTTTATGATAGTCCTAATAGCACCAGAAAAAAGTGACAGCTAAAGTAATTGAAGTGATAAAAAGTTTAGTTAGTAAGCCTATACAAGTAATGACATTATAATAATTTTTAGTTTATCGAATGATTTTTCGAATTTTCTTCGGCGAGTAAAGTCGAAACCGTACGTTGGTGTCAGAAGTACTTATACTTCTCGTACATGAGACCTAATTTTGCATTGTGTAATTCTATCTGATTGTAATAAAAAGGGACCAGTACATTATTGTAAAACACGTTATCCTCAACTTGACCATTATTTCGGCAGTAATCGTTAATTGTAAGGGCCTTCATTAATATTGATAAATTAAAAATACACGCTTAACCCTTTAAATTAATTATTACTATAAACATAAAAAAAAGTAAAGTACCAGCCTGTTACAATCCCACTGCTGGGAATAGGTTTCTTCTCTCCGTTTCTGGAGAGAAGGGTTGGAGCTAAGACCTACCACGCTGCTCCAATGCGGATTGCTAGGTTACACATATCTCCAGAATTCTCTAGAGATATGCAGGTTTTTCTCACGATGTTTTCCTTCACCGAAAAGCGTGTGATAAATTGCAATTATCAATTAGACACATGAGTTTTAATAGAAAAACTCATTGGTGCCTGCCCGGGTTTGAACTCGTGTTCCCCTCGAAAGAGTCGCACGGTCTCACCGCTGGGCTATCACAGCTAACTAGCTTACAGCTTACTATAAACATACGAAAATCAAAATGGTTCAGAGACGAAAGGGCGTGATCGTTGCCAAGATTTTGGCGGATTTCCGTACACTCTGGGCTGTAAGCACATAAATTTTTCTTTATTCAGGCACACTCCTGATATATAGTACCCGGCAATAAATAATGCACATCGAGGCTTAGAGAGAGAAAATCGGATAGATTCTACTTGATAGAGCATTGTCTCTGTCGCAAAGACTAATGAACCCGTGTGAAACGTCACATACTGAGTGACAGTGACAGCGCTCTATGAAATCGAACTGGCCGGCTGTTTCGTTCTAAACATCGATGTGCATTATTTAATACTGGGTACTATAATTTTTAAATGTTGGCATTATTAAATGTTGCCGATTTATGGTACACTCTGGACGTACACTAACAAATTTTGTCGGATTCCGGCATATTCTGGACAAACACTAACAAATTGTTCTGGATACCGGCATAGTCTGGACGTACAATGACAAATTTTGTCGGATTCAGGTACACTTATTATTGATTTATAGAAGCAGGCGTTACTTTGCGGAACTCCATATTACAAGCAATATAACAGAAATAACTACTTTGCTATAATCCGCACGGGTTAAGTGAATGCATGCAAAGCCAATGTGTATGAAGCAGGCAAAATCTACGCACCTTATACATGCAGGACCAGCCACCACATGCACCCCAAGGCGCAATTCACCAGCAACAACGCACACAAAAGCAGCACACACACCCACCACCACAATCTCGACGATCGTTTCGCCCCGAAACCGAAGCATCACCAGGAGAATAGGCTCCACGACAAAAATCGTGCAGTACGAGATTGTGGTGGTGGGTGTGTGTGCTGCTTTTGTGTGCGTTGTTGCTGGTGAATTGCGCCTTGGGGTGCATGTGGTGGCTGGTCCTGCATGTATAAGGTGCGTAGATTTTGCCTGCTTCATACACATTGGCTTTGCATGCATTCACTTAACCCGTGCGGATTATAGCAAAGTAGTTATTTCTGTTATATTGCTTGTTACACTTATTATTATAATTTTTTTTTAACTATATCTTTTGTGTCGTGTGTTAATTGATATTTATAATTTATCACCAGACCCAGTCATGCTAAGGCCTTCCACTATTTTGGGGTCCGTTAGTGGTAATTTTGCGATTACATCCAAAATATTAATTTAAAACTCTGATGAGTTTATGATTACGCTAACATGATGTAAACTGTAACTTTTGTATATCCTGATTAAATAAATAAAAAATTATACGGTGTAAAGAATTATAATGTTAGACATCAAATGCTTTAGGTAGCTTACGCATTTAAGTTGATGAGGATTGATAAAGTAAGTAGTAAAGCCATATAATAAAAGTTAGAATGGATATAGCTAGTATTTATCTTTAAAAAGATAGTAGCCCTTTGAAAGAGGATTTTTTATAATGTTGAAAGAAGATAAGACAATGAAAGCTCCAAAGAGCTAAATACTTTTAGATTTGTGATAACATTTATATCCATTTAAGACTTTAAATAAAACAGCTTCTGGTAAACTTTCTCACGGTTTTTATTGTATTATTGTTCACCAATACCATCAATAACACGGACAATACTGTTCTCACGGAATAATGGATGTCGTACATGAGTCGCAAGGAAATTCTTAAGCTGATACATTTTCTGATACTACAAAAGGAAATCAGTGAATTGAATAAACGAGGCCACGATTTTTATTTTATTATTTGAATTGGATCTTAATTAGAAAGCTTTATAACAATGGATCCATATTTAATTTATAATTGTTATATAGCGTTTTTAATAATGTATCTTTTAACTGTTAATGCACTACGTTTCCACTTACTATCAAACCACCAAGGGTCGCTGGCAGAAATCTCTTATAGAGATAAGTAATCCTTTGTACTTGTTTCCTTTTGCCTGTTTTTTCTTATATATTATAATTTTTTTACATAAATAAATAAATAAACGAAATATGATATATATATATCTGATGACTTACCATTATTGCTAAAATAGTCTATCTGATTAGGTGAAAACATTAAATTATGAAAATACGGAAGTTTAATTACATTATATATCTTAAATACATGAATCTACTTGCACACAAATACATACTCGCACAACAACACACACACACATGCTGTAATTTAAAGGCTATTCTATATTATTTATGTTACTTTACGTTATAAATTTACTTTTCTTTTTATTAATTACTACTTACCTGTGTTATGGAAGAGCGAGACCTTTTGACACAAGTATTTTTTATGCTTACTAGAAGGTCTCAATCTGTATTTCTTGTAACGATTTATTGAAATGAATTAAATATTTTGGTATTTGATTGTACTTAGTAATACTAAAAAAATAGTAAGTTTGAAAAAAAAGAAAAGTAACATCGTGTGGCATAAACATCCGTCGAAAAGACTTAAATTTCATAGTGAATGTTAGATAAGAAACATACTGACAAATTAGCAATTCTTTTGGCCATAGAGAACAAATAATAAATTCCGAAGTCTTATATATTAAAAACAATAAAATTGTTTTAAATGGGTTCTGCATCTACATAGTTCCTCAGTCGCAACGTACTTTAATGTGTTTAAAACTCAAAATAATCTTACAAAAGTAATAATTAAATTATTTTGCTATAATCCGCGACACAGTAAATAGAAAATATATATATAGTGTTAAATGTATAGTGGACTATCCGTTTTTCATACCCGATACGTGCAGGATTCGTAAAAACACATGCAAAATCGCAAAGCTTTGCGATTTTGTCGTGGAGTCTATCTCCTGATGATGCTTCGGTTGCGGGGCGAAACGATTGTTGAGTTTGTGGTAGTGAACGTGTGTAGTACTTGTGTATTGTGGTGGAAGTGGTGGAGGTTTGTGCATATGTTTTAACGAATCCTGCATATGGATCGGGTATGAAAAAAACGGATAGTCTACTATACATTTAAGACTATCTATTTCTATTTACTGTATCGCGGATAATAGGAAAATAATTATATTATTTTGTATTATGGATCTCCGCAAAGTAACGCCTAATTCTATAAACTATTCATAATCTTGATTAACGCAATCTCATGTAATAAAACTACGTAGCACTAATAGGGTACGGCGTTAATCTGTTGTTACAATGAGACAAGCCTATAGAAATGTATATTAACACCTCTAAGCCAGCGAATTTGGTGTGGAGTTTATAATCTCATTAATCCCAGAGTAGGTCGCATGCCCACGTCTGTTTTGACAAATGGTTGACTTTGTTATCAGATAGTATGGCTGGCCTGGCCTCGGTGCGGCGTGACTCGCTCGATATATGCCAATATGTGAGCTGCAACATCGATAAGTATTGCTTATTGGTTTACAGCAAAATGACAAGGCAATTTGTTACATTAAAATAATACCAATAGTTATTATCTTATATATAAAATTCACAATGTTAGTTACCATACTCCTCGGAAACGTCATGACCGATTTTTATGAAATTTTATTTAATGAGATTTAAAAAAATGTGAAATACTCTAGAAAAAATTAATATGCCAAAACAAAGTTTGCCCGGTAACAAATAAAATCTTACGATCAATTTTAGTTTTGCTTTTACAACAATTTAAAATAACTAGTAAAAGAAGTTAATGACAAGCTGTATCCGTGATTTCTTTAGAGTCAATTTAAATGCTAAAACACCCTCAGTTTATGTACTATGTTTTCTCCCACTTCCAAAGGAAAAACTGGAATTTATCTATCTGGCATACGAGCTTCAATTGTACCGAATTTCATCAATATAGGTCAAGTAAATTAGACATGAAAATTTAACAGACAGACAGACAGTCTGACTGATACAGATAAACTTTGGCATAGTTAATGTTTAAAAACTGACATCAGTTTACGCCGCGATAATGCCGTATAAAGAGCTCATGAAGGGCCCTGTATGGACTTGACAGAAGTCGGTCTTGCCCCATAGAATAAAACGTCTGTATAACCACTCTCTGTATACTAACAATGAATACGACTCACGATAGTTTAAATTCAAAAAACCTTTGGCATTTATAATATTAGTATGGAGAAAAAAGAGTGTTTTATATTTAACTATTCTCCAATCTTGAACATGATATTATAATGACAAGCGTAAAGAATAATAAGAACAAAAAAGCAACACCCAAGTTCGTTTCTGGCTCTTCTCGGTAGAAAATATTGATTTCAAACAAGCAGCAGAGTTGACGGTTCTAAAGTACTGGTTTTACAAGTTTATTTCAACAAGGTATATTTTTAATTGAATATCAAAGTTGTGACACTGAGCAGAACGTGGCAGATATTATTTAAAAGTAATTTAAAGTAAATGGCAGACATTATTAAAAAGTAATTTAAGGAAATAGAATAGGAATAAAGGAGATAGGATTAAACAGGATAACATTAAGTTCCCTTATTGCACAACTGAATTTTGTTATTTTGCTACGTCCCTTCATACAGAGATTACATATTTCATAACGCACTCCCGAAGAGTTTCATATTGAATACAAATGAATTATGTATAAGCAATTAAGAACCTAGTTCCTACAATTTGCAGATATAAGTACGTTATAAAGGCATTAGTGTTTCTAGAATAATATAAACTTTGTTCTTAAAATATTAATTAAAGACGACGTTCTAAGCAAAGATTCGGACTCCTATTAGCCTATAGAATAGTTCCTTCATGTTAGGTAGTGCTAAGACCTAATCTTCACAAACGGCATCTACGCCGGCGAAGAAAAGATCCGAGTTTTAACTTCAGTCGACCGTAGCTTGTCACTACATCCCCAACAGTGTGTTAACTACGCTAGTAGAGCTTCTGCCTTTACTCTTATTTCGCAAGCTCGACGATGCTTCTGCCAGTCCAGCCCGATGGCGTTAGGGCTAATAGCATAGACACAGAAAAAATGATATTCTTTTGTTTCACCACTTCTGTGCTCATCTGTACATCGAGCTATTATCATCGATATTTTTTTTAAATAATCGGAAATTAAGTCAGGTATACGGAACCTAACATAAAAAAATTAAAATGTAAAGTAGCGGCCCGTTACAATACCACTGCTGGGTATAGGACCTCCTCTCTCCGTTTTTGGAGAGAAGGGTTGGAGCTAATACCTACCACGCTGCTCCAATGCGGATTGGTAGGTTAGACATATCCCCAGATTTATCTAGAGATATGCAGGTTGCCTTACGATGTTTTCTTTCACCGAAAACCGTGTGATAAATTGCAATTGTCAATTAGACACAAGTTTTTAATAAAAAAACTCATTGGTGCCTGCCCAGGGTTTTAACTGGTGACCCTCTCGAAAAAGTCGCACGGTCTCACCACCGGGCTATCACAGCTCTGAACCTAACATGTATTAATTTAATTCACGTAATATGTAGGTTTGTAATCGACGATCTGTTTTCGATAAGGTCAAGTGGGTGTACATTTGAAGTGGAAAGGTGTTCAAAAACTTGGCCGGCGTCAGTTTACAAGGCTTTATACCATTTACCTGTTGTTACTTGTTTGATACTGGAACAGATTGCAGGTCACCCATGACCGTTTGTGTAATATAGCGCTTGTAACATTTATCACCGGGCGACAGTTGTCAAACGGTCTATAAACAGACGTGTATATCCGGTGGTGTTTGCGTTTTATTATTTTGCACTAGTTTTACCCGCAACTTCGCCCATGTCAATTTTAGTTTCTAATTCCTGAAAAAGAACCGTACATTTTGCATCCGCTATATTAGTATGTTTTGATTGTGCCAATTTTCATCAATAATGCTTGCTAGGAGGGTGCGGGGTGCTTACACCCAGGCCGGACCGGCAGACACACTCCTTTTTTGCTTTGTACCGCGTGTAACCGCAACCATAAACTCTTCCCATACAGTCCTCTTTTTTTTAAATTTTATATTGTCTGGGCACTGATCCCACCAATGCTCTTGTGGTTTAGACATGAAAATACACAGCCGTGCGAAAAACTGTGAAATAATTCGTCTACCGGAAAGTTCTGTCCGTTTTAGAATGAAATACTATACAGGTATCTAACCTTCTTATAACACGGTTTCGCTATAACATGATACGAAAACTGCAAATCCTTTGCATTGTATATACAACACTGTATTCTATACACGTGGTTTTTGCTTTGTTTTGTCTTTGATTGCCCTTAGATATACACAATATGCTTTTGTGCAGACTCAACTTCGGTTTATATAGGTGGAGACGGCAGATTTTCCGGGTTAATGTTGCATTTACAATACTTCCCGGACCTCCCTTCCTACCTTCCGAATATTATTTGTTTCCGTCATTACAAATTTTTTTGGACGGCAAACAATTTGAGTACAAAAAGATATCAGACAAGCACTGTTTCAATTTTTGGCTTCTAGAGATAATATATTTTGAAAAATATGACATAAATATCGCCTTCACAGTCGCCGGCAAAAAGTCGCATGGGGGAACTGTTCCCGCCGCGATATCACCATATAAAGAACTTATGTACTATTGCTCCATATTGACTTGCATACTTATTTATTTATGTATTTATTTGGATCACCGACATAAGAGACAGTACTAATATTATTTGTAATGTACATTTCACATGACTTAAATCTAAATGTTATAACACTTACAGGTAACCACAGCATGCTATGTGTATGAAACACATGTGTGTAAGTAATCATTTAAAAAAAATAACTTAGAACTAACCTAGTCTTAAATTTTGTTATTAATAAACAAATATCACTGTATGACTTATTAATAAGAGAGGGCACTGGCTCTGAAACACAGTTAATTCTAATTGTATGTTTGCATCAATAAAGATTATTATTATAATTATTATTTAATATTAGAGTTAGGTATATGTTTATATATATTTTACGAATTATTATTATTTTATATTTATATTTATCATAATATTAGTTCTGTTTTTAATATTTACTATTTAATATGGGCGAGGTAAGTCCAGTTTTATATATATCAATTTAAAATTGACAAGTGTATATGAATGTCTGGGATTTTTTTCTTATAATCATTGTATAGACGAGAAACGCATACATTAGGGTTTTCTATACATTAACTATACTTACAATTTTTCGACTAAAACTAACCGCTGCCAAAATATAAGGAGTGGGTAAGGTGATAACCACAATAACACGCCGTCGAGTCTGCTTTTTTCAATATAACAACCACATAAACATCATCATCCTCCTGTCCTTACCCCACTCTGAGTGGGGTCGGCACAACATGTTAATAACATGATGTTACGAACATGTTTCACATGATTTGGCTACGTATTTTACGACTGGCCGCCTGCCTGACGTCAACTTACCTTGTCGTATTTTACGACCCCTCGGTAAGAAAGAGGGTGGTCTATTCTACTTAACCGGATACCACACGGTGGGTCAACTTACCTTAGTCGCCTTTTACGACACCTCGGTAGGAAATGAGGGTGGTCTATTCTACTCAGCCGGATACCACACGGCGGATAACAACCACATAAACAGAATGTGCTAAAAAGAAGTCACTCCAAAACGTAATTTAAGGTATTAAATAATCTAATTTCGCATGTTTATTTTTTTATTACTTATGAATCACGATTAACCCTGAAATGTCTGAAATAAGATAAAACCACACTTAAGAAGTAGGTGGAGGAATATTTTAGCCTTCTGAGTATTTATTAGTAATGCCGCCTACTTTAACGTCAGAATATATAAAATACAGATTTGCACAAATAAAAACGAATTACTTGAAAGTTCAAAGGTAACCGCTACTACGGTACTAACGGTAACTCTAACCGCATGCATAAATTTATGATTTGTATTATATACACTATTCACTTATCTTTAAAATTTTTTTTTTTTAATATATGGGACATTTACACACACGGTCGTCCGTCCTCAAAGTAAGTAACTTAATACTTGTGTTATGGGTGACAGACAACTGGTAGTTATACTACATATATAGGTTTAAATACATACTTAAATACAAATACACACCCAGGCTTGAAGAACCAACAATTTGTTTATAGAAAATGTTGGCCCTCGGTGGGAATCGAACCCGCGACCCGCGGAGCTGAAGGCAGGGTTACTACCCACAGCGCCAACGGGCCAGTCAAATCTCGAATCTATCTTATCTACACATGTTACAAAACAAAGTCCCCAAAAGCTTTTCTCAAAATTCATTAAACCGATTTTTGTAAAGTTTTTACTAAAAAGTAGTGCAATGCTTCCGGAAGGTTTAGATTACGGTTTTATGTAAATTTATTTATTTATTTATACTTTATTGTGCAGTATTTAAAATTACAAACATTTGATTGACACTAAACATAAAAGAAAATATTTGTACTGCACAAAAGGCGACCTTATCGCTTATCAGCGATTTCTTCCAGGCAACCTTTATATTAGGAAAACTGTAAAGCACAGAGCAGGTAGGCGGTGTATAATAATAAACTTAAATGCCAATGAATAAAAACTAATACATAAACAAATTATATAAATTATAATATTATAATACATATTGTTACGTACAGGGGTTCGTGGATTTGGATGAAAATACCTGGCGACTCGTTAAATCACTTTATTTAACTGTTTACTACAAACTTAGTACAGTCTCTATACAGTTCGTTGTTCAATAAGAATGCCGAGGTCACTAATATTTCACTTAGACATAAGCTGTCGCGGACTTTTATTTATAAAAAAGTTAAGGTTAATGGGAACAATTTTGTAATATATGATTTTTCAATGGCTTTCACTGTTTACTTAGCGCACGCAAGGAAAGCTTTGAATGATGCCATATGCGCAATATTTTTTACCGCTGCTCCTCTCCTATTCTTCTTAGTGTGATGGTATATGATCTATAGCCTTCCTCGATGAATGGACTGTCTTACACTCAAAGAATTTTTCAAATCGGTCCAGTAGTTTCAGAGATTAGCGCGTCAATCAATAAAACAACCAAACAAACTCTTCAGCTTTTTATATTAATATAGATAACAGGCATTAGGATTGCCTAATTTATATTTACACACAAACTTGTGAATAACTCTCTTAAACGTATACTAAACGTAAACCTATTTATGCCTCGCAAAGTGTGCGTTTTGACTTGGTAAGTTATTCACTCCTGGTACGGATATGGTCTATGGTAACATACATAGAATATGTGAAGAATTGTTATATGCATTAAAAAAATCGTTTAAATTTTTGTTTGTTTGTTTAATTTCTTTATTGTACATCATAAACACACACTTCCGGCCAACCTTTGAGCTCTGAAAGGACAAAATAACGATATAATAGGCGGGGGATAAAAATAACAAAATATGTAGTACTTAAGACATTTTCAACGATAATTATTTAGTTGATAGTACTTCGTTACACTTTTCTTAAAAGAGTTGAGTCAGGGTGATTTCCTAACAGAAATGGGCAGAGCATTCCATAAAATGACTGCTTTCACTCTGAAGGAATTTGAAAAAGTACGGGAAGAACTCGCCGGTACTGCTAGCATTAGGTTGTTAGTAGATCTTAATCGATCACCACTTAATTGAGATCTAGAATTAAAACTATCTTTAGGACACGAAGGTGAGAGAGGATTAAAAAGAACGTAATTTTTCACATTCTTCCTCATTCTGAACGTTCTTCTTCATTCTTCACGTTCTTCTTTCATTACAATGAAATTCTACAGATGTCTCAGACATATCTGCATTCCATTATCATACGTATTCTAAAAAAATATAAAAACATTAAAGGTCATACTACTTTTTTTCTGTGGAAATTAATATATATTTATTTTAGTCAAGTCCAAATATCATTTCCTGGTCCAATACGATTTTTATACTAAGTTTATTTGTATCACTTATTTTGATATTCGGATCTTAGTTTTATTTCTTAATCAATAATAAATTTGGAAATATTAAAAAACAAGAAGGAATGTTTAATTTATTAGCTTGCCTGTTAGTCAATGAAGTTGACATTAAAATTTTTACACTTTTATGAATGCTCAAGTGTTGATTAGCACAAATTAGCACTTATGTATTGTTACGAGTATTCTCATTCTGCTATCCTTTTCCCACACTAAGTTGTGTTGGCACAACATGTTTTACCATGTTGTGCCAACATTTGGTTAGTTATATCACGACCGGCCGCCTGCGTCGTTAACTTTCCTTACTTGCCTTTTACGACACCTCAGTAAGAAATGACGGTGGTCTAATCTACTCAGCCGGATACCACACGGTGGGTCAAATTACCTTAGTCATCTGTTACGACACCTTTGTAAGAAATAAGTGTGGTCTATTCTACACAGCCGAATACCACACGGTGGGTAAACTTACCTTAGTCGCCATTTACGAAATCTCGGTAAGAAATAAGGGTGGTCTATTCTACTCAGCCAGATAGCACATGGTGGGTCAACTTACCTTAGTCGCTTTTTACGATACCTCGGTAAGAAATGAGGGTGGTCTAATCTACTCAGCTGGATACTACACGGCGGATGTGTAGTCAATTTAGTGCATAAAAATTTCACGAAAAATACCGTTGGTTAAAAAAAACTTCAGACGAAGAAAATGAATGAAAATGTGTAGTATAGTATATGCTTTTTGCTATCCACTTCTGAAGGTAGGCGTCTTCTCTTTATTTGGTGGAAAAAGGTTGGCGTTTCGCCCACTACATTGTTCCAAAGCGGTTTGATAGCATACATTAGTTTAAGATTTCTTCCAAGAAGTTTCCTGGTGTCTTGCGAAAAACGCATTGGAAACTGTAAATATTAATGAGGGTCTGGCGTTTCAACCTGTGATCCTTTCGTTTTATCGAGCTACCGCTTGCCTCTATAGTTATAATAGTATAGTTATTCTATTTATCAATGGAACATATTTATACAAATAATCCAATCCGTTACAAGTTTTTTAAAGTCAAGCTTCTTTCTGGTTATGCCCACGCTATACTGTCCACCCAATATAATATAACCAAAAATGAATTTTGAACTTGACAGAAATATAATCGTAACATCCGTGTATAGATATCTCTAGTTTTTAAATAACGTCTATGATCTTTAAAATTTTTCTTGATGTACCTCTGTGAGGTTTGGCAATTAGGTTAAAAAAAAGGTGTTTACTCAACACCTTTTTTTACTAGCTCTGTCAGCAGGTTTGTGGAAAAAAGTAAAAGTAGTTATTGTCAGTTAAACATAAGCGTTCGAGATATGCTGTCGCGGACTTTTTAGTATTTTTGTAGATCTATAATTCTCTAGTACATTTATTACTTTAGTGTATCTACTAGTTTATAGAGCTGTGATAGCCCAGCGGTGAGACCGTCCGACTCTTATAAGGCGAACACGAGTTCAAACCCGGGCAGGCACCAATGAGTTTTTCTATTAAAACTCATGTGTCTAATTGATAATTGCAATTTATCACACGCTATTCGGTGAAGGAAAATATCGTGAGGAAACCTGCATATCTCTAGAGAATTCTGGAAATATGTGTAACCTACCAATACGCATTGGAGCAGCGTGGTAGGTCTTAGCTCCAACTCTTCTCTCCAGAAACAGAGAGAAGAGGCCTATTCCCAGCAGTGGGATTGTAACAGGCCGCTACTTTACTGGTTTATGCGGCGCACTCGAGTAAAGCTCCCAGCTGGCGAATTTTTTTTAAAACCATGTGACTTCTTGAACACCATTTACATAAAACGGATGTACTATTACTTAAACCTTCCGGAAGAATTACAGTATCTTTAAGTAAAAATTAAAACCGTATAAAAATCCTTTCAGTAGATTTCGAGAAAATTGATCATTTACAGACAGACAGTTTTCAAGGACTTTGTTTTAAAAATATTATTCTTCACTAAGTTTAATAAAAAAACAAAAGTAATAATAAAATTATTTTGCTATAATCCGCGATACAGTAAATAGAAAATATATATAGTGTTTAATGTATAGTGGACTATCAGTATTTTCATACCTGATACGTGCAGGATTCGTAAAAGCACATGCACAAACCTCCACCACTTCCACCACAATACACAAGCACTACACAGTTTCACTATCACAAACTCAACAATCGTTTCGCCCCGCAACCGAAGCATCATCAGGAGATAGACTCCACGACAAAATCGCAAAGTGAAGCGTTATCCAAACAAGCGGTGTTAAATAGTACTTGATTCATCCCCACCCTTTATTTACCTCGGAACACGTGCAACAAGCTTGAACTAGAGACATTTATCTGCTCGTTAATGAGGGTGCCATTGTTATGCTTAATGATTTCTAATTGTTCCAAAATATTTAATTTCAAGCTTTTTTCGCAGGTGTGCAGTATTTCGAAACAATGGTCATTAGGAACTTTATGACCGCTTTCTAACAAATGTTTAGCGAAATGTGAATTTTGTGGCTTATTATTCCTGAAAGCGACCATATGTTCTTTAAAACGGGTTTCAAAATTACGACCAGTCTGACCCACATATGTATCATTGCATTCAGGACATTTTATTTTGTAAATACCACTCTTTTTCGGGCTTTCTAATTTGTCTTTATTATTGCATAATATCTTTTTTAAGCAGTTATTACTTTTAAAACCTAATTTTATATTTGACTTTGTTTTAAATATAGCTGAAATTCGTTCTGACAATGTTCCAAAATAGGTCAAACTGGCTTTGTATTTATTATCTTTGTAATGTGGCACCGCATAGAAGTGTTTTGTCAATTGCAACTTCTGTTTGTTTTTTAATATATTTTGTACTAATTGCTCATCGTAGCCATTGGAATGCGCCATCTGGTTGATTATTTGCAGCTCATTGTTAAAATTCTTTTCCGAAAGAGGGACTGATAAGAGTCTGTGTATATGACTATGAAAGGCAGCAAGTTTGTGTTGCCAGGGGTGAAAGGAAGAAGCAGGTATGATCGTATCCGTGTAGGTTGGTTTGCGAAAGATCTCAAACGTATGTTCGTTGTTAGACCGTGTAATAGTTAGGTCAAGAAAGTTTAGTGAGTTATTCTGCTCTGATTCTAATTTGAAACTAATTTTGGGATGTTTGGAGTTTATATTATTAATAAAAATATCAAGTTGTCTATCTGTACCCGTCCAGCATATAATTATGTCATCCACATACCTAAAATAGTAAAGTATGTTTTTATTAAGGACAATATGTTGATTTTCGGAAAAGAAATTTAAAGAATTTCGGAATCTCGGAAAAGAATTTTAACAATGAGCTGCAAATAATCAACCAGATGGCGCATTCCAATGGCTACGATGAGCAATTAGTACAAAATATATTAAAAAACAAACAGAAGTTGCAATTGACAAAACACTTCTATGCGGTGCCACATTACAAAGATAATAAATACAAAGCCAGTTTGACCTATTTTGGAACATTGTCAGAACGAATTTCAGCTATATTTAAAACAAAGTCAAATATAAAATTAGGTTTTAAAAGTAATAACTGCTTAAAAAAGATATTATGCAATAATAAAGACAAATTAGAAAGCCCGAAAAAGAGTGGTATTTACAAAATAAAATGTCCTGAATGCAATGATACATATGTGGGTCAGACTGGTCGTAATTTTGAAACCCGTTTTAAAGAACATATGGTCGCTTTCAGGAATAATAAGCCACAAAATTCACATTTCGCTAAACATTTGTTAGAAAGCGGTCATAAAGTTCCTAATGACCATTGTTTCGAAATACTGCACACCTGCGAAAAAAGCTTGAAATTAAATATTTTGGAACAATTAGAAATCATTAAGCATAACAATGGCACCCTCATTAACGAGCAGATAAATGTCTCTAGTTCAAGCTTGTTGCACGTGTTCCGAGGTAAATAAAGGGTGGGGATGAATCAAGTACTATTTAACACCGCTTGTTTGGATAACGCTTCACTTTGCGATTTTGTCGTGGAGTCTATCTCCTGATGATGCTTCGGTTGCGGGGCGAAACGATTGTTGAGTTTGTGATAGTGAAACTGTGTAGTGCTTGTGTATTGTGGTGGAAGTGGTGGAGGTTTGTGCATGTGCTTTTACGAATCCTGCACGTATCAGGTATGAAAATACTGATAGTCCACTATACATTAAACACTATATATATTTTCTATTTACTGTATCGCGGATTATAGCAAAATAATTTTATTATTACTTTTGTATTATGGATCTCCGCAAAGTAACGCCTAATTCTATAAATTATTTAAGTTTAATAACTTCCTTTATATTTGGAATTGTCATTTGTTGATGCTTCAGATGTTTACAGCGGAAATATAAATCTGCAAGTTCTTCTTAGAGAGTTGGCTGGTTGCTTCAATAGTGTTAATTTCAAGTTTAATATTAAAGTTCCGTTTTAAATATGTATTCAAAATATTATGCCAAAATCACACAAGTCAAAAAATGATGCCTGCTATATACAGTTGATTGTGAGGTTAATATTTATATGATATGATAGGATATGATTTATTTATGACAGGATTTATTTATATGATATGATATTTATATAAGAACATTGTTTAAACATTTTAATATTAATTAAGCTGGTTATTATGCACTTAAAAAATAATATTAAACAAATTCAATGAACCTTGAATATAAAAATATTTATCCGGTATAAAAGACTGATATAGGTGTGTTTACGCCCAATTCCTTCCCTCGACATTGTTATACAAAACAACGTGTTTAACTTCCGTGATGAAATAACCCAATGTTATCTAAATTAGCCAATAGGCCAACGAGCTTCGGAATGTCAAATTCATAATTCGTCGTAAGCGGATTAAGGTCACAAATTCGATCTAGTTTCTGGCTTTATTGCATTTATATATTCTTTTTAAAGATACTTTATGAAACTAAATTGATGGTAAACTTAATAGCCGTGTGGTATTCGGCAGAATAGAATAGACCACCCTCCTTTCTTACCGAGGAGTCGTAAGAGGCGACTAAGGTAAATGCCGTGTGGTATCCGGCTGTATAATATAGACCACCCTCATTTCTTACCAAGATGTCGTAAAAGGCGACTAAAGTAATTTGACGTCAGGCAGCCGGCTGGTCGTAAAATACGTAGCCAAATCATATGACAACATGTTGTGCGAACCCCACTTAGAGTGGGATAGGGGCAGGAGAATGATGACGTTGATAGTAAACTTAAATTATATGAAGATGATGAATAAACTTAACGAAACAAAGGAGTTTTTTTCCTGTTTTGTTTAGTAAAATAAATATAAAGTCTAACTATCGTTAAAGGTTCACGGGGATGTCTTATCACAAATCAGTGATCTCTGATCTGAGAATCTTTTGCGTATTTTAAATAGGTTAGAAAAGCGCTAGTAAACACAAAAAAGATAAACAAAAAAATAAGGAAAAGTAGTAAAAAGAAAAGGATGCCTGTATGAATTACAGTGACAGCGCTATGTAAATATCCTTAACAAGGATCCTTAATGTGGTTAGCGATAGTTATTCCCGAATTTCTCTAGGAAAAGCAATTCATTCTTACTGAAATAACTTTGAGCTAGCTAGCAAACTAAAGCTACTTTGAGGTAGCTTCATTAATCACTTTGATCCATAATCATCAATCAAGTGCTTGACAGCTTATTTGATTGAAGATTATGGTTTGATTTGAAGGAGTCATGTTAAAAATTTTGCCGCATTCTCATTACCATTTTAATAGTTTTACTTAGGAGCGAAGGTAAAGGGGAAGAGGCAGGTTAGTAAAGAAAGACACGCGTTCTTTCATTCATAACCCTATATAACGTTGAAAATTCGCTTCAAATGATCTAAAAACTTACGGTAAAGCTTTAATGTGATCGAAATTTCGCAAAGCATGTGGTTAATTGTAAATTTCAATTAGGTACAATTTATCACATAAGTTTATTAAGGGAACTAACAAGTCCGATATTGTTACTTTTAAATGATACATAATTTTAAGAAATGAAATGAATATAAGTTCATATAGAAAACTCATAGGTGCCATATTGTTATTTTTAAATGAAACATAACAGAACATTACATTACCATTAAATTACATGGTTTTGTTCGTCCTTTTTGTTCCTAAACCTTTCACCTTTCGAAATCCTGTTCATGACTAAATTAGTAACAATGATTCATGATTCATCACTATTTCTCATACAATGAGTCATCCAATGATTTGATTTATCTACGTTCCGATTGTCTCACAAAGCTTTGCATACAGATAGAGCTTCTAACGGATTGTTGTGTGATTAATTGCTACTGTTCATCTATATATTAATATGATGTTTGATTGTATTTTTATACAAATATAAAATACTACATACTACGGTTAATCATCTCTTTAGGTGACAAATGTCACGTAACGATGCCTTATAGCGCGATAGGCGCCTGTCACGTAGGGTAGTAATATCAATTCACAATTTACGGTGGGTGACAAAATTCCGGGGGTTCGGTATCCCGCAAGGTGGCGTGTTGTCTCCTCTTCTATTTTCTGTCTTCATCAACAATATTTGCTCTCACATTTCTTCTCTCTATCACCTGTATGTAGACGATTTACAGATATACACTCATTCCAACTTAGCTGATCTATCGGAAACTATTAAAAAATTGAATGATGATTTGTCCCGCATATCAAACTTTAGCAATTCTTTTGGGCTCCGAGTTAATCCTAATAAGACCCAAGCTATTATCATTGGCAGTCCAAAACTGATGTCGCGGATTACTTTATTGAACCTGCCACGTATAATGTTTGATGGGTATCACATACCATACAGCGATAGCGCAAAAGCAAAATCTTGGTGTCATATTTGACCAATATTTGTCTTGGGTTCCTCAGTTGAACGAAGTTAGCAGAAGGATGTATGGTGCAATTGGTTCTCTACGAAGACTACGCAATCTCCTACCCATTGCTACTAAAGTTACGCTGGCTCAATCTCTCCTTTTACCGATTCTCGATTACGCGGATACTTGTTATCCCAATTTAACGAAGGAACAACTAAACAAACTTGAGCGACTTCAAAATCTCTGTATTAGGTTTATATTTGGCTTGCGCAAGTATGACCACGTCTCCCTATTTCGTCAAAAGCTCAAGTGGCTCCCCATTCGACTTCGCAGGAATACTCATATTCTACACCTTCTTTACTGTGTTCTGTTTAATCCAAATACTCCTAGTTACTTAAAGAAACGATTTCTATATCTAGGGGATACTCACACTCTCTCTCTATGTTCCGATCACAATTTGCGGCTTAAAATACCTTCTCACTCTACTTCTTTTTATGGAAATTCTTTTACTGTCAAAGCTGTACTTTTATGGAACACACTTCCCCTTGATATAAGAAAATCTCCTACTCTTTCTATTTTCAAAACTAAGGTCAAACAATACTACTTAACTACATAATTCAGTTTTATCTAATCTCTCTTTCTTTTATTGTTTTTTATTTCTTTTACCTCATATGTTAACATTACTTTCTGTTTTTTTTTTAATCTCCCTTTTTGTCTTTCCTTATTGTGTCATCGTATACAATTTATAAACTTTGTATTTGTAGTTTGTGCACCCCTACCATTAACATTATAAATATTAAGTTCTCTCCCCCAAGGTTGCCTGGAAGAGATCGCTCTTTAGCGATAAGGCCGCCTACTGTACCAAACTTCTTGTATTTTTTGTTTGTTTATTACTTTTGGTGTACAATAAAGAATATTATTATTATTATTATTATCCCGAAATAAAAGAAATAGTTTGGGCAGAACTTCGTATACTATGAAAGACTTCAAGAACAAAACTATTACAGTACAAACTTATAAAACAGTGATACTAATTAACTTTAACAACTTGGCGAAACTTAACCGAAACGTTAAACAATTGAGACTTGTTTCACCTCGTCCGCGGAGGAGTAGTCTGACTCAAATTCAAAGACGCATCCACGAGGCGGGAACAAATAAACAACTAGGTACTAATCCAAATAAGCGGGGTTTCCCGAAATACATATGCTACACAAATTATTTTGTGTAAAAAAAGAGAACGTTTTAAAATATTACTGATACAAAACATTAAACATCGTTAAAATACACAGATACATTTATTTATATAACAATTCATTTATCCCTAAGTTGTCAGAAATTTACAATCGTTTGATTTCATATTAAATTCTTTCAGTTTCAAATTAATTTTCGACGCAAGCTGACATCTGATGACCCTTCGCTAACAATGATACCGGAAGTTGAAAGACTGTTGGTCTTAGCTTATTTCTGACTTCTTCTAATGGCTTGGTTGTACTTCTCGCCAAACTCCTAATGACATGATCACTATTCCTCACGCCTTCCTCTATCGACCTAATTCGTTGTCTGGTCTGACAGGAGGTTCTTCAAGACGTTATCTAATGCTAGTAGTAGTGTCTATGATCTATTTTCCGCATTTTGTACGCCTTGAGATTGTTTAGCGCTCAGACATTTCGTCTGTTGAATTTTAAAGGCTACTAATATCATGTGGTTATTTCGAATTTTTGTTTTTATTTGTTTTGTCGTGAGAAATACCTCATCTTTCGGTGACGATCTCGGTATTGTAGGATATACTCGATTCTACTCTAATAGTTTCGTATGTTTTATGTATGAAGTTGACTGACATATTATTCTTGTGAGGCAATATTAAATACAGTTACGAGCGTAATGAATAATATTGTGTTATAGTTTAATATTATGCACGTGTCCTAGGCAATAGTCTAACAAATCATAATGTAAAATTGTCTTAGAATGAGATAACAACCAAAGATTAATGATATATGTGTCTATCATTCGCTACCAACTCTGAAAGAGTATTATTATGAATTAGAGATTTTTATCTAATAATGAAATAAATAAATATATACTCGTATTTTAGAACGGGCTAATTTGGATGCTTATTAAATTGCATACTTATTATTTTGATGTCATTCTAATGGATTTTTGTAGATTCAATTTGGCAACTCTTTCTGTTGTTTTGTCGACAGGAGCTCAGACTTTGTTATCCTCCGAATAGACTCATAAGTTTTCATTAAAAAGTTGGACTTTATTGATATTTATCTAGCGCTTTACGTTAAAGGAAACAATGTGTTAACACCATCATATCCCTATAGTTCTGGGAATTATTTTGACTTACCAGCCCGTATTGGAGCATCATGGTAGGTTTATGATTAAATCGATGTCCCATATAGTAGGGAAATCTAAGGTACTTTGTACTTTAATTGTTATATTAACTTTCCATTCCCGGCATACAAAAGTAATAATAAAATTATTTTGCTATAATCCGCGATGCAGTAAATAGAAAATATATATAGTGCTAAATGTATAGTGGACTATCCGTTTTTTCATACCCGATAAATGCAGGATTCGTAAGAGCACATGCACAAACCTGTATCACTGCCACCACAATACACAAGCACTACACGCTTTGTGATTTTGTCGTGGAGTTTATCTTCTGATGATGCTTCGGTTGCGAAACGATTTTGAGTTTGTGATAGTGAACGTGTGTAGTGCTTGTGTATTGTGGTGGCAGTGGTGGAGGTTTGTTGTGCATGTGTTTTTACGAACCCTGCATGTATCGGGTATGAAAAAACGGATAGTCCACTACTATAAATTCTATAAATTCTATAAATTTCCCGCCAAACTAAAAGATTTATGTTGTATTTTGTGAAACCGTAGAATTATCAAATAAATTAATAACTATAATGTGTAATCAGCTTTACAAACAATAGAGTAAGTGGTAAATGTCAGGCCTTTGTAATATAATCAGTCGGGCGGATCGACTATTAGAAACATTTCATTGTGTCGAATCGATAATAATGTGTTCGTTACACTACATACTAACATTATTTAGTTATTAACTGACTGAATTTATGAGTATAATGAGTATACGTATAATTAAATAATATCAGAATTTAAAAAAAGGTGTTAAGTCAACGATATGATTCAAAAATTTTGACTTATTTTTATTTCTTTTATAGAATTAGGCGTTACTTTGCGGAGATCCATAATACAAAAGTATTTTTTTTTTGCTATGATCCGCGATACGCTATGGATCAAAGTAACGCCTAATTCTATAAATTAGAACAACAAAAACTTAAAGTTTAAGGTTCTTTTTAATAAACAGAAAAAATACGGTGTTTATAATTATAAAATGTTGACAAATATCACATATATTTGTCAAGGGGATTACTCATGTTTATGCGCAAATAAAAAAACACTGTAAACGCTATTAAAATAAATAGACTTTGCAGGAGTTGGAATTCCGTCCATCGTATTCGAGACGGAATACGACGTTCTGCTGTGCGTACGCACTGATTCTATACCGTAATAAAGAAATATTGAAAACTAGAAAAAGTGCCTTTAAAAAAAATTAATGTGCGTTTTGAAAAATAATATTAACTCCTTAATATATTTCGTAATTTTATGTACACTGAGCAATCCGTAACACGTAGGAAAATATCTCATGTAAGTGTTATCGTTATGAACGACATACAACCTCAATGAAGCAGGTAAAGGGCAAAATCATTTTCACAAACTCTTTCAACCTTAACACATTCATAAAGATCTTTAAAGGTCTTGTCTTGAGTGACAGACATCCGTTGTTTAACATAGTTCTCTACGCAGGCGTTATACCTTTTGTAAGCAACTCTAGCATTAAAACCAGTGAAGAAAATGAAACTATATTTTCACTATATTCCCCTTTGATTTAATTATCCTCTTTGACATGCTCACCAGTGCTCTGGCGCCAAAAAAACCCCCCTCCCAACCTCGAAAGGCACGGCGCTCCTTAACCCGCGGCGCCCTGGTGCATTGCATCCCCTGTACCGTGGGCTAAGACGGGTCTTTATCTCTTCTTTATATAAAATCTATACGAGCTAGATGTTCTGCTTTGTCAAATTCAAATTCAAAATATTCTTTATTCAAGTAAACTTGTAAACAAGTACTTTTGAATCGTCAACATCTACTGCTGGTTCGGAAAGCAGTTCCTACCGAGAAGAACCAGCAAGAAACTCGGCGGTTGCTCTTTTCAAACAATAATTCTTATCACTAGCTATATCCACGCATTCTTATCGTCTAGGTAATCTTCAATAGTATAATAGGCTTACTGAATTAGTCTTTTCTTAATAGTATTTTTAAACTGTTGTAATGGTAAAGTTAAAGTAGATTGTGGAATATTATTATAGAATCTTATACCCAAACCCACAAATGAATTACCACTTTTGCAAGGAGCAAAGCAGGAACCGTAAGCTTATGTAGGTTCCTACTTTGTCTATTATATACATCGCCGATCCTTTTATAATTATTTATATTCATATGTACAAAAATTAAAAGTTTTGCTGTTTCGACATCTTTCCAAGTATGCAACCCTGTTTTCCCAAATTTAATTTCCTTCCTCGTCCAAAATTCTGATTGACCTTTTCACGATATAGTCCCTTCTTTCGCCATATCAATTGCTTCATATTTGTCGTGCAGAATGCGGCTGAGTGGAATAGACCACTCTCATTCCTTACCAAGGTGTCGTAAAATACGACTAAGCTAAGTTGACATAAGGCAGGTGGCCGGTCGTAAAATACGTATCCACATCATGTGAAAACATGTTTGTAACACGTTGTGCTGACCCCACTTAGAGTGGGAAACGGGCAGGAGGATGACATGATGATGTCAATGCCTTAATATATTATTTTATTTTTTTCATACCACACCTTAAACTATGAGTGGTTATCACAGGCATTTTTTGAAATGTAACCGTAGGGAAATGTATCTGGAGAATTCTTGAGATATGTGTAACCCACCAATCCGCATTGGAACAGTGTGGTAGGTCTTAAGTTCACACCTTTCTCTCCATACGAGAGAGCTTACGAGAGAGCTTTTGCCCAGCAGTGGGATAGTTATGCTACAAATTAAAGAATCATATAGATCATAAAATTTTAAGATAAATTTTAAATTAACTTCATAATTCTTATCCATATTTAAAACGTGACTGTAATTGCCATTTATCATATAATTAACCGCAAATAGATTCTTATCTTGCATTAATTTTTTTTTATTAATAAAATTATACGACGACCTCACTTACGGCGCCAAGATTGATAATTTGTTGACGTTAAGAGGACTATATTAAAGAATGAAAATTATAATCACTTTCAATTAATATTAAGCCTCATGTCGAACTTATTTTAGCATATTTCATTGCTTAAAGTAGCGGCTGTTACAATCCCACTGCTCCTGGGAATAGGCCTCGTCTCTCCGTTTCTGGAGAGAAAGGTTGGAGCTAAGACCTACCACGCTGCTCCAATGCGGATTGGTAGGTTACACATATCTCCAGAATTCTCTAGAGATATGCAGGTTTCCTCACGATGTTTTCCTTCACCGAAAAGCGTGTGATTAATTGCAATTATCAATTAGAGACATGAGTTTTAATAGAAAAACTCATTGGTGCCTGCCCGGGTATGAACTCGTGTTCCTCTCGAAAGAGTCGCACAATCTCACCGCGATCACATAATCACAGCTCCTTTCATTGCTTAATTGATAAAAATTGGTCTGTTGTAGACTTCGTATTTGAATTATTCGTTTAAAAATTTTCGGCATTCGAGGTTGTTTCTTCGATCATTACTATATAAAAAAAACTTCTCAGCACAACCAAGTCAAGCCTTGTTGAAAGATTGTTGAGTTATGGTATGGAGAGTATGGATGTGCTTGTTTTCTTTCTCTGAGCTAAAGCTATTCGCCGACTTGCACTTAATTATTCAAAATATGACGACAAATAGTATAATAGTAGAAATGGGAATAATATAATATAAGAAAACATAACATTTGTATCGTTATATTGAAAAAAATTTTTTTACGTGACACTGGCAGTGTTATTGACGCCTAATATGTGCAGTACAGGCCATAAAGAAAGATCATAGTAAAATATTGTTTTAAAAGTCTACACAGCCTATAGTCGGTTTTAAAATAGAATAAATGGAATACTATATACGTCTATAACAATTAGTCTAGAATTAATTTAATACTATTGATCAGAGAAAATAATTTTACTAGTTTCTCATTGGACTAGAGAGATGTATTGAACTTATGAATATTTAATAAAAGTTGTATTTGACAACAGAAAATACAGCATAATCAAATCAAATCAAATCAAAATATTCTTTATTCAAGTAAACTTGTAAACAAGTGCTTTTGAATCGTCAACTTTACTGCTGGTTCGGAAAGCTGTTCCTGCCGAGAAGAGCCAGCAAGAAACTCGGCGGTTGCTCTTTTTAAAATATAAATCTTAGAACTAGTTACATTTATTTAGTCTTGTACAGGGTAGAAGTGCACCTATATCCACACATCCTTATCATCTAAGTAATCTTCAACAGTATAGTAGGCTTTCTGTATCAGCCTCTTTTTAACAGTGTTTTTAAACTGCTGTAATGGCATGACCAAAATTGATTTCGGAATTTTATTATAGAATCTTATACCCAAACCCACAAACGATTTACGTACTTTTGCTAGGCGCAAAGCAGGAGTCGCAAGCTTATGTCGGTTCCTACTTTGTCTATTATATACATCACCTATCGTTTTATAATTCTTTATATTTTTATGTACAAAAATTACGTTATTTAAAATATACTGTGAAGCAAATGTTAGAATACCTGTTTCCTTAAACTTCTCTCGCAGGGAATCACGCGGACTTAAATTGTAGATGCCACGTATGGCTCTTTTTTGTAATACGAAAATTTTTTCACTATCCGCGCGTTTACCCCACAGCAATATTCCATAAGACATAAGTAAGCAAAATAAACAAGTTTCGCTGTTTCGGCATCTGTAAATTGTCTTATCTTTCGAACAGCGTAGGCTGCTGAACTAAGTTCCCTGCAAGAGTTTTTATGTGTGTGCTCCATTGGAGTTTTGAATCCAAGGTCACTCCCAAGAATACAGTTGTATTTTCTGTTTTCAGTGGTACATTATTTATGGAGAGCCTATTTGCTGTTTTTGCAGCATTAGGTAATGCAAATTCAATATGTTATGTATTTGGATTATTTGTTATTCGTTCGTGAATTTTAATACGAATCGTTGACTATTTAAATCTTCATATCATAACAATATTTTTGTACTATGGCGCCAATATTGAAGTTGGTGACGTTGTCTTACGAAAATCATTGTCACATCATATTATATTAGCTGACTAATAAACCAATAGCGTGCTACTTGTTTTAGGACATTTAATTGCTTGATTGATAGACATGGTCAGTTGTAGGGTTGACATAAGTAAAAATATTTTTCCCTGTATTAAACGATTCGTTAATTAGTAATACTAGTTCTTAAATTTATGATTTTCAATCTCATTAATTATTTATATCTTATTTTCATAATTTTGTATTAAAATAATCTTAGCGTTAGCATTTGAACGGAAAAATAAATTTTGGTCAATTTTATATATAAGTTTTAGTCGCTGACATTTTTACAATTTAATTGCAAATATTTTCATTAAAAAAGTAAAATTACGACGTGTAATTATGAATTTTAGGTAATGGGGATCAAAACAAAATAGAAACTATCCATAATCTATGATTAAAACAGTCTTGCAAAAGTATAAAATGACTCCTTAAAGAATAACAATATATACAGCATTTATTTGGATTTAAAATTTACCACTGAAATATTATTAAAATAAACAAGAAAGTTTCGGTTTTTTTTTCTCGTACGCATGATTTGTATATTACTAGCTTATAAGTAATTTACGATAGACATAACTTGTACATTTTTGTTGTAAATAAAACAAATAAAAAGAAGAAAATTGTAATAATACAAACATCGATAAATAAATACACTCAGGACTACGAGGACTTTATTTTACCATTTTGGTGGCAAAGTATATTTTTACTTTTTTTTAGTTAATATACGTACTAATTTTATTTTTATTATAGTTTCACCGCCCAGCTCACTAATCAAATAATAATAATTATTATTATTTTTTTTTTTTTTTTTTTCCGTGGTTATCATGCAATCAGTCGACAGACTATGAGCAGATGTGTTGTCAGTTGTTATTAACATTCGGAGATAACAACCCCAATGGGAAGAACTCCATGTGTCAGCCGTCTAGTATGTGGCGTCTTTTCAAACGGCGAATCGCCTGTGGCAGTGTCAATTGCACCGCTAAATGATTTGGATGATTTCCAAGTCTTTTTGTGTATGAACAATAGTGTTTTTCAATTTCTTGTTTGACGGTATTTATCTTTAGGTTATCATGGAGCTCGGATATTCGCAAGAACCATGGCGCGTTGGAAATTTGTTTGAGGATATAATTTTGTGTTCTTTGAATTATTTCAATATTGGAGTCACACGTTGAGCCCCAGAGTTCTATTCCATATGTCCAAATAGGTTTTATTATTGTGTTATAAAGAAGTAGTTTGTTTTCTAAGGACAATCTTGCGTTCCTTGAGAGCATCCAATATAGTCCTCTATATCATCTGTAGATCTCTTCCCTCTTCTTTTGGATATGGTTCCTCCATAACAGCTTTTTGTCAAGGTACATGCCTAAGTATTTCACTATGTCTCTTTGGGGCAGGTGGTTGTTACGAAGCGAGACTGCAGGGCAACCACCTCGACGTAGGGTGAATGTTACTTGGACTGATTTACTAGGACTTACTTCTATTTTCCACTTATTAAGCCATTTGTCAATCTTATTTAGGCTACGCTGCAGGATTGCTGACGCTTCTTGAGGACACTTGCTGCGTGCTAGAATAGCCGTGTCGTCTGCAAATGTAGCCAGAGTGACATTTTCGAATTGTGGGAAATCACTTGTGAAGATCGTGTAAAGTACAGATCCTAGGACTGAGCCTTGCGGTACCCCGGCTTCTATTGGGTAGAACGAAGATGAACATTCGTCTTCTTTGACTTGGAAAATTCTGTCAGAAAGATATGATTTAAATAATCCAAAATACGTATGGGGTAATAATGTTTTAATTTTGAATAATAGACCTGTGTGCCACACTTTATCGAATGCCTGCTGTACATCAAGAAAGGCAGAGGAGCAGTATTCTTTACGTTCTAGCGCATCTCTAATAGTTCTGCATACTCTGTGAATCTGTTCAACGGTCGCATGGCGACGACGGAAGCCAAACTGATGGTCAGGGATGACTGATTTTTCATGTAATTCCTTTAAAAGTCTCCGCAATAAAACTTTCTCAAATAATTTTGACAATACAGGCAATAAGCTAATTGGTCTGTATGAACTTAAACTGTGAACTGGTTTTCCCGGTTTTTCAATCATTATGATCTGCGACACTTTCCAAAGAGCCGGAAAATATCCAACTCTTATGATACCATTAAATAAGGCAGTAAGGAAGCACACTCCTTTTCTCGGTAATTCTAGAAGTACTTTCTTGTCGATCAGATCAAAACCCGGTGCTTTTTTGTTTTCCATTTGTTTAATTGTATTAAGTATTTCATTAGGAGTAGTCCGCTCAATTGGCAGATCCAACTGAAAAGGCTGTTGAATCACTAATTGTATTTCTGCATCTGTATGTGTGGTAGAATTTTCATCACCATTTGGTTTAAATATCTTCGTCAGGTGCTTACCAAAAGCATCAGCTTTTTGTTGTTGACTTCTTGCCCACAAGTTTCCTTCGAGCTTGAGTGGTGGTTTGGATTTTGATGGTTGATTTAACTGTTTGGTAGCTCGATAAAGTGAGAAGTTGGTGTTACTTGTTGCTGTAAGAGATTGCAAATAATGTTCTGTTGAGGCATCATTTACTTCGGCTATAACTTTTTTAAGGTCTTTTATAGCTTTGTTAAATGCAGTTTTGTCTTGTGGATGTCGACTAGTATGCCATTTTTTACGCAGCCGTCTTTTTTCCATTATTTGCTGTCTTATTTCAGAAGGAACAATGTTGTGCCTCGGTGATGGGTTGTAAATGTCTGGTGTGCATTGCCAACAAGCGGACTGGACTGTCGTCATGAACTCTTGAGTTGCACTGTCTATGTCATCCTTAGATTTAAGAGCTATTTGCAGATGGAGCTCATCATTGACCATCATTCTGAATGCCTCCCAATCTGTTTGTTTGTTATAAAGTTGTAGCCTTTTTAGTCTTTGTGTTACTTTGACACTCATGGTTAGGATAACAGGGATGTGATTGGAAGAACCATCCAATAATGAAGTGACATTAAAAAACAGTCGGGTAAGACCTTTTGAAATAAATAAGTCTATGACGTCAGGAAGTCTATTTGGGTCTGTAGGCCAGTGTGTAGGCTCTGGCGTAGCTATTGTAGTGAGGTGATGGGTATCCACAGATTTTTTTAGGTTCCTTCCACGAGTGGTAATGAGTCTGGAACCCCAGTGTAGGTGTTTCGCATTCCAATCGCCTCCAGCCACAAAACGACTTCCAAGGCTTTCAAAGAATTTAGAGAATAGCTCCTCAGATATCCCATGTTTAGGTGGACAGTACACAGCTGAGATGTTGAAGTCACCATTTCTATCTGAGACAGCTACTGAGGTAGCTTGTATTTCTTCAGTACAGTATTGTGGAAGTTGATAATGTTTTATTGTAGCTTTTATTATGACAGCAGTTCCACCATGAGCTGTTCCATCTGGGTGATTTGTATGGTATATATTGTATCCTTTAATCTTTATTAGACTACTTCTAACAAAGTGTGTTTCTGATATCAGTAATATGTCAAGCTTATGCATCTGAAGTAGCACTTCTACTTCATCTTTGTTGGGGGCTAATCCATTAATGTTCCAAGTGCATATTTTTAGATCTATTTTGGCGTCTTAGATATCAATGTAGTTATGAGTTGAAGTAATGAACTCATTTGTTGTAAGAGTAAATCAATTTTTTCAGATTGTTTTACAAACATGTGCTCTAGTGTTTTAAGTGGGATGGACGGTGTATCTGACGTCATACCAGTAAACTTTGATGTGACCGCTTCTGCATATGTTTTCCTATCCTTCTTTGTGGGTGGTTGGGATGATGCCTTAGCATCTATAGAATTTAAATTAATTGTGTGAATATTACCGTCTTCTCTTTGTACTTGGTGATCTTTCTGTTGTATTATAGGTCTTTGTTTGTGGGTTTTTCTTAAAAGGATTTCCTTATATACCTCACATCCTTTATAGTTGGCTGGATGTGGACCCAAGCATAAGGCGCACATAGCTGGTGTATTCCTGTCAGTTTTTAAACATGCCGATGTTTTGTGGTCGCCTGCGCACTTAACACAGCGAAAGGGTTTCATACAATAGTTTTTCGTATGACCATACTGTTGGCACCTTTGACATTGTACAACTGTTTTACGTTTTCGTGGATCTTCTATTATTACAGTTTGATGGTATATGACTTTTATATCCTTTACTGCTTTATTACTGGAACCAGCAAGTAGGTTTGCAAAAAATGTAGTGGTAGGTTTCTTATCAGGTCCAAACTTAGCATTAATGATTTCTCCTATTACTTTATTGCCTGTTTCTTCAATAGCTTCTTGAATGGCTTGTATAGGTGTTGAGTGATGTAAATTACGTATAACAATTCTGTAACTTCTGTTGTCTTTTCGATTAAAAGTGTGTCCAATAAGGCCATTTTCTCGTATTACTGTTATTATTATTTTATATATGCTGACATCAAAGGTTAGTATTTTTAATTGATTTCTGTTGATGATTTTGTATGTAAACTCAGATTTATTTGTAACTGTTTCAAGAAGTTCAGTAAGTTTATTTAAATCCTCAACACCATATAATATTATGGGTGGAGGTTTGCTAATCTTCTTATTCTTTATTTCATCTAGGTGTTCTTCAGTTAAATCCACCGTTAAACCGCTAAAGCTATTGCTTGTTTCAACCTTATCGGGTGAAGGTGTATCAGCCAATTTTTTCCTTTTTGGGTTTCTGATTAATGGTATTTTTTGCCAATCTGGTGGTTGTACATTTGAATCCTTTTGTTCAACTGCCATATGTATATCATCTTTTTGCTGAAGTTTAGAGCATGTTTCTTCATCACTAGGGCAAAGTAGGCTGCTCATGGACATGCTCCGTGGTTTCGTCACAAATAAGCTTGGATGGAAAGCTTGCTGCACTAGTCTCTTTCCAGTAACATTTACAGTCACTGGAGCCTGGTTACTCACTCCAGTGGTGTCTTCGGTAGCAGATTTCACACTGTCCGGCCCGGGTACCGGAGAGCGCCGGGGGTTAGCCGGGTTGCATGACAAAATACTTTCTCTATTCTTGGACATTTCATAGAAGGGGGGTTTGGGAATAACACCTGTAGTACTTTCCCAAGGTACTACTGCCACTATTTCTGAATCAAATAATTATTAAAAATTATTAAATTCCAAACCACAATATTTAATAGTAATAAAATTAAAAATAATTCAATAAAAAAAAATCCATGCCTTATGTATAGACTTAAGGCATGGATTTTTTTATATTGAATTATTTTAAATTTTTCTAAAAAGAAATTTTTTATAATATAACTTTTTTACTGAATTATTTAAAATTTGCCTAGAAATAGACATTATATAGTTTATAAAAACAAGCCTTTTCGCAGTGTCGTACATGAAAGTGGGCTTATTTCTTAACTAAGCGGGTTCATGAATTAATCTTAACATAATAATCTGGTGGTAAAACGTAATAAAATGGTTTTCTATCAATATATTGTTTCTTAAAACAATAGACAACCCTAGTTGGAGGAAAACTATAGAACTCTATATCTATATGAACTTTTGCATAAGTTACTATAGTAATTCTTGATTTACATTCTCGCGGTTGGGTCACCTTACGCTTTTGAAAGTAGTCCATCCAGATTCCGCGGGTGAAAAAGAAGTAAAGGCCATTATTATGGCCGAGTACATCGAAACCACCTGCCGAATATCACGCAAGTCCAGTCATGTGTGCTCGTTACGTGGGGTTCCGTAAGATATTTTTATGGGTTGAAGTTTTTTAACTTCACCCCATTAATTTGGAAACACATTTATTTTTGTCTCCTTAACACTTTGATTTTGTAAATCAACTTACGGTATAAAAAACTAAAGTAAAGAAGCAGCCTGTTACTATGCCCACTGCTGGGCTAAGGCCTCCTCTCTCCGTTTTTGGAGAGAAGGATTGGAGCTAAGACCTACCACGCTGCTCCAATGCGGATTGGTAGGTTACACATATCCCTAGAATTCTCTAGAGATATGTATGTTTCCTCACGATGTTTTCCTTTACCGAAAAGCGTGTGATAAATTGCAATCAATTAGACACATAAGTTTTAATAATAAAGACTTGACAATATAACCTACCCACCACCTATAACACGAAGCTCTTTGCGATTTTTTCCTGGAATCTATCTCCTGACGATGCTTTGGTTACGGATGAAACGTTTGTTGAGATTGTGGTAGTAAATGTGTGGAGTGCTTGTGTAATGTTTTGTAATTTGTGGTGGGTTGTGTGTGTGCATGAGTTTTTACGAATTCTGCATATATCAGATTGACTTACACTTTTAAGCATTACATATATTTTCTTATATCGCATATTTTCATATGCATTGCATTTTCATTTATTGCATATTCATTTTTATGTATTATGAACCTCCGCAAAGTAACGCCTAATTCTGTAAATTAAGTAATCAATATAATCCTTACCAGATAGTAAGTTGCTCAGTCCCCAGGTCGACTCCTAAGAATTTTCTGAAGATGCTAATGCCCTTAGTTGAGTTACATAATAATGCGCTTTTATTATTATTATTTATTTTTAATTCAGACATTATGTCCATAATGTTAGTAACAAAAAACTTAGCCTATGTTAGTAATTAAAAAAGATATTTACAAAATTTATTATGGTGGACTTCATTCCATGTCCTCCATAGAGGACTATCCCATTTACAAGCAAATGTGCTGAGGAGGGAGTTGGTGCTACTCACAAATCTGTGCATCATTAAAGCAGCACGTTTGCGGATGATAGCGTAGACATCGTCTATGCGACCTTTAAAGTGACGGTGAAAATTATGAAAAAACCTGCATATCTCTGGCAAATTACTGGAATATAGCTAACTTGGGTAACTGCATTAGAGCAGCATTGTGGGAATAAGGTCCAATCCTTTGATTTAAAGAAGAGAGGAAGTATTAAAGTCGAAATAGACTAATTAATATTAGGTCCTTACATATGAAATTGGCGTTTTGTCGTACTGGCCACTTTTTACTACCTTTATGGTTAGGAATTCCAAATTCAAATTCATACAGCTATTTACTCATGCATTTGTGTTTCAAACCCCCTAATTCATTTGTTTTTTCCTCTTTTGTTTTTTTCTTTGTGTCACTCTGTTTACAAAATGGAAAACATGAAATATCGCGTTATTTACGAGTATGAGTTCCACCGTGGCACCAGTGCTGCAGAAACGGCTCGAAGGATTAATGATGTGTATGGTGACGGTGTCGCAAAAGAAAACACAGTGCGTTTTTGGTTCCAACGTTTTCGTTCTGGAAATTTCGACATGCAGAACAAGCCTCGTGGACGGCCGAAGACCAAAGTGGATAATGATGAATTGAAGGCTATTGTGGAAGCGGATCCATCGCAAACCACGTCCGAGTTAGCTGCAGGCTCCGGTGTTAGTGATAAAACTATTCTAATCCACTTGAAGCAAATTGGGAAGGTGAAAAAGCTTGAAAGGTGGGTACCTCATGAATTGAGTGAAGCAAACCGACAAACGCGCGTCGACTGCTGCGTTACGTTACTCAACCGGCACAATAATGAAGGAATTTTAAATCGAATCATTACCTGTGATGAAAAGTGGATCCTCTACGATAATCGGAAGCGCTCATCGCAATGGCTGAACCCTGGCGAACCAGCCAAATCCTGCCCGAAGCGAAAATTGACTAAAAAAAAGTTGCTTGTAAGTGTTTGGTGGACTAGTGCCGGTGTCGTTCACTACAGCTTTCTTAAATCTGGTCAGACGATTACGGCAGATATCTATTGTCAACAACTGCAAACCTTGATGGAAAAGCTAGCTGCTAATCAACCGAGACTGGTCAATCGCTCTAGGCCACTGCTGCTTCAGGACAACGCTAGACCACACACTGCACAACAGACGGCTACCAAATCAGAGGAGCTTCAATTAGAATGTCTTAGACATCCACCGTACTCTCCGGACCTTGCTCCAACAGATTACCATTTTTTTCGCAATTTGGATAACTACTTGCAAGGAAAAAAATTCAACTCCGATGGGGCAGTCCAAACCGCCTTCAAAGATTTTATTGATTCCCGCCCGAATGGTTTTTTTAGTAAGGGGATCAATGAACTACCTATGAGATGGCAAAAGTGCATACATAGCAATAGTACATACTTTGATTAATTAAATATATTTCATTAAAAAAAAACGACTTTATGTTCCTCCCATAGAAAACGCCAATTTCATATGTAAGGACCTAATATTATGTTATATTTGTTGTTGTGAGAGCTGTGATAGTCGAGTGGTGACCGTGTGACTGTTTCGAAGCGGTCACGGGTTCGAACCCCGGGCAGGCACCAATGAGTCTTTCTATTAAAACTTATGTGTCTAATTGATAATTGCAATTTATCACACGCTTTTCGGTGAAGAAAAACATCGTGAGGAAACTTGCATATCTCTGGAGAATTCTGGAGATATGTGTAACCAACCAATCCGCATTGGAGCAGCGTGGTAGGTCTAGCTCCAACCCTTCTCTCCAGAAACGGAGAGAGGAGGCCCTATGCCCAGCAGTGGGATGGTAACGGGTCGTTACTTTACTTTTACTTTTTTTACTTTATATTTGTTGTATCTATATAATCTTTATAGTTCCAGTAAATTTTTCAATCAATTATACTATCATATAATTAATTTGACTGTGATTGCCCATTAACAACATCATTTAAATAAATAGAACTGTAAATACAACTTTTCTCGCGGTGTTAATGAATATTCCTTATTAATTATAGTAAATAATTGCTTACTTAATGTATAGTATAAATTAATAGTCTTTTATCTTCGTTTTATGATACTAAACCTTGTTCTAAGATACGGCTGATATAGAGCTAGGAAAACATTTGAAAGATTTAAAGAATGTTGTGTTACGTACCGACCTGTTAATATTTTAAAATTGGGCAAAGGACTCCTCCCTATATATATATGTATATATAATCTCAATATAAACGTGTGGTATCTGGCTGAGTAGAATAAATCACTATCATTTGTTACCGAGGTGCCGTAAAAGGCGATTAAGATCAGGTCAACTTATACTTCGGCCAGCCGGTCATAAAATAGCTAGCCAAATCATGTAATTACATGTTTAAACATGTTGTGCCGACCCCACTTAGAGTAAAGGCAGTAGAATGATGACGATGATAAACGCGATAAATTGTTAATATCAATTAAGCGTATAACTTTTATCAAAAACTCCTTGATGTGAGTCTCTTATCAGATGTTAGGTACATCTGATAAGAGATTCACGAACTCACAATTCGGTTTTTCAAGATTTTCAAAGGAGATACAGGAATATTAATTTATTAATATTGTTCCATGGATAAGACGTGAAAGCGTAATAGATAGACCGACAATACCAAAGACAGATAGATTTTTGCTTTTATAATTTCAGTATAGAGAGTAAGCCGTGTGGTATCCGGCAGAATAGAATAGACCACCCTCCTTTTTTACCGAGGTGTCGTAAGAGGCGACTAAGGTAAACGCCGTGTGGTATCCAGCTGCATAGAATAGACCACCCTCATTTCTTACCGAGGTGTCGTAAAAGCCGACTAAGGTAAGTTAACGTCAGGCAGGCGGCCGGTCGTAAAATACGCAGCCAAATCATATGACAGCATGTTTGCAACATGTTGTGCCGACCCCACTTAGAGGGGGATAAGGGCAGGAGAATAATGAATTTCAGTATAGAGAGTAGTAATATTTAACGATACCCAAACAAACAAGGAACGGTTGCGGATTTGTAAAATGGATTCCTTTTTACCAAGTTTGGCAATTAGTCTCCGCGGCGACGTGTTCAATTATTTCGCACTTAAATTCCGTAAATACTTATAAATGTTGCAATATTTCACTTACCTATAGTATTTTCTTATCGATGCCGAAGATTTTAAGGTTAATCATGATGACAGTAATAGTGAAATTCTTCAGTTACAACCATAGAGTTATTATACGAGAGTGGATAAGCCAGCCTAAAATGTGACATATTAAAAAGAGAAATGAAGAGCAAACAAATGAGTGTGACGTGTCTCACTTTTGTATGAGTGATGAGACAAAGATGGTAGTCTTTTTTCATATTCTAACAACAACCATCATCATTCATCATTCTCCTGCTCTTATCCCACTCTAAGTGGAGTCGGCACAACATGTCATATGATTTGGCTACGTATTTTACGACCGGCCGCCTGCCTAACGGGAACTTACCTTAGTCGCCTTTTACGACACCTCGGTAAGAAATGAGGGTGGTCTATTCTATTCTGCCGGATACCACACGGCTACATATTCTAACAATAAGCGTAGGAAGAATAAAATGTGCTATACACCGCATGTACGTGCATTATTTGGTAAAAGTGTAATCAATATGGCACGGCAGATTTACAATAAGTTACCACCCTCATTGGCTGACGCTCAAAACTAAAATTAAATAATTTTTGTTACTAAAAAGATTTTATTTACTTAATGATTTTTTTTCACTTGTCAGATGTATTATGTCATTAAGTAATCATGACCTTTATTAATAATTATTTAATAACATTGTTAAAGTATTATTTGTATTGTATTGAAAATAATTTAACATTTAATTGAATTATTTGTCTTTGTATTACGTATTTAACTTTGTAATCGTAGTAATAATTATTATGTATTGTAAAATAGATAATAATTAGTAAGTTGTATGTCTTTATTAGGCAGATTGATACTGTATTATATAATTAACATCTAAATGTTTACACAATCTAGGCAACGAATAAAGAAAGGATAAAAAAAGTATGTATTTAAAATTATTTATGTATATATCTACCAGTTGTCTGCCACCCATAACACAAGTATTAAGTTACTTACTTTGGGGATAAACGACCGTGTGTGTGGGTGTCCGATATATTTATTATTATTATTCAAATTCAAATTCGAAATATTATTTATTCAAGTACTCTAAACAAGTGTTTTTGAATCGTCAACATCTACTGCTGGTTCGGAAAGCTGTTCCTACCGAGAAGAACCAGCAAGAAACTCGGCGGTTGCTCTTTTCAAAGAATAATTCTTATTACTAGTTACATATAGTTATTAATGTCTTGTACAGGGTAGAAGAGTAGCTATATCCACGCATTCTTACCGTCTAAGTAATCCTAAATAGTATAGTAGGCTTTCTGTATTAGCCTTTTTTAACGATGTTTTTAAACTGCTGTAATGGTAAAGTTCAAGTAGATTGCGGAATTTTATTATAGAATCTTATACCCAACCCCACAAACGATTTATGAACTTTTGAAAGGCGCAATGCAGGAACCGCAAGCGATGTATATAATAGAAAAAGTAGGAATCGAAATAAGTCGGTTCCTACTTTTTCTATTATATACATCGCCAATCGTTTTATAATTATGTATAATCTTATCTACAAAATATTACATAGTCCAACTACATTAATAAGTAGGTAGATAATACACTACTGCTCTTTTTATCGGACCGACTTCCAAAAATAATAAAAATAAATTTACAAAATTATGTTTGACGTTGTGAATAAATAACGGTTCTTAGCATGGAGATGGCAAGGTATATGCAAATGTTTTTCGTCATCGTGTGTACTACATATGTAAATATCAAGATCATTTTGACTAGATGCCATACAAGTCGCGTTTGATTTAATCCTACCTCTTGTTTAACTACTGCGTATTTTGTGACCCCATTTTGTTATGAAGAGAGATATAAACAGAACAAAAATGTCGCTAATGTATACGGATCGAACTCTGGGCAAATTCATTGAATCGAATTATCGTTTTGTTCCAAATGAGGCTGCTCTTTGCTTTTGTACTGCAACTTCAATATCAGGTTGTTGTTTACTATTTCGCTTAACTTTGCCATTACAGCAGTTAATCAAATTATAACAAGGAGGCTGATACAGCCGGCAGAATAGAATAGACCACCCTCATTTCTCACCGAGGTGTCGTAAAAGGCGACTAAGGTAAGTTGACGTCAGGCAGGCGGCCGGTCGTAGAAGACGTAGTACGTAGTTAGCTACTACGTACGTAGTTACGTAGTAGCTAAGTCATATGACAACATTTGTATAACATGTTGTGCCGGCCCCACTTAGAGTGGGTTAAGGGCAGGAGAATGATGATGATGATGGCTGATACAGAAAGCCTACTATACTATTAAGGATTAAAAAAAAAAGACAAATGCTAAATAATTATTATAATAACAAATAAATGCAATAAGAATAACAAATAGATGCTGCAATCAATTTTAGCTTTGCCATTACGATTTTTTTAATTAAATTCAGATTTCATCCTTATTTTTGAATATCTGACAGTGATTGCCCGTTGATCATATCATTAATTTTAAACAGATTATTATCTTGCATTCAATAATTCATAAATTTTTTATTAAAACGATTATACGATATTTGTATCGCGGCGCCAATATTGATTTGTTGACACTTAAATGAATATGTGAAATATAATTTCAATTATAAGATTCTTTGTTATGTTTTTATACCAGACGACGTGTTGCTCTTATTTGGAATTAAATAAAAGTATTTTTATTCTTTTGTAGTTATTCAAATTCAAATTATTCTTTATTCAAGTAAACTTGTAAACAAGTGCTTTTGAATCGTCAACATCTACTGCTGATTCGGAAAGCTGTTCCTACCGAGAAGAGCCAGTAAGAAACTCGGCGGTTGCTCTTTTCAAAGGATAATAATTATTATATATTAAAGAATAATATCATTCATTCTCCTGCCCTTATCCCACTCTAAGTGGGTCGGCACAACATGTTACAAACATGTCACATGATTCGGCTACGTATTTTACGACCGGCCGCCTGCCAGACGTCAACTTTACCTTAGTCATATTTTACGACCCCTCGGTAAGAAAGAGGGTGGTCTATTCTACTTAACCGGAAACCACACGGTGGGTCAACTTTTACCTTAGTCGCCTTTTACGACACCTCGGTAATAAGGTCCATTCTACTCAGGCGGATATCATACGGCGGATATTGAAGAATAGTATATTATAAATATTAATTATATATATTGAAGAATAATAATGACCTCTATCCACACATTCTTATCGTATCATACATACATTTTACTTGAGCAGTAGTCATATGGGTGACGATTATATATCCACCTATTGAAGTTAATTCCTAGGATACTAGATGATAGCACTGTTGATTTATGCCACGCTAATGTTTCTCTCTCTTTGCGGCTCAGCTTAGTTGTTCAAACTAAGCTTATAAAATTCTTCATATTCTAGTTCAATCCAAACACATATATAAAACATACTAACGTTAATATGGGTATGTTTCATATTCGGTTAGGAGAAGTCCAATAAATTGAAATATTGTTGGATTTATAATTTTTTATAACCAAATTTATAAAATTTCTCTTCTTAAAAATATTAACAAAGAAACATAAAGTTTTATAATAACTATAGTGGTGACGCATTGATAAATGCCACCTAGTTTCACAATATAATAATTTCTGTACTGTTAGTGTGAGTTACACAGTCACACAGTTACACAGTCATGCCGTGATAACTTAATTGAAAATTATACGACGTTCCGTAGATTTGTCAGCGGTGAATTCCAGTTATAATGATTTATAAGAACACGTGAGATGAACAAACAACCATGTAACATTATCAATCGGAAGCGTCTGAGACAACCGGAGCGTGTCACGGTAGCATTACTGGAATAGTAAGTAGTTGCATAAGGGCGATGCCACATTAGTGCGTTGCGTCGCGTCGTCGAAACGGAAAGCATTGTATGCCATACCTGCGTTACGTTGACGCTGCGATAGCGCAACGCAAGTGGTTATGCACGCCGTCGCAGCTTCTAATAGCGGCTGTACACTCATTGTAAGACACCTCGAGACCCCGAGTAGAAAACCGTACATGGTAGCTTCCATCTCGCCTCGATATGTTTCGATCGCTTTCGCTCTCGTGTCAGTTTTACAAGTTTGCACAATCGAGGCGTGACTCTCGAGAGTGTACGGGTCACTCCGAGCTTATTCGTCCCGGGCGAGACAAAGCGTGTGCCCTCGGGTGACATAGCCGCCGTAACGCCGCCGAAATGTTTAGAATTTGCATTGCCTAATGCAGCTAAAACAGCAAATGAGCTCTTAATAGACAATGTACCACTAAAAACAGAAAATACAACTGTATTTTTGGGAATGACGTTGGTTACAAAACTCCAATGGAGCACACACATAACAGCTCTCGCAGGGAAACTCGGTTCAGCAGCCTATGCTATTCGAAAGATAAGACAGTTTACAGACGTCGAAACAGCAAAACTAGTTTATTTTGCTTACTTCCATAGCATTGTCTTATGGAATAATGTTATGGGGTAAATGCTCTGATATTGAGAAAATTTTTGTATTGCAAAAAAGAGCCATACGTGGCATTTATAATTTGAATTCGCGTGAGTCCCTGCGAGAGAAGTTTAAGGAAACAGGTATTCTTACGTTAGCTTCACAGTATATTTTTAGCAATTTGATTTTTGTGTATAAAAATATACATAATTATAAAAAGATTGGCGATGTATATAATAGACAAAGTAGGAACCGACATAAGCTTGCGGCTCCTGCTTTGCGCCTTGTAAGAGTACGTAAGTCGTTTGTGGGTTTGGGTATAAGATTCTATAACAAAATTCCACGATCAATTTTAACTTTGCCATTACAGCAATTTAAAAATACTGTTAAAAAGAGGCTGATACAGAAAGCCTATTATACCGTGGAGGCTTACATTGATGATAAGAATGTAATTAGTACAAAATGTAATTAGTATTAAGAATCTTCTTTTTTAAAAGAGCTCCACCGAGTTTCTTGCTGGCTCTTCTCGGTAGGACGGCTTTCCGAACCAGCAGTAAAGTTGACGATTCAAAAGCACTTGTTTACAAGTTTACTTGAATAAAGAATAGTTTGAATTTTGAATTTTGAATTAACAGTGGATCAATCTCCGTCGTCGCAGCGGATCCCTGATAACGCATCTTTCAACGCTGCGATCACGCAACGCTACGCACCGCACTTATGGGGCCTCGCCCTTATTAGTGTGTCATGCGACGTCATTAGAGTGAAATGCTAATTATCATCGACGAAGCGGATTTAATCGTATTGAAAGTATTTTATTGTGAATAACTACTTTGATACGGAGCTGCAGCAATTACAAAATATTCTTTATTCAAGTTTTTTAACAGACACTTGCAAAAGTAATAATAAAATTATTTTGCTATAATCCGCGATGCAGTAAATAGAAAATATATATAGTGCTAAATGTATAGTGGACTATACGTTTTTTCATACCCGTTACATGCAGGATTCGTAAAAACATATGCACAAACCTCCACCACTTCCACCACAATACACAAGCACTACACAGGTTCACTATCACAAACTCAACAATCGTTTCGCCCCGCAACCGAAGCATCATCAGGAGATAGACTCCACGTCTAATATATTTTCTATTTACTGTGTCGCGGATTATAGCAAAATAATTTTATTATTACTTTTGTATTATGGATCTCCGCAAAGTAACGCCTAATTCTATAAATTATTTAAAGACACTTGCAAATTATAATAAAGCTATCACTGATTTAGAAGGGTTTGTTTTTTTATATTTTGAATAGTAAAGTAAAAAAAAAATATATATTTTTAATAGGTCTTAAATCTTGCCTGATATAAGCGATGATAAAAGATGGATATGTCTAGAAGATATTATTCACTCTTTTTTGGTAAATTCCCCTATTACGCATTAGGAATTTGTAAAGTACTCTTAACGAGAGGTGATCACTCTTCTCAAAAATAACAATTTAAATAAAATACGTCGTTTCAAAGCTGTCATAGCCTAGCGGTGAGATCGTGCGACTCTTTAGAGACGACATAGGTTCAAACCCCGGGCAGGCACCAATGAGCTTTTCTATTAAAACTTATGTGTCTAATTGATAATTGCAATTTATCACACGCTTTTCGGTGAAGGAAAACATCGTGAGGAAACCTGCATATCTCTAGAGAATTCTAGGGATATGTGTAACCTGCCAATCCGCATTGGAGCAGCGTGGTAGGTCTTAGCTCCAATCCTTCTCTCCAAAAACGGAGAGAAGAGGCCTTAGCCCAGCAGTGGGCATAGTAACAGGCTGTTACTTACTTTTTACTTACTTACGTCGTTTCAATAAATGCATAAAAATTATATTTAATTTTAATATTTATCATTTTTTTTATAAAGACATTAAAAACTGACAAGCGTTTAAAAATAGTATAACGTACAGATCACTTAGTTTGACAAGTAGCAAACACAATATTGTGCAACACATATTGTCAAAAAGCAGGCGAAATCTGGTTGTTACTTTAGCCGTTCCCCAAAAGGCAAAGCGATGTTGACCCACATCGATCTTTCGCAACACTGCTCCGTATGATCACTGAGTAAACGACATTTTGTTTATAATTCCTTTATATATGTTTAATCTTTTAAGACTTGATGCTAGAATTTATTGTATGCATATTATCTGTTTGAAAATAAGTACCTCTAAAGTAACATACCTCTTATGAAAACTTATTTTTTATTGAGCTTTTAATTAGTTCGCCTCAGTAAGCACACCATTCCGAAGTTTTCTTACTATAATCAGAAAATTCAAAAGTGCCAGTAAAATCTATTTAAACTTTTTACAAGTTTTTAAAAGTTTTATTTACTAGAATTTTAATCTATTTAAAAATACTTAGTAAAACAAAAATTATGCTAAACTTTTCTATACAATTTTTTAAATTACTTGTTCACGTGTGTCAACCACACACTTTTACTACTTGAAACCCTAATGTCCAACAGTTATTAAAATTATAAGCTAGATTTTACCTTTCTCATGCGTTAAACAATGTCTACAATTTCGATTCTTTAAACGAAAGTTCATCAATATCGTTTTAAATGAAAAAGTAAAACCACGAATAACACATTGTTTCATAACATATTTATGAAATTTATATTTCATCGTCCTTCTGCCCTTATCCCACTCTAAGTGGAGTCGGCAGAATATGTTAAAACCATGTTGTCACATGATTTGGCTACGTATTTTATGACCGGCCATTTACCGGAGGTCAACTTACATTAGTTGTATTTTAAGACCCCTACGTAAGAAAAAGGGTGGTCTATTCTACTCAGCCGGATACCACACGGCGGGTTTATGAAATTTATATTTGTGTATAAAGTTTTCAAGACGCAAACATGACGATGATTTTAATAACCTGTTTTGTTTACAAATATGAATTATTAATTTAACAAATATATCATTCGTAATGCATCAATCAATGTCTATATTAACGTTTGATACAGAAATGAAAAATTGGCAGTTACTCAATTTTCTTATACGAATGCAATAGGCACATATATCGCTTAAAGTGTAATACAGTTGGCTTGACCTCCTTTACGGTTAAGATTAAATGTTAGATAATGACAAATAGCTTAGACAATGGCAGAGGGTGGGGCCTATGCTAAGCCGATTGTATGTGCGCACACATATTAAGTTATTATGTTAATATATGTATTATGAATAATAGTTAATATGAATGATATAGTGTTTAGATATTTATGACTTTGTCTCAGCTCGGTTTAAATATGAAATACTTCACATTAAGTCTTTATATGAATGTATATTAAGTACGTTAATGTGGCTTGTAGAATAAGAAAACATATTGTGGATATAAAGGTACGCTGTGTGGTATCCGGCAGAAAGAATAGACCACCCTCCTTTCTTACCGAGGTGTCGTAAGAGGCGACTAAGGTATGTGCCGTGTGGTATCCGGCTGCATAGAATAGACCACTCTCCTTTCTTACCGAGGTGTCGTAAGAGGTGACTAAGGTATGTGCCGTGTGGTATCCGGCTGCATAGAATAGACCACCCTCCTTTCTTACCGAGGTGTCGTAAGAGGTGACTAAGGTATGTGCCGTGTGGTATCCGGCTGCATAGAATAGACCACCCTCCTTTCTTACCGAGGTGTCGTAAAAGGCGACTAAGGTAAGTTGACGTCAGGCAGGCGGCCTATCGTAAAATACGTAGCCAAATCATGTGACAACATGCTGTGACATGTTGTGCCGACCCCACTTAGAGTAGGATAAGGGCAGAAGAATGATGATTATAGATATAAAGGTTCATCATAAAATAATGAAAATTGAAAATATACCTATGCATATTTCAAGCCTACCTGTAAAATATTTAGTCGTAAAAAATTGTCGCTCTCGAACAAAATTTTTTATTATAATCTTATTTACAAATTCCACCAAAAGCTAAAAATAAATAAAGCTAAAAAAATTAAAGCCAAAGATAGCGACCTGTGATTATCCCGTTGATGGGCTTGAGTTACTATTACTTCGAATCTCCAGTAGTACTAGATAGTCTGGTGTCCAAACTATGAAAGAAAGGTACAAAGTCTCGTGATGTTATTCTATGTGCTCAAAAATATATTAGTGTTCCTAGAAGTCATAATTAATTTGTCTTTAAATGAAAAAAAGGATTAAAATTAGTAGCATCTTCATTCATCTACTTAAAGTAAAAAAAAGTAAAGAAACAGCCTGTTAATATCCCAGTGCTGGGCTAAGGCCTCCTCTCTTCGTTTTTCGAAGAGAAGGATTGGAGCTAAGACCTACCACGCTGCTCGAATGCGGATTGGTAGGTTACACATATGTCCAGCATTCTCTAGAGATATGCAGGTTTTCTCACGATGTTTTCCTTCACCGAAAAACGTGTGATAAATTGCAAATATCAATTAGACACATGTTTTAATAGAAAAACTCATTGGTGCCTGCCCGGGTTTGAACCTATGCTCGTCTCTAGAGAGTCGCACGGTCTCACCAGTGGGCTATCACAGCTTCATCTGTTTATTTTAGCAAAATTATTATATATTATATATATAATAATTCTATAGATATATTCCTATATTTCATCTTTTTTTATCTTTTGTGTATAATGTGCAAATATTAATTTATGTATACAGTTTTCGTTATTTTCTTTCTTCCTTTCCTTTTTCATTATCCATATTTCACTTCTTATCCTTTTCTTTCTGTCACTCAAAGGTTAACTGGAAGAGATCTCTTTTAGGGATAAGTCCGCCTTTGTACATGTGCTATTTTTTTTCCTTTATGTTCTCTAACACTATGTATGTACAATAAGGAAAGAAAGAAATAAAAAAAACACACGAATTCATTTGTTCTAAGGACCATACCAGGAGGGCAAAAATATAAAAAAAATGTTGCAAATGAATTATTTTTTAATATTTTTTTTGATAATATGCGGTAAACACAACTCAGATTACTTCTTTTTCCAAAGTTTCGTAAATTATATTCAAAAGTATTCTATTTTACGTTGATATTGTATTTAAATGAGTGTGAATTAAATTATTTTCGACATATTTCACGAATCTATTTGGTTTGAGTTGCTCTACATCCATGCATAATATATGTTGGAACAAATTTATGATATTATTAATATTCTTTGTCCGTTGTTAATCAAAATGTGAACCGAGCCATGTCGTTGTGGAATCTGATAGATACATAACAAATTATGTTTTGAATGTTATTTTTATATGTTTATTCAAATATTTTAAATAGATTTAAATGAGAATTCTTTATGTACCATATTGGGCAAACTCGTTGGAACTGTATCAATGCAATCGTGTTATGAAATTTGAGTTTTTTTTTGTATAAATTGATAATTTATTACATAGTTTAGTACGGGGTGTGATAGTGATGTATGATAATTTATTATAGAGTTGTTATAAACCAGCAAATAAAATTTATAGCTGCTAAAAGGATAGTGTTTGCAAATTTCAGTCCGATTTTTTATTATCTAATTTGCATATTCTTGATGTTTGTAATTAAAAAGGTGTTAAATATTGATGATTTTGAAACCGTAGAGGGTGATCGATGGGAGTGGATTATCTTACCTAGGTTTCGCGAGTTTAAGCTCCAAGCAACTTTAAGTTTTTCGAAGATGGAAGCTGACTTTGTAAATAATAGGCCTTATAAGTTTCTACATTGCATATAAGTTAAACACTTAATTGTGTGGCGGTACGTATATATCGATAAAATAGTAACCAGCCAAGAATCTGCAAGCAGACTAGACTGCAATCTCCAGTAATACAAATTGAATCTAATTCAACAATAATAATAATTACTTAAATTATTTTGCTATAAGTCCGCGATTAAGTAAATAGAAAATATATAAAATGCCATTTAGCACTTTATATATTCATTTGTTCTATTTATATTTATCTGTAAACCGCTTTAAAGGAAGTCCTGAGTTAAAATTTAATACAAATAATTTATATAAATAGGCGTTACTTTGCGGAGATCCATAATACAAAAGTAATAATGAAATTATTTTGCTTTAATCCGCGATTAAGTAGATGGAAAATATATATAATGCTAAATGTAGAGTGGACTTTCCGTTTTCATACCTGATACATACAAGATTCTTAAAAACACATACAGACACCACGACAAAATCGCAAACTTTGTGATTTTGTCGTGTCTCCTGAAGCTTCGCTTTCGGCGTTAAACGATTGTTGATTAGTGGATGTGTGTCGTGCTTATGTATTGTGATGGCAGTGGTGGAGGTTCGTGCATGTATTTTTACGAATCCTACATGTATTAAGTATGAAAACGGATAGTCCACTCTATATTTAGCATTATATATATTTTCTATCTACTTAACCGCGGATTACAGCAAAATAATTTCGTTATTACTTTTGTATTATGGATCTCCGCAAAGTAACGCCTGTTATTATAAAAATTATTTGAATCTCATTCTGTTAATCGAACTCAGGACTTCCTTTAAAGCGGTTTACAGAGATATGGAAATAGAACAAATGTATAAAGACAGTCTACTTGAATGAAGAATATTTCGAGTTTGAATTTAAATGCGTCACGGAGGTATGTAGGTGTGACACATTATATGAATACTAGTTGACCCGGCAAACGTTGTTTTGCCATGTTAAACATTGATAGGTTGATAATAGATGGCGCTTTTGAATGTCATCCTATTCCTGTAGAATCAACAGGATTTTGATAGTCTATATGTTACCCCGGTGTATAAGAAAAAATTGTACCAAATTTCGTCGATATTGTTTTAGCGCATTCGTCGTGAAAGAGTAACAAACATCCATCCATACTCAAAAACTTTCGCATTTATAATATTAGTAAGATTGAAATGTGTTGATATGAGACCGTTAAACGAATGCTAAATACATAAACAGATATTTTTCGTTTGTTATCAGAAAACGTGACGTGCGTGAAGAGCACTAACGTAATACAACACAGACAGACGGTATACACAAATATTTTTATTTAAAACAAGTCACGAATGACTAATGTTAATTGCTTTTAAACATGTCCTGCATTAAGTAACAGCTGGAACAGTAAGCCTTTTTAGTTTTGCAAGAGTGTTACATTTTCGCAATAGACTTTTTTCGAATTGACTATTGCTGTTAGCCCTAACCCCTCGTATGTACGAAAGGTTTTTTTACCGTGCGTTAAAAATACTTCGAAAAGAAACAAATGGGTATCCAGCAGGCCTAATATGAACTCTTATTGCGACTCAATTGAAGACGTAAACTAAATTGTTTTTTCTTTTTCATACCATGTCGTCTTAAAGACGCACACTTTAAGTCGTTGCTGAATGAGCGTTCGGAAATCGTCCTAAAACATGTGAGTAGAGTTATCTATAGTTCATATAACGTTTTCATTTTCAAACATAACGACCCCTATGCAATCCACACTTCATGATACGAAAAGAAAGCGGTTGGGATGAGGTACTGACTTTGAATTGAGTCGTTTTCTAAATGTTCATGATAGGCCTACAGGTATCTGTTCACACGGCAGCGTTTATAAAACGCGAAGTATTTTTATCGCGCAGTGTTCCATTTTAGGCGTTAGGGCGTAGGGCGTTAAGCCGAATATACCATACGAAACTTCTTATTACGCCTGTGCGGAGTTTTTTACGCCCGTGCGAACGAGGGGTTACGGCCCTGAGAGACGGAGTGATTGGAGAAGAATGCCTGGAGAAATTTTGCAAGTACTATAAGACTCGCAACTTTTGAAGCGTCGCCTTAAAGTCTAATGTCAGACCAAACCTCGACTCAAAGTGAAAAGTCTTGGAGGACTGAATCTACACTTCGAAGGAGTTTTTTGCATCATGACAGCCGCGGGGTGAACGCCAGTCGCATGACACGGGAAATTGGGGCTCAATATCAAACAGAAATCAAGTTATAATTGCATTATCTCTTGAATAATATATGTCAATGTGCATTTTTAACATTGTAATCAGTAATTTATAGAATTAGGCGTTACTTTGCAGAGATCCATAATACAAAAGCATTTAACTTATTTAGCTATAATCCGCGATAAAGTAAATAGAAAATTTATATAATGCTAAATGTACAGTGGACTATCGGTTTTTTTATACCCGATACATGCAGGATTCGTAGAAACACACGCACAAACCTCCACCACCGCCAACACAATACACAAGCACAACACACGTTCACTATCACTAACTCAACAATCATTTCGCCCCTCAACCGAAACATCATCAGTAAATAGGAGTCTACTTTTGTACTGTAATCAGTATTTTAGAAACTCATTTTTTGGCTTAAAAATTGGATGAAATAATAAAACAAATGAAAAATTTGTTAAAAAACAAATGAGAAGAGAACGTAGTTATTTTGTAAAGATTTGTCCAGTGTCTGAATATTAGTCTTCAAATAGTGCGTTTTCACCCCTACCAGTGATGATATACGTATCAGAAACTTGGTGCTAACTATGGAATTTATAAGAAAGCTGAAAGTCATGCAGTAAACGATGAAGCGAGTTATGAGTTGACCCTATGTGATCAAATCAGAAATGACGAGATCCGTAGAAGAAACAAATGTATGGCATTATTTTCTTTCGATTTATATTCTTAAATTCGTAATATCTTTTGATTGGGACGTCGGATTTTAATAATTTAAAAATTATTTTACAGGTATTGAAACAGTTTTTAATAAAATATATCAACTTTAACAATGTAGAAAAGTAGCTATTCTGGCAAAACTTTAATAGTTAGACATATGGCATCGCGCACCTTTTTGTACATATTGATACGTTTTATAATAATGTAGATCATTTCTATGTTCTATCATCAATAGTTTCCGCAGCGCACGCGATGAAAGATTTTTATGACTAAATTTTTCACACCTTATTACAATTTTGGGAGGGATCCCTATTTAAAAAAAAATGTAATATTGCTTATGTTGCTCACTGAAGAAGCAGCTTTCCAATGATGAAAGAGTATTTGAAATCGGTCCGATAGTTTTTGCGTAAAAACGTTACAAACATACATACATACACACAAACATACAAATCTTTTCTCTTTATAATATTAGTATAGACTATAGATTTATAGTTCAGTGTGACGCAATTGACGTGGTTATCTGTTACTAATACTGTCTGATGTTACTAATCTGCGTCTAACTCACAATACCAATATTAATAAAATTGGGTACCATTGAATCTTACATACAAGGTGATTTATAGAAGCAGGCGTTACTTTGCGGAATTCCATATTACAGGCAATATAACAGAACTACCTCGCTATAATCCGCACGGGTTAAGCGAATGCATGCAAAGCTAATTTGTATGAAGCAGGCATAATTTACGAACCTTACAAATGCAGGACAAGCCACCACACGCACCCAAAGGCTCCTCCACCAGCAACAAAGCACACAAGCAGCACACATATTCATCACCACAACAATCTCGAAAATCGCTTCGCCCCGAAACCGAACTATCCTCAGGAGGATAGGCTCCACGACAAAATTGCAATGCATTGCGATTATAGATAGCGAGCTAGTTCTGTTATATTGCCTGTTACATAAAAGGCTTAAATATATAATACAGAAAATCTAGAATAAAGTTACATAACATATTAAGTACAGCTTGTAAATAAAATGCAATTTTAAAAAATATTTTAATGTTGAATACTGTTTGACATCTTAAATGCTAATCTTAATTAATAAAATACTATAATCTATTGTAAAATTTCGTAATAAATCGTCGCACTCACATCTGAGCCGTCCATTGTCACACTCTGAAAAAAAAACCAAAATTTTCTAATCCATACTAGTATTATAAATTGGTAACGAGTGAAAATCGGTACGTGGGGTGGAAATATTGCGTTAATGGGTATGCAATGGAACCGAAGGTGTTCGAATGATACAACGTGATGAATGACGTAGGTATATTTTATCAACTACATGCTAATTAGCTTACGCCGTGTGGTATCCGGCAGATTGGAATAGACCACCCTCCTTTCTTACCGAGGTGTCGTAAGAGGCGACTAAGGTAAGTGCCGCGTGGTATCCGGCTGCATAGAATAGACCACTCTCATTTCTTACCGAGGTGTCGTAAGAGGCGACTAAGGTAAGTTGACGTAAGGCTGGCGGCCGGTCGTAAAATACGCAGCCGAATCATGTGACAACATGTCTGTAACATGTTGTGCCGACCCCACTTAGAGTGGGATAAGGGCAGGAGAATGATGAGAATGATGACTAGTATTATAAATTAATAAAAAAATTCAAAATGTTCTATACTAGTATTATAAATTAATGCCACCCGCAACTTTGTTCGCATTGATATAAGTGTTAAATTACCCGCAATTATGTACTATATTTTTTATCTTTCCTAAGAAAAAAAGGATTTATTTATCCTACATGTCGGCCCGATTTATAAGTTTCAATCGTACTTAATTTGATCAATATTGCTCCAGCGGAATCATTGCAGCATGAGCCAATCATTTAAATGGTCCGATTTAAATAATAATAAAAAAATTATAAAGAGAAAAGATTTGTGTTTGTGTGTATGCTGTATGTTTGTAATGTTTCACGCGAAAACTACTGGACCGATTTCAAAAATTCTTTCACCATTGGAAAATTGATTGATAATTGCAATTTATCACACGCTTTTCGGTGAAGGAAAACATCGTGAGCAAACCGGCATATCCCTAGAGAATTCTAGGGATATGTGTAACATACCAATCCGCATTGGAGCAGCGTGAAAAGTCTTATCTCTAATCCTTCTCTCCTAAAAAGGAGAGAGAAGGCCTAAGCCCATCAGTGGAATAGTGATAGGCGGTTATGTTATATATTATTAAATTATTTACCATTTTGATTTCACCCTCTTTGAACTCTCTCGTAAAGTATGCTGTTTTGCCATCAGGCATTTTTGTTACTTGCTTTAATATATTGTCACCTTCTAGGGTGTATGTCATTTTTACCTGAAAACGAAGACACATTGAATAAGAATATAAAAAAATATATGAAACATCTAAAAGAATATTCATTTATACTAAAAATGTTTGAACCTGATCAAATTAATAAATAATAATAAATATGTGGGTCAATTATTCGTTTGGATGACGGACAACAGTAAAACATAAGTAAACTAAGTAACGGCCTCTTATTATTCACTGCTGGGCATAGGCCGTCCAACACGCTGCTCCAATGCGGATTGGTAGATTACACATATTCCCAGAATTCTATAGATATATACAGGTTTCCTCAAGATGTTCTCCTTCACTAAAAGGCGTATGATAAAAACAAAAACACGTTAAAACTAAATGGGTGCGAGGAAGAGAAAACAATAATGTTTTATTCTGTTTTCTGAACAAATGCGGTGCGCTAGGTTTGGCAACCATTACTGACAAAGCAAGCCTACCATTAACTCTTATTGCGACTCAATTGAAGACGTAAACTAAATTGTTTTGCTTTTTCATACAATGACGTCTTAGTGACGCACACTTTAAGTCGTTGAATGACCGTTCGCAATACGTCCTAAAAACATTTGAGTAAAAGAGACAGAGTTATCTGTAGTTCATATAACGTTATCCTTTTTTTTAACACTACGACCTAAATACAATCCACACTTCATTGCTCAGTTTGGTTACTGACTTTGAATTGAACCGTTTTCTAAAAGTTCATGGTAGGCTTACAGATTTCAATTAAATTATATTTATTTTGATTTATAATGGAATAATTTTTCTATAACGCCCGCCGTGTGGTATCCGGCTGCATAGAATAGACCACCCTCATTTCTCACCGAGGTGTCGTAAAAGGCGACTAAGGTAAGTTTGCGTCAGGCAGTCGGCCGGTCGTAAAATATGCAGCCAAATCATATGACAACATGTTTTTAACATGTTGTGCCGACCCCACTTAGAGCGGGATAAGGGCAGGAGAATGATGATGAATTGTTCTATAACGCTATTTAACAAGATTTAATTATACCAAAGTTATCGTATACATTTAAACGATCAGTGGAGTCATTGAAAGTCGTATTTATTTATTTATTCGGATCTTCAACTGCATTACTCGATAAATCATCTAACATATGTACCATATAGTTTAAAATTAAATATGTAGTATCAATTATAAAAGAACACATCATTTTTAGTTACAAAGTCACAATTATAGTTGAGACTTTATAATTTATATAGTCGAGTGGATAGGTTTATAAACCTAAAAACGTCGATACCACTCGACTATAGGTTCAAAGTACTTAATGCATATTGAATGCAAGTCTAAAACAAAAAAAAAACTTGACCTAATAAAATATGATTTATTCATACACTTATATGCATTTTCAAAATTATTGTTCAAATTTATAAAACGAAATTGAAGCGTTATTTATTCAACGTTCAAAAATGGTTTTCCCCCGAGGCCGCTTCGAGTGGCAAGCCCTTAAGTGAACCAATATTAATAATAAAACGTATGTGATAAATTTCGATATTATTATATGAATTCAGTATAACAATATTTATATTTTAACAATATTAATATTTAGTTTGAAGCATTCTTATGCAAAACTGTGATAGTCCAGCGGGTAGACCGTGCGGTACTTTTGAGGGGTCACGATAAATCCCGGGCAGACACTAACGGGATTTCTGTTAGAACTTGCGTGTCATCATTCTCCTGCCCCTATCCCACGCTAAGTGGGGTCGGAAAAACATGTTACAAAATGTTGTCACATGTTCTACGTGCAATATAACAATATAACAAGCAATATAACAGAACTAACTACTTTGCTATAATCCGCACGGGTTAAGTGAATGCATGCAAAGCCAATGTGTATGAAGCAGGCAAAATCTACGCACCTTATACATGCAGGACCAGCCACCACATGCACCCCAAGGCGCAATTCACCAGCAACAACGAACACAAAATCAGCACACACACCCACCACCACAATCTCGACGATCGTTCCGCCCCGAAACCGAAGCATCATCAGGAGGATAGGCTTCACGACAAAAATCGTACTGCGAATATTTTACAGTACGATTTTACGGTTTTACGATTTACGATTTTATTTTACGGTTTCGGGGCGGAACGATCGTCGAGATTGTGGTGGTGGGTTGTTGCTGGTGAATTGCGCCTTGGGGTGCATGTGGTGGCTGGTCCTGCATGTATAAGGTGCGTAGATTTTGCCTGCTTCATACACATTGGCTTTGCATGCATTCACTTAACCCGTGCGGATTATAGCAAAGTAGTTAGTTCTGTTATATTGCTTGTAATATGGAATTCCGCAAAGTAACGCCTGCTTCTATAAATCAACATGTTCTACGTATTTTACAACCGGCCGCTTGCCCGACGTCAACGTACCTTAGTCGTATTTTACGACCCCTCGGTAAGAAAGAGGGTGGTCTATTCTATTTAACCTGATAACACACTGTGGGTCAACTTACCTTTGTCGCCTTTTACGACACCTCGGTAAGAAATGAGGGTGGTCTATTCTACTCAGCTGGATACCACACGGCGGGTCGACTTACCTTAGTCGCCTTTTACGACACCTCGGTAAGAAATGAGGGTGGTCTATTCTACTCTGCCGGACCACACGACATCCGCTAGAGCTTGCGTGTCTAATTAATAATTGCAGTTTATCACGCGCTTTTCAGCGAAAGAAAACATCGTGAAGAAACCTGCATATCTCTAGAGAATTCCGGGGATGTGTGTAACCTACCAATCTGCATTGGCGCAGCGTGGTAGGTCTTAGCTCCAACCCTCTCTTCCAAATAACGGCTCATGCCCATCACTGGTATAGTAAGAGGCCGTTACTTCACTACTTTACTTGACTTTAGTGTCCTATAACTTGCGCTTATATATTCTCATTTATGTTTTGGGTATACGATGCTTTGAAGGCTTTGTAGATCCAGAGGTTAGAATATATCAGCACAAAGAAGGAAGGAAGAAGGGACGTGGAGAATATTAGATATTAAGAACATTTTTTGATACAGTCTTGGCTCCAATCCTTCTCTCCTAAAACATTTATTTGATATTTTAATTAGCTTTAGTTTAGTTTTGTATATTTGTTAATTTATATCATGTTAGGACATTTTTAGAATAAAGGGGAACACTATAACAGAACTAACTACCTTGCTATAATCCGCACGGGTTAAGCGAATGCATGCAAAGCTAATGTGTATGAAGCAGGCAAAATTTACACACCTTATACATGCAGGACAAGCCACCACACGCACCCCAAGGAGCCTCCACCAGCAACAATGCACAAAAGCAGCACACACAACCACCACCACAATTTCGACGATCGTTTCGTTCGAAACCGAAGCATCATCAGGAGGATAGGCTCCACGACAAAAATCGTAATGCGCCGCACCACCCATACAAGCAGTCTTAAATAGTTCAGTAGTGGTGGGGCCACTACCCTCCCCTCCGAACACATGTAGCAAAACGGAATTGGATACATATACTTGCCCGTTAATTAAGTGGCCATTGTTATTTTTTATTATCTCAAGTAAATCATTTAGAATAAAGGGTTTTCATTTCATTCATTTCACTTCCTCTCAACTTATGATACTTAAGCTCTTAATTGTATAAAATTGTTGTTTACCTTCCTACCATCTCTTTTTTCCATCTCCTGTTCTTTACCCAGTTTGAATACGTGGGAGAAAATATGCTTATCATCTATTTCCAGATCCAATTTTAATGTGTTGTCATCTATAGCTGTGTAGCATATGACAGGTGCTTTCGATTTCAAGATATGTACCATATCTTCGCTTGCATCTACAAACAAAGAAGAATTTTTGACTCTCCAATTCCTAATGGATACATCCAAATAGCCTCTCCAATTCCTGATGGACACAGAGATACATAGATAAATAAAAAGTAAGATAGATCATAGTCTTTGTATACACCAAAAAAATTTTAAATACAAAATAAAATTGGTACAAAATTTGGCCTTATCGCCAAAGAGTTGTCTTTCAGGCAACCTTGGGGCTTGATGTTATATTAACGGTTCGAGTGCACAATCTAGGATGACAAAGGTTAAAGGACACTTTATGACGAAACAGTAACAAAAGGAAACGAAGCAAAAAATGCAATATTGATACTTGAGGTGATTAACGAAACTCCGGGGATAAATGAATTTGTAACTAATAACTCAACTTCTATTCAACAAGATTACGGGGTAACGAGGTTAAAGTATACCGTGCACTACAGTATAGAGAGTCTTGAATGCGTTTGACAAACCAATAATAGATGTGACCGATGGCAGTCTATCGTTAGGCAATACTGGACGTGTTTTCCGATTTTTATTAAAAACCCTATTCATTCAAAGTAAAGTGACGATGTTACTCTCCCACTACTGGCTATGCTTAGTTTTGGGGTAGGAGGCAGGAGGCCTATGAACCCGTTTCTCCATTTTGTATTTTTACTTTGTCAGAATGTAGGTTACACATATCCTAGAATACCCCCTTTGACCGACAAGAAGCGTGTACGAATTTTTGACCTTCATTTTTAGATCATGTTATTTACTATATAATTATTATATCATATTTGTACACCAATTTGTTATAAAATTCCCCATAGTATATAATAAATCATTTTATAATAATATCTTTCATTTATTTTTGGTGACTTATGATTTTTAAAAATTGAATTTGTACACACGGTGCTAACTACACGTTCGAAGTGTATATACATATATAAAATGGAGAGATTCAAACGGTCTCACAGCTATCACAGTTTCATATATTAAGTTAGTTAATTTATAGAATTAGGCGTTACTTTGCGGAGATACATAATACAAAAGTAATAGTAAAATCATTTTGCTATAATCCGCGATACAGTAAATAGAAAATATATATAGTGCTAAATGCATAGTGGACTATCCGTTTTTTCATACCCGATACATGCAGAATTCGTAAAAACACATGCACAAACCTCCATCCACCACTGCCACCACAATACACAAGCACTACACACGTTCACAATCACAAACTCAACAATCATTTCGCCCCGTAACCGAAGCATCATCAGGAGATAGACTCCACGACAAAATCGAAAAGCTTTGCGATTATCAACTATACATTTAGCACTATATATATTTTCTATTTACTGTATCGTGGATTATATCAAAGTAATTTTATTATTACTTTTGTATTAAGTTAGTTAATTAATGTGTGTGTCTCTAGGGCTCAAATTTTTTTTGACTGCTTATTTGGATATCTGCCAATTTTTGTTCATCAATATATTGTTCGGTAAAGAAATACATCGTGAGGAAACCTGCATATCTCTAGGGAATTCTAGGAGTATGTATAACATACCAATCCGCGTTGCAACAGCGTGATAGTTCTTAGCTCCAATACTTCTCTCCAAAAACGAAGAGAGGAGACCTATGCCCAGCAATGGATAGTAACAAGCCGTTACTTTAATATATTGTTATAAGAATTTCATTGCTAAGCAATTCTAATTTTAAAAACATTATCGATACGTGATATCGATAGTTTATTGTATGTTTCAGATAAACCAACGACAATTTAATACTTTATCTTTGATAAAGCAGAGAACATCTGTTCACATAGAAGTATGATATAATTTTTATGTTCGTTTATATGAAAAAAATGAGCATAAATTTTTATACATTGCATTTTATACAATGCTGTGTGGTATCCGGCTGAGTAGAATAGACCACCCTCATTTTCTTACCCAGGTGTCGTAAAAAACGATTAAGGTTAGTTGATCCACCGTGTGGCATCCGGTTGAGTAGAATAGACCACCCTCTTTCTTACCGAAGGGTCGTAAAATACGACTAAGGTAAGTTGACGTCAGGCAGGCGGCCGGTCGTAAAATACGTAGTCAAAATATGTACAACATGTTTGCAACATGTGCCCACTTAAAGTAGGATAAGGGCAGGAGGATGATGATTAATTTTCATACATTAAGTCTATTGTGCATTGAAAATTTTATTGTTGATGAAACACGGCGACAAGGGAGGATATAATACGAAATGAGTATATAAGGGGAAGTCAAAAAATTTCGCCAGCCAGGAAATGCAAGAATAAGATGGTATGAACATATAACAAGAAGATGTGAAAATCATGCGACCGAACGTGTTAGATATAACCATAGCTATGTGACTAAAGGAAGACTGAAAAAGTTGTTGGACTGTTTGAAGTATGACAAACATATAAAAGGAGTAACACCAGAGTTGAAGATTGACTGATGGTCGATGCATCTGGTGCTCCCGATGCATCGATTAGCGGTGAGAGGGGCCACTGTTTAGAGAGGCCTCGACCCGGAGGTGGCGCTCTCCGGGGTACAGAGCTGCTGCTGGCGGGGATGGGGGGCAATGTGTACAACGGTACTCTGTCCCCACCACCAGTAGCTTGGTGGAGCACTGTGAGGTTTTTAGTCGGTGAGAGTTCGACATACCCACCGCTCGTCCCCGTCGGGCGGTGACGACCCATAATGGGTTTTTCTGACAAAAAAAAGGGTTGAAGATTGGCAGGAGAGAATGGAAGCAAAAATCATGTTGTGCCGACGTCACTTATAGTGGATGAGGGCATGAGATTGATGATTAGAATTTAGAAAAAGAATTAATCATTAACATCCTGTTGTTTCTAAATACCCTGAATAAGTAAATAAATATATGGGACACTTACACACACGATCGTCCGTACCCAAAGAAAGTAACGTAATACTTGTGTTATGGGTGACGGACAACTGGTGAATATGCTACATATATAGTTTTAAATACATACAAAAATACAAATATACACCCAGGCTCGAAGAACCCACAAATTGTTTATAGAAAACGTTAGCGGGAATCGAACGCGCCCGAGTCAAATCAAGTGAATGGGAAAAAAATTTGACACAAAATGTAAAATTAAGAACCGCAACGCTGTGCTGACGGTGAGTTTGTGATGTTGACAATATCAAATCGCAACCTATATGGCTAAAGTCTCATACTCACTGTGTACACAGATAAGGACTCTACGTAATAGAGATAATTATACATAATGTAGAGATAAATAGTGTAATAGTCGAATTTCTAAAAAAAACACTCACAAATAATAACTAATCACTCACTAGTGGATGCTAATAACTCGTCAATATTGTCACAACGCGTTCTTTTAAACTTTTTTCCAGAGAACCACATTTTCTTTTCTAATATTTATATTAGATAAATACAACTAAACAGCATTGGCTACCAAACCAACAGAAATCTATCTGTTTTTTTACGCTGTCATTCGTTATGATAAGATTTTGCATTTTGCTGTGTCACGCAAGATATAATATCCATACATATAATTGGTTTTATGCGTTCATACTGTATTGTCTGTGTATCTGGGAATCGTTTATTGAATTTAAGGTTATATTTTCAAGCAACAAATAGCCACATAAATTCTGATTTTAACATTTAACTAAGAAATTAAACATGCCTATCTCCAATTGTAGTGAATTGTATCTTCACTATTTACTAATTTTTGGTAAAAATAAAAATGTGCTGTTAGTATCTGAAAGTTAGTAATTACGAAGCAATTACAGAAACAAAATAATTTATGTGATATTTTCCTTAGGGAAAATGATGTAATGTTTCTTTAATGTGAATATATGTAAATTTACCTATAATTACGGTTTATTCAGTAAAAGTAATTTGCATAAAATATATTTATTTAGAAAAAAATTAATGATATCTTTGAAATATATGCATTTTACATACATAATACGCATTTACATTTTATTATATACATAATTATATATAGAGTATTAAATATCTAACTACAAAATTTATATTATAACATTATATTGTTTAACTATTTCAGCATATAATTTATTTACATAAGTGTCTTATCTTTTTACTTTTTTATATATAATTACAAATAAAAACAAATTTTAAGGAAAAATTTTAAAACAAAAACATTTGGTGCAATAATCCAAGTTACCGGTTAGGGCTCCTGAGTGAGGAATTTCCTTAAAATACGGCCCGTTTCATGTGATACTGCCTTCTGTATACGTTTCTTGATCCATTTATGTTATTTTGCTATTGTTATTTAGTTATATTTATTTAAGCCTTTATTCAGACATTTGTTAGAGACTTTGATTTAAAATAAAAACGTTATTTTTCAACAATTATGTCTGTTTGTCTACGGACAATTACCTCTTCCAACTGTGACCAGTTAATTCTATTTTCAGCAACTCAAATTCATTTTGGCCCTGCCACAGCCAAAATGTAATCCACCTATCTTCGGAGTGGTCTGCCTCTCTTTTTTTTTTGTTATAATCCACGTTAAAATTTCATTAGTTTTTATTGCGGATTATAGAGAAATAACATTATTATTACTTCATGTTATGAATCCCCAAAAAGTAACGCGTAATTTTACAAAGTACGTAACTTTATAAATCATCATCATTCTCCTGCCCTTATCCCAATCTAAGTGAGGTCGACAACATCTTTTTCACTTCCGTTATCTCATGTCATCTCTCTCATGTCATTCGTCGACTCTGGCACTAGTCCTCTTATATGCATGTCATACTTCACACAATCCAACCATCTCTTCTTAGGTCACCCTCTAGCCACATATCCATCCACACACGTTTGATGACGTGATCTTCATGCCTCCTCATTACATGTCCAGTATAGTTGTAGGTATAGATGCATAATTACTTGCCTTTTCCCGGTTTTCCAGTCTTTAACATCGATCTCTACTGAAGGTGGTTCAGTAATGAAACGAATACTGCAGATCTAATGAATTCAATCTTTGGTTGCTTTTAAAATTTTTGGTTTAATTTAATATGGTTCCAACGAGCTAACCTGCGGTATATTAATAGTTAAAATATGGTGAAAAGTATGATTTTTTATTACTATTGTGATTATAGTTCCATTGATATTGGTTTAATCAATTACGATAAACAAATTCTCGGTGATTTTATTAGTTATAGTAAATGTATCATGTAATATTATTTAATTATTACATGATATTTTATTGCAAACATTATAAACATTATGATATCCGAGCTGGGATATGTGCCGTGTGGTAACCGGCTGAGTAGAATAGACCACCCTCATTACTTACCGAGGTGTCGTAGAAGGTGACTAAGGTGAGTTGACCCACTGTGTGGTATCCGGTTAGGTAGAATAGACCACCCTCTTTCATTCCGAGGGGTCGTAAAATACGACTAAGGTAATTTGACGTTAGGCAGGCGGCCGGTCGTAAAATACGTAGCCAAATCATATGACATGTTTGTAACATGTTGTGCCGACCCTACGTAGATTGGGATAAGGGCAGGAGGATGATGATGATGATGATCCGAGCTGGGATATGTAAGTAAAGTAACGGCCTGTTATTATCCCACTGCTGGGCATAGGCCTCCTTTCTTCGTTTTTGGAGAGAAGGGTTGGAGCTAAGACCTACCACGCTGCTCCAATGCGGATTGGTAGGTTACACATATCCTAAATATGTTAGATTTCCTCACGATGTTTTCCTTCACCGAAAAGCGTGTGATAAATTACAATTAATTAGACACGTAAGTTTTAATCGAAAACTTTGAGCTCATGACCGTCTCTAGAGATTCGCACGGTGTCACCAGTGGGCTATCACAGCTAATCGGATATGTATAAACTGCTAATTTGTATAAGACCAGCTCGGTGCAATGTAAGTTCTCTTTCTCTTTATTCGAGAGAAGACCATTTTCCAGCAGTGGGATAGTAAAACGCTTTCAGATGTTACTTAAATTTTAATTTTGTTTTTATCATTTCTTTATATACGAACTATAATAACTTTGGCTTGACTGTATCATAACTTATAATGGTCGGATGAGAATTTAATAATAGTCGAGGATGCAAAATACGGTAGGTCACAAAATAGGGTAGATCACAAAATCTCTACTGTCTGGAAAAGTGGTTAAGTAAGTTCTAGTCCGGTATGTGCTGAAGCGACGTTAAGTAGAGGATGGGTGGTGGGATATGCTATTGGCAGTCCGGCCACGCGTTACTGTGGCTCAGTCTGGCTTCGACGTTCCCTCAAAAAAAACTAACATAGATAGTTTTAAAAAATTGCGCCGATCGCCATCAAACTTTACAGGATTATCCGCTTAAACCGTTTCGGAGTCTATGAGAAACATATATACCGCACTCTTAGTATTATTATATTTATTTTTATAGCTTCTTCTCCAAATTAATGGTCCCCATGGGTAAAAGCCTCCTCCATCTTTTTCCATCTTTCTTTCCATCCAGTTAATTCCTGCTGTTTTAATGATGTCATCTACCCATCTTTTTCTTTGTCTTCCGACACTTCTCTTTCCTGCTGAGCCTCGCCATTTTGTTGTTAGGAATGTCCACATTTTATCTGAATATTAAAGTATTAAAGTGACCAAATTTAAAAATATTTTTCTCAAATTGCAATAAAGCGTAGCGTCTGCAAAACTCGTGAGGGTACACATAACTCGGAAGAGCAAGAAAGTTTTTGTTGTGATGTCATAGATGGCATTGAAAGAACGATTCCTAACGCAATTAAGACTAATTTTGACTAAGGCCACTTTAATACTAAGTATGCGATACATACTTTCTTTTATACTATATACATATCTGCATTATACTTTGAGATGCCGTGGAAGATCTGATTTGAATGTAGATGATTCTAGTTAATATATAGATACCGGCTATACTCACGTCTAATTCACGACCGCTTTGAACCCGACACCGTAAGCGTCGCATGCACAAAATTCATTGGTGCATCCGACGAAGAAGACCAGAGCAACATAGAACACGCTTCCACCGCCGCAACCGTCTCCCAGCGAGCTGCTGCACGCAGTTCCCGCCGCGAAACTATTCGGGCTAATCCGATAAAATTAGACGTGAGTATAGCCGGTATCTATATATTAACTATGCATACTACTCACGATAGTTTTAATTTAAAAAATAGATGATTCTAATATAGTTCAAGCAAAAAATTTATAAATAAATCAATACGAGAAACGTAATAAAGTAAGGCTATCGAAATATTTAAGAGTATATAATAAATATTTGGACGTTTTGGTATCTACTGATAACGTGTGACGTAACTCTTATAACAGCAATCTATTTATCTTATGATATTTGTATTAGCTTAAGAAATTTGCTTTGCTATAGGAAAAAATAAATTTATTTTAATTTACGTTTGTTTTATTAATTTGTGCCGTGTGGTATCCGGCTGCATAGAATAGACCACCCTTATTTCTTACCGAGGTGTCGTAAAAGACTAAGGTAAGTTGACGTCAGTCAGGCGGCCCGTCGTAAAATACGTAGCCAAATCATGTGGCAACATGTTAGTAAGATGTTGTGCCGACCCCACTTAGAGTGGGATAAGGGCAGGAGAATGTTTATTTTATTAATTAATCTAAAAGCTGCGATAGCCTAGCGGTAACACCGTGCCATTATGTAGAGACGATCATGGGATCAAACCCCGGGCAGGCACCGAGTTTTTTAATTAAAACTTATGTGTCTAATCGATAATTACTATTTATCACACGCTTTTCGGTGAAGGAGAACATCGTAAGGAATTTGCATATCTTTAGAAAATTCTAGGGATATGTGTAACCTATCCGCATTGGAGCAGCGTGGTAGGTCTTAGCTCCAATCCTTCTCTCCAAAAACGGAGAGAGGAGGCCGTAGCCCAGCAGTGGTCAAAGTAATGGGCCGTTACTTACGTTTGTTTTAACAACATTTTAAATGCCGTTAGGTATCCGACTGAGTAGAATAGACCACCCTAATTTCTTACCGAGGTGCCGTAAAAGGCGACTAAGGTAAGTTGATCCACCGTATGGTATCCCGTTGAGTAGAATAGACCACTCGCTTTCTTGCGGTGGGGATATAAAATACGATTAAGGTAAGTTGACGTCAAGCAGGCGACCGTTTGCGAAATACGTAGCCAAATCATGTGACGACATGTTTACGTATAAGGTTTAAGCCAAAATTAATCATAATCGTTTCAGTAGACTGGGATTAAAACAATAAAATACAGAGTAGTACAGTAAATAAAAGTAGTTATTGTGAGTTAAGTTTAAGAGATAAAGATATGTTGCCAGGGACTTTTTTGTTGTATTTTAGTAGATCTTAATTCTTTAGTACATTACTTTGGTGTATCTCTGTAGGTTTACGCGGCGTACGTGACTAAAGCTCCCAACAGGCGAGTTTTTTACAACTGCGCGACCTTCTTAAGCCAATTTATATAAAATCGTAATGTACCGACTTAAACCTTATGGAATAATTGCACTACCATTTAGTAAAAACTTTAATGAATATAGCATTTAGTTTAATTTTTTTATTGTATCATGTATAATCTGAAACGTATTTAATGTTTATATTGTAGATGACCTAATAAAAAAATAACCATACAATAATCTATAAATTTTTGAATAAAAAATACTGTAGATTTTGAGAAAATCGATCACACAACACCCAGACAACTTTTGGGGACTTTATTTTATAATAATTATAGATATTGGACACTAAGTCATTTCACAATTATCTCAATTTCGCTAATTAAGTTCAAAGTCTCAATTTTGGTTAATTATTCATACCAACTTTCCTTATTAAGGATAATTCTGAGGTTAAAGTCATAAAAATCCTGTTAAAAGCTTATTCTTACAAAATAATCAAAAATATATTCATTTACGATACTACTATAAATAAATTGAAAAAACAATTAAAGGTTTGAATGATGGAAAATAACCCAAGAGCAAAGCGTAAAGAGAAAGCTTCCCAGTCTGCTTCCCTATTTGCAAATGTTACTTAGCTGTTCCTGTGATGGGATGGGGAACAAAACTATATTCTGGCCATCGAGAGATAGTTTATTTTGAAAAGTTAATGCTCTCTTTCTTTTTCTTCAATCTATGGACTTCCATTGCTTTACCCCTCGTACGCACGAGAGGTAACCGCGCGTTAAAAATACGTTGAAATGAAACAAATGGTTCATACGACAGCGCTTTTATAACGCGACGTATTTTTATCGAGCAGTGTTCTTTCCATTTTAGGCGTTAGGAATAGGGCGTTAAGCCGAATACGAAACTTCTTATAACGCCTATTGCGGAATTTTAACGCGACGTATTTCATACGCCCGTGCGTTTTTTGCGTGAGGCATTATGGGATCTCCACCAGGCACTTTCTTGTGCCGTTTGGATCGAGCGCGACCTTTTTCACCGCGACCTTTTTGAGGTCATAAGTCAGCCTCGTTTAGGTTCTATCGACGTTGTGTTTTTCGTGGCCATTTAAGCACCTTAAGACCCCAACGCCCATCGGTTCTACGTACTAGGACCGATGCCCTGCTAATTGCCACTTTAGCTTTGCGTCAAGCTTAGCTATATCGCTAATTTCGGTTCTTGAGGCCCTAACGGCTTTTATAACTTTGGCAGATGCACTCAACGAATGCAGAACGATATGAGTCCAGTCCATTTCCGAAGATTGAGTCCTGTCCAGTTCGTAAGTCCAGTTTTAGATATATGAGCATTTTTTGAGTCTACGATGAGGACGTTCGAGTTCATAGAGACGAATGCGTTGCGTAGTAATTATAGAATCATAAAATGAAGAACTTTGTTAAAGCGTCTATAAATATGGTTTATTCTACAAATAGCAGTGTAACGTAAGTTTTCAATAAACGGCAACACTGTAACTTAACACCTTTGTTCAGCTGTCAAGTTAATGTCAGGGACAATCAAAGAATTAGATGCGATCGGAATTCAACCGGAACAGTTTTTGTGATGTAATCAGAGTGACTAGTGTCGTATCACACTTTGATTGACTACTATGAAGGAAAACTGAAATGTGTCAGCATCTTCGGTCTCTTCTATGAATGTTCATCTTCAATATGACACTAAATGGCTTAGTAATAACAAAGTAGTGCGTATTGCAGCGATAACGTTGTTATCAGTTATCTTGTCAAGGCGAGAAAAAAAAACAGCATTCATGTCATAAGTAACAGTTGTTAACCATATAGACATCCGGTTCGAAGGACCACATGGATTGGGTTCCATAGTGAGAGAGGATATTATGGTATAATTCGACTGTCATTCTAATTCGATGAAAATATCAAACCATCTCGTTACAGCTAGGCACGTATCGGGTAATTAAACAGCTTACTTTTATTTATTTTTTAGTCAACGGAAAATGCCCAATTAGTAAATATGTTACACGTTATTTTCTAAAAAAAAGTATTCCATATTACAACACAAGAGCAACATGTAAAAGCATTGACAGTGCCCCAAGCTCCAATTACGAGTTACGGTGAGCGCGTGACCTTGCGACCACCACCGTCAGGGCGGGGGCGCCTATGTCAGCGGCCGGCCGCGGCGGTACCGCCACTCGTACTGCGGTAATCAACCGACCAACGCGCTTTTGAAAATCGAATTCGCTACCGGAGATGACAGATTGATTTTTTAAATCATGTGGCTTTGGTTCCTTTGCGTGGCTACGGCCGCGGTGTATACGGCCGAGGGCGCAGGCGCCGGCGCCGCCCGCCTCGTTTGCTATGTGGAAAACGCGCGCGCAAATGATTTTACCGAGTGCACGCATCTCGTGTACGCGGGCGACTCGAGAGGAGAAAAACTGGACACTTTATTAAAGGAATATAGAAAAAACAATCCACGGCTCAAGATTGTGTTGCGAGTTTCGGAGGCTGATAAGGTTTGTTCTTTTTGTTTTTACTACGTTTACTATATTTGCCTTTTTACATAACAAATTATACATATAACAACAATTGTACGCGAATGAAAATCAGCAATGACGCAAGAATTTTCTAAAGCTTAAAATACAAATAACGTTTCTTACTTATTTTATCGTTACCAAAAAGTTTGAAACCAAATTCAGGTGCTAAAAACTCATAGTAATTAATTTAAACTAAAAATACGAGGAATTAAATGAAATCGAATTTCTCTCCAATGAATCAGCGATTTCTAAAGGTCTGTCTTATGTGTTTTAGAATAATTTGTATATCCTGCTTATTCGAAAATCGCTAAAATTCTTTTAGGGAAATCCTTTAATAACATTTTTACGAAAGCAGCTCAAGTTTTAATTTCTAAAGAAATAAATCGTGCAGATAACAGATCTTTAATGCAACTACCGTAAAAAGGTTTTAGCGACATTGACTTGTTTCACATACCTTTAACTTGAAGTCCCATACAAAGAATGTATTCTCTTACGAATTTACGAATGAATTTTTTTTAATTTATATAACCTAATAATTTAACTTGTAATATTCTCTAAGGTTTGTGTGTATGTATGTTTCTTTGTTTTTTGTTTCACATGAAACTTTACTAGCTTGTTTTATTTATTTAGGCAATGATGTATTGTTAGAAAATCAAATTTGAAACGTTAATTTCAGTTAGTTAACTATTGAAATACGGAAATATCTCAAAATGAACATATCAAATCGCAGACATCATCCGAAAACATTTCTTATCAATCTTCTAATCACTAAGTTTATTCTGTGTAGGGTCTGTTTTTTGTATATAAAAAATGACCAGTGGAGTCAAAAATTCACCAATTTAATGTTAAGTTAAAATAGTATTTAAATACATAATCGACACCACATCGTTGATCGGCAAGTTTTCTGATGTCATGGATACATTATGATAGGGGTTCAAATGCACAATTCTGTATTAAGAATAATATTTATTTAAATACTCTTTTGTTGTTATGTATGTTGTAATGTCTTTGATAGAATACAGATTTAACAACTTAGAGTAAGACTTATACTAGGGTTGGCAAATAGGCCTAAAATGTGTTTATCGAAAAAAAGATACGGCAAATGTGGCTACTTATCTCTCTCTTTTATTTGTGGTTAGACAAAGATAGATATATATCTCTTTTCCCTTACCTTTACCTATACCTTTTCCCTCTAACTATTTGCTGGACACTCGCACTCACGTTGTATAATAACTCTATGCCTAACAAAGACGGAAGGAAGGAAAGAAAAAAACACTATTGAGTAATAAGGGTATCTAGGTTAATTTCCTAATAAATATCTCTTGAAAAGCACTATGTATGTATATTTTCTTTTTATGATTCGTCTTTCACGCCCAATAAAATTTAATAGAGTGCTTAGTACATACAATATGGTACAGCACAAAAGTGCGTATTTATTAGTATTGACATTATTTTTTGTAATTTATCATCACGCTTTTCTAAAGTAATAATAAAATTATTTTTTTGTATTATGCATCTCCGCAAAGTAACGCCTAGTTCTATAAATTATCACGCTATTGGATGTAGGAAAACATCTCTAGTGAAATCCTTAGGTTTGTCATATGTGTACCTACCAATGCCCATTGGAAAATCGTGGTAGTTATTAGCTCAAACCTTTCTTTCCAAAAACGGAGAGAGGAGACCTATGCTATGATAATAAGAGGCCGTTACTTTATTTTTATTTTTTTTACTTTACTTAAATGAATGAGAATGAATAAATAAATAAATATATGGGACATTTACACACTCGGTCGTCCGTCCCAAAGTAAGTAACTTAATACTTGTGTTGTGGGTGACGGACAACTGGTAGATATACTACATATATAAGTTTAAATACATACTTAAATACAAATACACACCCAGGCTCGAAGAACCAACAATTTGTTTATAGAAAATGTTGGGCCTCGGCGGGAATCGAACCCGCGACCCGTGGATCTGAAGGCAGGTTCACTACCCACAGCGCCAACGGGCCAGTTAGGATAAAGACATATTCGCATTTATAATTTTCATACGGATGGAACGATTGGGGTAATTAAACAATGTAGCTTTGTCATAGCTTCCTTGCAATTTGACGATTCAAATCAATTGAAAATATTATTTATTTAAGTAACTCTCTTTCGAGTACTTTTGAATCGTCAAGGATCAATATGATTAATCAAGCTACAACTGGTTCGGAATGTTGCTCTTACCGAAAAGAACAACAAGAAATTCGGCGGTCAATCTTTTAAACATTTCCAATTTACATTATTAAACTGCAGTCTTGTATGAAACTGAAAAGATTTTCAAATCCAGACATTTTTTTAATCCAAATAATCTTCAATTTTGTAATATGCTTTACATATAAGAATATCTCTTACATTTGATTTATCTTATATTTTCCTTTCTGTAGACTGGTCTAGTATGGATTTCGGAATGTTATTGTAAAAGCGAGACCAATGAATGAGTGGCTAACTCTGCTGAGTCGCGACACATTAAAATATGCTTGTAAAGGCCAATTTGATTAAAGGATTATTTGAATGTCTTTAAGCAAATATTTAATGACAAATAAATTCAGACTATATGTCTAAAAATTTTACTTTTTTCCATTTCCCTGTGAAATAAATAGGTCTCACAACATTGAATGTAACATGCAAAGAAAGTTTAGGTAAAACCAACGCTAATTACTCTCATTGTAAGTCTGTTGTCCGTTTATGCTAATAGCTGACGAGCCTCTTACAACACATCACTTGCGCAATAAAATGGGTACCTAAAAGTACAACTGTGTGTCACTAACACTAACATTGTTGATTATTTTATTTTTATTAATTCTTTTTTATACATTATATCCACTAGAGGGAGAGTAAATTTTATGCTGAAGGAAACAATTAAGATATTACACAATACTGAAAATAAGGTTTACTTACAACTACATCCATTGAAACATTTACTATAACGCTATACGGATGCTATACGCTATACGTTAGTTTATGTTATAACACTTTTTTGTTCCCTATATCAGATTTTGTGACAACCACTACATTCATTTCATGTACATTGCAATTTTTTATAAGTAAATTTATATTAATTTAAAATGACAGCATTTTATGGCGTTAAAAAGAATCAATAATAATATTATTTCTTAGCGCGTAGAGATTTTATAACTATGATTTCAATGAACTATCCTAAACGCCGTTAATCTTATTCCATTATTAAAGTATTACATCACTAACCAAGATTTATGGAGCACAATTAGTGTGCCTTACTAATAATAAATCTTAATACTTAATTTTCGATATAAAGTTAAGTCAAGCTGTCTCCCCGCGGGGAGATCGTGCGACTCTTTGGAAGGGGTCACGATTACCAACCCCGGGCAGACAACAATGAGTTTTTTTGTTAAATTTATGTTTCTTATTGATAATTGCAATTTATCACACGATTTTCGGTGAAGAAAAACATCATGTGGAAACCTGTTCGTCATGTCTTAGAATTTTCTAGAGAGAATACTGGAGATATGTGTAATCTACCAATCCGCATTGGAGCAGCGCGGTGGGTTTTGGTCTAGCACTGTGATAGTAACAGGTCGTTGCTTTTTTCCTTTTATCTGTACTTACATTATATTTTCGATTCCACACAATTTTAATGGAGGAAGATATAAATATTAAAAGTAACTTAAAACAATGAAATTCACAAATAGACGACATAATACATTTTAAAAACACGGAAAACGGAAATGGAATTATAAATATAATTCTTATTTTTTTTTATTCTAGTTACGTCACTCAATATCCTTGTTTTGTCAATGTGACATTGGTAAAGTAACGTTACACTTTTTTGAAAAAACATTTTTTTTAATTATGATCTAAATTCTAATTGAATATACTTACCGTACTTCGTATAAGCGTCAATACTTGAGAATTTTAATTATATTTGTATTTATATTTTATTTTTATAATATAATTTTTTTACTATTTGCCGTGTGGTATCCGGCTGCGTGGAATAGACCACACGCATTTCTTACCGAGGTGTAGTAAAAGGCGATTTAGGTAAGTTGAGGTCGGGTAGGCGGCCAGTCGTATAATAGCTAAGCAAAATCATGTAACAACATGGTTAATAGTACACGTTGTGCCGACCCCCACTTAGTGTGAGATAAGGGCAGGAGGATGATGATGACGAATTTTTTGTTTACTATATACGGTGGTGTAAAGTAACACTCTGTTCTATTCTGTACTGCTGGGCACACTAGGAGCTACACAGAAAAATAAAGTAATAATAAGATTTGACACATGACCTAAGTGTACCCCCAATTATAGGAGAACATAACATGCTCTATATACCGTGTTACAAATATGACAAATATATGAATGTATTTAAATGATTTATAGAAGCAGGCGTTACTTTGCGGAATTCCATATTACAAGCAATATAACAGAACTAACTACTTTGCTATAATCCGCACGGGTTAAGCGAATGCATGCAAAGCGAATGTGTATGAAGCAGGCAAAATCTACGCACCTTATACATGCAGGAGAAGCCACCACATGCACCCCAAGGCAGATTCACCAGCAACAACGCACACACACCCACCACCACAATCTCGACGATCGTTTCGCCCCGAAACTGAAGCATCATCAGGAGGATAGGCTCCACGACAAAAATCGTAATGCCTAGTGAATGCGCCTTGGGGTGCATGTGGTGGCTAGTCCTGCATGTATAAGGTGCGTAGATTTTGCCTGCTTCATACAAATTAGCTTTGCATGCATTCGCTTAACCCGTGCGGATTATAGCAATATAAGTGAGTCAATAGTAGTGTGGCTCACTGGTGAAAAACGCCCCGCTAGGCTAAACTCATCCAGGTCAAGGGTGGTGGTCAACCTTACGGTTTTGGATACGTCCACCACCACCCTGCCTGTAAATTAATGAATATGTGACAGTCTTTATCCTACGGAAGGTAAGTTTGATAGTATATTACGGTTTTACAAAAGTAATGATAAAATTATTTTGCTATAATCTGCGATACAGTAAATAGAAAATATATATAGTGTTAAATGTATAGTGGGTATTTTCATACCCGATACATGCAAGATTCGATGTTCGATGATGATAAAAAACGGATAGTCCACTATACATTTAACACTTAAATGTATAGTGGACTATCCGTTTTTCATACCCGATACATGCAGGATTCGTAAAAACACATGCACAAACCTCCACCACGTCCACCACAATACAGAAGCTCTATACACGTTCACCATCACAAATTCAACAATCGTTTCGCCCTGCAACCGAAGCATCATCAGGAGATCAGAGTCGTGGAGTCTTACTTAGATTACTTTTGTATTATGGAACTCCGCAAAGTAACGCCTAATTCTATAAATTATTACGGTTTTATATAAATTGACTTAAAGAGGTCGCGCAGTCGTAAATAAACTCGCCTGCTGTGAGTTTTAGTCGCTTATACCGCGTTAACACACAGAGTTACGCTAAAATAATGTACTAGAGAATTGTAGATCTATAAAAGTACTACAAAAAATGTCCACAACAGTATGCCTCCATCTCTTATGGTTAACTATCAATAACTACTTCTTTTTCAAGATTTCAATTAAATACATAATTTCCACGTAGGCGAAGACGCAGGCACAGCTAGTATTATAATATTTTATGCTTTTAGGGATTTGCAATACGTTTATTTTACCATATCGTATGAAATTCCTTACATGGGATCAAAATCTGCAGGGTCAATTGTACTATTTTGTCATGCGCCTTCACAACAAGGTGATTTAAACTTGCTTATGGAATATTCGATTTCCATATACTAGGTATTGGAATGGTGACCCTGTACCGGAAAATTCAGTGCCAGTAGATCCCTTACGAGGTGGACTGATGACTGATGACTGATGGACTGATGACTTAAAAAGCTCGCAGGGAGCCGCTGGATACAAGCGATGCAAGGTCGTGTGGTATGGAGATCCCGTGATAAGACCTATATCCAACTGTGAACATCCATCGGTTAACGATATGGGAATGGAACGTAAGAGGAAAGAGTGGAACGGAATACATGTGAGGGAGTGAGCGAGAGGTATGACAGGAGGAAGGTAGAAGGAGGGAGGAACGACCGAGGACGGTTGGAAGTGTAGGATAGCTGTTGAGTTACAAAGCTATAAATTAAAGAAGTGTTTGGTTGAACCCGATACAACCAGTTACAACACAAGTTTCAATCTAGGCCTAATTATCAAGCCTGTTCATAGAAGTAGTGGATCCTTTTTAAATTATTTTGTTTACAATTCGTTATTTTACGGTAATTATTAGAAATCCTTACCTTTTGCTGTTTTTTTAAGCTGTGATAGCCTAGCAAGCTGTGATAGCCTAGCGGTGAGACCGTGCGACTTTCTAGAGACGACATGGGTTCAAACCCCGGGCAGGCACCAATGAGTTTTTCTATTAAAACTTATGTGTTGATACTAATTGATAATTGCAATTTATCATACGCTTTTCGGTGAAGGAAAACATCGCGAGGAAACCTGCATATCTCTAGAGAATTATAGGGATACATGAAACCTACCAATCCGCATTGGAGCAGCGTGGTAGGTCTTAGTTCCAATCCTTCTCTCCAAAAACGGAGAGAGGAGGCCTTAGCCCAGCTGTGGGCATAGTAACAGGCCGTTACTTTACTTTTACCTTTTGCTATCGAAAAGCTAAATCTCTGACACAAGTATCTTCATGATTACTAGAAGGTCTCAATCTCTTTTTTGATTTGACTATTAAATAAAGGTTTTTGCATTAGTTTATTTGTATTTTTGCGGATTTCTGTACCTCATACAAAGTTGTAACTTTATTTTGCAATTATTTACGATCAAAAAATGTATTTCATATCAAATGAACTATAATATCGCACGGTTAGTATTAAAGTGGCTTAATTCAAAATTAGGCTTAATTGAGTGTATCTAACATTGTGATCATTATTTCAATACCATCTATTACATCAAGATATGAACTATTAAAAAAACTAGTGTTTTCTTGTCTTTCCAAGTTATGTGTCTCTCAAACACTTTACGAGTTTTGCAGGCGCTACGCTACGCTTTAAATTGCAATAATTTGACACAAAATATTTTTTTTCAATTAGGTCACTTTAATACAAAGCATGTGATATATTGTTGTAGTGGTATAAATCTATAACTATACTTGTAGTACTCTATTAGTATAAATAAAAATGTAACGTTAGAATAAAAGACTATTAAGACGTTAGAATAAAACGTTAGAATAAAACAAATAAAAGACGTTAGAATGAAAGAGAGAGAGTTCATATCCAGCACTCAAGTGCTTCAATACCGTTATAAGAGAAAATGAATATTACATGAAGAAAATTGAATGTTTTATATTTCTCGGATTGACAAAAATACAAAGGAAAAGAAAAGAACGAAAAGACAAGAACCATAATTGTGAGGAGTCAGAATATTATAAATGGAACATGATAATAAAGTTAAAAAAAGAAAGATTATTATGTTAGGATTAGTAAGCAGCACATAAATACTGAACAGTAACCTGATATACCGAGTATAGTAAAAAATTCTTAGTGAAAAGATTAGATCAAATACAAAATAGAATTTCGTAATAAAATGGACACTTTGGTGGCCACGAAAATTACATATTCATTAGTTGATATTTAACTAAATCAACTGCATTACTTTATATTTTATCACCTGTTTAAGTTCATAAATTACTTAACAGACCCGTAAACTTAAAAGTTCAGCTAGAATATATCGTTGTTTAATCAATCTCGAGATTAATTGTATGCAAAGCGAAGTTTACTGCTATTGAAATATCAACTATATTATCAAAATTTAAGCAAAGTAAGCATGTGCACACACAAAAAATCCCACTTCTGATGTGATATAACGCAAACGCTAATAGTCTAACAAAACTAAAATGGCTTCTCTGTTAATAATTAACAGAATTTTTGAGTTAGAAGTTAAGAAAAAAATGCTCATTGTCTGTCAACAATAATCGTATTTATTTATATTTATTCTAAGTTGAAAAAGCTTTTATAAAAATTACGTGTCCCTACTTAACAGTAGGCTTCAGACGGAAAACTGCTCAAGGGTGTTAACCCTTGAGCAGTTTTCCCGTCTGAAGCCTTTCCTGGCAGCAACATCAGGTCATGCTAATCATAAACATGCATTCAATTCAATTCATGCAATTCAGACTGGATCAGTATGTAAAATTATCTATTTTGCATCATCTTTTTATATTTTGTTATCTCCAGTGCAAATATTAATCTATCTAATCTAAGGTATCTGCATAGTTTTTCGTAATTTTTTTCCTATATTACCTGTATATCACTTCTTGTCTTTTTCCTTCTGTTACTCAAGGTTAACTGATCCCTTTTAGTTTTTGTCTTTCTCATTACTACCTATATGTATGTACAATAAAGAAATATATAAATAAAATTTCAGCTCAATGTGACACCAAGAAGTGGGTAAATTAACTTTCAAGATTCTTTTAAACAAATCTGTTTTTAAGCTTAGTGATATATGATATAAGCTGTGTTTAAAATTTTAGAATATTTTTTACTTTTGATATGTAGTTCATACTAGCGGCACGAAATATATTCGATTAATCATTTCCGAACAAAAGAAACTTACTAACTGAATGGAATTAAAAAAAACAAAATATCTAATCGCTTTAAAAAAAAAATACTTGATATAAATTGTATCGCGAAATATGCTTTAAGTGTTTGTAAAAGAACTTTAATGGTATCAACATTTTTCAACAAACTCATTCCTTTCATTAATTGCTGCGATATGATCTCTAATAACATTGAAATTCTGTTTACTTGTAAAAAGAACGGTAAATTTAAATTTCTTAATCATTTTCTGATTACTTTCACAACAATTAAAGATTACTTTAAATAAAATAATAGATTATCTGATATTGCTATCAGATCCAATAGCTACCTGCGGATTGGATGTATTAAAGATAAAATCTTTAGAACCGTGAAAAGATAAATTCTTCAGATCATATTTGATACAATGGTATAGGATTTTAAGCAACAATTGTTACGTATCCGGTATTAATATTAATAGAAATCTATACGATATCAAATCGCATACTGATGCTATCCAAATTAAAAAAAACAACAAATTTTAGAAACGGTTTCCATTCATTTATGTTATTTGTTTCATTCAGTCATTCTAAGGTGTTGAAATATTTTTTTGGGACTGATACTTTAATAACAATTAAACGCTAATGTTACAATTTTGACTTTGAAACGTTAAGTATTTTTGAACGATAATATGCTGTTACATCTATGGCTTTTATGGTTTGACTGGAAGAAGGGTTTTTTCCTGTTTTAAGTGGTTCTCTGTGGGGGTGTTGTGTACCACTGGCGAGAAACGCCCCTGTGACGAGTTTCGTCACACGGCAAAGGTGACGGCTATTGAATACGTCCACCATCGCCCCGCCTGAACTTAGGAAATGGGGTTGCCATTTTACTCTGGAGGGTAGGAGAAGGGTGACCGTAGGAGGATCGTCGAAAGTGCGATATGGATGACTTCATTAAAGCCAGATCATATGGTGCCAATTGTAGTGGAGGTTTAGTTATAATAGTGATAAGGAATCAGCTGTGATAACCCAGCGGTGAGACAGTGCGACTCTTTCGAGGGGAACACGAGTGCAAACCCGGGCAGGCACCAATGAGTTTTTCTATTAAAAACTCATGTGTCTAATTGATAATCGCAATTTATCACACGCTTTTCGGTGAAGGAAAACATCGTGAGCAAACCTGCATATCTCTAGAGAATTCTGGAGATATGTGTAACCTACCTACCAGGTCTTAGCTCCAATCCTTCTCCCCAGAAACGGAGAGAGGAGGCCTATTCCCAGCGGTGGGGTTGTAACAGGCCGCTACTTTACCTAAGGCATCAGCATCACGCCTTTGGGAAGTGAGGCGAGAAGCCACAACTACCTAAATAAAACGAGGACTTTGTTTACGTCGGCGAAATTCTTTTGCATTTACTGTGTTTGCAATTTCGATTTCATCGTCAGTGTCACATTAGATTAAAGATAAGCTACACATGCTCATCATAAGGACCTGATTTTTTGGTATACTAGAATAAAAAACTAATTTTTATGTAGGCTTTAGAGTGGTTTCATGTTATCCATATCCGTTAATTCTGAACTGAACTATCAAGTAACAGCTCGTTGCTTTCCCACTGTTGGCCATAGTTATCGTATCTCCTTTTTGAAGGGGTTGGAGTTCAGGCCTACCACATAGACACTACATACATTGCGGTTTGGTAGTTTACACATATCCTACTAATGTTCTAGAGATTTACAGGTTTTCTTATTGTTTTCGTCGCCAAAAAGGGTAAATTGGAAATATATATTGCCATTTAAAATTCATTGGTGCTTGGCCGGATTGGAATCCCTGAACTTTGGAAAGATAACCTTAGCTGATATGGATAATAGGTTTCGTTTTTGCACATAACGTTGACTAAGGATTTTAATATGGTGGTAGTTAAATGTTCTTAGACTATTTCTATTCAAAGGCACTTCCAAATGCGGATTTATGATAGCATGCAATATTACAGAAACTGTTTTTCTAGTATTGGAACTGATTTTAAATAAAATGAAGGATGAAAAATAAAGACAAGATTTAATCTTTTTAAATCATAATACTTAAAATCCAGTTTGAGTTTGGTTAACATTACTCATATTCATACATGATAGTGTAGGTAAATGAATATGAAATAAAAATTATTCAAATTCAAAATATTCTTTATACAAGTAAACTTGTAAACGAGTGCTTTTCAATCGTCAGCCGACCGAGAAGGGCCGGCAAGAAACTCGGCGATAGCTCTTTTCAAAGTATAATTCTTAATACTACTTTCATTTTGTTATTGCTGTCTTGTACAGGGTCGAAGAGCAGGTCTATCAACGCATTCTCATCGTCTAAGTAATCCCCAATAGTATTGTAAGCTTAGGTGTATTAGGCTTTCTTCGATTGAATCGAACTATCGATTCAAATGTTTAGAATTTCAAATGACTACGCTGAGTTTCCATCACTTATCATAAACATTAATTCTATACTGAAGCAATTGTTTAGATACAATAGATAACATAACTGTCATTTAAGTAAAGCTCGGTAATTAATGAAATCGTGCTCTGATTCGTTTACAGACAACACCAAAGCTCATAAACAAAAACTGTCTAACAAACGTGCGTAATCCATTAATTATGACATAGAATGATTCATTCATTTCTCTGTATTAGTAGGCTTCGGCCTTGAATTTGGCAGTGTGTCAAGGTCACACTTGTAATATTGATGTCGGATTGACAGCTCTCTATATACGTGGAATGCGACTCGGCCGGTACCTATTGTCATGTCGCGATATTGACAGCCGTGTGATTTGTGAGGTCCGTTGAGATTTACATCGGACATTGTATTGTATTGTATTTAATCTTTCGATTTGTACATCAAAGATCGAAGATCAGTTTTTGTTACAGTTTATTCATCTCAAGTAATAACTAACATTTATCAACTATACTTTTTGATAAAGGAAAACATCCTGAAGAAACCTGCATATTCTACGATAAATCTTGAGAATTCTGTAACCTACCAATGTGTATTAAAACAGCGCTGTAATTATAATAATAAATAAATAAATAAATATATGGGACATTTACACACACGATCGTCTATCCCCAAAGTAAGTAACTTAATACTTGTGTTATGGGTGACAGATAACTGGTAGATATACTACATATATAAGTTTAAATACATACTTAAATACAAATATACACCCAGGCTCGAAGAACCAACAATTTGTTTATAGAAAATGTTGGCCCTCGGCGGGAATCAAACCCGCGACCCGCGGAGCTGAAGGCAGGGTCACTACACACTAACGGGCCAGTCAATTATAGGTCTTCTGTTATAAGAAAAAGTCATGGGAGACCTTTATCTTTAGTGGTTCGTTATCTTTCTTTTTCTTCCTTTCTTTTTTCATTATCCATATTTCACTTCTTATTCTTTTCTTTCTGTTACTCAAAGGTTGACTGGAAAAGATCCCTTTTAGGGATAAGTCCGCCTTTGTACATGTGCTATTTTTTTTCTTATTTATATTGGTATGTATGTATTATAAAGAAAGAAAGAAACAAATAAATATTCCAGCAGTGGGATAGAAAAAGGGCGAAAAATTTTTTTTACGGTTCTTCAATAGGTGTTCACATAAAGCCCTCTGATATAACGGTATCGCGTCAAAGCTATGGATGCTATCAGTATGTAAGAATAGATGGATGGATATACGATAGTATAAATTATCTAAAAATTGAAAAAAGTTTTAACACTATGGATTATATACAATATATATTCATGTTAACCTAAAAGTCTATTTCTAACCAACGAATAATATTTGAGTCTGATCACTTTTATTCTAAGACGTTTAATGATGTGAAATAAAATAAAAATACAAAAGTCATGACAAAATTAATTCGCGATACAGTAAATAGAGAATATATTGAGTGCTAAATGTATAGTGGTCTATCCGTATTTTCATACCCGATACATGCAGGATTCATAAAAACATATGCACAAACCTCCACCACTGCCATCACAATACACAAGCACTACACACGTGCACTATCACTATGGCAGTGGTGGAGGTTTTTGCATGTGTTTTTAGGAATCCTGCATGTATCTGGTATGAAAAAACGGATAGCCGACTATACATTTAGCACTAAATATATATTTTCTATTTAGTGTATCGTGGATAAAGCTAAATAATTTTAATTATTACTTTTGTAATATGGATCTCCACAAAGTAACGCCTGATTCTATAAATTAAAATAAAATAAATTTCTTTCGACCATACTTCTAGTCATATTGCGTTAATAACAAAAAAGAGCCATACGTGGCATCTACAATTTGAGTCCGCGTGATTCCCTGCGAGAGAAGTTTAAGGAAACAGGTATTCTAACATTTGCTTCACAGTATATTTTAAATAACGTAATTTTTGTACATAAAAATATAAAGAATTATAAAACGATAGGTGATGTATATAATAGACAAAGTAGGAACCGACATAAGCTTGCGACTCCTGCTTTGCGCCTTGCAAAAGTACGTAAATCGTTTGTGGGTTCGGGTATAAGATTCTATAATAAAATTCCGAAATCAATTTTGGTCATGCCATTACAGCAGTTTAAAAACACTGTTAAAAAGAGGCTGATACAGAAAGCCTACTATACTGTTGAAGATTACTTAGATGATAAGGATGTGTGGATATAGGTGCACTTCTACCCTGTACAAGACAGTAATAAATAAATGTAACTAGTTCTAAGATTTATATTTTAAAAAAGAGCAACCGCCGAGTTTCTTGCTGGCTCTTCTCGGCAGGAACAGCTTTCCGAACCAGCAGTAAAGTTGACGATTCAAAAGCACTTGTTTACAAGTTTACTTGAATAAAGAATATTTTGATTTGATTTGATTTGATTTAATACATACAAACTTAATCTAATGTTAGTAATCTTAAATTAATTATATAGACTTATAGGTCCGAGTGAGTGAATCATGTGACAGTGGTTCAGGTACTGACAATCAAACCTAGCGGCAAATACCTTCAGAATTCTAGACGCGAAAATTAAAATAAATAGTCTAAAAAAGAGTAACTCTAATTTAATTTCATTTCAACGCAGCTTTCAAAAGAGTCTGACATAGGTAATATAACAGAACTAACTACTTTGCTATAATCCGCACGGGTTAAGTGAATGCATGCAAAGCCAATGTGTATGAAGCAGGCAAAATCTACGCACCTTATACATGCAGGACCAGCCACCACATGCACCCCCAAGGCGCAATTCACCAGCAACAACGAACACAAAAGCAGCACACACACCCACCACCACAATCTCGACGATCGTTTCGCCCCGAAACCGAAGCATCATCAGGAAGATAGGCTTCACGACAAAAATCGTACTGCGCCGCGCTACCCATACAAGCAGTCTTAAATAGTTCAACTCCCACCAATACCCTCCCCTCCGAACACATGCAGTAAAACGGAATTAGATACATTTACTTGCTCGTTAATTAAGTGACCATTGTTATTTTTTATTATCTCAAGCTGCTCTAACGTATTGAGTCGGAGTCCCTTATCACAAGTGTGGAGAATATGAAATGAATGGTCACTAGGCACTTTATGACCGCTTTCTAGCAAATGTTTTGCAAAATTAGAATTTTGTGGTTTATTATTCCTAAACGCAGCCATATGTTCCCGGAATCGAACCGCAAAACTTCGGCCAGTCTGACCCACATATGTACCGTTGCACTTAGGACAATCTATTTTATAAACCCCAGATGACATAGGTATATAATTTATACAACAACTCGTTAACCTCTACACTTCAAATTGAATTTAGAATGCTAAAAGTACGGATTAAATTCTGACATTCAATTTAAAAAGACAGATCACACGAGCACAGATAAAATATAGACTAAACAAGGATGGATATAAGGCCAAGCGGCCGACTCACGATTCGCAATTAACGAACGAACTTGTCGACATTGAAACTTCGCGCTTTCTTTATTTCGCAATCTGCTGAATCTGTCGGAAGGAAGTAAAAAATTAAACACGCTTTTTGAACACTCGATTATACCTGTATACCTGCTTTCACCACTTCAAATCGATAACTTATATTAAGACCGCAAGTTCACCTTAAGGTCACTTGTAACTCGCTTCATTTTTTAGGTCGTGAACTGATTTATTTATTTTTTATTTATTTATTTTAAAAGTACACTAACAATATACATATTATTACACTAACCACTAAATTCACATACTTTAAACATACTGATATGCATATCTCTAATAAGTGCACATAACATCTACCAATTAACATCATGTAAGGCAAAATTTATACATAGCACAATTTAGGAAAACAGTTATAATTTAATTTAATATAAAGTTAATGACTATTAAAGTTAAAGAATACTTTTATATATAATAAAAATTTTCATCAATACAGCGTTTAATTGGTCAAAAAATTGTTAATAAGTTTATTTTTAAAAGCAACAAATGGATCATGAAATATGTCGATGCTTGGTAATGACTTAGACAACTCGTTGTATTTCGCGCAGATACGAATAATTGGAGCTTGATTTCCAAGATTTGTTTTTGCAGAAGGGATATGAAATATTTTGGTTATATTATAACGCGGGTATTTACGGGGTACTGATAGAGATATTTGATTGTGAAGGTTGCTGCATTGCACCTTATTTTGTACAATTTTATGTAAGAAACATAGGTCAAGTATGTACGCCTACTTCGAAGAGATAACATTTTATACTTAGCCATTCGCTGATTAATCGGCAACCAGCTTGTTCTTGGTCTCTTATTGTTAAAAAAGAAATTACAAATGTAAAAGTGTGGGGTTTATCTTACTTTTTCACGTTTTTCTCTTTTTGAAACGCGAAATAAGAATGTGATTTTTGGTATACCTACTAGACTTAATGAAATTAGCTAATTTTTATCCTGGGACTCAAGTCCACAAAGAGTCGCAGACAGAATATTATAATGATATATTTATTTACACCACCAAGCCAAATGGTATCCGGCAGAATAGAATAGACCACCCTCCTTTCTTACCGAGGTGTCGTAAGAGGCGATTAAGGTAAATGTCGTGTGGTATCCGGCTGCATAGAATAGACCACCCTCATTTCTTACTGAGGTGTCGTAAAAGGCGACTAAGGTAAGTTAACGTTAGGCAGGCAGCCGTTCGTAAAATACGTAGCTAAATCATGTGACAACATGTTTGTAGCATGTTGTGCCGACCCCACTTAGAGTGGGATAAGGGCAGGAGGATGATGATATTTATTTACACCACCATACTTTCATGTTACCAAATATGTTGTATATAAAAGGTTACAGTTTATGTTTCAACCACAATTAAATCGTTTTAAAAATCTATATTAATAGTCGAATGATTGTTACATATTTTTTATGTATTTTAAAATTCCGGTATTCTATTTTATATTAGCATTAATTTAAACTCAATATTATAACTTTATTTATATTTATAACCAAACACCAAACACGCGTTACGCACGCTCGATTTAGTGGTGAAGTCTTAGGCCTCTTTAGTTACGTTCTTGGCGATACACAACTAAATAATTGTGCTTTATTCTATTCAAACTGTTCTCAACTCTGTTTGCGTCAACTAAGATTTAAAATAACCTCAATCATATGTTTTCAAAGGAACACAGAGATTTTTTATCCTATTTATTAGCCCGGTATATCAGTTTCAATAGAATCAAATTTCATCAAAATTAATACAGCAGTTGTGTAACATACACACGGACTCAATGTTATTTTTTCGTAGTCAAATTTTAACGCGTTTCAGAGATCGAAGTTACTCAATGGTGAAATATGTATAAGTTCATAGAAAATATTTAATTATTAGTGAAAATAATTCAGCTGGGATAGTCGATTAATACACATGTCTGCAATTATATTATAGATATTTAAAATGTGCTTAATTCACATTTACAATTTAACGTGCGCTTTCGTGTTAAAACCAAAATATCAATATAGTCCTAGAATATACCTACATCATCATTCTCCTGCCCTTATACCTCTCTAAGTGGGGTCGGCACAACATGTTAAAAACATGTTGTCACATGATTTGGCTACGTATTTTACGACCGGCCGTGTGTCTGACGTCAACTTACCTTAATCGCCTTTTATGACACCTCGATAAGAAATGAGGGTAGTCTATTCTATGCAGCCGGATACCACACGGCATTTACCTTAGTCGCCTCTTACGACAACTCGGTAAGAACGGAGGGTGATCTATTCTATTCTGCCGAATACCACACGGTTATCCTAGAATATACCTACATAATCTGCAAATTGGCACAGGAGGAGCAATGGTTTTAAGCTCCAATCATTCTGTTAGTAACAAGCCTCTTTTATTTTTATAAGATTATCAATGTGTACATTTGACAATATATACAGATTGATAGTTGTTTTTAAGTGTACTTACTTATTTACATTAAAAATTTGTACGCTGAATAGTTTCAAGTTTTGCGATTACAATAAAAATAGACATGTGACGTACACATACAAACAGTGTCGATTATAATTTATATGTTAATTTTCCTCCACGTTACAATGTAGTATTCAGAACACTTGATTAGTAATATGCTAGAAAAGTTTTGTTATAAATAAAACTGGACTGGGCTAACTGGAAAGAGATTTTTAAATATCTATACTTACTCTATACTTACTTTATCTATACATAATTATATAATACTAGCTGTCACTCGCGACTTCATGCACGTGGACCGTGGAGTCTTTGAATTAACAGTAGGTTAAACTCACAAACCCTGCAAATATCTCCATCACAAAAATCAGATCGATCCGGGGTGTTAAATTGCCACTATTACAATGATTCCGCTACTCGAAACGGAAACTTTAAATTCGGTATATATCATTTGCTCAGAAAAAAATTGTAAAAAAACCTTTAAAAAAAATGTAAAACCTTTCTTATACTATATCTTTCAAAGTGAGATAGTATCGGGTCTCCCCTATATAAAGCCTATTAAAAGAAGATCCCAGGGCCCCAAAACGTTACTTACTTTCTCAGAAATAAATTGTATAGAATAAGGTATACTCATAGTATAAACAAACACTACACATTTTATCTCTGCTAAGAATAAATAACGCCCCTAGACTTTACTTGGATCCTGGATATTACCCTGGGATCTTACTCTATATTCTTTAACTCACAGAATTTACTTTCACATATCGTGAATAAAAAAAACCTTGATATCATTATAATAGATGTCGTTTTTTAATGTCATCTTATCGTGTTGAATTTACAGGATTTCTGTAGCCTATATGTTACCCCGGTGTATGAGCATTGTGTAAAATTCCATCGATATTGATTCAACGGATTCGCATTTATAATATTAGTATGGATTAGATACAAAAGCTGTGATTGCCCAGCGGTGAGACCGTGCGACTCTTTCAAGGGGAACACGAGTTCAAACCCGGGCAGGCACCAACGAATTTTTCTATTAAAACTCATGTGTCTAATTGATAATTGCAATTTATCACACGCTTTTTGGCGAAGGAAAACATCGTGAGGAAACCTGCATATCTCTAGAGAATTCTGTAGATAAGTGTAACCTACCAACCCGCATTGGAGCGGCGTGGTAGGTCTTAGCTCCAACCCTTCTCTCCAGAAACGGAGAGAGGAGGCCAGCAGTGGGATTGTAATAGGCTGCTACTTTTAGATACAAAAATGTTTATTTGTGTGTCTTGCACGTCCAAACGGAGTGTGAGATTGATGTTATTTTTGGTATTGTTACATATCGCTAATAATTTACAGTTAATACCCACCTTGCTGCCAATTTGGCTGCATTAAGGTTAAGTGCCTGAAATACTGGCATCACTGTAAAGTTTTTAAATAATAGTATAGAATTAGACAAAAGTCTACGTCCCCAAAAATAATTAATTTAAGAAATGTAAATGTGAAACTTCTATCATTTATGGTCTAGAATATATTGGAATATATTAAACAATATTTTTTATTATAAATTTTTATTATAAAGTTGGAATGTTGAAATTGTATATTGATTTTCATCTTACCGTAAAATATCACTCCATTGAAATTATTATCTGTAACCACTGCTCTACATCTAACAGTGTTGCCAAATACTAAGTATATTTTGCCATTCTGCACAAATACAAATTGCCTAGCTATTCGATAAATTACTATACATATTATCATACTGCTTTTTCAATTCAAACGAATATTCTAATACTAACTTCTTCTTCTTCTTCCTAGCGTTTATCCCGGCCTATGCCAGGGTCCGCTTTCCTACTAAACTGCTTCCACTTTGCACGGTCTAATGCATCCCCTCTTTGTAGACCGTTGGAACGCATGGTTGACTCCGCAATATCAAGCCAACGTTTTTTCGGTCGGCCACGTGGTCTATGGCCGGAAACAGGCATGTTGAGGCACCTGTGACCCACATAGCTCTGGGGGCGTCGTAGCACATGACCAAACCAGCGAAGACGTGCTTCTACGACTTTGTCAGCAATATCTCTCACGCCAAGGCTTCCGCGAATGTACTGGTTACGTATTTTGTCCAAACGCGTAACGCCGCACATCCATCTTAACATCTTCATTTCATTGGCGTGGAGTTCGCGAATATGCTTTGTCAGTGCTGGCCAGGTTTCACTCCCATAAAGCATTACCGGTCTTATTATGCTCTTGTATACTAGTCCCTTTAAGCGGGGAGGAAACTTTGGGTCACAGGTCACAGCCGTCAATTCTCTCCATTTAGACCACGCAGCCGCCCCTCTTGACTTGACGTCACTTTCGACGCTTCCGTTGTCCTGCAATACCGACCCGAGATATTTAAATTTATCCATTCTTTTGAGTGGCTTGTCCTCAATGTGAATGGAAACACTATCTGGTGCATTGCATGCCATGTATACGGTTTTATCTATATTTAATTTTAATCCACCATTCTCAAGGGCGTTTTTCCATATACATAGTTGGGCTTCCAGTTCAGTTCTACATTTGCTCACAAGGACAATATCGTCAGCATACTTCATAGTCCATGGTGGTTGAACTTGGATGTCCACAGATAGTGCATCAAGAACAATGCTGAAAAGATATGGGCTTAGTACAGATCCCTGGTGAACACCGACAGAGATTGGAATAGTCTTAGTATCGCCAACAGCGGTTCTTACAATAGCTTCGGAATGGGCATACATATCCTGGATAATATTAATATATATTTCAGGTACGCATTTAACTCTTAGTGCCCACCAGATTACGTCTCTGGGTATTGTATCAAAGGCCTTTTGAAGATCTAAAAAGGCCAAGTGCACTGGTTGACTCCTTTCACTATGGGTCTCCATAATGATTCGAAGAGCGAAAATTGGGTCCATGGTACTACATCCAGGACGGAAGCCGTATTGACAATCTGATATTGTGGATTCCAGACGAAGTCTTTGGTCTATAACCCGCTCAAAAAGCTTCATTGTGTGGCTCATGAGTTTTATACCCCTATAGTTACAACAGTCCTGCACATTTCCCTTTCCTTTGTAGATTGGTGTTATAACACTAACACGCCAGGTGTCAGGAATCCGACATGTTTGAAGAATTGTGTTAAAGAGATTAGTGAGCATATGAATGCCAGATATTCCCATGGATTTCCAGGCTTCTATAGGTATATTATCATGGCCACAAGCTTTACCATTTTTCATGCGTGATAAACACTTCGTAACTTCTTCGGATGTTATTTTAGGTATTAGTCCCAAGTTTGGAGGTGGCTGAGTTAGCTGTCTATGATTACTGACGCAATTAGACAACTCATTAAAATAACTTCGCCAACGATCCTTTATATTATGGACGTCAGTGAGTAGGACATTAGAGGAGTTAGTCATGGCAACACACTTGACGAAGTCTTTATTTGACTTGCTTCTGGCTTTAGCTAATTTATAGATGAGCTTCTGGCCCTCATCTGTATCCAGCTTATCGTACAAAGGAGCAAATTGTGCGGCACGCGCTTTAGCCACTACTCTCTTAGCTTGATTTTTAGCTAGGATGTACGCATCCTTGTCACATGGTGTTTGGGAATGTTGCCATGTTTTGAAGCAAGCCTTCTTCTTATGTACCGCCTCTTCTACTTCTTTATTCCACCAGCCAGTTTCTTTGTCAATGCGACGTCCACCCTTTGTGGTACCAAGAATATTTCGTCCTATCTTTGTAATATTTGATTGGTAGTGTTCCTAAAGTTCGTTGCTGCAGTTGCTTTCGGTGTTCCAGTTTGCTACATTTATCGCTGCTTTAAACTCTGCCATCTTGGAATCAGAAAGTGTCCACCATTTGATAGTTGACCTACAAAATGTTTTTGGTATTCGCTTTTCACAAGGCAACAAAATGTCCATAACGAGCAGACGATGCTGCGAGGTCAGACTTTCTCCTGGGATAACTTTACAATTAGTTACCTTGCTAATTTGCGTGCGTCTTGTTAGAAGATAGTCAATTTGGGTCTGTTGTGAACCGCTTTTATACGTCACTAGATGTTCTTGTCGCTTTTGGAAGAAAGTATTGATTACAGCAAGGTCTAATGCTATACAGGTGTTAAGGATTTCTTCGCCTTGACTGTTCACCTCTCCAAATCCGTAACCTCCATGTACGCGCCTGAATATATCAGATTTTTCACCCACGTGACCATTGAGGTCTCCCCCCACTATAATGTTTTCTGTTAATGGTATCTTCCACAGTGTATTTTCAAGATTGTTCCAAAAAGAGAGTTTGTCGGAGTCAGGTAGGCCAGACTGTGGAGCATACGCACTAACAAGGTTTGTGATGTTACTTCCAATCAAGGTTTTGACTAGTATAAGTCGGTCTCCCATCCTCTCGACTGACAATATTCTGTCTTGATACTCTTCTGACACAACGACTGCGACCCCATTTCGGCCTCTTTCTGAGCCGGTATATATTAATTTGTAACCATGTCCAATTTGACGCGATTTGGCACCCTTCCATCGAGTCTCTTGTAAGAAAGCAAACTGAATGCGTCGTCTGTGTAGAACTTCAGCAAGTTCTCTAGAGCGTCCCGTTAGTGTTCCAACGTTGAGTGTTGCAAAGCGGATCTTTTGCGCTCGCGTCTTTGGCCGTGCCCGCGCTTGACTCGGTAGCCCTTGCATACTTGTCGCAGGTGTAGGGCTATGTGCCTGCGCGTCGTTTTGCGGCGACGCCCTATCCATAGCGCTTAACCTTATTCTTCTATCCATGTTGTTTAGGTGGTTTGGTTTTTTACACTCAGCGACTACCATCTGACCTAAGTAACCTCTATTTAGAGGTAAAAAAACCTTGATCGCCAGAGCCTCGTTTGTTAATTCAGCAGGGTGCACCACGAGCAGGTGAGGTTGGCTGAGCTCCGAAGATGTTAGTGGAGCCCTTACAGCCCTTACATTCTAATACTAACTATTCTTAATTAAATTTGGATTTTACAAGCACTTATGAATCGTCAAATATTGGTGAAGCTTCTACTGTTCGTTAAGGTGCTCCTACTGAGACGAACTAGTAAGAAACTCGGTGGCCACTCTTTTCAAAATAATTATTTAAATAATATATAATTATTCCAAAAATAAATAAAAACAATCTAATTTGTCACCATGACTAGGCCATAGTAACTTTTATGGTAGTTAAAACGATTAAAATATGCCATATTTACAGCAGGCAGAAATCGAGTTGCGTACCATTTTCTGAAATGACCAATACTAAACTAACTACTAGGCACTAAGGGTCTACCAAGAACAAAGCTTACGCACAGTGGCCTATATTCAATGGTTCCGTACACGTGCATATTGCAAAACTTTAAGTATATTTTCTTAAACACATGACACTATATCGACTGGAACCTGTATTGGACTGGGTTGCGAAATTGTTTCAATCACGATACGCTTGAATTAATAGACTCTAAAATGAATATATGCGTTGATTTATTAGTTGACGTTATATATTTTGAGTATGCAGGTGAGGCGGGATTTGTTGACTTGTTGATATATTGTTAAAACACTTTATAAACTTGATGAAGTTTTTTAATTCTTCCAGATATTTATAATTACATTGTTCTTACATCGTTGATCTACATCATACTTCGTTGATCGTTATTCCTTCCTCTTTCGTCTCTTTCTATCTCCCTTACTCATTTCTACTTTCCGTTTTAGACAATATTAATATCTTTTTATTTTGATATTAATTTAACTGTTATTATTTGTGATTGACTGGCACATATGAAGAATCAATTGTCATTAGAGTCTTAAGATGTTGGAATGGCGACCGTTGATTGATAAATTTAAATATTTCAAGGCAGAAGTTTCTAGTAAGAAATGTATATTTATTTAGATTAGCACAAACGATAATCAAGAAAAATGCTTCTAAAGAAATCTACGACAACGGTAGAAAATAACGAAAACAAAGTTATTTCATTTCATTCAGTAAATATTGCATTGTTGGGAACTAACGATAAAATTATTTTTTACTTATAATGATGATGAAGGATTAATAATAAGGTTTTGTTTAGGGGTAAATTTGGCAAATTAACTAATAAATTTACTAAATTAATTAAATAATTAACTAAATTAATTCAATAAAAAATAAGTCAAAATATTTGATTAGTTTTTAATTTAAACTATTGTGAGTAGTATTCATAGTTCATATAGATACCGGCTATACTCACTGATACGCGGGAACTAATCAGTTCCCGCCGCGATAACGTCGTGTAGAGAGCTCATTAATAAATGCGCCGGAAGGGTTCGAAACTAGTCGGGCTAATCCGATAAAATTAGACCTGAGTATAGCCGGTATCTATATTAATTATTTGATTAGTGTATAAATATGAATTATAAATTGTAATCTAGTTTGAGATACTAACGTTATTATGCTGATCAAATGCCCGTTGTTGAAATAATAACAATGACAACACTACCGGTAAATCTGTTCGGATTAAGTACTAATGAGAAAGTTATGAAATAGATGACAATTGTTATTGTTAATCTTTATTTACCAATCGCCTATACTGGGTTAATTTTAAAAACCCGTTTCGTTAAGTCGGTTACAAATATTTATAGTGTTGCCACACGTAATATTCTTGAAAACGGATATGATGCCAATAGTGGCAATGTTCGTCTCGATAGTAATCGTTGATGCCTATAAATCATTGTTACGTTTCCTTTCTAAACAAACTTTTTTCAAACGCTGAGTTTTTAATTAACTTCGTCTTGGCTTACAAGCAATTCTTTCTAGGCAATAAAGCTTAAATCAGACCCAATTTAAGCTGATACTAATTGAATATTGATTTTAATGCGTTTGTTACAGTTCGGATGCTTTCTGGATATTAGCACGATTTAAATACATCGAATATTAGTATGCTTTACTTATAACCAAATAGCGATGCGAATTTCTTAATTGCTAAAATACCGTTTATATACGGTTATATAATGTCAATATTTATGTTAACAGCAACTTTTTGATCCAAAATAATTGATAATGATTTTTATAATTAGACTAATAAATATAAATGTATAAAATATAGTAAAATTGTACAATAATATTTTCTTTTCTGTGTTAAACCTGATCGCTTCATTAAATCATGGTTTGATTTATTTGACTTTATGAATAAATAAAACGGTTACTCAATCTTTAATCGTCCATTTAATTTTAAATCGCTTAATCATGATATTATATAAATATACAACTCACATCGCGATAAAATCGAGTTACCCTATAATAATTTCAACGTTTCGGCATAGTTTGTTATCTTAATTCTAGTTTCAATAAATGAAAATCAAAATAATCTTTTAACATTTGAATCGTCCAGGATCAATTGGATTTAATGAAGCTGGAGCAACATTCCGAATGTTGCTCTTACCGAGAAGAATTCTTCTCTCTCTCTCAATCTTTTAAATATTTTAATTTAATTAATTAATTTATTAATTTACATTATTAAACTGTAGTTTTGTATCAAGATAGATACGAAAGCGCAGCGGTGAGACCGTGCGACTCTTTCGAGGGGGCAACGAGATCAAGCCCCGGGAAGCACCAGTGAGTTTTTCTGGTAAAACTTCTGTGTCTAATTGATAATTGCAATTTATTACATGCTTTTTGGTGAAGGAAAACATCGTGAGGGTATAGTACCTAGCAATAAATAATGTACATCGAGGTTTACCCCTCGTACGCACGAGAGGATTTTTATCGTGCGTTAATACTACGTCAAAATGAAACAAATGGGTATCCAGGTATCTGTTCACACGACAGCGTATTTATATCGCGACGTATTTTATCGTGCAGTGTTACATTTTAGTTCTTAGGGCGAACATGTTACATTTTAGTTATTAAAACTTATGTGTCTAATTGATAATTGCAATTTATCACACGCTTTTCGGTGAAGGAAAACATCGTGAGGAAACCTGCATATCTCTAGAGAATCTAGGGATATGTGTAACCTACCAATCCGCATTGGAGCAGCGTGGTAGGTCTTAGCTCCAATCCTTCTCTCCAAAAAAAAACCGGAGAGAGGAGGCCTTAGCCCAGCAGTGGGCATAGTAACAGGCTGTTACTTTACTTTACTTTCTTTTATTTAATGCCGGGTAGTACCCGACGGGTACTCTACCTGTGTCTGTAGATAATTCTGGAGATACTTGTAACCTATCAATTCGCATTGGTGGGTCTTAGATCCAACCCTTCTCTCCAGAAACGGAGAGAGGATGACTATGTCCGACTGTGGGATAGTAATAGACATACTACATTTATTTTATCGTAGAAGCGAAGCTGAGTCGCGACACAGGAATCACAAGGTTATTTTGAACACTCATGAATCAAGAGAGTCTATTTATACTACAATGATCTCCAAAGTTGATTTAATCACAAATCTCTACTCCAGGATCAGTAATATTGACATAAATAAATAAATATATAAATATATGGAACATACACACACACGGTCGTCCATCCCCAAAGTTACTTAATACTTCTGTTATGGGTGACGGACAACTGGTAGATATACTACATATATAATTTTAAATACATACTTAAATACAAATATACAACCAGGCTCGAAGAACCAACAAATTGTTTATAGATAATGTTGGCCCTCGGCGGGAATCGAACCCGCGACCCACGGAGCTGAAGGCAGGGTCACTACCCACTGCGCCAATGGGCCAGTCAGATATCGTTTAGATTTCAGTCAGATAATAATAAGCCTGTAGTCAAACTAATGAACAACTACGCATATAGCTTAGGTTGATATCCGCCTAAAGATGCAAAAAAATTTATCACACAGACTTAATTTTCTCTCCCTTACATGTTCACACAGAGGATGGATTTATTTAGATATGTAATTAGAGGGAGGCCTAAAAAGAGATAGTTGGATTGTGCGAAGTATGACATGCAAATAAAAGGAGTAGCGCCAGAGTTGACGAATGCTAAGAGAGAATGGAAGATAACATGCGTATACCACTTAGAGTGGGATAAGGGCAAGAGAAAGAAAAGTCACGAAACCCTCTTAAATCATTTAGTTTATATGATAAAGTTATAATGATTTTGTAGTTCGATCTTGAAAATATGAAATCAGGGCCGGAAAGTGTTTTAAGAAGCCGCTTGGTCACCCTTGCCTCATGTTAACGTAATACCATTCAGGAGGTCAATTTTTTATGGTATCCGTCGTTCGCAAATTTATGTAACTACAAGATGCGTTATAAATTATCTTAAATTCGGCCGGTTGTGTGTCGAAAGAATATAGCTACTGTTTTGATTTAATTTTATTTATCTGTAATTAGCTTCATTCCGCGGTACTACCCGCGGCGAAATGGTAGTTAACAGCAAGCCTACCTTAGCGACTCAATTGAAGACGTAAACTAAATTGTTTTGCTATTTCATACCATGACGTCTTAAAGACGCACACTTTAAGTCGTAGACGCATGAGCCTTCGGAATGCGTCCTAAGAATAGTTCATATAACGTTGTCCTTTTCAAATACACTTCATGGTACGAAAAGAAAGCGGTTAAGTACTGACTTTGAATTGAATCGTTTTCTAAAAGTTCATGGTGGACCTGCAGGTCTTGAGAGTAAGGTGGATATGTAGAATATACACGAAAATTGAGTTATTTTTATTCTTTCCAACGTTCCTCAAAATTTATTTTCTTTAATAAGAACCTTTTTCTGATAATAATTAACACAACAAAAAAGAATTAGCTGAATTCTTCCGTCGGCTCTCGCGTGATGCGATGACCGACGGAGATTCATGCTTATATGTACGTATTATTGCTATCCATACTGACAAATAAGAATTTGCATAAAATCTGAATATGACTTGCTGCTTCGTCACAATAATAATGACGAAATTCCGCGATTGATTTGATAATGTTGCATGCCAGCCGCGGTTTCGCCTGTATGGAAATCAAAGTATCACCAGGTTTTCTCGCATAAACCTTGACCCCTAAACTAAAAAAATAGCACCACAATCCTCCTCTGTCTCCCAGTGAAAGTCCCATCTAAATCGGTTAAGCCATTTTGGAGAATGTACTATTAGACTGAACCTTACTCAAGAATTGCACTTTTACTTTGCATCTTGTAGTAAAAACTGTACAAAAATTATTTCGGTAGATTTGAGAAAATCGATTACATACAGACAGACAGCTTTTGGGGACTTTTTATTATATGTATAGATGTTGCTTCTTGTTAACGGTGCTAAGTAATCAGCCCTTTAAATTTAAAGTTAAAGCAACAATTTAATCATTATGTCTTGAAAATTTTGATTTGAATTTGAATGAATTTCTTCATCCATCAATGGCGGTATAGAATGATTAATTTTTTCAACTTTATACCTATGTTGTACAAGATCGAAAATCGTAACTTTTTATAATAATTCTCACGTGGTTTATTTTATTCTGGCATTTTTGAATGAGACCTCAAGAGGCCTTTACTTGTAAAGAGCAAATGTCACACAAGCAGTACGCCTTGGGAAACCGAACGTTGATCCAATTACGCCCGAACGGCCCCTAAATGCATAATAAGTTTGTCATATACCGATAATTTATAAGTCCATAATAATACGGTTCCAATAATACTCGTATGCCGCGCCCACACTCTCGCTTTTTATGTAACGTGTTACATGCTAATTTGTTTGGTTCAAATAAGGGCGAACGGGAACTAATCGTCGATTTATTAAAATTGATTTAAATAATATGATAAATGTGTTATAAATTATCATATTCAGATATACAGATTAATTTAAGAATTTATATTTTGAAAAGATCAACCGCCGACTTTTTTGCTGGCTCTTCTCCGTAGGAACAGCTTTCCGAAACAGAAAAGTTGACGATTCAAAAGCTCTCCTTTATAAGTTTTGAATTTAAAATTTATATCGCAGTTTTTTTATGTTTACTTGAGAGTAAAGTAGCGGCCTGTTACAATCTCACTGCTGGGAATAGGCCTCCTCTCTCCGTTTCTGGAGAGAAGGGTTGAAGCTAAGACCTACCACGCTGCTCCAATGCGGATTGGTAGGTTACACATATCTCCAGAGTTCACTGAAGATATGCAGGTTTCCTCACGATGTTTTCCTTCACCGAAAAGCGTGTGATAAATTGCAATTATTAATTAGACACATGAGTTTTAATAGAAAACTCATTGGTGCCTGCCCGGGTTTGAACTCGTGTTCCCCTCGAAAGAGTTGCACGGTCTCACCGCTGGGCTATCACAGCTCTTGAGAACGTGTAAATAACTGAACTGTCGCATTGCGCGTTCTTGAGTATGAAAACGACTTCCGAAAAATAGAGCTATATCACGTAAGTTAGGTTAAGGTGATGGAAGAAAGAGTTTTTGTCGATCTGATGGCGTTTTTTTGTGGATGTGTAGCAATCTATAGCAATATAGACGGAGTCTAATCTGGTAGTTTTCATAGCAATCTATAGCAATATAGACGGAGTCTAATCTGGTAGTTTTCATAGCAATCTATAGCAATATAGACGGAGTCTAATCTCGTAGTTTTCAATCTTAATGCAGATGCATCTCTCTGGTAGGTAATGTTGATCGTAGTATCTCTTGTAGCCGAGCCTCAAGCGATCTTTAACACTTGACACCCGAATTTAACTTACAGACGATTAAATTAAATTGAAGTTTTTTAATTTAGGTAGTAGTGTTATACGCTTAAGTAAGGGTCTGTTAGTATTCCATCGCCGGCCATAAGCCTCTTTCTTTTCTTGACGAGTCGAAGCTAATATCCAACACGCTGTTAAAACGGGGATTGGCAGGTAACACGTATAAATAAATCAATAGGATACTTACACACACGGTCGTCCGACCCCAAAGTAAGTTACTTAATACTTGTGTTATAGGTAAGGGTATGTATATTGATTGTAGATATTAATGAAGCTAAGTAGATATATGCCAAGCTTAATTAAATAATTAAACAAAAAATTGGTAAGCGTTCTTTACAAATTCATTATTATAGCCTCATTGTTGTCTATCCATTTATATCTATTTTCTAAGTACTAATAAATCATATTTTTTGTAAATAGTTACCGCCGAGTTTATTACTGATTCTTCTTGGTTAGAGCACGTTTACGAACGTTTATATTTCATTGTAATTCGAAGGTTCAAAAGTGTTTTTAAATGCCAACTTTAATAAAAAAATGTTTTAAATTTAAATGAAAAAAACAGTTTTCCCTTAACACGATCTTTTTAATTTATTCTGTAGAAAATTAATAGATGGGCAACCTTGTGGCTGTGCCGGCCCTCACACAACGCCCTGCATTCTCTTTTGCATCCGCTTCTAGCAAATGATATAATTAAAACAAATATTTTATTGTACAGCTTCAAAGCTTATATCGAAAATATATGTATTCTTGGCAATCTATATTAATATTTATATATTAAAGAGTTTGTTTGATTGTTTGAACGCGCTAATCTCAGAAACTACTGGACCGATTTGAAAAATTCTTTAAGGTTAAGATAGTTCATTTCTCGAGAAGGGCAATAAACTATATAACATCAAGCTAAAATGAATAGGAGAGGAGCAACAGTAAAAAATATTGCGAAAACGGCAAAATTTAAAGTTTTCTTTGCGAGCGCTAAGTAAACGGTGAAATTTATTCAAAAATCTTGTATTACAAAATTGTTCCCCTTTAAAAGATCTAAATAAAAGTCCGCGACAGCATATGTCTAGCTTTTAAGGTTAACCGACTTTAACCACAATTAATATAAGTATTACGGTGTCTCAAATAATAAGATTACAGTCCACGCGAACGAAGAACGAAGACCTAAACTGAATTGTTTTGCTTTTTCATACGATGACGTGTTAAAGACGCACAGTTTAAGCCGTTGCCGTTTAATCCTAGACTGAATCGCAAGCGTATTTCATTCAATCTTATTTATATAGTAGGTGTGCGATCCAAATGCAACTCACTTAAAAACACTTCATAATACGAAAAGAAAGCGACTCAGTTTAAATACCGACTTTGAATTGCATTGAAAATGGATCGTTTTCTTAAAGTTGATGGTAGGCCTACCATGAACTCTTATTGCAACTCAATTGAAGACGTAGAAGAAATTGTTTTGCTTTTTCATACAATGACGTCTTAAAGACGCACACTTTTTTTTACTCGTAAGTCGTTGCCAATTGTCCGTTCGGAATGCGCCCTAAAAACATTTCAGTAAAAGAGACAGAGTTATCTATAGTTCATATAACGTTGTTCTTTTCAAACACACTTCATGGTACGAAAAGAAAGCGGATGGGTTTAGGTACTGACTTTGAATGGAATCGTTTTCTAGAAGTTCATGGTAGGCCTACAGTTCCCACTAAGGTCGTCTGGAAGACGTCTACTAACTGATAAGACCGCCTCTAGTACGTTACAATTTATGTTTTTAATTGCTATTTTTTCTTTATTTTTTTTTGTAGTTTACAATATAAGTGTATAAATAAATAAAATAAATAAGTCTCATCAAGGTTTTTATTCGATGTACAGTATTTTTTAAATTTAAAGACTATTTGCGGCCATTTTGAAGTTATTTCTTCATCTATTCGCGGTTTTTTTGTTACTCGATACGATTTCGTTGAATAGGTAAGCAACGAACATGATAAATGATCACGAAAAATAATATTATGACATTAGTCATTGAGCATTAGTCGATTAATTAATTCGACTTTAGGTAATTAGTAAGCATAGCTAAAAGAAAGGCAGCCAGAAGGTCAGTTGATTACTTATTTGCCGTCCATTTGATTTGATTAACAGCTTATAAACGGGTAATTGGAATGCGGTCGGTTATTATTTATATTATAATTAAAACACTTTATTAGATAGTGGATACGGAAGCCTAGCATACCTATTTTTATTAAATTTATTTCATAATGATTAAGTTAGGTCAGTGTTAGAATCTTATTTGATGGATAATTCTTTAAAATATTTTAAGTCAATAATTCTAATTCAGTGATACTTATTTAAAACAAATGACACAATAATTTTGCTTTAATGTGTGATAAAATAAAATACAATACGGTCCTTAATATTTAATACAATAAGGTGCAGAAGGATTACAATATTAAAAAAATTGAAGCACACTAAATGCAGTAATATACTGTAGACGGAAGAAAACTGTAATTCAATTATTGGTATAAAGAGATAGTATTAAGTAAGTAGGGAAAGTAAGAGTTATATTGCTTTGCGCCTTGCAAAAGTAAGTAATGCATTTGTGGGTTTGGGTATAAAATTGTATAGTAAAATTCCGCAATACATTTTAGCTTGGCCATTACAACAGTTTAAAAACACTGCGACTGATACAGAAAGCCTTCTATACTGTTGATGATTACTTAAATGATAAGAATGCGTGGTTATATCGCAATGATCAAATGTAACTAATAGTAAGAATTATAATTTAAAACAGCACCCGCTGAGTTTCTTGATTCTCGGTAGGAACAGCTTTCGGAACCAGCAGTACAGTTGAAGATTCAAAAGCACTTGTTTACAAGTTTACTGGAATAAAGAATATTTTGAACTTTGAATTGAATTTATAGTAAAAGCTAATTCATAATTTGATGCCTCTGTTGTCATCCTGAAAAAAAATGCTTCGTTATACTTTAATACGCTATATTTGAATGGTGAGAATGCGCAAATTATATAGTAAATATATAATAAACGTGTAATTTAATATAAGCGAGCTGAAACGCCAAGTATGTAAAAACTTATGCTTTATTGATATTAACAAGTTATGCACGCGGCTTTCGGTCAAGAAAAACATCGCTTGGAAATTTGCATTTTGCCCAGGGTATGTGATTTTGGTGTGACAATGGAGGCAGGCATGAGAAACCCCATTCTCATTTTCCACATATCCTCCTACCACATGGATGATAAATCAATTTGAAATGGTGCAACGTGGTTATTACTGAGCTTCTCATTCCTTTGCCCAGTTGTGGATTATTGAAAATCTCCTATACCTAATTGCATCAACTCATTCAGATACAACTAACTTGCAAGCTAGTTACGAGGAAACTGTCGCAACAGTGCGTAGAGTCGGAACGGATTTATTCACAATTTGCATTCTAATTTATAATGTTGTCATATAAATGTTATGATTATACTGTATCAAGTTACAAAACACGCATTAATATAAACATAGTTTTTTCGGTGCTACTGTGGAAATGACCTTAAAATTTAACCCACCTTATTAAGTATCAAAATATTTAAGACAATTGAAACTTCAAATTTTTCAAAACATGTCCCAAAGCCGTTGCATTCACTAAAAATTTGAAAATGTAGACTAATGCTCCAATAACTTTTGCTTTTTTTAATTTTATCTCATTTTTTACTTTAGTTTGTTTAAATGAGTCAACTCTATTCTCTGTACTTAAAAGTACCCAAGATCTCGTTCGCGTTAAGTATCCTCAATAATATTTGTTTGTCCCTGTTTCCACAAGAAAAACTATATATAAGATAGTAATAACCAAATGTAAATAGTTATAAGAGTTTTATTTGAAAAGAGCAACCACCGATCTTCTTGCTGGCTCTTCCCGGTAGGAACAGCTTTCCGAACCAGCGATTGATTTTGACCATTCAAAAGCAAGTTTACAAGTTTACTTGAATAAAGAATATTTTGAATTTGAATTTGAATTATACATACATTGTAGTTGCTCATTAAGGTTTATAAATAAATAAATAAATTATCCAAAACTTTAAAACATAGTGCTGAGAGCAAATTATAACCACACGCTAATTATAATTGGTGGCAATTTATGTTGTAATGAATCTAAAATAGTTTCGAGTTGGCTTTGACTGCGAGAATTAGATTATTTGAAATTTATGTATTTGTAGCTCGTATAAATTATAAGAATAATAAAATACATTATTACACATTAAACTAATTCTTTATATGAAACAAAAAGAAGTGCAAAAGCGGCCTCATCACTCATATTGATCTATTGCAGGAAACCCAAAGTTAAACTAAACAATAGAATAATATATATATAATGCTAAATGTAGAGTGGACTATCCGTTTTTTCATACCTGATACATGCAGGATTCGTAAAAAAACATATACACAAACCTCCACCACCGCCATCACAAACACTACACACGTTCACTATCACAAACTAAACAATCGTTTCGCCCCGCAACCGAAACACATGGCTCCACGACAAAATAGAAAAACCGCAAGCAAAATCATTTTATTATTACTTTTGTTTTACGGATATCTGCAAAGTAACGCCTAATTCTATAAATTATTTAAACAATAGAAATATCTCAATATGCACGTCATTTTGCATTGAAAGAAGGCAGAACATCAATCGTCATCGTTGACTCGGCAAGAACGTTACAAAAAGCCGCGTGAGACCTACAGGGTTCTAGTACAAACAACCCTTCCTATGTACTCGTACATAATCTGTGCGAATTACACACATAAGTTTTAATAGAAAAATTCACTGGTACCTGCCCGGGGTTTGAACCCATGATCATCACTAGGGAGACGCACGGTCTCGCCGCTGGGCTATCACAGCTTAACGGTTAGCTGTAGGGACATGAAATTTAAAAGTAATAATAAAAAATATTTTGCAATAATCCGCGATGTAGTAAATAGAAAAAATATATAGTGCTAAATGTATAGTGGACTATCTGTTTTTTCATACCCGATACATGCAGGATTTGTAAAAACAGATGCACAAACCTCAACCACTGCCACCACAATACACAAGCAGTTCACACGTTCACTATAACAAAGTGAACAATCGTTTCGCCCCACAACCAAAGCATCATCAGGAGATAGACTCGACGACAAAATCGCAAAGCCTATAAATTTTTTAGGCATGAAATTTCTTTAAAAGTTTTTTAACTTAACTAGTTATATATGTATCTAAACAAATTAATCTTAATACTGTAAAGGCGTGGATATTTGATAAGATAATAATCGCGCTAGCAATCATATAATAATTATATAAACGCTAAGTTTAATAGGGCCTCTATACTATTAACATAAACACGTTGGAAACACCTGAAAGTAGAGTTTGAATATCTTATGCCTTCAAACTAGGTTGATAGGCAATTTAGATAAGTGATTTATCAACAGGATAGGCGTATGATTGAAAAGGCTGCCCCCGCTTTACGCATTTAATTGACTATGTAATATTGATATGTCTAAACGTAAACATTTTTCATAACTTTGAACACAATTTTTACTTTTCACTAATCATCATTCTCCTGCCCTAATTCCACTCTAAGTGGGGTCGGCACAACATTGTCACATGCTACGTATTTTACGACCTGCCGCCTGCCTGACGTCAACTTACCTTAGTCGCCTTTTACGACACCTCGGTAAGAAATGAGGGTGATCTATTCTATGCAGCCGGATACCACACGGCACTTACCATAGTCGCCTCTTACGACACCTCGGTAAGATAGGAGGGTGGTCTATATTCTATTCTGCCGGATACCACACGGCGTTTTACCTTTCAATAATATTTCCGCTTTTTTGACATCAATTATTTTTACTATTTTGTCGTATAGGTTATCAGCTGATGTTGCTTCTGTTACGAGGCGAAACGATTCAAGTTTAAAATTTAAAATATTCCTAATATTGAGTTAACTTTTAAACAAGTGCTTTTGAATCGTCAACTCTACTGCTGAAAAGCTGTTCCTATCGAGTAGAGCCAGAAAGAAATTCAGTGATTGCTTTTTTCAAATATAATTGTTATAAATAGTTACCTTCAGTCATTTCTATCTTGTACAGGATCGAAGAGTAGCTATAACCAGGCACTTATCATCTATATAATCCTCAACAATATAATAGGCTTTCTATCATCATCAGCCTCCTGTCCTCATCCCACTCTGAGTGAGGTCGGCACAACATGTTTATAAAATGATGTTACGAACATGTTGTCACATGTTTTGGCTCCGTATTTTACTGACGTTAACTTACCTTAGTCATATTTTACAACCCCTCGGTAAGAAAGAGGGTGGTCTATTCTGCTTAACCGGATACCACACGGTGGGTCAACTTACCTTAGTCGCCTCTTACGACACCTCGGTAAGAAATGAAGGTGGTCTATTCTACTCAGCCGGATACCACATGGTGGGAATATAATAGGCTTTCTGTATCACACAATTATGAAGTGTTTTTAAAATGCTATAATGGAAAAGGTTAAATTGATTGCTGAATTTATCGGCGAGATTAGTGCTTGTGCAGTGTGATGGTGATTTGAGGTATATGCAATTACTAATCCAGCATGTTTGAGATATTAGAGCGAGATAAATAAAGTTTTTTAAATTTGAATTTGAATTTGAGGTAGATTATGAAATCTTCATAATTAAGTATTGAAAAGGGTTGGACCAATTCAATTTCAAAATATTCTTTATTAAAGTAAACTTGTAAACAAGTGCTTTTGAATCGTCAAAATCTACTGCTGGTTTGGAAAGCTGTTCCTACCGAGAACAGCAAGAAACTCGGCGGTGCCTCTTTTTAAAATATAATTATATTATATATATGATTATTATGTCTTGTATAGGTTAGAGTAGCTATATCTACACATTCTTATCATCTGAGTAATCCTCAACAGTATAGTAGACTTTCTGTATCAGCCTCTTTTTAAAAGTGTTTTTTGACAAAAATCATAGTCATATATAAGTCTTAAAGATGTCCTTAAGAAAGACAGACATGAATTATAGTAGTATTCGTTGCGTTAACCTGAGTTTACGACCAGCACACATGGTTTCGGGTTTCGTCTGTTTTGAGATAAGTTACTACCTACTATTTCATTCGCGTTGTCGACATAAAAATAAATTTAGGATGAGCTGTGCGCATAGCCTCCAATTTTAAGTGTTTAAAAATAATTCCCTCGCCAGATTCGCTGTAATCCGCGATAAATCGCGCGGATTTTAGCGTAATAATTTTAGTGGTACTATTTTTATTCAATTTATTAATTTAATGTTCTTTTGTTTTTAATTAATTAATTTTTTAAAAGTAAATAGCGGCTTGTTACAATCCCACTGCTGGGAATAGGCCTCCTATCTTCGTTTCTGGAGAGAAGGGTTGGGGCTAAGACCTACTACGCTGCTCTAATGCGGATTGGTAGGTTACACATATCTCCAGAATTATCTAGAGATATGCAGGTTTCCTCACGATGTTTTTCTTCACCGTAAAGAGTGTGATAAATTGCAATTATCAATAAGACACATAAGTTTTAATAGAAAAACTCATTGGTGCCTGTCCGAGTTTGAACTCGTGATCACCCTCGAAAGAGTCGCACGGTGTAACCGCTAGGCTATATTATACCACGGATTATAGCAAAACAATTCATTATTATTTGCATGATGAAATTTCACAAAATACCGCCTAAAAAAGAAGTAACGGTCTGTTGTCTCATTACTGAGCATAGGCCTCTTCTCTCCTTTATTTGGACAGAAGGTTTGGAGCTGAGACCTACCACACTGCTCCAATACGGATTGGCAGTTTACACATATACCTAGAATTCTTAAGAGAAATTCAGGTTTCATCATGATGTTTTCCTTCACCGAAAAGCGTGAAAAGCGTACACATAAATTTTTAACAGAAAAACTCATTTGTGTCTGCCCGGGTTTTGTACTCGTGACCCCCTCGAAAGAGTCGCACAGTCCAACCGCTGATCTATCATAATAACGCCTATATCTATTGTTTTTATAGTCTTGCTCTCATCTGTTGAAAGATAGAGCTTTTTTGTGTTGATACTAGCTTTGCCAACGGCTTCGCCCGCGTGGAAATCAGTGTATCACAATTTAAAAAAAAAATTTTTTTTTTGAACATAAAAGTAGTTATTGTGGGTATAGCGTAATAGATAGAGATATGCAGTCGCGGACTTTTTAGTATTATTTTTGTAGATCTATAATTCTCTAGTACATTACTTTAGTTTATCTCTGCTGGTTTACGCTGCGCCCACGACTAAAACTCCCAGCGAGTTTTTTTTACAACCATGCGACCTCTTCAACATAATTTTTAAACCTAAATAAATTATTAACTTAAATCATCCGGAGATATTGCACTATCTTTTAATAAAAACTATAAAAACCCGTTTAGAAGATTTTGAGAATATCGTTCATATACAGACAGATAGCTTTTGGGGACTTTGTTTAATTAATCTAGTGTTAAAGAATGTTCAGAAGTGAATATTAATGGATCCTCTATCTATAATTCATCTTGTATTCGCAATTAATACAATAACCCAAACCACGCGTCACATCACACAAGACGGCTCCTTGTGATTCTGTCTCCATGGCAACCACTATTCGTTGTTAGGCGTTGCCTTGACAACGCCTGAACACAGCCTAACAACTACAACTACAAATAACAGTTGTTAGGCGTTGTCAAGGCAACGCCTAACAACTGTTATTTGTAGTTGTAGTTGTTAGGCTGTGTTCGTTATTCAACGGCTGCACTCGTAATACGCACGATAGCAGCGACCTTTTGTAATTACCCCTTACACTAGATACTCGTAGATACTTAGGTTTATAGGTATTAATGAAAATTCACTGCTCGAATCTTACGCCTTCACCTAAATATCAAATTATGCCAAATATTTTTCAGGTCAATATCAAGTATGCATATAAAATGTCGCATCATAAATATGAAAAAAATATGTTTATACATAAATATTGGTTTAATTTTACCAGTTTTCCTGTATATTTTCCTTAATGCACCTTTACGAATGTCTCAAATAAAAGGCCTTTTGTCATTTTGAAAAATTCCGAATCCAAATGATATATAATGTTTCATTGTTCTGATGCACCCCCAAATCAAATCAAAATAACTTTTATTCAAGTAATTTAGTCAATGTTTATATTTCAAGAACCAGCAAGAAACTCGGAGGTCAACAATAGTTGAAACATTTAAAATGTACATTATTTGAGTGCAGGTTTGTTTGAACCTGAAAAGATTTTCAATTCCAAGCATTTTTATCATTCAAATAATCTTCGATTGTGTTATATGCTTTACTTCAAAGCATATATATTAAAACATTTCAGTTATATATTTAAACTATATTTTTATGATTTTACATGTATCCATATCATTTATCAGTTATGTGCAATACTTAAACAAGTATTTTATATTATTTCAAATCGCTTTATTTTAAAATTCGCGATTCACACTAATAATACATGTTATAAAACAAATCCGTCTGTCTGTTTCTGATATTATGAAAAACTGCTGAACGAATTTGCATGCAGTTGTCAACAGTAGACAGAATAATTTATGAGAAAGGTTCTCATGTATAATTAGTTAAGATGTTTAAATTAGTTGCATTGAGATGATAGTTGTTAAATATGTCAGACAAAGTGAATCCGTTTGTGGGCTTTCATCAAAAACGTTAACAAAATCGAAGAACTAACAAATTATATTCAAAAAATGTTGGCCTTCGGCGAGAATTTCTTCAGGAACTGAAGATAGAGTAATAGTTACCCTAATAATAGTTTACACTAAAGGGCAATAAAAATATGATCAGACTAGCCTTTAAACGCAACTTGGACTTGATTCTTATTGTTTGAGTAAACCATAACACATATTAATTATGGTTAAAGTGGGTTAATCTTAAAAGCTAGACATAAGCTGTCGCGGACTTTTGTTACGAACTTTTAGAGGGAAACAATTTTGTAATACGTGATTTTCATAACTTTCACCGTTTACTTAGCGCACGCAAGGAAAGTTTTAAATTTTGTCGTTTTCGCAATATTTTTTATTGCTGTTCCTATTCATCTTAGCGCGATGGTATATCCTTATAGCCTATAGCTTTTCTCGATAAATGGACTATCTTACACTTAAAGAATTATTCAAATCGGTCCAGTAGTTCCTGAGATTAGCGCATTCAAACAATCGATCAAACAAACAAGCTCTTCAGTTTTATATATTAGTATAGAGTATAGATATAGATATGTTCGTCTTTCACATCCGAACGAAAGACGTATAGATGTGATTTTGGTATAGAGATAGTTAAGGGTTTGGCGTTTTAGGATTAATATCCTACTAACTACTACTAATGTATCTCAGTGCTAAAGTCCACCCAGGGTAAGTCGCGGAAGATGTTAGTAATACTAATATAGGTTAGCTCAGTAAACAGCTTTTAATAGTCAAAAATTGAATTGTATTAGTACAATCTGATTTTTTTTTAAATCAAAGAAGCAGTTACGCTATTCCACGATACATCATATTAAAATAATTACGGGCATTTCATAATACAGTATTATGTCGAAGGCGCAGCAAGCGACCGAACCGGTGTAAGGCGCGTCGCCATTTAATTCGGCCGACACCATGACAGTTACAAAGACAGCTGACATTTTTACTTTTTAAAGCCTCCGACTAAGGACTACGTGTTATTACTCAACAGCCGTGAAGTAAGAAAACTTTAAAGAATTTATTCTATTTTGTACGATCAGATTTTAATATTCTGCGTGTTCATTCATAAAACTTACAAGTAAATTTTTAAAAGTTTTAATTTGATACAAAAATTTTCTTTGTGTTCGTAAACCAAAAACGTAAAATTGTTGTTTCGATAATAAATTCAGATTAAAAAATAAATAATTACGGGTTCGGTATTGCTGAACAATCGGCGCATAGATTTGTTTTCGAACTGACTGTATGCTGTTAGCCCTAACGGCTTCTACAGCGTCACCGGGCGGGACGGGCGAGCGCAGACGCATAGTCGAGGTTGCGAAATGCACAGAGTAGAGCGCAGAAGCTTTACTGGCGTCGGGGAACGTCGTCCTAAGGGTGCCTCCTGTGAGACCGGACCACGGCTTAGGGCGACGCGTAGTGGAGGGCTAATGTATGACTTTGATTAGTAATTGCGGCGTCGGAAGGGTGGCGAGAAGCCACGACCGACCGACGTCAGAAAACTGGGACCTCGTCTTCGCCGGCGAAGACGTTGTGTGTGTATTACATGTTTTTGTGTTTGTATCCATAGAGAACCCATAAACATTCAGGCGTATTCTCCAACCTTTTTATTAATTTATAGGCTTATAGAACCATAACACTATAACGCACGCACACATAATTAAATATTTAACGGCTTAATTTAAAACGTTTCACCCATATAGTATATGAAATCATACAAATGTAGGGGAGCCAGCCTAAAATGTGATTAGATAAAAATAAGTATATGAGTTTTATCTTTCCACTCATTATTTGACACTCTCACTTATAGACTTTTAATTTCGTGCAGTCCATCTTCATTTTGCTCCCTGAGGCTTTACATGTTATGTTATAGCGGCCCGTTTAGTGTCCAAAACTGGACGTAGGCCTCCTCAAAACTCCTCAACTCCCGACGGTCTTGAGCTTTCCTCATCCAATTGTGGCCTGCGTGTTGTACTATGTCGTCCTTCCATCGTTTTGGTGGTCTACCACGCGGTCGAGTATGTGTCCCGCCCATCTCCAGCTTCTCTCGGCGATCAGTGTGACTAAGAAAGAAAGAAAGAAAGAAAGAAAGAAAATAATTTTTATTTGTGCCAACACACTACACAAGTAACTTATGAACAAATAGATGGTAAAATAATAATAATCAAAAAGGAAAACAAGTAGTAAAGTAAAAAAAAAAAATAATCTATTATTATTATAAAATAAAAAATATTCAGTCTGCGTAGTGTGATGCCCAAAATGATAACCTCTCAGCCTTGTCAGTAATGAGTAATTCACTACTGACGCTGATTTTCAGAGGTCACCATCAGCCACCCTCGTACGTCAGCGACTAAATGCGTGTCTCCGTTCCGTCGTTATCACAAACATTTCATGCATCCTCATAATTATTTATGCACCCTCATTATGCGTATTCAGACTAAAAATAAATACATAAATTATAAAATATATTAATATTTATATACATATAAAATATTACATATAAATATACGTTACACACACATATATATATAACTAAATAAGAGAATAAGTTTATTATAGTTTCGATACACTGGTTATTATGAATTGATTTGTTGATTTAATAAATATGCTTTATATTTTACCTTAAACAATTGTACTGCTTGTAACATACGTAACGGCGGTGGAAGATTATTCCATGACTTTGTAGCAGCGTAACGAAAACTACCCTCAAAAGCTGCAGACCGGTGAGGATGCGTTAACAATAAATATGAGGATGCACGAGTGTTATACCTGATGTTAACATCTCCTGACCACCATAACTTATTATACAAATAAGACGGCGTTTTATATTTAATCACTCCAAATACCAAAGTAGCAAAATGCAATTTTCGACGATAATCCATTTTTAACATTATTGCCTTATTTAAATAAGAGGTAACATGGGCACGGGGTGGTATATTATATATACATATACCGAGCACATGCATTTTGGACCCTTTGTATCAAATTTTTTGATTTCATGAGCAGCCTAGGTCCGATTACAGTATCCATGTAATTAAATTTGGATAAAATTATTGAATCGCATAACTTGATACGCAGTTGGGTGCTTAAAAATTCTCGAAACCGATACAGGACTTTTAATCTGTAAAAACAATTCCGCGCCGTATTAATTATATGCTTTTCAAATCGCAGCCGCTAGACTACGTCTTTGATCTTGGTATTAGAGCGTATCCAAAAGTTTGTTTTCCTGTCGCGTATGGTTATACCTAGCATTGCTCTTTCCATCGCTCTCTGGGCGACACGGAATTTATCTGTGGATTGTTTGGTAGAGTTTAGTTACTTCATTTGGTGCATTCACTTCAAGGTAAATTCTAAATACCATTACTCGTTTGTTTGCTATTTCTCGTGACACTGGCAGAGCAATTGCGCCTAATTTGCGCTGTACAGTTTATAAAGAAAGATAATATCATTATTCTCCTGCCCTTATCCCACTATAAATGGGGTCGGCACAATATGTTACAAACATGTTGTCACGTGATTTGGCTACGTATTTTACGACCGGCCGCCTGCCTGACGTCAACTTACCTTAGTCGCCTTTTACGATACCTCGGTAAGAAATGAGGGTAATAAAGTAATAAAGTAATAAAGTGAATTCGTAGCAACTCCGTTAAGATAAGAGTAGTAGACAAGTAGATAAGCTTGCTTAGAAATTTTCTAAAATTATAGCGTCTATTTATTATTTCTTTGAATTTAGACATGTATCCCTGTATATTTTGAAGTTGTTTTTTACAGTTCTTATTTTTAAAAGTAGAAAGTTATTCAAGAATTTTTAAGAAAAATGTTACGTCAATTATTAGATTGACGAATTCGATTCGATTTTTAGTTTACGGAACTGTGTCTTCCGCATATTATGAATGTCGAAGGTCTCGATTATGTTAAATAGAGATATAACAACGCACAAATTGCATATTTATCGCTGTTTCACGTAATATAATCGGAAATTAACAAAATATTTGCAAACATCGGCCGTTATCCTTTCGTTAATTTATTCGATCATTCAAATTATTGTTTTGCTAACACGTTTATAAACATAAAACGCCTGGTATCTACTCAAATCTTTAAATAAAAATAAACATAACAAACAAACGTCTACAAAAGTGTGAAGACATCATTAAGAGTGGAAGAATATGTAGAACTTATAATATATGGAAACAGATGTCATTGGCCTCTTCGTCTAAACGATGTAAAGTAAAAAAAGTTAAATAACGGCCTGTTGCCATCCCATAGCTGGGCTTAAGCCTCCTTTCTCCGTTTTTATGGAGAGATGGGTTTGATAAATTGCAATTATCAGTTAGACGCATAAGTTGTTACAGAAAAACTCATTGGTGCCTGCCTGGGGTTTGAACCCGTGACTCGTCGAAAGAGTCGCACGCTCTCACCGCTGTACTATCACAGTATATGACAGTGACTAATAACTAATGAAAAATTTATATTGAAAATATTCTTTATTTAAATTCGCAAGCACTTTTTTTTCGAACTGACTGTATGCGGTTAGCCCTAATGGCTTTTACAGCGTCACCGGACGGGACGGGCGAGCGCAGAAGCATCGTCGAGGTTGCGAAATGCAGAGAGTAGAGCGCAGAAGCTCTACTTAAGTCGGGGAACGTCGTCCTAAGGGTGCCTGCTGTGAGGCCGGACCACGGCTGAGGGCGACGCATAGTGGAGGGTTGATGGTATGACTTAGATTAGTCATTGCGGCGTTAGAAGGGTGGTCATTGCGGGCAAGCACTTTAGTATAGTCAAATTACAAGGAACCACCGGTTCGGACAGGTTTTCTCATCGTTAAGAACCAGCAAGGCACTCGGAACTAAGAGAGTACCATTTAAGATATGATTTCCCTTTTAGGCTACTGAACCAAACATCTGCAGATATAGTGACTCAACGTGCCATATGGCAACAGTATTGTTTATGAATGATACGATCAGGTGATGATATAGATATGTTAACGTCTAGATAGGACGTAATTTTAATTACAATTTGTATAAGAATGCAAATTTGATTACAGTTGGTATAAGCTGAACTCGGTAATACCTCGTTAAAATCATCTGATTTTAACGCACATTGAACTTGTTTTTAAAACAAGTCAGGTTAAAACAGCTTCAAAAAAAATTTCATGTCTCTTAGTTTAAGTAAAGCAAAGTAGCAGCCTGTTACAATCCCACTGCTGGGAATAAGCCTCCTCTCTCCGTTTCTGCAGAGAAGGGAGCTAAGACCTACCACGCTGCTCGATTGCGGATTGGTAGGTTACACATATCTCCAGAATTCTCTAGAGATATGCAGGTTTCCTCACGATGTTTTCCTTCACCGAAAAGCGTGTGATAAATTGCAATTATCAATTAGACACATGAGTTTTAATAGAAAAACTCATTGGTGCCTGCCCGGGTTTGAACTCGTGTTTGCCTCGTAAGAGTCGCACGGTCTCACTGCTGGGCTATCACAGCTTACCTCTCTATTGTTAACCGTTGGGTAATTTTCTCGTGTGGAGCCAATCCTGGCAGCAGCACCAGGTCATGCCTTATCATAAACATACATCTTCATCGGAACTGGACCAGTAAAATTCAAAATTAAAAGTAAAATTTTAGCTAAATCTAACACCAGGAAGAGGGTCAAATTTATCTTGTAAGATTCCACCTTTACATTTACACGGCTAGTTAAATATAAGTTTTAAAAAAATGGATATATAGTTAAAATTAATTATTATAAATCTACAAAATACGCGACTACAAACTGCGACCTACCATGCAAATTTTACGTAAAGCGTGATATATTTACCTATACCAACCAACAGTATCTAGTTATAGGCGAAAATTGAATAGATTTTAGCACTAGATTGATTTATAATTAGAAGTGAGTGTTTGCGTTCAGAATAAGAAACAACAGTTCGTACAAATCTGTTAAAATGTTTGAGGTTTAAAAGGGTGAAAACACACAGACACACACGCACACACATACACCAATGGAAACACACAATTGAATATAACTTGATTTATTACGTACCGGAAACGTGGGACGTTCATAATTTTTTTAATTCACTTTACAGGGCATTGAATACTGCGTATTGATCAGGTCTGTCCACACTCGTGTCCAAGGTTAACCTCTACACCCAATGCTATCTAGGGCGGTTAAGTAAAAAGTCTAGTTTTTATTGCCAAATACATGATAAATAATTTATGAAATACAATTAGGTAATCCTAATCAGGTTCAGAGAACCTAATAAAAATGTTTTTATACATAATCTTTCCATATGCTGTGCTTACACATCCTGTACTTATGTTAATATTGTCTATTAAAATGTATGATCAATATATCTTATCAATGTTAAAATTGCGTAACGAACCATATCCTAATTGGCAACTTCAGGGAGGTCGTGTGAGTAAACGAGCGAATTTCTCGTCTATGGCAAGTGTCTTATTTCGTTATCGCCTCCAATAAATACTCTACTATACTCTTAAAGATTACTTGACGATAAGAATACTTAGATATTACTACTCTTCGACCCTGTACCACCATTAATAACTATATGTAACTAGTGATAAGAATGATTAGTTCTTCTCAGTAGGAACAGCTTTCCGAACCAGCAGTAGATGTTGACGATTCAAAAGCACTTGTTTACAAGTTTACTTGAATAAAGAATAATTTGAATTTGAATAAACTTCTTTTCTTACTTATTATATAAGTACTGTCACCGAGTTGGATGGGAGAGTTGAGAAATATCGTTCTAGATGCAAAGTGCGGAGTGTACAGTGCAGAAACTCTTATGGCATCGGGGGACGACGTCCCAATGCCATGTCCCATAACTGAGTATGTATCTAGTACCTGCCCTTCACTATCGGCAATGATTGTTGATCGTGCGATCGTCTATAATCACACGATCATCGTACGAGTGTCCACATGATCATGCGTATAATCATAAGATGAATACAGTCATAAGTATCACCCAGCGATTTCCTTTGATGTCCTAAAACCGACAATTCCCGGATTATAGGTGACTATAGACGATAATTGGCGATTACAGTCGAGTATATCCTCTACACGATAGTGCTTGTTATTCGTCAGTAATCGCCAATTATGAAGAGGAATCTTTAAGATGCTAACGTGCGAACACTACTGTTTTTTTTTATTTCAGCTTCTGCGACATTTGGTTACTATTCTAGAAAAGATTTTTCATTAAAACTCTTTTTCAATTGACTCCTCTATATCTTCTTCTCCTTGTTGCGGGCTGTTTCACGCACTTATACACTGTTAGGCGACCCTTTTGCGAAAGAATCAAAGAGCTGGTTATTCCAACCATCCTTCCAGAAGCCGATGAGCCTGCAGGGTTTCTCAAGGCTTCTCGTAATGTCCGAGGAAACAAGAACGTTTGCGCGATGGTTCGCTTACTCCTGACAACATGACATAAGATGGTGTTTCTTATTCCTCCATGCATTCTCTTCATAATTGGCTGTCAGTAACACCTAAAAAAGCTGTGATAGCCTAGCGGTGAGACGGTGTAACTCTTTCAAGGGGACACGAGTTCAAATCCGGGCAGGCAGCATTGAGTTTTTCTATTTAAACTCATGTGTCTAATTGATAATTGCAATTTATCACACGCTTTTCGGTGCAGGAAAACATCGTGAGGAAACCTGCATATCTCTAAAGAATTCTAGGGATATGTGTAACCTACCAATCCGCATTGGAGCAGCGTGGTAGGTCTTAGCTCCAATCCTTCTCTCCAAGAACGGAGAGAGCAGACCTTAGCCCAGCAGTGGGTATAGTAACAGGCTGTTATTTTACTTTAAACACCAAAAAAGGGTGTTTATTGAGCTAGCAGTGTGCGGTAATGATACTTATCATTTTTCACAAGTTGGGTCTGTTCATGCGAAGGAGACTGTTGGTAAAGTCAGAGATTCAAGGAAGGCATGGTCTCACTGGATTGTCTGTTTAGCTTAGTATGTATTATGATTTTTCATGGTCATTTCATGCCTTTGTTTGGCTCAAAGGAAGTGGTATGATCGGCGGAGATTCTTCAACTGTATTTGAGCCGTTCCTGACCAACTTCTTCCTCACCTCTTCTACGTAGCGCTGATTCTTAAAGATCGTGAAATCCTTAATACAGCACATATCTCAATCTGCACAAAGTTATTATCGAGACGTGATTTACCACGGCGACAGAGAGTCCGTTAGAACTATAAAATACAGCATTCTTTAAATACAAGGAAATATTATGCAACATAATATGATGTCGTTATGCCGATGTCAATGCTACGATAAGTTATTAACCTGCTCCGGTTACTTTGTATCTAGTTTCCGTATTTTCTCACCCGGTTAGACCGTATGGGTTTATGTATTTTCCACTTGTAAAAACGTCATTCAATGACCAATTTCGTAGGTACTTTAGAAGTTTAGACGATTTTGTCGTGCAGTCTATCTCCTGGTGATGTTACGGTTATGGGGCGAAACTATTTATGAGTTTTGATATAAATAAATAAATAATAAATAAATATATGGGACACTTACACACACGGTCGTCAGTCCCCAAAGTAAGTAACTTAATACTTGTGTTATGGGTGACGGACAACTGGTAGATATACTACATATATAAGTTTAAATATACATACTTAAATACAAATACACACCCAGGCTCGAAGAACTAACAATTTGTTTATAGAAAATGTTGGCCCTCGGCGGGAATCGCGGGAATTGGGTCAGTCAAAAATGTGCAGAGTTTGTGTATTGTTGGGTAGTGTATGAGTTTTTATGAATTCTGTATGTATCTAGTATGAGAACGGATATTAAATTTAGCATTACATATATTTTCCTGCAGAAATATAATGATCGATAGGTTCGATTTAATCTATCATCATATTTTCTAAATTAATTTTTTTACACTTATGATCGTGTGTGCCAAAAGTAACTTAATACTTGTTTTATGGGTGACAGACAACCGGTAAATATATACATATACAATCCTTCCTACTAATATTATAAATTCGAAAGTTTGTGAGTATGGATGGATGTTTGTTACTCTTTCACAAAAAAACTATGGGACAGATTTGGATAAAATTTTACAGTTATATAGGTTGTACATCAGAATAACATATAAGTTACAATTTGTAATGATTATATGTAATATAACGATATATGTCAATAAAGTGGGGAAAAATCAAGCCTTTGAGAGTTATCTTGGCGTACGCTGCCTAAACCATTGGAGTTACACAAACATGATGTACGGTAGTATTGTTTGTCTTAAAAAGTTCTAAATAAAAGTCCGCGACACCATATATCCACCTTTTATGTGGAAGTCACTATGACCAAAACTGTGAATCATAAGTTCAATTAAATTATATGCTATATTTTACATTGCACATTTTAGTATATTTATCAAAGTCTCATCAAAAAACAGTACTCGTCGCTTTCAGTATTTCATGTAGATAAACTTTGTCTTTCACACTAAGTAATTTGGCTGAATAGTTATCACGATATGATCGACTTGAATGGAGCGCCATAATATGCGTGGTGCGCGAAGACTATGTAATCCGCCAGTTTTGAAGTAAGATATTTGAAATTTTGGATATACGAGTAACTAAATAAAACTATTTTTTAATATTAAGTAAAAAAAAATTTTAATCTAAAATGATCTGTCGTGAAACTTAGTGTGGCAGACCAAATTCCACGCGGGCGAAGCCGCGGGCAAAAGCTAGTTATATATAAATACTTTAATTGTTAATTTAAAATTATTTAAGTATATATTTACCAGTTGTCTGTCACACATAACACAAGTATTATTACTTTCTTTTAGAACGGATAACCGTGTTAATTGTTCAATACATAATTTTTTACAACAATAAGGTATTAGTATCTTATACATAGGTGTATTAAAACAAGTGTTATTTTAGAGATGAAGCAATATACATAAAGGAATGCTCGTTATAGTTATTGATAATTAAAACCTTCTTCAAGGCGTTTATATTATTTAAATCAAATCATTAACTCTCATTTACATACCTTATACAAGACATATTTTACGCATTGGAGGCTTATAGGACATTGTACTAGCGACTATATTCGCGTCAAGTTTAAATGATAGTCTCCCAAAAATTAAAATTTAGTGACTTTTTCCTAATCTACTAAAATAAAGATCTACACCATAACTATACCATTGCTGGACATAGGCTTCCTCCCTCACGTTTTGAAGAGATGAGTTGGAGCCCTAGATCCACCATGCTTCTCATATGCGGATTGGTAGATTCCACATATACTCAGATTTTTCTAGAGATATGCAGGTTTCCTCATGATGTTTTTTTACACCGAAAATTGTGTGATAGTATATAAGACACATAAGTTTCAATAGAAAAACTTATTGGTGTCTGCAAGGGGTTTGAAACCGTGACCAAATCGAGACAGTCTCAGGTTAGTAGCAGGCAGTTACTTTACTTTTTACTTTTATAGACAAGCCTCTGATTGTAACTTTACGTGGATTCAAGTACCGTTAGAAATATTAGTTTATGCCAATGTCACTTTTCAGCCTTTCAAGAATCTATTTACCCAAAATCATATCGATCCTTTTATAGAATTAGGCGTTACGTTGCAGAGATCTATGTAATAGTATTATTATTTGGCTATAATCCGCGATATTTTTTTAAAGTAAATTTAATCGCGGATTATAGCAAAATAATTATTCTATTACTTTTGCCACATCGATCCGTTCGTTTGAATGTGCTGGAAGAACAAATATACACTAATATTTACTATTATGTTATCCCCGGCATGTTTATGCCATTAATGCTTACGATCCAACTGCTTATATGAAAATATTATTTTTTCAGAATATACCCGATCTCCTCAAGTCGAAGTACGTCCAAGGTCTCGAGATCCATGATGCTCATAAGTCCTTTAACAAGAGCAAGGTCTTGGAGACCGTCGATGCTGCCAGAGCGGCTATCAGTTCTTCGGGAGGCGGACCTCTGTTCTTAGCGCTACCAGCTCATCCGGAGCTTTTGGCGAAGTATTACGAACTCCGGGCCGCGATGAAGAAAGTAGATCTAATGATGGTCCAAACCCACGCGTTGGGGTTGGTGAAGAAGATGACGTATCATCCCAGTCGATTGAGTGGTTTGTGGGATATGATGAACACAGTGAGTAGATGATCATTTTATATTCTTCTCTCTTCTTCTCTTCAGCCGATGGACGTCCACTGCTGGACATAGGCCTCTTCATGGGATCGCCACACCACACGATCTTGCGCTGCCTGGATCCAGTGGCTCCCTGCGACCTTTTTGAGGTCGTCTGTCCACCTCGTAGGGGGTCTACCGACGCTGCGCTTTCCGGTGCGGGGTCGCCATTCCAGCACCTTAAGACCCCAGCGCCCATCGGTTCTCCGCACTATGTGCCCCGCCCAGCGCCACTTCAGCTTCGCGACACGCTGAGCTATGTCGGTGACTCTAGTTCTTCTACGGATCTCCTCATTCCTGATTTGATCTCGTAGAGACACTCCGAGCATAGCTCGCTCCATCGCCCGCTGAGCGACTCTGAGCTTTCTTATAAGGCCCATAGTGAGCGACCACGTTTCAGATCCGTAGGTCATCACTGGCAACACGCACTGTTCGAAGACCCTGGTCTTCAGACACTGAGGTATTTCGGACGTAAAGATCTCGCGTAGCTTCCCGAACGCTGCCCATCCGAGTTGGATTCGGCGGCTAACCTCTTTCTCGAAATTGGACCTACCCAGCTGGACCGTATGTCCCAGGTATATGTACTCGTCTACAATTTCGAGTGCAGAGTTCTCAACAATGACCGGGTGGAGCGGAACATGTGAGTTTGACATGATTTTCGTCTTACTCATGTTCATTTTAAGGCCCACCTGTTGAGATACTCTGCTGAGGTTGTCAAGCATTGCGTTAAGGTCCTCCAGACAGTCTGCCATAACGACTATGTCGTCGGCAAATCTAAGGTGAGTGATGTACTCGCCGTTGATGTTGATGCCGTATCCGTTCCAATCCAAAAGCTTAAAGACATCTTCCAATGCAGCGGTAAACAGCTTCGGGGAGATGACATCTCCCTGTCGCACACCTCGCCGCATTTGGATTGGTCTCGTAGTTTTGTCTTGGATACGGACAGACATTGTGGCGTTTTCATACAAACACTTCAACACTTGGACGTACCGATAGTCGATTCGGCATCTCTGGAGCGATCTTAACACAGCCCATGTTTCCACCGAATCAAAGGCCTTCTCATAGTCCACAAACGCCAAGCAAAGTGGCTGGTTATACTCCTCGGTTTTCTGTATAACCTGCCGCAGCGTGAATATGTGGTCTATGGTACTGTACCCTTTTCGGAAACCGGCTTGTTCGGGAGGCTGGAAGTCGTCGAACCTACGAGCGAGACGATTCGTTATGACTCTCGAGAACAACTTATAAACATGATTCAGCAGCGCGATGGGTCTATAATTCTTCAATAAGGTGTTATCACCTTTCTTGAAGAAGAGAACCACCACGCCCCTGTACCATGCTTCCGGCATAGTGCCTTCGTGAATGACGGAATTGAACAATCGCTGAAGGACTTTAAGTACCGGTTTACCACCCGCCTTCAGGAGTTCGGTAGTGATTCCGTCATCACCTGGAGCCTTGTTGTTCTTAAGTTGTTTGAGAGCCATACTAATCTCGTATAGGCTGACGTCCGGGATATCTTCGGTATAGTGTCGGGTCAACTTGGCTCTTGGGTCTTTTGCCAAATTGACAACAGGCTGTTGTGTTGAGGTGTATAACTGCCCATAGAACCTCTCAACCTCTCTCAAAATCTCAGGACGAGATGAAATGATACTACCAGTATCGGTCTTCAATCGCGTTAACTGCCTCTGCCCAATAGACAGATCTCTTGCGAACACTTTTGAGCCCCTGTTACGCTCAATAGTACCTCGAATGTATTCGGTGTTGAAGTGTCGCAGGTCGCATTTCTGCGCCTTAGAAATCTGTCTATTGATCAGACGGTAGCGTGTCGCGTCTACAGAAGACTGTAGCCTCATTTCGTTCCTCTCATCCATGAGTTTGAGAGTCTGGGTCGAGAATTTACTGGTTCTCTTACGGTGTGTCTTATAAAATTTGGACCCCACCGTATGGACAGTTTCCACCAGCCTGTTGTTTACATCGTCCACAGTAGCGCAGTCAGCTAGGCAGTCAAAACGATTCATCAGCTCGAGTTGGAAGTTCTCGGGGTTTTGGATATGAGCTCGAGTTGGTCGGAGCGTAGACTTCACCAGTCCGGATCTTTCCAGCTGTACGCATATATTCAATGTGCCTCTAACCAGACGGTGATCGCTCCCGGTTTTCACAGTATTGATCACAGAGACATCATTGAATATATGACGCCTGGTCGACATGATGAAGTCAATCTCGTTTCTCGTGGAACCGTCGGGACTTATCCAGGTCCATTTTCGATGCGGCCGTTTCTTGAAGAAAGAATTCATCATGTAGAGGTCCTCTCTCTCCAAGAAATCGGCCAGCATCTGACCCCTGTGGTTCCGTTGCCCATATCCAAATTGCCCTACTCTCACCTCTGTGCCGCTTCGCCTGCCCAGTTTTGCGTTGAAATCCCCCATAACAACAGTGTAGAAGGTTTTGGAGGCATGCATGGCTCTAGATATATCCTCATACATGGCCTCCACCTCTTCGTCTCGATGTGCCGATGTCGGTGCGTAAACCTGTATGACCTTCAGCGAATACCGTTTGGTAATTCTGAGTATAAGGAACGCGACCCTGCTCGACACACTCTCGACTTGAACAATGTTGTTTACAAGGGACTTGTGGACGAGAAACCCGATACCACCCTGGGACTGTTGTTCTCCCTCCCGGTAGTAAAGCAAGTTGCCGGATTTTAGGATCATCGTCTCCTCCCCCTCTCTTCGGACTTCAGATAATCCTATCACCATTTTATATTAACTAAATTTAAAATTCGAAATATGCTCATAAAATGCAACGGACTATTTGCGCTACGAAAAATTACTTGATCTTCTCTCTCAATTTTAACTTCTTAGACTAAACCCCCCCCTCATTATATCCTCATAGAAAGCACACAGTTACTCAGCGAGCGATGGAGCAGGCTATGCTTGGTGGTACTCTACGCGATAATAAATGAGGAGATCCGTAGAAGAACCAGAGTAACCGATAACCCATCGTGTCGCGAAGCTGAAGTGGCAACGGGCAGGGCACGTAGTACATAGAACTGATTGGCGTTGGGGTCCTATGGTGCTGGAATGGCGAACTCGCACCGGACAACGCAGCGTCGGTAGACCCCCAACGAGGTGGACTGACGACGTCAAAGAAGTCGTGGGAAGCCGCTGGATCCAAGGCACGACCATCGGTTGAAAAAGAAGAAGACTAACCACGCTGCCTCATGGCAGCTTGGGATTTAACGTAAATACTAGGAATTCTATAGAAATTATGTAGGTTTCGGCACGATATTTTCTATCATTGGTTAAATTTAAGTATCGGTTATGTTCTATACTAAGTCATACGCTGTCACCTTTTGAGTAATGTTGGTATGCATTATTAAAGAGGTAACCGATGTAGCTTGAAAACTTGATACAACAGAATCCTTATATACCGAAGATGTCAACCACATTCGTAGACTATTCTTATTATTATGACTAACAGCTCCCCATATAGGTGTACAGGTGGCGCAAAAAATTGCAGGGATTGTCCCGGTAAAGACATATGATGCAGATTTCCTTTAAAGAGACCTATATCAAAATAGGGGACGTCTATTGTGTTAGTATAAAGATAAAGAACAAGTTTTTTTGGTGAATCGTTATTACGAAATTGTAATTATTAAAATATAATAACCAAAATTTAAACATACAATAAACAATAAAGGATGAAATGAATCCAATTTTATTATAATTTCGCGGAGAAAGGCCTAAAATTTTTCAGTGTAGGTATAGCTTACTTTTTATGTACCTATATGTATTTTTATAGATTAATAATATTATATGTAAGTTAATATAATAATAAAAATTGTGTATCTGCTTGCATACTTGTGTAGAATATCGACTTTATATCTATTAAAGATATTTTGTGAAATGATGTTGACTATACTAATAAATAATTTAATAAATGCAATGGCTTAAGAAATAACTGTGTAAAAATACATTTATTTCATAAAATATAATGTATATTTTACACACGCAGTTGTCTAGGCGTCATATGGGACTATCGCGAAGGTAAACTGGTGCTTAGTGAAAAATCTCACAAACAGTAATTTATAATGCCGCCATTCAAATATAGCTCTTATTATTTAAACAATAAAAAATTGTCTGTCAGAAAACGTAAGTTATTTTACAATTTAGTTCAAAGTGGTACTACTTCATTTAGTTTGAAATTCTAAGCCATAAAGCAAGCCAAGCGTTAATCTAATCTAGATAATCTCACAACTTGGTGTCTTACTACAAAGAAGGTTGATTTAACTAAATCATTCTAAATATAATAGACTGAACTGCCTTCGCCTAAATGCTAAAAACTATGCAAATGTAAGATTCAGACTTAGTCAGGACTGCTAATATAAATCGTGTAGGCGTAAGACATCTTATTATAACAAGGATATAAGATATTTAAAATAATATCAATTTATTGTGAGTCATTTGTCTATCACAAGAATCCGCTTGCGAACGTGTTCAATAATCGCAAGTTACAAGTTTATGGTTACATTTAGTACAGACAGGATATTAATTAATATTTAATGTCCTTAAGGTATGATGATATCGTTTAAATGCCTTAGATAAGTTAATTAAAATCAATATAACTTCGCGCCGCTTATAATTTTAAGATGTTTAATATTTTAATTATGAACTGACAAGTTTTTTTTATAGCTATAGCCGCGATTTCGCTCATATCACCTTTATGATTTAAATATCAATGACGTATTCTGTGATTTTCACCTTTTTTTTGGTTAATTCAATTATACAAAATTTCATGAATACCGAGTTTGGGGAATTTAAATATCCGTAAGGACTCTGAAAGCAATATTGGTATATTACGTAGTAAAAATTAAAAAAAATATCATATTGCAAAAGTTCATTATAATATTCTGACAAAGTATTTTATTAATTACTTAAATAATCCAACTTTTATTTTTTCCTTTTCAAACGCTCTATGTCCAAATATTGACAATTCGTACTTTTCTTTTGCCTTTAGGATTCAGTGGCTTCCTGTAACGTTATGGAAATTATCGCTTCATCAAGTGGAAGGTCTAATTACACTTTCGCTGTTAGTGCAGGGTCGCTATTTCGATAGCTCTGGACCTCATCGTCAATGGGTTCTTCAAATAAGTCAAACACATACTAGAAATTTAAATAAAATTTCTCTACGTCTCCAAAACCTATTGCACATTCTTGTATGTAAATGATTTCATTTATGCAGATTAGCTGCATTATAGATGTTCATTTCCAGTTAATGATTGTGTTATACGTAGAAGTCTAATAAAATATGATATTTATTTACATATCTTATTAACATTCCGAATACACAAGAATTGTATTCTAACCAAATGATCACCAAAATTATATAATAATTCGGTAAATTATCATTTTTTACTAGGTCGGACCAAATGATGATCTAATTATTTTGAACGCTATTATTTTTTTCCATATATGTCTTATAACCTTGATATTTATTGTCCCCATTTCCTCTATTATAATTCTTAATAATCGTCAAATGTCGAAATTATGTTTTATCATAAACCATTATTTCTCAGGACTCGGTTGTTGACCTCGTCATTGGTTTAGGAGTTCCGGCTTCCAAAGTCGTAATCAGTTTGCCGGCCACGGCCAGGAAGTTCACGCTTCAAAACGAAACCCTCAGCACTCCAGGTAGTCCAACTGAAGAAGATGATCCTAAAGAGATTGATCAGGCAGAACTTTGCAGACAGCTGCGCAAAGGAAGGTGGACACTCGAAAGAGATCAGGACTTGTCGGCGCCTTATGCTTTTAAGTAAGTACTTCGGAAAACATTTAATTTAAAAAAACATATGATAGGAAATAGGATGTGCTGTGATAGTCGCACGCTGGTATCGTACTCATAGGGGATCATGGTTTCAAGTCTTGGGATTACTAGTGAGTTTTATGTAAAGACTCATGATAGATATTCGCAGTTTATCACACGCTTTTCGATGAAGGCCAAAATCGTGAGGAAACGTGCATATTCTGGAGAATTTCTAGGATATGAGTAACCTACCAATCCTCATTGGAATAACGTGATTCGTCTAAGTTCAAAATCGTCTCTTCAAAAAGAGAGGTTGTTTTATCCTTTAGTGGAAAATCGTCTGCGGTACATTTGCGGTACGTTATAATAGGAGAGGCGTAAAGAAACGCAACCTGTCAAAAAATCCATTAATAGTTTCTCTTCACACCACATAGTGTAGTGGTGCCATTCTTAAGGCTACAATTGTGGTGTGAGAGACTGATCTCTGCACTAGGTGACCTGTGTTACGGACAACCACGCCCCCATGCTGGAACATGATAAGAGAAATACACTAACAAAGTAAAAATGCACACATTGGAAAAATATTTAAATATGCAGTCTATCTAAATATCTAAATTATAATAACTGCTGATATTTATATCAGCAGTTATTATAATTTAGACATTTAGACGTTGTTACGCTCATATCCATTGTGCAAATGGAATGATTAATATATGTGTACAGATTAAGCAATCGGGTAATCCGAAGTATTGGGTCTTCTAACAAAATTCTTATTTCTGCCATTACACTGTACACAGCCGAAAAGAACATTCTTTTTTGCTGAGAATTCTGAAGACAATAACTTCGGTTGTTCACAACACTATCTTGTTGTGTCTGATGTTGAAATCATATTAATACGTACATAATATTTAAAGACGTTGACCTGCATTTAACAATTGTCATTGTTATTTCCATAATCCTATTAGGAATATTGAATTTATTTTATTGTTACATTGTAAGCGAAAATAGGCTTTAAGGTTTTATTTGATGTTAGATTACAATTATATAATCAAATGTGAGTAAGACTTAGGTCTCATGATTATATAATTAATTGATTATATAATTGTAATCTTTGATTACATAATTGTAATCTTTGATTATATAATTGTAGAGCAGAAGTCTCTAAAGCCTTCTGTTATCGTTGTTTATTGTCATTTCATGTCGTTCATAATATTGCAAAAGTAATAATTAAAATATTTTGCTCTAATCCGCGCTAATATCGCGGATATAAATTTAGCGTGGATTATGGCAAAATAATATTTATATTATTTTTGTCTTTTTAGTAACGTCTGATTCAATAAATAATTGAAATATATTTAATTAACCCAAAATTAACAGTTTTGAATTGTCTCACTCTTAATGAAAAATATTTTCATGACATAGAGAAGGATAAGGAGTTCGAATTCAGATATATACCAGAATTTTGTACATAGTTTTTTAGTAAGTGTCTTAACGATGTTTCCATCACAGCAACACGCACTATGGGTAGTACATATCCAATTAAGTATATTATTATAGATAACTTATTGGACTATCCGAAGTTTAAACCCGTGCAAACCTGTTTAAGGATCACGATGGAACGATCACTAGTAGCCACCATCGTTCCGCCATTATCGCTTTCAGAAGTTCGTTCGATTTATGCTCAAAAGCTTTTGTTGCAATGTATGCATGTGAAGGTGGAATCTTACAAGTTAAATTGTACCCACCTCCTGGTGTCCGATTGAGCTGAAATTTGTCATTATGGCCCAGTCCCGATAACAATGCATGTTTATGATAAGCATGACCTGTTGCTGCTGCCAGGGTTGGCTCCAGTCGAGGGAACTGCTCAATGGTTAACAGTAGTGACATGAAATTTTGTTAAAGATTTTTTTTAACTTGACTCGTTTTTATTTGATTTCTAAGCAATCATAATACAAAAACGAATAAATTTAAATATTACATAATAAATTATGTGACTTAAATTAATTTCAAACAGTATATATCAATGTTTTTGTTTTCAGGGACAAAACCTGGATATCATTCGAGGATGCCTCTTCGGTGGACGTGAAAGGAAAATACGCCCGAGTAAGAGGTCTTGCCGGATTGGCTCTTTACAACGCCGACCGTGATACTGAGACTCCGTGTGGACCAACTTTAAGGACCTCTTTGACAAAAGTGTTGAACCAGCAGAGCAGAGCTCCTAGGGCGGCTGTATTGAGGTAAAGTACTACAATGGGTAATAATATTAATGTTATTTGACCCGTGCTGACGAAGATTACACCGTGTATTCTAGCTTCATCTTATCATGGTTAATTAACATGCATTATTAATATATCTTTAGCCTATATCAATTGTACAACTACAATATATCAATAACACATATGCCCGCCATGTGAATTCCGGCTGAGTAAAATAGACCACCTCTTTCTTACCGAAGTGTCGTAAAAGGCGACTTAGGTAAAGTGACGTCAGGCAGGCGGCCGGTCGTAAAATACCTAGCCGAATCATGTCTATAACATGTTGTCCCACTAAAATGGGATAAGAGCAGGAGGATGATGAATAACACATATGCATATAAATATATCCATTTACTAAAGAAAACTTTCGTAAGCTATTATTTAGAAGTTTTACATCAAGACAATTTATACGATACTTCTTATATACAATATCGTCAGATATTGGTTTTAAGAACTTTATGTTAGATTCCATGATAACTTGCTCAATGTGACATTCCGAGTTTTCTCATAAAGCGTATTGGCGACCAGAAGGCCTACCATGAAAACTTATTGCGACTCAATTGAAGACGTCAACGAAATTGTTTTGCTGTTTCATACCATGACGTCTTAAATACGCACACTTTAAGTCGTTGCCGAATAAGTGAGTAAAAGAGACAAAGTTATCTATAGTTCATAGAACGTTATTCTTTTCAAACATTACTACGACCCCAGTGCAATTCACACTTCATGGTACGAAATGAAAGCGGTTCGAGGTCGTCGTTTACGTCTTAAATTGAGTCGCAATAAGAGTGCATGGTAGGCCTGCAGGTTTCTGAGGCCTACGTAATCGTTTTACTTGTTAATTATTGAGCTAAATAAATTCGCTTAATCTTTATAAATTTATCATTCTAGATCTCTGGAAAACGAAATCCTATCAGCCCCGAGTGTAGCCGGTCGGGCACTGGACGCTCTGCAAGTGTCCCCCTACCGCATTACGCAAGTTGTCGACTCCGATGGTGTCATTCATTCGATTAGAGAGGTACATTTTATTCTATTTATATATAATACAGTGGCGTGGCTAGACAGTCGAAATGTAGTAAAATGCGCCATTCCTATCTGTTTCAACAACCCCCCTTTATACTAGTATATTTCTATATCTTACTTTGTAGATGATTATAATGAAATATAATAAAATTCTTCGTATAAAAGAGTAACCGGGTGAAATACGAATGCATTTTTACTAATTTTATTAATATTTCGTCATTTTTCATCATTCCGGGTTGCACCTCTAAACCCCCGGGAAGAATGTCAGGAAATTGCTCGTAAGTTCGTCACTTATACAATTGTAATAATTGAAGTTTAGATACCAAATTTACAAATAAAATAAAAAAATCTGGTTTTGTCTTCAGGAACTAACATATGATTCAGATACGTCTTTTTTTTCTTGCGAGGTATTTTTCACACATAATCGCGCATTATCGAAGGCATTTTAAAAATTAAATTGATCTAATGGGGAACTCTACCTGCCTATCTGGTAAAGTTTCCCTATTTACCTTAATGCACATTGTAATAGTACATGTAATAATGCAATTGCAACCTTTTTTGATTCCAGGACACGAGAACCGAGTTCTCTTGCTCTCGACAAGGATACTTCGTTCATCCCCGATCGTGCGCAAGATTCTACCGCTGTGTGAAGTTCGACCAACTATCTCCGGAATTCACGGTATTTGAAAGTTCATTCAAGTTCACATCTAACGTTGATCTATATCGATCACTTTGTTTCTTCTATGAATCCTCTAAATACTTGGTAACAGAGACAATCCAAGCTTACTTAGGTTCGTTGCTCGCATAATTTGCGACCGTGTTTCGGATCCATATACTGTGTGGTATCCGGCTGAGTAGAATAGACCTTCCTTACCGAGGGGTCGTAAAACGTGAAATAAGGTTAATTTCGAGTTGAAACAAAGCGTTTGGAAAAGAAGCCGCCCATAGCGTGCTCGCGTTTGATAGCGGCCGCCACGGCGCTGGCTGGCCGCTTCTATTATATCATGACACGCTTGAGTTAAGGCGTGCTATGACATTGCTGTTATACGTGATAAACGTCATTCAAGGCAGAAGGTGTAATTCAGTAGTATTAGCATCTATAAATCTGCACATCGCCGTACTCTGTTCGCGTTACCGCAATGCAGGACAGAGCTGGGCAAACAAGCTCCGCTTGTTCTTGCGCTGCGCTTACTTAACGATTTGGTTAGGGAGAACTCGGTCTTGGACATCCAAGACCGAGTTCTAGCGGTGGAGTGTGAAATACATATTTCACACTCCACCGCTTCAACTTATAAAATTAGTTAAATTTAGTGTACAGAGTGAGGAAACCTAATACATTTTATGTTTTATTATTATTAGTTTTTTCTTTTGTTTATTTTCTGTATAGCTTATTAGATATTGTATTGCATGTTTTGATGAGTTTTTGTAAAATGTATATTTTTGTCCCCACAAGATGAATTGAGTCACTGTAAGGTCTTGTGGGTGAATTTTGATAAATAAATAAATAAATTGTTGTATCATGATGGTCCAAGACGATGCTTAGCTGTGACGCCCCCTGAGACAGCGGGACCACTGCATTGCACACCCTGCACTAAATGTTCAGCCGCCCATGTATCTATCTATTATTTCCAGGTGTTCGAGTTCGATTGCCCAGCTGGTCTGGCCTTCGATTCGCGATACGAAGTGTGCGTATGGCCTGGCAGCTTACCGCACTCGCAGGCTTGTCCCGGTTCCTCGGAGATCGCCCCAGTGCCACCGACGAGATTCGTTTGTCCTGAACATGAAGGTTAGCAAACTTTTGTAAGAGTAACTGTAATACGAATCCATACTCAAAGCAAACGGGAACTTTGGGCCCAATTGTAATAAATTGAAAGATAGGTTGACTTAAAAAATATGGTATATTTTTGTGCATCAAAATTTTAAAAATTTTGTACCACCATTTTTGTAAAATTATATACTACCCTCATTTCTTACCGAGCGGTCGTAAAAGGCGACTAAGGTAAGTTGACCCACCATATCGGGTTGAGTATAACAGACCACCCCCCTTTCTTACCAAGGGGTCGTAAAATACGACTAAGGTAAGATGACGTCAGGCAGGCGGCCGGTCGTAAAATACGTAGCCAAATCATGTGACATGTTTGTAATATGTTGTGACGACCCCACTTAGAGTGGGTGAGTAAAGGCAGGATGATGATGATCTCCGTATATTACTCATATTCTGGCAATTAAATGATTACTATTATAAATTAACAGCGTTAGCCTAGCGGTGAGACCGTGCGACTCTCTAGAGACGACATAGGTTCAAACCCCGGTGCCTGACCAATGAGTTTTTCTATTAAAACTTATGTGTCTAATTGATAATTGCAAATTATCACACGCTTTTCGGTGAAGGAAAATATCGTGAGGAAACCTGCATATCTCTAGAGAAATTCTAGGGATATGTGTAACCTACCAATCCGCATTGGAGCAGCGTGGTATGTGTCAGCTCCAATCCTTCTCTCCAAAGAAAAAAGAGATAGGAGGCCTTAGCCCAGCAGTGGGCATAGTAACAGGCTGTTAGTTTACTTTACTACTTTTATTATAAATTTCATTTTCAGGTTACTATGCCGATCCAGAAAATTGTCGTTGGTTCTTCGCTTGTCTGGATCATGGGAAGGCGCCCTTGACAGCGTACGAGTTCCGTTGTCCCTTCGGCCTTGGATTTGATTCCCTTCGTCTTAAGTGCGAATGGCCATGGCTGGTTCCTGACTGTGGCAGTATAGCTAGATACGAGGCTGAAGCTTTCGGCTTTTCTGCCGCCGCACTTACCGGTACGTTATTTTACAACTTTATATTAGTTTCATCCGTATGTATGTAACTGTGTCCTTTGAACCTAATTTCCACCCACGGAAAGATGTAATTCAAACAATTATCATTATAAAGTAAAGTAGACACGTTATTATACCACTGCTATGAATACAACAAACTTAAAACATATACGACTAAGTTAAAATATTCAACAGCAACCTTCTAATTAACGTTTTTAAATAATTTAAATAATTTGTAGAATTAGGCGTTAGTTTGCGGAGATCCAGAATACATAAGTAATTATAAAATTATTTTCCTATAATCTGCGATACAGTAAATAGAAAACATATATATAGTGTTAAATGTATAGTGGACTATCCGTTTTATCATACCTGATACGTGCAGGATTCGTAAAAACACATGCACAAACCTCCACCACTGCCACCACAATACACAAGCACTACTCACGTTCACTATCACAAACGTTTCGCCCCGCAACCAAAGCATCATCAGGAGATAGACTCCACGACAAAATCGCAAAGTAAAGCATTATCCAAACAAGCATTGTTATATAGTAATTGGTTCAACCCCACCGTTTATTTTACCTCTGAACACGTGCAACAAGCTTAAAAATTTATCTGCTCGTTAATGAGGGTGCCACTGTTATGCTTAATGATTTCTAATTGTTCCAAAATATTTAATTTCAAGCTTTTTTCACAGGTGTGCCGGACTAACAAATTTGTTAGAAAGCGGTCATAAAGTTCCTAATGACTTAATAAATGAAATAATAAAGTTCGAAATCTTGTATTATGGATCTCCGCAAAGTAACGCTTAATTCTATAAATTACAAAAGTAATTATATTTTTTTTTGTTATAATCTGCGACAAAGTAAATAGAAAATATATATAATGCTAAATGTATAGTGGACTATCCGTTTTTTCAGACCCGATGCATGCAGGGTTCGTAAAACACATGCACAAACCTCCACCACCACCAACACAATACACACGCACTACACACGTTCCACGACAAAATGGCAAAGGGCGTTTGCAATTTTGCCGTGGAGTCTGTCTCCTGGTGATGCTTAGGTTACGGCGCGAAACGATTGTTAAATTTGTGATAATGAACGTGTGTAACGCTTGTGTATTGTGGTGGCGGTGATGGACGTTTGAGCATATGTTTTTTTTAACGAATCCTGCATGTATCGGGTATGAAAAAACGGATAGTTTACTATACATTTACCTATATATATATTATCTATTTACCTTATCGCGGATTATAGCAAAATAATTTTATTATTACTTTTATAACGATTTAGTATAACTCAGACTTGACCTAACATTCAGTGCGACACACAAGAGTGCTACAATATAATCACGGGCACAGGGCGGTGGAAAATCAAATGATACACAAAAATTCAATTGACATCTAGAACAAAATCAATCAGTACATAAAATTCCTAAAACACTACAATCAGGTACAAGTAGGGGAGAAGGCCTTGAGCTAAGAGCCACCACGCTGTGCCAATGCTGATTGGTAGGTTACACATACCCCCATAATTCTTTAGAGATATTCAGGTTTCCTCACGATGTTTTCCTTCACTGAAAAGCAGTGTTAACAGAAATAAATTGTTCAAGAAATAACGTTAACGAAAATAAGTTGTAAGTAATAACAGAAAAACTCATTGATGCCTGCATTGGGTTCGAACCCGTGACCCCTTTAAAAGAAATAGTTCACTGTTTCACCGCTGGACTATCGCTTGTACTTATCCCTATAATCGCGAATAAATCGCGAAATTTAGCAATAGTCCCAAATTTTTTCATTAACTTTTATTGTTAGTCGTAAAGGTTAAAAGATTCGTGTAGCGTGAAGTACAATATTTCATTAACTGAGCATATATTTTATAACTTAATTATTTTTGATTAATTTAACGTTATGTATAAAGTAAAATTTTTGTTTGAATCAATAAGGAATATGATAGTTGTTTGAGTTCATTGTTTACTTGATTCGATTTAATAGATGACGTGTATTTTATGTCTATTAAATTTATTAATATTTTAAATTAATTTAATATGCAATATTTACTCGAATCTGGTATAAATAATGGAAAGATGAAAAAATTTGTTGATTTGTTATTGTTTTTTTTTGCAGGTGCTACCGGATTCCAGGGAAAGACAGCTGATTCAGTCAATATTGCGGCCCATCAGAGTTTAATATCTGGAGCTTCTCTCGATAACCTCGTAGGCATACAAACCGGTTTTCTATCCAAGGACGATATTCTTGATACTAATTACATTGCATCCCAAGAAGTTTCTAATTTAGGATTCGCTGGACCGAATACATATCAAATTGAGGATGACCTAGCGATTGGAAGTCACGGAGAACCAAGTGGTCTTTCTTATAACTATGTTGCCGCAGACGATATCAACAAAGGATTCGTCCAAGCAATAAATTACGATGGAGGAGAGAAATATACAAGTGGATCCATTATTTTAGATGATTACAGATTACCTACAAATGGAGCTAGTGCTACCAGATTTAACAATGCTGCGCAAAGTTTGAGTTCAGTAAGATCCAAGGCACGCTACGATTCCGGAAAATACAGAGGAAATGACGCTTACAGTGGAGCATCACCAAGATATGAAGGAAGTAGATACAACACTGGGTATTACCGTAAAGACAACTCCGGTGCCTACGTTCACAATCCTGCCGGTGATCGCGCACAGCCCTACAACCACCTAGATGTGCCACCTGTACCTTACGTGCATGTTGATAATAAATATACACAAACCTACGACTATGATACGAACAAATACAAAGGATCCAATGATCATGGTTCCTATGACCAAGATGGTAGTCTACTAAAAAGTGGCCATCGAGGTTACGACTATCCAAAACCAGCGATCGCATTTAACGAAGGGTCTGGAATCGTTCAAAATCTTTACAGTATTCAAGGTCATCTCGACGCATATTCTACTGGCGGTAGTGGAAGTACTGGCGGTGCGACAAGTACTTATTATGGTAGTTATGGCAATGGAAATGGTGAATATGTCAGTGACGATAAAGTTTACCCAGGTGCGGCTCATACTTTAACTGCTGGAGCGGTAAAGGCCGATCTCGTTGGCAAAACAAAATTGATTGATACTAATTACTTCAACCAAGAAAATTATAGAAGCCAATCATTTAGTAACGGGGTTGTTCATCAAACCAATGTTGTATCAGCACCAGCGGTTTCTATAAGCCAAGTTGCGACTTCCAATCAAAATGTAAATGGCTACAGTTTTGCAACTAACCCTACCTCTTCTGGAGTGCCCACAACAGCAACACCTGTGCCAGTTACAACATACAAAACCACATATGTACCCGTTGCACCAAAAACAAGCATAAAACAAGTTTTTGGATATAGTCAACCTACCGTTACGTATGTTCAACCAACTGTGATTCCTGTGAAACAAATAATCCCTCAAATTCAAGTTACTAACTATAACCAAGGGTTGAACTACGAATTTGAAAGTAAGGATTACTCTTCAAAATATAATACAGGATCAACGATTCATTCTGAATCAACAGGATACGATTACAGCAAACCTACACCTACATTTGAAGATGGAATTTCGTACACTACAGCGATTCCGGCGGCTACAGTGATATCTTACAAACCTCAAGGATTTGGGCACAGTCAACAAACCATTCATAAAGTAGAATCTGTTGGATTTGAGTATTCAACGCCAACTCCTGTGAACGAGCCACCGTTTAAAAAACTAGTAGCGTACACAACTGGACCACCAGTATCGACATATGTTCAACCAACTGCGCAGTCATTTAGTCAGCAAACTATTCACAAAGTAGAATCCGGTAACGTGTATACTCCATCGGTAGGTGTTTATAATCAAGACGTAACCAATACTGCCGTTAATCATGTTGTTCCAGAAACTATTATACAAGTCGCAACACCTCAACCCGTTATATCGGTTCAACCTGCAATATCCACATCATATAGTCAACCTCAATCATATAGTCAACAGACTATACATACATTTGATACCGGCAAAGCTGATGGTTACACTCAGGGTCAATTTGAGCAAGGTTACGAATTTAAACAATCGAATGTTCATTTAGACAATGCTCTAAAGAAAGGTATCCAATATGCCACGCCATCTCCTACAACTTCATATATACCTCAAAGTTACAGTTCAAAAACGATTGAAAACTATAATACACAACAATATGTGCCAGTATCTTCAACCGCACGTCCATATATTTCATCGACTCCTGTAACTGTCTATGAAAATCCTCTTCTAAAATATACGATAAAATCTACACCGGCTACGTACGTAGGTCCTGCGTATACCTCTCAAGCATTTAGCCAACAAACTATTCATAGAGATGACGAGCATAAATCAACAGCTCTGGGATCTGGTGGAATAGAATATATATCTGAAACTAAATTTGAACAACCGCAAACTACAGTTTATTCGACTGTTCAACCTAGTATTTCAGTTCAACCTCACATATTTAATCAACAAACGTTACATAACGTCGATGCAAGCCAAATCAACACTTATGAAGGATCATCTATTTCAGGATATGATTACTCACAACCAGCTATTAAATTTGAGCAACAAATAGTGTCATCTACACCAGCACCGATTGCTAGTTCTACATACAGATCTCAATCACATAGACAAAAACTTGTTTCAACTACATCGCATCCTCAAGTTGATTTAATTTACCAGCAGCCCGAAGTTACTATCAATGAAAACCCTCTCTTAAAGTACACTGAAAATGTTGCGCCAGTTACATATGTGAAACCTACTCCATCAGTGTTCACGCAAACATATAAGCCTGTTCAACAGACTAGAATAAGTTATGTTAGTAAACCTACGCAGTACGAGGAGTCATCAAAACAAACATTTGTAAATCAAGGAGATTATTCGTATAACCAACCGGAAATACATAGCACCATCGACTCTTCTAGCGCTGGGAGATATTCAGATGCAAACGCTGTATCACATCAAGTTTTCCACCAATCTCATAACGTGCAACACGAAACCGGCAAAGATATCGTATTCGTTTCGACTACACCATCTACTGTAATATATGAAGACCACTATGCTGAATATGAAAGTCCCAAAAAGGTTAAAACATACAAGGCACCTGAGTACATACCGCCTAAACAAGAGTTTCAACAAACTTATATCGTTTCGACTCCTTCAACACCAGTGTTTGATCAAAAAATTTCAATCACACATTCTCAAAACCAATATGATTACGAACCAATAAATTATTCTCAACAATACGAAATTCAACCAATCAGTTCAATACAATATGCGGACTCTAAGTCGAGCACAGGTTCATCACAGACGGTAGAATCTATTCATTTCTCTTCACTCCCTGACACAAAAACTACCTATCAGTACAATCAAGCTGGTTACCAATCTCCCGAAATACAGGTAGCTTATAAAGCTGAAGAATATTTGCCACCAGTGGTATCAACAACCATACCTGTCTTATCATCTACCTACAGATCTCGTACATTGCCAAAAACGACATCACATGAGTATTTGCCTCCTGTGGCACAACCTAACTACAGTGCTCCAGAGTATTTGCCACCAGCGGATAATACCTACGTAACACAATCTACTGCTAGACCTGAAATAAAATCTCTAGAATATTTACCACCATCAGGAGAATCAGTTTCTCGCGTCATAAACGCGGAAAGTTTTGGTTATAATGACGATGAATCCATTAAATCTGATTCCAGTTTTAATACCTACCAAGATTACTCAGTTTCAACTGCAGCCCCAGTAGTAGTTTCATCTACGATAGGTCCTTCTATTAGAAAACAGAATATAGTTGTTGAAACGGCTAAGTCCAATGTATTGGGTTTTGGTACTGTAGGTCCAGATGCTGGTTTAGTATCTACAAGCTATACTACTTCGAAACCTGTAGTGTCTAGTATTAACAACTATTACCTGCCAGCTCAAACTGTCACATCGACGTATGCTCCTGAAATAGTACATGTTACCTCGACTCCTAGACGAACGAAGCCTAAATATCTGAGACCAGCTTTCAAGTCAACAACAGAAGGAAACTCTTTCGTCGAATCAACACCAGCATATCAGGCACCAGAATATCTACCACCGTCAGAAGAAATTCTAGAAAAAACAGTAGAATCGTTTAGCTATGGAAGCACATCCATTCCTACAATCAAATATAACCCATATCAGGAACAATTCGTCGATAATACTCCAATTGTTGTATCAACGACATCATTACCTAAAAGGAAGCAAAATATCGTAGTTGAAACAGCTAAATCACAGTTACTAGGTTTTGGCACGGTTGGAACAGACGCTGGATTAGTTTCTCAAGTTTCTTACTCTTCACCGGAATCGGTTGAAATATCTAATGATGGAACTTATACAGGTTCAACAGTACCAATAACACATGAAATTGTTGAGGTAACATCAACACAAACTCCGATCAGGAGAATAAAACCTAAGGTCGCTGTTGTTACTAAAATAAATGATTTTAACCCACTTCTTGTTAAAAAGCTTGGCGCTGTTTGCAGTTGCCAATCACCTGTGTTAGTTCTCAAGGGAAGAAGACCGACAATTCAAGAAGAAGACGTCGATTACAATAATGGATACAGTGATTCAGAAGATATTACTAATAGCGCTTGGACTAAGACATCTGCTAGAGTTTCGACAATTCCTGTGGTTAACACAGTTACTACTGCAGCACCCTTTGTTACTTCTACTTATAACCCAATTATCGTTCCCGATGATTCATTCTATCAAGATTACCAGGAAGCTAGTAATTATAACATTGCAGTGGCATCTGCGCACAACGATAATTCGCAAAACTACGTATCCAGTACACCTGTGATCTCATCAACAGAAAGGGTGATAAGAATAAAACCGCGTGTTAAGGCTGTAACCGTAGCTCCGACTTATGAAACTATACTGTTGAAAGAAAGAGTTACTCCAACTGCTACTGTACACGAATCAGGAGCAGCTGCGTCAACTGTAGATTCACAAGCATTTGACCGCTACGGTCCTGGTGGTTGGAGAAGCAGAGATGAAACACTACAGGGCTCGATTGACTGTCAAAGAGCAGGATTATTCCGTCATCCAAAACAATGTAATAAATTTTATGCTTGTAGATGGGATTGTACTAAGCAGCGATTTACTCTTCATATATTCAACTGTCCAGTTCAGCTTAGTTTCGATCCAAACTTAGGTGCTTGTAATTGGCCTAGCCAAGGACCCGCTTGTCAAGGAGACACACTTCTTACAAATTCTCTTTAAATGGTACTTTCAATAAAATTTATGAATATCAACGTGCCATTAAAATTGTGATAAGATGTGGTCACGAAAATCCTACGATTTTGTAATTGTATTCGATCCTAATTAATAAGTTGAGTCTCTCTTTTAATTTTCTAGGCTTATTTATTTGTTTCATTGTGTTAATGTTAATTCATAGTTATTTATTACTCATGCTCTTTTAAAGCTTGTGCTTGTGAAGCATTATAATTTCAGCATTGATTGAACATAAGTTACCATTATCTAGTTCATTTAGAATGTGATGTTTTGTAAAGTTGGGAAGTCATTTTTATATTTCTATACACGCTATAATGTAAATATATCATTTATTCATATATGTCTTGTTATTTAATAAATTCCATTGAATATAATTTCGTCAAATAATAAAATCATTAAATTATTAAATATTTAAAGATGTCGGTTTATCTAACAAAGCTAATGAATCCTTATATTTAAGTAGAACGGGAAAAACTTCTTCGTCCAGAAATTCAGTCACTTGCTCGGGTGCTCTACCGATAAATGTTGATGCATCTAAGATTTTTTCGAGTTGGTTTATTATTGGTTCAAAGTATTTGTCGCTCCTAACGCGGTTGAGCAAGTCATTATCTTTACCCTCGTGTTTTACGACTGCTCCAGCTTCATGAGAGAGAACTCTTATCTTTTCATGGCATATTTGACGATTACCGCCAGCTTGTACCATCGCCATTATAATATTTTCCGTAGCCATAAACGGAAGTTCTTGCGCTATATGACGTGATATTACTTTGGGATACACCACTAATCCTTGGCAAATGTTAAGAAGGGTCAATAAAGTTGCATCAGCGGTTAGAAATGCTTCTGCTAGCGTTATGCGGCGATTTGCCGAATCATCTAAAGTACGCTCCATCCATTGTACCGCATGCGTATTAGCAGCATTCGCATAGAGTGTGATCAAATGGCGTGCAAGAGCACAGCAGCGTTCTGATCTCATTGGGTTTCTCTTGTAAGGCATAGCGCTTGAACCGATTTGGGATGTTTCAAATGGTTCTTCCAGTTCTTTACGTGAAGCTAGGATGCGTATATCTGAACACATTTTGTGCACTGTTGCTCCTAAGCTGGATATAGCCGCAACGACTTCTAAATCTACTTTTCTGGAGTATGTTTGACCAGTGATAATATATCGTTTATTAAATCCAGCAAGTTCAGCGACCTTCCTATCAAGAGCCTTCACTCTTTCACTATCACCCTTAAAAAGTTGCATAAATGAGGCTTGAGTTCCCGTAGTACCCTTTACTCCTCGGAACCTGATATCATTTCTAGCACGCGACAAAGCACGTTCGTCCATAATAAGATCACTAAGCCATAAACAAGCCCGTTTTCCCACAGTCGTCATCTGAGCAGGTTGCAAATGGGTGAATCCTAAAACTGGTAGAGATCTGAAAACAAAAAAAAAACCTGGTTTATAGGTGAATAAACTTTATACGGGATTTAATAATGTGGACAAGGAGCGGTCTCAGAATCCTTATTCACGCACGGTAGAAGATTTGTTCTTCGTCTCCTGCATTAAATTTAGGATTCTGCTCCAATGTTCATTAATTTGGTGTTGTATGTTTTTACTAATAGAAAAATTAAAAATGAGATTTATATCTGCCAAATCCGTATCCAGCTGCAACATACTCGTAAGTTATTATAGAATATTCAGAAGTGTCCTATCCTTAAGCCATCCATGGTTTCTTTTTAAGTAGTACGTTGTTCAAGTTGAAGTATGAAACATTAAATACAGCACAGAATAAAAGAAAATTATCGTCTTACTTATATTCATCGGCGAACTTGGACAAACGATTAATAACTGCAGCCAGTCGTGGCAGTAATAAGTCCAAGCCATCTCTCATCACGATTAGATCGGTATTGTCACCGACGTAGCACGATGTGGCTCCAAGGTGTATAATAGGTGCGGCGAGGGGACAACGTTCGGCGAGCGTGTGGACGTGCGCCATAACATCATGGCGGACACGTTTTTCATGTTCCGCGGCGGAAGCAAAGTCAATATCGTGGATTGCCGATTCTAATTCCGCTATTTGAATGTCTGTTATGTCCAGTCCCAGGTCCTGGAATTAAAGTATTTGCATATTTACAAATAAAGAATTCACGAACACAAGATCTTAAGTTTTATGGTTTAATTTAATATGGAAATTACTCATATGAAATTTTTGAATGAGTTAAATATATTACAAGTGGACAAAGGCTGTCTGCCTTTGCCCAATTGTAATATAAAGATAAAATAATATAATAAGAAATTAACAATTAACATCACAATATTGTCTCTATGCTCTTTGGATATTATGTAATTCAATAATCTACTCGCTGTTCAGCCACGCGTAACTGTGGCTCAGTCTGGTTTAGAATTCCTATCGAAATATGACTCAACAGTTAAAAAAAATTCCTCGATCGCTACCAAACTCCACAGAAACATCTGTTGGGTCAATCTAAAGATTGTCTAGAAATTTATCTATAGAGTCTATAAGGGATATACGGATAAACATTCATTTTGATATATAAGATGAAAAATAGACGTTACTATATTGTGATTATCACATTATATGGTTTAAATAATTAAGGTATAAGGTACCTTCTTGACTAAGGTATCTTTTTAACTTAAATAATACGCCATACATACAACCTGTCCTAATAATTCGCTGAAGGCGATAAGATTAGGTACTGATAAGTTATAGGTGCTGATAAGCGAGCTCATGCAGTGACGAATTAGCTGTTAACAAAAACGGGCACAAAACAAAGGAATTGAGTGAAAAATAGCTGATATAAAGTGAATTTTGTTGAAATTTGTTATTAGATCCAGTGAAAATGGTTTCCGTTCAAACGATAGCGACTATTGTGATAAAAGTATTTAAAGTAGTAAGTATACTTAATGATTTAAAATGTGTTAGTGTAAATTATGTAAGAAAGTTTATAGTAAGTAATACTATAATTAATGGTAACACCCATCAAATGGCAAATACTAACTCTTTCTAATGTCTTAATATCGATATGTAAGTTTTGATGAGTCCGTCCTAGTGACGTAATTGTTTAACAGTATGATAAAACTACTGTGTTAATTAATGTCAAAGTTTCTGGTAACACTAACACGACATAAATGAAACATGAAATAAAGTGATTCAAATTAAATTAGAAATAAGCTTGTTCTGAATGCAAAAGCAAACAAGATTAATTGAGTAATGAAAAGCATGAGTCACGTACTATCCATTATTATTATTAAAATAATTATAAAACTAATAAATACAAAATTTGTCAGTGTGGTTGTAAGCAAACATTGAAAAAAAGGATCTTTGTTGTACACATCTTACAACCTTTCCTAATTATAAATGAGATAATTGCTAGCAAGTTATTAATATTCTTAACATTTCAATCATAAACACTTTTTCAGTTCTTTTTCAATTATAATAATAATTGTGTTAAGTGATAATAAACAAACATTTTAATCCAGTGATATTTGCCCGCCAATCTTTGGTAACCCTGGCTTAAATAGCTTCTTCAGCACATTCATTTTTTAATTCACTTCCCTTCAAAGATGTATTAATTAATCCGTTTTTAATATAATTCGCCTAAAATCTGATAATGATCTAAAAATATTCAACATGAGTAACAAATATACACATTTTCAAAAGAAAAAATGATGGCATCAAGTTTATGCCCTTCCTTCTCTGCCGGGGTTAAAAAGAATGCCTATGGCCTCATTCTCTATCAATGCGATAAGACCACGCCTAGTTGAATTAGCATCGTATCAAATGCTTTACAGAAGTCGAATGTACGTGCAAATTATTTATTAGTAGATATTGCTTAATTTGAATAACTGACCGAATACATATTATTTATAGTGTGTGTACTGTTCAGATTGTTTTGATACTATTTATGTTTATAGCTTATGATGCGATAGTACTTTTATTGTATTTAAAAAACAAACAAGAGTGTTAAGTTCCATTTCTATTTTCAGTTCTATTACCTTACTGAAGACCTATTTAACAGTAAATCTTATTCCGACCATTCTTCTAAATTTTTCACAAATTATCTAAATATTTATTATATAACGAATTTCTTACAATATTTTAGATATTAATAACATTTATTTGCTAAACTCTAATACTACACCTAATGTCTTTGAGGTAATAATTTTCTCTTTTCAAGTAAAATAACGCACGTTTTTAGTTAGTAAAAAAATGTCTTATCTGATAAAATAAAATTACTCCGTGCATATCACAAACTAAAGCAATAAGTTCCGACGATGGTGTAGATTATATTATAGTAAGAAGAATTAGGGAGATTTAATTTATAGTTAAGAAAATCAAATATTAGGTTCAATATTTATTGATGACACATTATAGGGGCAGTCACTCTGAACCAAGGTAAATCAAAGTTTGTAATGGTTTTCATTTTTAATAATATTAAACTGTCCGTTAAACTAACATTCTTGACCTTTTTGCTTGAGTGATCTTCACTAGGGTTGAGAGCTAAAAGCTATTATATCGAACATTCCTTATTCATCATTATAGTAAGTATTTATTACACATAGAGTCTGTTCATACTATATTGTGGTCTAGATGTTATCTAAGGACAGTGGTCTATGACTAAGCCCTCCGATGAGCAATGGCAAATGCTACTAATAAATAACACTTCCGGAATAATGTTTGCCTTTACACGTTATCTGATCATTGGAATTTTGTTTATCTATCGCATTAACAAGTATCCGTTTTCTAAAGACTAAATTAGAACTGCATTTTCTATTTGAAAACTATTTAGGTGGTGACCAATCTTTTGGAAATAATTAGCAATTTATAAAACTGATTAATTCTTATATACGTAAAATATTCTTTGAGATAAGTTTGAAACGCTAAAATATGGTGCTTCCTGGGGATTTTTTGACATTGTTTCTTTAATTAGTGTTTCTTTAGCTTACTGACATGCTATTTGGTTACCAATCCAACACCTTCTGACGTCAACGTTTGACTATTTCACGAATATGCCGTTGCCACTTCAGCTTCGCCTTTCATTGAACTTTATAGGTAACTGTGGTTTCCCTACGCATCTTATCATTTCTTATCTGATTATGTAGAAATGTACTAAACATTGCACTTTCGATCGCCGTGCTCTGTACGAATATGACTCTACGCCTTCACAAGAGGCCAGCCAGAAACTAAAAATAAGATAAATACTTCATTAATAGGGACACTTTATTTTCGAAGTCTTCGATCTTCAGAATTCCTCCGTTTCAATATTGAGGAACCACCCATTAAAAGAACACGGAGCATATTGTTTATGTGACAAAAAACCTCCAATGTATATAAATAACAAGGTATATAATTATACAGAACGGAATGTAAGAACGTATCCCCAGATGAAATTGATTGTGACGATCAATGGATAGCGCGCAACAATAGCTCCCAAGAGGACGGACAATCAGACCGTGGTCGCCTTGAAATACGGCCATTGTAACTATTGGAACGTGATCTCTGCCTATATTTCCACTTTGTGTTAAAATTTCCTTGGGAAGAACTAAGAAAAAATATTATTAACTTACGAGTATATAAGTGTGTACTGATAAAAGGGTTATTTAAACCTTGCTGCTATAAGTGGTCGCTGAATGTTGGTTTCGTAGACGTACGGAAAGGGCTATACTAAATTTTTTTTAAACTAATACAACTGGGATTTACCGACATAGCCCAATGAGTCACTAAGCCAAAAGAAGCAGTTAGCAGCATATAAATGAACGATAAAGTCTCAGTGTTAGAATGTTAATAGCCATAATACAAATAATATAGTGTAACTACTTAATAACCCTAACAAAGCTGTGATAGCCCAGTGGTGAGACCGTGTAATTCTCTAGAGACGATTATGGGTTCAAACCCCGGGCAGGCACCAATGAGTATTAAAACTTATGTGTCTAATTGGTAATTGCAATTAATCACACGGTTTTCGGTGAAGGAAAACATCGTGACGAAACCTGCATGTCACTAGAGAATTATAGGGATATGTGAAACCTACCAATCTGCATTGGAGCAGCGTGGTAGGTCTACGCTCCAACTCCTCTCTCCAGAAACGGAGAGAGGTGGCAGTGGCAGTATTAGCCCAACAGTGGGATAGTAACAGGCCCTTACTTTAACCGTAACTGAATGGATGAGTGATATTGTAAGAGTTGCAGGGAGTCGTCGACACCAGATTATTATGCTTCATTGATATTTAAAATCCATCATAAAAAAAGATCAGGTATATGAATATTATTTAAAGAAATTAATATAAGAGATGATGACGTTAATGATATACGATCATAGATGATGGATCACCAAATGACACCATACAGTACTTTACAAAGTTAAGTAATGCGATTAATTATATTAAAGACTTTAATAACATAAATAATATTTGACAGAAACGAGTTAGAATTCCGATAAAATCATACACATTTACATGCTTTGATTGTGCGAGGAAGTAATAAACGTTCATTGTTGTTTGATCCAGTCTTCCTGTCGGTGTCGTCGACAATTAAAACTTGTTATTACGATTGCCGCTGTTATAGTATCAGCTGGCTGGCATAGACTAAATTCGTCACAGACTTAAAATAATGAAATTTTTGTTGCTGTACATCCGATACAGCCACTTATTATTACCGTATATAGAAACCGTCTTCTGTGTCCATCGAAAAAAAAATTCTAAAGTCTCCATCGAAAAAAAAGAAAGCAAATTCAAAGCAAAAAAGCTTATATACTATTTGAATTTAGTACCTATTATTTGTAGAATATACTAACTTGAAATAGCACTAACGATAATTCAACGTAGAGAAAACGTAAAACGATGTCTATTAAATGTAAATTATGATTTATATTCGTAAATGAATACTTGAGAAAATTGATCAATTAGACAGTTTTGCAATTTGATTGCGTTGTAGTCTCTTTAAATTTTAATATAGTTTTAACATGCAGTTCCTTTCGTCTAAGCAGGTATCGATACTGTACTCATGAGTAGTGTCGTTAAAAGTATTGTACTTAAAAAAGGATAGACAAAAAAGTATCGATACTACCGTCAAGTACCAAGTTACCACCGTCCATTCTTCACGCTCTTTTCAGTCACACAGCAAGGGCCATGTAAAACTTAGCATGTAGAGCCTGACGGTCTCTTTTATATTAAAAAATATAATGCATTCAAACAATATACAAAACCGAAAATGTATAAAATATAAGTTAATGATTATATCATTTTATTTAACATAAGATACTAAAGTAATAATAAAATTATTTTGCTATAATCCGCGATACAGTAAATAGAACGTGTGTAGAGCTAGTGTATTGTGGTGGAAGTGGTGGAGGTTTGTGCATGTGTTTTTACGAATCCTGCACGTATCGAGTATGAAAATACGGATAGTCCACTATACATTTAACACTATATATATCTTCTATTTACTGTATCGCGGATTATAGCAAAATAATTTTATTATTACTTTTCTAATATGGATCTCCGCAAACTAACGCCTAATTCTATAAATTATTTAAAATAAGATATTATTTGATTCCAATCTGATAGACGCACGGCCTCAAAGACTGTAGATTATTGAAGTTAGATTCGTAAATAATAAAATTAAATACGAATATTACTCTATGGCACATCCTCCAGATGATCATTTCATCATTTCATACATTTGTTGACTCCTGACCTGCATGATACAGCATGACTAACTCGTTCAATTAATTTTGTCTCTTGTCGAGTACAGATATCACTAATTAGTTAATATTACATCATATTTACTATCATTAAATTAATCGTTAATTAATGAACTTTTAGGACCTATAAATTTTTGAACGAGTTTTTTTTGACAAATTTAGAGACTAATTTATGGAAATAGGCGTTACTTTGCGAAGATCCATAATACAAAAGTAATAACAAAAATTATTTTGCTATAATCCGCGATACAGTAAATAGAAAATATATATAGTGCTAAATGTATAGTGGACTATCCGTTTTTTTCATACCCGATACATGCAGGATTCGTAAAAACACATGCACAAACATCCACCAATGCCACAACAATACACAAGCATTACACATGTTCACTATCACAAACTCAACAATCGTTTCGCCCCGAAGATAGACTCATTATCATCAGGAGATAGACTCCACGACAAAACGTTGCGGGGCGAAACGATTGTTTGTGATAGTGAACGTGTGTAGTTCTTATAGTACGTATAGCTTATAGCACATATATATTTTCTATTTACTGTATCGTGGATTATAGCAAAATAATTTTTATCATTACTTTTTGAAATTTAGAGAAATTATTAATTTAGACATTAAACAATGTGTAATTAATTTAACGTTGTCTTATCTCGCAGTGCATTCCAACCTTACGTTAAATGTTTGTATATTAGTATGTAGTTATGGAGGAGCGAGAACTCCTAACACAAGTATTTCTATACTTAAAAGGAGATCTCAAACTGGAATGTATTTTAAAAATATTGTGAAATAAATTAAAATAATTTTTATTTTTTGTTCATTTTATAGTGCATGCAACAGATAGTTGCAAATAGATACGTACCGTTGTATCTTCTTAATAGATTTCTTCAAGGATAATACTGAATTTAATAATAGAATAGTATATTAAAAAATACTCTAATATTATTTCAAAAGCGAGTTCAAAACATAGTAAGAAAATATCTATCGTCGCTTCGTCCTGGAGTAAGATAACGATAGTTTAAATTACTGAAATACTTATAAACAACTGATTGTGAACGTCACGAAGATAACATAGGTTGCGGTGTCAATGGTGATGGTAGAATGATCATAGAATATGAATTATAAATAGACAGTAATATAAATCATTAGTCACTAAATATGTATTACAACCATATACTTAGTCATCATCAGTAGGAAAATTTGAATGACTGAAATTGTAACGTCATAGGTAGTAATAAATAAATAAATCAAGTTTTGTTATTGAATGTGGAAGAAATTCACCTACAGACACCTTCAGCATTGCGAATACCAATTTACGTGTTATCATATCATTTACCATGAATACATGGACACAACATGCCATGTGATATCCGGCTGAGTAGAATAGACCACCCTCATTTGTAACTGAAGTGTCATAAAAGGCAACTAAGGCAAGTTGACCCATCTTGTGATATCTGGTGGAGAGGGTGGTCTATTCTACTCGAATACCACCACAACCCACTTTCATGGCCACCCTCTTTCTTATCGAGGTGTCGTAAAATACGACTACGGTAAGTTGAAGTCAGGCAGCCGACCGGTCATAAAGTATGTAAGCAAATCATTTGACATGTTTATACCACTTAGATTAGGATAGGGGCAGGATGATGCTGATGAATACATGAACACAACGCGAAACATTGTGTGTGTCAAATATTACAATCATGTACTAGACACCCAGTCAGCCAAAACTATCGTAAAAACTAAAGGAAAATGTTAAATTAATTCCAATGGGCCTTGCAATTAGATTTGGGAATGGGAAGTCATATTTGGCGGTCTAAATATAATAGCTATAGCCATCAAGAATTAGTTAACATATGAATGATATATCCTTTGTAGTTCTTTAAAGGCAAACGTTAATGGGCTATTATAAAACCGTAGTTGGAAATGGCATTACGTTTAGACACATTACGTATATGATATTGTAATCATTAGTTGATTCATAATGCATTCTGTATTGCGTCTCGAAATCAGACTGTCTTGTCTACTTGTTGTCTAAATTATTAACGTCCTTAATAGAATTAACATAAGTTCCCTTAAAAAGTGTATTTGAGAATAATCAAATCGAAATTAAAATTATTCTTTTATCAAGTTGGCTTTTGTAAACTCTTTCATATCGTCAAGTTTTAATGAATCAGGTACAAGCTTTCTAATCTTTAAATTACAATATAATTTTTCGTATTTAACTATATCTCTATTAGGTAATTATATTTTTCTCCTGACTCTTACTATTTATCTTATAGTATCATATTAGTCATTCGACAATTTAAAATACTTTAAGAATTTCTTATCAGACTTCCTATTTCCGTTCATTTGATAAATGAATTTAATCTAACAGTCCAAATCTGAGAAAAACCTTTAGTAACGTACTATTTTTATGTTTTAAATTTTTTGATTGTTCAGTTTTATTTGTATTTTTTTACGTTTTTCTTTCGGTTTGTAATTCAACATGTCAATTGTGCAAGTTTACTCGTTGCACATTACTTTATAGTATCCATTAATTTTAATTTTATTTGGACCCTTGAATTAAATGCGATGTATGGCTACTATTTTCTTTCTAATGTATTTTATGCATTTGTCTAAAATTTTTATTTCCTCACATACAAAACTATGAAGTAAAGGATTTACAGAATTTGGGTTAATTTGTGATATTAAAACTACTATTAGCTAATACAAAAGTAATTATTAGATAATAAAAATATTTTATTCCATTATTAGAGAAAATCTATTTAATGCTAAAAGTATACTATATTAATGTAACTACAAAGCACTACCACTACTTTAGCACTGCACTTCTTCAATACCAACCCCGATCAAACACCGCAAGCATCATCAGGAGATAGACACCATGACAAAATCCCAAAGCATTAACTACAAATCAAATAGAAATAATCTTTATTCAAATAAGCTCTTTCAAGCACTTTTGAATCGTCAAGGATCAATATGATTAATGAAGCTACAACTGGTTCAGAATTCTTACCGAGAGGAACTAGCAAGAAGACTTATCTAGTTATTTCTTTCTTAGGTTCTCAATGTAGTAATCCTAGTGCTTTACCGCACAGGATACAATGGCGAATTCCTTGGAGTGGGCGGCACATGGAACCTCAATGAGGAGAAGAATCCAGATGCTGAAATTGTTGCCTCAGGTGTAATCGTAGGCTACCTCATCTATACGCTGGTGCAAATCGTTACCTACCTCTTTGGCACAACGGAGCACAAGAGGTTTGTAGTTTCATTTTGTCACTCAATTCCAAATTATTAATTGACGATTGATCGGTGATACTATATAAATGTAGCTTAATAAAAAGATGAATATAAAATGAGACTGTGATAGCCATGTGGTGAGACCATGCTGCTCTTTCGAGAGGGGCACAATTCCAATCCCCAGGCAATGAGTTTTTCTGTTAAAACTTATGTCTAATTGATAAATGCAATTTATCACACGCTTTACGGTGAAAGAAAATATTGTGAAAAAAGCTGCATAGATCTAGACAATTCTGACGAAATATGAGTGGCTTGTCAATCCGCATTGAAGCAGCGTGGTGGGTCCTAGTGCCAACCCTTCTATCCAGAAACGTACTTTACTATTTAAATATATGGGACAATTAGACTAACAGTTGTCCGTCCCCAACATGACTTAATACTTGTGTTATTGGTGACAGACAACTGGTACATATATACATATATAATTTTTAAGTAAATACTTAAATACAGACTCGAAGAACCAACAAATTTGTCTAGAAAATGTTGGTCCCCATAAAAACAACTCAACCTATGCTGAACAACTTTACACTTTTTTTAGGCGTAAACTAATAATTATCAATGTTATGTTACAATATTCATTTGATCATACTCCTGCCCTTAAGCCACTCGTAAGTGAAGTGCGCACAACATGTTTTGATATGATTTGTTAGCTAGTTATTTTACGACCGGCCGCCTGCTTGACGTCAACTTGCCTTAGTCGCCTTTTACGACACCTTTGCAAGAAATGAGGGTGGTCTATTCTACTCAGCCGGATACCACACGGCGGATGTTACAATGTCCATATGGTTTAATAATAAGTGACAGAATAAATTTTTAATATATTATTACAGGGCGATGTCAGAGATAGTAATGAACTTCATCGGAGTGTTCATGTGGATAGCAGTGGGGGCAGTGGCTTTACACTACTGGGGAGGGTACCAAGGGGAACACCAGTTCCAGTTTGTCTTTGCTGAAAGACAAGTAAGTTTTTACCAGATATAAATTAAATATTCCTTATCATGTAAAGGTTGCAGTAATGAAGCAACAGAAACTTGATGCGACGTTTTATGATTACACGACATCAATATATTTTTTAATATTTTCTATTAATATGCCAGTCGTTTTACTTAAATAAATCTTTTTCTATACATAAAATTTATCTGAAGAACAAGTAATACAGAAATTATTTTACTATAATCCATGATTAAGTAAATAGAATATATAATGTTAAATGTAAAGTAGACTATGCGTTCTCGTACCCAATTCATGCAGCAGTCGTACAAACACATGCACAAACCTCCACCACCGTCACCACAATACACAAGCACTACACACGTTCACTATCACAAACTAAACTATCGTTTCGCCTCGCAACCGAAACATCATCAGGAGACTCCACGACAAAATTGCAAAGGTGCGAAACGATTGTTAATTTTTTGATAGTCCGCTCTACATTAAGCATTATATTTATTTTCAATTTACTTAATCGCCGCTTATAGCAAAATAATTTTATTATTACTTTTGTATTATGGATCTTCACAAAGTAACGCCTACGTCTATAAATTATCTAAAGGAAAAGATTGGAGTAAACGGGACCACTGTTTTAATATCTACAATACCTATAGCTAAACACCAACGTTCGTTCCAACCAACCAAATCATTTAAAATTGCGCCATGATTTCTTTGAATTATTATAAAGATGAAATACTTTGGTTGCCGAAACACTATGGATAACTGGACATAAATAACGAATCATAATTCTATTTGCTTCGGATTTATGGTTTCATTACTGGATTAATGGTTATATTAATTAACAATTTATTTTTCACTTCTATTTACCAATAAATTCATAACGCACGACCGCACAAGTGGAATGATATATTTACTATCATATATCTGGTTCAAATTACTACAATACTTAAATGAAACGGATACCTTTCTAAAATTCCTTGATTTCGTTGACTAAGGTTTGATGGTTGCAATGCAATAGAATCAGGCAACGCAGCGTTTGCAGATCTAAGCTAAAATGTTGAAAGACCACATAGATATAAACGTTCATGACATATTAGGAACGAAATCATATGACCAAACGAGTGTTTAATATCAATGTGAATGGATATGCGATTAAAGAGAGGTCGCAAAAGAGTTGATTGGATTGTTATAAATATGACATGCCAAAAAGGAGTAGCGCTAGAGTTGGCGAATGATTGGAGATAATGGAAATGAAAAACATGTAGCGTTGACCTCATTTAGAGTAGGATAAGTGTGGTAAAATGATTATTATGTATCCCACGGTGTAGAAATTCCTATAAAATTTATTTGTGTGACATAAATCGAAAAAGAAGATGAAGAGTTTGTTTATTCATTGCCTCCGAAACCGAAAAATAATTAGATTAGTTAACACTGGTCTTGGCAAGTCCATAGATTGGACCTTGTATCTAATATATAATCAGAACTATATCCTGATGCTCCTCGATCAAGACTATCAAGTATTCAAAAAGGACTATTACGTAAAAAATATGTGTTTTATAACAACAATTAAACAAGAGTATCCTATACCAATAACACATGCCCAAATAAAGAATTTCTCTTTCCTTTGAAGAGAATAAGTATTCTCTAGTTCATTTTCTCTAATAGTTGAATAAATTTGGATTAACAGGTTAAATGCAATTCTTCTGAGTTAAGTCATCACACACATGCTCACGATGTCTTACTTCATTGTCTGTCTATGATGAATCAATCAAACTGTGCTAGTTTTTTAGAAATATCTTGGTTACGAAACATCCGGGAATGGACGGGAATTAAGAGCGCTCTCGTCTCTCTTTCGTCTGGCCACGAATAGGGAGGCATATGCAGAGATGACTGCCAACCTTCACTAGTTGGAGAGGCACGCAAAGGAGAAGTTTTTTCGAAATATGATAAGTGCCCGGTGTATGAGCCTACCAACCAGGCAGGACAGTGACAGGGTTCACCTGGATGTAGGTCTTTAATTTTAAGTTCAATCCCTTGTCTTTAGACACTGTCTATGATTTCGATATGTCAAAGAGTATAAGTATGCATGTTTTATCGACGATTTTTCATGCCATCTATATCTTTTTCCAGGTCGGTTTGGCAGTCGGTGCATTGTGCGTCATTCAAGGAGCGATCTATCTTTTAGACACGGTGCTTTCTGTTATACATTTTACGAAAGAAATGTAAAATAGTAGTAAGCGTCATAGTATAGAATTTCTTCTTATTATTAATTAAAACATCAATGTCTTTATATGTATTCGAATTAAGTTATTTTATGAACAAAACATATTGAATTATAATGTTTTTAATTTCAACGCAATAGCTCTCAGATTATTTTATTTTATTTCCCACCTTTTTTTATAATTAATTAAGTCTATTTTGATTAATTGTATTTTTTTGTATTTTTAATGGAATTAAATAAAATCGATCTATACACGATATTATTTTTATTAAGCCTTTATTTAACCCATATTATACTGAATACATATTAATGCCCTGTTTCCGGTTTTCCACTTTTAATTATAAGTAATTTATACGTTAATTCTGTTACAAATGATTAATGTATGCTCAAATTATTAAATCAATTTGAAGCTGTAATGGAAGGATGCTTCAATTTCCTTTTTCACGCTTGATTTTAAGATATTGCATAGTAATTATCCTAAATTAGATACAATGTTACATAACATCACATTATTGCAACTCATACTAAATATACCATAGATTTTAAACTCATCTTCACACATAAAATCATACGGATCATGTCACGATATCTATACTTATTATAAAACAAAGTCCCAAAAAGCTGTCTGTATGTAATCGATTTTCTCAAAACCTACTGAAAGAATTTTTTTACGGTTTTCACCAAAAGATTAAGCACTACTTCTGGATGGTTTAGGTAAATAGTACATATCGATATTATGTAAATTGTATTGAAGAGATCGCGCAGTTATTAAAAAACTTGTTTGCAGGGAGCTTTAGTCACTCGCGCTACGTAAATCAGCAGAGATACGCTAAAGTAATGTAGTAAAGAATTGTAGATCTATAAACATACAACAAAAAAAGTCCGCGATAGCATGTCTCTATCTCTCACGGTTAACTCACAATAACTACTTTTATGTTGAAAATTTCAAAAATTCGGGATAAGTTTCGTAAACTACTGAATTCCAAGTGGTCGAAGCCGTTATTGGCACAGCTTGTATCTTATATATTAAAACGATGAATATTTGTTTCTTATCGACTCCGAAACGGCTGGAGCGGTTTTAATGAAACTTTCAGATAATCTTTAGATTGACTCATCGGATGTTTATGTAGTTTTATTTATCTGTTGAGTTCTGTTTCGAGAGGAATTGGATTAGATACATACATATATGGGACAATTATACTTAGAATCGTCCGTCCCCAAAATAACTTTTTGTGGGTGAAAATCAACTAAAAGTAACGGCCTGTCACTGACGCACAGCTGGGTATAGGCCACCTCTCTCCATTTTCGGAGAGAAGGATTGGAGCTAGGACCTACCACGCTGCTCCAATGCGGATTAGTAGGTTACCCACATGTCTAGAAAATTCTAGGTTTCCTCACGATGTTTTCCTTCACCGAAAATCGTGTGATAAATTGCAACTATCAATTAGACACATAAGTTTTAATAGAAAACACATTAGTGTTTGCCCGAGGTTTTGAACCCGTGACTTTGACGGAAGAGTCGCACGGCGTCACCACACAAAACAACTAGTAAATATATAATCTTGAAATGAATACTTAGATAGATCCAAAGTCGAAGGACTAGGAAATTGTTTTTAGAAAATGTTTGTGCTTCGCCGGAATCGAACCTACGATCTTCAGAGCTGTCACAAGGTCTGCTGCGTCAATGGCCAGTCTATATATCGAGTATATTAAGTGTAATAAGATGAATGAAAGAAAGAAACTTTGTTAGTCACCAAGTACTACTTTCCAGATCATATAATAGGTAATGTTAAAGTTAATTATTACTTAAATAAATAGTTGTTAGTTAAGGTATTAAATTATTCTTAGATTGAAGGCATTGTCCAGATTATTAGATCTTATATCCAAGATAAGAACGACATATTCGGGGTCAATGCAAGTGTCAAATTACTTAGGTCAGGAGTCAAATAGCATATCCTACACGGAGTCAACTCTTAGTCACTTGGGTGCCTAGTTGCGGAACTGTACGGTGTTTTTGTGACATAACTAATGTGAAACGTATATGTATCAAGCATTTGCTAATTTAAAGTGAATTTGCTTTATTTGGAATTATCGCAAAGCAATTCTTAAGTACGTATCAAATTAATACTGTTTATGTTATATGTACTGTTATATATTTTGATAGGCATTAAAACACGATTAGGAAATTCATATTGTTTTCGGCTGTACTTATTGCAATTAAAAACGATAAAATAAATAAAATTCCAAATGATTTATAGAATTAGGCGTTACTTTGCGGAGATCCATAATACAAAAGTAATAACAAAAATTATTTTGCTATAATCCACAAAGCAAAGCCCAAAGCGATATTGCGATTTTGTCGTGGAGTCTATCTCCTGATGATGCTTCGGTTGCGGGGCGAAACGATTGTTGAGTTTGTGATAGTGAACGTGTGTATTGTGGTGGCAGTGGTGGAGGTTTGTGCATGTGTTTTTACGAATCCTGCATGTAACGGGTATGTAAAAACGGAGAGTCCACTATACATTTAGCACTATATATATATATTTTCTATTTACTGTATCACGGATTATAGCAAAATAATTTTTATTATTACTTTTGTAAAATTCCAAAAATGATATTCCAAGTACGAAAGTGTGTTTGTTTCAGTTACAAATAATACAAAAGATCGATTAAGATTTTTTTATGAAGATAATTGAAAAGTAAATTTCACGTAACGATTCATATTTCCCTAAAAATAATAAGTTTGACGCCAGTTAACGGGCCACCGTTTGCGCAGTGGGTTATGGCCCTGCCTTCAGCTCCGCGGGTCACGGATCGCAGATTAGATTCCCGCCGAGGGCCAACATTTTCTATAAACAATTTGTTGGTTCTTCGAGCCTAGGTGTATACTTTTATAGGGTGTATTATTTAAGTTTGTATTTAAAATTATGTACGTAGTATATCTACCGCAGTTAAGTTACTTACTTACTTTGTGGACGGACCGTGTGTCCCATATATTTAAAGTGAGCCTATATTTTACGCCGCTTATTTCTATATGCGTAATAAAAATGATTTTTTTACGCACTAATTACCTAATGAAAAATAATGATTCTGACTACCGAAGCTTTTTCAGTGTCCATTAATTAGACGTTACTTTGTTAGGATTGACAAAGTAACGCCTAATTCTACAAAGAGCTGTGATAGCCCAGCGGAGAGATCGTGCGACTCTATCGAGGGGAACACGAGTTCCAACCCGGGCAGGGAGTAGTTAGTTTTTCTATTAAAACTCATGTGTCTAATTGATAATTGCGATTTATCACACGCTTTTCGGTGAAGGAAAACATCGTGAGGAAACCTTCATATCTCTAGAGAATTCTGGAGATATGTGTAACCTACCAATCCGCATTGTAGCAGCGTGGCAGGTCTTAGCTCCAACCCTTCTGTCCAGAAACGGAGAGAGGAGGCCTATTCCCAGCAGTGGGATTGCAACAGGCCGATACATTACATTGTTGGGATTCTATATCTAATATAATATAACAAAATAATAATAAAGTATCTTAAATTAATTTTTGAATGACATGCCGTGTGGTATCCGGTTGAGTAGAATAGACCACCTTCATTTCTTACCGAGATGTCGTTAAAGGCGACTGAGGTAAGTTGACCCACCGTGTGGTATCCGGTTGAGTAAAATAGACCACCTTCTTTTTTTACCGTTCTTAGAGTGGGATAAGGGCAGAAGGATGATGATGATGAAAATATTTTGCAATAACATATTTCCAATTTGTTTTGTAAAGAATATTGACGAATGATTGTCCAATTAGAATGCGATAAGGGAAGGAGAATGACATTTTAAGATCATAATTGAAAAAAAAATATATAAACAGCCAAGCGTATCTGATGTCATCAATTAAAGTGGTCGTGCCAACCGACAGATAATTGTTTAAATTTACAATTTTCCAATCGTCCGTAGGTCGACAAATTCGAGTCAAGGATTCGATTGTGTTTATCTACAATTGAACAATTAATTGTCGGTAAATTCAAATAAACACAAACTGGAGAGCCTGTACGCGAGCTTCGTTACGATATCGCCGGAACTGAAGGAGTTTTTGTGCGAAGTCGACGTGTGGGCTGAAAAAATTGCGCCAATGACTGAAAACGTAAGTACATATTACAATTTTGTCATCTAACAAGTTGTACTCAGGAATTGTTTTGCATTAACTTACATGTTAAAACCTCGATGACCCTTTTCCTGTTGCCTAAGTAACATTGTATCTGTTAGTATATAAAAGTTTTATCGTAACAAAAATCATAATAACTCCAGTGGATTACCGGTGAGAGCGTTACAGACAGTCTTCCGCATTAATATTAGTATACTATGGATTATTAGCCGTGAAGATTTAATAGTGAAAGCGCGTGAACCTAATCAATTCGCAGATTCACTCATAATTTTTGAAATTTTTGAATGATATTTTTTATAGGAAAAAATAAAATAAATTTATTAAAAAAAAACATAAAAAGATATTGCTAGCACCTTACGATATAAGAAAAATTCGCGATGAAACTTGGATATCGTTTTCTCATCTCTTATCTATATTATAAGGTCATTAGGTAGTACCCATTAGGTAATACAGTTTAAAATAATAACTAGGAATCTGATGCAGAAAGCCTACTTTGCTATTAAAGATAACATAGATGATAAGAATTTGATTATGCTACCCTTCGACATTACCCAGGATAACAAGTGACGAAATTTAACTAGTTATAAGGTTTATATTTTGAAAAGAGCGACTGCCGAGTTACTCGCTGGCTCTCCACAGTAGAAGCAATTTTTAGAGCCAGCATTAGGATTTACGATTCAAAACCACTTGTTTACTTAATAGAGCATATTTTGAATAGGAATTTTAAAATTCCTTAGCTATGCTCGAAGTACCTTTGCGTGATCAAATCATAAATAAGGAGATCTGTAGAAGGACCAAAGGTACCGACATAGCTCAACGGATAGCGAAGCTGAAATCGCAATGGGCGGAGCACATACTTCACAGAACCTACAGTGTCCCCGCACCGGAAAAAACGCAGTGTAGGCAGACCTCGCACTCGACCTCGCACAAGATCGAGTCTTATGGAAGTCCTTGGAAGCCTTATGTTCAACAATGGTCGTCTATTGGTTGAAGAGAGAGAGAATGTCTTGGTCCGTTATTCATTACCCTTGATACTGTAGCTGTAACAAAAGCACGCATTTATCCAGAACAGGGCTGAACGTGGCACGGATTAATCGCTTCGGTACATGTTTTCTGAGATTCATTGTCTTATATTTATTGGGTAGGGTCATGGTATACGTTATAAAATATGCTTGAGAAAAAAGATTTTCGATTAATCATTACTCATAGTAAATAGTTTTAGAAAAGAAAATTTAGAGACATGAAGATATTAAAAAAAAATCTATTGCAAGAGCGTTGCTACGGGTATTTACAGCTTTCTTTCGAGATAATTTTATACTATTGAGAAACAGAGTTCGGTTCATTGTTATACTAGTAAATTGTTCTTGGTGACAAAGACATATGCAGATATTTAAAAAATGTGTATTACAAGACATGCTATTTATAATTTTATTATGCGCTATTCACTGCGAGTGAGTTAATGGTTGTTAGTAAGTTAATATGTTCTCACATAAGTTATATCTATAACAATATGACTGGCCCGTTGGCGCAGTGGGTAGTGACAATGCCTTCAGCTCCGTGGGTCGCGGGGTCAATTCCCGCCAATGGCCAACATTTTCTATATAATATTGTTGGTTTTTCGAGCCAGGGTGTATATTAGTATTTAAGTATGTATTTAACATTATAAATGGAGTGTATCTACCAGTTGTCCGTCACTCATAACACAAGTAATAAGTTACTTACTTTGGGGTCGGACGACCGTGTGTGTAAGTGTCCCATATATATTTAATATAGTTTTCGTGTATAAAATAAAGCATTAAAAATAATAACATTAAAAAAATTTAATTGGAATATGAGATATTATATAGTTTGTAATAGTGATCGTGTGTAGTGCTTGTGTATTGTGGTGGAGGGTGGAGGTTTGTGCATGTGTTTTTACGAATCCTGCATGTTTCGGGTAAGAAAAACCAATTGTTCACCCTACATTTAGAATTATATATAGGATATATATTGTTTACTTTATCGACGATTATAGCAAATTTTATTATCACTTTTGCATTATGGATTTCCAAAATTGCAAAGTAACGCTTAATTTTTTTTTTTAATTAGGTCACTTTAAAACTAAACGTGCGATATATTAGTTGGTTATATCTTTCACAGTAGAAAACAGATATCTGTAGTAGGTTAATTAGCAACACCTCAGCCAGTTGGTTGAACGAGTCGTTATCTACTGTACATGCTAATGAATCCCTTGTCAGCATTATGCGTGCGCGTGCGCAACTATTTGGAGCGTTGGTGCCGTTAGCCGGAACACTGGCTCGGTTCGACTACAATAGGTTTTGTTGTATGTAAAATTATGATAATAATAGCCCACCTTAAACCTGCAGTTTCGTTCGCTTTGCAAAGTTTGATACTAACGTATTAACGCCAGGGTTTGCAGCGGAATCTCTTCTGGAGATTCTTAACAACCCTGCCCCGCTGTTACCCAAACCGCTGCCAGAGCTAGCTGCCAGGGCTTATTGTGTGTATCCATTAACAGTTATGCCAATAATCACCACGCTTGGCATGCGGGTTGGTGACCATTTCGCACCGATAACACTACTGACCGCAGTCGGTCTGTTATAAGGTCAGCTTGAGAATGGTTATATCGCCATTACTCGGTCGCCAAAACCTCGTCGGTTTATTTGCAGGGTGTACCACATGTAGGTGACGTTGAGATTTGATGAAACCACTTGGCTCGAGCGGGCCAAGACGATCGAGGGTTGTAGAGATTCCTTAAAGAAAACTATGTCCAGCAGTGAACGTCCATCGGTTAAAAAGAAGCAGTATTAAAGCCATCGCAACACTTACGCAACGCCATTGCAGCTACTGATTTAATGTATAAATGAAGTAACAGCCTGTTACTATCCTACTGCCGGATATAGGCCTCCTCTCTACGTTTTTGGAGAGCAGAGCTAAGGCCTACCATGTTGCTTCAATACGGATTGATAGGTAGCACATATCCCCAGAATTCAAAAGAGATAGGCAAATTCCTCATGATGTTTTTCTTCAGCAAAAAGCGTCTGATAAATTGTAATTATTAATTTGACGAGTTAATAATAAAGTTATTAATAGATAAACTTGCAGTTGCCTGTGTTTGGTGATGGATACGCATAATTAAATATTTTTGTTTACAATTCTTGTATAACTTTTAATTTTAACAGCCACATTAATTTCTGCTAGCGTAGAGGCCATCGAGAAAGTCGTGAATTGTTGTCAATTCAAGTCATTCGTCGTGGAACAAAATCGTAAGTGACTTCGGTCATTCACCTCACGTGTTACGTTTCAAATCTTACGAGAATTTTTATAGCTACACAAAATTTTAAGTATGTTACACAATGTTTATGTAATGGAAAAATATATTTAAATATCTTTACTAACAATGCCACATTCCATGAAGCGAAATAATATTCATAATTTCACGTACGCACATATTTAGTACAACATTTCGACATAGAAACTTGTTTGTAACACGTTTAGAAATAAGTGTCCTTTATATCTGTGTGTTCAATAATTTATAGTTTTTAATAGAAAATTCATTGGTGCCTGCCCGGATTTGAACTCGTGTCCGCTCGAAAGAGTCGCACGGTCTCACAGCTTTGTTTAATGTAGGGCGACCACAGGTGATAACAATAAAAAAGGAGTAAACAAAAGCATAGAGCATAGAGCTGTGATAGCCCAGCGGTGAGACCGTCTGACTCTTTCGAGGGGAACACGAGTTCAAACCCGGGCAGGCACCAATGAGTTTTTCTATTAAAACTCATGTGTCTAATTGATAATTGCAATTAATCACACGCTTTTCGGTGAAGGAAAACATCGTGAGGAAACCTGCATATCTCTAGAGAATTCTGGAGATATGTGTAACCTACCAATCCGCATTGGAGCAGCGTGGTAGGTCTTAGTTCCAACCCTTCTCTCCAGAAACGGAGAGAGCAGGCCTATTCCCAGCAGTGGGATTGTAACAGGCCGGTACTTTACTTTTTTTACTAAACAAAAGCATAATGAATGGTTGTTACAAAGTATAAAACATTAAAATGAGACAAAGTATGAAATCAGGTCAGCCAAGGACCTTGGACACGCACCCCCTACTACGAATAAAGAACACAACGATCGTAGACCGTTGGCGCCAAATTTGGCGTCAACATGGCGGCGTATACACGGTTTTACTGGGGACAGTGCGGATCAATAGGATATACTCAATAAACTACTAGGGTACTGGGAGTTATAGTCATAAGAGACGGAAAATTTCAGTGATAAGATGACCTTACTAAGGATTTCCAAAAGTTTGCTAATTTCTTAAGGTGTTCAATAGAGGGGCTTGGTTCGCTTGGCCGATATTTCCTGTAAACGCCGAATTTTGCCATATTTACGAATGTTGTAGTCCGAACGTTGACTCATTACAATCACCAGATACTAGGTCCTATGATTTGTTTTGCTTAAACAAATAGGTAATCCAGCCGGGTCGTTACTGAACTGATTTGTTAGCTTTAGAGATCTGTGATGTTTTTCGAAAATAGAACCTAAATTATCCACATTTGTTTTGCATCCTTTTTCGAAAAACTTATGTGTTAATTGATACGATGCATTCATTTTGTATAAAGTAGTAAAGTAGCAGCCTGTTACACTCCCACTGCTGGGAATAGGCCTCCTCTCTCCGTTTCTGGAGAGAAGGGTTGGAGCTAAGACCTACCACGCTACTCCAATGCGGATTTGTAGGTTACACATATCTCCAGAATTCTCTAGAAATATGCAGGTTTCCTCACGATGGTTTTCCTTTACCGAAAAGCGTGTGATTAATTGCAATTATCAATTAGACACATCAGATTTAATAGAAAAACTCATTGGTGCCTCATCGAACGGTCTCACCGCTGGGCTATCACAGCTCATCAGTCAGTTTGTATATTTTGTTAAAAATGAGAAGAAGTAAGGTACTTGTTCTAAGCCATCGATAAAACTAGTCATCGATACATAACAACAAATAAAGTTTCGTGATTCAAAAAGGAAGGTGCGGAAAATGTAACGTCACTGAAGTAAATATAACGATATAAACAAAGCACACTTTTTATAGCTATGGGCCAACGTGAATACAAACAACTCTATATACGCATGTTATTGTCGTTGGTATGGACTATTGTTCTTAACAATTACTCGAATGCGAAACGTTCGACAGTGTTGCTATTTAAATTATAATTTATTATTTTTAACGTTCGTTCTCTTTGCAGGTCGATTAGCTTATGCACTCGTAATAAGTGTAGCGAATTATACAAATCTTAAAACGTGATTTTACTAACTCAAATATAGCATTCGCACATTTTTAGAGAACCGACTGGAAATATTTTGATTTTGCTTGTGGTAACATTGTACAGGGTTGTCGACGTTATTGAGCACTTGTTAAAAGCTGGCATATCAAATACTTTATATAGCGCGTAATGCTTTTTACACACATTGTTTTTATCGTAATCTATAGATTTTTTTAGTTAAGTTTCTATTGCATCTATAACTTTGTAAACAACTTCTTCCGCAGGAAGTTTTTTTGTTACGTTAAAAACGCGCAAAATAATTAGACACCTTATTTAGTATTTTCAGCTTCATACAAGACAGCGGTTTAATAATGTATAATTGAAAATATTTGAAAGATTAACCGCCAAGTTTCTTGCTGGTTCTTCTCGGTAAGAGCAACTTTCCGGACCAATTGTAGCTTCATTAATCATATTGATACTTGACGATTCAAAAGTGCCTGATATGGTATATTTGAATAAAGATTATTTTTATTTGATTTGATTTAGTCAAACAGCATTCGGATGTTGTTCCAAATTGATGATGGTTTTGCCGACTTTTTTTGTGATTGCGTCACACAGTATTAAAAGAACAAAAGTACTTAATCGGAATATATTAAACAACAAATAAAGGAAATAAATATTCAAAGTAAAATTATCAACAGAAAAACAAGCGCGTCTAAAAATTTGATTTCGTTAAAAAGAAAAATATTATTGCAATATTATTTACACAAAAATGTAAAATAAAATATGCGATTTAATTTTATTGTAACCGTTACAGCACTGTATTACTATTAATGATAAAAAGTTTATATCACTATGAATAATTCAATAATTCCAGCAGAAATCGGAACGCAAGACCGCGAAAATAATTAGTCATATTACTGATACATTAATGGTGTTTACGTCTATGATATGACGTGACAGGTTATGGGAATCACCATTTCGTTACCCTTGTCCCCCTTTAAGTGGGGTCAATATTCATCAATCATTAGTGAACTCTGGTGGTACTCCTTTTATATACATGTTACTAATACTAATCCAATTAACTATTTTTCAGCCTCTGTCACATATCATTTTTTACTCGTGAATATTATTTTCAAAACAAATTAGAAACGTGATATTGAAAAAATTTCAGAAAGTCAATTATTATTTTATTATATAGATATAGAATCTCCACAAAGTAACGCCTAATTCTACAAAGTATCATCATTCTCCTGCCCTTATCCCACTTTAAGTGGGGTCGGCATAACATGTTACAAACATGTTGTCATATGATTTGGCTAAGTATTTTACGACCGGCCGCCTGCCTGATGTCAACTTACCTTAGTCGCCTTTTACGACACCTCGGTAAGAAATGAGGGTGGTCTATTCTATGCAGCCGGATACCACACGGCATTTACCTTAGTCGCCTCTTACGACACCTCGGTAAGGAAGGAGGGTGGTCTATTCTATGCAGCCGGATACCACACGGCTAATGTTTTTCGCTTCAATTATCTAATTTTTTTCATGTCATACTTGAGACAATCCAACCATGTCTTTTAAGGGCCTCCTAGTAGTCACATATCCACACTCACATTTAACACTCGTTTGGTCACATGATTTTTGTCCCTCCTCATTGTATATCCATGTCATCCTAATGTTGCACTTCTCGTCTCTTCTATAATGAGCAACTTTCAGAGTTTCCCTTATGGATACAATATAACATTACTAATGTTAATACAACGTAAATTATGAGTCATATTTATTGTAGTGATCTGCATTTATGTTAATTCAGAAATCCAGTATGGTTATAACTAGCCCAAAATATAGCGGCCATACTTGTTTTAGGTTCATAACAGAACAGTTTCAGTAGGTCATGTTTTGGTTCTTTGATTTCAATGACTTACATAAAAAAGAAAGTATGTATATTCTTATACACGAAGCGGCAGGGCCGATTTTAATGAAATTTTCAAACAATTTTTGGATTGATCCATATGATAATCCAAACATCTCATATTATAGTGTATCATCTATGGGAAAAACTGTCAATTATAGTTTTTTTGTTACTGGCATGTTTCAATTAAAGTCGGCGAAGCAGACTGGGCTTTAAGCAACAAGGGTGATCGATAAAAATCTCTGCTTCATCGCTTAAACCGTACTTGATAAAGACATGCTTGTTTCAAAATAATACTAATTAATACGTAACGGGAAAATAGAGAGTTACAGAATGACAAATTACCTTTACGTATTTTCAGTGTTTTTCAGGTCAAACGCATTTCTTAGGAATAAACTGCAAAATTACAGGAAATCACAGAGAAACAACATTCTAAGAACTGTATGGGTATAATATGACGATCTCAAATGCTAATGAATAATTAAGCAATTAATAATTATAATAATATTTAATTTGTTTTTATTATATTCTGTTTGTTAATGTATTTTTAATTATCATATTTTATATAATTGATATTTGCATTAAACTTCCGCTTTCTCTAGAGTCAATGTCCGTATAAGTGCCACCAATAATTTCAAAATTATATAAAAAAATATTATTTTTGAATAATATTTTATCTTTATATTTATACTAGTAGTAATATACGTCATCATATGAGTTATGATTATGTTTAAATTTCAGTAAGACCATAGACAAATGATATTAATCTCTTATCAATTTGTCGACAGACTTAACCATAAACTTTTGTTTATGGTTATATAGGTATATTCGTGTTCGCAAAAGCATGATAGTGTGTAATGTATATTTAAACATTATTTTAAAAATACCACACCTCTACATACACTATAACTGGGTAAAATTTCATACTCCGTCCGCGTATTTGTAATAAAAGGCATAGAGTATATTCCAGAGTATTGAAGCCAGCCTAAAATTTATCCATCGAAATAAAGAGATATTATTTGTCACTAATTTTTTATGAGTAATTAGGCAAAGACAATAATATAACCTTTATCTTCCCTATACCACCTTCTTTCAATCTATGGTTCCCCTACTCTAGTATAATAACTCAAAATGTTTGCTTCCTACTCCTCTTTTTCTTCTTAGTCGAGGTTTTCATTGCTGAAGATCTAGACGGAATTATCAGCGGATCACGTCATGCACTAAGGTTTTCCACGTTTGTCTGTCCTCGGCGGTCTTTAAAGCCTAGGTGATTAGCAGGTATATAAGTGTCTTTACTTCATCAGAAAGTGTACAAAAAGATTCCAATTAAGTGTAAAAAATATGCTAATACATATTACAAAATTGAAGATTATTTGGTTGATAAGAAAGCCTGGATTTGAAAACTCTTTTTGCTTCATACAAGACAGCGGTTTAATAATGTATAATAGAAAATATTTAAAAGATTGACCGCCGAGTTTCTTGCTGGTTCTTCTCGGTAAGAGCAACATTCAGAACCTGCTGTAGCTTCATTAATCATATTGATGTTTCACGATTCAAAAGTGCCTAAAATGCTTTATTTGAATAAAGATTATATTGATTTGATTGGGTCTGACCAACGGGTAGGTGAGCGACCGCGTGGTCTTTTCCCGTCGACCTGCCCAACAACCGTCAGCTTCTTGAGGCTTTCAAGGTTTCTGCGAGCAACGTGTCCGAAATATTTAAGGATATGCTGAAAGCAGACAGCGGACAATCTAATATTTATACAGAGCTACTTTAGAATTGATAAATTGCTTACTCCTCTATGGTATCGCAATAATGGTGATCGAGGATCACAGTAACGGCGATAGCAATCGTGGTGCGTGCACACTACACACACATTTATATGTACGAGTTATGAAGTTATGCGCGCGCGGCTTCTAGACCGGAAAACGATAGAAAGTGGCTTCCGAACAAAGCGACTGAGCGATCAATTGGCGGTAAATCTCGGAAGTGGCTGACTGGAAAAATTACAGGTTTATAGAAAAGTGCGTTCATTAACATATCCATACGGTAAGAACAACCATTTCTAGGATTAGGCGACAGGGCGGAGTAAACATTACCATTATAAAGATGTTCTTTAATCCGCGATTAGGGAACATCTAAAGTAGAGAATACATGCTAAAAGTGGTCTATCTTACTCAGCCGGATACCACACGACAATGCTAATAAAAGAGAATTTTTAGTAAATACATACTAAAAATTCTCATGACTTCATCGTTCACTACAATTTTAATGGTATAAAATTGTATACTAAAATACCGTTTAAGATAAATTGATATTTTGTACAAGATTTTATAGTTAAATTCCGTAATCAATATTAGCTTTAATATTACAGCAGTTAAAGAAAACTATCAAAAGGATGCTTATATAGAAAGCCTTTTTTACTGTTGAGGATTATATAGGTGGCAAAAATGCTTGAGTATAACTATATCCATCAATAATTCTAGAACATTCTATTAAGGAAGGTACATCCGATTTAGCGGCGTATATATGCTAAAAGTAGAGTATACATGCTAAAAGTAGGGTATACTATTCATGTTCATACCTCATGAATGTAAATTCATAAACCGCATGCACCGATACCCACCATTTTTCGTATGATGAAATATGCCTGCCTCATTAGGCTTTAATTTTTCAACAAGATTGAGAAGACAATAATTTTATATTAGAAGTTAGGTATCTATTGGATAGTATAGTTCGATTGATGACTTCGAATTGTTGGATTAAAATAATATTTATGACGTATTACATACTAAATGTTTACCTTATCCAATAGATATGGTGTACCCTCCATGTTATCATAGCAGCTAGATTAAAAAAGCTATAAAATAGTAATAAAAATATAAATAAGCTAATATTATAAATGCGACAGTCTGCCTGTGTGTCAAAAAAAACACATTAATACATCAAATAAAGACACAGAAGAGTCAATACCCTTAAAAATGCTTCTTATACACCTAAATCAATATAGAATCTAACGGTACCATCTTGGTCAATATTTATAACTAGCTTTTAAGCGCAACTTCGTTCGCGTGGACTGCTGTGTTATTATTTGAATAAACGGTAATACTTATGGTTAAAGTGGGTTAACCTTAAAAGCTAGACACATGCTGTCGCGGACTTTTATTTAGAACTTTCAGAGGGAACAATTATGTAATACATGATTTTCAATAACTTTTACCGTTTACTTAGCGCACGCAAGGAAAGCTTTAAATTTTGCCGTTTTCGCAATATTTTTTATCGCTGCTCCTCTCCTATTCATTTTAGCGTGATGTTAAACGTCTATAGCCTTCCTCGATAAATGGACTATTTTATACTCAAAGAATTTTTCAAATAGGTCCAGTAGTTCCTGAGCGCGTTCAAGCAATCAATCAATCAATCAAACAAACTTTTTAGCTTTATATATTAGTATAGATAAGAAACAGAGAAAACAATGGAGTGTAAGATTATTCCAAACGAGAAATTAATCGTTACTTTAACCTAGATTTGATACGATCCTATAATTTACGGCTTTACTTTTGATTGCGTAACTTGATTGATACATTACCAGTTGCAATCATTATAATAGAGAAAGATCATTAATATTTCTCAAATAAAATTAAGTTATGTTGACTACTTCTTCTATCTCATTATTATTTCATATCACGCAAGTCGGAATTAAAATTAATGAAATACTTTTCTCTCCTTCTTTGAAAGCATTAAATGTTAAAGTAGAGTTGCGTGTGTGTATACAATATATAAAGAAGGAATAATCTTAGTATTTTTTCATTCAGAAATTCAGGCTACAGGTAAACTAAATTTTTAAACAAAAGTAATAGTGAAATTATTTTTCTATAATCCGCGATAAAGTAAATAGGAAATATTTATAATGCTAAACGTAGAGTGGACTATTCGTTTTCATACTTGGAACATGCAGCATTCGTTAAAAGCAAAGATTTAAAAATTTTGTCGTGGAGTCTTTCTCCTGATGATGCTTCGGTTACGGGGCGAAACAATTGATGAGTTTGTGATAGTGTACGTGTGTAGTGCTTGTTTATTGTGCTGGCGGTGGTGGAGGTTTGTGCATGTGTTTTTAACGAATTCTACGAAAACGTATAGTCCACTCTACATTTTACATTATATATATTTCCTATTTACTTTATCGCGGAATATAGCAAAATAAATTTACTATTACTTTTGTATTATGGATCTCCGCAAAGTAACACCTATTTCTATAAATTATTAAAATTTTTAAAATTAAGAAATAGGATACAGGCCGTTACTGAATAGTGCCTAGAAAAAATCCGCGACATTAACTTGGGGAAACAACGTTAACGCTAACTTGTTTAGTTAACTTATGTTTTTACTATTTCAATATATAAAATACTATCATTTGATTATATTAGCTCAGATTTACTAGTAGTAAGTAACTAACTTAGGTGCATATTAATTGTCAATATTATTCAATGCAAATAAATAAAGTTATGCAATCATATCCTGGGACCACTAAAAGGTAACTTAGTATCGGCTTAATATCATCCGTCAGATTACCGATTGTCTGTATTTTAATTGTTCGATATACTTTGTCAAACGATAGAATCTTGAGTGCTAGTGCCATAGAGTTATTATTCTAGAGTAGGGATGCCAGCTCAAAATGTGACCTATTACAATAAAGAAAAAACAAATGAGACTGTATCTATCTGGCTTTTTTTATGTGAGGTTAGACAAAGATAAGTTTATGACTTTCATCTTCCTTCTCGTCAGTTATTGCGATACTTATACTTACTGACCTATTTATAGCTCTCCTACTCTAGTATACTAACTCTATTCCTAGTGCCAGCTTCCTCAATGGTATCAAAACTAATTTCTAGTTGAAATTGTGCTTATCCCGTCGATACTTAGAGACGTTCTGTTAACTGGTGTATCATGGACGGGCCTAAGGGTGAGGGCGGGTATCGTGAAGCATTAACTTGATTCTTTATAAAAAAAGTAATTTGATTTTATGTGACATCAGAAATATTTAGGTGCATTGCTCACTATTATTTATACAAAACAATACTGCGTAAGCCCGCATGAAATTATGTAACATTTCATTCCATCTATAGAATGTAGTTCATAATAGTCATGCCTTGATTAAATACAAAACAGGATAATGAACTTTTTTTAAAGTAATATACAGAACAAAACAAACTTACTGTTTCATGATTTTTAATGACAATAAATAATCAGTGTTAAGGTTGAAGTACAACCTTCAATGTCAATTTTTTTGTAAAGCTAATCATAAATTAATGAACTTTAACATGGTCCTTCGAGCCGGATCCTTTGCATAAAAAGCCAGTGTTTAACCAATAGATAGATTGTTTTAGGGTCTCTTATACATTATTGAACATTGTCCACTGTGACCTTTTCCATTTGGTATATAGGTAAGTATATGTATACAAATTAATGAAAATGTTTACGCTTCACTAGCATATCTTTGTTTAGCCTCCACTTTTCACCGAACAATATGTGTTCAAATACGCGTACCATAAACATAAAATGGATTATGCGGACGTGTTTCGTAAATAGAATGTTTACGATTCTTTCTTGAATAACATTTTGTGATATTTTGGCCATTTTTTTTGTATATATATATTATACTTAATATACATAAATACAAATGTACGAAAGACAATTTTAAGTGATTATTGTTTATATATATCATTTATATAAATCCAAAAAAACGAGTTATGTCATATCACACTAGTTTAAGTAATCAAAAAAATTACATGTCATTTATTATTACTGCAAGTAAGCTAAAAACTTAAGCGTACTCAGAAATAAAATTATTTTACTGTGCATGTAATGTAAATTGAAAATGTTTAAAAGATTGACCGCCGAGTTTCTTGCTGGTCCTTCTTGGTAAGAGCAACATTCCAAAGCATTTATAGCTTTATTAATAATATTCATGAGATGTGATAGCCTAGCGGTGAGACCGTGCGACTCTTACGAGGGGAACACGAGTTCAAACCCGGGCAGGCACCTATGAGTTTTTCTATTAAAAACTCATCTGTCTAATTGATAATTGCAATTTATCACACGCTTTTCGGTGAAGGAAAACACCGTGAAGAAACCTGCATACCTCTAGAGAATTCTAGAGATATGTGTAACCTACCAATCCGCATTGGAGCTGCGTGGTAGGTCTTAGCTCCAACCCTTCTCTCCAGAAACGGAGAGAGGAGGCCTCAGGCGGCTACTTTACTTTACTTTACTTTAATCATATTCATCTGTGACATTTCGAAGGTGATGGAAAATGCTTATTTACATAAAGATTCCTTTGATTTAAATTGTAATTAATTATACCGCTAAAATACTAACTAGTCTAGTACTTAAGCAGTCAGAAAATCTTTGTATTTTATTAAGACAGCTTTGTTCTATGTATCATTCAATATTCCTTATTTGTGACGTAGCCTACGTTTTCGCGCAAATATTCAACAGTTTGCGCAGACCATCCTATCTTGTACACTAATTCCGAATAACGTGTGGAGGTATAGTAGTCAGTAGCTCTGGCAGAACGTCAGTCGATTCGCGACAAACGTGCAACGTCCTCGTTTACCTCGGGCTGGTAGTAGCGCGCCAAAAGCAGTTCGAAATTTAAAATTGGCAGTGTATTTTTTAAAAAGCGATTGGGACAGTGATTGTGTCGTATTCAGCCAGTGGGATAGAAATTGGAATTCTTTGGTAAGATTACACAATAAACCTAAGCAAATATTAACAACAAATGAATTTAATTTAAGGAAAATTTAATATTGAATTTAAAAGCTAAATGAAATTAAGAATATTTTACAATTAGAATAAATATTTTATTTAGTCAAACTACTGTTATTGCCGAGGTCACGTAAGTAACAATTAAAAACCGTTTATTAAATTATTGAAATATGAGTTTTATATAATACTTAGCAAAAGAAAAACAGAACTCAAAAAAATATTATTATAAAAGTCTTCCAGTTACAATTTGAACTATTTTTATAGTGATTCAAAATAAAGATTGAATATTTAATTTAATTATATTCAAGCCTTATTCAAATAAACATGTGAACAAGTGTTTTAGAATCGTTACCTATATTTCTGACTCGAAAATTGATCGTACAGAGTCAGCAAAAACTCGGCGGTTGCACTTTTAAAAAAAAAAAATTATAACATATATTTCGTCATAGATATTGTACAAGGAGAGTAGTTGAATCTACGCAGTTTTATATAAAAGTTGAGATTTCTTATTTTTATTTGAAAAATAGGACGAATATTTTCATACATAAATATTTGATTACTTCGACTTTTTGTGTGGACACGTATAAAATTTTCTATATCTCCTTATACATTTTTTCGCTGATCACAATAATACCGCCATTGTTCTTTCAAAAGTAAGTATAGGGTGTGAGTATTTGAAATTCACTTTAAACAACCGACACTAAAGTTCGACTAAGTCCTAACTAACTCCGGATTAAAAAAAACGATGAGATTCAATGTGTAGTCGAAAGCTTTACTTCCAGAGCAAGCAAATTGATCTGAGACGTTACTTCAAACAAAAACATTTCTCAAGATTTAAAATATTTTTTATAAATAAAGTTAATTGAGTGAAAACAAAAAATCTACACCAACAGTAACATAAATGAGGCAACAAATCGAAAACATCTAAAAACCTAATGAAACTAATGATTGCATACCTGATTTAGCTAAACGAAATAAATAAAATTTCCCAACATTGGCTGAAATTAAAGAATTCCTAGAAATGAATTACTTTTTTTAAAAATTAGGACTATGAGCGAAGACTTTTTTATCAATTCCGCTTCTTTAATCTATTTGAAGGTTGTGATTTCAACTAATATATGATACAAAAACTTATAAAAAATACTTATTAATAATGCGTAGCAAATAAATATTGAATTTATTTGCTACTCAAATATCATACATGTGACAATATAATACAGACTTTTCTGTGAGCTGAGAAAATCTGGGAAATGAGGTAGAGTAAGATTATAAAGGATGAATCTAACGGATGTGTCACGTGTAGGAAAATATGTCATGCAACCTGCAGGCATACCATGAACTTTTATTGCGACCCAACTGAAGACGTAAACGAAATCATTTCGCTTTTTCATACCATGAAGTCTTAGAGACGCACACTTTAAGTCGTTGCCGAATGAGATTTCGTCCTAAGAACATGTGAGTAAAAGAGAAAGAGTTATCTATAGTTTATATAACGTTATCCTTTTCAAACATTACGACCCCAATGCAATTCACACTTCATGGTACGAAAAGAAAGTGGTTCGCGTTCGTCGTCTTCAATTGAGTCGCAATAAGAGTTCATGGTAGGCCTGCTGTATACCTCTAGAAAATTAAAAAATACGCGTAACCTGACGTTCTGCAATTGACTAGTGTAGTGGGTCTAGAGAGAGAGGGAGGTAGATCTTTCTCTTTAAGGGTCTTTGCCCCTTAGAGAATAATATAAAAGCCCTTACTTTTATTTGAGTTTTTAAAGAGCAGTATTTTATACTCCTAAAAGTCTCTCAAGCATCTTTACAAATCAATGCAAGGTGATGTTATACCATGAACGTAAAGCTCTACATACTGTCTCCTAATATTCATATTACACTCACACTAAGATGCCGAATAAGTTATATTAGATATAAAAAGTTATAGTATAGTAGAGTTATAGTTTATTACTATTTTACTGTAAAGAAAAAGACAAAGACCTCCTACTCTTAGACACCATGGCGCGCCAATGCAATTTGGCAGGCATATTTCAGCAATTGAAACTGTACATCTATTGGGTGTAAATACAGTAAAATTTTCGTTTTAATTCCTCAGTTTATTGCATCTCCAGATAATGGGCGAGGAAGGGGAGTAGAGTTGACGATTTTAAAGTACTTCTTTATAAGTTCATTTGACTAAATAATATTTTGTATTTAGTTACATAGTCCATCTGTATGTATTTCTATGATCTCGGAACTGAGATATACAACGCGCTCTCTCAATGGCTTCTATGAATTTTATGAGTAAGAAAAAAAAGATTTATTGAGTTAGAATATGTAGTCTACTTTAGTTTATTCATTTATAAGTACTTAATATATAGAATTGAGTGTTACTAAGCCGAGGTCCATAATATAAAAGTATGTAAATATTAAACACTTACTTAAGTGTTTAAGTACCATCAATAATGCGATAAATGTTTTATAATTGTCCCCCAAATAAAAACGCGAATTTTCGTTCAATGTATCAGCTTTAATTATGCCAAATGTTATTAATATTAGTTCAAGGGGTTAACTGTGAAAGTGTAACAGACGGATTGTCGCATTTATAATATTAGTATGTATTCTATAACATAAACAATCACATTTGAAAGTGCATACCGGTAAATAGCGTAAATATTTGCGAGTAACAAACTGGTAACGTATTGGAAAGTGTGCGTGCGTGCGTCACGGACGAGCGAATGGCATTTGGTCTCCAATCGCTTATGCATGAACCGCGGGCGTAACATGCGACATCGCTGAGTTGTGATTGATTTTAATCATAATTTTTTACGTTGATTTTTAATCAGCAATGTTGTGAGTGAAAACCAGACTAATTTAATAAATGGGAAAGATTGTCTGTCGGACTAATATTGATGAAAATCGTACAATAAAAAGCATTATACAGCGGGATAACATATAGTCTAACAAAATTCCCGTATTGTTTCGGGAACTGGAAAAAGTGAAATTGCATTATTAAGGTTTTTTTAACGCTTAATTTGGCGCAAACGAAATCACGGCTACTGCAATTGTTTTAATATAGCCTGACACTACAATTTTGAACTAACCAAACTTTATTTCATCAAAGGTCCATTAACCATACGACTCCTTTATATTTTTAGGTCTGTTGTAGATGAATATATTTCTAAATTACAATAAATAAATGTAGTAGCATATATAAAGAAAGAAATAACATTTTTTTTGTAATCAAAATTACTAACTCAATATTCCCGCAGCAAACTCTGCCATAAATTCAACGATATTCGGACGATCAGTCTATGGCGATAATTAATTTGTATCAGCTGATTAACTTCTTTCGACTATTAATTATCTCACGTACTTTAAATCTTTTCAGTCTTGACAATTGATGGTATGCGATAAAATGTATTATTAAGTTTTACAAAAGTAAGATACAATTTTGTTCCTAGGTTTCCGAGTACGGAGGCGGAGCGAGAGTAGTCTGGGCAATGTCAGCCGGAGATAGGGAGACTGAGGCGCAAGCCAAGAAGGGTGAAGATGGACAGACCACCGAAGGAAGTAGCCGGGCGGCGACGGCTTTGAAGGAGCATTGGTGTGTTGGATTAAGGATCGTCGAGTTTGTAAGTAAACTATGGTTTTTTATAGCCAACAAGTCAAATACTGAATAAAATTAGAATTGATGATACCTTAGTAACAGATTCTAAACAATAGATATTCTGGGATATCTATTGTATCTATTGTATCTATCTATTGTATCTATCTATTGTATCTATCTATTGTATCTATCTATTGTATCTATTGTATCTATAAGTGATGGAATAAGGCAAAAAGAGGGAGCTCAAGAGGTACAAATAGACCTACAACTACAAAAGAGACTGATGATGATAATATTATTTAAGAGCTTTAATTGAAATAACGATGTAAAGTAGATTGTAGACAGATCCCTAACACAGATGAAAATCTGATATTCAGTAAATGATCAACATTTTGCGGCTTAAGCGTTTATATTGGCGATAGCTTCGTAAGATAATGAAAAGTCATTGGGCGCTTTTTACAATAGCACGAAGGTTTGTTCTATTTGTCGTGTTTCGTAGAATTTTAGATACTTGCAAACTTATTGGTAAAATAAGTAGTGGTAATAAATCCAAAAATTAGGTTTCACCAAAGGATACCAGAAGTATTAATTTTATATATAGTACAATAAGTACGAAACAGCAAAGTAAAACAAAGTAAAGCAAGTAATTAAAATAATATAATGATATATTTATTTGGAACAAAAGAAAATGCATACCTAATTATAATAATTTGATACCATAATAACCGTGTTACTTAAAAACTGTGTTGCAATTATTAGAACCTCCGACATACACAAGATGGAACGTTCTGTAGCAAGATTATTTAATTAAACAACTTTAACTATAGTTGTATTAAAATAGATTTAACAGTAAATTATTGGTTGAAAGTAAAAACTAAATGTATTAGAGTACTATTCTGCAGATGGAGTAAATGTGATAAACAAGTTTAACTTCGATATAGACCACACAAGAATATAGAGATAAATTTCTTAAAATGTTACAATAAAGGAGAAACTGCGAAAACTTATTGAAACTAATGAAAAGTTCAGTTGCGAATTGCGGAAATATTTACCTAATCGTGAAAAGTTAGAAATATAAAAAGTTTGACAAGGTCATCCTGCAATCGACAAAAACATTTAGATTTTTTGGCTCGGGACGGTCAGAATTACGATAATACGAAATTAATTTAATTCGGATATCCCCTATTACTAAAAGGAAAACAGTAATTATATATTACGAACAGTTGTTATATGATAAATATTAAAATAATTAGACGAAGTACCTATATGAGCGAATCGACTCATGTTATGCCATCCTGAAACCTATATTATATATTGAATCATTCAAATAGGATAAACGAGCGTAAAATTTCAGACTTCATACATTTTTTAACGTATTTTTAGCATCGAATTACTATATCCGATAATATGCCATGATTTTTTAAATTAATTTTAAACATGGAGGAATTTTAAATCGATCATGAGCTTCACCATTTAAAATAGCAGAATGCGCTAACTCAGCATGAGTTCAGATTACGAGAGGGGTTCAAAAAGCGCTTTTTAAGGCCGATAGTCTTATTTCCAGATCGATCGTTTGAATATATGGTTGAACGGGCAAAAGGCTCTCAATATTTGAGAAATTTGATCATATAAGTGAATATCGTGCTCGACTGAAATGGCTTCCCAGTCTACGGCGTAACTTCCATACTCTTTCTCATCTCTTTTCTATCCTTTATACTCCTCACACTCCTTGTTACCTTAAGAAACGGTTTAGTTTTCTCGGTTCCTATAGTAACCTTCACATCAATCTCCGCTCCCGCTATTATACTTACTCTTGTTGATGGACCTATCTTATTTTATGTTACAATTTCTTCTTTTTCCAAAGGTTGACAACCTTTAGACCTTTAGGTAGAGATTGCTTTTAGTATTAAGTATGCCTTTGCCGTATGTTTCTGTAATTAAGTTTCTTTCTTTATGTAATTTCTGTAATATAATGTGTGTGCAATAAACAATTTTTATCTATCTATTTCTATTTTAATGTTACATTGATAATAACAATTTCATTTCTTTGCTCGTTGAAGCTTAACCATTTATTTTAAATGATGATGGCTGAACTTATTTATCTTTTACTTTGGATTGATGAGGGGTTGGATGATGTTCGAATACCGGATCAGTAACTTTAAACCGATCGCTTAACTTAACTAAAAAAATATTCATTTCTGAAATTCTCATGATCTGGTTCAGGTCAGCCATCAGTAAATCTTGCATGTGTCAGTTATCAAAACGGATAGTCCACTCTACATTTAGAATTATATATATTTTTTCTATTTACTTAATCGCTGATTATAGCAAAACATTTATAGAATTAGGCGTAACTTTGCGGAGATCCATAATACAAAAGTAATAATAAAAATTATAGTAAAATAATTACTGAGTGTTAAAATTAATACTTAAGCCTAATATAGATGCGACAGTACATTGGAGTTCAAATTTGTCAAGTTGTCAGTAGTTTGTCATTAAAACAATTAATAAACAAATACAAAAGCCTTATAATTGTGAGAACAAACATGTGACAAGAACTTGACATCTACGTTCCGGTGTCCTTGATATGTATCGTGTATAACTATAACTTTAAACAATCACGTTGTTACGTGACTCATATTTAAGTGTTATGCTTGACCCAGAAGTACCTGTACTAGTGTATAGTGTATATAGTACGCGGCAATAAATAATGCACATCGAGGCGTAGACAGAGAAATCGGCTAGATTCTGTCTCAGAGCATTGTCTATACGGAACCGAACTGACCGGTTGTATCGTTCTAGACATTGATGTACATTATTTAATGCCGCGTCCTATACACTAGTATACTACGTGACATGAATTGGGACATTACAATGTGGAATGTTAATGAAAGCCTTTATGATTTAGGTATGCAAATTTTGATATAGTGTCATTTACAATATGTCTTGCAGGCGCGGCGTATTTTACCAGCAGAAGTTTGTTCACCAATCAGTATTACTTTGAGAGTTGGGATTCTAGGTGGCTTTTTCTCAATATTATGCTAGCATAGTCCTGGTACATGTATGACAGCTCTCGGCTCTCGGCGGAAATCGAACCCGCGACCCGCGGAGCTGTAGGCAGGGTCACTACCCGCTGCGCCAATGGGTCAGTCAAACATTATGTAAATTTACCTTGTTTTTAAATGGATTTTCTAGCCGAATTCTGCATCCAAAGCCAATAGCAAAACATAAAACAGACACATAACAATAATATAAATATAGTTAGATATTATCACCTTTAGGTAGAAGCGGAACTACCTAAGCAATATTAAAATGACACAGTAATGATACTAGTTGCGTAGTAAGAACTCATGAACATGCTGATTAAGACCAACTTGTCTTGTTGAAACACGATCCAAACGCGGGAGCATTTGATAATCGTACAAGCCAAGCTTTACAGCAAAACTCCAAGGAAATAGTTAAGGATGTGTAACCTTTAAACCTAAAAGCAAATATGGAAAAGTGGTAAAAGTGAAAACTTAGTTATAGGCCTTGAAATGGGAGAACAAGCATTGGAAGGCAGTATTTTCCATTATACAAAAGTAGAAAACTGGCTTATGTCAAGATGGACTTTCACTTAGTAATTTGTGCCATTGGCCATTTCTTTTTTAATTGAATACTTATTTTATTCTTACTTGAGTTTTAATGGCATTTGCAAAGTATTTCCATAACTGGACGCTTTCCATAAGACAAATAAAACTATGTATTATACACAAATATCGCTGAGCAGAATTTGAAATATAGTAAAATATTTAAAAAAAATATATTTAAAATAGGCAAATTTTCAAAAAAAGTTCTAGATGTCTCATATGTATGAAAAGTGTAAATTTTTAAACTTTATAATAATTGCCACTCTTCAATGGTTACTCTGGTTCTTATGCATGTTATGTACTGTCATTTCCACTATTGGTTCTAAATATTCTTAATTGTTATACTCAACGGTAAAATAAGATCTACGTCAAATTTATATGTCCAGTACTCTTGTATGAGAAAATCTAGCAGTTTACTAACTATTACAATTGTTATTATTCTTATTATAAATGTTAAACACGAAGAAGTTTTAGTTATGAACGTTGTTTTGATATAACAAAGCTTTGAAGTTCAATGAAGATAATATTTTTCATTGAACGACACATCTTCTTTATATAATTACAACTAATTCATTGGTTTGTTGTTCTTCCAGATCCTGGCCGTAATTGCTATAGGCCTGTTGGTAGGAACGCAGTATGCCCCCCAAGTATTACATAACAACATACGTCATATCTCCTTGGTCTACTCTGCTTATTCCAGTAAGTATTCGAACAAAAGCAATAATATCATTTTGCTATAATCGGCGATAAAAGATATGTAATGCTAAGTGTAGATGAACCATTTTAAAAACGCATTCACTACCAAAATTGCTAAGCGGAGGCTTTGCGTCGTGGAATCTATCTCCTGATGATGCATCGGCTACGGAGCGAAACGTTGGTTACAAATAACAATTTCGATCGAACCTTTTTCAATACTTAAGTACTTAGTAATGGCAAAAGATTTTTTGTTTGAAACCTTCAAAGCCATAACCGATCAACCATGAATGCTCAAAATCATAAAAAGTTAAGAACAAACGTAAGGAGGCCAAGACTCGATTAAATGATAGTCGTTAACACCTCGTGAAAATTTAATGTACCTAATACTTGAAAGACTAAAATTACCGCCGTGTGCTATGTGACTGGAATAGACTACCCTCATTTCTTACCGAGCTCTCGTAAAAGGCGACTAAGATCAGTTGATCCGCCATATGGTATTCGGATGAGTAGAATAGACCACGGCTATTTCTTACCGAGGTGTCGTAAAAAGCGACCAAGGTAAGTTGAGGTCAGGCAGGCGGCCAGTTTTAAAATAACTAGCCAAAACATGCAACAATACATATTGTGTAGATCCTACTTACGGTGGGATAAGGGCAGGAGAATGCTGACTTGTAAGACTAGGAATATATTGTAGTTAGTAATAAAATCTTTGATTTCTTACTAAGATCCTTGTGAATAGAATAGTACAGGGATTCTAATATGTATTACTTTTTATCAGGTTTTATCATCATTACCGGTGTCCTGATTATCGCGCGATTGCTTGGCGAATCGGCGGCATGGAGGACTTCGTTAGCTTTTTCTGCTGTTGGCGCCATCTTGTTCATCGCCTCTGCTGGAATCATATTCTATGGTACGTCTTGTTCTATACTAGATCGCGACTATACTAGCAAATGTCCGCGACTTCTCGTACATCGAATTTAATAAAGAGAAAGATCAATTCAAAATGCTTAAAGGCAAAACAAATAATTATGCGCAACTCCTTATTACTGATAAAAGTAATAAATTATGTCGTAAATGCTAGCTTTACTAGACAATTTAAGATGATGATGATATGGTAACAAACTGACAGGTAAATCATACAAAATTCTCAAAAACGCTAGATGCAGTTTATAAATAATTAAGACATTGAAATAAGATTTTCATAACAATATAAACAAGGCATAAATATCATTTACAGTTATTATACGTAAATATTCAATTTGCTTTTCTGAAAGTTGACGCGAGTATTAGTCTTAAGTTTATTGCTTAGAGACAAACACCTTGTATACAATTTTACGCGATTGTTTACCCCGTTTTTATCATATAAATTACAGTACATGCAAACTACACACATTTATGTATAATCTAAAATATACCAGGGTATAATCAAGCTTGAATTATTACAATTACGAAGCCAGCATAAACCTTTATATTACTTATGCTTGATCTCGATGGCCTAAAGTAATTGTAATTTAAACAACATATTATGTAACAATTGAAATTTCTGACGTAGAACTATAATAGAATACTCGTTTTTGAACACTAAAAAGACAATTATATAATATAAAGACAAGAGCAATTGGCGTTCTAATCGCTTAACCACCAATCAACATTTCAAGCATTTTAAGTAATCTTAGGGTATAGGAAATTATAGTAGAGTGAACATGGATGGAAATATTTTTCTTTAAATGTCCATTGTCACATTATTATTTTTTAAAGTTTTCATATGCAAAAGAATGCAGATATTTTTACGTCGTATAAAACAATAAAGATTTACACGTGATATTTTCTAGGCTGTACTCAGTTGACCTTTGCGTGGAAAAATCTAAAAATGTGTTATTATTATTATCTTTCTTTATGGCGCAAATAAGGCGCAAATCACTCTGCTAGTGTCACGTAAAATAGAAAACACGAGTAATGGAATTTAGAATTTGCCTCGAAGAGAATGCATCAAAGGAACTAACTACCTAAAATTGTACAAGAAAACTGTGTTAACATTTAACATCTTTATTTATGACCTGTACAAAAAAAATGTTTTCATGCACTACGTTTATTTCCAGTCAACCATTTTTTAAAAATGACTACGACAATAATCCGTTTACTTTTTTTTCAGATTGGCACAGGTCGTACTATGCTAATGTTCGTCCGAATAAAGGAGCGTACGATCTCATTTTATCATCTGGCGTGTTCGCCATCATCGACGCTGCCGTCTTTCTATTCCATGCCTTCTTCACGTTCAGAAAAGAAGCTGATTATTAGATATAATCTTTTTTTTTATTTACAACTAGTTCCATAATTACAATGTATTTATTTTTTATTCATCATTTTTATTTACTCCAAAAGTATTATCTATTTATAGTGTAATTGTAAAGATGTACATAATTTAAGTTGTCCTGGAGTGTAGCTTGTTTTTTATGTATAAATATATGGTATTGCAAGTTGTCCAGCGACGCAGCTGTTTCTAGATAAATAAAAATCATCGCTTTCGGCCGAGACAGTGCAAGTTATAATTGAAAACGTAGTTACGTATTTTTTTTAATTAGTTATAGAACATAAATCACTTAGGTTAAGGTAATGCGAAGACAATGGTATAAGTTTTATTAGTTATAATAGATAATTTGCAAAAAAAATTAAGGTATGCAAATTTTATTTTGTAAGTTATAAAAATACTAAAACATTCCGTTTTAAAGTTTCAGTGTTGCCAACTTCATTGAGCGGAGTTTTTCTAATACTTACTAATCGAAACCTAGATAGCTTATTATGTTGGTAGTATTATAATTTTCCGATATTTTGTAAAAACAACAGTAACTCCTAATTTTGGTTATAATAAACATAATTCGAGGAGCGGTAAATCGTTCAACAAACCAAAAATATTAGAAAGCCAACGATCAAAAACGAGCAAACCACCGTTGCTAACATAGAGTAACTAATTGATAATTTAAAAAACTAACATACTAAACTATATACTCCCATTTATGATAATTTTCAGAATAAATTGTTTAATAATCACAAGCAGTATTATCTGAATTTGGATATACATTTCTGAAATGTCGCCAAGTTTTAAAACGTAGCAGCAACTAAATTAACAGGATTTTGTGTCGTTTAAATGAAAATTAAAAAAATAAACATTAGCCCACTATGACCTGTACTTATTGAATCAGTAAAAATAACGTAAAATAGCGTGTATAGAATTTGTATTTAATATAATTTTCTAAATAAGAGTTTATGCTATTGAATATTTTAGTTTGTATTTTTAATTGTAGGAAGACCAAAGCAGTAATCAGTATCCGTCCAGTGGTAGTAGGTTTTACTTTACCTATCTTTTCTCTGGTTTCAGATCTTCCCAAATTGTAAGTGTGAACTAAATAATTTAACAAAGTTTTTCGTATTTCTATTAATTTCTTAACGTTTCAATTAATTTTATTCTTGTAAATTTAGTGTAAATTAGTATAAAACATGGTTTTACCATATTTAGTTGTAATACATTAGATTAATCAATATATATTTTATACATATTCAAAGTGTATATTTCGAAATCGTGTTTCACAGACAAAAATAATTCGATAGATAATCTAGAAGCAACGCAAAAAAAGTATGAATAAACATTATTGAAATTTTAATATACAAAAAAAATGTAATTACGTTATTTTTTATTGTATTTAAACACATTGTTAATCCCAAATTTATATCGTTAGGTTTTTTAGAATAATCGCTACAAGATAAAATAATAAACCGGTTATTCTTTTGTTTTTTCATTACTTTTACAGTACTTACTTACATATAATTAGGCTACATGGTTACTTTTGCTCATAGCATGAATTTAAAAAAATAATATATCTGTGAAATACGTTTTTTATTGTATAATTATTGCTTATAATGTAACCCGGCGCTAATGTTACCTTATAATATGCATTCGATTAGAGGTACTCGCGTAATATTGGATGTATATAAATATTATGAAACACATAAATGTTGTGACTCGGTTGTTCGTTTTAAGTATTGTAAGTTGCATTGAATGTATTTTTTTAAATAAATATAATTGCACAATAAATAAGTGTTTCGATTAGAACTGTTCGATTTTTAGTAACTCGTTTCGAATTCCAAGTTAATGACCACCAAAAAAACTCAAGCAACCAGCGATACAAGCGACCTTTTTGAGAGTTTCTGTCTGTCTATTGGGGAGGGGAGGAGCTCTACCATCCCAGCGTCTTCTAGTGAAGAGTCCATCTGATCCAATTTAAATTACTTCAAAATATACGCCCCACGCACGGTTCCTTTAAAGACGCAACCGATTTCTTTAGGCACCTGATTTTCCTGAAACTTCTCATTTCTAGGTTCACGTAGAGAAACATTCGAGAATGACTCTTTCATTTCCCTGTGAGGGGATTAAATTTTTTCTAAAAACCGTCAACTACGAAGTCTGAAATCCAAATTCATAACTGGCAACACTACCAAAACCTAGTTTCTTCAATACACTCCAATCATAAGTTATGTAACACGTAAATCGACGTATTTCATTTCATAAGGTAGAGGTGTTATGCTTGTGAACGAAAAATTATGTCATAAATTACTTTATCGTGTCTTTCTAAAAATAAACTATACGTCAGTATATGACAGCATATGACAGTGAGCAATAAAACCGGATTCCGATATGTAAATATTGTATTAGCATATTTAAAACTTTAGAAAATTAATTTGCTATGAATTCCTGAGGTATTCGTACTAATGACTATATTAATGTATTACGAGCAGACCCGAACTTACTTTGCTCAAATTCTTTTCGGCATTCGCTCTTATATACAAGCAATGCCCCGTGGTTTCACCCGCATCCATACCGATCTCGTGGTAGTGGAAAGTCTACTGGACTATAGATTTATTTAATTATAAAAAATGGTTATCATTAGTATTCTTGGAATAAGAGCTAACTTACCAATAACGGTCGCTACAATGAATTTGTTATGCATTATTTTCTTTCGATTTATATTCTTAAATTCGTAATATCTTTTGATTAAGATGTCGGATTTTAATAATTTAAAAAGTATTTTACAAGTATTAATACAGATTTAATGGGATAAGGATTAATACAGAAATATGAATAAAATTGTTTGATTATTGTCAGCAATTTTATTAAATTTTACTAGTTATATTGGTATAACTGTAATAGTTAGACATATATCGCGGACTCTTTTGTGGATATTGATATGTTCTATAATACTGTAGATCATTTTTTTGTTTTATCATCAATAGTTTCCGCAGCGCACGCGATGAAAGATTTTTACGACTACATCTTTCACACCTTATTACAATTTTATTAGGAATCCCTACTTTTTTTTATATAGCCTTTGTTGCTCAGTGAAGAAGCAGCTTTCAAATGGTAAAAGAATTTTTGAAATCGGTTCAGTAGTTTTAGCGTGAAAACATTACAAACATACACATATACAAACAAACATACAAATCTTTCCTCTTTATAGTATTAGTATAGAAGTATAGATACAGATATGGCGCGCGTTAGGTATAAATTTACGATAACTTCGAACTTCGAAGATATTCATATAAATAATAAAGTGTTAAGAAACAAAATGTTTAGCATGAAATGTATTTAAATTGTTAGAAATTAAATACTGTGTTGTATTAAATAGCTTTAATTGGTAAAGCCTGCACGATTATTTTATTTTATTTAGAATTTGTATACTTAGTATCTTATCCTAAAGATATACCGAATGGCATCTCCCGTTTTTTTTAGCTCTATACAAGAAAAATAATCTCACAATTCATCTCCAACGTTTAAGGCTGTTTTCAATGAAACACAGGCGTCTTGACGTCACGGAATTTTTAAAAAATTACGTCATATTTCAGCTAATTTATACAAAACCATGTCATACCGTAACCTCCAGCGTAAAACACTCGTAAAAAAGCACATGGAAAAATATTATAGTTGGTAGAGACAACATGACACCTCGTTCGGACGGGCGTAAAAAATACGTCGCGTTGAAATTCCGCAATAGGCGTTATAAGAAGTTTATTCGGCCCTAGGTGCCCTAACGCCTAAAATGGAAAACAGCGCGATAAAAATACGTCGCGTTTTAAGTGCGCTGTCGCGTGAAGATATCTGGCCTACCATGAACTCTACCTGTTTTGCTTCTTCATACCATGACGTCTTAAAGACACACACTTTAAGTCGTCGCCGAATGAGCGTTCGGAACGCGTCCTAAAACATTTGAGTAAAAGAGACAGAGTTATCTATAGTTTCTATAACGGATATATATATATAAAAAATCTAGTACGTACGAGCGGTTACAATACACTAGACATGGGCGAAATGTATCCCTGACAAGAAAAGAGTGATATATATCTTTTCGCTCTTGGGATATATATCACTCTTTTATATCTTTAACTCTTTTAGCTCAGTACGGCTTGAGAGTATAAAGCAACTAAGACTAAAAATATATCCGATATATCTTCGGCTCTTTTAGCCCGGACTTAGAACTCAGTAAGGCGGTATTGTACTTTTTTATTTATTATATAAATTATGCTACATATTTTCTTTATTTTTTATTTTTTTCTTTTTATTATGTACACTATTATTTACACTTTTCTGATATGTACAGGTGAGGATGACTTCTTCCCACTAAGAATGGAATGTAAATAAATAATCGTTCGCGAATTAGTGATTTTTTTTTTGGTACATTTGCATCCAATTAAGCATTTTATGTCTTTGACATAAAGCACAAAAAAGCTGAACGCCGGCGCGTGTTGTCGTTCCGAAAATCCGTAGTTTACATTTTTAATACAAATATGCAATAGAGTTATTCGTATCTCTCTTTGACATGTAAATTGCTATATAAGCTCATCTCTTTCACTCTAACTCTGAACGAGCCGTAACTCATCACGAAAATTGACTCTTAAGATTAAAGATATAGATATATAATTGAGACACATGCGAGCTAGAGAGTGATTATATCTTCTGGAGAGATATATATCTTTCTTGTCATTAGCTCGCGAGCTACTCAACTCTACAATACACGAAACAACCACTATTATTTTTTATTAATTAATTTTCTTTCCATTGTAATTTTTATTGTGATAAATCTAATGTCAAAAATTTAGTTTGGACGAATCTGGATTAAATAGCTTGGGACAAATATAATCTGGGTAAGCTAACCCGGAAGGGTTCACTGAGAGTATTTATTCAATTTTCGCAAAAATAAATAAAATCGTTATTTCACCAATGTCTATTTTAGTAGATATATGACTTCCTTTCTTAATTTAAGAACTAAAACTATTGCATTTAAAACTGTAAATAAATCATAACCTTGAAAATAAAACTGGCACGCTAAACAATTTATAAATATAACCTATAAGAAAAACAACAGTTTAATTTTTGCTATTCCTATGAACATTTTTTATCTTAAATATATCAATTTATATATGACTTACCTTTTCCGCTTTCGCCAAATATATCCACAATTTTCTCCATGTAGAGAACTTCTTTTGGTCACTGAAGTTGTATTGCATTTCCTTAGATGCATATCTTGTACTTAGCGGTGATCGGTAATTGCAGTATTCAGTATTTTGTAAATCCGGCGGTGCGTCAATAGAAAACATTTTAATTTCAAGTTTAGATTAATAATAAATAAAATAAGGTCAATCGCTGTTAACACTTGACAGATGACAAGCGACTGAAGAGAAGAGCGAAACAAATATGGCGTCGATTTCGGCGCGAGAATTGAATTGTGATAAGAAAGGTTATCGCGCAAATGATGCAATTTGAAATAATTGATTACTGTTACTAAAGTAGAACATCTTCTTGTTTACTGGCTCAAATTTAAAGTATTGTCTGTTCAAGTTTGCTTTTACTTTTGAATCGACAAATAATAATGAATCTTTCAATGGTTGGAAAAGGTGATCTTTAAAGTAAAGTAAAGTAACAGTTACATGCCCACTGCTGGGCTAAGGCCTCCTCTCTCCGTTTCTGAAGAGAAGGGTTGGAGCTAAGACCTACCACGCTGCTCCAATGCGGATTGGTAGGTTACACATATCTTCAGATTTCTCTAGAGATATGCAGGTTTCCTCACGATGTTTTCCTTCACCGAAAAGCGTGTGATAAATTGCAATTATCAATTAGACACATGAGTTTTAATAGAAAAACTCATTGGTGCCTGCCCAGATTCGAACTCGTGTTCCCCTTGAAAGAGTCGCACGGTCTCACCGCTAGGCTATCACAGCTTAAAGGTGATCTTACCGAGATGCAACTCGGCGGTCACTTTTTTCAATAATAATTTAAATGATACAAAATTTGGTAACAAATTTAAAAATCTTTCCTGTCATATGTGGCATATCACTCTGCCAGTGTCACGTAAAATGGCAAACACACGAGTAATGGAATTGAGAATTTGCCTCGAAGAGAATGCACAAAGTGAACTAAGCATACTTTTTATTTCTTTATTAAACTTGTGTAAAGTAAACTGGCCTGGCCGAAGTTTTGCGGTTCGATTCCGGGAACATATGGCTGCGTTTAGGAATAATAAACCACAAAATTCTAATTTTGCAAAACATTTGCTAGAAAGCGGTCATAAAGTGCCTAATGACCATTCATTTCATATTCTCCACACTTGTGATAAGGGACTCCGACTCAATACGTTAGAGCAACTTGAGATAATAAAAAATAACAATGGTCACTTAATTAACGAGCAAGTAAATGTATCTAATTCCGTTTTACTGCATGTGTTCGGAGGGGAGGGTATTGGTAGGAGTTGAACTATTTAAGACTGCTTGTATGGGTAGCGCGGCGCAGTACGATTTTTGTCGAGATTGTGGTGGTGGGTGTGTGTGCTGCTTTTGTGTGCGTTGTTGCTGGTGAATTGCGCCTTGGGGTGCATGTTATGGCTTGTCCTGCATATATAAGATGCGTAGATCTTGCCTGCTTCATACACATTGGCTTTGCATGCATTCACTTAACCCGTGCGGATTATAGCAAAGTAGTTAGTTCTGTTATATTGCTTGCAAAGGTGATAGTGACCGTGTGTAGTGCTTGTGTATTGTGGTGGCAGTGGTTGTGCATGTGTTTTTACGAATTCTGCATGTATCGGGTAAGGAAAAACGGATAGTCCACTATACATTTAGCACTATATATTTTTTCTACTTACTGTATCGCGGATTATAGCAAAATAATTTTATTATTACTTTTGTAAATAGTTTATTCTGAGTATATTAGAAATATAACCTATGAATTACAAAGTTATTGCTTATTACAATTTATTACATTTTCAAGTTGTACTATTGCGTTGTTTTGTTAATTTCTTTCAATATTGTTTATAGTTACTGGATATTGTTTTTAGGGCGAAGTTTAAAGATAAGACACGATAAACAACTCTAAACAACATATTTTTATATTAGATAACTGTATACAATTCATACACTTTAAATTAGTTAAAATAACTTATGTTATTATTGTGAAGGAAGTTTATTATAAATCTTGTTTATTTTTTTCTTCTCTCTGGGATGCTCTTGAAACAGCATCTTAGTTTTTCGTCAAAATAAAATGACCTGTATTTCATTTTGACGAAATAATATAGCATAGTAAGTATATTTGCATATACATTGGTACTATAGAAATAAAACTACTTTATTTATATTTCAAAAATGATTAGTTAATTGAATACATTTCCAATACAATTTTGTTAAATATATTAAAAACAAGGTTTTTAATCTCCTTGAGTAAATAGACTATAATAAATAGACAATATTTTTAATTCATATTAGGATAACAGCGTAAAGGATTTTTGAAAATTAAATAAAAATGCATTTATTTACACACTTTATTTCTTCTTATACATCATCTGAATACTTATAAAAAAATACTTTGTTATATTCTTCAGCACGATCTCGGGGGTTGGTATAAATCTCAATATACAAATAATTAATACACAGACTGTATATCTAACTTTTTTGAATAAAGCTTTTTATAAACTATATTTAAAAGTATATCTCGCTTTAATATTTTTTCTTAAATCTTTGTTAATATAATCTAAACAGGATATAGGAATATCTATGAAAATTTTAATAATTTAAAACTTCCATTCATATATTTATTATAAAGGTTACGAAAGAGCTTACCTTATGGGCTTGTAACTATCTGGTCTGACCCGATTGAATAAAACCTGAGTATAGCCAGTTTTTTTACATTAACTGTTTAAAAACTCACGATAATAATTTATATATTGTGATTGTGTGTGTATAACAAAAATCCGTGGAATCAAACAAATGTGACTCATAAGAATCGCTAACTTATCACTCTATCCGAAGAAGAAAGTCACATTTCCTATTCTTATATATGGGAGTTATGACTTTGTTCTTCGGATAGGGCGTTATGTAAAAACATTTAAACATACACAGATACTTTAAAAAATACAAACAATTTTAAATTTAAAGCATTCTGTAAATAATTTATTGTTATTTGTCTATTTATCAAACGTATTTTAACAAAATTTATACAAATGTTCAACAGCTTTATACCTGCCCTATACAAACTATCTCCATTGATATGCAAAAAACTCAGTATTTACGCTTTAGCTTTGAGAGACTTCATCATTTTCTCCAACTTCATGGCTTTCTGCATGTCACCTTTGATTTTCAGTTTCCCCATCATGAACGCGGTCGCCGGTTTTAACTTACCTGTAATGATTTATGATTTATAGAAGCAGGCGTTACTTTGCGGAACTCCATAATACAAGCAATATACACACACATGTAGCAAAACGGAGGGAAGGGTATTGGTGGGGGTTGAACTATTTAAGACTGCTTGTATGGGTAGCGCGGCGCATTACGATTTTTGTCGTGGAGCCTATCCTCCTGATGATGCTTCGGTTTCGGGGCGAAACGATCGTCGAGATTGTGGTGGTGGGTGTGTGTGCTGCTTTTGTGTGCGTTGTTGCTGGTGAATTGCGCCTTGGGGTGCATGTGGTGGCTTGTCCTGCATGTATAAGGTACGTAGATTTTGCCTGCTTCATACACATTGGCTTTGCATGCATTCACTTAACCCGTTCGGATTATAGCAAAGTAGTTAGTTCTGTTATATTGCTTGTTACCTGTAATATTTTTAAAATTCTTAGGATATATACTTTCCGCTGCGATAGCCGAATATTGAAACCGTGTTACTCTTTCTATGAGTCACGAGTTCAAAGCCCGAGCGGATACCAAATTACTTTTCAATTGAAATTTAGGTGTCTAATTGATATTTACAATTTTTATCACACGTGTATCGGTGAAGAAAATCATAGTACGGAAATCTGCGTATCTAAGAAGAATGAATTAATGAAAATTGGATATATGGAACGTACCAATGTGTATTTTGTATACAGGTAATGAGGGGGGGTGGGGGGTGAAAATCATAAAAATATCAGTCGGTATGTCGTCAGTCCATCTCGTATTGGGGGGTCTACCGACACTGTGTTTTTATATGGAACGTACCAATGTGTATTTTGTATACAGGTAATGAGGGGGGGGGGGGATCGAAAATCATAAAAATATCAGTCGATATTTCGTCAGTCCATCTCGTATGGGGGTCTACCGACACTGTGTTTTTATATGGAACGTGCCAATGTGTATTTTGTATACAGGTAATGAGGGGGGGGGGGGGGTTGAAAATCATAAAAATATCAGTCGGTATGTCGTCAGTCCATCTCGTATGGGGGTCTACCGACACTGTGTTTTTATATGGAACGTACCAATGTGTATTTTGTATACAGGTAATGAGGGGGGGGGGGGGGGTTGAAAATCATAAAAATATCAGTCGGTATATCGTCAGTCCATCTCGTATGGGGTCTACACTGCGTTTTCCGGTGCGGGGTCGCCATTCCAAGACCTTAAGACCTTAACGCCCATCTGTTAACCCCCGCACTGTGTGCCGCCCATCGCCACTGCAGCTTCGCTGAGCTGAGCTATATCGGTGACTTTGGTTCTTCTACGGGTCTCATCATTTCTGATTTGAGCACGTTGATGTACTCTGAGCCTTCTTATGAGGCCCATAAAAGCGCTGTAGGTTGTCAGAGAGCTCCTCTTGACGACACTCGACCATTAGATACTGATTTCTACGTCGTGTGCTAAGCTAATGTATGGTGAATATCTGCCGAGCTAAAATAATATTTCACCGCGTTCGCAAATTTTTATAGTACGTTATACAATATACCAAATTTAATGAAAATGTATTATTACTTACCAGCGAACATGTCAGCGAAGTTGTTGCTGTCCATCGTGAGGACAGCGTCTGGTGGGTTTTTGGGTTCACCCTGCCCGCACGCACCGTCGCCATTCTTCAGGTCGAGATGCCAGACACCCTCCTCTTTACCTGAAATGTATTATAAATAAAGGATTTTTTTTTATAAAACTAAACATATTGGGGAGTAAACGTCTCCTCCAATTGAAGAAATGAAAGCTTAGATCTTCACGCATCAGAACAGCGTGAAGTTCTAAGCCAGTGATTCCCAAAGTGGTCTATATCGACCCCTAGGGGTTTATGACAACTTGCAAGGGGTCTACGTCAGCGAAAAAAATTTTGTGGGTCCATGAAATGAAAATGGGGGTCCACGATAGTAGATCTCAACACATACACTGATAGTACCTATTTACTTACATCATACTATCTTATAATATCAAAACATATACATTATTTATAAAAGTACATATGAAGTAAAAAAAATATTATATATGTTTATAAAATTGTATAAGTTGTTGGATTGTATTCGTTTTATGGTCGCAATACATTTTAAACTTGTAAAAACCTGAGAGTCGCAGTCTCAGAGCTTCGCTAACTTGTACTGTTATATACATATATTTATTATCCCACAACTGGGCATAGGCTCTACGTTTGTTTGAAGAAAAGGGTTGGAGCTCAGACCTACCACGATGTTTTCACCGAAAAACTTGTGTTAATGCTAATATCAATGGGGCGCATAAGTTTACATTTACAAGAGAAACTCATTGGTGCCTGCCCAGGTTTGAACCCGTGACGTACTTCAGTTCTGTCACCCATAACACAAGTATTATGTAACTTACTTTAGGGACGGACGACCGTGTCTGTAATTGTCCCATATATATATTTATGTTAAAATTATTTTACTTATTATTTTATATTATTTACCTTTAACATTGAACTGGAATACCGCTTGTGTCTTTTTCACCAATTCAGGTGTTATAACTTTGCCGATCGTTGTAAATAACTGTGGTATTTGCCCTTCTGGTTCGCTCTGTAATTATCGGATTATAAATATATTATACAATTTTTTAACAATTCATTAAAACACTCATTATATAACGATATATCGCCTTTTTACAAGTACAACGTGTAATCTCATAAGAAACGTTTTTTTTAAATATCTTTTTTGGCTTATTTTCAGAAAAAACATTAATTACCGCAACAATTTAATTGTTTTTCCACCGTAAAATTATGAATATTTTAAAATTTATCAACACTTTAATGTTTAAAATTGCTCTGTAAAGTTGTATTTGACAAATATCACGTTGTTCTTCTAAATAGGCGATATATCTAGTTCTATTAAAAATATATTCTTAAGCGTTTAGTCTGTTATAGTCTGTAAATTATAAATATTAAAATATAGTCTATGGTTTAAATTATTATTTATTTATTAAAAACTTCACCGACGAAGATGTTACCTAACTCATCTTGTGAGGTAAAAATATACATTGTACAACAAATTCAACAATCGAAGCATGCAATAACATATCTAAAATAATGTATACAGAAAATACACAAAAAAATTATATATATAATATTAGGTTTACTTAATCTGTAAACTAAATTTAACTATTTTTATAAACTGAAGTGGTTGAGTTAAAATACAACTAAGGCCGAGTTCTCACTAACAGAAATCTGTAAACAGATTTGTTTACATACCATAATATCGAAATAAAGTGCCTGTTGATGTTGTTTACTAAACCATTTGTTAAAAATTTGTGTAAATTTATTGTAAAATAAGTTAAAAGTGTCATTATTTTTGTTATATCCTTAGTTTTATTTCATCATATTATTATGTATTTTGTACTACTTTTTTGGTAATGAATTTTATAACTAAATTGTAATTGTCAATTAAGTTATTTGTACAAGAAATATATTATTATATTTATATTGACTGGCCCGTTGGCACTGTGGGTAGTGACCCTGCCTTTAGCTCCGCGGGTCGCGGGTTCGATTCCCGCCGAGGGTCAACATTTTCTATAAACAATTTGTTGGTTCTTCGAGCCTGGGTGTGTATTTGTATTTAAGTTATGTATTTAAACTTATATATGTAGTATATCTACCAGTTGTCCGTCACCCATAACACATGTATTAAGTTACTTTGGGGACGGACGACCGTGTGTGTAAATGTCCCATATATTTATTTATTTATTATTATCTTTCCATAATATAAAACGACTCTTTGAACCAATTTCCCTAATTCTTTTTTTATAATATTCCTTGATACAGGAGGATGGTTCTTATGAAGATAAAAATTTTCTTTTTGGTAGTTAGCTAATTTGGTCCATCTCTTCGAGCTAAATTCTAAATTCCATTTTTGCTTTATCGTAATATGCCATAAAACAACTTTTGACTTCGGTCACTTTAATATACAGCGTTATTTTGCACGTTTAATATTAAAGTGACTGAATACGACAAAATACTTTTTGTGTGTATAATATTAAAGTTTTATTAATTGTCCATTAACAATAAAATATGCAAATTAGTGGTCATAGATAAATAATCAAATCCAATTAAAATGATCTCAATTCAGACCTTTTTCTCGGCTTCTTTATATTCCTCGGGGACTTCTAAAAAGAAGTCAAGTAACAGATTGCTCACATTACCTGCGAACAAAGACGAGGGTAACGTTGGTATAAAAGTGTACTTTAAAAAAACGGAATCAACATCAATTGAATGTTTAAAAAAATTCAACAAGGCAAAGCAATTTAGTACTGTAATCCTTTAAGGATAAAATATCATTTTTTACAAATTAAATTTATATTATAAATAAGTAAATTATTAATAACAATGTGTACATAGACTATAAATTGAGTAACGAAGACTTTTTGTTCCGACAGATTGTTCGTGCGGGCTTTAAGTAAATTTTGTTTTGGACTCTGATGAAATAATATAAAGTATTTTTTTTATTGAAATTAAATTTCAGATAATTTTTTATTGTAAATGTACCGAAAAATGAGATTATTAAGATAAGATATATTAAAACAATAAAACATATTACATATTTATTTTATTGGATTAGAAATATCCTATCGAGGACATTTACGCCTTTTAAGTCCGTATTCTGTACTCAATATTGATGAAAAAAAAAACATGCTTTTGATGAGAAGATTTTGGAGAAAATTTAGGTTTTAAGAAAAATCAACATAAATCTTGAATATCGATGTCTAAGATTGTGTAATATTTATTTAAATTTCCAAAACGACTGAATTGAATTGAAAATACTTTCAATGAAGAGTTAAATAAAAAAACCGGCAAAATAGGTATTATCATATGGCATTTATTCTACAAGTATAATTAAAAAAAAATAGTAAAAAGAAATTGTCTATGACCACTTAATTTTTTTGCTTTGATCGAGATATCATATCTACAGCATTGAATTATTTCTTAAAGCGCTTCGATTATTTCTGCATTAAAAAATTTGTTTGATTTTTTTTGGGTGACCTACACTTTCGTGATAGACGTGTGATAAGTAAAAAATTAGTGAATTTACGGTTTGTTATTATATCACTGATATGAATATGCCTCATCTCTCATTTAGACCTACCACGCTGCTCCAATGCGGATTGGCAGTTACATATATCCCTAGAATTCTCTAGAGATATGCAGGATTCCTCACTATGTTTTCAGTCACCACAGCGTGTAAAAAAGGAACGGTCTGTCAATCCCACTGCTGGGCATTGGCCTCCTCTCTCAATTTCTGGAGGGAAGGATTGGAGCTAAGACCTAGCACGCTGCTCTAATTTGGATTGGTAGGCTACACATATACCTAGAATTCTCTAGAGATATGCATATTCCTCTCAATGTTTTCCTTCACCGAGAAGCGTGTGATAAATTGCAATTATCAATCAAACATAAGTTTTAACAGAAAAACTCATTGGTGCCTGTTCGGGGTTTGAACCCGTGACCCCCCTCGAAAGAGTCGCACGGTATATCACAGCTTGCGATAAATTGATACCAAAGCGTGTGAAAAATTGGAAATATCAATGCGACGTGCGATATTTCCATAGTGTTATTAAACATAGACTAAGATAGTTATGGATAGTTCTGCAGGCCTACCATGAACTCTTATTGCGACTCAATTGAAGACGTAAACGACGACCGCGAACCGCTTTCTTTTCGTACCTTGAAGTGTGAATTGCATTGGGGTCGTAATGTTTGAAAAGGATAACGTTATATGAACTATAGATAACTCTGTCTCTTTTACTCACATGTTCTTAGGACGAATGCCGAACGCTCATTCGGCAACAACTTAGGTGTGCGTCTTTAAGACGTCATAGTATGAAAAAGCAAAACAATTTTGTTTACGACTTCAATTGAGTCGCATTAAGAGTTCATGGTAGGCCTGCAGGAGTACTTTAATAGTGTATTTTCTGAAAGTTGACTCGACACGACCATAAGACGCTTTATCGGGATCTTAAGAAGCTGGCATAGTGTTCCCGTAGCGCTGAGACTCAATAAGATATCATGATTCCCTTGAATTCAAGTGGCACAAGATCCCTTGATGAGACTTAGGTATTGCAATAAGATCATGATTTATACTAAACATTCCATACATTTCCTTTAATACGGTATATTTATTCCTTTAAAATACAATAATATCTTTATTGACTTAATGTGTGCGTCTTTAAGACGTTATGGTATGAAAAAGCAAAACAATTTCGTTTACGACTTCAATTGAGTCGCAATAAGAGTTCATGGTAGGCCTGCTGTTAGTGCATATGAGAAGATAGGAAAGCCTTACACGCGCGCATAATATTTATGACGTGTTTTTAATTTAAATATTTTGAATTTTTATTAGCACACTCTCAAAATGTTTTTGCAAAAGTATAATTAGCTAGGAATATGCAATTTGATCCAACCAAAACCAATCTTTAGATAATGAGCAAAAAGAAAGTGACACATAAGTAGTCTCAATTGCTTTCTTTTTAGAAAAGTAATACTAAAATTATTTTGCTATAATCCGCGATAAAGAACGAATCCTGCATGTATCGGGTATGAAAACGTACGAGTATAGTCCACTTCACATTTAGCATTATATATATTTTCTATTTACTTTATCGCGGATTGTGGAAAATAATTTCTTTATTACTTTTGTATTATAGATCTCCGCAAAGTAACGCTTAATTCTATAAATGCTTTTTTTTATAGACACATCTAAGGCTGACTCTAGAATATTAACTCTATGGATATTTCCCTTGCAATACAAACCTTTTCCGCATAACGAACGGCAGAGGTGTGGTACCGTCGTATTGAGGCGGAAGATACCGTCGCTTTGTGTTGACTCAACGAGGCCGGATCGTCCAAGAAACCGTCCAAAAGTAGATTATCCACGTTCTCTACGGTTGGAATAGGGCATTTGACTAACATTTACCAAGGATTTCCTTTCATATTTGTATCCTAATTTACCGTCCGGTATCCGGCAGAATAGAATAGACCACCCTCGTTTCTTACCAAGGTGTAATAAGGGGTCACTAAGGTAAATGCCGTGTGGTATCCGGCTGTATAGAATAGACCACCCACATTTCTTACCGAGGTGTCGTAAGAGGCGACTAAGGTAAATGCCGTGTGGTATCCGGCTGTATAGAATAGACCACCCACATTTCTTACCGAGGTGTCGTAAGAGGCGACTAAGGTAAATGCCGTGTGGTATCCGGCTGTATAGAATAGATCACCCTCATTTCTTACCGAGGTGTCGTAAGAGGCGACTAAGGTAAATGCCGTGTGATATCCGGCTGTATAGAATAGACCACCCACATTTCTTACCGAGGTGTCGTAAAAGGCGACTAAGGTAAGTTGACGTCACGCAGGCGGCCGGTCGTAAAATACGTAGCCAAATCATGGGACAGCATGTTTGTATCATGTGCCGACCCCATAGTGGGATAAGGGCAGGAGAATGATGATTTGTATCCTAATTTACGAGTTAATTGCTTTTGTAATTATTTAATATATTTTGTTTGAAGAATATAGCTTCTGGGAAGTCATTCTACTAAGAGGACTGTCTTGAGTATTCCGGTGGTGAAATGAACATTGAACATGGGGACTGAACATGATATCGATAACGGAATTTAAGTGTAATATTCATAAACCTAGTAACCTTATATTTATTATCTACGCACATGTTATATTTAAAGTCCGAGAATTGGCAAAAAACAACAGTTTAAGACACATGGTAAGAGTGATAACTGAATAACTTAAAATGTAAAATTTGTGTGTAAAATTTAGGTTCTTTTACAAATAGTACGTATACCTTTTTTTTGTGAGAGAATGTTGAGCGACCGGCTATACTCACGTCTTATTTTATCGGATGAGCCCAACTAGTTTCAAGCCCATACAGGGCTCTTATTCATGAGCTCTTTACGCGACGTTATAGGCGTATAACGCCGCGTATGGGCTTGAAACTAGTCGGGCTGATCCGATAAAATGAAACGCGAGTATAGCCGGTCTCTAAACATTAATTATAAATATATCATTTTATTATTTTTTTTTTTGAGCTGTGATAGCCCAGCGGTGAGATCGTGCAACTCTTTCGAGGGAAACACGAGTTCAAACCCGGGCAGGCACCAATGAGTTTTTCTATTTAAACTCATGTGTCTAATTGATAATTGCAATTTATCACACGCTTTTCGGTGAAGGAAAACATCGTGAGGAAACCTGCATATCTCTAGAGAATCTAGAGATATGTGTAACCTACCAATCCGCATTGGAGCAGCGTGGTAGGTCTTAGCTCCAATCCTTCTCTCCAAAAACGGAGAGAGGAGGCCTTAGCCCAGCAGTGGGCATAGTAACAGGCTGTTACTTTACTTTACTACTTTATATCATTTTTAGTATTCTACTTAAATGCGTAAACTTTAAAAAAAACTTTCAGAGTCCATAGATTTTTTTTTACGATGAGTAGAAGAGGACTGAGAATAATCTCTAAAGATTTTAGTAAAAAAAAATTTGTTGACTATTGCGCAAGAAATACTGTCATTTTGAGATTTTCATTTATTGTAGTGGATAGCACATTTGCTTACTTATTATCTTACTCTCGCTTCAATCTAACAAAGCACAAGGTCAAAGAGCCATATCCACGCATTCTTATCATCAATGTAAGCCTCCACGGTATAATAGGCTTTCTGTATCAGCCTTTTTTAACAGTATTTTTAAATTGCTGTAATGGCAAAGTTAAAATTGATTGTGGAATTTTGTTATAGAATCTTATACCCAAACCCACAAACGACTTACGTACTCTTACAAGGCGCAAAGCAGGAGCCGCAAGCTTATGTCGGTTCCTACTTTGTCTATTATATACATCGCCAATCTTTTTATAATTATGTATATTTTTATGCGCAAAAATCAAATTGCTAAAAATATACTGTGAATCTAACGTAAGAATACCTGTTTCCTTGAACTTCCATCGCAGGGACTCCCGCGGACTCAAATTACGTTATAATTCTAACACGCCTTTACTCGACGCAATTGCAACCTGTTTTTAACTACTACTGATGTTGAAATTTGACTTATGAATTAAGTTATTGTGTTAATATTGTTCACTTACTTGGATCACAAGCGTATGGTGTGAGATCTTTAATGCCGACTCCTTTGAGCACATCTTCATCGATTTCAAATTTCCCCGTATACTTCTTGGGATCTCTGCAGATTTGACAAACGGTACTGGTATATACCCAAAATTTGAAGGTTTGTTGGCGATAAAAAGCCGTGATAGCCCCGCAATGACACCGAGTGACTCTTTCGAAGAGTGAGGGGTTCAAACCACTCGCAGGCACTAACGAGTTATTCTTTTAAAACTTATGTGTCTAATTGATATTGTAATTTAACCAAGGTTTTTCGATACAAAAAACATTGTGTGGAAAGGCATATATATAGCATATTTCTAGAGAATTCCGGGGATATATGTGTAACCTACGCAATACGCAATGGAATCTACAACAGTTCTCTTCAACAACGGAGAGCGGAAATCTATGCCCAGCAGTTACTTTAGTGGTGATAAGTAAAATCTTAAAGAATTTACAAAATATAAAGAAGCACAGCAGGCCTACATTGAACACTTATTGCGACTCAATTGAAGCCGTAAACGACGACCGCGAACCGCTTTCTTTTCGTAACATGAAGTGTGAATTACATTGGGGTCGTAATGTTTGAAAAGGATAACGTTATATCAACAATAGATAACTCTGTCTCTTTCACTCACATGTTCTTAGGACGAATTCTAAACGCTCATTCGGCAACAACTTAAGGTGTGCGTCTTTAAGACGTCATGGTATGAAAAAGCAAAACAATTTCGTTTACGTCTTCAATTGAGTCGCATTAAGAGTTCATGGTAGGCCTGCAGGAGTGCTTTTAATAGTGTATTTTCTGAAAGTTGACTCGACACGACTATAAGACGCTTTATCGGGATCTTAAGAAGCTGGCATAGTGTTTCCGTAGCGCTGAGACTCAATGAGATATCATGATTCCCTTGAATTCAAGTGGCACAAGATCCCTTGATGAGACTTAGGTATTGCAATAGGATCATGATTTATACTAAACATTCCATACATTTCCTTTAATACGGTATATTTATTCCTTTAAAATACAATAATATCTTTATTAATATTATAATGCGAAAATCTGTTTTTATTAAGTTTTCACGTTTAACCCCTCAAACGTCTAGTAAGCATCATACAAATTCAATTTTGAAAAATCAAAACGTTTCCGTCACCTACAATAAATGTAAGTTATTATTATAAAATGATTTATTGTATTCAATGGGGAATTTAATAACGAAGAAAATGGTATACTAATATAGTATAATTATTATATAGTAAATAACATAATCTAAAAATGAAGGTAAAAAATTCGTACACCGCCTGCTTCTTATCGGTATCGCTAGAGAATGAATGAATAAACGAAATTTGGTATGAAAGTAACGGCCTTTACTATCCCACTGCTGGGCTAAGGCCTCGTCTCTCCGTTTTTGGAGAGAAGGATTGGAGCTAAGACCTACCACGCTGCTCCAATGCGGATCGGTAGGTTACACATATCCCTAGAATTCTCTAGAGATATGCAGGTTTCCTCACGATGTTTTCCTTCACCGAAAAGCGTGTGACAAATTGCAATTATCAATAGACACATAAGGTTTAATAGAAAAACTCATTGAAATCCCCTTGAAAAAGTCGCACGGTCTTACAGCTGGGCTCTCACAGCTCAAAATTTGTTATAATTGAAGCTATACATATAGTATAATAAGTTAAACATATTAAAACCTTTTAAAAAAAGAAAAGCTTTTATAAAAAATTGCTCTAAAAAATTTGTTCAAGTGGGTTAAAAAAAATTTTTTAAATTTAATTTGCCAGATTCCACCTTCACATACATACAAGGCAAATTAAATAAAGTTTTTAATCAAAGTCTTACTCGCAAAGCATAACGTAGGCTGCGTCGGAGACAATCTCAGGCTTGCGACTTGTGGACGTGTCTCCGGTCAGCATCTCAATAGCGGCAGTTGCGATCGCTGTGGATTTATATATCACATCTCAACTATGTACATTCAAATTCAAAACTTTCTTAATTCAAGTAAACCATACAGTTGACTATTTAAAACCAAATTTACTTTATAATTTTTGTTTTTAAATTTGTTTTTAATTTTCAAAAAAATTGTTTATAATTTTACATCTGCTTGGTAGGAAAATTGTCAGAATTATTATTATTAAATTACAAAATAAATATAATTTAACAATATTATTATTTTTCGTTTATTATTTTTATTATATTAAGAATTATTTTTCATTGTTTACTTCAATGTGCTATAAAAGTGTTTTTTTTTTTTAAACTTTGATTTATTATAATTACTTTAAATCCATTTTAACTGCTGATTTAGTGTAGTAAGATGTTGTATAGTTTGCTTAAAAATCGGTAACTTGGTCTAGGTTTACTCGCTTTCATCTTTACTTAAGGAGGTAGAAGTTGTGCGAATTAAAGTCTCACTGTGTACAAATATGTGAAGTTAAGAAATTATACAAACCAGTTTTAGGCCACAGTGCATTAACACCAATGTTGTAAGGCTTAAATTCTTCACTCATACCAAGAACACACATTGACATGCCATACTTTGCCATCGTATAGGCCACGTGGATCGAGAACCTTATAAAAAAATCACCTAAAAGTTAACATTTCAGAATCTAGCTATGCTTATAATTGTGCTAGATTATCAATCAATGAGTTTTTTAACTGGCAATATTCTTTTAGCCCTAAAAACTCTTACAGAGTCACCAGGACGAACAGACAAAATAAAGAGTTCTGCAGATAATTAGATTTACTGATATATATCAATCAACAAGTGTCAAAACTCATGATAAAAGGTAAGTAACTCTCGCCTTTCTCTGTTTTTGGAGAGACAGGTTGAAGCTAAAACCCACCATGCTGCTCTTGTGTAAACCTAGAATTCAGAATAAAAAGCTCCAGAATTCTCTAGAAATTTACAGGTTTCCTCATGATGCTTTCTTACACGAAAAAGGTTGTTTAAATTGCAAATATCAATAAAAGACATAAGTTTTAGTGCCCGGGTTGGTAAATTGATGACACTCCGGTAGCTTAACACACTTGTAATGCATAGATTCCAAATATCATGATTGATTTTTGTGGGTTATCTATCATATTATATTTATTATATAATGAATACTCATTTTACTACTCAGAATTTATACTTACCAATAAGGATTCATATTTAAAGGAGGTGAAAGATTAAGAATATGTGCATGATCACTGTTCTTCAGTAATGGTAAGCAGAGTTTTGACCTGAAAATGATTATACATAAATAGATTTAATATAATATAATCTCAATAAAGAAGTAACGGCAAAATAGAAAATATAAAAAAATATATATTACTTATTATATAATAAATACTTAAAGCTGTCCACTTGTTACTTGCTGATTTACAGAAGATTTAGAAAACAATATATAAGTTTAAATTAGGACAGATGTGGTCAGAGGTTTAAAGTGCCATAGGAAATTAACTAGGGCAAAAAACAATGTTCTTCACTATTCACACTTCACTCAACACTATTTCAGAATAGCATAAATAATGAAAAGAATATTTCAAATCAATAAATATTTACATACAAATCTACTTACGCCAAAAAAGTTCCTCTAGTATTAATATTGTGCATGAGGTCATATCTCTTCATATCAGTCTGTCCTGTCCCAGTGAGGGAAATAGCTGAAGCATTGTTCACCAGGATGTCAATACCATTAAACTAAAGATTCAAAAATTAAGGTAAGCTTAGCTAAACTTTCTACTATAAACGTTATAATTTTTATTACATTTTTTAATAATAAAAAATATAGAAATGTAAATACATTAATTTTGCTAATATATTACCTTAAAGCCATATTGCATTTTATAAACTATGGTTTTAAGAGTAATACATGTGCCATACTACTGAATTACTTAACAAGGATGTAATGTATTGTCATGATGACATGTAACTTTTTGTCTAGGGGAATACTAAAGATAGATGTAAAGCTCATATAAACAAAACATACAGTGAAACAGCAGATTCTACACAGATTTGAACTAGTAAAACTAAACTTACTTGATAAATCTATTAGAAAACTAAGATTTGGACACCTTGATCATATAAAAAAATACATATTATTATGACTAAAAGTCATAGTAATATGTATTTTGAGAGAACTGATTGAATAACATAATATTTAATAAACATACCTTCTTAACAGCCTCATCAATGGCTTTTTGCACTTGCTTCTCATCTCTAACATCAACTATACATGGTAAAGCTTTTCCACCAAGAGCTTCAACTGAAAACAATATTTAAAAATTATTCAACTTCAAAACATATTCTCGGCTTTATAAACAAATCAAATTTAAATAAAATAAGAACTAAAATATACAAGTCAAAATAAACTTTGTGGAAATAATTTAATACTACCGAAATAACGGTAAACATCGATTTTTATGTAAACAGTACTGTTGCGATCAAAGGTCATTGGACTTTCAACGACAGTACAAAGTCCAAACAACACTGAATAATACAAATAAACTTGTTCAAATAATTTAGATAGTATATCTAAAATTTTAGGGTAATTTAAGATATTTTAGAACTTACTTTCCTCTGCAGCTGTATAAATAGTGCCCGGAAGTTTAGGATGTGGCTCAGCAGTTTTAGCTGCCACAACTACATTTGCACCATCCTTAGCCGCCTTTAAAGCTATAGCTTTTCCTATGCCACGTGAAGCACCGGTTATAAATAGAGTGCGTCCTGCTAACTTCCTAAAAGAATTAAATCATTCAGTAAGATACATAAGATATATAAGTTCATTGCCTTATTAATAACATTGTCGAATTTAAATGAAAATATATTTAACTCACCCAGTGTTCGCTACTAAACTCATTGTTGTTAAAAGATTTATTTCTGACGTACAAAATAATAGTCCCACATAAAGTTAACTGTAAAGTTTCCTAAAAATTATAATCAACTGATTATATTTCGAATCATATACTTGACAGTGTATAAAAATAAAAAATGTAACATGGTAATTAATATGATCTGTGGATTTTACTGTCATGATGAAATGCACAGACTACATTATAAGATTGCATGTGGGCACAGACTAATTACAACCTCAGCATATATAGAATACTTAGTAGTGTTCACATGGTTAATAAACTAAAATACGAGAGCATTATGAGGGGAATCAGTTTAAAATTGCCTAAAATTTGTCCATCGAAAAAAAGATAAAGTAAATGATGCTACTTTTCTGGCTCTCTTATTTTGCACTATATCTGAAGATTGGATTTAGTTAATTAGATCAAATTAGATGTTGGAACATTTCAATCGAATAAAAATTTAAGACCCTGCATGACTATTTGTCTGCGCATTTGTGATTAATCAAAGAGAAGTCTCTCATCTTGTCTCTTTTATTATTTGCTAGACACTCGTACTAGCAAGCCTACCTGTGGCTCTCCTACCCTATGATTAATAGTTATCACACCAAGTATGTTATGTTGCAGCCGGGTTTTAGGTATATGAAATCTGGATAATCTCAATTTTCATTTCTACTTCACTTGTTTAGTAGCAGAACAGTAAGTGGATTAGTGCGTATAGTATCATTAAAATTAATTTGATGAATGTGATTCACGTTCCAATTCGTTCAAGTCCGAACAAAGCAACGGTTCGTTTTTAATATGGAGATAGTTAATACACAGACGAAGTCATCAGCCAGAAGAAACCACTTATTTAAAAAAACCAAATTTAGATTTCAAATACATTTATTTCTGTGCATAATTTTATACTCCCACATCTATAATTTCTAATGTACAACACCACGATTAAAGGTGAATATCTACAAAGTATTAAAGTATTCTACAAATAAAACGTACTTCGTAACATATAATCATCATAAGACATTCAGTTAGGCTTTATTTAATTAATAATTGCAATCCATAAGTATATAAAATATTGTATGGCTCGAATCTTTACCTTTATCATAATAACCGTGTATATATGTTATTATCGTACTTATACTGTGAAATATAAATAACTTGTTTCGTTTTTGTACTAAAAGACAAAAAATTTGGACAAAAATTTAAATTATACTAAATTAAAAATTATGTTTTAAAGCATAAAACGCATATGTTTTAAGCCATACTCACACCAATTTGGATGTTTTTGTCATAAGGAGATATAAATTGGCGGATCTGTGTTTATTCACAGCTTTAACGACAGACAATTTTAAAGTTCAGAATAATTTATCTAGCACATAGTTTATTCAAGTATTTCACAATACAAATGCATATATAATGTAATTAGGTAAGTAATTATATAACGTATGATATAATAATATCGTGTTTACAGAGCAAAAAAATATTCTTTTCGTAATTTTTCAGTCCGTACAGAATCGAAAAATGCCTTTAAGACGAATGATTTGTTATTATAAATTGTTTCTAGCAAAATTATCTTAATATCTAATACAGGACGTTATTTCACTTCCAATAATTTTTAATCAGCTTTATAATTAAAGTCCTGATTTAATATAAGATAACATTAAAACTGCTCCATTTATTTCCTAGACTTTGTTTACATGAGAAAGTATAAAAAAAGAATAAATATAATTTTATTTTAGTCAGTTTTATATCATAATTAAAGAATCGAAAAATAATTAATAAAAAAAGTATATATTTTGTTGTTTTTACTATTATTGTTAGATTTTGTACATATTATACAAACCTATTATTGCCTTTATAGATGAAATATGAGAGCTCTATGTATTCTGGGACATTATAGCAATATCTTGTAATAACAGTGCATTTTAAAATTATTTATTATTATAATTTTTTATATGAATATCATTTTTTTGTCGATAGTTTTTTGTGATCTAAATAATCACAAACTACAATATAAAGTTTATACACTTGCGCTCGCAGATATTAAATAAATATGAATTAAATACCATAACTAGTCATCTAAAAATACATAATATAGGTTGTAAAATAAATTCGATGTATATAATTTAATACAATGGTATTCTCTATGGCATTTTTTTACATTTAACTAAAAAAGATAATATGATTTCGGCATATAGTCTTAAATATTTTTATGTCGAATTTACATTGAAATAGATATTAAGTAGTCCTCTTTAGGCATAATTCATCACATGAAAATATTATCTACAGACACTTTTAGTGAATGTGCATTTATTTACATGGTGCTTTTGCGGAATTAACCCATACTTTAATCGGTTGAGAGTTAATAAAATTTGTTTAAAATATTCCCAATTTGATAACCCTGTATTATACAGAGCTATTAGTATTTCTTTATATCTGAATTGATGCAGACATATTTATGTGTGAGATTATTTTGAGAAGTGTTTACCATGAACCTATAAAATCAATACCTCATTTGAGATACATAAGCCTTTACCCGTATCACAGTATGTAAAACTCATTTTTCGCATACCTTCTTTTTAAGAATTCATTAACTAAGAAAAAAATAGAAATATCCTTTTTTTTTTCAAATAATAGATGTTAACTGTCGTAAAAAATAAGGAGATTTGGGCGAATATTACTGACAACACCGAGCTTTGTTTGAAATATACTATTGCAGGTTGAACGGAAGAGTTGTACGAATGTTTATGTACACGAAGTTTGAGACGGGTCTTTTTAAGAAAACGTTTTGTGTCGAGGTTGGTTGTATTGGATATATGTAGATCTCTTCAAATTATTTCTACAATTAATGTTATTGAGTCCAGCTGGAATCGAGCAGCTTTCTACGTCTTTTTGAGTTAAACGATCAGAGACTTTTAAGCTTTTTCTAAGGCTCCTGATCTAATTTAAATTATATTAGATTGAATTAGTACGAAGAGAGAGGAAAAGCCACACCGATAAACTTCTATAGATCTCTAACAGATATAACATGTATTCAACTCCAAGCGTTGATTTTACAGACAAGCACCATACATTCTGTAACACATCTTAAGTTACTCACAACTTTTACTTATACGAATATTAATTAATTATTTAAAGCGTAAAAAATAATAATTGGCACCGAAAAATAAAATTATCTTCAGCATCTAGGATTCAATAACTATATTCTGAGATATCGACCTCAATAAGAAAATAAAAAGTATTCCTTTTGTCTTTATTATCTACATTTAATAATTAATCTGTGGCTTAAAAATATATTGTTCTAATTTTAAATATAAACTGGTTGTTTGGCAGAATGCTGAAGGGCGGCTAGCACGTCATGTTTAAGCCTGACATACAGTCGTCCTTTTCTCCAAGGGTTCTGCAATTGGAGTGGTCTGAAATCATCTCTTAAGCATCTTTCCCTAGCTCCTATAACGGCTACCAAGCAGAAATCTTGAAGTTTCTCCGGACCGTACACGGGTCCTTTGCCTTTTAGGACGGCGGCCATATTGAGCTGTTTTACAACCAGGTCAATGACCTCACGGGCTGTAGTGCGTGGAGTGACATGTAATTTTAGCGATGTGCCAGCTGCTAATCCTGTTTCATATGCAGCAAACACCTAAAATGAGGCTTTACTTCATCAATGATTCAAATTTGTTACTGGACAAGCGCTTTCGTACACGCCTTTTAAGCTGAATCTTTATACAATTGTGTTTCTGTTACAACAAAATTATGGACTTCAGAAGGCCGAAATATCAATTCCTATATATCCTTTGACGATATTTAAATATTTGATGATACTACGGTACGGTACGAGCTGTGATAGCCCAGCGGTAAGACCGTGCGACTCTTTCGAGGGGAACACGAGTTCAAATCCGGGCAGGCACCAATGAGATTTTCTATTAAAACTCAAATGTCTAATTGATAATTGCAATTTATTACGCTTTTCGGTGAAGGAAAACATCGTGAGGAAACCTGCATATCTCTAGAGAATTCTAGGGATATGTGTAACCTACCAATCCGCATTGGAGCAGCGTGGTAGGTCTTAGCTCCGATCCAAAAAAGAAACGGAGAGAGGAAGCCTATTTCCAGCAGTGGGATTGTAACCGCTACTTTACTTTTACTTTTTTACTACGGTACATTACGTGACATCAAATTTTTTTTTAAAGTTAATTTAAAATTGTGAAAGAAATGACTGTTAATTAAAGGGCAATAAATTGAACTTGCAATTGCTTGAGATTAAATAGCAATGTCTATTATGTTTAAATACAAATGTATATATTGTGTTACCTGTAGAATACCCGCTTGGTCTGTTTGTCGCTGCTCTGATGGTAGTTTGACGACGCGATCCTCGCTGTCACTTTTTCTTTCATCAGTCTTTGGAATCTTATTATTATACTCCGTGTCTTCTTGAGTTTCCAACAAAGGTAGACGCTTTACGGTGTGTCCCTTGTTGAACATATCTTGACCTGTATCGGTATAATCAACATCCGCAGTCTTCACGTTCGTCATACTCTTTGAAGATATAACATTGCACGGTGCTCTGTGCATTATTTGCGGACGGATTTTCAAAGGAACAGTAGCTGTTAGGGGACAGCTTTGACTCTCTGAATCGCTAGACAAACTTTGAACGGATTCCGAAACATTTCCTTTAATAGTTTTCACGCTTATCATGCTACCGGGATAAAAGCCTTTGACCGTTAAAAGTGGGCTGGACGAAGTTGATACGCTAGTATTGATACTATGTGGACGAATCTTTGGCTCGATATTTTCGTTTTGAATCACAAGGGTGTCTTCGCTCCGTGATGGCGGTAAGCTATTGTTGCTGTTAATATGTGATCCGTTAGATTTTATGTCGAACTGTGAGTTAATACTCATATAATTATTGCTCATTACACTAGATTGAGTATATTGGGAATCGGCGCTGCCTTTTCTAGCGTATTTTGGATCGGAAGGTGAGTATTGGAATCCGCTTAAATTTAAAGCAGATGCTGAGGTTTGACGTGGAGCCAAACTCAGTTGTTGCTCCGATTTGCTGAATTCTGGGTGCAGGTTTGTGTGATTTCCGTTACCAGCCGGACCCGGCCAAGATCCTCTGCCTGGAGACGTTTTAGTAATTTTGCCATCGCGTGGAGGAATCTGTAGCAAATCTATTTTGAAATTGGCATTCTCGCAGTTGTCGCTGTCGGACGCATCGGTGCATTTGGACGGTGTTTTTTCTAACACATACTTGAGCAATATTCCCGAACTTGGGCCGGATTTATCCTTATCTCTTGCGAAACCTATCAGATCCATCAACCAACGTTCCGCTTTCCATACCAAGTTCAAATTGTTTTGGAGATCCTCCAATTTTGTGAGCCTCTCTTTGGCTGTTTGTAATTCTGCACACGAGAATGCTTCCCTTTGAGAGTGCGCAGCTAAAGCTACATCTAATTCTAACACACAACTTAACTTCGAGTATTTGTTTAATATATTTGTATGGTATGTTTGGAGGTGGATCATTTCAAAAGCTTGTATGGGTAGGCTTAGTAGATCTCCTTTTTGAAGAAGGATCTCTTTTTGTCCGGGCACAGAACAGGCTTGTTCAGCGGGCGGGCAAATCATGATGATACTGACGTCATTGTTAAGTTCTATAACTTCGAGATCATATATTCGGTGGGTGATGACGCTTTCATCGGGTATGTCCATGTCTTTGAAAAGTCTTTTTGAAGCTGTGGAAATTTGTTCGAGGAACATTTCTTGAGATTCTGAAGGTGTCTCGCTTACGCCTATCGGTACGAGATTGTTAATAGATTGGGTGTCATCTGACGTTTTGCCAGATTGAGATTTTAGGTACTCCCATTCCTCTCTGTAAGACGTAAGACATAGTGAACTATATAACATATCTATTACACTGTAAGACTAAATTATATTTATTTTTGCAGAAGAAAACTTTAAGAAGAAAATGAACAATGTTAAGGCCAAAAAAAGGACACCTCAATGCTGATTTGCAAAGGAAATTAACAATTACAAATTTGGGTTTCATAATTTAAATATATTTAAACATTAATGAGGCGAGATTTTAAGACTCTGGACTTGAACCGCATTCGTACTCTTAAGTCTTAACGGATGGATACGAAATTATGTTTACAAATTGATCCAAACTTGGTAACACCTCCGATAAAACTACGGGGTGGAGTAATATTAAGATAATTGTTTGTCAATTTTTGAATTTGACGAGGAAACTTGTGATCAAAGGAGGGTTTGGGTTCATTCTATACTTACGCAGATACGTGCGGGTTATCTCTGATTCGAGTGTGCGGTGGTACATTGGGCGTTCGCGCAGGCACCACTATTCGCACAACCTCCACTGAAGACTGAAGTTTTAGGTAACCTAAATAAAGCCCACGGGGTAACTGGTGACTGGATACCTGTAAAAATTATAGTTTTAATTAAATAATAATAATAATAATAATAACTTTATTTAGCCAAACAATTACAAAAAATGATTTATAGAAGCAGGCGTTACTTTGCGGAATTCCATATTACAAGCAATATGACAGAACTAACTACTTTGCTATAATCCGCACGGGTTAAGTGAATGCATGCAAAGCCAATGTGTATGAAGCAGGCAAAATCTACGTACCTTATACATGCAGGACAAGCCACCACATGCACCCCAAGGCGCAATTCGATTTTTGTCGTGGAGCCTATCCTCCTGATGATGCTTCGGTTTCGGGGCGAAACGATCGTCGAGATTGTGGTGGTGGGTGTGTGTGTGCTGCTTTTGTGTACGTTGTTGCTGGTGAATTGCGCCTTGGGGTGCATGTGGTGGCTTGTCCTGCATGTATAAGGTACGTAGATTTTGTCTGCTTCATACACATTGGCTTTGCATGCATTCACCTAACCCGTGCGGATTATAGCAAAGTAGTTAGTTCTGTTATATTGCTTTTTTATTAATTTTATTGTACAGTCTCGCACCAAGTATATGCCCACTACGACCTGCAAACGCTGTTTTATGTCGCTTTACGAAATAAACATTTCTTACAGTACGTTTACTCCTCTTTAGCTGTATGTCGGGTGGAAATGACTGATGGCAGCGTAATACTGCTTTCAGGATAAAGAGTTGCCTCACTGTTCAAATCAGAGCAAATGATTCCGATCTTTTATATTTTTACCAAGAAAGCATATACTACTAAACATCTATAAATTTAACAAAGTCCCCAAATGCTGTCTGTCTGTGATCAATTTTCTCAAAATCTACTGAACAGTTTTGTACGGTTTTTACTCAAAAATAGTGCAATTCCTGCGGAAGGGTAAATAAAATATAACGGTTTTATGTAAGTTTTCGATGTTTTCTTTTTTTTATTCCCGTATTTGACTGGTCCGTTGGCGCAGCGGGTAGTGAGCATGCCTTGAGCTCCATGGGTCGCGGGTTCGATTCCCGCCAAGGGCCAACATTGTCTATAAAACAACTTGTTGGTTCTTCGAGCCTGGGTGTTATTTGTATCTCAGTATGTATTATATATGTAGTATATCTACCAGTTGTCCGTCACCCATAACACAAGTATTAAGTTACTTACTTTGGGGACGGACAGCCGTGTGTGTAAATGGCCCATATATATATTTATTTATTATTATTACTATTCTATTTCGGTTTAATTACGTGCAATTCTTGAAGACGGTTCACGTTGATAATATATAACGGTTAAATGTAAATTGATAGTCGGGATTTACGCGGGAAAAACTTTGTAAAACACTGATTTCTACTTCGGCGAAGGCTCGGAAGGCTCACGACTAGTTTAAAATATTTAAGCAAACATCTGCGAACAAACAAACAACGAACAAGGCCATCCGGTGTTATAGATGTTTGCTTGGATATTTTTAAAAATACGTTCCCAACCGAGTTTTAACTATAAAAAAAGCGATTACATCTTACATAGGAAAACTCAAGACAGTTAAATTTACAATGTGTATTTAAACCTAACATTGCAAATTGTATTAGTTAGAAGTTTGTTTTCGATACGGTGAGGTAATTACGATATGGAAGTCGACTAGTATTTAGTAGTAGTTTGGTATTTACAAGGAAAATATATTGCACACTTAGTATTAAAGTGTCCGAATTCAGAATTAGGGTTAATTGAGTTAGATACATTGTAAGCCTTATTTCATTGCCATTCAGTAGACGGCAGTAGACTAGCAAATAATTAAAAACTTGAGATTTTTAGCTCTTTCAAGTTAGGAGTTTCTTTAACACTCACGAGTTTTGTAATCACTAGGCTACGCTTTAGTGCAATTTGGCACAAAACAACTTTTTTGAATTCGGTCTAATATTAAGCATGCGATATGTTTTTATATATTTTACTTGAAAATCTCTCACAACTAGAGTGCAAACGGTAAGGGCGTGGCGTGTTTGAGTGTAGAATTCCTTGAACATAAATTAGCAGGCTTACCTGATGGTAAGCAATCTGTTCGTGTACAGAAGCCATGAGTAATTCTCCCATAGTGTTGTCCTCGCTGAGAACTCTCCGTCGGAGCTTCGAAACGGGCACCCATCTTGAGTTTAGAGCGGAAACTGATTTCGGAGACTTGACCATATTCACGCAACACAGTACGACTGTTCCGTGTGCGTCTCGGAGGGGCTTGTGATATAGTTGACCTGCGTCAGGTATGAAAATTAATAATACACTGCATTATTTATAGATTTAGGCGTTACTTTGCCGAGATCCATAAAACAAAAGTAATAATAAAAAATATTTAAGGCTTTACTTCATCAATGATTCAAATTTGTTACTGGACAAACGCTTTCGTACGCCTTTTAAGCTGAATCTTTATACAATTGTGTTTCTGTTACAACAAAATTATTGATTTCAGAAGGCCGAAATATCAATTCCTATATAGCCTTTGACGATATTTAAATATTTGATGTTACTACGGTACGGTACGAGCTGTGATAGCCCAGCGGTGAGACCGTGCGACTCTTTCGAGGGGAACACGAGTTCAAAACCAGGGCACCAATGAGTTTTTCTATTAAAACTCATGTGTATAATTGATAATTGCAATTTATCACACGCTTTTCGGTGAAGGAAAACACCGTGAGGAAACCTGCATATCTCTAGAGAATTCTGGAGATATGTATGTGTAACCTACCAATCCGCATTGGAGCAGCGTGGTAGGTCTTAGCTCCAACCCTTCTCTCCAGAAACGGAAAAAGAAGGCCTATTTTCAGCAGTGGGATTGTAACCGCTACTTTACTTTTTTTATCATCCGCGATATAGTAAATAGAAAATATATTCTGCTAAATGTATAGTGGACTATGCGTTTTTTCATACCCGATACATAAAATGCAGGAATCGTAAAAACACGTGCACAAACCTCCACCCCTGCCACCACAATACACAAGAACTACACACGTTCACTATCACAAACTCAACAATCGTTTCGCCCCGCAACCGAAACATCAGGAGATAGACACCACGACAAAACCTTGCGGGGCGAAATGACTGTTTGTGGTAGTGAACGTGTGTAGTGCTTATACCACGTATACCACTATATATTTACTGTATCGCGGATAACAAAATAATTTTTATTATTTCTTTTTTGTAATACACTTTGCATTTAGCATAGATTTATTTTATCGCAGATTATAGAAAATATGAAAATAGTGTCTTATGTATTTAGGGTCTCCGCAAATTAATGCCTATTTTTATAAATTGTTTAGAAACATATTTAATAAATTGACTTCAAGTGTTCCGCACAAACATGCGGACGGATGAAACAACTTCCGAGACCTGGGCCCGTCGTCTCGGCGTCTCAACCTACCTTATGCGGCCGTCAGCTGTATGCGGTCCGGCCTCATGAATCACTGCGTGTATATGTGTACATGTGTGTGTGTGCTTGTATGTACTTGGCCGATTCCCGAAACCGTTGGCTCGCCTTTGCAGTCTTTCACGGACACGTAATGTCTGTTTCTCGCGGAGTATACACTTCACCAACGCGGTTAAATAACACAAGTAACACCCGGTGTGCACACAACCTTCGTAAGGTCACACGTTATTGAATCGTCCCTATATCGGGGAACAGTAACCCCAGCGCGCACTAAAACCGCGGACGGATGCGTCTTCTCACACGTTTCACTGGTTAAACGCGTCACTAAATACTTATATCAATATCAAAAGTCAATACAGTCGTGGTACTACTGAAAATAACACCCGAATAACGCAAAATTACACGTGCGTGTTGTAACAGAATGCCGTATACGGGCACGCGCCGCCTGTACTTATCGTATTCCAAAACGTTACTAACAATCGGCGCTCGCGTCTACAATCGAGTGTATGAAGGTCGTTGATCCGGCCGGTCGTATTCAAAACATAAAGTAACAAATTCTCACCTAAATCCTGTATGCACAGGGCGGACTGCATTTGTGCCGCGGCCGTGAGAAGCTTGAGTCTGAAGTGTATTGAAGAGGACGTGTGCTTTTCCATATCTGATCTTAACGATTTTACTTCATCCCACGAGCAAGATACCTGAGTAAAAGGTGAATAAAATTCAGAAACAAGAAAACGCGAGTTGTTTGAATTTGAATTGATTTTAATAAATTTTTGAATAAAAAACCGATTCTTTTTAGTTGAAAAAATAAACACCAACACCTCTATATAGATACGGTTTCACAAAATAACATTTAATATATGATATAGTCTGCGTTAATTAGCGGTAACAAATCGACATGTGTATACGTTGGTTTATGAGTAATTTGAGTATACCAAATAGTTTGGTCCTTCGAGCCGGATAAACAGTTAACAGTCACAATAAAGAATAGTTTTAGACCCACTTACCAGTCTAAAGTTAATGAAGGGATAAGTTCTACCATCAAAAAAAATCTAATTGAATCCCGATTAAAGATAATACTTCAAGTAAACAATAAGTTGCAATAACAAAAAAGAGATAATGTTCTAAATAACTTGTACATTTATAAAAGTATTTGAAATTTCTATCATATGAAATTAAAGATACCTTCATAAGCCAATGAAAATCGGTGTATATACAGGCAGGGTATGTCTCATCTACTTCGATAACCGGCAAGAACTCCTCACTGGTGACCAGCACCTTATCTTCGTGGTAGACGATGCATGCCAGATAGACACCCCTATGTTAAACGGAGCAAAAATTCATCAGAGCAGTTATTTCTAAATCAATAACTCTAGACTCTCAATGCAGTGGCCATACGACCTTAAAAAGGTCGCCAGATACGCTGGATTCAAGCAACACAAGATATAAAAATCGAAAGTTATAATAAAATTATTTTGCTATAATCCGCGATGCAGTAAATAGAAAATAATTTATAGAAGCAGGCGTTACTTTGCGGAATTCCATATTACAAGCAATATAACAGAACTAACTACTTTGCTATAATCCGCACGGGTTAAGTGAATGCATGCAAAGCTAATGTGTATGAAGCAGGCAAAATCTACGCACCTTATACATGCAGGACAAGCCACCACATGCACCCCAAGGCGCAATTCACCGTAATGTTTACGATTTTTGTCGTGGAGCCTATCCTCCTGATGATGCTTCGGTTTCGGGGCGAAACGATCGTCGAGATTGTGGTGGTGGGTGTGTGTGCTGCTTTTGTGTGCGTTGTTGCTGGTGAATTGCGCCTTGGGGTGTATGTGGTGGCTTGTCCTGCATGTATAAGGTGCGTAGATTTTGCCTGCTTCATACACATTGGCTTTGCATGCATTCACTTAACCCGTGCGGATTATAGCAAAGTAGTTAGTTCTGTTATATTGCTTGTAAAATAGAAAATTTATATAGTGTTAAATGTATAGTGGACTATCCGTATTTTCATACCCGATACATGCAGGATTCGTAAAAACACATGCACAAACCTCCACCACTTCCACCACAACACAAGCACTACATCGCAAAAGCTTTTGCGATTTTGTCGTGGAGTCTAATCTCCTGATGATGCTTCGGTTGCGGGGCGAAACGATTGTTGAGTTTGTGATAGTGAACGTGTGTAGTGCTTGTGTATTGTGGTGAAAGTGGTGGAGGTTTGTGCATGTGTTTTTACGAATCCTGCACGTATCCGTACATTTAACACTATATATATTTTCTATTTACTGCATTGCGGATTATAGCAAAATAATTTTATTATTACTTTTGTATTATGGATCTCCGCCAAGTAACGCCTAATTCTATAAAATATATATAAAAATCGCTTACGTTCCTGAGTTATAAAATGCAGGGATATATTCGCAGGAAAAACCAAAATAAGTGTCAAAATTATAATAAAAATATTTATTGTATAATAATTTTATACATAAACTTAGGCTTTAGACTTATAAATCTTGATTTTAGAATGAGTGATCTGACGTTCGACTTCGATTTTAGTTATATGCCAACAAAAAAGAAAAAAAGAGCTGTCTACATGATTTATTCGAATATATATGAATTTGAGAGAAAATGTCGTTTCAAATAATTATTAATGTTGAGAGACCGGCTATACTCACGTCTTATTTTATCGGATGAGCCCGACTAGTTTCAAGCTCATACGGGGCTCTTATTCATGAGCTCTTTACGCGGTGTTATCGCGGCGGGAACTGATAACACCGCGTAAAGAGCTCATGAATAAGAGCCCCGTATGGGCTTGAAACTAGTCGGGCTCATCCGATAAAATAAGACGTGAGTATAGCCGGTCTCTCAACATTAATAATGAATACCACTCACGATAGTCTAAATTCAAAAATTTCTAATAATTCTTGTCGTTAACAGTCATAAAGTATGATGAGTGAAGACTTACCGCCTTAGATTTTTTTGGAACTTGCTTGCTGCCGTGAACAGTTGCCTGATGGTAGCCGTTTTCTTCCGCGGCAGTCTGGGAGGCTGTGCGGGCGGTCTCTGTCGCGCGCTGGCCGCGGCGTTCGCGAGCCCTTCCAAGGCCGCGGCCGCACCGCCCGACTCGCCGCGTGACGTGCGTGACGTTAAGTCATGCCAACCTAATAGCAACAAAACGATAATTTATTAATATAGAATAATAATAATAATTCATAAAATATATAGGCACTGTTCCGCACAAACGTGCGGGCGGATGAAACAACCTCCGAGACCTGGGCCCGTCGTCTCGGCGTCTCAACCTACCTTATGCGGCCGTCAGCTGTATGCGGTCCGGCCTCATGAATAACTGCGTGTATATGTGTACGTGTGTGCGTGTATATGTGTACGTGTGTGCGTGCGCTTGTATGTACTTGGCCGATTCCCGAACCCGTTGGTTCGCCTCAGCAGTCTTCCACGGACACGTACTGTCTATTTCTCCCGGAGTATACACTTCACTATATCGGTTAAATAACACAAATAACACGCGGTGTGCACACAACCTTCGTAAGGTCACACGTTTTTGAATCGTCCCATATCGGTAAACAGTAACCCGAACGCGCACTAAAACCGCGGACGGTCGCGTCTTCTCAAAACGCTTCACTAATTGAACGCGTCACTAAATCTAAAAACCACACCTAAACGCATAATTACGCGTGTGCGTTATACCATAAAGTCGTATACAGGCGTACGCGTGCTGTCTTTATAGTATCCGAAACATTACTAAGTGGCGGACGTGACCGGCGGCGAACGAATGCATGAAGGTCGTTGATCCGGCCGGTCGCGCCGCGTCGCGCGCGTGTTTTTATACAAAACAGGCACTATAACAAAACTACCTCGCTATAATCCGCACGGGTTAAGCGAATGCATGCAAAGCTAATGTGTATGAAGCAGGCAAAATCTACGAACCTTATACATGCAGGACAAGCCCAAGCAAGCACAAGCAAGGGAGGAACATAAAGTCAATTTTTTTTAAATTAAATATATTTAATTAATCAACGTATGTACCATTGCTATGTATGCACTTTTGCCTTCTCATAGGTAGTTCATTGATCCCCTTACTAAAAAAACCATTCGGGCGGGAATCAATAAAATCTTTGAAGGCGGTTTGGACTGCCCCATCGGAGTTGAATTTTTTTCCTTGCAAGTAGTTATCCAAATTGCGAAAAAAATGGTAATCTGTTGGAGCAAGGTCCGGAGAGTACGGTGGATGTCTAAGACATTCTAATTGAAGCTCCTCTGATTTGGTAGCCGTCTGTTGTGCAGTGTGTGGTCTAGCGTTGTCCTGAAGCAGCAGTGGCCTAGAGCGATTGACCAGCCTCGGTTGTTTAGCAGCTAGCTTTTGCATCATGGTTTGCAGTTGCTGACAATAGATATCTGCCGTAATCCAGATTTAAGAAAGCTGTAGTGAACGACACCGGCACTAGTCCACCAAACACTTACAAGCAACTTTTTTTAGTCAATTTTCGCTTAGGGCAGGATTTGGCTGGTTCGCCAGGGTTCAGCCATTGCGATGAGCGCTTCCGATTATCGTAGAGGATCCACTTTTCATCACAGGTAATGATTCGATTTAAAATTCCTTCATTATTTTGCCGGTTGAGTAACGTAACGCAGCAGTCGACGCGCGTTTGTCGGTTTGCTTCACTCAATTCATGAGGTACCCACCTTTCAAGCTTTTTCACCTTCCCAATTTGCTTCAAGTGGATTAGAATAGTTTTATCACTAACACCGGAGCCTGCAGCTAACTCGGACGTGGTTTGCGATGGATCCGCTTCCACAATAGCCTTCAATTCTTCATTATCAACTTTGGTCTCCGGCCGTCCACGAGGCTTGTTCTGCAGGTCGAAATTTCCAGAACGAAAACGTTGGAACCAAAAACGCACTGTGTTTTCTTTTGCGACACCGTCACCATACACATCATTAAGCATTCGAGCCGTTTCTGCAGCACTGGTGCCACGGTGGAACTCATACTCGTAAATAACGCGATATTTCATGTTTTCCATTTTGTAAACAGAGTGACACAAAGAAAAAAACAAAAGAAGAAAAAACAAATGAATTAGGGGGTTTGAAACACAAATGCATGAGTAAATAGCTGTATGAATTTGAATTTGTAATTCCTAACCATAAAGGTAATATTTGAGATCAAAGTGGCCAGTACGACAAAACGCCAATTTTCAATTTTCAACAGAATTTCATATGTAAGGACCTATCCTTACATATGAAATTCTGTATCATATGAAATCTCTTAATATTAGGATATTAACATATAACTAACACTAATATTTAATGATTTATGTAACACATAGGATGCTGTGGTTTTTTTTAAGTACCACCAAGTCCAATAAGAAAGATTTATGTCATGTGAAGTGTACATTATAAATATTGTTACTGATGTTTATTATGTCGGTGATCTAAATAAATAAATAGATTAAGCTGTTCTCTCTTAAGTCTTCTATAAGGTCGCCAAGACCTGCAATACGTTAAGTCATGCCGAGCAATAAAAGGGGTGTTTTATTCTAACTGATTAAACAATTAGCTCTCTCTCTATTAGCTCTAACGTCTTTTACAGGGCCATCAGGATGTGCGTGACGTTTGATCTTATCAACCTTAATGCAACAACGGGTTATATTATTTAAATTCTATTCGGCAGATTTAACAACAGCATAAGGGCGTTTTATTTGAATTGATAAAATTGTTAGCTATGACATCTTTAGCACGGCCATCTGAATTAGCTTGACGTTAATTAGCTAATCTAACAGCAAAAGAGAATATTATTCGCATCGATTAAAACTTATGTACCTAAATGATATTTACAATTTATCGCACCATTTTCGTTGAAGGAAAACATAGTGAGGAAAACTGCATATCACCTACTTATCCGTGCAACATAAATGAAAGGCGGCTGACCGTTGACTGTTTTATTCATTTACATAACCAAACTACCTACATACATTATTATAATACCCAACACCTTTCCCGTCTTATAAATGAAAATTAACGTTTAATATAAATATAGTATAATGAACAATAACATAAAAGTAAGCCTAAATTCTAATCTTCCTTTTTGCCCGCCCGATTATGTGCACGTAGTGCTCGGGCTGACGCCTCAGGTGGGATTGGAGACGAAGAGAAAAGTTCATGTTTATTTTTATTTATCTCTTTGCTATTAGCCTGCTGGCTTACTTCTACTTCTTCCGGGGGATCTTTTAAAGTGCCTTTTGTTGCCTCATCCTCGTGCTCTGGACTCGTTTCGGGTTGGCTAACACCCGCACGAGACAAGGAGTAACGAGATTTTTCAGCGAGGGATATGATCTGGTCTTGATGTCTCCGCCAATCAAGTCCGTTATTCATCCGAACTTTAAAAGATACCGGACCCGTTCTTTTAGTGACTGTTCCTTCCAACCATTTATCTCCTCTAACCGAGTAATCTCTCGCAAGTACTGGGTCACCCACCTGGACATTCCTGGGCGTGCCCCCCGCATTTAGTGTCTGTCTGTGTTGAGCGGCGCGTGCTACCTCCGCCACATCGGGACGCAATGCATCTAAGCGATTGCGCAATCGCCGCCCTAATAATAAAACCGAGGGTGGCATCCCCGTGGTAGCATGTTCACAATTTCGATAACTAAATAAAAATTCGCTTAAAGCTTGACACACATTCTCGCCAGCATGCGCCGCTCTTTTAATAGCCTTTTTAACAGTTTTCACAGCATTTTCCGCAGCCCCATTACCCTGCGGTCTATAAGGTGCGACTAACACATGTCTTATACAATTATTGTTACAATAGTTCTTAAATTCGTACGACGAAAACGGTGGTCCGTTGTCAGTTACCAGTTGTGATGGTAAACCGAACCTACTAAATATAATCATAAATGCTGAGATAGTGGCTTCTGCTGTGGTTCGGCTCATAGGCAAAGCTTCGATCCATTTCGAGTGGGCATCCACTATAATAAGATATCGCTTACCAAAACATTCCGCGAAATCGGCGTGGAGGCGCTGCCAAGGGTGTAGCGGATATTCCCAGGGATGAATTTCCGAGTGCGGCGGCGAGTCGCGCACCAATCGACACCCTTCACAGTTTTTACAAACATTCTCTAAATCACTGTCTAAACTAGGCCAATAGATATAATTTCGCGATAGATTTTTCATTTTATTTAAACCCAAGTGACCCTGATGTATTTCCTCTAACAATTGTTTCCGTAACGTTACCGGAATAATAATTCTAAATTTATAAATTAGACACCCAAAATCAACAACGATATCGTGTTTTCTTGCGAAGTACGGCTTCTCCTCATCACAACTGGTACTGGCCGGCCACCCAAACTTAACGTATCCCACTACCTTATTCAATATCTTGTCTTTAGCTGTCTCCCTACTCACATCGCGAAAATTTATCGGTAAACTATCGTGTACTAAATTCACATACGTTTGCGGATAAGTATCGCGATGTTCCGTAGACACAGGTAACCTTGACAAGGCATCTGCGGGGCCATTCTGTGTTGAAGTTACAAATTTAACTGAAAAATCGTATGCTGCGAGTCGAGCCGCCCACCGCTGTAACCGGCTGGCTGCCGTTTGAGGTATACCAACCTTATCCCCAAGTATATGACTCAACGGTTGGTGGTCCGTACGTAATTCGAACTTACGTCCGTATAAATATTGATGATGCCTGGTTACCCCAAAAAAAATAGCCAAAGCCTCCTTATCGAACTGACTGTAATTGACCTCGGCAGCGTTGAGTGTCCGCGACACGCAGCTGACAGGGCGCTCGCTGCCGTCCGGGTACCTGTGCGCTAGCACTGCGCCCACTCCGTACGCACTGCTATCCACTGACAGCACTAGAGGCAGACCCTCCTCGTAGTGTGCTAACACACGCTTGCTAAGCAATGACTCTTTTGCAGACTTAAACGCCCGCTCACACTCTGTACTCCATTTCCAACTGACGTTTTTCTTTAATAGCTCATGTAAGGGATGTAATAGGATGCTTAAATTAGGAATGAATTTACCGTAATAGTTTAAGAGTCCTAAAAAACTTTTCAATTGTGTCGTATCTGTGGGTCTACGTATATCCATAATAGCTTTCACTTTTGTTTTATCCGGATGCAACCCCTCTGCATTAATTATAAACCCCAAATATTTCACAGATTTTTGTAAAAAATTACATTTTTCTACCCGAACCGTTAACCCCATATTACGTAATCGTTCTAGTACTTGACGTAAATTACACATATGCTGAACCCTGCTAGTCCCCGTTACACAGATGTCATCCAAAAACACCACCGTATTAGGTACTCCTTTTAAAGTTTCCTCCATTAATTTTTGAAACTTTTCGGGTATGCAAGACAAGCCGAAAGGAGTGCGGCGATAAACGAATGTCCCTAAATGGGTAGTGATCGCGGTGCACGGTTGTGAATCTTCCGTTAATAATATCTGTTGATATGCGTGCGTTAAATCTATTTTGGAAAATTCGACTCCTCCACTCAACGAAGCAAATAACTCTTCAATACGGGGCAAGGGGTATATATCGCGTTTGAGAATAGGGTTTATGGTAACTTTGTAATCCCCGCAAATCCGTATATCGCCGTTGTTTTTAATCACGGGCACAATCGGTGTGCCGTAGTCGGAGTGTTCGACGCGATAAATCGTCCCCTCTCCCTCTAGCCGTTCAAGTTCACGGCCGACCCGAGCCCGCAGCGCCAGCGGCACGGGCCGCGCGCGCACATACACCGGCGTAGCGTCCGTCAGTTGCAAATGGAGCCGTTTTTTACATAAACCTAATTTATTAGTAAAAACCTCCGGAAATTCTGATATAATCCGGCTCACGGATTGATCTTCTATGATTTCATTAAGATTAATTTGTTTTATATTTAACGCGCGAATCCATTCTCTTCCCAACAGAGGAAGACCTCCGTTTTTAATGACATGCAGTGTTAAATTATGTACTAATAGCTCTCCCAGTTTAACGTCCACCTGAATATATCCCATGGATTCAATGCGGGAGCCGGAATAACATCGTAACATAATATTATCTTGTTTCAACATTTTATGAGAAAAACTTTGACGATACAAATTTTCGTTAATTGCTGAAATTCTACTACCCGTATCGATCTCGCACTTCGTCAGATGTCCATCAATTTTTACGCATAAAAAATAAGGCTTGTTACCTTTCGTTTCCAGTTCGATGTTAAAAAAATCCTCATCACCTGAACTTTCAGTCTCCGTTACGTAATGCTGCCTATTTATCGCACGACCGTTAGCACTATCACCTTTTTTGCACATCACTTTTAAATGACCCCGTTGGCCACACGCATCACAATTATAATTAGCGAACCGACACCGGTCCGCACGGTGCGCCCGGCCGCACCGCCAGCAGCGCGCCGCTGCCGCCGCGTCCGGCGCGCGGCCCCTCGCCGGCCGCCGCGCGCTCGCCAGGTGCAGGCCCTCGCCCGCGTCGCCGCCCGCACCCGAGGTCTGGCCCGTCGCGCTCGTCGCAGCGCTCACCTCCGCGTGCCTCTCCGCGGCCTCCAGCGCCAGAGCCAACTCGACCGCCTCCTTGTAATTAATTTTCTTCTCGGCGAAAATTCGAGACCTCATAGCCTCGTCCGCCAGTCCCGAAACGAACTGGTCGCGTAGATTTTCCTCCAAATTTGAGCCGAAGTTGCATGTCGCAGCGAGATGCTTTAAATTTTGTAAGTATTCGGTTAAAGATTCACCAGCGAGCTGCCTTCGTAACCGAAACATGTGGCGTTCCGCTATCTCTGACCGTTGAGGTTCGAGATGTTCCGATAAAAGTGTCACCAGTTCCTCAAAAGACTTCTTTTCTGGATGGTCGGGCGAACATAAATCGCACATTAATGCGTATGTTGTTTCACCAACAACCGTAATTAACAAAGGCACTCGTAAACTGTCTTTAATTTCGTTCAACAGTATATACTGTTTCACACGGCGCACGTATGCCGGCCACTGCTTAGAACTTACGTCAAAAGGTTCCAATTTTCCAATAGGCATGATTATTTATCGGTTTAAACACTTAAAACTCTCAAAAAAAAATAAAAATATCCCGTACTCGTCGCCAGTGCAACATAAATGAAAGGCGGCTGACCGTTGACTGTTTTATTCATTTACATAACCAAACTACCTACATACATTATTATAATACCCAACAATCCGGACTGCAGCGTGTTACGCTAAAGCGTCAACCCTTTCTCTCTAAATGGAGGAAGGAGGCCTTTACCCAGCAGTAGGATAGTAATAGTCATTTCTTGAACTGTGGTTGCTTATATTGCGTTAAAAAGAACGGTACTCACTACTAGGTACAACGCTCCTCGGTACGGATACAGTGAAGGGCCCCCATCCTTTGACGTTGCCAGCGGAAGCTCTGAAGAAGTATCTCCTGCCTCTAGTCAAGCCAGCGACGAGCACTCGAGTGCAGTTCGAGCCAGAAGCAGTAACCTCTCTGGAGCCACATACATTTGAGAAGTCTGCGCGTGATGACCACTCCACTGGAAGATATAGTGATATGTTTCATAGCAATGGGCCGTTAACTAATTCCATAATTTGTGCAAGTATATTGAGGATATTCTGTAAGAAAAGGCAGGTGATCTGGACAAAATGAGAAGAATTATTCAATAGGCGGTAATAGGTAATATAACTATGGCTGCTTTTTGTATAAGAAAGGGATAGCACAAAGATATCGCCCTATGCATGTAGAGCGATGCCGGCTAAGACAAATCAAATAATCTTTATTCAAATAAGCTCTTTCAATCACTTTTGAATCGTCAAGGATCAATATGATTAATGAAGAAGAACCAGCAAGAAACTCTCTGGGTAAATCATTCTTTCATGTACCAGAAACTGTCGTCAAACACAGATCGACGCATTGATTCGTTATAGATACTTTAAATCAAAATTACTGATTTGAAATGAAAATTATATATTTAGGCTGCTAGACATGATTAAATTACACCTTATATGTTGCAATAAGGAGCCAAATTAATCCTTAGTTGGTGTTCTTGGTTACTATAGGCACTATGAATGGATAAAAATATGACTGGCCCGTTGGCGCTGTGGTTTAGTAACCCTGCCTTCAGCTCCGCGGGTTGCGGGTTCAATTCCCGCCGAGGGCCAACATTTTCTATAAACAATTTGTTAGTTCTTCGAGCCTGGGTGTGTATTTGTATTTAAGTATGTATTTAAACTTATATATGTAGTATATCTACCAGTTGTCCGTCACCCATAACACAAGTATTAAGTTACTTACTTTGGGGACGGACAACCGTGTGTGTAAATGGCCCATATATATATTTATTTATTATTATTACTATTCTATTTCGGTTTAATTTACATTTTTAACACTTTATTTTAAAAATAAAAGAATTTATGTGGACCAACCTTGTTGACACATCGATTTCAAAACGGGTTAAGCCTCTGGCACAGCTGGTCAGGAATGTAATTAAAAAACATAAGCTGTGATATTGCTATAAAATTTTGTAAGGCGCTTTCTTGCAACAATCCTAACACGTAAGGACTTTTTTTTTTTAATAGTGACTTTACTTACCACAGACTTTATGTCCGTGCCCTTTTTTAGTTAGTTCATTTGTATTCTCTTTTTTATGTTATTATACTTAAAACGAACTTATTCTAATGCATCATTAATTAATTTTTTTTTTTTAAGTGCGACATTACTTACCACAGACTTTATATCCGTGCCCTTTTTTAGTTAGTTCATTTGTATTCTTTTTTTTTATGTTATTGTACTTAAAACGAACTTACTCTAATGCATCATTAATAATTTTTTTTTTTTTTAATAGTGACATTACTTACCACAGACTTTATGTCCGTGCCCTTTTTTAGTTAGTTCATTTGTATTCTTTTTTTTTATGTTATTGTACTTAAAACGAACTTACTCTAATGCATCATTAATAATTTTTTTTTTTTTTAATAGTGACATTACTTACCACAGACTTTATGTCCGTGCCCTTTTTTAGTTAGTTCATTTGTATTCTTTTTTTTTATGTTATTGTACTTAAAACGAACTTACTCTAATGCATCATTAATATATATATATATATATTTTTAATAGTGACATTACTTACCACAGACTTTATATCCGTGCCCTTTTCTAGTTAGTTCATTTGTATTCTTTTTTTTAATGTTATTGTACTTAAAACGAACTTACTCTAATGCATCATTAATTAATTTTTTTTTAATAGTGACATTACTTACCACAGACTTTATGTCCGTGCCCTTTTTTAGTTAGTTCATTTGTATTATTTTTTTTAATGTTATTGTAGTTAAAACGAACTTACTCTAATGCATCTTTAATGTTTTTTTTATTATAATTTTTTTTTATTAGATTACAACTACAACTAATCTGTGTACTTAGTTTTTATGCATAAATATGTTTTTGTTATTATTTTAATACTTCCAATAGTTTTTCGGCCACCTCCATATTTTTGTCTTTTATTGCCATTTTGATGCTTTGGTCCCTTATCTCTGTAGATGGTGCTTTTATTGCCTTAAGGATGAAGTAACCAACACGTAAGGACTACTGACCTTTATATTTGGTAACGATAGGCGGGTCACGCGGCGCTGGTTGAATAGAGCGAGGGTCTTTCAACCGCACTGTGACTGAATGTGCGCCGCACACTTCCAGGTCGGGTGGGGTCAGAATCGTTGGCAATCTAACTTGTTGCCAGCCTTGGATTAAACGTCTGAAAATAATCACAAAAATACCGTCTGAATAGTTAATAGAATCAGGCGATCTCAGTCCATAAAATAAGCTATCATAACAACCAGAATACGGGTGGCATCTACGAATTTTTATATCCGCCGTGTGGTATCCTGCTGAGTAGAATAGACCACTCTCATTTCTTACCGAGATATAATGAAAGGCGTCTAAGGTAAGTTATCCCGCCGTGTGGTATCCGGTTGAGTAGAATACACCACCATCATTTTTTAAGGAGGTATCGTTAATGGCGACTAAGGTAAGTTGACCTGCCGTGTATCGGGCTTAGCAGAATAAAACGCCCTTATTTCTTACCGAGGTGTCTTAAAAGTGATCTAAGGTAAGTTGATCCGCCGTGTGGTATCCAGCTGAGTAGAATAGACCACCCTCATTTCTTACCGAGGTGTCGTAAGGGACGACTAAGGTGAGTTGACCTTCCGTGTGTTATCCGGCTGAGTAGAATAGACCACCCTCATTTCTTACCGAGCTGTCGTAAAAGGCGACTAAGATAAGTTGACGTCAGGCAGGCGGCCGGTCGTATAGTAACTAGTCAAAACTTGTAACAAAATGTACGTGATAAATTCTGTAAATCACGGAAATATTCTGCGATTTATAGTGATAGATTTGTGCTCATCATCACAAACGCAGAGAGTACAGTGAGATTCTGGACTCACCGGAGTCTCATCCTACTCCTACGGTTGCCTCTTGTGAGTCCCGACAACGGCTTAGGGTAGGATGATTGGAGAGATAGATGTGAACTCACTTTAACGTTCGGACCCTCCTCTCCCAATGCTGAGTCTGTTTATCCTTCTCGGAGCCTGTGCCTCCAGCACAGCCCATCGTGCCGGCCTGACCACCAGCTGCTGATCTATAATATGAAATTTGAAATGTACGTTTGTATGTATGTATGTACTAGCTGAGTTGTTTTGCCATATAAATTACCACAGATTTGACTTGACTTTGACACATCATAGCGATCATACCGTTTGCTTATGGCTTTACAGTCAATACTATTAGTCCAAGGTATTAGCTGTGAAAGTGTAACAGACAGACAGATATACGTATTTGTCAACTTGCCTGCACACGTCGTCTCGACAAGCTCTATCGGGTACGTAGCCGGTAACTTCGTGCAGTCGGGACTCGGCCTCGCGGGACAATTTGCGTAGATGCGCGCCAAGCACTTCCGGCGATTTAACTGAAACAATTTAACTCCAATAATTTTTTGTCGTTATTCCTTAATTTTTTTTTTACATAATAATCATTATTATATCAAACTATAAATTAAAATAAAATTATCATCATTGTTATCATTAATAATAAAAATCAACATTAAATCATATCATGTCATAGTGTATTTCCAAATCTCTATTTATATTAAGAACGATACACGTATAAAATATGATGATGAAGAATATATCCAAACTTAAATTCAAAATAGTCTTTAATCAAGTAAGCTGTTTCCAGTGCTTTTGAATCATCAAAAATTATTAAAGAAGTTAACTACTGATTTGTAATTTTGCTGTTACCGAGCAGAATATTCGGCGGTTACTCTTTTAAAACAAATATAATACGATTTGATGGATTCAAATCAAAATTATGTTTATTTAACTAAGCTTTTACAGGCACTTTTGAATCTTCAAGGACCAATATGACTAATGAAGCTACCACTGTTTCGGAATGTTGCTCTTACTGAGAACTTAAAAAATGTTATAATCACTCAAATAATCTTTAATTGTATAGTAACTTTGATATGACACATTAACACGAGCGTGAGCTATTAGATAATATCGTGAAGATCAAAAATAAGATAAGGGGAAACCTACGATGATATCGACAAAAAACCCAGTATCGCAATATCAATAACAGATTTTTGTTTGAAGCGTGATAGAAGATTGTATTATCTTCAGATAACAAAATACATGAAAGTTTTAAATATTATGACATTCTTGAAAGTGTGAAGTGTTTTATAAGACATGTTTTATGTAATTATTTGGTACTAGTTGTAGTCGGAAGTTCACGCATAAGGGTTTATATCATACGTTCTCCTTCCTTTATCCTACTCTAAGTGGGTTCGGCACATGTTTTAAACATATATTTACATGAGTTGGCTACGCCTTGTGGTATCCGGCAGAATAGAATTGACCACCCTCATTTCTTACCGAGGTGTCGTAAAAGGCGACTAAGGTAAGTTGAGGTTAGGCAGGCGGCCGGTCGTAAAATACGTAACCAAATCATGTGACAACATGTTTTTCACATGTTGGGCCGACCCCACTTAGAGTGGGATAAGGGCAGGAGAATGATGTGATTTACATGAATTGGCTAGTTATTTTACGACCGGCCGCCTGTCTGACGTCAATCTACCTTAGTTGCCATTTACGACACCTCGGTAAGAAATTAAGGTGGTCTATTCTACTCAACCGGATACCACACGGCGGGCCAACTTAACTTAGTCGTAGTTTACGACACCTCTGTAAGAAATGAGGGCGGTCTATTCTACCCGGCCGGATACCGAACGGCGGACATAAGCATTCATATATCTCCAATAATTCAATATGTATTTTTTCCTTGTTCCCTAAAGAAAGACGGGATATTCTCGTCCTGTATGTTACCTCGGTAAGGTTTAATTACGTTAAATTAAATGATTAATGCCCCAGTGTTAGCTGTGAGAGCGCAACAGACAGATAGACAAAAAGACGTCCGCATTTATAATATTGTACGGGCTAACACGTACATTTGCAACATCGGCATTTACGACATATTTTTAATATCGCATAAAATTTGAATCAGTACGAAGTTAGCGTTGTAAGACGTTGCTCAACCTATCAAATCTATACTTATTATAAATTAAAGTCCCAAAAAGCTGTCTGTCTGTATATAATCGATTTTCTCAAAATCGGATTTTTGTACGGCTTTCACCAAAAGATAGTATACTTAGATAGAATACTTCCGGATAGTTTGGGTAAATAGTACATATCGGTATTATGTAAATTGTGTTGAAGGGATCGCGCAGTTGTTAAGTAACTTGCTTGCTGGGAGCTTTAGCCGCGTGCGCTGCGTAAACAAGCAGAGATACGCTAAAGTAATGTACTAGAGAATTGTAGATCTATAAAAACATTACAAAAAAGACCGTGATAGCATGTCTCTATCTCTTATGGTTAACTCACAATAATTACTTTTATGTTCAAAATTTGAATTCTAGAAAAAAAATTGTGACACGCTGATTTCCACACGGGCGAAGCCGCTGGCATAGCTAGTTATATAAATAGCAATATATCAACCAGAGATCGTGAAGGGTAGCAGCAGCCCGTAAAAATACGTGTATGACTAGGGATTTTACAGATATAATTCATTGTAGTCCCTGTTCCGGACATTTACGTTAAACGGTTTTGGTTATTTAATGAGCTCAAGAACCAAGCGTCAATACATTGTGACTTAGAGTGTGGAATGACGGAAAATATGTATCACATTTTGTTGGAGTGTGTCCGGAATGAAGCTGAAAGATATGAATTTTTTGGGTAAGTTCAAACACAATGTCATAGATGTTTGAATTTGTAACAACATTCTTGATTTTCCTTATTAACGACAAGCAGAAAGGCTGTACGAATTAGTTGATATCGGGCTAAAACGTAAACTGTAGCGTCTTGTAGGGTTCTTTTTAAGGATGGCGTGTTTTTGCAATGGCATGTTTTATGGTGGTAATTTTTTTTATTAAAACTTTAGTGAAAAGTTAGTTCCTTCCCGTATGTATTTATATACAACAAGTGAAGTTAAAAAAAGCTTTTAACGAAATTTCATGTCCCTACTGATAACCGTTGAAAAACTTTTCCTCGTCTGGAGTCGTGTGGTAACCGGCATAGAATAGACCACCCTCCTTTCTTACCGAGGTGTTGTAAGAGGCGACTGAGGTATGTGCCGTGTGGTATCCAGCTGCATAGAATGGACCACCCTCATTTTTTACCGAGGTGTCGTAAAGGCGACTAAGGTAAGTTGACGTCAGGCAGGCGGCCGGTCGTAAAATACGTAGTCGAATCATGTAACAACATGTTTTTAACATGTTGTGCCGACCCCACTTAGAGTGGGATAAGGGGAGGAGAATGATGATGGAGCCAATCCTGGCGGCAGCATCAGATCATGCTTATGATAAACATGCATTATTATAGGGACTGGGCCAGTATGTAAAACTTTAGCTCAATCGGACACTATATATTCTATAAATTATTCTATCGGACACCTTATAAAACTTAATAAAAAGCCTTAACAGATATTATCATCATGCAAAACCTGACCGCTCCAAATCCTATGTACGTCGAATAGAGCAAGATGCGATGCGAAACGATTGTCGAGTTTGTGGTAGTGAACGGGTGTAGTGCTTGTATATTGTGGTAGCGGTTTATTGTATAGGTGTATTTTATATGCTAGGACATCACTGATATGCCATGCCAATATTTAGTATTTTCGTTTTGGTTAGCTGAGTAGATAATTACGTTAAATAGGTTCAACGCTTAATAACGACAGGCGGAAACATACCATCAGAGGTTGTTCTAAAAGTGATATACGGAATTCCGTTGAATAAATGTCCAATAGCACACGTCCATCAGTTGAGAAAACCAAAATGACGAAGTGAGTCAGAACAATAAGTAATCACGCCTTTGATAAGACAAGATCTTTCTATCAGAAGATAATCCGGATGTACTCAGTGTTATTGCTTCAAATCGTGATTTGTTCTGATCGCAATCTTGAGTTATCGTTTCGGTATAATGATAAAATTCTTAACGACGATTCTGAACTGAAATATATTTTTTTCTAGAAGTTATTGACTTTTAACGTAGGTTCAATGTTATTCATGTTTTTTAAGGAAAGTTAAACTTTCTTAACTTTGTAAACCAAAGAAACGATCACATATAATCATAGGACTCCAGGCAAGATTAGATTAAATTTTTTGAGAACGTGTCTTAATGATTTATTATCGATTGGTTGGCCACGGTATGAAAAATACAATTGTTTCTGCAGAGTTAGTATTATTGTAATTTTTTTCGTGCAAAGATACTTTTAACATGATCAGATTTTGTGACAGAGTTTGTTGGGGAGATTAAGAGTTCTGATGCATGTACAAGGTATGTGAACGTTGCCTACTTCATACACTTAACATCACATAGATTCTCTTAACAAAAGCGGATTATAGTAAAACAATTTTATTGAAACTTCTGTACCTACTATAAAAAAGTCCGCGACAGCATGTTCTATCTCTTATGGTCAACTCACAATAATTAATTTTAAACTTAAAATTTTAATCAAATGCACTGATTTCCACGCAGGCAAAGCCGCAGGCAAATATAAGAAAAGAATTTATTATATTTCTGTAGGAAAAATTTCGCAGAATATCGGTTTATTATTTTCTTTCGAGTATCCAATTACATATCAATATAAGTACAATAACAATATAAGTACAATAAGATCTGTCTTAAGAAGCCTGAAATGATAATTCAATACGTATCTCTTAGTCTGAAGACGGTTTATTTCACCGTTACTTTTATCGTCAGCCAGTTCGATTCAATTTGCAAAAAATGTTCGGAATTTATTCGTTCCTTCGTTTACATTTTGAAATGGTTGATTGCGAATTAGCCACGGACTTCGATTACTATTTTATCTTCGTGATTTTAAGATTTCCTATGTATTTGTTTCATAGTTGGTTCATTAGTCCCAATGAGAATAATTCTGGTGGATATTTGATAAGTAGTCGTAGTAGTATATATATGGTACGTGGATACGTGTGGTATCCGGCTGAGTTCATATATAAGGGGAAGTTTGAAAGTTGCGCCCATTATAAAAAAGACGAGAAGTTGCAAGATTAAAATGGTATGGACATATAATGGAGAGGGATGAATTTCACGTAACCAAACTAGAGTTTAATATGAATTTGGATGGATATGTGACTCGACGTAGGCCTAAAACGAGAGATCTTCATATTGAAGATACGAGGGATATCATTTTATAACAGAGAATGCACAAAATATAGTAGGTGATGAAAACGATTGAAAAGCAAACTCTTGTCTAAAACTCTTGGTGAGATGATGCTATCTATAAAGATGTTCAAGCATAAAATTATATACTTTAAAACAATCGTGTAAAATACTGCTAAGGACTTTTAGAGAAAACATGTTTATTACTTACATTGGGTTCCTTCTTTCGCTCCAAATTCCATAAGCATTCTTGCGAGCTGCCGATTGTTTGCCAAAACTGCAACGTCCAGGGGTGACAGGCCATCTGGATTAAGACTGGAATCATATCAAATTAATCTTAATGAAATATCATCACTCTCCTGTCCTTATCCCGCTCTTAGTCGCTGTTTACGAGAGGTAGGGTAAGAGGTAAGGACCTCGGTAAGGACCATGAAATATACAATCCGAAAAAGTCGATCAAGATGTTCCTACTTATTATTTATACAAACTCAGAATATTCTATATTTAATTAATATTTGTTAACAAGTGATTTTGTATCGTCAACTCTACTGTTGATTCTAGAGAGAAGAAACTCGACGTTTCCTCTTTTCAAAATATAATTCTTATAACTAGATACATTTAGTCATCCCTATCTTATACAGGGTTGAAGAGTAGCTAAATCAACGCATACTTATAATTTATGTAAACCTAAATAGTAAACTATAGGCTTTCTGTATCAGCCTTCTTTTAAAAGTGTTTGTTAAACTGCTGTAATGGCAAAACAAAAATTGATTGCGGAATTGTAAGTCTATAAGCATAGTTAATATCTATTATAAGTAATGTAATGAATAATTGATAGTACCTATTAACGTCGACATCGGTCGAATCCAAAATATTTCTTGCCTTGTCAATATAGCCATGTTCAACTGCCGCGAAGAGTGCTGAAACAAATGAATATCATATTTATTGTATTTCTTTATCATTGGAACGTACGAAATGCTGTTCGTATACTCATCATACTTTAACATTATAATTTAAGGTTATAGAATTATTAAAGCATCGTGAAAATCTCTAAATGTATCTGTTTGATCAAATCAGAAATAAGACATCCGAAGAAGGACAAAAGTGACGGACAACGCCCAGCGGCCAAGTGAAGCTAATAAAAGCACTGTAATTGCTTATGCATTACGATTGTGGTTGTGTGTATTGCTTTTGTGCATTGTTGTTGGTGGAGGCGTCTTGGGATACGTGTGGTGACTTGTCCTGCATGTGTAAGTTACGAATTTTGACTGCTTCGTACACATTGCGTTGCATGCATTCGTTATAGTTTCTGTATAAGTACACGTAAAAAAGGCTGTGATAGCTAAGTTCGGAGACCGTGCGAGTCTCTACAGACGATAAGGGGGTCAAACTCAGGACCAAAGGATTTTTTTTCTATGAATACTTATTCCTCTGATTGATAATTGCAATTATCACACGATTTTCGATGAAAGAAAAACATAGTGAGAAAACCTGCATATTTCTAGAGAATTCTGAGGATATGTGTAAGCTATGTGATAGCCAAGTGATAACCAATCCGCGTTGGAGCTGCGTGGTAGGTCTTAGCTTCGATCCTATTCTCCAAAAACGGAGAGAGGAGGCCTATGCCAAGCCGTGGGATAGTAATAGCCGTTACTTTTTACAAGTAAAAACCTTGAAACAAGTTATTTTAACAAATAAAAATTATTCAGCTTTTCGATGATTAAATTCGCCGTTTTTTTTTTCAAAATCAAAATAATCTCTATTCAAGTAGGCTTTTTACAAGCACTTTTGAATCGTCAAGGATCAATAATTAGATTTAATAAGCTACACTGGTTCGGAATGTTGCTCTTACCGCGAAAAACCAGCAAGAAACTCGGCAGTCAATCTTTTAAACATTTAAATTTACATTATTTATTTGCAGTCTTGTTTGGAGTTGAAAGGATTTTCAAATCCAAGTATTATTTTCATTAAAATAATCTTCAATTGTGTAATATGCCTTACGTATAAACATAGTTTTTACACTTTATCTTCTTCTAATACAGATTGTGGATTTTTTTTTCTTTGAGTCGTTTATTGATTTTGTTACACATCTTGAACAAAATGTTTCACTTGTGGGCATTAAATTGTTAATTTATTATATACACAATAAGAATATAGTCTCGGTGCCTTAGTGGTGAGAGTGTAAGGCCAAGGATTCGCAGTGGCATTTACATATGGCCAGTATAAGTTTACCATCAAAACTCGTGAGATAAATTGATAGTGACAATTCATTCGCTGTGTGTGTATTACGTGTTTCTGTGTTTGCGATCGTTATTTGATCGTCAGGGTCATATAAGACGCATTTTGGACGCCTATATTTTCGGTGGTCAGACCTAAGTCGGATGTAGGCGGAAGCAACTGAAATAAGGGGGTTCGGGTGTACCTAAGATTTCTCGAAGTAAGATTTCGAAAAGCGTTTAAAGAGGTGAGTAATGGTAGGGAGTTCGAGGTCTCTATGGAGGTCAACGTTCCGGATGCCTGTCCAGGATTTGCATGCGTCCTCCCCCAGCGACCTACTACAAAAATTGAACCCATGACCCCCTCAGAAGATGTACAATAAAAGAAAATATCATAAAATCGGCACTGCCATGTTTAAGATTTAGTCTTTCTCTGTAAGGAGAAAGGAGGTGTTAGTGCTGCAGAGGTCTAATACGAGAGCTACTTTAATTTTTCTATTATAGTAATAAGTTACACAATAAATGTGTATTTCGATTGTATTCTATTATCTGTATTTCAATTTTCTATATCTATTATCTATATATTTTACAAGCGCGACTTCGTTCACGTGTTCAAATTAAGCATTAAAATTCCTCCAAATTATGTACTATGTATTTAATCGTGTTACCGAAGGAAAATGGGAATTTATTTATACTTTATTTTAGCCCGATATATGGCTTCAATTGTACCGAATTTCATCAATATCAGCCAAGCGATTTAGTCGTGAAAGCGTTACAGGCAGACAGACAGAAACACAGACAGACTTTCGCATTTATAAAATTAGTATATATGAGTGTGATTTCCTTTGGTTGCCTTTCATTTTGACTTTAAATATGAATAGTTTAACACTCATTATTCTCCTGTCTTTATCACACTCTAAGTGCCGACCGCACATCTTATATTCATGTCAGAGGTGAGAAAAAGGATCAAGCGATGGCTCCATAAAGCTATAGCAAGATGGAGCTTTTAATAAAAATGAGCATCAGCACAAATTTAGTATCAATTTTATCAATCCCAGTACTGCAAGTACTTTATACTAAAGAACTTTATCTTATGTTAAATAATCACATTCTTGTGTCCGGTATATATTTATCAATATCAAGAAATAGTTTTATCACGTTACTACCTGCGGCGAATAAGTCGTTAGGTCTTAATTTGTAATTTAGATATGATATTATATTTAGATATAATATTAATAGTAATTTGGATATGAAGATTATATATTGAAATGTTATGTTTTTAATTTTCTAGTATTCCAAAAAAATTACTTTCTCCTAATAAAAGTTAACAAGAACAAAAAGAATTAGCGAAATTGTTCCATCCGTTCACGCGTGATGCGATTAAAGAGGGAAATATTGGTATATATGTATATTAATTTTATATATATTGGCCAGCTGCGATTGGTCTTAATAATTATTCATCATCAACTAAACTCAACACTGATATAAAAAGTCATTTATAACTTGTTAAAGTTTTGTGTTAATTGGTTTAAAAATACGGTCAATAGTTGTCAAAAAATTTTAGAAACAATACGCCATCTTTTATCCAGAAAACTCCGCGATATACAGTTATCATAAGAAGCCTAACTTACTCAACAACTGGCGGGTATGCGTTTAACACCCGTATTCAAGAAGCATACTCAGCTAAGTAAGCACAAATTACTATGCGAAGGAGGCTAGTTCACTGTGCGTTCCTCGTGTCAAGCCTTCCATTTCATAAACAATACTTAGGCCATACTCAACTAAAAGAACGCTATGCGTCCAACTGCGCGCTCTGGTTGGTCCATTTGATGTGGCGTAGTTCAGTCTAGTTTTTGACAAATGTCAATGTTATTAACAATTTGTTGTGTTGTTAATAACAAACGAACATAACCTTACTTTGGTATTCCCGTAATTTGCAGTTGATCGTGTTAATAAATTTTTTATGATATTTTGTGTATTGTGCGGTGTAAATAAAATATAGTTCAGTATAATGACTTCGCCTTTGTATTTAAATGCAAGCACTGCAACTCCTAAGAGGTAGAACTATTTTTCTTTAATTTATTATGTATGAGAATTTTGTTGTATAGTTTTACTTATACTATTTACTAGACAAAGTTAAATGATTATAAGAATAAAATATAATAAATAGATAACTAATAAATAATTTTGCCTTTAACCAAAGCGGCGCGAACACTATGCGTTCGCTAAAGTAGCTCCTTATCTATTTTAGCTGTGCGTCGATTTTGACAAACGCATAGTAGAACACTTCAATTTCATAGACATTACACAAGTAATGTCTATGAATTGGTTTGAATGACCCTTTGCGTCCCTGAGCACTGTGCGTTCTCATAGTAATGTTTATGAATACGGGTGTAAATCACACTGTTTTTTAAGACGGCGGAATATACACGCACTAACCGCGCTCTATATTACTTCGATTGACGCACAAGATCTACTACGTGGTATGAACGCCAATGATTATAGTCGTTTAAGCTGTGTTAATTAAAAAAAAAAGGAATAAAGCGAATGCATAACCAAAATAAAATATAAACAAAATACCCTGCAAGTGAATGTTAACTTGTGCGATTTTGTCTTGCTGCGCGCGCGCATCTTTTTGCTGGCGACGCGTCGCCTTGTCGAGGTGCGGGGGGAGCGGGGCGCACGCGCTGAGCGACGGCAACTCCCCGCCGCACCCGTCCAACAGCGCGCCGTACTGGAGCTCTATGGTACAAGGAAAATAAATAGACAAAAATAAAAAAAATGGAGAAATAAAAAAAAATCATATACCTAAGTAGTGGTGCAAGGGCTTATATAAAAGAAGAATAAATTAAAGTATTTAAAAAAAAATTGTTATTGATTTCATTCCAATAATTAGTGTTATTAAAGTTTTAGACCTAAAACTAATAATAGCCAAAAGTAATAATAAAATTATTTTGCTATAATCCGCGATACAGTAAATAGAAAATATATATAGTGTTTAATGTATAGTGGACTATCAGTATTTTCATACCCGATACGTGCAGGATTCGTAAAAACACATGCACAAACCTCCACCACTTCCACCACAATACACAAGCACTACACAGGTTCACTATCACAAACTCAACAATCGTTTTGCCCCGCAACCGAAGCATCATCAGGAGATAGACTCCACGACAAAATCGTGACTTTGACAAAGTGACAAAGTTTGACAAGTTTGACAAGTTGACAAAGTCACTTTGCGACTTTGCGATTGTTGAGTTTGTGATAGTGAACCTGTGTAGTGCTTGTGTATTGTGGTGGAAGTGGTGGAGGTTTGTGCATGTGTTTTTACGAATCCTGCACGTATCGGGTATGAAAATACTGATAGTCTACTATACATTAAACACTATATATATTTTCTATTGACTGTATCGCGGATTATAGCAAAATAATTTTATTATTACTTTTGTATTATGGATCTCTGCAAAGTAACGCTTAATTCTATAAATTAATAATAGCCATATTATTTTGCCTAATCCGCATTTTTTTAAAGTCGGATTACGGCAAAAGAATCTAGTGATAGTAAAATTACTTTCGGATTTTTTAATTCCACTACTTCTATAAATTATGGTTTTGTCTATTAATTCGTTTTAATGCAAAATTTTATACAAATTTGTTAAGCAACACAAACACACACCCATAGACACTCATACCCACAAACTTTAACTATGCGAGCTTCAATACCAAGATAAAAACCTAACTTAGGCCCGGACTTCAACAAAGCGGACATGAGCGGAGAGATGGTTTTTTAACAACCAATAGAACTTCATTATTCACATATCTCGTCTTCAGTAGACATCGATGATATGTATTATATTTGTATGATGCGATGGAAGCAGAGATGAGAAGATTTGTATAGCGACACAACATCTACCTTTTCCGTCAGAGCACGTACTGCGTACTCAACGAATCGCACATTCGGTAACATTTCCGCATCAGTTTCAGTGAATACATATCTCTTCTCGTCTACGCTATTGACTTCGCAAATCTCAAATCGCAAATCATCTTTAGTTGGGCCTAAAACTATGTTCTTAACAATGATCGCATACTCAACACTCGGATGTGAAAAATGACAAAGAAACGTATATACTTTCGCATGTTTAATTGAACTCAAATCTAATCTAACATAGTCTTTTGTTTCGTAGATGGTATAATAATTATGAAAGTTCCATTACTTTGGATAAGTGATTCTGAGAAGAGGAAAAACAAGCAAGCTTTAAGAACGTCAACTGCGAGCGACGCTATTTGCTTTGCATAATTGAAATTGCAATTCTTTGCGAAGCTGCACGTGATTTTCAATTAAAGAGCCTGTGAAGAAAAATACGCAAATGGTTTCAAATATACTAATTGCACAGGGAAAGTGTAGAAGAATGGTACGAAGATATGTAAAAATTTTGGATATATCTCTGAAATATGAAACTTGTAAAGATGAAACTAAAATAAAGGAGACAATTTTGTATTTAGTTGACTTCTGTTATTTCTCTTTATATACCTACATATACCAATATCGAATCCAATGAAGATAAAGCAAACGATTTGTACTGATATTATTTATTATAATATTTGATTTGTATGCAGAATTACTGTATTACATTTATAAAGTAAAATAATTATATCTATGTGAATAATACTTATATATGTCGACGTAACCTCCTTATTAGTCTGAGTGGTTATTTTATTTATTTTTTTCACACCGCTACACAACGTAATATGAAAGTCTTTAAACCGTAATTTTTATCTATGTTAAAATCTATCTTTTTTAATTTTGTAACTTTAATTGTAATGTGTGTAGAAAAGAAACAAAGAAATTGTATTCTATTCTATTTGCTCTAAAGCCCTTTGGTCACTGTGCGCAACACTACGTCTATATTCTCCTGTCCTTATCCCACTTTAAGTGGGGTAGTCCACTTTCAATAGATATGTTTTCCAATGCAGATTTACAGGTCACACATAACAGCAGTTGTTTGGAATTTTATTAACACGTTTTCCTTTGCTTTTAAGCCCGATGAAGACATTAATGGAAATAAATATTTTACTTTACGTTATTGAACTAAAGTAATTTGTGCCAGAAATGTAGCTAGGCACCTCGAGGCTATAATCTCCTAGAGTGTTTCTAGAACATTTATGCTTGTTTGGGCATATATTTAATAGAGCTTCCGTAAACTTGTTACCACATGACCTAAATTTAGTCTTCCGTATCATGTGGAAAACGACAGAAGCATATAATAACTGAAATATATCTTGCCAAGTTAGTACGTTTCCAAATTTCATCAATTCATATCACACGCTTGCCTGTTGAGGTAATCTCGATTGACAAGGATAAGAGAGAAGAAACAACGTAAGACTAAGTATAATTAAGTTATTTATGCTAACTATTAGAAATAAAGTATATTGACAAAGTTAGTTATTTACAATACTGTACTTTTCTAAAAACAAAAGCACTAAGTTTCTCGAGACGCAAGAGTCGCAAGTTAATGAGGTGCTGATTTTATAACAGCAATTTAGTCTTTTCTGTCAGTTTGTGAATAACTAAAAACTTAATAAACTAATTTTGATGCGGTTTTTACCAAGATTTTTACTGGGAAGGATTATTTCTTAAGTTTGTGTTAATTGGCGTAAATAGTATATCGATAATTGTTGGAAATTGAATCCATCTGAAAACTTCTGTAGAAAACGTTACACGAAATTCCTTTAAGATTTACCAAAATATTGTGTATAATACAGAAAAGTATAATATAATATATAATCACCAGCTGTGCCAGTGACTTCGCCCGCGTAGAAATCAGCGTGTCACATTTTTTTCTAGAATTGAAATTGTAAACATAAAAGTAGTTATTGTGAGTTAACTATAAGAGATAGAGACATGCTATCGCGAACTTTTTGTAGTATTTTTATAGATCTACAATTCTCTAGTACATTGCTTCCCTGTATCTGTGCTGGTTTACGGAGCGCAAGCGACTAAACCTCCCAGCAAGCAAGTTTTTAACAATTTATATAATACTGGTATTCACTATATACCTAAACCATCCGGAAGTATTGCACTATCTTTTGGTAAAAACCGTACACAAATCCGTTCAGTAGATTTTCAGATAATCGATTACATGCAGACGGACAGCTTTTTGGTACTTTGTTTAATAATTTAGTTATAAGTATAGACATTCCTCTTAAGTCGCGGCGGATCGCTAGTAAGTAATAAATTATTTGTTAAGTTGATGGTAAAAGTAGTAAAGTAGCGGCATGTTACAAATCCACAGCTGGGAATAGGCCTCCTCTTTCCGTTTCTGGAGAGAAGGGTTGGAGCTAAGACCTACCACGCTGCTCCAATGCGGATTGGTAGGTTACACATATCTCCAGAATTCTCTAGAGATATGCAGATTTCCTCACGATGTTTTCCTTCACCGAAAAGCGTGTGATAAATAGCAATTATCAATTAGACTCATGAGTTTTAATAGAAAAACTCATTGGTGCCTGCCCGGGTTTGAACTCGTATTCCCCTCGAAAGAGTCGCACGGTCTCACCGCTGGGCTATCACAGCTTTTATAAACACCTGTAGAATAGGTAAATTAGATTAATTAGAATAGGTTGCGCTTTTGCGAATGTCTGTATCAAAATTTAATACGATTAATTTTACGGTAATCAATTCGAAATTAAACTTAATCCGGTAATAGTATGAACGCAACCGCAGTCTGTTTAAATCAATTATACAGTTTAATTGATCCTGACAGATGGTGCTTCGTGCTTTCACAATTTTCAACGGCATTCGAAACTTTTATACAAGTGTCATGCATTGATGAATATTGATGGCATTGGTTTATTCAATTCATACCATTATAACAATCCTTATTCCCAACGGATCGATGTGATTTTTAGTATGGAGATATTTATGGGGTGACATTTTTATCTTCTTTGTCCTACCTAAACTACCTAAACTAGGCAGCAATTCACCTATCCTATCCCTCTTGTATTTATCAATATAATTAATTCAGATATTAATGTATCTTTCTGTTTTTTATTTAACCGTGACGCTCGTGGCTACAGCTGAAAAACAGTTTTGGGTGACGTAACATTGACACTCAATTCATATTAAGCTGTTTGCCATTTTCCCCTTTCTGTGCTGTCCAGTATATACGTATATATATTGTAGTTAGATTTGTTAAGTTTATTTAAGGTTATTTTTAAGGTATTTAGGATTTTTTAAAGGTTATTTTTATATCTGTATATCTGTGTTAAAATACTGTATATCACAGGAAGTAGAAATAAACGTTTTTTCTTTCTCTCTTTTTTTCCTTTGTATTACGCGGCTATACCACACATATTTTGCTATAATCCGCGATATAGTAAATAGAAAATATATATAGTGTTAAATGTATAGTGGACTATGCGTATTTTCATACTCGATACGTGCAGGATTCGTAAAAACACATGCACAAACCTCCACCACTTCCACCACAATACACAAGCACTACACACGTTCACTATCACAAACTCAACAATCGTTTCGCCCGCAACGGAAGCATCATCAGGAGATAGACTCCACGACAAAATCGCAAAGCGAAGCATTATCCAACCAAGCATTGTTATATAGTACTTGGTTCATCCCCACCCTTTATTTTACCTCTGAACACGTGCAACAAGCTTGAACTAGAACTCTTTGAATATCTTTAATGACACCGCAAACTCATTTCGTCAAAATTCATTAAGGTTTGCTGAGCGTTGCTGAGTACAGGCTTATGAGAGTTGTGATAAAGTTTTTTTTAATTTTCTATACTTTATATTTTCTATATTTATATTTCATTGTAATATAAATTTTAAAATTGTTATTTGAGTAAAACTTGTTCTTTTTTTGTGGATTTTGGGGCTACTTTAGCAAGCTGCTGTTTCTAAACATATTAATAGAGTTCGTTAAAGGTGCAACTTATACTATAGTATAAGCATATAGTAGTTACATAAATGTTTATAATGTGTTTATAGTGGTTTATTTAAATGTAGTAGGTACTGGTGGTCCTTAAATAAATAAAATATAAAGAAATACCCTTATCCCACTCTAAGTGGGGTCGGCACAACATGTCTTCCTCTTCCATTTTCTCCTATCAACGTTGTCTGCTTCCTACAGTTAGCATTACAAAGATTCTCCTAACAAACGCGGATTATAGAAAAAAATCTATCATAAATTCTGTACTATGGATTCGGCAAACACCTTCTTCTATAAATTATTTTTATTCTATTAAAGAAAACATGTTTACGGAAAAAGTAGCCGTGTGGTATCCGGCAGAATAGAATAGACCACCCTCATTTCTTACCGAGGTGTTGTAAGAGGCGACTAAGGTAAATGCCGTGTGGTATACGGCTGCATAGAATAGACTACCCTCATTTCTTACCGAGAAAAGGCGTCGTAAAAGGCGACTGAGGTAAGTTGACGTCAGGCTGGCGGCCGGTCGTAAAATAAGTAGCCAAATCATATGACAACATGTTTGTAACATGTTGTGCCAACCCCACTTAGAGTGGGATAAGGGCAAGAGAATAATGATGATGTTTACGGAAAAAGATTAGGCGATCCAAAATAACCTTATTACATCCGGCAAGTTGAACTGTGGCCCACAAACGCTATCTGTATTTTATCCAATATTTATTATGCATGAGATTTTAGACGGGCGTGTCAAATTTCACGCTTGATTCAGTAATAACTTTCATTAGGACCAACTGACCCGTGTAATCATTCTGATATGCTCAGGTCAATACGTACGGTGTCGAAAGTTAAATAATGTTTAGGAAGCTTATGAGCTCTGAGACTGAACTGACAGCGTTTTAGGCGAGAGTTTTTAGAGTTCTTAGTACCTGGGTGACCGACCATGCACATTAATTTTTTTAAGAGAAAAAAAACAAAAAAAATAAAAGAAAGGCAGGTGACATTTAGTATTCGATCTGGGGTATTTGCGCTTCCTTAGTCCGCTCGATCCCCACTGAGCTATTACAAGTTTATGACTGAACTTTATTGACAGCAAAATTAACCTTTGTATTCATTGCATATCTTAGCAGTTTTTCAATGCCTGAAAATCGCTAAATCGATTTATCACCTCCGAAACCGCCCTCCATACGAAGTTTCATGAAAATCGTTGGAGCTATTTCCAAGTTCCATTTTCAAGTTCAGATTCTATATATATACAAGATGAGTTCATTTAAAGATATTAGATAGATAATAGATTAGGAATACATACTAAAATGTGCAATACTACGTTTACTTACTAGAGTAGCTAGTATAATAACACTATGGTTATACATAGAGAAACATAGAGAATATACATATAATAGAATATAGATTATACATAGACAAACCATTCCATACTAGAGCAGTCTACAGAAAGGTTTTAATAAGCGTAAGAGATACGCTTATACGTAAAGCATATTACAAAATTGAAGATTATTTGGAAGATGAAAATGCCTGATTTGATAATCCTTTCAGCTTCATACAAGACCGCGGGTTAATAATGTAAAATTGAAATTGTGTAAAACATGGAGTTTCTTCCTTGTTCATCTCGGTAAGAGGAACATTCCGAATAAGATAGCTTCATCAATCATATTGATCCTTGAAATCAAATCAAATCAAATCAAATCAAAATAATCTTTATTCAAATAAACCATTTCAGGCACTTTTGAATCGTCAAGCATCAATATGATTAATGAAGCTACAACTGGTTCGGAATGTTGCTCTTACCGAGAAGAACCAGCAAGAAACTCGGCGGTCAATCTTTTAAATATTTTCAATTATACATTATTAAACCGCTGTCTTGTATGAAGCTGAAAGGATTTTCAAATCCAGGCTTTCTTATCATCCAAATAATCTTCAATTTTGTAATATGCTTTACGTATAAGCATATTTTTTACACTTGATTGAAATCTTTCTGTACACTGGTCTAGAATGAAATATCAGAAGGTACGTACATGTTATGCGAGCACCCAATGATTTTATTGTGAAAAAGTGCCATTCCATAGGTAATCAAAAGAGAGGTAGAGGAAGACCATACACTGCCTGGATGACGAATGTTTAACAACGAAAGAGACATGAAATGACTCGGACTCAACAAAGTATATAGACAAGGTTGCATGGCGTTGCATGATAAGGAAAGCCGACCCCGCGTAACGGGACAAGGCAAGGACAAAGAAGAAGAAGAAGAATCATATTGATCCTTGGCGATTCAAAAGCGCTTGAAAGAGCTTATTTGAATAAAGATTAATTTGATTTGATCTGAAATCATACCTAGGCCTATCGTATCTAGGCCTTCGAGTGCGAGTGCCCAAAAAATAATAAGAGAGGGAAGATAAGAGACCTATACATTTGTTTTCTTTTTTTTCCAGTTGACACATTTTACTGGCTTCATACATCCAGTGTCGAAATATCCAATCCTATATTTTTATGCATTTGAAATACGAACCGTAAAATTACATGTCCAACCTGGTAATGATTGACGTATTCATCAGAATCAGTTGATCCGTGTAATCTGTTTGATGTTATCGCCGTCTATACTTAGCATTAATTACAGAAGTTATGTCATAATATCGACTTTTTGTTTAAAAAATTGATAATAATAAGTTTAAGGTGTAAAAATCATTAATTATATTATTTTAAACCATTTATTTAAATTATGTCACATACACCGAATTTGACGTTTCGTAATTATTACATTAAAAGCCACAGTAAACAAATGCAATGAATTATGGGCATTTTTTTTAATAGTGACGTGAGATACTTATTATCACTGGTACTTATTAAGCCAAGTTAATTGAATAGAATGATTAAAATTTAACCAATATATTTTATTATTTAATAATTTAATAATACTATCAAAGTTTGAAATAAAAAAATAATTCATTTTATCATTTTTAATCATTAACTTAACTGTAAGCAGTGGTAGCCTAGCGGTGAGACCGTGCGACTCTCTAGAGACGATCATGGGTTCAAATCCCGGGCAGGCACCAAAGAGTTTTTCTATTAAAACTAAAATTGATAATTACAATTTATCACACGCTTTTCGGTGAAGGAAAACATCGTGAGGAAACCTGCATATCTCTAGAGAATTCTGTTGATATGTGTAACCTACCAATCCGCATTGGAGCAGCGTGGTAGGTCTTAGCTCCAATACTTCTGTCCAAAAATGGAGAGCGGAGGCCTTAGCCCAGCAGTGGGCATAGTAACAGGCCGTTAAATTAATATTTTTTTAAATTTACTTTTTGACACATACACGCCTATTAAGTTCCGTAATTATTACATTAAAAGCCAATGTAAACAAATGTAACGCATTATGGGATCTTTTTTTAAATAGTGACGTGGTAATTATCACCAATATTTATTGAGCCAAGTTAGTTGAGTAGAATGATTAAATTTTAATTACTATTTCGTTGCGATTGACTTATAAGAATGTTATTGATAAATAATAAAAACTTTTTATCATTGTGTCATTGTTGTCATGTTTTTTTAAGTAATGCTATATTCAAATTCAAATTCAAAATATGCCTTTTTTTTTTAAAAACAATACAAAACGTTGAGAAAAAAGGGCATATCAATATGATAAAACGATTTAAACTTTATTGCACTTATGTAAGTAAATAAAATCGATTTTTTACTTTAGTTGTCAAAACTTAAATAAATAATTTGCAAGACTATAGTCAAGCATATTAGTTACGCAAAAAGGTCGGAGAACACTTAATGTGAGTACGTAAAGATCTACCCATCAAGCACATTACAATAATGTTGTTTGATGTAAACGAAGTCGGAGGTACACGTTGCTATATATAATGAGTTAAAATATATTTAACGGATTTTTATAACACTATTAATTATTAAAAGAAACCACATACAATTTATCTCTAAAGCCTTATTATGATGGATGACTGTTAAATTTCAAATTGAATGCTCGAAGGTTGTTCGAAAGCCTCGAAACGTCCATTCAATCGCCTTAATTGGCAACATTTGCCACATCACTATTAGGAGCGAAGGTAAACGCACTTTTAGAATTGACAAGCGATAGATTTATCCGCAATTGTGAACGCTTGTTTAGCGTATGATTTGGTCAATTCGTATGTAATGATACAGAAATGTAAACCTATTTTACTACAATGATTGAAATTTATTAATGTACGCCGTGTGGTATCCGGCTGCATAGAATAGACCACTCTCCTTTCTTACCGAGGTGTCGTAAGAGGCGACTAAGGTAAATACCGTGTGGTATCCGACCGCATAGAATAGACTACCCTCCTTTTTTACCGAGGTGTCGTAAGAGGTGACTAAGGTAAATACCGTGTGGTATCCGGCCGCATAGAATAGATCACCCTCCTTTTTTACCGAGGCGTCGTTAGAGGCGACTAAGGTAAATACCGTGTGGTATCCGGCCGCATAGAATAGATCACCCTCCTTTTTTACCGAGGCGTCGTTAAAGGCGACTAAGGTAAATACCGTGTGGTATCCGGCCGCATAGAATAGACTACCTGCATTTCTTACCGAGGTGTCGTAAAAGGTGACTGAGGTAAATACCGTGTGCTATCGGGCCGCATAGAATAGACCACCCTCCTTTCTTACCGAGGTGTCGTAAGAGGCGACTAAGGTAAATACCGTGTGGTATCCGGCCGCATAGAATAGACCACCTCCTTTCTTACCGAGGTGTCGTAAAAGGCGACTAAGATAAATACCGTGTGTTATCCGGCCGCATAGAATAGACACCCTCATTTCTTACCGAGGTGTCGTAAAAGGCGGTCGTAAAATACGTAGCCAGATCATATGACGACACGTTTGTAACATGTTGTGCCGACCCTAATTAGAGCGGGATAAGGGCAGGACGATGATGATGATTGAAATTCATTAATGTCTAAAAGAGAGATAGAAATGTAATATTAATATTTTTTTGTTTTCACTTGATCGGTTCTTGAATAAAGCATAGAGTTATTATAATAGATTGGAGAGGCAGGCTTAAATGTTATATTCCTATTATAATAAATCCTATCCTATCCTATCCTATCCTAATCCTATTATAATATTATAATAAATGTTAAATCTTATTATAATAAAGGAAAAACAAATTATTATCCGTCTCTCTTTTTTATGTGTGATTAGGATTAGGTATAACTATAGGCTATGGCTGTGATAGCCTAGCGGTGAGACCGTGGGACTCTAGAGACGACATAAGTTTAAACCGCGGGCAGGCAGCAATGAGTTTTTCTATTAAAACTTATGTGTCTAATTGATAATTGCAGTTTATCACACGGTTTTTGGTGAAGGAAAACATCGGGAGGGAACCTGCATATCTAGAATCTAGATTCTCTAGAGATATGCGGATTATGCGGTTACACATATCCCTAGGGATATGTGTTACTTACCAATCCGCATATCTCTAGAGAATCTAGATTCTAGATATGCAGGTTCCCTATATATATATATATATATATATATATATATATATATATATATATATATATATATACTACTCTAATACTCTACTTTATTATATATAAATGAATGTTTGTATGTCCTTATAGTCTACTATACTCCAAAGCGACTGGACCGATTTGAATGTAATTCGAAACCTGACTGAGTCACAGTAACGCGTGCCTGGACAGCTGGTTTAACATAAAAGTAGGTAATGATACTTTGCTTTAATCCACGTTCATCATTTAAACAGTCTCAGAAACTCAATTACTACATACGAGATCAACAAATGGTAATACTTTGTGGTACAGTTGTAGGTACCCAAATATATTCTTAAACAGTTTATAATTATATTTGAAGTTTGAATAAGGTTTTCCTTATTCAAACTTCAATCGATTTTCACATAACACTACTGTGGCGCAACCGGCAACCAACGACTTTGTTAAGAACTGTCTTACCCGTAGGTCTTCCTGGCGGTTTCGAAACGGTGCGTTTTTTGTTGCGGTGTTGCCATTATATCACCTTAGGACTCTAATGTCCATCGGTTCTTCGCACTATGTATGTGCCCATCCCATTGCCACTTTGGCTTCGCCACACGCTTAGTTACATACATAGATAGTTTTGGTTCTTCTAAAGATGTCCTTATTTGAAGCATACTCCAAGTAAAGCCTGCTCCATCGCCCGCTAACTCAGAGCTTTCTTACAAGGTTTATAGCGAACCACGAACACCGATTTAAAAAGTATGAAAGAATCAAAAATATAATTGATAAAATAATTTTGAAAATTATGTTATTAATTATATTGAGAAGATCCGATGATGCTTCGGTTGCGGGGCGAAACGATGGTTGAGTTTGTGGTAGTGAACGTGTGTAGTGCTTTTGTGTTGTGGTGGTGATGGTGGAGGTTTGTGCATGTGTTTTTAAGAATCCTACATGTATCGGGTATGAAAAAACGGATAGTCCACTATACGTTTAGCATTATATATATTTTCTATTTACTTGATCGCGGATTATAGCAAAATAATTTTATTATTACTTTCGTTAATATTTGTTCGGTTATAGATTACGTAAAAACTAAACTAGTCATATATCTAGCTAATGGCAAGCGAACTTGTTTCAACAACAGAAATGCTATCGAAGAATTTACTTACGAAATAGGGTATACCGAGTTGCGTAAAAGAATGTAATATTACAATTGAATTTGTTTGGTGCTACGCATGATTTATCGATTTAATTAGATAAGATTTGTTTCAATCGGGTTTTACGTATAATAAAGATAGGCAAGAGCCTTTACAATAGGTTGCCGAAAGATTGAAATGATGGGAATATATTGCCTCAGAATAAAGACCCGTTACAGGTGTTAGTCACAGCATGTTTCAAACATGTTGTCACTTGATTTAGCTACTTATTACGATTTTACGCCTGCCTGACGTAAATTTCCTTCAACAAGAAACGAGACTGGTCTATTTTCCTCAGCCCGATACCACATGGCGGACGTTGAAGGTGTAAGTATGGCGACTAAACCTAAAAACTGATAAAGTTGCAGGAGGCCGCGCATATAAATGGCCTCAAATCTTAAGGCTGCTCAAATTCTTTGGAAGACCTGTTTTTAGATCTGTTATAAGGTTCGGAAGGAAAATATCGTGATGACACTTGCAAATTTCTGTTGCATTTCTGGACTAATAAAAGATAATCTAAGATCTAAGATAATGTAATATGTCAAGTGGATGTAGCGTGGTGGTTGTAAGTTCAAGACCTCTGCAAAGGAATGAAAACGGCAGTATTGGCTATAAAAAAAAAGTAGCAGCCTGTTACAATCCCACTGCTGGGAATAGGCCTCCTCTCTTCATTTCTAAAAAGAAGGGTTGGAGCTAAGACCTACCACGCTGCTCCAATGCGGATTGGTAGGTTACACATATCTCCAGAATTCTCTAGAGATAGCAGGTTTCCTTACGATGTTTTCCTTCACCGAAAAGCGTGTGATAAATTGCAATTGTCAATTAGACACATGAGTTTTTAATAGAAAAACTCATTGGTGCCTGCCCGGGTTCGAACTCGTGGTCCCCCTCGAAAGAGTCGCACGGTCTCACCGCTAGGCTATCACAGCTCTATATTTTATATTGTATTTTTTATATATTGTATTGGCTATACCCAGTATTAAAACAGATCACAATTTGGTTACCATTATATACTACGTGACATATAAAAAATTTAAAATACACCATAATATTTTCAATATCGATAGCTTGATCCGAAAAAAACTTACATTACAATTAACAGTGTATGTGAAGTTGCAATAGGATATGTTACAATATCGATAGTGCTAATCCATACAAAATAAGATATAAAAATGTTTCTATTTGTCGTATGTTTTAAATCCGAACGGAAAGATTCTTTCATACGTTTAATACTTAAGGAATTGTGAGAGACATAGGCTACTTTATTATCTTAGTGCTTTCGTCCACTTAGATGACGCCGCGGACAATAGATATTTGTTCATATTACATGATTGTGTATACTCATTATATACCAAAGAATGATGCTACAAATATGGCAACGAAACAGATTTATAAAGTTGCATAAAGGAACATATAATATTACGTTTGCATTCTTTTAATGATGCATGTATTATTGGTTAATGTATTTTTAGGTAATATTTGTGTACGTCTCATATTGCGTAAATATAATTAATTAATTACGTTTGACATAAGCTTGTTATTGTTTCATTGCAGTAATTAATTTCTGCTAATGAATCATGAAAACGCAGAACATAGATACGCTTTGTGATAATTCTAATGGCAAAATTTTAAACTTTACAATTATAAGTTAATAATAATGTAGAAAATCTTCATGTATTAAGTACTGCTTACATATAATTCCCAAGTATGAGTTGGTATATTTAAGTATAATTCCCAAAATATTACCTCGTTAAGGTTTCAAAAGTAACTGTAAGATTTTCGGCCCTCCAAGCGAGATTGTTAAGAAAAAACCTCTAATAATCTTAAATATAAACAGGCACACATACATACATATACACGCGACCAAATTCACACTTACCCACCCGCGCACTCATATAAACACGCACACAACACAATCTAAGTTAAAGTACACATTTTTTTTCAACTTTTCAATATATTTATCATCCTTTTATTTCATACTATAATTATACTTAACTATAAGGAACATTCTATTTTTGTAAAGGAGGAGGGCGTTGATCACTGCAACACAGTTTATACTTTATAATTTCTGTATTGTTCTTAATAAAGTTATTATTATTATTTTGGTTTATATTAATTTTAATCTCAGCATGAGGCTGGTGGTAAGAACCAATCACGGGCTATGCCAAGTGGGTCGGTTCGTTGTGTACCTCTGTAGGTGTTTGTGTAGTTGATGTGAGGAATCGCCTGACTATGGAGCATGTGTCGATGATAACTGCTTTTTGTAGTGGGATGTACGTGTTTTTGTGTAAACCTAATTCTTTAAGTGAGATGTGGAGTGATTTTGGGATGATGCCTGTAGATGAAAGTATTATTGGAACTATTTTTACTGTATGTTGGTGCCACATTTGTCGTATTTCGTCAGCAAGCGGGATGTATTTTTGTATTTTTTCTGTATATTTTTTACTTACATTTTCATTGTTGGGTATAGCAATGTCTATTAAATATGTGATCTTTTCATTTTTAAGTGTTAATGTGATATCTGGCCTATTGTTTTTAGTAGTTTTATCAGTTATAATATCGCGATCCCAGTAAAGTTTGACTCGTTCGTTATTAAGGACATCTTTAGGTTTATATTTATAATATGGTTCTGCGTTATCTACTAATTTATGTTTTATTGCTAATAGTGCATGTATTTGTTTGGCTACATTATTATGTCTGTCCGTGTACTGTTTATTTGCCAAAAATGGACAGCCTCCTGTGATATGGTCTATCGTTTCTTGGTTTCTGCTACATAACCTACATTTATCTGATACTACAGTTGGGTCCTTGATTATATATTTTTGGTAGTTCCTTGTTTTTATAATTTGATCTTGGATAGCTACCATAAAACCTTCTGTTTCCTTGTATAGATTTCCCCTGCAAAGCCATGCATTTGATGCTTCTTTGTCTATAAATTCTTGTTGCAGTTGATAAGGGTACTTTCCATGTAGTGATTTCTGTTTCCAATTATTGATTTTCTGATCGTCTGTGACTATTTCTTCTGTTTGTCGGTTAGTGTCGTTTAATTTTAAAGGTGTGCCTGACGTTGATATTAATGTAAGAGCTTTATGTATGTGGCAATCATTTGCTTTATTTTTCATGTATGTGTGTATGTTGTGTATTTGCTTATTGTGTAGATTTTTTATGTCGATCAGCCCCCTACCCCCTAACTTTCTTTTAAGATTAAATCTTTCTATAGCTGAGTGAATGTGGTGGATGTTGTGTTTGTTACATGCCATCCGTGTAAGTCTATTCAGCTTGTCTAAATCTGTAACTGTCCATTTTATAATTCCAAATGAGTATGTCAAAACTGGTACTGCGTATGTATTTATTGCTTTAATTGTATTCCTTCCAGATAATTCTGTCCTTAGTATCATGTTAATCCTATCGGTGTACTTTTTCCTTAACTCATCTTTTATTTTAGTATGATCTAATCCTATGCTCTGTGAATACCCTAAATATTTGTATGTATCTGTTATTTCCATATTATTTATCAATAAGTTGTGTTGTGTTTGTAATATATAAGGATCAGTTTTATTGTGCTTTCCTTTTATTATGCTGTTTATTTTACACTTATCAATTCCAAGATTCATTTTAATATCAGTACTAAATTTTTCGGTGACTTCTAATAATGTATTTATTTGATTTTTAGTAGCTGCGTATAACTTTATATCATCCATGTATAGCAAATGTGTTATTTTAGTGTTGCTTTCTTTGTGAAGTGTGTACCCTTGTTCTGTCCCGTTTAATATTCTTGATAACGGGTTCAATGATAAACAAAACCAAAGCGGGCTTAAAGCATCTCCTTGGAATATGCCACGAGCTATTTTAATGGGGTTGGACCTGATAGTTCCTGAAATTGTGTTTAAATTGAGTATAGTTTTCCACTTTTGCATAGTGTAGGTAATGAATTTTACTAGTTTATGATCAATTTTATATATTTCTAAAGCCTGTACTAGCCATGAATGAGGTACGCTATCAAATGCCTTTTGATAATCTATGTAAGCAAAGTATAAATTTTTATGGTTCTGTTTTACTTGATTGTGTATTTCTGTATCTATGACTAATTGTTCTTTGCATCCTCTTGAGCCTTTCCTGCAACCTTTCTGCTCTTCAGCTATAATGTTATGCTGAATGAGGTGTGAACTAATTTTATGTGAGATGATGGATGTGAGAAGTTTGTATAGAGTTGGAAGACATGTGATAGGACGATAATTAGCTGGGTTCGATGTATCTGTATCTTTGGCTTTTAAGTATGTATTACCTAACGTCAGGAATTCGGGGGTGTTTTCTGGGTCTTTGATGATTGTATTAAAAGCGTTGGCTAGGTGCTCGTGTGAAGAGGTGAAGTATTTTAACCAATAGTTAATTATTATTATTATTAATACTTAAAGTGGCCGTTAAGGTACTATATTCTGGCGTAAGAAGATTTTGAGCGCACAGAAAGGGTTTCGAGAAATCAAAAATCGTAATGCGCATTACGATACACTACGATTTTGTCGTGGAGTCTATTCCTGAAGATGCTTCAGTTATGGTGAGAAACGATCGTAGAGATTTTGGTGGTGGTTGTGTGTATTGCTTATGTGTATTGTTGCTGGTGGAGGCGTCTTGGGATACGTGTCGTGACTTGTCCTGCATGTTATAAGGTACGTGAATTTTGTCTGCATACACCTAGCATTACATACATGATAGCAATATTATTATATATATTATGTTATAAATTCTGTAATATGCAATTCCGCGAAGTGACGCCTGCTTCTATAGATCATGTGAATATTTAAATAATTCCCGTAATGTAAAATTTTAACGGAAAACTATATATGGCTGCCCTGAAAGGTATGCGTTTCACAGAATAAGTATATTATTCTGTAAATCACGCATGGTACGAATATATAAATAAAAAATCCCCCCTTTCCTTCAAAAATAAAAAAGAAAATATAAGTCGTATGATAATCACGCTTATAAAAAAATTGTCACAGTCTACCGTACTCAGCCATAGATAGACGCACATATACAGACATTCATTACGCAAATGCATGTTTTTCTATCTCCTTTGTACGCATCTTGTCACCGGCTGCTGAATAATGTAACAGGGAATACACTAACTCCCATAACATAGTTTTCACTTTTTACGAGTTAAGGGATTTACTTTTTCCCCGTGTACAACTTAAGGAATACATTATTTATGTAACCATTGAATACAAAAGTTACACAAGATGAACCAGGAAAGATATAAAGTGAAGCTATAGTATTCGGCAATAATTGGGTATAAGATTCTATAATGAAATCCCGCAATCGATATTATTTTTACCACTGTTAAAGAGAGACTGATATAAAAAGCCTACTATACTATTGAGGATTATATAGATGATAAAAATGCGTGGTTTTAGCTACTCCTCTACCCTGTACCAGATAGTAATAACCAAATGTAACTAGTTACAAGAATTTTATTTGAAAAGAGCAGCCACCGAGTTTCTTGCTGGCTCTTCTCGGTAGGAACAGCTTTCCGAACCAGCAATAGATTTTGACGATTCAAAAGCACTTGTTTACAAGTTTCATTGAATAAAGAATCTTTTGAATTGAATTGAAAATAAATAATGCACATCGAGGTTTAGAGAGAGAAAATCTGCTAGATTTTGCTTGATAGAGCATTGTCTCTGTCGCATAGACTGACAAACCCGTTTGAAACGTCACATACTAACTGAGTGACAGTGACAGCGTTCTACGAAACCCAACTGGTCGGCAGTTTCGTTCTAACCATCGATGTGCATTATTTAATGCCGGGTACCATACCATACTTTAAAGCAAAGTGTTTGTTTTTATATATGGCAACTTCGGTTCAAATTTACTAGGTGCTCTATCAGCAACATACAACACTATCGCATCCTGGTGTAAAATATACTGGTAATTGTATAATATACTGTCCATCAGGCATGTTTGTACGGGCCAGAACACCTGATACCTATGCGATAATCAAACGTAAAATTAAACGTATCGTATCGTTCTGGAATCTTCTACGAAAATTAAATCACAATATTTTGATTACTTTAGCTGGAAATTCGAAACCCTCCTTTTAAACTTGGCTTTCAGAGTACCATAAACAACATAGGATATATGAAAATGCAACTGAATTTTATTTAACTATGCTATTTTAAAATTAATGCATGATCGTATAAAATTATATTTTAATTTATGTGTTTATTGTTTTACTTTTTTCTCTTCATTTGTTTAACACTTAAAACAATTTATTAAGTAACGTTATTTAACGCTATAAAAAACCACAGAGGTTATTATTTATTGCGTCTATATATATTACATCATAACATATAGTACAGTATTAAACGTATTTATGTTTTGATTTATTTATTTTTTAAAGGAAATAGATATATTTTAATAACCAAATGGATGGATTAATGGATTTTTTACATGTCAATAAAGGTATTATTATAAACAAAAAGAACTCTCCTAACTGTAGATGCTTGTATTAATTTATACAGTTTTTTTGGGTACATATGAAATTTACTGGTGAAGAACTATTAAACACATTTATAAAAAAAATGGAAGAGGAGGTCTTTGCTCACCAGTGAGATAATAGTGAGACTATGTATAGACCTTTGCATACTTTAGTAACCTTAGTGTGATTGGATGCATTCTGATTCAGAATCCAAATGGCTAAGAAATCGTAAGCATCACTAACGTCACAGAGTAATTAGCGTACATTATGCAGAGTGTAGTTATATGTAGAGAAGGGAAGCCATAGACAGGCCTGTGAGTGCTTTAGTTTTCTGTTTTTTTTCGATGGACATTTCGACATTTTACTCTGGCCCCACTGCGCTATAATAAGTCTATGGTTATATTACAATTTAAATAATATACACATTACTTCACTATAATGACAAATTATAGTTATTCTCGAAACATTATTGTTAGAATCGTTCGTGACCGTACCGTGCATCGACACATCGCGTGGGCTATTACTCAATTACATGTCCAAGTAAAAACAGTTTGAAAGTAACAGTGATGTATAAGTTCTCGGTCGATATAGCGGAAATAAAACGGAGGCCATCGCGCGGAACGCGGCATGAGATCGACAAAATCGGACATGCATTACAAATCGGAAGTGAACCGCCACTTACAACAGAAGAACATTAATTAGGCTTTATGGTTTTCGATCTTTGCCTCATGAAAAAACGAATTTGAATATAGCACAGAACCACAAACAAGATAGATTCACAACACTCGAGCACTAAAAATTAAATAAACTAGAAATTTAAATAAACACATATTGACACTCGAAACTGAAATATTATTCAAAATATAAACTGACCGCATGTGAAGAAGTCACTCCATTCCAGTAGCATTGTTCTGACTGAAGTGGTCGCACGGTTTGGAAGCTGAGTTGCATATGCTATCTAACATCTATGTGATCACCGCCACGCGAATGTGCGAAAGTGGCTATATGTGGACTGTCTTGAGTGCAATTAGCTTACCTATCGTCATCTCACTATCTAGAATTTTCCTTTGTAGTTGACGCTTTTATTTTTACTCGTTATTTGCTTTAGTGTAATATTTTAATACCCAGTTCTATCAGGTTCCAGCTTCGATATTTGTTATCTGTTACATTTTTTACTCTTTCAATTATTTTATTTAAAAAATTAAAAATAATTTCAATTAACTCATTCTTATTTTTAAAGATTTTTTACATGTTTTTTACAGTTTTAAATACATAATCAATACATTAGGTGACGCTTAATACATTAAATGATTTATAAAGCAATTGATATCGAAACAGAACCTAGAAATTTATATTAGACTAGCTTTTAAGCGCAACTTCGTTCGCATGGACTGCAGTACTTATATAAATTATGGTTAAGGTGGGTTAACCTTAAAAGCTAGACATATGCTGTCGCGTTCTTTTGTTTAGAGGGGAATAATTTTGTAGTATATGCTTTTTCAATAACTTTCACCGTTCAAGAATTTTTCATATCGGTTCAGTAGTTCCTGAGATTAGCGCGTTAAAACAAACAAACAATCAATCAATCAATCAAACAAACAGAAAACTCTTCAGCTTTATTTATATATTAGTATGGATGAGTGATAGTAGCATATCTTAACTGCAGTCAGCTACGCACCAAGCTGCAACAATTAATTTGTAACCATCAATCAAATTGTAAAAATAAATATTAAAAAAAATGGCCGCCGAGTTTCTTGCTGGTTCTTCTTGGTAGGAGCAAACTTCCGAATCAGTGGTAGCTTCTTAAAAAAACATTTGACTATTCAAAAGTACTGTAAACAGTCTACTTGAATAAAGAATATTTTGAGTTTGAATTTGAGTTTGATATGGATTTGTAAAATTTTGAAGCAAAGTATAAAAACAAGATTTATAAAGAACAGGTAATTATTAAATTGCAACAACTTACTTCAAGCGGGTTGGTGCATAATTGTTATTTCGTTCAAGTGGTTTATAGAAAGTGTAAAAAATACTGTACTTAATCGTGAAATTGAACTAAGTGTATTGCGTATTCTATTTTTATTTACCCTTGTACTCTACCCGCATCATACTTATCGTTCTTTCAGTTTCTCAAAGGTAAGAGATTCTTCATTGGGATAAGTACGCCTTTGTACGCGCATGTTTTATCTTCTCAGTTATTTTTGTTTTGATATAGCGTAAAATAAACCAAAAATTACGGTAAATCATATTGTTAAAATTGCAAATAATTCTACCTTTATGCCACGTGGTATCCGGCTGAGTAGAATAGATTACCTCATTTCTTATCCAGGTGTCGTAAAAGGCGACTAAGGTAAGTCGACCCGCCGTGCGGTATCCGGCTAAATTGAATAGATCACCTCATTTCTTACCCAGGTGTCGTAAAAGGCGACTAATGTAAGTCAACCCGCCGCGTAGTATCCGCCTGAGTAGAAAAAACTGACCTCTTTCTTTCCGAGGTGTCTTAAAAGGCGACTTTAAGGTAAGTGACCCCCGTGTGGTATCCGGTTGAGTAGAATAGACCACCCTCCTTCTTACCAAGGGGTCGTAAAATACGACTAAGTAAAGTTGACGTCAGGCAGGCGGCCGGCCGGTCGTGAAATTCGTAGCCAGTTCATATGACAACATGTTTATATCATGTTTTGTCGACCACAATTACCACACTTAGCAATAAGTAATAATAAAATAGTTCGAGCAAAATTTATCGCGGATTATAGCAAAATAATATTATTATTAGTTTTGTAATATGGATAGTAACACAATGTAACGCCTAATTCTACAAGTTACATTAGTATAGATCAGTGGTTGGCAAAGTGCGGCTCCAAATATCTAGGGAGGGCGCAATAATATTTTCAAATAAAAAAAAAACTTGGTAAGAAAAAAATTACATCTTATTTTGATAAATTGAAACTCTTCTAGTAATCGAGAGCATGTATAATTTTTTGTTTAAGTTAAAAGATAGATAGGTAATTAAAATTTTATATTGTTCTAAAAATATGTAACAAACAAAACGTTTACTAGTAGCAGCCTGTTACAATCCCACTGCTGGGAATAGGCCTCCTCTCTCCGTTTCTGGAGAGAAGGGTTGGAGCTAAGACCTACCACGCTGCTCCAATGCGGATATCTCCAGAAATACACATATCTTCAGAATTCTCTAGAGATATGCAGGTTTCCTCACGATGTTTTCCTTCACTGAAAAGCGTGTGATAAATTGCAATTATCAATTAGACAATTGCAATTATCAATTAGACAGTTTTAATAGAAAAACTCATTGGTGCCTGCTCGGGTTTGAATTCGTGTTCCCCTCGTAAGAGTCGCACGGTCTCACCGCTGGGCTATCACAGCTATTAACGTTTACTAAACAAGCAGATTTGGCTTCCTATTTTCTTTAATTGTTATAATATTCATATTTGGCTCTTTGGCTAATAAGTTTGCCGACCACTGGTCTAGATTATTAAGAGATTCACGCAATCATTTGATACACCGCAACTAGACCATATCATCCAATTCTACACGCGTCCATTACATGCTTGATAGATGGACTGCTATTAACTGGATGAGTAGACAAGTAACTCGTCGGAGCATTGCAAACGTCGTAATAGAACCTGTATATGTCTAGAATTTTTAATCTTGGCGCAAACTACCAATTCTTTACTCAGTTCAGCGGCCTACGCCGTCCAAAATATAAAACGATTTACAGACGTCGAAACAGAAAAACTTATTTATTTTGTTTGCTTCCATAACATTTTGTCTTATGGAGTATTGTTATAGGGTAAATAAATAAATAAATATATGGGACACTTACACACACGATCGTCTGTACCCAAAGTAAGTAACTTAATACTTTTGTTATGGGTGACGGACAACTGGTAGATATACTAAATTTATAATTTTAAATACATACTCAAATACAAATATATACCCAGGCTCGAAAAACCAACAATTTGTTTATAGAAAATGTTGGTCCTCGGCGGAAATCGAACCCGCGACCTGCAGAGCTGAAGGCAGGGTCACTACCCACTGCGCCAACGGGCCAGTCAAATATGCGTGTATATTTAAATACAAATATACACCCAGGCTCGAAAAACCAACAAATTGTTTAGAAAATGTTAGTCCTCGCCGGAAATCGAACCCGTGACCTGCGGAGCTGGAGGCAGGGTCACTACCCACTGCGCCAACGAGCCAGTCAAATATGCGCGTATGATGGAAAACGTTTGTATTACAATAAAGAGCCATACATGGCATTTACAAAATTTGGAAAAGTGTGGCGGAGGTAAGCCCAATAGCACAGTAATAGGCTATTGGTTTAGTTTTTGCTTTGGTATATGTTAGCAACTTGTAGAAATACTCTTGAGTAAAAATTTTAAATATAACTTAAGAGTATTTTAGTGGGTCTTTTTTATAGCCTTTTAACTCAACTTTAGATAAGAACGCGTGGACAGAACTCCTCTTCGACCCTGTACAAGACAGTAATGACTAAGTGCAACTAGTGATAAGAATTTATACTTTGAAAAGAGCAACCGCCGAGTTTCTTGCTGGCTGTTCTCGGTAGGAACAGCTTTCCGAACCAGCAGTAAAGATGACGATGCACTTGTATACAAGTTAACTTGAATGAAGAATATTTTGAATTTGAATTTGATCTTCATAAGTAGATAAATAGTAGAATAAGACTTTGTCTTTTTTACAGAGAGCCCAATAAATTGAGGGTATTTTTTTAAAATCATAGTTTACATGAACGAAGTCGCAAGTACTACCAGTATCGGATAAATAATTTCTGTTTTTCCTTTTGGATTTGAATAAAAGATATAGTGCATAAATGAGGGTATTTTTACACTAAAATTAGTCCGAAAAAGTTGCTTACACCAATAGTACTATATAAAAAGTGTAGACGAATTAAATTAATCTTCCTAGAAACTTCGTTTATTTTAAATGCGAGTTTATTTTATTCCCTGACGGAAAGGCTTTGTATAAGTAACAAAAGTAAAACACAATTTAGCCAAGAAGCTTAACGTCATAATTTATAAAGGTAAAATAAGAGGGTAAAGTTAAAACAAATTTATTCAGTTTTCAAGACAGCAAAAAAAATATTTCACTCGATCCGTACGGACGTCTTTCGGATCCAACATTAAGTATTTTTATACCATTTCCCGTCCTGAAACCTCATTTTCTTCAAACTAAAGTTTCAAGGAAGGACGTATATGAGTTAAAAGCTGTGATAGCCCAGCGGTGAGGCCAATGAGTTTGTCTGTTAAAACTTGTGTCTAATTGGTATCTGCAATTTATCACACGCTTTTCCGTGAAGAAAAAACATCGTAAAGAAACCAACATATCTCTAGAGAATTCTGGGGATATGTGTAACCTACTAATCCGCATTGGAGCAGCGTGGTAGGTCTTAACTCCAACCATTCTCTCCTAAAGCGGAGAGAGGTCTACGTCCAGCGGTGGGATAGTAATAGGCCGTTACTTTTTATATGAGTTTCATTCAATATTATGTACTAATATCGACCTTAAAGCACCGATTAAAGATTTGTTGCTACTTTACTATTTCATTTTATTTATCTTACATTCTTTTGCTACGTATGGCGTGTGATATCCAGGTAGAATAGACCACCCTCATTTCCTAACCGAGGTTCCTAAGCGACTAAGGTAAGTCGACCCACCGTGTGGTATCCGACTGAGTAGAATAAACCTCTCTCTTTCTTACCGAGGAGTCGTAAAATACGACTAAGGTAAGTTGATATCAGACAGGCGGCCGGTCGTAAAAGACGTAGCCAAATCATGTGCCAACATGTTTGTAACATGTTGTGTCAACCCCACTTTGATTGGGATAAGGTTTTGAGGATGATGATTCTTTTGCTACGTGTAAGTCCCATCTGTATTATATAATACAAGCTGTACACGCAACTTAGTTTGAATCAACTTAAATGAAAAATAACCTCAAGTTTGCACTGCGTGTTTTTTTCTTTTCGAAAAAGAAAGAAAAAATTTGATTGATAATTTCAAATGTATTTATTTTGCTCATTTTAATTCTAAATCATAACAGGAACCCTATACATTAAAAGGTCAATGTCTCTACTTTCAAAATAATCGTCGATTTACGTAAGATCTCATCACAAAAGTCGCTTAAAATACTCCCACGCTGCGAAACTACCCGCTTATATAACCCGGCTCACGATAGCATATTTGAAGTAAGTAGGGCTCATTAAAATTCGAAAATAACTCATAATTGTATATTATAACATATTTTCAAATTGAGACAATAAAAGCTTAAAATGCTTCTAGCATTTCTACAGACATCCTAAGAACTAAGGGAATTTCACAAAGTTTTTCGAATTAGTTATTCTCTCTAGCCAATTAAAGACAACGACGGGCAAAAAAGTTAAATTATAATCGAAAGTAATAATTAGTACATCACGCGTTTTTTTAAGTATTGGAGTCGAAATGTTTTTGAGAAAAAATATATTTATATTGGTGCCTTTTACGACACCTCGGTAAGAAATGAGGGTGGTCTATTCTACTAAGCCGGGTACCACACGGCGGGTCCAGTTACCTTAGTCGCCTTTTACGACACGTCAGTAAGAAATGAGGGTGTTCTATTCTATACAGCCGGATATCATACAGCGGATGTTGAACATTCAATGTCATAAATATTATAAAAGTGAAATTTTGTCTGCCTGTAAATATAGATGAAATTTGGTACAAAAGAAGCTTATACAGGACAAAAAATCCCTTTTATAAATCACGCGAAAGTAATGCATAGTTTTGGGTTAAAATAATGTTTTTTGTTAACTTAGTTGTTAGTAATAAAGCTAGCTAAACTTCAGTTTCCTATTAAACAATTTGTTATGATGCAATAGAACCTGTTACTGATGAGTTCATATACTAGCATTTAAAATTTCATCGTTAAAAAATGGGTCTTAATATTTTATTATTATTTGAATAAGGATCTAGCGTCTGAGTTAAAACGTTCGTCTACGATTATAAAAAATTATGTGCCGGGTTTATTCAACATTATCTAATTATTCTCTTTAAACAAAGTACGTTCAATATTTGCTTAGGCACTAAAATGTTTTCTCGTGGTTATGACGTCACTATACTAATCTTTCTAGAGCCTATAATGATTTAACTCGGCTGTAAAAACTAGTGTTTTTTAGTAAAATTCAGTGGCGTAGCTACCCGAGAACTAGGGGCAATGCCCCGGGGCCCTTGAGCTGAGGGGGCCTCTCAGATTCTTACTTAAAAACTCTAAATTGAATTAGTGAAATATGGTGTCTTTGAATTAGGGAGCATGGACCACCCTTTTTTTCTTAATTAAGTAGGTTTTATATGGCAATAACATCACTTAATTGTTGGTGATGTTTTTTTTCTTTTCACCATTAATATACTCGTATATATTATCTAAAAGAAAGACTTATACCGCGAGAGAATAGGCCTTCTGACTGACTCGTGACGGGAGTCCGAATAGGCTCAGCTTGAAAATCAGCGCATATATTAGGTCCTTACATATGAAATTGGCGTTTTGTCGTACTGGCCACTTTGATCTCAAATATTACCTTTATGGTTAGGAATACCCAAATTCAAATTCATACAGCTATTTACTCATGTATTTGTGTTACAAACCCCCTAATTCATTTGTTTTTTCTTCTTTTGTTTTTTTCTTTGTGTCACTCTGTTTACAAAATGGAAAACATGAAATATCGCGTTATTTACGAGTATGAGTTCCAACGTGGCACCAGTGCTGCAGAAACGGCTCGAAGGATTAATGATGTGTTTGGTGACGGTGTCGCAAAAGAAAACACAGTGCGCTTTTGGTTCCAACGTTTTCGTTCTGGAAATTTCGACCTGCAGAACAAGCCTCGTGGACGGCCGGAGACCAAAGTTGATAATGATGAATTGAAGGCTATTGTGGAAGCGGATCCATCGCAAAACACGTCCGAGTTAGCTGCAGGCTCCGGTGTTAGTGATAAAACTATTCTAATCCACTTGAAGCAAATTGGGAAGGTGAAAAAGCTTGAAAGGTGGGTACCGCATGAATTGAGTGAAGCAAACCGACAAACGCGCGTCGACTGCTGCATTACGTTACTCAACCGGCACAATAATGAAGGAATTTTAAATCGAATCATTACCTGTGATGAAAAGTGGATCCTCTACGATAATCGGAAGTGCTCATCGCAATGGCTGAACCCTGGCGAACCAGCCAAATCCTGCCCTAAGCGAAAATTTACTAAAAAAAAGTTGCTTGTAAGTGTTTGGTGGACTAGTGCCGGTGTCGTTCACTACAGCTTTCTTAAATCTGGCCACACGATTACGGCAGATATCTATTGTCAGCAACTGCAAAACATGATGGAAAAGCTAGCTGCTAAACAACCGAGGCTGGTCAATCGCTCTAGGCCACTGCTGCTTCAGGACAACGCTAGACCACACACTGCACAACAGACGGCTACCAAATCAGAGGAGCTTCAATTAGAATGTCTTAGACATCCACCGTACTCTCCGGACCTTGCTCCAACAGATTACCATTTTGTTCGCAATTTGGATAACTACTTGCAAAGAAAAAAATTCAACTCCGATGGGGCAGTCCAAACCGCCTTCAAAGATTTTATTGATTCCCACCCGAATGGTTTTTTTAGTAAGGGGATCAATGAACTACCTATGAGATGGCAAAAGTGCATACATAGCAATGGTACATACTTTGATTAATTAAATATATTTCATTAAAAAAAAACTACTTTATGTTCCTCCCATAGAAAACGCCAATTTCATATGTAAGGACCTAATATATTTTGCAAATATTTCTGCAGCATTAATTGTGTTTTATTATTATTTGTCTAATTTTGTAATTATTGAGTCGTTTGTACTATGTTTTTTCGTACTTGTCTCCTAATTTATATATTTTTGTTATATGTTTTATTCCAAATAAAAACTAACCTACACTTTCTTGGCTGACTTGGTTTTACGACGATTCTGGAATACGTCGAAGTCTGACCACGAAGCATATAATATTATATATAGTTTAATTAGGGCCCTGGTTTATTGTTTGCCTCAGGGCCTTTGGTAACCTAGCTACGCCGTTGGTAAAATCACGTATATTCATTGTCTAAACTTTGAAACTTTTTTGTTTTATCATTTACCTCATGGCATTTTCTTGTTGGTAGTGAAAAAGCTCATCGTATATTTTGCAGCCCAATACCATGAACCGTTCACAAAAGTTACAATCCAAAGTACTGTTACCATAAGAAATGGGTGTCATTTTTATCAATTGAGACATCACCGTAGTTAAAAAATTGTTTTTCGATCGAAAAATCTCTAAAAAATAGACTAATGATGTTACTTTTTGCGAACCTTTTATGGTGAGTTTAAATAAATGATTTTACTTTATAAGCGTTTGGCCTAAATTTTTCGTTGGTATTGTGGAAGATTCACAAAAATTAAAGCATTTTTTGTGTCGTATATTATTAGTGGAGGTAGTTATTCAAGTAAATTTGTAAACAGTTGCTTTTGAATTGTCAACTCTACTGCTGGTTCGGAAAGTTGTTCCTACCGAGAAGACCCAGCAAGAAATCGGCGGTTGCTCTTCTCAAAAAGTAATTCCTATAACTTGTTACAATATAAAAGTAAAGTATAGTAGCGGTCTGTGACAATCCCACTGCTGGGAATAGGCCTCCTCTCTCCGTTTCTGGAGAGAAGGGTTGGAGCTAGGACCTACAACGCTGCTCCAATGCGGATTGGTAGGTTACACATATCTCCAGAATTCTCTAGAGATATGCAGGTTTCCTCACGATGTTTTCCTTCACCGAAAAGCGTGTGATCAATTGCAATTACCAATTAGATACATGAGTTTTAATAGAAAAACTCATTGGTGCCTGCCCGGGTTTGAACACGTGTTCCCCTCGAAAGAGTCGCACGGTCTCACCACTAGGCTATCACAGCTCTGTTATAATATATTTAGTGATTACTATATTGTACAAGGTTGATAGCTATATCCACGCATTCTTATCGTCTATATAATCCCAACGGTATAATAGACTTTCTGTATCAGTTTTTTCTGTAACAGTGGTTTTTAACAGCTGTAATGACAAAGCTAAAATTGCGGAAATTTTTTATAGAATCTTATACCTGAACTCACAAATGACTTACGTATTATACGGCGCAAAGTAGGACCCGCAAGCTTATGTCGGTTTCTACTTTATCTATAATAAACATCGTAATTTTTTTATAAATACATATGTAAGTATGTATGGCTTTGATGAACGTTCTCGTAATACAATGACACAAAATAAATTTCTGAATGCACGCGTAAATGTTAATCATTTGTCATTATTTCTGTACGCACGCATAAATTTGAGGAACTTGTTGTATCTGCTTAAAGCACTTTCAACCTTTTTAATTGATTTAAAAAATATATACAGACAATAGTTTATTCACCCTTTTTTAAAAAGTTAACACAAAATACACTTCTGAACGCATGCATAAATGTCAATCATTACTTACAGTATTTGACAGGATGGACAACAAATGTTTGACAGGTACGAAACGAATATACATTTATATATTGTTTTTAAGATGTATTCTGCTATTAGGGGTGGAGACAAATTCATCGAATTAAAAACCATGAAAATTGGTCCAGCAGATCTCGTGTTATAGGTGTTGTAACAAACCGTCTCTGTTTTATATATATAGATAATGAAAGGCTTGCTAATACTAACAGATTTCTGTTAAAATATGGTGGTAGTAATACTGTAGTATGATATTATAGTGACGTTAGGTATGATTTTATCAAATAAACGCCACCTGTTTCCAGATTGCCTAGCGTATTGTTCGAGATTCCAGCAAAACGAGCCGAAAATGCCTTTTCATTTGAAATATAATACGATTACTTGGTCCAAATAAAATTTCCACTAATATCTCTATTGAACTTTTAAGGTCTTTAATTAAAATACCCTCATGTATAATCCTAGTCTATAACTTTTTACCGTTTAATCTAGTGACCAAATAGTAGATTTTGTCAATATGTGTCGTTAAAGGCCGCGGTCAATGTTCGACCGCCTTCGGCTAGCAACGTGTTAGAGACCCTGGACGTCGGGTAATGGTAACCCGGCGCCCTACTAAGAGTCGAATTTTTGGATGCACGTAGTGTCCTAAGACAATTGTCTTACGGATTAATTTGTCAAATCCAATTTGTCCGTGACAAATTGTCCGTGACATATAAATCCGTGGAGGCTGTCACGACCCTCAGCATTGAGGACACCGACGCAAGGAGGATTGTCCTAAGAGCATTCCAGTAATCATCAGGGGACGTAAAGGTCTACCTGCTCTGAGAAGAGCTAGGGCGGCAACGCTGTGGGCTTGCGGGTAATATGTCCAGTGCTACCGTGATTCCCGCATGTAACGTGAGATCCTCATATATTTAAATTCAAATTCAAAATATTCTTTATTCAAGTAAGCTTGTAAACAAGTGCTTTTGAATCGTCAACTATACTGTTGGTTCGGAAAGCTATTCCTACCGAGAAAAGCCATCAAGAAACTCGATGGTTGCTCTTGTCAAACATAATTCTTGTAACTAGTTACATTTGGTCATTACTATCTTGTACAGGGTAGAGTAGTTAGCTATATCCACGCATTTTATCATCTATATAGTCGTCAATAGTATAGTAGGCTTTTTGTATCAGCCTCCCTTTAACAGCATTTTTAAACTGCATAGTGGCAAAGATAAAGACTGGCCCGTTGGCGCTGTGGGTAGTAACCCTGCCTTCAGCTCCGCGGGTCGCGGGGTCGATTCCCGCCGAGGGCCAACATAAAAAAAAATATTGTTGGTTCTTCGAGCCTGGGTGTGTATTTGTATTTAAGTATGTATTTAAACTTATATATGTAGTATATCTACCAGTTGTCCGTCACCCATAACACAAGTATTTACTCACTTTGGGGACGGACGACCGTGTGTGTAAGTGTCCCATATATTTATTATTTATTTATTGCGGGATTTTATTAAAGAATATTATACCCAAACCAACAAATGACTTATTTAATTTTGCAAGGCGCAAAGCAGGAACCGCAAGCTCATGTGGGTTCCTACTTAATTTATTATATAGATCGCAAATCTTTTTTATAATTGTGTATATTCTTATGCACAAAAAAAATGCTTTGCTGTCTTCCTAGGCTACGTGAGTATTCGGTAGATGTTTCCCCTCGAAAAACAAATAAAGGACAGCATCCATATCCTTCTTATGACATCTTCAAATTACCTTTTATCCAATTGGCAATTGCCCAATTATAATAAGAATAGCAGTTAAATTAAACAGGTGCAATTCATTCTACCTCACTCGTTCTGAAGGATATGTCGTGTGGTATCCGGCTGCATAGAATAGACCACCCTCATTTCTTACCGAGGTGTCGTAAAAGGCGACTAAGTAAGTTGACGTCAGACAGGCGGCCAGTCATAAAATACGTAGCCAAATCATTTGACAACATGTTTGTAACATGTTGTGCCGAACCCACTTAGAGTAGGATAAGTGCAGGAGAATGATGATGACTTGTGCTGAAGTATGTTACAAAGAATAATGATTTTTCATCAAAAGTTGAAAGTTTTCATTTTCATTCGTAGAATCAATGCAATCAAGAACAAATAAACAATGACATCAAACAAAAACTATATACATGCTATCGAGAATTGCTCACAAAATCAAATCTCATTCAACCATAGCTTTTTATTGTTATTTGCAATCGCGTAAAGCGAGGTAGCTTGATTTTAGTGTTCCCACGATCGACGGTGAAATGCCTATTTCTTGTTTGTTATCCCTACCTTCACTTTTTCCATGTATTAGTTCATACCGTGTTATTTGTCTGCACACGGATGTTGCTCATTTAGACGTACACGAATAAATTATATGCGAGCGATGTCATTATTTTTATTGGTACCTATAATTAGCATAGAGTATAACCATAGAATTATTTTTACGAGAGTAGAAACAGGTTTGTAAGTGATAGTGACACAATAAATAATGAGAGGGAAGATGAATAGTATACTTCGACTTTATCTAATCACACTTAAATAAGAAAGACAGATAGATCATCCTCAATTATAATAGGGTACACATGAGGCTGGCTACTCTACTCTAGAGTAGTAACTCTATGGTTATTTAATTTATAGAGTTAGACGTTGTTTTGCGGAAGTCCATAATAGAATAGCAATGAAAATATTATTTTGCTATAATCCGCGATCATCATCATCATCATCATCCTCGTGCCCTTATCCCACCCCAAGCGGGGTCCGCACAATATGTTACAAAGATGTTGTCAAATAATTTGGCTACGTATTTTACGACCAGCCGCCTGCCTGACGTCAACTTACCTTAGTCGCCTTTTACGACACCTCGGTAAGAAATGAGAGTTGTCTATTCTATGCAGCCGGATACCACACGGCATATCCTTCAGAACAAGTGAGGTACAATAAATTGCACTTGTTTAATTAAACTGCTATTCGTATTATAATTGGGCAATTGCCAATTGGATAAAAGGTAAATTGAAGATGTCACAAGAAGGATATGGATCCTGTCCTGTATTTTTTTTCGAGGGGAAACGTCTGCCGAGTACCACGTAGCCAAGGAAGACAGCAAAGCATCTTTTTATGCTTGTGCATAAGAATATACACAATTATAAAAAAAGATTTGCGATCTATATAATAAATTAAGTAGGAACGGACATGAGCTTGCGGTTCCTGTTTTGCGCCTTGCAAAAGTAAATAAGTCATTTGTGGGTTTGGGTATAATATTCTTTAATAAAATCCCTCAGACGGATACCACAACGCGCATATATTGCTAAAATCCGCGATAAAAGAAAATATATGTAATGCTAAATGTAGTGTACTATCCGTTTTTATACCTGATACAGCAGAGCAGAGCTCTTCTCGGTAGGAACAGCTTTTCGAACCAGCTGTAAAATTGACGATTCAAAAGCAAAAGTAGTAATAAAATTATTTTGCTATAATCCGCGATACAATAAATAGAAAATATATTAAGTATTAAATATATAGTCGACTATCCGTTTTTTCATACCCGATACATGTAGGATTCGTAAAACACATGCACAAACCTCCACTACTGCCACCACAATACACAAGCACTACACACGTTCACTATCACAAACTCAACAATCGTTTCGCCCCGCAACCGAAGCATCATCAGGAGATAGACTCCACGACAAAATCGCAACTTGCAATAACAACTTTATCTGAATAAATAATATTTTGAATTTTGAATTATCCCACTCTAAGTGGGGTAGACACAATTTTTTTTAACTTCCATTCTCTGCTATCCTGGCACTACTCCTTTTATATGCATCCATTAAAATCCATCTTTTTGTCGACCTAACTATAGTCATATAATACACATAAATATTTGGAATAGGTATCCCTCCTCATTACATTTATTTATTCATTTATTTATTATTATTTAGTTAAAACGAACATGGCCCACTTACAGTAATTAAATATCACATCAGAAAAAGAATACATATTTTAAACTAAATACATAATTAAAAAAAATGTATGTATGTACATTGTACATCCGATCATAACTATGCAGTCACAGGTGCTCGCTAATCTGCATGATACATGATTGCCTATCCCGGATTTAAATAATGTGATCTCGTCTAGACATATTTAATATAACTTATATTAATTAATAAACATTAATTAATCTTTTCTTAAAAAGATTACAAGCGTTTTTGTTCATTTTATATCAACTTATCATAAGATGTTACGTAAAATCTACAAGCTAATGCAAAATAAAATATAGTATATATGATAAATTCGCTAGTTCCTGCAATTTAAATCCTAAAAACTTATTCTATGTTAATATATACAAGTTGTTCACATCATTTTATATCATTTATCATCTTGTATTTTGGCATTCGATTGAAATTAGATAACGTTTTACTAATTATGTAAAATTTAATGGTTTATATCTCCTCCTCCTTCTTTCTCCTACCCTTATCCCACTCTAAGTGGGGTCGGTACAACATGTTTTCCTCTTCCATTCTCTTCTATCATTCGTCAACTCTGGCGCTACTCCTTTTATATGCATGTCATACTTCACACATTCCAACCATCTCTTTTTAGGCCTCCCTCTAGTCACATATCCATCCACATTCATATCCAACACTCGTTTAGTCACATGATTTTCATCCCTCCTCATTACATGTCCATACCATCCCAATCTTGCACCTCTCATCTTTTCTATAATGGGCGCAACTTTGATACTTCCCCTTATATACTCATTTCTTATTTTATCCAATCTTGTCACACCACACATCCACCTTAACATTCTCATCTCATTTGCATGCACTCTTCTTTCATCCATCTTTTTCATTGCCCAAAATTTAATGGTTTATATAAATAAAAATATATAATTTTTTACGTTAGTTATTTTGTAGCGTTAGTATTCCATAGCTCACAACAGCCTCCCCTCTACTTGGAGAAACAGATGGAACGTTAGATCAATCACGTCTTCAATAAAAATTAGTTATACATATCCTGAGAATATTCTATGACAATGCAGGTTTTAATGACGTTTTCCTTGACCATAAAGCGCATAATCTTTTAAAGAGAACTCATAACCTGAAAAATCTTGGTAAATATCGCGACAAATAAGTAAATGCCATAAGTACTGACATTAAGCTTATAATAAAAATCATCGCCATTAATTTAGTTTTTAAGTTCTTAATTTAAAAATTTCTCTGTATTGTTTACGTAACGCTTCATTTTTAAAAATTGAATTAAGTGGCAAAGGAATGTTGTTATTATGCTTAGAAACATAATCGAACGTCACAGTTCACGCAACTTGATTGCTTCAGTCGAACATAAATATCTTAAAATTAAGGAAACAACACATAATTACAATAACGTTATGAAATTAATTGTTTCACCGTTTAGATTAACGTGTTAAATTACAATAAAATAGACGAGAAATAATTTTGTTTTACTTTAAATCTTGATAAAGTCGTGGTAATGTGAAATTTATTATTATTTTACGTGTACACTGTGTGTGATTATGAGATTCCGTCAGCCGCTAACTACGCGTTTTCTATAAAAATAAATGACAAACAATTTATCATGCCTTGTATAGGAAAACATCATGGACAAACCTCCATAACTTTTATATATTGTATATTATTTTTGTTGTAATAATTCTAATTTACACAAAAATATTACAAACACTTAAATTCTTTTTATAAGTCTTTATAAAAGTAGTGAAAATTGCATGAAAATCTTTTTGGTAGTTTCTTAGGCTTCGCACAAGCATACAGATAGACAGACGTGACAGGCGACATTATTTTATTATATAATAACACTAGTCGTCGTAAATCGTTGTGGCCATGAGTACAAATTCCCATGTACCAAATTTTTTCCTTTGACAGTTCCTGCTAGTGTAATCTTCGTATATTATTTTCCTTAACGATTCAACATAAGGTCAAAGATGTATTGTTTAAAAATACCTTATTTACGCCTGTCGATTTCAGAGGCCATAGTATGGCCTTTTTAATTTTCCTAATGACGGAGGCTTTGACGTGACAAAAGAAGTACCTACTAAAAATCATCTAGCAGTAAAATTCAAGCACGTATTAAATAAAATGATATTCCAACATCTCGTTTGGGTTAAAGTAGCGGCCTGTTACAATCCCACTGCTGGGAATAGGCCTCCTCTCTCCGTTTCTGGAGAGAAGGGAGTTTCTCTTTCTCGTTTGGGTATTACCAATTAATTGATGCGACATTTCTGTGAATTTATTTTTCTAAATTCGAATTCAAAATATTCTTTTATTAAAGTAAACTGTCTTATTCAGTATTTTTGAATCGTAATATGTTATTAAAAAAGCCACTGATTCGGAAGTTTGCTCCAAGAGGGATTAGGACGTAAATCAGCTGCTACTCTTTAAAAAAAAGTAAGGTATACTAGAATGTAAATCTTTCTCTATGTAAGGACTTATTTTCAGTTGCCATAGACAGCTAAGTCTATTTGTGTAACTATATTTTTGTAGTGTAAAATTTATTCGATGTCTTTTTGAATCGTAAATGTACTTAAAAGACCCTTGATGTTTTTTTTATTAATGGTATTTATGAGAATGGTGTTCTTTTTTATACGAAGTGATCGTAAATATCGGGTTTAATTTCAAATCAACCCATAGTTTTTATCCCCAGATATTTTAGTTATTAGGAAATCTTTAAGGCTCAGGATTCCAAATAAGTCTGTAGATATTTAAGTCATATGTCTTATTATATCTATTGGTATTAATATGTTAAATGCGACACTTTTGTCTGTTTATTTTGTTCGTTATTTAAATTTAAATTGAGAAGCGGATTTTTGTGTATGCTTGGAGTGTAACCTATGCTAATTTTAACTTGGTAATAAAGTTCATGATAGACGGAGTAAAAGCTAGTATTAATACTGAGGTTCCTTCATCATCATCCTCCTGCTCTTATCCCACTCTAAGTGGGGTCGGCAAAACATTTATTTATTTATTTAACATGTTATAGACATGTTCTCACATGATTCGGCTACGTATTTTACGACCGGTCGCCTGACGTCAACTTTCTTGGTCCGAGGTGTCTTATTATAAAACCTCGGTACAAAACAGGGTGGTATATTCTACTTAACTGAATACCACACAGTAGGTCAACTCACTTTGGTCGCCTTTTACACCACCTCGGTAATAGTTAGGTTCCTTAAGGTTTTAAAATAAAAAAAATCTTAAATACTTAGCATAAATTTATAATATATGCAATTGTGATTTATAGAAGCAGGCGTTACTTTGCGGAATTCCATATTACAAGCAATACAACAGAACTAACTACTTTGCTATAATCCGCACGGGTTAAGTGAATGCATGCAAAGCCAATGTGTATGAAGCAGGCAAAATCTACGCACCTTATACATGCAGGACCAGTCACCACATGCACCCCAAGGCGCAATTCACCATCAACAACGCACACAAAAGCAGCACACACACCCACCACCACAATCTCGACGATCGTTTCGCCCCGAAACCGAAGCATCATCAGGAGGATAGGCTCCACGACAAAAATCGTACTGATCGCAGTAGGATATGCTCCACGACAAAAATCGTACTGATCGCAGTACGATTTTTGTCGTGGAGCCTATCCTCCTGATGATGCTTCGGTTTCGGGGCGAAACGATCGTCGAGATTGTGGTGGTGGGTGTGTGTGCTGCTTTTGTGTGCGTTGTTGCTGGTGAATTGCGCCTTGGGGTGCATGTGGTGACTGGTCCTGCATGTATAAGGTGCGTAGATTTTGCCTGCTTCATACACATTGGCTTTGCATGCATTCACTTAACCCGTGCGGATTATAGCAAAGTAGTTAGTTCTGTTGTATTGCTTGTAATATGCAATTGTATTTTAATTATTTACGGTTTTAATTGTTTTACACGATGGAACACAATTACTATTTGTTTTTTGAGATGTCTAGTCCGCGAAAGTAACAAAACAATAATAACTTTTTTAATTCACGTGTGACTCTTCCTATTTTCCCACCAACAATTATGCGGCACGAATTTATGATATTGCTTCGTTGCAATCCGCTTAAAACGTATATTAGAACACTGAGTCATTGTTTTGATTTAAGGTATAACGCTAACCGAATACAAAATTTATAGAGCGCACAATATTTGTTAAATAATAACGTTCATAATAAATACGTTTGCATCCGATTAAATTTTCAACCGGCTATACTCAGCAATTTCTTGTTATTGATACATGGTATTTTATTTATTTGTTTTTATTTCGTTGTACCACATACCATAAATAATTTAAACTTTAATTTAAATAAAATATTTGACAATACTATTATTGTATTTCTTACTCTATCTCTTAATTTACAAATGTAATGTAACTTTAAATGATCAAATATCCGCGATAAAGTAAATAGAAAATATGTATAATCCTAAATGAAACATGATAGATTCATGCAGGATTCGTTAAAACACATGCACAAACCTCCACCACCGTCACCTCAATAAACAAGCACTACACACGTCCACTATGACAAACTCAACAACCGCAAAGCTTTAGGATTATGTTTTATGATTATTATGAGTCTACGAATCACGAAACGCCACCATCAACAACAATACACTCCAAAAGTAGAAACTACACATATTCACTACAACAATCTCAACTATCGTTCCGCCCCGTATCAGAAGCATCATCAAAGGATCCACTACAAAATCGCAGTGCTTTGTTTTGCAATTCGCTTTTTTGATGCGCGTGGTAACTAAACCGGCATGTATAAAGTATGAGAATGGTTTTTGCCTTACTTAACATAACATTGATTTTCTTAACACACGCGGATTATAGCAAAATAATTATATAGTAACTTTTGTCAATCAAGCTTAAAAATTGGCATTATTAATGATTTATAGTCATATGAAAACTTGTTGACTTACCAAACCTGATTAGATTATATAACTGTTATATACGTATTAGAACCAGATAATGGTTAAAGTATTGTGGTTTTATCGTATTATACAAGAATCGGTTACGCGTTGAAATCGCGGACGGGTCTATGTTATTTTAAATGCGAGTTTAACTACCAATTTTATACAGTATATTTTTTTAGGACATTTATAATGAAAATCGCTTTTAATAACTGTTGCGGATCTAAACTTTAAACTCAATGAGTTTTGCCTTTTAATTGGACTGTAGAGGTTCTAATTGAGCCTGATGGTAACTTCATTTTATTTGCTGATTGATTTAGTCTCCAAGTCTTAGCCGAGAAAAAATCTTAAATTTCCCATGGAAATCAAAACGGTTGAAAGGAATTAATGAGGTATAATTAAATCTGTAATGTTTAGTTAACGTTTAGCAGACGGCATATAAATTATCATATGTTGTCAAGAACAAGCCTATTATTAAAAATAACCTTTACAATAACAAGTCAAGTTAAAAAAGCTTTTCACATAATTTCTGTTACCCGTTGAGTGGAGCCTCCGTTTGTAGCCAATCCTGGCAGTAACATCAGGTCATGCTTATCATAAATTTATAGACTTAGGCGTTACTTTGCGGAGATCCATAATACAAAAGTAATAATAAAATTATTTTGCTATAATCCGCGATACAGTAAATAGAAAATATATATAGTGTTAAATGTACTATCCGTATTTTCATACCCGATACGTGCAGGATTCGTAAAAAAACATGCACAAACCTCCACCACTTCCACCACAATACACAAGCACTACACACGTTCACTATCACAAACTCAACAATCGTTTCGCCCCGCAACCGAAGCATCATCAGGAGATAGACTCCACGACAAAATCGCAAAGCGATTTTTGCTTTGGGCATGAAAAAACGGATTGTCCACTATAGATTTAAACTATATATATTTTCTATTTACTGTATCGCGGATTATAGAAAAATAATTTTATTATTACTTTTGCTTATCATAAACATTAACTGTCATGGAGACTGGACCAGTATGTAAAATTGCAGTTCAATCTGACACCGGGAAGTGGGTCAAATTTAACATATAGTACCCGGCAATAAATAATGCACATCGAGAACTTAGAACGAAACAGCCGGCCAATTCGGTTTCGTAGAGCGCTGTCACTGTCATACACGGATTCGTCAGACTGGGCGATAGAGACTCTCTATGAAGCAGAATCTAGCCGATTTCTCTCTCTGAGCCTCGATGTGCATTATTTATTGCCGCGTACTATACATACACGGCGGCAAGTTGACTAAAAGCTTTGATTGTAAGTTAAAGTTGAAATCAAAGTATATTCATAAGCATAATCAATACAACTAACTAAAAAATCATCGACCTTGAAAAGCAGATGCATCAATTCCTTTAACATACTTCAAGTTCAAAATATTCTTCATTCAAGTAAACTTGAAAACAAGTGCCTTTGAATCGTCAACTCTACTGCTTGTTCGGAAAACTGTTCCTACCAAGAAAAGCTAGCAAGAAACTCGGCGGTTGCTATTTTCAATACAATTCTTATTACCACTTACATTTTGTCATTATTGACTTGTACAAGGTTGAGGAGTATCTTTATCCACGTTTTCCTATAATCTAAGTAATCCTCAAATGTGGCACAGCCTTTTTTAACAGTGTTTTTAAACTGGTGGAATGGAAAAGCATAAATGATTTTGTATCGATAACTGAAATATAATCTGTCCACTCTGTTCATTTTTCTATCTCTATAATTGACACACGCTTGATTATCCCACTGATAATAAGCGGCTAATAATAGACTTTAGCGATTATACAAATTTTTATCTGTAATCATTTCGTACATGGCAACGCAGCGGAACGTAGCGTGACGAATAAGCGCGGTTGGAACGTTTATTGAGCACTTGCTACAAAAGTAATGATACGTACAGGGGTTCGAAGATTTGGATGAAAATACCTGATGACTCATTAAAAACACTTTATTCAACTTTTTAATACAAACTTAGTACAGTCTCTATATAGTCCGTTGTCAAATAAGAATGCCGAGGTCACAATTATTTCACTTTTTATTTTCGCTTGTTTATTCGCTCTTGATCGCTATTCGCAAGCTGAATGTCGAGGCGTACAATACATTTGCTTATATAGCGAAAGAACCGATGCTGGAGAACATTCGCAAGACTTTGGGGAAATCGTAAACAAATCTTTTGTAAACAACTTTTGGTAAACAATTCGAGTGTTCCAGAAATTCGTCAAGCGAATTTTAACCCTATGACATATAGTTTACGAACCCTTTTTACACGTTCGTAAACTGCCCCAGTCCAATTTGAACTTTATGAAATATGTATTACGAACTTGTTTCGCTTGTTCGTAACAGTAATAATAAAATTATTTTGCTATAATCCAGAATAAAGTAAATAGAAAATAAATAGAATGCTAAATGTAAAGTGGACTATACGTTTTCATACCTGATACATGGAGAATTTTTAAAAACACATGCACAAACCTCCACCGCCTCCACCACACTATACAAGCACTACACACGTACACTATCACAAACTCAATAATCGTTTCGCCCCGCAACCGAATTCTCATCAGGAGAGACTCGTCGTGTCGTCGAAGCTATGAATGTATCAGCTAAGAAAACGTGTAGTCCATTCTACATTTAGCATTATATATTTTGTTCTATTTACTTTATCGCGGATTATAGCAAAATAATTCTATTTTAACTTTTGTATTATGGATCTCCGCAAAGTAACGTCTAATTCTATAAATTATTTCTACTTATACATCGCGATTTTACGAATAGTATAAATTTACAATTACGCCAGTAATAATGACAATAATCATAAAAGGTCATTGTGTTAAAGGAAAATATGGAAAATAATTATAAACTAATAATATTATAAATATAAATAATATATTTATAAATGATGAACACACAATTGTATACAATTGTGTGTTCATCATGACTAGAGAATTATTGGTGTGTAACTTGCTCCTCTGCATTAAAAGTAACGTAGTAGGTTAAGTTTTAAGTTCATTGTTACGATAAAAACTGATTTAACCGTAGATGCCGTTTAAAGTTCGTTAATTTTTTTATTCGAATAAAAGAAATTAACTGAAACCAAGAGTGACTAATGATTAAATATGTGATAATAAAAAAGGATACGTGGTTTCAAACTCTGGGCCAGCTATTTAAACCTATTTATTAGATCGAAAGTAAAGAAAAATATTACAAAGAAAACTACGGGTTCTTGAGAATAATTCCTATGATATGATTAACCGACACACCATAGCCATATCTCATTAATGGGAATCACCGCTACTTTGTTGCCTTTTTAACGCAGATTATAATACTACCTACTTATAAAGATTATATAAAATATTGAGTGTTTTGAACTTATAAAAAAATCTAAATCCAAACAGACCTGTAGGCCTACCATGAACTTTTATATAACGATTCAATTCAAAGTCAGTACCTAAACCGACCCGCTTTCTTTTCGTACCATTAAGTGTGGGTTGCATTCGGGTCGTAATGTTTGAAAAGGATAACGTCATATGAACTATAGATAACTCTGTCTCTTTTACTCACACTCATTCCCAACGCTCATTCGGCAACGACTTTAAGTGTGCGTCTTTAAGGCGTCAAGGTATGAAAAAGCAAAACAAATTAGTTTACGTCTTCAATTGAGTCGCAATAAGAGTTCATGGTAGGCCTGATGTTGCACCGAAAAAACTGAAAAGTTTTATATTATGTGAAAAGCAAAATAATACATACTTATGTAGTTCGATGGTGACAGGAGCCTTCTATCCTTGGGTGGTGTACTGTACACAAACGCCTGGTTCACACAACCACGCGGTTGACTCCCGCACATGTCACTTTCCGATCCCCTCCGAGGACGCCTCTGTGTGTTCAGCTCCGTTATCACATTTGCACTTTCCGATTTGCCCAGTCCCTTGAATTTAATCCTTCCCTTGTCTCTTTTCATCGGCGAATTTATGTGCAGTATCGCCGCCGCTTTCGGCGGTATCTTTTCCGGTACCAATAGCTCTTTCGCGCTCTTAGTTTTTTTATTAAATAAATCTGTGAACTTAGTTTTATCGGCTCGCCTCAGCCGTTGCGGCTTCATCGTCAAGTCTATATCGCCGCTCTTCTTCCTCGGTTTCACAGATTCCTGCTTCCGTTTGGCCATGTTTGGCGTTTTCGGTTTGTAAGTGCCGTCGATTCCCGCGTAGGCGACGCTGTAATCTTTCTCGCCGTTAAAGATTTGTGTCAGCACGTTGTCGTCCTTGATCGAATCGATGTCGTCAGACGCGTCGACGTCTTTCGCGCGCCAGCGGTTCCCTATCAGGCGTAGGGAAGCGCGGACCGATCTGGAACGTCGTAGGCCTCCTTGTTCCCTCTTGAACTTGTCGAGGAGGGTTTCCATAGCCCTACGAGGGGTAGAGGGGCCCTGGGCATTGCACGTCACGATCGACTACGCGCACGCTATTCAGTGGAACGATAGTTACGTGAGTCTTTTCGACGTTCACTCGTTGTGGCGTCGGCACGTTGAATGCTGGCAACAACAATCGATGTTCTGGTAGGTCTCGATGCGAGCCCGGACCTCTTGAGAGCCCAGTCTTTACCTTCCGCGGAGGAGCCTGTGATAGACTGATCTCATTTGCACAATCTCACGCTTAGATAAGATAGGTATGTCTGATATGAGTATTTGAAGTGTACGCATGTCACCGAGACAGAGATTTGTTTGTCGTGACGTATCGTGAGATAAGTATTGTATTATTGTTAAACGTTTTGTCGATTTTAAACAATGCGTCGGCTTCGTGATAAAGTTGTGAATTGTCTAACGTATACCGTGTAGCGACGTGATTTATGACACGGCCGAGAACCGCTTCGAGCCCAGCTGCGGCTACAATTTCGAAACTCGATTTTCAGTTTATTCGATTATAGTTTAGGCTGCTACATAATTTAATAAACAATATTGTGTATAAGGAATATGTTGCCGGAAAATATTAATATACAGTCATAAAAACAATTAAATACTGATACAATTAAATAACTCAGCTGAATATATGTGTTAAATATATCGCTGACTTAGTATTAAAGTGACCTAATTCAAAATTAGGCTTTATCGAGTTAGATACATTGTAATCCTTATTTCAATGCCATTTATGACATGTCGCTAAGAATTATTTAAAAATCTAGTGTTTTTGTGGATCTCATTAAGGCGCTGAACAGAGCCAAATAGGCTGACTTTAAACACGTTTTTAACAAAAGCTATAGGGATGACGATTAAAAGAAAAATATATGTTAATATACATCATATCTCAGAGAGAATGTAAGATTTCAAAACATGATTACGATACTTTTTTTCGATAAAAAAAATTGGTAAATAGACCTCTGATTTTTACTTTGATCGTAAATATCTCTAATATTTATCAACAAAAATTGGTAAAATTAATAAGACTAATAAATCATTATAATATAAAGAGAATGTAAGATTTAAATTTTGAATTAATTAAGATATTTCATTCAAATTAAATATTTTTTAGAAAATAGCAAAACTGAAACGAGTCATCGTCTCGCTTCTCTTTTACATCTACGAATATAGACAGTGATCGCTGAGGCGCGCTGCTATACGGACGTGTGTCGCTCGCTGCCGCCTTTTGTGACTATTCCTTGTTGATAATATGTCTTTTTTTAGGTGTTTAGTTATAGTTTTAGCATACTTAGTTTTATAAGATTAATTAGACATAAGTTTTTTAAATAAATTGTACAAAAAAAGTTTGGATAAAATAGTGTACACCTACAATGTGTGTTAAAAAATTAAGTGTGTCGCTACGCCGTCGCAAACATTGTGGGCGTGGCTTATATGCCGAAATCTGAATTTGCGCCAGCTCTGTTCAGCGCCTTAACAATCACGAGTTTTGTAGTCGCCGCGTTACGTTTTATTGCAATACAACTTTTTTAATCTCTAATTTAGGTCTCTAATTTAAATAATTTATTTTAATTTTTTGTATTCTTTTTATTTTAATTAAATAATTTAATTTTAAACTTCGCAATTATTTAATAATAATAATGATTTTCATTTCCTTTTTAAGAAGTCCAAAAAAATCTTAATATAATACCTATCGGGTTATGATTTCAGTATTTATAAATAAGTAGTGATACTCGCGACTTCCTTATACCCGAAAGATAAAAAGTATTTTTTTAATATCCTATATGTTAGTCCAATAAACGTGTATACGCTTCAATCGTATCAAATCTCATCAAAATTGCTCTACCGAATTAGTCTTGAAAGCGTAACATATAAACACAAAAGACAGACAAACATACTGTCATATTTCGAATAAAATAGATATTTAGTAAGTATAAAAATTATAAACACGTTTTTATTATTCAGTTCTTTATACGTATATATAAGTATCAAGAAGTCAAGTCAAAAAGTGTTTAACAAAATTTAATGTCCCTACTGTTAACCGTTGAGGAGTTCCCTCGTCTGGAGCAAATTCTCGCAGCAGCATCAGGTCATGCTTATCATAAACATTCATTGTTATCGAGCCTGGATCAGTATATAAAATTTCAGCTCAATCAGACACCAGGAAGCAGGTCAAATTTAACTTGCAAGATTTCTCCTTCACATACATATAGTACCCGGCAATAAATAATGCACATCGAGCACTTAGAACGAAACAGCCGGCCGATTCGGTTTCGTAGAGCGCTGTCACTGTCACACACGGGTTCGTCAGTCTGTGCGACAGAGACAATACTCTATGAAGCAGAATCTAGCCGATTTCTCTCTGAGTCTCGATGTGCATTATTTGTTGCCGCGTACTAAACGTTGCAAGTTGAGTAAAAGCTTATAATAAAAGTAGCATTAAAGACATATTAATAAAATTTGACGCAAAGAAGCAAACTCTTCAGTTGATGTTATTAATGAGTTGTAGTAACTTTTAAAATTGTTTAAGGTCGTAAACTTGAAATAAGATCAATCGAGTTTTTGTACTTACTAAACAGTTAACTTCGTTAATGAGGTCGGGCCTGTTGGCTCAAGTTATAAGGATAGATAATTTATAATCCTGAAAACTTCGGGATTTAATGAACGAAGAGTGCTTCTGCTAATTGTCTTAACTCAAATATTATATCAAGAAATGTTAAAAGATTTTAAGTAACCGCCAAATTTCGAATGACCACCGAATGAGTTGAATGACATGTAGACGCAATAGCAGTGACTCTGCCTTTAACTTATCGCGGAATCGGTTCCCGGCGGGAGACAATATTTTTATAAATACAATTTGTTAGTTCTTCGATTCTGATCGTATGTATTTAAGCATGTATTAAAAATTATATATGTGAATATAAAAAATAACTAAAAATACGAGGAATACTTTTTTATTTCGAGTTTGTCGTAGTTATTAAGAATTTTGTTGATGTCGATTTTACAACGTATACTCTTGAGATATTTAAAAAATAATTCGTGAAAAACTTTTAAAACTAAATAGGGATATCTCAAGTGATGCATCGTGTAATATTTGTATTATATATTTTTTTATTGTCATTCTTCTTTCAAATTTGAAATATGCTTCTAAAGCTAACTAGTCTACTGTTACTTAGTGTTAAGTAATTTGGGGAAACTTTGCCGGTTATTGTATTATGTGTAAACTTATTTTTTTAGATTTATTACACTGTTTGTTTTCCTTAAATATATTTATTTAATATATATATTTAAGGAAAACAATAATTCATCATCATCATTCTCCTGCCCTTATCCCACTATAAGTGGGGTCGGCACAACATGTTACAAACATGTTGTCATATGATTTGGCTACGTATTTTACGACCGGGCACTTGCCTGACGTCAACTTACCTTAGTCGCCTTTTACGACACCTCGGTAAGAAATGAGGGTGATCTATTCTATGCAGCCGGATACCACACGGCACATACCTTAGTCGCCTCTTACGACACCTCGGTAAGATAGGAGGGTGGTCTATTCTATTCTGCCGGCGTCCTACCTATTCTACCACACGGCGTAAGATACGGATACCACACGAAAACAATAATCATAAAATAAAATATTTATCAGTTGTTTGTCATCCATAACAGAAGTATTAAGTTACTTACTCGGACGACTGACGACCGTGTATGTAAGTGTCCTATATATTTATTTATTTAATCTATTACCAACGAAAATATAATTTATCGTAATGTATCAAATGTTTCAAAAGATATTCCTTTATTAAGTACGTAGTAATAGTTTGATAGTCGTTTATATATAGCTATTTTTAAGTTATAATTAAGCGATCAATGTAATTTATTCTATAGTAAAGTTAAAGACTTATTTCAATGTCTCCTACACTGCAAATCTTTCTCTAAGGTATATCCTGTGATGAAACGACGAGTATTTGATGACCGATAATTAATAAATAATTAATAAATATATGGGACACTTAGACACAGGGTCATCCGTTCTTAGTGTAAGTAACTTAATACTTGTGTTATTGGTGACAGACAACTGATACCTAAATATATAAATATCTAACTACATATGATTTATAGAAGCAGGCGTTACTTTGCGGAATTCCATATTACAAGCACTATAACAGAACTATCTACCTTGTCCTACTACGGTGGCTTGTCCCGCATGTATACGGTGCGTGGATTTTGCCTGCTTCAAATACATTAGCTTTGCATGCATTCGCTCAACCCGTGCGGATTATAGCAAGGTAGGTAGTTCTGTTATAGTGCTTGTTTTAAATACATACCTAAATACATACACCCATGCGTCAACGGCGATATTATTTGTAGTAAGTAAATCACAACTGTTTTATTTTACATAGTCCCGAAACTATTTCCGCTATTTAACAACTTAAGAAACTAAAAATGACATGACTATTTCCGTCCGACAATTTGTCATTATATATCATGGCGATTGCTTTATAAGTTCGTATCGTTTTTTATATATTTATAGAGGAAAATAAATACAGGCACTGGTTCTCATCGGTACTTAAAAGGCGACGTTTTTATATCAATGTACCTATACCGGTTGACAGTGATTCTGACATATAAAGTACTTGTTTTAGAGCTGCAACTATAGAAGACGATAATTGGAAAGGTCGTGGGACTCGCTACCTAAAGACCATATCGAGCAACTTGAATTGGGTTATTAGGTGGTGAAAATGCATGGCGAAAGCTTCCTATTGCGACAACATAAGAAATCTATTTGGAGATCTATTCCGCTTATTCAGTACGAATAGGTTTTTTAATTTATAAAACTTACCCAGAATGTAACTTCAAATATCTTTGGTAGGAGAGAAAGAGTTAGAACGACAAAGAGCTGAATAGAGAGAAAGAGAGAGCGCGCTAGACAGAGGGGAGCATACTTTTGACCATCTTGTAACCATGATCTTCCGACCATCGAAAATATAGGCGTCCAAAAAGCGTCCTGTATGACCCCGACGATCAAATAACGATCGCCAACAAAGAAGAACGCCCTAAGCCGTGGTCCGGCCTCACAGGAGGCACCCTTAGGACGACGTTCCCCGACTTAAGTAGAGCTTCTGCGCTTTACTCTCTGCATTTCGCAACCTCGGCGATGCTTCTGCGAAGTGACGCTGTAAAAGCCATTAGGGCTAACAGCATACAGTCAGTTCGAAAAAAATAATAACCATGATCTAGAAAAGCATGATGCTGTCTAAATGCATTGATACTCGAAGAATGAGAGCGCGTGTTTCAGATTCAAACCTCAGAAAGCCACTAACGAGTTCTCTTTAAAACTTATGTTGTTAACTTTAATTGTTTTACAATTGATCATACCTTATGATCAATTGTAAAATCAGATGAAAAAAGCTGTGATAGCCTAGCGGTGAGACCGTGCGACTCTCTAGAGACGACATAGGTTCAAACCCCGGGCAGGCACCAATGAGTTTTTCTATTAAAAACTTATGTGTCTAATTGATAATTGCAATTTATCACACGCTTTTCGGTGAAGGAAAACATCGTGAGGAAACCTGCATATCTCTAGAGAATCTAGGGATATGTGTAACCTACCAATCCGCATTGGAGCAGCGTGGTAGGTCTTAGCTCCAATCCTTCTCTCCAAAAACGGAGAGAGGAGGCCTTAGCCCAGCAGTGGGCATAGTAACAGGCTGTTACTTTACCTTATGAAACAAACATCAATGCAATAAACACATTTCCCCAGCGAGAGATTGCCTGGGATAATTATCTCTATTTATGTGTAAACTCTATATATGAACTAAAATAATGAAACTAAAAAATACAACAAAACTAAAAAATAAAATAAAATAAACTAAATCAGACAGATGGAGACGCATAGCAACACCATCAACCACGACCACTCCATCAAGAGTAAACAACTGAGGAAGGATAAACTAAAAAAAGTCTTCTTCTTGAATCTATGGATGTCCGCTGCTTAATTTAGGGCTCTTCAGGATAGTTCACACTACCCGACCCCGTGCAGCTTGGATCCAACGAATCGCCGAGACCTTTTTAATATCGTTTGAACCTTGCGCCTGAAATATAACAACGCTGTGTGATAGGCAACTCTTTCGGACCCTAAAACATATTGGTTATTCATACTATGTACCCTAAAAATAACCATATCAGATTTACGAAACACCGATATATACCGATAATTTAATTCTACAAATTTTCTCATTTCTGATTTAATAAGTAAGAGATATTCCAAGCATGGCTCGCTCCATTGCTATATACAATAGACTAACGCGTTACTTTATAGTAACGCGAATAATATCATACCATCAAATTCGAATTCGAAATATTCTTTATCCAAGTAAACTTGTAAACAAGTGCTTTGAATCGTCAACATCTACTGCTGGTTCGAAAAGCTGTTCCTACGAAGAAGAACTATCAAGAAACGCGGCGGTTGCTCTTCGCAATGAATAATTTTTATTACTAGTTACATATACTTATTAGAATCCGTGTGGTATCCGGCAGAATAGAATAGACCACCCTCCTTTCTTACCGAGGTGACGTAAGAGGCGACTAAGGTATGTGCCGTGTGGTATCCGGCTGCATAGAATAGACCACCCTCATTTCTTACCGAGGTGTCGTAAGAGGTGACTAAGGTATGTGCCGTGTGGTATCCGGCTGCATAGAATAGACCACCCTCCTTTCTTACCGAGGTGTCGTAAGAGGTGACTAAGGTATGTGCCGTGTGGTATCCGGCTGCATAGAATAGACCACCCTCCTTTCTTACCGAGGTGTCGTAAGAGGTGACTAAGGTATGTGCCGTGTGGTATCCGGCTGCATAGAATAGACCACCCTCATTTCTTACCGAGGTGTCGTAAGAGGTGACTAAGGTATGTGCCGTGTGGTATCCGGCTGCATAGAATAGACCACCCTCATTTCTTACCGAGGTGTTGTAAAAGGCGATTAAGCTAAGTTGACGTCAGGCAGGCGACCGGTCATAAAATACATTGCCAAATCATGTGACAACATGTTTGTAACATGTTGTGCCTACCCTACTAAGAGTGGGATATGGGCAGGAGACCGATGATATAATTATTAAAGTCTTTTACAGGGTCGAAGAGTAACTATATCCACGCATTCTCATCGCCTGAAATACATATCGAACGCAAGTCTGTAATCAAAAAGAAATTAAAATAGTTTCAACCATTATCCATTCCACAAACTCAACGGTAGCGGGAATAGCCAATAAAACTCCAAACTGATATTACGTTAGAGAATTCCCTCAAACAAATGTAAAGTTCTCAGGTAGTGAGCGCCCTACCCTAAAATTTGAGGGAGACTTTCAAACCTGTTTTTAAACCCGTACATTTACGGATTATTCCATTCGTTTCTTTTAATATTATATAATGAAAATTTTAGGGAATTGCGGCTTTTATCCATTGGAATTTAATAAAATGTTGGGTAAGGAGTTGTGGCTTTTTGAATATTTTAACGTTATGTTCTAAAATGACCATAAAGTTAAGATTTAATGATAAAATTAGATTTAAGTGTTATTAGATTACGATTGGGCTGACATGTATCTGTAGATATTTAAGTCCCGTAAAAATAAAGATTATAAAATAAAAAAAAACGTTATGTAAATGGTACAAATTAAAAAGGTGAAAGTTCATGAGGGATACGTTCGTACCGTTTTAATGCCAATTTTAAAAACAAATAACTACTTTTTTGAAAATACGAGCAGTGCCAAAGCGCACAATTGTAAATCTACATTAAGAATAAATATATTATATTTTATTAATTAAGTTTCAATCAAAATTATTAAAAGCGGCTGCCTTATCGTTGAACGAAAAAAAAAATGACGTATTTAAACTGTGGATAATCCATAACCATATGATAAAAGTGAATATTTATCTGTCTGTTTGTTAAGTTTTGACAGCTAATCCGCTGAAGTAATAATAATGAAATTAGCTCAAATCGAAGCTTATTGCCGGACTTTTATAATGGAAAACATAAAAAAAATCTGAGGGTATTTAAACAAATTAACGCCAACGTGGGCGGGTTATAAAATATATAAAAGAATTAGACATTAAAATTTACACAAATACAATTCACGCATACATTGACACCTATAGGGGATGTTAAATTATTTTTAATCTATTGCATTGTTAAAAGAACTGGGTACCTACTCTGTAAACAGGAAATCCTAGTGGTAAAGATAACGATTAAAGATTGTGTGGTAAATTTTTAAATATTATCTACTTATGGGAGTATTGAAGGTCCAAAGTCTTTCAGAGGGTTTTTAATTTTGAATTAAGGTCTTTTGTCGAATCAAACTTGGCAAGTGGTTTTAACTATACTTTTCTAAATCGTAAATCGTGTGTGAAGACCAAAGACTTCGAACAGTGCGTCAGTTACGGCATATGAATTTGATTGTAATTTGCTAACTATTTCAAGAAGGCTAGTTATAGGCGATATAGCGAATGTGTTTGAAGAATCTTCAGGTGATGAAAATAAATAGAAAGATATATAGAAAAACCAAATTGATCGACTTACCTTATAGTGTCGCTAGGCTTATTTAGGATTTTTAGTTTGAAGAAGTTTAATTTCTACCAAACGAAGCATGCAATAATTTAGGCCTCAGACAAGAGTTTCCATTTAGAAGAAACCGCATTCGATTCGATTCATCTCGTGGGAGCTCTGATGCCTCAGACTAATAAATATTCAATTTATAAAACCCTACATTTTTACGTCGGAGTCAATAAAATGAGACTAAGTATTACTAGTCAATGGTGTCAACATTTAATACTTTTGGCCGTGAACCATATATCGCGTGTCATATGTTAGCTAAAAACCTCTCATAACATGTAATGGGTAAATATAAATTACCTTTTATTACAGACAGTTACCCAGTTTTTGATAGAATGAAAAGACGTAAATTTTTCTTTTAGTCGCTTTTGAAACGTATACTTAATTAATAATACATTTTCGCTAATTATGCGTGCTTCATTCATTTTAATAACAGCTACTTTCAGCATATTCAAATATTTTAAAAGTTCCCGTTATTTTTCGTAACTGTTAATTTCCGAATAATTATAAAATTATAAATATATAATAATTAATATATAAAATTAAGGTATTGTTATTTATCTAAATTTGTTATTAGTCGTAGTCGTCGTCGTGTAATATTATATTCTCTAAATATTGATATATGAAACGTCGAGTCAACATTAATAGTTTGACTGAGTATATATTTGTCTATGGGTGTAACTTTAGGTTAATGCCAATAACCTGCAAAATAGGAAAAAATTGCTATGCTAATTCTTTCGTACCTATATCGCTGCTAAATGTTGAGTCGGTAATATATTCTGATCAGATTGCATTTATTATTTATCGTAATTTTTAATTGTATTGTAAAAGTCAGTAATGCGCCATGGCTTTTAATTTTTGTAGACAAATAAAATTGAATTACCTGCTAGTGATTATATTTAATTTTCAGAATAATGAGTGTTGTAAATATGTCAAATAAATAGTTAATTTTTATGTTTTTTATTTATTCTTGTTTGTTAAATATTATAAATCATAATTATTAATTATAATTTAATAAAAGAAAGACAAGTAAATCTTTCGCCAAACCTGTTTCCGAAAAAGGCAGAATAGAATCGATTAAAAAAAATCTTTTTACAAATCAGTAATTCAAATCAGCTAATGTCAGCGAAAAACAATAAAAAATTATATAATATTATAATTGCTTTTTATTATTTTTAATAATTCTGTATTTATAATTTTAAAAAAAAATTCTAATCTAAAACAAATTGCGTATATTAACTGTATATATAAAATAGTAAATGTGCAATCTATGGTAAATATCTTTATTCGTTTTAAGTTAGTATGTATAATTATGATTGTTCAATCAATTTTGTACTTTAAATTACTTGCTGAGATTAATAGCGGACGCAATGAAAGACCAGGCTCAGAGGTTCAGCTGCAATACGAAATTTAGTTTTTGTGGCAGGGTCAAACAAGTCACGATTTATATTCGAACCAAACTAACAGAAAGTTTGTATTGATTGCATATTATAATTACAGTTCAGGTTATAATTTAGTCATATATATTTACGACATCAAGCACTATTAAATTTACAAATCGATTACAAAACTTAATGTGTTCTGCATTTTTTCAAGCTTCACCATGACAATAAACCAAGACATATTATTTACGACATGCTTATTATTTACAGAAATGTTATTCTAACCCTGATTTCGTGTATAATTTATATGACTTGTTTAACCCTAACACACCATTCCAACGGTTGGAAAATTAAATTAATAACCGATTTGATAGTTCTTATAATATACTAACTGTCAACATAACCACACTTTCACTGAAGTCGTAAATTTACAACTTAGTCCGAACACAAACAGTTATAATTAAATAAACAACACACAGAAAACAATATAAGTTCACAACGCAAAGTAAATTAGTCGATTCCATTGATAAAAACTAATTTAAAGTTCTAAAACTAGGAATTGAATGTACGAAACATTCAAAACAATATAACGTTCTCTGCGCGCATAAACAACTGCTGTGCCGTGAAGTTGGTGGCGATACATCATGGCTGCCAACTTCAGGTAATTACGAGCTGTCAATAGCGACACGACAGCCAACATGGCGGTCAAAATGGCGGCCGGTCACAGTCAATGGCCTTTGCGGTCGAGTAGTAATGAATGGGACTTACGAACCTGTTTGATTGATGTAATGACTTGCGCAATTTATGTATTGCAGATGGGATGTTAATTTAGGCCTTCTTCAACAGTCAAGGGTAATTAATAAATTGATTTCTGTGAAGAGATATTTCTACATTACTTTGATAATATTGTGTTAGCAATTTAACATTTATATAATAATTGTAATAATAATATTGTATTGATATTAATTATTGTATTAAGTTAAGTGTATTTGGAAGTTTAAGTATTGGCATTAGCCTCAAGTTCAGGGGATATTAAAAAAGGATAGGTTAATTCATTTTGGCGGCATTCTGGTGTGACGAAAAATAATTAATATAAAAGTAATTACGCGTAATAAAGTGTTTTAAGAATGGTTTTGATATATTATTGGAAACCTTTATAAGTATTTTAATAATTGTAATTAATAATATTAATAGGATTAGGAGGATAATAAATAACTTATAATCGATTACTCAATATATGTATTTTAAATGTTCTTAAAAACGATCTGCTACTATCAAAATAGTATAAATTTTAAGAAATATATTATTCACAAAATGCCCCGGCGTAAGATGAAAATTTGAAAAGATTATGAAATAAAAAGCTGCGAAAACTTTCGAAAAGGATTGGTTCCGATAAAATATCCTTTAGAGTACAAAGTTAAGGAATTTAAACATAACAGATTATAGAGAATAGAATTATACAGAAGATATGGAACAATATTTCGTAAAATATATTGTTGTAGTACTATTTGCACCAACGACTTTGTGTTAAATATGTATTAGTATGGGTGTGTACAAGCCGTGATTGCCGAACGTGAAAAACGCAAAACCCTCAGCAGGCAGTCGCACATACAAACCAAGGATAAATATCTAAGTTTTTTTTTATAAAACGTTACAAGGCTAATTGACATTTATTCATTATTCGCTTTATGATTAACAGTTGTAGAATCGATGCAACAGATTTTTATTTACCAACATATTAAATCAGTATCCATCGAATTACAAACCGATTCAAACTACAAGCCCAGTCGATAGTAGTTCGAATCTCTTTGCAATAAAGATACATTTTTAATGCGAACCGATTTTTCTAAATTCAATATACTCGTATGTTCAAACCTAAAAACATTTAAAGTTTTTATCTTTTATCCGTTAACTGTTCTGACAGACCGTTCCCATTGTTCTCCTTCCGCGGTACAAGTGAATCGTTTGGTACAATGTGTTGAAACGACAGTGAAAGCCAGGGAAAAGTGGAAATCGTTTTATACTGCGTCGAGATTGAAAATTGTGATTTTGTTACGTAGAACTTCACGTACTCATTCAGGCACTTAATTTTTCATATGTGTCTTGATCGTAATCGTTATCATCATCCTCCTGCCCTTAGAGTGGGACTTTAGTTGGGGTCGGCACGACATGTTATACATATGTTGTCACTTGATTTGGCTACGTATTTTACGACGTCAACTTATCGTATTTAACGACCCATCGATAAGAACTCTTTCTTACCGATGGGTCGTAGGGTTTTCTATTTCACTCAACCGTATACCACACGGCGGGTCGATTTTCCTAAATCGCCTTTTACGACACCTCGGTAAGAAATGAGACACACGGCAAAGTCTTGATCTTAACTTATCTATCGTTAATTATTATAGTGATGACTAAACAGAAGCGACTTATTTTGTATTTCTGCTGATAGACTTAGGTAATAACCAATCTTTTTTAAGTGACGTATATTGTTAACTGCTGTTAGCGTCTCAAGACCTGACGATACAAAAGCATTACTGAAGGTGCAGAGTAGAGAGTAGAAGCTTTAGTAGCGGCTTTAGGGTTGCTTCAGGTTTAGATCACCTAAGTATGGCCGGTAAGAAATATATAAATCCTAATAGTTAGTGCTACCGACTTTTTAAATAGATTTATTAACATGATGTCGATGATGATGCATGCAAAGAGTAGTTCCATAGTGATGTATACTTAACGCAACCAGGCAGGACTACACCCTTCTAAACAAAATTATCTAATAAGTTAAAGTAACATAGATTAAGGTATAACAAAACCACTAACTTTGCTTTTAAAATAAGGGATTTCATTAAAGAGCTAATGAAACTGATTTCATACAACTCTCATTAAATGTTCGTGAACAAACTTTTGAGCGCTTTAAGTGGATGCTAAAGTTTTAAATATAAAGAAAGCCTATTTTAAACATTCACGCATATAAATATCTTTAAAAGTAAGGGAATCCGTCATGGGTAATGCACAACGTGGAGGCACAATTGCAGTTTAGGATACATGACTCAAATAAAAACTCACATGTTCCGCTACGCTGCCCAGAGTTGGGAATATAGGGGTTATGACGTCCCCTAGATACAATATAAGGAGGAATTTTATACGTTATTTTAAATAATTCGCAGTCCCAAACCAAAAAACAGTATAATATACTTTCTCTTGTTTTGATCGGCAACGTATCACAGGCAACGTGCGCTTGGATTAGAACAATAGGGATTCGCACAGACACGTGTTTTTCCCATCCACATCAGTGAATCGTATACGTCTGAAATAAATTAGCAAACTGTTTGCGCTGCCGTTAAGTCTTTATAGGAGGCTTCGTTTGGATAATAAAAAGACTTGTGAATACTGTTGAACTATATTGTTGGTTGCAATTTAAAAGGAGTACATAGGTTGCGTTACAAAATTTGACTAAGTTTTTGACAATTAGATTTAAAAACGTATAACGATCGTATCGGTGACGTTTGTGACGTTTCGCGTAGATGCCCTGAGATTGGTGCATGTCATCCATATGGCCACAGATGATTATTAGGCCGCAACACAAACAATAAATTGATGGAACAAAACAATTTTAGTGGGAAAATAAATATTACTGTTTGTGTTAAAATACTCTCGAACCTTAGATTCTATCTGAAACTACAGAACTAAAGTCTAAAAAATTTCGAATGCCAAAAAAAATGTATCTCTTTGACCTCTGAGGCCTTTTTCATCATCTTAAACTTCATCATCATTCTCCTGCCCTTGTCCCACTCTAAGTGGAGTCGGCACAACATGCATTAAATATGTTGTTAAATATGTTGTTATGCTAGTTATTTTATGACCGGCCTGCCTGACGACTAGTTACCTTAGTCACCTCTTACGACACCTCGCTAAGAAATGAGGGTGATCTATTCTTCTCAGCCTGTTACCACATGGCGTGTCGGCTTAACTTAGTCGCCTTTTACGATACCTGTGTAAGAAATAAGGGTGATCTATTCTAGTCAGCCGGATACCACACGGCGGTTTTCATCATCTTAAACTAGTCTAAATAGATTGTTGCATATACGATGCCAAGACCTGTTAAGCTGAAATAAAAAATTACAGTATTAATTCTGCATATTTTTTCCACTTCTATCCTTTTTTCAATTATTATTTCAAGTACTATATTTATTTTATGTACATAAGGAGCTCGAGTGACTATAAAATGGCACGGGTTCAGCTTAATATTAAATTTACAGCTTTTTAGCGAACTTAGTCTTTTTTTTCGAACTGACTGTATGCTGTTAGCCCTAATGGCTGCTACAGCGTCACCGGGCGGGACGGGCGAGCGCAGAAGCATCGCCGAGGTTGCGAAATGCAGAGAATAAAGCGCAGAAGCTCTACTTAAGTCGGGAAACGTCGTCCTAAGGGTGCCTCCTGTGAGGCCGGACCACGGTTTAGGGCGACGCGTAGTGGAGGGTTCATGGTATGACTTAGATTAGTCATCGCGGCGTCGGAAGTGTGGCGAGAAGCCACGACCGACCGACGTCAGAAAACTGGGACCTCGTCTTCGCCGGCGAAGACGCTGTGTGAGTGTATTACGTGTTTCTGTGTTGGCGATCGTTATTTGATCGTCGGGGTCATACAGGACGGTTTTTGGACTTAGTCTTATATAATTGTGTTGAGTGTTAAAAGAAACGACTTGCAGAGTCAAGTTCCAGTTTACTTAAGATGGTAACTTCTTGATTCCACGTTTGATAAAATGAAACCCGGATGAATTTCTATAAGCCAATGCTGTGACTTTTTATGATAGTACATCCCTCTTCAAACTTTTTCGTTTGTTATGATTCTTCGAATTAATACTAGATGGCGCTCTATCGTCAATAATTCAGGACAATTATGCCTAACGCATAGTAATTCGAAGGCATGAAAATAAATTATTTAGCTAACGAAGCTCGTGCCAGATCATTGTTTATTAATTAAATACAGACATTATTACATTATCTATATACGAGTATAATATTAAAGTTTCCATTAAAATAATGGAAGGAACATAATTATTTCGCTAGTAATATAACTTTATTAAATTCAACTTTATATTCCAGAGTCGTAGATATAACGTTTTACTGTTGAATTCGACATTCGGCGTCCATTATTTGACACGCTCAGATGCAGTTCGTTAATGAGACAGTGGCGGACTGTGAAATATAAACGCTGTTTTGTATGCAGATTCTATATATCGCACACTTAGTATAAAAGTAGCGGCCTGTTACAATCCCACTGCTAGGAATAGGCCTCCTCACTCCCCTTCAGGAGAGAAGGGTTGGAGTTAAGACCTACCACGCTGCTCCAATGCGGATTGGTAGGTTACACATATCTCCAGAATTCTCTAAAGATATGCAGGTTTCCTCACGATGTTTTCCTTCGCCGAAAAGCGTGTGATAAATTGCAATTATCAATTAGACACATGAGTTTTAATAGAAAAACTCATTGGTGCCTGCCCGGGTTTGAACTCGTGTTCACCTCGTAAGAGTCGCACGGTCTCACCGCTAGGCTATCACAGCTTCCACTTAGTATTAAAGTGATCTAATTGAAAAAAGTTGTTTTGTAGCAAATTACAATAAAGCGTAGCGTAGCGTGATACTTGTGAGAGTTAAGATATAACTTATGCATCGATTTTTTTATTAGAGAAACTTAATACATTAATATGATACATTTATAAAGTCAAAATTATGCATACTATTTGATTAATAGTTATATTTCTCAACGTCATCATTGGGGAGGCTAAAAAACAGCCACTGGCCACAGCCAAATCAGCGTAGGGCTCACCGTACTAAGTTTACCGTACAATTTCTTTTTCTTCCTACCGCTACATAACGTAAAAATAAAAGTCTTTATAGGGTATCATTTTTATGTAATTTTTTTTTACTATACTAGCTATTATTGTAGTGAGTAGAAAAGAAAGTATATTCTATTCTATGTTACATATATAGTAACGTTGACGTATTGGCAAGCATTTGAAGATGGCATTTTTTTCAGGAATTAGCACAGGTCCAAATGAAAGTAATACGGTGGGGCGTAGTGTGTATTTTATGATGCGAGTGAAGAGTTTAAGATTATTTGCATCTTCATAATGGAGTAAGTCGAAAAGCTCAGACAGACATGACTCGGCACGGTTTGGAAGAAAAAAGTCAATTTTTTAGAACCTTTTTTGTCAAATCTTTGGTAAAGGTTTTAGAGGTCCTTTTTTGCAATAACGGTTTCAACCCAACTGGAATTCTCTCAGATAATAGCGTAGAATTTATTATGTAGCTTAAACAATACCAAGATTTGATTGCAACATAAATGAAAGGCCGTTGAGTGTTGACTGTGTTAAGTAAATAACCCAACTGTCTACATATGTGAATTGTATCCAACAGTAATCAAGTAACAATAAGGGATGTTTCTCATATGGTGTTCTTAATCATCATCATGCTCCTGCCCTTATCCCACACTATGTGGGGTCGGCACAACATGTTACAAACATGTAGCCACATGATTTGGCTACGTATTTTACGACCGGCCGCCTGCCTGACGTCAACTTACATTAGTCATATTATACGACCTTTCAGTAAGAAAGAGGGTGGTCTATTCTACTCAGCCGAATACCACACGGCGGGTCGACTTACGTTAGTCGCCTTTTACGACACCTCGGTAAAAAATGAGCGTGGTATGTTCTACTCAGCCGGATATCACACGTCCGGTTGTTTCAAATAATATTTCGTTAAAAAAATAAGTATCTCAGTTGCTGAAACCTTATCTTAGTATTTATATATAGCTGAATGATCAATATATTATGAATAAATATGAAATATGAATGAATTGATAGCTTTTGTATTAGGTCTACAGGCAGACCTGTAAGTGTTAAAATAAATAATGAAAGGGAAAAAATGACTGGCCCGTTGGCGCTGTGGGTTCAGTACCCACAGCGCCAACGGGCCAGTCATTTTTGCCTGCCTTAGCTCCGCGGGTCGCGGGTTCGATTCCCGCCGAGGGCCAACATTTTCTATAAACAAATTGTTGGTTCTTCGAGCCTGGGTGTGTATTTGTATTTAAGTATGTATTTAAACTTATATATGTTGTATATCTACCAGTTGTCCGTCACCGATAACACAAGTATTAAGTTACTTACTTAAGGGACGGACGACTGTGTGTGTAAATGTCCCATATATTTATAATGAAACTCGTGTAATAGAGGGAGACAAATAGATACACCTTTATATGCTTTTTCTTTATTTCTCTTTATTGTAATATTTTTTTAGGACACTAGGTTGACTTCCGTAATGTAAGTATAATAACTCTGATTAGGTCACTTTATAAATCAGCACCTAGCTTTAGGGACATACGCTGAGATGTACTCCCATTTAGTATTGTGTTACCGACTATATATGAACAAAAGATTCAAATTCAAATTCAAATTCAAAATATTCTTTATTATAGTAAAGTTGTAAACAAGTGCTTTTGAATCATCAAAATCTACCGCTGGTTCGGAAAGCTGTTCCTACCGAGAAGAGACAGCAAGAAACTCAGCGGTTGCTCTTTTAAAAAATCTTATAACTAGTTACATTTAGTCATTACTGTCTTGTATAGGGTAGAGTGCAGCTATATCCACACATTCTTATCATCTAATTAATCCTCAACAGTATAGTAGGCTTTCTGTATCAGCTTCTTTTTAACAGTGTTTTTAAATTTACTTATTTAACTATTTTTTTTAGATTACTATTACTATAAAGATTTTACATGAATTTATCATTTATTTATTTATTTATTTATGTACCATAAAGAAAAGAAAAATAAGTAAGAAAAACATTATCAATAAAAAAACAGAGTACAACGGTCAACTTATCCCTTTGACAGAGATCTCTACCAGCTAACCTACGAAGTGCGACAATTTATGTATCATATTATAGCGCAACTGATAGCAGCTAAAATCATCTTTGATTGACTTTACTTTGACAAACAATATAAAGGAAGTGCCAGTTAGCGTTAGTCACTAGACACCTACACTCCACCACTTAAGAGTTGATAAAGCAATTGGCACTGATTGTTCAGATATCTATGCATATTATAAAAAGTTCCTAAAAGCTGTCTGTCTGTATTTGAACGATTATGCAAAAAGGTAGTGCTTCAGGATGGTTTAGGGTTATTATACATTACAATTTTATGTAAATTGTTTTGAAGACGTCGCACAGTTTTTTTTTTTTTTTTTTTTTTTTTTTTTTTTTTTTTTTTTTTTTTTTTTTTTTCGAATTGACTGTATGCTGTTAGCCCTAATGGCTTTTACAGCGTCACCGGGCGGGACGGACGAGCGCAGAAGCATCGCCGAGGTTGCGAATTGCAGGGAGTAGAGCGCAGAAGCTCTACTAGCGTCGGGGAACGTCGTCCTAAGGGTGCCTCCTGTGAGGCCGGACCACGGCTTAGGGCGACGTGTAGTGGAGGACTGATGGTGTGACTTAGATTAGTCATTGCGGCGTCGGAAGGGTGGCGAGAAGCCACGACCGACCGACGTCAGAAAACTGGGACCTCGTCTTCGCCGGCGAAGACGCTGTGTGAGTGTATTACGTGTATCTGTGTTGGCGATCGTTATTTGATCGTCGGGGTCATACAGGACGCTTTTTGGACGCCTATATTTTCGATGGTCGGACCTAACTGGGATGTAGGTAGAAGCAACTGAAATAAGGGGGTTCGAGTGTACCTCAGATTTCTCGAAGTAAGATTTCGAAAAACGTTTAAAGAGCTGAGTAATGGTAGGGAGATCGAGGTCTCTATGGAGGTCAACGTTCCGCATGAACCACGGACACCCAGTGGCTGTCCGCATAAATCGGTTCTGAAGTCTTTGGAGCCTGAGCAATCTGACCTTTGAAACGTGCGCGAACGCAACGCTCGCATAGGACATTATTGGTCTTATGCAAGTTTTGTAGAGTGTCACTTTGTTGCGGAGCGACATCTTACTTTTCTTGCATAACATCGGATAAAGTCGTCCCATGACATACGCAGCCTTATTGCAGACTATGTGTATGTGCTCGTGGAAGGTCATGGAAGGTTGAAAGGTGACACCTAGGTACTTGACTTTCTGTTGCCAGTGAATCGGTGTATTGTAAAGGGATAATTCCGTAGGTGTGTCTATGTGAGATCGAAAGCGATTACCGATAAAGTGCATGGCTGCACTTTTATCCGGGTTTATTTCGATTCTCCATTGGCGGAACCAGCGTCCGAGGCTGTCTACCGCTTTCTGGAGACGTCTAGTTATTACTTGAGGTCGGCGGGATGTGGTAAATACAGCGGTGTCATCCGCGAAAAGGGCAAGATGTGTACGCTCTTTGATAGGCGCCCGTGGAATGTCACTCGTGTAGAGCGAGTACAATAAGGGTGCCAGTACAGATCCTTGAGGGACACCAGCACGAATTGTGCGGCGAGACGATAAAGTACCGTCTATGCGATAGCGAAAGGTGCGATTAGTCAGGTACTCTCGTAAGATGAGTACAAGTCTGTCTGGTATATTTAGTTGGAGCAGCTTGTAAATTAAGCCTGCGTGGTCGCACAGTTGCAAAAAAACTCGCCTGTAGGGCGCTTTAGTCACGTGCGACTCGTATACCAACAGGGACACACTAAAGTGTCTACTAGAGAATTGTAGATCTAAAAATTCTACAAAAAAGTCTCTAATATCATATCTCTATCTCTTATGGTTAACTCACAATAACTACTTTTATGTTTAAAACTGCGACAAATTTCAAAGCAGGCGAAGCCGTTGTCGCAGCCTAGTATTATTTAATACTACATAGTCACACATGAATTTACCCGCAATTCTGATGGCATAGACTTAGGTACTGTTATAAAATAAATCCAGGACTTTTCACGCTAAATTTCATTGCTAAACTATGAAGCCATTTTGTTCACGATAAACAAACAAAAAAGCTGTGACAGCCCAGAGATGAGAAAAAGCTGTGGTAGCCTAGCGGTGAGACCGTGCGACTCTCTAGAGACGATCATGGGTTCAAACCCCAGGCAGGCACCAATGAGTTTTTCTTTTAAAACTCATGTGTCTAATTGATAATTGCAATTTATCACACGCTTTTCGGTGAAGGAAAACATCGTGAGGAAACCTGTATATCTCTAGAGAATTCTGGAGATATGTGTAACCTACCAATCCGCATTGGAGCAGCGTGGTATGTCTTAGCTCCAACCCTTCTCTCCAGAAACAGAAGAGAGGAGGCCTATTCCCAGCAGTGGGATTATAACAGACCGCTACATTAAACAAACACTTTAATTTAGATCAATAAATTCAACCAAGCCAAACTTTTACATTTATAATATGAGTTGAGTAGGTGGGTGGCGGTGGCCGTATCCCATCGCAGCCACAGCAACCACAACCGCAACCTGGGCAGAGTTTGACCCAAAAGGTATCTCTGCAGTATTAAAAATATAAGATATATTTTCAACGCAGGATTTTAACTAAATGCATGTTGAAGTTAAAAGCATAATTGGCGTTGATTATCGAACCATATCGAGAAGGGGAAGCATGTGGTCTCACATATGGCTGCTTTTCCCATGCATGTTCTGGGTTTTGAGAATTTGTTTTTGGGTGCCGAATGTGTTACTCCATTTTTTATCACGGGCTGGTGCTTCCTACTGGCCAGCTCACGAGTGACTAACCGAGTTGTTCGTGCCTTGTCAAAGGCACGTTACAAAGTAATGACCTGTTACTATCCCTCTGCTGAGCTATATCCTCTTATCTTTTTGGAGATAAGAGTTTAAGCAGAGAATTAACTCGCTGCTCCAATATAGAATGGAAGATTACATATACTCCAGAAATTCATCAGATATATGTTTTCTCGGGATGTTTCACCGGAAGGCTGTAATATATTGTTAATATCAATAAAACACGTCATTTCTGCAATAAGCGTGGTGATTATAAGTTATTTGATCATCAGTTATATATATGAATATATATGGCTCGAATAACCATCGCTTAGGACCAACATGAAGTCATGACGCTGTCTTAAGTCCGCCCGATTACTGAAACTACAATTTATTGTAAAAAGAAATAACAATGTAAAATGAGTTTCATTTATGCTTGTTATTTTTATTGCTAACTAAAATCTTATAATCACATAATTTTCCTACATGAAGTTGTTCAAGACCTTTACATAAATTGTTTTTATTTTTTTTATGCGCTTCGACTGCGGTCAATTGCGGAACCTCTGTCAACGTATCAGACAACCATAGATCATATGCTTTTATGATATTTGCAGATGATCTTGATTTGAATATAAGAGAAACTTCCTGTTTACTAAGCTTGTCTGTTTACGATAGTAACATACTACAATCACGTAGTGACACCCGATCAAAATCGAGTTGTTTGTCACGACACCGTATGGGTAGCGAAATTGGTCGCTTTCTCCGGATGAAGCGACTTTTGGGTCGAATAACGGACAATTTGCAACAGTACGCGGGTAATTTATAATATATATGCAGCACGCCTGTATTATAATATTCATTCTTATAAGAATATACGCTCTACTTTTTATTTCATATATGTATTTGTAAAGAACTTTGATGAAAACTAAGATTTTCTTAAGAAAAGATGAGAAAAGCAAGATTAAGATACATACAATGAATGAGGGATGAAATGAATGGATTGATATATTGATTGATTGACTAGAGTAAGGCGGAAAAAGAGATGATTGAATTTTGTCATATAACTGGGACATACGGTGCGCCTAGGTAGGTCCAATTTGGAGAAAAAGAATTTACCTCGAATGGGCAGCGTTTTGAAAGTTACGCGAGATCAAATACCTCAGTGCGTGAAGACCAAGGTCTTCAAACAGTGCGTATTTCCAGTGATGGCTTAAAGATCTGAAACTCGGTCGCTGACTATGGGCTTCGAAAAAAACTCAGAGTCACTCAGATTATGAACCGAGCTATGCTTGGATCATCTCTATGAGATCAAATCAAGAATTAGGTAGAAGAACCAAAGTAACCAACATAGCCTATCGTGTCGCGAAGCTAGAGTATAAATAGGCGTAGTATGTCGAACCTATGGACGTTGGTGGCGGTAGTAAGTTGGTTGGGCGACCATAACTGTAATAGCGACCCCGTACCAAATAACGCAGCGTCGTTAGGTCCTCAATGACATGGACTGACGACCTCAAAAAAGTTGCGGGAAGCTGCTGGATCCAAAAGGCACAAGATCGTGTTAAAGAGCTTAATTTTTGGGGCTCACTTTGGATGATAAACTCCAATGGGGCACCCATATATCTGTCCTCGCAGGAAGACATAGGTCCGCCGCTTACGCTGTTCAAAAATTAGACATTTAACCGATGTTGAAACAGCGCGACTTCTTTATTTTGCTTATTTCCACAGCATTATGTCATATGGAATAATGCTGTGGGGTAAAGCGGCCGATATAGAAAAGATTTTTATTGCCCAAAAAAGAGCTATACGGGCTATCTATAATATGAAGCAACGTGAGTCCCTGAGTGAGAATGAGAAGAGTGAGAAATAGGCATACTGACTGTAGCATTACAATATATATATATAGTAATATTCTATTTGTACGGAAAAATATAATTAGGTCAAAACAAAATTTGATGTATATCATAGACATATACAGAGGTCACAAACTGCTTGTGATACCTGCGTCGCGACTCAGCAGAGTTAGCAACTTATTTGATGGTCTCGCTATTCGCTTCTATAATAAAATTTCTCAATCCATTCTAGACCAATTAAGTGTAAAAAATATGCTTATACATAAAGCATATTACAAAATTGAAGATTATTTAGATAATAAGAAAGCCTGGATTTGAAAATCCTTTCAGCTTCATACAAGACAGCGGTTTAATAATGTATAATTGAAAATATTTAAAAAATTGACCGCCGAGTTTCTTGCTGGTTCTTCTCGGTAAGAGCAACATTTCGAACCAGTTGTACCTTCATTAATCATATTGATGCTTGACGATTCAAAAGTGCCTGAAATGGTTTATTTGAATAAAGATTATTTTGATTTGATTTGATTTAAAGAGGGCCCTTAAAGAGCCCTATTTCCAGAAGTAGGCGTCCATCGGCTGAAGAAGAAAAAGAAGAAGAATTGTGTGAAGTATGACAAAATATACAAGAACTAACGCCAACGTTGACGAATAATTGGAGAGAATGGACGAGAAAGACATATTGTGCCGACCCCACTTAGAGTATGTCTGTTACTAATATATTAATATTACAACAACAACAGTTTGTTGCAATTTTGTAATTTCAAGTCGTCACATAAAAGTTTATTAAAATATGTTTTTATTTTTCGCTAACTGAAGCGGAGCGTTTCCCGTAACAAAGTCAATTTATAACCTTTTCACAGCAAACAGCCAGTGCTTCTGAGAGTCGTGCGAATATAAATTTGGAATGCAATAAATTCCTCTCAGAGCCATAAATATAACAAAGTCAGCCGTGTAATTTAAAACTGACACAAAAGTATTAGATTAGGATGGTCATGTTTCGCGATACGAAACGCATAATTTAATTACTCTATTAAAAATATAATATCTTGTAGATCATTTCCAGTCTTTTTGAATCGTCAAATGTTATTAAAGAAGCGAGCTGTGATTCGGAAGTTTGCTCCTACCGAGAAGAACCGGCAAGAAACTGGGCGTTACCAAATATACTTTTCTATTTGCAGTTATACTTTCAGAAACCTGAGCACTAAAACTGAAGACTTTAATGTGCAGTTTTGTATTTCCAAGCCATATACAGAAAAAATTGCTAATTAAATTAAATGTGCGTACGTCAATTGTTCATAATTATTTTTTAACACTTCTTTCTATTTGTAAGCTTTACTTATTTCAAATCTTGACTTTTAGTTAATATGGGAATCAAACAGAAAAATATATACAAGATTCTTATCAAAAGTCGATAAAATAAATAAATATAATTATACTATTGTATAGTACATATTATAAAGATTATTTGAATTTTATTATACCTAGGTAAAATAAAAGAAAAAATACAAAATCCTAACTAATGGATATGGCACGTAACAGGCTTAATAAAACATGAACATTAATATTATGGGTGTTATTTATTTAACAAGACCTAAATGTACAATATTTTAATTATCCTTTGTTCGGAAACATGATGTACAAATCGAAATAATATAATTTACCTAAATTGGACATGGATTTTAATAACAATCCAATTTAGTAACAATTTTCAATACATGCATCATTGAAATATTTATTTGTCACTAGATTCTGTCAGCGACTGCGTGGATTTAATGGCTCTTCTACATTATCAGCGATTATAAATGGTTAATCGCGAGCACTATTATGTAAAGAGCATAATCGATGCAATCGCCTAAAATCGCCTAACATACAACCCGACAATTGACAGGTTTTCGGACGCCTATTAAAGGGAATTGCTCGGTGATACTCATCAAAAACTAATTGGTGCCTGCCTTGGGATTGAACTCGTGACCCCCTTAAAAGAGTTGCACGGTCTCACCGCTGGACTATTATAGGGTAATCAGTACTCATGCAGAAAAGTATCGCACGGAATCTCCTAACATAAATAAACAATTAATGTATACAGTAAAAGGCACGTACAATTAAATTGAAATACAAAATCCTGTCCCTAATTACAGTTCTTAAAACATGTCCCTTGTAAGATTTGCTTTTCTCGTTATTTTGTACGGTCGCTAGACAATAAACGTTTCGCCGAAGCAGCAAATCTTTTGAATTGACGGCGGAATTTCTAACAAATCTTTTACCTTTAGAAAAGCTAATATATATTTTTTAATAATAACGATAGTCGTTAAAACGTCGCAATTAAAGTAGACATGAAAGGATAGTTTATTTAAAAAAGTGTTCTTTCGAATATAACATACCATTTTTTTTAGGCGTGTTAGAGTTTTTTTTTAGGCATGATACAGTTAGTGTTAGAGATTTTACTTTGTCATCGAGCGGAACTGTCTCTCCTAGAGTTAAGAAGCATTATAGAAATATGTAGTTGTAGCTTCATTAATCATATTGATTCTTGACGATTCAAAAGTGCCTGAAATGGTTTATTTGAATAAAGATTATTTTGATTTTGATTTGATTTGATTTGATTAATGTAAAGTAGAGGCTTTTTTTGCAAAGCCTCGACCTATTGGTACAACTTGAGATAATAAAACATAACAATGACACCCTCATTAACGATCAGATAAATTGTTTCTAGCTCAAGCTAGGCGTCATACGTCACACGTGCTCAGAGGCAGAACAATATAAATGGTGGAGGTTGAACCGATTAGTATATAACTATGCTTATTTGGGTAATGCTCCGCTTCACGATTTTGTTGTGGAGTCTATCTCCTGATGATGCTTCGGTTGCGGGGCGAAACGATTGTTGAGTTTGTGATAGTGAACGTGTGTAGTGCTTGTGTATTGTGGTGGCGGTGGTGGACGTTTGTGCATGTGTTTTTAATGAATGCTGCATGTTCCAGGTATGAAAACGAATAGTCCACTATACATTTAGTATTATATATATTTCCTATTTACTTTATCGCGAACTTGAATACGGATATCAACCATTAGTCAATAAAGCGAATTTGTTAAATGTTTTTTCCACGAATAGCGTTTTAACCACAATCGAATAAATGAAACGCCGTGTTGCCAGCCACCGAAGTCATAAATAAATATCTTTTAATGGTGCATTATTGATAAATATTAAAACGAATATACGAGTACTGATACTGTAATGGAAATTTCCAAATTATTTATTTAAATAAATATTATATCCAAACATCTCACTATACTATACGCCGTGTGGTATCCGGCAGAATATGATAGACCACCCTCCTTTCTTACCGAGGTGTCGTAAGAGGCGACTAAGGTATTGAGAAATACAGCAAACAAACCTCAACATCGAAAGTTCCGTCTCTTTCCTTGCTGCGCAAAATGAAGAGTTTAAGAAGAAAATTGAAAGTTTAGAGGGGAAAATTAGGCAGGATAGAGATTATATAACCATATTGGAGGACAGAATTGAAGACTTACAGAGATATAGCCGAAAAACTAATTTTGAAATTAAAAATGTTCCTAAACAGAGTAACGAAACCAAGGAGGATCTTATAAATATGGTTACATGTTTATCGAACAATGTCGGCGGAAAAATCACAAAAAATGATATAAGAGATATATACAGAACGCGCGGAAAGAGAGAAAACATAGTAAACTCCCCAATTATTGTCGAAACTTCATCCACTTACTTGAAGACAGACCTCATCAAATTGTGTAAGACATTCAATATACGACATAAAGCAAAATTATGTGCTAAGCATCTGGGTTTTCGTACAAAAGAAGAAACCCCCATTTTTATCTCAGAGCAGTTAACAGCTAAAGCTTCACGTCTGTATTTTTTAGCGCGCGATGTAGCCAAAACCAAATCATATCGTTTTTGCTGGACTGCTTATGGGAAGGTTTACTTGCGAAAGGATGAAAATACACCGATCATTACTATTAACAGTGAACCCCAAATACAACAACTACAAAAGTGACTAATTGTACCTAATGTTTCCTGTTCACTAGTGCTTCTTAAAACATGTTTTGTCGAAATGCTGTATAGTTTAATTATATTACTATTATATTATATAAAAGTTAGTGTCTTAAGTCATAGCGTATTACATTCACATACTCACTTACTACTGTCATACTTAATGCCTTTATATACATATTTACAAACTTCACACACACATTTAAATCGTCACGTATTCTTCCTCATAATTTATAACTACACTTACCTACGAATATTAAAAAAATACATCAAAATATCACATATTTATTTTTATAGGGTACTATTTTGCAGAGTCATTGCCCTAATCATGGGTAATTTCAACCGAAAAATATATGTTATTAAAAGCTACTACCTGTGCAACAATGTAACACGATACATTGGGACTGAAATATATTCAATCTTTGAAACAAATAATGGATAGTTTTTTAAATAATTTACATGAAATAGATAACACGGAGTCAGCGCGCTCTTTTCAGTGTGATATTCAGGACCTATCTAAGCACATAACACTAAAAAAACAGGACTTAACTATCTTATGCCAAAATATACGAAGTATTTATAAAAACTTCGACGACTTACTAGTCACTACAGCTAAACTTCGCTTTGATACTGATATAATTATTTTAACAGAATGCCGGCTGAGCTCTGATAAACCTATCCCCTCACTTTATACATACAAAAAGTTCGCGACAGCTAATCATTTGAATCAAAACGATGGCGTGGTTGTATATATTAAGGAAACAATCACAGCTCACATTAAAGAAATAAAACTTGCTCATGCATCGTGCTTGCAAATAGAACTTGATAACTGTATAATACTTGGTATCTATCGCTCTCCGTCAAACTCTAACCCTGAACTATTTATTAACTCTTTAAGTGATCACTTGGATACCATCAAAACGCGGAAAAATCTTGTTTTGACTGGAGATATTAATATTAATATTAGGACAAAGTTAATGGAATCTTCGAATGACTATTTTGACTCAGCGGAACGTAATAATGCATCTATGTATTTAAATGCTTTATCGATATATGGTTTGTTACCGGGACACTGGTTTCCGACGAGGGAAAATAACTGTTTGGATCACTTTCTATTGAAAATTGAAAATAATCTCTACTCTGCTGACATAGCGGTACTAAACACTTCTGTAACAGATCACTTAATGATATTACTTAACATAAGAAACATAAAACCTAAATATACTACTACAAAAACTAAAACGGCAACTAATTTTAACATGGCATTGGAGACTTTAGCTACGAAAAACCTATCTAGTTTACTATACAATGACAATCCCACTGTTATACTTGAATTACTGATAACTAAGATAACGGAATCTCTTCAAGAAAATACTAATTTAGTCGCTGTTCCTCGGCGCAAACGTAATATCAAGCCATGGATAACATCAGGTATCCTAAGATGTATAAAAACTAGAAACAAAATGCAACAGAAATTAAGATCCGATCCGCATAATGAAATTTTAAAAATTACTTTCAAAAGATATCGAAATTATTGTAATAAACTTATTAAAAAATTAAAATATAATTATGAAAGAAATCAGTTAATACAATCAACCAAAAATACAAAAACACTTTGGAAAAACATTAAAAGGATAACATATACAGAACAAACTAAAACGAAAAACATTGACTTGCTTAAAAATAGTACATATCCATCAGAAACTGTAAACTCTATAAATGAATACTTTGCAAATATAGGCAAAAATCTTGCTGAAAACATAATTTTAAAATATAAAACGCGGCACAATATTAATGCACTTAAAATAATTAACTCCCACCATACATCTTTTGTGCTTCTTGACACTCATAACCTCGAAATCCAGGACATACTTAAAAGTCTTAAGTCTGACAGTGCTCCTGGTTGGGATAATATTCCACCAAATTTCTTGAAACTTGCTAATTCTCAGCTCACTCATATTATATGTCATATGAGCAACTTATGTTTCCATAATGGTATCTTTCCATCTCCATTAAAAAGGTCAGTTATTACACCTGTGCACAAGAATGGTGACAAACATGAAGTGAATAACTATAGACCTATCTCTGTGCTTCCTGCAATCTCGAAAGTTTTGGAAAAGTTGATCAACAATAGGCTAATCAATTACCTTAATAAGTTTAGCATCATATCTAAACAACAATATGGGTTTAGAAAAGGTAAATCTACCGAAGATGCGGTAATAGCATTAACTTCGCTTGTTGTTGATCAGCTTGACCAAAGAAACAAATGCATCTGCGTTTTCATAGACCTCAAAAAAGCTTTTGATACGGTCTCTGTCCCCCTTCTTGTGCAGAAGCTAGATAACATTGGCATAAGAGGGATTGCCTTAAACTTGCTTCGCGACTACTTAAGTGAAAGGAAGCAGAAAGTTAAAGTAGGACAATTTGTTAGTGAAGAGGTAAACATACAGTATGGTGTTCCGCAAGGCAGTGTATTAGGGCCGACCTTATTCACAATCTACATAAATGAGCTATGCAACTTAAAACTGCGAAATGGAACTATCTACTCATATGCTGATGATACAGCTATTGTTTTTACTGGTGCTTCATGGGAGGATGTCCGTAGTAATACCGAATTGGGACTTGCATGCGTTTTGGACTGGCTTAAAACTAATCTTCTTACAATAAATACGGACAAAACTAATTACATTTGTTTCTCTATTTACAATAATACTCAACCAGACATAAATTTCAGCATAAAACTTCATGAGTGCGGTAACTCTGCCAGCCTCAACTGTGCTTGCCACATTATTACTAAGGTGCCAAGAACTAAATATCTTGGTGTAATGATTGACCAAAATGTATCATGGCACGCACATGTAGAATTGGTGGCGAGCAGAGTTAGGAAACTGACATATTTATTTAAAATACTACGTAATGTAGCCCCCGGTGAACTACTAAGTAAAATATATGTGGCTCTTGTTCAATCAGTGATTTCTTACTGCATTCCTGTGTGGGGCGGAGCGTCTAAAACTAAGTTTATAGAAGTGGAAAGAGCTCAACGTTTTTTACTTAAAGTAATGCTTTTTAAAACATCTAGATTTCCTACTGATGAGCTATACTCTATTTGTAAAATTTTATCCGTCAGAAAATTATATATTCTAAACATTATACTGAGATTACACAAAAAAATACCTTTTAACTTGCCTATCCTAAACAAAAGAAGATTAAAGAATGTTACTCCCTTTATTAAAACTAAAACAGCTTTTGCTGGCCGTCAGTACAATAAACAAGCGTCACACCTATACAACATAATTAATAAAAAAATTAATATATATCAATTGACTTACCATAACTGCAAAAATACTCTTTCTGAGTGGCTGAAAACATTAAATTATGAAGATACGGAAGTCTTATTACAATATATATCTTAAACACACACAAACACAGTCCACAACAACATACACACATCCACATACACACAACACACACACACACACAGGCACACACCCTACACATACGCTGTAATTTAAAAGCGATTCTATTTTGTTATGTTACTTTACGCTATAAATTTAGTTACCTTTTTCATAATTATTATATATAATTGTAACCTGTGTTATGGAAGAGCGAGACCTTCTGACACAAGTATTTTCTATGCTTACTAGAAGGTCTCAATCTGTAATTTTTGAAACGATTTATTGATTTGAAATAAATATTTTTGTATTTTGTATTTTGTAGGTATGTGCCGTGTGGTATCCGGCAAATATAATAGACCACCCTCCTTTCTAACCGAGGTGTCGTAAGAGGCGACTAAGGTAAGATGACGTCAGGCAGGCCAAATCATGTAACAACATGTTTGTAACATGTTGTGCCGACCCCACTTAGAGTGGGATAAGGGCAGGAGAATGATGAATGATGATGATTTCACTAACAAGATATTGGTTCTTTTATTGGTTTCCGATCCAACTTGGGAGAATATTAATTGTAACTGATTAATTTTCTACTTATTTTTTTTAACTTCGCTCTACGTAAATTTAATGTAATTATACATACACGTTCATATCACTACCTGAAAGAACATGTGCTAAGCTAGTAAATAACAAAACCAAGAATAATGGCTTTAAGATTTAAACGCATTCGGAGTAAAATGTATACGATACATTTATATATTTTTCAATTATGAATATATCTCATCAAAGTTAAAATAACATAATTTTATATAAAATTTTCTTCTTAAAAATCTTAAAAATATCTCATATATAAAAACAAGAAAATTATAAGCGGGCTTTTTAATTTGATCCTACAATTTGTGGCGACGAATTAAAATTTGTGTTACCAAATTACAGAGAGGCGCGCTTTTCACGCAGATAAGAGGCAAAAAGTTTGTATTGCCATAGATTAAAACAAGACATTCTATCAGATATATATATTATAAAGTCCTGAAAAGCTATCTGTCTGAATTAATACAATTTTCTGTAAAACTACTGAGGGGATTTATATTAGGTTTTTATTAAAATATAATACGATGCTGGAGGAAGGTTAGGGTTAATAGTACATTCTCCGTAATAGCTCAACTGATTTTGATGAAATTATCACTGGAAGATGGAAAAGGGTTTAAAGTAACATATAGATTTCTTTTTACCCTAGATTCCGCGCGGGGTCAGGATTAACACGGGAAATACTATATGAATGACTGATTTCTGATATAACATACGTCGGTGTATGGCTTCGAATTACTATTTGTTTAAAATGCACGACGCGCTGCTGCAAGTAGACGCGGATTTCAACGCTGGCAAAATATCAAATACATATATTATTATTGACTCAAGTTCAAACTTGAATACGCGAAGCATTATATTATATCGCATTTGATCTTGATTACACGATTTTTGTAAGTGTGCCTAAGAACTACGCCTGTGTTAGCTTAAAATTCGTGGCATCAAAGCTTATCAATCGTTTAATACAAATTCAAAATTAACATCAAATTGTAATAAAACTTTCCAGTTAAAAAAATATACTGGTTGCTTACGTATTTTCTAGAAATTATCTCAACATATGCAGGCTATACTCACGTCTACAGGGTTGACCCGAAGAGTTTCGAGCTCATCAGTGGCCCTTTTTCATGTGCCTTCCTGCGAGGCCTTTACACTTATAATGGCGATAACTATGTAATGCAGCTCAAATTCCTAAAATAGCTTCGAATCAAAAATATGTCAATTCTATTATAACGTTTCGTTTCACTGTGAAGAGAGAGAGGAATTGTCAATCATACATCAATTTAACGATTTACTTATTAACTTATTAACTCAATAAATATCGCGTTTATTTAGCCTTGGATTCTTTACATTCTAATAATTCTATTTTATTGTTTTCTTTTTTTATTATTTCCCGACATTTTATTCTCTATTTCTTTATTTAATGGTATTTCTTTATAATACACATTTTTAACTTTGCTTTATTTATGTTACACGTTGAGTTAGTCTTTAAGTGGCATTTATAATAGAAAACTGTAATTTACAAATATATCTTGGTATAAATGAACCCAAATTGCATATCACGTTGACTTCCTAATAAACAAATAAATAAATAAATGAATAAAAAGATTCTTAAATAGCTTTCTTTATAATATATTTCGAAAAACACTCATATCAAATCACGCCAGTTTTATTTATTTATTTAATTTTGTACACTGGAAAACGTAAGAAAAACATTATTAATAAAACAATTGTACAAAGGCCAACTTATTTATCCCTTTGACAGAGATCTCTGCTAGCTAACCTTCGATCAAATCACTTATAATTTCCACCGATTAATCTTAGAGCAAAAGAGACCAATCAAACGAATTCACTTTCGTTTCGCATCACAGCCGAATGCATATGGATAAATGTGAACGCAATTTGTAATTTAAATAAACACTTATGTAATGTTATAAATTTTCACGGCAATGACCGTAGAAGTGGTATATTGACGCCTAGTTAGAATTCGAACGTACTCCAAAAGTAATAATAAAAATTATTTTGCTATAATCCGCGATACAGTAAATAGAAAATATATATAGTGCTAAATGTATAGTGGACTATCCGTTTTTTCATACCCGATACAGGCAGGATTCGTAAAAACACATGCATAAACCTCACTCACCTATAGACAGAATCGCAAAGCCTTTGCGATTTTGTCGTCGGGTCTATCTCCTGGTGATTGAGTTTGTGATAGTGAACGTGTGTAGTGCTTGTGTATTGCGGTGGCAGTGGTGGAGGTTTGTGCATGCATGTAGCAGCCTGTTAATATAACTAGTCAAAGACCTCTCTAATTTTCGAGAGATAGAATGGTCATTAGAATTTAGCCATGTGGTATCCGGCTGAGTAAAATAGACCACCTTCATTTCTTACCGAGATGTCGTAAGAGGCGACTAAGGTAAGTTGACCCGCCGTGTGGTATCCGGCTGAGTAGAATAGACCACCCTCTTTCTTACCGAGGGATCGTAAAATACGACTAGATAAGTTGACGTCAGGCAGGCGGCCGGTCGTAAAATACGTAGCCAAATCATGTAACAACATGTTCGTAATATGTTGTGCCAACCCCACTCAGAGAAGGATAAAGGCAGGAGGATGATGAGGACGATAATAGAATTGGAAATTAGACTAGAAATGCCCTAAATTTCATAATTAATTAGCAGATTACGTATATTCCTGGACTTTTGCAGAGATTTGTTCCTTTCAACATTTTAGTTCATCAAACAGTGTATGATGAATAGTAAGTATAATTAAGTGTGAAAAAGGCGCGGATAGTGAAAAAAAATTTGTATTAAAAAAAGGAGTTATACGTGGCATCTACAACTCTCTCAGAGAAGTTTAAGGAAATAGGTATTGTAACATTTGCTTCACAGTATATTATAAGTAATTTAATGATTGTTCATAAAAATATAAAGAATTATATTACGATAGATGATGTATATAATAGACAAAGTAGAAACCGACATAAGCTCCTGCTTTGCGCCTAGGAAAAGTACGTAAATCGTTTGTGGGTTTGGGTATAAGATTCTAAAATTCTGCAATCATCTGCAATTAGCCTTGCCATTACAGCAGTTTAAAAACACTGTTAAAAAGAGGCTGATACAGAAAACCTACTACACTGTTGAGGATTACTCAGATCATAAGAATGTGTGGATATAGCTAAACTTCTACCCTGTACTAGATAGTAAAGACTATATGTAACTAGATATAAGAATCATATTTTAAAAAGAGCAACCGCTGAATTTCCAGAGTTTCTGGCTGCCTCTTCTCGGTAGGAACAGTTTTCCGAACCAGCGGTAGAGTGGACGATTCAAAAGCAGTTGTTTACAAGTTTACTTAAATAAAGGATAATTTGAATTTGAACTATTAGTAGTATACTTGCATATTCGAGGTAAGTTACGAGTCATTGTAGAAAAATATTGTTTTGCAATGCCAAGAGTATTTGACGTAAAAATACTTTATAGACGACTTTCGTCAACCGCTGACGTCTGTTATACGGTATTCTAAAGTCCTTTAAGCCTTTTAGGTTCATAGGATTTTTAATTAATAAATTACGAAAAATATACACTCTTCTTTTTAAGAAAGTTGTTCAGTGGTTTTAAACGCTCTACGGAAGTTTTGATTTTGTTATTACTTGAACAATGTAGTGTCTAAAGTAAAATTATATAAAAAAGGGGCGTTAGTGTTTTAATATCAACAAGTAAAAATGGAGACAATAATGCCTCATATATATATTCTTTTACATCAAAGCTTAATTGTTACATTTAAAAGTTCGATTGGAGACCTCGTAAAAAACTCAATCAATAGAACTGCGACGACCAATTAAATAAATTGCCTCCAATAGTCTACTCCAATATTGAATACTTTGATTTGTGTCAGGCGAAATTGAAGCTTATTTATAATTCTAACTTATTCATTAGAATTCATTTATTTATTATTACTATTATGAATTACATTTAGACGTTAAAAAAGTGTATGTGACTACCAATCTATACTTATTATACAACAAAGTCCCAAGAAGCTGTCTGTCTGTATGTAATCGATTTTCTCAAAACCTACTGAACGGATCTTTGTACGGTTTTCACCAAAAGATTGTTTAATACTTCCGGATGGTTAACGTAAATAGTACACATCGGTATTATGTAAATTATGATGAAGAGATCGCGCAGTTGTTAAAAAACTTGCTGGCTGGGAGCTTTAGTCGCGTGCGCTGCATAATCCAGCAGAGACACGCTGAAGTAATGTAGTAGAGAATTGCAAATCTATAAAAATACTACAAAACAGTCCGCGATGGAATGTCTCTTTCTCTTATGGTTAACTCACAATAACTACTTTTATGTTTAAAATTTGAATTCTAGAAAAAAATTGTGACACGCTTATTTTCACGCGGGCCAAGCCGCTGACACAGCTAGTTTTGAATTTATTTAAAACCATAACAATAATAGAAGTATGTATTTAAAACTTGTGATTCATTTTAAATAAATATCATTTAATAATTCTTAAATTCCACAATCTACATTAACTTTACCTTTACAGCAGTTTAAAAATACTATTTAAAAAAGGCTAATTCAGAATGCCTAATATACTATTGAGGATTACCTGGAAGATAAGAATGCGTGGAAGCTTCTCTTCAACCCTGTACAAGACATTTATAACTATATGTAACTAGTGATAAGAATTATTGTTGGAAAAGAGCAACCACCGAGTTTCTTGCTGGTTCTTCTCGGTAAGAACAGCTTTCCGAACCAGCAGTAGATGTTGACGATTCAAAAGCACTTGTTTACAAGTTTACTTGAATAAAGAATATTTTGAATTTGAATTTGAATTTAGAAAAATATATATATTTTTTATATATTTAACATATTAAACAAACACGATAAAAGTGCGACAATAGAGAATTTGTCTTTCATGTATTACTGATTTACATTTTTATTCAGTCCCATAGACATTTAACATTTTTAAATAAAAAAAATTAATAACATTAAAATAATGAAATAATTAAAACAATTCGATAAGTTACTGTACACGGATATACTTTATGTAATTGTAGCCTATTTAAATACGAACCTTGAAGGCATTATGCTAACAGTTTTATTTTATATTCTCAAGTTTTTATGAGACGCCAAATTAAATAGATAATAACAGGGAACAATTTTTTTTTTTAATATTCCGTCTTATTTACGTTTAAAAACTGACTGATATAAATTTATATTGTATTTCTTTTTTTTATGGGATGCTCTTCCTTATTGTTTTTATTATTTTTTATCTATTATACAAATATTTAAAGTAAAACAATATTTTCACATGTTAACAATACAACAAAATTACGTACGTTTCAGCTTTATCTTGATTCTGTTCTTCGGGCTCCAAGTCAACAAACCAGAAATGTCAACACCGCGAACATTCATTTACTGACACAAACACATATTTATTTAACACACACCAACATTCCGTACACGTTACATAGATTATAAGCCATTATTTTGTTAAGATATATTCGTTTTAACACAATTTCACCGAAAACAAGTATTAACAACTCGATAATACAATACAAAGACATGCGTGCGGGCAACTGTCATACGATCCTAAAATTGACCGCTAGTTGTCGCCCGAGTTATTTAGAGCGAGATGGAGATTTTATTTCACGACGAGTGCGAAAGAGAGAGGTGATGTAAAGCCTTAAAAGCTCTCATACGCATAACTATGTATTGACCCAAGCGTATTATGAACAGTTTGTATATATAGGTTAGTTCTGATTACTTATAATGTATGAGTGCTGACTTGCTCAGTCCTTTTGTTTGGTTCATTCAATTGTTAGACCGCTATTGTAGCCCTCCTTGTACTTAATAAACACAGTGTGACTCAATGTTACATATAATCCGAATATACGTACTTTTTAAAAATGCGGTATAATATAATAATAATAAATAATAAATATATGGGACATTTACACACACGGTCGTCCGTCCCCAAAGTAAGTAACTTAATACTTGTGTTATGGGTGACGGACAACTGGTAGATATACTACATGTATAAGTTTAAATACATACTTAAATACAAATACACACCCAGGCTCGAAGAACCAACAATTTGTTTATAGAAAATGTTGGCCCTCGGCGGGAATCGAACCCGCGAGATATATATATTTCATAGATATAAGGTTTAGTTGTTTTGTTTCAATATATTTATTCAAAATGTACATATCAGACGTTTTTCTGTTGTTCTGTGATACAATTTCATTTTTATAATTACATATTTAGTAAAATGTAATGTAACGTTTAAAATGTTTCTATTTAATAATAACTATCAATCTTCTTGCCCTTATCCCACTCTAAGTGGGGTCGGCACAACATCTTGCAAATACATTATCACATGATTTGGCTAGGTATTTTACGACCGGCCGCCTGCCTGACGTCAACTTACCTTAGTCGCGTCTTACGACACCTCGGTAAGAAATGAGGGCGGTCTATTCTACTCAGCCGGATAACACAAGGCGGCTATTTAATAATAACTATTAATAGTTAGGATATTATGAAAGTAGCATAACTTATAGTGAATATTGTGATATATCCTAAGATAAGCACTGCATCTATTCACTACCACAGTCTAAACAATCTTTTCGCACTGTAACCGAAGCATCATTAGGATATTGTATACTCCACGACGAAATTATTTTTTGCTTAGAAATATGTATTACGGTTGTGGAGTTTGTAGTGCATACATTTTTACCAATCCTGCATGTATTTCGTATAAAAAATTAATACACTTTAAATATATTTAGAACAATATATATTATATATATGTGATAGCCCAGCGGCGTGACCGTGCGACTCTTTCGAGGGGAACACGAGTTCGAACCCGGGCAGGCGCCAATGAGCTTTTCTATTAAAACTCATGTGTCTAATTGATAATTGCAATTAATCACACGCTTTTCGGTGAAGGAAAACATTGTGAGGAAACCTGCATATCTCTAGAGAATTTTGGAGATATGTGTAACCTACCAATCCGCATTAGAGCAGCGTGGTAGGTGTTAGTACCAACTCTTCTCTCCAGAAACGGAGAGAGGAGGCCTATTCCCAGCAGTGGGATTGTAACAAGCCGCTACTTTACTTTACTTTTAAAGTAAAATAATAGCTTCTAGTATCGCCTGCCTCTGTAATATCCGTTTCGACAAACTGCATAAGAACAGTTCGAAAAATAAATCAATTTTTTTCTTTGTTTAAAATTAAGCATTACAAATTTATAAGTTACCAGCTGTGATAGCTGATTATGTAGACTTACCATGGTTTCACAGGTTCAAATTCAGGCAACAATGAGTTTTACTTTCAAAGTTACGCGATTGATATTTTCTATTTATCTTCTACCGCTTTACGTTAAAGGAACTTACCTGAAGTCAAAGCCTTAGCTATAACCCTTATTGTAAAAAAAAGGCGTTATAAATGTATATGGGACAACAGTAATAATAAAATTATTGCAGTAATAATAAAATTATTACTTTTGTATTGTGGATCTCCGCAAAGTAACGCCTCATTCTATAAATTATATGGGATAATTAATTAATTAATTGTAATACCATTTTTGCATACTATTATTATAGTTGAATATTAAGACTACCAGAACACCGTGTGGTATCCGGCTGAGTAGAATAGACCACCCTCACTTCTTATCGAGGTGTCGTAAAAGGCGACTAAGTTGACGTCAGGCAGGCGGCCGGTCGTAAAATACCTAGCCAAATTATCTTACAACATGCTTAAAAAACTCATTGGGGTGCCTGCCTGGGTTTAAACTCAAGATCCCTTCGAAAGAGTCGCACGGTCTCACCGCTGGGCTATCACAGCTCTATCACAGACTGAAAGAACCAACAAATTATTTTTAGAAAATTTTAGCCCTTTCCTGGAATCGAACGGCTGACAACTTGCACTGAAGGCAGGGTCACTGCCACGTGCGCTAACGGGCCAGTCGAGCGAAATGAATGATCTCGGAAACATTAAACACCTCGGGGAATGTCTGATGACATAAATATTGAAACTGTATAAAATACCTAAGCAGAATTAATGTGGCCAACGGCATGTAACTGTTAATTTATAGAACTGGTTCTTTGTGCATCTTGTTTGGGGTTTTAGGGCATATCGGAAAGTCGCAATCTCATACAATTCTACTACTTGGCTTCGTTCGAGTGGAAATCAGTGTATCACAAAGATTTTGCGCGCAAACGCCAACCCCTTGGGAACTCGCATAATAAAATGCCTATATGTTGCTCCACAACCTAATCTATGTTCCAGTCAAAGTCTCATCAAAATCGGATTAGCCGCTCTAGTAAAGTAAAAAAATAAAAGTAGCGGCCTGTTACAATCCCACTGCTGGGAATAGGCCTCCTCTCTCCGTTTCTGGAGAGAAGGGTTGGAGCTAAGACCTAGCACGCTGCTCCAATGCGGATTGGTAGGCTACACATATCTCCAGAATTCTCTAGAGATATGCATGTTTCCTCACGATGTTTTCCTTCACCGAAAAGCGTGTGATAAATTGCAATTATCAACTAGTCACATAAGTTTTAATAGAAAAACTCATTGGTGCCTGCCCGGGTTTGAACTCGTGTTCCCCTCGAAAGAGCCACACGGTCTCACCGCTGGGCTATCACAGCTTGCCGTTCTAGAGAATGTACTAATAATCTAAACGTTCATCAAGAATTGCTCTATCTTTTAGTAGAACCTCTACAAAAATCTGTTCAGCAAATTTTGTGAAAATCGATCACATACAGACAGATATTTTGGAAAAGTGCTTTTATAATGCGAGTATATTAGCTGTGCTAGCGGCTTTACATGAAAATCCCGATCCCACGAGAATCTTCTGACAAAAATCTGTATGTTGCTACGCAGTGAAAGTCCCATTCAAATTGATTTAGCCATTATTTTTAACAATAACAATAATTATATCTATCTATCTAAATAAGAGAAGAGCTGTGATAGCCGAGCGGTGAGACCGTGCGACCCTTTCAAGGCGGTCACGGGTTCAAACCCCGGGCGGGGACCAATGAGTTCTTGTATTATAACTTATGAGTCTAATTGATAATTGCAATTTATAACACGCTTTTTGGTGAAGGAAAACATCGTGAGGAAACATGCATATCTCTACAAAATAGCGCCGAATCGTAAATAAATATAATAAACTAGCAAAGCCCCGCGGCTTCACCCGCGTCCATACGATCTCGTGGTAGTGGAAAGTCTACGAAATCGGACTATAGATTTATTTTGTAGATTATTTAATTATAAAAAATGGGTATCATTAGTATTCTTGGAATAAGACTTAACTCACCAAGTGCAGGCCCTGCTATAACGGTAGGTTAGGTTTGTTATGGTATTATTTGATTTCGATTTACATTCTTAAATTCGTAAAATCTTTTGATTGGGATATCGGATTTTAATAATTTAAAAAGTATTTTACAGGTATTGAAAGTGTTATTCATAAAATATCATTTAATGGGATAAGGATTAATACAGAGATATGAATAAAATGGTTTGATTATTGTCGGCACTTTTACCAACTTTTACAATGTACAAAAGGAGTTATATTGGCATAACTATAATAGTTAGACATATGGTATCGGGGACTTTTTTGTGGATATTGATACGTTCTATAATACTGTAGAACATTTTTTTGTTCTATCATCAATAGTTTCCGCAGCGCACGCGATGATAGATGTTTACGACTAAATTTTTACCAAGTTATTACAATTTTATTAGGGATCCCTATTTTTTTTAAAATGACATATAGCCTATGTTGCTCAGTGGAAAAGCAGCTTTCCAATGGTGAAAGAATGGTGAAAGAAAGAAAAGAAAGAAAAGAAGTGAAGAATTTTTGAAATCGGTCCAGTAGCTTTTGCGTGAAAACGTAACAAACATACATACAAGCAAACAAACATACAAATCTTTCCTCTTTATAATATTAGTATAGATAAATATATGGGACATTTACACACACGGTCATGCGTCCAAAGTAAGTAACTTAATACTTGTGTTATGGGTGACGGACAACTGGTAGGTACTACATATATAAGTTTAAATTCATATTAAGCAAATAGCTAATGTTGGCCCTCGGCGGGAATCGAACCCGCGACCCGCGGAGCTGAAGGCAGGGTCACCTACAGTGCCAACGGGCCAGTCATAATTACTACTATGGTAATTTTTGGGACGGAGATTGTTCAGATTTAGGCAGTTTCTTTATCTTAGCACAAGATTGCGGGATAGTAGTTAGTAATAAATAGATAAAAGGCTCACATATCTCTCAATGTGGACTATAACCTCGGATAAGACAAAAAAACTTGCGGCGAATTAATCAGCCGCTTTCGTTAGTTTGTGGTGACATGTTGACAAGTAGAGATTGATCTACGCAAAAAGTTTATCTGACGTCTCGTTAGGTACGAATTCGTATCGGTCAATTAATGATCTCGTATTAGTAAAGTAAAGTAGGGGCCTGCAGGCCTACCATGAACTCTTATTACGACTCAATTGAAGACGTAAACGACGACCGCGAACCGCTTTCTTCTCTTTTACTCACATGTTCTTAGGACGAATTCCGAACGCTCATTCGGCAACGACTTAAAGTATGCGTCTTTAAAACGTCATGGTATGAAAAAGCAAAACAATTTCGTTTACGTCTTCAATTGAGTCGCAATAAGAATTCATGGTAAGTCTGCTGGTTAGTTAACGAAATAAATTAATTTAGTCTACATTTTGTAACACAACTTTTAGTATACCTTAGATTTTAAAGCGCTACCGGCGAATATTATGCGGAGGCGCTACAAGTCAAGAGATTCTATAACTTATTTATAGTAGTCGGCTATACTTTTGCGGAATCCTATAGTACAAAAGCTATGGTATTCTTACATTTGCTCTTCAGTATATTTTAAGTAATTTTTGTACATAAGGATATAAAGAATTATAAAACGATAGGTGATGTATATAATAGACAAAGTAGGACCGACATAAGCTTGCGACTCCTGCTTTGCGCCAGTAGAGGGATAACAGGACGTTACTTTACCTTAAGTTCAATCCTGAAGATATATTTGAAAGTTAAATAAACATGAACACGCTACCGCTCATGACGGAGACTACCGAGCGGAAATAAGTTCATATTGCTATAGTGATAACTCGATTTGGTCCATTTGCGAGTCCAATGGAGTTGCTACCTAGTTTTAGTTTTCACTGGTAAAATGTCAATATTAGAGTAAAGTTAAATATTTCGAATCGAAAGTGAAGTCGGCCATGAGCGTCCTTGGTCTTAAGATACAGAATTGCCTGTATCACTCTTTAGCCCTTCAAATATTTCTATATGTACATCAAATATTTCAATACACATACTATTAAAACATGTGTACACATTAAAAACATAGTTACTAAGTCCGCAAAATAGTTCGCTTAGGTACCTGTTATTTTAAGACTATCCTGATTTAATAAAAATATTAGTATATATGAACACAACAACCATAAAACAAGAGTATAAAATTTGTGATTTGAGCAAACGAACATTAAAATATTACAATTATACAGATTATTATCAATGAATCAATTAATGTTATTTAATTACTTTTGTATTACGGACCTTCGCAAAGTAACGCCTAATTCCCCTTTCATTTCCCTTCCGACGTCGCAATGACTAATCAAAGTCATCAGCCCTCTACTACACGTCGCCCTAAGCCGTGGTTCGGCCTCACTGGAGACACCCTTAGGACGACGTTCCCCGATGCTAGTAGAGCTTCTGCTCTCTACTCTCTGCATTTTGCAACCTCGACGATGCTCTGCGCTCGCCCGTCCCGCCCGGTGACGCTGTAAAAGCCGTTAGGGCTAACAGCATACAGTCCATTCGAAAAAAAACGCCATATTCTATTTCTATTTGTTATTTTCTAATTGCAACATTTCATCTCGTGTTTCGTCTGTATGTAATTTTATTTGATTGAGTGGATTATTGAGATAAAAATCGTTATTTTACATAGTTATTATACAAGAGTAAGTAGAGAAAGTATGTAAAATGAGCCATATTACAATAAAGGGAAATAAAGAATGAGCAAAATAGTTTATATATTTGTCTTTTTATGTGTCATTAGACAAAGATGAAGTATACGAATTTATTCCTTTCATAATTGCGCCATTTTGCCTTAGAAAAATAGAGAGCAACTCGAAGCAGCTTTGTGAAGTCTAAATAAATGAGTGATTGCTATTCGCTTAACGATATTAAACAATAAAGGAATGTGGAAACGGTGAAACCCAATCGAATCCAGAAGACATTTTAAATATTTATATAATCGATTCAACAACTTTACGGTAAGCATTGTGATATACTTTTCTTCATTTTTAACCAGTGGATAAATAGTAATTGATCGACACAATATTTATTGATTCACATAATATAATATAATCTATAATGTTTTTCTAAAGAGCTGTGATAGCCCAGCGGTGAGACCGAGCGACTCTTTCGAGGGGAACACGAGTTCAAACCTGGGCAGGCACCAATGAGTTTTTCTATTAAAACTCATGTGAATAATTGATAGTTGCAATTAATCACACGCTTTTCGGTGAATGAAAACATCGTGAGGAAACCTGCATATCTCTAGAGAATTCTGTTGATATGTGTAACCTACCAATCCGCATTGAAGCAGCGTGGTAGGTCTTAGCTCCAACCCTTCTCTCCAGAAACGGAGAGAGGAGGCCTATTCCTAGCAGTGGGATTGTAACAGGCCGTTACTTTACTTTTTTTACTATAACTTTTTTCAGTACTGAATTCTTTGAATAATGATGGCTTAAGGACTTGAATAAAACTCATCAGCTTGCTAAACAATACCTGATGACGATTAAATAATGTTCCGGTAAAATAAGAAATGAGTATATAAGGGGACGTCTGAAAGTTGCGCCCATTATAGAAAAGATGAGAGATGCAAGATTAGGATGGTATGGACATGTAATGAGGAGGGATGAATATCATTTGATCAAACGAGTGTTGAGTATGAATGTGGATGGATATGTGACTAGAGGAAGGCCTAAAAAGAGATGGTTGGAATGTGTGAAGTATGACATGCATATAAAAGGAGTAGCGCCAGAGTTGACGAATGATAGAAGAGAATGGAAGAGAAAAACATGTTGTACCGACCACACATAGAGTGGGATAAGGGTAGGAGAAAGAAAGAAGATTAAATAATGCTCTGGTATTAATATTGTATTAGTATTTAAAATTGTGATGGTCAGATGCAAATGATTCGACATAAAATTATTACATATGCCAATCAAAAAATGTATGACTTATGACGAAGAGTTAACAAGATGCTAGGATAAAATGGTTACTTTAGACCAAAAGAAATAACACTACTATTTTCTCAGAATCTACAATTCTAATTTATATTATGGCATAATAATATTATCGTAACTTTTGCAAAATAACGCATTATTCTATAAATTGGGTTATTGCAGTTTTTAACAAAGATAATCAGTCATATTACAATTTCATACATAATACAATTTCAGCACTCATTTTTAAAACGGTACCCAAAATATCATTCCAAATTCCAACAAATATTGAATTAGAAACAAACTTCTACTGAATACTGTCGAAATTCTAGGCGAAAGTTTGTTTTCGCAAAAAAAACGGAAACGGTTTCGCTCGTCCCACGAGGAATTGCGTGGAGATAAAAATCTAACTTAATATAGAGGGCTTTTAAACTAACTTCAACTTCAGTATGATGCAGGTTTAATTTGCGTGGTTCTCGTTGCTATATTTTTAGCTTGTATCTTGTATATCGAAGTTTTAATTTGTGGGTGGACAGCATAACGATCTGATAGCGCAAATATACATTACTATAGAATTAAAAATCCAGTTTAACCCACTGAATGCTACTGTTGGAGCTTGCATTTTATTGATTTGGAAAAAATGTGCCAATTATATCGCATGTCATTGGATAATATATGCTGTTAAATTATCATTCTTATTTTTCAAATTCGGTCTGTTATAAATTCCTCAAAAGCCGCTATTTCGAACATTTGAATGTTCATTAGTCTAGATGTAAAATTAAATGGTAAATTGTTATATTCCTGTTGTTACCAATCATGCCAAAACGGATTTGCATGAAATTCGTTATTGCAGTCGTAAAGTTATTTTACTGACACAGCAAAATAGTGTATATTTCATATTTACAAAAGAAGATTTTAACTGTATGATTTCTATTTTTAAGCTAACTATATTATAAGGCCACGCTTCGCTGTGATTCAATCTTAATTTTCCCATTTTTGACTTCTTTCCTAAGACACACCATTTGTCACAATGCTCCAACACAAGAAAAATCACATTTACTAAAGACATAGTGTTCGTAAAAACATTAATTTTTTAATCTCTACACCTTTACAATAATAGATAACACATTTACTTATTTTTACTAACAAAGAAACACCTATAAATTGTAGCAACCTACTCTCGAATAACAATTACTCAGCAGTCAGAGTATTTCAGACAAAGGAAGACTTAAAAGCCTTAGACAAGAAGCGCAAAGGTCAAATTACGTTGCCTTCAATGCAAAGTGGACTTGAATAAGGTACCTATATAAGAAGTTCGCAGCACTGTTACTTACGTAATTTTTTTAGGATATAGGTAATTACAATTTTATAAATGGCGGCTGGACTTGATTTAATTTTATTCAGTTTCCATTCATCTATATTATATTTTCGGTCTACGTGTCATATGTTCAATCAAATTTATTTATAAAACTTTTTGGTCACATGTATATTGCACCTTGAAAAAATATTATAGCAATCGCTCATTAAAAATAAAAGATAAGAAATAGGTAGGCGTTTTAAAGTTATGCTGATTTGCACTAACTGGGCTTTTTTAAAAGGGCCTTGAATTACGAGGATAATTTAGATGGGAATGACGTGGGAAATACATTTAATGTGTATATTGAATACAATATATACATTAAATGTTCTAAAACCGATGACTTAAGACAGAATAAATGTAATTATAAAGATTGGTGGTAGCCCAGCGGTGAGATCGTGACTCTCTAGAGACGATCATGGGTTCAAACCCCGGGCAGGCATCAATGAGTTATTCTATTAAAACTTATCGCACGCTTTTTGGTGAAGGAAAACACCGGATATGTGTAACCTATCAATCTGAATTGGAGCAGCGTAGGTCTTAGCTTCTCTCCAATAAATGGAGAGAGGAGACCTGTGCTCAGCAGTGGGATAGTAACAGGCCCTTACTTTATTATTACTTTTAAATGTAGTTATTGGTTTCAAATCCCTAAGTAAAAGTATCTAACTTAATCTCAAAAGAATGTGTGACGTATATTCAACATGTACAAAAGTAGCGGCCTGTTACAATCCCACTGCTGGGAATAGGCCTCCTCTCTCCGTTTCTGGAGAGAAGGGTTGGAGCTTAGACTAACCACGCTACTCCAATGCGGATTGGTAGGTTACACATATCTCCAGAATTCTCTAGAGATATGCAGGTTTCCTCACGATGTTTTCCTTCACCGAAAAGCGTGTGATAAATTGCAATTATCAATTAGACACATGAGTTTTAATGCCCGTGTCTGCCCGGGTTTGAACTCGTGTTACCCTCGAAAGAGTCGCACGGTCTCACCGCTGGGCTATCACAGGTCAAACATGTACAAACACCGATCTATTTTTGACACTGTTTAACTGTGATACTGCATCTTTTTCTGATACAACTTAGCCAACAAGATGGCAACTGGATACTATCGAAATTCCGTCATAAATTTGGCTCTATCGGAAACCTAAACCAGAACAACTTTGACTTGTTAAGCGAATATCCTAATACATAATAAGTTATCGTATAGCAATAATGAATATTAACAAATCATCATAATCAAAAAGACGGATATCTCTTTGCACAGACGTTATAAAAATATTATTTACTTTCTCCTTTTAATCAAAAAAGTAGATTAAAATCTGATTCGCAGATATTGCGAAATTTTAATTTTAGCCGATAAAGGAGACTTAATATAACATTCATATTTTCATGAATAAGATATTATGTTGTTATTATTTAAATATTTATTTTAATTAATATATTTATGATAGAATATCATATTTAATAATACTCTCCTGCCCTTAGGCCACTCTAAGTGAGGTGGGTACAACATGTTTTAAATATATTATTACATGATTTGGTTAGGTATTTTACGACCTGCCACGCACGATGTTAACTTACCACAGTTCCTTTATACGACACCTCGGTAAGAAATGAGGGTGGTCTACTCATCCGCATACCACACGGCGGGTCAACTTACCTTAGTCGCCTTTTACGACACCTCGGTAAGAAGAATATAATATTTAATAGTTATATTATATTTAATAATGACGAAACTCTAAGAGCACGTAAACCTTACAAAATGTTAACGGATTCATATCCTATCCAGCACAGCAGAGATTGAATTTAAACGAAAACGGACATAAATAAAAATACCCTTTAAGATGGAAGATACAGACAGGAGCTCGTTTAAGAATTGCATAAGCCAATTACGTAAGCTACTGCTAGCGTATGGAAAAATGCAAATAAAAGCAACGCTGATCAAAGATTCATGGAACTGTGGTTTTATACCCGTCGTATTAGGTACGTGTATAAAATCTTGGCGAAACATTTATATCCATACTGAAAACGTGAAAATCTATCTGTCTGTTACGCTTTCACAGCTAAGCAGCTAAAGCAATTTTAATAAAATTCAGCGCAGTTAAAAATTATATACCGGGCTTACATGTAGGTTAAAACAAACTAATATGCAAAATGCGATAGTCTGTTATTTACACTTTCATAGCTAAGCTGCTAAAACCATATTGATAAGATTCAGCGCAATTAAAAGTTATATTCGGGCTAACATGTAGGTTAAAACAAACGAATATTCAAAATGCGATAGCCTGTTATTTATACTTTCACAACTAAGCCGTTAAAGTCATATTGATAAGATTAAGCGCAATTAAAAGTTATATACCGGGCTAACATGTAGGTTAAAACGAACTAATATTCAAAATGCGATAGTCTGTTATTTACACATTCACAGCTAAGCCGTTAGAGCAATTTTGATAAAAGTTTCGTGCAATTAAAGGTTATATATATATATATATATATATATATAAACAATATATATATATAATATAACATACTAATGTTTTAAATGCTAAGGCTTCATTATTCTCCTGCCCTTATCCCACTCTTAGTGGGGTCGGCTCAATATGTTACAAACGTGTTGTCACTTGATTTGGCTACGTATTTTACAACCGGCCGCCTGCCTGACGTCAACGTACCTGTCGCCTTTTACGACACCTCGATAAGAACTGAGGGTGGTCCATTCTATGCAGCCGGATACCACAAGGCGTTTAAATGCAAAGGTTTGTCTGTCTGATAGACTTTTATGGCTGAACCGCTGGAGCAATGATGACGGTGACATTTGGTGCAATTAAAGGTTATGTACCGGACCAACATGTAGCATAAAAACATACTAATATAATAAATGCACAAGTCTGTCTGTCTCTTATACTTTCACGATTATACAGCTGGAGCAATACTTATGTTATTTGGTGCAATTAAGAGTTATATACACGGCTAACATGTAGGATAAAAATATTCTAATATTATAAATGCGAAAGTCTATCTGTCTTAATTAGCAATTAGATACATGAGTTTTAATAGAAAAACTTATTGGTGTCTGCCCGGGTTTGAACTCGTGTTACCCTTGAAAGAGTCGCACGGTCTCACCGCTGGGCTATCACGTGTGGTATCCGGCTGAGTAGAATAGACCACCCTCACTTCTTATCGAGGTGTCGTAAAAGGCGACTAAGTTGACGTCAGGCAGGCGGCCGGTCGTAAAATACCTAGCCAAGTTATCTTACAACACGCTTAAAAAACTCATTGGGGTGCCTGCCAGGGTTTAAACTCAAGTTCCCTTCGAAAGAGTCGCATGGTCTCACCGCGCGCTGGGCTATCACAGCTTGCAATTTTAATATGCGGTATTATATGCAAGGCATCGGGTAACGGGATACCCAGTTGGAGTATTTCCTTTTGGCGGTCGATCCATCTGGTGATCTCAATGCATCGATTTACCAAGGTGCCACTGCTTACAGTATGTATACTGCGTTACCCTGTCCGTTACGTTTTCTGATATAGAAATAAAGGTTGTTCATATTTACACACTCATCTACAATTGTAGTCGCAAAGATTGTATTTTCATATGTTTTTGATGTATTTGTTATATAATATGTGTTAAAATGAGTAAAGAAGGTTTGAGTGTTAGTACCGCAATGTCGGTGCGAAAAAGACGCCAACACTTACCTGCCTGCCCTCTTTGACTCTTGGCTCTTCGGCCTACTGCTGGTGAAACAAGACTCAAAGCCCTGTCAGCGCGGGGTAACTGCAATGTGGTGGGACTTGGGACTGAGTGGCGAGCGCATATCGCCGCTTCCACCATAGAGTCAATGCTAGATGACCGGGGTAGCTGGCCTGCTGATTCTCGTCTGAAACAATAGAAAGACCTGAATATCGAATTTATTACGAAACAATTCTTCTTTTAGGAATCGGCGGTGAGAATTTTACTAAACAGAAAGAGATTTAGTAAAGTTATCCTACGCACATAGTTAAAAAAACCTTAATACCGAGCATATCATTATTATACAAGAATGGCGTGTGATATCTGGCTGAGTAGAATAGACCACCCTCATTCCTTATCAAGATGTCGTAAAGGCGACTAATGTAAATGACCCACCATATGGTATCCGGTTGAGTAGAATAGATCGACCTCATTTCTTACCGAGGTGTCGCAAAAGGAGACTAAGGCAAGTTGACTCACAGTGTGGTATCCGTTTGAGTAGATAGACCACCCTCTTTCTTACCGAGGTGTCGTCAAATACGACTAAGGTAAGTTGATATCAGGCAGGCAGCCGGTCGTAAAATACGTAGCCAAATCATGTTACATGTTTAAAGCATGTTGTGCTGACCCCACTTATACTCGGATAAGGGCAGGAAGATGATGATAATAATAATTAAACAAGAGTAGAGGAAACCAGTCGTAAATGTATCCATCTATTTTTTTATGTATGATTAGACCAAGATGAGTTTGGATCTCTTATCTTACTTCTCTCAATAATTGTTGGACACTAAAACTCCCAGGACTATGCCTTTCGTACTCTATGTATAATAACTCTATCGTGCTAAATGAGAGTTTAAGTAGAAAAATTAGATGGACATTATGTACAGCAGTTTAAAAAAGATTGAACAACTACCAATAGACTTTAAAATAGATAAACTGACATTTAATACATTTAAACAAAAAATATTTCAATGGTTATTAGCTAATTACTTTTATAGTGTTAAGGAGTACTTAGGTAGGTAATACATGAACATTTGTGAGTCCTATACAGCAGATTTGTGTAATTATTATTTTCTTGACATATTTTATTTAATTTGACATTATTTTCTGTAAATTAAATTGTAACTTTTGCATGCTATTTATTAGCGAAACATATTGCTCGTTTATTTATAAGCTTATTTAATACCGTGTAATACCGTGTTTCATGCAAAATAAAGATTTGATTTGATTTGAACAATATTTATAAATTGACAACTTAACTTATTTAAAACGTTAAAAGGTATTACAATATATTTAAAAATTTGAAACACAAAAGAACTGAAATATTTTGCTTGAACGATTTCTGAACGGTATGCAATGTAGTAAAATTTATAATGAATTTAAAAAAGAAAAGACAATACCAACTGCCGAGAAAATATTTCACCAAAAACGTTGTTATTTTGTGAGATTCCTTGTTATAAATCACAGAATATCCTTCTATATAAAATCGAATTTATTTATTGAGTACTTTTTTAATTAATTTGTATAGCATGTTCGGAATAGCCTATTAAAATACAAAATTCTTCAAAATTTCTTGTTTTATCCGAACCCTATCAAAAATGAAAAACAAAAATATATTGTAGTAAAAACCAACGTCTATAAATGCGACGTAGTAGCGTTATTTCCATGTAAAATCTTAGAATATTATTTAATTCAATATGATTAAAAATAGCTTTGTAATTGTCAATGAGTTATCATCCCATGATGAACAAGAAAAATGTATATTTGAGATTCATTCACAATATTATATATATAATTATATACAATAAATTATTCATTACGTAGCTAGAATGTCTCCGTTTTGTATCCGGCTGAGTAGAATAGCCCACCCTCTTTCTTGCCGGCAAGTGTCGTAAAAGGCGATTAAAGTAAGTTGACCTGCCGTGTGCTATCCGCCTGAGTAGAATAGACCACCCTCATTTCTTGCTAAGGTGTCGTAAAAGGAGACTAAGGTAAAATGGTGTCAGGCAGGCGACCGGTTTTAAAATACCGAGGCAAATTACATTACATGTTTATAACAAATATGTACAAGTTATATCTATCTTAAATTACTTACACGCTACTACTATACAAATCATGCCCACGTGGAATGGTCCCAAGAATGCTGGCAGCGTTTCCGCGTTGAATCGCTAAGGTGATTCTTTGTGCGAAAAAGGAGCCAGCCCTCTTGTCACCCGAAGAGGCGATCAACCGAGGTGTTAAAACGGATAAAATTTTTTTTGCACTTTGGCTCCATGGCCCTAGGGTCTCAACTGCAAACGGCACAAATATATAACTCTCAACGAGAGATGCATACTTTCGCCGCTTGCCGGATTCGGCCATTTCCGCCGCAGCTCCAGGTCTGGACGCCGTTTCCCTGATATGGGACGAGGCTAACGTATCAACGCATGTTGCGTCCCACATTAGGGCCCGTCCCCGTTCCCAAGGAACCAGCGTCAGACCGTCTGGTCTCTTGCCATCATCCCGACATATCCCGGAAGGCTCGAGAAGAGCAGGAACGTCGATGGTGGCAAGAGCTCTTTTGATGGTGTCATTAAGAGAACCATGGCGGAAAAGCCTACCAGAGCTCCTATGGCATGAAAGCCCGTGTATGCCAAAACATGTTTATAATATGTTTTGCCGACCACATTTAGAGTGGGATAAATGATATTGATGCTAACTAGGGTTATATATTACTATTAATGGGCTAAGTAAGATCTCCTCCAAACTCATTTTAAAGTTGTGCTGTACTATATTCTGCTCTGTCCCAGGTTCTTACTTAACGCCGGAACAGAATGAAGCCGCGTCAGAAACTTTTATGTTGTCATTTGCATCTTAATTGCACTAAAACTTATCACTATGTATACCGGGGTGTAGTTTAAGTCAAAACTGAGCGCAAATTTAATTAAAACAAACACGAAATGCAGCGAAACTTTACTATGAAGAAAATAATTTATGGGAAGGCTTAAAATATTTGCATACCAAATTTGAATTAGATAATTAAATAATTAAATAATTTATAGAATTATGCGTTAATGTACGTAGTTCTTTACTACGTACTATTTATTCACTAAACAAACGATGTGGTAGTCACTCTACTTTTAGCATTAAATAATTTATCTGTAATCGCGGATTATTAAAAGTATTTTTGTTTCATTTTTTTATTATACCAATTACATACATCAAATTTGCTTACAGTCATACGACTGATCGCAGATGACCTTATAAAAAATATGTATTTTATTATGAAAACGAACGATCATCGGGGAATTGTCTGATCGAAACGGATGATTTTTTAGGATCTTCATCCAATCATTATATTTTATATCATTGTATCATATTTCAATTTATCATTCAAATTCATTTATTTTCAAGTAGGTACGTTTTTTATGCAACTTTTATAGGAAAATTATTAACTGTTATTATTATTTTTTAACGAAAATGTACAAGTTATATCTATCTTCAATTACTAACGCTACTACTATACAATCCGGCAAGCGAAAGCATGCATCTCTCGTTGAGAGTTATATATTTGTGCCGTTTGCAATTGAGATCTTACAAGTAAAAGATTGAGAAAGTACAAAAAAAAATAACCGTTTTAACACCACGGTTGATCGCCTCTTCGGGTGACAAGAGGGCTGGCTCATTTTTCGCACAAAGAATCAGCTTAGCGATTCAACGCGGAAACGCTGCCAACATTCTTGGATCATTCCACGTGATGAGTTATTAATTTGTCTATTAATTTTAATTATTGTTATCATTATTAAAAACTAAGACGGTGCTTTGAGAACTGAATACTTGTTTGTTTATTTATTTCTTTATTGCACATACAGAATAATATTAAAAAGAAAAAAAAAAGCATCTGTACAAAGGCGGACTTATCCCTAAAAGGCATCTCTTCCAGTCAACCGTCAGTGACAGAAAGAAAAGGTCAAGAACTGAAAAATGGATAATGAAATGAAGAAAAAGAAAAATTACGAAACACTATATACATAAATTAATGATGAAAAATGATGTAATAATAATAATAGTTTCAATATATTGTATAAAAACATTTCATTTAATACTCAATATAAATATAACAACTTGAGAAAATCATAAATTGCTAATATATTTGAGATATTAAATCAAACACCTACAGGGAATATGCTAACGGCTGTCGAACTTCATCTAACTTTAGAGAAAATTAAACATTCAACGTGTTTAAGAACTTTTAGTTTTGAAAGTGTTATATCATTTTAAGCTTTACGATATCCGCCACGAAACTTTTAAGCTGCATTATTTTTTAACTTATAACTTAGGAACTTCTGCTAAAAACGGATCACTTTAAACGATTTCGATGTCACTTAGTTTTAGGCCACTTCAATTCGGCGGTTTCTTACAATCTTTGAGACATCATTTAATCACCTTAGCCGTGAGTTTACGGAGATCCATAATATAAAATTGTATATTGCAAAGTATATATTGCAAGGCGCAAAGCAGGAACCGCAAGCTTATGTCGGTTCCTACTTAGTTTATTATATACATTGCCAATCTTTTTATAATTATATATATTAAAAGTATACTGCGAAGCCAATGTAAGAATACCTATCTCCTTAAACTTTTCTCGCAGGGAATTACAGCATGTAAGAAATGTATACATATATATATATTATAATAAAAAGTTGGATTTTAAATATATGTTGAAACTCTTAAGTTATTGTCTGGTATACGAAAGATGCATGTTTGAGAAATTCAGGTCACATCTTGAGAAAATGTGGACATTTCTAGCTGTTCTTTTTATATACCAATCTGTACTTATGCATATGTGAATTTTTGTGATGAAACATAGAGGTCAAGATATAAATGCTTGAAAAGAACAGCTTGCTAGGTAGAGAGGCATGCTCTACGTGGTAACAACACCTCTTTTTATTTAAATCGACACGCCTTTGTTATTTTATGGTTTACTCGACAGCCATTCTACTTTACGCTTACATCATGGGTATATCAAATTCAAAATATTCTTTGTTCAAGTAAATTTGTAAACAAGTGCTTTTGAATCTTCAACTACTGCTGGTACGGAAAGGTGTTCCTACCTTGAAGAACTACCAAGAAACTCGGTGGTTGCTCTTTTCAAATATAATTCTTATAACTAGTTACATTTGGTCATTATTATCTTGTACAGGGTAGAGGAGTAGCTATATCCACCCAAATCTTTTTCTTGTCCTTCAGAATAATTAAATCTTAAGATAATTTACTAAGATACAAAAGAAATAAGAAAATATTTTGCTATAGTCCGCGATAAAGAAAGTAACAAATATTTACATTGCATTGGGGTCGTAAAAGGATAACGTTATATGAACTATAGATAACTTTGTCTCTTTTACTCATATGTTCTTAGGTCGAATTCTTAACGCTCATTCGGCAACGACTTAAAGTGTGCGTATTTAAGACGTCACGATATAAAAAAGGAAACGTTTCGTTTACGTTTTCAATTGAGTCGGAATAAGAGTTCATGGTAGGCCTGCTGTACATGTCTAATTTAGGTCTAGAAAGAAAGTCAATCCGAATGCAGATTTAATAAATAGCGACTAAAATAATATAACAGAAATGTACTGTAATATGTATGAAATCTATGAAATGAGTATGTATAAAAAATGAGATGCGGATATAACTTGTAGTTTCCGATGCGACTTCCAATAGCACACAGGATTTCCCGAACTTTTATCGCGGATTAGTGTTCCCTGAAAATTCAACTTCGCCACAAAAGTAAAATAAAAAGTAATTCAATACTTGCTCTGAAATACATAACGACGATGTTCGTCAGGCACTTCCAATCAGGGCACGGAAATTGTACTCTGTAGAATTTATCCGTTCCGTTTCTAAGGTCCAGATTTGTTGATGGGTAAATTGTGTATACATTTACAAAGTAACAAAAGAATACATCATAACATTTATACATATTGCTACGTACAAGGGTTCGTGGATTTGAATGAAAATATCTGATGACTCGTTAACATACACTTTATTCAATTTTTTACTACAAAATTAGAACTTACAGTTTCTATACAGTCCGTTTTCCAAAAGAATGACGAGGTCACTATTACTCCGCTTTTATTTTCGCTTCTTTATTCGCTCTTGATCGCTATTCGCAAACTGAATGTCGAGGTGCATGATACGTCTGCTTATACATCGAACGAACCGATGTTCGAGAACATTCGCGAGACCATGGGGAGATTGTATACAAATCTTTTGTAAACACCTTTTGGTAAACACGCTGAATGTTCCAGAGAATTAGCGAATAAAAAAAAACAAAAAGTAAAATAATCTTTATTTAAGTAGGCTTTTTACAAGCACTTTTGAATCGTCAAGAATCAATAATTAAATTTAATAAGCTATACTGGTTCGGAATGTTGCTCTTACCGAGAAGAAACCAGCAAGAAACTCGGCACCAATGAGTTTTTCTATTAAAACTATGTGTCTCATTGGTAATTGCAATTAATCAAACGCTTTTCGGTGAAAGAAAACATCGTGAGGAAACCTGCATATCTCTAGAGAATTCTGGGGATATGTGTGACCTACCAATCCGCATTGGAGCAGCGTGGTAGGTCTTAGCTCCAATACGGAGAGAGGAGGTCTAAACCCAGCAGTGGGATAGTAACAGGCCGTTACTTTTTACTTCTTCTTTATATATTTTTGTTTTTGTGATTGCCATTATGTAACCTAAACAATAACAACGATCTAAACCAGAATAATTTGGAAAATAGAAAATGAAACTTATATCTGTCATAATCAAAACCATAATAACCAATAATAAGGAATCATTTATAGCACTGACAAGATAAAAGATAGCTTCTAATAAATACATAAATCCCCCTGCCCTTATTCCACTCTAATTGTGGGTCGTCACAAAATATTTTAACCATCTTATTATTTGATTTGGCTAGGTATTTTATTGCCAGCCGCCTGCCTGACGTCAACTTACCTGAGTCGCTTTTTATGATACTTCGGTAAGAAATGAGGGTGGTCTAGTCTACTCAATCGGATACCACACGGCGGGTCAATTAACCTTAGTTGCTTTTTATGACACCTCGGTAACCCACTACACGTCGCCCTGAGCCGTGGTCCGCCCTCACAGGAGGCACCCTTAGGACGACGTTCCCCGACGCTAGTAGAGCTTCTGCGCTCTACTCTCTGCATTTCGCAACCTCGACGATGCTTCTGCGCTTGCCCGTCCCGCCCGGTGACGCTGTAAAAGCAGTTAGGGCTAATAGCATACAGTCAGTTCGAAAAAAACCTCGGTAAGACATGAGGTACTGGCTTATTTTATTTCGCCGGATACCACTCGGAAAGCTTAAATCAAATTAAATAAATTAATTTATTAAATAAAATTAATTGACAGGCTTTCCGCGTGGTAAGTCTGTCAATTAATTTTATTTAAATTTAAGAAGTGAAATATTTACCTTTCCCAGCTAAGTCGTCGTGGAGTATCAGAACCAGATTCCTCGGGAGTCCCACGTACCCCCTGAGTAAGAAGTCGCGCCAGACGTGAACCAGCGCTAGAGCCTGTTCCAGTGCTTGAAACTGACCCACGAGGAGTTGGTACTCTGTAATAAATTTTCCTTTTTAAACTAATATTTAAGAGCTAAAAGTTAAGAGAACACTATTCAGCGATAAGGTCGCCCGTTATACATACATAAGGCTTACCTTATGTATTTTTGTACGTTTAATGTGTTTGTGCAATAAAGTTTTTATCTATCTATCTATGTTTTTATCTAACAATAGCTAAAAGTAAACGTATAGTTGGAGCTGTGATAGCCCAGCGGTGAGACCGTGCGACTCTTTCGAGGGGAACACGAGTCCAAACCCGGGCAGGCACCAATGAGTTTATCTATTAGAACTCATGTGTCTAATTGATAATTGCAATTTATCACACGCTTTTCGGTGAAGGAAAACATCGAGATATGTTATGTATATCTCTAGAATTCTGTTGATCCAATACCAATCCGCATTGGAGCAGCGTGGTAGGTCTCAGCTCCAACCCTTCTCTCCAGAAACGCAGAGAGGAGGCCTATTCCCAGCAGTGAGATTGTAACAGACCGCTACATTACTTTTTTTTTAATGTAAAGTAACAGCACTGTTACTGGGAACACCCTCTACTTTTAGAGAGACAGTTTGGACCTTTAGATCCACGAGACTGCTCGAATACAATTCAGGTTGCCTTTGCCGAAAAGCGTGTAATAAATTACAAATATCTATTAAGCATATAAGTTTGAACAGGAAACTCATTGGTGCTTGCTCGGGATTTGAATCCGTTACCCTCCTTGAGAGAATCACACGGTCACACCCTTATTCTATCACAGCGAAAACGCAAGATACTTACTTAAACTAGAACCGAAAAAATATAATACAGTTATTAAAAATGAATTATTTGTTATATAGTTATTGATAGTGTTATTTATTTAATCTGCCATGAAAGAGAATCTGCGTAATGCTAAAAGTAGAATGCAATATTAGATCATATATATGAAGGAATTCGAAAATTTTTTTAGTTCCCGCCGCGATAACTTCGTGTATAAGTTTCATGAATAAGTGCCCCGAATGGGCTCGAAACTAGCATAGCTAATGCGATAATATTAGACGTGAGTACAGCCGGTGTCCGCCGTGTGGTATCTGAATAGAATAGACCACCCTCATTACTTACCGAGGTGTCGTAAAACGCGACCAAGGTAAGTTGACCCACCGTGTTGTATCCGGTTTAGTAAAATAGACCACCCTCTTTCTTACTGAGGGGTCGTAAAATACGACTAAGGTAAGTTGATGTCAGGCAGGCGGTCGGTCGTAAAATACGTATCCAAATCATGTGACAACATGTTTGTAACATGTTGTGCCGACCCACTTAGAGTGGGATAAGGGCAGGAGGATGATGATGTGAGTATAGCCGGTGTCTAAATATTAACTACGGTTTCGAAAAAGATGATTGAAATTTGAACTTGAAGTAGTCACACTAAGACGATAAGGATCTATTTTTTGGAAAGGAAATTGAAATTTACGTATTATTAAACCGCAATAGTAAAACACGACGGAAATAAAATGATACCAGAGTTAAGACTAAGATACACACTTACGAACGAGAAGAAAGCGTACCATTAAAAGATGCCCTTGACCCCGTAGTACAAAAATAGACTCGAAATGCTCTCTCACAGCCTCACATCTCTTTAGGTTTACTTTTCTATAAAGTAAATATGAAGTTGATCGAAGTTACATCATTCTGTTTGCTGATATATGTTATCTAATATTTGAAAAGGTATACTGGCGCACGCGACTGTGAATGCCTTTACCTCCATGGGTCGCGAGTTCGATTCTCGATGACCGACATATTCCAAAAACAACCTGTTGGCTCTTCAAGTCTGAGTGTATCTTTGTATTTAAGTATTTATTTAAAATTGTATATGCTTATATTTACCACTTTTCTGGCAGCCATAATACAAGTGTAGAGCTATTTACTTGCTACTACTTTAATTTTGCTTACTCTACTTACTTAACAATTAGTTAGTTATTAGTTAAACCATTGGTATAGTTAGTGAGTTTGTTAGCTTGTAAGTGATGCATTATTTCGAATAAATATCTTCAATCTTTCTTTATTTTGGCGATGGACGACCAATTGTGTATTTATCCACACATTAAAGATATAACAAATCAAAAAGCGTGATAGTGTAAATACCCCAAAAACAGTATCAAAAGTTATGAAATTGATATATTAATTCATCATCTTCAAAAAGTAGAAAATTATCAATAATGTTATTATACTTAGCAATTAATTATTACCTACGCCCCTCGGACTGCGCCGAGACGTAAACTTTTCATCAAAAGTAAAATAGTTACCTAAAGAAATTTTGTTGCAGCCGACAACAGAGATTTTTTCAATTTTCAAAATTCTAGTTAAAATCCATAAATAAGGGTACTTCGTAACCCATTTCAGGTTTAAACTACCTTAAAGAAGAATCCTTAAATCGATTCACGCTTTAAGCGCTTAAAGAGTACAAAAATACACACACTCATACTTTATAATATTCGTAGGATTATTTATTCTTTAGGTATATGATTTATGGCATAGTTTTTTTTTTCGTGTTCCCATACTTTTGCCACTCCAATTCGCTTGATAACACCTCACTAAGTTGTCCGGGCTCATAGCCACCTCATGCGCTCCTAGTACAGCATTCCTATGTTATCCGAATTTGCTACACTCGAAAATGGCGTGCCTCGGTGTATCTTCCTCGCCGCAGAATTAACATCCGTTTTCGCTTTCCCAATGGCATAGTTATCTTTACGAAAAAACTCAATTATCTATCTGCTAAGACAATTTTTAAAGGATTAGACGATTATAAGATAAAACCTAAAACAGGTAAAATAAACTCTATCAAGAAATTAAAACAGCTCATGTTTCGTTAAATAATTCTAATGAAAACCTTTTAAAACCTCTGAAAACTGAAGCTACGTAAATATTGTGTTATTAATTGAGTTCAAAGTTTCCCTCAGGACCGTCTTTGATAAAGTGCACAAGGCTGATTGTCGCCGGGAACAACTCCTTGAAGTGTCATCTATCATAACGTGAAAGTTTTGAAGTCTTCATAATTGAGTTATACACAATAAAGGCAAAAGTTGAGTGATATTCTGCTTTTTTTTAAGTTATTATACTTCATTCTTATAATAAACTAGTGGTTTAGATTTCCCATCGAAACATCACTATTTGTTGATATTTGCGTAGAAAAACTGCTCAACTCAACTGTCTCAGCTGTCTGATCGCTGTCAATTATAAGTTGATGTAATTTAAAGAAAATTTAAAGAATCATCATTTCATCATTCTACTGCCCTTATCCCACTCTTAGTGGGATCGGCATAACATATTACAAACATGTTGTCACATGATTTGGCTACGTATTTTACGACCGGCCGCCTGCCTGACGTCAACTTACCTTAGTCGCCTGTTACGACACCTCGGTAAGAAAGGAGGGTGGTCTATTCAAATCTGCCGGATACAACACGGCACTTACCATAGTCACCTCTTACGACACCTCGGTAAGAAATGAGGCTGGCCTATTCTATGCAGCCGGATACCACACGGCACATACCTTAGTCGCCTGGATAAGTTGACCTTTGTACAGTTTTTTATTAATAATGGTAATAATGTCTCTAATGTTTTTCTGGTGCATAAATAATAATAAAATAAATAAAACTGCCCTTGACAATTTAAAAAAATTGATCAATCGCCACCAAACTTTACAGAATTATCCCCTGGATCAATCTAAATATTGTCTGAAATTTTCAATAAAAGCAAACCGGCTAGCTGTTTCGGAATCTTTCAGAACAATACAAACATACTTTCTCTTGTGGGGTCACGACCCTCAGAATTGAGGAAAACGACGCGAGGAGGACTTTCTCTTGTGCATATGTAAATAGAATATTAGAATCTAAGAAGTAAAAAAAAATTGCAATACAGCCATTATAATCCAGGAGACAAACTACTAGTCCTACTATTTTATCTTACGTCTTATCAATCTTATCTTATCTTACTAATCTTACCAATATTATAAATGCGAAAGTTTGTAAGTATGGATGGATGTTTGTTACTCTTTCACGAAAAAACTATTGGACGGATTTGGATGAAACTTTACAGTTCTATAGATTATACATCGCAATAACATATAGGCTACAATTTGTAATGATTTGACGTATTATCACGTATAATAATACATGTCGGAAAAATTCTGGCATCTGAGAGTTACAGTTATATAGATTTATACATCGGAATAACATATAGGCTACAATTTGTATTGATTTGACGTAATATAACAATACATGTTAATAAAGTCGGAAAAATTCTGGCATCTGAGAGCTATCTTGGCGTACGCTGCCTAAACGATTTTGCGATTTTGTCGTGGAACCTATCTCCTGATGATGCTTCGGTTACAGAGCGAAACCATCGTAAAGATTATCATACTGAATTTGTATACTATAGTATAAGGTATGTGAACGGTGCCTGCTTCCTACACTCATCATGACATAGATTTTCTTCACCAACGTGGATTATAGCAAAATAATTTTATCATAATTTTTGTAATATAGAATTCTGCTCAGTAACGCCTACCTCTTTAAATTATTTATAAAAGTTTCATCTTCCCTCTAATTATTTGTTGCGAAACTCACTTAAAGGCCTGCCAATGACTCCTCGACTTTAGTAAACTCTATGCTGATAGCAGAGAAGCGCGGAAAAGGTAAACGCGCAATGTCGATGACAAATAAGACATTGTTACGAATATGCGAAAAGAGTTCGTAAACTGTATGTCATAGAGTTCAAATTCCTTTCACGCCAATTCTCGAGAACATTCACTTTGTTTTCGAATCGTATTCACTAACGCTGGTAGGGCTCGCGAACGGTCGCGCACAATCTCGAAATAGGTTCGTTCTATATATAAGCGGACGTATCGTGTGCCTCGAGGTTCAGTTTGTGAATAGCCATCAAGAGCGGATAAAGAAGCGAAAATAAAAGTTAAATAATTGTGACTTCAGCTTTCTTATTGTACAACGGACTGCATAGAGAGTGTAAATCCTTATTTTTTTGAGAAAAGTTGAATTAAGTGTTTTTAACGAGTCATCAGGTATTTAGTAACCATATATTTTAATATCTAGATGATCTGATCTGAATCCTATCAATAACTTACTGTTTCAAAGAGACACTAAGCTGTTTTTTTTATTATATTAAAACACGTTCCGATCTTCAAAAAGACCTTTTTTCCTGATGAAATTGATTCGTATCATAAATGATATTAAATGACAAATCAACCGTATTGGTTTCGTATAATACTCGCCTTTATCTAGAATCGCAATAAGAGAAGGCTTTTGTTGTGTATATATTGTATCCGTCATATATCGGTAAATGGTTAGTCGAAAATACAGAGAAAAGGCTGGGTTGCGTTTAAAACCAGTATAAGGGTTGAATATTGATAAAGAATTTGCTAGTGTCGTACTCAATATTAGGGTTGGGAAATTTCAATATAATACATATTGCTGGTAGTCTTGGTTAGGACATATTTGTGGGTCTTGATCTGAATAACTATGTTGATGTACATTTTTTGGAAAAATTTGTATTGACAAATCAATTCGCTGTCTATCGTCACACCATGTGTACAAAAGTAAAAAAGTAAAGTAACAACCTGTTACTATGCCCACTGCTGGGCTAAGGCCTCCTCTCTCCGTTTTTGGAGAGAAGGATTGGAGCTAAGCTACCACGCTGCTCTAATGCCGGTAGGTTACACATATCCCTAGAATTCTCTAGAGATATGCAGGTTTCCTCACGATGTTTTCCTTCACCGAAAGAAATTGCAATTATCAATTAGACACATAAGTTTTTAATAGAAAAACTCATTGGTGCCTGCCCGGGGTTTGAACCTATGTCGTCTCTAGAGAGTCGCACGGTCTCACCGCTAGGATATCACAGCTTACGGCTAGCTTACAGCTTAGCTTAGCTACGGTACATCATGTATTTATTTCAAAATTATATATTTAACAGTTAATTACCAGCCATGAACAAGTTTTAAGGTAGTATATAGTATCAAGTAATAATACTTGATATCCCATATATCAAATAAATGACAATAAAATATCTTAGAATTCAATTGGACAGGTAAAAATAAGCATAAATGCTGGTCCATTTTAAATCACCTTAAGAAAAGCAATACAAATATCGTGTTAAGAACAGCAAATCTTTAAGAGTTGAATTGCAACTAATATTTGTAGAATTTGCGAAACGATCATCCACAATAGGTGATATAAATAATATATGGGACAATTACACACACGCCTGTCCGTCCCCAAAGTAAGTAACTTAATACACGAGTTATGGATGACAGACAACTGGTAAATCTATACTTATTATAAAACAAAGTCCCAAAAAGCTGTCTGTCTGTATGTAATCAGTTTTCTCAAAATCTACTGAACGGATTTTTGTACGGTTTTCACCGTAAGGTAGTGCAATACTTCCGGATGGTTTACGTAAATAGAACATATCGGTATTATATAAATTGTGTTGAAGAGATCGCGAAGTTGTTAAAAAACCTGCTTGCCGGCAGCTTTAGTCGCGTGCGCTGCGTAAACCACCAGAGATACGCTAAAGTAATGTTGTAGAGAATTGTAGATCTATAAAAATACAACAAAAATCCGCGAAAGCATGTCTCTATCTCTACGGTTTACTCACAATAACTACTTTTATGTTCAAAATTCGGGAAAAGTTTCATAAGTCAGTAAATTTCACGTGGGCGAAGCCGTTGATGGCACAGCTAGTGGCTGTTGGCACATATATAACTTTAAATAAAAAAATAAATACACCTAGACTCGAAGAATCAACAAATTCTTTGATATTTTTATTTTTACTTCATTAAATAGTCTGCCAGTTCATTAAATCCCTTACGTAAATACCTCTTGTAACCTCACCAGACAAGAAAAATAGTGATATTCAAGTATCTAAAGAACAGGATTGGATTTAATAAGGGTCTGAGGTAAAAAGTTCGCCGAGGGTCCTAAAGTGCGGTCGGATTTCCGAATAATTCTTCGGTTTTCTTTTTTGTATCAAATACTTTAGTTTAGGTTAATTTACTTATGAAAGAATCTTATCTGATTCGACGAAATAAATACAAAGAAAGTATATTATAAACCGAAAGTTAAAGATGATTTTTTTCTCTACTTCTAAGAAGAGGTTTAATGCTTTTTCAAAATAATAGAATACGGAATTAAAAAAAATATTGATTATTCCCGGTATGTTTATCGTTTATTTTAATAATTTAACTAGCTATAAGTGCGGCTTCGCTCGCGTGAAATTCAGTGTTTAGCATGTTATAGTCACTCGAGTCTCGGCAGGAGACTGGCCCTCTGATACCCTACACTGCTTTTTATACCTATTTCCCTCTCTAAACTACAATCGACACCGGTTTGTTACTACCCCCACTAAAAATTGTTGTAAAACGACCTCTTAAACTCAATTAACATAAAACCGTTATGTACTATTAACTAAACCTTTCGGAGGAACGGCCACTACCTTTTAGTAAAAACCATACTAAAATCCGTTTAGTAGATTTTGAGAAAATCGATTACATACAGACAGACATTTTATAAGTATACATAATTAGTATTAGTTACTGAATACAGAAGACACATGTTATTAAACAATTTTCCACGATCATAGGCTCTAAAACTTGCATGTAAAGTATGTTACTACGGTACATACTTAATTGTTAAAGTTTTGATACACTAAGTGTCTCAAAATGTATGTCTAAAACCCTCAAATCTGGATTATTTGTAAAGCAGATTTGTCTGCGACTATTTGTTATACTATTTGTTTATTAACTTCTGTGAAATTAATGCAAACGAGTTTCTCTCGACAGTAGCCTGGAGGCACTGATTACTTTTCATTCTCTTGTTAGACTAGCAGTAGCTTTTAGAATAGTATCACTTTGACTATTTCTGGTCTAGTGTCATTGCTGTTAACAGTTCGCAGCAAGAGTTTCAACGAGAATTTTAGTATCTTCTTGGCAGCCAGATATTTCATCTCCTCTATTATAATATGGGTGTGGCTCAGTTGAAATTTCAGAATAAATCGAGCTAACTTAAGCTTTTAAGTACCCTTATTCAAGCAATATTTATTTTTCCCTTGTACCCTAAGCAAAAATTCAAGTCTTATTCGTAACTCAGATGTATATTAACTTTAAATTTACTAAATTTTATAAATATTGATTCAGCGAATTAGCTAAGAAAGCGCAACAACAGACAGGCAGGCATACTATCAAATTCAAATTCAAAATATTCTTTATTCAAGTAAACTTGTAAACAAGTGCTTTTGAATCGTCAACTTTACTGCTAGTTCGGAAAGCTGTTCCTAACGAGAAGAACCAGCAAGAAACTCGGCGGTTGCTCTTTTTAAAATATAAATCTTAAAACTAGTTACATTTAGTTATTACTGTCTTGTACACGGTAGAAGTGCACCTATAGCCACGCATCCTTATCATCTAAGTAATCTTTAACAGTATAGTAGGCTTTCTGTATCAGCCTCTTTTAACAGTGTTTTTAAACTGCTGTAATGGCATGGCTCTTTTTTCTAATACGAAATTTTTTTCAATATCCGCGCATTTACCACACAGCATAAGAAATAATGCTATGGAATAATTCCATAAGAAATAATGCTATGGAAGTAAGCAAAATAAACAAGTTGTGCTGTTTCGACATCTGTAAATTGTCTTATCTTTCGAACAGCGTAGGCTGCTGAACTAAGTTTCCCTGCAAGAGTTGTTATGTGTGTGCTCCATTGGAGTTTTGAATCCAAGGTCACTCCCAATACAGTTGTATTTTCTGTTTTCAGTGGTACATTATTTATGGAAAGCCAGCCTATTTGTTGTTTTTGCAGCATTAGGTTATGTAACTTCAATACATTTTGTTTTCTTTGAGTTCAGTACCAAATTATTTAGCCTGAACCAATGGGCTACTTACGCTAAACCACTGTTTACTTCGTCAATATTATGTTCATTTCTATTTACTTTCAAAATTAAAGATGTATCATCCGCAAACAGTACTATATTGCAAATATTATCGAACTTATAGCATAAGTAAGAATGGATATAGGAATTCACATATATTTTAATAGGCTACAGATAAGACAATATTTTTGATTCGGCAGTTAGGGTACATCATTTCATTGTCATTGAGATAAACATTGCGCCCGAAGCATAAACTGGGAATTTAAATCACATAAATGGACGACTGTCGGGTGAATAGCCATCAATGTGATTTGCTCTGGATATACGAGATACGATTTCATCCAACATCTATTTCCATATCAAATCGGGCTTAGATTCGAGTTGATCGAAACTTTCTGATTTTATTTTCTGATTTTTATCTTTCTTATCTATTTTTTATCATAATGTATTTGATGTCCAGTTATTTTATTATTATCAACTTTTCTACTTATTTTAAATTGCTGAGTTTTATATTTACCAATCTTTTCAGAATATTCCCTTCTTTGTCTTTTCCGATGCATATCTTTTGTTGGAAGAAATTTATATTTGTCAAAGTGCTTTGACCAAATGTTTTGATGAAAGGTGTGATTTATAGAATTAGGCGTTACTTTGCGGAGATCCATAATACAAAAGTAATAATAAAATTATTTTGCGATAATCCGCGATACAGTAAAGATAAATTAGCAAAGCGTCGGCTTTGCGTATTTGTCGTATAGTCTATCTCCTGATGATGCTTCGGTTGCGGGGCGAAACGATTGTTGAGTTTGTGATAGTGAACCTGTGTAGTGCTTGTGTACTGTGGTGGCAGTGGTGGAGGTTTGTGCATGTGTTTTTACGAATCCTGCATGTAGCGGGTATGAAAAAACGGATAGTCCACTATACATTTAGCATGATATATATTTTCTATTTACTGTATCGCGGATTATAGCAAAATAATTTTATTATTACTTTTGAAAAAGGTGGCTTAAGACTACATGGCAGAAGCGAAAACTATATGAAAGCGAGGCAACTCGAGCCGATGTTACTCGAACGTTATATAGTCAGGTGTGATTGTTCAGTATCGTTCAGTGCCGACAATCGACGGGCCCTTAGAAGTTTTCACTTGAATATTTTTTTTATTTTTTTACCATTTTTTTTCGCTCATGCTCAGTAGTATATGTATTTTTTTTTTGTATGAAACGGTGAAAACTCATAAACCGTCTACAAATTGATATCTTTAGATCGATATTGCAAACGAATAACAAATCAAACGCAAACGAATAACAATAGAGTAAGCTATCTTTGCAGATAAAAGTTACATGCATAATTTTATTTACATTACAATTTTTAGGGCATACATTTCTACTAGATTTATTATCTTTAATTTAAGGTTAATTTAAATTTTTTTTTTTTATTTAAAGTCAAGTTACGTTAGAAAATTCTGTGAAACAAGGATCATTTACCCTCCACACGGTTGTTAATTCTCACCGAACACTGATTTTTCTGAAAAAGAAACTTTTATTCTACATGTAAATCTAAATGTAACAAAAATCCTCATAGCTTACCCTTACTCTGAATTTTGATAGAAACTATCAAAATAACTGATAAAAATAAATTCATATTTGCTCGCCTACAACTTACTTACAATATCGAAATTGCTTTTATCGTGTGAATCGTTTTGGGGATGGATAATTTCAAGTTTGCTGACTTCAAATTCAACTTAATTCGTGCACGATTTTACAACTCATAAATTTATTGCCTATGTTCTTGATAGAAGAAAAAAATAGAAGAGAATAAAAGAGAATAAAGAATCTTAGAAAGGACGATGTCTATTTATTGTATCTCATTCTTTCTCCTACCCTTATCCCTATCTAAGTGGGGTCGGTAAAACATGTTTTCCTCTTCCATTCTCTTCTATCATTCGTCAACTCTGGCGCTATTCCTTTTATACGCATGTCATACTTCACACAATCAACCATAACAATCTCTTTAGGCCTCCCTCTAGTCACATATCCGTCCAAATTCATATTCAACACTCGTTTGATCACATGATTTTCATCCCTCCTCATTACATGTCCATACCATCCCAATCTTGCACCTCTCATCTTTTCTATAATGGGCGCAACTTTCATACTTCTACATATTCTATTTGTTGTATCGTGGACCGAAAAAAAATAAAGTTTCAAATAAACCGGCTATCACTATCACACTAAGAGCGAAGGTGTATCTTCTATTTTTCTCTCTGCTCCAGTGCTGACAACCATTTAAAAATTATCACAGGAATTAATTAGAGATATGCACATTTCTTCACAATATTATGTGTATTTAACATCATATTCGAATATGTTTTAATCTACGTGCTTTCGAATCTAAGTGCTCTTCTTCGTGCTTTGAGTTCTATTCTAAAGAGTCAAATGTATTTTGTAACTAGAATCCTTTATAAGGAACTGTTAAGATTCTTTCGGATTTAACTTAAATTTAGACCTTTAAGTGCACACTCTCACAAGTCTCTGTCTGCAAGTCTCGCCATTGCTTATTGAGTCGTAAGTTCAAAAAACTACTCAAAAACACAGCTCTTTTGCAGCCCTTTCAAGGAGACAGTCTGTAATTAAATTTCCTGCTTACGTCACTCAGTTAGTATGTGACGTTACACACGGGTTCGTCAGTCTGTGCCACAGAGACAATGCTCTATGAAGTAGAATCTATTCGATTTCTCTCTCTAAGCCTCGATGTGCATTATTTATTGCCAGATACTATATTTGCCTAAGAAATAAGTAATTTGACAAAGCTTTATAGTGGCGGCATCAAAGAGCATTTCCGCTTCTAGAGTGATTTATGTGACACTGCCTAAGTTGAGAGTGCTAGACTTTTAGTGGGCTATAAAATGTTTAACCAAATTTAAGAGTTCTCCGTAAAAGCGTCTTTCCTGCTAGCTTTGAACGGTTTATTTATTGTGCAGTAACTTTAGCATTTCCTTAGTATTTAACGAATTATAAAGGTCATTAAAAATATTATCATCATCACCATCCTTTTGCCCTTATCCCACTCTAAGTGGGGTCGGCAGAACATGTTCAAACATGTTATCACATGGCTACGTATTTTACGACCGGCCGCCTGCCTGACGTCAACTTACCTTAGTCGCCTTTTAAGACGCCTCGGTAAGAAAGAGGGTGGTCTATTCTACTCACCCGGATACCTTACGGATATTTTGATCTTGCATATATTATTTTATTTTTAAAAATGTTAATATAGACATAACTTGTACATTTTAAAAGAAAACATAAATATATAAATATTTTTAGTTAAATTTTTTAGTTTTTTTACTTTTTAGTCAATTTACGACAAAGTGTGCAGTTGGGGCATGGTTTCATTGCGGTTATATATTTTTTTAATTGGATACAAATAACTTGGTGAAGTAAATAGTATTTGGAATTGAAATACTTAAACGTTTCATAAATTGCTCTACGTTGCCTTTATAACTATATTTAACTGTAACTCATCAGGGACAGGCGGCATTCTAATTGGGGCTTAAACGAACCAACTGAAGTTACCCAGTAACTAGGTTATCCAACTTTCTGAAATTATAAATCAGGCCTCGATATATATTGGTAGGAGTAGTTACTGCTCTACATTATATTTAATCAACCTCACAATTAATAAGAAATCTGTGGGATATACGACGCTTCACTGTAATTTAGGTAGAATTTCAAAATAGAAGTCGTTGAGTATGATAATTACATACAAAGTGGCTAAAGTAAATGCAAACAAAATTGCAAATCAAATTAAATCAAAATATTCTTTATTCAAGTAAGCTCTTTCGAGCACTTTTCATCGTCAAGGATCAATATGATTAATGAAGCTACAACTGATTCGGAATGTTGCTCTTACCGAGAAGAACCAGCAAGATACTCAGCGATCAATTGTAGATACCTATCACTTGCTACTTTTGATAGTAAATAAATTTAACGGTTTTGCCTAATTTACTGAGTAATCTCAGTTTCGTGATATTGAAGAATAAAAACTATATAATTGTTTTATTAGAGGGAAACTTCGAGGTTCATATTTAATACAAAATTTTATTCCATAAAACAATCTAAGCACTTAAATGATTTAAAGTGAGAAGGTATTTAATCTCTAACAATTTGTTTAATTGATGTTTATAAATGTCATATATAAATGTATGTTTACAAAACGTTTTACCGCTGAAAACGTAAAAGACGGTTCTTCTATTCAAAGAAAACTTTTGTTGTAAATCGATACTCGTTTTAGCAGACTGCTACTAAATAGAAGGTCAGGGCGATTGTGTCGTGTGTCATCGTTTTCATTACAGTTTATATTATAAAAGAGAAAGCAAATTAAAGAAAGCAAATGATACAGGAAAAAGTGTATAATTAAAGAAACAAAAATATTTTATAAAATACTAGTTTTTAAACGCAACTTCGTTCCCGTGGACTGGTGTCTTATTATTTGAGTAAATCATAACACATAAATATGGTTAAAGTTGGTTAATCTTAAAAGCTAGACATATACTGTCGCGGACTTTTATTAAGAACTTTTGCAGGTGAATAATTTTGTCATACATTATTATTTAATAACTTTTACCGTTTACTTAGCGTACGCAAGGCAACACTAAAATTTTCTCCTATTCACCTTAGAGTGATGTTATATAGCCTTTCTCGATAAGTGGAAAATCTTACACTTAAAGAACTTTTCATATCGTTCCAGTAGTTCCTGAGGTTAGCGCATTCAAACAAACAAATAAATAATCAAACAAACAAACTCTTCAGCTTTATATATGAACTATAGATAGATACAGATACAGTATCTTTTGTATGTATATTTAAATTTCTCACGTGAAATTAATACAAAATATCTAAGTATTCTGAATTTTATCCAGATTTCAGGAAAAATTAATGAGTCAAAGGTGAAACAAAAGCTTGTAATTTATTTAAGCAAGCAACTTGTTAATAAAACACTAGTATTGTTATCGGACCTGTCCCGGAATATAATTGACGTAAAGTTACCCTAAGAACATACAAGCTTCTCATTTCCATCGTTTGCTGTGACCGTTACAGTGTACTGGCATATTCTACGTCAGCTGTGATTTCATCGAAATATAACAGCTATATATGACAAATGTTAAAAAAAAGTTTTCGTTTTCGAAACTCTTGGAACTTAATAAAAGGGATTAATATCCGAAAGTTAGTTAACTAAAGCAAAAGTTTTCTATTTTCGAATTGTATGTTGGCTTCATTGTATCGAATTTCATCGACAAAAGATTATCCGTAAAAGCGTAACATACAGACAGACATACAGTAGACAAACAAAGAGACAAATAGACGAATAGACTAAAGTAGATGCAAACAAAATTGCAAATGAAATCAAAGCAAATCAAAATATTATTTATTCAACTCTTTCTCTTTTATTACTCTTTCGGGCACTTTTGAATAGTCAAGGATCAATATGATTAATGAAGCTACATCTGGTCCGGAATGTTGCTCTTATCGAGAAGAACCAGCAAGAAACTCAGAGGTCATTCTTATAAACATTTTCAATTTTACATAATTAAATCGCAGTCTTATATGAAGCTGAAAGGATTTTCCAGGCATTTTTATCATCCAAATAATCTTCAATTTTATAATATGCTTTACGTATAAGCACATTACATTTGACCTTTCTGTAGGCTGGTCTAGTATGGATTGCGAAACTTTATTTATGCAGGAATGGTTACATAATAATTTAACTTCACAGTATATGTTTTAGCAAACTAATGTTTGTGCTTAATTATAAAAAGATTGGCAATGTATATAATAGACAAAGTAGGAACCGACATAAGCTTGAGGTTCTTGCTTTTGCGTCTTGCAAAAGTAAATAAGTCATTTGTGGGGTTTGGGTATAAGATTCTGTAATAAACTCCCGCAATCTATTTTATCTTTGCCACTACAACAGTTTAAAACGCTGTTAAAGTGAGGCTGATACAAAAACCCTACTATACTATTGAGGATTATATAGATGATAAAAATGCGTGGATTAAGCTACTCTTCTAACACGTACAAGATAGTAATAACCTAATGTAACTAGTTAAAAGAATTTGAAAAGAGCAACCACCGAGTTTCTTGCTGGATCTTCTCGGTAAGAACAGCTTTTATAACCATAGATTTGGACGATTCAAAAGCACTTGTTTAAAAGTTTACTTGAATAAAGAATATTCTGAATTTGAATTTGAATATAAGGTCTTGATAACGTACCTGAGTCCATCAGCTCTATCGTCGCTAGCAATGCTGGATCTGGGGGAGTTCCCTAATCTGCTGCTAGCTGATTTACGTCGCACTTCATGAGGGTCTGGCTCATCTTTGGTGATGAAGGAAATGCGCGGAGCGTGTGCACGCAGACCGCTCACTTTGTGCGTGGAGACGCCGCGACATAGCATCTGGCTTTGGGTTATATCTGAAACAAAGCAGATCAAAAGTAATAATAAAATTATTTTGCTATAATCCGCGATACAGTAAATAGAAAATATATATAGTGTTTAATGTATAGTGGACTATCAGTATTTTCATACCCGATACGTGCAGGATTCGTAAAAGCACATGCACAAACCTCCACCACTTCCACCACAATACACAAGCACTACACAGTTTCACTATCACAAACTCAACAATCGTTTCGCCCCGCAACCGAAGCATCATCAGGAGATAGACTCCACGACAAAATCGCAAAGTGAAGCGTTATCCAAACAAGCGTTGTTAAATAGTACTCGGTTCATCCCCACCCTTTATTTACCTCGGAACACGTGCAACAAGCTTGAACTAGAGACATTTATCTGCTCGTTAATGAGGGTGCCATTGTTATGCTTAATGATTTCTAATTGTTCCAAAATATTTAATTTCAAGCTTTTTTCGCAGGTGTGCAGTATTTCGAAACAATGGTCATTAGGAACTTTATGACCGCTTTCTAACAAATGTTTAGCGAAATGTGAATTTTGTGGCTTATTATTCCTGAAAGCGACCATATGTTCTTTAAAACGGGTTTCAAAATTACGACCAGTCTGACCCACATATGTATCATTGCATTCAGGACATTTTATTTTGTAAATACCACTCTTTTTCGGGCTTTCTAATTTGTCTTTTGTCTAATTTGTCTAAAAGCCCGAAAAAGAGTGGTATTTACAAAATAAAATGTCCTGAATGCAATGATACATATGTGGGTCAGACTGGTCGTAATTTTGAAACCCGTTTTAAAGAACATATGGTCGCTTTCAGGAATAATAAGCCACAAAATTCACATTTCGCTAAACATTTGTTAGAAAGCGGTCATAAAGTTCCTAATGACCATTGTTTCGAAATACTGCACACCTGCGAAAAAAGCTTGAATTAAATATTTTGGAACAATTAGAAATCATTAAGCATAACAATAGCACCCTCATTAACGAGCAGATAAATGTCTCTAGTTCAAGCTTGTTGCACGTGTTCCGAGGTAAATAAAGGGTGGGGATGAACCGAGTACTATTTAACAACGCTTGTTTGGATAACGCTTCACTTTGCGATTTTGTCGTGGAGTCTATCTCCTGATGATGCTTCGGTTGCGGGGCGAAACGATTGTTGAGTTTGTGATAGTGAAACTGTGTAGTGCTTGTGTATTGTGGTGGAAGTGGTGGAGGTTTGTGCATGTGCTTTTACGAATCCTGCACGTATCGGGTATGAAAATACTGATAGTCCACTATACATTAAACACTATATATATTTTCTATTTACTGTATCGCGGATTATAGCAAAATAATTTTATTATTACTTTTGTATTATGGATCTCCGCAAAGTAACGCCTAATTCTATAAATTATTTAAAGCAGATCATGTTAAACTCAGTCTGATACAGTTCATAGCGCGTCGCTTTAAACCGAGATCCGCCTCACAGGAGGCACCCTTAAAGCGATGCTCCTAGTATACTGCGAGCTTCGCCCGAGACTCGCTATGCCCACGCCCGATGCGTCTGCGCTCGCCCATCATCCCGGTGACGCTGTAAAAGCCTTCAAGCATAACAGCTTTAGTAAGTGTCCGAAAAAAATCATGTTAAATCAAGTAAATCCGCGTAGAGCTGTAGAATCGTAAGACTCTTTTGAGAATGTCACTGGCTCAAATCCTGAGCAGGCACCAATGAATTTTTCTTGTCCTATTGATAATTGTAATTTATCACACGATTTTCGGTGAAGAAAAACATTGTATGGAAACCTGCATATTTTTAAAGAATCCTGTGGATATGTGTAACACATTGGTGGGTTTAAAATTCAATCTCTTTTTTCCAAAAACAGAAATAGACAACGCGTAAATATATAATTTTAAATGAATACATAAATACATAAATACAACCAGACTCGAAAACTCACAATTTTGTTAATAAAAATTGCCATCGGCGGGAATAAAATCCACGAAACCCAAACTATAACAGGGTCAAGGGCTAGTTTTTAGCTGAAACGCATTAACCGAAATATCATAGTTAAAATAAGAAAACATCTTTCAAGCATTATCTTCGAATATAAATTAAAGTCCAACGTGTATAGAAAACCCATAAAGAAAGGCTGACAAATCTAGCGGAATATTTCATATATAAGGATCCAACCAATAAAGAAATTCCTGCGGAACCTGTTTTTCTCGGGGCCGTATTGCAAAAATATTTCTCTGAATAGACATGTATGCACAATTTATTTTTAAATAGTGAATTTAATAAGTATTGAATGTTTAACAATTTGTATTCATGGCGAAAAAAGGTGAAAGTTTGACTGTCCATCTTTAACTTTGTAACACACTATCCGCGAGGATATAATTCGTGAAATTTGGTATATTTAATTCAGGAAGAGGATAAAAATCTGGTGTTGTGCACATCCACGACCGTTGGACGTTATTATAAACCGCTGCATCCAAATGGTACATAAAGTAGCGGCCTGTTACAATCCCACAGCTGGGAATAGGTCTCCTCTCTCCGTTTCTGGTGAAAAGGGTTGGCGCTAAGACCTACCACGCTGCTTCAATGCGGATTGGTAGGTTACACATATCTCCGGAATTCTCTAGAGATATGCAGGTTTCCTCACGATGTTTTCCTTCACCGAAAAGCGTGTGATAAATTGCAACTATCAATTAGATCGCACGGTCTCACCGCTGGGCTAAATGGTAAATAATTTGGGAAAAATTCTTCGACGTCGACGTTGATCTTTGTTTAACAGTGGAAGTCCATCTTTGGTATTTTCTTCTTTTGCCTGTTACTATCCCACTGCTGGGCAAAGGCTTTCACTCTCCTTATTTGGATAGAAGCGGTTGGACGAATGGCCTACCACGCTGCTCCGATGCGGATTGGTTTGTTACACATATCTCCACATTTATCTAGTGTTCAGCAGTATTCCTCACGATGTTTTCAAAAAAGCTGGTGATAAATTACAAATATCTATTAGGCCTATAAGTTTAAATCGAAAAACTCGTTGATGCCTGGTATTTGAAACCATTACATTCTCCTGAGAAGTTCAATGCTGATCTGTAGGTTACACGTAACTCCAGAATTCTCTAGTTCTCAGCAGTTTTCCTGCTTCACGATGATTTCCAAAAAGCGTGTGATAAAACACAAATATCTATTAGGCTTATAAGTTTAAATAGAGAAACTCGATGTTGTCTGGGATTTGAAACAATTACCCCCTCATGAGAAGTACACTGTCTCACCGTTCGGCCTCATGTAATATACAATAAAGCGTTGTTGTTTTTATTGGTAAATATATATTCTATTCTTAGTTAATGTAGAGAAACCGGCTATACTCACTTCTTATTTAATCGGGTGAGCCGGACTAGTTTCAAGCCCATACGGAGCCCTTATTCATGAGCTCTTTATGCGGCGTTAACTTAGCTGGGAATTGACTATAGCCGGCTTCTATACTATAAATACCACTCACGAAAGTCTATATTCAAAATGTTCTATTCTTATCCATAAAAAAAAACCATCTCTAGGCCTGTATTTTCTGTTCCGAATGCTATTATTATTTTCTGTTTCTAACGCTAATGTAATTTTCGCTGAACGCAATCATTGTTTCTATCCAGATAATCCGTTAATCGTTGGAAGGAGGTCTGAAATATGAAGGTCATTTATAAAGGCGATAGATCAAATATAACACTTCTCTAGTAATTATTTATGAGCTGTGTTCTCGAACACGTACATTCGACATATCAGTAATTTCGCTTCTAATAAGTAGAAACTATGAAAGCCCAGCGGTGAGATTATGCGACCCTTTCAAGATAGACCCGGGTTCAAACCCCGGCAGGCTAATGAGTATTTCTGTTAAAACTTACGTCTAACTGATAGTTGCAAAATATCACACGCTTTTTATTGAATGTTAACATCTGTGGTATTAACAGCAGCGTGGTGAATAACATAATTTCACTTGATGGATCACGGGCCTAAATATAAATAAATCCCATAGATATTATGGTTGTTAACAAAAATGCCTGCAAGATTCCTACATTAAAGGAAGCTTGGAATAAAGTGGACGGAAACTTATTAAGATAATGGAGGATGGCTCAAATAAGACCGGTTAACATGATAAAAGTGTTTTTATCATAGAGAACTGTAATATATTAGTTATATCTTATTATTTATTATAATGCCGTGTGGTATCCGGCTGAGTAGAACAGACCACCCTCATTTCTTACTGAGGTGTCGTAAGAGGCGACTAAGGTAAATTGACGTCAGGCAGGCGGCCAGTCGTAAAATACTTAGCCAAATCATGTGACAGCATGTTTGTAACATGTTCTGCCTTATCCCACGTGTGGGATAAGGGCAGGAGGATGATGATATTATTTATTACAACGAGCTGTGATTATCAAACGCTGATATCGCATAATTCTTGCCAGAAAGTCTCGACACTAGGCTACGGGAGGTCTTTTTGTTATTTTGAGTATAAGTTGTAAAGAAACAACCAAAAAATAATCGCAATGCATTTACTTTATTTTATTTTAGATTTTAGCGAGATAATATTGTCATTACTTTTACGCCGTGTGATACGAGTAGAATAGACACCCTCTTTCTTACCGAGGTGTCGTAAAAGGCGACTAAGGTAAGTTGATCCACCGTCTGGTGTCCGGTTGAATAGAATAGGTAAGAATAGCGCCTGCCTGGTCGGTCGTATAATACATAGCCAAATCATGTAACAACATGTTTTTAACATATTGTGTCGATTCCACTTAGAGTGGGATAAGGGCAGGTGGATGATGATAAATATTGTCACTACTTTAATATTATGGTTCTTCGTAAAGTAATGCCTAATTCTATTAATATATAAACACTAGAGAATTGTAGATCTACAAAAATACTACTAAAAAGCCCGTTATAGTATATCTCTATCTCTTAACTCACAATAATTACGTTTATAATCAAAATTTCAGTTCGGGATTTTTTTTTGTGATAAAATCATTACAAATTGTAGCCTATATGTTATTCCGATGCATAACTTATATAACTGTAAAGTTTCAACCAAATCAATCCAATATTTTTTTCGTGAAACAGTAACAAACATCCATCCATACTCACAAACTTTCGCATTCATAATATTAGTAGGACTAGTAGGATTACACAGAATGTGTTGAAAACATTTATAAAGCTGAAGAACGAAACCAAAAACTCCCACAGTAATTACGAAGGGCTCTTGTTTCGTCCGCATTCCTACATTATCCCTATTCCTGTTATTTTTCTGTTATTCGCAAATAAAATCCCTGATTTTCTTCGATCTTAATGACTATGTTATTTGAAGCAGAACACGTGAATTCGCTCGACCGTTCTAGTGAGAGCGGTTAAATATTTTGGCTTTATCTAAGAGATAAATCTTTATTTGCGAATAATTGAATTAAAGCTTTAAATATTTAAATTTAGAACAAACTACTTTGGCCGTAATGATATTGGCTTCTAGTCATTTATTTTTCACTTTTGAATAATACACCGTAGCAGCAATAGTTTTAAGTTTAAAGATGAATAATATTTTCTATATCTGATTTATAGAAGCAGGCGTTACTTTGCGGAATTCCATATTACAAGCAATATAACAGAACTAACTACTTTGCTATAATCCGCAAGGGTTAAGCGAATGCATGTATAAAATAACTTACCGTCACAATATTTAGTTGTAGGCACTATAACAAAACTACCTAGCTATAATCCGCACGGGTTAAGCGAATGCATGCAAAGCTAATGTGTATAAACGATCGTCGAGTTTGTGGTGGTGGGTGTGTGTGCTGCTTTTGTGTGCGTTGTTGCTGGTGGATGCGCCTTGGGGGTGCATGTGGTGGCTTGTCCTGTATGTATAAGGTGCGTAGATTTTGCCTGCTTCATACACATTAGCTTTGCATGCATTCGCTTAACCTTTGCGGATTATAGCAATGTAGTTAGTTCTGCTATATTGTTTTCTATATCTGTCAAATATTTTGTATGAGATATTACAATCTCTAGTAAGAAAGGCTTAAAATCCAAAATTCTATTATATTTGATAATATTATTGTACTTTACCCAACCTTAATAAAAATGTTCCTTGTTGGATTCGAGAGATCCAAATTTTTCGTCTAAATAGCAACGTAACGTTGTCTAAATACAACACGCGAAAGAAATCTTTGCAAGCTTTATAGCGTGCAGAGAATATCAGTGTGGTGTGTATGAGACCTTATGTGGATTGTGCGGTTCGAGTGAGGGTAGTTGGCGAAAATAATGACTGACGAAAATAACTCAGTTCGTGACCCCGGTGGATGTCACTCTGCGGAAACGTCGAACCTTATACAAAGGCAACTAGATTTTGTCGCGTTATGACCCGTGTGTTAATATACTTCATCATCATCCTCCTGCCCTTATCCCACTCTAAGTGGAGTCGACACAACATGTTACAAATATATTGTCACATGATTTGGCTAAGTATTTTAAGGCCGGCCGCCTGCCTGACGTCAACTTACCTTAGTTGTATTTTACGACCCCTCGGTAAGAAAGAGGGTGGTCTATTCTGCTTAACCGGATACCACACGGTGGGTCAAATTACTTTAGTCGCCTTTTACGACTCCTCGGTAAGAAATGAGGGTGGTCTATTCTACTCAGCCGGATACCTCACGGCGGGTCAACTTATCTTAGTCGCCTTTTACGACACCTCGGTAAGAAAGGAGGGTGGTCTATTCTACTCAGCCGGATACCACACGGCGGCCGTATGTTAATATAGTTATAAACTTTAAAATCTATAACTAAATAGAAAAGATTTTTTTTATCAATAATATGTTATTTAATATCTTTTATATTGACAAATCGAATTTAACAGTATTAATAACTGTATTGTATTGAAAATATTAAGTGAGAACAGCTATTGCTTTATATAGTTAGACAACTAAATTTTGTGACGGTGAGTTCTTTTATTTGTAACCTTTCCGAAAATCATATTAGGATTTGATATACTAGAGTTATATGATATGGTATGGTATATACTACAGATATATGATATGGTGATATACTAGAGATATATGTATATGGTAGAAAGGCTAAAATGGTGGTTTTAGAAGTATCTTGAATTTTGGTCTTGCAAACAACTATGAAGTAAGTAATAAGATTCCGGATTGGTATTGCGTAGTTCAATAGAATGTTTCAGTCCAAGTTGGTTCCTAACTCAGATAGTTCTAAGATAGTTATCGGTATATCGGGCTTGTGACACTGTAGTCGCGATCAAGGACAAATTTTCTTCTGTTTTGTGACTTTATAATTCATGAAAATAGGTGTCTTCAAAAAGATTAATTAAATAATTTATTTTAAACTCGGGAATATGAGGCAAGGTATATTTATTTTTGACAATGATTCGCAAACTCCGAGAATGCACGATAATGCTTTGACGGAATTTTTGCAGGGCAGCAACATGTACTATATCAGCCTTTGTGTTTTATAACAAACAAAAAAAGTTAAACTCTACCAAGAATTGACTGGCCCGTTGGCGCAGTGGGTAGTCATCCTGCCTTCGGCTCCGCGGGTCGCGGGTTCAATTCCCGCCGAGGGCCAACATTTTCTTTGAACAATTTGTTGGTAAACTTTAATTTGTAAAACATTGGTAGATTTCAAACTTTCGCAATTCATACTTATAATTATATAAATAAACGGGTCAGATCGCAACAAAATTGAGTTACCTTTATATAGGATTCGATTTCGGCGGAATTGCATCTACCGTGGTCACGAACTTTGCACGACAATACGAATATAATTTATAATATAAATATTATTAAATATGGTTATTTTTAATGAAAGATATGCCATCTTCTTCTTCTTCTTCTTCTGGGAGTAGCGGCTATGCAGGGCCTGAGGGCCCAGTATCACTTTGACCATTGCTGATCTATTGTGATCGCCACTGCTTACAATTCGCCACCAATACCGGTGTCCTTGAAGAATTCAAGGATCTTCTTGGCGGCGAGTGCTTAAGATATGCCATACGAAAGGATGATAAAACATTTAAAAATAAAATTCTTTATTCAAAAAGGCAGTCGCGAAATCCAACACGTTCCGTACGGCACAGTCAAATAAATTCTGTAATAAAGAAAATTCCAATCAACCGCGCAGAGAAGTCGACATTTTTATTTGGAATTTTATGAAAGGGAATTTATTCCATTGTCCTATTTATTATCTACGAATCAAACATTAAAATTTACCCAGCATACCTAACATGAAATTACGATAGAATTTATAATTAACTATTATATTACTATTAAATATTTCGTTCGCGTGGACGTCGTATTATTTGAGTAAACCGTAATACTTATATTAATTATGGTTAAAGTGGGTTAACATTAAAAGCTAGACATATGCTGTCGTGGACTTTTATTTAGGACTTTTAGAGGAGCACAATTTTGTAATACATGGTTGACGGCATTCAACCAGTACAGCACTGTGCGTTAAAATATCATCCTCACATCTGATGCGTGGTGATTCACTACAATGCATTTCTCAAATAACTTTATTCCGCTCACCACCAAATAATGGAACAAGCTCTCTTTGTCAATGTTTCTAGGTCGGTATTTCATAAGTACCTTAAGAAATCGTATTTTCATCTTTCCAAAGGTCGGCGTCGTCGCATTGTGAGAGGACTTGGACGACGCTGATTAGCAGCAGATTAGTTCAGCAGCATGCGCGTTTGCCATCCTATTCGATAAAAATATACCAAGGTTCCCAACACATACATAACACGATAGGTGATGTATACAATTGACAAAGTAGGAATCGACATAAGCTTGCGACTCCTGCTTTGCGCCTAGCAAAAGTACGTAAATCGTTTGTGGGTTTGGGTATAAGATTCTATAATAAAGTTCCGAAATCATTTTTGGCCATGCCATTGAAGCAGTTTAAAAACACTATTAAAAAGAGCCTACTATACTATTGCAGATTACTTAGATGATAAGGATAGGTGGATATAGGTGCACTTCTACCCTGTACAAGACAGTAATAACTAAATGAACTAGTTTACGATTTATATTTTTAAAAAAGCAACCGCTGAGTTTTTTGCTGGTTCTTCTCGGTAGGAACAGCTTTCCGAACCAGCAGTAAAGTTGACGATTCAAAAGCACTTGTTTATAAGTTTACTTGAATAAAGAATATTTTGAATTTGAATTTGTATTAATGTAGACAAGAAGTTTTAACGTTTGCCCATCATGCCATTTTACATAAAACATTTAGTTTTATATGGAAAAGAAACTCTCTAATAACGTCACGTTCTTATATCGTGGAAACACACGCAATATCAGGACTACGATACGATGTGGTTCATTGGCTCTAGCCCGAGAGATAAATCGCCTCTCAGCCCAGACTATAAATAAAAGTAATTGTACACGCGTCGTTGGGCGTACAACTTTTTTTTCTATGTTTACATTCTTACGTAAGAAAGTGAAAAGTGGAAGTATTAATATTCAATGAAACCTTTCGTTAAATCTTTTTGATTTTCATATTCAAAATTTATTTTTGAAATACTAGTGTGTTTTACGGTGGTTTTTTTACAACGTAACCTGGTACCCTCAGTGACCGCAAAAGGATGCAAAGGGAAATGTGGAACTAAGAGTGCAAAAGCTGACACATTCAATTCGACACATAAGTTTTTGAAAAAAAAAAATCTTTACTTTGCATAAGTTTTTACAGAAAATTCATCAGTGCCTGCTCGGATCTGAACTCCTTACCCCCTTGAAAGAGTCTCATGGTTTCGCCGCTGCGCTATCACAGCTTTTTAAAGCTTTTTTTAGCTTATTGAGTATATAATTTTAGATTTACCAAACTATGAATAAAGTTTTTTCCTTTTTATAATAAATCACACTGTTCATTATTTGAATTGCTGTCTTACATAAAGTGTAATAAAAGATTCACAACTGTGTATAATGCTTAAAACTTCATCAATAATAATACATGATTAGCAAGCTTTGCATATGTGTATAAGAATTAACTTATCTATTCTTTGAATGTCGACCGAATCCATGTAATTTTTTGTATGTAGATATTTGGACGGATAGACAGTAAATAAAGATTTTGCCTCCGTGTGTAAATTTAGGCAGACGAAGCCGATGACTGTGTAAATATGCACAAAAATAAGTAGACATTTCCATTAAGTCAGTAAAGGTTGTAGATCAAGTGAAAGGCGTGTAAATCGTATTTTCGTACCAAATAAAATATTGCTTCACGACTTCTATCGTGTTAGAAGTTAGAATATATTTACACTATTATGCTGAATAGAAAATGAATAAAAAAGCAATAATCTACCGCTCAGTTAAATTTTATTATATAAAATTGAAATAATTTATAGAATTAGGCGTTACTTTGCGGAGATCTATAATACAAAAGTAATATTAAAAATTATTTTGCTATAATCCGCGATACATATCACACAAACATCACATAGCACAGTATCGCGGATTATAGCGAAATAATTTTTACATTTACTTTTATATAAAATTTAAATAATTACCAATATATAATTTAATTAATTAATTTTAATTTTTTATTTAACACACACAAGAGAAATAAGAACAAACAACATACACATCAATATATTCGTGTATCTATGTATATTCTAAATATAGTTTATTGGAAACATTCTGATGAATTCTGAGTAGAGATATAAATTGGATCTTTGATATTTTAGATTATTGTTTTATTAAATTATAAATAAATATGTATATGGGACAATTATACACATGGTCAAACGTCCCCAAAGTCAGTAACTAAATACTTGTGTTATCGGTGACAGATAATTGGCAAATATATACATATATAATTTTAAATGTATTGTGATGTATACATATATAATACCCAAACTCGAAAAGCAACACGTTATTTAAAAAAAAATTGTCGTTCGGCAGGAATCGAACCCACAAACTTTCTACAGATCCGCTGTAGAAATGGTCAGTGCCAACTGCGCCAATGGGCTAGTCAAAAGAATAAGTCTCAAGTAATGCCTATTGCGTGTAGTTGTTTGGTTAGACGTTTAAATGACTTAAAGGAAATCAATTATTCATATATTTATATTAATTAAATTATTATATGATTTATAGAAGCAGGCGTTACTTTGCGGAATTCCATATTACAAGCAATATAACCGAACTAACTACTTTGCTATAATCTTTATAAGCTTTGCTATATAGGAGGTAATCCTATCCTCCTGATGATGCTTCGGTTTCGGGGCGAAACAATCGTCGAGATTGTGGTGGTGGGTGTGTGTGCTGCTTTTGTGTGCGTTGTTGCTGGTGAATTGCGCCTTGGGGTGCATGTGGTGGCTGGTCCTGCATGTATAAGGTGCGTAGATTTTGCCTGCTTCATACACATTGGCTTTGCATGCATTCACTTAACCCGTGTGGATTATAGCAAAGTAGTTAGTTCGGTTATATTGCTTGTAAATTATTATATATTAATCAATTAATATAAATTAATTAATATCGACTGATAACGAAAAATAAATAAAATTAAATATATTTTTCAAAGAAAAGCAATAAGTATTAACAGAATTATAAGAGTCTGAAATTCATTCATGTCTGTATCAGAGAAATGTGCGAGACTTTGAAAATATCCCTGTCATAAGCAAACTCTCGTGAACCTCGCTAATATTGGTTAGATTCTAGTTTTGAATGAGTTACCATGGATATTTTTCTTCTACCTACTCATACTAAGTATAAACATTAGGATTTTATACAAAATGAAATTAAATTAGCGTGGAAATTAGTGTCACAAAAATTATCTCGAAAAGAAATTTTGAACATAAAATTAGTTATTGTGACCTAACCATAAGAAATTCAAAAATAAAAAATTATATTTTGCTATAATCCGCGATACAGTAAATAAAAAATATATATAGTGTTAAATATATAGTGGACTATCCGTTTTTTCATACCCGTTACATGCAGGATTCGTAAAAACACATCACACATATTTTTGTCTGTCTCCTGATGATGCTTCGTTACGGGGCGAAACGATTGTTGAGTTTGTGATAGTGACCGTGTGTAGTGCTTGTGTATTGTGCTGGCAGTGGTGGAGGTTTGTGCATGTGTTTTTACGAATCCTGCATGTAACGGGTATGAAAAAACGGGTAGTCCACTACACATTTAGCACTATATATATTTTCTATTTCCTGTATGGCGGATTATAGAAAAATAATTTTATTATTACTTTCGTATTATGGATCTCCGCAAAGTAACGCCTAATTCTATAAATTCAAAAATGCGATCGCAAACTTTTTTGTTGTATTCACACAATTAATTATAACAGTACAACATTTTAATCAATGAAGGTAATTAAGTTATTAAATAATATACTGACTATAAAAGAGGAAAAGCTGTGATAGCCTAGCGGTAAGACCGTGCGACTCTCTAGAGACGACATAGGTTCAAACCCGGGCAGACACCAATGGGTTTTTCTATTAAAACTTATGTGTCTAATTGATAATTGCAATTTATCACACGCTTTTCGTTGAAGGAAAACATCGTGAGGAAACCTGCATATCTCTAGAGAATTCTAGGGATATGTGTAACCTACCAATCCGCATTGGAGCAGCGTGGTAGGTCTTAGCTCCAATCCTTCTCTCCAAAAACGGAGAGAGGAGGCCTTAGCCCAGCAGTGGGCATAGTAACAGGCTGTTACTTTTAAAGCTGTGATAGCCCAGCGGTGAGACCGTGCGACTCTTTCGAGGGGAACACGAGTTCAAACCCGGGCAGGCACCAATGAGTTTTTCTATTAAAACTCATGTGTCTAATTGATAATTGCAATTTATCACACGCTTTTCGGTGAAGGAAAACATCGTGAGGAAGCCTGCATATCTCTAGAAAATTCTAGGGATATGTGTAACCTACCAATCCGCATTGGAGCAGCGTGGTAGGTCTTAGCTCTAATCCTTCTCTCCATAAACCGAGAGAGGAGGCCTTAGCCCAGCAGTGGGCATAGTAACAGGCTGTTACTTTACTTTACTACTTTATAAAAGAGGAAAAAGGTTAATAGGGAGACGCAAGGACTATAAACAATGAACCGTAAAATGTGTATTTGAATATTGTAATTAGAATAGGATAATAAATTGGGATTGCGAAACCGTTGGACCCTTAAGAGCTGTCATCCCCATACAAACATATAAATATGGGTTAAGTGTCAAGAGCCACATATACGACGAACGTTTTTAACATTGTTAATGCTAATAATGTTAATTGTGCTGGTACCCAAGGGTCTTGTCTTTGATCGAAGAAAATATATTTTGAGACTGGTAAAGAGACATAAAAATATGAGTGATACGGAGTATTTTTTATATTTTCTCGGTTCCAGTGCTAGGAACTTGGATAACCTATAATTTTCTACAGCACAGAATTGTTGTCTTGTTTTCACAGTAAATAGAGAATTGTAAATAATAATAATGTATTGTGAGGAGGTTCCTCACTCTGTAGTCCTGACCACCAGGAGCTTGGGTACAGACTTTAATTTTAATACTTAATAGATATATTAGTTCAAATATTTTTTTATGAAATACACACATCCAAACACCACACATACTTCCATAAATTTCAGATTTGACAGTCTACAGTTTTTTTTAATTTTATATATGGTTCTAATTTATAATTGATAATGAGTAAGTTTGTAAGTTCCATAACGAATAATTTAGTGATAAGATTACTAATACTATTAACAGTGTAATCCGGAATTGGCTTATTTTATAATGTATAGTCCTACTTTGTATTAAATTGTTAAAAAAATATGTAGTTAAATGTTTTTTTTATAAAATATCGATGTAACCGAAAGCTTATCTCGGTTCCTACTTTGTCTATTATATACATCGCCAATCTTTTTATAATTATGTATATTCTTGTGATCTATGGCACAGTCTTCTTTGAGATAGCTCACTATTGCCTTTAATTTTTCTGGCGCGTCGATCTACGGAGTCAAGTGCTTCAATTGGTACTTAGCGAACCCATCCCAAAGATGACTGCAGATGATGATATTATTCCTTGAAAAATCTGTTCAACCGATTCAAGTTATGTACATATTTTAACCTTGAACAATGTGACATACATAATTCGAGACACTGAATTCATTTAGTTTTTTTTGTGAATTGAGATCGATCGTGAATAAACTTTATTGTCTCACATGTATGCTGACATTGATATATGAATGTAAAATACGAGTTGGAGAGTCCTTTTGTAACATCCACGTGTATTGAAATCACTTTTTTTGTTATAAATAATTGATTCGTGATATATGATAATGAAGACATGATCGCTCGCTAATTTACCACAATCGTCAATTCGTTACAGACTCGTTCAAATAATTCATATTAAAATATTATTTAGTTAAACTTATATATAGACTTAATACTCGTATAAATTATAAGGCAGCTACCGGTATTCTCGTCCAAAATATTTTTACACAACAAAATTAATAATATTATTTCGTTTAGAGAGTAGCTGGTTGCAATTCAAATTCAAGCTTTCTTATCATTTACATAATCGACGTAAGCTCGCGGCTTCTGTTTTGCGCCTTGCAAAAGTACGTAAGTAATTTGTGAATTTGGGTATTAGATTTTATAATAAAATTCCGCAATCAATTTTATCTTTACCATTACAGCACTGTTAAATGGAGGCTGATACAGAAAGCCTCCTATACTATTGAGTATTATATAGATGATAAGAATGCTTGGATATAGCTACTCCTCTACCCTGTAAAAGATAGTAATGACTAAATGTAAATGGCTATAAGGATTATATTTTAAAAAGAGCAACCACAGAGTTTCTTGCGGGCTCTCCTCGGTAGGAGCAGCTTGTACTAACCAGCAGTAGAGTTGACGAGTCAAAAGCACTTGTAACCAAGTTTACTGGAATAAAGAATATATTGAATTTAAATTTGAATACATCATAACATCTTTACATATTATAAAACAAAGTCCCCAAAGGGTGTCTGTCTGTATGTAACATCGATTTTCTAAAAATTGTCTTAACAGATTTTTGACCGGTTTTCGTTGAAAGATTACGATTACGGGGATAAGGGGAAAAGTCTTTATTTTACACTAATTTCCACGCGGCTGAAGCTGGAGAGCACAGGTATTTGTAAAATAAATTCTTCTTACATAGCGCCGATCTCTGCAATCGGTAGTGAAAGGATATGACGTCACGGCTGAACATCATTCGCTGGCTAGATCGCAGTAGTGCGATCTCACTGGCTGGCTAGCATCGCGGTAGCGCCATCTCTTAGCAGCTTGTAATACGTCTATTTAATTTCCTAACTAAATCCAAAATTATGTCTCACCGTGTTAAATAAATATCGGACTATTTTCAAACATTAGTGGCTGGCTGTGATCCAGTATTTTTGCAATGTTTGCACTGGACGGCTATATTTTCAAGACAATTAAACCCGCTTCATGAGCCTTGTTTTATTTTATGTGCTCTCTGGAAATTACCTTGACGGCTTCATTACTGAAACGTTGCGATTCTATGTCAACTATAAATAATATTGACCGTTATATTAGCCATTTCAATTTAACTTCTTTTAAGAAATATACATTGGATGGAATCAAGAGCTATATAAATAGACGGCATTGCTACACATGTAACTTTAATTTTTCATCAAATTCAAATTCAAAATATTATTTATTCAAGTAAACTTGTAAACTTTGTGTTGCTTTGAATCGTTAAACTCTACGGAAAGCTGTTCTTACCGAGAAGAGCCAGCAAGAAACTCGGTGGTAATTACTTTCTTGTACAGGTTAGAGGGCTAGCTATATCCACGTATTCTTATCGTGATATTCATCATATTTTCATCATATTATTTATCCATAACCCAATATTCTAGGACGCTTATTTCTCATTTTTTAGTTCAGAAATATCAAAACAATCTTTGCCCTTCCTATCAATTAAATCTTTTTATTAATTAATAAAGATTTTTTTTCATTTTTAAATATTCCATATTCAAGTACATTTTGCACTTGGCTACAGGTTCGCAACTGCTTACCGAAAATAGTCAACATAAATCTCTATAGTTACTAGGTATTTTCATCCAAATGAACCTCTGTACGTAAAAATATTAAGAAATCTTCTAACTCACCCATGTTCTATAAAAATACATTAATTAAATAAATAAAATAATAATAAATAAATCTTTATTCTTCAACACACCTCAGTACAACAACAGTATTAATAAAAAAAAATTCAAAAAATAAAACAGAAAATAAAATAAAATAAAATAACGTCTTATACGACTATAGCAAATTAAAAATGTACAGCGGTGTGACGAAGAAAGGGATAGCCACTCAGACTAACAGGGTTAGCAACGCAAACCCATTGCTGATTTTCAGTGGCCTCCGTTTGCTAAATGACGGCATAGACGGCACTGTTCAATAACGAAAATTAAAATTATAAACTAAAAGGTAATAGTGGTATTTGAAAAATATAAAATAATAATAACTAAAACAAATATTTTATCTCCAAACACATACATTCAAACCAATCCTTAATAAATATTATTACGATTTGCGGGTAAAATTCACTGGGTCAATATTGATGAGATTTGTCAGAGCCAAATGCTGTTATAATTAGTATAAAAAATAAAAAATAAAATTAAAATAAAAAATTTGCAAAAGCTAAAATTTTACTGAATTATTTTTATTATAATGTAATCAAATAAATTCCAAATTTTCAATATTTAACACGGCTGTTCTTTGAATGTCCAAATAATGTGACTTTAGTTTTGTTTTAAAGTTAGAAGAAGTTAAAGTTAAACATCGAAAGGGTGGAGGCAAATTATTCCAGCATTTAGTTGCACTATATCGGAAACTCCCTCGGAAACAAGCATGTCTGTGGCGTTGCATACTGAGTAAAAAACCTGTTCCTCTCGTTCTGCACACAGTACTTGCATCTCCTATCCAACGAAGCTTTTTATATAAATAGGGTGGGAGCTTGAACTTTACCAAGTTAAATAAAAGCGATGCAAAATGTAATTGTCGGCGATATTCCATCTTCAGCCAGCCAGCGTTATTTATATAGGGAGTAACATGAGCGCACGCAGGTATATTATAACAGTATCGGGCACAAGCATTTTGTATACGTTGTATAACATTTTTGGTTCTAGCAAGTAGCCTTGGCCCTATTGCGGCATCCGCATAGTTGAGCTTTGATAGGACAAAAGCCTCACATAGTGTTACGCGCAGTTTAATGCTTAAAAATGATCTGATTCTGTATAAAACTTTTAGCCTATAAAAACAATTCCGAACCACTCCATTTAATTATACAATATCCGACCAATCTACGAAAATCTCTTAATAGTGATTACTCAAGCGTACTATCACGTTTATTCTATAAAAAATCTAATTAAATACTCTGTACTAATGAATAAGTCCTAAACCAACACTGAGGTCGGGTGATTGAATGCCCTTAATGGCAAAGTCATCAATCCTAATAAACTCATTGACAGAATAAGATATTTCAGGAACTTCTGCACTGAGTGATTTAGATACGGTCCCTGAAAGTAAACTATCCGTTTTTTCATACCCAATACATACAGGATTCGTAAAAACACATGCACAAACCTCCACCACTGCCACCACAATAAACAAGCACTACACACATTCACTATCATAAACTCAACAATCGTTTCGCAACTGAAGCATCATCAGGAGATAGACTCCACGAAAAAATCGCAAGGCGTGGTTCGATGTTCGGTGTTCTGTGCATTGGCCCACCCTCATTTCTTACCGAGGTGTGGTAAAAAGCTACTAAGGTAAGTTGACGTCAGACAGGCGGCCGGTCGTAAAATACGTAGCCAAATCATGTGACAACATGTTTGTAACATGTTGTGCCAATCCCACTTAGAGTGGGATAAGGGCAGGATGATGATATTATTTGACAAGCTGTAATAGCCTTTAATTAGACTTTGTAGCTCTTTCCAGGGAGTTATGGGTCCAAACCCCGGGCAAGCACCAATGAATTTTTCTTTTTACACTTATGTAACTTAATGATATTAGTAATTTATCACACGCATCGTTACGCAACATCGTGAGAAAACCTACATATCTCTAGAGAATTCTAGGGATATGTGTTACCCACCAATCCGAAATGGAGCAGCGTGGTAGATCTTGGTTCCAACCACTCTCTTCAAAAAATTGGAGAGAGAAGGCCTATGCCCAGCTGTGGGATAATAAGAGGCCGTTACTTAACTTTTTATATTGTTTTACGAGTCTTCTAAAAATTTTAAAGCTTGGGGTACTCTATCTAAATATATTATAAAACATAATCACCAAAATCTGTCTGTCTGTATGTAATCAATTTTCTCAAAATCTACTGAACGGATTTTTGTACGGTTTTACTAAAAAATAGTATGTTCCTTGAGAAAGATTTGAATTATTAGCAAATAACGGTTTTACGTAAATTGACTGAAATGTAACGAGGGAATAATTTTATGATACACCGATTTTCACACAGCCGGTAGTGAATATCCGATCTTTTATCAATAATTATATTGCCAGGTCAACACGAACGCTGGGACTCCATATTCAGTCTGAAACTCTCAAAATGCATGTCAGCTATTAAATTTTAACGGTCTGTTCGGTTCTCAGTCAAAGCTGTGAAACTTTGGATTTCTCTTCCTACACATACATATAGAGCTTACTCATTACATTCAAGCAAGTCTTGTAAAGAAATATTCGAGAATTTGATCCTCATTATTAACATTGTTTATATAGTGAAAGTAAAGTAAAGTAGCGGCCTGTTACAATCCCACTGCTGGGAATAGGCCTCCTCTCTCCGTTTCTGGAGAGAAGGGTTGGAGCTAAGACCTACCACGCTGCTTCAATGCGGATTGGTAGGTTACACATATCAACAGAATTCTCTAGAGATATGCAGGTTTCCTCACGATGTTTTCCTTCACCGAAAAGCGTGTGATAAATTGCAATTATCAATTAGACACGTGAGTTTTAATAGAAAAACTCATTGATGCCTACACGGATTTGAACTCGTGTTCCCCTCGAAAGAGTCGCACGGTCCCACCGATGGGCTATCACAGCTTATTATATAGTACTCGGCATTAAATAATGCACATCGATGTTTAGAACGAAACAGCCCGCCAGTTCGGTTTCGTAGAGCGCTGTTACTGTCACTCAGTTAGTATGTGACGATTCACACGGGTTCGTCAGTCTGTGCGACAGACACAATGCTCTATGAAGCAGAATCTAGCCGATTTCTCTCTCTAAGCCTCTATGTGCATTATTTATTGCCGCGTGCTATACATGATTAAGTGCAGTTTTTCTAAGTATTCATAGACGTGTATGTAATGTGCATATATTGAGTACAAGCTGACTGGCTCTTGGGCGCGGTTGGCAGCGATCCTGGCTACGTGGGTCGCGGGTTCGATTCCCGCTTAGGGCCCAACATTTTCTACAAACAATTTGTTGATTCTTCATATTTGAATTTAAGTGTGAATTTAAAATTTAATTTGTATATATTTACCAGATGTCTGTAACCCATATCACGAGTATTAGGTTACTTTAGAACGGAGGACCGTGTGTCTCATATATTTATTATTAAGCTATACTACTTCTATTCGTCAAATTTAAATTACGTAATAAGTTCTTTTTTTCCTGTTCCCCATGAAAAACCGGGTGTTTTTAGCATAATTGCACCAATTTTATTAATATGACTCACGTGGACGTTTTAACGATAAGAAAATAATATAATAATAATAATAATAAATTGTTGATATCACCATTCCGCATGACGATAAGCTCATAAAAGCGGAAAAAGAAAAATTGACTAAATATTTAGACCTTTCGTATGATATAACCGCCATGTGGAACGTTGACTCAACAATAATTGTTCCTATTGTTGTGTCGGTTAAAGGTCTGATTGCGAAAACCCTCAACCAACATCTTCGGAGGCTTTCGCTTAATAGTTGGGTCAAGAGTCGGATGCAGAAGGCAGTATTGCCTGAAACGGCACGTATTGTGAGGAAGTTCCTCACTCTGGAGCCCTAGCCACCGGTAGCTTGGGACATTGCCTCGCTTCCGGCGGATGTAAATTTTTTATATTTTTAAATGTTTTTCGTTTTTTTTTATATAATTAGAAATATTTAAAAATGTAAGGAGTTAGGTTTTAGAAAAATAAAAGAGAATAATAATAATATTTACATTGTATTTAAAAAAAAACAAGAGAGTGTCGGCAGAAGTCGAACTTGAATATTAACGCTGTGGATTTTTGATATTTTGGAATGCTTAGGCAATAATTATGAAAGATTTTCTTTAGTTACCGGTATTAAAGTACTATAATTTATGTGATGAAACACAATATTCATTTATTTCGTTATCATATGCACCTAAACTAAGCAGCAGGCGCAAGCATACATTTTCGCCGCGCGGTAGATAGAGAGGGGGATACTTTCTCTTCTACACCGCGCCGGCAGTCTACTCACCTTCTTACAAATTTTCAATAAAAAAAACAGTGAACAAAGGTCAACTTATCCCTTTGACAAAGATCTCTTCCAGTTAACGTACGAAGTGAGACAGTTTATAGTAAGACACTTCGATCACAATCACGATTCAAATTCAAAATATTCTTCATTCAAGTAAACTTGCAAACAAGTGCTTTTGAATCGTCAACATCTACTGCTGGTTCGGAAAGCTGGTCCTACCGAGAAGAACCAGCAAGAAACTCGGCGGTAGCTCTTTTGAAACAATAATTCTTATCACTAGTTACATATAGTTATTGATGTCTTGTACAGGGTTGAAGAGAAGCTATATCCACGCATTCTTATCGTCTAAGTAATCCTCAATAGTATAGTAGGCTCTCTGTATTAGCCTTTTTAAATAGTGTTTTTAAACTTCTGTCATGGTAAAGTTAAAGTAGATTGTGGAATGTTATAATAGAATCTTGTACCCAAATCCTCAAACGAATCACGAACTTTTGCAAGGCGCAAAGCAGGAGCCGCAAGCTTATGTCGGGTCCTACTTTGTCTATTATATACATCGCCAATCTTTTTATAATTTTTTATGTATACAAGAATCAAATTACTAAAAATATACCGTGAAGCCAATGTAAGAATATCAAGCATATTTTAAAAATATATTGTAAATATAAATGGCTTCTTACAAAGAGCATTCAGGATTACAATCTAAATCCCCGAGTTGAGGCATTGTCTCACGACACGCATCGTTCTAAGCAATACAACCTTCTGTATTATATTCGATACAACAATTGCGCTTAAGCGTTTTGCGATATTGGTCGAGGCTCTTCGCTCGAAGATCGTTAACCGAAACAACAATAGGAACAATAGCGGTTATGCTATTAAATCTCTTAATATTGATACAAAGTAAACGACTGATAAAACGTTCATTTATTTTATCTCTCTTGCATAATATAAAATTATAATTTATAGAATTAGGAGTTACTTTGCGGAGATCCATAATACAAAAGTAACAATAATATTATTTTGCTATATTCCACGATAAATTAAATAGAAAATATATATAATGCTGTATGTAAAGTTGACTGTCAATTTTTTTCCTACCCGATACATGCAGGATTCGTAAAAACACATGCAAAAACCTCCACCACTGCCACCACAGTACACAAGCACTACACACGTTCACTATCACAATCTTCAGGAGACTCCACGACAAAATCGCAAAGCAATTTTTTTGCCTGCATGTATCGGGTATGCAAAAAAACGAATAGTCCAATATACATTAAGCAGTATACATATTTTCTATTAAATTTATCGCAGATTCATCATTCTCCTGCCCTTATCCCACTCTAAGTGGGGTCGGCACAAAAAGTTTACAAACATATTGTCACATGATTTGGCTACGTATTTTACGACCGGCCGCCTGCCTGACGTCAACTTACCTTAGTCGCCTCTTACGACACCTCGGTGGTCTATTCTATTCTGCCGGATACCACATGGCGTTAAATTTATCGCAGATTATAGGAAAATAATTTTATTATTACTTTTGTAGTTAATATTATGCTTAAATAATTTATGGAAGCAGGCATTATGTAGCAGAATTCCCTAGTACAGATGTTATGATAGAATTACTTTGCTATAATCCGCGTTTGTTAACAGAATCCACGTTATTCTAAATGTAGCTTCGAATAAGTATCACAAAACGCCGCCACCAACAACACACCCTAAAAGCACTGCACACATTCACTACGACAATTTCTACGATCATTTCGCCCCGTAAACGAAGCATTATTTAATCATTATTAAAACATCAATCATGCAATCCTTATCCTCGTTTTGTGATACGTGTGGTGATTGCTTTTGTATGAACTCGTATAATGTGAACGTTTATTTATTTTTATCTATGATAACTTTATTGCATACAGGGATATACAAACTGTAATGTTAAAAACTAAATTATAAACAAAAGGCGGCCTTATCACTAAGGTGATCTCTTCCAGGCAACCATTACACTAAGGATCTAAAACAAAACGAAACGGATAAGTGCAGCTAAGATTCAAAAAATATATAAATGCACATACTAATACATACACTAAAATAGTAATAAATAAATATGAAATAGATAAATACTTCAATAAATATTTATATTTCTACATATATACAATATAAGCGATAATACATACATAATGATACATTCATAAATACATATATAATTATAATAATAGTGAATGTAAATTACATAGATAGGTAATGATTCTTTACACGCCTTTTAAATATATACAAAGATTTAGACTGCCGAATTTGTGGTGGAAGTGCGTTCCACAACCTAACAGCTGTGACTGTGAAGGACTCACTGTACAAATGGGTGTTAAAACGGGGTCATTTGAGTCTGCTATCACTTTTTGAACGGAGAGAACGATGATGAGGATAGGAGGAAAGGAAATTGAACCGATCTTTAAGATAAAGTGGCGCATGAGGTAGGAAAAGTGTAGTGTAAAGGACTGAGAGGACATGAAGATTACGCCGATACAGTATTGGAAGCCATTTTAGCCTAAGGCGATACTCCGTGACATGATCAAACTTTTTTAAACAATAAATAAATCTTATACATAAATTCTGTAGGCGTTCTAATTTATTAAGGAGATCCTCCGTCAAATCCATGCAACAGATATTATCGTAATCTAAAATGGGAAGAAGGAGCGTGTTAGCCAGAACTATCTTTGTCTTTACTGGTAATAGATTCTTCCACCGTTTTAATTTACCATAGGCAGCGAACATCCGACGACTAACCTCTGATATATGAGGTCTCCAAGAGAGAGTATTATCCATTAATATTCCCAAGTTTTTAACGGAATTGCTGTATGGTAATATTGAATTGTCAAATAAGACTGGCGATAATTGGAGATCATTTAATTTTGCAAGTTGCCGCGGACCACCTATAATGATGACATAGGATTTCTTGGGATTTACAGATAAACCAAAAGATTTGCACCAATCAGAAACGACCTTGAGGTCAGAATTCAGCATCCGTAAAACTTCAGTGACATCGTCGCTGGGTGCAGATGCATACAATTGAAAATCATCTGCATAAAGATGGTAAGAAAGGGATAGAAGATTAGTGAGATTATTTATGAAGAGAGAAAAAAGAAGAGGAGAGAGAACGCCGCCCTGAGGAACACCAGCCCCGAGACTGCAGCAAGAGGAGAACCTTTCTTTGATCCGAACACTATGATGTCTATCGTACAGGAACGAACGGAACCACTCGACAACACCATTGGAGATGTTGAGCAATTGCAAGATAGCTAACAAAATGTCAAAATCAACGGTATTGAATGCGTGAGAAAAGTCGAGTAGTACCAAGACTGTGATTTTTTTGTTATCAATACCGTAGCGAATATCATCGCACACTTTAGTTAGTGCTGTAACGTTGTCTGCTTGCTACACCTAGCATTGTATAGATGTTATAAAGTTTTTCAAATACAACATCCTTTAAATAGTATAAAATTCAATAATATAAAAAAAATACATTGTCACCGTCAATGTGACAAGTGAAAAAAAAAATGAGCTGACTTTTGAGAAAATTGCTTCTTATTTATTATATACTAGCTGTGCCGCGTGGAATTCCAGATTTACGAAACTTTCCCAAATTTTGGAAATTTTGAACATAAAACTAGTTATTGTGTGTTTACAGCGAGTTACAATTCTCTAGTACATTACTTTAGCGTATCTCTGCTGGTTTACGCAGCGCACGCGACTAAAGCTCCCAGCAAGCGAGTTTTTTTAACAACTGCGCGATTTCTTCAAAATAATTTATATAATACCGATAAGCACTATTTACCAAAAAACCATCTGGAAGTAATGCACTATCTTTTGGTGAAAACCGTACAAAGATCCCTTCAGTAGATTTTGTGAAAATTGACAACATACAGACAGACAGCTTTTTGGGACTTTGATTTATAATTAGTATAGTATATAGTATAGTAGTATAGTGTGCACTTCTATACATATATATATATATACATATATACATACATATATATATATATATATATATATATATATATATATATATATGTGTATAGAAGTGCGAAAGATAAATATCGTTGTTATATACAATTTCTTAAAAACGCAGTTTATAGTAAAATAATTCTATCATAACTGGTTATGCTTAAATAGCAGAAGAGAAAGTTGTGATAGATGAGAACGCGCGACTCTTTCAAGAGGATCACGGGTTCAAATCCCGGGCATGCACCCTTCAATTTTTCTGATAAAGCATGTCTAATTGATAATTGCAAATCATCATGCGCGTTTCGGTTAAGGAAACCTGCATATCTCTAGAGTATTCTAAGGATATGTGTTACCTACCCGCATTGGAGCAGCGTGATAGGTCGCTCCAACCCTTCTTTCAAAAAACCTATTCCCAGCAATGGAATAGTAACAGGTTATTACTATGCTTTTTATTTTTAAAAAAGAAACTTTCCAGAAGTTATTTTGCGTGATTTCTGTTGATTCAATATAACTGAATATGAAAGGGTTTCACGATTGACATTCGGCGAGAATTCACTACATAATAGAGACGATAAAAATACTCTCGTATTCATGATACAAAAATGGAATTTTCTTTTCTTTATATTGTACAGGCTTCTCATTCTTACAAGCTTTTCATATTTATAAGAATCATACTTGATATTATTTTACGAGTATATATTTCCTTTTAATCCTGTGATTACTTCCTGATTGCAATTACATCTTACTTAGATATGTGGAATAGAGTTTAATATGACAAAGGAAGATTATTTCTTAAGCAGTGTCTTCCAACTTTTCTTCCCTCATATATTAATTAAGAAAAAAATGTTTTTTTGGAGCATTTTGCACCGATCTCTAGCGTTGCATTTAATGTTATGTGGTATCCGGCTGAGTAGAATAGACCACCCTCATTTCTTACCAAGGTATCGTAAAAGACGATTAAGGCAGGTTGACCCACCATGTGGTATCCGGTTGAGTAGAATAGACCATCCTGTTTCTTATCGAGGGGTAGTAAAATCCGATTAAGGTAAGTTGACGTCAGGCAGGCGGCCGGTCGTAAAATACGGGCAGGAAGGTGAGGATGATTATGAATAAAAAATTAACAAAAATTAAAAATTTCTCAAAACTTAATTTACTTTATGTAGTGAGACAAGAAATAAAAATTCTTACCATAGTGTAAAAGTGAAACTGCGGTACAGAAAGTAAAAATAAAAATAAGTACAAAGATATACCGGGCGTTCCGTGCAATAGAAAATGAATAAATTTCCGATTCAGAGAACTTTGCAACTCTTCCATCCCACTACCGGAAAACTCATCAAAAATACATTTGAAAGTTGCGAATATTGAATTTTGATCTCCCCCGGAAATTCAATGAAAATTGAGCTTTTTCTAAAGTTTCTTGAAGTGAAAACTTCCGTAATTATTTTAAACTAGCTGACCCTAATTTCGTATAGCCTAAAAGTCATTTTTTTTAATACTTATTCTGCTATTCGGGACACCGGGTTAGCTAGTACGAAAAAAGAACCAATAGGTTATATATATATATATATAATAAAATAAATTAAAGAATAAGAATATACTATACCGCATTTTTCTCCCGGTAAGAACCATCCTCGTATTTCAAAGAATATTATATAATATTATAAAAAAGAATTAACGAAATCGCTTCAGCTGCTCTCGAGACGCTTAGCAACATATAAAGCGATTCATTTTTATATAAAAGATATATTTGTATTAAAAATGTGTTTGAAACTATGAATGTATTGTCATAAACAGAAATTTAATCACAGTTGATGTTTTTCTTTCGTTGCCCGAAGTGAAAAGTGTCGCAACGTTAGATTTCTGACGGCGGTAAGTAAGCCTATTTACATAAGCTAAACGTAAGCTTGAATTTTAATGATACGACACTCGCAACGGATTATGGGGACGGTGAAATATGTAAATTACAACAAACACCTGAAGTCAAGTTCCGGATCATTTTTATTGGTGGGTAAAATTTTAAATCTATACAAATAAAACAAAGACGGGTTTGTTACAAAACTTATAATTCGAGATCTGCTGGACCAATTTACATGGTTTTTGATTCGTTGGATTTGTCTCCGCCCCGGAAGCAGAATACTTCTTAAAAACAATGAAAAATCAACGAATACATAATTATGAATCATTTTCCCTAAATGTTCAACGTTTCGTACCTGTCAAACATTTGTTGTTCATTCTGTCAAATACTGTGAGTAATGATTGACATTTATGCATGCGTTCAGCAATGTACTTTTCAAAAAAGGTGAATAAACTATTGTCTGTATTTTTTTTAATCATTTAAAAGGGTTGAAAGTGCATTAAGCAGATAAATAGAAGTTCCTCAAATATTTATGCGTGCGTACAAGAAATAACGACAAATGATTAACATTTCATGTCTTACCGAGGTATCGTAAAGGCGACTACGGCAGGTTGAGTTACCGTGTGATATCCGGTTGGGTAGAATAGACCATCCTATTTCTTACCGAGGGGTAGTACAATACGATTAAGGTAAGTTGACGTCAGGCAGGCGGCCAGTCGTAAAATACACAACCGAATCTTGTGACAACATGTTTATGACGTTGTGTCCACCCCACTTAGACTGGGATAAGGGCAGGAGGATGATGATAATGTAACATTAGATTGGACCGTCTGTAAAAGCACTTGTAAAAATCAGTATTCAAAAACATAACAGGTGCTTAGAAACTCTAGTTAAAAAAACTTTTAAATGAAAACAACGAAATTTGACCCGGAAAATTCCAACGATCAACTTTCAACGCAGCGTGCGACCTTCTTAATTTATTCTTTAGAAACTTTTAAGAAATAACTTTTAAGAAATAATTGATTTTAACTTTAATTTTAAGAACTATTGTCGAAAAAGATTTGCTTTGATTTCCGCCGTATATTCTAGAAGAATCAACAAATTGTATTTAGAAATGATGACGCTCGGTGGGACTCGAACCCGCTAACATCAGAGCTGAAGAATCTCTGCCACCCACGCTACCGGGACAGTCAGATTGTATTTGTTTAATAGTTGTTTAATACAGATTGTATTTGTTTTATAATGTTGAAAAGAATCAAATTAAAAGTTGACGACTATTAGTTGAATAGATCATCCGTACATAACATTACTTGATGTAATTGTTAAACATTCTAAATTTGTATATGTAACGAGTTCTGACTTGTTGGTCACAAAACTTCCTAACTCCGAATATTATCTTTCCAAGATGGAATAATCTCGAAACACTTAAGGCGGAAATTATCAAACTGATTAAAGTGATATTATATTAACTTGGACTGACTCCTGACGCCCGAAGGTCCTCTTCCTTAGTTATTTTACCTAATGGCTCAAAACATTTATCCTTTATTATTAAATAAAACTTATGTATCTAATTGATAATTGCAATTTATCACACGCTTTTCAGTGAAGGAAAACATCGTGAGGAAACCTGCATATCTCTAGAGAATTCTAGGGATATGTGTCACCTACCAATCTGAATTGAAGCAGCGTGGTAGGCTCCAATCCTTCCCTCCAAAAAACGAAGAGAGGAGGCCTTAGCCCAGCAGTGGGCATAGTAACAGGCCGTTACTTTACTTTTTTTTTAATAATAAACGATGAATATACGCGGTACTTGCGTTTACTTGCTTCTAAATGAAAATACATCAAACAGATACTATATTCCTTTATAAGCTGTGATAGCCCAGCGGTGAGATCTTGCGAATCTCTAGACAGACGATCATGAGTTAAAACCCCGGGAAGGCACCAGTGAGATTTTCTATTTAAAAACTTATGTGTCTACTTAATAATTACAACTTATCACACGCTTTTTGGTGAAAGAAAACATCGTGAGCAAACCTGAATATCTCAAGAGAATTCTAGGGATATGTGTAACCTACCAATCCGCATTGGTAGGTCATAAGTACAATCCATCTCTCCAAAATCGGAGAGAAGAGGCCTATTCCCAGCAATGAGATAGTAACAGGACGTTACTTTACTTTTACTTTTATACTCCTTTATGTACAACACATAATTAGGTGCATAAATAAGAAATTAAAATTATCTTAATTATATTAATTAAATCTGGTGACACTAGTACATCTGGCCCATTGTTCTATATGGATGCGAAGCTTGGACTATCAAAGGAGACTTTAGGAAACGAATAGAAGCATTAAATATGTGGGCATACAGGCGCATATGGGCTAAAAGTTGGACCCAGAAAATCTCGAATGCGGAGGTTCTACGACGCGTCCATCAAAGCGGAAACTTTTGCAGACCGTTAAGGTAAGAATTTTTTTGAATTTAAACTATCGTGAGTGGTATTCATAATTAATGTTGAGAGGCCGGCTATACCCACGTCCTATTTTATCGGATGAGCCCGACTAGTTTCAAGCCCATACGGGGCTCGTATTCATGAGCTCTAACGCCGCGTAAAGAGCTCTCAACATTAGTTAAGATAAGAAAAGTCGCATATCTAGGGCATGTGCTCAGGCGCGACAGATATGGACTTCTGCAACTCATCTTAATGGGAAAGGTTTCCGAAACGTAACGGAGTGCACTGGGAGCGCCGCTGAACTGTTCCGGCTAGTAAGGTATGAGGATGAATTTATGACGATGACTGCCAACCTTCGCTAGACGGAGAGGCACTTGAAGAAGCAGAAAAAGTGATACTGGGCCCAATAGGTTCACGTTAAATTTTGTTACAAGTGAACTCATTCACTGCAGTTAATGTTTGGCTACTCTTACGACTATACTGAAAGTTTTAATTAAGGTTGCTTGCCTCAAGCGTGGAAGAAAGTACCCAATTACATTTGTTCAAGTCTCTATATGTTAACACAATTATTAAACATATAATTTTATTTAGAAATTACATTATGTTTAAATATTGCCCGCCGTGTGGTTACCGTCAGAATAGAATAGACCACCCTCCTTTCTTACCGAGGTATCGTAAAAGGCGACTAAGGTAAGTTGATGTCAGGCAGGCGGCCGGTCGTAGAATACGTAGCCAAATCATATGACAACATGTTTGTAACATGTTGTGCCGACCCCACTTAGAGTGGGATAAGGGCAGGAGAATGAAATTATGTTTCAATATTGCATTATGAAGTAAAGTTTATGTGCTTCTTTATCACCTCATAACGTAAAATTTTGAGAAATATCTATTCTAGAGTATTCTAAAAATTTAAAAGGTATTTTTTAATCGAAAAGTTGCCATATTTCACAGTTGTCATAACCAGTGCGTTAAATAAATAAAACAATTTTGTATGAATCGTAATTAATCGTAATCGTAATTATTGTAATTAAATTACATAATAGGTTTAAAAATATTTTACATAATTGCATTATAAAATGGTAGATTTTAAACGAATTATTTTATTATTATATAAATAAACGGGTCACATCGCGGCAAAATAAATATAAATATATGGGACACTTACACACACGGTCGTCCGTCCCCAAAGTAAGTAATTTAATACTTGTGGTATGGGGGACGAACATCTGGTAGATATACTACATATATATTTTTTAAATATATACTTAAATACAAATATATACCATGGCTCGAAGAACCAACAAATTGTTTATAGAAAATGTTTGCCTCGGTGGGAATCAAACCCGCAACCCGCGGAGCTGAAGGCAGGGTCACTGCGCCAACGGGCCAGTCAAATCGAGTTACCTTTTTATAAGGTTCGACATTTCGGCAGAGTTGCATCCATCTGAGTTTCTAAAAATAATTGCTAACAGTTGTCCTCGTATGAAAATATTTTTTGAATAAAATTTTTTGTTTTGAAAAACGTTTTGAAAATGGGAAATTATATTTTCATGATGTGGGCCTCATTATAATTAAGCAATGTAATATAATATTTGACATGATATTTCTGGCAATTGCCCTGCCTTCAGCTCCGTGGATCACGAGTTCGATTCCCGCCGAAGGCCGACATTTTCTAACAAACATTTTGTTGTTTCTTCGAGTCTTTGTGTATATATGTATTTAAGTATGTATTTTGAATGATATACGTATACTAGCTGTGTCAATAGCGGCTTCGCCTGCGTGGAATTCAGTGATTTACAAAACTTTTCCCGAACTTTTGAAATATTTAGTTATTGTAAGTTAACCGTGAGAGATAAAGATATGCTATTACGGACTTTTTTGTAGTATTTCTATAGATCTACTTTAGTACATTAGTTTAGCGTCACTCTGTTGGTTTACTCAGCGCGACTGAAGCTCCCAGCAAGCAAGTTTTTTGACAACTGCGCGATCTCTTCAACACAGTTTTTATAATACCAATGTGTACTATTTACCTAAACCATCCGGAAGTATTGCACTATCTTTTAGTGAAACCGTACAAAAATCCTATAAGTAGATTTTAAGAAAATCGATTACATACAGACAGGCTTTTTGGGACTTTGTATTATAATAAGTATAGATATTTATCAGTTGTCAGTCACCTATAACACGAGTATTAAGTTTCTTACTTCGGGGACGTACGACCGCGCAAGTGTCCCATACATTTATTTCTTTATTTATTTCTATCATATCATAACGTGGTGTTTATCGTGTGTCTGAGTACATCCGTGCATCGCGTGTCCTCCAGGCTTGCCCTCTAAATACCATCAAGCGAAATGGCTTTATAACACGCGAAGGCAAGTTTGAAGTCGTTCAAAACCACCATATAAATCTTTACGGTTGAAGTAGATTTACTGAACTGTGTCTTTCAAAACGGTACGATATTGTTCATTTATCACGCAATATACATATATCCCCATAATTCTACTAATCCTACTAATCCTACTTCCTACTAATATTATAAATGCGAAAGTTTGTGAGTATGGATGGATGTTTGTTACTCTTTCACGAAAAAACTATTGGACGGATTTGAATGAAACTTTACAGTTATATAGGTTATAGATCGGAAGAACATATAAGCAACAATTTGTAATGATTTTATGTAATATAACGATACATGCTAATAAAGTTGGAAAAAACAAGCCTCTGAGAGCTGTCTGGGCGTACGCAGCCTAAACCTTTGGAGTTACACAAAGATGATGTACCTTAGTATTATTTGTCTTGAATAGTTTTAAATAAAAGTCCGCGACAGCGTATATCTACCCTTTATGTGGTAGCCACTATGACCAAAATAATCATCATGTTTAATTAAATTTGATACTATTTTACGGTGCAAATTTAAGTATATTTATCAAACTCTCATAAAAATCAATAAATTTCACGCTTTCAGTATTTCATGTACATAAACTTTGTGTTTCACACTAAGTAATTTAGCCGAATAGTTTAAAGTTATATTTTTATTAATATTAAGTAAATAAAAATATGTAAATCTAAAACGATGTCACGAAACTTAATGTGGTAGACCGAATTCCACGCGAGCGAAGCCGCGGGCTAATGCTAGTTCATTATAATGAAATTGTTTTCTGTACATATTAAAGTAAGTAATGGCCTGTTAATATCCCACTGCTGGGCATAGGCCTCCTTTCTCCGTTTTAGGAAAGAAGGGTTGGTGCTAGGACCTACCACTCCGCTCCAATTTGAATTGGTAGGTTACACATATACCCAGAATTCTCTAGAGATATACAGGTTTCCTCATGATGTTTGCCTTCTCCGAAAAGCGTATGACGAATTGCAATTATCAATTAGACACGTAAGTTTTTAGAAAAACTGATTGGTGCCCGGGATTTGAAGCCATGATCGCCTTTAAAGAGTCGCAATGTCTCAGCACTAGGCTTTCCAGTTTTCGATTGAGCTGAAATTTTACATACTGGTTTAGTCCTGATGGCAATGCATGTTTATGATAAGCATGACCTGATGTTGCCAGGATTGGCTCCAGACGAGTGAATTCCTCAACGGTTATCGGTAGAGACATTAAATTAAAAAAGTTTAAAACTTTTTTAATTTAACTTCTTAATACTAAAGTTCACGCGTACGAAATCGCGAACACTAGTAGTGTACATATATACTAGACTGGTCCGTTGGTGCAGTGGCTAGTGACCCTGCCTTCAGCTCCTCGGATCGCGGGTTTGATTTCCGCCGCGGGCTAATTTCCTATAAAAAATGTGTCGGTTCTTCTGTCTGGGTTAATATTTGTATTTAAGTATGTATTTACAATTATATATAGTATATTTACCAGCTGTCAGACACCCATAACACAAGTATTAATTACTTTGGGGACGGACGACCGTGTGTGTAAATGGCCCATGTATTTATTATTATTTATTTATAACATGTATGGTTTAAAAGCAGTTATCGAAAAAAAATAACAATGAAATATTGTAACTATAATTTTATTACAAGTAAAAGCGGTGTAATTTTTCCTCCACGGGATTTTCCTCGTAAATGCTTTTCATGACGCAAACAAGGTAAACACTTCTATGAAAAAGTTGTAAAGTAGTCTTTCAGCGTCCAAGTGTTCATATAAAACACATAAAACCCCGCGTACATTAAGACATCACGCGCTGAATACTGGTAAATACACAATAAAATAAAATAATCATCGTGATGACTGAGAATTGTTGGAATTAGGTCTTACAAGTGTTATCAAATTCTAAAATAAGTTTTAATGAATAAAGACTTTTAATAAATTTAATGTCCCTACTGTTAACCGTTGACGAGTTCCCTCGTCTGGAGCCAATCCTGGTGCAGCATCAGGTCATGCTTATCATAAATTCAAACTCAAGTACAAAATATTATTTATTCAAGTAGACTTGTAAACAAGTGCTTTTGAATCATCAACATCTACTGCTGGTTCGGAAAGCTGTTCCTACCGAGAAGAACCAGCAAGAAACTCGGCAGTTGCTCTTTTCAGATAATAATTCTTATCACTAGTTACATATAGTTATTAATGTCTTGTACAGGGTCGAAGAGGACATACAGTCCAGCCTACCTAGCTGGACATACAGTCCAGCTAGGTAGGTCCAATTTTGAGAAAGAGGTTAGTCGCCGAATCCAACTCGGATGGGCAGCGTTCGAGAAGCTACGCGAGATCTTTTCGTCCAAGATACCTCAGTGCCTGAAGACCAAGGTTTTCGAACAGTGCGTGTTGCCAGTGCTAACCTATGGATCCGAAAAATGGTCGCTGACTATGGGCCTCATAAGAAAGCTCAGAGTAACTCAGCGGGCGATGGAGCGAGCTATGCTCGGGGTTTCTCTACGTGATCAAATCAGAAATGAGGAGATCCGTAGAAGAACTAGAGTCACCGACATAGCTCAGCGTGTCGCGAAGCTGAAGTGGCGATGGGCGGGGCACATAGTGCGGAGAACCGATGGACGTTGGGGTCTCAAGGTGTTAGAATGGCGACCCCACACCGGAAAGCGCAGCGTCGGCAGACCCCCAACGAGGTGGACAGACGACCTCAAAAAGGTCGCGGGGAGCCGCTGGATCCAAGCGGCGCAAGATCGTATGGTGTGGAGATCCCGTGAAGAGACCTATGTCCAGCAGTGGACGTCCATCGGTTGACGAAGAAGAAGAAGAAGACAGGGTCGAAGAGGAGCTATATCCACGCATGCTTATCGTCCAAGTAATCTTTAATAGTATAGGCTTTCTGCTTCAGAAACATGCTTTGTCATCGGGACTAGATAAGTATGTAAAATTTCAGCTCAATCGGACGCCGGTAAGTGAGTCAATTTTAACTTGCAATTACAAATGCAAAATAAGGCAAGTTAAATAAAAGCTTGAAAAAACTCTGCGTTTCAGGTGATTTGCTGGAAAAGTGTTACGAGTGTTAACAAGTTATACAACAACTGCGCGTTCCGGGTGATTTACCGGAAAATTGTTACGAGTGTTAGCAAGTTGTACAATAACTGCGCGTTTCGGGTGATTTGCCGAAAAAGTGTTACGAGTGTTAACAGGTTATACAACAACTGCGCGTTTCGGGTGATTTACCGGAAAATTGTTACGAGTGTTAGCAAGCTGTACAATAACCGCGCGTTTCGGGTGATTTGCCGAAAAAGTGTTACGAGTGTTAACAGGTTATACAACAACTGCGCGTTTCGGGTGATTTACCGGAAAATTGTTACGAGTGCTAACAAGTTATACAACGACTGCGCGTTTCGGGTGATTTGCCGGAAAATTGTTACGAGTGTTAACAAGTTTTACAACAACTGCACGTTTCGAGTGATTTACTGGAAAAGAGTTAAGAGTGATAACAAGTTATACAACAACTGCGCGTTTCGGGTGATTTGCTGGAATAAATCTTAGAAGTGTTAAAAAGTTCTCCAAAAACTATGATTTTTGGGAGATTTGCTGGAATAAATCTTAAAAGTGTTAACAAGTTCCGACAAAACTGCGCGTTTCGTGTGGTTTTCTGGAATACATCTTAACGCTTATCTGGAATTATCGTAATGCATTACGATTGACACTGGTGGCGGCATTTTGGGATACGTGTGGTGACTTGTCCTGCATGTCTAAGATATGTAAATGTTGCCTGCTTCATACACTTAGCATTATATTGTTATGCAGAATAATTCTATTATAACTTCTGTACTATGGAGTCCAGGAAAGTAACGCGTGCTTCTATAAATCATTTATATTTCTACTTTGCAACTCATTCATTACTTCTGGTCCTCAGGTTATCTAGGCGAACTTACCGGCTGTACGCTGTGGATCAATTTGAGCATGGAGTATGGAGAAGCCAGGCGCGATTATGGCGGGCAGGGTCCTCGAGCGCAGTAAGGGTGGTGGCCCTCGACGGCCAACTAGCGCTTCCGCCGCCGCCGCCGCCGCAGCTGCAGCACTGTAGACCATAAAACAAAATGAAACAACCAACAAACACAACGGTGGGTTCAATTATGCCAAAATGTCGAACCTTATGTAGAAGTCACTCAATTTTATCGCGATGTAACCCGTATGCTTGATGCCGTGTGGTATCCGGTTGAGTAGAATAGATCACCCTCATTTCTTACCGAGGTGTCGTAAAATGCTACTAAGGTAATTTGACCCACCGTATGGTGTCCGGTTGATTAAAATAGACCACCCTTTTTCTTACTGAGGGGTCGTAAAATACGACTAAGGTAAGTTGAGGTCAAACAGGCGGTAGGTCGTAAAATACATAGCCAAGAAACATGTTGTTTATAACATATATGTATGTTTGTACAATAAGAAATCAAATAACTTCTTTGACTCTGATTTCTGTCATCCACTTATACTTTACGCAACCCACCCAAAATATTATATATTCAGTTGAGTTTAAGACAGGAATTAGTTATAAATATCATCATCATTCTCCTGCCCCAATCCCACTAAGAGGGGTTGGCACAACATGTTATAAACATGTTGTTTCATGATTTGGCTAGGTATTTTAAGACCGTCCGTATAATTCAATTTACTTTAGTCGCCTTTTACGACACCTCATTCTATAAAGCCGGATAACACACGGCGGGTTTGCTTACTTTGGTCGTATTTTATGACACCTCGGTAAGAACTGAGAGTGGTCTATTCAACTCAGCCGGATACCACACGGCGTGTTTACTTATCTTTGTCGCCTTTTACGATACCTCGGTAAGAATTAAGAGCGGTCTATTCTACTCAGCCGGATAATACACGGTGTGTTTACTTTTTTTAGTCGCGTTATACGACACTTCGGTAAGAATTAAGAGTGGTCTATTCGACTCAGCCGGATACCACACGGCGGTTCAACTTACCTTATTCGCCTTTTACGACACCTCGGTAAGAAATGAGAGTGGCCTATTCTACTCAGCCGGATACTACACAGCCAGTTTAAAATGTGCTCATCGAAAAAAAAGAACACAAATGGTAGAATAGTTGGCCTATCTATCTGTCTCACTTTACTGGGTGTGATTGGACAAAGTAAAGTGTGAGTTTCCCATCATTCATCTCTTATTATTTGTTTGACACTCTCACTTACAGCAGGCCTACCATGAACTCTTTTTGCGACTCAATTGAAGACGTAGACGAAATTGTTTTGCTTTTTCAATGAGCGTTCGTATTCGTCCTAAGAACATGTGAGCAAAAGAGACAGAGTTATCTATAATTCATATAAAGTTATGCTTTTCGCCCCCAATGCAATCCACACTTCATGGTACGAAAAGAAAGCAGTTCGCGGTCGTCGTTTACTTCTTCACTTGAGTCGCAATAAGAGTTCATGGTAGCCTGCCTATGTTTAATGAATCCAAGAGCCTTTCCCTTTTCGTGAATGACTTTTACATTTCAAAGCATAAGAAAGAGTACATTGTTTGAAACTAAAGTATTTCACGTCCATTTTCGTCCCCAAAGTTGAACTACAATATTGTTAGAATAAAAAGTATTTTAAAGTACGAAGTGAAACTTCCAAGTAACGTGAAGTAAACAACATATATATGTCATTCTAGTTTCCGTTTAGAGCAAGAAAATTGCTCGCTTCAAAGATAAAAGAGCCTGCAAACGAAAGATTTCAAACTAATGTTGTGCAGATATTTTTAAAAGCATGATATGTAGTATCGATACATATTATTTAAAAAGTTGCAACAATACATATTGTACAGCTGTGATAGACAAACGATGCAACTTTGTGCTTCTTTCTTTTTTTTTGTCACTAGTTCAAATCCCAGGCAAGCAACGATGAGTTTTTCTATAACAACTTTGTGAATTATTGGTATTTGCAACTTGTGACATGATTTTCGGTGATGGAAAACATCGTGAAGAAAGCAGCGTATTTCTAGAGAATTCTGGGGATATGTGTAACCTACCAATCCGCATTCGAGCAGCGTTGTAGGTCTTAGCTCCAACCCTTCTCTCAAAAAACGGGGAGAGGAGGCTTATAGCCAGCCGTGGGGTTATAAGAGGCCTTTTTACTTTGATCTATAAAGTTTGATTATAATTTTCATAGAAGCAATGTGTCGATTCAAATGCAAGTATAATAACGCTGCCAAAACTACCATGATTATTTTTTGTTTTCCAACAAAATTTTAGCTTGCGTTAGCATACAGAGTGCAGATGTAGTAAAGTCACGAATCAAATCATTATTTTGGACTTAATCATTATTCTGAAGACCAGCTTCCTTTTTAGATTCCGTCAATATAAAATCTAGTTATTGTTAAGTTCAGTTATTTTACGTTCTTTTATAATAACTAATTGCGAAATGATAAGTGTTAAATACACTCGGTATGTAATATTTTATTATATTAATATTCCTTACTTAACGTTATGAGTTTATGGAATTTAAGATACTCTGTTTTTGTCTTCGTTTAAAAAAAATATTTCGTAAAAACTGTATATCCTCGAGAGAAGTTGAAATGTTATTTATGGTTTTTAAATCTTACGAAATTAATTCTACAGAACCCGTATTGTTATTTCTACATTCAATTAATTTTACCTAACGAAAAGCTTTGCATTTAAATCACTCCATCGCCGTAAAAGGCTTAAAAGTTAATTTTGGGGCTCATTTTACTTGTTATTACTACAAACATTCCAGAGAAAGATTACAAAAATTTTATCCTTTTGCTTATAAATGTGTTCATTTTTATACAAAATTAAAGACAAAAAGTTTGGTCACATCATATATTTGCCTCACTTTTCGACATAGTTGTAACGACATAAATATGTAATTACGTATTGTGATTGTACTAGGGTACCATGACGACTTAGGATTTGATGGCAAGAGGATGTTATAGATACAAACAATACGATAAAATTACTAACAATACTTCTTCTTTTTCCTACCCTTATCCCACTCTAAGTGGGGTCGGTACGACATGTTTTCCTCTTGATGGTCAGGGTACCTCCAGTCCTAGAGGTACACGGGTATGCGAACCCGGCCTCCCGAGCTACTACTGCTTCTCCCTTACCTTCCAGGTAGTAGTATCCCTCAAATCCCAATTTCTTTAATAACTTTCTTGTATCCTGTCCCATAGTGACCCATCCTAACTTCTCCCTCCCAGAATGCCGTGTATCCGGCACCGCTGTCCTACCGGGCAAAGTAGGAAATAATTCCCGAGGAGGGTTGACGTCGGGCAGGCGGCCGGCCATAAAAACTGTAGCCAAATCTTTCTTACAACATTACAACAATAATATTAAAAATGTATAATATCCATTATCTTTCTTCATTATATTCTTCTTCTTTCTCCTACCCTTATCCCACTCTAAGTGGGGTCGGTAAAACATGTTTTTCTCTTCCATTCTCTTCTATCATTCGTTAACTCTGGCGCTATTCCTTTTATATGCATGTCATACTTCACACATTCCAACCATATCTTTTTAGGCCTCCCTCTAGTCACATATCCATCCACATTCATATCCAACACTCGTTTAGTCACATGATTTTTATCCCTCCTCATTAAATGTCCATACCATCCCAATCTTGCACTTCTCATCTTTTCTATAATGGGCGCAACTTTCTTACTTCCCCTTATATCTCTTTCTTCATTATATTATACGTCTTATTTCGTTTGGTCTTGTAGCATTTTACTTAACTTCACGCAACTTGAACTAATCTTTTGATCAAAGTAGTGGCAGTTATTTTAAGCCTAATCGAAGAAGTCTAATTCATTTGTAAAAGTACGAGATAATAGTTAGGTTTTAGATAAAAAACGCAAGAAGGAACTAACACAGATACTTTCATTTATATAATAAGAAGCTCGATGTTAGCAAGTAAACGTTAGATGAAAACTAATTTTGAAAACTAGTCCATTGAGCTTAAAACAGATAACTTAAACGAACCAAATGTCATGAACTTTTGAACATACATGTCCAAGCACTTCGCCTTATAAGTACTGCATTGTGTCAGTAATGATATTTACAGACTGTGAATAACTAGTAAATACTAAGAGAGCTGTGATAGCCTAGCGGTGAGACCGTGCAAGTCTTCTCTTTGCAATTTACCACACGCTTTTCGGTGAAGGAAAACATCGTGAGGAGACCTGCATATCTCTAGAGAATTCTGGAGATATGTGTAACCTACCAATCCGCATTAGAGCAGCGTGGTAGGTCTTAGCTCCAACTCTTCTCTCCAGAAACGGAGAGAGAAGGCCTAGTCCCAGCAGTGGGATTGTAACAGGCCGCTACTTTACTTTTACTTTACTAAGAGTGCACTACAGAAGTAATGAAAACAACTGATGAACAAAAGCAAATTTATTTAAGAAATCACTTTATTGTTAGCAAAAAAAATTTTCAAGGTATCCGTAAAATAATACGTATATTAATGGAGCTGCTTTGAAATCCCAAATTGAATGCATAGCCCATTACACAACGGGAACATTCTGAGCGTTGCCTACATCTATTACTGGATTCATTTGCGTATTAATACTTTGCAAAATAGATACTACGGTTGCTAATGGCTTAGCACTAGTTGCGGAAACCATATTAGTCCTATTAGAATTAACTGAATTATTGGATAACAGATTTTTACGAAATGATGTATCATCAAAATTTGCATCGACTTTATCATTTTTATATTCACTTTTAGATTCTGCTGCATTTTGTTTTTCACATGGACCACGGAGAAATGTTGAACCTAGAAAACATAATTTAGCTTAGGAAATAACGTAATTTGAACTGCGTAGAAAATAAAATCTTTCATAGTAGTAAATTTGAACATAATAAATAATAATTTAAGTAAGTTTAACTTGATACTCAAGAGACATGAGATTGCGAAATGTTTAATGTAAATTTTACATGAAGAAATTTGAGAAAGGCTCTCTGCTTATCAAAGCTATCTAGATATTATATGATAAGATCTAATGGTAAAGAGTTTTGTATTAACATCTAAAGCTTTGTAAAATATTTGTAATAAAACGCCTTCTTTATAATAAAAAAAACTTGTTTACATCGAGTAAACGTAAGGTTTAACCTTACGTTTACCAACTGATTATATTTTGATAAGTTTAAAACTAGTGGTACCCCTTAACTAATTTCTCATTTAGGTATCCTTAGTAATGCAATACCTTTTTTTTGTCTGTAAATATAGACGGAGTTTTTTATATTTTAAATGTTACGCCATATTGTATGCTAAATCATATATTATACTGTAATAGTTCAGTTAAATTATAAACAGAAACCAAAATATATAAAAACTTTCTGAAAAAAACTTTTTCGTAGGCAACAATGTAAATGTAATCTACTTTTTAAACTTACTGACTTGACTTTGAGACATGAATAAAAATGATAATAGATGTCGTTACTCAATCTACTTCTATTTCCGTTGAAACAGTGGGATTATTGTTCTATACGTTATAGTAATTGTGGCAAATTTTATCAATGTTGCTTCGGCGGTTATGCTATGAAAGCGTAATAGATCAACAGACATACAGACTTTCGCTTTTATAAGACTAAATATGAATTGTAAATGAGTAAGTAACAACTCACCTAAAAATAAATTATTCAGACCGGGAAAATTTACAGTACCATCACCGATTCCTAGTTTCAAACTAGTTTTGCCAACATTAGAAATACCTGATGCGTTTAGATTTAAATTACTGTTACCTAGAAAATTAGTAAATAGAATTATGTTTTTAAAATTATAAAATTATTGTAATACAAAAATTCTGTTTTGTTTTGAGTTGAACTTCTTTCATCTAAATTGAAATTGAAATGGCAAAATTATTTTTTGGTAAAAAATCGTAATACTAAAAAAAATCAATGGGTAGAATTCCGGGGGTGCCAGCAAAAGTGAAAACGTGATTCTAATGCTGTGTATTTTTGCATTTTACACGAATTACTTTAACAATCAGTATAAAGGTCATCTATGTGGTAAAATACGTTATCCCTATATCGTACTTAAACACAACAATTTATTTCATGAAAGCGCCCTGCTCCGCCTAAACAAAATAGCAGGCTCAGGCAAACATTTTCGCCTCGCGGTAGAAAGAGAGGGGGATACTACCTCTCCTACGCCACGCAATTGCTACTGTCCCTCCTACTAAAAAAAGTGAATGTCCTGATACGAAATTAACTTTTTTTTACCAAGTTATTACCATCACAAAAAGTGCACAACGCCGTTAATAAAATACATGCAATCGTACCTATAAAACATTCGATATATTTTTGGCAGACCAACCCGCTATAGCTTATATTGTTTCATATCGTAGAAATGGTTTTCTTTAAACTAATAATATTAGTTGTTTTATAATTGTTTATCTAAATATAGTCATGTTTATTTCGTCTTCTTTCATCTCTCACCAATAATCTTATCATCCTACTATTAATTTAATCGCTGTTATATATCACCCCTAATATATTATTCCATAGTGAATCATTCATCATGATTACATATTGAACAGCTATAAATTCACTCACAATGAAAACGCAAGTATGAATCAACTTAAACTACAGTTATATAAATTTACCGAGATCACCAAATTTTAGTTGCACATCTGTTTCGCCAACTGCTATTATACCGCTGGCCTGCAACTTTAAATCTACGTCGCTGGGCAATAATTCACATCTAATGGACTCCGCAACTACACTATTATTTTCAACACGATCATTTTTCTTCTTCTTTTTGTCTCGTACTTCTTTTAACTTAGCTTCCAGCTATAACAAGGTTTCATTAAAAGAGACGTTAACTATTTCCTAAACTTTTCTGGTTCAGTAACCTTTCTTAATCATAAACTTCTTTTGCATTTTAGGACCAAAATGGGAGCTGGTTTTTTTGACTGAGTAAATCATTTTGATTAGAATTAAGATATTTTATATCAACCAACAAGTATTCCACATCGGAAAAATTTACAGTTTTGAATTAGAATACTTCTACTATTTTATTATTATACGAATTAACTATTGAATCCTTATCAATGAACTAAGTACTATTTCTATTAAATACATAAAATACTTGCAATTTTACACGTACATTTTATTTAGGAAATAAATAAGCAATGACAGAATTGACAACGATATAGTAATTTAACTAAGAGACCCAGAAGACAAGCATAAAAAGAAGTCCCAACTGGAATCTTGTAGATTCCAGATAGATTGTATTGGATAAAGATCAAACATGAAATCACTTCAAGAAAACTTTAAAGAAGAACTTTAAATAGTTTACGGTCTTGTTCCACTTAAATCAACTCATATGCTTTTATTCATGTTTTAGTTTAGTTATGATAAAAGAGATTATCCATACTGGACTCGCAACTCATTTAGGTGTATTAATAACTCTAGTTTCTCTATAAACGTCTATTAATCAGTCATAGACACCCAGAATACGTCTTTAAACTGATGAGTAAAGTCTTATAAGACCAGACATAACTGTTATACAGAGGAAATCAAATTCTTGCTTATATAGATGTGTATTATAAAAATTCATCATTATCCTGCCCTTATAAGTGGGGTCGGCACAACATGTTACAAACATGTCAAATGATTTGGCTACGTATTTTATGACCGACTGCCTGCCTGACATCAACTTACCTTAGTCGTATTTTACGGCCCCTCGGTAAGAAAGAGGGTGGTCTATTCGATTCAACCCAATACTACACAGTGGGTTAACTTACCTTAGTTGCCTTTTACGACACCTCGGTAAGAAATGAGGGTGGTATATTCTACTTAGCCAGATACCACACGGCATGTGTATTATAAAAGATTAAGTTAAAGGATGTTAAATATCTTGTATTAAATAGATTGAGCTTAATTATAATTTGAGATAAAATAATTTATAAACTTGACTCATCCCTTTATCTCGACAGCTGTGCCAGTGTCCCTTATAATCCTTCAATTTTCATTGACAAAGTTTTAATTATTACTAAAATAAAAATTACCATATCTAATAGAATGTCTTTCTGTTCCAAAAACGCTTCATCGACCAAATCGTTTCTTCGTTTCAGATCTAAAACTGCTTTTGCAGATGTTTGCGTGCTACTATTGCTATTTGGTATACCATCACCAAATATAATGTCGATCAGTACTATCTAAAACAGAATATAAACGGGTTGAAATCTAAACTAAAATTTTTAATGTGAATGTCTATTACGTTTTGACGGCTACTCATCCGGATCAATGTTGCTGAAATTTAGAGCAATCAAAGCTTATACCGGGCTATTCCAGTTTTTCTTTTGGAACAAAGTCAGTCAGTCAGTCAGTAGTGGCCTGGTACAATCCCACTGCTGGGCATAGGCCTCCTCTCTCCCTTTCTAGAGAGAAGGGTTGGAGCTAAGAAAGCTAAGACCTACCACGCTGCTCCAATGCGGATTGGTAGGTTACACATATCTCCAGAATTCTCTAGAGATATGCAGGTTTCCTGAAGATGTTTTCCTTCACCGAAAAGCGTGTGATAAATTGCAATTATCAATTAGTTTTAATAGAAAAACTCATTGGCGCTGCCCGGGTTTGAGCTCGTGTTCCCTTCGTAAGAGTCACACGGTCTCACCGCTGGGCTATCACAGCTTATTTCTGTTTAAGTGAAAATCTCTGTTATGCCTTTAAGAATTTAGATTTCAGCATCAAATGAGACAGACATTCTAAATACACATACGCGAATTCCGTCCATAATGTGTAAGCGGGTGCTTAGAAATAAATATGCTTAGACAAAATAAGGTGTTTGGATTTTATTTGGTCAAATTCAATTTTTGTTTAAAATGTAAAACAGGCATCGCTTTTAATTACTTACCTCTATGTAAGATTGCCTCAACAAATAATGAGAGATATCATAGATATTAAGAATTGTTGTTGTAGTATGTTTAAATAAAACTATATTTAATCATTTGACCATCGATTCAGTGCAACGATAGTTTTTTTTAAATATAAATCTCTTAAAGCTTATTTGACATTGGATCGCAGTGACAAAATTCTGGATCAATATATCTAATTTCTGTGCGACTTAGAGTACAGTGCATCTTATAAATTTATTTATTTATTTTACAACAAGTCACATGTACAATTGTTGTCCCTGGCTCCCAAGCTAGTTTAAACTGTATTTTGGGAACCAGTGCCCACCTTGACTTGGTTCAACTTACATATGTACAGGAGTAAAAAATTACAATAAAAATGGATTTGAAATTAAACTAAAAAGAACAACGTTTTCAGGTTATTGAGTAAAAGCAAAGAAAAAAAACGAAAACTTAAACTACATCAATAGAATTGTTAGACATCAATTTAAGGATCATAACTATTAATCAAATTATCTAACTTTAACAATAGATTACTTGATGATAAGATTTTGCTATAAAAGCAGCTATTAATCGCGTCTGAAGACAAATTTTGCGGACAACGAGAACTTTGTCTTTATTATGTCTGGAACTTTTCAGAAAAATATTCTACTATTAATCGATTTATAGCTTTAAAGTCACTTTACAGCTTAGTAAAAGCTGATTTTACAAATTCAAATTAAAAATATTATTTATTCAGGTAAACTTGTAAACAAGTGCTTTTGAATCGTCAACTTTAGTGCTGGTTCGGAATGCTGTCCCTACCGAGAAGAACCAGCAAGAAACTCGGCGGTTGCTCTTTTTAAAATATAAATCTTATAACTAGTTATATTTAGTCATTACTGCTTTGTACAGGGTAGAAGTTCAGCTATATCCACACATTCTTATCATTTATGTAATCCTTAACAGTATAGTAGGCTTTCTGTATCAGCCTCCCTTTAGCAGCGTTTTTAAACTGCTGTAATGGCAAGGCCAAAAATGATTGCCAAATTTTATTATAGAATCTTATACCATACGATTTACGTACTTTAGCTTTGGCACAAATCAGGAGCTGAAAACTTACATCGGTTCCTACTTTGTCTATTATATACATCACCTCATCATCATTCTCCTGCCCTTAACCCACTCTAAGTGGGGTCGGCACAACATGTTTTAAGAATGTTGTAAAAAGATTTGGCTACTAATTTTACGACCGGCCGCCTGCCTGACGTCAACTTACCTTAGTCGCCTTTTACGACACCTCGGTAAGAAATGAGGGTGGTCTATTCTACTCTGCCGGATACCTACCTACCATCACCTATCATTTTATATTTCTTTATATTTTTATGTACAAAAATGTAAATACAAAAAACAGTAATAGAAAGTAGTATAAGAAAATCTGCTCCCTTAACGCCATTTGTATTCGCAACATTGTTAAGACGTTTAGCAAATTCAATTTAATTTGCATTTTAAACGAATTTACCTTTGCCATTGGTAGGGCCAAGTTGTACGGGTTTAGGCAAACTTGATAAAGCTATTAAACGAAATATAACATATGATTTTTTTTAAACAAACAATCCTCATATTTTTACTTTAGGAACACCAATTGAGACGGGAATAATTGTACATTTGTCACAAGTAACGCTCAATTTTGTAAATATTACAAAGCAAATTCACATTTTGTAGTTAAAAGAAGAAAAAAGTAAAATCTCAAAAGAATGCAGAGACAATTTGTTTAATTATTTATAAATGAGTTTGTTGGTTAAAAGGTTAATCATATTACAGGCACTATAACAGAACTACCTCGCTATAATCCGCACGGGTTAAGCGAATGCATGCAAAGCTAATGTGTATGAAGCAGGCAAAATATCAGGATGATAGGCTCCACGACAAAATCGCAATGCGCCGCGCCAACCATACAAGCAGTCTATTTAAGATTGCTTGTATGGGTGGCTATCATCCTGATGATGCTTCGGTTTCGGAGCGAAACGATCGTCGAGATTGTTGTGGTGGTGGGTGTGTGTGCTGCTTGTGTGCTTTGTTGCTGGTGGAGGAGCCTTGGGGTGCGTGTGGTGGCTTGTCCTGCATGTGTAAGGTTCGTAAATTTTGTCTGCTTCATACACATTAGCTTTGCATGCATTCGCTTAACCCATGCGGATTATAGAGAGGTAGTTCTGTTATAGTACCTGTAATATGGAATTCCGCAAAGTAACGCCTGCTTCTATAAATCATGTAAATCATATTATTAAATAGTTAATCATATTAGTTAGTTGTGTATCTAGGTAAAATTGAAAATGATTATTACTCTGTTATAAATCCGTTAGCCGTAAAAAAAGTGCAATGAGATTCTTCATAAAATATAATAAACATTCATAATTAAGTGAGTAATTTCACGGTAGGCTGTAAAAAATTTATAAGATGAAAAATATAATAATAAATATATATAAAACTTCTAACTAGATCTGTGTGAACCTCTGTACTAATATAAAAATAAGCCCAATATTTAATTATATCGACAGAAGAAATCACATCACATAAAAAAGAAAAACAATGTACCACGCTATCGCATTTTAATTGCCGTATAGTGTTAATATAAATTATTAATGGAATACTAGGTTTTGCCCGCGGCTTCGCTCGCTAGGAATTTTGTCTGCCACAGTATCTAATTTAATTAAATTTATGATTCACAATTTTGGTCATAGTGGCTTAACCACATAAAAGATAGATAGTTGACGCGGACTTTTATTTAGAACTATTAAAGTCTTCTCGGTAGGAACAGCTTTCTGAACCAGCAGTAGAGTTGACGATTCATAAGCACTTGTTTAAAAGTTTACTTGAATAAAGAATATTTTGAATTAGAATTAAATTAATTTAAAAGAGAAGAACTGTGATAGCCCAGTGGTGAGACCGTGCAACTTTTTCGAGAGGAACACGAGTTAAAACCCGGGCAGGCACCAATGAGTTTTTCTATTAAAACTCATGTGTCTATTTGATAATTGCAATTTATCACACGCTTTTCGATGAAGGAAAACATCGTGAGGAAACCTACATATCTCTAGAGAATTCTGGAGATATGTGTAACCTACCAATCCGCATTGGAGCAGCGTGGTAGGTCTTAGCTCCAGCCTATCTCTCCAGAAACGGAGAGAGGAGGGCTATTCCCAGCAGTGGGATTGTAACAGGCCGCTACTTTACTTACTTTACTAAAAGAGAAGAGAAGTATGAAATCGCACTAGTCGGCTAAACTACTCTTATATATTCTTGGTGTTGGATTGTTAATAACATACCAAAATAGCGAGTGTCGAATATGCGAGTGGCATTCGTGCGTTTTACTGTTCCCAACTGAAGGCAATAAGACTGTACACATCAGCGGTTTTACGAGCTACAGAAATCGACGTTTATAAATAAATACAATTTAAATGAACTTTATTGCTGAAACACGAGCAGCACTAAAATCTTGTAGGCTACGAATACGGATAAACGGCGAAGGGGAAATTTTGCAGAATTGTAAAAAATTATCGCCCAAGTACGGTTCTCAAGCTTTTTTTACTAATAAAACGGTTCTCAAGTACAAAACGGTTTTTGTGTGCTTCTTATGATTTATTTCATAATTAAAGAAAAGTATAAAACTTTAATTAAGGATATAAACGTTAATGGTACTCATGATTAACTGCTCTTAATATGTGACTCGGTGTATTCAAAATATTCTTTATTCAAGTAAACTTGTAAGCAAGTGCTTTTGAATCGTCAACTCTACTGCTGGTTTGGAAAGCCGTTCCTACCAAGAAGAGACGGCAAGAAACTCGGCTGTTGCTCTTTTCAAATCATAATTCTTATTACTAGTTACATTAAGCCATTGCTGTCTTGTACAGGGTCAGATGGTAGCTATAACCACGCATTCTTATCATCTAAGTAAACCTGAACAGTATACTAGGCTTTCTGTATCTGCCTCTTTTTAACAGTGTTTTTAAACTGCTCTAATGTCAAAGCTAAAATTGATTGCGGAATTTTATTATAGCATCCTATACCCATATATATTTTAACGAATCACAAAGCGGAGTCATTTATATTCTTGTGGCAACAAGACTTTAGTTGAATTGAGTAGAGATGTCACTACTTAATAAAGTAATTAAAACCACTGTTAAAAAGAGGCTGATACAGAAAGCCTTCTATACTGTTGAAGATTACTTAGATGATAAGGATGTGTGGATATAGGTGCACTTCTACCCTGTACAAGACAGTAATAAATAAATGTAACTAGTTTTAAGATTTATATTTTAAAAAGAGCAACCGCCAAGTTTTTTGCTGGTTCTTCTCGGTAGGAACAGCTTTCCGAACCAGCAGTAAAGGTGACGATTCAAAAGCACTTGTTTACAAGTTTACTTGAATAAAGAATATTTTGAATTTGAAAAAAAATTTGACTTCGGCGAGTCGCATCCGGCCCGCTCGCCTGCGGCGGATCGTACCCTTAGATCGAATATGAGCTTTATTATGAGGCCCATAATCAGCGACCATTTTTCAGATTCGTATGTCATCACTGGCAACACGCAATTTTCGATGACTTTGGTCTTCAGGCACTGAGGTATCTTTGACGAAAAGATCTCGTGAGCTCCGCATCACGCGTATCGAACTCTAGTGCGATGATAGGATAGCATTCTTACGACATTGTTTCTTTGCCTAAACTCAACTACATAACTGACGTTAATTTAACAAAATAGTCAACGCGAGAATGTCCCGAAAAGTGTTTTATATTAATTTCCTTTAAAAATTAAAAAAATAATTTTAAAAACAATTATAATCTTTTAGAAACTCTAATAAATATTCGATTAAAATGATGAGCTCAATAAAGTAATAAAATTTATACTTCAATAAATCTATATTAAAAGTGTTCAAATAAAACTAAAGATAACTGTAAAGTTTTGAACGAATTTTACCAGCTAAATCCTTTACTATTGTGAAAATAGTATTTTACAATAAAATTGCTTGTATTGGCTGGTTCTGTATGTATAAGGTATGCGAACGTTGCCTACTTCCTACACTTAACATAGATTCTCTTAACAAAGGCGGTTTATAGCAAAATAATTTATAACATCTGTACTATAGAATTCCGCAAAGTAACGCATTCTTCTGTAAATTATTAAAAGTAGCCTAGTAGTTTTAATTTTAGTAGTAATTTTATAGATTTGACTAAAGTAATGAGTGTTTTCTATCATTACTTTTGAGCTATGCAATACAGCTAAGTAAGTCTTTTTTTTATTTACAACAAAATTGTACAAGTTGTCTATCTTAAATTACTTACACGCTAGTACTATACAAATCATGCCCACGTGGAATGGTCCCAAGAATGCTGGCAGCGTTTCCGCGTTGAATCGCTAAGCTGATTCTTTGGCGAAAAAGGAGTCAGCCTGTCACCGTCACCTGAAGATGCGATCAACCGAGGTGTTAAAACGGACAAAAAAAACGCCGTTACCCTGACGAGGGTAATGTATCAACGCATTTTGCGCCCCACATTAGGGCCATTCCCCGTAAGTCTTCCTCTTCTTCTTCTTCGTCAGCCGATGGACGTCCACTGCTGGACATAGTCCTCTTCATGGGATCGCCACACCACACGATCTTGCGCCGCCTGGATCCAGTGGCTCCCTGCGACCTTTTAGAGGTCGTCTGTCCACCTCGTAGGGGGTCTACCGACGTTTAACGGCGCTGCCAGGACTAGGGGCTGTGGTTTCTTTTGTGATGGCATGAAGGTTTTGCCGATAATCACCACGCTTGGCATGCGCGTTGGTGATCGCAGTGCTGACCGTTTCGCACCGACAGTGCTGCTGCTGTCGGTCTGGTATTTAGGTCAGCGAAATGAAATGGTTATACCACCATTTATCGGTCGCCAGAGCCTCGTCGGTTGATCTGCAGGGTGCACCGCGTGCAGGTGACGTTGTCAATTGAGGAGACTGACTGGGACTAGCCTCCTCCTTACACCCCTATAGAATACCTATAGAATATATGCCTATAGAATAGTCTTCCTCCATAGAATACCTATCTCGGATCTGTCTGTCACAAGCAAATGACGGAAAAAATCAAGTCACCATGGTGCTTTCATCGAAAATGCTGCCTAAATATTGTTTACAAAGGTGTTCTGACAGATTATTGCCCTTCGCTTGAGAGCGTTCAACTTAGTCTGCCTCGCCCGTCTGCATGTAATGGACGCAATGATGCACTTATCTCCGATGGCTCGTAACCACGTTACGGCTGCTGTGTTGCAATCATCAACGTATAAATTTAGAGGAACAGACATCAATCTTAGTTGTTGTATATGATTCAAATGTTTGTATGAATTGGGAAATTGATTTAATGTTTATTAGTAAATATATTTTACAAAGCCAACCTAAGAACTATAATTATCTCTATCATGTTTTAATCTTTTATATCTATAATAATAATAATAATTTTAAAAGCAACTGTTTTTGATAATTTTTAATGCTGTGTGGTATTCAGCTGAGTAGAATAGACCACCCTCATTTCTTACCGAGGTGTCGTAAAAGCGACCGGTATTAAAATACGTAACTACATCATGTGACAACATGTCTGCTTGTGCCGACCTCATTTAGAGTGGGATAAGGGCAGGAGGATGATGATATATATAACCTGAATTTCGGAAACGGTTCCAACGATTTTCATGAAATTCAATATATGATGGGGTTTCGGGGGCGATATATCGATCTATTAGTGAATCTATGCGGTGCTTGAGTAGTGTGATTGTTCTACGTCTTTAATAATCCTGCATGTATTAGGTATGAGAAAAGATTGTGTTTCCTACACTTAGCATTATATAGATTTTCTTAAAAAACGCGGATTATAATAAAATAATTATTCTATCCTTATTTTTATTAATTCTAGATTTGTTTGAAATTTATTACACAAGCCTGACCATAAAACGTAAATCCAATAAAGAACAAAATCGATGTTGCGAAATGGCAAGATTTTGATTTTACCGGACCAGCAATATAATATTTATTTCTATTGATTGTGTTGAGCAATTCAGCGAGTTTTGACTTTTCACGGATTAAAGGTATTAAAACTTTATAAGTCTTTATAATTAAATAAATTGAAGAGAATTCTCACTTTTAATGGTCTCTCAAAAATTTTGTTCAAACAAATTTTACAAGGAACCAAACGAATTTCACGGATTAGCGCAAATTAAGTTCATAAATAAAGTTACTTTGTTAGCGCGGATGAGGGCGAGTTTATACCTTATCGTGTTTTAGGCAATACGGTGAATAAATTTCAGTAATTACGTTTATCGCATGCTTTAAGTATAGGCTAACAGTTTAACTCAGACTCCGCCTGCGGGGTACAAGGGCGCAGGTATAGGAAGAGAACAGGGACCTTAGTCCCCGTTTCCATCCTATCTATTTCCTATATAGCCTAGCCTATTTCTACCTCTACCTATCCATCCTTAAATTAAGCCTAGCGAATTTAGCGAAGCGAAATTAAGGGCTAGGTATGTAATAAGGTTTGGTTATTACGTTGAAGATAAATACATAAAAATAAACTGTGATAGCCCAACGGTAAGACTGAGCGACTGTTTCGGGGATACGGGTTCAAACCCCGGGCAGACACCAACGACTTTTTCTGTAAACTTATATGTCTAATTGATAATTCCAATTTATCACACGCTTTTCCATGATGGAAAATATTGTGAGAAACATGTGAGTGCATATCTATAGAGAATTCTAGGGATATGTGTAACCTACCAATCCACTTTGGAGCAGCGTGGTACGTTTTAGCTCAAATTCTTCTTTGCAAAAACGGACATAGGAGTCTTATGCCCAGAATTTGGATAGTAACAGGCCGTTACTTTACTTTACTTTTACATAAAAATGTAGGTGCTAGTAAATTTTTATTTAGGGGTTTTTTCAAGGCCATCATGTTTCTGCATACTTACATAACGGCTCTGGTCGGCTCGATTGTTTCCGCTCGAGATGTCGGCAAGACTTTGAAGACTATGCCTTTTGTGACTAACTCCTTGGTTAACCTTGGAAAAATGGACATATCTTTTCATTTCAATGCACATCCGCAAGGTAATTTTATTCGAATAATTATTGTTTGTTTTTGATATCTTTATTGCACAAATTTAACATTAATATAAAAATATTAAAAAAGAACAAAATAATCTGCAATGGCGGACTTATTCCCGAAAAGCAGTCTAACATTACGAAATAAAAAAAGTAAATATTAAGTTAAATTAACTAATATTATTAAATATATAATAGATGAATAATTAATGAAATACGTAATAGAATATGTTTGCGCTTGCGTTAAGCCTTTATAGGAGGCTTCGTTTTGATAATAAAAGGCCTTATGAATACTGTTAAACTGTATTATTGGTTGCAATTTAAAAAGGAGTAGATAGATTGATTGCGTTACAAAATTTGAATAAGATTTGACAATTGACAATTGAATTTAAAAAACGTATAACAACGTATGTGACGTTTCGCGTAGATGCCTACGATTGGTACATGTCATCCGTATGGCCACAGATGATTATTAGGCCGCAACAGATATATCAAATAAAGATTAAAATAATAATATGATAGATATACCTAATAAAAAGTATTTATAATAAAATGTAAATATCACTTATTAGCTGAGTAATTTTTTTATTATTATTAGTTAAATCGCCGATAATAATATTACTTCCTCACATATGAAATTGGCGTTTTGTCGTACTGGCCACTTTGATCTCAAATATTACCTTTATGGTTAGGAATTCCAAATTCAAATTCATACAGCTATTTACTCATGCATTTGTGTTTCAAACCCCCTAATTCATTTGTTTTTTCTTCTTTTGTTTTTTTCTTTGTGTCACTCTGTTTACAAAATGGAAAACATGAAATATCGCGTTATTTACGAGTATGAGTTCCACCGTGGCACCAGTGCTGCAGAAACGGCTCGAAGGATTAATGATGTGTATGGTGACGGAGTCGCAAAAGAAAACACAGTGCGTTTTTGGTGCCAACGTTTTCGTTCTGGAAATTTCGACCTGCAGAACAAGCCTCGTGGACGGCCGGAGACCAAAGTTGATAATGAAGAATTGAAGGCTATTGTGGAAGCGGATCCATCGCAAACCACGTCCGAGTTAGCTGCAGGCTCCGGTGTTAGTGATAAAACTATTCTAATCCACTTGAAGCAAATTGGGAAGGTGAAACAGCTTGAAAGGTGGGTACCTCATGAATTGAGTAAAGCAAACCGACAAACGCGCGTCGACTGCTGAAAGGAATTTTAAATCGAATCATTACCTGTGATGAAAAGTGGATCCTCTACGTAATCGGAAGCGCTCATCGCAATGGCTGAACCCTGGCGAACCAGCCAAATCCTGCCCTAAGCGAAAATTGACTAAAAAAAAGTTGCTTGTAAGTGTTTGGTGGACTAGTGACGGTGTCGTTCACTACAGCTTTCTTAAATCTGGCCAGACGATTACGGCAGATATCTATTGTCAGCAACTGCAAACCATGATGGAAAAGCTAGCTGCTAAACAACCGAGGCTGGTCAATCGCTCTAGGCCACTGCTGCTTCAGGACAACGCTAGACCACACACTGCACAACAGACGGCTACCAAATCAGAGGAGCTTCAATTAGAATGTCTTAGACATCCACCGTACTCTCCGGACCTTGCTCCAACAGATTACCATTTTTTTCGCAATTTGGATAACTACTTGCAAGGAAAAAAATTTAACTCCGATGGGGCAGTCCAAACCGCCTTCAAAGATTTTATTGATTCCCGCCCGAATGGTTTTTTTAGTAAGGGGATCAATGAACTACCTATGAGATGGCAAAAGTGCATACATAGCAATGGTACATACTTTGATTAATTAAATATATTTCATTAAAAAAAAAACGACTTTATGTTCCTCCCATAGAAAACGCCAATTTCATATGTAAGGACCTAATATTATAAATGCAAGAGCCTGCCTGTAAAACTTTACAGCTATCCGCTGTAGCAATATTGATGAAATTAGTGAAAAACAATTGCCATTTTTCCTTCGGGAACAATTTTAAAACATTAACAATTGAGGTTATTTTCACGTGAACAAAGTCGTGGGCAACACTAGTAGCAAATAGGCGACGGCATTTTGTTTCTATTTTATTAATTTTTTCTCGATATTTAAACCATTATATTACACCGTGTGTGTGTGTATCCGGTTGAGTAGAATAGACCACCCTCATTTCTTACCGAGGTATCGTAAAAGGCGACTAACGTAAGTTGACGTCGGGCAGGCGGCCGGTCAAAAAATACGTAGCCGAATCATGTGACATGTTTGTAACATGCTGTGCCGCCCCCACTAAGAGTGGGATAAGGGCAGGAGGATGATGATGATTTGAACCATTATATAATTTATATACCTGCTAAATTACTTTAGTACAAATTACTTAGTACTTTCATTATATATGAAAACTTTCTTTTAGATTTACCATCAAAATCAGAATTCGTTGCGTCAAACCATGGATCTAGTTCCTTATTTTCACCAAAACTCCAGGCTCCAGGAGAAGAACCATGCCCTTGTTCAAGTTTAACATATTTAAAGGATCCCGCACAAAATCATCCAGCGGAGTTACTGAACAGAATTTTATCTGGAAACGACTTATTCTCTTTCAAAGAACCAACATCTTCTCCGTTATGTTGTGATTCGCACGAAAATGTGCATGATGATATATTATTGGAATTTGGGCCTAGACACAACCAAATCATAGCCAACCCACAAAATTCTAATTCATTCCCATTTCTACCATATCTGATTGACACTTTAACGAACAGACCGACTCTACCAACCGCATCAATGAAACCAAAAGCTGTAGAGATCTTTTTCTTTCCCAACAAAAGAGGTGTCCCTCCAAAAAAATTCGACATGTTTACTAATAAAAAGAAAGTCGAAAGCAACAAAGACAGCATAAAAATTGTTGGTGACAAAGAGATAAGAAATTATTTTAAGACGTCTAATCTTGTTCTACCAAATCCTTCTTCTGTTAAAAAGGATTTGACTTTACAGGAAAAAAATGAACAAGTCACTAAAAAGACAGAGGAATACAATACTAATGCGGATAAACATTTAAACACTGTTGTATAAATCTTTACTTTATTACAAAACGTGAAGGGAAAGTTGTTTTTTTATTTCGAGTCTAAGCCTTATATACCTTCAACATTAAAATTTATTGTTTCATTCCAAATGGCTTGGCACCTATTGTATTTTACTTTACTGTTCAACTGATTTACATACACATTGCAAAATAAACTTGTGTAATTTTAACGCAGTATTTGTGAATTTAAAACAGTTCCTCTAATTTTATGATACTCGTATACCTTAATACCATTACTTACTCGTAAGTCAACTCCTAACGAAAAATCAATAAAATTGCAATATTTACAACATGCATCGAAAATCGAATTTGTCGGTAATCATAATAGCGGAAGTAGAGTGCTCAAGTAAATAATATATTAAAAATAGCAGAGGTTGCTATGGTAAAGTAAAGTAGCGGCCTGTTACAATCCCACTGCTGGGAATAGGCCTCCTCTCTCCGTTTCTGGAGAGAAGGGTTGGAGCTAAGACCACGCTGGTCCAATGCGGATTGGTAGGTTACACATATCTCCAGGATTCTCTATAGATATGCAGGTTTCCTCACGATGTTATCCTTCACCGACAAGCGTGTGATAAATTGCAATTATCAATTAGACACATGAGTTTTAATAGAAAAACTCATTGGTGCCTGCCCGGGTTTGAACCCGTGCTCCCCTCGAAAGATTCGCATGGTCTCACCTCTGGGCTATTACAGCTCGTTGCTATGGTAATGGTCAGATAATATATTAAAAATAGCAGAGGTTGCTATGGTAGTGGTAAGATAATATATTATAAATAGCAGGGGTAATATATTATAAATAGCAGGGGTATTGAAGTCAGGGGTATCCATCTCAGCTTTTGGACCAAAAGGTGGAGTGTGGTACACGGGTACGCGACCCCGGCTCCCCGAGCTTCTACTGTCTTTACTTCTCAAACTTCCAGGCAGTAGTATCCTATTCCCTTTATATCCTTTCACACTCTTACCACATTCCTTTCAATCCCATCCCTATTTTCCTTCCGTAGGTCCAAAAAAAGCAGTTCCCTCCTGCTAATCACAAAGTCTGTTTCGGCGGCGAGGATTCTGCGGTAGCCCAACGCAGATAGTGCACAAGGGCCTGGCGGAGTTGGCGATCCAGCAAGGCAAGGTGGATGGCCCAGGGCGACGGTAGAGGGCGCGTGCAGTTACCGTCGGCCAGACACTGCATCCAATCGTTCCTCTGATCGTAGCGGTACTCCGTTCCATTGGAATAAGGAGCGGGCGGACGAGAGAGTGCGTCTGTGTTTGCGCACACACTTACGTACTATAACATATTCCCGCGCAGATGACACCTGGCAATAACACGGACAGTGAGCAAAGTCCTACGGCGATGGAGACTGGTGGTGGGGTACTGATCTGGTGAGTTTGGTCCCTAGCTGGATCTCTGCACGTAGGCGGTTGGGCGGTGATGGTCGTTTCATGATTTGACTGAGGCGAAAGTCTGGTTCGGCAGCTCGCCCATCGACAAAGCAGCCCTATTTAGGGATCGCACTGCTTTCCCCAATCCGGGGAGGGGCCTAGAAAAGGTGGCCTAAACAAAGTTCGTCTCACTTTTTACCCGGTCGGCTAACCGCGGTCGCCTGGTCACCATCTTAATGCGGTCGAAAGATACAAAAATATACGAAACCTTTTACTATAGCTGCTTGGAATGTAAGAACTTTGCTAGACAACGAGAACAACTTGTGTCCCGAGCGAAAAACAGCGCTTATTGCGCGCGAACTGTCCCGCTATAATATTGATATCGCTGCAATTAGTGAAACACATCTAGCAGATAGTGGCGAGCTCTGTGAGAGACTCGGTGGGTTTACATACTACTGGATAGGTAAACCAGCAACAGAACGATCTGCTAGTGGTGTAGGTTTTGCCATAAAAAATGAGATAGCTAGATCTTTCATTGAACCTCCAAAAGGCGTCAGCGACAGAATTATGACTCTGAGACTCTGCGTAAGACCTGGTAAATACCTGCATTTCATCAGCATTTATGCACCTACCTTGACCTCCTCAGATGAAGATAAGTTCAAATTTTATGCAGACCTTCGTACAGTTCTACTCAACCTACCACAGCAGGATAAGATTTTTCTTCTCGGAGATTTTAACGCGCGTGTTGGAACAGACCACATAGCTTGGAGAAACGTACTGGGCAAACACGGTATCGGAAAGTGCAACACCAATGGTACTGCATTATTAACTCTATGTGCGGAATTCGAGCTTTGTATCACAAATACATTCTTCAGGCTACCTGACAAATACAAAACATCTTGGATGCATCCGCGCTCTGGCCATTGGCATCTTCTTGATTACATCATAGTTCGAAAGCGTGACCTGAAGGATGTACTTATCACAAGAGCGATGCGTGGTGCCCAGGGTTGGACAGATCACCGTCTCATTCGATCCAAGATGAGGCTTAACTACAAGCCCCCGCGTAGAGCAGAACACAGAACTCCAGCCAAATTAGCTTTTACAAAGTTAATAAACGACGAAGAAAGTCAAATCCTCCTTGACGCAGAGTTTGAACATGCCATGTCCAGTGCTGATGGTGACTCAACCATTGATGCTAAATGGCGTTTGTACGCGGAGACATTACATGAAGTATCACAAAGAGTTATTGGTAAATTGCAGAAGAAAAACCAAGATTGGTTCGATAATTCTAATGCAGAAATACGGAAACTCGTTGAGAACTTCAGAACTACTTTAAGAAGCACTATTGACTCTGGACAACGAAAATCTATGCAGCAGGAACTTAAAATCAAAGTGCGCCAATTAAAAGATGACTGGTGGATCAGAAAATCCGAGGAATTACAGTGGCTGGCAGATACCAACCAAACTGCTAAATTCTTCGAGGGACTTAAGACTGTTTTCGGACCTCAGACCCGAATGACCGCCCCAGTGTACTCGCGGGATAAGACCAACAGGCTGACTGATCCCGCTGAAGTTCTCCTTCGTTGGGCTGAGCATTTTAATGAAGTGCTCAATCCCGGTATTCAAGGAGAAGGAGTGGATCTACAATATCTTGACGCCCTTGAGAACCTGCCTGTCGCGTCGGAGTTGGATGAGCCACCATCATTTGCAGAATTTATTTCCGCGATAAGTCGTTTGAAAAACGGCAAGTCACCAGGTGCAGATAGTCTTCCTTCAGAAGTTTTCAAATATGGAGGGCCAAACATTAAATCGAGACTGTTTGCCCTAATTCAACAAATTTGGGTTAATGAGCTTGTTCCACAAAATTGGAAAGATGCTACTATTGTTAAACTATACAAAGGCAAAGGAGACCTCTCAGATTGCAGCTCATTTAGAGGAATTGCTCTGCTCTCAGTGGCTGGCAAAATCCTGGCGCATATCATCAACAAGCGTCTGTGTACACTAGCTGAGAGCTTCCTTCCCGATACCCAGTGTGGGTTCAGACCAAATCGAGGGACGGTTGACGCCATCTTTGTTCTCAAACAATTACAAGAAAAAAGCCTTGAGCATCACCGTGACCTTTACATGTGTTTTGTGGACCTGGAAAAGGCCTTTGATCGCGTACCAAGATCTGCCCTCTGGACTGTACTCGAGAAATATGGCTGTTCTGTGAAGTTCGTAAATTTAGTGCGTCAATTTCATGAAGGCATGATGGCCCGTGTACGCCACGAAAACGACTTTACAGAACAGTTTAATGTAACAAGCGGAGTGAAACAAGGCTGTGTAATGGCTCCAACCCTATTTGCTATATACTTTGCTGCGGTTATGAAGGATGCCCTTAGAAACTGCAATGGTACTGTTTCATTAAATGTTCGCATGGACAAGAGTGTACTTGACCTTACCCGTTTCAGAGCAAAACATAAAGTCCAGCAGACCTCTGTACTGGAAATTCTTTATGCAGACGATGTTTGCCTTATGGCTGACAGTATGGAGAATTTGCAAAGATACGTCGACAATTTAGATGACTCCTGTCGAAAATTCGGCCTTGTAATCAGCGCGTCGAAAACTCAGATTCTGAAACAGCCCGCAAGGGGAAAATCTGCTAGTGATACTGCTGTCTACTTAGGTGGAAAAAAACTAGGTGAAGTCAATACCTTCCGGTATTTAGGAAGTCTAGTTCGTAGCGACAATCGTCTCGGGTCTGACAAATCTGCGCGAATCGCCAATGCCGCTGCTGCTTTTGGTAAACTGAACCAAAGAGTATGGAAGTCTCACGACCTAAAGCTCCACACAAAACTTGCTGTCTATACAGCAATTATACTACCTCTGCTTCTGTATGCTTCGGAGACATGGTGTCTGTACAAGGGTGACATCAGACGTCTTGACGTCTTTCACATGAGGTGTCTCCGTGCCATCCTTCGTTTGAAATGGCAGGATCGTGTCTCTAACTCTGAAGTTCTTCGTCGGACTAAAATGACCGGTATGGAGAGTCTGCTAATGAAGTGTCAACTTCGCTGGTCTGGACACTTAGTGCGTATGGACTCCTCAAGGCTGCCAAAGTCAGTATTTTATTCAGAGCTTAGCTCAGGAAAGCGCAAACCCGGAGGACAATATTTACGCTACAAAGATGTTCTGAAACGCCACCTAACTTCCTGTGGAATATCTTGCGATTCTTGGGAGGAGCTTGCTACTCAGAGACCGGAGTGGCGTAATGCTGTCAAAATGGGCATTAATAATTTTGAGCGCGCCCGCGTCGAACATCTTGACGCCAAACGCCAGCATCTGAAAACTCGACCCAAGCCCTCCTATAACTACACATATAATGATAGCGGGCAGCTACACTGCGCTCTCTGTGACCGAATATTTAAAACCAAATTCGGTTTTGCGAGTCACATTCGCGCTCACGATCGTCGAATTAATTGTTAAAAGCAGTGTGTCGCCGTCGACGGATACGTCTGGGAGGACATCATCATCATCATAAATAGCAGAGGTTACTATGATAGTGGTAAGATAATATCCTATAGTGGTTGGTAGTGGAGATATTGAAATCAGTCTCGTATTGAACATAAAATTGTATGGCGATTGTTTTGAATAAAATGACTCGCCTGCCGGAGGGGCGAGCGACGCGAGCGGCCAAAGCAAGGTCGTTTAGGCATTCGATTGCTACCAGACCGGCCGCCCGCTAGTCACATTTCAAACACGATAGCAAGAAGCCGCGTGCGCCGGAACACGGCATTCCTTGCTTACGCACACGTGTAATTTTGCGTTTCGGGTGTTATTCTCAGATTTATGACGCGTTTAACCAGTGAAGTGTTTGATAAGACGCGACCATCCACGGTTTTTGTGCGCGTTGGGTACTATTCCCCGATATAGGGACTCAATAACGTGTGACCTTACGAAGGTTGTGTGCACACCGGGTGTTATTCAGCCGATATAGTGAAGTGTATACTCAGGGAGAAACAGACATTACGTGTCCGTGGAAGAGTGCAGAGGCGAGCCAACGGTTTCGGGAATCGGCCTAGTACATACAAGCACACACACACGTACACATATACACGCAGTGACTCACGAGGCCGGACCACATGCCAACCAAACGCCGGGGCGTCGGGCCCAGGTCCCGGAGGTTGTTTCATCCGTCCGCACGTTTGCGCGGAACAGCGATTATACTTTATGCCATTCAGGACGTGGATAAAGTGGACATTAGTATTTTTTAGACACGATAAAGTCTTATCAGATACTGATCCGCCATATATGTTATCAGCATCGTTTTAGATATCAGTGTCATTGTAATATGTTGTTTAGGTAGGTGCATGCAGTGTGGTATCCGGCTGAGTAGAATAGACCACCCTCATTTTCTCATCGAGATATCGTAAAAGGCGACTAAGGTAAGTTGACCCACCGTGTGGTATCCGGTTGAGTAAAATAGACCACCCTCTTTCTTATCGAGGGGTCGTAAAAGGCGACTAAGGTAACTTGACATCAGGCAGACGGCCGGTCGTAAAATACGTAGCCAAATCATGTGACAACATGTTTATAACATGTTGTCACATGATTAACGACTAAGATAAGTTGACCTGCCGTGTGGTATCCGTTTGAGTAGAATAGACCACCCTCTTTGTTACCGAGGGGTCGTAAAATTTGTAACATGTTGTGCCGACCCCACTTAGAGTGAGATAAGGGCAGTAGGATGATGATGTTGCTTAGGTAGGTGCATGCCTACCCAAATTAAGTGTTTTGTGTAATTTTACACAAATATGATAAATAACACAACATACAATATTGTATATGAAAGATAAAGTACGTATAAATGTATAGACTCCGTAACGACTTAACCGATTTTAATGAAATTTTATCTCAATCTTTAGATTGTCCCAGCAGATAATCTTGTAAAGTTTGGTTGCGATCTGAGCATTTTTTGACCTAACAAAGGTTGTTTTGTTTCGAGAGGAACTCGAAACCAGATGAGCCACAGCAACACGTGGCCGCACCGCTTGTAAATTATACAACAAATTAAAGAAATCCACCCGTGCTTTGTTTTTATACCATTAGTAAAATACAACAGCGATAGAATGTAAAGTGGTAATACACCCGCACAATTTTCTTCGAAGACAAGTTAATTTGGTAGAACAATAAGGATTACGTAAAGTTTGTACGTGAACTGAATGTCAAGGAGTCTCATCATAATAAAGTTATATTATCGTGTTGAGAAACGAAATTTGAACAGATGAAAGCCAGATGTTACCTCGGAGTTTATAAAATATTTAAGAAAATAATAGAAACAGATTGTATTGAATGTCACGATAACTTGAATGTAATTTGCAAATTAAACATTATCATCCTCCTGCCCTTATCGCACTCTTAAGTGGGGTCGTACAACCTGCCTGACGTCAACTTACCTTACTCGTATCTTACGACCCTTCGGTAAGAAAGAGAGTGGTCTAGTCTACTCAACCGCATACCACACGGTGGGTCCACTTAACATAGTCGCCTACTATGACCGCTCGGTAAGAAAGAGGGTGGGCTATTCTACTCAGCCGGATACCACACGGCAGGTCGACTTACCTTAGTCGTCTTTTACGACACCTCGGTAAGAAATAAGGGTGGCCTGTTCTACCCAGCCGGATACCACACGGCATAATTTGAAAATTAAATATCCTTAAATTTTGGCACAGTGTAGTTTCATGTATCCTTTTTCTTGTTCGATCAATTGATGGAAGTCCACTGTTGGACATAGGCCTCTTCATGGTATCTCCACACCATACGATCCTGTGCCGCTAGGATCCAGCAGCTCGCTGCGATCTTTTTGAAGTCGTCAGACCATCTCGTAGGGGGTCTGCCCACACTGCGTTTTTCGGTGCGGGAATGCCATTCCAACACCTTAATTCTCTCGCACTATATGCCCTGCCCATCGCCACTTCAGCGCCGCGACTCGTTGAGCTATATCGCGATGACTTTGGATCTCCTACGTATCTCCTCATTTCTGATTTGATCACGTAGAGATACGACGAGCATAGCTCGCTCCATCGCCCATGGAGTGACTCTGGGCTTTCTTAAAAGGTCCAGAGTTTCAGGTATCCAAAATTATTTAAATTTCCTTAAGTGTTTAATGTTATTTTAACCTGTATTACTGTGGTTTTCATCTCTGGATAAAGACTAAAATATCTAGTAAAGTAACGGCCTGTTACTATGCCAATGCTGAGTATAGGCCTCCTCTCTCTGTTTTTGGAGAGAAGGGTTGAAGCTAAGACCTACCATGCTGCTCTAATGCGGATTGGTTGATTACACATATCCCCAGAATTCTCTAAATAAGCAGGTTTCCTCCCGATGTTTTCCTTCACCCAAAAGCGTGTGAAAAATTTTAATTATCAATAAGACACATGAGATTTAACATTTTATTGGTGCTTGCGCAGAGTTTTAACCCCTGGTCCCCTCGAAAGAGGCACACGGTCGCAACGCTAGGCTATCACTACTTAAATATCTAATATCTTGTAGTAAGTAGTTTAAATTTACAAATGGATCATTAAAACTGTCCTATCGATACGATAAAGGTCAAAATTAGTGACAAATTAAGGTGCCAAAGTTATAGTATATAGTTATATTATAATATAGTTATATTTTAACTAGCTGTGCCAACAACGGCTCCGCCCGCGTGGAATTTTAGAAATTTTGAACATAAAAGTAGTTATTGTGGGTTAACCGTGAGAGATAGAAACATGCTATTGCGGACTTTTTTGTAGTATTTTTATAAATCTACAATTCTCTTCTACATTATATTAGAGTATCTCAGCTGGTTTATGCAGCGCACGTGACTAAAGCTCCCAGCAAGCAAGTTTTTTAACAACTGCGCGATCTTCAGCCCAATTACACAATTCCGATATGTACGATTTACTTAAACCATCCGGAAGTATTGTACTATCTTTTGGTGAAAACTGCACAAAATTCCATACAGACGGACAGCTTTTTGGGACTTTGCAATAGATATAGTAAATTTCTGACAATACTTACTGTTTTTCCTTCCTTTGTTGCCGCTTTTTCTTGAAAGCTCTCTTAACTCTTAGAAGAAGGAACGCGGCCCGATCTATCGTCAACACGGATGGCCGTTTCGTGGCACTAGGCTCGTCCATTCCCTCTTCTTCGTCACCTAGTTCATCGCACAACTTCAGGCCGAGCCATCGTTGCTTTGACGTAGTCCTCGTTGTGACGTCAAATATTTCACACGCAATAACTTACAGATTTAATCCGCGCGATAATCGCATACTGATTTTAACTTCTGTTTATTAATCACGTCTGCGAAATATCGTTTATTATTGCCAAAAAATTTACTTTTACTGTTCACCGTCAGTTCTTTTCGGTCACTATTTGGTTACCTGCAACAAATGAAATTCATTGTAATAAACTTATATACGTAGATTAAATAAGTCAACATTTAAGTAAATTATCCATAACCTTATTATAAATGCGCAATTCTGTATGTCTATCACGATTTCACTATTAGCCGCAATATTGATTAGATTGTGTATAATACTTACTAACTTTTATACAGGGCTAACATATAATGTAGAAAATATCTCGAATTATACATTAACAACATTCATATAATTGAGAATTCTTTAACGTTTAAATTGACACAACATCGAGGATACAAGTTATTTACAAATAAAGGCATTTCTACATCATCATCATCATCATCATTCTACTGCCCTTATCCCACTCTAAGTGGGGTCGGCACAACATGTTTAGGTATGTTGACACATGATTTGGCTACGTATTTTACGACAGGCCGCCTGACTGACGTCAATTTACCTTAGTCGCCTATAACGACACCTCGGTGAGAAATGAGGGTAGTCTATTCTATGCAGCCGGATACCACACGGCATAAATGAAGGCGTTTCTAGATCACTGTAAATAGTGATATACAGAGTAGTAAGTAGTAATATCAAGTAGCGGCCTGTTACAATCCCACTGCTGGGCATAGCTCTCCTCTCTCCGTTTCTGGAGAGAAGGGTTGGAGCTAAGACCTACCACGCTGCTCCAATGCGGATTGGTAGGTTACACATATCTCCAGAATTCTCTAGAGATATGCAGGTTCCTCACGATGTTTTTATTCACCGAAAAGCGTGTGATAAATTGCAATTATCAATTAGACACATAAATTTTTACGGAAAAACTCATTGGTGCCTGCTCGGAGTTTGAACTCGTGACCACCTCGAAACAGTCGCAGGATCCCATAAGTCGTAATCATGATAGATAATAGCGCACGTAGTACGTGTCTTGTGAGGTGTTGTCTTAAGAAAATGCCTTTCTCATGCCGGAAAACCGCATTGGCAGATTCCTAACGGGGTTGTCGATCTCATAAAAGTCGCGACGGGCCATTGTATCCAAGCGACATATAATTATGTGGTGATAAAATCTCTCAGTGTTCTATATCCAATAATAATACCCTCTTAACGTGTTTCTTAAATGCATATAAAATCAATTCAAACGCAAATGTAGAATGTCTAGAAGTATTTTGATAATTTACATTTGTTTTTGGGGCTCTGTTGATAACTATAAAAAACAATTACTGGACAGCTTAAACGAGTCCAGTAAACCCTAAAATTTCTTGTAATGTATTATGTAGTATAGTACGCGGCAATAAATAACACATCGAGGCTCAGAGAAAGAAATCGGCTAGATTCTGCATCATAGAGCATTTTCTCAGTCGCACAGACTGACGAACCCGTGTGTGACAGTGACAGAGCTCTACAAAACCGAATTGGCCGGCTGTTTCGTTCTAAGTTCTCGATGTGCATTTTTTATTGCCGGTTACTATAGATAATTTTGTTCTCACTATACTTCTTCGCTGTCTTAAAAAATGTATTAGTTATAAGTGGAAACAAATTTTGGTCTATAAATTTGTTATAACTTACTATATTTAATTTCAATTAGTACTGTTCGTTTCCCAAATACTAATACGATAAAAATAAAATAAAATAATTTTTATTGTATAAATGTATCATCATCGCTAATACAGAAGTAATAATAAAATTATTTTACTATAATACGGGATTAAGTAGATAGAATTATAGCAAAATAATTTTATTATTACTCTTGCATTATGGATCTCCGCAAAGTAGCGCCTAATTCTATAAATCATCATCAATAACTTATTCCACTACCTATAATAGGAAACTTTTCTTAAAAGGTTAACGAACTTATATTTTCTCGCTTGTTTTACCATTTTGTGAAGGAGCTAACATAATGTAGTCGCACACCTTTTTTCACTTTATACCATTAACAGGATGAACTGCAAAACACTTTTTTCAAATATAACCTCAGAAAAATTCTCATGAATTTTCTTCGGTATAAATAATTCCGACCGCAGCACTTTGACGTTATACAAAAAGCTTTGAAATAATAAGACTAACCCGCGTATGAATATTTTCTTATGGCAACCAATTTTCTACCAAGATGATATCAGCTTGGTGCGTTTGATACCGTGAAATTATAAATGCAACAAGATAGTGATGAAAGTTCATATAATATAGCAGTGGGTAAGCTGCTTGCCTTCAGCTTCACGGGTCGCGGCTTCGATTCCCGCCGAGGGCTAACATTTTCTATAAACAATTTGTTGGCTCTTCGAGCCTGGATGTACATTTGTATTTAAGTATGTATTTCAAATTATATATGTAGTATATAGATATACTACAGTTGTCCGTCACTCATAACACAAGTATTAAGTTACTTTGGGGACGGACGACCGTGTGTGCAAGTGTCCTATATATTTATTTATTTAAATAAATAAATAAAACAGTAGATATGGTTAGAGTGAAAGAAAATGAAATATATTAAAATTTCCTACAAAGGCGTATTTGAGTAATTTTTGTAATAGTTTGATGTGATCGTATCTCGTTTGACGAGATATGTCCAACGGTAGTCAACTTCACGTTCATTTCCAGCCAAATATGAAGTCGTAAAATATCAAGCCCGACTAGTGCTTTTATTACGGGTTTTATGGTAAGAGGTGCGTATAAATGACTGCGGAAACTAACGCCCATACCTCACACGCGCATGCATTAATCTAATATGAGACGTATAAAATGTTCTTCCTATTCAATATTTCTTAGATATTACGCCTATATAATTCTGATTTTATGCTCCGACACGTATATGAAAAAAAATTTAATTTGAATTTGTATACGTAAAACTCTAATTATTAAGGCGCCGTGTGGTATCTGGCTGAGTAGAATAAACCACCCTTATTGCTTACCGAGGTATCGTAAAAGGAGACTAAAGTAGGTGCCGTATGGTATCCGGCTGAGTAGAAAAGACCACCCTTATTACTTACCGAGGTGTAGTAAAAGGCGACTAAGGTAAGTTAACCCGCCGTGTGGTATCCGGCTGAGTAGAATATACCACTCTCAACTCGAATCGACAGGACTGGACTTCCCGGATCCGCTCCTCCGAAAGTACTTAAGTAAGCTTGTTACAAGCACTTTTGAGTCGTCAAGGATCAATTAGATTTAATAAGCTACACTGGTTCGGAATGTTGCTCTCACCGAGAAGAACCAGCAAGAAACTCGGCGGTCTTTTAAACATTTAAATTTACATTATTTAATTGCAGTCTTGTGTGGAACTGAAAGGATTTTTAAATTCAAGCATTTTTATCATTCAAATAATCCTCAATTGTGCCTTACGTATAAGCATAGTTCGTACACTTAATTTAAACTTTTCTGTAGATAAGTCTAATATAGATTTCTCTAAGTATACATGCTGATAACTTCAGTTACGAAACTTCAAAAAAGATTTCACGCTATTGAACAGACACTTGATTGATTAGACTAGCATTTGGTTGACATCAGATTACGTGTTTTTGCAGCGAAGATGGATTTTCTTCATCTTATGAACAAAGTTACGGATTTAACCCTGAATCCAAGCAAACGAACAAAGTAGTTTAGACGAAAAAATGGGAAATAAATGCTAGCAGATTAGCTAGCAGATATCTGATATAAATATTCCTGCTGACAGTAATAACAAGAGACCTAACAAACCGTTATAACCATTTGGTTGATTGAGCATTTGGTGCTTACCCACGCTTAAAAATAAGAAAGTTTTTATATCGTAACTCAAACTTGAACTTGGATGTATTAGATCTTATTTTGGTTTAAAATACATTGTTACGGGTGGATATTAACAATATTTGAACTGAAAACTTATTTTATTTAAAACAATGTGTAATGTAACTAAAAAAATACTTTGGTCCTTTGAACCGGATTCGTCTCTAAACATTTATAATTTTGGCGAAAAATATACAAAAAGTTTTTCAATTTATATCAAAACAAAATCCAACTAATTTAATTACTGTGAAGTTCTAGCAATAACGATGAAATTTGACACTGGGCCAATATGTAGGATTTTTTTAAAAATATTTGGGAAAAGAAATCACAATTGAAGGTATTTTAAAACTAAACGAACAAAGTCGCGGCTATATCTAGTCCTTTATAAAGAACTAGCTTTTAAACGCAACTTCGATCGCGTGGACTGCAGTCTTATTATTTGATTGAACATTAATACTTATATTACTTATGGTTAAAGTGAGTTCACCTTAAAAGCTAGACATATGCTGTCGCGGATATTCAATTGGAACTTTTAGAGGGGAACAATTTAGTAGTACATGATTTTTTAATTACTTTCACCGTTTACATAGCGCACGCAAGGAAAGCTTCAAATTTTCTCATTTCCGCAATATTTTTGATTGCTGCTCCTCTTTTATTCATCTTAGCGTAATGTAATATAGTCTATAGACTTCCTCGATAAATGGACTATATTGCACTAAAATAATTTTTCAATTCGGTCCAGTAATTCCTGATATTAGCGCGTTCAAACAAATAAACAAACAAACAAACAAACAAACAAACAAACAAACAAAAACAAACAAACAAAAAAAACAAACAAACTCTTTAGCCTTATACATTAGTATTGATAACAAAAAAAATTCAACATCAATAAGGAATCGTATCGTATCACGAATGATGTAATGGTGTCTATTGTACATCGATTTGCATTCTGTTTCTACGTGACCGGATAACTTTTGAGAGGATTACAAAGTTTAATTAGAGTTGAAACGACGGACGATGTTATGATTGAATTGATTATTAGTTATCTCGTAATATTGAAGCGAAAACAGATAGAAAATGAAGAGGGCAATTTTGTGAAGATTTAATAACGTGATTGATTGATGTTTCTAAGGAAATTACAGTTAATTGATCCAAATATAAGGTTTATACTAAATTCAAGCTATATATATAGAAAGCCTATTATACTATTGAAGATTACCTAGACGATAAGAATGCGGATATAGCTCCTCTTTAACCCTGTACAAGACATTAATAACTATATGTAACTAGTGATAAGAATTATTGTTTGAAAAGAGCTACCGTCGGTTTTCTTGCTGGTTCTTCTCGGTAGGAACAGCTTTCCGAACCAGTAGTAGATGTTGACGATAAAAAAGCACTTGTTTACAAGTTTACTTGAATAAAGAACAATTTGAATTTGTTTTTGAATTATTATTTACTTATTAATTTACGTAAATTATAGTAGTATTAATTACGTACGTTTGATGATGTCCAGCTTGACTTGTGAGTGAGTGTAGTCAGTTTTCGTTTCACCTTCACCGTTTTTTACCAGGTTTTTTTAACCGTGCGTTAAAAATCCGTCGAAATGATACAAATGGGTATCCAGGTATCTGTTCACATGACAGCGCAATTAAAACGCGACGTATTTTTATCGCGCAGTGTTCAATTTTAGGCGTTAGGGCGGAGAGCGTTAAGCCTTCCAAAACTTCTTATAACGCCTATTGCGGAATTTAAACGCGGCGTATTTTATACGCCCGTGCGTACGAGGGGTTCTTCTTCTTCTTCTTCTTGCGGGCTATTTACCGCACTTAGTCACTGTAAGGCGACCATTGTACGTGAGGGTAAAAGGGCTGGTTGGAATAACCAGCCCTTGTACCCTCACGTACAAGCTCCTTCCAGAAGCCGAGAACCCTGCCGTACGAGGGGTTAGTGTTAGCCTGCTGGAGATGATTACATCTAAATGTTCTTTTTTAAACAACTTAGTAACCTTCTCATTTATCTATCTGGTAACTTTCATACGTAAATAATAATAAATACAAGTTTACGTACATATCTACGTAAACTTGTTACCGAAATTCAGCTTATCAGTGAATTTACCCAAGATTATCACTGTGGATCATCTGGGATTAAGACATATCTTAAATAACCATATCATAGATTTAATTAAGATATTACTATCATCGAGTTTAGGTTAATATTGCGTGTACGTAAACGACTGTTTCAGTTAAGCGAGATCAACGTGAAACAATTACAAACGGTAATATTGCTTTTGTTTGGTTGGTTTGGAGGTTGTTTATTATATTTTTTCTTCACAATTTTTAACATGTAATCTGCGAAGAAAATTTTGTATATTATCAATTTATTACCAGTATTTCCTCTTACGAAGTTTTTATTGTACTCTTGGAGGTGTCATTGTGCTAAGTAGGTTCGCGAACCTTCCTTCTGTTCAAGACCTTTGACTTTAAAATATACTATGAACTTCCGCTTTGACATATGGATAATACCTAACTTCTTATTTTAGAGGTTTTACAAGATTCAGATTTGTAGAATTTGCGAAAATATTTTTTTAAAATTTTTACTAACGATTTATTAATGAAGTTTTGAGTATTAATGAAGTAAGCGATTTTGTCGTGGAGTCTATCTCCTGATGATGCTTCGGTTGTGGGGCGTAACGATTGTTGAGTTTGTGATAGTGAACATGTGTAGTGCTTGTGTATTGTGGTAGAAGTGACGGAGGTTTGTGCATGTGTTTTTACGAATCCTGCACGTATCGGGTATTAAAATACGGATAGTCCACTATACATTTAACACTATATATATTTTCTATTTACTGTATCGCGGATTATAGCAAAATAATTTTATTACTTTTGTCGGTTTATGTGTCTGTTACGCTTTATAGGAAAATCGGTTTGAGCGAGGATGAATTTTAAACCGATTTAAAGCTATATAAGACAATATCTAGAAAGAAAGAAAGAAATAAATTTTTCTAAGACCAAAATACAAAAAAAAGAAATACAAAAGAAAAGATAACAAATAAAATGATGCAGAAACTATAAAAGAACTGAGGCTATAGGATTCTTACTGGGAGCTAAGATCTATATTATTCATTATATATATTTATATTTTTTTATTATATATATCTATATATTATATATAGGTACTACTATATATTATTTATGTATTGTTTTGTGTATATGTACTCATTTTATAAAGCACCACCTACCTGTTTTTCCCGGTATTAATAGATTCTCTAGCCCAAAGGTTGCCTGGAAGAAATCGCTAATAAGCGATAAGGCCGCCTTATTGTAGCACTTAGTTTAAGCTATTTTGTTATTTATTTACTTTTTGTTAAATTTTTATGTGGTGCAATAAAGTATATTGTATTGTATTGTATTGTAAGATAGTTCAAACTATTTCTACTTTATCTTTGCTTTAATTGTGCGTGGCTTTATAAAGTTTTCTTATAAACACAATAGAGTTCTGACCCGGATTATCGGCTCGACTGAGCTTGGATTAGCCACACTCCTACGTACATCCCAAGAGGGTAAACTATAATAGACTTAATTACATGAGGATCCTCAATACAAAAGTTTCATCTACGTTAAACTAACGCTGAGATAGATTTTCTTTTGAAGACTTAAGAAAGGCTTAACTACTATAGCAGTTTATTAAAGCTGACCACATTCATTCATTCATACATTCAGCTGACCAGACTCTAGTGAATTGTGATAGCCCAGCGGTAAGACCGTGCAATTCTAGACGCGACTATGGGTTTGAACCACGGGAATGCACAAATAAGTTTTTTGATTAAAACTTGTGACTAATCGCAATTTATTACACATGAGGAAACAACATGAAGAAACCTGCATATCTCTAGAGGATTCTAGAGATATGTGTAACCTAACAATCGCATTGGAGCAGAGTGGTAGGAGTTAGCTCCATATCCTTAGTCTATGCCCAGCAGTAGAATAAACAATAACAACAAAATAAATAAAACAAAAGAATAGTAACAGGCCGTTATTTTTTCAGATTCTAGTATAAAGTGTTATTAAAAATTAACATAATCGAAAGAAAGCTGATGATTCCAAATTGTTGAATTCGTGAATGTCGATTTTAGCATCAAAATTATATGAATTTGTGTATTCATACAATATTTCTAATATGATTGTCCAGTACTTTCCCAAAGCTAAACAAAGTCTTCGCTTCTTTGTAAAGAATGATTCAAGTTAACACTTCCTACGCTGTACCAAAGAGGATTCCTAGGTAATACAATTCCTAAGAATTCTCGAGATATATACAGATTTCCTAAAGATGTTTATCATCATCTCAAAGCCCGTAATAAATTTGCAAATATTAACTAAGTAAATTAGTAAATGTGCCCGGAATAATGCTTGGTAAGATTATCACGCTGCCTGATTTTTACCCGTAAAATTAGACCTATGGCATTAAAATATAGATAATGCATTTCTGATCTGCTAACAAAATACCATACAACCGTAGTTTCATCATGACTATGATTCAAATCAAACCAAATCAAAAATAATCTTTATTCAAGTAGGTTTTTTACAAACACTTTTGAATTATCAAGAATCAATTAGATTTAATAAGCTACACTGGTTCGGAATGTTGCCCTTACCGAGAAGAACCAGCAACAAACTCGGCGGTCTTTTAAACATTTAAATTTCTAAAACATGTTGTCACATGACTGGACTACGTATTTAACGACCGACCGCCTGCCTGACGTCAACTATCTTTAGTCGTAGTTTACGACACCTTGGTAAGAAAGAGGGTGGTCTATTTTACTCAGCCAGATACAACCACGACATAAGTCGCTGTGTGCACATTATTAATAATAATAAATAAGTAAAGTAACAGCCTGCTAATATCCCACTGCTGGGAATAGGCCTCCTCTCTCCGTTTATTGGAGAGAAGGATTGGAGCTAAGACCTACCACGTTGCTTCAATGCGGATTGGTATTTACACATATCTCTAGAATTCTCTAGAGATATGCAAGTTTCCACACGATGTTTTCCTTCACCGAAAAGCGTGTGATAAATTGTAAATATCAATTAGACACATAAGTATTAATAGAAACACTCATTGGTGCCTGCCCGGGTTTGAACCCATGTTCGTCTCTAGAGAGTCGCACGGTCTCACCGTTGGGCTATCACAGCTTATTACATTATTTATCATACATATTACAAATTAATGTGATAACGTAATTTAGGTAATGTTTTAATTCAATGACGTGCTAATGTTACCGTGACAAATAAATTCATTGACCTCCACTTTCATCCTTTATGTTGAAATATATGTAGGTGTACATTTCTAACGACATTGATCATGGAAAATTATCAACGATTATCCAACGATAGTCTAGACATCGAAATTGACACCGCCAGACGTCTTTAAGTACGAAAAATCATACAATATCAGTTATATTTCGAATGAAATTATCCCAATTAGATTTGTTTTATCAATAGTTTTTGGTTAGTTAGACTTCATTCTTACCGTTGATGTCCTGGAGTTCTAGACGGTGAATATAATCTTACGACTATCTTAAAAGGTTTATTGACTCTGGATTATCATAAAATTTAATTTCATTCCTTATAGAACTTTTTGAATTACGCGGTTATTTGTCATGAGGAAATCCTTTATGGGTATTGCAAACTGCGGGGGAGATATTTGGATAATGAAAAAATTTTCGTATTACAAAAAAGAGCCATACGTGGCATCTACAATTTAAGTCCGCGTGATTCCCTGCGAGAGAAATTTAAGGAAACAGGTATTCTAACATTTGCTTCACAGTATATTTTTAATAACGTAATTTTTGTACATAAAAATATAAAGAATTATAAAACGATAGGTGATGTATATAATAGACAAAGTAGGAACCGACATAAGCTTGCGACTCCTGCTTTGCGCCTAGCAAAAGTACGTAAATCGTTTGTGGGTTTGGGTATAAGATTCTATAATAAAATTCCGAAATCAATTTTGGTCATGCCATTACAGCAGTTTAAAAACACTGTTAAAAAGAGGCTGATACAGAAAGCCATACTGTTGAAGATTAATTAGATGATAAGGATGTGTGGATATAGGTGCACTTCTACCCTGTACAAGACAGATATACACAAATGTAACTAGTTCTAAGATTTATATTTTAAAAAGAGCAACCTCCGAGTTTCTTGCTGGCTCTTCTCGGCAGGAACAGCTTTCCGAACCAGCAGTAAAGTTGACGATTCAAAAGCACTTGTTTACAAGTTTACTTGAATAAAGAATATTTTGATTTGATTTGATTTGATACCGGATTAATCAGAGACTAACACAGCATAGGGTTCTACCCTTCTCTATGGTGATGCAGGACAGTGAAAGCTAAGCAATCTGTACCATGGCCGGCTTGACTCCTGGCTTGGAAATTGTAGACCTCCAACTTGTTAACTGACGATCACATCAAATTCGATGAAAATTATACATAGGCTGCTTTTTTTATAGCTAAAACGCCCCATTTGCTAAGTACCTACCATTGACTAAGTAAGGAGTGTTTTTTTTACTGTACTTTCATAAACATGTGAGTTCCAAAAGTAATAATATAATTATTTTGCTATAATTCACGATACAGTAAATAAAAAATATATATAGTGCTAAATGGCTTTGCCATTTTGTCGTGGAGTCTATCTCCTGATGATGCTTCGGTTGCGGGGCGGAACATTTGTTGAGTTTGTGATAGTGAACGTGTGTAGTGCTTGTGTATTGTTGTGGCAGTGGTGGAGGTTTGTGCATCTGTTTTTACGAATCCTGCATGTAAGGGGTATGAAAAAACGGATAGTCCACTATACATTTAGCACTGTATATATTTTCTATTTACTGTATCGCGGATTATAGCAAAATAATTTTATTATTACTTTTGTATTATGGATGTCCGCAAAGTAACGCCTAATTCTATAAATCATGTGAGTTCCCTCATTATGTCACTATTCTGTCGGCATAAACCTAGCAAAAAATCGCCATGAACGAAGTGTGGGATAAACTATACATATTATGGCTAAATAAAAAGGTAAGGATTCATTACTATACCTTACTAACGCTTATTGGAATGCTTTTAACACGATATAATCAGCCCTACGACTCAGACTCAGAAAGATCATTAGTTCGACCACATATAAAACCGAGTAAAAGCGTATTTAATTTCAATTAAATTAATCATAACTACTAATTCATATATTACTAGCTAACTCGGTAGACGTTGTTTTACCATATGTGTTTTACCGTTTATAGTAAATTTTTAGTACATGTTTATCATCATCCTCCTGCCCTTATCCCACTCTAAGTAGGGTTACACACAACACGTTACAAACATGTTGTCAAATGTTCCGGCTATGTATTTTTCGACCGGCCGCCTGCCTGACGTCAACTTACCTTAGTCGCACTCTACGACTCCTCGGTAAGAAAGAGGGTGGTCTATTCTACTCAACCAGATTCCACTCGGTGGGTCAACTTGCCCCAGTCGCCTTTTACGACACCTCGGTAAGAAATGAGGGTGGTCTATTCTAGTCAGCCGAATACCACACAGCGGGTCGACTTACCTTAGTCACCTTTTACGACACCTCGGTAAGAAAATGAGGGTGGTCTATTCTACTCAGCCGGATACAATACGGCATTAAATTTACGACAGACAACTCTTAGCACTTAGGGGTACAAAAATAGATAGTAGCCGATTCTCGGATCTACTGAATATGCATATGAAATTTAATAAAAGCCGGTCAACCCGTTTCCGAGAAGTATAGTAACTAACATTGTGCTACAAGAATTTTATATATAAGATATCGTTATCAGAATCCTAGCATTAAAGCAATAGAAGATGAATGCCTTACAAAACAAGTACCTTAAAAGATATTTTCATTATTTAATTTTGGATAATTCAACACCAGAAACGAGTTAAATTATAAATTAAAAATCGGTAAAATGAACCTGTTAGCTAAAAGCCTTTTACGCGAGCTTTTTACGGTTTTCAAAGGTTTCCTGATATAAAAGCGTCTTAAAAGGTTGCCAGTTGACGAACTTAAAGCGGTTTCAGCTTCTATCATCTATAGAATAGCCCTAAACGCAGAAGTCTTGAGAGTTTTCTATAATATCTTATGTGCCTAAATAATATCTATAATTTATTTATTTAGTGAAAAAAAATTTTTTTTTTTAATTTATGTCAGTGTAGGAAATCGCGTGGAAACCTGCATATCTTTTAAGAATAGGTACGTTTTCCGCGATCCCTTGTTTTTAATAATGTATATATATTTTTATAAGAATTTTTAAGCCACACGTACATAGTAACACACACGTACTACATATACAAATATATAATATTAATATAATAATATCGAATATCGAATATATCATACTGGTGACGCTTGGCATTACTGACTACGAGACAGTTCTTAACTAATGCAGTGAAAATGCTTTCTGTATCAGCCACTTTTTAACAGTGTTTTTAACTGCTGTAATGGTATGGCCAAAATTGATTTCGGAATTTTATTGTAAAATCTTATACCCAAACCCACAAACGTTTTACGTTTACTTTTGCTAGGCGCAAAGCAGGAGTCGCAAGCTTATATCGGTTCCTACTTTGTCTATTATACATCACCTATCGTTTTATAATTCTTTATATTTTTATGTACAAAAATATGTAATTTTTGTTTAAAATATACTGTGAAGCAAACGTAAGAATACTTATTTCCTTAAACTTCTCTTGCAGACTATAATTTTCATGTATTTATATTTATTCCAAAAGAAGTTTAATGATAAATTGATAAAAATAGTTTACTTGAATAAAGAATATTTCGACTTCACTGTGCGCTTCAACAACTTTTAAATGACGAATAAATTTAATTATTCCAATGAATTTCTTGGATAATTCTTCAGTTAATTTTCCGTGTCCTACCACCTTGTATTTCTTATCTCACTTTAAATGTTGCAAGTTTTTACATTTAAAACGCTACCAGAAAAAAAAGTAGAACAAAGTAGTTCCCAGGCGATTTATGACCTTACTTAGTTGCTAAAGCTCCTTGTTTTGTAGAATGTTTCTTGTATAATAGGTTTGCTGCGTGCAATTTAATGGCATACATTATTTTATGTTTACAGAGTGTTGAAGCTTATTGTATAACTTTGTTATTGTTGTCGATAAAAAAATCGCCATGATTATTGGTGCAGCATTTAGCAAGGTGAACATTATTCCGCTTAAAAAGGTTATGAAGTGAGCGCACAAAACACCAAAAAACCAACAACACACTACGCAAACATCACTCACATTTACTACGACAATCTTAAAGATCGTTTCACCCCGAAACTGAAGCATCATCAGATGTACAAAATAATCTAAAAAAAAAGAAGATAGAAGAAAAAAGTTTTGCGAAATATAACTGAGGTATGAGAACGGTTTTGGCTTTCTACGTTTAGGTATTACATAGATTTTCTTAAAACGCGGAAACTTTTGTACTATGGAATTGGAATAGTAACGTAAATGATGATGATCATTCTCCTGCCCTTATCCCACTGTAAGTGGGGTCGGCACAACATGTTACAAACATGTTGTCACTTCATTTGGCTACGTATTTTACGACCGGCCGTCTGCCTGACGTCAACTTACTTTAATCGCCTTTACGACACCTCGGTAAGAAATGAGAGTAACGCCCGCTTCTATAAATAATTATTTCTATTATCAAGTGTATTGAACAGCCTGTTAGTATACTGCTAGTTAAGTCTCTTTATTTGAAAATAAGGATTGAAACTTAGATCCACTAAGCTGCCTCACTAAAAGTAGGCGGGTTACATATATTCAAAGAATTCGCTTTTCAGGTGTTAATCTTAGGATGTTTTCCTACACTATTTCATTCTATAACGATTCTATATAAACGACAAATATCTTTTTTTTTAAATTATAACCTATCCGGGAAGCTTAAATCATACGCTATCCTGTTTGAAATTAATGTATCATCATTAAATAACCACGTTCAAATAAGGTTAAAAATTATTGATTTATCTATACTTATTAAAAAACAAAGTCCCAAAAAGTTGTCTGTCTGTATATAATCGATTTTCTCAAAATCTACTGAACGGATTCAATGTACGGTTTTCACCAAAAGATAGAAAGTGCAATACTTCCGGATGGTTTAGATAAATAGTACATATCGGTATTATGTAAATTGTTTTGTAGAGATCGCCCAGTTGGTAAAAAACTCGCTTGCTGGGAGCTTTAGTCGCATGTGCCGCCTACAGAGATACACTAAAGCAATATACTACAAAAAAGTGCGCGAGAGCATGTCTCTATCTCTTATGGTTAACTCACAATAACTATTTTTATGTTAAAAATTCGAATTCTAAAAAAAAATTGTGACACGTTGATTTTCACGCGGGCGAAGCCGCTGGCACAGCTAGTTTGTTTATAAACCATAAAAAAACCTAAGAAAAACATTATTATGAAAAAAAATTTACAAATTTCAATTTATTCCTTTGACAGAGATCTCTTCCAGCTAAATTAAAAAATGAGACAATTTATAGTAAATCAGTTTTGCTATATAGAAAACAAAAATTAATTAACTAAATCTATGCATATTTAACTGAAACTTAGATTGTCGCAAAAACATCTAAACCTTTTTTTTATCAAATAGGTTGTCAATATTAATGTTAATATTTCTATTCATAATCTATGTATATTGATATTCGAAAATCATTTATTAATACGTCCCATTTATGGATATGTATGTAAACAATATCAAATTGTATACAACATACGTAGTTATTCATTCTACACGAACTGCTCAGAGAAATAGCCCCTCAGAATCCGACGTGACCCTATTTGAACTGACATTTTATCAAACGAGCTTAACTCTTGAATTATCTAACCTTCGTAATCAATGACGGCAAATCTATTCAATTCCCTGAAGTGATTCCTTGTTGAAAGTCCGTCAGATGACATTTGTAAGCGATGATCGGGGCTTTAGGTAATGTAACAGCCTTTTATTATCCCACTGCTGGGCCAACCCTCTCCCTCTCCGTTTTTGAATTGATTGGAGCTAAGATCTACCACAGTGCTCCAATGCGGATTGGTAGGTTACACAATCCAGAGTTTTCTTAAGATATGCAGGTTTCCTCACAATATTTTCCTTCACCGAAAAGCGTGTGATGAATTGCAATCGTCAATTTAACAAATAAGTTTTAATAGAAAAACTCATTGGTGCCTGATCTGGTTTTGAACTCATGATCGTCTCTAGAGAAGACGCACGGTCTCACCGCTGGGCTATCACTGCTTTAGGTATGTTAATATAATAGTGTATAATTGGGACATATTTAATATTATTTGTAGTATTTAAACGCTTAAGTTGATCCAAACAAAGTCTAAAGTCTATGGTCTAAGTACCTGAAGATGCAATTCAAAAACACAGAAATAATGTCGCATTTATAATACTAGTAAGATATGGAAATGGATATATCACACGCTTAGTATAAAACTGACAAAATTTAAAATTAGGCTTAATTGAGTTAGATACGTTGTAATCCATATTTCTATGTCATCTCAGACATCACGCTACAATTATAAAAAATATTGTTTTCTTGCTTTGATGCCGTGTGGTATCTGGCTGAGTAGAATATACCAACCTCATTTCTTACCGTGGTGTCGTAAAAGACGACTAAGGTAAGTCGACCCGCCGTGTGGTATCTGGCTGAGTAGAATAGACCACCCTCATTTCTTACCAAGGTGTCGTCAAAGGCGACTAAGGTAAGTTGACCTGCCGTGTGGTATCTGGCTGAGTAGAATAGACCACCCTCATTTCTTACCGAGGTGTCGTAAAAGACGACTAAGGTAAGTTGACCCGCCGTGTAGTTTCCAGCTGAGTAGAATAGACCACCCTCATTTCTTACCGAGGTGTCGTAAAAGACGACTAAGGTAAGTCGACCCGCCGTGTGGTATCTGGCTGAGTAGAATAGACCACCCTTATTTCTTATCGAGGTGTCGTAAATGACGACTAAGGTAAGTTGACCCGCCGTGTGGTATCCGGTTGAGTAGAATAGACCACCCTCTTTCTTACCGAGGTCTCGTAAAAGGCGACTAAGGTAAGCTGACAACGTAGCCAAATCATGTTACAACGTGTTAGTGAGGCAGGGCAGGAGGATGATGATTATTTTCTTGCTCTTGCAAATTATAGATGTCTTTAACACATACAAGTTTTGTAGGCGCTACTCTGCGCTTTATTGAAATTCTGTGTCAATTTACAATTTTCTGAATTCGGTCTCTTTAATACAAAGTGTGCTATATATAACACCTAACAATTTACCAACACAATACATACTGAAGCGATGACAGCGCTCTGTTTCGTTTATTGTTCTCAGTCAGAGATGAATATACTTGTACCAACGTCAGCTGGAAATAACAGTTCTCAACTAGGATCACGGCATCCATTTGCTGTAAGCGGTTTATCTCGAGAACAATTGACTCAGATGGATGTGTTCTGGGAATTATGACATTTTTGACGTCACTGTCGGGGTCAGCGAAAGATATTGCTTCATTCTATGATATATCCAAGCTATTTATACTGATGCTATATTTACGGACGAAAAACGAGACATTTTTGAGCATCCTTAATATTATCCTTAACAATTTATACTGATGCTATATTTACGGAAGAATAACGAGACATTGTTGAGTATTCTCCATATTATGCTTAACAATTTATACTGATGCTATATTTACGGAAGAATAACGAGACATTGTTGAGCATTCTCCATATTATCCTTAATAATTTATACTGATGCTATATTTACGGCCGAATAATGAGACATTGTTGAGCATTCTCCATATTATCCTTAACAAGTCATACTGATGCTATATTTACGGAAGAATAACGAGACATTGTTGAGCATTCTCCATATTATCCTTAATAATTTATACTGATGCTATATTTACGGCCGAATAATGAGACATTATTGAGCATTCGCCATATTATCCTTAACAATTTATACTGATGCTATATTTACGGAAGAATAACGAGACATTGTTGAGCATTCTCCATAGTATCCTTAACAATTTATACTGATGCTATATTTACGGACGAATTATGAGACATTGTTGAGCATCCTCTGTATTATTTTTTATTTACACTACCTATTCCTTTTATCAGTTAGAAGTATAAAGTTATATTTTACGATATTTATATTTTCACGTACAAGGGTTTTGTGGATTAATATACGCAGTAACACGGCGAAAAAGTAGACCAAAAATGCGATGGTTCAGTGTCATCACCAATGATATGATAAGCTGTGTTCTTCGTCTCGCACATGAAGACGTTCAAAATAGACCGAAGTGGAAGAAAAAATATAGGAAAGTGGACCCTGTTACTAGACGGGATTGACGCAAAGAAGAAGAAGGGGTTTTGTGAATTTGGATGAAAATACCTGGTGAGACGTTGGAAAACGCTTTATTCAGCTTTTCACAACAAAATTAGTACTTACAGTCTTTATGGAGTCCGTTGTGCAATAATAAAGCCGAGGTCACTATTATTTGACTTTTATTTTCGCTTCTTTATTCGCTTTTGATTGCTGTTCGCGATACGACCCCCTATAAATCGAACGAACAGGTTTCGATAATACGACTCTTTGAATGTCGTAGCGGGGATACGGAACTCGATTCGTAAACAACGTGAATGTGTTAGAGAATTAGCGTCAAGTGAATTTGCACTCTATGACATATGGATTACGAACTCTTTTTGTATGGTGGTAAACTGCCCCCTTCCAATTTGAACTGAATTAATTTTGCATTACGAACTCTTTTCGCATGCTCGTAATAATATTATATGATTAATTAAAATAGACGTAACCCCGACTATTTGTTTCGATTTGAATTATACAATATTTGTAAGATACAAAGTCCTATATAAAAAATTTAGTTATCCATACTATTAATACAAATGCTACCTATCTAAATTTCTATCTATCTGTCTGTCTGTCTGTTCGTTACACTTTAACATTTTATCTGCAAGATTGGTTACTTAAGTTAACGCAAACGAATTCACAGGTGCAGAATGTATGAAATAATAGCATTATGTCTGAGGTTCTAAAATATTTATTTGAGCGTCTTAAATGAAAAACAAAATGATATCGGTATTTTAGGTGTTACATTTGTTAGCTACGACCGGGATTCGACTCATAATTCTAACGTTCTCTCATAGAAAATGTTACCAAATAATACGTCACCAACAGATAACCGTACAACTATAACATATTGGACACGCTAAACAAGTATTGACAGGTTAATTTAATAATAATTTGGAATCATTAAGCCAGGTCGATTCTACCACCAGTTCGGAACGCTGTCCTCCACTGAGAAGAACTGGCAAGAAACTCAATGGTTGCTCTTATCGCGAATATTAACTATTTGACGTTAGATTCAAACAACACGAAATACTCAATATCGGTAACCAAATCAACACAACGTCACAGCACTTTAAAACGTATGGACAACTTGAGAGGTGGTATTGGACTGACTAAACTGTTGAATCTCGCTCGCGAACAAGACTCGGGTCACAATATTTTACCCTCATTCATTCGGTTTTATTCCTCTACCCACCAAATGACAGATAACATAATATTGTAGACAAAATACTTCCTCATTATTATTCTATGCATATTAATGTATTTATTTATAATATATAATTTATATCTGCTTATTATAATTATGTCTAACAATTATACACGTTATACCGAGTCACCGTATGATATCTGACAATATCTAACACATTTTACCTACAATCTAATGCGTAAGTATTTCAGACATTCTCAAACAAATTTGAATCGTAGAAACAAATGAAATTCCGGTCTCGAAGTGGCGAAGTTTGCGCCATTTTACCTTTTACTTCAGTTTCGAGAATATGCGACACCTGTGACGTGATATATCAAACACTTGACGATGACTTGTTTTATGTTATCAAATCCCGTTAAATTCTATCTATATAGTACTTGTATAAAGTAGGTATTATATTTGACTATAATTATTAAACCGAAAACTTAAAGTTAGTCAAAAATAACAAGTTTTGGTTATATCAGCTTATTATGTTTAAAGTAAAGTAAAAAGTAAGTAAAAGTAAAGAAAAGTAGCGGCCTGTTACAATCCCACTGCTTGGAATAGGCCTCCTCTCTCCGTTTCTGGAGAGAAGGGTTGGAGCTAAGACCTACAACGCTGCTCCAATGCGGATTGGTAGGTTACACATATCTCCAGAATTCTCTAGAGATATGCAGGTTTCCTCACGATGTTTTCCTTCACCAAAAAGCGTGTGATAAATTGCAATTATCAATTAGACACATGAGTTTTAATGTGACAACAACAAAAAAGTAAGTACTTTTGTTAAAAGACCCAAAACTTCGAAGTTATAAGTTTCTTAAAAATAATAAGATTATCGTTATTATCGTTATCGTTATCAAATTTTTTTGCGGTCTACAAATGTTAACATCAATGAACGAAAAGTTTATAAAAATCACAAAGCTATTTAACAACTCAAATATAAAGCGTTGATATACATAGCAAATTCGCTTCTACACTTATTATAAAACAAAGTCCCAAAAAGCTGTCTGTCTGTATGTAATCGATTTTCTCAAAATGTACTGAACGGATTTTTGCACGGTTTTCACCAAAAGATACTGAACTACTTCCAGATTGTTTAAGTAAATATGGTTGTAACGGTTATCCGACAATTAATACTATTATCTTCAAAATTTCGAAAATTCCGGAAAAGTTTCGTAAATCAGTAAATTCAACGCTGGCGAAGCCGTTGTTAGCACAGCTAGTTAATAAATAAGATAAGAAGATTCTGTAATGAACTAAAATTCCGCATTTAATTTTACTTTTGCCATTACTTCAGTTTCAAAACACTGTTGATACGCAAGCCTACTATAATAATGTTGAGGATTACCTAGATGAGAATAATTTTATTTAATGTCGCTGTAAGTTTTCCTGTCAAATCATCATCCTCCTGCCCTTATCCCATCCTAAGTGGGGTCAGCATAACATGTTACAAACATGTTGTCACATGATTTGGCTACGTATTGCACGACCGGCCGTCTGCCTGACATCAACTTACCTTAGTCGTATTAATATACGACTAAGGTAAGTACACCACCTCGGTAAAAAAGAGGATTGTCTATTCTACTCTACCGGATACCACACGGTGGTCAACTTAACTTAATCGTCTTTTACGACACCTAAGTAAGAAATGAGGGTGGTCTATTCTATTCAGCCGGATACCACACGGGGTGTTGACTTACCTTAGTAGCCTTTTACGACACCTCGGTAAGAAATGAGGGTGGTCTATTCTACTCAGCCAGTCAGAATAAAATATAGCTGCTCTTCGACCCTGTATAAGATAGTATTAACTCAATGTAACTAGTTATAAGAATTATATTTTGAAAAGAACAACTGCTGAGTTATTTGCTGGCTCTTCTCGGTAGGAACAGCTTTCCGAACCAGCAGTAGAGTTGTTGATACAAAAGCACTTGTTTACAAGATTATTTAAAAAGAGTATATACTAATATAGAAGAATATTTTCAATTTTAATTAGTATTTTAAATGTAAAGAAAAATATCAAACACGAGAGTAATCGCGAATAAACACTAGTTTTAAAATAATAGCAATAAATTCATTTTATTAAAAGACATTTATGAGCCCATCTCTAGAAGATTGAGGATGGCATCAGCATCGTCTATCGCATCTATCTAATGAGAGTGACATCACCCTGGCTCGTGCGAGGCCGTATTATGCAAATAATATATCAATACAAGTGGGTTAACGTCGATATAAAATCTGACTTGTTTAGTTTTACTTTGTCCCTAGCTATTGTCCTGAATCCAGAATAATATTATGTCTACGATAGTCCTTTTGTCGTACGCAAATCGTTTGTACTCGAGTTTTTGTAAATGATTCTATAATAAAAGTAGTAGTAAAGTAAAGTAAAGTGGCGGCCTGTTACAATCCCACTGCTGGGAATAGGCCTCCTCTCTCCGTTTCTGGAGAGACGGGTTGGAGCTAAAACCTACCACGCTGCTCCAATGCGGATTGGTAGGTCACACATATCTCCAGAATTCTCTAGAGCTTCATGTAGAGATGCAGGTTTCCTCACGATGTTTTCCTTCACCGAAAAGCGTGTGATAAATTGCAATTGCAATAAACACATGAGTTTTAATAGAAAAACTCATTGGTGCCTGGCCGGGTTTGAACTCGTGTTCCCCTCGAAAGAGTCGCACGGTCTCACCACTGGGCTATCATAGCTCTATAATAAAAACCCACTATATATTTTAGTATTGAAATGACACTGTTAATATATAGACACCGGTGATGCTCACGTCTAATTTTATCGGGTTAGCCCGACTAGTTCCGAGCCCATCTGGGGCACTTATTCATGAGTTTTTTACTTAAAAAAGAAGAACTAGCTTGAAAAAAGACGGTTTAATAATCCTCAAGCGTATAATAGCTTTTTCCGTGTTTTGATGCGGAATTTTATTCCAGAATCTTTTACAAAAATCCACATACGGTTTCTCTGTTGTAAGGTGCAAAGCAGGGGCCACTTATGTTAGTGCCTACATTGTCTATAATACGCTTAATATTTTAGAGCAACTTGAAATCATTAAACATAACGCATTGCGCTTTGCATTCTCGCATTTCTATTTTGTCGTGGAGCCTATCCTCCTGATGATGCTTCGGTTTCGATCGTCGACATTTTGGTGGTGGTTGTGTGTGCTGCTTGTGTGCATTGTTGCTGGTGGAGGCGCCTTGGGGTGAGTTGGGTGGCTTGTCCTGCATGTGTAAGGTGCGTAAATTTTACCTGCTTCATACACATTAGCTTTGCATGTATTCACTTAACCCGTGCGGATTATAGCAAGGTAGTTCTGTTATAGTACATGTATCATGCAGGTAATGAAAGCGCAGCTTTTGCATTTAAACTGCTGATTTTATGCACAGAATAAATATCTACAATAAAGCAACCGTGTTTAAGGACATGATATTTAACAATAGTAAAGAAAATGTCGTTAGAAACTTTTATCTTGTCAGGGTATCGAAAGTTTCAGAAAATTTATGCAGCATTGCACTTGTTATCGAGCGTGAAAGCACTTAATGGAAACTTGATAGAATGTGACGCAAGCGACTTTCTGTTCGATAAAAATTCTTGACTTCGCATTTTACTGGCACTTTTATGTTTAGTTCATTCGACGACATACGATAGTGCTATTATCACCTTTTATTCCTCATCATTTTTTACGTGCAAGATATTTTTTGCTACTTGTGGATTGGATTTTATGGAATTAGACATTTGTCAATATCGATGGGACTAATCCTAAGGATAGTGTCAAAGTAACGATTGCTTCTATAAATTGGATATTTCCTACTTTGTACAAAGCTTTAAGCTGTCGTATGTTATTAATTAAATATGAATGCTAGGATTGATTTTTTTTTTCTAACTGAATTTCACAGTGGCAAACACCATGTTACTCCTATTTGTATTTACAGGTTACATTTATCATTATAGATATTTAATTTTTTATCCACCTAATAAGCTTACCTGAAATATAAATGAATTAAAAAAATAAGGTTTCAAACTAACAACCCCTATAAATGGTCACTGTTCGAACAATGCAAATTCAGTGATAATATCGTCCGTCAATCAAATTAAATTCAATGATTGAATTGTTGATCAAATGTGATGCAATCATTAATTTTCAATTTTTCACACGACGAGGGTGGAAACGTGATTAATTCCTGGCAATTTGTCTATAATTTAGTATAGTTGTTTTAATGTCGCCAATTTACTCTTAGAAATGATCTAATTCGTATAAGTTAAGTTGTGACCGTCGAACAGCGAGACTTTGTGATTCCATTGGCGGGATTTCGGGTTCAAACTCAAGGCAGTCACCAATGAGGAATTAATCACTCATTTTTGGCAAAGAAAACATCGCCTGGAAACCTGCATATGTCTATAACTTTCTGAGTAAATAATATATGTGACCTTTCTCCCAAAACAGAAAAGAAGGAAATACTACGTTCATGAACATGAGAATGACGTGAACATGAAATTTACGTTTAGATCAAAACCTTCAGATTTATATTTTAAATATTCAGAGTGAAAGTGACATGAAGTTCAAAAATCAGTTTTTGTGCTATTTACTATAGTATTCCTGTATTATTAGCTGTGATTGCCCAGCGGTGAAAGCGTGCGACTCTCTGGAGACGACCACAGGGTCAAACCCCGGTCTAATTGATAATTACAATTTATCACACGCTTTTCGGTGAAGGAAAACATCGTGAGGAAACCTGCATATCTCTAGAGTTCTAAGCATATGTCTAACCTACACAATCCGCATTGGAGCACCGTGGTAGGTATTAGCTTCAATCATTTTCTCTAAAAACGGAGAGAAGAGGACTAAGCCCAGCAGTGGGATATTAACAGACCGTTACTTTACTATAGTATTCCAATTTAGCGCAGATACCAGATAGGATACCCTTGTCATCTTTATTGAGGCGTGTGACACAAATTAACTAGCACCAACGTGGTTGCCTTTTTTGCAATCTATTTTCGATTGCTCGGAGTCTAGTTTCTGGTTTTTTTTCACTCTTTTTGAACAAGCCGCCCAAAGCTTGCAATACGCCAAGCCGTTCCAAATGAAAGTAATTGCCTTTACACCCTCACCTATCGGCGGTTACTTTTTGGACAGCAAATTCGAGGATATCCGTCAAGCGCAATTTTATATGTGAGAATATATGGGTTTAGAATTATTCTGTTAAGTAATAGCCAGTTGCTATCAATATCGTATCCATAATTAATGTATAGACCGGCTTTACTCACGTCTTATTATATCGACTACTTTCAAGGCAGTCTGGGGTGCGTGTTATCGCGATGCCAACGCCGCATAAAGACGTCATGAATAAGGGCTCCAGATGTGCTTGAAACTAGGCTCACCCGATATAATAAGACGTGAGTATATTCGTGTTCCATACATTAAATATCTAGTCCACTAAAGTCATTCCTAGTCCTTCTTCTTTGGAGAGAAGGATTGCATAACGATAAACGGCTTCACAACAGCATATTCGTACATTCTAATTCTTTTTCATCACATACGGATCTGAAATGTCGTCGGTAATTATGGGCCTCATAAGAAAACTCAGAATCGCTTAGCGGGCGATGGAGCGAGCTATGCTTGTAGTATCTTTACGTGATCAAATCAGAAATGAGGAGATCCGTAAAAGAACCAAAGTCACCGATATAGCACAGCATGTCGCGTAGCAGAAGTAGCGATGGTCGGTACACATAGTATCAAAATGCTCAAAACACTCTTATATACCTGCTCGAAATTTAACCACAATAACCCCTCATTATTATGATTATTATTCCCTATATTAGTACATAATGCCATACCGTATTCTTAAAACATACTGTGATGGTCTTGTATTTAATAAATTATTGTATTACCCTTTGTGGTATCCGGCTGAATAGAATAGACCACTCTAATTACTTGCCAAGATGTCGTAAAAGACGACTAAGGTAAGTTGACGTCAGGCAGGGGGCCGGTCATAAAATAACTAGCCAAAACATGTAACAACAAGTTGTGCGAAGCCCACTTAGAGTGGAATAAAGACAGGGGAAATGATGATAATGAAATTCTTATATTACCTGAAATATTACCACCTAAAATAGCTTCATTATTCAGTTTATTCTTCACAACTTAGGAATAACACTTTGTATTTTAAAAGTAGGTAATTGGTTTTAGTTCTTTTATAGTTTTCTTTATCTCGATGAAAGCTTGGCCTTTGACCAGCATCTCATTAAAAGTTAAACAGTACTATTCTTAAAAGCAAAGCATGGAAAATATTACCGCCGCACTCAACTATTCATAAAGCGTATTTATAATTTTTGAAATATATTGTATAACGATTTTATAATTGATTAAATCAATTATAAACGTTATACACAAAACTTAATAGTTAAGTATCCTTCTAGTATATCTTTTTATATCATAAGATAATTACACGCTCTTCCGTGCCCAAAGCCACCCGGACCTTAAATACGAGTACTTGTGTTAAAGGCGAAAGACAATCCGGAAGTAGGTATAAACATGTGTAATTTGAAATAAATAGTTTAATACATCCGTGTGGTATCTGGTTGAGTAGAATAGACCATCCTCTTTCTCACCGAGGGGCCGTCGACTAAGGTAAGTTGACGTTAGGCAAGCGGCCGGTCGTAAAATACATAGCCGAATCATGTGACAACATGTTTTAAAATGTTGTACGAACCCCACTTAGAGTGAGATAACGGCAGGAGGATGATGAGTTTAATAAATCCAGACTTGAGGAACTACGAATTTTTTTTGGAAATTTTGGGACAAGATTCTGTTTGCCACCTAAGCCAACGCGTTACACATATCAGTTTTTATCCTTGGATATTTTTAATACTGGTAGAAATGCCCGTTACGCATCATTGACAACAGCTCTCGGCGGGATAAACAAAAACCCCTGTTAGTATATTCAAAATAAGACAGGAAACCTCTACATTTATAAGGTTAGCCCGATATACAAACATTCACACTTGCTAACCGCCGACCGCCAATATATCAAGGAAAGTAATTGCAAGACCGGGTAAGACCTTTTCGGTTTTTTGTCAATGCCAGTTCGGACCTTCGACTCCGTATTTATTGCTTCTTACCCGTTTCTTATATTTGTAATATTATCCGTTGATCTTTACACAATCAACGTGTAACAATAATTATATCAAACGCTAAAAAAAAGTAGAAAAGTGACGGTCTTTTTATTATAACACTGTTAGGCACAGGCCTTTTATTATTGAAGAGCCTTCTCTTCCAACCAATCACCTAAAACTATCACGCTGCTCCCCAGATTTCTCCTTATGCAGGTTTCCTGTTGCCTTTACTGAAAAGGGAGTAAAAAAGTAAAGTAACTACCTGGTACTATTCCATTGCTGGGCATAGACCTCCTCTCTCCGTTTTTGTAAAGAAGGATTGGAGCTAAGACCTACCACGCTGCTCCAATGCAGATTGGTAGGTTACACATATCAACAGAATTCTCTAGAGATATAAGGTTTCCTGACGGTGGTTTTCTTCAGCGAAAAGCGTGTCATAAATTCCTAATATTAATTAGATGCATAAGTTTTATAAGAATAACTCATGGGTGCCTCCTCGGGTTAGAAACCGTGACCCTCTCAAGTGTGTCGCATGGTCTCAACGCTGACTTAACAAAGTTATGATAGAAAAGTAATAATACAATTATTTTGCTGTAATCCGCGAAAACGTAAATAGGAAAAATATATAATGCTAAATGTAGAGTAGACTATTCGAATTCATACCAGAAAAACGCAGGATTCGCAAAAACATGCACAAACCTCCATCATCACTACCACAATACACAAGCAAAGCTTTGCGATTTTTTTGTGGTGTCCGATAATGCTTCGGTTGCGGGGCGAAACGATTGTTGAGTTTGTGATAGTGAACGTGTGTAGTGCTTGTATATTATGGTGGTGGTGGTGGTGGCTTGTGCATGTGTTTATACGAATCCTGCATGTGTCGGCTATGGAAACAAGTAGCTTACTCTACATTTCGCATTATATATATATTTACTTTGTCGCGGATTATAGCAAAATAATTTTATTTTTACTTTCGTATTATGGATCTCCGCAAAGTAACGCTTCATCATCATTCTCATGCCCTTATCCCACTCTAAGTGGAGTCTTCACAACATGTTACAAATATGTTGTCACATGATTTGGCTACGTATTTTACGACCGGCCGCCTGCCTGACGTCAACTTACCTTAGTCGCCTTTTACGACACCTCGGTAAAAACGAAAGGTGGTCTACTCTATTCTGCCGGATACCACATGACGTTCCGCAAAGTAACGCTTAATTCTATAAATTAGTTATTATAGAATTTTTTCTATAATGCGCGTATAACAAACGCGGATTCGGAAACTCGAATCATAACTTTTGTACTATGGAACTCCGCAAAATGGCGTCACTTTCCTTTACTTCTATAAATATCTATAATATCTTCTTAATCTACCGTTTCAGAAGTCTGCACAGTATTACCATGCTAACTTGTCTGCACCACTTCTTAACTGAATTTCAGACACGTAAAGTAAACTTCACTAAACTTAGCTTTTAACTTACAACCTAGCTTTAGTTTGGAACTTAAACGACCGTACGTGACTTCCTTAATGATGTTATATGCCTATGCCTATAAGTTAAATGTCTATGGATTTTGAGCTAAATCGCACAGAGTTTTAGCGAAATTTATTTTGATTTTAATCTGTTTGAATTGATGTTCTTAAGTCGATTCCCTTTTTTGTTCTGTTAATATAATAGTGAAAATAATTTAGTATTTTGATGACATTATAAAAATAAATTGACTGAAACAGAGAAAGTATTATAAAAGTAGCCTATGATAGCGTAGTGGTTTCACCGTGCAACTCTTTCGAGAGTCGTCACAGGCTCAAACCCCGAAGAATAACTTAGTAAAAACTTATGCGTGTGATTAATATTTGCAATTTATTACATGCTTTTCGGAGAAGGAAAACTTCTTTGGGGAAAAATGCACATCTTTAGACAATAACGTATGGTTAGACAATAAATGCGCATTAGAACACCGTGGTGAGTTTTAGCTCTAACCCTTCACTCTAAAAATGGAGAGAGGAAGCGCACGTCCGGCAGTAGGAGGCTGTTACTTAAACAAAGTAGTTTAAAAAAAACTTATTGCTAACTTCCGGGAGCTTAACTATCGCCTTGAGGTACAATTAGTGCAGTAGAAAAGATAAAAAAAACAAAAGAATATCGAACTATCCGTTCATATATTTTATTTCGTTTGTAACTTTTGAACAAGTTTTACTTGCGGGTAAATTTACCACCCTCGTGGGATAGCTTGTTTCGAAGTCAATTCCGAAAGGTATGATTGCGAGTAAAATGTCCAAGTTCTCTCAAGCTTTAGGATAGTCCGAGAATTCAGTATCTATTATAAAATTACTATAATTAATAGTTTTATCCCACTTAGTATAGTATAGTATTATATTACTGAAGAAAAAGTCTGTGCCTATTCTGAATATTTTTTTATATAGTGAATTGTTTTTAACACTCACTAATACCATCACTAGAGTCACTTCATTTTATCCATCGCACTAATGGGGAGCGATTACTATATAAAAATTTCAGCCCCTATGATGGCAATCTTAGCGATAATTATTGAACAGTAGGCCTACCATGAACTTTTAGAAAACGATTCAATTCAAAGTCAGTACCTAAACTCAACCGCTCTCTTTTCGCACCATGAAGTGTGGATTACATCGGGGTCGTAATGTTTGAAAAGGATAACGTTATATGAACTATAGATAACTCTGTCTCCTTTACTCAAATGTTTTAGGGCGCATCCCGAACGCTCATTCGGTAACGACTTAAAATGTGCGTCTTTAAGACGTCATGGTATGAAAAAGCAAAACAATTTAGTTAATGTCTTCAATTGAGTCGCAATAAGAGTTCATGATACGCCTGCAGGTCACTTTTAATGTTTACTTTTCTTTTTCAACTTCTGCAAGTATATTACGTTAAGTCCTGTTTTCGAATTCCCATACAGCTATGCAATCTTAATAAAGCGTTTGGCTACAGCTGCTCCTTTAGATGTTTATGGTGATTTCCTACCTTGTAAGAGGTCTACTAATGCCACATTTTTTTTATTAAAAACATAGTATTGTAGATACACATAGTTAACAAGTGTTTTTATTATTTTGTTTGATATTGTAGGTTTGATATGATAACTTTATATTAACGATTACAAATATACTTACTATAACAAATTTTTTTTTTAATATTCTATCCAAATTACATCTGTGAGCATAATAAATAGTAAAGTTTTGAGTTTTCAATTTTCAATTTCTCAAATTGACACCTTTACAATCAATTCAATAATTAATGAATATATTCAATTTAATCAAATATTTACAAGAAATATTTTTCAAAATAAGATCTTGACAAAGTAATTTGGTACCTGGTCACCCTATTTATGACAGTTTCTTCTTCTCTCTTAGGATTTGTTACAATATCGGATTAAAAATGTTCCACGTGTTAGATATTGTCAGATATCATGCGGTGACTCGGTATAACGTGTCTAATTGTTAGACATAATTATAATAATCAGATATAAATTATATATTATAAATAAATACATTAATATGCATAGAATAATAATGAGGAAATATTTTGTCTACAATATTATGTTGTCATTTGGTGGGTAGAGGAATAAAACCGAATGAATGAGGGTAAAATATTGTGACCCGAGTCTTGTTCGCGAGCGACATTCAACAGTTTAGTCAGTCCAATACCACCTCTCAAGGTGTCCATACGTTTTGCTGTGACGTCTTAATGTTGATTTAGTTACCGATATTGAGTATTTCGTGTTGTTAGAATCTAACGTCAAATAGTTAATATTCGTGATAAGAGCAACCATTGAGTTTCTTGCCAGTTCTTCTCAGTGGATGACAGACAGCGTTCCGAACTGGTGGTAGAATCGTCCTGGCTTAATGATTCCAAATTATTATGAACTTAATCAGTCAATACTTGTTTAGCGTGTTCCATAATTTATAGTTGTACGGTTATCTCTTGTTGACGTATTATTTGGTAACATTTTCTATGAGAGAACGTTAGAATTATGAGTCGAATTCCGGCCGTAGCTAACACACCAAACCGAAAAAAATTAAAGAATTCATATACGCTTTTACTTTTTATGATATATAAATAATTTGCGTTATATCCATACGATTTTAATCAAACACAAAGAAATAACAATTGTATTTTTATAGCTACATATTAAATTTCTTGCTAGTTCTACTCGGTGTAGGACAATATTCCGAACTGGTCTCAAAAATTTAATTAATATCAGAAGTGGGATTATATTATATTGAGCATTAAATAATTACTAATGTACTTATTGAATCTCTATAATAAACAACAAGTCATAATTACGAAGTTTTTATTTTTATAATTATCGCGAGAGTTTGCATCTAATAAGCGAGCTATAAATTGCGCTAATTTGCACCAGGTCAATGAACCCAATTAAACGGGAATTCTAATTAAATTATGCTCGACACTAGAAATCTTTTAAAAAACAGTCTGAACTATATAAAAAAATTAAGTGCTCTCTCTATAAAAAAGAGTAACGTAACGGTCTTTTAATATCCCACTGCTGGGAATAGGTCTCTCCGTTTTTTGGAGAGAAGGATTGGAACTAAGACCTACCACGCCGAGAGGATCTATGTCCATAAGTAAGATAGTAACAGGCCGCTGCTACAATTTTTTATTCCTTTTTTAAACGCAGCAGATAGAACTGTCGTGTGCAGCAACTCAAGAATTAAATTTTTTAAATTGTGCAAATTCAAAATATTCTTTATTCAAGCAAACTTGTAAACAAGTGCTTTTGAATCGTCAACATCTACTGCTGGTTCGGAAATCTGTTCCTACCGAGAAGAACCAGCAAGAAACTCGGCGGTTGCTCTTTACAAAGAATAATTCTTATAACTAGTTACACATAGTTATGAATGTCTTGTACAGGATAGAAGAGTAGCTATATGCACGCATTCTTATCGTCTAAGTAATCCTCAATGGTATAGTAGGCTTTCTGTATAAACCTTTTTAACAGTGGTTTTAAACTGCTGTAATGATAAAGTTAGTGATTGGGGAATTTTTATATAGAATCATAAGATTCTTTGGATATAAATCCAAACCCAGAAACGACTTATGAACTTTATTTAGCAAGGCGCAAAGCAGGAACCACAAGGTTATGTTGGTCCCTACTTTGTCTATTATACACATCGCCAATCATTTTTTAAAGTTAATCGTTTTTAAGTTTGTTGTAAAGAAAGTATCCTTGATTGAAAATTGGTGAAGAAAAATCGCGATAAAATTAGTATATATAAGATGAAACTAAACAAAAGTTCTACTTATCATTCCGCACTGGAGCAAAAGCGTAGGTTTAATCTCCATAATTGTCCCATCACAGAGAAACGAGGCGAAGGTCGTTATGAGCAATTTTGCGAACTTGGCCTATATTGCAGTAAGATAAAGTCGAAAAAATCTGCAACGTTTAATTAAGTAGAGATAACGACTAATTGTACCATAGTATGTGTCACTCAGCGGATAATTGGCTATCTACGCTTGGAATATCTCTACGTAATCAAATTAGAAATGAAGAGATTTGTAGATAAACCAGAGTGAAGAGACCTGCGACAAGTTGTGGACGTCCTTCGGTTGAAAAAGAAGTACCATGATCAAAATCAAAATCAAAAAATATTTATTTCCTTCACAAATTCTTATAAAAATTATAAACAAAATCTGGAACCGTCCACTATAATGACTATTAATTCTACTAGTAACAGGAGGCCCGCTCTTCCATAACATTTCATACATGATAATGTATGAAATATATTGGTGAGTTCGTACATGTATTAAGTGTGTGTATGTGAGAATGTAGTGTGTGAGTGTAGTGTTTGTGTGGGTGAGTGTGTAGTGTGTGTGTGTGAGTGTAGTGGGAGTGTGTGTGAGTATAGTGTGTGTGTGTAAGTGAGAGTGTAGTGTGTGTATGTGTGAGTGTAGCTCATGCATCCGTGTGCTTATTGCATACGTTTGTTTGTGCGCGTGAGTGTGTGCACGCATGTATGAATACGTATCTGAGTTTTGATACCAATGCTTCTGTATCATCATAATTTGTGGCCATTTTAACACGAGTTCTTTACATTTATAGTAGTATATATATGATATATATATATATGAGCTGTGATAGCCCAGCGGTGAGACCGTGCGACTCTTTCGCTCGGGGAACAGCGAAAGGGGAACTCGAGTTCAAACCCGGGCAGGCAACAATGAGTTTTTCTATTTAAACTCATGTGTCTAATTGATAATTGCAATTAACCACACGCTTTTCTGCGAAGGAAAACATCGTGAGGAAACCTGCATATCTCTAGAGAATTCTGGAGATATGTGTAACCTACCAATCCGCATTGGAGCAGCGTGGTAGGTCTTAGCTCCAACCCTTCTCTCCAGAAACGGAGAGAGGAGGCCTATTCCCAGCAGTGGGATTGTAATAGGTGGCTTCTTTACTTTTCTACTTTTATGGAATATATAATCAATATTTTATTTAGATAGTATTATATAGTATAATAGCAACCATGTATATAAAATAGAAACGTGGATTGATAAAAATGGCTAGCTCGATAAATATCTCAATCCAGACATAATTTAACAAAATATACTACTTATATATATACTTTTACAGGCGCTTGGAAATAAAATGAACTAACAAAAACACTGTCACACCTCAGAATATTCGGTTTTGACATCAAATATTCGCTAAGTTAATTTACATGGGGTCGATTTGCTGTAGTAGATATGGAGAGTATTCATCATTTTATATGACAGGCCACTTTTAATCATAGCGCTTCCCCGTGAAATGGGGAAGGCCTAGTAGATCAAATGATGGATTCAAATTTTGGGACATTAAAAATGTATTGCAAAATAAAATATAAAGTGTACAAATGTTCTTCCTTCATCGTGCATGCAACAGTCATGATAGTGTTTTATAGACTTTGATTTGTTCAACATATCTTTAAATAAATTAAAGTGTCATACGATGAGTTTTTTCCCTACCACCTTGTAAGTTTATAATATTTTATATTTCTTTTTCTTTTTATAAAAAAATTTAATCCAACTTATCATCTGTATATGTTCCTTTTTTCTTAAAGTTTTTTTGTTGTGAAGACTTTATTGGTTTATGGTTTATTTTGTCTCTCTTATATTTATGTATTATGTAACTGTGTGTCTTCCTATTAAATAAATAAATAAATATTGTCAGACAAATGCAATAAGCTTTAAAACTTTTCTACTTAAAGATGTCGTGAGACTTTTAGTAAAAAATGTTCAAATATTCGTTCATTACTTATTGAGAAAATAGATCACATAAAGAGAGTTTTTGAACACTTTTATTAGACTTGTATTTGCTAATAATATTTTGAATTAAGACTTTAAGAAAAGGAGATAATTAAGGTGCCTGTCTTGATACAAATTTAATTAACATTAAATGAGATTTTATATACAACTAGCTGTGCCAGCGACTTCGCCCGCATGGAAATCACCGTGTCATAATTTTTTTCTAGATTTCAAATTTTAAACATAAAACTAGTTATTGTGAGTTAACCATAGGACATAGAGACATGCTATCGCGGACTTTTTTTAAGAAGTTTTATAGATCTACAATTCTCTAGATTACTTTAGCGTATCTCTGCTGGTTTACGCAGCGCACGCGACTAAAGCTCTCAAGTTTTTTAATAATTGCACGATCTCTTCAACACAATTTACATAATACCGATATGTACTATTCACCTAAACCATCCGGAAGTATTGCACAATCTATTGATGAAAACCGTACAAAGATCCGTTCTGTAGATTTTGAGAAAATCGATTACATACAGATAGACAGCTTTTTGGGACTTTGTTTTATAATAAGTATAGTTATAGATAATCAACCCACAACTTCAATTATTCATGTTACGTTTGAATTTCTTCATAATATCAGTACTAAACACCCCGAGTCTGTCGCGCATACGAAATCCCAACATGGTTATCTCCGTAACTTTATGCTGCGGTGTACGTGACGTGAGTCTACTGAGACGGCTCGGTCCTCCTAAATAAACCTAATTTCAAATATTAACAGGCATGTCAGGTAGGGCACAGCCACTTTTACTCAGAAAAGTCAGGATTACGTATGCTACGAAGTTTTACTTTTATCAACTTTTCTTTACTTATACAGTTTTATATGCTTACAATATTTACAAACTTTTACAATATTTTTTGCGAAAATTCCCAAAGAGAACATATGGCGTACTAATATTTGCTCAAGTTGTCAAGTAAATTTCTTCTTACTTGTGTCAACTTTAGCAATAGATGATTTATAGTTTACTTTACTTTTCAAGAAACCCTCATTCGAGAACTATCGCAAATACTTGTTTGGGTCTTTTTTTTTAGTGTACGGCGTAGCTACATGTTCATTTTAATATTTCACGATTCATACTTATTTTATGCCTTGTGGTATCCGGCCAAGTAGAATAGACCACCCTCATTTCTTACCGAGGTGTCGTAAAAGGTCACTAAGGTACGTCGACCCGCCGTGTGGCATCCGGCTGAGTAGAATAGACCACCATCATTTCTTACCGAGGTGTCGTAATAGGCGACTAAGGTAAGATAACCCGGTGTCGTGGTATCCGGTTTAGTAGAATAGACCGCCCTCTTTCTTACCGAGGGGTCGTAAAATACGACTAAAGTAAGTTGACGTCAGGCAGGCGCCGATCGTAAAATACGTAGCCAAATCAATGACAATATGTTTGTAACATGTTGTGCCGACCCCACTTAAAGTGGAATAAGGGCAGTAGGACGATGATAACTTACATTATTATTACTATAAAATACTCTATTTTTTCATTTGATTTGATTTTGTGACAATTTTTTTGTAACATGTTGTGCCGACCTGTGTCCTGGGATGACTTGTGTTGAGGTTGATGACTTATTTTTATATAAATTGATACAGTATGTTTCAAATACAACCTCCTTCAAATAGTTAGGCTTATAATATAAAAAAAACATTGCTGATGTCATTGTGTGTCGAGTTGTTAAAAAAAATGGGCCGACTTTTGAGGAAATTTCTTCTTATTTATTGATTAAGTGTAAAGGAAAAATATCGTTATAAAATATACGGGTTACATCGCGATAAAATTGAGTCACCTTTTTTCTCTGCTTGCGAGTTGTTTTCCGCACTTAGACACTGTATGACGACCATTGTGCGTGATGGAGTTACCTTTTTGTAAGGGTTTGAAGTTTCGGCAGAGTTGCATCCACCATGGTTACGACCTGACTGACTCTAGGCAATAAAACCAATAATTCATTAAGCTTAATTTTTCCTTAAGTGGGGAATATAATTTCGTGCTACCTTAGTGCATCTATTTCATTAAATTAAAAGGAAAATATGATAGTTTTATTATAAATCATAGATCAGTTGAAACTCAAGTAATGTTTCAAATCAGTTTGCAAATTATAATATTAATTTAAATACAAATTAGGGGCTTGAGAAATTATCACAAAATACACCTTCGGCCTTTACAATAATAAAAAATTAAATATCAGAACAAAAACAGAATATTCAATGGTATTTATATTCAAATATAATATTCAAAACAAAATAATGGGGGACTTCATATCTTTCAACAAACACCATAAAGCTTACGCATACGCACTCTTGTAAGTGAGAGTGTAACAATAAATAATGAGAGGGGAAAATGAAAATGAAAAATGGGGGGGTGAAACTCGTATACTTACCTTTGTCTAATCACATAGCTAGATACAGTCTCATTTGCTGTCTGTATAATAAATCTATGCAAGGTCTTAAAACATTATTATGTGACTTATCAGATATATATAATGACTACTCATTTCGAACACGTCAGTTATTATAGAAGGCTATATAATAAATATAAGCTAAAATATAAGCTGTGATAGCCCAGCGGTGAGACCGTGCGACTCTTACGAGTGGAATACGAGTTCAAACCCGGGCAGGCAACAATGAGTTTTTCTATTAAAAACTTATGTGTCTAATTGATAATTGCAATTAATCACACGCTTTTCGGTGAAGGAAAACATCGTGAGGAAACCTGCATATCTCTAGAGAATTCTGGAGATATGTGTAACCTACCAATCCGCATTGGAGCAGCGTGGTAGGTATTAGCTCCAACCCATCTCTTCAAAAACGGAGAGAGGAGGCCTATTCCCAGCAGTGGGATTGTAAGAGGCCGCTACTTTACTTTACTATATAATAAATATCCATATATTGAAGTATGAAAAACTATCAAAATATTGAAAAGCACTGTGACATTTTAATTAATATACGGTCAGTAACAAAACAGTATTTTATGAATGCATTCGGCGCTTTATGTGAATGCAAAATAACTTTGAAACAATAACAATCTATTTTAACATTTTTAACTTTTATTATGATAATACTCATATATAAACACAATTTCAAAAATGTACGCAATAGCGGATCGATACGATCTTTCTTTTATAATAAAATTCTGCAATTCATACATCATACAGTCTACAGAAAGGTTTAAACGTAAATCATATTACAAATTATAAAATTATTTTGAATGATAAAAACGCTTGGATTTGAAGAACCTTTGAGTTTCATGCAAGACTGAGGCTTAAATCAAATTCAATACAAAATATTATTTATTCAAGTAAACTTGTACACGAGTGCTTTTGAATCGTCAAAATCTACTGCTGGTTCGGAAAGCTGTTCCTACCGAGAAGAGCCCGCAAGAAACTCGGCGGTTGCTCTTTTTAAAGAATAATTCTTATTACTGGTTACATATAGTTTGAGATTGATTGAAGATTGACCGCCGAGTTTCCTGCTGGTCGTTTCGGTATGAGCAACATTCCAAACCAGTTGTAGCTTTATTAAATCTAATTGAATCTTAACGATACAAATTGCTTGTAAGAGCTTATTTGAAAAAGTTTATTTTTAATTTGGTCTATATACATTTTATTCCAATACCGAAGTCTAATCGAAAGATAAAGTCGAGAGCATAAGTTTGTTTATAACTCCACCATCTTTCTCTATGTCACTCTCTTTAGATTGGTAGACATTATACGTTTCACAAAGTCTTTCTTATTTTGTCATTTATTCGAGCAACAATTTGTAAAGATCAAAACAAATGTATATTTGCTCAGCACACACAGGAATAAAAGAAAGAAAATAATTCAAAGAGCATCGAATTGGCCTATCGTATTTGCATGCAAAATTCGCGGCGGATATTTTTTTTTCGACATCAAAGGGAAATTTTATATTGCTATTTCCCACAGTCTTGATGATCTTTGTCGTGGATGCACAAAAAATAACATACAACTATTTATTATATCTATCCCGTTAATGCGAAGTAGCTGTGATAGCCCAGCGGTGAGACCGTACAACTCTTTCGAAAGATCACAGTTTCAAACTCCGGGCAGGTACCAATGAGTTTTTCTGTTAACATTTATGTGTCTAATTAATAATTCCAATTTATCACACGCTTTTCGGTGAAGGAAAATATCGTGAAGAAACCTGTATATCTCTAGAGAATTCTAGGGATATGAGTAACCTATCAATCCGCATTAGAGCATCATGGTAGGTCGTAGCTCCAACCCTTATCTCCAAAAAAACGGAGAGAGAAGGAGGCCAATTCCCAACAGTGGGATAGTAACAGGCCGTTACTATTACTTAAAAAAAAACAAGGAAACAAGATCAAAAATCCTAAAATACAGAATTTAAAATAAAAAATTCTATTGTTTGGCGTTGACGATGGATTCTTTGATCGATTAGTCAGCTTTCATTAAGAAAAAATAAAAGAGACATCTGTTTGACTCGATTACGAACGGTAAGGAAGTTGGAATTTTACTTGTTCTTGTCAACCCAACTTGTTGTTTATTAGCCTTTCAATCAAAACATCAAAGACTTTCAAATTATATCTTTACACGTGTTTGGAGGCAAAATCAATGGTGGGTATTGAACTAGTTTTTATATAATACTGTTAATTTGGGCAATACGGCGCGGATTTTGTTATGGAGCCTATCTCTTTATAATGCCTCCGTTACGAGGCGAAAGGATCTTAGCAAGTCGTAGTGTTTGTGTGTAGTGCTTGTATAGTCTGTTGTTGATGGAGGTGTTTTGAAATACGTGTATTAACTAATCCTGCATGTATGAGTTATGTAGACAGTTCCTGCTTCCTACACTTCGCATTATATAATTTTTCTTAAAAAACGTGAATTATAGCAAACTAATTGTGACATTACTATTGTACTGTGAAATTCCGCAAAGTAACGTCTATTTCTATGAATTATAAATTGTATCAGCTATTTTGTCGGCACATTCATATAATTTTGTATAGTATTCAATTCAATTATTCTATAAGGTATTCAAAATTGATATTGGAATTCAAAATAGCCGTTTCAAAATATTCGGATATAGCTTTGACTCTAATGAATAGAAACAGGGTTATAATAAAGTTACAAATTATGTTAGCATAAACTCAAGGATAAAATTTCATACTACTTTGACATAGCCTTTGAAAAGTGGTATCGAAAATTTCCTTTTGATTACAAATAACAACTAAATAATTTATTCTCGGTATTACGAGTACTACTTTGCTGTACCGCAATGTTGTTTAGTATAATACTAAAATTTGATAAGTATAACATCTTCATCTTTTAAGACAGGATCGTATTTCAAGACAAAGTTATGATAAATTAATGAGTCGGTAAGAACTTCTACCTCTGCCAGTCGTTTACTTTATAATTATATTTAAAAATTATAGTGAACTAGCGAGTAAAAACTGGCAACTTCTTTTGCGTGGACTGATACTCAAAAATCAGACCGATCTGGTTTTTGATTTATCGTTATCTCAAGAGCATAGTTTAATTATTTTAGTTTATAACCCGTATGGCTTACATGAAATATATATTAGCACTAGTAACCAAGAATACAAGCTAGGCTTAGTTTGGTTGCTAATGGTGACATTTAAAGTGTATTTAAGGCATCAATAAGCTTTTGTAAACATTGTATATCACAACTGTATTGAACAAAATAAATAATTTCTAATTTCTAATATTAAATTTTTCCAATAAACAAAACCGAATTATATAAAAACTTTCTTTTAAAATAACTTTTTCCACGTAAGGAAAAGAGCCTGAATTTATAACCGATTTCTTTAATTAAAGACTTAACTGTCACATACAGTGAATAAAAAACCTTGATAAATATTGATAATAGACGACGGTTCCCAATTTCCTGCTTTCCCTGTAGAAAAAAAACCTTTAATTTTTATAGCCTATATGTTAACCCGGTGTATAAGCAATAATTGTGCCAAATTTCACCTATATTGGTTCTGTGGATTGGCAGTGAAAACTTAACAGACAGACAAGATAAAGTAATTTTTAAACTGAAATAATGTTTTTAAAAAGGCCCAAAAAACAACGTGACTCTTCTACGAATACAAATGATGTAAGAAAACTATACTTTTAAAAACTAAGATCACTGAGAAAGAAGATAGTGTTTTGTACGACATTTCAGCACAATGTAAATTACGTGATATCAAAAAATTTTTTTTCTTACTGGTGTTTCATATAATCGTAGTTGCGAAATATAACAGCTGCCTTTACAAAGTACTATCTTCATCGTTCTGCCCTTATCCCACTACGTATACTAAGTGGGTCGGCGCAACATGTTAAAAACATGATGTCATATGATTTGGCTACGTATTTTACGACCAGTCGCCTGCCTGACGTCAACTTATCTTAATTGTATTTTACGACCCCCGGTAAGAAAGAGGATGGTCAAATTCAAATTTAAATTCAAAATATTCTTTATTCAAGTAAACTTGTAAACAACTGCTTTTCAATCGTCAACTTTACTGCTGGTTCGGTAAGCTGTTCCTATCGAGAAGAACCAGCAAGAAACTCGGCGGTTGCTCTTTTAAAAATATAAATCTTAAAACTAGTTACATTTATTTATTACTGTCTTGTACAGGGTATAAGTGCACTTATATCCACAAATCTTTATCATCTAAGTAATCTTCAACAGTATAGTGGGCTTTCTGTATCAGCCTCTTTTTAACAGTGTTTTTAAACTGCTGTAATGGCTTGGCCAAAATTGATTTAGGAATTTTATTATAGTATCTTATACCCAAACCCACAAACGATTTACGTACTTTTGCTAGGCGCAAAGCGGAGTCGCAAGCTTATGTCGGTTCCTACTTTGTCTATTATATACATCACCTATCGTTTTATTCTACTCAACCATCTATTCTACTCAACCGGATATCACACGGCAAGACATTGTAAATTACAATGTGATAGTAGAATATTTTTTCCCTTACTTTTGTATTATTTATTCATAGTTGCGCAATGTAACAGCTGCCTTTATAAAGCACTAATGGTTTCGATTAAAAACTTGGATACAGCGTCACTTGAAATTTTAAAATGTAGAGTTCAAATTAATATTTCAGAAGTAGCCTATTATAAATTAAACGTTTGTCAAGAAGGTTTCTTAATTACGGATATAATTCGAAGCGTTTCTTATAACAGAGTTAATATTTCAATGGTTAAATGAAACAATTAAGTGCGTTCATTCGTAATTATCCCAAACGTTTCAAGTAAACGGAAGTTTAATATCAAAATCGAGGTGGTGTGACCTAGTTTAGAGTACTTTCTTCTTTCTCAAGCGATGGAAGTCCGAACGGAAGACATAAGTCTCTTCATGGGATCTCCACAACACACGATCTTGTACCGCCTGAATCCAGCAGCTCCCGGCGACCTTCTTGAGGTCCTCAGTCCATCGCGTAGGGGGTCTACCAACACTGCAAGATTCTATAATAAAATTCCGACATGCAATGCAACAAGATTCTATAATAAAATTTGACAATTTTGGCCATGCCATTACAGCAGTTTAAAAACAATGTTAAAAAGAGGCTGATACAGAAAGCCTACTATACTGTTGAAGATTACTTAGATGATAAGGATATAAACTTGTAAACAAGTGCTTTTGAATCGTCAAGTCTACTGCTGGTTCGGAAAGCTGTTTCTACCGAGAAGAGACAGCAAGAAACTCGGTGGATGCTCTTTTTAAAATATAATTCTTATAATTAGTTATTTCTAGTCATAACTTTCTTGTACAGGGTAGAAATGCAGCTACATCCTGTCGTGTATTACTTAAATGATAAGAATGTGTGGACATTCTTATCATTTAAGTAATCCTCGACAGTATAGTAGGCTTTCTGTATCTGCTTCTTTTTAACAGTGTTTTTAAACTGCTGTAATGGCAAGGCCAAAATTGATTGCGGAATTTTATTATAGAATCTTATATCCAAACCCACAAATGATTTACGTACTTTTGGAAGGCGCAAAGCAGCAGCCACAACTTTATGTCGGTTCCTACTTTGTCTAGTAAACAAAATAATCCGTCTGTATTATGGAACTCTAATTCTATAAATTAATTCCATAGAATTTTCCAAAATCTGAATTTGGTGTCAGATTGTAATTTTGCATCTGAAACACCGAAACGATCCTGTTCTAGCGTAATTAATGCGATTTGTGCGCAACACTATGCGAATGGAATGGCGTAATCCGATAGCAATTTGTAGTATTAAAACGCAATTTCGCTCTTAATTACTTTCCATTTGTTTTAATCTCACTGCTAGTCCGGGAACATATATAACAAGACCATTTAAGCCATGCATGCATGCTTAGCCAAGAAGCTAGAAATTTAAAGAGATTTTAGTTTTTGGAAAATTTGCGCGGGTCGTTGGTACGCTTGTCTATATCTATACTTATTATAAAATAAAGTCACCAAAGCTGTCTGTCTGTGTGTAATCGATTTTCTCAAAATCTACTGAACGGATTTTTGTACGGTTGTTACTGAAAGGTAAAAACTTTCCTCCGAAAGGTTTAGGTTAATAGCACATAACCGTTTCATGTAAATTGAGTTCAAGAGGTCGTTTTACAACAATTTTTAGTGGGGGTAGTAACAAACCGGTGTCGATTGGTATAAAATAGGTATAAAAAGAGGAAATAGGTATAAAAAGCGGTGTAGGGTATCAGAGCGCCATCTCATCTATGCGAGCGTCGCGCTCGCGCACGTTCCTAAGTCACGACTGTGTCCGTTGCAGACACTTCAGAATCGATTCATGCGTACAGCCACTGGCTGTCCGTGTTTCGTGCGCAACGTAAATCTCCATAGAGATCTCGATCTTCCCACGATAGCCGATCTTTTTAAACGATTCTCGAAGACTTACTTCGAGAAAGCGTCCATACATCCGAACCCCCTTATAGCGACCGCGACCAACTATAAGTTGTTTAACTTTCCCAACAAATTTCACAGGCGCCCTAAGAGCGTCCTTAACGACCCTGACGATGCTATTACAGCATCCAACAAGACATACTCACAAAATACACACAAACAGCGTCTTCACCGGCGAAGACGAGGTCCCCGCTTGCTTGTGTCAAGCGGCCGCAGCCCTCTGCTGCGGTCGCCGTGATGCAGACTTCGTCGAAGTCAATGTGTTAGATACAGTCCTCCAAAATGCGCCGCTTTAAGCCGAGTTCGGTCTCGCAGGAGAAACCCTTAAGGCGACTCTCTCAATAAGTTGAGAGTGCCTAAAGCCAGTCTCATGCCGAAACTCGAGCGACTACAACATGCTAAACGTTGAATTTCACGCGGGCGAAGCCGCACGTATTTCTTTTTAAAATTTGTTTTATAATAAACTAGAAAGTTTATTATAAAACGCGAATTTAAATTGTAAATGCCATAGTAATATATAAATTGCATAGCACAAGGTTTCCAAGATAAGCGTAATTGGGATGCAACTTTATCTAATTATTCGGTATCATGTTTCTGTTCACTGCATCACTATCTTCTAATTAACCGATAAAGCTTTGACGCAAATATCCGGCTAAGTATCCACCTGTAAGTGCCGTTTTAACTCACGATGTGTAATTTATTAACATTGAAACATATCAAAGCGGCGACCGATATTACGCGTTTTAAGGAGAATCATCATCCTCCTGCCGTTATCCCACTCTAAGTGGGGTCGGCACAACATGTAAATAAATAAATAAATAAATAAATAAATAAATAAATAAATGAAAATAAAGATAAATAAAATGTTTTAAGTAGTTATTTTACGACCAGCCGCCTGCCTGACGTCAACTTACCTTAGTCGCCTTTTACGACACCTCGGTAAGAAATTAGGGTGGTCTATTCTACTCAGCCGGATACCACACGGCGGGTAAACTTACCTTAGTCGCCTTTTACGACACCCCGGTAACAAATTTGGGTGGTCTATTCTACTCAGCCGGATACCACACGGCGGGTAAACATACCTTAGTCGCCTTTTACGACACCCCGGTAACAAATTAGGGTGGTCTATTCTACTCAACCGGATACCACAGGGCAGGTCAACTTATCTTAGTCGCCTTTTAGCCTATTAACAATAGGATGTTTTACTAATTAAATTCTAACTAGTCTAATAACTAGAAACTAGCCGGGCTCATCCTATAAAATAAAACGTGCGAATAGCCGGTCTCTCAACATTAATTATAATTAAAATCTATTTATATTCTATATCACTATTATATAAAGATACAATATATAAATACAAGCTATTATAGTTAAGTATTAGACTTATTATATTGTCACCAACAAACAGATTGAAATATGCTGGTATGCTAATGAATTCGCGAACATCAGCATGTTCCTTAGTGAACTCTTTGAACAGCCCCCAAATAATTAATTAACCATTCTGTTCATTAGTACGTTGTATGTTTTAATATATTTAAGCATCGTGTAACTCGCACATTAATTTTACAGTCCCTCATTACACCTATGTAACCGAATGCTGTTTGCAATTAATGTTCGAGTGACAATTAATAATTGCATGAAATCGGTTGTTTACGTTTATTTATTGAATACAACTTAACAAGTTAATGAAGTGAAATACAATAAACTATATCTCACTATCAATTATTAAATTTTAATTTAAAAATATATAAATTGATTTTCAATTATCATTGAAGATTTTGTTAATCAAACCAACCAGCAAAGTACTAAACTAGTATCAAAAAGTCGCTGCCTACATGATACTAAAACATGCACAAACCTCAACCACCGCCACCACAACAAACAAGCACTACACACGTTCACTGTCACAAACTTAAAAATCGTTTCGCCCCGCAACCGAAGCATCATCTAACATAAACTCTTATCGCGACTCAATTGAAGACGTAAACTAAATTGTTTTGCTTTTTCATACCATGACGTCTTATAGACGCACACTTTAAGTTGTTGCCGAATGAGCGTTCGGAATGCGTCCTAAAAACATGTGAGTAAAAGAGACAGAGTTATCTATAGTTCATATAACGTTATCCTCTTCGAACATTACGATCCCAATGCAATTCCCACTTCATGGTACGAAAAGAAAGCGGTTCGGTTTAGGTACTGACTTTGAATTGAATCGTTATCTAAAAGTTCATGGTAGGCCTACTGGAGATAGACTCCACGACAAAATCGCAAAGCCAAAAAATTTATACCGTACGTAATCTATAATTAATAGAAGTTATAATATATTTATTTTGTTATAATCAGCGATTGTTACGAGAAAGTATGTAATGCGAAGTGTATGAATGAAAATCGTAATAATCGCATTACGATTTTGTCGTGGAGCCTATCCTCCTGACGCTGCATCGGTTTCGAGGCGAAATGATCGTAGAGATTTCAGTAGTGGTTGTGTGTATTGCTGAATTGCTGCTGGTGTCGGCATTTTGAGATACGTGTGGTGACTTGTTCTGCGTAAGGTATGTGCATGTGGCCTACTTATACACTTAAGGTGGAATTCCACCAGTATGCAGAACTGTGTAGCACAGTGAGCGACACAAATGCTTACTCTGGTCGACTCACTTAAGTAAACATTAACATCTATGCACATTTGTGCGCGTACGCTTGAAACAGTGGACTCGCGACGACGCGTACGCACTCGTTGTTCACGAATACATTTTTGCTTCAGCTACCGGAACGAAAACACTTTTTTGTAAGCGCACATCTTTAATGAGTAGAGGAGAAATGAAAAAATTATTAAGAATAATTTTATAGAAAATGTCTTAAAATATATTGTAAATTTATCTATAATTAATAAGTGAAATAATAATAATGAAGATCATAAAATATTTCTAAATGAACATGTTCGCGGACGTATACTTCACTGTGCGCTTATACAAGTTACACACAACATTGTCGGTGGTGACAGAAGCTAAACGCGATATCAGCTTAGTACGTGCAGTGCGAGAACTTCTTTGTTTGTAAACAATGCTGCACACTATTTTGGTGGAATCCTACCTTTAGCATTACATACATTCTCTTAACAAACGCAGATTATAGAAAAGTAATTCTATTATAGCTTCTGCGCTATTGAGTTCCGCAAAATAACGCGTACTTCTATAAATCCTATAATTGATATTTATTATAATGTTACGAACATGCAAAAAGGATTCGTAACCTATGTGCGAAATTGATCTCTATGTCATAGAGATCAAATTCGCTTAAGGCTAATTCTCTGGAACATTCGGCGCTCATCAAACATGTTTACAAAAAGACTTGTTTACGTTTGTTCCAAGGTCGTGCGAATGTTCTCGAAAACGGTTCGTTCGATATATAAGCAGACGTATCATGCGCCGCGACATTCAGTTTGCGAATAGTGATCAAGAGCGAATAAACAAGCGAAAATAAAGGTGTATTATTAGTGACCTCGGCATTCTTATTGGACAACGAACTGTATAGAGACTGTAAGTACTAAATTTGTAGTAGAAAGTTGAATAAAGTGTTTTTAACGAGTCACCAGGTATTTTCATCCAAATCCACGAACCACTGTACGTAACAATAAACATTCCTTATGCAAACTGAAAAATACTAGAAGAGAGACATAAACTAACTTTCGTTTTATTAATACGAAAGATGATTTATGGCGTAAAGTTTGACGTGAAACGTTAACAGTGTAAAATCATTTCCGCTACGTTGTAGTAACGTCTCTTTATAACGAATTGGTGCTAAACGACTTCCGGTACAGCGTTAATGAACGACATTAATTAAACGAAACATGATTTAGCAAAATGTTACACTTGCGTTATTATTAAACTGTACGGAATCTTTAGGTTTGGTTATTGAAATGTACAAAATTTAAACACACTAAGGAAAAAAAGACCAAACGGGCTTATATTGAATAAGTTATGAAGAGACCGAGAAGTAATCTAACAGAATAAAATCGAATAGAATAGAATTTTTAGAAAGATTCTGTCACCAGTTATAAATTATATCGTTGACGTGTAATAATCACACTATCATGAATGTAAAGTAAAGTAACGGCCTGTGACAATTCCACTGCTGGGCATAGGCCTCCTCTCTCCGTTTTTTGAAGAGAAAGGTTGGAGCTAAAACCTACGCTGCTCCAATGCGGATTGGTAGGTTACACATATCCCCAGAATTCTCTAGAGATAGACTGGTTTCCTCCCGATGTTTTCCTTCACCGAAAAGCGTGTGATGAATTGCAGTTATCAATTCGACACATAAGTTTTAATAGAAAAACTCATTGGTGCCTGCCCGGGGTTGGAATTCGTGACCCCCTCGACAGAGTCACACGGTCTCGCTGAGCTACCACAGCTTATCATTATTGTAGGTACTAGAATTTTCTTTTTTTCGGAAGAAAATGTGAGAATTATTTCAATATGTAAACGTAAGCTTCATTCGTACTTAATCCCATGAATATCACTGAAACAGAATAGTCAATATCTAACAGATAGACTTTCGCATTTATTTCATTAGTGTGGATTCAATGGTAAGTTGACCCACCATGTAGTATCCGGTTGAGTAAAATAGACCACCCTCATTTCTTACCGAGGTGTCGTAAAAGGCGACTAAGGTAAGTTGACCCACCATGCAGTATCCGGTTGAGTAAAATAGACCACCCTCTTTCTTACTGTGGGGTCGTAAAATACGACTAAGTTAAGTTGACGTCAGGCAGGCGGCCGGTCGTAAATTACGTAGCCAATTAAACCGACCCCACTTAAGAGTGGGATATGGACAGGAGGATGAAGTAAAATTAATAACGTTATTCTAAGGATAAAAGATAATCGGAAGGCTTTAATTAAATCCAAGCAAAGAAGCCGCACGACGCCACAATACGCCTAGTCATTAATTACCGGAACGATATATCAATGTGTCTGGAGCGATTGTGCAACCCTTATAACCCTTATAAAGTTATAAATATCCAGGAGAATCTTTTAATGAAACACGTATTTTAGAAGGCTACGCGAATTCGCTAACTTGTACCCAGTACTGAGATATATAGTACACATTCAAGCCTCTTCATATCAAAAAATAAAAAATAAAAAAATCACATCGATCCATTGCTCTATTCGGGTATGTATTAAGGACATACATACAAACACTGTCTTCTTTCTCCGTGTTTCTTTCGTGTAATTTCAGTGGTACCTCCAATTTTTCTCCAATAACCTTAAATGGTGTTGTTTTGCCAGTCTGCTCCGACTTCCGGTACCTTGGCTCGCTTCTACAGGAAAACGGTGAAATTGATCGCGATGTGAGGAATAAAATAAATGCAGGATGGATGAAGTGGCGACAGGTCTCAGGGACAGTATGTGACCCCCGAATGCCCCTTAAACTTAAAGGGAAAATTTATAAATCGGTCATAAGACCTGTCGTAATGTATGGATCAGAATGTTGGGCAATGAAAAAGATGGATGAAAGAAGAGTGCATGCCAATGAGATGAGAATGTTAAGATGAATGTGTTGTGTGATAAGATTGGATAAAATAAGAAATGAGTATATAAGGGAAAGTATGAAAGTTTCGCCCATTATAGAAAAGATGAGAGGTGCAAGATTGGGATGGTATGGACATGTTATGAGGAGGGATGAAAATCATGTGACTAAACGAGTGTTGGATATGAATGTGGATGGATATGTGACTAGAGAGAGGCTTAAAAAGAGATGGTTGGAATGTGTGAAGTATGACATGCATATAAAAGGAGTAGCGCCAGAGTTGACGAATAATAGAATAGAATGGAAGAGGAAAACATGTTGTACCGACCCCACTTAGAGTGGGATAAGGGTAGGAGAAAGAGACTGTCTTCATTCTCCATCTTTTTTCTTCCCATTCTCTTCTAAGTAAAGTAGCGGCCTGTTACAATCCCACTGCTGGGAATAGGCCTCCTCTCTCCGTTTCTGGAGAGAAGGGTTGGAGTTAAGACCTACCACGCTGCTCCAATGCGGATTGGTAGGTTACACATATCTCCAGAATTCTCAAGAGATATGCAGGTTTTCTCACGATATTTTCCTTCACCGAAAATCGTGTGATTAATTGCAATTATCAATTAGACACATGAGTTTTAATAGAAAAACTCATTGGTGCCTGCCCAGGTTGAACTCGTGTTTCCCTCGAAAGAGTCGAACGGTCTCACCACTGGGCTACCACAGCTTCTATATCTATATATCATATCTTATATTATATATCATATATTTATAATTGTCTATAATTATTTCTCTATTGTTACGACTCAATGTTTAATTTTGCTCATTACTATATAACCCTCTGAAAAATTGCTTACGTCGTAACAGGAAATACATAGTTATTGACAAGATAAAATGCTCCATAAAAATCCGTTGAAAATATATTGTGGTTATATAATCCAAACATATTAAAATATTTATGGCCAATAAAAATATGCATGATGAACTCAGTAGCGTGGTAGTTTACGATAAAAGAGATTATGGGAATTCCTAGTTCAATTGAGGCTACACGCTATAATTCTAAGTAAGTAAAACAAAAATGTACCGACATATACTAGAAATACTCTTGCTGTAGAATACTGGAAAGTTTTCTGATATCCTTGAAATTAATAACTTTTAAAGCAGAAGTCCTCGATAATACTTGATACTCGATAATAAAATTATTTTGACATAATCCGAGATAACGTAAATAGAAAAATATATAATGCTAGACTTAGAAGGGACTATCCGTTTTAACAATCTCTTATACTATCTCGTTTTAACAATATCTTATCTATCTATACTTTATTAACCTTATCCGTTTTATTGTTATGTAGATGCATGAACGAAGCATTGATATATATTGTGACAAAACGTCTAAATATACCGCTATGTGGTATCCTGCTGATTAGAATAGACCACCCTCATTTCTTACCGAGGTGTCGTAAAAGGCGACTAAGGTAATTTGACCCGCCGTGTGGTATCCGGTTGAATAGAATAGACAACCCTCTTTCTAACCGAGGGGTCGTAAATAACGACTATGGTAAGTTGACGTCAGGCAGGCGGCCGGTCGTAAAATACGCAGTCAAATCATGTGACATTTTGCCAACCCCACTGGATAGGTGTGATAGAGTGGGATAAGGGCAGGAGAATGATGAAAATCTCGAACTATAACTGTACCCATGTATATAACCATTAATCTATAAAAGACAACCATAACAACTACTAAAATGTTACGCATAATCGTAAAATAATCAAATGACAGCTCATATTAATGAAAATAAATATAAAATTTTAAAACGGAAATAAATTCAACCTTAACGTCTTTATTATATTATTCATATAACTTTATATATTTATAAATAGGATATAAATGTTTTTAACATTGAACTTTACATTCGCGCATTAAACGATTTTGCTTGATACTTATATATCAACTTTTTGTTGGACGATCCTAATATATATGCAACCTACTACATATTATCTTGAATAAATTAAGTGTAAAATAGTAAAAAAGAAGCGTAAAATGTTATAATGGGATATTCATTACCATAGGGAATAAAAAATTACATACATTATTTACACAAGTTAATAAAAAAATATATGTTTTAATAAATTATTTTAAAGCTAACTCATTCATAGGCAAAAAAAATACATATTAAAAAATCAGTAAAACACAAATTATTATCTACGTTCTAATTTTCCAATTTTAAAATAAAGCTTAGCTTAAAATGCTCTTCTATATAAAAATAAACTTTTATTATAATTTTGTCTTTGGACTCCCGTAAATTGATACTTCCTTCTTTAAAATTATATTTTCATGAAAGACCTAAAGGACTTGATTCCAGGCCAGAAATAAAATTAATTTAATAAATAATAAATTTATACTCCTATAAATGATTAAGGAAATATTAAAATGAAAATGAAAATAATTTATTTATGTAAAATTTCATTATAAACTAATAGCAAGGGCCCCTGCACTAGGTGTGAACCCGTATTGCTGGGTGCCCCGCTCATCCACCAAGACAAGTAAACTTATGAAAAAACTAATAAAAAATAGACAATTAAACTTAAAATTAGGTACATGTTTTGTTTTTTTATATTTTAATACAAAGTTATATTATTGTTGGAACTTGTATGTATGTATGTGTGTGTGTGTGTGTGTGTGTGTTTGTTTGTGTGAATGCGTGCTTGCGCGTAAGTGCTTGAATGTGTATATACATATATGTATCGCTGATTGTAATGTTAGTTATATTGAAATTTGTCATATTATGTCGATGGTTAATATTTGCTCAGTTTCATGATAGTTTAATGTTAGCAGATGGTGTGTAATTGTACGTTTTACTTCATTCAATTTCAGGGGGTAAATAGTATATTTTCTGTCTAATTTCCTATACATTAATGATGATAAGAAATCATACTGTTTTTGTTTAAATTTTGTTTTACATGGTGGGATTTGACAAATACTAGTGCTTCGGCGATTTTTTGTATGCTTAGTAATAAAAGGTAAGTGTCTATGAGTTCTCAAAGTACAATTCAATACGTATATTTGGCGAATGGTCAATAATTTATGAGAGTTATACAACTCAAATGTTGAGTAGCGGAATGGTTTTAAAAACATCAATTTAAGCAGTAGTCTCTGAGCCCTTTCCAAAATTATTAAATGTGACTTTGCAGCGCCGCCCCAGACGGGTATGCAGTAACTTAATACCGACTGTGCAAGAGCCTTGTAAGTGGTGATAAGCGTCTTTTCATTTGCAACATACCTAAGTTTAAAAGGGTATATATGGGCTTGTATGCATATTTTTATGAACGCTAACAAAGTCGTGTGCAATCACTAGCACATAACTTTTATAGATACTTCAGAAACAACGTAAAGTGTGTCAACAATGTCTTTCGCGCCATCGCTGCAATTTGAAATTAGAACGTTGGTGACAGTTTATTATAATATTACTTCCATGGCCATAAGTTATATTCGTGTCGACCTAATTTATTTTTAACGAAAGATTCTATATTAAATTAAAATTTTATTTTAAAATTTTTATACATTGTCATTCGTTATCTTACGTAGAAACACGCTGACCTCTATACCAGAAACAACTGTATCACATTAGGTCGGCTATCCTCATGCACAGAGGACCAAATAAAAAAATAAGAATGTTATAAATTGTTGAAGAAATTGTCGATGAAACGTGGGTAGACACAAATCTTGGACAGACAAAAAAATATTCAAACAAGATTTAGTTCCTAATATATTAAGTTTCGTCAAAGCGCATATCTCAACTAACTACTTCATAAAGCGACCTAAGCAAAACTGATCTCTCTTGAGATATAAGCAGAATATCGCTCTCATCTCCGTTAATTTGCCACTTTCGACTTATTTAGCTTTTTTTTCTCTTACGACGCCATAAAAGAAAAGAGCTAGGCCTAAAGACGCTTGACCCATTTCATCTTCGGAGACGATATATAATATCTAGGACGTAACCTTACCAGCTATTTCTTTTCCTATTTACGTCGCTAAGAATAACTTGAAATATGATTTATTCTTCGAAAAATGATACGTTTGTTTACCACACATATTAGTATATGTGAAACTGTATGTAAGTATGTAACGGCCTCTTATTTTCCCATTACTGGGCATAGGCCTCCTCCCTCCGTTTTTAGAGAGAATGTTTGGAGCTAAAACCCACTACGCTGCCAGACAGATGCATGTGTATAAAAAGCTGTGATTACCGAATGGTGAAACACTGTGCCTTTCTGTAGTGGCTGATGGGTTAAAAATCCCAGCCTTTTTTTTATTTTTTCTATTAGCATCCCACTGCTGGGCATAGATCTCCTCTCTCCGTTTCTGGAGAGAAGGGCCGGAACTCAAATCTACCACACTGCTCCATTGCGGAATGGTAGGTTACACATACATATCTCCAGAATTCTCTAGAGATATACAGGTTTCCTCACGAGGTTTTACTTCACCCAAACGCGTATGATAAATTGGTATTATTAATAAGGCACATAAGCTTAAATAGAAAACTCATTGGCACCGCTAGGCAATCACAGTTTATGTGAAACTGAAATAAATATAAATTACTAGCTGTGCCAACAACGGCTTCGCCCGCGTGGAATTAAGTGATTTACGACACTTTTCCCGAATTTTCGCAATTTTGATCATAAAAGTAGTTATTGTGAGTTAATCGTGAGAGATAGAGACATACTATTGCGGACTTTTTTGTAGTATTTTTATAGATCTACAATTTTTTAGTACATTACTATAGCGTATCTCTGCTGGTTTACGCAGCGCACGCGACTCAACTTTCCAGCAAGCAAGTTTTTTAACAACTGCGCTATCTCTTCAGGACAATTTACACAATACCGATATGTACTATTTACCTAAACCATCCAGAACTATTTCTCAATCTTTTGGTAAAAGCTGTACAAAAATCTGTTCAGTAAATTTTGAGAAAATCGATTACATACAGACTGACAGCTTTTTGGGACTTTGTATTATAATAAGTATAGATAAATTAGAAATGAAAACTATAAATTATACAACCTAGACTACATAGCCAGCCCTTCACTCTGTAACCCTAAGCTAGCAGATCGTGCGTAATTCAATGATGTCTTTGACGCTTAGAGCTTTAGCGTTCTACTCTCCGCTTTTCACACTCTCGATGATGCTTCTTTACTTGCTCGTTCCGCCAGTGAGATTTGTGGTATAACAATAGTCGAAGGTCTATATAGTTACGAGTATACAGACTACTTTTCGTCTCGATTCTGAAGAGTACGCAATCTAATTAGGTAGTAGCCAGTAATAAATAGAAATTAAATAATTCAATAAGAAGTATCATCAATTATTGATGGTCCTTCTTCTTTTCCTTGTTTCGAAACAAAATGGGATTTCTTATTCTATATGTCACCCGGTTCATTAATATTTTGGTGCAGCGGATTAGTCATGAAAGCATAAAAGGCAGACAGACTGAAAATCATTTGTAATAATAGCATAGATATAAAATCAACAAAGCTCAATGAGTTAGTATGACGTAAGCTATCTCAAATGAAAGAGGAAAACTTCACTCAGAAGTAGCTCATTAACAGGATGCTACTTTACTGCCTCTTATCTAAAATTAGATTTTGCAAAATATATCTAATTGGATAGAAGGATTTTTTTATAGCCATGAAAGAAATCTTGTCGTAATCGATTTGCATTATTGTTCAAAAAAGCAATTAAAGAGACGCTTATTTATTTATACTGTTTTGTATAAATTGACGCGCGACGCCGCGCGACCGGCCGGATCAACGACCTTTGGGCATTCGTTCGCCGCGGTCACGTCCGCCACTTAGTAACGTTTTGGATTACGATAAGACAGGACGCGCGCGCACCTGTATACGACCTTATTGTAGAACGCACACGCGTAATTATGCGTTTTGGGTGTGGTTTCTAGATAGTGCCACGACTGTATTGACTTTTGATATTGATATAAGTATTTAGTGACGCGTTTTAACCAGTGAAACGTGTGAGAAGACGCGACCGTCTGCGGTTTTAGTACGCGTTGGGATTAATGTTTCCCGATATGGGACGATTCAATAACGTGTGACCTTACGAAGGTTGTGTGCACACCGCGTGTTATTTGTATTATTTAACCGATATAGTGAAGTGTATACTCCGGGAGAAATAGACAGTACGTGTTCGTGGAAGAATGCTGAGGCGAGCCAACGGGTTCGGGAATCGGCCAAGTACATACAAGCGCACACACACACGTACACATATACACGCAGTTATTCATGAGGCCGGACCGCATACAGCTGACGGCCGCATAAGGTAGGTTGAGACGCCGAGACGGCGGGCCCAGGTCTCGGAGGTTGTTTCATCCGGCCGCACGTTTGTGCGGAACATATACTTATTATAAAATAAAGTCCCCAAAGCTGTCTGTCTGTATGTAATTGATTTTCTCAAAATCTACTAAACGGATTTTAGTACGGTTTTTACTAAAAGGGAGTGCAATTCCTCCGAAAGGTTTAGGCTAATAGCACATAAATGTTTCATGTAAATTGAGTTAAAGAGGTCGTTTTACAACAATTCTTAGTGGGGGTAGTAACAAACTGGTGTCGATTGTAGTTTAGAGGGGGAAATAGGAATAAAAAGCGGTGTAGGGTATCAGAGGGCCAGTCTTATGCCGAGACTTGAGCGACTATAACTTGCTAAATAAATTTCACGCGGGCGAAGCCGCATGTATTTCTAGTTAAGTTTATAAAATCAAACCAAAATAATCTTTATTCAAGTAAGCTCTTTCGAGCACTTTTGAATCGTCAAGGATTAATATGGTAAATGAAGCTACAACTGGTTCGGAATTTTTCTCATACCAAGAAGAACCGGCAAAAAACTCGGCGGTCTCGATATATCTTCATAAATATATCTTCATTTTCCATTTCAAGCTGTGATAGCCCTGCGGTTAGACTGTGCGACTTCTACGAGGGAACACGAGTTCATACCCGGGCAGGCGCCTATGAATTTTTCTATTAAAACTCATGTGTCTAATTGATAATTGCAATTACACGCTTTTCGGTGAAGGAAAACATCGTGAGGAAACCTGCATATCTCTAGAGAATTCTGGGGATATGTGTAACCTACCAATCCGCATTGGAGCAGCGTGGTAGGTCTTTGCTCCAACCCTTCTCTCCAGAAACAGAGAGAGGAGGCCTATTCCCAGTAGTGAGATTGTAACAGGCCGCTACTTTACTTAGAAGAGAATGGGAAGAAAAAAGATGGAGAAAGATGGTAGTATTTGCATGTATGGATCGATGTGATTTTTTTTATATGAAGAAGCTTGTATGTGTACTATATATGTCGGTACTGGGTACAAGTTGTACCTAATTGCAATTAATCACACGCTTTTCGGTGAAGGAAAACCTCGCGAGGAAACCTGCATATCTATAGAGAATTCTGGGGGCATGTGTTACCTACCAATCCGCATTACACTACTGATCTGTTAGAATAAAAACACGGAACACTAGATAGGGTAACCGTTGTCAAATTTCCACTTGACAGTGGTCTTATTATATATTGTGAATTACAAAATTATCTTTCATATTTCAGTTCACCCTAACAGATTATATAATGTATACCTCTCGTGCCGAACCTATTATCCACATGTCAGATCGCCTTAACACCAGCATTCACTGGTAAGGCGTTACACAATGACAGTTCACTGAACCGTGTCACACTAACGCGGGGTTATTTTGATTATCTGCGTCATTGTCCACAATGATTAGATTAGAATTAGATACACAATGACATAATTGAAAATTAATTAATGTCGTATTAACAACGCAAAACAAAACAGTGTTATTAGTCCTTAAAAAGATTCCACCACGTCGCTAGTTGTAGCGGCACAGGTTTCGTTACCATATAAAACCCTTGAGATTTATATATTTCTTTAATAGATAACAGAGTATATTTGTCTTGACTCAATTAATCTCATTTTTTTTAATGTTAAACGTGTAAAGGTATTTATTATATAATGCCACCCTATTTATATGCGGACCCAACATATTTAATAAATACAGTAAATTTTGGTTTGTAATTTATGTCCAGTTTTCAATTCAAATCGAATCAAAATATTCTTTATTCAAATAGTCCACTTCAAGCACTTTTAAGTCCAGCATAAGCATAAGCTGTGATAGCCCAATGGTGAGACCGTGCGACTCTCTAGAGACGAACATAGGTTCAAACCCGGGCAGGCACCAATGAGTTTTTCTATTAAAAACTCATGTGTCTAATTCATAATTGCAATTTATCACACGCTTTTCGGTGAAGGAAAACATCGTGAGGAAACCTGCATTTCTCTAGAGAATTCTGGAGATATGTGTAACCTGCCAATCCGCATTGGAGCAGCGTGGTAGGTCTTAGCTCCAACCCTTCTCTCCAGAAACGGAGAGAGGAGGCCTTCCCAGCAGTGGGATATTAACAGGCCGCTACTTTACTTATGGAACTCCGTAAAGTAACGCCTAATTCTTTAAACCTTTTGAGGGATTTCGCATGAATTAAAGTTATATGCCATTTTAATTATTTGTGTAATCTATTTTAAACTCCATTCCTGTACTCCTACATAATAACCTCATTTACTTACAAGTAACTATCTTTAATTACGCCACTGAAAATAACCTTATTATGAAAATTAATGCGTGTTACGTATTATGGACTCGCGTAAGACATATTCACGTAAGACGTAAGGCATACTTTATATTTAGGCATAAGGTATTACAATTTAGTTTAGTTTTTCAATCTTACAAATTACTTTCAAAACGTCAAGTAATTTATCGCTGGCTCAGAAAATTGATAGGAAATTCTTTTACCAAGAAATGCCCGCAAGGAATTCGGTAGTTGTTCTTTTGAAAATAGCTCTTATAATTTAATTATATTGTCGTTTTTGTCTAACGCAAGGTGCGAGTATAATAAATACACAAATGTGAATAATATATTTTCGATTATGTAATAAAAACATTTATTTAATAGTTATGTTTAAATTCGCCGAATCCAACTCGGATGGTTAGCGTTTGGGAAGTCCAAGATACCCCAGTGCGTGAAGACCAAAGTCTTCGAACAATGCGTGTTGCCAGTGACCACATATGGATCCGAAACTCACTCAGGCATATTATCACTTAGGGGTATGAAAACAGAGAAATATGTATAGAAAACTTCACAACAATAGGTAAAGGCGTTTCGGAGAAGTAACTTAACTAACATTGACGATAAGATTGTAAATACACAATCATTCATAAAGTAGCGGGCTGTTACAATCCCACAGCTGGGATTAGGCCTCCTCTCTCCGTTTCTGGAGAGAAGGGTTGGAGCTAAGACCTACCACGCTGCTCCAATGCGGATTGGTAGGTTACACATATATCCAGAATTCTCTAGAGATATGCAGGTTTCCTCACGATGTTTTCCTTCACCGAAAAGCGTGTGATTAATTGCAATTATCAATTAGACACATGAGTTTTAATAGAATCCCCTTAAAAGAGTCGCACGGTCTCACCGCTAATTGTTTATGAGCTATCACAGCTTATAAACAATTACGAAAATACGTGTATATGCGTCTTAGAAATAGCGTGTGTTTTTTTGTATAAAAAGGAATTTCTAATGAACTCACACCTCACTCAAATTAGATTTGACATAAAATTATACGTAAATTTCTAGAACTAACATGATTTTCATTTTAACATAAAAGCTTTTTGATATCATCTGCATTATTAAATTGTATACAACTTGGGCATTAAATATCAACTTTGTGTATAATATATATATTCTTTGGATTAAATGGAGAGGTAAAATCATGAATTACCAGGCAAAAAAAAAAAGATATATAGGATGTCTGACCCTAAACGTTTTGCCAGTAATCACCACGCTTGGCATGCGGGTTAGTGATCGCAGTGCTGATCATGTCGCACCGACAGTGCTGCTGTCCACTGTCGATTTTTAAACCGCTACATTCCAGCGGTCCATCGGTTAAAGGAAATGGGATATTTAAATTAATATAAAATACGAGAGGTCACAAAAATTTTGAAACAAAAAACGTCGTTTCTGCAATAAATGCTAGACCAGTCTAAAGAGAGTTTTTAATTAAGAGTAAGAAAAAATGTCGTTTCTGCAATAAATATTAGACCAGTCTAAAGAAAGGTTTGATTTAAGAGTAAGAGATATGCTTATACTTAAAGCATATTACAAAATTGAAGATTATTCTGATGATAAAAATGCCTGGATTTGAATATCTTTTCAGCTTCAAACATTTGAAAATGTTTAAAAGATTGACCGCCGAGTTTCTTGCTGGTTCTTCTCGGGGAGAGCAACATTCTGAACCTTCATTAATCATATTGATCCTTGACGATTCAAAAGTGCTTGAAAAACCTTATTTGAATAAAGATCATTTTGATTTGATTTGTTTTACTTAAAAAAATTTAGTACAAAATATAAATTTTTTACAATCCGGGACACAATAAATCCCTTTCTTTACTTAAAGCGAAAATATGCAGCAAACAGGCTGCTAAATAGAAATTGGCAGATTTATATCCTAAAATATTTCTTAACATGTACAGTTTTAAGCACGATCGATTCCTTTATTTCAAAAATGTAATTAAACAAATTAGATAATCAAAGCCTAATTATGCCGAGAATATCTAGGATATCTAATCAATGGACATGTAACAGAATAATCCTTCTATAAATATTTTATAATAAGTACATTAAGGAAATCCGTGTTTATAATACGAAAAATTAACATTGTAAATCAATACTGTGTTCGCAGTTTTTAACGTTGACTTAAAATGACTATTCTGACTGACTATACTGGTCTTATATTGTTTAGACAACGGTATTATCCGATTGTTACTTATCCAAGTAAGTATTATTTGGGTAAGTCCACGCCTATTCAAATTGTAGGTACAAGATTTAGAAGACTTAGTTATACCTTTTTCTCACATGTACTATCAATGGTGAATAGAAAAAATATATTATCCTTTTTATTCGAATGTCACGGTTGTCTCTAGCCTGTTATCCGTTTTAATATACTTATAAAACGTAAACAAGGTGTAAAACTACCTCGTTTAGAGAAATCATGTAGGTCGTAACAATAAGGACCAATGTTACATTGTTAATTTAGACGAAATTGATAAGATTACAATATTACGTAGAATATCAGACAGATTTGCGTTTAGTGCTTTACTAAGCAAGCAGCCTACGACAAACCACAGTTAACGAAAAGGTCTCCTAAAAATCTTTTGGATATAAAGATTGATGCTACAATGCACATTTCTAATAAATATCACTTTAGGAATACGTGTTTCCTCACAATATTTATCATCACTTCTACTTCTTACGAAAAACTCAAAAGAAAAGTTCATGGGCTCTTGTCACGACTTTAATTTCCTTTCAAAGTATCAAAATTGCTGGTAATAAATATAGGATAAAGTTCTCTTAGAACCATCAAATACCCTAATATTTATGAGCCGAAACAAGCTTCCTCATTTTGGCACATTACGATTCCGACTAATAAAAACTTACCTTTTTTGTTGAATCTTTTGTTAGTACGTAAAATTTTTATTCTAAGTAAACTAATTTCAAGATTCTCAATTATTTTATTTATCACAAATGTTTCTTTTACATAGAAGTTATTTAAATAAACATTCTTTTAAGATGTCAGGCGTAATAAAGTAAAAACCCAAAAATTCTATAGTTATTATACATGAGTAGGGGTGCCATAGGCAGGACTGTAAGTAAGAGTTTCACAATAAATAATGAGAGGGAAAATGAAACTTATACTTATCTTTGACTAACCATAGATAAACAAGTCAAGTTAAAAATACTTTAAAAAAAAAACTTTTAACAAAATTACACGTCACTACTGTTAACCGTTGAGGAAATCCCTTGTCTGGAGCCAATCTTAGCAGCAGCATCAGGTTTTGCCTATCATAAGCTTGTATAACCGTTATCATCGGGATAGGATCATTGTGCCACGAGTGCGGTGCCGAGTGCGGTGCACACGCTCGCAGACTTTGGGCGGTTCAGCGGGCGAAGCTCGTGGCAGAGGAGGGGCACGATCTCTCCCTGCCCACTGTGGTTCGTGCCATAGTGGACAACGTGGTAGAAACGTGGGCAGCGATAGCTTCCTTCTGCGAGGAATTTATCTTGCGGAAGGAGGCGGCGGAATGGATCCGGGAAGTCAAATCTTTGAATCCGATCCGCCGCAGGCCAGCGGGGTGCAGTCGACTCGCAGAAGTCCGTCGCGTGCCCCCCTAACGGGGACCTTCTGGATGTCCCGAACGGGGTTTCGAACTACCTCCTTATAAGGTCCCCATGGCGGTCGATGCATCTGGTGTTCACGATGTATCGTCCAGCAGCGACGGAGGGGCCATTTTTAGAAAGGCCCCGACCCAGAGGTGACTCTGTGGTTCATTGTGCTGCTGGCGGGAGTGGGATTAAATAAGGTTCCCTGCACCCGCCACCACAAGCAAGGGGAGCATACAGGTCGTTTTAGTCAGTGCGTGTCCGACATAACCACCGCTTGTCCCCGTCGGTCGGTGGTACCCATAAGGGGTTTTTTCCTGTATAAAAAAAGTATCAGTATGTAAAATTTAATCTCAATCGGACACCGGGAAGTAAGTCAAATTTCACTTGCAAGATTTCACCTTTACATACATACATTGCAATTTAATCAAAAGTTTTTAAAAATAAAGCCACATGGATACAGTCTCATTTGTTATTTCTTTATTGCAATAAGTCACATTTTAGACTGGCTTCTTACTCTAGTGTAATAACTCTATGACTCATTAGCGAAATACAAAAGAAATGATTCATGATTTACTGACGTATAAGCCGATAAAACCGAAGCTTATTATCGGAACTAGACCTAAGTAAATAAATTATTGAAAGCATTACATTACGTTGCAGCTATTGCAGTTTGCACAACAATTTCAATTCCGATATATTCACATACTCTACAATTTACCGACTCGATTTATATGTACTTTAGCCGATTGGTACAGGCAAATGTATTCTGTAATCGATGAGACTGAATTTAGCGCAAAGTTTAGCTATTCTTACGGAATAAGTACGAAAAACTTTGATAATAACAGCCTTAGGCCATACTAAAGAGTTTTAGCGAGTAAGTCACAATATCGAACATGTTACCCAAAAGAGTATGTATTTTTTATATAATGGTTCTCTTACTTAGGTTTATAGCAATACAATATTCTCATTACTTTTTGTATTATGGACCTCAACAACGTTCAAATTTTATCCTAACCTAAGACAGCACCCACCACTTGTAAATAATCAATCACCGGAACATACCTTTGACCAGATTTTTGACCCGATTTTTACGTTCTGAGCCACCCAATATATCTATCTTATACTTATTATAAAACAAAGTCCCAAAAAGTCTTCTTGTATGTTATCGATTTTGTCAAAATCTACTCAACGTATTTTTATACGGTTTTCACCATAAGATAATGCAATACTTCCAGATGATTTAAGTAAATAGTACATATCGGTATTATGTGAATTGTGTTGAAGAGATCGCGCAGTTGTTAAAAAACTTGCTTGCTGGGAGCTTTAGTCGCGTGCGCTGCGTAAACCAGGAGATACGCTAAAGCAAATTATGTAATGTACTAAAGAATTGTAGATCTATAAAAATACTGCAAAAAAGCCCGCGATAGCAAGTCTCTATCTCTTATGGTTAACTCACAATAATTACTTTTATGTTTAAAATTTGAATTCTATAAAAAAATGTTGACACGCTGATTTGCACGCGTATGAAGCCGCTGGCACGGCTAGTAACATTTTAATTCTTTATTTACAATCCGAACTAAAATATTTTAAAATAAATAACGAATTCGTAATAATTCAGTATGAAACATTCACAAACAACTATAATTTAAGTGTATATCGTGCAGAGAAACTGAATCTGTGAAATAATTACCGGGGTTACCTTTGTATTGTTCGCTCGACGATCGTACTTTGAAGTTTTATCTTTGTTTATTTGCTTATTCTACCCAAGTTCTTTATTCTCTTCGGATATTGTTAATTATAACAACAGACCCAGCTGGCTCCTCATGACTGCATTAATATACGAGATATATCAAAGCAAAAACAGTTGGAAAATTTACTATTCATTATTGTTTTTTGTGATTTTGTTCACAATGTATTCAAGCTTGATAGGAACTCAAAATTGGACCTCGAAGGTGAGTCGTTCGGCCACACTATCAGTGAGATACAGTTAGGCTATGTTGGAACAACTAACAACACTCTCTCCGAAATTGTAACATTATACTCGTAGATTATTCGGTTTAAATTCAAATCAAATGTTTTAAGCTTAAAATATTAAATTATTATTAATGTATTTAAGCGGCTGTACAAGCTGTTCATAGTAATAACTTTTACGTATATATTCATACTATCCCACTGCTGGGCATAGGCCTCCTTTCTCCGTTTTGGCAGACAAGATTGGAAGCGGATTGGTAGATTACACATATCCCAAGAATTCTCTAGAGATTTTCAGGTTTCCTTACAATATTTTTCTTCGCCGAAAAGCGTGTGATAAATTGCAATTATTGATTAAATACATAAGTTTTAATAGAAAAACTCGCTGGTGCTTGCCCGGGGCTTGAACTCATCATCGTCTCTAGAGATTCACACGTTCTCACTGCTGGACTATCACAGCTATATATTCATATTTAATCATCATCCTCCTGCCCTTATCCCACTCTAAGTGGGGTCGGCACAATATGCTACAAACATGCTATCATATGATTTGGCTACGTATTTTACAACCGGCCGCCTGCCTGACGTCAACTTATCTTAGTCGCCTTTTACGACACCTCGGTAAGAAATGAGGGTGGTCTATTCTATGTAGCCGGATACCACACGGCATTTACCTTAGTCGCCTCTTACGATACCTCGGAAAGAAAGAAGGGGAGTTTATTCTATTCTGCCTAATATCACACGGCGTATGTATTCATATTTCATATAGGTATAAAATCTGGTACGAAAACGTAAAACGAATGACATAGATTTTCTATAATCGGGAATTTTAGCAAAAGAATATTAATATTGTTTTTGAACATTAGCAATATTTTTTTTAGGTTCTCGTTCGTTCTTTAACATTTTTGATACCTAAAATCGTATTTAATGTAATTACTATATTTTTTGCTTATGAAACGTTAATAAAGTACAGCATTTATTGTAATGTAACTAACTACTGGGTGAAGTCATCATTCCTCCTTGGAAAGAAATATGATACTTCACGTATTAGCCACTCCGTGTGTTCAGCGGTTAAGTCTTACTTTTATTATAAATGCGAAAGTTTGTGAGTATGGATGGATGTTTGTTAGTATTTCACAACGAATCCGCTAAAACAATATCGACGAAATTGGCACAATTTTTCCTTACACACCGGGGTAACATATAGACTATCAAAATCCTGTTGATTCTACAGGAATAGGATGACATTCAAAAGCGCCATCTATTATCAACCTATCAAAGTTTTTTTATTCACAATTCTGTCGTATTTGACATGGCAAAACAACGTTTGCCGGGTAAACTAGTATATAATATATCCGTTAAATGCCACCATTTAACCTTAATAGTTAGAACAAAATCTTATAAAAGCATCTGTCTGTCTAGTAGGATTATGGTATATCAATATACTGTGATCGGTTCTATTATATACTGTGTTCCAGTTTTATTTTATGGCGATGAAGTTAATATTTTCTAATCATAACCATCACGGTGAGACCGTGCGACTCTTTTAAAGGGAACACCAGTTCAAACCCGGGCAGGCACCAATTAGTTTTTCTATTAAAACTCATGTGTCTAATTGGTAATTGCAATTTATCACACGCTTTTCGGTAAAGGAAAACATCGTGAGGAAACCTGCATATCTCTAGAGAATTCTGTTGATATGTGTATCCTACCAATCCGCATTGGAGCAGCGTGGTAGGTCTTAGCTCAAATCCTTCTCTCCAGAAACGGAGAGAGGAGGCCTATTTCCAGCAGTGGGATTGTAACAGGGCGCTACTTTACCATCACAGCCCAAGTGCCCAAGTTTTTATTTTAAGCTTATTCAAAGGTAATTGATTGCGTTTCTTAAGCGTCAACACCTAAAGAAGGTATTTATAAATCTTACCATATTTTTTTTCCTTAATTATATTTAGCCCAATTAAAAAAGGACTATTTTTGAAGGTAGTACTTAAGTTATTCCATAAAAATTTGTACAATTTAAGGTCACATAAACAATTACTACTTATAAAGAATTTCACCCAATTAAGAGTGAAACCTGCGCGCAATTCCTTAGCACATTTCACGTGAGTCAAGCCTTTGTAAAAACTGCATTATTAACATTCACATTATTATATTCAGTTTATCCAAAAAAAGACTTTTTCTAAGGTTACATCATCCTCCTACCCTTATCCCACTCTAAGTAGGGTCGGCACAACATGTTACAAACATGTTGTCACATGATTTAACTGCGTATTTTACGACCGGCCGCGTGCCTGACGTCAACTTACCTAAGTCATATTTTACGACCCCTCGGTAAGAAAGAGGGTGGTCTATTCTGCTTAACCGGATACCACACGGTAGGTCAACTTACCTTAATCGCCTTTTACGACACTTCGGTAAGAAATAAGGTTGGTATGTTCTACTCAGCCGGATACCACACGGCGGGTCGACTTACCTTAGTCGCCTTTTACGACACCTCGGTTAGAAATGAGGGTGGTCTTTTCTAATAAGCCGGATACCACACGGCATCTTTTTCTAAGGTAACAGGTACATGTAACATTTACAAAACTTTACAAAATTATGTTATTATTTCTTGTGTATTACTTTTATGTCATAAATAATACTACTTCAACTAAAATATATAAATACCTATGTTAAAAATCACAGTCAATACAAGTTGTAAGTTGACAGTGTCTTAAGTTACTATAAATATGAAACTCATTAATTACTTCTATTCATCCCACTATCACAGTAAAACCATCAAACAAGATTAAGTTTCAAATTTTAAATTAATTTCAGAAATAATTAATGCCTTTAAATATCTTAACTAGTTAGTAGAACTGACGATGTTTTAACGCGAATTATAATTTTTTCAAGTGCCTTTGTTTTTCCTTGTTTTGTTCATATGTAGATATGGAGGTATCAATCATATAACAAAACCTTTCTCATTTTTGTAAACGTCCCCTAAAGCAATAGGTTTATTAGAACTTCGATACAGTTCTAATAAAAAGGGCCAAGAAAAGTATTTCTGTAGAAATCCGTATATGATGTATACTTCACAACAAAATTGTTAACATTTCCCCCTGAACGCGGTACAACTAAATCTCATAACTATCGTAAGATTTGATAGCCCACCGTGCGACCCATTCGAGGGAGTCAAGGATTCAAATCCAAGAAAAATCAATGAGTTTTCTATTAAAACTTTTGTCTAATTCATAGTTGCAATTTATCACGCGCTTTACGCTGAAATAAAACATCTTGAGGATAAGAGTCAAGAGAATTGTTGTGATATAAGAAACTTACCAATTCGAAATGAAGCATGGTATTAGCTTTAACCCTTTCCCAAAAACGGAGAGAGAAAGTCTATATATTTTTGTACATAAGAATATAAGTAAGTATAAAAAGATTGGCGATGTCTGTAATAGACAAAGTAGAAACTGACATAAGCTTGCGGTTCCTGGTTTGCGCCTTGCAAAAGTAGGTAAGTCTTTTGTGGGTTTGAGTATAAGATTTTAGAATAAAATTCACGCCGTGAGGTAACGGGCAGAATAGAATAGACCACCTTCCTTTCTTACCGAGGTGTCGTAAGAGGCGACTAAGGTATGCGCAGTTTGGTATCCGGCTGCATAGAATAGACCATCCTCATATTTTACCGAAGTGTCGTAAAAGGCGACTAAAGTAAGTTGACGTCAGGGAGCGCGGTCGTTCGTAAAATAGGTAGCTAAATCATGTGACAACATGTTTTAACATGTTGGGCCGACCCCACTTAGAGTGGGATAAGGGCAGGAGAATGTATGTATTCTATAATAAAATTCCTCAATCTACTTTAGTTTAGCATTACAGCAGCTTAAAAATACTATTAAAAAAGGCTAATACAGAAAGCCTACTATACTACTGAGGATTACTTAGATGATAAGAATGCGTGGATGTAGCTACTCTTCGACCCTGTACAAGACATTAATAACTATATGTAACTAGTAATACGAAATATTTTTTGAAAAGAGCAACCGCTGAGTTTTTTGCTGGCTCTTCTCGGTGGGAACAGCTTTCCGAACTAGCTGTACATGTTGACGATACAAAAGCACTTGTGTACAAGTTTTCTTGAATAAAGAATATTTTGAATTGATTGAAATACACTATATTCTATCCTAGCCCAGCAGTAATATAATAGCAGGCATTGCTTTACTTTTGTAACAACTATCGTTGTTATCTAAGTTTTTGTTACAACTTCCAACTTTATCTCATGAAAAAATAGCAATTAACTTAAAAGCTAACTGGTCTCGATACCCAAAAATTTTATGTTCAAATGTTATTCAAACGGAAGTGCGTCTCATTATTAGTATAACAGAGGCTTTGTCCCTTTAGAAAACGACGCACGAATTTACATATTTCGTAGTAACATTTTCGGAGAAATCGCTAAGAAGGAAACTACAATTGTATTAAGAATTTTTTTAAGAATAAGAATAAAATAATTATTTCAAGAAAATAGCAACATGGCTACTGCACAAGCCGTCCGGTAGTGTGTTTGGCTTCAAAAATATTTTAAAAAATGCGTTTGCAATGCACATAAGTTACGTATTAACTTACTCCAATAATAAATCCTAAGTAAAAATATTTTCGCAAATCCTACAAATCTGAATCTTATAACACCTCGAAGATATGATGTTAGGTATTATCCATATGTCAAAGTGAAAGTTCATAGTATATTTTAACGTTTAAGTTCTTGAACAGGAGGAAAATTTTCGCGAAGCTATTTATCACAATGACACCTCCAAGAGTACAATAAAAATTGGTAAAAGGTATATACTGGTATTAAATAGTAGACAAAATTACTCTTTGTCGTAAAAAATTGTTAAGAAATAATATGACAAAAGACCTTAGTTAAGTGACTACCAATCTTAAGTTCTTTTACATGAAGAAACTTTGAATTTTTTTACTTCATATGTCATGAGTTAAATAATATATATTTTATTTAGAGAACGTATTAATAAATGGTTTATCACTTTTAATTTGGTTTTATTAAATCCCCCAAACATACATCAAACACTTAAAATGCGCCTAAACATTAGGAATACCGCTAACGATCCTCCTTTGTTACCGCTTAAGATCAAGTTTGCTTAAATTTCCCAAGAGTTAACTTTAATCGACCTGAGTACTAATTCACGTTCATTAATTAACTACGTAAGCAACTTAAACAATTTTAAATACAATACATACAACATTTCTGCTAAAACTCATGTCTCTTGTATCATACCGTTCCCCTAACTATGGGACGTGATTATATTTTAAACATTAATAGTCATATGCCATAAGAGCTGTGATAGCCCAGCGGCGAGACCGTGAGATTCTTTCGAGGGGAACACGAGTTCAAACCCGGGCAGGCACCAATGAGTTTTTCTATTAAAACTTATGTGTCTAATTGATAATTGCAATTTATCACACGCTTTTCGGTGAAGGAAAACATCGTGAGGAAACCTGCATATCTCTAGAGAATTCTGGAGATATGTGTAACCTACCAATCCGCATTGGAGCAGCGTAGTAGGTCTTAGCTCCAACCCTTCTCTCCTAAAACGGGGATGCCAAGCTGTGGGATAGTAAAAGGTCGTTACTTTACTTTTTATTACTTGTTAGATAAAAAATGAACGTGAAATAAGTTGCCTCAACAGTAAACCTAAATTTCCACGCAAATCTGTCACGATTATTAAACTTGTCATAATATTGTTCAGTTATAGTACAAAATATTTCGCAAACAAACAATCTGTAACAAGTTTATCGTCTCTGACTAGAAACGGTCTTGATTGGAACAACTTCGTACAGCAAAACAAGTTCTGTTTTACCGAGCTACAGTAAGCGTTGATTGAATCAAATTTGCTAGTTTATGTACTAGTAAAACTAAGGTCGCTAGTTCTGCGACCTTCAATTATAAAGTCTACTTCATATTAATGTAAATCGTAGTTTATTTTACACAAGAGACCTACAAAAATTTCCATCTCTTTTATGAGTTCATTTGTATGAGTCTAAAGTGACTTTGAAAAATTACTCCCAGTAAAAACTGACCTTGGATTTCCAAACACATATGTATCAAGTCTATTGCACCAAGTCTTTTGAGAATTACAAAGTAAACCTTACATTAATTCCGTTAAGTACGAAAAGAACCCAGAAAAAAACGTTTTTTTTATTTAATTTTTTTAATCGAAATCAAATTTTAATTTACTTTTTATTCTATGTACAATGAATAGTATTTTATCTAAAATCAAAGTAAAAGAACGGTATTAAATTAGCGAGCATCATCATCATCCTCCTGCCCTTATCCCACTTTAAGTGGGGTCGGCACAACATGTTACAAATACGTTGTCACATAATTCGGCTACGTGTTATACGACTGGCCGTCTGCCTGACGTCAACTTACCCTAGTCCTATTTTACAACCCCTCGGTAAGAAAGAGGGTGGTCTATTGGCGAGCATCTAAAATCCAATATTGGAATTTCCCAAACCGGATAAACGATGCAGGTTTCAAAAAACAATATAAAGAAAGTGTTTCCACCACAACTTCGTAATAGATTTATAGAAATCGCAAGCGGTACTAGGAACCTCAATTTAGCGAAACCACCGAAGGTTCAATCCGGGCTTTGGCTGGTGTGTCGTGTAGGATTTAAAAAAGGTTAAAACGATATGGGTTTGCGAATTTGTGTGGGGCGTTCGAGTAACAAATGTCAAATTCGAAAGTCCCACAAATTCCACGTTACAGACTTCCTGTGTTTCCCAAAAAATATTTTTTGTAAGTTATAAAAAATAACTTCTATGCTAATATTATAAACGCGGGAGTCTGTTTTTTTTTCATTGATGACCCTCATTTCTAACGGAGGTGTCATAAAAGGCGACTAAGGTAAGTTGACGTCAGGGAGGCGGTTGGTCGCAATGTAACTAACCAAAACACGTAACAACATGTTGTGCCGACCCCACTTGATGGGAAAAGGGCAAGAGAATGATGATGGTGTTTTATTTGAGTACCCTCCTTCAAAAGTAATAGATCGATGGGATTTTTTTAGGATAACGATAGCTGGACGCGAACGCCGTGTAGTATCCGGCAGAATAGAATTGACCAACCTCCGTTCTTACCGAGGTGTCGTAAGAGGCGACTAGGTATGTGCCGTGTGGTATCCGGCTGCATAGAATAGACCACCCTCATTTCTTACCAAGGTGTCGTAAAAGGCGACTAAGGTAAGTTGACGTAAGGCAGGCGGCCGGTCGTAAAATACGTGGCCAAATCATGTGACAACATGTTTGTAACATGTTGTGCTGACCCCACTTAGAGTGGGATAAGGACAGGAGAATGATGAATGATAGCTGGACGTGAGTTGGTGCAGACGAAACCAGAGGCAGTAGCTAGAATTATTAAAAAACTATTTTAAATTCCTAATACAAAAACTTAAAGTTAATGATGTTTTAACTTAAAAACTCTTGAATGGATTTTATTTAGTACACTTCCGCGGCTTTTTGGATTATTTTTTTATAAGCCTCTTATCATCCCACTGCTAGGACATTCCTAGGAGATTACTTTCACCTTTCCAAAGAGAAGGGTTGAAATATTTTTAGGTTAGAATATCATGTTACTTCCATGCGGACAGTAGTTAACACTTTTCCTGCATTACACCCTGAGTTAAGAGATAAGCGCGTGATAAATTTTATCGAACAATGAGATATTTCCGTAGAAAAATTCATTGGTGCTTGCTTTAGGTGACCTGACCTGACCCATAAACCTTCGCTGAAAATAGTTATCTGTGTAATCTGATAAAGGTGTTAGGTAGCTTCTATTGGCTATCATGACATTCCATTATTTCAAATGTATCATTTGTCTTTTTACTTAATATTTCACGGTGTAATCTGCAAATGATGATAAAACAGATATTCACCTTGCATATAATGTCATATTGTTGATAGTAAGGCTTAATTGATCGGTTTCATATCGTGTCGAATCACCATATAATTGACCTATAAATATCTAATAGAAAAACCCGTGTCATTCACCTCACATACTCTCTATTAAGCAAATAAGATGGTAATGTCCGATTTTTTTGTCTTTTTTTTATTATTTTCTATTACAAAAAAGAAACAATTTGCATTCCTATACATTTCACAAACACATGGTCTTTTGAAAGATGTATTCTCACTACATTGTCAAAACGGTAAGTGCATGCATGATCAGTTATCGGTTCACAATAGTAAAGATCGAAAAAAAAATGTAATGAAAGATAGATTAAAATCTAATAAAAAATTTTAATATTTACTTACTTTACTTAACTTTTGGGGTGTAAGGGGGAGGCTCGTCCCAGTCAGTCTCCTCAATTGTCAACCTCACCTGCACGCGGTGCACCCTGCAGATCAACCGACGAGGCTCTGGCGACCGATAAATGGCGGTATAACCATTTCATTTTGCTGACCTTAAATACCAGATTGACAGTGGGCAGCAGCACTGTCGGTGCAAAATGGTCAGCACTGCAATCACCAACCCGCATGCCAAGCGTGGTGATTATCGGCAAAACCTTTATGGCATCACAAAATAAACCACAGCCCCTAGTTCCCGGCAGCTCCGCTATTCCCAGCTCTGGCAGCGGTTTGGGTAACGGCGGGGCAGGGGGTGTCAAGAATCTCCGGAAGAGATTCCGCTGCCAACCCCGACGACTGGACCTGGCAACGTACAACGCACGCACTTTGAGGGAAGACGAAAAGATACTCGAGCTGGAAGAAACAGTAAGCAAGTTGCGGTGGGATGTGATAGGATTATCCGAAGTCCGAAGAGAGGGGGAGGATACGATGATCCTAAAATCCGGCAACTTGCTTTACTACCGGGAGGGAGAGCAACAGTCCCAGGGTGGTATCGGGTTTCTCGTCCACAAGTCCCTTGTCAACAACATTGTTCAAGTCGAGAGTGTGTCGAGCAGGGTCGCGTTCCTTATACTCAGAATTACCGAACGGTATTCGCTGAAGGTCATACAGGTTTACGCACCGACATCGGCACATCCGGACGAGGAGGTAGAGGCCATGTATGAGGATTTATCTAGAGCCATGCATGCCTCCAAAACCTCCTACACTGTTGTGATGGGGGATTTCAACGCAAAGCTGGGCAAGCGAAACGGCACAGAGGTGAGAGTAGGGCAATTTGGATATGGGCAACGGAACCACAGGGGCCAGATGCTGGCCGATTTCTTGGAGAGAGAGGACCTCTACATGATGAATTCTTTCTTCAAGAAGCGGCCGCATCGAAAATGGACCTGGATCAGTCCCGACGGTTCCACGAGAAACGAGATCGACTTCATCATGTCGACCAGGCGTCATATATTCAATGATGTCTCTGTGATCAACACCGTTAAGACCGGGAGTGATCACCGCATGGTTAGAGGCACATTGAATATATGCGTACAGCTGGAAAGATCCAGACTGGTGAAGTCTACGCTCCGACCAACTCGAGCTCATATCCAAAACCCCGAGAAGTTCCAACTCGAGCTAATGAACCGTTTTGATTGCCTAGCTGACTGCGCTTCTGTGGACGATGTAAACAACAGGCTGGTGGAAACTGTTCATACGGTGGGGTCTAAATTTTATAAGACACACCGTAAAAGACCCAATAAATTCTCGACCCAGACTCTCAAGCTCATGGATGAGAGGAACGAAATGAGGCTACAGTCTTCAGTAGATGCGACGCACTACCGTCTGATCAATAGACAGATTTCTAAGGCGCAGAAATGCGACTTGCGACGCTTCAACACCGAACACATTCGAGATACTATTGAGCGTAACAGGGGCTCAAAAGTGTTCGCAAGAGATCTGTCTATTGGGCAGAGGCAGTTAACGCGATTGAAGACCGATACTGGTAGTATCATTTCATCTCGTCCTGAGATTTTGAGAGAGGTTGAGAGGTTCTATGGGCAGTTATACACCTCAACACGACAGCCTGTTGTCAATTTGGCAAAAGACCCAAGAGCCAAGTTGACCCGACACTATACCGAAGATATCCCGGACGTCAGCTTATACGAGATTAGTATGGCTCTCAAACAACTTGAGGACAACAAGGCTCCAGGTGATGACGGAATCACTACCGAACTCCTGAAGGCGGGTGGTAAACCGGTACTTAAAGTCCTTCAGCGATTGTTCAATTCCGTCATTCACGAAGGCTCTATGCCGGAAGCATGGTACAGGGGCGTGGTGGTTCTCTTCTTCAAGAAAGGTGATAACACCTTATTGAAGAATTATAGACCCATCACGCTGCTGAATCATGTTTATAAGCTGTTCTCGAGAGTCATAACGAATCGTCTCGCTCGTAGGTTTGACGACTTCCAGCCTCCCGAACAAGCCGGTTTCCGAAAAGGGTATAGTACCATAGACCACATATTCACGCTGCGGCAGGTTATACAGAAAACCGAGGAGTATAACCAGCCACTTTGCTTGGCGTTTGTGGACTATGAGAAGGCCTTTGATTCGGTGGAAACATGGGCTGTGTTAAGATCGCTCCAGAGATGCCGAATCGACTATCGGTACGTCCAAGTGTTGAAGTGTTTGTATGAAAACGCCACAATGTCTGTCCGTATCCAAGACAAAACTACGAGACCAATCCACATGCGGCGAGGTGTGCGACAGGGAGATGTCATCTCCCCGAAGCTGTTTACCGCTGCATTGGAAGATGTCTTTAAGCTTTTGGATTGGAACGGATACGGCATCAACATCAACGGCGAGTACATCACTCACCTTAGATTTGCCGACGACATAGTCGTTATGGCAGGTTGTCTGGAGGACCTTAACACAATGCTCGACGACCTCAGCAGAGTGTCTCAGCAGGTGGGCCTTAAAATGAACATGAGTAAGACAAAAATCATGTCAAACTCACATGTTCCGCTCCACCCGGTCATCGTTGAGAACTCTGCACTCGAAATTGTAGACGAGTACATATACCTGGGACATACGGTCCAGCTGGGTAGGTCCAATTTCGAGAAAGAGGTTAGCCGCCGAATCCAACTCGAATGGGCAGCGTTCGGGAAGCTACGCGAGATCTTTTCGTCCGAAATACCTCAGTGTCTGAAGACTAAGGTCTTCGAACAGTGCGTGTTGCCAGTGATAACCTACGGATCCGAAACGTGGTCGCTCACTATGGGCCTTATAAGAAAGCTCAGAGTCGCTCAGCGGGCGATGGAGCGAGCTATGCTCGGAGTGTCTCTACGAGATCAAATCAGGAATGAGGAGATCCGTAGAAGAACTAAAGTCACCGACATAGCTCAGCGTGTTGCGAAGCTGAAGTGGCGATGGGCGGGGCACATAGTGCGGAGAACCGATGGGCGCTGGGGTCTTAAGGTGCTGGAATGGTGACCCCGCACCGGAAAGCGCAGCATCGGTAGACCCCCTACGAGGTGGACAGACGACCTCAAAAAGGTCGCAGGGAGCCACTGGATCCAGGTGGCGCAAGATCGTGTGGTGTGGCGATCCCATGAAGAGGCCTATGTCCAGCAGTGGACGTCCATCGGCTGACGAAGAAGAAGAAGAAGAAGACTTAACTTTTCTGGTGAAACCCAAAAAATGTTATATAGATAGGTGATTGTATGATACGTTATGATCCTATTTCGAAACAATTTATAGAATTAGGCGTTACTTTGCGGAGATCCATAATACAAAAGTAATAATTAAATTATTTTGCCGCGATACAGTAAATAGAAAATTTATATAGTGTTAAATGTATAGTCGACTATCCGTATTTTCATACCCGATACGTGCAGGATTCATAAAAACAATTGTCGAAACGTTTCGCGCTATTGAACTCCCGCATCAATGTGATACTATATCAGAAAATAACAATTCTGATAGACCAGTTATAAAGGAATAATCCGATATGCTTGTAACGTTAAAGCTTGTAAACTCCGATATGCAAACGTCCATAAGCCATAGTAATCGGTAGCTTAATAAAGTAAGAAAAGTAAAGTAACGGCCTGTTACTATACCCACTGCTGGGCTAAGGCCTCCTCTCTCCATTTTTTGGAGAGAAGGATTGGAGCTAAGACCTACCACGCTGCTTCAATGCGGATTGGTAGGTTACACATATCTAGAATTCTCTAGAGATATGCAGGTTTCCTTACGATGTTTTCCTTCACCGAAAAGCGTGTGATAAATCGCAATTATCAAATTCAAATTCAAATTCAAAATTCAAATTCAAAATATTCTTTATTCAAGTAAACTTGTAAACAAGTGCTTTTGAATCGTCAACTTTACTGCTGGTTCGGAAAGCTGTTCCTACCGAGAAGAGCCAGCAAGAAACTCGGCGGTTGCTCTTTTTAAAATATAAATCTTAGAACTAATTACATTTATTTATTACTGTCTTGTACAGGGTAGAAGTGCACCTATATCCACACATCCTTATCATCTAAGTAATCTTCAACAGTATAGTAGGCTTTCTGTATCAGCCTCTTTTTAACAGTGGTTTTAAACTGCTGTAATGGCATAGCCAAAATTGATTTCGGAATTTTATTATAGAATCTTATACCCAAACCCACAAACGATTTACGTACTTTTGCTAGGCGCAAAGCAGGAGTCGCAAGCTTATGTCGGTTCCTACTTTGTCTATTATATACATCACCTATCGTTTTATAATTCTTTATATTTTTATGTACAAAAATTACATTGTTTAAAATATATTGTGAAGCAAATGTAAGAATACCTATTTCCTTAAACTTCTCTCGCAGGGAATCACGCGGACTTAAATTGTAGATGCCACGTATGGCTCTTTTTTGTAATACGAAAATTTTTTCACTATCCGCGCATTTACCCCACAGCAATATTCCATAAGACATAATGCTATGGAAGTAAGCAAAATAAACAAGTTTCGCTGTTTCGACATCTGTAAATTGTCTTATCTTTCGAACAGCGTAGGCTGCTGAACTAAGTTTCCCTGCAAGAGTTTTTATGTGTGTGCTCCATTGGAGTTTTGAATCCAAGGTCACTCCCAAAAATACAGTTGTATTTTCTGTTTTCAGTGGTACATTATTTATGGAGAGCCTATTTGCTGTTTTTGCAGCATTAGGTAATGCAAATTCAATACAATTTGTTTTCTTAGAGTTTAGTACCAAATTATTTACCCTGAACCAATGGGCTACTTGCGATAAACCACTGTTGACTTCGTCAATATTATGGTCATTTCTATTAACTTTAAAAATTAAAGATGTATCATCCGCAAACAGTACAATATCGCAAATATTATCAATTAGACACATAAGTTTTAATAGAAATACTCATTTGTGCCTGCCCGGGTTTGAAACCATGATCGTCTCTAGAGAGTCACACGGTCTCACCGCTAGGCTATCACAGCTTCGGTCGCTTTATGAAAGTAGTATATTGTTAGATCAATAATTTCAAATTCAGTAAATCTGCCATCAATTTAATAATAAATCATGGGTCTTTCATATATTTCTTAAGTATGAGATATTTTGATTAATATATGATTATATTAAATAGTAAACATAATATAATCATATATTATATTTACTATATAATACAACATGCTACAATATACAATGCTGAATGCCTACGCAGTTTCTTAGATAGAGTTTGATGTGCGTAGCGTTTGGAAATCTGTAGCCTTTGATGTAGCAAATTCTCGTAGACTCTACGGTAAAATTAGTGCTACGTATCGCATTATTGTAACGGAAGTGAACAATTCCGTATAACCTAGATAGACTCAACCCTATTCGTAATGATTATGGTACTCAATCGATAAATAGAGACTGTTGGAAATAAATCTTTTATTGTTATTTAGTTCCATATATCAAGCTTTATTTATTTATTTTTATTTATTTATTTAATATTTGAAAAATACATATGTACAATTTATGTGTCCCTGGCTCCCAAGCTAGTTTAAACTGTATTTTGGGAACCAGTGCCCACCTTTACTTGGTTCAATTAACATATGCCTTAATTACCTACAGGTGTAAAAAAAAAATACAATTAAAAAGTGATTTAAAAAAAAATTAAATTAAACTAAAGAACATTATTAAAGTAAGGTAAAAAAAAACAGAAAAAAAAGACAAACTAAAATTACAGCCGTGTGTATGTGCATGTGGATGTGTGTAGTGAGAATGTATGCCTTGAAATAAAGGAATGTCATGTTGCTAAAGTATGTAGATAAGGCGTGAGGGAGTGTTATGTGTGTGTGAATTTGAAAGTGTTTTAAGTAAGGGTTAAAAAGATATATTCGATTTGATCATAATCCATTTGTATCAACCATGAAATAATTTTGTTTTTAGCAATATGTTTGGTGTTAGGGTAAAAGTCCAAATATTTGTTTATTTTATTGTATATATAAGGTGCTAAGAATGCATGATGCTTTGTGCGCATTGTTTTAGATTTATACGAAATTTTCGAGTAATATACATATATCACATATCACATAGCATATAAGTTAAAGTAAAGAACGCCTTTCATGATGTCCTATTTCTAAATCAAATACTTCTACTACTAGTAGAGGATTGGAAGCAATCGATTTCCAATAGAAGTTGAAATGGATTGCAATACTGAGTATCACAATATTTATTACATCTGGTACGAATAGTTGCAGTTGTAGTAAAAGATTCTGTTCTTCAAAGAAAGATTTATTTTAAATTATAAAGATAAAGTAACAAAATGAATTTTATTACTGAAAGTCGACTGAAGTAGACCTAGACAGTAGAATAGACAAGCTACTTCCACGCCTGTATTTTGTCGCTTGCAGTGCTCAGAGCAGGGTCCCAAGTAACCTTTTTCGTCCCATTTGCAAAGTAACATAAATAACTTTTAATATTAAAAATTTAATTGTTCTCTTTAGAAACCTTAATGATAGGTTTTAGGAATAAATACACTACACACTTTATTCGTTAAATTTGGCCACGAAAATTGAGATTGCATTTAAATGGCCCGGTGTTTTTTTTATGAAATAGGATGATAGACGAGCATGCAGTTCAACGTTATCACCGCCGCCTACGACCTCTAGCAGAGCGTGTGCTGCCGACCTTTAAAAAGATGGAAAATACGCTTTTTGAAAGTACTTATGTCGTACCGATCCGGACACGCTGCTAGAGGGAGATTATTCCATAAAATGGTGGTGCGCGAATAAAATTATTTGAAAACCGCACTGTAGTGGATCGCCACGGAACCAGATGGTGAGGATGATATTTTAACCTGTGACGTACAGTGCGGTTATGGAATTTAGCGGCAGGAATCAGGTCAGGCTGTAGTGCACTGGAACACTCCCCTTGAAAGATGCGGTAGAAAACGCACAGTGAAGATACGTATACGCATCGCCAAAGAGTCCAGCTGTTTGCTGATCACCTGGTCCCCGATAATCCGAGCTGCTCTGGACTATATGCGATCGAATGGCTTTAGTTGGTACTGGGGTGCATCAGCCCAGAGATGAGAACAGTACTCCATTTAAGGCCGGACTTGTGCAAAGAGGTGTGTGTCACTTTCAAATTTCCTTCGTTTAAACTCTGGGGCGTGGGCACGTTGGGTAACATTGGCGTAGAGCATCAGTGGATATTCCTAATTGTCCAAATTGATAATTTTGCTCTTACCTATATATCTATATATTTTGCTCTTATCTATATATTTTGCCTATTATCTCCTTTGTCCTATCTGTCTTCTTTCTCCACCACGACCAATTTGTTAAGACTATATGTGATTTTATGTTCGAAGAACGAAGAACTTAATTAGAAAGTCATTATGTCTCAATCTTGAATTGATAAAATACATTTTGATTATGAGTGTGGTAAAAAAATGGACTTTCTCTTTGTGCTACATCCCCTGGGAATAATTGATGCCCTAACGTGATAACTTCTCAACAATTTCGGCTAAACCGAATTTCTCGAATGAGCCGAATTTCTTGAGCGCTTTTAATGGTCGGAGAGCGTTTAGTAACGTCCTAATGGGAATTCCAATACTTCGCCTGGTCGACAAAAAGCTGATTCGTATGTCTCGGATAGTACTGAAGTAAAGTTAGTAAAACTAAAATTGAAGAGGTTTTTATTTATTTCTTTCTTTCTTTATTCTTACATTCTTCTAGATTTTGCATAATGCTCCAATGCGGATTGGTAGGTTACACATATCTCCAGAATTCTCTAGAGATATGCAGGTTTCCTCACGATGTTTTCCTTCACCGAAAAGCGTGTGATAAATTGCAATTACCAATTAGACACATGAGTTTTAATAGAAAAACTCATTGGTGCCTGCCCGGGTTTGAACTCGTGTTCCCCTCGAAAGAGTTGCACAGTCTCACCGCTAGGCTATCACAGCTACCACACACCATATAACTTAATGCAGATTAATAGTTTCCGTTCTACGAAGCAGAATATGTGTAAACTTGTACAAGCAATTTTCCACTCTGGATACTTGACACGCATGCTTACTTAACTATCTAGTTTAATGAGTTATTTTATGTCACTATAAGTGATATTAATACTCTCTTTGCCTTTACCTTAAATTATATATAATACAAAGAAACTCACGCAAAACAAATAACCGCCTTTTTCTTAAAACAACATCAAAATTACTTACAACATATTAAACTTTTTTATTAAAAAATCTAATTTAACCAAAGAAGCAAATAGCAAAAGAGAAACAATCAACCTTTTACATGAAAACATTCGATTAACTTTATTTACATGTTAATAATAACAGAAAAAGCTTTTCAATTTTCTTTTTCATCTATACATTACGTGTATGCCTAATGGGAAAATTATTCTCATGATATTTTAAAGCTTGTTGTTATATATGTAAGTTTCTAGAGTGTCAGACTTGTTAACTAATTACCCGCCGACATTACGACATATCGAAAAAAACGAATTTTCGATCAAAATATATATAACATAATTGAGATCTGGTTTTATTAGTAAAGGTTGATTGAACGGGCGCAGCCAAGAAACATTAGAAACAAATTGTTGTTTTGGCTCCTTTGCACCTGTTTACCGTATTTATTTTTTAGGTCAAGGAATGGTGATTTAGGGTATGATCATTGATCTCTATCAAACCATGTAATTATTTTTAAATATGGAATAATTCCTATACCTAAAATACTCTACTGAATTACATCTATGTAGCCTGCTGAGGTGTGTAGGTACCTAAAATTAAAATAATGTCTGTACTATATAGCGGCCGATACAATTTCCAGTATTGAAAGAATACTTCCTCAAAACACTTTTACTCCCGACGATCTTGGGCTTGCCTTATTCAATTATGTCACCAACGTTATACTTTTACGTCTATTAATTTAAAATTTGCTACGCCAAATCACCAAGTATTTGGTTAAACTAGTTCTAAACTTAAATTTGATTTTTACAAAAATTTTTTAGTCTATGTGTTCAAAATATATAAAACAGAGTATAAATAATAATTATTTTCTAAGTAATTAATTATGTTTTACTTCAATACACTGTGAAATTATAACTTTGAAGCTTAATTGTCATATGAGAGGGTAATATATTATAAAGAGCGGTAACAAAATAATTACTCCCGAACTTTTATAATGTTCCTTTTGGTTGAATAAAACTTCTCGAGTATTTGGAACAAAAAGGAGGCTTTTTTTAAATTTAAATATTAAAAATCTTCACCGAGAAAGACCAGATTCAAGTTTTCTGATGTCAATCAGTCATAGCTACTCTCTACACACTCATCAGCGTAATGTCTTCTCACTGATATATCACCAAATTTCTATCACATAACGTCCTTTGCAATGGTCCAAAAACAAAATCACCCTAAATATGAGTTTCTCCAACGCAACTATAAGGTAGCTAGTATAATTTCGTTGATATCCTATCCTATATAATAGCGCTCTAAAAGCTTATACAGATTGTAAGCTTGAATTAGTTCCTATAACAGATATATTCCTTCGTTTATCAGATACCGGTAAAAAATAAAGAAACTGCTTCATAACGTAGAAAGTCTTCAGAGTCAGGTTAATAAAGACAAATTTCAGACAGCGATAGTAAATGAAGGGAAAAAGCGTGGAGCGGCGAACTCCCCTGTAAGTATTTTGTGTTACTCGACAAAGAAGAATAATGGTGTCATTCTCCATGACCTATTTTACCGTACCCGTGGAATGGAATGGACAACATTTTTTTATACGTATTTATACTGAGTTGTCCTTTATTACACTAAAGTAATGAAGTTTGTAGTGCTTGGTTTAGGGAGTCTGATGCTTTACCAAAATTTTATACAAAGGATTCCACTCTCCTTTTGGAGATAAGGACTGGAGTTTAATCAATTCGACCTATGGTATCCGGCTGAGTAGAATAGACCACGCTCATTTCTTACCAAGGTGTCGTAAAAGGCGACTAAAGTAAGTTGACGTCAGGCAGACGGCCGGTCATAAAATACGTAGCCAATAGCAGCAAATCAATATGTGACAACATGTTTGTAACGTGTCCTGCCGAGCCCACTTAGATTGGGATAAGGGCAAGAGGATGATGAGGATGAAGAATTTAAAATTTCGAGTTTTTTTCCGAGTTAATAATAAATATGCTATTAAGTGCGAAACATTACTAAATTATGTAGGTTATAAATATATATTACAAGCCAATAGTTGTGTAACCTGGTGTAAATATCAGATTAACTCATCTTGTTTTCTCAGTTACACGGAGACTAATGACGCGGATAATGCTGAGGCCAAAGAATCCTCTACTTCATAATATTTCGAAACTAGAGTAAACGATATATATTTAATCTTCTCAGTAAGACATCATCATTTTCCTGCCCTTATCCCACTTAAAGTGGGGTCGGCGCAATATGTTAACATATTGTGGTATTATTTGGCTACGTATTTTACGGATGGCTACCCGCCGGACGTCATATTTCCTTAGTCGCTATTTACGACACCTCGATATGAAATGAGGGTGGTCTATTCTACTCAGCCGGATAGTACACAGCGGCTTTTCAGCAAGACAAAGTGATACTTGACGAAAAAGTGGTAGGCTTTATTATTATTTAAGGATTCACAAGTATGTGTAAAATCCTATGTGTTGTAAGGTAAAGTATGTGTAGAAATACGCTTAATATGAATTTAATTTTTTAAACATAAATATAGGCAATTGTTTTCGATAAACACTATCACTGGGATACTTTTCGTATACGGATACACGATAAATCACACTAACGTATGTAGGACGAACTTAAGCCAAACTAAAATGAATGCGTAACGCTAATGTAAGCCATATTTTAGTCTGAGGCTTTAATCGATGTCAAACGAAAAACAGATTACCGATTGTTCTATCTAAAGCTTAAACTAAATATTATTAAAGAGTAGTCGCTATTAAAATAACTTCCAGTTTGACCTTGAAAGTTTTATAGCATCACAGAACAACACTGCTAGGAAAGAAACATAACCAGTGGTGCGAAATATGGAAAATATAGCGCTCTAATTCTAGTGATATTCAAAGAAAGTGGCGTAGATACTAGGGATGGACAGAATCACCAATCACTTAGTGATCATGATATGATTCACTCATCATATAGCATCATCTGCTATTGAATTTTAGATAACTGCTATTGCTAATTGTGGATATTCCATAAAAAACTAAAGTAAAATTACAAAGAAATGTTATCATTATATCATATGAATCGAGGTTATGTGGCACTTTTTTCTTAGAATGTATTACCTAGAATTGGCCAAAATTATTGTTACTTAAACAAATCTAATTCTTATATGTGATTCAATATGGTTGATATTTCGGGGTGATGTGACACTTTTACGCTATTCTAACTGAAAGTATAACTTAGATATAAAGACCGTATTGAATATGGTTTAAGAATTACGTTTGTTTGTAATAATAATAACTTTGTCCAGTGATAGATGAATAATATAATAGCCGATAGCATTTTTGTTATTTGCTATTTACGCTTTTAGCGAGTCAGGGATTACTGGTCTAAATTATTGCTTATACAAATAAATGTAGTCCTTATATCCTATACAGTGCATACGCATATAAGGCCTACATTTGTTTGTGTACACAATAACAATCGCAATAGCAGAACGATCACACTATATATATTTTCTATTTAATGTATCGCGGATTCTTAATTTTAATGTGATTTGTTTAAGGAATTCTTAATTTTAATGTGAAATCTTCCGTTTCGTTTACTATTATAACCCTAATGCCACCTTATGCTTTACTTGATAGCATATTGACAATTCGTAATTAAAAACTATAAAGTTTAAGCAGTCAGACGTTATGAAAACGTAAAAGTTAGTAAGTTTTGCTCTTTTTGGGTGAACTTTTACTCACCTTATATAAAATGAAATGTGTTTATCATGAATTGCTGAGTTCCTTACAGCAAACGTCAATCCGATTACTTGACCTTTGTAGGCTTAGTTTACACGCCCCAGTTCCTCAACATGTGTAAAGCTGTTTCCGGGTAAACATTCAACTATTGTGTTTAAAAGGGTACCTTTATTGTGAACTTAGTTGTTTCATTACCGATTAAGTATAAGGTCGCTTTTTACTTCATATCTATCGATGACCTGAATCTGCATCTCTTTATAGTTGTTCATAAATTGTTGTTTACTTAAGATTTTTAATCTAATATATGAAAATAAATGTTTGTCTCTATTTCCTTTATATACTCCAAAACAGCTGGACTGATTTTGATGATACTTTCAGACAATCTTTAGAATGACCCAGCGGATGAGAATATAAAAGTTGGTGGTGATAGCAGCATTTTTTCCAACTGTTGAGTTATTTCGAGGAGAATTCCAAACCAAACTGAGTCACAACAACGCGTGGGCTGGCAGCTAGTAGTAGTAGTATTTAGTTATATTCAAATTCAAATATTCTTTATTCAAGTAAACTTCTGAACAAGTGCTTTTGAATCGTCAACTTTACTGCTGGTTCGGAAAGTTGTTCCTACCGAGAAGGGCCAGCAAGAAACTCAGCGGTTGCTCTTTTTAAAATATAAATCTTAAAACTAATTTCATTTATTTATTATTGTCTTGAACAAGGTAGAAGTGCAGCTATATCCACACATCCTTATCATCTAAGTAATCCTCAACAGTATAGTAGGCTTTTTGTATCAGCCTCTTTTTAACAGTGTCAACTGCTTTAATGGCATGGCCAAAATAGCAAAATAATTGCTTTTGAATTCATAAGTACCTACAAAGTCTATTTAAGTGAAAGATATCTTGAATTTGAATAAATAGGAGGTGTAGAGTTGAAAATGTCTCAAGTACTCATAAAGGTGTATCAGGTTGCTCTTTTGTCTAAATCATTGCTTATTTGACCTCGGCCTTTTATTTGAAAAAGTACATTTAGGGTAAGTTCCATTCCACGAAATCTGATACGTCACCCTTTTGTTCTCAAACATTTACCGCAAAAGACGTACATTGTTAGTTTTTGCGGGACATCTTTTACTCGGTCACTATACGACACGGCACACCTCTATTCTCACATTATCCACTCATTTGTCTCCTTCCTATCCTTCCACTTTATTATCCTTTCTTTTTGATATATAGAAATAATTTGTCCTTTCTCAAAGTATCTTCTTATCTTCTTATATATAAAAATTATTTTTTCTATCTATGTCCTTAATAGACGCCAAAACAGCTGGACCGATTTTAATTAAATTGTGAGACAATCTTTAGAATGACCCAGCGGATGATCATGTAAAGTTTGGTGGCGATCGGAGCATTTTTTTAAACTGCTGAGTTCACCTTCGTAGGCAATTCGAAACGAGACTGAGCCTCAGCAACGCGTGGTCGCATAGCTAGTATTTTATAACAACACGCGATACTTTACGAAGATCCATAATATAATAAAAATAAGAATTCATTTGCTATAACTAACGATTAGGAAAAATTATGTATAGCCCTGACATTTAATATACAGCCACGGAAAGGGTGTGTCATACCGAAAAGCAGTTATAGTGCTACTTATATATAAGCCAAAAAAAATATCAAACCTAGGAAAAGTCGTATGTGTAATTTTCATAACAAAACAAAAAATTATTTCCGTAAAAATGTTCACTGACAACCCTAAGTCATTTCTATCTATACTTATTATAAAACAAAGTCCCAAAAAGCTGTCTGTCTGTATGTAATGAATTTTCTCAAAATGTACTGAACGGATGTTTGTACGGTTTTAACCAAAAGATAGTGCAATACTTCCGGATGGTTTAAGTATATGGTACATATCGGTATTATGTAAATTGTGTTGAAATCGGGCAGTTGTTAAAAAAAAGATTGCTGGGAGCTTTAGTCGCGTGCGCTGCGTAAACCAGCAGAGATACTCTAAGTAATGTTCTAGAGATTGTAGATCTATGAAAATGGTATAAAAAGTCCGCGATAGAATGTCTCTATCTCTTATGGTTAACTCACAATAACTACTTTTATGTTTAAATTTTAATTCTAGAAAAAAATTGTGACGCTGATTTCCACGTGGGCGAAGCCGCTGGCACAGCTAGTTGAATAATAAATTATTGATATCAATCATTTCCTCCGATTTTATAGCTGTGAAATTGAGCTGGGTTTTACGAATTTATCAATAATCAAAAGTACACAAAACAAATCAATTATACGAACAAATAAACGGCATAATGTTAACAATTTACAGCTTGTTTATTTGTTTGTATTGAAAATGATTATAGCCTAGTTTATATAAGCTATATTGGTATGATTAAGGCCCAGTACACACATAATAAATTTTTCATTAACTAACTAACTAATTATGTAATTTATGATATAGTAAAAATAACGAATTTTATCAGTACGAATTAACTTATATCAATACCGCCGTGTGGTATCCGGCTGAGTAGAATAGACAACCTTCATTTCTTACCGAGGTGTTGTAAAAGGCGACTAAGGTAAGTTGACGTCAGGCAGGCCGCAGGTCGTAAAATCTAAACCAGTCAAATCATGTTACAACGTGTCGACCCCACTTATAGTGAGATAAGGGTAGGAGGATGATGATGAATTAACTTATATCAATACAGTGAAATAACATATGATAATTTTTTGACAGATATACCCTCATTCGCGTTCTCTATATTTTAATGTCACATCTTAGACTTCCCTACTCTTGTATAATAACTCTTTAAAGTTAGTAATTCTGGTCTTGAAAGGTTCATTGTTATCCTTCACTTCAATCTATACATGACAGACGTCAGACATGTGACAGAAAATACAAATGTAGTGAGGTGTATAACGCCTCGTACGCACGGGCGTAAAAAATACGCGTTAAAATTCCACAATAGGCGTCATAAGAAGTTTCGTATGGTATATTAGGCTTAACGCCCTACACCCTAACGCCTAAAATGGAACTTCATCTTCTTTAACTGCTGGACGTCTACTGCTGGACATAGGTCTCCTTAAAGGATCTCCACACCACACGATCCTGCGCCGCTTGGATCCAGCGGCCTTTTTGAGGTCGTCTGTCCACCTCGTTGGGGGTCTTCCAACGCTGCGTTTACCGGTGCGGGATCGCCATTCCAGCACCTTAGGACCCTCGGTTTTATGTACTACGTTCCCCGCCCATTGCCACATCAGCTTCGCGACCCAATGAGCTATGTCGGTTACTCTGGTTCTTCTACGGATCTCCTCATTCCTGATTCGATCATGTAGAGATACACCAAGCATAGCTCGCTCGATAGCTCGCTGAGTGACTCTGAGCTTTCTTATGAGGCCCATAGTCATCGACCACGTTTCTGCTCCTTATGTCATCACTGGCAACACGCACTGTACGAAGACCTTGGTCTTCAAGCACTAAGGTATTTGGGACGAAAAGATCTCAATCTCGACAAAATAGAACACTGCGCGATAAAAATACGTCACATTTTAAATGCGCTGTCGTGTGAACAGTATACACACATACCTGGATACCCATTTGTTTCATTTCGACGTATTTTTAACGCACGGTAAAAAAACCTCTCGTGCGTACGAAGGGTAACTGCCTAGTTACCAGTATATATAAAGCAACTAAAATCAACACGTCGCAAGTACTAATAATACACTGATGAGTGAGCTCCTGTTTTGATTTTATGAACAGGTGTAGTGCTGTCTAGCCAAATTAACGACCAGAACATTAGTTACGAGTTGCCGCAGCTGCGATTAATACATATGATGTAAGATTTCTTCCAATAATATGATAATATTACCTTATGATACAATAATTTTTAACCACAAATTTGCATTTCATTTTTTTTACATTTTATATCTGACTGTCCTGTTTGCGCACGTAACAGTAATGCAGTCTTTAGCTCCGTGAGTCGCGAGTTCGATTCCCGCCTAGAAGCAACATTTTCTAAATACAATTTGTTCGACCTTCGAGTCTGGGTGTAATAATAAATAAATTTAATTATGTAATTAAAATTAATATTACAAATAATATAACAGAATTAACTACTTTGCTATAATCCGCACGGGTTAGGTGAATGCATGCAAAGCTAATGTGTATGAAGCAGGCAAAATCTACGTACCTTATACATGCAGGACAAGCCACCACATGCACCCCAAGGCGCAATTCACCAGCAACAACGTACACAAAAGCAGCACACACACCCACCACCACAATCTCGACGATCGTTTCGCCCCGAAACCGAAGCTTCATCAGGAGGATAGGCTCCACGACAAAAATCGTACCGATTTTTTTCGTGGAGCAAAGTAGTTAATTCTAAAGGATTATAGCAAAGTAGTTAATTCTGTTATATTGCTTGTAATATGGAATTCCGCAAAGTAACGCCTGCTTCTATAAATCATTTAAAATTAATATATGTATCAGTATGTACCAGTTTTATGTCACCCATAATACAAGTATTAAGTAACTGGGGATAGACAGCCGTGTGTGCAATTTGCCCATATATATTTGTTTATTAGCTTTTTTTACTTTTTATTTCGATGCATGTTTTTTTAATCTCTTTTTTAATTTCTTCGTAAACAGCAGGGTCTTCTCGTTTACTCCCCGGGTGGGGGTAAACGGGGTGCGGGCCTCGAGGAATTCCTCTCTACCCGGGCATTTCCTCGCGGGCACTTAAGCCCGGTATGTGTTCCGGCCGTAGGCCGAGGTCACCTAGGTGACCCAAAGGTGTCGGTATTTGGGCCGTAAGCCCAGGTCACCTAGGTGACCTAATGGATGTCTTGTTCGGTGGGGAGGTCTGGGAATGGTAGCTCCCAGACCTCGGGGTCAATTTCGGTGGTGTCTCGATCAGGTAGGTGTGTCATGTCCGGTGTATTCGCCCTTTCGCCCGTCGCGTCGTCCTCTTCGTCGCCGTCGTCATCCGCATCGGGCCGCGGAGACGGTGATCGCAGGAGCTCGCGAGGCAGGGAACGTCCATCGGGTGGTCGCGCATGGAGTGGCGCGATGCCATGGAGGTGTAAGTGCGCGCTATTGTCCGCACGCGCGAACATCCGGCGCGCTAGGCGACGGACATACTCCTTCGTAAAAGTAATGATCGAGTATGTTGGAGTTGTACCTTTCTAGATGGCAGCACCAGTTGATTATTTGGCGCTAATGTTTATCGATTGCAATTATGATAAGGATGGGCTTACCACAACAGTAGTGGGTTCGAAATAGAAGGTTGTGTAGTTCTCAATTGTCCATTTAGTACATTGTAGGGTTCAGTTCTTTGTCAATTGTATTTCGGATTAGATTTTAGTTCACTCGACATCGGTGTTGACTGTCGAGAAATATTTAATTAGTTCAAGTTCAGTTTTTACTGAGTATGAGTAAAAAGTAATCCCCTTTTATCGAAACACGATATTTAACATAATGATTCTATAACTTTTGTATTATGGATGCTCCGCAAAGAAATACCTACGGCTATAATTTTTTTTCTTCACAAAAATATGATAACAAACAAATAAATAACATAAATAAATATATGGGACACTTACACACACGGTCGTCCATCCCCAAAGTAAGTAACTTAATACTTGTGTTATGGGTGACGGACAACTGGTACATATACTACATATACAATTTTAAATACATACTTAAATACAGATGTACACCCAGGCTCGAAGAACCAACAAATTGTTTATAGAAAATGTTGGCGGGAATCGAACCCGCGACCCGCGGAGCTGAAGGCAGGATCAATACCCACTGCGCCAACAGGCCAGTCAACACAAGTACTGGTGTTTCGGACTTCAGAGTAAGGAATCTCTCTACTATCCGAACAGTTACATATCTACTTACCCTTAATCCTACTATTAAAGCTTCTTTGAAATGTTAGTAATGCTCTTCGCAATTAGTCCGAAACAACAGTCGGAACATTCATCGTAGAGTCAACATTCCACATGGCGGTTATTTCATGAACAAGCTAATATATCCAAATATATTATAAACTAGGCTGTAATTGACAAACTCTATAGTCAAAAGTAACAAATATCGAAGTAGCAAGTCTCCCGATGACGTGCTTGAGGGATTTAGGCAGCTTTCGCAAGCACAATTTAACGAATCCTTAACACCTTTACTTCAAAAGAGGAAGGAAGCCAAGGAAGCATGTGACAATCCTTATTTATATTCAAATTCAAAATATTATTTATTCAAGTAAACTTGTAAACAAGTGCTTTTGAATCGACAACTTTACTGCTGGTTCGGAAAGCTGTTCCTACCGAGAAGAACCAGCAAGAAACTCGGCGGTTGCTCTTTTTAAATTATAAATTTTAAAACTAGTTAAATTTAGTTATTATTGTCTTGTACAGAGTAGAAATGCATCTATATCCACACAACCTTATCATCTAAGTAATCTTCAACAGTATAGTAAGGCTTTCTGTATCAGCCTCTTTTTAACGGTGTTTTTAAACTGTTATAATGGCATGGAATTTTATTATAGAAATTTGTTGGTTTTTCGATCCTGGGTGTGTATTTGTATTTAAGTATGTATTTAAACTTATCTATGTAGTATATCCACCAGTTGTCCGTCACCCATAACACAAGTATTAAGTTACTTACTTTGGGGACGGACGACCGTGTGTGTAAATGTCCCATTATATATCTTACACCAAATGCTTCATGTTTTACATAAGTAATAATAAAATTATTTTGCTATATTCCGCGATCAAGTAAATAGAAAATATATATAATGCTATAAGTAGAGTGTGGACTAGCCGTTTTCATACCCGATACATGCAGGATTCGTGAAAACTTTATTGTTGTGAGGAAATCTGCATATCCCAGGAGTCTTTGTCTAAGAAAAAGATTGTAAGAAGCCTACTATTTCACATCGTTTATATATTTTTATGAATCCTCAGTTTGTCTACATTCCAATAGATCAATAAAAGGGTGGTATGAAATTGTAAAGACTGTAATTTGTCATATCCGCCATATGGTATCCGGATGAGTAGAATAGACGATCCTCATTTCTTACCGAGGTGTCGTTAAAGGCGACTAAGGTAAGTTGAGCCACCGTATGGTATCCGGTTAAGCAGAATAGACCACCCTCTTTCTTACCGAGGAGTCGTTAAATACGACTAGGTAAGTTGACGTCAGGCAGGCGGCCGGACGTAAAATACGCAGACAAATCATGTGACAACATGTTTATAACACGTTGTGCCGACCCTACTTAGAATAGGATAAGGGCAGGAGGACGATGATGACAGAGAATTAATAATAGATATAGATATAGAATAAAAATGTATATACCCCTAGTTACAATTTACGAGTATTCAGTATAGGTTTATTAGATCTTTCTGTTATAAATACTCAGAATTTCGGAATCAAAGTCTATGAACAGTGCGTTTTATTTATTTGACAACATGTTTGTAACATGTTGTGCCGACCCTACTTAGAGTGGGATAAGGGCAGGAGGCTGATGATGTAATTTGTCATATGGCTACAGAACCTTAAAAATACTGACTACGATATCAGGAACCCTGGCTTGCGATATCAATCATTCAAATTACGTAACCCAACCAATCTATAGAGTGCCATTCAGTTGATGGTAATGGAATAAAAGGACCGGAGGTCAGATGTAATCGCACTTGTCACGTTTGCTCGATCAACCTAAGGCCTTTCAGACATTTTGGTACATCAGCACTATTGATAAGCAATATCCGTTAAATACTGCCTTTTTGTGGGTGAATCTTTCAACGTTCCTTACGGAATTGCTATGGATGCTCCTAAAAGTATATGTTCGTTAGTCTTTATTTTACGATTGCAAGGATAACGGATAAGGTTTTTAGTAAGGAGATAGTTCAGGGAGATATTTGGGTACCAGATATTATAATAATACTAAAATTATTATAATTTCTCAAATTTATTTATCCTAATTCGAAAATTAGGATAGCAATTAGCAGTGTATTATGCTTAAAGGGATAAGTTCCCAATATTCATCCAAGATCTCCATTCTCTACTGCCTCCTCTATTATGTATTTCCAATTTTCATCATCATCTAGATAAATGATGATGAAACATGAACAGATGTTCCTGTTCACTATTGGACATAGGTCTTACCGACAGCACCTCAGCTCTTTGTTCCAAACCTATGCCAGCCACTTCGCAGATATCGTCCATTTGGTTGGACTACGTCCTACACTACTTCAGAACACGTCTACCCCAGAGATTGTCGGTTCTGCGACAATTTTAAAAACGTTTATTCGTAAACTGACAGTTAAATAGCGTCGTAGAAAGAAGTAATGAAGCAAGGGGTCTGCATTGTTTCTTGCTGGTTCTTCTCAGTACGAACAGCATTCCGAACCAGCGGTAGATGTTGACGATCAAAAGCACTTGTTTACAAGTCTACTTGAACAAAGAATATAGATACCCCAATATACTGTGTTTTTTACCAAAAAAAACAACTTTTTTTTGTGGTCAATGTAGATTTTTATAAATTAGCCCGTTCATCTTAAAAGGTTGCCGATCTCTGTCCTAACAAGAGAAAAAATGGATGTAAAAGTATTTTTTATTAATTATGTTCGCAACTTCATTGTAAACAATTTATAAAAAAGACTTAATTTATAATAAATAAATATATGGGACGGAGAGAAAAAAAACAACTGGTATAAATAATGCATATAATATATTTTAAATATATCATTAAATACATATATACACCCAGACTCGAAGAACTAACAAATTGAAAAAAATCGAAAAATGGACCTCGGCGGAAATCGAAACCGCGACTCATGGAACCGAAGACATGGTCACTGCCAACTGCGCTAACAGGCCAGTTAATGGAATTTTGGTGGTTTGAATTTTTTTTGTTCTTTGCTGCTTTTTTTTAACTAATTGCTTTTATGGAAATATTCTAGGAGAATAAACGGTAGTTAAGGTGATGTACGGGTAAAAACAACACTATGCGAACGTTAAATAATAAATATTGGAAATTTTATCGCTGGTTTTTACGCTCCACGCTACGAATCTATTTTCATAACGACTATCTTATCATAATAGTAAGTTATAGGAGTCGGTTTTCTATTATCATTAAAATGTGGGATATATAAAATTAAAGAAATGCAGTTAAAATATTCATTATGGAATGTACTTTAAATATATGTACTATAATATATATACTTGTGAATACCTGTGTAATATTAGTATTTAATTGTATGTATTATAGTTTACTTTGTACTATACCCGCTCTCTTTATTTTTTTTGTTTTTTTTATTTTCTTTTCTATATCGCTAGAATTTCTAGCATGTCATTCTATATTGTGGTAATCCAGAGCATCCATATTGTTTAACAAAGTATGGCAAAAAAACAAGTCTACAGAATTACTGATATTCCTTAACACAAGAAACTTAGTTAGGAGTCAGATGTTCTCCCTTGTGAAGTCAACGGCCAAATTGTTACTTTTCTATTAGTACCATCTTGCAAAAGTGGGTTACACAACAATATTGTCAGAAATAAATAAATCATCATTCTCCTGCCCTTATCCCACTCTAAGTAGGGTCGACACAACATGTTGTCACATGATTAGGATACGTATTTTACTACCGGCCGCCTGCCTGAAGTCAACTTACCTTAGTCGCCTTTTACGACACCTCGGTAAGAAATGAGGGTGGTCTATTCTACACAACCGGACACCACATGGCACATACCTTAGTCGCCTCTTACGACACCTCGGTAAGAAAGGAGGATGGTCTATTCTACTCAACCGGACACCACACGGCACATACCTTAGTCGCCTCTTACGACACCTCGGTAAGAAAGGAGGGTGGTTTATTCTACTTAACCGGACACCACACGGCACATACCTTAGTCGCCTCTTACGACACTTCGGTAAGAAAGGAGGGTGGTCTATTCTACTCAACCGGACACCACACGGCACGTACCTTAGTCGCCTCTTACGACACCTCGGTAAGAAAGGAGGGTGGTCTATTCTACTTAACCGGACACCACACGGCACATACCTTAGTCGCCTCTTACGACACTTCGGTAAGAAAGGAGGGTGGTCTATTCTACTCAACCGGACACCACACGGCACGTACCTTAGTCGCCTCTTACGACACCTCGGTAAGAAAGGAGGGTGGTCTATTCTACTCAACCGGACACCACACGGCACGTACCTTAGTCGCCTCTTACGACACCTCGGTAAGAAAGGAGGGTGGTCTATTCTACTCAACCGGACACCACACGGCAAATACCTTAGTCGCCTCTTACGACACCTCGGTAAGAAAGGAGGGTGGTCTATTCTATGCCACATGGCGTGTTAGAGTTATGAGTTATTAAGTGAGTTATAAGTGTTATAAGTCAAGAAATAAAATAAAGGCAATAGAAGAACATTGTTATTCCACGCTGAATAACAAAACTTTTTTCAAAATAACAAAATGTGTAGATGAATTTTGGCGACGTGAGACGGGGATTACTTTGGGGACATACAGTCAGATTTATTTATTATTTATTAAATTTTCACGTACTTTATTTCTTGAATAATGATATACTGTATACAGTCATTAAAGTGATATCTGCATAACAGTTTTTATTAGCTACAGATAAAAAATATTTGGTAAAATCTAAAGTAATAATAAAAATTATTTTGCTATAATCCGCGATACAGTATATAGAAAATATATATAGTTCTAAATGTATAGTTACATGCAGGATTCGTAAAAACACATGCACAATGCTTGTTTGGATAATGCTTCGATTTGCGATTTTGTCGTGGAGTCGTATCTCCTGATGATTTTATTATTACTTTTGGATTATTAAATTATTCTTATTTATATTTTTCAAAGCATTTAAATATATAGATAATATTTACGCCATTTTATTATAGCACAATTGCTAATTACACCAACGCAATTATCAATTACATCATTACACCATGATAGGTATTTTAAGGAGAGAGACTTTGTTAACATATAAGCAAATAATTGTAAAACTTATAAAATGAAATAAACATAAAATTTAAAATGACGGTATTTAAAAATCCTTGTGCTAATCATTCGTTTCGCAACAGCTTTCACAGTAAAATTTATTTACTCGACTTCAATTTGATTAATATTTACTGTCTCTCTTTTCACCTTGTCTGAAAACAAAACTAACATTTATTTTACAAATAACTCATACTTCTCATGAGCCTATTAAGTTAAAAAATGAGCAACACAATTCCACAAAGATGAAAAAGAACGTAAAAAAAATCTTCATTTTATTCCCCAGTTTAACTTTTTAAAGTGAAATGAAAGGAAAATATTTTCTAACTTTACTGTTCTAATTTATCTTAGCTCATTTTTATACCTTTAGATCATTCCAGGACACTATATATTATATAAAATAAATACAAATTCACGCCTAGGCTCGAAGCATCAACAAATTGTTTATAGAAAATGTTGGCCCGGGGAGCTGAAGACAGAGTCACTATCCACTGCGCTAGTGGGCTAGTCAAATCCCGAGCTATTTACGTTTTATGATAATTAAGTTAAAAAAAACTATTCCTACAGGTGGGCGTGTTACTATCCCACTTCTGGGCAAAGGCGTCCTCCCTCTAATTAGAGAGGAGGTACGGAACTTAGAAGCACCACTAGTCTAATTTCAATTAGTAGGTTACATAGGAATTATACAGAGATATGTAGGTTTCCTCCATATCACTTAGACGCATAGTCTTTTATAGAAACATATAGGGATCAGCGAAATTTAGGTCAGCGGCCTACGCTGTTGGAAATAAAAGACTATTTACAGACGTCGAAACAGCAAAGTTGTTTATTTTGATTATTTCCATAATATTATGTCTTATGGAATATTGCTATGGGGTAAATGCGCGGATAGTGAAAAAATAAACATTTTTTATTACAAAAAAAAGCCATACGTGGCATCTATAATTTAAGTCCGCGTGATTCCCTGCGAGAGAAGTTTAAGGAAATAGGTATTCTTACATTTGCTTTACAGTATGTTTTAAGCAATTTAATTCTTATAAATTGTAAGTCTTATTGGTTACCCAAAATAAACAAAATAAAACTCATAGGTGCCTGGTAGGGACAACCTACGATTCTTTGCAAGTCTCACACCGCCTTTACTATCTACTAATATCATAAATGCGAGATTGTATCGGCTTGACTAATATTGATAATTATTGGCATAATTAAAGCGTAGTAGCGGGGTAGCATAGAGGAAAAAAAACTCCTCTTTTTCTTAGGGGAAAACGAGAAAACACATATTGCATTATTGAGGGTGCTTAAACGCTTTTGACTTGAATGATATCGCGTAGATTATAAATATAAAAGTAAAGTAACGGCCTGTTACTATCCTATTTCTGGGCATGTGCCCAGGAGACATGTGTCTCCTCCCTCCGTATATGCAGGTTTTGTCCCTCACGATTTTGTCCTTCAGCGAAAAGCGTGTGATAAACAGCAAATATCATTTAGGCACCCAAGTTTTAATAGAGCAACTCATTGATGCCTCTACGGGGTTTGAAACAGTGACGCCCTCGACAGAATCGAATGATCTCATTGCTCATTATAATTGTGTTTGATTAGAATAAATTTCAAAACTACAGCGATACGAATAGTGATATGTCTATAAATCATAGATAAAGGTGATTAAACCAACGACGCGCTTCCCGGAAAGTGTTCATAGTTAAACTAATTACAGTCTCGAGTGCCAACCGATAATTACATAAAAGAGGAAGATGTCTCAACTATTAACAGCCTCCTAATGAGACATCGTCCTTATGAAAATAAATGAGCTGTGAAGAAACCTGCAAGACAGCCGTTAAAATATTTTTTTACTATGACTTTTGAATTTGTAGTTTCAGCTCAAATAAAAAAGGAGGGTGCCAGAATTGAGCCTAATTGTTACAGAAACCCTACATATATTAAAAAATTCTTAGTTTTTTCTGTTTAATTATCACTCTAAATATTAAAAACTTTCAATGGGAATATGTTAGAAAACTTATTTAATAATTTTATTTATAATGGTATTAAAGTAGTTGATGCCTTAAACGGAACATATTATTGTCAACTTGTTTCTTTTTTAATTGCCTAAACAGCGCAGATTCCAGTGTTTTTAGTATAAATAGACCAAAAAATATATAAAGATTCATTAATTACGTGTTCGTAAACAAATTTTAGGCGGCAAAAAATATATTTGGAATACTACCGGTGAAAATTAATCAAATGAATAAAAATAATGGTAAATATAGCAAATACGCTTTGTTATATTAACTATTCAAATAAGTGTATTCCTCTTTTGGGTCTCCTATAAAATTATCGTTTTAGCAAGCGCGTCATTGTTCTTCTGGAAAAGCGATACAATCTACAGCATTTACATGAAATTTTAAATAGAAGGAAGGTATTTGTACCAATGTATTGTGTGTCTAGTAGGTTGTTTCGTTTACGACGGCATTTGGCTTAGTAACGGCCTGATACTATCCCAATCCTGGTTATACGCTTCCTCTTATCAGTTTTGAAGGGAAGGGTTCGAGCCGCTATTGTATGCTGTGGTAGCCTATAATTAAAACTAGTTTGTAGAGTATTTTATAGTATTAATAATGTAAATCATCATCGTCCTCCTGCCATTTTCCCACTTTAAGTGGAGTCGGCACAACATGTTACAAACATGTTATCACGTGATTTGGCTACGTATTTCACGACCGGCCGTCTGCCTGACGTTACCTTACCTTAGTCGTAATTTACGACCCCTCGGTAAGAAAGAGGGTGGTCTATTCTAGTAAACCGGATACCACACGGCGGGTCATCTTACCTTAGTAGCATTCTACGACACCTCGGTATGAAAAGAGCGTGGTCTATTCTATTCAACCGGATACCACACGGTGGGTCAACTTACCTCAGTAGCTTTTTAGGACATCTCGGTAAGAATTGATGTGGCCTATTCTACTTAGCCACCATAGGCTGTTAAAATGCTTCCATTAAAAAAAATGTATTAGAAATAAAATGTTACATAAAAAACTATACCCAGGAAAGAATGGGGAAAAGGGTAACTTATATCGCAAAGTGTTAATACGCCAAGGCGTCGCTCTAATGAAAATAGATTTGTCCCGGAGAGGACCTGCGACACTCTCGCCGAGATGTATCGCTCTATGTATTTAATTTAGCAGACACCTTACGAACAATTTGAATCTATATTAAGTTGGCATTTATGGTTCCGCACCCACGGTATAAGAGATTTATGTTAGCTTTTACAACTAGGTAAAGACCTCGCTTTCTATTGATCGGTTTATTACACAAATATGAAACGAACTAGTTAAAATATAGAAACCGGCTATACTCACGTCTAATTTTTATCGGATTAGCCCGACTAGTTTCGAACCCATCCGAGGCACATATTCATGAGCTCTTTACACGACGTTATCGCAGCGGGAACTGCATGCAGCAGCTCACTGGGCGCGAGTCGTAGGTGGCTGGGGCGGAGGGGGAGGGTTGAGGATGTTTCAACGTGTCCAAAACTTCAAGTCAGATAAATAATACATACAGAGAATTAATAACAGATATGCCGTGTGGTATCCGGCTGAGTAAAAAAGACCACCCTTACATCTTACCGAGGTGTCGTAAAAGGTGACTAAGGTAAGTCGACCCGCCGTTTGGTATCCGGCTGAGTGGCTTAGACCACCGTCATTTCTTATCGAGGTTTCGTAAAAGGCGACTAAGATTGGTCGACCCGCTGTGTATATCCGGCTGAGTAGAATAGACAACCCTCTTTTTTAAAGAGATGTCATAAAATACGACTAGGGTAACGTCAGGCAGGCGGCCAGACGTAAAATATGTAGCCAAATCATGCCACAACATGTTTGTAACATGTTGTGCCGACTCTACTTAGAATGAGATCAAGTCAGCAGGATGATGATGACAGAGAATTAATAATAGATATATAGAGTAAAAATGTGTATACCTAACTTGTATTGTAACCTAAATGTGTATGTGTGTAACTAAGGGTTAGTTACAATATACAAGTATTCAGCATAGGTTTATTAGATCTTTCTGTCAAAATAACTCAAGATTCCAGAATTAAAGTCTACGAACAGTGCGTTCTATCAATGACGAAATATGAATCTGAAACTTGGTCGCCTACCATCGGACTCATATGAAAGTTGACTGGCTCAGTGGATAATGGAAAGAGATCGGTTTATATCTGCATCATCAAACTAGAAATAAGAAAATACGTTGACGAAAAAAAGAACAGATATTGCCCAAAAGAATCACCAAGTTTACATGGCGATGTGCACGAGACAGTTCTAGAAACAGCTGAATGTTAGGGTCTTAATATATTGTCTACAGCAAACCTACAAGAAGCGACCTTGTACTAGACACTATTACATTCAATGTTGGAAATACCCATCACTCGATAGACAGAAGAACACAAGAAGCCGCTAAAAACCGCTGAATCTAAATGGCCAGATCACATATCTTTAAGTTCTTGAAAAGATTTGTTCTAAAACGGACGTGCATTAGTTGAAAAAAAAGATGGTTTACAATGCATTATGCATAAGCTTAACACAAAAGTCTTACGTGTTTTTGAACTTAAATTTGGATGTATTCAAGTTAATACATCCGTCTCCATGCTTATAATTAATAACCGAAATAATTGCACAAAAAATGAAGGTGGATTTCATCGCTAACCAATTATAATACAGAGATATACACAGTTTCGGTCAAATCTTTAAGATCTTAATCAACGTTATTCACGATAATCTAAAATTCTGTTTACGTGTTACCAAAATTACAAGCAGATATTTAATTCGGTCATCGCAAAAAAGAAAACATTATATTTTTTCTAAATGAAGCCCCAGAAAGCAGTCAATACCATATTTTTTCCACCATGCTTTACAATTCCAATAATTTCAAAAACAGGCTAAAAGAAAAGTTCTTTGAAAACAACAAACAAATAATCTTGACCAATTAATTAGGCTATAAATTTTTTATGATATTGAAATTTTGATTTAATAAAATTTTATATATTTTCACATTAAATATCATTAATGCATATAATAAATTAAAGTGCGCGCTTAATTTAAAATAAAATAAAATACTAAATTATATGGTATGAAAAAATAAACTTTTTTAATTACTTACCGGAAGCTAGATGAAAAATAACACAAAAGTTTTCACAGTACAGATAATATATAATATCCGGCCTTCTCACACTTCACATTTGTCACAGAATACGTATAGAATAAATTCAAATTAGTTCGAACGGTTCGCGCCTGAAAGTCGTGCATACATCGGTAGTTTTTCAGATAAACTGAAGGGAGCGCGCTGAATGGACGAAGCCGGGCGCTACGCTCATGCGCGTTCATTCAGTAAATTTTCAGCAGTCGTACTCCTAGTTTTATTAGCAATTTTATACTATCAACTTTGATATATTTAGCACTTGAATCATATGCAATTCCTGCCTTTAGAAACACTGCCCATGGTCACATTAAATGAAACTTCTTTCGATCAAGAGATCTGTAAATAACAAGGTTCCGTGACTTTGAATTTTGAATTTAATTGAAAACTTGCAAGAAAAACATATAAATATAAAGTTAGACTGAAACTTTTGACAGTTTTTTACTTATTAACACCTTAAAATGTTCCTTCATGATACATCAGTTCCCCGTCTTTAAATAATTTATAGAATTAGGCGTTACTTTGCGGAGATCCATAATACAAAAGTAATAATAAAATTATTTTGCTATAATCCGCGATACAGTAAATAGAAAATATATCGCAAAGTACTTTGCGATTTTGTCGTGGAGTCTATCTCCTGATGATGCTTCGGTTGCAGGGCGAAACGATTGTTGAGTTTGTGATAGTGAACCTGTGTAGTGCTTGTGTATTGTGGTGGAAGTGGTGGCGGTTTGTGCATGTATTTTTACGAATCCTGCACGTATCGGGTATGAAAATACTGATAGTCCACTATACATTAAAGACTATATATATTTTCTATTTACTGTATCGCGGATTATAGCAAAATAATTTTATTATTACTTTTACATCAGTTCCTTCATGAGAGGTAAAGGATGGTACGTGTATTTTTTTTAGTCACAGTTTTTTAAAGCTGCTGATAGGTGTACCGGGCTATATTTACGACGAGAAACTTGATTAATCAGGATATTAACTTTGCTAAAATATAACTTGCAATACTTTTGCATAATGGACCTCTAGTATATATTCCGTAGAGTATATCAGCAAAAAGAAGCAAAGGTTAAAATGGGCATCGCTCTTTACGATTTCTCCTTACTTACCGTAAAACGTAAAACATATTCACAATACCAGTTAAGACCTTAAACATAGTTAAAATGGTTGTATTTGAAAATCCCTTTCAACTACGTCATGTTAACTTAATTATGCAAATTAAAATGTTAATATATATTAAACTCCGACTTTCTTTTTGCCGTCTGTTCAGCAACAGCATTCTGGACCAGCCAGAAAATAAATTGGCCGATTATACTATAAATTAAGCTTGGGTATGATTGCGATTTGAGAATCATATTCGCACCATAATATAACCAAAGGTGATCACGGTGATCGTGCTGCTATTTCGATTGTGTACACAAACTAATGTAGGCCTTATATGCCTATGCAGTGTATAGGATATAAGGACTACATTCGTTTGTATAAGCAATCATTTAGTCCAGTAATCGCTGAATCACTAAAAGCATAAATATCAAATAGCAGAAAATGCTATCGGCTATTATATTATTCAACTATCATTGGACAAAGTTATTGTTATTACAAACAAACGTGATTCTTAAATCATATTCAATACGGACTTTATTTCAAGGTTTACTTTCAGTTAGAATAGCGTAAAAGTGTCACATCATCCCGAAATATCGACCATATTAGATCGGATATTAGAATTAGATTTGTTTGTAGAATACTGTTAAAAAGAGGCTGATACAGAAAGCCTATTATACCGTGGAGGCTTACATTGATGATAAGAATGCATGGATATAGCTGCTCTTCGACCTTGTGCAGGATAGCTATGACAAAATGTAATTAGTATTAAGAATCTTCTTTTTTAAAAGAGCTCCACCGAGTTTCTTGCTGGTTCTTCTCGGCAGGAACAGCTTTCCGAACCAGCAGTAAAGTTGACGATTCAAAAGCACTTGTTTACAAGTTTACTTAAATAAAGAATATTTTGAATTTGAATTTGAATTTGTATAAAAATAATTTTGGTCAATTCTAGGTAATACATTCACTTGGAATATCGTAAAAGTGCCACATAACCTCGATGCACATGATATAATGATAAAATTTCTTTGTAATATTATTTTACTTTTTTATGGAATATCCATAATTTTGAATAGTAATAGCAGTTATCTATTATCTAATATCAATAGCAGATGCTATATGATGAGTGAATCATATCATCATCATTAAGTGATTGGTAGGAATAGGTGACTGCCTATTCCTACTATAAATATCAAGAAACTATATCATCATAATCATGTAAATATCTATAAGTATGCTGCTTTCAGCATAGTATCTTCTTTCTTTTTTCACTTTCACGTACACAATTACTTGCGAATCCCTTTTTTGATACCCTTATGAAGAAAAAAATGGTAGAAAGAAAGGTCGGTTACGAAAAATTTGCCATATTAGATTTACCATACCGTCCCCCACGGGACATTTTTCCAAATCGGATTCGGCGTTTACCCTCTGGATATCGTAATGAAATTGGTATATTCCATTGTAAATATAGAACTGAAAGGTAGAGTGGGGTCCTATTATCATACCCATGACAAAGGTCTCTGTAGATGCAGATTGGGATATTATAGAAATTCTGCATCGATACACGATTACGGCGATTTATACACGATATTGCCTTCCATTGAATAACTGAATTTGAAAACATCAATTATGCATTAGAATCGCAAAAAAGGGGTGGTTGGTTCGTGTAAAGTATGGCATGCATATAAAAGGGGTAACGCCAGAGTTGACAAATGATAGGAGAGAATGGGAGAGAAAAACGTGTTGTGCTAACTCCGCTTGGAGTGTATCCGACTCTACCAGGAAAATGAGACTCAAAAAATAAAAAGGAGATATCCTCTCGGGATAAAATATTAAATAATACTAAATCAACGATTCCCCCAAATCTTGTAAGTCTAGAAAACCTTGAGATACCAAGACAATCAACAAAATTTCGGGTTGTCGAGTAGTAGTTTAAAACCTATCTAACCTGACGAATATATAATTCACTTTACTACCTGCGATAGCCTAAGCTGTGATAGCCAAGCGGTGATAGCCTAGCGGTGATAGCCTAGCGGTGAGACCGTGAGACGACGGTCGCACGGTCTCACGCTAGGCTATATATAGAGACGATATAAGTTCAAACCCCGGGCAGGCACCAATGAGTTTCTCTATTAAAACTTATGTGTCTAATTAATAATTGCAATTTATCTCACGCTTTTCGGTGAACGAAAACATCGTGAGGAAACCTGCATATCTCTAGAGAATTCTAGGAATGTGTGTAGCCTAACAATCCGCATTGGAGCAGCGTGGTATTTCTTAGCTCCAATCCTTCTCTCCAAAAACAGAGAGGAGGCCTTAGCCCAGCAGTGGGCATAGTAACAGGCTGTTACTTTACTTTACTTACTTTTATTACCTGCGACCACAATAATGGCGTATAAAAATAGTAACCTATTAGGTATAAGCGATAATCGATCGGTCATAAGTTTCTTTGGGATCTAATGTTCGGTCATCATATATTCAAATTCAAATTCAAAATATTCTTTATTCAAGTAAACTTGTAAACATGTGCTTTTGAATCGTCAACATCTACTGCTGGTTCGGAAAGCTGTTCCTACCAAGAAGAACCAGCAAGAAACTCGGCGGTTGCTCTTTTCAAACAATAATTCTTATCACTAGTTAAATATAGTTATTAATGTGTTGTACAGGGTTGAAGAGAAGCTATATCCACGCATTCTTATCTTCTAGGTAATCTTCAATAGTAAAATTAGCCTTTTTTAAATAGTATTTTTAAACTGCTGTAAAGGTAAAGTTAATGTAGTATATGAATGAAAAGAAAAGGATTAACAAAAACAATTAGTATTCATTATCTTATAAAACTTATCGGCGGGTTATCTATCTACGTATATCTAAAGTCTCTAACGGATTTTTTTAGTTTCTTAGAAATCATTCCAGCGCATCATCGCACACATAATCTTTGAAACACTTTAAGCCTTTTTAATAAGATTTCTCTTCTCGACCAAACTTCGCATTTTAGTATGTTCTTTTTAATGTAACATTATAACTAAATGATATAATAAATACCCTTTGTGTTTCCTTACAAATGACTGTAGCTTTCAGCCGCTACAAATATATCAACCGTCAGACATGAAGTCTTGAATTTGAATTTCAATGTGGCCGCATAATGAAAACGTCTGACCGTTTCCGCGAGCACAATTTTATTCAGTGACTACATTATCTATCCACTTTTATTCTGCCTATCGCATGGACGGTTGGTTGGTTAGAATTAACGAATCTCGTTACGATCACCCCACTGAATTTCAATTAAGAATTTGCAGATTATTTTTATAAAATAAAAGCATAGGATTTACAATTATTTTCACATGCCATATGCGTTGTATTTTTGTCAGCAATTAAAATCAATTCCAAAAAATCAATATTCAAAATATTATGTGTGAATTGTTTTCAGTACTGTTGAATCGTCAAATGTTTTCAAAGAAGCTACCACTGATTCGTAAGTTTAATGCTACCGAGAAGAACCAGCAAGAAACTCGGCAGATCATCATCATGTTCCGGCCTTCATCCCATTTTTAATTGGGGTCGGCTCTCCTAACTAGGGTTTTCCAGAGATGGCGGTTCTCGATCGACCGTGGATCTATGTTCTCCCTTTTGAGGTCGTCGGCTATGGTTTTTACCCATGTGATTCGGGGTCTTCCAGGTCTCTTTGACGCGGCTCCGAGTTCCAAAATTTTTACGTCGCTTAGCTCTAAGCCGCGTCCTGTCATGGAGCCGACGTTCCAGCTGGCTATGCGAACTTTTGGGACGTCGGTTCCACCTTTCTTCAAGCCGTCGCTTCGGGGGAACGCCCTAACATTTGCTACATTCATAGTTAGGAGAAGTTTGTGTTGGCTATAATGTTTTACGGCCGGCTGCCGCCTGACGCCAAGGCAGTAACCCCTCTTGCTGACAAGGGCTTAGGATGCCACCGTTGACTTTCGCTCTTCCGCTGCCATACTCTACACAACATCCTGCCTGATGCCGTTGACCTCGGAAAGAAACTCGGCAGATAATATTTTCAATTATTTTTTTTACAATTTGATTGATGGTTATAAGTTAATCGTTTTTTTTTTAATTTTATTCTTGTTCCTCTGATGAGTAAGGTCAGAGACTTTATTTGCTTTATTCTTTGTTTATGATTTACGTTTGTTACATAGGCTTATTTTAATACATTTCTAACATAGCTATTTTCTTTATCGGCAACACTTTATGTTATGACTATTTTTTTTCTATCACTACTTTACATTTAACTATTGACAATTTGTTCATACTATTTAACTTACATTAATTTTGTTTACTATTTGTTTTTACGTATTTTATCTTTTAATCTTACTATTATTCTTTTTTTAGTAAACTATTTTGTTTTATTACATTAATCTGCTATTTATTTGTTGCTAGTTGGTAATAACTTAATCGTTGCAACCTGGTGCGTAGCTGACCCATAGACTGGACCCATATAGTTATTAAACTAAATTCTTTCATATCATAGGCTTAACAAATAATAAATAAAATATAATAAAAAACAAGGATAATTATAATAATAAGGGAATTAGGATAATATTAGTAATTATAATTTGAATTCTTCATTTTTGATACTACGCACCAAAACTGTTTTACTATAAATTGTCTCATTTCGTAGGTTAGCTCGTAGAGATCTCTGTCAAAGGGATGAGTTGACCTTTGTACTCTGATTTTTTTGTTTGGAAAATATTTTTCTTACGTTTGTTTCTTGTACATAAACAAATAAATAATAAGAGGGAAGATGAAAATGATATACTTTTCTTTGTCTCATCATACATAAAAAAGAGAGACAGAGGCTTGCTCCCCTACTAGTATAATATATCTATGGAAATACCAACTCCAAAACTATTCTAGTATGTAATGTGATCATAAACGATGCTCTCCCATTAATGAAAGATTTTTCCTTATTGTCATTACGTTTCTTTTCAATCTTACAAAAGAAAAATAGCAAAAAAATAGAAATAGCGATATCTTAACACACACGCGATGTAATCAAAGGTGAAAGCCCTACGGATCACGTTTAATACAATGTACTTAAATCGTTTTCATATTCATTTCACTTTAGCTTACTTACTTTAGACGAAGCCTGCCTCTATTCCCTCAAGATCCCTCCGGATATCCATCGGTTATTTTACCTTGCTTGAATCCGTTATTTGCGTCTTGGCATATTTTACGTAACCATATTAACCAATATACAAAAAAGAGCCATACGTGGCATTTACAATTTAAATTCGCGCAATTCCCTGCGAGAGAAGTTCAAGGAAACAGGTATTTTTACATTAGCTTCACAGTATATTTTTAGTAATTTAATTTTTGTACATATGAATATAAATAATTATAAAAGGATTGGCGACGTATATAATAGACAAACTAGGAACCGACATAAGCTTGCGGTTCCTGCTTTGCGCCTTGCAAAAGTTCGTAATTCGTTTGTGGGTTTGGGTATAAGATTCTATAATAAAATTCCACAATCTACATTAACTTTACCTTTACAGCAGTTTAAAAATACTATTAAAAAAATGCTAATTGAGAAAGCCTTTTATACTATTGAGGATTACCTGGAAGATAAGAATGCGTGGATATAGCTTCTCTTCAACCCTGTACAAGACATTTATAACTATATGTAACTAGTGATAAGAATTATTGTTGGAAAAGAGCAACCACCGAGTTTCTTGCTGGTTCTTCTCGGTAGGAACAGCTTTCCAAACCAGCAGTAGATGTTGATGATTCAAAAGCACTTGTTTACAAGTTTACTTGAATAAAGAATATTTTGAATTTGAATTTGAATATACTGAAATACTGTAAAATGTCATACCAATATAATAAAGATAGCCCAGCGGTGAAGTTAAAAGTTATGCGTCAAATTGATATTTACAATATATCACGCGCTTTTCGGTATAGGAAACCAACATGAGAAAACCTGAATGTCTCTAGAGAGTTCAATAGCTCCAACCCTTCACTCGAAAAACGGAGAGATGAGGGCTATGGCTTACAGTGGTTAATAGTAAGAAACCGTTACCTTTTATCCAATATTCTGTATATTGTACAGCTTACAATAATAGTACAGATAAGAAATATAGCCATAATATTGTTTGAAACACTTAATAAAACTATGCATCACAAACAAAGATATAAGAAACATCCAATTGGGCCGGTCTCATAAATTAAAATATGCATTTTTCTTTTCTTTTCTTTTATACCACGCATCACATATAACACAATTAAAATATGGTTACTGATGCCCTAGATCGAAGTATAGATTAAATACTTATTATAAAACAAAGTCCCAAAAAGCTGTCTGTCTGTATGTAATCGATTTTCTCAAAATTTACTGAACGAATTTTTGTACGGTTTTCGGTTTAGGTAAAGAGTGTGTTGAAGAGATCGCGCAGTTGTTAAAAAACTTGTTTGCTGGGAGCTTTAGTCGCGTGCGCTGCGTAAACCAGCAGAGATACGCTAAAGTAATGTACTAGAGAATTGTAGATGTATAAAAATACTATAAAAAAAGTCCGAGATAGCATGTCTCTATCTCTTATGGTTAACTCACAATAACTACTTTTATGTTTTAAGTTTGAATTGTAGAAAAAAATTGTGACACGCAGATTTCCACGCGGGCGAAGCCGGTGGCACAGCTAGTTTTAAATAAAGTTGATTGTAACGCATACGAGGGGTGGAGACCTGGTGACCTGTAATACGGGTTTTATTACCATAGGCACCAGCAATCCACAGCCATAATTTTTGTACTATTTAATTAAAATAGTTAAGTTTATTAAATGTTTGTGGTGCGAAATAAAGATTTTATTATTATTAATGGCACGGATAGGGTAACATTATGGATATAGCCGGGGCTAGCGAAAGCTCTGTATCCTGGAGACCACCTCTAGGTCGGGACCACTCTAAGCAGTGGACGCTTCCTTTGCTAATTGATGAATCCAGCAGGCCTACCATAACCTCTTATTGCGGCTCATTTGAAAACGTAAACTAAATTGTTTTGCTTTTTCATACCCATGATGTCTTAAAAAAGCACACTTTAAGTCGTTGCCGAATGAGCGTACGGAATGCGTCCTAAAAACATGTGAGTAAAAGAGACAGAGTTAACTATAGTTCATGTAACGTTGTCCTTTTCAAACATTACGACCCCAATGCAATCCACACTTCATGGAACGAAACCGATTTATGCGGACAGCCACTGGTTGTCCGTGGTTCATGCGGAACGTTGACCTCCATAGAGACCTCGATCTCCTTACCATTACTCACCTCTTAAACGTGTTTCGAAATCTTACTTCGAGAAATCTGAGGTACACCCGAACCCCCTTATTTCAGTTGCTTCTACCTACATCCCAGTTAGGTCCGACCATCGAAAATATAGGCGTCCAAAAAGCGTCCTGTATGACCCCGACGATCAAATAACGATCGCCAACACAGATACACGTAATACACACACAAGGCGTATTCGCCGGCGAAGACGAGGTCCCAGTTTTCTGACTTCGGTCGGTCGTGGCTTCTCGCCACCCTTCCGACGCCGCAATGACTAATCTAAGTCATACCATGAGCCTTCTACTACACTTCGCCCTAAGCCGTGGTCCGGCTTCACAGGAGGCACCCTTAGGACGACGTTCCCCGACGCTAGTAGAGCTTCTGCGCTCTACTCCCTGCATTTCGCAACCTCGGCGTTGCTTCTGCGCTGGCCCGTCCCGCCCGGTGACGCTGTAAAAGCCATTAGGGCTAACAGCATACAGTCAGTGCGAAAAAAAAAATGGAACGAAAATAAAGCGGTTCGGTTTAGTGACTTTGAATTGAATCGATATCTAAAAGTTCATGGTAGGTCTGCAGATGTATAAACCGCATTGGGTACTACTCTAGTTGGGCTATTCGCCATTTAGAAGGCACGTTGGTCCCCGTTAAGGCTGCGATTACAATTACAGCTTCACTACCAAACAACGTTATCCAAGTTAACCAGGAGCCCCAAGCGAAGCCCTAAACAAATTTAGCCAACTATAATCTAATCTATGACTGTTCGTAAACCACGGCAAACGATCTTATTTAAATTTTAAATCCGTCAATCACTTACCAACCATGAAATATTTAACGTTTCGTTCTTATGTTTCAAACACGCATTAGAAACACATGTTTCCAAATTTATTTCGTCTATGGCCATTTTGAGAAACGACTTCATCTTATTTTTCCTATTCGTAGTCTTCTTGGCAATAACGAGGATTAGATTACCATTTCCAAAGAATTATTTATTTTACAATGACTCTAAGAACTTATAAAATTAGGCGGTACTTTGCAGAGATCCATAATACGAAAGTAATAATAAATTCCCACGATAAAATAAATAGAAAATATATATAATGCTAAATGTAGAGTGGACTATACGTTTTCATACCTGATAAATGCAGGATTCATAAAAAAATGCACAAACCTTCACCACCGCCACTCAATCGTTTCGTCCCGCAACCGAAGCATCATCAGAGGATAGACTCCAGGACAAAATTGCAAAGCTTTGCGATTTTGGTTTGGTGGTGGAGATTTAGTTCACTCTAAATTTGGCATTATATATATTTTCTATTTACTGTATCGCGGATTATACCAAATTGCGTGACGGAAAGGGCTGTCTGGAATATCTCTTCCAGACTTTTCCAACGCTAGAGTGTCATAAGACCGCCTAAATTTGAGTTTATTTTACCGTGGACAGCAAAATTATTATCATATATTATATCCTGCAAAGTTCCCCATAATCCATCCTCAATCACGAATGTTAAGATGTCGCATCATATTATAACGAGATCACATAGGATAAATATTAACGATCTTCCGCTTCATAAGAATCGCGGTTTAAACAACCGTCTTAGCTAGACTCATTACAAGCTTATTAACGTGTTTTTAGCTTTATTAATTAATTAAACTAAAAACACATGCTTTTTTTTAAAGAAAATTCTCTTTTTTTAGCGGCCATCTTTTAATGACTTAATGACTTCTTTTAATTTGACTGGCCCGATGGCGCTGTGGGTAGTGACCCTGCCTTTAGCTCCGCGAGTCGCGGGTTCGATTCCCGCCGAGGGCCAACATTTTCTGTAAACAAATTGTTGGTTCTTCAAGCCTGGGTGTGTATTTGTATTTAAGTATGTATTTAAACTTATATGTGTAGTATATCTAGCAGTTGTCCGTCACCCATAACACAAGTATTAAGTTACTTACTTTGGGGACGGACGACCGTGTGTGTAAATGTCCCATATTTATATATAATCGAAATATCTATCACCCACAAGGTGGGATTATCGCTTACTTTGGGAAAGATGGGTATTACGTCATAGTATGAAAGGTGTCCACGTGCGGTTCAATTTACATCACATAAAAAGCACGATTATTCTTCTGGAGGCAGACAGTGTAAGATAAATTATTTTATTTTTCACAAACGACACATTGTTCGGACAAATCGTTTAATTTTTATTTCCTATATTTATAAAGCGACCTCTACCTAACATAATACGGCAACGCACATATACACATGCGAAAGTTTATATATCTGATAGTTTGTCCACTAGAGCAATTTGATATTTTTGTACAGTTGAAGCTAATGTGACTGGCCCGTTGGCGTTGTGGGTAGTGACCCTGCCTTCAGCTCCGCGGGTCGCGGGTTCGATTTCCGCCGAGGGCCAACATTTTCTATAAATAAATTGTTGGTTCTTCGAGCCTGGGTGTGTATTTGTGTAAGTATGTATTTAAACTTATATATGTAGTATATCTACCAGTTGTCCGTCACCCATAACACAAGTATTAAGTTACTTACTTTAGGGACGGACGACCGTGTGTGTAAATGTCCCATATATTTATTTTATTTATTTATATAATGGTAAGCCCATAAGTCCTCTTTTTTCTTCGATAGCAGAAAAAAACACGAAAAATTGAGGTGATTTTAAAACTAAGATTGCCGCAATTGTCGCGGGCATAACTTTTAAAAAATACCAAAAATGATTCACTCGGTATTCCAGAAAAACTTTTCTTTTTCTAACTTAGATGTTTCTAACATCACAAAGCCTTTCAACCTAGGCCTTTAGGGTCTTTAGATTTTTTTTGAGAAGAGTATAAATATTTTAAATTTCTGATTTAGAGTTATAATAATACGTTACTTCAGGCTTCAACACTTTGCCTTGTAGACGCACCTATGAGTTTTGTATAAAAACGGTTATACATAATTAATATTTACATTTAATCCCGGTTCGCGGTGAACTAAAATACTGAGATAAAAGCTGCAGATCCCAAGAGCAGATATTCTCTGATATAATTAATATGCCAGGTTAGAGAAAAGTCTTGCCTTTAACCTACAATACTTTTCTCACAATATTAAATTGTTATAGCATTTATAAGAAACTTTAGCATTCGAAGCCGATAACAAAATGAAAATAAATCAAAGTGAATGAAATGAAACTCAATTGAAATAAAATGAAACTCAATTGAAATAAAATGAAACCAATTGGAAAATGAAAAACAACTTAATCTCCTTTGATATTAATATCTTTATAATAATAGGCCTGCCATAAAGTTTTTCCGGTGTTAGATGTGTGTGTTTAGGTGTTTTCTACTATTTCATACATACCCGTAGCAGTATTTAGTATTACGGCTAAATTTATGTCCTCTATAGAGATTCTCAGCGTTTATCCCTTGGCGAATTAATCCCTGAACTTGACACAACAGTAGTGTCACTCGGCACTAACTGCCTTCCCGCCGGTTTCAATTATTCCGTTTAAAATCTGTATTTAATTGCTCTTTGCAACTAATAAATTGTTATGAGAACAGATATTTTGAGATAACTGTTACTAAATATATGTAATTAAAAAAAAAGTAAAGTAACAGCCTGTTAATATCCCACTGCTGGGAATAGGCCTCCTCTCTCCGTTTCTGGAGAGAAGGGTTGGAGCTAAGACCTACCACGCTGCCCCAATGCGGATTGGCAGGTTACACATATCTCCAGAATTCTCTAGTGATATGCAGGTTTCCTCACGATGTTTTCCTTCACCGAAAAGCGTGTGATAAATTGCAATTATGAATTAGACACATGAGTTTTAATAGAAAACCTCATTGGTGCCTGCCCGGGTTTGAACCTATGTTCGTCTCTAGAGAGTCGCACGGTCTCACCACTGGGCTATCACAGCTTTAATGTAATTAAACTAGGAAGGAATTTGAATTTTTGGATTTATTTATTATAAAATAAAAATAACGTTATTTCGATTTCCTATCGAAGTAGTAGCTTCATGAAAATAAATACGAAAGTGAAGTTGACAGCATACTTACTTTCGTAAAAAATATTTTAGTTTTTGAAAATATAATATATAATAAATAATTATAATAAATTATATAATATAATAGTATATAATAAACTAATATATCCGATATATAAACTTGAATTATCCCTAATTTCATCAATATTGCTCTAGCGAATTAGCTATGAAAAGTAACCAAACAGACAGACTTCTGCAGACTCTAGCATTTATAGTATTAACATTGGTAGTCATGAATTTCATGTTGCAATTCATAGTAATAATAAATGCAGTTAATAAAATTAATATAATAATATAATATAATCTGCATATTATTAGCTAATCTTTACAAGGTTACTAACAGTGGGCGAGTCAAGTTATTTAATGTATAGTGATCGAAATTTATGATCCTTAAGTATTGGAAGCTTTCGACATTCTTGTGAAAGCATTTCGGAAGCCTTCGGAACGACTTATGATTGTGTGTAAGAAACACGGTAGTAAGAAATAAAATTAAATGTAAAATAAGTTTGGAAATATAAAAAAAAATATATAAAAAAATAAAAAAATATACTAGACTTAGGATAGCTTGTAATTTAGAAGCAAATTTCTTTATAGAAACAGGCGTTTGCGGAATTTCATATCACAGAAACTACACTCGCGTGCAACCGAATCGATTCACCTCTAAAAAATAAATGGTGTATTATACTTTTAAAGAATAAAAAAGGACGAGTATATATATTTTGAAAGCCTATTTCATTAGCTTTAAAATGATACCATAATCTTAAAAATCTGCGCAAAATTTTTGAATTTAATCGAATTCGAATCACAAGGTAACAAAAATTGAATTAGTGAAAAAAACAAAGGATGTGATGATTAGTGTTGTCCCGCTGGCCCTAATAACGACTCCAAGACGGTTCTTCATCGACCTGATAACCTTTACTACCAGATTTGGAGAGCTTCTTTAAAGTTTTAAACAAAAACACGCTTTTTGTCTATTTTTTATAGATGATATCGATTCGGCTGCTCGCGAGTGTATAACAGAACTCAGATTCAGATTATAGCAAAGTAGTTCTGTTATAGTTTCTGAAGAAACAAATATATTATGTAATATTGCTGGAAATAGGAAAATGCAGAGGTCATGACTGCGCAAATTGTCTGCATTAGACATTAGCCGCACGCGATAAAACTGCATCGCGTGTTGGACACGGCGCACAGTACTACCGGTCTAAGGAACTGTTGAGATAGCTTTAACGATGAATTATACATTGATGCACCTTGTCACAAACATCTCATCATTCTCCTGTATTTATTCCACATCAAATATAGTCGGCACAACATGTTTTTCTCTTCTATTCTCTCTTATCAGTAGTTAACTATGTATAAGGATGCGTGAAATGTTTGTGACGACGGAACGGAGACACGCATTTAGTCGCTGACGTACAAGGGTGGCTGATGGTGACCTCTGAAAATCAGCATCAGTAGCGAATTACTCATTACTGACAAGGCTGAGAGGTTATCATTGTGGGCATCACACTATGCAGGTTAAATATCTTTTATTTCGTAATCATTTTTCTATGTATCTATGTAATTTCTTTTGGTCTGTGTGTTTATAGTTGTTTTCCTTGTTTATTATTATTTTACCTTCTATTATGTTTACAAGTTACTTATGTAGTGTGTTGGCATCAATAAAAAACTTTTCTTTTCTGTTCTTTTCCTCAGCGCTACTCCTCTTATATTCACGTCATACTTAACACAATCCAACTATCTGTTTTTTAGGCGTCCAGTCTCATATTCATCTATATTCTACAAACTTGTTAAAACATCTTACAAATATTATTTTAAATAACTAACTAACTTAAATACTAGTTTATTTTGCTTACTTCCATAGCATTATGTCTTATGGAATAATGTTATGGGGTAAATGTGCTGATATTGAGAAAATTTTTGTATTGCAAAAAAGAGCCATACGTGGCATTTATAATTTGAATTCGCGTGAGTCCCTGCGAGAGAAGTTTAAGGAAACAGGTATTCTTACGTTAGCTTCACAGTATATTTTTAGCAATTTGATTTTTGTGCATAAAAATATACATAATTATAAAAAGATTGGCGATGTATATAATAGACAAAGTAGGAACCGACATAAGCTTGCGGCTCCTGCTTTGCGCCTTGTAAGAGTACGTAAGTCGTTTGTGGGTTTGGGTATAAGATTCTATAACAAAATTCCACAATCAATTTTAACTTTACCATTACAGCAATTTAAAAATACTGTTAAAAAGAGGCTGATACAGAAAGCCTATTATACCGTGGAGGCTTACATTGATGATAAGAATGCGTGGATATAGCTGCTCTTTGACCTTGTGCAGGATAGCTATGACAAAATGTAATTAGTATTAAGAATCTTCTTTTTTAAAAGAGCTCCACCGAGTTTCTTGCTGGCTCTTCTCGGTAGGACGGCTTTCCGAACCAGCAGTAAAGTTGACGATTCAAAAGCACTTGTTTACAAGTTTACTTGAATAAAGAATATTTTGAATTTGAATTTGAATTTGAATTATAAAACAAGATTTAAAAAAAAACATCAAAATTTCATGTCCCTACTGTCAACCGATGAGGATTCCTCTCGTCCGGAATCAATCCTGGCGTCAGCATCAGCTCATGCTTATCACAAACATGCATTATCATCGGGACTGGATCAGTATGTCAAATTTCAGCTCAATCGGACAAAAGGAAGTAGGCCAAATTTAACTTGCATGATTCCACCTTCACATACATATAAGGCAAGCTAATGATAATTTGAGCTGTGATAGCCCAGCGGTGAGACAGTGCAACTCTATCGAGGTCAACACAAGTTCAAACCCGGGCACCAATGAGTCTTTCTATTAAAACTCATGTGTCTAATTGGTAATTGCAATTTATCACACGCTTTTCGGTGAAGGAAAACATCGTGAGGAAACCTGTATATCTCTAGAGAATTCTGGGGATATGTATAACCTACCAATACGCATTGGACTAGCGTGGTAGGTCTGAGCTCCAACCCTTCCAGAAACGGAGAGAGGAGATCTATTCTCAGCAGTGGGATTGTAACAGGCCGCTACTTTTAATTTTTACTTTAATGATAATATAAATAAATAAAAAATAAACGCTTTTAAATAATTAATTCATAATAAAGTCCCCAAAGTTGTCCGTTTGTATGTAATCGATTGTCTCAAACTCTACTGAAAGTATTTATGGACGGTTTTAGAAATACTGATGTCTCAATTAAAATATATTTACATCTTAGGAAGATAGAGATAGAAATAGAGATTTGGCATGAAGATAAAATGCTTAATTTTAGTTCCTTGCACTTCAACTACATCAACATTCAACACTCGTACATTATTTCTGTATCGTTCGCGTAACGACCACGTGTACTATAAATGACGCCATGTTGTCACGCCAACAAGGACGTTAAACTTTATACGTGAACCTGTTTACTTGAGGTGAACCATGACGTGACGTAGTGATAGCAAAAACTTTAAGGCCCTTAATCTGCGGGTCGTATGTTTGATTCATGCCGAGAGCCAACAATTTCTATAAACAACGTTGGTTCTTCGAGTCTGGGTGTGTATTTGTATTTAAGTATGTATTTTAAATTATATATGTATGTATTTACCATTTGTCTAGCACCCATAACACAAGTATTAAGTTACTTATCGTGGGAACGGACAACCGCGTGTTGTCCGTGCTTGTCCTATATATTTAATAGAATAGAATATTAATAAAATCTTTATCCGCTCTTTCTTTTAAGGCTCTTTTATATAATTATATAACAATATATTTCCTTTTGCACTTTTTCAATAAATAAGAAGCAATTTTCTCAAAAGCCAATAATCTTCAACAACTTGTCCCAATGACGGCGGCAATTTTTTTTTAATGTATATTGACCTTACTATTCGAAAGAGGTAGTATTCGAAATATGTTGTAACAATTAGTGTTACCCAATTTCCTTCACGCCAACTTAAGCTTATAAATACCCTCAACAGTGCAATACAAAAATTCCTGTTCCCGCAAGAAAACGGGATTTTTTCATCCTAAGTTTAGGATGTGAAATATTGTTCGTGTGTTACTCTTATATAGCTATACGGCTATATGGATGGAAAAATTAGTATAATTAAAGCTTATATACCAGGCTAATGTAGGATAAAAGCTCCCTTTGGGAATAAGTACAGTACAGAATTGAAGGTATTTTAATACTAAATTTGACGCGAATGAAGTCGCGAGAATTACTTTTAGTATATATAAGGTGCGTATTAGCGACATAATCCAAAATTAGTCTTAATTGAGTTAGATACCTTATAATTCTTACTTTACTTTAATGTCATCTACGACATCAAGCTATGAACTATTGAAATAGTTTTCTTTATTGAAATAAACTAGTTTTCTTTCACTTCAAAGTCATGGGTTTATTTAACACACGAGTTTTGAAGACGCCTTATTTTACGCTACGCTTTATTGCACAAAACTTTTTTAAAATTAGGTCACTTTGATATTAAGATAAGAAGATTTGATATTATTTTTAAAGCTCTTAAGAATCGCACTTCAAAACACCCAGTATTTCATCTGCAAACTTTATTTCGTACATAAAAAACATACACAATATATAAAATTATGAAACATATATTACAGGTAGTAAAAGGCCATTGTCCGTTTGAAACATATCAATTTAATATGATTTCTATAAACATTACCTATTGCGTATTTAACTAAACGAAATATAACACTGCACATATTGGAATATCTGTTTGTGACTATAAGGTTGATATAAAAAGACTTATTATTTTGTATGTTTATTAGAAAGTTGCAATCCTTTTCGGTCGAAGAATTCACTCGAACGGGGTTTGAACCGATTGTAGGCCGGGGTTTATTCCGACCTCTGAACGTGAGAAAGTATGGCGACTACTCGATGACCGTTTGTTCCTCTTTGACAAAGAATTCTACAACTTCCTCCACTGACACCGACGTATCGGTGTCCAGACCGTCCGTATCTACATCTGTAAGGAAATAAAATTAAGTCAATATTACTTAAATTACTAACAGACATATTGGCCGAACGGTGAGTGTTAGTGCTCTCTCTTTCCCCCTTTCTCTCCCCTTTCCCCCTTTCTCTTTCCCTTCCCCCTCTCTCCCAACCCCCTCTCTATCACTCTTCCCCCCTCTCTCCCAACCCCCTCTCTATCTATATATAGTTGTAACATAAAATAGTAGAAAAAAATGGAAACTTGACAAAGGTCAATTAGTGTAATATTTTGTAAAACCCCTTCAGGGTTAAAATAAAAATAAAAATGTTAAAATAAATAAGACAAATAAGGTCTCTGATAATGTTAGAGGTGGCTGAATAAAAAAAAAACCCTCTCTATCACTCTTCCCCCCTCTCTCTCCAACCCCCCTCTCTATCTCCCTTTCCCCCTATATCCCCTCACCCTTTCTCTCTTCCTTCCTCCTCTCTCACTCCCATCGCTCTCTCTATTTCTCTTCCCCCCTCTCGCCCTATCTCTTCCCCCTCTCTCCCCCACCCCATCTCTTTTCCCTCTCCTTCGCCTAGTCTATTTGTGTGTCATTGTGCCACTTGGATCCAGCAGCTCCCAACAACTTTTTTAACACACTTACCACTTTTATCCAGCTGTTGAATACGATGTTGTTGATGTAGTGCGAGTTAGGCGTTATATATATGCTGTTTGGAGAAAATATTCTTAAACTACGTTCACATTAATAATAACAGATGAACAAGACTTTCTTTTTCCAATTTTTCCAAAGTCTATTCGATTATATATTCTTACATATTATTAAGAAAGAATATCGAGCATTTTTCAAATCAAATAAACAAATATAGCATTACAATAGGCATATACAACTTAACAATAAAACTTGTTATTAACAAACATTAGAACCGATTTTAAACCAAGAACTGGTTCCCAACTTTGATTTTATTCTATAGACATGTAGTAAACACTTACAGTTCCTCAGCTCGAGACGGCGCGGCTTCTGCTCGGCCCACTCTTGCGACTTCATCTCACGATACTCCACATGCTTCTTCATCTGCTCCGTGCGCTTAGCGACCAGCTCCTGTGGGACGAGACAAGAAATTCTAAGGGTTAACCAGGGTTATCATACACTTAAGGTGCTGGAATGGTGACCCCGCACTGGTAAACGTAGTGTCGGTAGACCCCTCCCCACACGATGTACTGATGACCTCAAAAAGGTAGCGGGGAGCCGCCGGATACAAACGGCACAAGATCGTGTTTTATGAGATCATTTGAAGAGCATTGGATGGCTGTAGGTTGAGAAGAAGTTGAAATGTACGTATGTTCAGTTCATAAATATATCAGTAAGTCAAGTTAATAACTAAAATTAGTTTTTTGACAACCTCCCCCCCCCCACCCTACAGTCAAAAAGAACGTTTATAAATATATCAATAAGTCATAATAAGTTAATAACTAAAATAAGTTTTTTGAGACACCCCCCCCCCCTACAGTCAAATTCTAATTCAACTAATTCTTTATTCAAATTGATATACAAGCACTTTTGAATCGTCAAATTAAAATGAAGCTACGACTGGTTCGGAAAGGTGCTCACATTACATAGCCTTCAACATTATAGTAAGCTTTATGAATAAGTGTCTCTTTAATTGCTTTTTTGGACTTGTTTAAACTTGTGTCACGATATATCACACTTTCTGTCCCCCCCCCTTAAAAATACAAAACTAACACCCCCTTCTGTCCCCCCCCTTAAAAATACACCCCCCCCCCCCGAATATGATAAATTTCAATGAATAGTGTACAAATTTTGAGAATTGATATTATATTAGATTCATTAATTGAAATAATTCCTATAGTGAACAATCTATCTATTAATCAGATGTCCAAGGATTTTGTAAATCCGTCGAAATAATTATGATCGGTATTGCAGAATCTTCTTGATTAATTTAATAATTTATTTACACTTTACCTTGCTGGCTTTGCTGCTGCGCATACGGTCCTTAGACTCGAACTGTGAATAGTATTTCTTAAGATTCTTCTTGATTTCCTTCTGTTGCTTTTCAGAGAGCAGCGTGGGCGGTCGAGGTCTCCACAAGAACTGAGCGAAGCCCTCTTTCATCACTCTGCCGAATTATTACATTGCATATACAAAATTCTTATTCCTATTATGATATAAACATTTGTGCGACATTGCGATAAAGTCTAATTACCTTTTTATTAGGTTCAGTAAAATCAATAATTATTAGAAGAAAAAGGGTAATTTTTATCGTATGGTTGCCCCATATTTAAACTCTAATTGTACTAAATTTTATAATGTAATGCAAGCGTTTCATCATGTAAGCAAACTTCTGGGATTGTCGCAAAATGTCCATGACTGGCCCGTTGGCACAGTGGGTAGTGACCTTGCCTTCACACCTGCCGAGGGCCAACATTTTCTATAAACAATTTGTTGGATCTTTGAGCCTGGGTATATATTTGTATTTAAGTATGTATTTTATATTATATATGTAGTATATTTGCCAGTTGTTCCTCACCCATAACACAAATATAAGGTTACTTACTTTGGGGATGAACGACCATGTGTGTAACTGTCCCATATATTTATTTATTTATTTCAATGTCTTGAAAATGTTAGCATAGTCTATATTAATATCAATCAAGTCAAATTAGATCTGTTAAAGTAAGTAAAGTAAAGTAGCGGCCTGTTACAACCCCACTGCTGGGAATAGGCCTCCTCTCTCCAAAAACCTACCACCTGAAGAGAAGGGTTGGAGCTAAGACCTACCACACTGCTCCAATGCGGATTGGTAGGTTACACATATCTCCAGAATTCTCTAGAGATACGCTCGGATTCCTCGCGATGTTTTCCTTCACCGAAAAGCGTGTGATAAATTGCAATTATCAATTAGACACATGAGTTTTAATAGATAACTCATTGGTGCCTGCCCGGGTTTGAACTCGTGTTCCCCTCGAAAGACTCGCACGGTCTCACCGCTGGGCTATCACAGCTCTACATTTATTAATAAATGTAGAGCTGTGTTACTTTGCATTTATTAATAAATATAAAGTAAAAACTTTTAAAGGCATGAAAATTTAATTAAAGCACTGTTAAGTTGATGCTTTGATGTTATTATTTATCCATGCTATATAATTTTGACCTCAAATATTATCTGAAGAACAACAAGGAGCATTACTTTCTTAATAGCTTTAATGACATTTGATTACAGATATATGTATATTACATTATTAATAACTACTTACACATACTTGTTTACATTATTTACATAAGAGAGAGTCTGTCTGTCTGCCTATAAATAAATGGTTTCATATAAGTTTTTTATTCAAATATTCTGGTCCCATCACAAAAAGGATTGAAGACTATAATTTAAGAATCTTTGCACAAGTAGAAAAAGTAGTGTTCGGGCAATGTTAATATCGTGGACATTAACATTGCCCGAATATAATTTCGGTGGACATTTATTATTAATATACTCGGAATATTAAAGACAAATTGGTGGCTGTGTTAAGTACTAAAGTAGAAGAAGAAAACATTAGTGATTCCACGAATAAAAGTGGCTTTGTTATACTGCAGTCAAGGTCAGTCAGTAGAAGGTCAGTATCCTTTGGTTATTCAGGGTGGAGAAATTGCTGGTTATCTACCTATCCTAATTATGCTCACCGACTGTAGCTATCGAAGGGCACGCAGTAAGCGCGAACAAGTAGTATCAATCAAATCAAAGTAATCTTTATTTAAATAAACCATTTCAGGTACTTTTGAATCGTCAAGCATCAATATGATTAATGAAGCTACAACTGGTTCGGAATGTTTATTAAAAAAAAATTTAAAATTTTTGAAAATAACTGATTGTATATGATATTACGAATTTGTCGTGGAGCCTATCCTAATGATGATACTTCGGATTTCGGGGCGAAACGATTGTAGAGATTGTGGTAGTGATTATGTGTATTGCTTGTGTGAATTGTTGCTGGTGGGTGCATTTTTATAGAGCAACAGCTCTTACCGAGAAGAACCAGCAAGAAACTCTGCGGTCAATCTTTTAAATATTTTCAATTATACATTATTAAACCGCTGTCTTGTATGAAGCTGAAAGGATTTTCTTTTCACGTAGTAGACGTAAGTAGTAGTTTATGTTAGTTATAGAAAATGGCGAAGTCAAAAATGGAGATTGACATTAGGAAAAACCATTGGCTAGGTTTGCTGTGGACATGAAATCTCACTGGGAAGGTCATCAAAATTTCGAGCAGCATTGGTAGTGAGCCTACAGACTACAGTTGGTCTACAGACTGTAGAAGAGGAAATAGATGGAGATTACATTAATGGTATGATTTACTCACCTCCTTAGAATCTTGCCCTGGAATGACCATAGATAGTAACCACAGTCCATCTTGCATTTTAGAGAGGACACTCCTGTCACCACATACCTTCCAGTTGGGTCCCACTCGATACCTGACATCTAAAAACAAATAGTTACCAATTACATTATAATAACATATTTAATGCATATTAAATAAACAATTCTTCAAGTATTTCTGTATATTTTTATCAAAGTATGTATTTCAGATTATATATATGTATATATTACCAGTTCTCTGTCATCCACAATGCAAGTATTAAGTTAATTTTTAGGGACAGACAGCTGTGTGTGTAATTGCCCCATGTATTTATTATTTACAGTTAAATGTAAATGTTAAATGTATTTAATATTGAACACGTGAATAATTTTTGAGTATCATTATATGATAGGGCCATTATATGATTATATGATAGTTTTTCGTTTACTTTTTAAGTCATTTTTATTGGTACATTTGCATGTCAGTTTTCTTATTATAGGCCATATTTGTCTAATCTACAAATTAATGACATTTAAAAAGATTTTAAAATGTACGTTCAAAACACGAGTATGTATAGAAATCGGCTATAACCACGTCGTATTTTATCGGGTTAGCTCGATCACTTTCCGCCTCAATAACATGGACCCCATATGGGCTTGAAACTAGCCAGGTTCACCCGATACAATAAGATGTGAATATAGTCAGTTTCTATACATTAACTATGAATACAATAGTCTAAATTCAAAACAGTTCAGCGTAAACAGATTTCAGTGTAAAAGTTCACTAACCTGATAGTGATCAGACACATTCATAATAGTGAAATCATTAGTGTCTAAAAACTCTAAAGCACCACCAGTGAGTCCGAGATTTGCTAACACAATAAACTGTCCCATCGGAGACCAGAACAAATGATTGAATGGTGTCCGTTCAAACTTCTTCAACAACGTCGGAGCCTGCCCAGTGTTCACTTGGTAGAAACTAATACAAATGTTCGCAGTATCCCCGTGAATGATAGCGAATTTAGATCCTATAGGTTCCCATGCGAATGCCTGAATAGGCTCCTTGATTTCTACAGAGTCGACTGGAATCTCCTTTTCTCTCATATGGAATATTTCAAAATTGTAATACATTCCTGAATATTTTATATCGTTTTTGTCTTTCTTCACTTTTGAATAGCGGTCAACTTTGACACATAGATAATCACCACTCTTTTGCCAATGTATTTTACAGTCAGCGACAGAGAAGAGATTTTTTGAGCGTATTTCTGTGCGGTTCGGAAGTTCTAGCAGTGTTACTCGAGCTGGAACATCTTTATCTTCTGCGACCCAGTATGCTAATATATTGTCTGATGGCGACCAGCAGAAATCTCTGAGAACGAAATCACTATATGAAATAAACTGTTCTAGAAAAATATCCCATACTAATATTATAAATGGGAAAGTCTGTCTGTCTTTCTGTTGTATTCACATTAATGGGCTAGACCAATTTATATGTAATTGGACACAATTCAAGCTTTAATTGTTATTTCAATACATATTATATTATCAAATGGTGACCAGCAGAAATCTCAGAATGAAATCACTATATGAAATATACTATTCTAGAAGAATAACCCATACTAATATTATAAATGGGAAAGTCTGTCTGTCTTTCTGTTGTATTCACATTAATGGGCTAGACCAATTTATATGAAATTGGACACAATTCAAGCTTTAATTGTTATTTCAATACATATTATATTATCAAATGGTGACCAGCAGAAATCTCAGAATGAAATCACTATATGAAATATACTTTTCTAGAAGAATAACCCATACTAATATTATAAATGGGAAAGTCTGTCTGTCTTTCTGTTGTTTTCATATTAATGGGGTGGACCAATTTATATGTAAATTGGACAAAATGAAATACTCTGGCATAATATTCTATATGTTACATGTAAAGAACTTTATTTTTCAGGAATATGGAATAAAAACAAATTCCAATAAATAACAACTACCATTAGTATTTAATAGATGTATCAAAAGAAGCTGTATGTAATACTGTGTATGAAGCAGTCAACACTCGCTTACCTTACATATTGCAGGACGAATCAGCATATGTATAAAAATGCACCCACCAGCAACAATTCATACAAGCAATACACATAATCACTACCACAATCTCTACGATCGTTTCGCCCCGAAATCCGAAGCATCATCATTAGGATAGGCTCCACGACAAATTCGTAATATCATATACAATCAGTTATTTTCAAAAATTTTCAATTTTTTTTGTAATATTCTTTCTTATTCATAATATTTTTGTGTATAATGAACAAAGCTTACATACCTAATTCCCGGTATTTTAATAGATTTCTTATCTAGAAGGCCAAAGCTTGGTGTCTCATATACAGAGAGCACATCAGCTCCGAGCCTTGCGAAGAACCGATCATCTTTGCTCCAGCGGAAAATCGGCCATGTCACATACTCATCTGGTGGTGGAAAACTACGCTTCTCTTGACCTGTCCTGTAAAAAAAAATATTGTACGATACACAAGAGTACAAAGTAGAAGTATAAAGTAAATTTTATATTTGTTTAAACAAAAGTAAATAATATGGGTCTCTTACACAGACAGTCGTCCATCCCCAAAGTAAGTAACTTAATACTTGTGTTATGAGTGACGGACAGCTGGTAGATATACTACATATTTAATTTTAAATGCATATTTTAATACAAATATACACGCAGGCTCGAAAAACCAACAATTTTTTTATAGAAAATGTTGGGTCACTACCCATTGAGCCAACGGGCGAGTCAAAATAAGTATCATTAACATCCTCCCGCCCTTATCCTACTATAAGTGGGGTCGGCACAACATGTTACAAACATGTTGTCACGTCATTTGGGTACGTATTTTACTCTCTATCTGACGTCAACTTACCATAGTCGTATTTTACGATCCCTCGGTAATAATAGAGTGTAGAATACTACTCAACTGGATGCTACACGGTGGGTCAACTTACGTTAGTCGCCTTTTGAGACACCTCGGTAAGAAATGAGGGTGGTCTATTCTACTCAGCCGGATACTACACGGTGGGTCGACTTACCTTAGTCGCCTTTTACACCTCGGTAAGAAATGAGGGTGGTCTTATCTACTCAGCCGGATACCACATGGCAAATAATTATGTATATATTCAATAACTTTTGCAACTATAAAAATGATCTCAAGTAATAGAGTACTTGGTACATCAAGATATCAAAATTTTAATATAAAAATCTAAACACATGATCGCCTTATGCTTAAAGGCAACCCAAATTAAGAATGTCTCTTATTGATATTTAAAATTCATCATCGTAATAACCACTCCAAGGCTACATAAAGAGATTTCTTAACAAAAATACATAGAGAAAAAAATTGGAATATGTACCCACAAAACTAAAAATTTGATAAGAATGTTAAAGGTCCATAATTATCTCTTGAAAAAGAGACCAATGTTATGATCAAAAGTGACTTTCCTTTTTACTGAAATAAAATAAAATTTGATTATAGTATTGTTTTCACTTACCTAATATCCCAAATAATAAGTTTCTTATCATCACCTCTATCGCTACTAGGTGAAAAGGTTACAATATAATTTTCACATGGCGAAAATGAAATAAATCTGGCCTCAGGATGGTAGAACTTTTGAAATTGACTGAATTTTGGACCAGCCCACAATGCTACTCCCCGCCAATGGAATGTAGCTAGATATGTACCAAGGGGAGACCAAACAGCGTAAGTCTCAGTCCAGTTCTGTAAATAAATATATCAAAACATTATAAAATATCTCTACATTATCATTCTCATCATTCATCATTCTCCTGACCTTATCCCACTCTAAGTGGGGTCAGCACAACATGTTACAAACATGTTGTCACATGATTTGGCTACGTATTATACGACCGGCCGCCCGCCTGACGTCAACTTACCTTAGTCGCCTTTTACGAGACCTCGGTACGAAATGAGGGTGATCTATTCTATGCAGCCGGATATCACACGGCACATACCGTAGTCGCCTCTTACGACACCTCGGTAAGAACGGAGGGTGGTCTATTCTATTCTGCCAGATACCACACGGCGTATTTATTCTCTACATTTTAAAAATTAAAATAAGTGTTAAATCTCTACCGCAATAGAAAAACAACAAAGTAAAGTAACAGCCTGTTACTATTCCACTGCTGGGTATAGGCCAACTTTCTCCGGGCTGGGGCTAAAACCTACAACACTGCTTCGATGTGAATTGGTAGGTTAGACATATCTCTAGAGTTCTCTAGATATATGCAGGTACCCTCACGATGTTGTCCTTCACCAAAGAGCATGCGATAAATTGCCATTAACAAAAGCACACATAAGTTTTAATAGAAAAACTCATTTGTGCCTGGCAGGGGTTTGAACGCATGACCATCTCAAAGTAGTATATTTAAACAAACATCATTATCACTACATATTATCAAACAAAACCACACACAGTGTCTGATCATAGCTAAACTAAATGAAAAAACTATATATAAGATTTTCATGCAGTATTTTATGATAAACAGAAGTGGTAAATGTGTGATATGATTTTATGTAGATTGAAATAGTAATAATAGATAGGAATAAAATAGTGATAGCCTAGCAGTTAGACCATGTGACTCTTACAAGGGCTCACAGGTTCAAACCAATGAGTTTTTCTGTTAAAACTTGTCTAATTGATAATTGCAATTTATCACACACTTTTCAGTGAAGGAAAACATCATAAGGAAACCTGCATTTCTCCAGAGAATTCTGAGGATATGTGCAACCTATCAATCCAAAATGGGGCAGGGTGGTAGGTTTTAGCTCCAACTCTTCTCTCCAAAAAAAAAGTGGAGGCCTGTGCCCAGCGGTTAACAGATTAAAATATGAAACATATTTGTTGAAAATATTAGACAAAATCAAGCCCTCTGGTAGCTATGTCTTAAATGTATTGATGTATTCAATAATACATAGTTACCGGTCTCTCCTGTAATACGATAGGCTCAGGCAAAGCATTCTGCCAGACTTGCAGTGCCACTCCAGTCCCAATACCAACTAGGAACTGGTCATATGCATCAGGGTCCATCAAGTACCACTGCAGGTCTGACTGAACCTTGAATGGCTGAGGTGCGGGGGGCTCCCATTCTTTAGGGATGTCTGAATATCTAAAAAGAAACATTCATTTCATAGATAGTAAACCAGTTTAAGTAGCCTACTTAAATAATTTAAAGAATTATTGCGATTTTGTTGTGGAGTCTAACTCCTGATGATGCTTCGGTAGCAGGGTTATTGTTGAGTTTGTGCATATGTTTTTACAAATCTTGCATGTATCAGGTATGAGAACGGATAGTCCACTCAATATTTAGCATATATTTATGTTTTCTATTCACTTAATTGCAGATTATAGCAAAATAATTTCATTATTACTTTAGTAGCCTGCTTAATTAAGTAAGTACCATACACTTTCACATTAGACAGTATTTGACTTAAAAATGATTATTTCTGTAAATATTGAAACTGATTTTCTTTATACAAATAAAGCAATAACAATAATATAAAAAATTAAGCCATCAAGTACTAATAAAACGATAAGAGAATATTAGCCTTATCAAGGGGCTGGTAATTAAGACAGTCTTATTTAATATGCTTTGATGGCTTTTCCATACTAATATAAATACTAAAATATTATAGCAATTAAGAATATAGGATTTTTTTAAAGCCTGTTTTTCTTGGGTAATAGGAAAATACATATATTAAGTTTAGTATAAAATTTTACTTCCCATGTTAGGTTTTGCTGCAGGCAAAGCCTATTATTATATGTTTTGTTCTAATTGCACATAGACTATTACCATTCCAAATAAATTGCATTAATTACATTAATGCTATGAAATCTTTTAAAAATATAATTCATGGTAAAATATTCTAAATAACCAATCTTTAAATCCATGTTTAAATATTCTTAATGCTAAGCACACCAACAATAGAGCTTTTAAGTACAATTTTAAATATTAGTTACTTATAAATAGATAGATAAAAATATCTTACTCACTTTTTAAAATCTGTAAATAGGTTCACTAAAAATGTATGTTGCTTATCTAATTTACAATTATTAGTGGCTGCTACAGCCTCGGCTGCGTTCTGTGGATTGCTGTACTCCAAGAATATGTACCCTGTAGTGACTCCCGTCTCAGTCGTAGGGTAGTATTCGTTGACAATTTTACCAAACTTGCTAAAAATCTTATTTATTACGCTCTGGAGTTTCTCCAGACGCTCAGGTCCGACCTGCGGGCACCCGTCCACGACCACAACATTTTCGTAACCGTCAGACTCTTTTGGCTTCGATTCTAAAACGTCTGCCAACAGTTCTGCAACGTCAAAGTGAGGTTAGGAATTTCATAGTCACTTTTATATTTGTCACTGAAGAGTAATAAAAACTTTAAACACCGAAACTTTAAAAAAATCTAGTAAACTTTTTGACGTTATCTCGTTACAAAGTTTAAAGCATCGAAAAACAAGCATAATTAATCGTAGGTGACGCATATGGCCGGGACAACCTCAACACTTAAAATACCCACCCTCATCAGTGATGTCGTCGACAAATCCTTCCGGATCATCAAAGTTTGGTTCCTCGTCAAAATTATGTTCCTCATTATCACTATGAGGTGTTTGATTCACTTTCTCATCGCCTTTTTTCTTTGCCATTTTGACGTTATAACGTGTGACACCGGAACAAACGCCATTAGTGAACTAAAACCATAGACTTGAACAGCGACGTTTGTTAAAAATATTCATAGATTAGGTACACATATTTATTTTATTTATTTATAAAACTTTATTGCACATTTCAACAATAACACAGATACACCAGATGAGATAAACATAATAAAGAAATTTTACGTTGCGTGCATAGGCGGCCTTATTGCTATGAGCAATCTCTTACAGGCAACCTTTATAAAGCACTTATTTGCAGGAGTGTAGGATGGTGCATAAACAATATTAGTATACCTACATATACTAAATACGAATATACTTAAATAATCATAAAAATAAAAGCAAATAAATCATATTTATTTATTCGTTCATATTTAAAAGTCACGAAAGATGTTGACTCTACTATTATTATAATATAATAGTTATTTTATATTGATATTTATTTGTTTTTCATTCATATAGTTTTTATAGTATAATAACCATTGGACTAGAGTCAATGACGAAAGATTAATTTATTTGTTATAAGGATATCATAAGCAGCAGTAAACGCTGACGCTTCAGTTTAAAAAGTATAAATGTTGCAAATTCAAAGAATTGTATCAATTAACTACGGTGTCACCAAAGATTACAGTGTCACCATAGATAATAATACACTATATATACGGGTGTCATTTTGTTGATGTGTTAATTTCCGTATTTACATATGATTAATAAATTAATTAAAAGTTATTAATACGAAACGATGTTTTATTTTCAATTTGTCTGTCTGTGTAGAATATATTATTAAAGCAAATTCTTCTCAGAAAGCAAAAACTCGACGACCACAGGGGGACGGTTCCCAATCTAAAAGGGCTTCGGCGTTCTTTTCCCCACATTTTACATGCTCGACGCCTGCATTTTCCGTCTGCTGACGCTCTAAAAGCTGTTAGAGATACACCATTTAATCATTCTATACTAATTATTATAGGCGTATAGTGTTGAAGAACAACAAATCATTACAAAAACGAATACGTCCATAATAGAGGTGGCCTTACTTGTAGTTGTATGATCCTCGCGGGTCAGTGAACATGAAAATTGAAACCGCTCGCTAGATGGCTACAACTATGGATACAACTAGGGCTGTCAACTATAATTTAGACCAAAGTTTAAAAATAGTATGTGGGTTTAGATTTGACGCTCCAAAGGCTGAATTGATTAGTACAAAATTTTGTGTACCTATAGGTTGGTATAAAACCATATAGTATAGGATGCTTTTAATTTCGGCAAAATCCATGGTCCCAAAAATTTTGTACTATGCTTTTTACATTTAATGTTCACTAAGGGTGAAAATGTAGAGTGTTATTAACATTTTACAATCTTTCGTTTTCTCCTTTATTTTTAACTAATGGTACCAGCGCGTAAGTGCTTAAATACTCTCAATAAAGCAATATGTTTTTTTACGCTGTTCCCGGTCAAAAAATGGAACATTTTTATTCTCTATGTAACCTTAGTGTATAAGCTTCAATTGTGCCAAATTTCATCCATATTGATCCAGCGGACTAGCCCTGAAAACGTAACAGACCGAAAGACTTTCGCATTTATAATATCCTAGCTGTCCGGCCCCGTGTTGTTGTGGCTCAGTCTGGTTACGAATCCCTGGCGAAACAGAACTCAACCGTTTAAAATAATGCTCCGATCGACAATAATCTTCATAGGAACCGCTGGGCCATTCTAAAGAATTTCTGAAAACTTCATTAAAATCGGTCCAGCCATTTCGGAGTCTATAAAGGACAAACATTAATTTTTATATATTAGAAGTATGGATAGGGAAACACGTAATTTTTTAGTCTTGAATAAAATATTACTATGGAAAATTACTGATATATATACATACAAAACATTGATCAATACCAATAATACTTTATTGGTACTTTAACCTTTTCTATCCCACACCTGGGCATAGGCCTCCCACCGTTTTTGGAGTGAAGGGTTAGAGCTAAGACCTACCACTCTGCTCGGGTTCAGCGTGGTAGGTCTTACGTGGTATTTTTATAATTCTCTAGAGATATGCAGGTTCCCTCTCGATGTTTTCCTTCACCGAAAAGCGTGTTATAAATTGATACAATATTTTGTAAAGTATTTTAACCTTAAATAAGAATAAAAACTTTGTTTTTGTTTGTATGTGAGAAATTGCAAACAAATTGACAATCCTGAATACAGCGGGCATGTTATTGTTAGATATTGCTTTATAAGCAGACTACAAAACGAACCTGTGTATTTATTGGTACTACCCTTTATGACGAAGAAATCGTTGTTTTTCCAACCGTGCATATTTTAAAAACTACTTGGGATATGTGTAACCTACCAATCCACATAGGCGCAGAGTGGGTCTAGGCTCTAACCCGTCTTTCCAAATACGAGAGAAGAGACCTTTGCCAGGCAGTAAGTTAGTGACAGGTCGATTGATACTAAAAGCTTTTAATCGTGAACATGTTTATATCGAGAAATCTACAGTAAAATACATCATCATCATCCTGACCTTATCCCACCCTAAGTAGGCACAACATGTAATAAAACATGTCACGTGAATTGACTACGTAATTTACGACCGGCCGCCTGCCTGACGTCAACTTACCTTAGTTGTATTTTACGACAACTCGGTAAGAAAGAGGGTGGTTTATTCTACTCAAGCGGATACAACACGGCGCGTCGACTTACCTTAGTCGCCTTTTACAACACCTCGGTAAGAAAGAGGGTGGTCTATTCTACTCGACCCGATACCACACAGTGGGTTAACTTACCTTAGTCGCCTTTTACGACATCTCGGTAAGAAATTAGGGTGGTCTATTCTACTCAGCCGGATATCACACGGCATCAAAATACATCGCAACACAAGTATATTTAAGTTAGTAGAAACTACATTTGCTCAACTAGCTTATCGTTTAACATAGAAACACGCATACCTTTATCTAAGTAATTAAAACGTTGTAAGTAACGCTTAGAAAAGTTTTGTTGAACAATAAGCTTATGGTGTCCCACTTTCTATAATCTCAAAGAATGCCAACGAGGTCGCGGTGTTTGTAGAGTTTAGCAGATGCATTTCATCACGTCGCGTCGCCTCGTTGCCGCCTCAGACGTCAATTAGGAAATTTTCTCAGTTTAACACCTCAGTCGTGAGCAAAATAAAAAAAGCACGATCAGGTTTTAAAAAAGAAGACGTATCTAGAGCGCAAAATTCTGTTTTTATTTCTATTTTTTTTAAGGAGAATAATACTACAAATAATATTACAAACAGAATAAAATATTTTACGATGCAAATTTGAACTTATGTAATATAGAAAACTGAAATAGAAAACGGAACTATTCATCCCAATATATACAAGGTCACGGTTTATTTTACTATTTCACAACAAAATAACACCGACATTATTAATAATAAAAACATGCTAAAAAATTTGGCTTTTTTAACAATCTGTATATATTCTATGAAGTTTACAATGTGGCCTATAAAAAAAAATATGTTTAAATTTTCGCACGATTCTTCTTTTTAGTTTACTATTTTCATGTCACAGATAAAAACAATAGACCGAAAATAGACCGAAAAATAGCAGAAAATAGACCGAACGGCTGACGTCATTTTCTTACAATGATTTTGCTGATACGATACGTCCACAGTGACTAAGAACACTATGTTCAACAAGGCTAATTCTATTACATTCGTGCCTTGGCTTATACCATTTTTTTTCCAACTGACTATTACAACGGTTTTTATAGCGTCTAGCTAGCGCAGAAACATCGTCGTGGTTGCTAAATGCGGAGAGTAGAACGCAGAAGCTATATGCTACTAGCGCTCCCCGACATACGCACACTGAAATTATACAGTTTATATTTCAAAAGTATACTTTCATAATTTATTTCAGTAGCTTGGAGGATTGAACGAGGAGGGCGGGGGGGTGTGATTACCTGATTTGTTTTTCATTAATATTTTACATAGATTTAAATTAAATTATTGTAAGAAGACTGTCAAAATAGATGACACTATATTAATTTACTTATTTACTTAAAATTTTTGATTAATAAGGATACGTATCTTACGTGTCCTTATCGGTTTAACATTTAATAGTTTGTAATTCATAACACTGGAAGTTCAATCATGGGATTTCAAATTAAAACGAAGATATATAATTTTACGTGACACTTGCAGAATGGTTTGCGCCTAGTTTCTTCTGAACAGGCCATCAAGAAAGATAATAATAATTCAGTGGATTGATCCAATAAAAATGAATGAAAATCCCATTATATTTATACATAAAATAACTATTAATTGCTTGTTAAATGAATCATAAAAAACTGTATTTTATCTTACGTTCGTGGTTAAAGGAGTCTGTCCCTGTAAGTCCGTTAGTTAGCTATCTCAGTTTATTCATTACCTCATACATTATTTTCCTCCCAGTAATATGATGTAATCCCACAGGTAATCGTTAAAACGGACGATAAAAAGGAGTAATAACAGTAAATTTATAATTATGTTGTAACTTTAAACGTACTGCCAGTTTTATAGAACTTGGATCGCATGGAGACTGGAATAAATCCTGTAGTATTTTTTTTTAATAAAAAATGTTTTCTAGTTGGGTTCACTCCTTTTAATAGTTACGACAGTACTGAAATTCTTAGCTCTTAGGTACATTTTAAAAGCATGAAAGTAATTTTAATAATCTAATGTTATTGAAAATGTTAATCAATTATGAGAAAACTCTTTGACTTATAATAAAAAATTGTTTATCCCTGAAAGGTTATGTGGTCAGAAAGAGTTTAAAACTAAAGTAAAGAAAAATTGAATAAGGCGGTGGCTGTTAACATACTCTCAAAATATAAACGAAATTAGGTAAGTAAGTTGTAATGAATAACATATACTTTCTAGAATGCGTACGATTAATATATATTATATGCCTTATTAAAAAATTGCGAATTTAAAACATTAACTATGTTAAACTTTATTATAGTATCGTTAAATTATCGTGTATGAAAAGAAATATTCTAATGTGGCAAATACAATTTTTAAACTAGGAACCATTTTCAAAGTTTTATCAAAATGTCAATCAACTTTGGATATTATGCTATTTTAGTTACAGACAAATATTACAGTGTACATAATATGGAATAATGTTATGGAATAACGTTATGGGGTAAATGCGCTGATATTGAGAAAATTTTTGTATAGCAAAAAAGAGCCATACGTGGCATTTATAATTTGAATTCGCGTGAGTCCCTGCGAGAGAAGTTTAAGGAAACAGGTATTCTCACGTTAGCTTCACAGTATATTTTTAGCAATTTGATTTTTGCGCATAAAAATATACATAATTATAAAAAGATTCGCGATGTATATAATAGACAAAGTAGGAACCGACATAAGCTTGCGGCTCCTGCTTTGCGCCTTGTAAGAGTACGTAAGTCGTTTGTGGGTTTGGGTATAAGATTCTATAACAAAATTCCACAATCAATTTTAACTTTACCATTACAGCAATTTAAAAATACTGTTTCAAAGAGGCTGATACAGAAAGCTTATTATACCGTGGAGGCTTACATTGATGATAAGAATGCGTGGATATAGCTGCTCTTTGACCTCGTGCAGGATAACTATGACAAAATGTAATTAGTATTAAGAATCTTCTTTTTTAAAAGAGCTCCACCGAGTTTCTTGCTGGCTCTTCTCGGTAGGACGGCTTTCCGAACCAGCAGTAAAGTTGACGATTCAAAAGCACTTGTTTACAAGTTTACTTGAATAAAGAATATTTTGAATTTGAATTTGAATTTGAATAAAAGTTTCAGACAATATTTCAAATGACTGATCACACTGTGAGCGCTTGCATTTTTCTCTTCGCAGCGAGTACCGTAATAATGTACTTCATTCATTACGACAGCTATTGGCTTTGTCAATTTTGTGAACGCCCGGCATTTGTAGTACACTACCACATGCGTACCTACTACCTCGTTGTTCATACCTACCGCTAAAGTCTGTTTCATTTTGCTAGCGAGTTGCGACTTGCGAGCCAGTTCGTTCGCTATATTGCATCTGGGACGCCGCGTTAACCGCGATTCGCTAACTACAGATTAAAAATTTATATTCTGTTCCCGCGAAACAGGTATTTTAACGTGCTCACTTTAATTTTTAACACTAAATGCGAAGTGTAGTGTGTATGTAATTTGTTATTTTGATTCCCAGTGATAATATATTCTGTGACGCACTTGTTTTGGATTTACTTATGTGATGGAAGAAAACAAACATATATAAAGTTTTATTTTGTATTTTCCTCATATCTATATTGTTATTTTGATACCATTATAGATTATATAGGTACTAAAGGTCACGCGGTAAAATTTAACTAAAACCTATAAAAGAAATTGATTAGTGCTTAGCAAAGTTTGTGGAGTAGGTTTTTTTTTAATTACCTACCTTAAAAAAAACTTATACTTCTCAAAAATCGATAATAATATTTATTCATTCATTTTTATTTTTAATTAACAAAAAAAGCACTTACTTTTTACTACCGTATTCTTCTTTGAAGGATTATCGGTAAAGATTTATGTCATTTATTTATGAGCTAAAATCACACGCTGATAAGAGGAGAAAGTGGATCGGTCTGTCATATCTAGGTGAACAAAATACATTCTAATTGTTTGAGTGATTCATTTCTTAATAGTTAAAAGTTTAAACTGCAGACGGTAAGTCATACATGTTCTAGTTGTTAAACTGATGATCGATCTGAAAAAATAAATATATCTAAAATATATTTTTAATAAATATAAAAGAATTGATCTTTTATGTGAAAAAATATTTTCGTTTAACTTATCTACTGTTATATTTTTTGGGGATTAAAGAATTTATTTGTTAATTATCAATACATTTTGAAACATTTTGTAAATTAAAGTTAGTTCCGATTTATAGTTACGAGTATAACGTGCATCCGCATCGGTTTCCTTTTTTATTACTTTAATTACATTGTACATTCTATTCGTTTGCATCTACTAAAAATAACAAAGTAAGTTCCCAAACAAAATTGTGTAAAAAAAAGCCGCTTTAAAAACTTCAACAACAATACAGCTACTATCTATTTAAAGTACGTGTAATCAGTTAAGCATGCGGTAAATGTATTGTTAATATATTCGTGTTAGTTAACCATCTGAATTCGTATAATTTTAATTCACACCTGTGTAGACATAACTACGGAAAGACGACCTTAAAAAGAACCCAGTAGTTCTATGTTGAAGTTTTTAATTTTTTTATGTCGATGCATTCTAGACAGTTTTGACATTCATAAAAACTGACCGGGACTAATTTCCTAATTATATTATTTGTAATAGTAGTGTAATAGTAGTGTAATAGTAGTTTGTAGTAGTAATTATAATTGAAGAAAATTATCCCTTGTATTATTTTTTTATTTGAGAGGCCCGGTGGCGCAGGTTGGCAGTGATTCTGCCAGGGGTTAGCTTCAGCCAGGTCTTCTGCTATAAAGAGCGCGGGTTCGATCGTTATGCAACAGGCTAAAATTTATCAAAATTAACTTGCTGGTTTTTTGAGTGTGGGTGTCTTCATGTAATATTAATATATCACAAGTAGAAACGAACGATCGTGTAATTATAAATTATTACTTTCGGGTACATACCACGGTAATTTGTTTTTGATTCGCCGATATTTCGACCCAGTTGCAAAATTCAAAATTTAAAAGTGACGTTGTGAGTGTAGTATGCCGAACAATCCGTGACGCACCGATAAAAAGAACGAGACGGAGGGTAGTTAGATACTGCCCCTAACATCTCAGCTTGAAGTACCGCCTACCTGCAGTTCCGTCGTGACCACGATCCATGCAACTGGGTCGAAATATCGGCGAATCAAAAACAAATTACCGTGGTATGTACCCGAAAGTAATAATTTATAATTATGTCTTCAAACCACGAATATTCAAGTATAAAATCATTAAGAACGATCGTGTGTGTAATTGTCCCATGAATTTATTTATTTATGTATTCTTATAAAAAAAAATATTTTTATAAAGAACAAGACGACAGACCTTTCTCACTGAGCTCGTTGTTCCAAAAGAGAATTTTAACCAACATAAACACACTAAATACATCGAAAACAAATTGAAGCACACTAATTATTGTAGACTTACTTTCAAATTAGTACGATAAAGTTGAGTGAAAAGTCATGTTCTACTCGTAGGTAAGAACAGTAAAAAAGAAAACAATAGCTTTATAGGTAGGCTTGACTCAGGTTTATGCGATAGCGTCGACAACATAATGAATGAAATTTAGGTTTGGCTTTATTTACGAACCATCATTTTCTAAATTGGCTTTGGGCAACACGGTGACTCAAATTGACAAACAATTTATTTAATCAATATTTACCAACACTTTTTCTTATTGAAGGCGTTATATTTTAATTTTCACTTAAATTATATTGTTGTAAAATGCTAGTTGTACCCGTGCATTTTTTCACGCCAATTTATAAGTTTACGTATGCTTAGTAATGCACTACGTGTTTTTTCCTGACCCGTTTGCGCAGTTGGCAGTGACTCTGCCTTCAGCTCCACGGGTTGTGGGTTTGATTCCCGCTGAGGGCCAATAATTTCCAAATAATTTGTTGAGTCTTCGAGTCTTTATGTATTTATTTCAAATTATATATATGTACTAGTTACATATTTGTCACCCATAACACTCGTTTTGAGTAACTTACTTTGGGGACAGACGAGGAAAAAAACGAGTAGGTAATTTTTTAATTCTATATCTTCCTAATGTTATAAACTTCAATTGAGCCAAATTACATTAATATCGGTTAATAATAATCGATAAGCTGTGAAAGCGTAACAGACAGACAGACGTTCGCATTTCCAACAACGCCTGCTTTGCGCCTAGCAAAAGTACGTAAATCGTTTATGGGTTTGGGTATAAGATTCTATAATAAAATTCCGCAATCAATTTTGGCCTTGCCATTACAGCAGTTTAAAAACACCGTTAAAAAGACGCTGATACAGAAAGCCTACTAAACTGTTGAGGATTAGATTTTGCTTAGATGATAAGAATGTGTGGATATAGCTGCGATTCTACTCTGCACAAGACAGTAATGACTAAATATAACTAGTTATTAAATTTGTATTCTAAAAACAGCAACCGCCGAGTTTCGTGCTGGCTCTTCTCGGAAGGAACGGCTTTCCGAACCAGCGGTAGATTTTGACGATTCAAAAGCACTTGTTTACAAGTTTATAATAAAGAATATTTTAAATTTGAAATTTGAATTTGAACTGTAAAGGTTTCTGTTCTCTTCTTTTAAAGATCTTCTTTTAAAAAGGAACTTCATTTAAAAAATCGATTATTTAATTACCCTCCTTTTTCTTGTCTTTTAAGATAAGATGTGCGTTGTTGAATGAGATCAATGTAGCCAAATAACACATTTTAATCGAATTTCGCAAACAGATCGTCTGATATTTTTCATTCATAAGTGTCCAGTTTAATTAGTCTTTATTCTAATTAATTAATTATTAAAATAGAAAAAAAAATTTAAATAGTAAAAAAAAATCGATTATTAATAAATATTTTTTTCGTTTCGAGTAGTAAAAGTAAAGTAAAATTTAATTATTTTTGAAGGGAGGAACTCCAAGTGACATCCCTGGTAAAAGCCTTCCATCAAATGTTTTGCAGCATGAAGATGATGTTACCTTTGCTGCTAGCACTATGCTCTACCACTATCGTGCTTGGTCAGGAGGAAACCTGCAGGTCTGCTGATCAAGAACCGTATCTACTGTTTGGCACGAGGACCGCGTATACCTTCGCCAATCAGGATGTCCCCTTGAACCGAGTTCACGATGTCCATGGTGAGTAACTTTGTACTTTAATAGTTTATATAATTACACTTCAAAAAATGCTTCAATCGCCACCAACCTTTACAGGATTATCCGCTGGTTCAATCTACAGATTGTCACAAAATTTTATTAAAATCGGTCCAGCCGTTTCGGACTTTATAAAGAACATACATACTTCTTCTTTTATATACATAGACTAGCTGCTAGCGGCTTCGCCCGCGTGTAAATCAGCGTGTCATTATTTTTTTCTAGAATTCAAATTTTAAACATAAAATTAGTTATTGTGAGTAAACCATAGGGATAGAGACATGCTGTCGCGGACTTTTTATAGTAGTTTTATAGATCTACAATTCTCTAATATATGAGTTTGCGTATCTCTGCTGGTTTATGCAGCGCACGCCACTAAAGCTCCCAGCAGGCAAGTTTTTTAATAACTGCGCGATCTCTTCAACACAATTTACATAATACCGATATGTACCTAAACCGTCCGGAAGTATTGCACTATCTTTTGGTAAAAACCGTACAAAAATCCGTTTAATAGATTTTGAGAAAATCGATTTCATACAGACAGACAGCTTTATGGGACTTTGTTTTATAATAAGTATAGATTGACAGTTACAGTTACCAGCTTTTTTCACTAAACAATGCGAGGGGTTTTTAATTTTTTGTTGTTCCCCTGCCAAATTTTAGTCGAAATCGTTGAACTGTTTGAACGTGATTGAGAACCGCTTTATTATTTATTATAATTTTAAATAAATATTATAATATTTCTTCATCTTGAAAAATTACTGTTGATATACCTTGCGTAGACACGATCGTCATTATTTTACAGAGCGGACTAATAAGCCTAATATAGGCAACTCAAACCTACTCAAACCCTACCTGTTAAATTAAGATTATAAACATAAAACCAAACAAGGGCGAGGTACCAGTTTGCTGATCTATCAGTCTTGGTTTCCCGGTGTCTCTAGATACAGTGATGACTTGTTAGTCTTACACATCCCTCTAAAATACACCGCTTAAAATCGGTCCAGCCTCGCCTTAACAGCACCCTCGACAACACTTCTATGCTTGTCAATTTAGCTCGGTAACGTTATAATAGCTTTTATAATATAAAAGGCCTAAAATCAAATTATCAATTCGAAAAAATGCCTATTTGGTTCCTACATTTTAACTACAAAATACTTTTTTTAACACAACTTTATAGTATCCGGCATTAAATAATGCACGTCGATGTTTAGAACGGCCAGTTCGGTTTCGTAGAGCGCTGTCGATGTTACTCATTTAGTATGTGACGTTTCACACAGGTTCGTCAGTTGTGCGACAGAGACAATGCTTTATGAAGCAAAATCTAGCCGATTTCTCTCTCTAAGCCTCGATGTGCATTATTTATTGTCGTGTACTATACTTCTGTTTAAACAGAAAATGCCTATTTGTTCTATTTGATATTGTATTTATAAACATTATTTTATCGGTCCTATAACGGTTTGCATATTGTCGTAACCTAGATTTGGTGGCAGTTTTTGCTGTAAGAGATTGTCATCCAATCGCCTTAGCCTACCGTTTCAGTTCTATGATTTAACTGATTTGTTCACTAATAAAACGGGGAAAACGTATGTCTCTTACCAAGTTAAAGACGGCGTAACTCTTAAGAATGAGGGATTAGAGCTTAGCACTGCCACGCCACTTCAATTCCGATTAGTATGTAAAAAGTAAAGTAAAGTAACGGCCTGTTACTGTGCCCACTGCTGGGCTAAGGCCTCCTCTCTCCGTTTTTGGAGAGAAGGATTGGAGCTAAGACCTACCACGCTGCTCCAATGCGGATTGGTAGCTTACACATATCCCTGGAATTCTCTAGAGATATGCAGGTATTCTCACAATGTTTTCCTTCACCGAAAAGCGTGTGATAAATTGCAATTATCAATACACATAAGTTTTAATAGAAAAACTCATTGGTGCCCGGTGTTTGAACCCATGTCGTCTCTAGAGAGTCACACGGTCTCACCGCTAGGCTATCACAGCTTTACAGATTAGTATGTACACATAAGTAAACGTAAATATCAATTAAGTATTAATTAGAAATTTTTTTTAATGAAATCTGTCTGGGGTTTGAACAAGTCTTTGTGAATAGTCCCATACACTCACAATTGCTCAAGAGCACATAAAGTAATACAGAATACAAAAATGAAATCAATAATTATTTTACATAATATAGCAAAATAATTTTATTATATTACTTTTGTATTATGGATCTCCGCAAGGTGACGCCTAATTCTATAAATTACAGAATACAAATTTAAAACAGAATGAGCTGAAATACAAATTTCCAGTAACATAGGCTTTCCTTGCTCACTGTGGACAGATAATATCATGTATCTTTTTATTTTATTATTTCCCTATTTTAAAATGAAACATTCGTTATCACAGTCAAGACGAGTCTGTTAAGATCATGATCTCACGATTTCCTTGTAGAATAATTCATTCTATCACGTAAATAATTAACACGTTGCATCTGTATAAATGTTTGGAATTTGCCTATTATAATTCTCTTGTATGTTTTTTTAAATATAAAAATTCTATCTGTCATTATTGACTAGATATCATCCTGACTAAGAAATACTTCCCAAAGAATTTATTTTATACTAGTTTTTGTCCGCGGCTTCGCTCGCTAGGAATTTTGTCTGCCACAGTATCTAATTAAATTAAATTTAAGATTTACAATTTTGGTCATAGTGGCTTCCACATAAAAGATAGATATATGCTGTCGAGGACTTTTATTTTGAACTATTAAAGACAAACAATACTACGCTACATCATCTTTGTGTAACTCTAATGGTTTAGGCAGCGTACGCCGATATAGCTCTCAGAGGCCAGATTTTTTCCGACTTTATTGATATGTACGTTATATTACATAAAATGGTTACAAACTGTAGCCTATATGTTATGTATAACCTATATAACTGTAAAGTTTCATCCACATCCGTTTAATAGATTTTTCGTGAAAGAGTAACAAACATCCATCCATACTAACAAACTTTCGCATTTATAATATTAGTAGGATATTAGTAGGATTTATTTAAACTTAAGTATCACGATATTAAGTTAAGAAATACATGTATACTTATTATGAAACAAACTCCCCAAAAGCTGTTTCTCTGTATGTGATTGATTTTCTCAAAATTTTTTTGATTCATTGATTTTTGTTCGGTTTTTACTAAAAACTCAGTTTAGCTTTGTTTTAAATTAACTTTTTACATAGAGTTCCATACATTTGTCGCTATATATTAGAGTACTCTGGAATTTTATGTCGCAAGAAGTGTAAAATACTTATCAAAAATACAATGTTGTAGGAAATGATAAGTGATTTTGAGTTACACAAGACCATATGGGCCTACCACGAGAGGTCTTCTGATATTTAGTTCTAGAAAAAATAATCTAGGATTCCAAATATGATCATTGTTTACCTTGGCGTTTGATGACACAGATGATTTAACCTTGAACGCAATGCGCATGGGAAATATAAACAGAATCGATGAGATGGGAAGTCTTTATTATTATAATGTAAATATTTTTCTTATATAATAGCGTATACTATATAAATGGGAAGAATGTTATTGAGTGGCAACACCAAGATAAATACTGTCTGGAGTTTTTTCGTTTATTTTTTTATTGATTGCAAGTTATTAAGTTTTATTATTAGCATTCTGTAATATTGTTGCATAATTGCGTTTATACATTTATTATGTACGTATTTACGATGTCAGTCCGCCGTGCGGTATCCGGTTGAGTAGAATAGACCACTCTCATTTCTTACCGAGGTGTCGTAAAAGGCGACTAAGGTAAGTTGACGTCAAGCAGGCGGCTGGTCGTTAAATACCTGGCCAAATCATGTGACAACATGTTGTGCCGACCCCACTTAAAGTGGGCTAAGGGCAGGAGAAGGAATGGATTTATTCAGTATGTCAGTATTGGAATCCTACTGCTCGTTAAATATAGTTGTCAAAATAAATGACCGCGAAAAATATGTACTATAACATATTTACATAGTTAAGTAAGTAGTAAAGTTTCAGGCTCATATTATACCACTGCTCGGCATAGGCCTTCTCTTTCAATTTTTGGAGAGAATAGTTTGAGCTAAGACCACGCTGCTCCAATGGGGATTAGTAGATTCACGATGTCTTTCTTCCGAAAAGCTTATGATAAATTGCTAACAACAATTAGATACATAAGTAAGTAAGAAAGAAAACTAATTGGTGCATGCCCATGGTTTGAACCCGTGACCGTCTTGGAAAAGTCGCACGGACTCAACGCTGGGCTATTGCAGTTTTACAATAAATGTAGAGCTAGTTTAAACTACCTTTTAAACGCAACATTGTTTGCGTGGACTGCAGTCTTATTATTTGAGTAAACCGTAATACTTATATTAATTATGGTCAAAGTGGGTTAGCCTTAAAGGCTAGAGATATGCTGTCGCGGACTTTTAGAGGGGAACAATTTTGTAGTACATTATTTTTTAATAACTTTCACCGTTTAGCGCACGCAAGAAAATTTTAAAATTTTGTCGTTTTCACATTATTTTTTATAACTGCTCCTCTCCTATTCATCTTAGCGTGATGTTATATAGTCTATAGCCTTCCTCGATGAATGGACTATCTTACACTCAAATAATTTTTCAAAACAGTCCAGTAGTTTCTGAGATTAGCGCATTCAAACAAACAATATCTTCAGATTTATATATTAGTATAGATATAGTAGATGCAAATGCACCGCCCTGAAAACGAAGGCGGCGCCCATGGATACAATTGTTCTACTGTATCCGCGTTTGTACGATATGTTTGTTTGAAGTTGTTTATCCCACACCATGCTTCGTACATATCACGACCAATGATATAAGAATAGAACAAACGTAAATAGACAACAGCTCATAAAACTTCATACCCACCTTCTGACACATAAATTACATTTTACACTTCTGCAACCTTCAATACTCGTGTATTTTCCATTGTGTAACACGGTCTACAATGTTAACATGTACACTCACTAACAAACAGTATAACTTCTTTTTTCTTCGATATAGGTCTTCTAATACCAGTCTTTGCACTTAGATCTTACCTTCTGTTCATATTAATACTTTACCAGTAGATAAACCGATTTATCGACTTACAAAACGTTATCGTATATGAGTTTTCAGATTTTTTCTTTTAACATTTTAAGCTATAGAAATCAAATAAATACATATATAGGAGACAGTTAGACACACGGCTGTCTATACGCAAAATAAGCAACTTAATACTTGCGTTATGGGAGACCGCTGACTAGTAAATATATTCATATACACCCAGACTCGAAGCTCCCACAAATTGTTTATAGAAAATGTTGACCCTCGGCGAAAATCGAACCCGCGACCCGCGGAGCTGAAGGCACGATTACCGTCAACTGCATAAACGGGCCAGAATATAATCATATTATTATAAATTATTATGTTAAACGTGCGTACGTGAACGTTTAAACATTTTTCTTCATAATTATTAGTCGAATAGAAAATCAATATAATTGCGTTTAATTAAAGTTAACCTAAGAAGTACGTTTTTGGAAAAAAAAATATTCTCAATTATACGTGTTACGACATATTACACCCTTAAAAATTAATTAAATTTCCATTGGATAAAATTATTTTAACACCATTTCGTAAATTTAAAAAATCCTTCAAACAGCTCTTTACAATATTTTTTTAATCGATATACATAGGTTAATTTTTAATCAATATACATAGGTGATAAGACATTTTCTATAATTTCTTTATTCGTGCTAAGTAGCGATGTTTTACTGTTACACTGGACCTTATAATCAAATAAAGCATTCCTAGACGCGTAATTTTGTTCTATCATCTTCAGGTTTATCCACTTATTTCCCACGGACTTTAATGATTTCCAGTAAGATGGCGCATTAAAGTTACCACCGATTACAGGTCGTGGGTGATATTTATCTACATGGAAGATTACAGGCGACTATCAAGTTTCAGTGAAGTTATTCTAGGAAATTCTTATCAGTTGCTTTAACAGGAGAAGAACCCTGTATAAACATTTATACAAAAATAAATAGAGGTTAAAAAATCTGTAGCTGTGATAGCCCAGCAGTGAGACCGTGTGAGAATCTGTAGAGACGATCATGGGTTCAAACCCGGGCAGGCACCAATGAGTTTTTCTATTAAAAACTTATGTGTCTAATTGATAATTGCAATTTATCACATGCTTTTTGGTGAAGGAAAACATCGTGAGGAAACCTGCATATATCAAGAGAATTCTGGAGATGTGTATAACCAACCAAACTGCATTGGAGCAGCGTGGGTAGGTCTTAGCTCCAACCCTTCTTTGCAAAAAACGGAGAGAGGAGGACTATAGCCAGAAGTGGGATAACAAAAGGCCGTTACTTTACTTTACCTTTTTTTTAATCTAAGAAAACGCATTCGAACAAAAAATTTTAAAATAACGAAAAATATTCGTGTTATTGTGAAAAAAACTAAGGGGGCCCGATATATATGTGTATAGTTCATTATTAAACATTAGATTTATCCTACTAATATTCTAAGCGAGAATGGCAGGGTGTTGTTATTTATTTTATTTATATATTTTTCACCAATCATACATTAGTAATAGTAGGTAAAATTTTCTAACTTATATTATCCATTATGGGTTAACCCATTCGATAATGAAATTGCCACAATTACTACTACACAATTACCATTTGGAAGTTTAAGTTACTAAAGAAATTCTAAATTAGTTATAAAAAATAGTTCTATATGCTATCTTTATCTGGATAGCAGATTAAATAAATTTGTGTATGCTATTAAGAGACATAGATAGTATTTTAGACTTGCCTTTACACAAGTTCAAAAAAGCAATAAAAGATACTCTCATTAATAAAGCTTACTATAATGTTGAAGACTATGCTAATGATAAGAAAGCTTGGAAGTAAATTGCGACCAGCTACGCACTAAATGATATTGTAATCTATCTTTGTTAACAAATAATTTAATATTTATTTAATATATATTAAACAAGTTAATATTTATTTTCGAAAAGAGTGACAGCCGAGTTTCTTGCTGGTTCTTCTCGGTTAGAGCACCTTTCCGAACCAATTGGTGGGCAGGGAGCGATCGCGGGCAGCAATGGCCTCCTTCTGCTCTGCGGACGGAGGCGGTGAAGCGGTTTTGGGAACTTTTGTTCTGGATCCAATCTGCCGTTGGCGAGTCCAGGTGTAGCGACTTGCCTAAGCCCATGGTCTGCCATAAGGGACTTCTCTTTCGAGGGGTCCCTACCCAGAGGAGGTGTTCTCTGGGATCAGAGCTGTCGGTGGGAATGGTGGTAATGTGTGTAACGATACCCTGTCCTTGCCATCGGCAGCGTGGTAGAGCACACAGGTCGTTTTAGTCGGTGCGAGCCCGTCAAAACCGCCGCCCGTCCCCGTCGGGCAGAGGTACCCATAAAGGGTTCTTTCCTGTACAAAAAAAAAACCTTTCCGAACCAGTCTTAGCTTCATATTAATTTGACTATTCAAAAGTGCTTGTAAAGGCCAATTTGAATAAAGACTAATTTGAATTTGATATCAACTCAGGCGTCTGTATTGTATGCGTACCTTGATTAAGTGTCGTCGGTACTTAGTTATGGTATTGTAATTTGGGGCAACTCAATGGATGCGGATAAAATATTTAAAGTACAAAAGAAATGTATACGTGCGATATGCAAAGCAAACGTTCTAGATACCTGTTAGCCTTTGTTTAAAACGCTCAATATATTGCCCTTATCCTGTATTTATATTAAGGAAATATGCATATTTTTGAAAAAATATCCTGAATATTTTAAAAGTAATGACGCAAGGTAAAAGTACTTTTACCCAGAATAAAATTGCCGCTTTACAAAAAAATGCATATTATATGTCAATTATAATATTTAATATGCTGCCTAAACATATAAAAGACATATCTTGTCTTCCTATATTTAAATTAAAGCTACATGAATGGATACTATATATGGATACTATATGGATACTCTCATTGATTTTATTCGATAAATGAATATTTAAACTTTTTGATTAAGCCCTTACAACAAATAAGATCGAAAATATAAATTTAAAAATATATAAACATACGAAAAAAGCTCTTACTTATTTAATTGAAATATTATTAAATGGTTTGCAACTGTGTCAGGCTTAAAGTTTAAAATATTAATGTGAAACTGGTAAGTTAAGTTTGTCATATTTGCATGCCATTTCTTGGTATTACACTAAAAACGAACAATTGAAATGCAAAAATAAATGAATTTGAATTTGATACCGTACAGTGGTGGTTCGCGATGTGTGTCTTGGTATAGTTTCGACAGTCACGGCTTAACGTAATTCATTCATTCATCAGGTCCAATCCTATAATGACGAATGTTTTATTCCGAAATCATAGTCCCATGGAAAAAAATCATGTCTACTTTGTTAAACTCACACTTTACCTGAAACCGCGGTGCATAGCTACCTATTTAATAGGCCGACAACGCCACAGTGCACCTGTGACCTAATTCTTACACGTGACAAAGCACCCTATTGGCACAGTTTCAATCTGAACATAAATAAGAACTTAAGTTGCACGTTGGTTATAGTGAATAGTTTGTAATTCCTCTAGTCTCACTTTTATGCGATATCGTCCCTTATTTTCCTTGATATTTGACATACTCAAAATTCCTGTATACTTGATATAATCTTTTAATATCAAAGCTTACGCTGTATATCAACGCGCAATGTTTCTTTTTTACATATTTTCTTTGTTCACGGCCACATATAAAATAACAAATCACAATAAACAAGTACACTAATTATTTGTATAACATATGGTTATACAAGGGAGACAATATCTGGCCACAGGTCAAGTGACACATTTTGGACATATTATATACTCCGCAGATTTCTGTTTTTGCTTAATCCGCATTAATTATATCATAAATGCGAATATCTCGCATTTATGATATTGGTTGTTTTTGTTTCGAACTGACTGTATGTTGTTAGCCCCCAACGGCTTTTACAGCGTCGCCCGGCGGGACGGGCGGGCGCAGAAGCGTCGTTGAGGTCGCGAAAGCTATTAGCTTGCGGCTCCTGCTTTGCGCCCTGCAAATGTACGTAATTCATTTGTGGGCATGGGTATAAGATTCTATAATGAAATTCCGCAATAAATTTTAGCTACTCTTTAACCCTGTACAAGACAATAACGACTAAATGTAACTAGTAATAAGAATTATATTTTGATAAGAGCAACCGCCGAATTTCTTGCTGGCTTTTCTCGGTACGAATAGCTTTCCGAACCAGCAGTAGAGTTGACGATGCAGAAGCACTTGTTTAAAGTTTACTTGAATAAAGACTATTTTGAATTAGAATTTGAAACTCTCACAGGCCTTCCTATGGTTCCTCGAGATGGTGTTTAGAAGTTAACATACGTTATTCGCATATTTTTCATATGGAAACTCTCGATAAACTCTCGGTATAAGCTAGTCCCATAATTTGAGGTTGAATATAAACGGCCTGACCTCACCGCTCTGCTTAATAACACTAATAAATGTTAAAACGCCATGAACATTATAATGAACATTATCTGTTTCCTGATACTCCCGAAATCATTAATTAGAGTCACCTAATTTAGTTCGCCTTGAATTTCTTATAACCATTGTTATCAGATAATGGTTCGATTGTAAGGGGGATTTTCAATAGACCGCTTTAATTGAAGTTGAGGACCTAATAGATATCTATTGTGTGTACACTATGAGAAACAAACACTTTTTTTTAACTGTCTGTATGCTGTTAACCCTAACGGCTTTTATAGCGTCACCGGGCGGGATCGGCGAGCGCGGAAGCATCGTCGAGTCTGCGAAATGCAGAGAGTATTTCGTATATACAAATAGACTTTCGAAATTATAATATACTAGATATAACTGCGGCCTTGCCAGCATAGAAATCAGTGTATTGAATTGAAATTTTGAACACAAAAGAAGTTATTACAAGTTAACCATAAAAGATAGAGACATACTGTCGCGGACTTTTTTGTAGAATTTTTGTAGATCTGCAATTCTCTAGCACATTACTTTAGTGTATCTTTGCTGGTTTACACGGCACACGCGACTTAAGCTTTCAGCAGGCGAGTATTATTACAACTGCGCGATCTTTTCAACACAATTTTCATTAAACAGTAATGCACTATTAAACTAAAACATCCGGAAGTATTGCTATATTTTAGTAAAGACAGAAAGCTATTAGGGACTTTGTTATTACATAATTGACATTATTTTATATGCATATTCAATAGGTCTGTGAATCTGCTACTATCTATTTTTCATACCCCTAAGTGGGCAAATCCAATTTTTTTGTATTTGAACAATTTCTTTTAATATAATGTACGTTAGAAATTCCCTAACAATATTTTTAACGGCAAAACAACATTTGCCCGGTCAGTATCTAGAAATGAATGTCTGTATGTCTTTTATAGACTACGAAACGGCCGAATTGAATCGAATTTTCAGACAAACTTTAGAATGACCCTGAGCGGATGATCCTGTAAAGTCTGGTGGCGATCGGGGCATTTTTTAAAACTTTTGAGTTCCGTTTCGAGGGGAATTCGAAACTGGACTGAGCCACAGCAACGCCTGGCAGGACGGTTAGCATACTTATTTTAAACTATACCCTATTTCTTTACAGGTTGTCAACCAACGGCAATTTGGTTGCTCAATCGCCACGGCTCCCATAATCCAGAAGCTGACGAATTACCTGACTTGCAGAAGTTGGTCATTTTAAAGAACAACATCGTTATTAATTACAAGAATGGCAATATTAGAAATTCTAATGTAAGTTGAGTATTGATTTAATAGCCCAGCTGTTATATCCCAGCGGTGAGACTGACCTTTGTTTTAGAAACAATCATAGCTTCCAACCCTGGGCAGACACCAATGAGTTTTTTTGTTAAAAACTTATATGTCTAATTTATAATAAAAATTCATTACACGCTTTTCGGTGAATGAAAACATCGTGAGAAAACCTGCAAGTCTCTAGAGAATTCTAGGGATATGTGTAACCTACCAATCCACATTGGAGCAGTGTGGTAGGTCTTAGCTTCAAAACTTCTCTCCAAAAACGGAGAGAGGAGGGCTATGCCCAGCTGTGGGATAGTAACAGGCGGTTACTTTACTTTTTTTTTTTCATACAATGAATAACTAAATCGTTAAACATGTTAAATTTTAGTGTCCCTATAAAAGATCGGTGATAGTCGCAAGATCAAAGCGGTGAAAGATCGTGATGTGTGGTGATTCCTTTAAAAGACTTACGTCCAACAGTGGACTTCTATCGGTTGATCAAGAAGAAAAACAAGTCACGATTTTAAAGTGAACATGCCACATGATAAAAGATCAATATTGGAACTTGAATGTTTTAGAGAGGCTTCTAAATAACGCAGTGTAGTGGCAAGAAAACCTTGAGACAGTGACAAGGAGAAGCATTTAAGCGACACCAAATCTAACGGAAAACCCTTGAGAAGCCTTATTTTCAAGAGTTCTCCTTAGTTTTAGAACGAGTATATAATGCTCTACTATATTACTTTAAGTCTAGTGAAAGTCCCATAAAAACCTGTTCACTTTATCGATATACGTGTAGAACCCATATGATCTGAATACCATAAATTTTATATACACTTTTGCAATCGCAAAGCGCGCAAACACGCCCATACAAAGATGCGGTTATACTACGAATTATGCGTATTACGTAACCGGTTCTTTAACCACACATGGAATCTCAAGTAGGTTTATAAGCAATATTAGGATTGCCATTCGTTCAAATATATCGAGACTGTAGCATTTATTGAGTTCTCTGTCCCCCTGTCCCGAAAAAAATCTAATCAATCTAGATTGAGACTGCGGATTGAACTAATAACGGCTGGTTGTGAATTACCACTAGTGAGAAGACCTGTCGCAGTCAAATCACCAGACCTTCACTACAATTCTAAGCTACGGTGTGACCTCAGAGGAGATATCCTTAGGATAATGTTTCCCTAACATTAGTGTTAGATTGACGTCCTATTTCCCGTATTTTGGACTTCCAACAGTGCTTCTATATTCGCTCGTCCCGGAAACGATGTAAGGGAAATTAAGGCTAAAGGAATTTTGTGAGGATGTGTCAAAAGAATTTAAATATTCTCCCCAACGAACATGACGAAACCGGGAAGTGCTGATGGGTGTTAATGACCTCAATCTTTTTTGCGTAATCTCATAATACAAATACAGTTTGTATTTTGAGTTTTTGAAGTTAAACTGTCGTGAGTGGTATTCATAATTAATGTTGAAAGACCGGCTATACTCACGTCTTATTTTATCGGATGAGCCCGACTAGTTTTAAGCCGATACGGGGCTTGAAACAGCGAGTCGCGCCGCGAGCTGTTCTACAGCATATAGCTCATACAGCTCATACAGCTATATTTCATACTAAATAAAATAATAAAATTGTTTTTATATGTTCTACATCCGTGTCCGATGAGAACATTATTCAATATGGTAACCCTAAGCAATATGTATGCCACGCGATCATACGCCATCACAATTATTGGTTATGGAAATATACGAAGGCTGTTACGATGTTAATAGGAATTTGTAGTAACCATTGTCAAAAATATCAACAACGTTTTAAGTGAATATAACATGACTAAAGAAATGTTTGTTGAACTTCAAATCTATGTTAAATTCAAACTTCGAATATACCTATAGTCGTATCTAGAACTTTTTTATTAGTTTAATTAACGGTCTGGAATCGAGTCCATTAAGAGCTTACAAATTATAATTTTCTTAAAACTACTTAACATAAAAAGACTAAACTAATTTAAAATTTGCGTATAACTAATTTGTACAAGAGTATGGCATTAAAACCTAGAACTAATAACTTATTAACAAATTCAAAAGATTAAGTAGTTCTTTGCCTCCGCCTACGACCGGGGCAGGACTCCGTCTAATCTTTAATTTATGGGATTTAATTAATTTATAATCATGACATTTCGACATTTCCTTACAGCTCCGTATGTGTATGGCAGACCTCAATCTTCTCGAACGATGGGAATGGAATCCTCGACAAAACATATCATTTGCCGGCGATCTGACAAGTGACGGTTACATCTCCACTCAGCAGCTCGCTCAAGCTTGGAAACAAAGGTTTCCTGGACTGTTGACTGATAATGTCCATGATTATCTGGTAAGAGACGACCTTGCACACTTTAACTTAAACATTAAAATTAATTCAGGCAGACCTCATGACCTAATGACCTCAATCTTTTTTGCGTAATCTCATAATACGAATACAGTTTTGATTTTGCGTTTTGGAATTTAAACTATCGTGAGTGGTATTCATAATTAATGTTAAGAGACCGGCTATATTCACGTCTTATTTTATTGGATGAGCCCGACCAGTTTCCAGCCAATACGGAGCCTGAAACAGCGAGTCGCGCCCAGCGAGCTGCTACAGTACAGAGCAGTTCCTGCCGTAATAACGCCGTGTAAAGAGCTCATGAATAAGTGCCCCGGATGGGCTGGAAACTAGTCGGGCTAACCCGATAAAATTAGACGTGAGTATAGCCGGTGTCTACACATTAACATTAAAAAAATTTAAAGATTGACCGTCGAGTTTATTGCTGCTCGATAACCACTGGTAGCTTCTGTAATCAAATCCAAATCCTAGACGATTTGAAAGTGCTTGAAAAACGTATCGTGTTTTAATTTAATATGAGTTTAATTTAATTGATTAATTTATTTAAAATAAGATTTAATTATTGCTAACAGTTAGTAGAGCCTAACATTTAATAAGTAAAATGTTTTAACAGATATATAAAACAAAAGTAGTAATAAAAATTATTTTGCTATAATCCGCGATACATATAGAAAAACAATACAAAACATATATATATAAAAATAATTTACTTATTTGTACTGCAATCATCAGAGTAAAGGTCAACGGGCGTGATACCAATGGCGTCGTCGATTTTGAGATCGATGTATATTTATTGTAATATTTTAAATACGAAAGTCTGTGTGTCAGTTTCGCTTTCATGGCTTCACTAGAGCGTTATTAATGAAATTTGTTACAATTGTAGTTCATAGGAAAAAATAATTTCCGTTTTCCTTCGGCCACAGGAAATACTTTTTATTTTACTTTGCTTACACAATTTAGGATATTTTTAAGCTAAGGATGACGCATTAAATTATATTATGGTAGTACTAAATATTTACTCCTACAACTGATAATATTATAAAGAATTAAAGAAATATATTTTACTAGTTCACAATAACCAATAGGTACTTTAAATTAAACTGTATTTCAGACAAAAGTAATAACAAAGATATTTTGCCATAATCCGCGGATTTATCGCAAATAATTTTATTATAATTTTTGTATTACGAATCTCCGCAAAGTAATGCCTAATTCTATAAATTATTGAATTTCGGACATTTTACTTAATAATTTCGTAAATGTTTTAGGCATTTCATTTTTTGATGTTTTTATCTATTTTATTTATCTATGGAAAATATTCCAATTATTTTGGTGTTTATGACAAAGGCATTAGTCATAGATCATACGCTATAAAATGCTTTTAGTATCAACAATAGAGATAATGTATGTTGTCTCTTGTTATTTCGTAAAAATTTCATGTCTGTCTAATATTTTCCTTCTTGATCATGAATTTCATTATGTATACTGTAATTTTTGATCATAAACCTAACCTTTGTAATAGTCACAAGTGTTATTACGAGTGCTTCTTATATATTAAAATAGGAATAAAATAAAAATATTATAGTACACAGAAGTTTAATTCCAAAATATATTTTCTATACTATCTAAATGAGTTTATGTCGCGGGTATTAGCTAGTTTTTCGTAAATATTATAGTAGCCATTTGTTTATAGTTCAAGTACGTCAATGATCAACGGTCCAGCACAACATTCCGAGCCTTTACAGAAGGCTTGTTCAGATCCCAAGCTGACAACTTCGACATAACTAAAGAGAGTGACGAGAAATTACTTCGGGTATGTACAAAATGTTTTGTTAAATACATACATACTAATTATGACTACCCCGCGGTGTTGTATCTGGCCGAGTAGAATGGACCACCCCCATTTCTTACCGACGTGTAGTAAATAACGACTAAGGTAAGTTGACCTACTGTCTGGTCATCGGCTAAGTAGGATAGATCACCCTAATTTTTTACCGAGACGTCGTAAAAAGCGAGGTAAGTTGACGTCAGCCAGTCAGTCAATGAAGATAACTAGCTCAATCATGTTACCACATGTTTAAAACGTTTTGTGACTCTGAGCCTATTCAGAGTCGAATAAGAGCAGCAGAATGATAACTAATTACGAATACTAAAGTCTTAAATGTCGGTCTTAATCATCATTTTGGTACCTTAATTTCACTTTAAGTAGAGTCTACACAATATGTTTTGAGTTTTCATATTTCATTCTCTTCTATCATTCGTCAACTCTAGCGTATTATTTTATATGCATATCACACTTCACATAATCCATCCCTTTTTTCCAATCCTCTTATAATCATAAATCCATCCACATTCATAAGCCTCTTTTGATCACATAACTTTCACTGAACATGATTTTTAACATATATGATATTATCATCATCCTCTTGCCCTTATCCAACTCTATGAGGGGTCGACACAACATGTTACAAACATGCTGTCACGTGATTTGGCTACGTATTTACGACCGGCCGCCTGCCTGACGTCAACTTACCTTAGTCGTATTTTACGACCCCTCGCTAAGAAAGAGGGTGGTCTATTCTACTCAACCGGATACCACACGATGGGTCAATTCACCTTAGTCGCCTATTACGACACCTCGATAAAAAAAGAGGGTGGTCTATTCTACTCAGCCATATCTCACACGGCGGTTTAACATACATATATGATGACGAATCAGCTTCGAAATCATTCAATAAAACTAAATAAAAACAATTTACCAATGCCTATATGAAATAATCAATACAGCAAAAAATTTATAAAATATTGCATAGACAATTAAAAAAGTCAACAAAAAAATAGAAACAATTAGGATCTTTGCACATATATAATAATTATATGTTAGGCAAAATCACGCGTTGCCCTAAAATATTGTAGGAAGCCCTATGCAATATAATAAATTTAAGTCCCCAAAAGCTATCTGTCAATATGCGGTCGATTTTATTTAAATTTTACTGAATGGATTTTTGAACGGATTGTTTCGGTTTCCTCTAAAAAATTATGATTATTTTTATTATATAATTATTTTCTTTTGCAGCCTTATAAATTCTGCCCGTCGTGGAACGCTAACGTGGAAGAAAACGAAGAAACTCTATCTCAACTGCTCACTTTCGAGTCGAAACAAGAGTATAAAGATGTAAGTCATTTTTTTTAATACCCTTGTTAACAACGACTTCATTTTCAAGCTGTTTAAATTTGTATGATCATTAATTATTTTAAGTCATTCACTAAACATTACATAAAAAGCTGTGATAGCCCAGCGGTGAGACCGTGCGACTCTTACGGGGTTGACGACTTCAAGCCCCGGGCCGACACCAATAAGTTTTGCTGTTATTAACTTATGTCTAAATGGTATTTGCGATTTATAGCACGCTTTTCAGTAAAAGGAAAATATCGTGAGGAAACCTGCATAACTTTTAAACATTTTAACATTTACTAAAAATAAGACTATATTGCCGTTGACTGATTGATCAGGTATGATTTCAAGTAGTGATTTGATCAGTAATTTGCTAATTTCTTATCATTAACTATGATAAGAAATTAGCAAGTAATAATTCTGTTACCTCAAATGGTGAAGGCGACTGGGAAACTAGCAATGCTTTGCAGTGTGTACTGTCTGTTTGTAATATCTATGATCAATCAACGATATATTTAAGATGGGATGATCTGATTCGCTCCAAATTACCTCATTGCCTGTAGACTAAAGTCTTTAAAAAGTGAGAGAGTCTCATAAGAAATCGAGTCGATAAAACGAGCCGTGCTTAAAATAGCTCTACACGATCAAATCAGCAATAAGAAGATACGTAGAAAAACTAAAATTACCACTATATGACTCTTAATCCCACAGTATGTGATTCATTTTACTGCTTTTAATTTTTAATATTAATCTATGGCAAAAAATACGTTACTTAGCTCTTTGTAAAAGAGTAAACAGAGTAATTTTGATAAAAGCGTGTTATCTATATCTATATTCTACACTTATTATAAAATAAAGTCCCCAAAGCTGTCTGTCTGTATGTAATCGATTTTCTCAAAATCTACTGAACGGATTTTAGTACGGTTTTTACTAAAACGTAGTGCAATTCTTCCAAAAGATTTAGGTTAATAGCAAATAACGGTTTCATGTAAATTGAGTAGAAGAGGTCGTTTTACAACAATTTTTAGTGGGGGGTACTAACAAACCGGGGGAATAGGTTTTTGGTAAATAGTACATATTGGTATTATGTAAATTGTATTGAAGAGCAGTTGTTAAAAACTTGCTTGCTGGGAGCTTTGATCGCGTGCGCTGCGTAAATCACCAGAGATACGCTGAAGTAATGTACTAGAGAATTTCAGATCTATATTAACACTACAAAAAAGTCCGCGATAGCCTGTCTCTATCTCTTATGGTTAACTCACAATAACTACTTTTGTTTAAAATTTGAATTCTAAAAAAACTGTGACACGCTGATTTCCACGTGGGCGAGGCCGCTGGTACAGCTAGTCATTTATAAGTAGAAGTTGCTATTACAAGATGAGTAATTTTGATGTATATCGTAAAACTATTTCTTTACCTCTATATAACAATTTTTAAACCAACTTTACCTTAATATAACAAACCTGATTTTAACGAATTACTTGATACAAAAGTAATAATAAAATTATTTTACTATAATCCGCGATACAGTAAATAGAAAATATATATAGTGTTTAATGTATAGTGGACTATCAGTATTTTCATACACGATACGTTCAGGATTCGTAAAAACACATGCACGAACCTCCACCACTTCCACCACAATACACAAGCACTACACAGGTTCACTATCACAAACTCAACAATCGTTTCGCCCCGCAACCGAAGCATCATCAGGGATAGATTGTCGTGGAGTCTATCTCCTGATGATGCGAATCCTACACGTATCGGGTATGAAAATACTGATAGTCCACTATACATTAAACACTATATATATTTTCTATTTACTGTATCGCGTATTATAGCAAAATAATTTTATTATTACTTTTGTATTATGGATCTCCGCAAAGTAACGCCTAATTCTATGAATTACTTGATATAACGAATATTTAGTTGCCCTCTTGCGATTTGTTATATCGAGGTTGCACTGTGTTATCAATTTCACCCTGTTGAAGTGTTTATATCCATTTTTACAGATGGTAAGCAACATCTCGCGGCGCCTTGGCTTTAACTACGATATCGAGAGGGCCGTTGTGCAAGACATGTACGAAATGTGCAGATACAATAAGGCCTGGGACATCGCACAGATCTCGCCTTGGTGTGCGGTAAGTTAAATACTGTCGCCTTTATATTTCTAGGTGTTTTTATATTATTAAGCTAGTTATTAGCAGACCATTACAACGTTGGTCCGATGAAATTGTCAAGTGTGCTGGAATAAACTGGATGTATGTTGCAGATGATAGAGAGACTTGAGAATGGAGGAGGCCTATACTCAATGAAAGAGGTCCTTAAAAATTATAAATCATAAATAAAGAAATGACATAAAAGTTTTTGACATAAATTTTCAATTTGACAAAGTTTAATAAATGGACATGTATTATTAAAGTAAATAAAAAAAATGAAAATAAAATAAATTTTTTATATATTTAAGGACAACTTAAAAGGCTTAAAAAAAATTTTAAGCTAGTAAGTATTATTAAGCTGAACGCATTAACAAGGCATTATGCAATGTGTAGGCACCCACGGAGTCATGGTTGTGAGAAAGTAATACTTAATATTTTCACCGCACTAACATATCTGAATCGATAATATATTCAAATTCAAATTCAAAATATTCTTTATTCAAGTAAACTTGTAAACAAGTGCTTTTGAATCGTCAACATCTACTGCTGGTTCGGAAAGCTGTTCCTACCGAGAAGAACCAGCAAGAAACTCGACGGTTGCTCTTTTAAAACAATAATTTTTATCACTAGTTACATATAGTTATTAATGTCTTGTACAGGGTTGAAGAGAAGCTATATCCACGCTTAATATGGCTTTCTGAATTAGCTTTTTTTAATACTATATAAATATATACAAATGACACTTGTTATCCAAAGATAACGTCATTACATCATGCAAAGCATTTTGTAATGACGGAAATGGTTCAATTAACTGAATAGTATACAAGTTATGGCGGTAGAGTTATGAACACAGACTCAATTCAACTATACGGTGCTCTATCGTCTATGTCGTAGTTGGGTGTTGATGCTTGTCGGACAAGTAGAATTCAACGTCACGATATATATCTATCACATTCTTAGGAACATTCGTGAGATAAAGTAGCTTTTTTTCCTTACTACATCCTTACTAATATCATAAATGCGAACGTCTATCTGTCTGTCTTTTCACGGCGAATTCGCTGGGCTAATATCGATGAAATTTGGCACTATTATTCCTTTAACACCGAGATAACACATAGGCTATAGAGATCCTGTAAATTCAACAGGACTAGGATGAAAATATGGATACAAATGGCCCGTGTAAGGCAGCTTACGCATTAATTCTTCACAAAATTTATCCTGAATATTTCAGGTGTTAGGCTTCTCAAAAAAAGACTGATAACATACCTAAAAACGTTATCTCTGTCAAAATGCTGAAACATTCTATACTTCTCTAGTTTTTAAATTGTGGTACCAAAATGTTTATTTATTTCATTATTGTACAAACATAAAAATAGACAAATAAGAAACAAAAAAAAATACCACATGTACAAAGGCGGAGTTATCTGTAAGCTAACCTTTGGGTAACAGAAAGAAAATGTCAAAAAGTGAAATATGGATAATGAAAAAAGGAAGTAAGAAAAAGAAAAATAACGAAACACTACATAGATTAATGTTGAAAAATGATGCAATATAGATAATAGTGATTATTTGAATTAATTAATAATGTTACCTTTGATATTTAAGTAAAATTTCCATTCAGGCGTTTACAAAAGAGGACCTGAAGCGTCTCGAATACACGGACGATTTGAAGACATATTATAAATACGGTTACGGGTCGTTCATGAACCAGAAAGTGGGATGCACTGGTGTTAAAGATATGATGGACTTCTTTAAGACCCACGTGGAAAAAGGTAAGGATACATTAAAAATTAAATTAAATAAAACATTTATTCTCCATTAACGCACAGCGTCGGTTTTGCTGCTTCCCAAGTAAAATAACATTTTATATAAACTTATAAAATCATTTTAAAATGTAAATATAGAAATGGACACAACAAACAATTATAAAACAATAAAAAAACAAAATAGCATTATTATACAAAAAATGATGGTTGCTTTAACATAATATTATTAGTTTTAGAAAGTAATAAATATCATATAAATGACCTTATTTTTTTTTAAAGTACGTTTGTACGAACGTTACGTTTTAATGTCTTAATAAGTATAATTTGAATTGAAATTGAAAATTAGTATTAAAATTTTGAGGAGGTGGTAAGGTATTCCAACATTTGGTTACGGCGAAGTAAAACCTACCCCTCAAAGAAGCTGTACTATATGAATGAATTGAGGAAATAGAAAATATATATAATGTTAAATGTAAAGTGCACTACCCGTTTTTCATACCCGATATATGCAGGATGCGTAAAAATACATGCACAAACCTCCACCACAACCACCACCATACACAAGCACTCACTTCACTATCACACACTCAACAATCGACAAAATCGCAAAGCGACGCAATAGCTTTTGTATTATCGATCTCCGCAAGTAAAGTAACGGCCCGTTACTATCCCACTGCTGGGCATAGGCCTCCTCTCTCCGTTTTTGGAAAGAAGGATTGTAAAGACCCACCACGCTGCTCCAATGCGGATAGGTGGTTTACACATATCCCTAGAATTCTCTAAAGATATGCAGGTTTCTTGACAATGTTTTATTACACCGTAAAGCGTGTGATAATTTGCAATTATAAATTAGACACATAATTTTTATCAGAAAAACCCATTGTTTGGGGTTTGAACCCGTGATCCCTCGAAAGAGTTTTATGGTCTCACCTCTGGGCTATCACAGCTCATATGACACATCATATCATAAGCTTTGATAGAATATCTAAGCTTTTAAGTATCTCTACAAAGTAACGCCTTATTCTATAAATTATTCCCAATACCTTGTTCTGTTTAAGCTTTTAAGTATCTCCCTAATTCTATAAATTATTCTCAATACCTTGTTCTGTTTAAGCTTTTAAGTATCTCCCTAATTCTATAAATTATTCTCAATACCTTGTTCTGTTTAAGCTTTTAAGTATCTCCCTAATTCTATAAATTATTCTCAATACCTTGTTCTGTTTAAGCTTTTAAGTATCTCCCTAATTCTATAAATTATTCTCAATACCTTGTTCTGTTTAAGCTTTTAAGTATCTCCCTAATTCTATAAATTATTCTCGATACCTTGTTCTGTTTAAGCTTTTAAGTATCTCCGCAAAGTAACGCCTAATTCTATAAATTACTAGCTGTGCCAGCAGCTTCGCCCGCGTGGAATCAATTTTTTTCTGGAATTCAAATTTTAAACATAAAGGTAGTTATTATTAGTTAACCATAAGAGATAGAGACATGCTATCGACTTTTTTGTAGTATTAATATAGATCTACAATTTTCTACTACATTACTTTAGAATATCTCTGCTGTTTTATGCAGCGCACGCGACTGAAGCTCCCAGCAAGCAAGTTTTTTAAAAACTGCGCGATCTCTTTAGCACGATTTACATAATACCGATATGTATTATTTACCTAAACTATCCGGAAGTATTGCACTATCTTTTGGTGAAAACCGTACAAAAATCCGTTCAGTAGATTTTGAGAAAATCGATTACATACAGACAGACAGCTTTTTGGGACTTTGTTTTATAATAAGTATATGTTTTGTATAAATTGGCGCGCCTAGCCAGCGAGCTTATCGGTAGACTCGCGTCGAGGCTCACTGGACGGGCATTCGAGTGCGGGGTCACGTAGGCTCGCCGCTCGCGTTTATTACATAGTATTTTCAGTAACGTTTTGGATTACGATAAGACAGGACGCGCGCGCGCATGTACGATATGCGCCCTGTATACGATCTTATTGAATAACGCACACGCGTAATGACGCGTTTTAACCAGTGAAGGGTGTGGTTTTAGTTTGGACCACGACTGTATTGACTTTTGATATTGATATAAGTATTTAGTGACGCGGTCAATTAGTGAAGCGTTTCGATTACTATAAAGATAAGACGCGACCGCGACGCGGTTTGAGTACGCGTTGGGATTAATGTTCGCCGATATGGGACGATTCAATAACGTGTGACCTTACGAAGGTTGTGTGCACACCGGGTGTTATTCGTGTTATTTAACCGCGTTAGTGAAGTGTATACGCCGGGAGAAATAGACAGTACGTGTCCGTGGAAGACTGCTGAGGCGAGCCAACGAGTTCGGGAATCGGCCAAGTACATACAAGCGCACACACACACGTACACATATACACGCAGTTATTCATGAGGCCGGACCGCATACAGCTGACGGCCGCATAAGGTAGGTTGAGACGCCGAAACGGCGGGCCCAGGTTTCGGAGGGTGTTTCATCCGCCCGCACGTTTGTGCGGAACAGTATAGATTCTCAATACCGTTTTTTTGTAGATACACCGCAGCAACCCCGAGCTGTGATCCATTTCACGGAAGCTCCAATGCTGCTCCTCACGCTACAAGCTTTGGGAGCACGTCGGGACGCCGCCCCCCTCACTGGAGACAACTACCATAGCGCCGTAGCTCAGAGTCGCAAATGGAGTACCTCATCTATGACACCCTTTAACGCCAACCTCGGCGCTATCCTTTACAAGTATGTTTTTAATAAAAACAATTCTTTATTTCACTATCAATGTCACAGAATATCATTAATTTTTGTTTTTAGTTTGAACAATAGATATTGCATGAAAAAACAATAAAAGTGACTACTTCCAATTCTCGTTAAGCTTAGAATAGTGTTTTGTACATTTTTTGTAAAATCATTAATTTATGTTAAAATACCAGGTCTTATATTAAGTACTCGGCAAAATAATTCTTAAAAAATCGTCGCATCTGAAAATTAATCATTTGCCAGATGACACAACTAAGGTATCCTGAAAACTTTGGACACCAAATTGTCGAAAACTATAGCGTTTTCAGAAAAGTTGTAGAACCAACTTTATTCCTATATGTATACTGTATTACATCCTCTTTATGAATACTGCAAACGTACGGCAGTACGATTTTTGTCGTGGAGCCTATCCTCCTGATGATGCTTCGGTTTCGGGGCGAAACGATCGTCGAGATTGTGGTGGTGGGTGTGTGTGCTGCTTTTGTGTGCGTTGTTGCTGGTGCATTGCGCCTTGGGGTGCATGTGGTGGCTTGTCCTGCATGCATAAGGTACGTAGATTTTGCCTGCATCATAAACATTGGCTTTGCATGCATTCACCTAACCCGTGCGGATTATAGCAAAGTAGTTAGTTCTGTTATATTGCTTGTAATATGGAATTCCGCAAAGTAACGCCTGCTTCTATAAATCATTTAATATTTCCAGGTGTATACCAGACAGTAAATTCCTGATCAATGATCCATATCAAGTCCTATTCTTGGAGAATGAAAGACCTATGTACTTAGAAGAGTGTAGGGCTGGTCTCTGCAACTGGACCTTTGTTAAGAACCGCTTTGGACTCATCGCTGACAACTGCAATCTGGACTTCTGTAACTCAGCTACCAAAGTTAACGGTATCATTGGATTAAGCTTAATCTTAGTTTTCGTAACCAAAGTTATTTATTGAAGCAACGTTTTCTATTATAAAGATGCTATCTTCTAGAACGCATGGGACTCTAGGATCAGATACGCTTTCAGTTAATTGAACTATGACTTTGAGTTAAGTTAATAATGTTACATATTTAACTGAATTATAAAACCTGATCGCAAGCCTTTTGTATACTCGTTGCGATTATACATGTGAACAATTCAAATTATTATTTTTTTAAACCTTCAAAGTGCTTTGAATAATCAACTCTACTGCTGATTCAGAAAATTGCCCATACCAAGAAGAGCTAGCAAGGAAATAGGCAATTGCTCTTTTCAAAATATGGTTATTATAACTTCATTCATTATGTAATCCTTAATAGTTTAGTAGGCTTTCCGTATCAGCCTCCTTTTAATGGTTATTTTATACTGCTGTAATTGCAGACTACAATTGATTGTGACACAGAGTGATATTTTTTTTTATCATTCGATATCTTAATTCTACAGTCCCCTTTCTGATTCAATATTACACATAAACAAAATACTGCGAGTGGTTCTTAATAACTTTGGATACAGTATAAATTTATTACACATGTAACAATATAATATGACTTAGTTAATGCTAGTACTGTTTTCAAATATTTCTGCTTTATAAGGTATTCGTAAAAGAATAGGTAGTACTTAAAAACTAAAAGTATGTACTAAGCTCTTAAAATTAACCAATAAATGGTTGCATTAATACCTTAACGTAGGAACTTTGACCGCCTGGCGTCGTAAAGTTATATTATACCTTATATTTAGCACCTCTTAAGTTAATATTGTGTTTGAGTTTAAAGTTTTTGACTGTTTATAATTTAAGATAAATAATAGATATTTTGATGACCGTCTTCATTATGTTTTTCATGATTATTATATATTACAGCTAGTTTAAAATATTATAGTTCTCACAAAGACATTTTTGCAATTTCAAATCAAATGAAAACAATTTTATTCTAATAAATTATTCCAAATAGTTATATAATATTAAAGTCCCATTAATAATCAGAATTGTGCTTTTCAAAAAACTCATTTAAATCTGAGTTTTAGTTAAGGTTAAATGCGATTTTTGAAAACTTTCTTTAAGAATGATTAAGATAAATTTTACGAGAAATAAATATGCTATGTTAATATCACAACTTATCATAATATATTAACGTGTTAATGATTTATTTGGTGATGTTTCATTTTTTTATGTGAAGAAGTCTTCTAAACATAATTTCAGTAATATCTAAAAATTTATAATAAGTTGTATGCATACGAGTTATATAATGTTTATGCTTATATGTCTGAAAATAGTTTTTATAAAAAAACTACTTCAATATTGAGACAGGTTTAGAATAACTCTATTTACTAATCACTTATTAATTTAGTTTTAACAAATTTATAGTTTATTCATATAACACGTTCGCGTTGTAGACTGTTATAGATTTTTTTAAATATTTTACAATAGTCAATATTATTTGCTTAATTTTTATCATAATTTTTAATTTTAATATTGTTATAAAAGTTTTACGTAATATAAGCTTTTAAATTTTCCTAAGTTACTTTATTTTTTTAATAAAATTTTCTTATCAAGTATGAATAGAATCATTGATTTTAAAAAAATTTATGATTTCTTTGATTTTTAATTAATTGGCTATTTCTTGATTTAAATACGATTGTTTTTTTATGAATTAATAATTATATTTTTTAATATTCTTTTAAATCAGATAAAAAACGACCGGCTTAGAACTAATAGCGATAACATTTATTTAAAAGTATTTTATTTTTTGATAATAACTCGAGTAAAATTCAAGTTAAAGGCGAAGTATTGAATTATAAATATATTTTATTTGTCTATTATACTTTGTTATATTATTATTGAATTTATTATAATTGTTTCGGTATTCGTTACCCTGCAGGTAATACTGCTTAAAATTCAAGTTAAAGGCGAAGTATTGAATTATAAATATATTTTATTTGTCTATTATACTTTGTTTAATTTATTATTGAATTTATTATAATTGTTTAGGTATTCGTAACCCTGCAGGTAATAACCCAGGTGCTTAAAATTTGCAAAGGAGGTTTATGGTACCTCAAACAATTAGAATAGAGTTTGGCTTATATTATAACTGAAATAATTTAAAATAGTAGGTAAGATTAAATATAGGATACTTTAATGAAAATTTATGTAATGTTAAAATTAGAGTGTTCTACCCATGTAGAGTGCGGAATTCATTCAAATCAAATCAAAATAATCTTTATTCAAGTAGGCTTTTTACCGGCACTTTTGAATCGTCAAGGATCAATAATTAGATTTAATAAGCTACACTGGTTCGGAATGTTGCTCTTACCGAGAAGAACCAGCAAGAAACTCGGCGGTCAATCTTTTAAACATTTAAATTTACATTATTTTGGACTCTTACTCTCTTAGTAGTATAGTAGTATATAGTACGCTCTACTCTTAGCATTACATAGATTATCTGTAATCGTGGATTGTAGCAAAATAATTTATATATATTTTTTATGATTGATATTATTATTTTCAGATTATTATTTTCGGAATTTTCAGAAGAGTAATAACACTATTAATATAAATATTAATAGTGTTATTACTCTTCTACTCTTCTACTTTCAGAAGAGTAATAACACTATTAATATTTATATTAATAGTGTTATTACTCTTCTGAAGAGTAATAACACTATTAATATAAATATTAATAGTGTTATTACTCTTCTGAAAATTCCGTCAAGCTTTTTGCGATATGTTAGGTGAGCTTAATATAAAAGCGGGTAGATGAAATTTTATCAAAAGATCAACCACCGAGCTATTTTTCAGGAAAACGTGGAAAGTTCTTTTATATTTTTCTCTATGTCTATTTGTTCTTTCCCAATACAAAATTACAGCACGTATCGATGTCCCAACACATTCTAAAGTCTGTCGCTATGAATATTAATACATATTATGTACATATATTAAATTAAACTGTCTACATTGCTTTATTTATTATAAAAAGATCAGTAACATACATTTTAGTGGACATTTCTTAACATATCGCCAAAGTTGACGCTCATTGTTGTTGTATTAGCACTTAATAATGTTATAAATAAAATTCAATGAAATCTATTTGTCGATTATTTAAATAACTTTCCCGTGAAATATTTACTTTTATATAGTATATAGCTGAGCCATGATAGCTTTGCTAATGTGGGAATGTCATCTTACGGCAAATGAAAAACTTGTGCCACTCTTGCATGAGCGATATATATGCACAACAAAAAAAAGATTTGCAAGGTACATCATCAACCTCCTGCCTTTATCCCTCTAAGTGGAGTCGGCACATGTTGTCACATGATTGGGCTACATATTTTGCAACCGGCCTGTCTGACTTCAACTTACCTTAGTCGTATTTTACGACCCTTCGGTAAGAGAGTGGTCTGTTCTACTCAGCCCGATACCACACGGCATATATGCAAGGTACATATCTCAAGAGAACTTCTGTTTTGGCATATCAGAAACGGCATATTAATCGTATATGTAAATAGTTAAAAGGATCTCCAAACTCCAAATGTGAAATAATCATACTGAATATGCATAAATGTCTAGCATTGTTAGACATATTATATTGACCATCTATACTAATATTATAAAGAGGAAAGATTTGTATATTTGTTTGTATGTATGTTTGTTACGTTTTCACGTGAAAACTACTGGACCGATTTCAAAAATTCTTTCACCATTGGAAAGCTGCTTTTTCACTGAGCAACACAGGCTATATGTCATTTTCAAAAAAAATAGGGATCCCTAATAAAATTGTAATAACTTGGTAAAAATTTAGTCGTAAACATCTATCATCGCGTGCGCTGCGGAAACTATTGATGATAGAACAAAAAAATGTTCTACAGTATTATAGAGCGTATCAATATCCACAAAAAAGTCCGCGATACCATATGTCTAACTATTATAGTTATGCCAATATAACTATTTTTTTACATTGTAAAAGTTGGTAAAAGTGCCGACAATAATCAAACCATTTTATTCATATCTCTGTATTAATCCTTATCCCATTAAATGATATTTTATGAATAACTGTTTCAATACCTGTAAAATACTTTTTAAATTATTAAAACTGACATCCCAATCAAAAGATTTTACGAATTTAAGAATGTAAATCGAAATCAAATAATACCATAACAAACCTAACCTACCGTTATAGCAGGGCCTGCACTTGGTGAGTTAAGTCTTATTCCAAGAATACTAATGATACCCATTTTTTATAATTAAATAATCTACAAAATAAATCTATAGTCCGACTTCGTAGACTTTCCACTACCACGAGATCTCTATGGACGCGGGTGAAACCGCGGGGCTTTGCTAGTAGATTATAAAGTAAGTAAAACAACAAAATAAAATTCCGATACAAGATTTATTTAAAAAATAATAACATATTTACATAATTCATATAATTGTGTGATAAGTATCTACGAATTGTGAAATCACAGTTTGCGAATACAGACATAAAATGACGCGTCTTAAAGACATTTATATCTATGGCGCCTACATATATACCGAGTATAACTTATTTTTCAAGAGGGCATTAAATATTTCGATCCAATTAAGTCATAGAGGTATTATACTAGAAAAGGGATGCCAGGCCAAAAATGTTCCTTATTGCAATGAGACTATCTATCTATTTGTCTCTCTTTTTTATGAGTGATAAGACAAAGACAAGTATAAGAGTTTAGGTATTTATTGCGACACACGAGGATTTCGACATTGTCCACAACGACACGGCATCATAAGGGGCACCCTTAAGACAACGTTCCCAATGATATGGGTGTCTCCTGAGGTTCGCCCCACCTCACCCCTGGCGATGCTTCTGTGCTCGCCCCATATCTCTAGGTGACGCTGTAAAAGCCACTTCGGCTGAGAGCGTATTGTCATATTCCGAAAAAAAGAGAATTTTAGGCTTGATGCCGCCCTAGGCCTTGTTTATCATACCGCCCTTAATGGTTTTTCCAGTTTTTAGTGTTTCAGGGCTCTTTTTAGTGAATACTGTGGAGAAACGCCAACAGTGAGGCCATACGCAGATCAGCAGGCCTACTATGAACTCTTATTGCGACTCAATTGAAGACTTAAACTAAATTGTTTTGCTTTTTCATACCATGACGTCTTAAAGACACACACTTTAAGTCGTTGCCGAATGAGCGTTCGGAATGCGTTCGGAAACTATCTACAGTTCATATAACGTTATCCTTTTAACATTACGACCACAATGCAATTCACACTTCATGCTACGAAAAGAAAGCTATTCTCGATCGTCCATCTTGATAAACTCACTCACAGGCCTGCTTATGGCACTCCCATCCCCAATCTAGTATTAATAACTCTATGGTTTATTACCCTACTCACTCATTTCAATTTAAATAAAAACATTTTTTGTCTGTGATGATTGTCTATGGTGATTATTTATGTGGTATTGTAGGTTGTTCTCAGCAATATGGAAGTACTCGCACAAAAAATGGAACAAGTCTTGATTTTCGCTTCAAAATTAACCGCAGTAAGACAAAGGTCGACCGTGCAAATAAAAACTAATGCCAGAAGTCACAAGTGTTTGCGACGTTTTCCGATAATGGCGGGTCAATTGTCGAAATTAAACGGCGCATGGCTATCACCAAATCATCCATGGACAATTTAAGAAAAATATGGAAGTTATAACCACGACCTCTCTGCCAAGAGTTGTAGCAAGAAGATTAGGTTATTCTCAGTTTTATTGCAGATTGTGTTAATGATTTGATGATTTATTAACCTCATATCTAATTAGGATTATAAGAAATAATGTTACTCGCCTCGCAAGAACTACCTGTCACTGTTCCATAAATATCACTCACATTTGCACACATATTTATTATAATAGAGTAGGAGAGCAATCAAGCTGTAATAGCCCAGCAGGTGAGACTGTGCGGCTCTAACGAAGAGTCACGGATTCAAACCCCGGCAAACTTATGTGTCTCATTGATAATTGCAATTTAGCACGCTATTCGATGAAGGAAAAAACATCGAGGAAACCTACATATCTCAGGGAATTCTAGGGATATGTGTAAACCAACCCGCATTGGAGCAGTGCGGTAGGTCTTAATACTTTTTTCCAAAAACGGATATGCCCAGCAATGGGATAGCAACAGGCCATTACTTTAGGAGAGCAAAATGTTTCCATCGACAATAAAAAAAAGCAAATCCCTTTTTTATATGTGACTAGAAATACGTGCAGCTTCGCCCGCGTGAAATTCATGTTTAACATGTTATAGTCGCTCGAGTCTCGGCAGGAGACTGGCTCTCTAATATCCTACACCGCTTTTTATTCCTATCCCCCCCCCCTAAACTAGAATTGACACCGGTTTGTTACTAACCCTACTAAAAATTGTTGTAAAACGACGTTTTCAACTCAATTTACACAAAACCGTTATGTACTATTAACCTAATTCTTTTGGAAGAATTGCACTACGTTTTAGTAAAAACCGTACTAAGTTCAGTAGATTTTGAGAAAATCGATTACATACAGACAGACAGCTTTGGGGACTTTATTTTATGATAGTATAGATTAGACGAAGATGAGTCATCATTCCCTCGTCCTTATCCCACTCTAAGTGGGGTTCGGCACAACATGTTTTTCTCTTCCATTTTCTCCTATCATTCATCAACTCTTGCGTTACTTCTTTTATACGCATGTCATACTTCACACAATCCAATCATCTCTTCTTAGGCCTCCCTCTTGTCACATATTCATCCACATTCATACTCAACACTCATTTGGTCACACAATTTTTATCCGCTCTCATTACATGTCGAAACCATCTTAATCTTGCACTTCACGCCTTTTCTATAATGGGCGCAACTTTCAGACTTCCCCTTATATACTCATTTCATATTTTATCCAATCTTGTCACGCCACACATGTATCTTAACATTCTCATCTCATTTGCATGTACTCTTCTTTCATCCGTCTTTTTCATTGCCCAATATTCTGATCCATACAATATGACAGACGAAGACCAGTGTGGATCTCATCACACATATATATCGCCATATTTAACATTCATTTGGTCACATGATTTTCATCCCTCCTTATCACATGTCCATACCATCTAAATCTCGCGCTCGTCATTTCTATAATGGGCACAACTTTCAGACTTCCCCTTATATACTCATTTCGTATTTTATTCAATTTTGTCACATCCCACATCCACCTTATTCTCATCTCATTTGCATGCACTCTTCTCTCATCCGTCTTTTTGATTGCCTAACATTCTGATCCATAGACTACGACATATAAAGATGAGTAAGCATCTTTATTCTTCCCTTACTGGTTGGAAACTCACACTCACAGGCCTATCTACTCCCATACTCTATGTATAATAACTCTATGTTTGCACACCAATTTGATAACCTATCTAATCACTAGGATCACGTTGCATCAGTAACACTGCTCGAGCTGACATTTCTAGTCCGTTTACCACTACCGGATGTGGATTTATTCTTATGCCTTTTCCTGTCACTATCTTCCTCACTGACACTATTGTTTCGCGCTTTCGGACTCATCATGGTATCCGAACCCACTGAGTCCCTTTGAGACTTCTTCCTCTGACGTTTTGGCGCGTTTTCGCCGATTAGCATCTCGTTGAACTGGCGCTGTCGTGCCTCCCAGTACAGGTTCTGCCGTTGAACCACTTCCGGGTATTTCGCTTCGAAACCCGTATCCGGTGGCAGGAGGAGCTCCCAACCGGTTCTCGAGTTGAATTTAGCGACCGAACGTAGTATCTCTAACACTTCCTGGGGCGGAAGGCGTACGGCCGCGGCGATTTTGCGCCGATCAACGTAAGAATGTTGTGTGAACAAATATAGCTGAAAAGGCAATACATGATCCTCTGAACCTTATACAGCATTTAACCCTTTGAATACTGTAGCTACATATTGTCCAGAATGTGTAATAATTACTGTAAATTACTGTTGGGATACATATGACCCAATTGTCCCAGAGAATGTGTAATAATTACTGTTGCTGTTGGGATACATATGACCCAATTATCCCAGAGAATGTGTAATAATTACTGTTGCTGTTGGGATACATATGACCCAATTGTCCCAGAGAATGTGTAATAATTACTGTTGCTGTTGGGATACATATGACCCAAGTATACTATTGGGACAATACGTCCCAATGAATTAATTGCAATAACCAATAAAGAATATGATTATTTATTGAAATATTAATATTCCCGCCAAACTAAATTAGCTATAAATATTACATGAATTATTAAAATAATAAAATTGTTTTGAAAGGGTTAAGCGAAAAAAGAGTCAATACTCAGTTTTTTTTTATTTTTATGAATTGATAGTCTCTATCAAAGGGGCTAAGTTCAACCCCCGAGCACCAAATGAGTTTTGCTCCTAAAACTGATGTGCCCAATTGATATTTGCAAGTTATAATAAGATATTCGGTTAAGGAACACATTATGAAGAAAATCTGCATATCTCTGGGAAATTCTAGGGATAAGTGTATTGTGTGTGCGTTGAAGCAATGATTAAAACATTGCTCCAACGCACACATAATTTTTAGAATTTATGCTTCAACGCTTTCACTCCAAAAAGGAAGATCCCTCTAGGGCAGTGGAATAATAAAAGACCGGTACTATTTATTTTTGCCCAGTTTTTGAATTGAAAAGTAAAAATGGTAATGGTCCTCGAAGCCGGACCAATGAACTTTAAATTTTCTATTAACTATATAATTAAAAAAGAGAGAAGTTAAACGAGAATCATTTGTACATAACGCGTTGTTCTTTAACCCATGTAGTTTTATAGGGGGGTTATTTACAATCTTTAAAGAGATTCTTAGCCAGCACTCACCACGTGATCTCTAGCAGCACACATAAGCCTCGGTGGTGCAGGGGCTGCTTTTATGTAAAGATCTTGGGAACGAGGCGCCCAGAGACCTCTAACACAGCAGGCTGCACCACCCAAAGCCGTCAGCAGCACGGCATCAACCACCGGACCTTCTTCAAAACGTACCAAGTTGCGAAGCTCGTTAAACGTCATCAGTTTAGCTGAAAATTATTGTTTCTTGAAGTGAACTTCTCTACTCATGCTTGACTTTTTTTAATTTATTAGTTTTAACAGTAACACTTACATCTTCTAAATACATTATTACATATAAGTATGATAAATTATAAATGCCCTTATCCTACTTTAAGTGGGGTCGGCACAAGAAGGTACAAACATGTTGTCACATGATTTGGCTACGTATTTTACGACCGGCCGCCTGCCTGACGTCAACTTACCTTAGTCGCCTTTTACGACACCTCGGTAAGAAAGGAGGGTGGTCTATTCTATTCTGCCGGATACCACACGACGTTAAATAAATAAACTTACCATTAATCAATATTTCCTTTATCTGATCTTGTAACGATAACTTTTTGACATTCGTCATCTCGGCCTCATCGTTCGACGGCGGTACCAGCACTCTAATATATTCCGAGGGCTTCAACGTAAGGGAGGAACCGTCTAATGACGTTGAACTGAACAGCTTTAGACGCTCCAACTGCAAATTCAAATTCAAAATATTCTTTATTCAAGTAAACTTGTAAACAAGTGCTTTTGAATCGTCAACATCTACTGCTGGTTCGGAAAGCTGTTCCTACCGAGAAGAACCAGCAAGAAACTTGGTTGCTCTTTTCAAACAATAACTCTTATGACTAGTTACATATAGTTATTATTGTCTTGTAAAGAGTTGAAGAGTAGCTATATCCACGCATTCTTATCGTCTAAGAAATCTTCCATAGTATAGTAGGCTTTCTACATTAGCCTTTTTTTAACAGTGTTTTTAAACAAATGGAACAAATTGTTATCTTAAAATATAACACTAATAATTATTTACAAAACTAGGGTTATGTTACAGATTTTTGTACGGTTTTCACCAAAACATAGTGAAATACTTCCGGATGGTTTACGTATGTAGTACATATCGGTATTATGTAAATTGTATTGAAGAGATCGCGCAGTTGTTGAAAAACTTGCTTGATGAGAGCTTTAGTAGGGTGCGCTGCTGAAAAAAGCAGAGATACGCTGAAGTAATGTACTAGAGAATTGTAGATCTATAAAAATACTACAAAAAAGTCCGCGATAGCAAGTCTCCATCTCCTATGGTTAACTCACAATAACTACTTTAATGTTTAAAATTAAATATTCTAGGAAAATTTTGTGTCACGCTAATTACCACGCGGGCAAAGCCGCAGGCACAGCTAGTTAGAACATAAATATTCGTTTACACATGGGAAATCTGCTATGTGATCTCCTCTAATTAACATTAATACTTGACTAAAGGTTAATGATGTTCATGGTGTTTTAATAACAAGAAGCGCGAGAGAAAAATTGATTTCTACAAGATTGTCCAAAACGATATCAAAATTTTAGTCACTCACTCAGTTATTGCTGATAAACAATGAAAATATTAAATGGAAGAATATGGCCATACGCTGTCGCAACAAGGCCATTATAATCCGAAGTATTGTAATAAAACAATTAATAAATACTGCTGTATTGGGACTCTTCACTTAAGTTAAGGCACTAGTCTGCCATAAGACTCGTAAGTGCCACAGAGATAGCAACAGAAGTCGTCCTGTTTCCACAGTTTTTGAGTTTGATACTACTATAGATATCAATTCAAATCAAAATATTCTTTATTCGAGTAAACTTGTAAACAAGTGCTTTTGAATCGTCAACTTTACTGCTAGTTCGGAAAGCTGTTCCTGCCGAGAAGAGCCAGCAAGAAACTCGGCGGTTGCTCTTTTTAAAATATAAATCTTAGAACTAGTTACACTTATATATTCCTGTCTTGTACAGGGTAGAAGCGCACCTATATCCACACATCCTTATCATCTAAGTAATCTTCAACAGTATAGTAGGCTTTCTGTATCAGCCTCTTTTTAACAGTGGTTTTAAACTGCTGTAATAGCATGGCCAAAATTGATTTCGGAATTTTATTATAGAATCTTATACCCAAACCCACAAACGATTTACGCATTTTTGCTAGGCGCAAAGCAGGAGTCGCAAGCATATGTCGGTTCCTACTTTGTCTATTATATACATCGCCTATCGTTTTATAATTCTTTATATTTTTATGTACAAAAATTACGTTATTTAAAATATACTGTGAAGCAAATGTTAAATGATAGATGTACTCACATCAGCATGATCCGTATCAGAGTGTTTCCACAAGACATCATACCAGGGCTCGTCAGCAATACGCTGTGACACAGTCTCATAAGACTTTTCACGGGCCTTCTTGGCCACTTCTGTTTCGACTCGCGCAAACTTCACTGTTACCTTAAACAAATAACAAAATTCAAAACCAAATGCAAAACAACCTTTTATATTAATTTCACCTGAATGTATGTAACTGGCTCGTTTGAACTTAATTTTGACCCACATAAAAATTTTAAACAATATGCCGTGTGATATCCGGCTGAGTAGAATAGACCACCCTAATGTCTTACCGAGGTGTCGCAAAAGGCGACTAAGGTAAGTTGACCCACCGTGTGGCATCCGGCTGAGTAGAATAGACCACCCTCATTTCTTACCGAGGTGTCGCAAAAGGCGACTAAAGTAAGTTGACCCACCGTGTGGTATCCGGTTGAGTAGAATAGACCACCCTCATGTCTTATCGAGGTGTCGCAAAAGGCGACTAAGGTAAGTTGACCCACCGTGTGGTATCCGGCTGAGTAGAATAGACCACCCTCATTTCTTACCGAGGTGTCGCAAAAGGCGACTAAGGTAAGTTGACCCACCGTGTGGTATCCGGTTGAGTAGAATAGACCACCCTCTTTCTTACCGAGGGGTCTTAAAATACGACTAAGGTATGTTGACGTCAGGGAGTCGACCGGTTGTAAAATACGTAGCCAAATCTTGTGACAACATGTTTGCAGGAAGGCGGATGATTAATATTTTGAACAATCACACTAAAAAGTGGAAAATAAATATAGTTTATAAAACTAAAATACGTGTTTCTAGCGAATCGAATTAAAACGTGAAACATAAATCCTAATATAGGTACAATCGAGGAAAAAAACGTAGTGGCCTGTTACAATCCCACTGCTGGGAATAGGCCTCCTCTCTCCGTTTCTGGAGAGAAGGGTTGGAGCTAAGACCTACCACGCTGCTCCAATGCGGATTGGTAGGTTACACATATCAACAGAATTCTCTAGAGATATGCAGGTTTCCTCACGATGTTTTCCTTCACCGAAAAGCGTGTGATAAATTGTAATTATCAATTAGACACATGAGTTTTAATAGAAAAACTCATTGGTGCCTGCCCGGATTTGAACTCGTGTTCCCTTCGAAAGAGTCGCACGGTCTCACCGCTGGGCTATCACAGCTCCATACTTCAACAGAACTCCAAGCTTAAAAAACATAGATTATAGTTAAATAATTCTATTATTAGAGAACAAGCTATGTTCTCTTACCTGCTTAGCCTCAGGTTCTTTATCCTCCTCATCAGAATTTTCAGCTTTAGCCTTGTCAGCTTTCCGTTTGTCTTGCTTATCATAATATGAATACGATGGCCTCAGCTGCACTATACCTAGGAATTTAAAAATTTTACATTCAAATAATTCAATTAACGCATTTAGGGCTTATATTATTAATTAACGACCAAAGTGCGACTATCGAATACTATGCCAAGGTTATTCGAAAATAGAGGAGTTAATTAAAAAAACAAATTAACAAAAGCTTTAAGAAAATTTCATGTTCCTACTGTTATCTGTTGAAAAATTCCCTCGTCTGGAGCCAATCTTGGCAGCAGCTTCAAATCATGCTTATCATAAACATGCATTGTCTTGGTCTTTAAATTCAAATGCAAATTTAAAATATTCTTTATTCAAGTAAACTTGTAAACAAGTGCTTTTGAATCGTCAACATCTACTGCTGGTTCGGAAAGCTGTTCCTACCGAAAAGAACCAGCAAGAAACTCGGTTGCTCTTTTCAAACAATAACTCTTATGACTAGTTATATATAGTTATTTATGTCTTGTACAGGGTTGAAGAGAAGCTATATCCACACATTCTTATCGTCTAGGTAATCTTCAATAGTATAATAGGCTTTCTGAATTAGTCTTTTTTTAATAGTATTTTTAAACTGCTGTAATGGTAAGGTTAAATTAGATTGTGGTATTTTATTATAGAATCTTATACCCAAACCCACAAACGAATTACGAACTTTTGCAAGGCGCAAAGCAGGAACCGCAAGCTTATGACGCTTCCTACTTTGTCTATTATATACATCGCCAATCCTTTTATAATTATTTATATTCATATGTACAAAAATAAAATTATTAAAAATATACTCTGAAGCCAATGTAGTCTTTAATACATAATATAAGTATTAAAGACCAAGTTACTATTTCAAATTAGGTACTCTTGTGATGCAGTGGTGTGCAAAAATCTTAAAAACATATGGCCGTTTTCAATTCAATTTTTGCTAAACATTTGTTAGAAAGTGATCATAAAGTGCCCAATGACCATTGTTTCGAAATTCAGCACACCTGTGATAAAAGCCTCCGACTTAATATTTTAGAGCAACTTGAGATCATTAAAAATAACAATGACACACTCATTAACGATCAGATACATGTTTCTAGTTGTTGTAGTATGCTTGCCTGGGTGATGCTTCGCTTTGCGATTTTTGTCGTAAAGTCAATGTCTTTATGATGCTTTGGTCGCGGGGCGAGGGGGTTTTTTAGGAATTCTGCACGCATTAGGTATGAAAATAGATATTCCGCTGTGTATTTAGCATTATATATATTTTCTTTTTACTTAATCATGCATTATAGCAAAATAATGTCATTATTACTTTTGCAAATATCTCTTCATACACCACATATATGAAGTATCATTGAATTGTTTCCTAAATAAATGACCCTAGATCTACAAATTTGGATATTTATTGTTCTAACTTGAGAAACATTCCTGTTTCAACTTTTGAATAACTTATGTATAAAAGTTCTATCAAATTATTACAATACACATAGTATTAAAATATGGATCAATTTTATTTTCACAAGTCTCATTGTTACTTAAAACTACCTGTTCATAATTATATATAACTAAACAAGCAGCCTAACTCCTGATAAATAGAATTCTAACCATATATAGATATTATAAAATTAAATTAAATTTATATTGTGGAAGGTTGCCTTGTTCCTGCATTCCTTCTCCTTTTATTCATGTAACTCAGTTATATAGTTTGAAATTAACAAACCTTGTATAGGTGTGCAATGCATCTCCTTGTCTTGCAATACAGCAACAGCATAATGCTGTGTTTCAACACAAGGGTTGCTGCTCTCATATACTATTTTATCCATGATGTCATTACGAAAATATTGTGATCTTTCTCGTTCCTTGTCTTTTAAGTATCTAGATTCCTAAAATTAAATTGAAATTTACATTACATACCAGTAAATTTACAAGCTATTTATAATAATTGTTGCCACTAATATAACAGTATGCTAAAGCGATCATACCAGTGTGACTCTCTGGTGGGTTGCACTTTTCTGTATCGCGGGATAGCATGACCCATCAAAAAGAACTATTTCAATCTCTCATTAAGTGTATTTGAACTCGTAACAGTTTTGCCCTGCCACACTATATGATGAGGAGAATAGATAGAAGTGCCTCACACAAAAAAATGTATATTTTTGCCCTAGAGAATTAATATGTGCAGCAATTAAAAATGAAATTACAGCAACTATAAAAAACCCTTGAAATACATATATTTATGTTCAATGGCAAATATATTTGAAATACATCACCAAAATTGGAAAAGATTATTTTAGTTTTATTGAATTCCTGGGAATATAAAAAGAGCTTCACAAATATGCTAGAAAATAAAATGTATTCATGCAGTACCAACATAAAAAAAGCCTAAGTATTGTACTGAATTTGGTCCGGCCAATAAACAGTGTAAATGTTAATAGAAAAAGAAAAAATCTTCCAAAAGAGCTTCTTAATTTATTCTTCTGGCAGTACTTAGCACACCTAAGATATATTTTCATTTTCACAAATTCATCTTACACAATAATTACAAATAAAGAGTACAATAATTACAATATTTTTATTTTTGTAGACTGTGGCATGTTTATCAACACAATACAAGACAAAAACAATAAAGATTATAGTACAAATTGAATAATAAATTACAATAACTGAATTCTTTCAATTAAAAAAAATAGTACATTACAGTTGCTGAGTCTATAAAAACTGACAATTAAAAAAAATGCTTCAAGAACAAATGAAAACAAGACACTATTTTGCTACATTGACAATCTACATTTTTGGTTTTTGATATTTTCTTAAGCAGTTAAATAATACTCTTGTTTTACAAAACCCCTCTTTTTATCATTGTGATTTGGTCATACCTGTGGTCCATCAGTGTTAAGAGCAATTTGTTCGCCCTTGGACTGACAGTATTTTTCGCTATACGTGTCTAAGCCAATTTCCATCCTCACAAGTTTGTTCTTTGGTTTAACAGAGGCATTAGTCACTCTTATGTCTTTCCAATCGCGGTTAGCGGGTCTTACTGGATATTGATATATGTACAAGTGTTTCGCTAATGCTTGAGATAAATATACCGGTATCTGATTAAAAAATAAGACAGTTTTAGTGATAAATTTCTCAATATTTTGCTTATAAACATAACCTCATTTATAAGACACGTTGTAAGCTTGTAAAACTTCTAAAATTACCTCTTGAACAACAGGATCCTCTTCTTCCATGTTGTCTGATTTAAATCTTTATTACTATACCAAACATTGTCTGAATTATTTTACCAGGCATCAAACACTTTTTGATGAAATCTATTTATTTGATTGACATTCGATTAATCACAGACGAAAAGCTTGGAAAAGAATATAATCTATGGCACGGACTACTAACGAAACATAGACTACTAACTAAAATAAACGAAACGTATCCATAAAGTATCTCAGAGTTTTTAACTTTTGGTCTTTATTGTAATAATCATAAAGTAGTATAATTCTAAGTATTGATTGTTATATGAAATAAGATCTAAGCTACGCAAATATATGCTAACGTTTTTTAAATTTTTGGTTATATTCCAATGTTATTTCTTGATATATTCCTTAATTTTAGGCCGATTATAACGACCGTGGTACCGACCAAGGTAATTATTTGCTTATAGCTTAGATCTTATTTCATATGACAATCAATACATAGAAGTATATTATTGAGGGCTAGTTTAAAATTGGATTTTGATGAAATTCAAGATTTGAAAATGAAAAGCGTCAAGAAACTAATATTAGGTATATATTGATAATAAACAGTTAAATCAGGAAAATATGAATTAAGTACAGTATTATGTTTTTTATTCTGTAACCAGAATCTATATTATAATTATTCTTATATCGCCTATAAATTCCAGTAATCTTGTTAAGAACAAAAGTTAGAAAAAAATATATAAAGGAGCTAAATTATATGCTGGCTCAGAAAAGAATAAAGAAGATTATTTGTTACGTGAGTCATAGTTGGCATTTATCTGCCAAACTTTTTTTGAGAGAAGTTTACTTTAACAAAAATATTAATTTGAATTGAAATATTTTAGGGATAATTAGACGTGCGAGTTTATTTGTACAAAATGTTCATTTGATTGAAAATAGTTTGTAGTTTAAAAAGTCGTTATCAAACTAGCAAAATGTCTGACATGATAATAAATGGTAATTATTCTATTGTAATAACCCATATACTTTTATATATACCCATAAACTTGCCTACACTGAGGTCTAATTTAAATTTAGGGAATATGCCTGTACGTAAAGCATTTTACACAATTTAAGATTATACAAATGATAAAAATGCAGGGTCGTAGAAGACTGCAGCATAAGTACGTAAATTAAAAATGATTTTAAAGATTAGCCGCGACATCCACGTCCTAAACAAGTTTGAAGAAAGATTATAATTTTGATTTGATTACATAAGATGCATTTAATATGTATACTTTTTAATTACAGATTCTGTGCCAGTCGATAAAAAATGGAGTGAATTAATAAGATATAATATTTTTATGATGAAATTAGTTGAATTTGTAAGTAATTAAGTATGTAACATCATATTCTAGAAACTTTTATTTTCAATGTGATTACTTTTTAGGACGTTTTATATTTGATGTTCAATTTATTAAAATTGGCCATCTTTTTTCAAAACGACGGCCATAGTTTGAGCTTCGTAATTAATTATAAGCGAAAACGACTTTTCTGTGCGATGCTACTTAGAAGCATAAAAATATTTAGGTAAATCTTTCATTTTTGCGTTTGCACTTCAGACTGCATCGCAACAAGTTTCGATTCGAGATATAGCACTAGTGAAGTGCAGAGGTGGCACCGTTTTGTTAAAAAAATTAAGTATACCTCAATAACTTGATGGTCTTTTGTACTATTTTATTAGTCTCCATATTATTCTTTGTAGGTAATTTCACTTGTGATTACCCTGCTACCAATGGCCATTCCTAAACCGCAGGGCCATATGTACTGCATATCAACGGGCCCTACATTAGTAATATCATTTCTTTTTATAATATTATATTTACGAAGAAAAGTACCATTGTTTATGGAGAAAATGTACCTATTTTTCCAAATTTTATTTACGTTTGGAGCTTTTATTCAGTGTTTTTTATTGAACCTTGTAAGAGTTTGGTTATGGTTAATATATGGTGTTTTTTACTTCGCCTTGTTAACAGCGTTATCTCTTGATCTATTTTTAATTGCAAATGAAAGAGGGTGCACTTTTAGCTGTGCTTAATAGATGTATAGTTGTTTTACGAATAACATTTTAATAATAATCTTATTTATTACCTACCAAAAATGTGTTTGATTTTATTCTATAAGTAATAGCAATATTTATAATTTTTATAAGTTTTTGAACGATTTTTTTAAATTAAGTTCGAGGTTAATGAACTTTTGACATTGATTGTTCATTGACAGCAATCAATGAATTTAAATAATTTATACAGATATTTTAACATTTATTTATAGTTTATTATTAAGTTATTGCATACTCATCAGAAAAAAATTCACATGCTTTAAGAGAATCTTAATATAAATTTTAGGTAAAAATCTTTGTTACTAAACTTAAAAAAAATTATAGAACACATTTACTTTTAGGTAATGTCGTTGCTCCTTATGGTTATACCATTTGTTTTGAGAGATGCTGGCATTATGCACTGCCTTGCGGTGGCACCCACTCTCATCATGTCGGTCATGTTCATCATACTCTACCTAGTGGATCAAATGCATAATTTGGCTGAACAACTATACCTCTTGATACAAATAATTTTAAATATTGCAGCATTTGTTATAGTTTTTCTAAAAACTGAACCCTCTGGTGCACTATATGGTCTATTCTATTGCCATCTTCTTGTAGCTTTGTGTATTGATCAGTATTATGTTATTAAAGAAAGAGGATGTATTATTTTTGGTGAAGACATTTGACTTATAAAAAAAATAAAGTCTTTGATTATAATTAACATCTTATTATTGTATATTCATAATCTTTTGTTCAAAGAATATTGACACTTTATAGCACTTGATGAACAAGAGATTGATTTTATACTACAAGTGGGTAAATCTTAATTCTAGGTAGTGGCACTCCTTCTGAATATAATTCCTCACATTGTGGAACCAGTGGATCATTGGCAATGCTTGGTCGCAGCACCCACTCTTATGCTGTCTATATACATAATGGTGCTATATGTCGTCGATCAGGTCCAATATGAGGCTGAGTTTTACTACATTATCATTGAATTTATACTGACAGTCATAGCATTCGTGAATCTCTTCATTGTAGGTAAAATTGTTGGAGCGATATATGGACTGTTCTATATTGATTTGATGATTGCATTCTGTTTGGATGGCTATTATATGCAAAAAGAGAGAGGCTTTACACTATAAATTTACAACTATTTATTTTAGACATACCTTTTATGTTATATAGTTTATGTTGGCAACAATGAGAGAATAATATAACGTCATATCAACATCCTGTGATAAATCTGTTGGAAATGCTAGGTGTGATAATGTGCACATTGAAATGTGATAGTATAATAAAAATTGTTAAATTTATTATGCATTGTGTTTTTAAAGTATTAATACAAATTTGTAGAAAATTATTGAGATTACGATATAAATTATTTTCGATCTGTGTGTTGATTTCTATTTCCTGGTACATATGTATATGGACCAACTTTGAAGAAAAATTAAGTGTTCATACTGACAACCCCATAATATTTTGGTGGACTACAGGGTTTCCTAGTACCTCTGAAACAATAACTTGTGAGGACAACCTCAAATGTGAAGTTTACAGTGATAGGGACCCTGATATTTATAAAGTTGAAGCGTATTTATTTTATGCAAGTAACATCAATTTTGATGACTTGCCATTACCTAGAAAACCAAGTGAAATTATATGGGGATTATATCATGAAGAATCACCAAGAAATGTTCAAGAATTATTGCATGAACAAACCCTCAGTGTATTCAATTATTCAGCCACTTTTAGCAGGCACAGTGACATTCCATTCCCTTTACAATATTTAGAGTCGTGGTCTGATATAACAAGTTTGGAATTTTTTGTTCCGACAGTAATTAAAAATGACTATTTAAAACATATAGCACCTGTAATGTATCTGCAAACTGATTGTGAAACTGCAACAGAAAGAGATGTATATGTAAAAGAATTGATGAAATTCATTGCAATTGATTCCTATGGTGCTTGTTTAAAAAACAAGGATTTGCCACGAAAGTTTACAGATGATTACTTGAATCATTTGAATGATAATGAATTTCTTCACTATATTGCCCGATACAAGTTTGTATTATCATTAGAGAATGGAAGTTGTGAAGATTATGTAACGGAGAAGTTTTGGCGGGCTATTAAAGTTGGTAGTGTACCGATTTATTTTGGATCTCCGTCTATTAAAGATTGGTTTCCAAATAACAAATCTGCCATCGTTCTAGGAGATTATCCAACACCAGAAATTATGAGTGAATACATAAGGAAGTTATTAAATAATGATAGTTTATATGATGAGTATTTAACGCATAAGACCAAAGAAGAAATAACGAATATTAAATTGATAGAGGAATTTAAACAAAGACCGTACCAAATTGACTCATTAAAAGTAGCTAGAAAGTTCGAATGCTTTATATGTGATAAACTTCATAAAAGGAAAACAACGACTTTAGATGAGCATTACGTAAATATTAGTCACTATAATTGTCCTAAGCCCATTTCTGCTTTAACATTGCAAATCAATCCAAAGAATGATTGGGTCTACTTATGGCACAAAGCTAAAATAGATGCAGAGGATATATACAAAAGAATTATTAGCAGTTAAATAAAATTCAATCTCGTATTAATATAGTATTATATTTATACATTTTTAATATATTTTTGTACTGATATAGTTTTTTTTTTGCTTAATCTACTGGCAAACTCCGTCCAACGGTGAGACAGGGTGTATTTCATAATGAAGACCTCTCTTGATTACGTGTGGTATTTTCTTAGGCACCATTCTACACAATATATTTAAATCAATAAAATGCACACACGGTCATCCGTCCCTAAACTAAGCAACTTAATACTTATGACAGACAAAAATATACATATATAGTTTTAAATATTAAAATACATAAACACACCCAAACTCGAAGAAGTTTTTCGAAAATTTTGGCCCACGACGGGAATCGAACCCGCGACCCAGGGCAGGGTCAATGCAACCTGCACCAAGCAGCCAATCAAAAATATACAAATAACGAATATAGTCAGAACCTTATTAATATTATTACTTATCACAAAGCTGCAAAGTATCGCATGTACAAAACTTTCAATACTAATTAAAGAAAAAGCTTATTTTTCATTTTTTTTGCAATATATATTTTTTATTTAATCACCCTTTTCATCTGATTGCATCAATCTCACTGAGGCTGGCTTTTCATGTATCTGAATAGCGACATTCAAATGGCATTATGCACCGGTCTCAATTGCAGTCGCAATTGGTATTTCGATCACGGCCTACGGTTACTTACAGATCCCGACCATCATCACCCAAGTTTTCTATAAAGCTCATATGCTATATAATAAAAGTCACCATCGTGATAAAACCTATAAATTCCTGAAGATTTCCTGGGATATTTGTAACTTGCCAACCGGAGTTTGGAAACCTGAAGATTATAACCGAAAATGACTGGCCCGTTGGCGCTGTGGATAGTGACCCTGCCTTCAGCTCCGCGGGTCGCGGGTTCGATTCCCGCTGAGGGCCAACATTTTCCATAAACAAATTGTTGGTTCTTCGAGCCTGGGTGTGTATTTGTATTTAAGTATGTATTTAAACTCATATATGTGGTATATCTACCAGTTGTCCGTCACCCATAACACAAGTATTAAGTTACTTACTTTGGGGACGGACGACCGTGTGTGTAAATGTACCATGTATTTATTATATTTATTATTATTTATTATTATTTATTATTATTTATTATTATTATATATAACTGATATATTTGGTAAAATTGACTTTTACCCAATATATCTGTTTCTAATGCAGTTAAGATGTAGAATTTATGATCTTTCATTCCTTTTTTTTCGCTATATGCTACATACAAAAGCAACTAGCGTGCCCGCTAAGTTAACCCGATGGACAACTGCCAATATATTTTAGTAAAATATTTTACCGATCTTCTTGTTTTTGTTAATTGCACTTTTACTACTTAAGCTTGATATATTTAGACATTTTGTGTACTATAGAATTTACAAAAATAATTCATGCGACTTACGATATGCAGTCTATGATGGGACACACTGACAGACACAACGTGCATCCAGTACAGTCATCCGTCACACTCGGAATATGGGTCTCAGGGTCAAATCTATGGAAAAAATGTTAAGACATCTGTATAAATAAAATGAAAGTGGTCTGCTGTTGGACCTACATCGTAAATAGATTTGTAGACGATTCTTAAGCAAGTTAAAAATGCCCGTCCATAGACACTCCCTAGACTATCACGATTAAACTCATAAATATAACGCTAAAAGTTTAACAAAACGACACATTTTTTTAAAAGTAGCTATATGTACACAGTGAAAAAAAATTGTAACAGGTTTGCGCTTGACTGGACAATCTTAGGGAAGAAACTTGTATACCAATATACGTATGTTTACCAATCCAGAACCTCCAGTTATAAGGCACCACATCAACCACTGCGTCACGGAGATTAATAATCACTTCTTTGATAGCTAATTATTGGCATCGTAAAATATGGTTAAAATACACAATATACAATAAAACGATTTTGACCCGACGTTATACGTGGTATTCCTTAGTCATAAGATAAATTAAAAAAAAAACATACTCAATGGCCTGGTATCCTGAGTCCGCGCACGCCATGTAGCATTTCCCGCAATTTATGCACATGTCCTATAAAAACACAAACATATAAACCATTACGCAACGAAAAAATAATTTTATCATCTCAGTTTTATTTATAAAGCAACAATAACATTACAATTGTTAAATTGAAAAATAATTTTGAAAATATTAATTTCAAAACGAATTAATCATTCCTATCGATCAATTTTGTCCGACTTGATGTGTACTTTGTTATTAGTCATTAATAATCGGTTCAGTCTTTATAATGTGAAAGACTTGGACTAATATATCAAATTAAAGTCCAATGTATTTATTCATTTCATATTAACTTAATAAATGATTAGTGTTTAAAATTTTTAAATTTTAAAAAAATATCATTACTTCCATTATTCTTTGTCGAGTTTATTTTCGTACTCACATCGTCAATAAGCGCTACAACTTGTTTAGTGTTGTCCAAACTCTTATAGGCGCCTACTCTAGGTAGAGCTTCGCCAACGATATCCTGTATTTTAGGTACCGTGGTATATCCATTAATCGTGGTATACCCATTCTTCTTTACACAATCATTTTTGTCTAACAAAGGCGTCTTTAGTCTTATACTGTGGAGTATCTCTTCACGTCTCTTGTTGTATGGCCCAAAATGCGCCAACACCTACGAGAATAATTAAAATAATATTATTATTATTATCTTTCTTTATGGTCTGTACAGCGCAAATTAGGCGCAAATCACTCTGTCAGTGTCACGTAAAATAGAAAACACGAGTAATGGAATTTAGAATTTGGCCCGAAGAAAATGAGCAAAGTTCCTAAAATAGTACAAAAAACATATAATTATGAAATGAAATAATAGTAGTTTATGATACTGTTGCATAATAAGGGTTCTTATAACACGAGTGTGGTTTAAAAAAACGAGCCGCAGGCGAGTTTTTTTATAGTATCACGCGAGTGTTATAAGACCAAGTTATGTACAGTATCATACATTACTTTATCTACTCTCATACTATAATACGTAAAACAATATTGCAAATAAAACGCTGAATATAACAACAAATTTATTTTTACTTGTAATAATTATTGATGTTCTGAATATTCATTTTACATTCCATGAACTCGTGGTAACATTTAATATAGTTGCTCCTAGATTTCGTCGGCAACAGGTTCACGGTCATGTCTGACTAGCTTTCAGAATATCTGGTGGTGTACAATCACCACTATCCCCGCTCTCAGACATGTTTTTACACAAAAACTATTTTTTTTACAAACAAAACTAAACTTCGTTTAAATATTGAAAAGATTTTTTAAATGTTATATATTGGCGCCAAGGCGCAAACATCGATTGCGCATGCGTGTTGCGTCGCCGCGGACCCATTCATTGAAACCTTTTTTTTAAGGTAGAGGTTCAACCTCCTTGGTCCAGTTGGAAGTTGTATAGGTGTATCGTTATGATTAAAAAGTTATATTATGATACAGGTGTCCATACAAGACCTGTATCGTAATGAAACTTTTTGATTTTTTATTTTTGTTCTGTACGTAATGTTTGTCATAAGAATTTTGTTTTCAGTTTTATAATCTTTGTATTATAGTATCAGAGTAGATAAAATAATATTTGCAAGCATTTTCGTCGAGAATGTGAAAGGAGGATCCTTTATCATAATGTTATCATTGGCACAGATTAGGTACCTAGTGTTTTAATGTTATCGGCAAATAGTAATTATAGAAATCTGAAAGTTATTAAGAAAAAGTTAATAATATAAAAAAAAGTAAGATTCCAAAAATAAGAGCTCCGTTAAGAAAATTTGGTATGTAGAGTATAAATTAATTTTAAAACTAAAAGAGAAAAAGTCATTCACGGATTATAAAAAGACGGTACACAAAGATACCCTTTTAACTACAAATCAATCTTCCTTCTGAAACTGAATTATTACTGTCAATCAGAGAGGTAAGCTGTAATAGCTCAGCGGTGAGATCGTGCGGCTCTTTCAAAAAGAACACCGGTTCAAACCTCGGGCAAGCACCAATTAGTATTTCTATTAAACTTATATTTTTAATTGATATTTGCAATTTAACCCACGCTTTTCGGTGAAGGAAAACATCATGATGAAACCTACTTATCTCTAAAGAATTACGGGGATTTGTGTACCAATCCACATCGGAGCAGCGTTGTGTTTTTAATCACCAGCCTTTTCCAAACAGTGGAATAGTAACAGGCCGGTACTATTTAATTTTTCCCAGTTTTGAAATTGAATAGTAAATTCGGTAATATATGGTCCTTGAAACCGGATATGTACTAATGAGCACATACAATACATTTATTTCTATACAGGTATATTAATAATAAATATATACTTTAAGTTTAGCTGTATGTTGTCTGATGCTGACGTCGGTGAGTCACAAAATCGGTGTTCGAGTTTTTAAACCAAAGCAGAGTCGTTACCCATTTGTGACGTCACACCACGGCTTTTAAAAAATAAATTTGTTTTTTTTGTATTATTTCATGTATGTGTGTACGTCATAAATACATTTTTTTCTTTCTTTCTTTCTTTCTTTCTTTCTTTCTTTCTTTCTTTCTTTCTTTCTTTCTTTCTTTCTTTCTTTCTTTCTTTCTTTCTTTCTTGCTTTCTTATACATATGTCACTTGAGAAAGGAGGCCTATACCCAACAGGGAGACAATAAAAGGGCATAAGTGTAAGCTAATGTAATGGAAGTATGATAAGACTGAAAAATCTACCTTGCCATCTTCATCGAGCAGCGTTTGAACTGGTTTTCCCTTTTGGTGTTTGGTGGTGGGTGGTGACTGGCCGGTCCAGTTGTCAAGTCCAAGAGACCGTAGGTATAATAAAGCTTTCAGACCTGTCACGTAGTCATCGATGAGAGTGAAATCTTGGTTTTGGACTGCGCTGCAAATCTGGTAAATAATTGTGACTACTAAATCATGATTATGTCTTGATTGTTTGGATATAAATAGTATTTAAGGTCATAATTATATGAGTTTACACACATGCAGTGGCATTTAAAACTGTAATCTTCGGTTTGGTTAAAATTATTTGTATATTATATATATGAGAATTACACACACGGTCGTTCGTCCACAAAGTGGGTAACTGAATATTCGAGTTATTTGGTGAGAAATAACTGGTAAATAAACTTTGAAAAATGAACTTTATACATAAATACACCTCGATTCAAAGAACCAAAAATTATAAAACCATTATCCTTAGTGGAAATCGAACCCGCGAATTCCGAAGCTAAAAGCTAAGGTCACATCCACCTGGACAATCGGCCAGTCATATATAAAACTCATTCAAACTTCATTGTCAGGTTTCAATGCTTGCCCTGAAAACTATGCGACCAAATCATATACCTGTACAACCGGCGCACCGCACATGATGAATTGTAAAGCGGAGTCAGCAGAGTCGATCCCACCGATGCCCAGCACTGGGAAGCCGGGCAATTTGTTACCGATAGCCGAGACGGCTCGTAAGCCCATAGGACGTGTCGCGTTGCCCGAAACTCCTCCATACGTTGTACTTTTCTCACATCCTGTAATACATAGTGATGAAATTGAGAATCATACCAGACTAACATATATGACAAAACAAATTCTGGTTTTTACTTAGGGAAATAGTACATAACTCGTACATGTATCGTACTAACTTGCACATAAATTAGAGTAGAAACATTTAAGTTGGCGCAAACAAAGTCGCGACTACGGCTTACATGATAATACTAGAGGTACCCGCATCTTCGTTACCCTCAATAATGAAATATGTGTTGTTTTCCCAGTTCCAGAAAGAAAAGCAGGATTTTTTATCTATATTTCGTATTTTGCTGTAGTTCTTTAATTGTGCCAAATTTTATCAGTATTTGTCCAGTGGATTAAGCGCAAAAGCGTAATAAATACAATGATAGAACGACAGACCCTCGCATTTATGCTATCAGTATGGATCCAAGGTAAAAAGATCTCTTACCAACTTTCGGCCAGGGTGTAGCATCTGGCCTGACTGACATCAAACCCGATACCGTGTTGATTGCAGACACTCCACTTGCTCCGCCTGCATTTTTGATAACTTAAATAATTACATCTTGTGAAGAAATATAAAGTATTGATTTATTCAACAACAAAATTGATGTACATGCTATTTGTGAAATAAAAGTAGGTCAAGATGTTCTGATTAAATAGGTAAAATCATTTCATTTCAATTAGCTCAAAGCGACCTATTTTCATACCTTCATATGCCGCTATAGCTATGCTGACGATGTCAGTGATATTTGGAGTCAATTTGACGAAGAAGGGAATCTTTACGGCATTGCGAACCCACTGTGATATCCCCTTCACCAATACAGGATCCTATGTAATAAAATGGTAATGGTCATTTATTTATTTATTTATTTCTTTATTGTATAAACAAAAGGCGGACTTATCCCTAAAAGGGATCTCTACCAGCCAACCTATGAGTAACAGAAAGAAAATGAAAAGAAAAAAAAATGGATGATGGAAAAAAAGGAAGGAAGAAAAAGAAAAATAACGAAACACTATACATAGATTAAAGTTGAAAAATGAATGAATAAAATAATAGATAACAGTGATTATTTCAATTTTTTCATCATCAAGACATCTGTATCTAAGCCGTTATCTTTTGAGGCTTTATTTCAATAATCAGTAGAAAACTGTTGGTATTTTAGTTTATTATCTGTACAAAAAGTAATGCATTTATTTTTCTATTGATGGCCACACTAAAATTAAGCTTATAAAAGCAGCGTGCGCCATTTTTAGTTCTCTTACTTCGCTTACCGCTGTGCTAGGAGAAGAACACGTAACTGTCTATGGTAAGAATTATTTTATTAATTATTCTTCGACTGTATAATTTAAATGTGTGTTTTATTTTATTGTGTTTTGCTCTGCAAAATCCCATTTTCGTTTAAAACTTTTTTTTCGTAGGCCGAACCGCATCACAATGACCGTTTACTCATCGTCTAGACTATTCAGTGCTATGTGAATGGTGTAAATAGTTATAACAACAAAAGCTGACATAAGTGCAAACTCAGGAAGTCGACAAGCATTTATTCTTTTGTCATACCATCTATATCTATACTACTAATATAAAAAGCTGAAGAGTTTGGTTGATTGTTTGATTGATTGATTGATTGATTGTTTCAACGCGCTACTCTCAGGAACTATTGGACCGATTAGAAAAATTCTTTGAGTGTAAGATAGTCTATTTATCGAGAAAAGCTATAGACTATACAACATCACGCAGAGGAGCAGCAATAAACAATATTGCGGAAACGTTAAAATTTAAAGCTTTCCTTGCGTGCGCTAAGTAAACGGTGAAAGTTATTCATAAACTCATTCGTAAACTCATGTTCTACAAAACTGTTCCGCTCTAAAAGTTATACATAAAAGTCCGCGACAGCATATGTCTAGCTTTTACGGTTAACACACTTTAACCGTAATTTATATAAGCATTACGGTTTACTCAAATAATATGACTGCAGTCCACGCCAGCGAAGGTGTCACTAAATCTAAAATCAGTCAATTTATTTTTATCATATATAACACATACCTGGCCACAAGCAAGCCCCATTCCAGACTCGCCCATGCCGTGAGGACACGAAAGGTTGAGCTCCAAGGCATCAGCTCCAGATGCTTCCGCCCTTTGCGCCAGCCCTGTCCAATCGGCTTCGTTGTATGAGCACATTATCGATGCTATAACCACCTGAATCATAACCGTATAATAAAATTCAACATAGGTATATACACGGCATAGCTTGAGGAATAAATGTGTTACATCTACTCAGCGTTTGCTGCTTTCCCAGACTCTACTCGACACTTGAGGTGCCATGTTCCATGCCTGGGAAAGAAACTTCGCGCCACCTCGCCTTTCCCTACCTAACTTCGGTGGGAACGGACACTATTAGTATTTAAGATTTTAGCATAGTACATAGTACAAGAATAATTATGATTAATTTACTGTAAATAAATATATTTAATTGAACTAAACAAACTGAGTTTGTGTACCGAACAGTCGCCACCCATAATATAATTAATGCTAACCAAGAATCTGTAGACCATCAGAATCACTGAAAAGGGAAATATAACACAAATCTAAATTGGTAATTGACGGCACTAAAGTTAAAATCAGCATCTTGGAATTCCAAAATATCGGATAGCAACTTCCACTAAAAAGAAGCACGGTAATAACTCTATTAGAAACAAAGATGACTATAGACAGATCACAAGGTAACGTGAATTTATGCGACACAATTTTCAAGGAACTTAAGTGAAGAGTCCCAATACAACAGTATTTCGGATTATAATGGCCTTGTTGCGACAGCGTATGACCATATTCTTCCATTTAATATTTTCATTGTTTATCAGCAATAACTGAGTGAGTGACTAAAATTTTGATATTTTTTTGGACAATCTTGTAGAAATCAATTTTTCTTTCGCGCTTCTTGTTATTAAAACACCATGAACATCATTAACCTTTAGTCAAGTATTAATTTTAATTAGAGGAGATCACATAGCAGACTTCCCATGTGTAAACGAATATTTATGTTCTAACTAGCTGTGCCAGCGGCTTCGCCCGCGTGGAAATCAAAGTGGCACAAATTTTTTCTTGAATTCAAATTTTAAACATAAAAGTAGTTATGTGAATTAACCACGGCAGATAGAGACATGCTATCCTGGACTTTTTTGTAGCATTTTTATAGATCTACAATTCTCTAGTACATTACTTTAGCGTATCTCTGCTGGTTTACGCAGCGCACGCGACTAAAGCTCCCAGCAAGCAAGTTTTTTAACAACTGCTCGATCTCTTCAACACGATTTACATAATACCGATATGTAGTATTTACCTAAACCATTCGGAAGTATTTCACTATCTTTTGGTGAAAATCGTACAAAAATCCGTTCAGTAGATTTCGAGAAAATCGATTACATACAGACAGACAGGCTTTTGGGACTTTGTTTTATAATAAATATAGTTATGAGTCTTAGCTGTGTTTACCAAACATTACTCTATTACGAACTGTCAAGTCTAACGTGGGCTTATACCCCAAACCCCAAACCTTAGAAATGATTGGAAAATTTTCTATACTTTTCATATTTTTGTTAATTTAATAAATCTTACCTTATTAGGGAAATCACGTTTCAGCTCCGTTATACTCTGACACCAGTACTCCTCGCACTTCTCCGAAATAAGCTCTATATTCAGAAAAGACCCTTGTCCTGGGCCGAAGTTTTCCCCTGAAGTCACACCACGGACTATACGTGGGGACACGTTTGTTACCAGGTCCTATAAGATTTACATAAAACAAGAACAATATTATGATTTATAGAAGCAGGCCTTACTTTGCGGAATTCCATATTACAAGCAATATAACAGAACTAACTACTTTGCTATAATCCGCACGGGTTAAGTGAATGCATGCAAAGCCAATGTGTATGAAGCAGGCAAAATCTACCCACCTTATACATGCAGGACCAGCCACCACATGCACCCCAAGGCGCAATTCACCAGCAACAATGCACACAAAAGCAGCACACACACCCACCACCACAATCTCGACGATCGTTTCGCCCCGAAACTGCAGTACAGTATCGTAGGCAGTACGATTTTTGTCATGGAGCCTATCCTCCTGATGATGCTTCGGTTTCGGGGCGAAACGACCGTCGAGATTGTGGTGGTGGGTGTGTGTGCTGCTTTTGTGTGCGTTGTTGCTGGTGAATTGCGCCTTGGGGTGCATGTGGTGGCTGGTCCTGCATGTATAAGGTACGTAGATTTTGCCTGCTTCATACACATTAGCTTTGCATGCATTCACTTAACCCGTGCGGATTATAGCAAAGTAGTTAGTTCTGTTATATTGCTTGTAAGAACAATATTAATATCACTCATCTCTTCTTATTTACCCTATTGTAATAAGAATTCAAAGAATATGATAGCTTTTTTACAGTTTCTAAGGACGCAACTTAAACCAGGGAAAGTATACGATGGTAACCCAGCTGTTTCTTTGAAAACAAGAAGTTGATATTTACGTTCACCTAAATAATGTACGTTTCTTTTATCTACAGAATTTATTAATTTAATTTATTGATATTGTTAAAATTAAAAATAAAATAGCAATTTGTCAAAGATTAAAGAGTTTTCAATATTATAAAACTATAACCAATATTTAGAGTTGCCATAATCCTGATACTAGGAAACTAATATACCGATTGACGGTAAATTTATAACTAAATATTTAAACTATGTAAATCCGCCGTGTGGTATCCGGCTGAGTAGAATAGACCACCCTCTTTCTTACCGAGGTGTCGTAAAAGGCGACTAAGGTAAGTTGACGTCAGGCAGGCGGCCGGTCGTAAAATACGTAGCCAAGTTATTTGACAACATGTTTGTAACATGTTGTCTCGCTTAGAGTAGGATAAGGGCAGGAGGATGATGATTTAAACTAAGTAAATGTAAATATTTTAACTCACAATGAGTGGATAAAAGTTATCAAACTTTAAAATACACAAAAGAGCTGTTTGCGTTTAAAGAAAATATGAGTATGGGCGTATCATAGAAAATAAGATTCCAATAAAACACGAGCTTACCTTATCGAGACCAAATGTCTTTGTGACAGCAAAGCCCCAGCCTTGTTCGAAAGCACGACGAATCATGGCCGAACTGGTGGTGGGAGGAGCACTAGCCAAACCGAAAGGATTCTCAAAATTTATGCCGCAGACTTCCACTGAGAGATCTACGTCGTCTATGGGACAGTGGAACTTTGGCAATTCCACTGGAGAGCTAAATGGAATGCCCTGAAAGACGAAACCTATTCAAAAAAATAATTTTTCAAATAGATGTATTTAAATACTTGTGGTACCGTCTTATAACACTAAACTGTCAGGGAAAAACGGTTTTTCATTCTGTAGTCCGGTATATAAGCTTCAATCTTACAAAATTTAAACAATATTTAACAAAATTTTATCGACATTATACATCAATAAACAGACACACAAAAAGACAGACAGACTTTGACATATATAATAGTATATAACCGATATCGATGACGTACATACTAAAATCATATTGCACCCCTGTTGGGCGTGGGCCCTGCGTTGAGAAGGCTTAGACTAAAGACCAAAGTAGTGAGAACAAAAGTACGCCAAGATAATTCAAATTCAAATTCAAAATATTCTTTATTCAAGTAAACTTGTAAACAAGTGCTTTTGAATCGTCAACATTAACAGCTGGTTCGGAAAGCTGTTCCTACAGAGAAGAACCAGCAAGAAACTCGGCGGTTGCTCTTTTCAAACAATAATTCTTATCACTAGTTACATATAGTTATTAATGTCTTGTACAGGGTTGAAGAGACGCTATATCCACGCATTCTTGTCGTATAGGTAATCTTCAATAGTATAATAGGCTTTCTGAATTAGCCTTTTTTTAATAGTATTTTTGAACTGCTCTAATGGTAATGTACATTGTGGAATTTTATTATAGACTCTTATACCCAAACCCAAAAACGAATTACGAACTTTTGCAAGGCGCAAAGCAGGAACCACAAGCTTATGTCGGTTCCTACTTTGTCTATTATATACGTCGCCAATCCTTTTATAATTATTTATATTCATATGTACAAAAATTAAATTACTAAAGATATACTGTGAAGCCAATGTAAGAATACCTGTTTACTTGAACTTCTCTCGCAGGGAATCGAATAGTAGCACACTTCATAGTACTCTAAATAGGAAAAAATGTTATATAAGCTTACTTGTAAATAGCAATGCATATACCAAGCTGCCGCTTTGCCATCGTTTACGGACTCCACAGTAGTTTCAGCGACTCCCGCTAAATCACCACCAACGAACACTTTCGGGTTACTAACACTCTGCATGGTTGAACTATCCACTTCCGGTAACCCCCAACGATTAAGTTTCACATCTGACATTGCTTCTTTTACTGAAATAGTAAAATCATGTTAAATCCGCCTTTAAGGACCATATAAAATTTATGTATTTTGAAATTAAGGTTACATTTCATTGATAAATACATTTTTATTACATCATCATTCTCCTGCCCTTATCCCACTCCAAGTGGGGGTCGGCACAACATGTTACAAACATGTCATATGATTTAGCTACGTTTTTTACGACCGGCCGCCTACCTGACCTCAACTTACCTTAGTCGTCTTTTACGACACCTCGGTAAGAAATGAGGGTGGTCTATTCCAAGCAGCCGGATACCACACGGTAAAATACATTTTTATTACAATATAAATATCAATCTTGCAATTAAAATTTATTTATTAGAATATACTGATAAAAAATGACATTTTTGTAACAATGAAGTTATTAAACTCTGCAATCGTTATGTGGACTCTTCAATTATACATGAATTTCATTGGTTAGTAGGAATTTATTATGATATTTGTTCATAGTATTATAACACTCACCATCGCAATCATAAAGTCCTGAACCGAACGCCGAAATGATGAAATTAGCTTTCAGCTGTAAAATTTGATCGGGGTCTTCTACCCATTCACCGTCATCTAATTGTTCGGTTCGACACATTTTTAAAGCAACAATCTGAAATACATAAAACAGATTGGCTGCTGACAAACAAATATTTTACAAAAGCAACAATAAAATTATTTTGCTATAATCCGCGATACAGTAAATAGAATATATAGTGTTAAATGTATAGTGGACTATCCGTATTTTCATACCCGACCCAGGATTCGTAAAAACACATGCACGAACCTCCACCACTTCCACCACAATACACAAGAACTATCACAAACTCAACAATGGCTTTCCCCACAACCGAAGCATCATCAGGAGATAGACTCCAAGACAAAATCGCAAAGCGCTTTGCGATGGTATGAAAATACAGATAGTCCACTATACATTTACCATTATATGTATTTTCTATTTACTTTATCGCGGATGATAACAAAATAATTTTATCATTACTTTTGTATTATGGATCTCCGCGAAGTAACGCCTAGTTCTATAAATTACAAATATTTTAGTTAAAATCACGAGAACGGTTAGTTTATTACTGCTGTTACTTTTAATTTTTATTGTTAATTATGTACGGATTATTTTTAATTGTTTCTCAACATTACCATCTATACTACCTGTTTATAAAATAGTCATAAGACCTGATTTTATGGACCAGAATGTTGGACAATGAAAAGAAACGGATAAAAGAAGAGTGCATTCCATTGAAATGTGGTGTGACAAGACTGGATAAAATACGAAATGAATATAGTTAATAATTTAAATATATATAATTGTCTCACATCGTAGGTTAGCTGGTACAGATCTCTGTCAAAGGGATAAGTTGACCGTTGTACTCTGTTTTTTATTGATAATGTTTTTCTTACGTTTTTTTTACATAAACAAATAAATAAATAAAATAAATACTGGGTCTGAAAGTTGCGTTCATTATAGAAAAGATGAGAAGTCCAAGATTAAAACGGCATGGACATTGAGAAGGGATGAAAATCATGTCACAAAACAAGTCTTAAATAAGAATGTGGATGGATATGTAGATATGGGAGGTCTAAAAAGAGCTGGTTGTATTGTGCGAAGTATGACATGCATATAAAAGAAGTAGCGCCAGAGCCGACAAATGTTGGGAGGGGATGGAAGAGAAAACCACGTGTCGACCCTACATAGAGTGGGATAAGGGCAGGAGAAAGATGACTTTCTTTTCTTGTTCAACCGATGGACGTCAATTGCAAAATATAGTTCTCCGCCGCTTAGATTCAGCTAATCCCTGTGAACTTTTGTGATCATCGGTCAACCTGGCGTGGACAATAAACTGGAAAATTAACGATGAATTTTCCGGTTTATGGTCGCTACTTTAACACCTTAAGACTCCTACGTCCATTGGTTTTTCGTATAATATTCCCTGTAATATACCATTTCATTTTCACTACATGTCTATCCTTAAAAATGTTTTATTATATTTATTTTTTTGGTCTTGTAAAGTCTATACAAAATCTACCAATTATAAACATTTTTAAATTTAAACTATCGTTAGTAGTAATTATAGTTAATATAGATACCGGCTATACTCACGTCTAATTTTATCGGATTAGCCGGACCAGTTTCGAACCCGTCCCGGGCATTTATTCATGAGCTCTTTACACGGATATAGTTCCTTAGACATGAGTATAGCCGGTATCTATATTAACTATAATTATAAACATTATACACAAAATAAAATACTGGTATTTAAGTCATCATCATCATCCTGCCCTTATCCCACTCTAAGTGGGGTTGGCGCAACATGTTACAAACGTGTTGTCATATGATTTGGCTACGTATTTTACGACCGACCGCCTGTCTGACGTCAACTTACCTTAGTCGCCTCTTACGACACCTCGGTAAGAAATGAGGGTGGTCTATTCTATGCAGCCGGATACCACACGGCACAAAACACTGTCATTTAAGTAAGTAAATGATATGAAGATGTACAATAACTTTTTACTACAATTGAGTTATGTTAATAAAGTACCTTTCCATCGCGTACTACAACTTCTTGAGGAGACATAAACGGTATGAACTCGCATTTCTCTTCTTTAGCTAGGTCCACCTAAAATGTATTATATTTTTAATACCTTAAATAATGAGTATAACACATTCTACTAATAGAAAAAAAAGTTTATTGTATACGTGTACAAGATCCTTACCAAAGGCTGGCAAAGCTAGAACCATTGGCTGTTGAATTTTATGAAGTTAAGTACTTAATCCACATTCATATGTAAATATAAATGTCTTAACAGTGCGAAAAAAATCTATAAGAAGTACTGTTAATTCAAATACACATTTAAAGCCTACCTTATACTAAAGATATCTTTTACTTTATGATATAAATCTTGGGATATTAAGAATGGTATATTAAACTTACTATCAGATGATTATAAGGTTGTCTAGTGTCCTTTATTTTCCCTTAACAATCTTCTAGAATATCGACCAGTTTTGATCGAACTACTTGAACATTGATATCGGAACAGTAAAATGAATTCTACTTAAGCGTAAAACACAGGAAAAGTTAAAGAGTATAAAAAGGCACAAGACTCACTTCTTCAGGCACCGCTCTGATATTAGTGAAGCCTTTACGGAATACCACATAAACCCGTCTTGCTCCACAACGCAAAGCTGATGTAGCGCAGTCAAAGGCAGTGTCCCCAGCACCCAGTACTATTACATTGCCGTATAACTCAGGTAAAACAGTCTTACAGGCACACATTCCTGCAAAACAAAGTTCAGTCTTAAAGGAAAACGTAGAAAAAAGCGCGAATTGCTATCGGTAGCGGTTGCAAAACTCCTATCGACTTAACCCTATATATCACTTCCATACAACATAGTGACCGGACCTTTGAGATCAAAGAGGACGATAATATTTCCTTCTGAAGGTATATTATTAAAACTTGTATAGGGATAGCGTGTAATTTAGAACATATATAACTTTTATGTCTTTATTCTAAACTTGATGTGCTAGCCGTTACGCTCGCGTGGAAAATCAGGTGTTACAAAAAAATTCCACATTGAAATTTTGAACATAAAAGTAGTTATTTGTGATTTAACCGTAAGAGATAGAAACAGTTTTTTTTTTTTTTTTTTTTTTTTTTTTTTTTTTTTTTTTTTTTTTTTTTTTTTTTTTTTTTTTTTTTCGTGGGTAGGTGATTAAAAGTAAACACGCGTTTTTAAGAGCTCTTACTTTTTTATTAAATTTAATTAATTTTATTACCTAATTACACATGTGTTAAGTGTTATTGTACATACCAGCTGAATTTCCTATCTTACAATCCATAATTTGCTATATTGAAATTGAAGCACTGTCACTGATAAGTATTTAGTGGTTGCAATATGGACTCCATACAAAATTCAATTCAAGCTTTAACAGAGCACTTCAACTCCCAGATGGCTGAATTCCAGAAAAGTTTACAAAACAATATTCCTGCTACAAGCCCCACATCAAACATAGCAGCACAGTTTAGTTCTTTTCGAGTCTTTGTATTGTCTGCACTTGAAGGCCTGCAGCAGCAAGTAGAACTCCTTACAAGGCAAGTCGACGGTTTGGAGATGCACCGAAGAAAGAAAATCTTATTGGTTCATGGTATTCCAGAAGAAAGGAATGAGAATACTGCTGATGTTGCTTGTACTTGGCTTTCTAAAACCCTAAAGCTTCCTGATTTACAAGATGTCTGCATCAGCCGAAGCCATCGGCTCGGTCATCCCAAAGGAGATAAACCCCGGGCTATACTGCTAAAGTTTCATGATCTAGCTCTAAGAAACACAGTCTGGTTTTCTAAGTCCTCTCTAAAAAATACTGGTGTTACGTTATCCGAATTCTTAACCAGAAGTAGACATGAAGCCTTCATGGCTGCTAGACAAAGATTCGGAATTGGCAAATGCTGGACGAGGGATGGATCCGTAGTTGTGGTGGGTCCTGATGGTAAGCGTCATCGTATATTTACTACATCGGAGGTAAATTCTTTACAGTTAGCTAATGTACCCCAGGTGCCCGCTACCACTGTTGCCTCCAGTTCCAGTACTACTGTTCCAAAAGTGGCGAAAGCTTCGCTACCATATCGTTCCAGAAGGATTGTTAAGCGATAAAGCTAGTGTTATTACGACTTTTCTGCGCTCACAATTGTCATTAATGCAGCTTCACCATATTTTAGTGTTGCAATTATATTTTTATTTGTATTCCTCTTCATTTTAATTAGTTGTTAATAGTATACTTAGTCTATAATTATGTAGCTGTATTTCATTAATTATTCCTAGTTGAAGGTACTTTAATGTTTGTATGTATATATTTGTTAATTTTTGAATGCAACCTTCCTTTTATTTTATATTTTACAAAATATTTGTGCCGATATGTAAACAAACGTAATGTCCTTTTGACAGTTGTCAGAGACAAATAGCAAGTACGTTTGCAGTCCGTGTCTTTCCGTTACTTGAGTTTTAAACGTTGTTTCCATAGACTACTAACTAAAATATTTTCTTTAGTTTATGTAAATTTTGGTTGTTGTAGATTTTAGATAATATAATATAATGCTTAAGGAAAGACTCTTTATTTTTATAAAGCAATCTCGTGTTTTAAGGCTGGCATATGTACGATAGTTGTATATAGAGATACCTAAGGTAATTAAGAATTAGCTCATTAATTATTTATTTTATTATATTATATATTTATTATTATCTTTTAATATATTTATATATTTTAGTATTTATATAATACATTTTATTTTTAATATTATATTTTAAACTATGTGTTCAAACAAAGACAATCTAGGTGACTCAATCTCATCAACCTCCTCCCCAAATGGGTTGAGCAGTGACGGCAGTTTTCTCAGTCTTCCCTCGCTTAGTGAAAATCTTAACTCATATTTCTCAGATGTACTGAAAAATTTCAATATCATTCACATTAATGCCCAGAGTATTCCAGCACATTATCTTGATATGGTGTCAAGTTTTGATAACAATAACATCCACGCAATTCTTGTGTCAGAAACTTGGCTAAAGCCTTGTTTACCTTCATCAACATACTCGCTCCCAGGTTTCAATTTGATCCGAAACGATCGTAACAACCGTACTGGTGGCGGTGTGGCAATTTACCTCCGCTCTCATATCCCGTACTCAATAGTAAGTTTGTCTGAGCCCAACACTAGTAATAACCCAGAGTATCTATTTATTGAGATCATGTTTGGACTTACGAAGGTTCTATTGGGAGTATATTACAGTCCTAATCGTACGGTTGATTACTTTACGTCTTTTGAAATTCTTTTAGAACAACTTACACCAACCTATGAACACACTTTAATAATGGGTGACTTCAATACTTGTCTCCTCAAGGATGACTATCGTTCAACTTGTCTAAAGTCAGTAGTTGATGGAGCAAACATGCATATACTCCCTCTCGTTGCAACTCACACTTTTCCAAATTCTTTGCCATCTCTTCTAGATTTAATTTTTGTTTCATCAATTGATCATGTTGAGAAACATGGTCAATGCGCTGCCGCAGCTTTCTCTTACCATGATCTTTTATATCTATCATACAAGCTTAAGCCACCCAAAGCTAAATCAAGAATCCTTCTCCAGCGTAACTTTGGTGCCATGGATTTAATTAAACTTCAAGAAGATGCCACCAAAATCGATTGGTCTGCTGTCTTGAATGCAGCTACTGCTGATGAACAGGTTGATATCTTTAACACGATGTTAAAACAGCTGTATGACATCCATGCTCCAGTTCGACCAGTCCGTATTAAGCACCTCCCAGCACCTTGGCTTACTGCGGATATTCGTAAATTACAGGAACGAAAAAATGCAGCTAGAGTTAAATATCAACGAAACCCCAGTGACGATAATAGAGAGTTATATTTGAAAGCCCGTAATCGCTGTAACAGAGAATGTAGAGATAAACAACGACGCCATATTCATAAAGCTGTTGTCGAGGAAAACGATCCTTCTAAGGTCTGGAAATTCCTCAAATCTATAGGAGTCGGTAAGGCACGTGAAAACGTTACATCAAACTATCTAAATTTGAGCCAGCTTAATGAGCATTTCTCTTCATCTGTTACAATGGACAGTAACATTAAGTTAAATACAATAAATCAACTTTCAGCCTTATCTCCTCCTGATGTTCCGAATTTTTTCATTAATCAATTTACTTGTTGTGATGTTAAGAAAAACATTTTATCTGTTAATTCAAATGCAGTCGGTTCTGATAGCATTAGTCGTAACATGATCATTCCCATCCTTGATATCCTTACACCCGTCATTACGGCTATTTTCAATTATTCCATTCTTACTGAATCCTTTCCATCGGCCTGGAAAGACGCTCAGGTCATCCCTCTCCCTAAAAAAAACAATCCTTCCACTTTTGCCGACTACCGTCCAATATCCATACTCCCTTTCCTTTCTAAAGTATTTGAAAGATTAGTGCATCATCAACTCAGCCTTTTCCTTTCTCAACACAATCTTTTGAGTCCAATGCAATCTGGTTTCCGGCCTGGTCATAGTACGACTACTGCTTTAGTAAAAATAACCGATGATATCAGATCAGGCATGGATAATCGGAAAGTTACGGTGTTGACATTATTGGATTTCAGTAATGCTTTCGGCACTGTAGATTTTGATATCCTGCTTGCTATTCTATGCTCTCTTAACATATCTCCAAAAGTTATTGATTGGTTTCGTTCCTACTTGTATGGACGTCGGCAGCGTGTACGTGTACAAGATTCGTACTCGAAATGGTCAATGATCACTGCTGGCGTTCCACAAGGTGGCGTGTTGTCTCCTCTCCTTTTTTCAATTTTTATCAATTCTATTTGTAATTCCATCACTTCTCTCTACCATCTCTATGCAGATGACTTACAAATTTACTCTCTATGTAAATTATCAGATTTACCTTACACAATCGGTACTGTTAATGAAAACCTTCAACGTATTGCACTGTGGAGTAAGAATTTTGGACTACAAGTAAATCCTGAAAAAACTAAAGTTATAGTAATGGGCAGTCCAAAATTAATGTCACATGTGGATTTGGCTGTCCTCCCTCCGGTAATTTTTAACGGCGTTCACTTACCATTTAATGATACTGTAAGAAATCTTGGTATTATTTTTGATCGGTTTTTATCGTGGGCACCGCAATTGAACGAAGTCAGTAAGAAAATCTTTAGAGCCGTGGCATCTCTTCGCAGATTGCGTAATTTTCTACCCATACCTACCAAAGTTGCGCTGGCTCAGTCTCTCCTTTTACCGGTTCTTGATTATGCTGACTCATGTTATCTAGATATTACAGAGGAGCAAATTAATAAGCTTGAGCGCCTCCAAAATCTTTGTATTAGGTTCATATTCGGGCTACGTAAGTATGACCACATTTCCGAGTTTCGCAATAAGCTCAAGTGGCTCCCAATTCGCCTTCGCAGGAATACTCATATTCTTCATCTTCTTTACCGTGTACTGTTCGACCCTAACACCCCTCCTTATCTGAAAGAGCGTTTTGTTTTCATTCGTGACACCCATAGTCGCTCCCGTCGCTCGGACGTGAATTTGCGTATAAAAATTCCTTCGCACTCCTCTTCCTTTTTTTCCAAATCTTTTACCATCCAGGCTATTATTTTGTGGAATTCCCTTCCCCTTAGCATAAAAAAGTCTAAGTCACTTGCAATATTTAAAAATCAAATAAAAGATCATTTTTTAAAAATGGTTGTGTGACTTATTAGCTTGTCCCTTGTTTGTCGTTTGACATCTATATATTATGTATCAGGTATTTGTGTATATATATATATATATATATATATGTATATATTTATATATGTTATAGTATATTATATTATTTAGTATATAATCTTATAAATCTCATTATAAATCTCATAATAATTATTTAATTTGCCTTGCCTATTATGTTTTATTTTTATTCTTGGTTTTATCATTAAGGTTGCCTGGAAGAGATCGCTGGCTTAGCGATAAGGCCGCCATTTGTACCTTTAAATTGACGTTTGGTTCAATGTGCTTATATCTTTTTATATATAGGCTAAATTTTAATTTTATGTTTCTTTTGTTTGTTTTTTATATTATGTTTATGTGTGCAATAAAGAGTATTCTATTCTATTCTATTCTACCTTTTGGTAAAAACCGCACAAAAATCCGTTCAGTATATTTGGAGCAAATCGATCACATGCAGACAGAAAGCTATTAGAGACTTTGTTTTATATTAAGTATAGATAAAATGGTACTTAAACTAAACTTAAACTAGATAAATTAAAGATTCACGCGCAGGATCATTTAGACATATACGCAAATGTTTACCAGGGATGAGTAAATTTAAAGCAACAAATTGACTAAAGAGGTTGAATATATTTCAAAGATTTTAGTAAATGTTAAAGCATATTCTAATAGTATCATTATTTATTAAAGAATGACTGCGTTAAGACTAACGTTAATGTTGCAATGCATAGATTGTTTGGATCGCAATAATTATTCCTACCTTTTTTACTGCCATTAGAAACAAGTGATAGGAAATCTTTGCTAGTGTAAAAGCCCATGTCTGGTGTAAGGTCTTCGAAAATTGGTATAATCTTGGGCTCCGGGAGACCAATGCCAAGAAAAACTGCATCGTTGCCATCTTGAAGGAGTCCCTAAAATAGTTACTTTATTTAGCCGATATAATAGTTCATCATCCTCCTGCCCTTATCCCACTCTAAGTGGGATCGGCACAACATGTTACAAACACGTTGTTACATGATTTGGCTACGTATTTTACGACCGGCCGCCTGCCTGACGTCAACTTACCTTAGTTTCCTTTTACGACACCTTGGTAAGAAATCAGGGTGGTCTATTCTATGCAGCCGGATACCACACGGCACATATCTTAGTCGCCTCTTACGACACCTCGGTAAGAAAGGAGGGTGGTCTATTATATTCTGCCGGATACCACACGGCTATTAGTCGATATAATAGTTATTTTATATAATTCGATCTTCCATATACTTTAAAGTTGAACATGTTAGGAATTATATATGCGTTACGAGCAATTTTTTGCAATCACGTACAGGTGGACTGCCTATTTAAGCCTCACCAGAGAAATATAGAAGAATACCAATGGGCTAACCTTCGGTAATCGGAAAGTGACAAAAAGGAGAATTTTGCTATAAATATACTGACAGAGTTCCAAATTGGTTAAGTTAATTTATTATACTTGTCTATATCATAGAAATATGTACTCACATCGATAGTTAGGTCCTTTGTAGAAAGTTTTCTGCCAGTAATGAATTTGACGCCAAGGTCTTTTATCAGATCTATTTCATACTGCACAACGTCATACGGTAAACGATATTGAGGAATTTCGGAGGAGCTGAAAATTCATTAGACTTGATTATTTAAACATGTCTTAAATCTCAGTCTAACTGAATAGGAACTCGCAAAAAAAGATCGATTACACAAAAAAATGATACTTGTATGGAAATAAAAAATTTGATCTGTTGAATAAGAACTAAGTAAGTCGACTTAGGTTTGTTTCGATGATGTTCTCTAAGATGAATTCGTATAGATCCCAACAAAATCTTACTGAAATTGACACATGCTTGCAAACATTTGACTACGATATTAGTTTTAAATCGTAAAGCTTCAAGACATTGTATGTCGTTGAAAAATCTTTAAAAATTGTTACAATATGGAGAACACCGATTCTTATTAAATTAATTTACAGATCCAATTACCTTAGACCTCCAAGATAGTTTTCCTTTTCGTAAACAGTGATATTCGTATAGCCGAGTCGAGCCAGAAAACAAGCACAGCTAAGACTGGCAGGTCCACCGCCAATCAGAGCGATCTTCTGATCTCCACCTTTAGGTAAGGGCTTCGTATAAGGGTCCAAAGTTTGCGGAATGCCCATTTTCATAAATATCTGTCAAAAGATTCGGACTGAGGACTTATCTATTTCGAATTCTAAATTAATTAACATCACAAACAGTTAGTATCCGCTAAGGTGTGGTATCCGGCTAAGTAGAATAGACCGCCCTCATTTCTTACTGAGGTGTCGAAAAAGGCGACTAAGGTAAGTTGACGTCAAACAGGCGGCCGGTCGTAAAATACGTAGCCAAATCATGTGACAACATGTTGTAATATGGCGGGCCGACCCCACTTAGTGGGATAAGGGCAGGAGGATGATGAGTAGTAGTCACGAAGATCAATAGTTGCTCATCGTCTAATTCATTAAAAAAAAATTTACGAACGTCAACTTTATGCGCGAAATGCTCTCATATATAAACACAATTATAAGTCGTTATGACAAATACACTTTTGGCAAAATTCATATGAATATTAAATATAATAAAATTAAATCATTAAAAACGCAGCGTCGGTAGATCCACTACAAAGTGGACTGACAACCTCAAAAAGGGCACGGCGAGCCACTGGATCCAAGTGGCACAAGATGGTGTAATATGCAGATCCATTAAGGAGACCTGTTTCGAGCAAGGAGGTCTATAATAGGTGTTCCGTAGAAAGAGAATACGTCATTTTAGCACAAACTACTTTTCTGTTTTTTGTTCTTAATTTGCTATTTTTCACCAAACATAAAGTGTTGTTAAAACAGAATAGTGCGCGACCGACAGTCAGTTCTCAGTTGACACTCGAGTGATGTGTTATGGCGGACACGCACGCAATTAACTATATCACATTAAAGTCGCGCAAAGCTTAAAATTGCCAACGCGCCTATGGAATTAACTATGAAAAGGGGATCCCGAAGAAGAAGTGATCTCGCAGAAGGGTGAGTTACACTTTATCTTCAAATTAATAACCTCCTTATTCAATTTACATTAGGTGACGATATATAATACTCACGTCAACAGCAAAATGCTGCAATCCGCCAATATTAATGGCACCTTCTTCACTGGCATGCAAATTGCAGCCACCAACGCATAAATCACTAGTGGGACAAACCATACCACACGTGAGACCCAGGGGATTATCTGACAAGATAGCTTTTGCCGCTCCATAGAAGTTCTGAAAGAAATTTGCAAAGAGTAAAAATTGATCTTTAGTATATAGAGAGGGAAGATTGGAAAAGGCAGAAAGAACGGATGTCATAGATCTCATAGAATTGTACGACATAAATTAGGATAAGTTTTATACTATACACTTGTCTTGTCTGTAAAAATAAGCATCAATCCGTCTAAATTTAAAAGATGACCACTATAACGATGCAGTATCAACAAACTTATAAACAAACACTATGTTAAGTAAAATTTGTAGAGTATTCGACTGTACAAATTTTGCTTTATTTTTGAGCTACAGATTTTAGAATCGTATAGGGTGTAAGATCTAACTCTTGTCTTTTTAAGATGAGCTGCCCTTTATTCAGAAGTGGGATAGTAACAGGCCTTAAACCACATTAAATCTAAATCGGTTTCTTTGGGCTGAGATTGGCAATCAATAGTCAAAGTTCATGCTTAGTATGCATGCAACATTGACCATTAATGCATAATCAAAATTTGAATACTTAATGCATGCAATTCTATGCTTATCATTATACTAGTCGCACCCGCGTCTTCATTGGCGTCAAATAAAACGTTGATATGACATTAATTATGAACTGGGTTTTTTTTCAGTTCCTGAAGGAATAGCATGGCTTTTAAACTTTTATTTCAGGAGTTATTTTGTTAGCCTGATATATAAGCTTTTATAGTACTAAATTTTACAATTTATCGGCTCATCGATTAAGCTGTGAAAGCATAACGAACTGAAAAGACGGCATTGATAATATAAATGTGGCTATAAAAATGCAACAAACCTTATTGGCAATGCTAGTGATAAAACTCTTGACATCTATCTGCGTTGGACAGGACTTTTGGCAAGGTGCATCTGCGCACTTGAGACATCTCGCAGCTTCCTTTAACGCACCACGTTCAGATAGAGTCGTGTGCTTGATATCATCGAAATTTTTCTCCAATGTAGGACACGACTGCGAACCGAAAATCGATCATTAACTAACAAATAATATAACAATATAGATAGCAAAATGAAGAAATTCTTTAAGCAAATATTTTTGCTTAAAGAATGTAATTGCGTCCATTCCTCATATCCAGTTGTCTCAATAGAGAGATATGAGGAATGGACGCAATTACTAGTGAAAGAAAATAGCTAAGTTAACTACCTATATATCTTATGCCTTATACCTATATACCTTATACTTATACCTATATCTTAATGCGCGTAAATTTTAGCACTCTTTTTTGTGAGATTGGATATTAACTGATATCTACTCAAGTTGTAGCACAATGCGTCTAGACTTTCTACTACACAGTCGATCTCAACAAGACCATAGTTAACTGATCTAAGCCGTATCGAGCTAAAGATATAGATACATACAGATAATTTTTAGAATTAGGCGTTACTTTGCGGAGATTCATAATACAAAAGTAATAATAAAATTACTTTGCTATAATCCGCGATACAGTAAATAGAAAATATATATAGTGTTTAATGTATAGTGGACTATCCGTATTTTCATACCCGATACGTGCAAGATTCGTAAAAACACATGCACAAACCTCCACCACTTCCACAATACACAATCACTACATACGTTCACTATCACAAACTCAACAATCGTTTCGCCCCCCAACCGAAGCATCATCAGGATAGACTCCACGACAAAATCGCAATGCTTTGCGATTGTTGAGTTTGTGATTAAACATTTATCACTATATATATTTTCTATTTACTGTATCGAGGATTATAGCAAAATAATTTTATTATTACTTTTACATACAGATAAATAAAAGGATGATAGATAAAATTTAAAAGTCCTGATACTTACACCACATTTTCTATCGGCATTCCTTTTCCAATGCTGTTTATTCTTCTTCGTCTGCGCTGATGGTACTAAGTTACTATACGGCTTGATTTTCGGATTTAATTTAAGTAAATTCTGGAATAATAAATTAAATATACGAAACAAATATTGAATTGTTAAAAAAAAGGTAATTTTTATATTTTATTAACTTCTTCGGTCGCCTGAAAGTAAAATTATATGACACGCATTGATAGCAAGTCACCTAATTTTAAATTGTTAGTGAAAATTGTTAGTTCACCATTTTATGAGGACAATTATTTCATAACTGACGTCCGTGCGGTATCCGGCTGAGTAGATTATACCACCCTCATTTCTTACCGAGGTGTCGCAAAAGGCGACTAAGGTAAGTTGACGTCGGGCAGGCGGCCGGTCGTCAAATACGTAGCCAAAGTATGTGACAGAATATTTGTCACATTTTGTGACGACCTTACATAGGAAATTTTTCTAACAGTACTAGGTAGGGTAATTATTTGTGAAAAAGTCGAGATTTGTAATCTTTTGATCGAAGTTTCATTTCTCCTATCGGCTAAAGTGCGGATGCGAATAAAAACTTAGAATGCACATTATTTATATACACTATATACTTATGTATTTTATTACTGCAAGTGAACACAATCAATCACAAAAGTTTATCTATATAATAAAAAATATATATACCAATCTTACCGTAATGCCTTTTGCTATTAATTTAATGCGTCTTAAAATTTGAAACTAATTAAGAAAAAAAAATGTTATCTTCGAGTATAAACTAAAGGTCTTTGATAATCTTTTTATGACGAGTTTCTGGTTGATAACGTATTATACAATGATAACTATTTATTGTTATCTATTACTGCATTACTTTGTCTCATAATAATATAGCTTACAACTAAGACACATATAAATTACGCAGATGTAGAGATGCAGTTTTTGCACTTAAGGCGCTGAACAGAGCCAAATAGGCTGACTTTAAACACGTTTTTAACAAAAGCTATAGCGATGACGATTAAAAGAAAAATATATGTTAATATACATCATATCTCAGAGAGAATGTAAGATTTCAAAACATGATTACGATACTTTTTTTCGATAAAAAAAATTGGTAAATAGACCTCTGATTTTTACTTTGATCGTAAATATCTCTAATATTTATCAACAAAAATTGATAAAATTAATAAGACTAATAAATCATTATAATATAAAGAGAATGTAAGATTTAAATTTTGAATTAATTAAGATATTTCATTCAAATTAAATATTTTTTAGAAAATAGCAAAACTGAAACGAGTCATCGTCTCGCTTCTCTTTTACATCTACGAATATAGACAGTGATCGCTGAGGCGCGCTGCTATACGGACGTGTGTCGCTAGCTGCCGCCTTTTGTGACTATTCCTTGTTGATGATATGTCTTTTTTTAGGTGTTTAGTTATAGTTTCAGCATACTTAGTTTTATAAGATTAATTAGACATAAGTTTTTTAAATATATTGTACAAAAAAAGTTTGGATAAAATAGTGTATACCTACAATGGGTGTTAAAAAATTAAGTTTGTCGCTACGCCGTCGCAGAAATTGTGGGCGTGGCTTATATGCCCGAATCTGAATTTACGCCAGCTCTGTTCAGCGCCTTAAGATTTGCAAATAACTTCTTATAGTTATCGCGCTGTAATGCTAGCAGTTATTGACAAGGCTGTGATAAACATTTTTTATCAACAAGCATAATCTCTTATATGACCCGTTTTAAAAATAGTGTCAAGAGTGTCAAAAACATATTTGGATATTATTTTTATACACAGTTTTGTTCATTTGTTTACTACGTAATTATTGCCTGGGTTATAGTTTTTCTGCAGTGATTATATAAAAATATGGCGCATTTTTTTTTAATCTCCATTAGAACTTTAAAATAAAAGCTAGCCATCTTACCATTTACCCAATCAGTAATAGTTCAGCAAAAATCTAGACATAGACTGAGCAAAAACAAACTAATTGCGCTCGAATTCAAAGTGCCTATAATTATAGTATAATCGTTTAAAGTTCAATGGAGGACAAATCAATTTTTTTTAATGTTTATTAAACGATTGCATATGCTACGCTTGCCTAGGCATCATGATATCTCTTTAAAAAAAAACTTTGAGACCGCGAAATAGGAATACAACTTGTTTAATCATGTGCGAGCATAAAGTAATCATTAATAGTAGCCCGTAATAGTGTGTCCGGCTATAATTGCATTAAATTATATATTACTATATAACTTAGTTTCTGTAAATTTCGTCAAGCTCCAACCATGGCAAAATACGTCAAGTCTTGACCCAATACGTCTTGCCAGTAGGACAACATGTTAAGTCCCAGGACAATATATTAAGACCTAGGTCAATATGTTAAGTTATAATCCTGACACTGTACGTTAAGTCCTGGCACAATACGGCAAGTCTAGACTTGCTTAGGCACGATACCTTAAGTTCTGGTCAATTCTTGAGACAATATTCAATTCCTGGTACTAAATATCGTGGCACAAAAACACGTCTTAGTTGCCAATAAATAAGGTACTAACTTATAGACGACGAATAACGAATTTTAACATTTTGTGACCATGAACAATACAACTTTGTATACACAAACAAACGCGACATCGTAAAATATATTGCCACACACTGACCTCGATATCCGGCAGTTCTCGACTCAACAAAACTTTAGACATCTTGCGTATATATTCTTTGATATTGGTTCGAAAATACTAAAATAGATTGGCACTTGATTAGTTTGTACGAGTGATTTGCGCAGACGCAGTGGACTGCTCACTGGCAGCGCTACACATACGACTGATTCACAAGACACAAAGCTACATCATGATTAACACAATATCAGTACTGTATCCATTATAACATGAGCTCCTTCTATTTTGCTGAATCGCTTTGATTACGGATTTACGATCTTTTAAATAAATTGCACACACACATTGATCTTAATGTAAACTATCGTTCTTAGAGATATGAATAAATCTATACTTATTATAAAACAAAGTCCAAAAAAGCTGCATGTAATCAATTTTCTCGAAATCTTTCGGAAGACTTAGGTTAATAGTACATTACATTACATTACGTAAAATGTCTTCAAAAGATCACCCATTTGTGAAGCCTGCTGGGAGCCTTAGCCGCGTTCGCCGCGTAAACTTAACATTTACACTTAAGTAATGTACTAGAGAATTGTAGATCTACAAAAAAGTCTGCGACAGCATGTCTCCATCCCTTATGGTTAACTCAATAACCACTTTTATCCGCAGGCACAACTAATTTGTTTATACGAACAGATTTGGCCCTACCAAGGAAAAAATCTCGTTTCATACTTTCATATGGTATATATTGTATTAAAATCTAAAGAGGTTTTTAAAACATCCATCATCCGCTTGCCCTTATCCCACCCTAAGTGGGATCGGCACAACATGTTACAAACATGGTGTCACATGATTCGGCTACGTATTTTACGACCGGCTGCCTGCCAGACGTCAACATACCTTAGTCGTATTTTACAACACCTCGGTAAGAAATGAGGGTGGCCTATTCTACTTAGCCGGATATCACAAGTCATTGATATTTATAGAACTTATACCTAATCATTTAGGAATAAAGAGAATAGGAGTCAGTCGTTTTTTCGTTGACCATGGCCGATACTCTTATCTATCGGTTTGATAAATTGGGTCAATTATAGATTTACTGGTTTGAATGCTAAAATTTGGTTCACAATCAAATAAAACCAAACGATAAGATTCTGTTGGATGTGTTAAAATGGGTTACTGATATACCTTCTCGAGTAAACTGTATCTGGCTAAAATCCTTTACAATCCGATAAGACTGTGATCAAGTATCAATTATAAAACAATATAGGTACTGCGGTAGAAATAATTATGCTCTTTTAGGATAAAGAAAACTATTACTTAGGAAAAATATCCTGCAACAAAATCACCATTGTTGAATATTATAAATAAAACTACTTATTGCGAAATCAAAATTTATTTAAAACCATTTTTTTGAACCATAACTAACTTAATTGTAATTAAAACTTTGTATAAATATATAATTTGTTATATTACATAATTTTGCAATATACGTCAAATAAGTACAATTTAGAATAATTAAAGAAAATTTGTTTATTACAAAGGTTCTACTAATAGGTCATTAACCAAATAGTTATTAGGTTTTAAATACAATGAACTGATTTTACCAGATATTACAACACTTAAGGCTAAGTTTTCATTTTACGGTTTTTTTAATGGCGTATAGTGAAATAAACAATACAATAAAAATTAAAAAATAACGATATTTAGTATTATATGTTTTACATCAAATTCGACTATTCTCAAATATTTTTTTAGTTATGATTTAAAAAGCAATTATTACAAGCAATATAACAGAACTAACTACTTTGCTATAATCCGCACGGGTTAAGTGAATGCATGCAAAGCCAATATGTATGAAGCAGGCAAAATCTACGCACCTTATACATGCAGGACAAGCCACCACATGCACCCCAAGGCGCAATTCACCGGCAGCAACGCACACAAAAGCAGCACACACACCCACCACCACAATCTCGACGATCGTTTCGCCCCGAAACCGAAGCATCATCAGGAGGATAGGCTCCACGACAAAAATCGTACTGCGCCGCGCTACCCATACAAGCAGTCTTAAATAGTTCAACTCCCACCAATGCCCTCCCCTCCGAACACATTTAGCAAAACGGAATTAGATACATTTACTTGCTCGTTAATTAAGTAACCATTGTTATTTTTTATTATCTCAAGTTGCTCTAACGTATTGAGTCGGAGTCCCTTATCACAAGTGTGGAGAATATGAAATGAATGGTCATTAGGCACTTTATGACCGCTTTCCAGCAAATGTTTTGCAAAATTAGAATTTTGTGGTTTATTATTCCTAAGCGCAGCCATATTTTCCCGGAATCGAACCGCAAAACTTCGGCCAGTCTGACCTACATATGTACCGTTGCACTCAGGACAATCTATTTTATAAACCCTGATTTATGGGACAGGGATTATATGCCCTGCATTCAATTATGCGGAAACGACGGACCTTATTTATGTTAATCGAATTCAAGTCTCAAGATCTTGGCATTGAAGTAGAAACAAGTCTTTACTTTCTAAATTACGAATGTTAATCGTTTCGATTTCCTGTCGAATGATTTATAGAAGCAGGCGTTACTTTGCGGAATTCCATATTACAAGCAATATAACAGAACTAACTACTTTGCTATAATCCGCACGGGTTAAGTGAATGCATGCAAAGCCAATTTGTATGAAGCAGGCAAAATCTACGCACCTTATACATGCAGGACCAGCCACCACATGCACCCCAAGGCGCAATTCACCAGCAACAACGAACACAAAAGCAGCACACACACCCACCACCACAATCTCGACGATCGTTTCGCCCCGAAACCGAAGCATCATCAGGAGGATAGGCTTCACGACAAAAATCGTACTGCGCCGCGCTACCCATACAAGCAGTCTTAAATAGTTCAACTCCCACCAATACCCTCCCCTCCGAACACATGCAGTAAAACGGAATTAGATACATTTACTTGCTCGTTAATTAAGTGACCATTGTTATTTTTTATTATCTCAAGTTGCTCTAACGTATCGAGTCGGAGTCCCTTATCACAAGTGTGGAGAATATGAAATGAATGGTCATTAAGCACTTTATGACCGCTAGTTCTAGAGGTCATTGATGACAAATAGAAATAAGTAAAGCATACATCATAGCAGCATAGGTGAATTCTAGTGTTATTTTTATATATCGTATTTGTCACTCAGATAATTACTTATCTGAGTAATCAGATAATTATATTATTACTAATATAATTTTAAAACAGACACCAAATACTGCAAAATTGTTGTAATTGCAATTAATTCTTAAATTTTGTAAATGTCAACATTGGGATAATAGAAATTAATACTAGGGTGTTCATACACTAGCTTTTTTGCATGAATTAGTAAATTCTGTAAGAAAGCACTGCTGTTTGCGTTACTTTGTAAATGTGCTTACAAAAATTTATATAAAAAAATTTAGACAAATTTTTTTTTTGGGTTATTAAGGTTGGTATTAAATTAAAGCAGCGTATAAAATGTATTTTATTATTTATTAGGTTCCTGATTATGTTAAACAATTTTTCCCTTAACACTTTCAGTTAAGCCAAAATGAAATATAGTTACAACACACGTTTAAAATAACGCAATAATTACACACATCCGTTAATAACGATCAATGTAATTGTAAAAAATGTTAATTTGCCTTTGTTTTTGCCTTTAAAGTAAAAATTTAATAATTGACTAAGTTCGCAAATTGTGGGATCCCTTATATCTCACCTAAGATTTGGGTTGGCTTTCCGTGTTAGATATAATCAAAGTTTCTAGTTCTATCGGCGTATCATCCTCCTTTTCTACAGAAGATTGATCATTTATTACACGATCAGCCTGACTTCCCTCGGCCACTAACTGCGTTGTAGTGCTTATTTCTGATGCTACCTCCATATCCATTGGGACCGTATTTGAAGCTAACTTCTTTCTAGACCCATCCAAAATCTTAAAGAAGCTTATCCCGATCCCATCCCTCAGCTCGTAGTTCGCCGCTTTTATCACATCTGCCGACGATCTATCCATAACAACGATACGGCGGACCTGATTACCATCTACACAAGTATCCATCACATGCCACTCGTCAGTTTGCAGTTGTGGATGTAATAGTTGCAGGCGAGCAAGACTCTTCGCAGTGTCATTTGGACCGTCGTGTTTCATTTTCCATGCCATCTTTACGGGTTTCGGAAAATCTGCAGCTTCAATAACTCTTATTGTGATACCTTTTACTACGATGCCATCCAGCTTCTTGAGAAAATCGGCAGCCGCTCGCCCATCGCACGTTACATGCACAGCCCCTTCCAACACATTACTCATATCGATCAGAGGTAACGGATCCGGCGCGTCGTGTAACATTTTAATAAAGATTCCTTGTATTTCATAAACCATCTTTTGAGTGATCACTACATTCGGAAAGTTATCAGTTATTATTGCCATCTTTACTGCTGCTAATGGACGCCAAACCTGGGGTTGTAGTTTGGCTCTTTTCAAACGATTAATTGCGTATTTCTTTTTACTTTTCGGCGTTATTTTTGCATAACTATCTTCAGTATTCCGTTTGAACAACGCCATCTTTCTTTTCTGGGCGCCGCTTAATTTCTTTTTCTTACTTTTAATCTTGGTCTGTAACGCAGGCGGAACTTTGCCCTCCCCAGAATACGAAGGGCAGCCTAAAGCCGTGGCTTGATCGTTCGAAAAAGACACGGCAATAGGGAGGGATTCTCCAGTGCAACTGGTACCCTCCTGGGGTAGTTTATTTGAAGTATCCGCTTCCATTATATTTATATACCATTTCTCGGGATAAGGATACAGGAAAGGATAAGGTCGAGGATACAGGGATAGAGTTGTGGCTGGCAGTTTTAGTTACGTCTGTTTCAGAATGAACCAGACCAATAACAGGCAGCAACCTCGGGAAGGATAACATGCCAGCCTTGCCTAGGGGATCTTAACGACTTGCACTCCCCCCTAGACCTTTCGCCAGACCCGCCACCGGACAGGTGACGGGAATAGATGTGAGTCTAGCCTATTCATGTTTCAATACACTAGACTCACCTCCGCCCACAGAAATGAAAAGGATTCAGCAATTAGTTATAATAGTTTACGAAAGAAGTATTTAGAATTTTCTTTAGTATACTAAATTTCTACAATCGGAAAACATAAATGCACTTTATTAAGATTCTTCATCCTATTTTAGATAAATAATGAAAGTGAATTTTTTTCTTCCAAATTAATTTTACAGTACATAAGTTAAATTTAAATAATTAGTTCTAAATGTTTGATAGATGTATATCTACTTTCAAAAGATAAGCCATTATTTTTTAAGACTACTAGAAAACGTATGTAATACATTCGCTAAACATTTTAAGAAGCAATTTGAGAGAAAATATAGTAAAAAGTATATAAATAAAACAAACATTTGAACAGTTAATATAAATATATTTCGAATTATTCAGAGGCGTCACAATATTTGGAAGAAGTACATAACAGCGTTCATCCATCGAATTATGTTTGGCGCATTACAATACAATTACGTTTCGTATAAAATTAACTGTACAAGCCGTTATGAATAAAAGCGGAGACATGAATATATCGTTACGTCTACCAAACCTTATCACACATTGAGAACTAAAGTGACGGTAGCCCAAAATGTTTTGCTTATTAACAATTATATATACGCCGCCGTGTGATATTTGACTGAATAGAATAGACCACCCTCATTTCTGACCGAGGTGTTGTAAAAGTCGACTAAGGTAAGTTGACCCACCGTGTGGTATCCGCCTGAGTAGAATAGAACACCCTTCTTAGCGAGGTCTCGTAAAAGGCGAATGAGGTAAGTTGACGTCAGGCAGACCGCCGGTCGTAAAATACCTAGACAAATCATGGGACAACATGTTTAAAGCATGTTGTGCCGGCCGCACTTGAGATGAAGGCAGGAGGATGACAATGATTGACAATTATATATACGAACAGGCTTTTTCTTATTAGGAAACTACAGTACTGTTCTAATACAGTCCGTAGTTGACTTTAAGTAACCTATCTGAGTTTTAAATACCTTAAAAACTTTAACGCTAATACGTAATTTTGTTGGAGAATTTTGCACAAAATTGTGGAAATTAGAAAAAGATGTTGGAAAGGTTACTCCCAAATCAGAACACGTTGGTAACCCTCGAGGAGGCGAGGCAAAGTCTCAAATGGGTCGACAGCAAATGGTAAGCGGAGAAAAGTATATTTAATTTAGCAATATTTAGCAAATTGGTGCTTGGTGTTACCAGGTGTACTCGGGAAATATGTAAGCAAAATCTTTTCATTCACGCTTTATATGATAATAGAATTAATAGTTGTCTAAGATTCTCTACATATCTTGGAGAAAACAGTTGCTAAACGCGATATCATAAAATAGGGGAACCATAGATAAGCCTGTGAGTGTTTGAGTGTCGGACAAATATTATTAGAGGGAAGATACCCATACTTCTTTTGTCTATACACACAGAAAATACAGAACCTAGACTTAGTTTAGTGTTCTTATTTTTTATGGATCTATTACTCTATAATGATAACTCTATGGATATCATTCACAAGAAGTTTATTAGTGGAAGGTATTATAGTTTGGTAGACGTAACAACTACTCGGTTACAAAATTTATTAGTAACAACGACAACAAAAGCTGACACCGATAAATATTCCGTCTGATATAGTAGACAATAGTGGAAACAATTTCGACTAAAATGTATATGCGCTAACTTACTAAGCCTTTAACTATACAATAACATAAGTCTTGGGTAGGCCTTAACCGGGTTGTTATACAGGATGGTACCGACCAAACGACAAATTAATTTAGTAATTTTAGTTACCTACACACATCAACACCCTACATTAAAAAATTCAGTTAATTCAGAGTATTTTGCCGTAGAAATTATTTTACGTTTTGAAAAAATAAACAAGATTTATAGAGATCCACGAGCTTACCCTATCACGACACACTAAACAAAAAAAAACATTGACCCAAAAACTAACAGTTAATATTATGGTGTTATTATTTTCTCCAGATTTTTTGCCAGTTTTTTTTTACCATTAGTGACAAAGCTAGATGTCAATTAATTTATATTTATACTTTTCTTTTTCAAACGGTATTTAATAAGATTGATTTATGCGACAGTTACCTATTAAGAGCTGTGATAGCGCAGCGGTGAGACCGTGGTACTCTTTCGAGGGGAACACGAGTTCAAACCCGGGCAGGCACCAATGAGTTTTTCTATTAAAACTCATGTGTCTAATTGATAATTGCAATTAATCACACGCTTTTCGGTGAAGGAAAACATCGTGAGGAAACCTGCATATCTCTAGAGAATTCTAGGGATATGTGTAACCTACCAATCCGCATTGGAGCAGCGTAGGTCTTAGCTCCAATCCTTCTCTCCAAAACGGAGAGAGGAGGCCTTAGCCCAGCAGTGGGCATAATAAGGGGCTGTTACTTTACTTTTTTTTTACCTATTACGTATAAATGATCAGTGGATACATTTAATTTCGTATCGTCGGTAACATGCTGTATATAAGATTTTCTAATGTCTTAAAATGTAAATAAAGTTGGCTTAAGCATGTCGCGTGATGCTCCTTAAAAACATCATACTAAATACGAACTATTATTATACCACCACAATAGAGTCAGAGATAATAATTGTTTTTTATTTTATGTCCAACCAGTGACGGAATATCATTGTTTATGGAAGGTTTTAAGTGTGTTACAACGCTCTATGGGTTTTTTTTTTCGAACTGACTGTATGCTGTTAGCCCTAATGGCTTTTACAGCGTCACCGGGCGGGACGGGGCTCTATGGGTTGACTTGGCCTACTTTTATTTACATTTTATTTGAAATCAAAATTCAAATTCAAATTCAAATTCAAAATATTCTTTATTCAAATAAACTTGTAAACAAGTGCTTTTGAATCGTCGACTCTATTGCTGGTTCGGAAAGCCGAATATCTTGATGCATCAACGCATATTATTTCATTGAATTTATAGAACTTAATATATTCAAAGGTTCACAATTGAAATTTTTTAAGTTTAGAAAATACTATCAAAAAATTTCGTATGACATTTTGTAGAATTATAAATATATAAGTCTTCAATAATATATTAACTAGATGATAAAATGTTTGTAATTACAGAACTGCTTTTGATTTATTTTTTATCCATTAAAATATTTTTAATATTTTACTATTTATATTTAGTAAAATATTAATTAAAAATGTTGGCTACAGACCTTAAACATAAAACATAATAAATACATTTAAAAATATTTTTTGTATGCTTTGATGTACGAAATACATATAGGTGCATGTTTAAAATATTCAGTACAATTAGTTGTTAATGAATAAATAATTATCAAATAGTTCTTTTACATATTAATTTATCTAATTCAATAAAAAATAATAATAATAATTTATTATTAAATAATTTGAATTGAATATGCGTTGACACAAAAATTTCATGGCATAATAAGACTTTTAAATAAAACACTGTAAAATATTCACAAAATATTTGTAATACCGTATATTTCCCTTAAATAATTGAAACTTGAATTGGTCGAGTAATATATTTTTATATACTTTGAATATTATATGGTTACGCTTTATTTTAGCAGAATGATATAAGTCTTTAAGAAAACTGAGCGACAAAACCGTTAACCAATTGTACGATATTTTTTAACTTTTTGTCGAATTGAACGCACTATATCAAATTTATTAGTTATATTTATACACGTAAAAAATGTCTAATTCTAATGTCATCTGCATTTGTTCTGCATATATATTTTATATTGATTTTGTTAATAATTTTTTCTAACCTGACGTTGCGTTATTTTTAAAGTGCGTCATTTATAGAGAAATTTTTAGAACTGTTCAATATTTAAATTTTTTGAAATGTTCATACAAAAATATGTTTTACTAATTTCAGGACTTAATCAAATATAAATTATTGAGATAGGTACTAGTTAGCGCACAGGTAATAAAAAAGTTATGATAAATTGAACGTAATACTCCATTTATTGATGACTGCAAATACATTTATAACTAATATAAAAAATGATCGAAGCGCCCTATTATATTTTTTCTAGATATAAAAATGCAACACCATATTAGATGGCGCGATCACTTACATTTTAGTTAACTCTAAAATTACCGTTATTTACATGCCGTTTCTTCTAAATATTTGCATCTGAACAATACATTAAAACCTTACCACTATGTACCTACTTTGTGCAATTGTTTATGCTTTCAAAAACGAAGAGGCTCACATCCCATTTTCATATTGAAAAATTAAAAATTGTTTATGGCATCGATATCGAAATACAAGCAACAACAATTGCACACCCCTTAGCGTTTTTATGTGTACTAACATTTACTTATTTTAGGAGTGGATTTAGACAGTAATTAACTTATACCTAATAGTTAAAAGCAATTAAAATTTCAGTACACGTGTCCGGAGACAACAATTTTATTTAGGCGTAAAATAATAAAAAGGCCATGACGAGTTAATTAAAGCCTAAACCCAGTATCACATTTTTATAATGAAAAATGCCTCCCAAGGACTAAGCGACCAAATAGAAAAGTCCTAAATTGGTCGGTGATGCTTAAATTAATAATTGTGCGGCATTTTACAGTCACCTTTAATGTTTAACTGTATAGCTTGTTTGATGATAATACTTGGACATTGACTAACAACGAAAATAACAACACGAAGTTTATGAAAAGTTGGCAACACCGAAAACTAATCAATATCAGTAGCTATATTTACCTAACGCCTTTTCGAATATCTTTAACATTTTTAGCTTTCGAGAGTAATCGTCAAGTATTGGAATTACTATCCGCTATCAGAAGACCTGGCTTGCTACTCGAATTATATGGCTATTGCTTAGTGGACGTTACTAAATACCAGATTTTGGTAGGGTATCAAATATCATCGGTTAAAGTGTTATACCAAAACTATAATTGATAAATCATCGATTTGAACCGGGAATCCTTACAGTTGCGAGGCGGCTTGAGGCCTTGCTATGTGTTCTTCAAAAAGTTATATCCAATCGAAAAATAGAAAGTCAAATTGTCCTAATAACTAGATACGTTATATTACTAGAGAGAACCAAGGGTCTATGCAAACAATCATCAATGCAAGTATGTATCATCGTAACAAATATATTTAATTGCATTGGACAGTTTTGTAGCAAGCTTCGATATGTATCAACCCATTTAAAGGGTGCTCGCAATATTGCTCTAAGATTTAATGTGAAACGCGTAAAGCCTAATAAATAACATTAAACACATCAAATATGTTGGCAACAATCAATTTTACCGCTACTTTGTGCCTATTATATCATTAAAAAACAATATTAAAACGCGTTAGTTTGAAATTTTCTTTATCAAATTTCTAGAATTTAAAAAATCTTAACCTATTTTAACGTAAAATTATAGCATACATATGATTTCGCATTGGAAAACATTTTAATACACGTCAATATACGAAAGTTATAACATTTTTAGCGAATACTGTGTATGTACTTACAGACATCTATAATGAAATACAACAATTGGGAACAAAAAAAATAAAAGCAATAATAAATCGAAAAATATAATCTCTGTCTAACACAAAAATTTCAACAATTCCACGTAAAAACACCAACGCACCAAGTTTAGAAATATTTTTAATCTGTATCGCCAATGATGCTAGAAAACAAAATGGCGGCGCAAAGGTGTTCAAGCAACAATGTAGGAATGTATTCAATAATAAAAACGCGTTAGAAAAAGCACCCAAATATGAAATAGACTCAATAAAAAACTGACATGTTCCCTTTATTATACAAAAGATGTCACTTAGCCATAGACAAAACGTCAGGTGTCAGTGTCATTTCACAGATTATACAAAAGCGTTTACAATACGGAGCTCACACACACCAACGCACGTGACATATACATGATGCGTATTAACAAGTAAGAATTAGAAATTCTATTGTATGCATTTAATTGCAGTTCATTTAATTTTTATTTAGTTCATAAAAGCACTCTGGTGGTACGATAAAAGACGTCGTTTTGGTGTGCTCTATAAAAGATAGCTAGGCTGTTTACACTGGCGTTGACCATCTATACTATCTGAAAAAAAAATCAAGTAAGGCCTGTTACTAAACGCATTGTTGGGCATAGGCGTCCTTTCTCTATTTTTGGAGAGAAGAGCTGGAGTTTAGACCCAACACGCTGTTCCAATGCGGATTGGTAAGTTCCACATATCGCAGCATATTACAAAATTGAACATTATTTGGATGATAAAAATGCGTGTATTTTAAAATCCTTTCAGATTCATACAAGACTGCGGTCTAATAATGTATTGTAAATATCTAAAAGATTGACCGCCGAGTTTCTTGCTGGTTCTTCTCTTTAAGAGCAACATTCCGAACCAGTTGTAGCTTCATTAATCATATTGATCCTTGACAATTCAAAAATGCTCGAAAGAGTTTACTTGAATAAAGATTATTTTGATTTGATTTGATTTTGCTCATGGTCTTCAATAGTGCCGCATCTCAAAAGATCATGTTTTTGGAGATAAATAAATATAAATAAATAATAAATATATGGGACATTTACACACACGGTCGTCAGTCCCCAAAGTAAGTTAATACTTGTGTTATGGGTGATCGACAACTGGTACATATACTACATATATAAGTTTAAATACATACTTAAATACAAATACACACCCAGGCTCAAAGAACCAACAATTTGTTTATAGAAAATGTTAGCCCTCGGCGGGGATCGAACCCGCGACCCGCGGAGCTGAAGACAGGGTACTACCCAAGTCAATAAACGGATTTAAAGTTTTCATTGTTAACGAAAATGTATAAAAATTTGCTTAAATGAACGGCCTAATATTCAATTATCAGTCTTTCAGCACTATTCCAACAATCTGTTGGTTCTTCGAGCCTGGGTGTGTAAGTATGTATTTAAAATTATATATGTACATTTTCTTTAATCGCGGAATAGACCCAAATAAAATATACTTTACTATATGTATGTATGTCTATACTAATATTATAAAGAGGAAAGATTTGTATGTTTGTTTGTATGTATGTTTGTTACGTTTTCACGCAAAAACTACTGGACCGATTTCAAAAATTCTTTCACCATTGGAAAGCTGCTTTTTCACTGAGCAACAAAGGCTAAATGTCATTTAAAAAAAAAATAGGGATCCCTAACAAAATTGTAATAACTTGGTAAAAATTTAGTCGTAAACATCTATCATCGCGTGCGCTGCGGAAACTATTGATGATAGAACAAAAGAATGTTCTACAGTATTATAGAACGTATCAATATCCACAAAAAAGTCCGCGATACCATATGTCTAACTATTATAGTTATGCCAATATAACTACTTTTTTACATTGTAAAAGTTGGTAAAAGTGCCGACAATAATCAAACCATTTTATTCATATCTCTGTATTAATCCTTATCCCATTAAATGATATTTTATGAATAACTGTTTCAATACCTGTAAAATACTTTTTAAATTATTAAAATCCGACATCCCAATCAAAAGATTTTACGAATTTAAGAATGTAAATCGAAATCAAATAATGCCATAACAAACCTAACCTACCGTTATAGCAGGGCCTGCACTTGGTGAGTTAAGTCTTATTCCAAGAATACTAATGATACCCATTTTTTATAATTAAATAATCTACAAAATAAATCTATAGTCCGATTTCGTAGATTTTCCACTACCACGAGATCTGTATGGACGTGGGTGAAAACGCGGGGCTTTGCTAGTAAGCTATATATGTATGCGGCTTCGCCCGCGTGGAAATCAGCGTGTCACAATTTTTTTCTAGAATTTTAATTTTTAACATAAAAGTAGTTAGTGAGTTAAAATAAGAGATAAAGATATTCTATCGACTTTTTTGTAGTATTTTTATAGATCTACAATTCTCTAATATATTACTTAAGCGTATCTCTACTGGTTTACGCAGCGCACGCGACTAAAGCTCACCCATTAACACACACAAGTATTAAGTTACTTTCGCGATGGACGACCGTGTATGTAAGTGTCCAAAAAAAAACAAATTCTTAGTTACTAACACAGTTTAATCCTTTTAAAGAAATTATTTTCACTCAGTACTTACCTTGACGCGTGTCAACCCTTACAGTATCGAACACTTTCGCTTTACTTTAACGGGTTGAACGGGGCAAAGAACCGCGCGGATCGCCTCATCGAACACCGTTTTCAACCCCTTTTGGGTAAGCGCAGAACATTCTAGATATTTAACGGCGCCGATTTCCTTCGACATGCCTAGGCCCTGAAAACAAGAAATATTTTTTAAAAAATTAGAGTAAATTATACTCTAATCTTAAACGTCTTCCTTTTAGTTTATTTATAATTTATTTAATTAGGCATTAATTTGCGGAGGTCCAATATACGAGTAATGGAAATATATTTCGCAAATTTTCGAAACAAAAGACACTATGCGTTAATAGTAATTGTAGTGTAGTATCCGTTCTTATAAATGATACATGCATGTATCCAATATACATGGATGCACTAAAACCCACCACAACCAACACCGGGATACGCTAGCAGCACACATTCACTACCACACTCTCAACAATCGCTTCGTTTCATAACCGAAGCATTATCAGGAAACTTAATTGTTGGGAACCGCAGAAAACACGGGATTTTATTATCCTTAAATGTTAGCCCGATAAAAAAACCCTTAATTTTTCTAACTCCAGCGGAATTGCCATGAAAGTGTAAGAGAAAGATACAAAAGCAGACTTTAATACAGAATAAAAGAACTTTCTCTGCGAGTGAGTTAAGGCAACCTGAACTTTTAGGCCTACGACTAACTCTGAATAAGATCCTTATTAATAATTAAAGCAAATACGATGGAATATAATAATTAATTGTATAACTTGGAGGGAGTCATTTACAGGGACATTTTTTGGGAGTTGTTACAGCTCAATGCCTCTATCTAAGATAGTATTTGTCGTCCAACGCATTCGGAAGTCGTCGCGGAATCTTTGCGATCCAAGATGTATAAATTTCTAGACGAGCTGACAGTCCAGCTTGGCTGCAAGCTTTCCGATTATACCCGTTATTTATTAAACCACTGGCGTAGGTTTTTCAGCCAGGATAAAAGAACTTTGTATCCGCCTCACCATCTGGATGCGTGGAGATCTACAACAGTGCGGTTTTCAAATAATTTCATTCCGCGCACCACCATTTTATGGAAAAATCTCCCTTTGGCAGCGTTTCCCGATCGGTACAACATCAGAAAACGTATTTTCGACCTCTTTAAAAGACGGCAACACATTTGCTCCGCGAGTGGTCATGGGCGGCGGTGATTACTTGAGGTGAATTACTTTACCATACTATTTCATAAAAAAAACTTACTGATGTATAAATTATAGGTGTAAGTTTTTTATCCTTCAGCTTCTCGATGGTGTCCTTGTCTTCACGGAGGTCGAGCTTGGTGCCGACCAGGATGATGGGCGTTGATGGACAGTGATGCCTCACTTCGGGATACCACTGAAAAATAACAGTAATATAAGTTAGATATATGGATGGATTTCAATTCTTAAGAGTCGTGGAGGGGGAAGATTGGAAGAGTTATGCTTAGAGTATCTATGCTTGATCAAATCAGAAATGAGGATCAACGACTGTAATTCTCAGCTTCCGAATTAAATTACATTAGCGAATAAAGATTATGATTACAAATCGAAGCAGTGGACGTTGAGATTTTTATGTTTTAGGGAATTCAGAATTACCACTGAAACGGAAATTTTTAATACACCCCTGCTAGTTAAAAACGATGGTAAAAAACTGCTGGATCTAAGTATTATAAAATCGGGTGGCGTTGAAATGCCTAGAAGTCTGTAGCAAATTCATTAGTATTGGACCACCTACATTACTTATATTGGTTGTTTATTAGAATTTTCAAAATTCAAATACAATTCACTCCAGCTGATAAGACTGCGATGGTCCATTTACAATCAGATTTGATTAGTTCGTTACCGAGAGCTTACAATTCTTTTCAAAAAAACCCCGTAGATACAAATAAAAGACGAGTATACCTTTGCGCGGACGTTCTCAAACGAAGCTGGGTTGACAAGTGAGAAGCATATAAGGAAGACATCCGTTTGAGGGTACGATAGAGGCCGGAGTCGGTCATAATCTTCCTGTCCAGCCGTATCCCAGAGCCCCAAGTTTATCGGCTTACCATCTACCATGACATTCGCGGAGTAATTGTCGAATCTGAAAAATAATACCGAATGACATTGAATACAGAAGGAATTAACATAATTTGATAAACTAAATGAGATACTTAGTTAACAGGTAGGTAGGTCAATATAACCTTTTAATAAGATATAGTCGTGCCGTAAAAATTTCAGTAGGGACTTTAGGATCCCTTCAAAAGTATAGAAACAGCGTCTCTATTAATAAATATTATTAATTATATAATTATTAATAAACTGTTGCTCTGCTACGCTGCCCTAGCGCAGAATTGGTGGGTAACAATTATCCAAGGAAATCTCCGGCAGAAAGAAAGGTTCATTGTATTTTCGTTCACAGAAAAACGTATTTATAAATACTAATTAGGCTAAATTGTGAATATCGATTGGGTCTACCGGTTTTTATAGAAAACCCATAATTCCCTGCTCGAAATTTAAACCCGTGTAAAAGTTGCGCTGTCTGAGTCTCACAACTCACTGCTAGTATCTCTATGATCATATTAATTCATTCCATCTCAAAACTACGTAAATGATGATTTACAGCCAGCTCAAGAGCTCACTTCGGACAAAAATATATCGATATCTAAATATTCGTTATCCGATCTTCCTTAATTGATTCGTAGAAGAGTTCGTGCAGAATTAGATAACTTTTTCATTCGTTGAGATAAAACGACTGAACCTCTGATACAAAAAAGCAACGCTGAGTCATCATACCCACAAAATTCAGGCTAATTATTTCAGTTTAACTTTAACTTTATGCCAGTTTCTTTTAGTTTAGTTTAAGAAAGAGAACCAAATAGCAGCACGCGTTAAATATAATTATTCTTGATAATTTTATATGATTTTAGCATCTTGTTTTCTCCGCTGTTTAATGATCAATTGACAAAATCAGAATCAGGATCGAACCAATTGTTTCACGACGATTACAACTCTGTCAATACCTCAAATATCATAACGTTTTAATGTCTATCTATGCCTTTTTATGTAAAAAAAAAGTAAAGTAACAGCCTGTTACTATGCCCACTGCTGGGCTAAGACCTCCTCTCTCCGTTTTTGGAGAGAAGGATTGGAGCTAAGACTACCACGCTGCTCCAATGCGGATTGGTAGGTTACACATATCCCTAGAATTCTCTAGAGATATGTAGGTTTCCTCACGATGTTTTCCTTCACCGAAAAGCGTGTGATAAATTGCAATTATCAATTAGACACATAAGTTTTAATAGAAAAACTCATTGGTGCCTGCCCGGGGTTTGAACCTATGTCGTCTCTAGAGAGTCGCACCGTCTCACCGCTAGGCTATCACCCTTCTTATGTAACCCGATAATATTAAATAAAAAGCCGCGATGACTAAACGATAACAGTTCAGCGATCCTAATAAAAATTAAGGTCAAAACCTCTGATTATGCACCTATAAGTTTTCTTTTAAAACTTACATGCGTGACGAATTAAAATTAAATTCGTCGTACGCCTTACGATAAAAAAAATACCGTTCGAAATCCACCACGCTGCTCCATATTAGAGCAGCTTGATCCAAGCTCAACCATATATTTCTAGGTAGAGACAATTTCATCTCTGAATTTCAATAGGACAATAACAAGTTTTCATTTATATATAAAGCAGATGATCCCTTACTTCCTGCAGATTTATATTAGCACCTTTCATGCAACGCAACCTATATCCACTAAATTCAGCTTATTTTAATAATAAAGGTCAGACAGTAATTTAATACTTCCGTTATGATTAAGGTTTCTCGAAGTAACATGTGGCGGCATTAGCCAAAAGAATAATCACTGGATCATTTATTCGAAGTAGCGATGACTAAGATGTAAAAATGGCCAGAAATACGAACTAGTTTCAAAAATATCCCACGGACCAGTTGGCACAAAAATAACCGATAAAACTTTTGTAAATAGCTTCTTAAACTACAAGGATTTGTATTGAATTGAGTTTGAGGTGAAGGTTAACATATTTTGCACCAACGCGGTTAATGGCCGACTTGTGAACGGGTGTCGAGTTCGATCTTAGATAAAAAAAAAGAAAGATGGATTGTACTGCCCTAAAAAATTAAAAGCCTTAGTGTTGAAAACGCATGTAATTGAGATGAAATATTCAGCTGAGCGTCATAAGCCGGATGAATTTTCACAATTAAAAAATTTGGGTCGTTCTTGTGCATTAGTCATAGAAATTCTGATAAATTGAAGAAATAAAATAAACTACTTACACTGTCGGTATGTACTCCCCGGGAAAGGCGTTTGTGGTGTAACTGATCAGAAGACATGTTTTACCGACGGCACTGTGGACAAACAAAATTTTATTATATACCTTTATAATTCAACATAAATATTATATATTAAAACAATGGGCATGAACAAATTATGGAACCAGTAGGAGAGTTGACGATAGAATATAACTTGCAAAGATCTATTTGAAATTTTAATTAAGTAAATTTTTAGCTTTTTTAATGTTATACTATTGTGAGTGGTACCGCCTATACTGACATTTATTCTATCGGGTAAGCCTGACTAGTTTTAAGCCCATCAGGGGCCCTTATTCTTTATACGGAGCTTTTTATACGGAACGCGAATAAGACGTAAGTAGGTATAGCAGGTTTCTATACATCGTGGCATCATTTTATTCCTCATGTTAGCGTAGAGTACCGTTTTTTTTTTAAACAACTTTTAACGAAGGCCATTACCTTCATAAAACAACTATCAATCTGCAGGCTTATAAAGTGAGTAAACATCAGAAAATCTTTATCTAATCGAACCAAATATAAGATCTGTAGAAGAAACCAAAAGTTAGAGTTAAAAAAGTTGCAAAATAAAATTAAATATGCGATAAGTTAATGAACATATAGATAGATAGAATCGACCTCAAATAGATTGCAGGGAATAGCTGTATTAAATTGATTGGATGAAGAGATCAAAGTCAATCGGATGAGACTCAAACCCTAGGGCTTCCTCATTCGTAATGCCTTTTGCAAAGTCGGTTAAGTATCCTTTTCACATATATTCAGAGTACTATTAATATATATCACTTTTACGATAAGTAGACCAACCTGAACCGAGCACTGAATTATAATTTAGGGTATAAAACGCGTAGAGTAGAAAAGTGAAAGCTCTACTAACGTTGGGGAACATTGTATTGGGTGTTCCTTCTCTGATGCTGGACTGTACTAATAGAATAACAGTATTTTTGGTCCTAAAAGCGTATCTTATAAGTTCTAATCCGTTAACCCTAAAGAGCACCCAAACTTCTGGACTTCAAACGCTTATTTGTCTTTTATTTCTCAGTAGAATTAACTAAATAACTACTAAATGGCGGTGTGTGCGTTGTGCGCGCGCGTGTGTGTATGTGCGCGCGTGCGTGTGAGAGAGAGAGTGGGTGTGCAGAAAATCTTTGTACTTTTTTTAGATTATAACGAAAAACATATTATTACTAAAGGACTATTTCTAATATATTTTACTACAGAATGCCACAAATTAATGCTTACTTCTTTTATGTAATTATTTACATGGCTACGATAATTAGTCATGCAGAAAGAAGAGTTTCTGGTATTATACTTAGCTATAAAATACAATCGTAGCTTTTTATAGTATGATAGTAAATAATAAATAATACGAAAACATTAACTTTTATGTGGGTCGGTACCTGCTCCCAAATCATTTTACAAGCGCGGGAAAAGATATAGCGGCAGAATTTTATTCATATTTCCATAAATATACAAAACAACGGGCATTTTTACGACTGGCTAAACGCAATAAGCAAAGGTCAAAAATATAAATGTGTTTCTTTTTTGTGAATCTAACACCAGAAATTTAGGTACTTTATTTATTCTTTTGTAAATTCACACATCATTATTATATACGAGCGATTTTCCTGTCTGTAAAGTTGTCAGGGACAATCCACTGGATTAATTTTGATGAAATTTCGTAATAAAAAGTTATATTATTATAGACGGTTCGACTCATCTTTCCTCATCCGTACGGCCAAGGCATGGAGTTGCCTTCCTGTATTTGTGTTCCCGGATACCTACGATTTAGCCTAATTAAAAAAAAAGTGAATAGGCACTATTTTGACAAGTGCGGTCCACCTTAGGCTGCATCTGCAAAAAAAAAACTCCACGACAAAATCGCGGTTTGTGATGATGCGGAAGTCTATTTTCTGATGATGCTTCGGTTGCAGGGCGAAACGATTGTTGAATTTGTGATAGTGAACGTGTGTAATGCTTGTGTATTGTGGTGGCGGTGGAGGAAGTTTGCATGTGGTTTTACGAATTCTGCATGTTTCAGGTATGAAAACGAATAGTCCACTCTACATTTAGCATTACATATATTTCCTATTTACTTTATCGCGGATTATAGCAAAATAATTATATTACTTTTTTATATTTACGGCTAGCATATAGGATATAAAAGTTTCTGTTTTTCCTGCATGTATGAAATTCAAAAAACTATAGTTGACGTGACCGAAGTAGCGGGAACCATTAGTTATTAATAAGTATAGTGTTTTCGTAAAGTTCAAATTATTTTTTTTATTAGTTGGTAAACCAGTTATAGGTAGCATAGATCGAAAGTGGGGCCCGGAATGTGGTTATACCGGGTCGACTAAAACCTGACTCTGTTCCAGCTCGCTGCTGGTGGTACAGATTCGGCAACAATGTACGCGTTGTCAATACCCTTACTAGCAGGATCTAAGGCACTCTGCTCCCTGAAGTTTTTCCTACGGGTTGGCACCTCTTAAAAAGGAAGCCCGATAATCATTGCATCGACAAAGTTAACCACACTAAAGGGCCAAGTTGTTACTTCCAAACCGGAAATCCTCTCGGAAGTGGAAGACTACTACGCCCGATTATACGCATCGCATGCTCCTCATCTACCACTGCATAATGAAGACAATAGGGCTACTCTGACCCGCCACTATACGGAAGAACTGCCTGATATTAGTCTGGGCGAAATCGTTATAGCTCTTGGACAGCTTAAGAATGGAAAAGCCGCGGGTGAGGATGGTATTACAACAGAGCTGTTAAAAGCTGGTGGATTACCATTGGTAACAGAACTTCAAGAGCTGTTTAATACCGTTCTCTTTGCCGGGAGAACTCCAAAGGCATGGCATAGCAGTATAGTCATTTTGTTCTACAAAAAAGGGGACAAAACCCTTTTAAAGAACTATAGACCGATATCTCTGCTAAGCCATGTCTATAAGCTGTTTTCAAGGGTTATCACAAACCGTCTCGCGCGAAGACTCGACGAGTTCCAGCCCCCCGAACAGGCCGGGTTTCGAAACGGGTACAGCACTATAGATCATATCCACACCGTGAGGCAAATTGTACAAAAAACTAAGGAGTACAATCGACCACTATGCTTAGCGTTTGTGGATTATGAGAAAGCGTTTGACTCGGTCGAAACCTGGGCTGTCCTGGAGTCCTTACAGAGATGTCAGGTCGATTGGCGATATATTGAGGTGCTGAGATGTCTGTACGAGAACGCTACAATGGCAGTCCGAGTCCAGAACCAGCAGACGAAGCATATCCATCTGAAGCGAGGCGTAAGACAAGGGGACGTCATTTCCCCGAAATTATTTTCAAACGCACTAGAGGATATGTTTAAGACGCTGAATTGGACTGGACTTGGTATAAACATCAATGGCGAGTACATCTCTCACCTCAGATTCGCGGATGACATCGTCTTGATGGCTGAATCCATGGAGAATTTGCAATGGATGCTGGATGGCCTGGCAGATTCTTCTCAACGGATCGGTCTCCGGATGAACTTGAGTAAAACTAAAATCATGTGTAACGAGCACGTTGCTCCGGGTCCGATATCCGTAGATGGGGTCACTCTTGAAATTGTTGACAGGTATATTTACCTAGGGCAGACGCTCGAACTAGGTAAAAACAATTTCGAGTGTGAGATTATGAGAAGAATACAGCTAGGCTGGGCAGCATTCGGCAAACTACGTCGAGTCTTGTCGTCACCCATCCCACAGAGTCTAAAGACTAAAATGTTCAACCAGTGTGTCCTACCTGTCATGACCTACGGTGCCGAGACGTGGACACTAACAGTTAAGGCGGTCCACAAGCTTAAAGTCGCTCAGCGGGCTATGGAAAGAGCTATGCTCGGGGTTACTCTGAGGGATCGCATTCGTAACGAAGTAATCCGTCAGAGAACTAAGGTCACCGACATAGCTCAGCACATAAGCAAGCTGAAATGGCAATGGGCCGGCCATATCTGTCGCAGAACCGATGACCGTTGGGGTAGACGTGTTCTGGAGTGGAGACCGCGGATCGGGAAACGTAGTGTAGGACACCCTGAGACTCGATGGAGTGACGATATACGTAGGACAGCGGGCAGTGGCTGGAAACAGAAAGCCCAGGATCGGGCTAAGTGGCGAATTATTGGAGAGGCCTATGTCCAGCAGTGGACTGATGTAGGCTGATGATGATGAATCATTGCATCAACAGCGACAGATCGGACAATCGCCTTAGAAACCTATCTTCATTGTAAACTACGAATCTCTCGAATCAGACACTTAGGTCGCCGTTAGTGTAACATGTAAATAACTAATTGTTCTTGCGACTTCATCCGCGTCAACTGGAATGTTAAAATACTTTCAACACGTATTTTTTCATGTTCCTGAAAGACAAACGGGATTTTTATATAATAAATGTATGGGCGGGGCACATAGTGCGGTGAACCGATGGGCGTTGGGTTCTTAAGGTCTGACCCCCACCAGAAATCGCCGCGTCGGTAGACCCCCTACGAGGTGGACTGACGACCTCAAAAAAGTCGCGGGTAGCCGCTGGATCCAAGCGGCACATGATCATATGGTGAGGATCGTATGGTATCCCATGAACGCAACTGACAAGTCAGAAGGATAATCGGGCTGCGAAAGTAATGACTGCGCTGACGCGAGTGCTAGAATAAACTCTTGCGAGTTTCATCTGATTGATGCCAGATTAGACCAGATTGGCAGAACTGGCTTTCCTCGAGACCGAGGACCCCCCATATGGTATCCCGTGAAGAGACATATGTTTAGCAGTAGACGTCCATCGCTTGAAGATAATGACGATGACGATGTATAAGCGTGAAGTAAGTAAAAGTTTTTTATCAATAACGCCACAGTGACCCCGCCTTCAGCTCCGCGGGTCGCCAATATTTTCTATAAACAATTTGTTGGTTCTTCGAGTCCGGGTGTATATTTGTATTTCAGTATGTCTTTCAAATTATATACGTAATATTTACCAGTTATCCGTCACCCATAACACAATTATTAAGTTACTCACTTTGGGGATGAACGACCGTGTGTTAGTGTCCCATATAATTAATTATATTTATATTAGCCGTGAAAATGTAATAGACAGACAGACAGAAATTCGCATTTATAACATTAGTGTGGATTTATATTGATAATGCAAACATATAATTAGGGTGTCTTTTTACTGAGTCAATGACCTTGAATGAAGATTTAGGATATCCAGTCATAAATGAAGTACGTATAAATCCAATTGAGATATGCACTTGAAATGTTCATCGAAATTGCGTGCTGTTAGTTCTTCATATCAGTTCATGATTCACGTTATATTGCGCCTTTCATTTTCGAGAACTCTTATGATGCCAATAATATTGCCAATTACGCTCATATCGAAGCTATCGAGATGCTATGCAATATTGTATCGAAAAATGATGCTATAGACAAGACAGTGTATACAGATTGGAGATGTTACGTATATGGGTTAACCGGAACCGGAACTTCGACTGAAGATTTTGCATTTGAAATATCGGGGACGGAAATGAACAAACTTCTAGTAGAAGACCAATATTTTTTTAGTTTTCAGTTTCTTTAATTATTCCAATATCTTATATTTGTTTTGCGATTTTGTCGTGGAGTATATCGTCTAGTGAGATTTGAGCATATATTATTGTGTTTTTACGAGTCCTGCATGTATCAGGTATGAAAACGGATAGTCCACTATACATTTAGCATTATATTTATTTTATATTTACTTAATCGCGGATTATATAAAAATAATTTTATTATTACTTTTGTAATCCATAAAACAATTTTTTTGTAATCAAAATTTCGTGACTAACTGGTAATTTATAAAGTCCGCTGACATTTGCTTTCCACTCATATTTGGCGCTATTATAGACATCTTTCTATTGTCAATTGTTTTTCATATCAATCCTACTAATCCTACTAATATTATAAACTACTAATATTATAAATGCGAAAGTTTGTAAGTATGGATGGATGTTTGTTACTCTTTCACGAAAAAACTATTGGACGCATTTGGATGGAACTTTACAGTAATATAGGTTACACATCAGAATAACATATACGCTACAATTTGTAATGATTTTATGTAGCATAACGATAAATGTCAATAAATTCGAATAAAAATATGGCCTCTGACAGCTGTCTTGGCGGACGCTGCCTGCTGTCAGTTTAGAAGTTAGACTTTTGAAATTTTGGATGTACCTAAGAGTAACTAAATATATATTTTTTAATATAAGTAATAAAAAAGAATTAAATATAAAATTATCTGCCACGAAACTTAATGTGGCAGACCAAATTTCACGCAAGCGAAGCCGCGGGCAAAAACTAGTCAAATAATAAAATACTAGGTAAAACAAACATTACAAGAAACGCTTCCTTCCGCTCTTATTTTTTCGCATAGTGTTAAAATACAACAACGATATAAAAATAAGGACTTGGATAATTACGCAATTTATACAAAATTTCGTATTACATTAAGAAATTATAATGAAATTAATTATTTTGTTAACAGACTTTTCTAGAGATCGTTCAGGCAATACAAAAGATGTTAGAGAATAACAACCTAATTTTATCACACCTTCGTAACAACACCAATAAATAAATAATTTTATCGCAGCGATAAAATTACGAACGATGCAAAACAACAACTTCTATAATTATTGTGATTCATATTTTATTTTTCAATATCAATAATTTTGATTACACCAATCTTCTTTTTCGAGTGCCTTTTCGAATCTAAAGGTTGGCAAACACCTTTCTCTTCTTCTTCTTCTTCTTCTAGGAGTAGCGGCTATGCAGGGCCTTCAGGCCCAGTATCACTTTGACCATTACTGATCTATTGTGATTGCCACTGCTCACAATTCGCTACCAATACCGGTGTCCTTGAAGAATTCAAGGATCTTCTTGGCGGCGAGTGCTTTCACTTCTGTACGTAACGTACGTTCTTCTGGCGTAAAATATGTGACCCTAGGAGAGAGTATCGAACGTTGATCAGCGCGGGGCAGTCACATAGGATATGCATGGGTGTTTCCTCCGCCTCAAGGCAGATCCAGTGCACGATCCAGTGTCTGACAGCTTCAGGTTTAACATGTGTCTGTTTAGTCCACAGCGCCCCGTAAGCACCCTTGCTAAGTTACTTAGATTTACCCTACTTAGCGCTAAAATTTTTCGAGTAGCTCTTTTATTAAAGGCTTTCATTAGCGCTTTCGAGTGGTTTAACCCCGGACTGTTGGTCCAGAGATTAAGTGTATGATAATAGCAATAGGTCTCCAGAGTTAGCAACGCCAGACTTTTGGAAATTCCCCATCTGTGGAATCCCATCTGGTCCCATCTGCAGACACCTTTGTAAATTGATCCCTAACCCTTGCTCGCGGGAACAAGTCAGCGGCGCTTGCGATCCCCGTCTTTTCCCTAACGCTGCAAAGCCAGGATTACTTTCAGCGTCCCACTATTCTTTTTCAACAAACCTTTTCCATTAAGATGAGTTGCAGAAGTCCATATCTATCGCACATTCCATAGCACATGCCCTAGATATGCGACTTTACTCATCTTAACGGTCTACAAAAGTTCCTAGTTCTAATGGACGTGTCACAGAACTTCCACATTCGAGATTTTCTGGGTCCAGATTATATATAGCCAACAATTTCTTATCGAGGTGTCGTAAAAAGCGACTAAGGTATGTTGACCCACCGTATGATATCCGATTAAGCAGAATAGACCACCCTCTTTCTTACCGAGGGGTCGTAAAATACGACTAAGGCAAGTGGACGTAAGGCAGGGGGCCGGTCGTAAAATACGCAGCCAAATCATGTGACAAAATGTTTGTAACGTGTTGTGCCGACCCACTTAGAGTGGGATAAAGGCAGGGGGATGATGGGATTATATATAGCCAACAACACCTGCATGACACCAATAATATCGTGCATTCCTTTAAATATTGACCGTATACATAATACAGAATGTTAAATTAAAAAAATATTACAAAAGAGGCGGCATACCGTCCTAATTTTATCGCACCGCCGACGAAACAACACCGTAAAATTACGAACGATGCAAATATAACGCCCTTGGTAACTAGGACGACCTGAAAAAAAGATGATGCTCAAGCACGTTTTACTCTTTGGAGAATGCCTTAAGTATAAACCAACAACTCACTTCGTAGAAATACGATTACGGTTTACGAGCCACTATAAATCTTATAAATACTAGCTACTCAACTTCGGCCATTATCTCGGCATGTCGATCTCGTCGACTCGGAAAAGGCAATCTGAAGTTCTAAAAGATTTTTCGGAAGATATACGGCATTCGTTTCTTTCGTATTGTTAGGAGATAGAAACATATTTTTAAAGTAAAGCTCTTTCCAGAGTAATAAACTTTTATATCCAAATGATATACAAAATACTATAACAAGCTCAGTTCAAAAAATTGAAATTAAAAAATTTAATTATGCCGAAATATCGAGACCTATTTGTATGTAGATACTTCATCAAAAACGTTTGTCAGATATTTATTGAAATCAAATATTAAAAATATATTTTGGTAATGCGGCTTTTATATTAATTCTGGCAGAAGTTCAAAAGCCGTAAAGCTAGCAAGTATATTATAATGCGATTTTGTCGTGGAGCCTATCTCCTGCTTCGGTTGCGGGGCGAAACGATTGTTGAGTTTGTGATAGTGAACGTGTGTAGTGCTTAGGTATTGTGGTGGAAGTGGTGGAGGTTTGTGCATGTGTTTTTACAAATCCTGCACGTATCGGGTATGAAAATACGGATAGTCCACTATACATTTAGCACTATATATATTTTCTATTTACTGTATCGCGGATTATAACAAAATAATTTTATTAGTACTTTTGTATATTATAATTAATTATAAGTTATTTTTAAATGCATATACTTAACACGACACAATTAAGATGCTAAAATTTAATCTCGGGAATCGATTGAATGTGGCAACATAATTTATAAATATCAGATTATGGGCTTTATAGCTCTATTAAAGGTGATTTCTTTCAGGCAAGCACCGGAATATGTAATTATACTTAATCCCTCTGTATTTAGCGATTTCTTTTTTTAAAATTTTATACCTTTGATTTTTGACGCGTTCGTTGTAAATGTCGGTAGCTTAGTGTTGCTATAATATTAAATATTTATTTGCACTAGGATTCCTTCGAGACTGCTAGGAGTGTATAAATTCTGTTCAATGCAGTTTCAATCAGCCAGACAATACATTAGAGACCACACAAGAGATTATGATCGATGATGTTAGCTCTTATGTGGAAGGAGATAAAATCGAAAATCCAAGGACAGTTTGTGTGTATGACATTCATCCCTCGTATCGCAGTGAATACGACATCCTGCCAGATACCAATTAGGGCCGATTGGATTGTAAGGGCTTGCATCAAGTAAAAATGTTTCATCATCCATCAAGTTTAAGTGGAACTCGTGTACATATAATACGAACTAGTGGTACACGGAACTTCGTTTGCGCAACTTAAGCGTTTAAGGAGCCTAAATAATGCTATACGTGCTTATATCACTTTTCCAGAAAGAAATACGGGATATTATAACCTTTATGTTCCCTGTGTGTATAAGCTTTGTGCCAAATTTGATCAATTTTTGACAAGCAGATTATCCGTGTGTAGTGTGTAGTGAATAAAGCACAGACTCAAACACGCACTGCAAGTTACAACATGTCACTACACTTCCACTCTTATCAAAAGGCTCTCGTGTACTAAACGTGTGTGCGCTTGAGATAGTGTATTGTTTCTTTGTACATACTAATGTATATAATGTATAATGTATATATACAAGATGCATACATGAATATCCTCACACTAACTCAGACTAACACTAGTTAGTCTGAGTTAGTGTGAGGATATTCATGTATGCATCTTGTATATAAATATACAAGGTAAGATACACATATGTCAACCCACAGACACTACAACGTGAAAGAGTAACAAACAGATATTTTGTACATAATATTTGTATGGATATATATTATGGATTCATAACACTACCACTATCCATTAAATCTATTGAAATCGTAATTAAGTATACAACCTTTTGAATGGAGTTCAGCAACCACACACATAAAGAACCGCCTTAGTTTAATTTAAACCTTCAGTGACAGTCAGTCACTGAAGATCATAATCTTAGAAGAGTGCGTGTTGCCAGTGATGGCATACGAATCTGATACGTCGTCTCATAAGACAGCTCAGTGTCGGTAAGCGGGCGATGGAGCAAGCTATGTTTGGAGCATTTAAACGTGATCAAATCTGAAATAAGGAGTTCCGTAGAAGAACCAGAGTCACCGATATAGCTCAGCGTGTCGTGAAGCTGAAATGGCGATGGGCGGGGAACATAGTGAGGAGAACCGATGGGTGTTGGGGTCTCAAGGTGTTGGAAAGGCGACCCCCCCCCCAATCACACACACCGGAAAACGCAGCGTCGGCAGACCCGCTATGAGGTGGACAGACGACCTCAAAAAGGTCGCAGGGAGCCACTGGATCTAGGCGGCGCAATATCGTGTTGTGGAGATCACATGAAGAGATCCATGCCGCAGTGGACGTCCATCGGTGGACAAAGAAGAAGAATAATTTATAGAATAGGCGTTACTTTGCGGAGATCCATAATACAAAAGTAATAAAGAAAATTATTGTGCTATAATCCGCAATACAGTAAATAGAAAATATACATAGTGTTAAATGTATAGTAGACTATGCGTTTTTTTCATAGTCGATACATGCAGGATTCGTAAAAACACATGCACAAACCTCCACCACTGCCACCACAATACACAAGCACTACACACGTTCTCTATCACAAACTCAACGATCGTTTCGCCCCGCAACCGAAGCATCATCAGGAGATAGACTCCACGACAAAATCGCAAAGCAGAAGAAGAAGACTCACAGCAACGCAATTGCAAAAATAAAAATTATATTTCGTCGTCATTAGTCTACTATTCTCATTTCTCGTTTTATAACAATGAAGCATTCTTTAAAATTGATAATCCATACGTAAACGAAACTTTTCTCCTATTCGTTTTACAGACGGTCATTGAATTTTGGCCCTTTGTCCATTTCTTAGGCTGAACGTAATTTTTCTTAATTTAATTCATGATCTTTTCCTATATTTTCATCCATTTATGCTAAGTATGCTTTTTTACAAATTTTGATAAGGCACATTATTTGGTACTAACTGTCTTTAGAATGATGTCATTTGGTATCCAGCTGTGTAGAATAGACCACCCTTATTTCTTACCGAGGTGTCGTAAAATACGTAGCCAAATCATGTGACAACATGTTAGTAACATGTTGCGCCGACCCCACTATGAATGGGATAAGGGCACTAGAATGATGGATGCTGATGTCTTCAGATGATCTATCAATCAATATATATGATATTGATTTATATTTATGATCCTCCAAATTTAAAATTATGTAATAGATAAATGTAAAAGTGTTAGAGAAATAAATGTCTAGACGTCTCTTCTAGACATTTATTTCTCTAACACTTTTATTACAAAACAGCAAAATCTGTCTAGACATACTTATAACAGCGAAATAAATATCAAACCATAACAAATTTTTATTTACTTAGATTCGGTGTTATTTTTCAACAGAAATATACATACAGGAAGTACGAGTATATGTATCAAAATAAGTAGTTCCAGTAAATAATAATGCTACACAACTGAGATAATCTTGATAAATGTTGTTGCCAACAATTAGAGTTAAGGTTGATCAGCGAAGAAGGTCAGAGCGAACGTCAGCCTTTATAATTGCAAAGTTAGGCTAGCCTTGAAGTGTATATTTTCCAACTAGATATTTCATTGAATTTTACGATTTTTCCTTATTTATACCATGACAAATGTGAATATTATATGTTTGTTCTTTCACGTCGGAACTGAATACCGGATCAATATAATTTTTGATAGAGGTAATCGAAGGTCTAGAGTAACCTCTCTACTGAACTACACGCAGGCGAAGTCGTCTGCAGATAATAAATATTAATAAGTAAATAAATATATGGAACGATTACACACACGGCCGTCCATCCCCAAAGTAACTTAATACTTGTGTTATGGGTATATATAATTTTAAATACCTACGTACTTAAATACATACATATATATACACTATGACTCGTATTAACAACATATTATTTATAGAGAATGTTGACCTTCGGCGGGAATCGAAGCCGGGACCCACGGAGCAGAAGGCAGGGGCGACTAGCAAGTGCGCTAACAAGCCGGTCATAAAATATATAAAAATATAATATTTCGATTAAGTTAACCAACGCAGTTAGGTTAATAACTATTTGTACTCACTTCGTTCGCGACAACGTTAGTGTTCAAATAATATCAATTATATATTATATATTTGCACAATGTCCACAAAGGAAAAAAAGGAATTTTTATCATGTTCTATATATATCCTATGTACACCAAGTTTAATCAATATTTATCCAGCGAATTAGGCGTGAAAGCGTAATGGACAGCCAAGAACAATGTAGAACATAAAAAACGCTCTATATTTTAACACTTAAGTCATGCAAACGAAGTTGCGGGTAATACTCGTAGTACGTTTTTTTTTAATTTCCAGCTGAAACTTGATATTCATCGTCAGAGTTCAATGCCCTCTAAACGTGCATTGTCATATAAAAAGAAGACAATGGCAACCCTGATAAAAGACTGACAATAAAGTGTCACAGATTGTCCATATTATATCCCCATCCCGTTGTATGCACAGGCGTCGGGACGCGGTCCAACGCCTCGTGATAAACGCGGCATAATCTTTGTTGGCTGATAACTAAAATGTTTACTTGTCACACTCATTCAATCGTCCAATGATATTTGTTTTTCGTAAGCAGTCAGATAGGAATGAATTTAATTATACTCACAAAATAGGACTTGGTAAGTCTGAAAATTAATTAAACCAAGAATACTTTTTTCATATACAACATGCATTACTAGAAAAATCAACCCATTCTATCAACCAAATCAAAGTTAACAATTTGGGCAATATAAATAAGTGATTAAGTATGTTAATCTTTAAGTTTTTAAGTTGAAATTATTAAGCTTCCGCCCGCCCCTTTGTGTCCATAAACTTCAGTACCGACTAGCTTCTCCAAAGAAATATATTTTTCGAAAACCATAAGAATAAAAAGAGACAGAAGAATGCAGAAATACATGTTGCAAATAAACAAACACTAATTCTACATAATGTAATTATTTTTTCTTTTGTCAAGTTTAAGAGAGAGTTCCGTTTCGAATCTCGAGAGGTCGCTGGTTCGATATGCCCAAACTGATACACGTGGTCAATCTCCGTCTGTATATGGCGAAAATATTACAACCAGTCGAAAACCGGAAAGGATGGTATACAAACAAATACTACACAAAGGATATTGCGTATTACCTGTAATAACACACGTAAGGATTGACAAGTACAGCCAGCTTATCTGTGACTCATAACTACATAACAAAATATAAACCAGTGCAAGTGACTCAGGGGTCAATGAAAATAAACATTAAGCTGCGTATTTAAAGAAAACAATCGTCAGAGCGTACTAGTAACAATCGATGGCTTAGTCACTTGAGATTTATAAATGTTATAACACACATTGATTCTACGTGACGTTTGTGAAAAATAAGTTATTAAGTTGCAGCTCCAGATCCTGCCTTTAAATAACGTGGTGGGTACACATTCGATATTATCCAATCCAATATCCAATTGGAAATAATCGTAAAAATTCTAGTATTATTATACTCACTACGATATCTAAAAGTATCATTACAAAGATGACATTATAAATTTGTCAAATATATACTTCCGAAACGTGGTCGCTCACTATGAGCCTAATAAGAAAGCTCAGAGTCGCTCAGCGGGCGATGGAGCGAGCTATGTTCGGAGTGTCTCTACCAGATCAAATCAGGAATGAGGAGATCCGTAGAAGAACTAGAGTCACCGACATAGCTCAGCGTATCACGAAGCTGAAGTGGCGATGGCCGACAGACGACCTCAAAAAGGTCGCACGGAGCCACTGGATCCAGGCGGCGCAAGATCGTGTGGTGAGGCGATCCCATGAAGAGGCGATCCCATGAAGAGGCCTATGTCCAGCAGTGGACGTCCATAGGCTGACGAAGATACTTCCGATTCTAACCAATAATTAAAAATTTCTTGTTTACTGGTGCGATAAATAGGCAGACACTAGGTAAAGTAGTAACAGTTGCCTGCTACTATCCTTTTTCTGAGCAAACGCCTCTTTCTCACCTTTTTTTGAGACTAAGGTTGGCGCTTATATCAACCACGCTTCTCTAATAGGATTGGTATGATACACATATCCCTTGACTTCTCTAGACATATGCAGGTTCCCTCGAAATGTTTCCCTTCACCGAAAAACTCGTGATAAATGGCTAATATCAATTAAGTTGAACCAGTAAGATAAACTCATTGGTGCCTACCCAAGAAATTAGCTTAAAAGTAGGGTGCTTTAAATTTATGAGTTTGTATTGTAGTTTGTAATTTGATCGTAAGAGTTTTGGGCCTAGAAAAAAGTGTATAAGGTATTGTAACGAGGATTGGTTAACACACTGTCACATAGCGGGAAAACATGATCGACTGAAATCATAAACTCAGGATCTCGTCTTGCAATGCGTTTAGTGTAACGGGCAAAGGAGGTCTGGGATATGACGAATAGTTATCACGCCGTCAAGCCTCGTCTTCGAAGGGCGTTGGTGTACGATTATGTCTTTACTACCGATCGTGATTTGATAAGGTTGTTGTAATATGTTTTGGTGAAACTTTAATTTCAATGGAGGCAACTAAGATGAATATCTCAATAATTTAACGGGCGATCTTAATAACAAGGGTCATTTAGATCAATCGTACACAATGTGTTCATTCTGTAGCTCTTCCAAGGTTTCAATGCGTCATAGTTCCGTTATATGATCAATTCACACGTGTTGCAGATTCCTTCATTACTTTGACGAAACAAAGGATCATATGTAAAACTCTCTTTGAGGAATTCCTTGGAAAATTAATATTATCTACGTTTTTTCATTAATTACCGTGCTAGGAAAGTTGGTGTTGCGAGTCCGTAGTAAAAATATCTCACCCGTCATCGTCAGTAACTTAATAGTAACAAATGGTCTGTCATATTTCCCTCGAGCCAATATATCAATATTTAATGTTGAGAGACCGGCTATATTAACGTCTTATTATCGGAGAAGCGGCGAGTTCCCCCCGCGATAACGCCGCGTAAAGAGCTCATGAATTAGAGCCCCGTATGGGCTTTAAACTATTCGGGCTCATCCGATAAAATAAGACGTGAGTATAGCCGGTCTCGCAACACTAATGAATACCACTCACGATACTTTAAATCCAATATATCACGTTTGAATATCGATAATTTTCGTGTTGCTTGTTGTTGTATTCATTGTTAAGATACCCTGTCGAATGCATAGCGTATTTTTCGTCATAGAAGTTATATTATTGAGGGAATATGTATAAAATAGTAATACATCATTTTCAAAGCTCTATCGGATAGCAAAAAATGCTTCAAAATAAAGTCATAAATATAAGAACCTACGCCGTAAAATACAAGCTACGGTTTTACATTGATGTAGGCAAATTCACGACACATGTCTGTCACGGGCAGCCGTACTAAACCTGCAGTACGAACACAAATGTTTGTCCCAGCGTGGTGACGCACCGTTACGATGAATGTAATGAAACGTACACGAATACCATTACGTTAGCGTTGTATTTTTAACCGTACGCGTAACTCTCCCGCTGCGTGATTTCGCGATCCTTTTGTAACAGCTCGCTTCTCATTTACGCCACAGCGTCTATAGCAGTCTGCCTCTCCGCAGCGTAATTTATTTACGAACACTCTCTTAATTTGAAACGTTTAGTTTGCATCACTGGTTTCCAAAGTAAAAAGTGCAAAATTAAAATTATTTAGTCATACCTGATGGTATGACACTCATTCCTTGGAAATTGGGGAGGTCACTTGTTTAGGATGCTACATGTGTAGACACCTTAGCAGCATCCCATATTCAAGGGACCTCTACTATGGCGGGAGCGGCAGCTAGCAGCGCAGAACATGCCAAAAGGCGCAAATATGAAGACATAGACAGATGCTTCATTTTTGTGCCTTTTGGTGTAGAGACCTTGGGTCCATGGGACCCGGACGCTCATACTTTCTTTAATGAGGCTCGTAGAGCGTACCGGGGACCCGAGAGCTGGCAGCTACCTTGGCCAACGAATAAGTTTGGCCATTCAAAGGGGTAACGCTGCCAGTATTTTGGGAACTTTACCCCACTGCACTGGAATCGACGGTTTTGATTTAGTGTAAATAGATGTAATTAATATTAATGTTAGAGGTGATAGGCACCCGGTAAATATATACATATACATTTTAAGGGGAATATAGAAGGCACAAGACCTCGCGGCATATCACCGATGCGATGGACGGACCAAGTGAAGGCTGCCTTTGACGGTTCTCTTTATAAATGTACCAGGAAGGCAGCCGTCCGAAAAGAATGGCGTCGAATTGTGAAGCGTGCCACTAACCCTCAACTGACAACCACGACCGCTCTGCCAAGAGTGTAGCGATGAAATACTTAAATAAATACATTTAAAACCCTCATTTCTTACCAAGGTGTCGTTAAAAGCCACTAAGGTAAGTTGACCCACCATGTGGGATCCGGTTGAGTAGAAAAGACCACCCTATTTCTTACCGAGGGGTCCTAAAATACGACTAAGTTAAGTTGACGTAAAATAATACGTAGCCAAATCAAGTGACAAGATGTTTGTAACATGTTGTGCCAACCACACATAGAGTGGGATAAGGGCAGGAGGATGATGACTTAAATATATAAATTCACCCAGACTCGAAGAACTGACAAACTGTTTTTTTTAGAAAAAAATTGTCCTCGCCGGAAATCGAATACGCGATTTATGGAGCTGAAGGCAGGGTTACTGACGACGTCCCAACGAGCCCGCTTGTTTGTAATGCGCAGAATTATCAGTACTACGTCAATACTTATATTTATGGAATGTAAACGAGAAGCTAGTTCGAGTCCACAAGTCAACTACAAATAACACTGGGCGTTCAAGTTTTCCCTTCAAAATATTTTTTAAAATGACATATTTTCGTTTAACATAATCACATTATTTATTTACCTCTACTGCCGGCACTTGGTCATGTAATCTCACCGTTCAATCTCTACTATTTCAACTCGTGAACAATGTTCAACTGATAAAATCATCTAACGGTCGCCTGACAGCTCCGTCTTCAGTGTTTGAACAAACAACAATGTTCTTTTCACTATTAGATGTTTTTTTTGTCTATGTTACAAATGCAAACGGAGAAATAATATTTAGAAACATTATCATCCTAAAACATATTGTCATATGATTTGGCTACGTATTTTACGACCGGCCGCCTGTGACGTCAACTTACGTAAGTCGCCTTTTACGATACCAAGGTAAGAAATGAGGTGGTCTATTCTACTCAGCCGAATACCACACTGCGGGTCGACTTACCTTACTCGCCTTTTACGACACCTCGGTAAGAAAATGAGGTTCATCATCCTCCTTTCCTAATCCTAAGTGAGATTGGCACAACATGTGGTCACATGATTTGGCTACGTACTGTACGACCAGCCACTTGTCTGACGTCAACTTACCTAATTCGTATTTTACGACACCTCGGTAAGAAAGAGGGTGGTCTATTCTAATCATCTGGATACCACACGGCGGGTCAAGTTACCTTAGTCGCCTTTTACGACACCTCGGTTAGAAAATGACGGTGGTCTATTCTACTCAGCCGAATACCACACGGCATAAAATAATATTTATAAACAATATTGATTTTAACATCCAATATTTATATTATTTAGGTTTTGTAACTTTATTAAAAACGTTTATTCGAACAGAAAATTTTATTTAATATCTCCTTCCTATCAAAGTTTTAATGAATTCCGATTGAGACCCGCAGATTAGTGAGTTTGTATTAGCTTTAAGAATAACTGGGGCGGGCTAACAATAATTTAAAAGCTTACTTCTGGCTTGCAAATTTCGCATAACTTACATATTACACTTCTGAACGACATGCGGAAAGACTTGCGGGGGCGTTTGTAATACATATAATATGTATAAGGAAACGTAAAGTTTAATACCGATTTCCTTAAATCTTATGGATACTTAAAATTAATTTGACAGTAATAATTTGACACGGAATTAGCCTGTACTGCGGAAATGTACGTATTATAATTGTTAATTAAGGTCAACAAACAGGAAGATGATGAGAATAAAGTTATTTAACAAACACTCATTATGCATTGAAACCACTGCGCAGCGGATTGAATTCGAGTATAATAATTTTAATGCTACTTAATTGTAATGAGTAATCTCGTTACAAAACAAAATACAAAAAGTAACCTCTGAGTTACTATGAGGTAACCCTTACCTACGGTGATGCGTCCATTGGTTCTGACTTCGAGCAATATCAATAAAGACTTTATTGCTGTATAAAATTTAATAATAATTATTTGCGAACCTCAAAAGATACTATGAAAGAAGACCTTTGTATTTTTATAAAGATATTTTCACTTATTGAACAGAAGGATATGGACCTTAGAGCCAACAGTCTATTTCATCCAATTAGATCCACTATAAGATATATTGCTCTTTAAGCATAGCCATCTTCAGCAGTTATAATACGAAATTCTCAGCAACGTCTGAGGTCGTCAATTCACGTATCAAATTTAAATTTCAAATTCGGAACATTCGTTATTCAAGTAAACTTGTAAACAAGTGCTTTTGTATCAACATCTACTGCTGGTTCGGAAAGCTGTTCCTACCGAGAAGAGCCAAGAAACTCGGCGGTTGCTATCTTCAAAGAATAATTCTTATTACTAGTTACATATAGTTATTAATGTCTTGTACAGGGTCTAACAGTAGCAGCAGTATCGAAAGAGAAGGTTACCAATTGCATTTTCCAGCAACTGTAAGGAAAGTTACAGTTGCCTGAGACCAACGATCACTGGTTTCTCCTACAATGTGCCCCGCCCATCGCCACTTCAGCTTCGCGACCCGCTGCACTTAACACAGTAAAAATGTAAAGTATCATGTTCTACTTTTTAAAGGATTCATAATAAAAAACTGCGACACACGAGACCCCTCACGGCTCCAATTAGTGCCGCAGATAATAATGAGGATAAGTGGAGACCGTAGATTGGATTGAAATGAATCTGGTTGGAAATAAAACCTTCCGTGCTTGGCAATTTATATTATAGACAAATAGCTGAACGGGCGGAAGAACGTTGTTTTCATAAACGTTGTTCAAATAAACCCTTTCAGGCACTTTTGAATCGTCAAGCATCAATATGATTAATGAAGCTACAACTGGTTCGGAATGTTGCTCTTACCGAGAAGAACCAGCAAGAAACTCGGCGGTCAATCTTTTAAATATTTTCAATTATAGATTATTAAACCGCTGTCTTGTATGAAGCTGAAAGGATTTTCAAATCCAGGCATTCTTATCATCCAAATAATTGAGGAATTTTATTATATAATAATTTATTTAAATTAAAAGACATTACATCCATTGTGTTAGTAGAAATTAAAAAATAAAATATATGAACTTATGGGCTATGTTAGTATTATAATTAAAATTAAAATTAAATTATGGCATAACGACCATTTGTGAAGCACTGGGAATGCATATGCATACGAATCCAGTGCTTCATAAATGGGTTATCCAATTTTCCATAAAGTGTTTTCAGAATACCGTTGGAGCTACTACGTAATCTGTTCATCATTGATGCTGCTCTTTTCCTTAAGATTGCATAGAAATTATATAAGCGAATAGAGAGGCCAACAAATAAATTGCTTACTCAGCTGAGTCGCGACGCAGGTAGAGATCTTTCATTCTAAAAGTGCACGCCCCTCCACCAAATTACATTATTTTAATGTGTGAGAGAAAATATTGACTGTACTATTTTATATGTGTGCGCGCAGCAATTTCAAAGTTGACTCGGCTCATTCGCGCACTTAAAGGTCAACTAATTGGTCGACTGGTATAAGTCAAGCATTTATATGGCGGAGAATGCACGCTTTGTATGAGACAACATGTCTATTCTGTCCTACGTGTTCCTATCATTTGTGCACTGGTTGACCAACCAATCCGGTAACACGGATTACAAGTAACGTTTGCATAAAAATAAAATTAATATTTTATAATATTTATAATCAAATTTATGTTGAAAATTCTTTAAAATAAAAAGTAAGTTTTTAACGTTTCCCTGGAGTAATAAGCGCTGTGGAATGTAAACGGAAAGTTCCGCATTCGAATCCTAGAAAAAACATATTAGTATACATATTTCTAAAATTTATCCCTGGTCTTGACTAGATAGATACTTCCGACGTACCCTTCTAAGAAAGACGTACCACCAAGCGGTTTAGCATTCAGGTACGATGTCGTGTAAAAACCCTGAATCACTAAAAACACGTTTAATCTCCAAACCCTTTCAAAAAACTTAAACTACATCGGCATCCATCAGGTGAATTCGCCATCAAGAGCTAGCTTGCCAACTTAATTTAATAAAGATCATATCATATATTCATTATGCAACTATCAGAATGATAAATAAAACGTAATGTACAGAAGTCTGTTCATTTATTTTATTAGTAAAAAAATAAAAATAATTAAACCGCAATAAATATTTACTATATTAACGCTATTCACTCACGTCGCTATCTTCAGATTCAGACTCAACATTAATTATAAATTCAAAATTTTTCATATATTCTATCTCAATATCATTCACATTTCGACACGTATTTTCCCACATATTTCTATCAATCATGTCGATTCGTTCCTTAATTAAAGCAATGGCTTTAATGATGAAATAATGATAGATGTTAAGTTTTGCTCATTTTTTTTCGCCACATAGTTTTATAAAATTCTCCATATTATTCTATTAAAGAAAACATTTATCTAATTATTATTTAAAATAAAAAATAAAAAAATATTTATCCTCTTTTTTTATGACATGCTAACTGTACTTTTGGCAATAATCGATGCGTGCTCCTACTTTCGTGTCTGTCCGGCAACTGAGTAACCAATTAGAATAACAAGTTTGCGTGTATTTCGTCTGTACATAAGTTTTTTGTGTGTTAGTAAAGACATTGGAGGGGCGTGCACTTTTAGAATAAAGATCTCTATCACTTTTCGCGAAGGGACTCACGTTGCTTCATATTATAGATATGGCTCTTTTTTGAGCAACAAAAATCTTTTCTATATCGGCCGCTTTGCCCCACAGCATTATTCCATATGACATACCATATATATAGCATAACCTGCATCATGTATCGGATATGAAAACGGTTAGTCCACTCTACATTTAGCATTATATATTTTCTATTTACTTTATCGCGGATTAAAACAAAATAATTTTATTAATGTTTTTGCTTTTTGTTATTCTTAGACCTGCAGGTCTACCATGAACTCTTATTGCGACTCAATTGAAGATGTAAACGACGATCGCGAACCGCTTCTTTTCGTACCATGAAGTGTGAATTGCATTGGGGTCGTAATGTTTGAAAGGATAACGTTATATGAACTAATGATAAATCTGTCTCTTTTACTCATATGTTCTAAGCACGAATTACTTAAAGTGTGCGACTTTAAGACGTCATGGTATGAAAAAGCAAAACAATTTCGTTTACGTCTTCAAAATTGAGTCACAATAAGAGTTCATGGTAAGCCTGCTGTAGGCCTACCATGAACTTTTAGATAACGATTCAATTCAAAGTCAGTACCTAAACCGAACCGCTTTCTTTTCGTACCATGAATAAATAAATAAATGAAGTGTGGATTGCATTGGGGTCGTAATGTTTGAAAAGGATAACGTTATATGAACTATAGATAACTCTGACTCTTTTACTCACATGTTTTTAGGACGCATTCCGAACGCTCATTCGACAACGACAAGTGTGCGATTTGGATTACGTCTTCAATTGAATCGCAATAAGAGTTCATGGCAGGCCTGCTGGAATCGAAGTAAACGAAAAGTATAATCTCCAAAATAACAATAGACACCGGGGACCTTATCAAGATAAGCATCATTATATATTAGAGCCGATGAAACTCTATACAAAAGGTCGGCTGCAATAATAGGATTTGAATAAAAATTAAAAAGAGTAAAGGTATAAATGCTAACCGAGTAATATAATACGCTCATTCGGAGAACAATAAGCGCTGCGAATTTTGTGGAGCATTGCAGTACAAGGGCTTAAGCAATTAACTCGTCATTTTTTGTTTCCTTTATTAAAGAAACTTAATCCCAATTCAAATACATAAAAAATAATGAAAGAGCTAAAATACAATACGAGAGTTTTGAAATGCAAGCGCTTTTGAATCGTTTAAGTTTTGCAATGCAGTACAAACCAGATATTTTATTGATTCTGCATAACGCATATATATTATAATATAATGAATAGGAGGTATAATAGGAGCTTATGTATGGTTTATATACAAAGATTTGATATTGGTTATATCATATGATCTTCCAAAAAAAGTTCGACCTGTTCAAGAACAGGATATTCCCAAACCAAACTAGAATCAAAACTTAGGGGTCTCGAATTTTATAACGAATACGCAATAAGACTTATGAGTGTAATACCTTTACTCACTTTACTCTATTTTTATAAATAAATCATTAATATTTCAATGTTAAATTAATTTATATAACAAACATAATATGTTGTATATTTGGTATATAATTTAAGATAATGATTTTATATATTTATATTTTATAAGTAGTATCCGCGACTTTAATTTAAGGGTTTAATTACCCATAATAATGTAAGATATTTTATACCTGTTTCCGTAAGAAAAATGGAAATTTTCATATTCTTTTACCGTGTTTAAGCTTTAATTGTGTAAAATGTAAGATGGACAAACTTACGCATTTTTAATATTAGTATGAAAATATTTTTGCTTACATTTACAAAGAATCGACCTAATAGCGAGTCCTATGGAAAAGATTATTTCGTTTTTGTTTTGGTTACCTAACTCATAAAGGAGCTGTTTGACAATCTATTAACTGTTCATCATCCTTCTGTCCTTATCCCACTCCGTACAGCTACCTATTTTTTTCGACCGGCCGCCTGCCTGACGTCAACTTACCTTGGTCGTATTTTACGACACCTCGGTAAGAAATGACCCTCATTTCTTACCGAGGTGTCGGTCGGTGGGCTATTCTACTCAGCCGGATACCACACAGTGGGTCGACTTACCTTAGTCACCTTTTACGACACCTCGGTAAGAAAGAGGGTAGTCTATTCTACTCAGCCGGATACCACACGGTGGGTCAAGTTACCTTAGTCGCCTTTTACGGCATCTCGGTTAGAAAGAGGGTGGTTTATTCTACTCAGTCGGATACCACACAGTGGGTCGACTTACCTTAGTCGCCTTTTACGACACCTCGGTAAGAAAGAGGGTGGTCTATTCTACTCAGCCGGATACCACACAGTGGGTCGACTTACCTTAGTCGCCTTTTACGACACCTCGGTAAGAAAGAGCGTGGTCTATTCTACCCAGCCGGATACCACAGGGTATAATCTATTAACTGTTATCGAAGTAATTTTATTTATACAGGAAGCGATGACGTGTTTCACAATCAAATCAGTTTCACTACTACACACAAATCACAATACAATTTCGACTCCCATTGTCGACAGTCTCGGCGATCACTTACCACGGAGTTATTTCACGCCTTTGTTTCTTATCGATTTCAGAAAGAACAATGGCGTGGGCAAACAGTGCCCGATTGTGTTTAATCTCTGGCGCGAGGAAGGTTTTTTTTCACTTGCGGGTAATCTCATATCATACATACATACATATTATAATAATATTACGAGAATATTCCTCACGTATTTTGAGGAAGTTCCTCACTCTGGGCAATGTCCCGCTTCCGAAGGATGACGATTTTTTATATTTTTAAATGTTTCTTTTTTTAATTATTTAGTTTTTTTTATCATTAAAAATATAAAAAGTTAGGATTAAGAAAAATAAAAAAAAATAGTTTAATATGTACGAAAACTTCACACCAAAACCTTTAAAAAAGTTTTACCCATCTTTCTTTAATAAAGTCATTTTTATATGAAAGCAAATTCGAAGGATAATTGAGCCTCTATGTCTCATAATATGTCTTATGTCTTAATACAACTGATATTATATCCTCGCAGACTCAACAGTCTTGATAATTTATCAAGATATATTATGAAAAATTACAAATCATAAAGTGCTCCGAAAATATCCAACTTAACAGATATATTTTTCAATTTTTTTTCCATTAAAAGTTATAATATATTTTTTATTTGGAAAAAAACGTATTTATAAAATTATTATATTATTATATAGAGTATTAAAGAAAAATTTCATTTTCATTGCCTATATTGTTGTCATAATTTTTCTAATTTATTATTTAGCAATTAAAATTATGGATATAAATATATGTAACTATCTAAAATTAATAAAGCCCGGCTCTTGAAAAAACGAAAGAGTCAGTAAAAATTATTAATTAATTCATATTAATAAATCAATTCAATTAATAATTGATAGCTAGCTATGAATTAAACCTATGTGCATAGCAATGTTATAAAATAATATACCGCCCGAGCTGTGTAGCCCAGCGGCGAGACCGTGCGACTCTTTCGAGGGGAACACGAGTTCAAACCCGGGCACCAATGAGTTTTTCTATTAAAACTCATGTGTCTAATTGATAATTGCAATTTATCACACGCTTTTCGGTGAAGGAAAACATCGTGAGGAAACCTGCATATCTCTAGAGAATTCTGTAGATATGTGTAACCTACCAATCCGCATTGGAGCAGCGTGGTAGGTCTTAGCTCCAACCCTTCTCTCCAGAAACGGAGAGAGGAGGCCTATTCCCAGCAGTGAAATTGTAACAGGCCGCTACTTTACTGTACTTTTATACCGCCAACTTAAGGGTTGTATCAGTTCCAATTAAAATTAAAAACGGATATCGTTAGCCCTTTTAAGGGCTGTAATAAAATATATCACACAAGACCAACATGAGTACGTACTGGGGATAGTTAAGAGTTAAATAAAATAGTCTTTAATTCATAAGTAATAGAGGCGACATTCTAATATGCTGATGCGAATTGACAATGCAATATTGAGTACACTTAGGATTTACATTTTAGATAGGGCTAATAAGAAGCGAAGTTTAGATTTATCTAGTAAATTTGGTAATGCATTTTATGCTATTCGCAAGCTTCAACTATAAAATTAAATTACTGTAACAGCGTGTTACTATCTCACTGCTGCGAAAAGCTGTTCCTACCGAGAAGAATAAATAAATAAGTAAATATATGGGACACTTACACATACTACCGTCCGTCCCCAAAGTAACTAATACATACTAGTGTTATGAGCGACGGACAACTGATAGATATACTACATATATAATTTTAAATAAATACTTAAATACATAATATACACTCAGGCTCAAAGAACCAACAAATTGTTTATAGAAAATGTTGGCCCTCGGGCGGGAATCGAACCCGCGACCCGCGAGGCCATAGCCAGGGTCACTACCCACTTCGCCAACGGGCCAGTCATCCATTCAAATCCATGAAACAAAAATAATGATGACACAATTCTTTACATATAATAGCTTCTTTTTTCAATAAAGGCTTAAAGGACTTTGTCTCGATATATAAAAGTAAAAAGTAAACTCGATATATACTGAATACAAAAACCAGAGAATTTATTCATCTTTTGCATTGTAAAAGATGTAAATCACCCTCATTACCGGATGCGCGTCGTGAAAGTTAACGCCTGCTGAAACTACTTTATGGTACAATTATAAGGTAACTTTAATCTTATCTTATCTTAAACTTTATCTCCAGCAAGATCTTTTAGACTCTGTTTCGTATTCCTTGGGGTTTAAATTATCTAAGCTCTGATGCTGCCACAATTTTTTTTAAATTAAGTTAGTTATAAAATTGTTAGTGATTTATATTTATGTCTGTAATGGAGTGTATTATAAATTACCTATACTTTTTCGATATGTACATATTATTTTGACTTACTTAACGAAATCGTTTATTACCCTAATAAACAATATAATTCGTCAGGGAAAAACCCTTCAGCTAATTTTGCGCGTGTTATAATATAAGGAATTAATGTAAAAATATCATTCTCATTTCTAACAAAAATTAACAAGCTTTGTTAATTTTTACTTCAAAACATCATTTTGGCTCTGTTTTGATTTTATTATTTGTAAAGGGTCATAAAAATTAAAACATCTGTTTAGAAAGCGGCGTTGCAATACAAACGCCTAAATAAAAAACGAAGACAAAAAATAGTACTGGCACAGGATTCGCTTTAAAACTATTGTTTTGGTATGTTTACTGAGAATTGCCGTTAGGCAATTCTGTTTTTTTTAAGGGAAATGTTTCTCACAACCGAATAGGGGAGATTTGAAAAAAATAGTTAACAGTTGTAAAGATGGGCAGTATCTCTGGAGGTCTGGCCGAGTAAAGTTGTTACTAAGCATTTTTAAGTGAAGTAGTTGTGGCGAGATTAAGATAAGTATAGTGTTATTTACTTATACCTAAAAATGATGTGATGTTCTGATCAACCCAGGACTAATTCACGTGTCGAATAGATGTCGATAGATGAATCATTGAGAAATTATTAACTGACGTAATTCAAATGTCTTATTGTACTGTAATATAAAGAGAGTTGTTAAATATTATTAAGGTGTGACTATTCGAGTCGTTTGTGATTATAATAAGGATTGTATAATTCACTTAGTTCAAATAAGTGAATTATTATGATGTTGTTGGTTTGATGTAACGAAATAACCTTTAGAGAGAATAGTCCTTTGTTTTGATATTATTGTAAATCTTCATTTTCTTAAAAGAGCAACTGTTGAGTTTCTTACCAGTTCTTCTCAGCAGGTGACAGCATTTCCGAACTGGCAGTAGAGTCATTTCGAGTACAGATAGAAAAGTTATAAAGATATTAAAAGATAAAATATATTAAGTTCCAACGAAATATATAGTTATTCTCTATTCTTTTGTTTCATTCACTTGTCCTAAAATATAGATAAGACTAATAGAGCTTTCCTGATTGCTGAACCTAAATAACAAGCTTAATAAAATAAAGTATAGCCTCAGTATGTCATATCAAATTTAACATCAGAAGTGTGGCATGACCCACAATAGCCCACTAGAATTTAGCTAATATATTAATTAAAATGTTTCAGGACATATCTACGAATATGTGAGGCGTACCGTTTCATCTAATATGATGATGATATTATGTAATGCAGCAGATGAGATCGCAGAGTTTTACGAAGTCTGCAAAGAAATACCGCTTCAGTTTATGTGAGATGCCAATGATGAACTTCGTATTTTGAGATGTAGCAGAAATTACAGAGCACTAGAAAATCTGCGAAAGAATTTGGTAACAAATGCACAATGTGGTAATAAGTCATTTATTTGATAATACGACTAATATTGATTTAAGTTTTTGTGGGAAGAATTTGTTTTGTATGCTTACAACGTTGTTTTGAAAGTGGTCATTACAATTATTTTGCAAAGCATCTTTGAATATTTACAAAGAAGTGGTCTAATTTAATTTTAACCTCGAAATAATTAGTTCATTTTTGTTTATAAACAAAACATATATATATATATCGTAAGAAGAGTTATTTGTAATCAGCATATTTTTACATCATTTTATACTTCTTTCGTATAAAAATGTCTGTAAATAGCTGTGGTTTAGTGATCACTTCAATAGGAATTACCAATATCTAAATCATTTCCTGTACAGAGCTAAAAGATGAAACTTTTTGAATCTATTAATATCTCTGATTATTTTGAACTATGTGGCTCAGTGGCTAGTACTAGATTCATATTGTGCTAGTGGTTCTGGATTTGACACCTGGTTGGGTCGATCTGAATTTTTCGTAGTATAATATATATAGTTGTACGATTAATATGAAGGTTTTAAAATTAAATATTTGTTAGGTTACCAGTATTGGTATATTTGGAAATACATTTATGTCACAAAATGTCACAAAATCCCTTATTAAATGCTCGTGCCAATTTGAAGGAAATTGATTGTAATGTTTACAATAAAAGAAAAAGAAAAGAAAAGTTTTTTTTTTAAAACCATGTTAAATATGAAGTCAGTATGACCGAGCGGATAAATGAGAAAAATAAATGCCATAAATAATGTCACAACATTTACATCGTTTATTTAAATAAACTTTCTCCTCATAGGATTCTGTTGTTGCACAGATTTTGTTTCGCACAAAAAAAAAAGGGAATTTCTGAATAAGTTTGAGAAAATAAGTAGACGCAGATGTAAAATTTCAATGAAATTGAATAGTTTTACCAGAGTTTTAGGAAAAAAATTAATAAATATCGTCATCTTAGTTAATAAATATTTTTTTTTAAAGTAAGTGAAATAGTAAAAGTTTGAATATTTCTGTACCGAAAAAAAAGTAATAATATGTTTAAAATTATTGAAAGTCCAATTTATCATCCTTAACGTTTCATATTAATTAAGCGTTGCAAGGAGCGAAAACGCATTGAGTAATTTAAAACAGAGTGAAATAGAAAACATATTGTTAGACGTGACATTTATACTTAATTTACTTTTTATAAGATAATTTAATATTACAACAGCATTTTGTTCAAACTTATTAATAAATTCGTAAATATCTTCGTTACGAGCAAGAAGAAAATGTCATGTAAGTACATTTTTACGTGACGGAAAAAGTAACATTACATCAATCAAGACAAGCATCAGTAACCAAACCTAGTTTTGATCGCAATAGTTATTTTAGGTAGATTCCGAAACACAAATGTATACATTGAACGAATAGTGAAAACTACACCGAAATTTGAAATGCATCAAAAAAAAAAAATAGCAAAAATCGACCGAAAACTTTGAAGTTGTTTTACACTTGACTAATTGCTAGCCCTGTGGTTTCACCCGTGTCCATACCGATCTCGTGGTAGTGGAAAGTCTACGAAGTCAGACTATAGATTTATTTGTAGATTATTTTATTATAAAAAATGGGTATCATTAGTATTCTTGGAATAAGAGCTAACGCACCAAATGCAGGCTCTGTTATAACGGTCGCTACAATGAATTTGTTATGACATTATTTTCTTTCGATTTACATTCTTAATTTCGTTATATCTTTTGATGGGGATGTCGGATTTTAATAATTTAAAAAGTATTACAGTACAGTATTAGTACAGGTATTGAAACAGTTTTTAATAAATTATCATTTAATGTGATAAGATATAGAGATATGAACAAAATGGTTTGAATATTGTCGGCACTTGTATCAGCTTTTACCTTGTAAAAAAAAAAGTAGCTATATTGGCATAACTATAATAGTTAGACATATAGTATCGCGGACTTTTTGTGGATATTGATATGTTCTATAATACTGTAGAACATTTTTTCTATATAGTCATAGTATTTTTGCGTGAAAACATTACAAACATATATACATATACACATACACACAAACATACAAATCTTTCCTCTTTATAGTATTAGTATTGATAGTCAATGTTTGCAAGTTATGCAATAGCGCCGTATAAACTTCGACGTATAAAAGATGCTTTGTAATACCGAGTTATATAAGCAATTGAAATAAATGTATTCTTTGACTGTTTATTTGAAAAGATTTGTAGATGATATTGAAATATGGCCTAAAATCCCGCCATATATAAGTAATGAGTATGAGAAGTACAGATCAAAATTATTGAAAAGAAAAAATCTTTTATGGATTTGGGTAACATTGACTTATATTGATTGTTTACCTGTTCGTGAATTACGAACCTGGTAATGTTAAATAGTAATTTATATAAATGAATGTAAATGATTGTCATATTCTTAAGTTCAGTTATGTAGGTATGAGTAATGTTTTGTTTAGAATTTTATATGTTATGACCAAAAAGGCATGATTTTAAGGTACACAAACGAAAAGAAAAAACTTATAATGTGAATTGATATTATAAAAAAATAGCTGAATTTGTGTTTGTATTTAGTGTAAATTTCGGTTTTGTTTTGGTTTTCATAGGTTTATTATATGTTATAGGCCTCATTTTTATCAACTAATGTTGATTTCAGGACATTCAGTATTATATTCCCTATTACATTATAAATGTTAGTTGAATTGAAGCTCATTGTAGTTAATTGGTTTATGAAATTTACTGGCTGTGACAAATTGTTACCACAATGAGAGCGGTTCGTAATCGAATCCAAAATAAGTATATATATAAGAAAAAAGGAAAAGAACTTAGTCCAATTTAAAAGAGTACTAAATATGATAATGGACGTTTAATGATAAGTGATAGTAGTCACAAAGCTTGTAACGTAACGCAAAAAGTAACGCTAGTGTATCGCATAGCATGTTTACTTGCTATATGTAGGTATAGGTGCTGTTGAGTAATTTATGTGATATAAATGAAAAAAAAAAACCACTGCTGGAAATAATTTGCAACCAATATTAAGTAAAATACGTTAGAAAACATAATAGACATGGACAATAATAAATAAATACATATTGACATATGATATTTTCAAATTTTGCATATTCATAACATTTAATAAAATGTTATAAGTCTAAGCTTTCGTTTAGGAAATTATTGAAGAATTGGAGAGGCAATAACTATTTCAGAATTTAGTAGCGAATTACTTTTTAGTGTGTAGTTTGTTAATTTTATTTAATATTACTCATAATTTTTATATACAAATTTAAAGTTGGCATAATCACATTTAGTATATTTCAATAAATAAATAAACGAATATATAACGGACTCTTAATAGCACTGGCCGTAGTCAGTTCAATCAGTTGTTGTTCGTGACGTAACTTACGAGGCTTTAGCTAAAAATCAGTTCTTGTGGCTGTGTGGTTATTGTCGAGGCACACAGTATTATACTGAGTTATAAATCTATTGAGCACTGTGCTACACACGTTTTTGATAAATAAAATTCAGTTTAGTTTTTTATATCCGTATGTTATGTTAGCACATTTGTAGAATAAAAGATTTCATTTATAATTGAATTCAGATTAGGAACAAGGCTATAATAAGTATAGAAAATACTTTTTTTTTATAAATTTGGGATATATATCTATTTAAAGACACACCATTGTTACATAGAATACAATGACTCTTTTTAAATTTCGGAACAATTACTGTTCATTTTAAACTTCATAATAATTCAAAAAAGATATAGTTTTTGTTTAGTTATAGTTTTAGTTAATATCTTCATTAGAAGATATTGTCAGTCTTTTGATTATTAAATCAAAAGACAGTGGAATTTTATTAATGTTACTCTTGTGTAGATTCACCTAGATACGATATAATATCAATCACATTGTAATTGACTTCACTTAGACTTAAAAGTGAATATTGTTCTCGTATGGTGGTACCTATATAACTTTGTATTGTTTATAGCTGGGCTAACTAGCGCAAGTGGTTGAGACCAGCGGCTACGGCAGCTATTTATTGTTTGATGATTATGTAAAGTATTTCTGGTGTCAGCCTATCATTGGTCGCGAGTGATTGAGTTTCACTGTCTGCGAAATGACTAAGCTGTTGAGACAGATATGATTTTCCTGAAGTACACTGGCGTACTTGTCACTATGGTTACTTTAAGACATTAATAATAAATGTATATTTATGTAACTATGTCTAGTGTCAGCCTTTCTACTCTGGCTGATGATTGAGATTCACCGATGCTAAGTGACTGAGCTGACAAGACACGTGTAGCACTGTGGGGAAATTGGAATAGTATATTTGTAGTTTAAAATTGTCGTAAATTGGGAATAGTATTAATAATAATACAATACATGTCTGTTAACGTTACTGTTATTGAAAACTGTTAAGATTTGGAAAGAGAAGACTTGGTCAAATATATTCGCAATGTTGTAATGGATTATGGATGTAACGTGTTTTGATAAAAACATTTCTATATACGATTTGATAAATGTTTAATGAAAACTGAATATTTTGTTTTGCAATACCACAAGTTTGCTAAAAGTAATTTGGCTTATAAGTTCTATGTATCTTGATATTGTGGATAAAATAAGATAATGAAGGAGCAGTATTACTTGTAATACCTTTGACAAATGTTTTGATAATCTTTGTACAGTTAGAGATGAAAATGTAATGTAATTAATGCATTTCTAAGCTCTATGTATGTACGGATCTACATTTCGAGTTTAAGAGATAAGTTTAAATTATCCAATTATAAAATAAGAATCTTTAATCTTAATGTAATATGACTCTATACAAACTGCTAATGGGTTTCCCTATGTACTTCGAGAACGAAGTACTTGTCAGTATGGCCGTGTTATAATATAAGGAATTAATGTAAAAATATCATTCTCATTTCTAACAAAAATTAACAAGCTTTGTTAATTTTTACTTCAAAACATCATTTTGGCTCTGTTTTGATTTTATTATTTGTAAAGGGTCATAAAAATTAAAACATCTGTTTAGAAAGCGGCGTTGCAATACAAACGCCTAAATAAAAAACGAAGACAAAAAATAGTACTGGCACAGGATTCGCTTTAAAACTATTGTTTTGGTATGTTTACTGAGAATTGCCGTTAGGCAATTCTGTTTTTTTTAAGGGAAATGTTTCTCACAACCGAATAGGGGAGATTTGAAAAAAATAGTTAACAGTTGTAAAGATGGGCAGTATCTCTGGAGGTCTGGCCGAGTAAAGTTGTTACTAAGCATTTTTAAGTGAAGTAGTTGTGGCGAGATTAAGATAAGTATAGTGTTATTTACTTATACCTAAAAATGATGTGATGTTCTGATCAACCCAGGACTAATTCACGTGTCGAATAGATGTCGATAGATGAATCATTGAGAAATTATTAACTGACGTAATTCAAATGTCTTATTGTACTGTAATATAAAGAGAGTTGTTAAATATTATTAAGGTGTGACTATTCGAGTCGTTTGTGATTATAATAAGGATTGTATAATTCACTTAGTTCAAATAAGTGAATTATTATGATGTTGTTGGTTTGATGTAACGAAATAACCTTTAGAGAGAATAGTCCTTTGTTTTGATATTATTGTAAATCTTCATTTTCTTAAAAGAGCAACTGTTGAGTTTCTTACCAGTTCTTCTCAGCAGGTGACAGCATTTCCGAACTGGCAGTAGAGTCATTTCGAGTACAGATAGAAAAGTTATAAAGATATTAAAAGATAAAATATATTAAGTTCCAACGAAATATATAGTTATTCTCTATTCTTTTGTTTCATTCACTTGTCCTAAAATATAGATAAGACTAATAGAGCTTTCCTGATTGCTGAACCTAAATAACAAGCTTAATAAAATAAAGTATAGCCTCAGTATGTCATATCAAATTTAACACGCGCTTCAAGGAGTGTTAGATTTAACGTAATCAAATTGTATGCGGAAACAAAGTAAAATATTCGCGTATAATATATTTATATTTCAATATATTTGAAAACTTTTATAAATAAAACACAGTCAAAACACGTTCAAGTGAATGTATTATTACAAACAAATAAAATAAAAGTCGGATTAAAAACCACACCAGAAGATTCCAATTTTGTAAGGGATTTTTTAATCATACAAATTAAGACAACACCCTGAGCTCGAAAATTTAATCCGCTGATGTTATTGTTCGTAATTAAAAAAAATTACAAACCTTTTTGCATTAACAAGACGATGAAATTTAATCCTTAGTTAACTTCATTACCGTAGGGCCGTTGTACGAGATAACGAGCTCTGATACCACTTTATAGGTGGTACCTATACAATTACGAGGTAACTTTACCCTCTCGTGGGATCTGTGGCTATCTGTTTTATGTTATTTTTCCGGCAGCGTACTAAAAATTTGATTAAAAAAATACCTCCCTCCTTACAAAAAATCTCCTTAAGCTTAAAACAATTTATTACAATACACGAAGTTTTTGTTTGTTTTTGTGTGAAAAACAAAATATTTATAATGTATAGAATAGTATGTTAATTCAAAAAACTATTTAACAAGACATCACATTTAATTATTACTCTAACTTATAGGACTTCTAAGCACAATCAACTAAACAAAACGCAAATTTGGTAACGGTAAAATAAGGTAAAGTAGCGGTCTGTTACAATCCCACTGCTGGGCATAGGCCTCCTCTCTCCGTTTCTGAAGAGAAGGGTTCCAACCGTTAACAAGGGTTAACTCCAGCTAATACCTACCACGCTGCTCCAATACGGATTGGTAGGTTACACACATCTCCAGAACTCTCTAGAGATATGCAGTAGGTCTCCGAGACAATTGATGCATGTGATGGTCTCGATGCATCGATTAGTGGAGGAAGGGGCTAATATGACCTGAGAGAGCGCTCTCCAGGGTAGAGTGCTGCTGCAAGCTGGGATGGCATAAATGTATACAACTTTACCCTGACCGCGCCACCAGCATCATGGTTGAGCACAATCAGGTTCGTAGTATATATGAAACCGACACAATCATCATACTGTTGAATTACTGATATCTAAAAAATGATAGGATTGCCAGAAAATCCTTGTTATTTTTAATTGATTATAATTATAATATAGATATAATAAAGGCTAATAGATTGTTCAAAGAACATTTATACCTAACCAGTTTTCTCTCGTTTAGATCTACATAAATGTGAAGCCATCACGGCTGAATACTTAGTGACTAATATTGTTAAGTATACGATGAATCGCCATAGGAATTAATTGGAATCCATTCAATCATGAATGAAAAAGGATGCACTCAATTATGAGCTATTTGTAAAGGAATATAATGCAGCCCTTGAGGGATCAACATTACAAACTCCGTAGTAAGAGTAAATATATCTATGATTAACGCTAGGAAACTTATTTCCTAGCGTTAATCATAGATATATTTACTTAGAAGGAATATATTTACTTATTTATTTAGAAGGCTGGCTTAACTGCTCATATTTATTTATGTATCTTAATAAAATAGAATGAATAGATCACTTAATATAACATACTAACTACCTGTTCAATACAAATATTTAATTTAAATTTGTATTTGCGTTAGATGGTTATTAGTCTAGCAAATGTGAGCCTGGTTCAAGAATGGGTGTAATAGTTTCTTTAAATATGGGAGGTTATCGTATGGAATACATTCAGTGCTCTGAACGTGGACTCAATACTACTGATAGATGTTAAGTTTAGTCTATGTACATGTCGATGTTAGTTAGGACGATCTTCGGTATGTCAGCAGAAACCATCTACACGGACTTCCGATAATAGCAACCATTGAGTTTCTTGCTAGTTTTTCTCGTTAAATAACAGTAAGATGGGAGAAAGTAGAAAGTGACTGACATAGACCAACGGAACGCAAAGCTAAAATAGGGAGTGGTGGGCACATGGTTCGAAAACTCGATGGACTCTGTAGTCTCAAGAAGAGAATGGCAACCCTGCATTGGAAAATGCAGTACTGGCTCCAACCCTGGCAGATGTACTTCAAAAAGGTCGTCGACCCCTCTAACTACATATGCCATGTAAATTTTTGATGCCTTTGTTGAAGTAGCACGTAGAAAAAATAAACTGAAAGCTTCGCTAATTTAAGACTTATAATTAAATTAGTTTCAGACAGTCCGTTTATCTCACAAACGGTTAATGCTAGGAACGCTAGACTGAAAAATTCCTTTGGCAAGGAAATCGAGTTAGTCTCACAATTGCTCAATTAGTTGCCCAAGAGAATACGCCGAGCCAATTCAGCTCTAAAGGATGCTATAATTCAATTAAATTTTGTATTTAATTATGATGTAGAGAAGTACTAGGTAATTATGATGTATAGAACAATATATATTTAAAATAGCTGTGCCTGCGTGGAAATCAGAAAGTTATTTCCGTGCAAACCCTAACCCCTTGCGTATTCTAGGATAAAAGTAGCACATCGACTGTGTACTGGCAAAACTCTCAAAACTCTTATTTTTGACCACTTGTCAAATTTTATTGAAATAAAAAAACAGTTGACTTTAAATATGTTTATTTATTTACAAATTTTCTAGTAGATAATACATGTCGATACGGTAAATGATGGGCAGTAGTACCCAATGCCGTTAAAAGGTAATTTGGCTTAAAATTAGGGATATGACGTATTGCCGGTTCAGTCGATATATGCTCCACCTTTTCCTCTATCTTCCAGAATGTGGTATCCGGCTGAGTATAAGGCGACTTAGGTAATTTGACGTCAGGCAGACGGTCGGTCGTAAAATACCTATCCAAATTATATCCCAACATGGTTAAAACATGTTGTGACGATCCCACTTAGAGTGGGATAAGAGCAGGAGAATGATAATTTCCTCTATCTTTCAGTGAAAATCAATCTGTTTCAAGCATGCCCATGTCAAACCATGTCAAATCAACATGTTTTAACCATGTTGTGATTTGATTTGATTAGCTAATCAACCAAAAATTTTACAACCGCCCGAGGTCAACTTGACTTAGTCGCCTTTTACGACACCTCGGTAAGAAATAATGGTGGTCTATTCTACTCTGCCGGATATCACACGGCGGAGTAAAGTTACTTGCTTATATTTTCTTCGCAGAAACTTAAAAGCCAATCATGTCAATGTTGATTTTTTTTACTTTTATTTTATGGTAACATTTGTGCAAAGAACACTTGTATAAACGATGTAAGTGAGTAATAACAAAATGGCAAATTCCTGTACAATTTGTCTATAATATCAATAGTAACATATAATATCAATGGTATGTCAAGTTATTAGGCCATATATATTAGAAGCTGTGATAGCCCAGCGCTGAGACCGTGTAACTCTTTCGAGAAAGTAACGAGTTCAAAACCCCGGGCAGGCAACAATTTTATCACGCGCTTTTCTGTGAAGGAAAACATCGTGAGGAAACCTGCATTTTTTCAGAATTCTTGGGATATGTGTAACCTACCTATCCACATGTGAGCAGCGTGGTAGGTCTTAGCTCCTAACGGAGAGAGGAGGTGGAGGTATCCCAGCAGTGGGATAGCATCAGGCTGTTAATTTTATATATTAGAATGGAAAACATAAATAGGATAGAAGCAGTCGGTCTAAAACCTCCGGTTGGAATGAATTTAATGAATGAATATTAAAATAGCCCTTCGCAGGGAAAGTCTCCAGGAGTTTCCGGATCCAGGTTACAAAAGATATTGCGTAAATTTTAAGAAATTAAAATTAATTTTAAATTTGAGAAGTATTAAGAAGTTATCAACCAACAGTTGATTCCTTTTTTTTAAAGAGAGGGACAGAGAAAGAGGTTAGGTTCACGGTTAGTCTTGTAAATATATAATATTGTTCAAAAATCAGTATAGTATAATGGGAATCAATTTAAGAATTGTTATCACAAAAGAAGCATACGAAAAAGTTTAGAAATATATGATTTATACCAATTATCTCATAAGTCGTTATATAAATGAAATTTATTGATTTAATTATAGTTGCATTCACTGTTATTTGATTGATGTATTATGTATTTCTTAATATTTAATAACACATTTGATTTCAATAATAGCTGAACAAATCAATAATAACACATTGGCCCACAAAACTAAAGCCATATTTCCAATTATGCAATATGTTTTGTACAGTATTGCGAATTCATCAATAACTTATGTATCCATGTCATACGCAGTGTAATCTTATACCAGCGTTTCAGTGATAGCAATTATTTAAAATCTGTGACGGCTATGGAGACATCAAGCGGCCTTTACCTTATGTTAGGGGGTACATACTCCGGGCATAGAAATTTTCTATAATACATTTCTGTGACAATATATTACGCGTTCCAGCTTGTATTGAAATCTGCTATCTAAATATTCCTAGTATCTGAGTAACATATTTTTACGAACTCAGATTCGAAGATTCGGATAAAAATACCTGATAACACATTAAAAAAAACTTTATTTAAAGTAGTTCCTTGAGTACTTCCAATTACTATGAAGTCCGTTGTCTAATAACAAAGCCGAGGTCACTATTATTCATTCTTGATCGCTTTTCGCACACTGAATCCCGAGGAGCGCGAAATTCCCGCTTATATAGTAAACGAACTATTCGAGAATTTTCTGCTTCTCGATTAATCGTGAGTCGTGGGATACGGAACACGATTCGTAAACAAAGTAGATGTTTCAAACGACAAGCGACTTTGAACTCTATGACATACATGTTACGAATTCTTTTGCATGTTCGTAATAATATTAATCGACAGTTTAGTAGTAAACCTACACCGATCTTTCTCATCAAGTTTGAAACCATTATGAAATCTTATAGGTGAAGCTTAAAGGGAGTCTTGACACAAAAGCGTTTGGTCGATGCTTAAAAATCTCTACATAGTTAGTATAGGCGATTCTTATATATATGCAAATACGATTACAACTCATGACAATCTAAATTGAGGAACTGATATTACTTTATAGATAACATATTCCGTGTGATAAATATTGAAAAAGATTAGATAAACGCTCGAGTAATATTGATTTCATTGTATTTTCCCGTACAAAGTGCCACCTAATCGAATTGCACAAACACATTTTGTTCAATTTAATATCGTTTCGCATTGGTTATTGCCACAGTCAAGTGGCGATTAGAATAGAAAGTCTTTAAAAGTCATCGCTAGTTATAATTTTACACCAACGAGCATCACATAATCATCGTAATGAATGTAAAAAGTGAAAGTGAAGTAGCAGCCTGTTGCAATCCCACTGCTGGGAATAGGCCTCCTCTCTCCATTTCTGAATAGAAGGGTTGGAGCTAAGACCTACCACGCTGCTCCAATGCGGATTAGTAGGTTACACATACCTCCAGAATTCTCTAGAGATATGCAGGTTTCCTCACGATGTTTTCCTTCACCGAAAAGCGTGTGATAAATTGCAATTATCAATTAGACACATGAGTTTTAATAGAAAAACTCATTGGTGTCTGCCCGGGTTTGAACTTGTGTTCCCCTCGAAAGAGTCGCACGTTCTCACCGCTCGGCTATCACAATGAATGTAACTTTTACTTAATTAACACCCTATGATTTGAATGGAACGATTTAAATTACAACAGTTCCATTGCATACAAGAACCAACCGTTATAGTGATCTTGTTAATAAAAATTGTACTACCAGCAACGAAGACTATAAATTGAAATCCCTTGTATGTGAAGTGGGTTTTATTGCAAAAAGTAGTCAAAATTTGGCAGCACTAGCACACAACTAGGCCAGTGGATTTAGTAATTGGGTCAGCCGGTATGGTAGCATCTGGGCTACAATTGCTCCTGTTAAAAGGGCTTTGTAAATGTAAAGGTATACGCACACTACCGAACACAGCACGTCTCAGCACAATTTTGTTTTTTTTTAGGAAATATTTTAAGTTTGGTAATATTTTGTTATCTTTGACTAAGTTATTGAATTCTACACGCTGTTTGGTCATTCATTTCCGCTTTCAAATCTAGCAGGCGCTTTAGTATAAGACTGCTTGTAAAGTTAATAAATCGCCCCATCCGAAGAATAAAGAAATGTAACTTTATTAATTATAAAAATAATTAATAATTAAATTCGCTAATGATTGCTGCTGACATAAAATTAATAATAAAATTATTTTATATGGGTTATCTAATTTTATTAACGATTATCTCAACTGCAAGACTTCAATAACATCAAGCAAACTAAAATATAAAAGCAAAGCTAACATGAGCAATTCAGCTTAAGAAACAAATTCGCTTCTTATACAAGGTTCACTAGTACCTATAAATTACTAGTACATACTTATAAAAAAAATTGAGGCAGGTCAGAACGCATACGCTCGATTTTTGGTGATGTCACGTGTGATAAATGTGATATGATCGATAATACGCATCTACAAATTTACGTACACAGCATATAACTTAGAAATGAACCGTGTTATAAGATGCAAACGCTGTGAAGCGAACGATGCTGGTACGGTACCGATGACCGTTAGTGTGCGTTAACCTTAATGTACACGGTACGTTGAACAGTGCTCTCCTTCTTTTGTAGTTACCCCCTTTGCACGGGGTAATTGCAGTGCGTTAAATGAAGATAGTATATTTGAATATTGAAACTAGTAACTGTAAATAATAATAATAACCAATACCCTAGATTTGCGTCTTGTTCTTCAACCAATAGAGGGCTGCTGTTGAATAATCTAGTCAAGGTTTATCGACGTCTCACGATTTTGGTAGTTCTTTCGATTATCTAGTTGGGGGTCTACACTACGTTTTCCACTGTCAAGTCGCCACTTCAGCACCTATAGATTTCAACATCTATATGTGCCCACAACGCCTTTTTATTATTGCAATTGGCTTATGCCAATTAGGAGGGCCTTAGTTCGTACTTTGTGGGCCTTAGTTCCACTGATTTTTTTTAAAGGAGACAGATGGGTTTGGCTAAGCAGTGGGACGAAAACAAGGAGTAACTTTTGTTCTTTTTTAAGCATAAAATATTTTTTTATACAATTAGGGTGTTACTTTGCAGAGGCCCATAATTTTTGAGTGTTTGCGATTTTGTCCTCATGATTCTTCGGTAAAGGGGCACACCGATTGTAGAGATTGTGGTAGTAATGTTTACAGTGTAGTAGTATAGTGTTTGTGGTCAATAGTGCATGCGGTTTACGAATCATAAGGTATGAATGAGGATAGTACACTCTACTGTTGACATTACATACATTTCGTCTAATCGCGGAATCATCGCGGGCTCCTGCCCTTATCCCACTCTAAGTGGGATCGGCACAACAAGTTACGATTTGACTACGTATTTTACGACCAGCCGCCTGCCTGACGACAACTTCGTCGTATTTTACAACCCCTTGGTAAGAAATGAGGGTGGTCTATTCTACTCGACCGGATACCACACGGCAGGTCGACTTACCTTAATCGTATTTTACGACAAAGAAAATGAGGGAGGTACCGGATATTACTACCGGATACCACACGGCAGATTTCCTCTAATCTAATCTAATGGAATATAGCAAAAGAATATTGTCATTGTAATCTCTAAAAACTACTTTATAATGCTAATAAGCTGTGATAGCTTAGCGGTAACACCGTGGGACTCTCTAGAGACGATCATGGGTTTAAACTCCGGGCAGGCCCTAATGAGTATTTAAATTAAAACTTATGTGTCTAATTGATAATTGCAATTTATCACACGCTTTTCCGTGAAGGAAAACATCGTGAGGAAACCTGCATATCCGTAGAGAATTCTAGGGATGTGTGTGACCTACCAATCCGCATGAAAGCAGCCTTAGCAGCAGGTCTTAGCTCCAATCTTTCTCTCCAAAAACAGATAAACGAGGCCTTAACCCAGCTGTGGGCATAGTAACAGGCCGTTACTTTACTTTATAATGAGTCCCTCTTAACTGACTTTATTAAACGGTATATTAGTTGAAAACTTGGGCCAAATGACAAAGTTTTTGCCCGAGCATGTGTCGCCAAGTGATTACATTTCCTAGTTTTTTTCGTCTATAAAAACAAAGAGAGCGCGGAGTCTCGGACACATGCTTCCTTTTGCTTCGCTTATTTTATTTTTGGCGGGTTTTCGTTCGACAAGTTTCTCACCTGATGGTGCAGATAAAAAAGAATTACAGTCCCTCGCATCTCGTTTTAATTTTATTAGTGTTATTCTAACCTTGACAATATTTAAAATAGCAGGCCTACCATGAACTCTTATTACGACTCAATTGAAGACGTAAACCATATTGTTTTGCTTTTTCATACCATGACGTCTTAAAGACGCACACTTTATGTCGTTGCCAAATGAGCGTTCGGAATGCATCCTAAAAACATTTGAGTAAGAGACACGAGTTATCTATAGTTCATATAACGTTGTCCTTTTCAAATATACTTCACGTTACGAAAAGAAAGCGGTTGGGTTTAGGTATTGACTTTGAATAGAATCGTTTTCTAAAATTTCGCGGTAGGCCTATAGATCTAACATTAATGGATATAATAAGTAGTTATAAAAAAATATATATATGCATTTGTTAAAACAATACAAGTAATGCTAAGTGTAGGAGGCAGACACAAGCATTATACACACTCACTACGACAATCTCCAGAGAGTAGGCTCGACGATAAAATCTTAGTGCATCACGATTTTACGAGGCGAAGCGATCGTCGTAGTGAATGTGTGTTGTGCATTGTTGATGGCGGCGTTTTGTGATACGTGTAGTGACTGGTCCAACATGTATAAGGTGTGTGAACGTTGTCTCCTTCCTACACTTAGCATTTCATGGATTCTCTGAACAAACACAGATTATGGTAAAAAAATTATGTCCTTAAGATAGAATTATTTGATTTATAGAAGCAGGCGTCACTTTGCGGAACTCTATATAACAGAAACTATAAAAGAACTACTTTGCTATAATCCGTGCGGGTTAAGCGAATGCAATGCTAACGTGTATGAAGCAGGCAAAATTCACGCACCTTACACATGCAGGACAAGTCATCATGCATCCCAAGAAGCCTCCACGAGCAACAATGCACACAACCACCACCAAATCTCTACGATCACTTCGCCCCGAAATCGAAGCATCATCAGGAGGATAGGCTCCACGATAAAATCGTAAAGCTATTGAATTATTTTCTGCACTATGGCATTCCTGCTTCCATAAATTATTTAAACACTATTTAAAAAAATCTATGATATGCCATAACACTGTGGTATTGCCAGTTAATATCACTCGCATAAGAGAACCTATTGTCCGACAGGACGCCGTTTTTTCGTTACTAAGAATATTGTAAATAGAATGAATGGCACGTATTTCCGTTGGTAACTTGATTACAACTTACACTGAGCATGCATGTGACCCGATATGTTGATGTTACCATCAACGTTAAAATGTTTATTCTCCCCCTTTATTCGTATTTAGACATTATGATGGGAATGGTATGGGTTCTTTAGAGGTTTTTCTTAGAGTTTAATGATTACTGACATACTAAGCTATATTCTCTATAAGAGAAATCATTTGTGTATCATAATGCTTAGGGAAAGTGAGTTATTACGGAACTCTATAGACGAAAATTTTGACGATGACCAAAATGTGTGAATATTATATTGATGTTGTCCTTGACAGAACTCATGATACAAGTTTTTAGAGAAAAGTCTTAGATGCTTGCGTAGAGTTTGAACCGTTGAAATTTTGGTAAGGATTACATACTGTGGCCATTGAGCTATTACAATAGTCCCCAATAAGTACACATGTATGGGTAAGTAGAATATTTTTATTTCTAAAATCAGTCAAAACGATTCTATTTGCTCCATCTGGTTACTGAATTTCGTTTAAATCCGTTGAACCGTTAGAGCGTTAAAGTGATACAAACATATCCACCCAACGCATGCACGCACACATTCACGTGACACGCACACGAATAGACACATATGGACACGAATAATGTTTGTCACTAAAAATATAACCGTTCGCAGCATACCCTTCATAAATTTCAGACGGTCAATGGATGTTAATATATTGGAATCAGCATCAGGCGAAAGTAAATGCACAAATCAAATTAGAGCAAGAGGTCAGACATTCCTGTCACATGCCCTAAATATATGACCTTGCATTCCCCTACGGAAACTGGTGGCTGAAGGGAGCAACATTTTAATACTAAAACCATATAAACGATTGTCACATTTTATTCTCTGAGATAAAAAAAAAGTTTGAGCCCATTAAAATAATAAAATAAAGCATATTTTAACTTAGCATTTTAAAAATACTGTAATAATATTTAGGTGAATATAAATACATATTGTAGTGTATTGATATAATATGATATATATCATTATCCCTACATATATATGTAGGGTATAATGATATCATTATACATTATATCATTATACCCTACATATATATGTAGGGTATAATGATATATATTCGTATCTGTCGTCTCGTTCAAGCATTACGCGGCAAGCGCAGGTTGAGTCAGTCGTGCACTGGCAGGCGCTGGGTTAAGACGTATTGCGAGGCAGTGAGCCGATATTAGTCAGCAGTATTAATTACCATTTTATTACCTCTGGTACTACACTACACATATTATAAAAGAAAATTCCATAAGCTGGCTGTTTGTATGTTATCGATTTAATTCTAATATACTAAACATATTTTCGTACGGTATATTTAAGTAATAGATAGTGGAATTCGCGAAGAAGGTTTAGGTTCTTCAACATTCTCAAGTTTTTGTCCTAGAATTCTTGCGGCGGTTTAAATTACGCGTGAAAAATTTTAACATATTGATTTCCACGCGGGCGAGCCTACGGACACATCTAATTTGAAAAATGCCTATTCAATTACTTTCATTTATAATCGCGAATTATTTCAAGAACAATATAAAAAAAAACTACGCCCATTTTCCCAACTCAAGAACTGGTTATTCATAACGCAATCGCACCAAACCGTAACAATGGTCGCCATTGATTAAGCAAACGCTTTAATGAACACTATGACTAATATAGTAGGAGAAAGCTGTAATACACACTTCCTACACATGTACCCATATATGTACAGATATCAATTATCAATAGACAACCAGCGGTTAAACTTAACCGTGCTTTTTACGGGACACTTACTATTGTGCATATAAGTGTACAACTCAAAATATCAGTTAATAATGTGGTAGTGAATGTGTGCAGTGCTAGTGTGGGAAGTGGTTTTACGAACTCCGCATGCATAACGTATGAAAACTGACACTCTACATTTCGCAATACATAGATTGTCTCTAATCGCAGATTATAGCAAGAAAATATCATTATTTTTGTATTATGGAACGCAAAGTAGCCCATGATTCTTTAAATTACTAGCTGTCGGTTCACGCGTTGCTGTGGGTTAGTCTACTTTCGAATCCCCCTCGAAACAGAACTCAGTTAAAAAAATGCTCCGATCGCCACCAAACTTTACAGGGTCATCCCGCCGGGCCATTTTAAAGAATGTATAAAAATTTCATTAAAATTGGTATATGTTTGATATAAATACACAATGATAGAAGTATGTCTCTATTATAAAACCAGCGCATATAAAATAAACTCTTTGCAATAAAACGTTTAATATACGAAATAACTTCATTAATTATTAATAAGGATGATGAAATGTGTAGGAGCGAGTATGGAAAGAGTAAAAAAGTACGACAACAAGTAAAACACATAAATGAACCTCTCACAACCCCCTCACAAGAACGACAAGATCAATTGTTGTTCGCTTAACTCGAATATGAATCACAATTCTTATAAAACACGTTCACAAATCTCACGCTATGCTAAGTGGTAGGTTGTGCACAAGTCTCACTTTTGAGACCAATTAGTAGTAGCGAGTGAGGTCGAAAACCTAAGGTACACAATTGACCGACTAACTTCGTTCAGCACGTGCGGTTAAATTATTTAACGCAACGACCCAGTGGTAGTCGTCATTCGATTAAAAAACAATAGACACTGTTTTAAACAACTAAGTAAACAAGTAAATAAACATAAATACTATGATTCGATAATTTTTTTCAAACACACGTTCGTCCATCTCCAAGTTAGTTAGTATTAATAAGTTAGTACGTGTGTTATGGGTGACTGACAACTGATAAATATACTACAAATATAGTTTTAAATACATACTTAAATACTAAGGCTCGAAGAACCAAAAAAATTTTTATAGAATTTGTTGGCCCTCGGCAGGAATCGAACCCGCGACCCGCTAATCTGAAGGCAGGGTCACTACCCACTGCACCTACGGGCCAGGCCAATTTATAAAAGTAGTTACTTTGCGGAAGTCGATAGTAAAATAGAAATGATAAATATTTATTTTATATTTATCATTACTTAAGTCGTACGATTGATTGGCTTATTATTTCAAACAAATTGTATAATTACAAATTATAAGTCGAAAAAAAAGTTTTTTTCTTGACAATTATTACAGAAATACATGTGCACATAAATTAACAACAAAAACGAATGGAAGTATTCAGACAAAACAGCAATTTATCTTCTATGATCTCAAAATAATTATACTTAATTCAGTGCGTGTAAGTTTCAATAAATGAAAGCATATTATGGTTGTATATGTAATTAACACTCCTGAAAAAAAAAACTCAAGTCTATTAAAAAAAAATAATAAGATTCAGAGTAAGTGTGAATACACCCTTAGTATTTTATAATTTAAAACTCAAACCACGTGCCCCAATTAAGAAAGAGTGTTGGTTGTTAAAAGGGGAAATGATTGGCAACGACGGGTAAATTATTTAATAGAATCATAGCGAGTGCTCACAGGATGTATTACGTAAATGATTCTAACACGAGATGCAATACGTTACACAGATTCTCGGCAACGCAAAGATCAAAGAATATGCTAAATAAAACCAATGCATTATGTGATTATAATAGTTTGAGTTATAACTACAAGAAAGAATGCCGTGTGGCATCCGGCTGAGTAGAATAAACCACCATCATTTCTTACCCAGGTGTTGTAAAAGGCGACTAAGGTAAGTTGACCCGCCGCATGATATGAGATTACCCTCAGGTGAAAAAAAAACCCTCCTTGCGCCAGAGATTAAACACAATCGGGCACTGTTTGCCCACGCCATTGTTCTTTCTGAAATCGATAAGAAACAAAGGCGTGAAATAACTCCGTGGTAAGTGATCGCCAAGACTGTCGACAATGGGAGTCGAAATTGTATTGTGATTTGTGTGTAGTAGTGAAACTGATTTGATTGTGAAACACGTCATCGCTTCCTGTATAAATGAAATTACTTCGATAACAGTTAATAGATTATGCCGTGTGGTATCCGGCTGAGTAGGAAAGACCCCCCCTTATTTTCTTACCGAGGTGTCGTAGAAGGCGACTGAGGTAAGTTGACCCACCGTGTGGTATCCGGCTGAGGAGAACATATCACACTCATTTCTTACCGAGGTGTCGTAAAAGGCGACTAAGGTAAGTCAACCCACCGTGTGGTATCCGGTTGAGTAGAATAGACCATAGAAGGATTTCTTACCGAGGGATCGTAAAACACGACAAAGGTATGTTGACGTCAGGCAGGCGGTCAGTCGTAAAATACGTAGCCAAATCATGTGACAACATATTTGTAACATACTGTGCCGACTTCACTTAGAGTGGTATAAGGGCAGGAGGATCATGATTATTACTACAAGAAAGGATAGACAGAAATAGGTTATTTTAATTTAATTGCGCAGACGCTACTAGAATCCATTTAAGATCCGAGTTTCGCTCTAGCAGAAATTCTTCTAAATTTCATCTTTGCTCGATCGACATTTTAACACCTCGGGGCCCAATATCTACCAGATATATTATAACTTAGTGTAATAATAATTTTTATGTCATGCAATAATAAAACTTTATTAAGAAGGTATTACTTGAACCGATGGTCCTAAACCTATAGTTTACCTCAAAATATAGTTCAAATAGTCAAATCTTCAATTAAATCTTTATACAAAAGTAATAATTAAATTTATTTTGCTATAACCCGCGATAAAGTAAATAGAAAATATATATAATGATAAATGTATAGTGGACTATCCGGTTTTTTACATGCCGGAGTCGTAGAAACACATGCACAAACCTCCACCACCACCACAATACACAAGCACTACAGACGTTAACTATCACGAACCCAACAATCGTTTCGTTCAAATCGTTATATTTTCTATTTATCTTATCGCGGAATATAGCAAAATAATTTTATTACTTTTATTTTATGGATTTCGGCAAAGTAACGCCTAATTCTATAAATCTTTATCTATAAAAGTCACATTTACTGATAAATGGCTCTCAATTCATCCCATAAATAAGATCTGCAAGATAAGCTTTAATGAAAAGAACGGATCGCGAAGGTCTCAACAGTTAAATGTTTGAGAAACGTTCAAATAGGCTATTCGAAGCAGTGAATAACAAATTACTTATTTTACCCTTGATTTGTAATTGCTGTATATATACTATATAACTGCAGTATATTTATAATCTTATAAATAAAATTCTCGTGTTACAATGTTAGTTAACATACTCTAAAGCCCAGAGGGCGCCACCTCTGGGTCGGGGCCTCTCTCAAAGTGGCCCCCTCCCTCCGTTAATCGATGCATGGGGAGCACCAGATGCATCGACCACCTCGGGGAGCAAACTCCAGCGAGCATCAGATAAACCCCATAGTTACAATACTCCTTTCAAACGGCTTGAACGATTTTTATGAAATTTTATATGCATAATCAGTAGGTCATAGTATTGGATACTATTTATTTTTCATACACCTTAGTAATAAGGGTTGTCGACCCTAAATATTTGTAATTTTTTGGACAAAAACTTAATTTTTTTTATAAATTAATATACACTAGACATTTGTCAGAAACAATTTATATGGTAAATAGACGTTTGCCGCGTCAGCTAATGAACATTATTTTGTCGCAATTATTCAGATTAATTATCGATAGTTGTGCAATACTATCCATACGTTTGTCTATTTGTTTATCCTACTTACATGTCCGAAAGGAAAACCGATCCGATCGATATAATTTTGATATAGAAATAGTCGAAAGCCTAGAGTGACATGTTGCAATTTTTTTATCCACACAGAAAACATCGTGTGTAGACGCCAGTTAAATTATAAACAGACCCTTGAGTTACTAATAGTTAACACTCCGGTTAGTTTTACAATGTCGCATAGGAATCATTTATGCGTAATAATATTTAAGTATGTAGGTGAATAGTTACAAATGACCTAACTTTCATATTCGAAGGTAACATGCAAATATAGTAAAAATATAATAATTAATAGGTCTGTAGAGACTGTTTTAAATTAAATACAAGTCAAACCATTAAATATATAACTTTACTACTAAAGAATTTATATCCTGCATACTTCTTGAATAATTGTGCAATATTTCTAAAGTACTTAAGGAATACATAATGGAAAATACTTCTAGGAATACTTAATGAAATGATATTGCCATCTTCATTCTTGGAGGCAAATTGGGACAGAAACCCATGCTCCATGACATAATCACGATGTTATTCTTGAAAGGTATGAAGCTCGTGATAAATTATATCAAAACCAAGCATGATTTTTTTAGACCAAATTCGTATGTTTAGATCACCTTAATTTTTTTTTCAGAAGCTGTAATAGCCCAGCAGTGGGACCATGCGACTTTTTCGAGGGTGTCACGAGTTCAACCCCGGATAGGCTTTCTGCTAAAAACTTATGTGTCTAATCGATAATTGCAATTTATCACACGCTTTTCGGTGAATTAAAACATCGTGAGGAAACCGTGAATATCTCTAGAGAATTCTGGGTATATGTGTAAAAAGTATCCGCATTGGAAGAACGTGGTAGGTTCCAACCCTTCTCTTCAAACGGAAAGCCCATGGAGAGCCATGTACTCTCATTGCGACTCAAATGAAGACGTAAACAACGTCTCTCTTCTGTTCGTATCATGAAGTGTGAATTGCATTGGGGTCGCAATGTTTGAAAAGATAACGTTTATATGAATTATAGATAACTCTGTCTCTTTTACTCGCATGTTCTTAGGACGAATTCCGAACGTTCATTCGGCAACGACTTAAAGTGTGCGTCTTTAAGACAAGTCATGGTATGAAAAAGCAAATCAATTTCGTTTACGTCTTCAATTGAGTATTAGGCCTGCAGGCCGTTACTTTACTTTATATAACTCATAGATAATTGATTGACGGGATCTCACTATCGGCTCAACATGAATTTACAAGTAAATAAGGGCCACTAAAACGAGGAATTATCAAAATAATGTTTAATAAATACACCGAGGTTCTCTTGGGAAAAATTGTTGCAACTGTTACAGTTTACATAGGAAACCAAATGGGAATAATGGCCTCTCACTGTCTAGTTTAATTAGATTATGAATCAAATCTAGAACAGTAAAACGACTACTGCACAGGAAAGTTTGATTCGAGGAATATGATACATTTATTTAAACGAGTTGTCATGGTTGTCATTTCATATTTCCGTACCAGGCGTGAATAACTTTAAGTAGCGGCCTGTTATAATCCCACTGCCGGGAATAGGCCTCCTCTCTCCGTTTCTGGAGAGAAGGGTTGGAGCTAAGACCTACCACGCTGCTGCAATGCGGATTGGTAGGTTACACATATCTCCAAAATTCTCTAGAGATATGTAGGTTTCCTCTCGATGTTTTCCTTCACCGAAAAGCGTGTGATTAATTGCAATTATCAATAAGACACATGAGTTTTAATAGAAAAACTCATTGGTGTCTGCCCGGGTTTGAACTTGTGTTCCACTAGTAAGAGTCGCACGGTCTCACCGCTGGGCTATCAAAGCGTGAATAACTTAACAAGTCCAAAACGCATACTTTTCAGGGCAGCGATAAATAGGTCTACGTTTTATCTGCTTATTATCAAAATTTCTACTTTTATCCACATACACTACACCCGTCTTAAGCACAACATGCACAAGCAATGCTCTGCGCCCCAAAGCCCTTCTGCCACTATTAAAAGGTAATGTCGGGGCGTCCTCCACAGCGCAGCGCTCGGATGTAATGCGTCCCCTGTACCATGGGTCAAGAAAATGGGCCTGGTCACACTCTAGCCTTTAAATTATATCCATACCTACAATTACAACCAACTGTTGGTTCGTTCAGACGTGAATGGGAAACTACACTCTTTCACAATTATAATAGTACTAGCTGTGGCAGCAACGGCTTCGCCCGCGTAGAATTCACTGATTTACGAAACTATACCCGAATTTTCGAAATTTTTAACATAAAAGTAGTTATTGTCAGTTAAACGTGAGATATACAGACATGCTATCCCGGGAGTTTTTTGTAGTATTTTTGTAGATCTACAATTCTCTAATAGATAACTTGAGCGTATCTCTGCAGGTTTACGCAGCGCACGCGACTAAAGCTCCCAGCAAGCAAGTTTTTTAACAATGCCCGATCTCTTCAACACAATTTACATAATACCGATTTGTACTATTTACCTAAACCATCCGGACGTATTGCACTATCTTTTGGTGAAAACCGTACAAAAATCCGTTCAGTAGATTTTGAGAAAATCGATTAAGTACAGACAGAGAGCTTTTTGGGACTTTGTTTTATAATAAGTATAGGTGAATGGTACTAAAGGAAAATATAATACAATAAAGGTCTGAGACGAAACCAATATCAGAAACAGCCCGTTTAGAAAAGCAATATTATTGGAGCTGCGGTGAAAGGATTATGTTTCGCAAGCAACGAGGCTCGTTTGTCAGTTTTGTTACTTCGGTTTCTGTAATTACATCCATCAATACTTTTTAATCTAATAATTTATATGAAAAATGTGAAAACAATTCTGAACGTTTAGTAAATACTCACAGTTTACCTACTGTTCAGTATTTAAGGGCTCAAACCATACATTGACGATCAGAGAAATAACACGAGATCGGCTTATATCCGGTATCCTGAAAATAGAGCTGGGAAAAAGAGAAAGGGGCAAAGGTATTTTAAGTTAAGTCATTTTGTTTCAGACGGGTGTTATAGAAATATCCAGAAAAAGTAAAAGTAAAGTAGCGGCCAGTTACAATCCCACTGCTGGGAATCGGCCTCCTCTCTCCGTTTCTGGAGAGAAGGGTTGGACCTAAGACCTACCACGCTGCTCCAATGCGGATTGGTAGGTTACACATATCTCCAGAATTCTCTAGAGATATGCAGGTTTCCTCATGATGTTTTCCTTCACCGAAAAGCGTGTGATAAATTGCAATTATCAATTAGACACATGAGTTTTAATAGAAAAACTCATTGGTGCCTGCCCAGGTTTGAACTCGTGGTCCCCTCGAAAGAGTCGCACGGTCTCACCGCTGGGCTATCACAGCTCCCAGAAAAAGTACTCGTCAGTTTATCTTAACACTAACAATGATTCAAGTAATAAATTCCATTTATCATAGGAATGTATTACTTTTGTTAATTTTTTTTTTTTTTAATTTTATGTAGACACGAAATGAAGATAGCATTCGCAAAACTAATCAAGTTCATCATGATTTATGTGAGTTTAACGGATGTACACCTTTACAGAATAAATAAGGATGTGAATACTGAGATAAGAATGGATGTGGTGAATTTAATGTAATATTAAAATCAGTTCCTTAGCCCAAGTTACGAATTTATATCAAATTTTTTGAACTTTTACTATTACTTTATTTTATTCATATATTGCACTCAATTTTTCCGTATCCGTATGTGATATCCGGCAAAATAGAATAGACCACCCTCCTTTCTTACCGTGGTGTTGTAAAAGGCGACTAAGGTAAGTTGACGTCAGGCAGGCGGCCGGTCGTAAAATACGTAGCCAAATCATATGACAACATGTTTGTAAAATGTTGTGCCGACCCCACTTAGAGTTGCATAAGGGCTGGAGAATGATTGCACTCAATTTTGTTACGTTTTTAATAAATAAGCTAATAACCTAAATAAAAATTAAATACTAACAATGCCCCTCGGTTTCAACCGCGTACGTACCGATCTCGTGGTAATGGAAAGTCTACTGATTCGGACTATAGATTTATTTTTGTAAATTAGAAATTTGGCGCTGAGTCTTATTAATAGTTAACGCAAATAAAGTGTTAACTGGAAATTGAATTCTTTTAAGAGGTATCATATCCGTGAGTATCATTGGTATCCTTTGAATATAACTCATAATAACTCATCAGTTGCAGACGCTGTTATAATGGTCGCTATAATGAATTGGTTATGGCATTTTCCTTGTCATTTTTAAATTCGCTACATCTTTTGATTGGAATGTCCGATTTAAAAATTATTTTACAGGTATTGAAACAGTTTTTAATAAAATATCATTTAATGGGATAAAGATTAATACAGAGATATGAATAAAATGGTTTGATTATTGTCGGCACTTTTATAAACTTTTACAATGTAAAAGAGTAGTTATATTGGTATAACTATAATAGTTAGACAAATGGTATCACGGACTTATTTGTAGATATTGATACGTTCTATAATACTGTAGAGCATTTGTTTGTTATATCATCAATAGTTTCCGCAGCGCACGCGATGAAAGATTTTCACGACTTGATTTTTTACACCTTATTACAATTTTGTTATGGATCCCTATTTGTTTTGAAAATGTACTATATGCCTATGTTGCCTAAGTTGCTCAGTGAAGAAGCAGCTTTCCAATGGTGAAAGAATTTTTGAAATCGGTTCAGTAGTTTTTGCGTGAAAACGTTACAAACATACATACATACACACAAACATACAAATCATTCCTCTTTATAATATTAGTATAGAAGTATAGATATAGAAAAAGCTGTACAGAGTTATGGTTTAAAACAGTAATGGACAAAATAATGCCAACTCCGTTGAAAATCATTTAATCAGGCTCACCGAGCGTCCATCGACATGAATAGTACATAATTACGCTATAATTGAGCTGTGATAGCTTAGTGGTGAGACCGTGCGACTCTTTCGAGGGGAACACGAGTTCAAACCCGGGCAGGCACCAATGAGTTTTTCTATTAAAACTCATGTGTCTAATTGGTAATTGCAATTTATCACACGCTTTTCGGTGACGGAAAACATCGTGAGGAAACCTGCATAACTCTAGAGAATTCTGGAGATATGTGTAACCTACCAATCCGCATTGGAGCAGCGTGGTAGGTCTTAGCTCCAACCCTTCTCTCCAGAAACGGTGAGAGGAGGCCTATTCCCGCTACTTTACGCTATAATTGCGTTTTGACAAAAAATGCATTTTTTTCTATGAATCTCGCCCTCCTCTAGAATTTCTCTAACTTTTAGCCCATAATTTAAAAAGTTTGCCCACCACTAGTCTAGAATATGTGTGGAAAAATCCGCTTTGTAGAATTCAATCATGTCTTGCGTTCTTCTATAATAATGTATAGTATAATGGACTGGTTTCTTTTCTTTTTTTTACGTTTGAATATAAAACAATACAGTGCTATGTCGTTACGCGCTTTCAAATGACAGCAGCATTGTTCTGTTCAACGCGCCGCTGTTGCGTGAAATACGCGTTAGCAATTGTCTCGTAATAGTACAGAAGATGCATTCTCAATTATCCGACAATAGCGGACGGAGAGCATTCAGCCGGCTCCTTTGTTGTAAATATAACTCCAGACTGCAATCTGGTGAGCACATTTCTCATTGATATGTGTAATCACGCGCCCGCATGTTGCATTCTTGACAAACGACATTGCACGGTTTCCCACATACCGAGTAACGCAATTGACAGGGGTACGTGGGAGAATTTTAGACAACGATCTCGGCTTACTCCTTTTTATAAGATGGTTGTAGTAAGCCAGCACATTATCGCTACTGCCTTTGACTACAGCAACCAAGCATAATGCACCGGCCTCACAGGAAGCACCCTGATCCTGATACGTCGGGAAACGTCGACCCTGGTCGACGTTTCCCGACGCTAGTAGAGCTTCTGCGCTCTACTCTCTGCATCTCGGCGATGCTTCTGCGCTCGCCCGTTCCGCCCAGTGACGCTGTAAAAGCCATTAAGGCTGACAACATACAGTCAGTTCGGAAAAAAAATAAGCATAGTGCATGCGTTCGTCTTTAGCGCAACCGTTGGGCAGCCGGACATTAGAGCGAAACGGTGTCATTTTTATTGGTTTGTTTATTCTCCTCTAACATCTCCTATATTCTAAGACAAGCTTAACATAACTAAGTTACACTAAGATTATCCCTAGCGCTCGAACTAGGCCGACCGAGCCTGAATCTTGAACGCTAGTCACTTCCGATGACATCAACCGTGTTACGAACACCGTGGTATGTCTATAATTTTTCATTGAGTAAGCAAGAAAATAAATTATCAGCTGACCTTTAATAACAAATGTGAGTCAATCACGAACAGTATTGACTTAGATCAGAGTTAGTTGTAAATTAATTAATAAAAGTTTATTTAAAAATTTTAGTAAAATATTACATTTATGTACAAGCCAAGGTGTGTTATGTTTCCGTAACTTATTTTTTATGTATTATTTTAAAATCCTTATTGAAAAAAGTTAACAGAAGTCTTTATAGATATAAGTGAAAATTTTGTTCTTCTTCCTGGAATAATGATTGTAAGCCCTTAATCATTAAGGTCCGTTGATGGCAAGAATCATAGTACTTTTTCATTTCTTTAAATAATAATAACTAGACACAAAGATATGTGTTAAAAAGAAATTAATTATTTTACTATATCGATAGTTTTGTCCATCGATCTCCGAATAATGGCTATTTTATAAATTATAGAAACTTGTTAGGTCCCCAAGTTTAAACAATTATTATAAAGGTCTTCTTATTCAATAATCATACAATTATTTATGATATTATTATAATTATTATTCAATAATTATAAACATCGTCATGTCATGAGCATAATCAAAAGTTGGAGAACTTACGGCGATGACGTCACGAATAACATTTTCGTTATCCTGGGGTAATTAGTTTGCTACTTTACATATTCTGGGTAAACTAGTTGAATACCGCGGTTAAAGGAGATAAGGACCTTAAGCTCACGTCAATAATGACGCGTAATACTATATTGCGTTCGAGGTAACATCATGACATACAATTAATGGAAAATATCGATCAATAACATCCCATAACATCGATTAACATTTTTGTACGAATCTTATAGACAAATCTAATGTTAAATAAAATATAAACCATATTTAAGGGAACTCTATTTTCACTTTTAGTACACTGGACTGGGTCTTATCGTATGGAAAACTATTCATATGTACATATTATTACGTACAGGGGGTTCGTAGATTTGGATGAAAATACTTGGTAACTCGTTAAAAACACTTTATTCAACTTTACTACAAACTTAGTACTTACAGTCTCTATACAGTTCTTTGTCCAATAAGAATACCGAGGTCACTAATAATTCACTTTTATTATCGCTTGTTTATTCGCTCTCGATCGCTATTCGCAAACTGAATATCGAGGCGCACGATACGTCTGCTTATATATCTAACGAACCGATTTCGAGATTATACGATAGCCTTGAAACGATTGTAAACATGTTTACCGATAAACATGTTTTGATACACGTCGAATGTTCCAGAGAATTAGCGTTAAGAGAATTTGAACTCTATGACATGTTTAAGAACCCTTTTTGCATGTTCGTAAGCTGCCCCGGTCAATTTGAACTTTATGAAATTTGAATTACGAACTCTTTTCGCATGTTCGTAACACTGCCAACGTCAAATTCGAATTCTATGATATACACATTATGAAGTCTTTTCGCATGTTCGTAACAATATAATAAATGTACATATAGTACGTCATAAATATAAGAGCGGTCAAAATAAGCTTACGATTGCTGTTAGCAAAGCAGTGTTAGGAAATCATTCATTGTTTTAAGTATTCGCTTATTTAGACTTGCCTACAGTAAAGTTTAAATTAAGTGCAATATGCTTATACTTAAAGTATATTACACAATTGAAGATAATATAAATGATAAAATGTTTGGATTTAAACATCCTTTCAACTTCATACAGGACTACGGTATTGTCAATTGAAAATGTTATAAAGATTGACCGCCAAGTTTCTAGCGGTAAGGGCAACATTCCAAATCAGTGGTCGTTTCATTAAATCTACTTGATCTATGACGATTCAAAAGTGCTTGCAAAAGCTTACTAAAGATTACTTTCATTTGATTTGTGGAACGTAAAAGGTATAAATCAAGCGATTAGGATGTATCGAATCACGAGTTTAGTACCGCACTTTCACGTACGAGGCATTATGTTCTCACCTACGTACTGTAGGTTTCTATATTTGGCCAACGTCAACTGGAACGTTAGAAAGTTAGGGGGTTTCTAACTAAGTGTGCTGTTGAGGTGCGATCTTACTACGTCAATTTTATTTGGATGCAAGCTTAGAGTTGTTATACTTGAGTACGAGGAAGTCCCAGGCAGGCCTCTCAGTGATTATCTCAATAAAAATTTGAGAGTAAAGATGAAGCTCGTATACTAAGAATATATGTTGTGATACATAGAAGCAGGCATTCATCATGATCATTCTCCTGCCCTTATCCCACTCTAAGTGGGGTCGGCTCAACATGTTACAAACATGTTGTCATATGATTTGGCTACGTATCTTACGACCGGTCGCCTGCTTGACGTCTCGTGCTCTCAATTATCTACCATGTACTATTCCTATACCTGGGGAAAAAAAACAGTATTTTTAACCTATATCTGAGCGCGGTATATAAGTGTACTTAACTGCATCATATTATTCCAACAGGTAAACGACTGAGAGAAATTGCATTTACAATATTCTAAGGTGAATCACATCATCATCCCCCTGTCCTTATCCCGCTCTAAGTGGGGTCGGCACAACATGTTACACATATGTTGTCACATGATTCGGCTACGTTTTTTACGACCGGCCGCCTGCCTGACGCCAACTTACCTTAGTCGTATTTTCCGATACCTCGGTAAGAAAAAGGGTGGTCTATTCTACTCAACCGGATACCACGCGGCGGGTCGACTTACCTCAGTCGCCTTTTACGACACCTCGGTAAGAAATGAGGGTGGTATGTGAATATATGGAATATATGGAATATATGGAATATATGGAATGTGAATAACGTATGTGAATGTTGCCTGCTTCATTCTCTTAACACACGCAGATTATAGCAAAGTAGTTCTGCCATAGTTTCGTATACTTAACTTTGTCTAATCGCACATTTAAAAAAAGAGACAAAAATTAATACATTGTCATTTGCTTTCTATTTATTGCAATAAGGTACATTTTAAGATGCCTTACCTACTTTAGTATAATAACGGTATGAATCCAAGACGTCATATAATAATGACGTCTTTCAGATTTGTTTGTTTTAAGGATCCGACTTATCTGCGGTCGGTATTAAATACATGTTATTACAAGAATAAATCATTATTTTATTTATAATAACACCCGTAGACTAATATATATGGAGGTCATAGGCAGGCCTGTGACAATGACACAATAAATATCGTATATAATATATAAATATGAGAGCGAAGACGATACTCGTATCTTTCACCTTTGTCTAACAAAAAAAAGAGAGAGAGAATATATCACCCTCATTTGTTTTCTCGTTATTGTAATATGCCACATTGCGCCGTGTGGTATCCGGCTGAGTAGAACAGACCACCCTTATTTCTTATCGAGATGTTGTAAAAGGCGACTAAGGTAAGTTGACCCACCGTGTGGTATCCGGTTGAGTAGAATGGACCACCCTCTCCCTTACCGAGGGGTCGTAAAAAACGACTAAGGCAAGTTGACGTCAGGAAGGCGGCCGGTCGTAAAATACGCAGCCAAACCATGTGACATCACGTTTGTAACATGTTATGCCGACCTTACTCAGAGTGGGACAGGGGCAGGAGGATGATGATAGCAGTAAAATAAGGATTACAATGTAACATAAACTTGGCCTAATTTCCGATTCGGTCAGTTTAATACTAAACGTGCGATATTACTATTATTATTATACTATTCTGTAAGATACCTGTATGCAAAAAGTCATCATTATTCTCCTGCCCTTATCCCACTCTAAGTGGGGTGTGCACAACATGTTGCAAACATGCTGTCATATGATTTGGCTACGTATTTTACAACCAGCCGCCTGCCTGACGTCAACTTACCTTAGTCGCCTTTTACGACACCTCGGTAAGAAATCAGGGTTGTCTATTCTATGCAGCCGGATACCACACGGCATTTACCTTAGTCGCCTCTTACGACACCTCGGTAAGAAAGGAGGGTGGTCTATTCTATTCTGCCGGATACCACATGGCAATCCTGTATGCAAAAAGTGTTATTCAATAAATATTGGCTTTACGCCACAAGGAAGGTGCACGACACGGATAAAAAATAAAAAATATATGTAGAAATTAAAAAATACAAATCTAAAATTTCCCGCTTTTGAATAAACACAAATAAATTAGAGCGACCTTGCCATGGAAAGTGGGAAATGGGAATTCATTATCACGCGTTACAAATATAACCTTCGTTTCTGTAATAATAACAGTCGTAACATATTCTAAAATTAAAAAGTCAAAGCCAGGCAAACGGAAATCACATGTGTTTTCCGCCTGAACAATCTAAACTTTATGTTTACCCGAATATTTAATTTTAAGCAGCAATATTCATAGCTGGATTTATGTGTATGTAAGTACCAGTTTTAAAAAAGACAACAAAAATGTTCAAAAGTTACGAATATTTAGATATAGATTAGATATTGCGATATATACGGTTCGCAAACAGGCTTCCTATTATAACCTGTTCAAATTCAAAATATTCTTTATTGAAGTAAACTTGTAAACAAGTGTTTTTGAATCGTCAAAATCTACTGCTGGTTCAGATATCTGCTCCTACCTTACAACTAGTTACATTTGGTTACAGGGTAGAGGACTAGCTATATCCACGCATTTTTATCATCTATAAAATCCTCAATAGTATAGTAGGCTTTTTGTATCTGCCTCCCTGTAACAGCGTAAGCGTAAGCGATTGTAAGCCAGTAGTGAAAATAAAGTTCTGTAGAGATATGCATGCTTCCTCACGATGTTTTCCTTCATCGATAATCGTGTGATAATTTGCATTGCACCATTAAACATATAAGTTATAATAGAAAAAATCATTGGTGCATGCACAGGGTTCGAACTCGTGAACCCCTTCGAAAGAGTCGCACGGTCTCATGCCTGGGCTATCATGCTTTAAAAGAGTTGTATTACTGTTAGTAAAAATGCAATTACCTAATACTTGTTATCGGAATACGATTTAGTTAGTACCCTCAAGTCACGTAAAGTATTTTCTTTACACTCATTGAGGTGAAACTCATCGAGTACATTTAGTTATTTACCATAATATCATTAACGTAAGGCCAAAGTAATTAGCAGTATTCATTAAGGACCGACAAGTGACGTTAATACGATAAATATCCAAAATCCCCAGTAAGTAAACATTTCATTTTTCTATAGATGTGATAAATAAATTGACCTGCGAACCCACGCCTTGTTTGAAGGTAACGAACAGAATACAAAACTGTAAGACCTAAGTCGTATGACGTCACCGCGTTTAGCGAGTAATGACACTAGAGCCGAAGCCCGAAACCACACGATCGTTTCTCAGTTTGTCGAAAGGGCGACTGACATACTTAACGAAGCCACATCAAAGCGTGAATGTCTAATGTACGTTAAAACGTAATTCACTGACTGACCCATTTCATCCTACACTCAGCTTTAGTGTGGTTAGATCCTAAGTTACGTTGACTGATTCCCTAGTACTACATTTTAAGGTCAATTAGTTGCTATTTATATATACCTCAGTTCTCAAAAAATTATTTATGTTCAGTATAATCTTAAAATATTTGGAAGTAAGAATTCCTAGTTAACATTAATTAATGCTAATCTCTGTAAACACAATAGATAAATGGTTAAATTTGAGAGATTGGTTATTAAACCATTTTGTGCTATTGTTGTGAACATAGATTTTTTTATATAAAAATAAGACAGCACAGCAAATCTATTGGAGGATTGTAATTATAACATAATAATGTTACTCAGCTCTGCAATTATTTGAAATAATGTTTGTTTATCACCCTTTCGCTTACACTGAGAGCAAGTCTTTTTAGTAGTATTTTTATTTTATCTGTCCAACAAGACAAGATGTCTATGTACAGCATTACAATAGGCTAATATCTTATAATCCTTATAATCTCTGAGAGTAAGCTATTCGAATTTTTAGAACATGGATAAGAGGTTAAAAAATCTCAGTAGTAATTTCACAGGCAAGTTATTATCATCAGCTTCTAGCCTAAATATAAAGCCTGTCAGAGAACCTCTGTAAAAAAGGCCCTCCAGTAATAAGCAAACACAACAATGCTGATCAATAGTATTAAAATGTCTTAATTGATATACATTATAATAAAAACAAATAGACAAACAATGTAAATGTAAACTGACTTATGTAAATAGTAAAATAATAGGTCAACTGTACAAAACATTGTATAATCATTAAGGAAGACTAGAACTATAGCTTACAAAGACAAGAGGAAATGGGACAATTTACATTCACCCCACTAGCATGTCAGTGCCCTTTTAAGCTCACCTTGAGTCATCTTTAGAAAATGACATAGTTATTTGCAAGAACTTAATTTGAATGTGAATTAGATGGTAATGAAGATTTGTACATGTCCATTTATGACTCAAGTTCAATATACTAATAATATATTATTCTGCATTAAGGATTAAATATCTATATAGAAATATGTCTATATGAAGAAAAGTCAATGCCATGTATGGACAGAATAGAGTTACTAATTCTTTTACTAAACATTTATTTATTTAATTTTTAATTTTTATAATTATATCAATATATTGTATTGATACAATTGTATGTTAGATATAACATGCCTGTAGATTAGTGTACACTTTTTGTGTACACTACTAATCTACAGGCATCTAATCTACTAATCTACAGCCCTCTTTCTTAGATATAAGACATTAATAGAATTCCTAAAAATCATAAAGTTGTATTTATGTTTGGCATAAATTAATGTTTATTTCATTATCTTCACATGACCAAGTCTTTGTTGATAAGATTATAAGAATAATCATTAAAAACTATTATTTTGTAAGTTTTTGGCTAAATTATAAAAAAAAATGTACCATAAACGTCTTATAATGCGCACTTATCGAACTCAAGATTTAAAATTACTATTAAAAAATTAAATAAGGTATATTCCTTAATAAAGGGCAGCAAATTAACTATACCTCATAATAAATACAACATTGTATACAACAACTCGATAATATAACGTGCATTATCACTAAACGGTATCGTTGCTCGCTCACAATACTGGATGCGGTACATTAAATGCCTCTCCTAGTGACGTCAGAATTCAGATAGTTTTTTGCCGTAATAGTGTTACGAAAATTTATTCAAAAAAGATTAATATAGTTTTGAAAAACATGTTACTTACCCATCACCTACAACGACACACTTGATCGCTTGCATCTTGGCTCAGAATATCGTTCTCAGTGAGACAACGACCGATTATTAACACGACAAATGCTTCCAAAACCAATCTCAAACGAACCACTGCACTTAGATCACCGCTAATTGTAATCAATACACTTCGGCATTACAATAAACACTCGCGATATCAAACGGCACAGTTTGTAGATAAGGAAAATAATTTCATATCTTCCTTTTGGCGATTAGGAAACGATTTACAAATCAGCTTGAACACGGAGGTTTCGCCAATAGTATTACGTTACGTACGATCGCTCAGGAACTCATGTTTCATTTAGTATGCTCTTAGTTCTATAGTCTGTGATATAGGTGTAATGACAATGTTTCCTGTATTAATATTTTAAATACCCATTACTATTTATAACATATATATATATATATATATATATAGTATATTTGTTAGTTTATAGTTTTTTTTAAAGGAATATTTAGTGGCTATTGAAAATCTTCTGATCTGTTCTACTTCATAAAAATGTTAATGTCAGAACCACAATCGTTTAACTTAACTTGAATCGTATTTGTTATAGCTAAGTCCATTTAGATTTTATTTATGATTCCTCTCTTACAGTTTTCGGCTGTTATACAAAAAATGATCATAAACACAGTTGTATTATTAATGTTTTAATAAACATATTTCGACTAAAAAGCTTTATAAATATTTATGGAAGGAATACATTATTTTATATTATCTTAGTACCTATGGATTCATTACATATTCCAAAATGAAAGGAAAATTTTGTAGAAGTGCAACACTCTTTCCCAAAATAGACAAACTTATATTTTATAGACATGCGAACGGTTTCACCAAAAATCATTGTACATATATGGAATCGAGTAATAATTTATCACATATAACGTGTTACTTACTTTAACACTATTACGACGTGATTATGACCACTTTTTTTTACTTCAATTATTTCTTAAACCAGCTTCATTTAATAAGGCTCAGTAAAATGATAATGAATATAACTTTAACATTATTGATTTATTTATTATTTATTTGACATATTAAAAGGTTATAACTTCATAACACTATTCAAGTTTACTTAATAACCCATTGAGAGGCATAATATAAAACAGCACAATGTTCGAAGAATTTGAATTTGTAGTAATATTATTATAATAAATTTACTAGTAATGTAATTATTATTACTATTAATGTGTTAATATAAAAAACTAATTTAATTCAGCTAATAGAACATCACTTCTTCTACAGCCGATCTTCAATTGAGATCCTTAATGAAGTCAATGCCACTTATTTAATAAAATTATAATGGATTAGTTATTGAATAAAATAGTGGCAGAACTTGATGAAATTAATTATGTTATAATTTTAATTTATTCTTATGTAAGAGGTTTTGAATTTAGTTTTTTTAATGGTATTTAGTGTTGATTAGTATGTTCTGTTAATTTTTCCAGTGTAAATTTAAAAAAGGGTAAAAAGTAACGAAAAAATATCAAAATGATCTAGGATTAATTTGCGATCGATATATCAATACATATTTTTTTGTATGTTCGAATATCGATTTTCACAAAAATTGGTGTTGCAATCGATGTGTATTGCAAGAGCATCACTATCAAATATTCATGTGCGTTTGATTATTTTTAGTCTATGGAATGTATGGCATGGCTTCTAAAGATTGTGTTGCGCGGTATTGCGTGATCCGATTAATGGTTTTTTGTTTAATATGGCTAAAGGTGATAAAGAATTAGAAAAACCAATTGTGAACAATGAATTACCAAATCCTGAGTGCCGCAGCACTGATAACGAGGACTCGGAATCAACGCCAGAGCAACCTTTGGATATCGGAGAGCATTATTTAGTGCGGCGTTCAGATGAGTCATGGCACCCGGCTGAGATAATACAGACGCGTTATAACGCCGCGGAATCGTGTTATGAATACTATGTACACTATGTGGGCTACGATCGAAGACTTGATGAGTGGGTTTCGCGCCACCGTGTGATGTCCGATAGGTTTGACGTTTGTGAAAATTCTAATAACAATATAAATTCGGACCATCTTCTCACTGACAAATCCGGCCGGAAAATAACACGCAATCAAAAACGTAAACATGACGAGATCAACCATGTGCAGAAATCTTATGCGGAAATGGATCCAACGACAGCGGCCCTAGAGAAAGAACATGAAGCAATCACTAAAGTCAAATACATCGATAGAATTCAAATTGGCAAATACGAAATAGATACTTGGTATTTTAGTCCATACCCAGATGAGTACGGTAAGCAGTCTAAATTGTGGATTTGTGAATACTGTCTTAAGTATATGAGAATGGAAAAGACCTACAGGTATCATTTGAGCGAGTGTACAGCACGGCAACCGCTAGGAAGCGAAATATATCGAAAGGGTACCATAGCTATTTTTGAGGCAGATGGTAAGGAGCACAAAATTTATTGTCAGAACTTATGTTTGTTGGCAAAATTGTTTTTAGATCACAAAACTCTTTATTTTGATATAGAGCAATTTCTTTTTTACATTTTATGTGAAGTTGATAAGCATGGTGCACACCTCGTTGGTTATTTTTCTAAAGAGAAGGATTCTCCAGAAAGCAACAATGTTGCCTGTATTCTAACTCTGCCTCCTTATCAGAGGCAAGGTTATGGAAAACTGCTTATTGCATTTAGCTATGAGCTCTCAAGGTTAGAGCAAGTTGTTGGTAGCCCTGAAAAGCCACTATCAGATTTGGGTAAACTTAGCTATAGGTCATACTGGTCATATGTTTTATTGGAAGTGCTGAGTGCGAGCCGCGGTACTTTGAGTATTAAAGACTTAAGCCAGATGACAGGTATATCACAGACAGACATTATATCAACATTACAATCAATGAATATGGTGAAATATTGGAAAGGGCAGCATGTTATTTGTGTTACACCAAAGATTGTGGCTGAACAATTGTCTAGTTCACATTTCAAGAAGCCTCGGCTCTGTGTAGACCCATCAGCACTGAGATGGATCCCTCCAAATAAACAAGGGAACTCTGCTAAGGCTAAGAAGTAGTATAGGCTAACAGGCAGGGCTTAGAGAAAGCTTATATGTATAACAAAAACTGTTTCTCTAGGTTGCAAGCCTGTTATCAATACTTTCATGTATGACACTAGAATTCTTGAATGTGATCAAGCTAAGTAAGTATTTGAAATCTAAATCTCTTTAAAGAGATTAGTTAGATTAGTATAGTTGGTGGCATTTTTTGTCGAAATGTAAACTTAGTTGTATTGATTCTAAAGATCCCAGTAGAGAAACTACCAAATAACTATTTGAAAAAAGTTACAAAACATTGTAAAGTTATTGAGTAAATTGTAATTAAATGTGGCACATTAATTAACACTATTATAGGTAAATATGCTCTGCATTTGATATAAAAGTGGTATTGTTTGTGTAAGATATCATGCTTTAATAATTATAATAGAAAATATAAATGTAATGAATCACTTCAATTTCCCATCTGTTTTGAATAAATAATAATTAATCATATTTATTTGTGATAAACATATTTATGTTCAATCTTGTATGATGCAAATATATAATATGTTGGAACCATATGCTTACTTCTTAAGTAGCACTCCTTAAGTAAAATTATAATATTAAATAAAGATGTATTTAATATGATAACAATAGTTTTAAAAATTCTAGAGGTCAGTGACATTGCTATTGGTCCTCTCATAAGATTATTAAATTCATAATACCTCATATCTTGACATTTTTTTTTAACTGATATCTATTTAATATGCTGATAATAATAATGTATCTTTTTATCTTTTTATATTCAAAATCAATAATATACACTCAATTTTAAAACATTATTTGAATTTCCATTCTGACCATAGAATTAGAATGTTTAAATGTATATAATTAATTGATACTAAATGTATAAAAACACTGTGCTTTAAGAAAGTAGAGTGGAATGTTGATTGGACTTTGTAAATTCACTATTGACATTTTTTTTACAGATTGTGTAAATTGGTTTTTGAGATCTGTATTTGTTTACTTAGTTCCTTTACTGGCAAAGTGATATTAATTATAAGTTTGAAATTAGGTTTTCTGTTAAATAACTTTTTCACTCTATATTGTATGTAATAGATTTTAAGGCTTAAACTGTATATAGTTAGTTTATAATGAAAAAGTATTGTTTTTTTGCAATTTTTTTACTGCAAGAACATTACAGTGTGTTAGGTATCTTATATTTATTGGTGATTACTTTAGACTGCTATAATCTTGTAACATTGTTTTTATTATATTTTTGAATTTTCAATACATAACTCGGAAATAAATTATTTAGTCCTATAAATTTATATGATTACATTAATCAATACTATTCATGATGGTGGTCTGCATCTTGGCCAGGTCCTCTCCATGGAACATAAGCCAAGTTGCAGCCTATTCATCAGAGAAAACTCAAGAGGAGCTCTTCCGCCATAGAGGCGGCGGCTGGAATCGTCCAGTGCAGGATTCTGGACGATTTCAGCGATCCAGCCCATTCTCCAGGACTGGGTTGCCACCTTCACCTGACTCAGATGATTATTAGACACTGTTGTTTCTGGAGTTATCTGTGGGAGGTAGCCCGCTACAAAGCGTTCGGTGCGTGTCAATAGTGCGGCGCCGAATTTGACATGGCGCTACATACGTTTGTAGATTACCCAGATTGGGCGGAACTCGTGGCACAGATGGGGCAAGATCTCTGCTGCCTATCTTGTTTTGTGCCATCGTAGACGAGGAAAGGTTGTGGGCAGCGATGACCTCCTGCGGGGACATAATCTCGCGGATGGAGGCGGCGGGGCAGATTCGGAAAGTCGAGTTTTTGATCCGATCCGCCGCAGGCGAGGGGGGCGCAAGCGACTCACTAAAGCCAGTCGTATGCCGCCCTAACAGAGACCTCTGGATATTCCGAACGGGGTTTCCGTTTGCCCATCTAAAAAGACCCCGAGACGGTCGATGCATCAAATAGCGGCGGGAGGGGCTACTTTTAGAGAGACTCCTACCCAAAGCTGGAATACTCTGGGATACAGAGTTGCTGCTGCAGGGGATGGGGGCAATGTGGTCAACAATACCCTGTTCTCGTCAGCAGCGTGGTGGAGCACTCAAGACTTTAGTCGGTGGAAGTCTGATGACTCATGTTGTTTTGGTCGGCCCGTACCCGGCCGTACGTACGGGTTCTTTCCCGATTAAAAAACAATTGTTGTCATTTTTATCTATATCTTTGAATTTTCAAAACACAATAGTCGGCTCACCCTTATAAATTTATAGGATAAAGTAAATCAATACTAATCGTTATCATTTGATGATGTTTGTTTTAGGAGTGTGTATAGAAACCTGATATTTAAATTTGAAAAAAATTGTGTACGTACTATAAGATTACATACTCAGATATCACAATATCAGAAAAAAAAAATGTGTGATTAGTTAGCAATAGTGTACAATAATGTACAAATATTCTTTTTACAAGAAGATTTAGCCGTTTATTGTATGAAAATCCTTAAAAAATATAAAATTGATTATAAAAGCAATCAAAAACAATTTTATAATTAAATCAATTAAATATTGTAAGGGTCTAATTGAATGTATTACAATACTTTTTAGACAAAAATCTTTCGATAATTATCAAGGTTCTATCGTTTGGTAATCACTTCTCGATTCTATCGCCATTTGTAAACACTATAAACACTGAATTAATGTAAAAATTTGCCACTCGTGTGTCAGATTAACAAGCGAAAAGATCTTCCCTTGTAATTAGATTCTGTGAATCATCAGTTTCACTGTTAATTTGTGATAATTCGTTAGTTTAAGTGAAAGTGTCGTTCAGAAATAAATTTGAATGTAATTTTAACAGGATTTTCATTTACTAGTTCCCAATAAAGACATCATTGCAATGACTGGTAATAACACACAAATCACCACCACAACCACAATACACAAGCACTACATACGATACTCAGTACGATTTTTGTCGTAAAGCCTATCCTCCTGATGATGCTTCGGTTTCGGGGCGAAACGATCGTCGAGATTGTGGTGGTGGGTGTGTGTGCTGTATTGTGTGCGTTGTTGCTGGTGAATTGCGCCTTGGGGTGCATGTGGTGGCTGGTCCTGCATGTATAAGGTGCGTAGATTTTGCCTGCTTCATACACATTGGCTTTGCATGCATTCACTCGACCCTAGCGGATTATAGCAAAGTAGTTAGTTCTGTTATATTGCTTGTAATATGGAATTCCGCAAAGTAACGCCTGCTTCTATAAATCATAAAGCACTACATAGGTTCACTATCACAAACTTAACAAACGTTTCGCCCCATAACCGAAGAATCATCAGGAGACGACATAATCGCAAAGCCACGTGTGTAGTGCTTATGTATTGTGGTGGTGGTTTGTGCATGTGTTTTTACGAATCCTGCATGTATCACATATGAAAACGTATAGTCCACTCTACATTATATATATTTTCTATTTACTTTATCGTGGATGATTTTATTATTACTTTTGTATTATGAATCTCCGCAAAGTAACGTAATTCTATAAATTACCTCATTTAAGTATTAGTACCACCACAAAAGTAAGTTACACGGGATACAGTAAAATCGGTCGTGGTCACTGAATTCATTAGACTACTTTGAAATCTTTATACATTTAAGCATAAAAAATACGAGTTATAATAATCCCATAAGTTATTTAACCATGAGGTACCCATGTTTTCCAAATAAAAAAACCACATTTGAAATTTTAACGATAAACTAGATGCGTCCGTTAGAGCAGAGTCGAAATAAATAAAACCTTTTAAATTATGGTTTTCGTTAGCCATAACACCATTTCCATCTATTGCTTATAAACTTATATAACTATTATAAACTTGTACTTAGCGCACAGTATTATCACACGCAATTCAAATTTTAGTCCAATGTTAACGACGTAGTAAAGAGTACGTGTCAATTTCAAATTCAGTTCTTTTAACCGATGAATGTCCACTATTTGAGGGATCTCCACAACCTTCTCTTGTGCTCCCCCTTTTTGTGGTCGTCAGTCCAACTCGTTGGGGGTCTAACACCGTTGCGTTTTCGGGTGCGAAGTCGCCATTACAGCACTTTGGGATCCCAATGCCCATCGGTTCGTAGTACGTGCCCCGCCCATTGCCACTTTAACACTTGAACTGTTTGTTTGTTTTTTTTCCGAAATGACTATGCTGTTAGCCCTAACGGCTTTTACAGCGTCACCGGGCGGGACGGGCGAGCGCATAAGCTCTACTAGCGTCGGGGAATGTCGTCCTAAGGGGTCGGACCACGGCTTAGGGCGACGCGTAGTAGCTGATGGTATGACTTTGATTAGTCATTGCGACGTCGGAAGAGTGGTGAGAAGCCACCAGAAACCACAGACCGACCGACGTCAGAAAACTGGGACCTCGTCGGCGAAGACGCTGTGTGCGTGTGTTTCTGTGTTTGCGATCGTTATTTGATCGTCAGGGTTGTACAGGACGCTTTTTGGTCGCCTATATTTTTGGTCAGACCTAACTGGGATGTAGTTGGAAGCAACTGAAATAAGGGGGTTCGGGTGTACCTCAGATTTCTCGAAGTAAGATTTCGAAAAACGTTTAAAGAGATGAGTCATGGTAGGGTAGTCGAGGTCTCTAAGGTCAACGTTCCGCATGAACCACGGATAACCAGTGGCTGTCCCCATGAATCGATTCTGTAGTCTTTAGATCGTGAGCAATCAAAAAGCGTGATCTTTGAGACGTGCGCGAAACTGAACTACGTCGGTTACTCTGGTTCTTTCTTCTACGGATCTCCCCATTCCTATCGGGATGGGGAGATCCGTAGAAGCTTTCTGATCTGAGCTTTCTTATGAGTCAGCGACCACGTTTCACATCCGTACGTCATCACTGGCAACACGCACTGTTCGAAGACCTTGGTCTTCAGGCACTGAGGTATTTTGGACGAATGAGAAATTCAGTCCACGTGACTAAAATTGATATTGGGATTGATTTAGAGAGTAATCTCGCACGAGGTTATATAAAATTATTTAATGGCTAACTAAACCATAGAGATAAATAAAACACTTTTGACGCATATCTAATATTTAAATTTATTTCCATTACCAATTTTTTACAAAGCAATAACATAGTATTAAATAAAATTATTACACATTTTTAAATATTTATTGTGCGTGTAAATTTAAAAAATTTAGATTTTTCTACGAAGAATGCAATTGTACCTATTGTATTATTGTACAGAATTTTATATACCACATTTCATAATAACATTCCTTTCTCTGTTAAAATTTTTAGTTTAATTTACGCGAAAAGTAATAATTATATTTAATAAAATGATTATCCATTAATATTTGTTAAATTTAAACTGTAGATAGTCTATAATTTTAATGTTGAACTCTGACATTACAGTTAAAACGTTTACGTTCAACAATGATTTTTTTTTCAATATTCAATGAAAAATTATTATTATTATAAATAGACACAGTACACAAGTCCAACATTTAAAATTACAAAGTATTCATTTGGTTTTTAATTCAGCATATCAAAGAAAAAGATAAATAGAACGTCGTTCAAAAGTGAATTACATTTGCGATTTTCATTTTGAAGTTCAGATAAACTTATACGATTCTCAAATTGTGTGTAGTATAATAATGTTTGAGTATTTTAATTAACGATTTTCCAACTGGATCGAATCGAAAATTTGTACTATGAAAATGTACTAGAGAATTGTAGATCTACTAAAATACTACAAAAAGTCCGCGAGAGCACGTCTCTATCTCTTACGGTAAACTCGGAATAACTAATTTTATGTTCAAAATTTCAATTTAAAAAATTTTAAACTTTGTAATACACTAATTCCCACACGCTAGTTGATTATAAAACGGTGTTGTTTTATCGGTTATATCAAATGGAACAAGATTGGAAAATTTCTGCCCACTTTTGGCGATATCTTAAGGAATACCAAAAGTAACATTAAAAGACTGACTTACAAACATAATTCACTTATGAAATCGGTTTATTTTACTTGTCAATACATTAAAACCCTATCACTATGCACAACAACGTTAGGTCACCGAATATCGAACTTTAGCATAATATTTAACACTTATTACAATTTTGCGTATTTAATATTTAATTTTTAGTATTAGATATCATTATTATCAGAACAGATCTAATATATGTTTATATAACTACATCTAAACAATTCAAATATTTACGTCTACGTCTTAGGTTTTTCGTGAATCGCGACAAAGTTTCTGTTCAACCAATTAAATACACGAATATTTTTGAACTAATTTTCCTTGAACCTCTTAAAAAGAACCCAATGTATTTTAATTTATGTAATTTTTTTTGATGAAATTAGTTTTCCCAAGACTTTTGTTACAAGGTTGTCACGTGATTGAGAGCTTGGGATTGTTACATGCATACATTCTGTCTGTATATGATCAGTTTTCTTGAATTTTTTTCTTTTCAACTTTCCCTGGAAGACATGGGCGTAGCGAGGTACGGGAAGGGGGGAGGGCAGCTGCCCCCTTATACTGAAAACTGTACCACTGGGAAACTATCTATAAAACTAACTATAAAATTCCACAATCTATTCTAGACCAGTGTACAGAAAGATTCCAATTAAGTGTAAAAAATATGCTTATACGTAAAGCATATTACAAAATTGAAGATTATATGGATGATAAGAAAGCCTGGATTTGAAAATCCTTTCACAAGACAGCGGTTTAAAAGATTGACCGCCGAGTTTCTTGCTGGTTCTGCTCGGTAAGAGAAACATTCCGAACCAGTTGTAGCTTCCGAGTTGTAGCTTGCACGTGTTCCGAGGTAAAATAAAGGGTGGGGATGAACCAAGTACTATTTAACAACGCTTGTTGGGATAACGCTTCGCTTTGCGATTTTGTCGTGGAGTCTATCTCCTGATGATGCTTCGGTTGCGGGGCGAAACGATTGTTGAGTTTGTGATAGTGAACCTGTGTAGTGCTTGTGTATTGCGGTGGAAGTGGTGGAGGTTTGTGCATGTGTTTTTACGAATCCTGCACGTATCGGGTATGAAAATACTGATAGTCCACTATACATTAAACACTATATATATAATATTTTCTATTTACTGTATCGCGGATTATAGCAAAATAATTTTATTATTACTTTTGTATTATTACTTAGTTGTAGCTTCATTAATCATATTGATGCTTGACGATTCAAAAGTGCCTGAAATGGTTTATTTGAATAAAGATTATTTTGATTTGATTTGATTGATTACGAATATGAGCTCCTCATATTTTAAATACCAAGATTACGAAAAAAAATAGTCAAAATTTTCTGGGATAATTTTGCCAAGTATAAAAATATAAAAGTTATCCTTTTCAAACATTACGATCCCAATGCAATTCACACTTGATGGTACTAAAAGAAAGCGGTTCGCAGCCGTCGTTTACGTCTTCAATTGAGTTGCAATAAGAGTTCATGGTAAGCCTGCAGCTCCCCTTGGGTTTGTATAGAAGATACAAGCCTTATAACGCGTTTGTTACGAATTGTCAGTTTACCAGCGACCAAGCGCTTTTCTTAGGTTAAACCACTCTCTGCTCATATCTCGCTACGCCCATGTATACCCCATCGGACATTTGTTTGTTTGTAATCTCTTCATTGCACAAATTGAGCGTTAAAGAACTCTACCGTCTTCCGCGGTACTTGAGCCTTCCCTGGCTAACATTGTTAGGTTCCAGGGTTAGAATGTCTTTCTGTATTTAAAGACGCTCTTTTAATTGCCAACAGGTTCCAAGAAGCGTTTAGTTAAGCTGATGAAAAATGAAAAGACAATATGTCCTGCTGTGAATTTTCATTAGCCAACAAATATTTAAAAACATTATATTATTCCGGAATCGGAATCTATTCCCAGTCAACCAGCCTTAAATATAAAAAAAGTAAATATTAAGTAAATTTAATTAATATTATTTAGTATATAATAGGTTAATAATTAATTAAATTAAAGTAACTCATTTAGCCGAGTAATTTTTTTTAAATTGTGTTTAAATAAAGTTGTAACGGGTAGTTTATTCCACAGTTAATCCAGACATATGTATTTATTAGCGGGAATCGATCGAATTCGATAAGATTATATTGCGTACAATATATTATTTTGTTGCAAATAAAGAGTATTTAATTGGTTAAACAATACGCTAGTAAAGCGATCCTACAAAGTACATTTACATCCAGCGATATACAATCTATAATATTCACTATTAAAGAGATAATATAATGTATTCGAGAAGCCTAATTATATAAAAATATCATACAAGCTATTCATCTTAACAAACACTAGGGAAATGTTATTTTTTGATTACCTTTGATTACACCTTTATATCATCCAAATTATGATCACGAGAGTAAAATACGCACAGATTCTTAAATAAAGACGAAATCTTAACCGACAAATTGAGTGAAGCGTTTTTATTTATTTATTTATTTATGTACCAAAATTAAAATATATAAGAAAATACAGGTAAAGAAAACAACTACAAAGGATTACTTATCTCTATAAGAGATCTCTTCCAGCGACCCTTGGTGGTTTGAAAGTAAGTGAAAACGTAGTATAGGTACATTAATAGTAAAAGATAAATTATTTAAAACACTATAGAACAATTATAAATTAAATTTGGATAAACTTACTTTCTTATAATCATAAAATAGAATACATATATATAATACAAGATAATACACTAATAATAATACAAAATATAATAAACCTACATAGATATAAGTTATGACAGCGAGGAAAGGTAATGTTGCTTTAGCCTTAGTTTGAAAATGTGCAAAAAAAGATATATTCGTGAATCTTTTCACGAATATATTGAAAATTAATTTCTTGTAAAATACGTCTAATTACTCATTCGCATATAATAGCGTTGGCTGTTTGTATCCGGTTCAAAGCAAACTGTGCGTAAGAATTAAGCCGAAAAGTTTTCCACGCATTCGCCATACATCCATTTTCAGTCGTTCATTTTTCTGATTTGAGACAATATGTCACTCGATTAGAGCTGTGATAACCAAGCGGTAAGACCGTGCGACCCTTTCAAGGTGGTCGTGAGTTCAAACCCGGGCAGACACCAATAAGTTTTCCTATTAAAACTTATGTGTCTAATTGATAATTGCAATTTATCACACGCTTTTCGGTGAAGGAAAACATCGTGAGGAAACCTGTATGTCTCTAGAGAATTCTAGGGATATGTGTAACCTACATCATCTTCCTGCCCTTATCCCACTCTAAGTGGGGTAGGCACAGCATGTTACAAACATGTTGTCACATGATTTGGCTACGTATTTTACGACCGGCCGCCTGCCTAACGTCAATTTACCGTACGTCGTATTTTACGACCTCTCGGTAAGATTGAGAGTGGTCTATTCTATTCTATCCGTAGGTAATATATGATATATGATGTCAAAATTCATAAGATTTCTCTCAAACCTCTCCTAAATTGTGTGTTTAATTATAATTTTCCACATTGGAGCAGCGTGGTAGGTCTTAGCTCCAACCCTTCTCTCCAGAAACGGAGAGGAGGCCTATGCCCAGCAGTGGGTTAACAGGCCGTTACTATGTATGGTTAGTATAGCATTGTTAAAAATCGTGTAATGTGGTAACATTTACCTACCGATTGGAGCAAAATGTTCTTTAATTATAAGGAACCAGGTTTGTGGACCTAGGTCGCTGGTTGATAGTAAAAGTGGACTGTATGGGGGGTTTAGGTTTTCAAAATATTCTTCGGTGGCATCTTATGATACGTATGTTAACTAATACTGCATATATAAAGTATGTGAACGGTTCCGGCTTCCTACATTTAGTATTACATTTTTTTTTACCAAACTCGTATTATAGCAAAATAATTCTATCATAACTTTGCATGATTATGATATTATTAATACGTAGATTCTTATATCATCATACATAGAATAGAATAGAATAGAAATACTCTTTATTGCACACATAAACATATAGAAAACAACATTTAATGGTACAAATGGCGGCATACTTATGAAGAAATTAATATTTTTATAAGCTCAAAGGATTAATAATAAGAATTAACCTTTGCCTTTGGTTTGAGTTAAAAAAATTATTGTTTATAGTGAAAGTATTAAATGTTTTTTCAAAATTTCTGTCTTACTACATTATTAGGTAGTACATTAAAATTATCAAAGTCGGCAATTATATGGGACATTTTACACACGCGATCGTCTGAACCCAAAGTAACTCAAAACTTGTGTTATGGGTGACGGACAACAAGTAGATATATTACATATATCAAATACATAATTAAATACGAATATACACCCAGGCTCGAAGAACCAAAAAATTGTTTATAAAAAACGTTGGCCCTCGGCGGGAATCGAACCCGCGTCCCACTGCGCCATCGGGCCAGTCAGTTATGTAAGTTAATAATATATTTTAGTGTATCACAGCATTAAATAATTTTCTGTTATTATTAATTTAAATTGAAAAAATGTATAAAATAATTATTCTATGAGAATTAGATAATAAGAACTTTTTGAAAATACTGAGATTTTTCGAACAGCGTGTATTTTAAATATTATAATAATACTGAACTACTGATATAATATAAGATAAGTGTAGAATATTCTTAAATATTAAGATATTTGATTATACCAAAATAACCTCTATTCGACTAAAATTACTTTAATTCTAAACCTTTTTTCTTTGTAGGTGAACCATAATACACACGTTATAAAACAGGACAGAATTATTTTAATCTGTAAATAAATCTGAGATTCAGTATGTAAGGTGTTTTCGGGGGCGATAAATCGATCGGTCACCCAGGCATTATATGTTTAAGACTCACTATTGCTAGCAATTTTGAAACTGGCTGGAAATATGAATTCCTTATATCATACACCTGATGATTACCAAATTATCAGGTGTATGATATCAGGAATTCATATTAAGAAGGGTTTCTATGGTGATATAATATTGAATATATATTGAATTTCAATAAAGAAACCTGGGTTCGAAAATATCTTTTCTATTTATTTGTAGTGGAAGTTTATTCATGCCTATAGAAAATTATTCACTATGTATTATATCAAATGACACTCATTGATATAACTATATTATAGTCCTCTTAATAGCTATACTCGTTTCAAGTTCGTTTGTGTTATTCCGCCCCTTAGCCTTTTTTACGATAATCTATTGCGTACTAACATAATATATATTGTTCGTATCAATGTAAGCTTGATTATCTCACATTGAACCTTAGAAAACTCAATCTTTATATAAGACATTTTTTTAAGATATTACTATATTTTTGATCTTTGATGAATGAGCAGGTTTTTCATAAGACAAGTTCTGTTTCTTTCATCCTTAATAAAGCCCCATCTGAAGTATAAAAGTTACCAAATTTTATTCTTCGGATGGGGCGATATGTCGCACCAACAATCAGAAACATCGTAGTCGGTACTGTATATTTCAATATAATCAAATTTCCTAATAAATTTATAAGTAACATTTACAATATTACACCTACATGGTAACACAGCAAAGCTAACAGCTTTATAATATAATTAACAGCTAATATATCTAAATTTAACATTGCACATTTACCTTAGTTAAGAGTTTTGGTTACGAACATTTTTAATCTAATATGAAAAATATATGCCGATATGCAGTTTAAAATTTACTTTAGATGTATTTTTAAGTATTATTCAAAGACATTTATAAACATTGTATCTAAAATTACAACGTTGCAAATTATTTATATTAATTTATGTTAGTCAATTTATATATTTAAACAATGAAAATATATTATTTTTGAAATATATATATGTATATATATGGTAATGTAACGCTACTTGAATGAAGATATTATATGGAATTATTAGTGTATGTCACGAAACGTTTTATAATTTCAAAGTTTTGTCTTACATAGTATAACACTAGATCAAGCTATGATGTTATATATAACAGTAAAATCTAAACAACACTGAAAACTTTTGATTATTAGCTTAGTTAAAACTTTACAATGACACGAGATGATCTGAAATAACACGTTATATCTAAATAATATATGGCACACGTATGAAAATGGTAACGATTAAATAATCGTAAAAAAAATATTATCACAATAAAAGATCACGGAAACAATACAATTAAATATAATAAATATTTATGTGTCACAAGGATATTTACATGATAATATATATAGAGATTTTTATTTGACAATACGAGCGATATCGACAGTATATCAATATACCTAAATGCAGGTACTGTGAAGCTAAACGTTAATAATTTACGAGTCAGTAAAAAAATAAATGAATAATATTGAAAATAATAAACTATACAGTGGTAAAATTAATATTAATTAACAATCTGTTCACTATGTAGTCGAAAAAGTCATTCGGGAAAATGAGATATAGAGATTCATGGTAACCCTACAAATACGTCTAAAAGTTACTTTCGAGTAAAAATCAAGAAACTTTTTGACTTTTTACTCAAAGTACTGTCGATTTTGCAATGGTAGAACAAACTTTTAATAATAACAACACCTTAAATCATATATTCGAGACCGCTACTAAAATTAAATTCAAAAAATAAACATTGGTGCTTAAAATTAATATAAGTAAAACAACTGGACGATGTAACGTAATAAGTTATAATTAACACATCATTACTTTGTCGTATGTATTTTCACGCTGATTTTTAAAATAGGGATAGGGATTTTTCATCCAAACGTCTGATTAGTTGAGTAGGGTCAACGCTTGTCTAGATACAAGCAATATAACAGAACTAACTACTTTGCTATGATCCGCAATTTTTTTTGCATATTATGCAAAAAAAAATCTACCATATATGTGTTAATTATAACTTACATTTTAATTAAATAAACTCACGGAAGGTGAAGTCAAATGTGAATCAGATTAGTAAGTCGGTGCAGTATAATCTATGTTACCTGGAACAAAATCAGGACATAAAATTATTATAATACCTAGGTAAACCTATTTGCAAAATATAAATAATTATAATAAATAATAAATAAATATAAATATATGGGACATTTACACACACGGTCGTCCGTCCCCAAAGTAAGTAACTTAATACTTGTGTTATGGGTGACGGACAACTGGTACATATACTACATATATAAGTTTAAATACATACTTAAATACAAATATACACCCAGGCTCGAAGAACCAACAATTTGTTTATAGAAAATGTTGGCCCTCGGCGGGAATCGAACCCGCGACCCGCGGAGCTGAAGGCAGGGTCACTACCCACTGCTCCAACGGGCCAGTTAAATTATATATATTAACTAATAATTTTTTTAATAATTTATAGAATTAGGCGTTACTTTGCGGAGATACATATTACAAACGTAATAATAAAATTATTTTGCTATAATCCGCGATACAGTAAATAGAAAACATATATAGTGCTAAGTGTATAGCGGACTATCCGTTTTTCCATACACGTGTTTTTACGAATCCTGCATGTAACGGGTGTGAAAAAACGGATAGTCCACTATACATTTAGCATTATATATATTTTCTATTTACTGTATCGCGGATTATAGGAAAATAATTTTATTATTACTTTTATAATCAATTTTTTTATTTCAATAAATCGTTACAAATATATATACCTTCTAATACGCATAAAAAATACTTGCGTCAAAAGGTCTCGCTCTTCCATAACACAGGTAAGTAATAATTATTATAAAGGTAAGTAAATTTATAGCTTGCATTGCATGCATTCACTCATTATTATATATGATAGCAAAGAAGTTCTGTTCCGCGCAAACGTGCGGACGCATGAAACAACCTCCGGGACCTGGGCCCGACGTCTCGGCGTCTCAACCTACATTATGCGGCCGTCAGCTGTATGTAGTCCGGCCTCATGAGTCACTGCGTGTATATGTGTACGTGTGTGTGTGTGCTTGTATGTACTTGGCCGATTCCCGAAACCGTTGGCTCGCCTCAGCACTCTTCCACGGACACGTAATGTCTGTTTCTCCCTGAGTATACACTTCACTATATCGTCTAAATAACACCCGGTGTGCACGCAACCTTCGTAAGGTCACACGTTATGAATCGTCTCCATATCGGGGAATAGTCACCCAACGCGCACTAAAACCGTGGACGGTCGCGTCTTCTCAAACGCTTCACTGATTCTTCACTGATCGCGCGTCATTTCATTCAAAACAAGTTCTGTTATAGTTTCTGTGATGAGTGACTTCTAATGCTACATGGTAAGTGACCTCAACCTCGACCTCTTCCATTTTATGACATCGACTTACCGCCGGAGTGTTGCTGCGAGAACGGCGGGTCGCTGTACGCAGGTTGGGGGTCGGGAGCCCCGGGGTAAGCCGGGAAAGAGCCAGGGCTTCCCACGGTGCCCTCCACCTCATAAGCCGGCGCGAAAGCCGCATCAGCACCCATACGGAAACGCTGGAAGGCGAAGAACGCGCACGCGACCTGCAAAAGTATAACGACCTACATATTATTTGACTGGCCCGTTGGCGCAGTTGGTAGTGACCCTGCCTTCAGCTCCGCGGGTAGCAGGGTTCGATTCCCGCCGGGTGCTAACATTTTCTATTCAATTTCAAAATATTCAAGTAAACTTGTAAACAAGTGCTTTCGAATCGTCAACTCTACTACTGGTTCGGAAAGATGTTCCTACCGAAAAGAGCCAGGAGGAACTCTCCGCTGGCTCTTTTTGAAAAATAAATCTTATAACTAGTTACATTTAGTCATTACCGTCTTGTACAAGGTAGAATTGCAGCAAGTATCCACACATTCTTATAATCTAAGTAATCCTCAAAAGTATAGTAGGCTCTCTTTTTAACGTTTTTTTAATGTTTTTAAACTGCTGTAATGGTATAAACAATTTGTTCGGTCTTCGAACCTGGGTGTATATTTGTATTTAAGTATGCATTTAAAATTATATATTTAGTACACATATTTACCAGTTGTCCGTCACCCGTATCACGAGCATTAAGTTACTTACTTTGGGGACGAAATGTCCCATATATATATAATTATTTATTATTTATTTATTATAATAAATTCAATAACTATTCAAACTTTATATCATCAACACTGTCTGCGTATTGTTTTACTTTACGGGGTCTGTTTTCCCAATCACGCGGCGCCATTTAACAATTTATGTAAACAAGTAAACAAATATTAAGATTTTTTTTAAACTATATTGAACCATTACACACACGGTCGTCCGTCTCTAAAGTAAGTAACTTTATACTTGTGTTATGGTTGATAGACAACTGGTAAATATATACATTATAATTTTAAAAACATACTTATATACATATATGTACGCAAACTTGATGAATCAACAAACTGTTTATAGAAAATGTTAGCCCGCGGCGTGAATCGAACCCGCGGCCAGCGGGTTTTACCAAAATATAGTGCAATATTTTCGGATGGTTTAGGTAAATAGTACATATCGGTATTTTGTCAATTGTGTTTAAGAAATCGCTCAGTTGTAAAAAAAAACAAGCTTGCTGGGAGCTTTAATCGCGTGCGCTGTGTAAACCAGCAGAGATACGCTAAAGTAATGTACTAGAAAGTTGTAGATCTTCGAAATTACTACAAAAAAGTCCGCGATAGCATGTCTTTATCTCTTATGGTTAACTCACAATAACGACTTTTCCGTTAAAATTTGAATTCTAGAAAAAAATTTTTGTTTTCCACGCGTGCGAAGCCGCTGGCACAGCTAGTAAAGATTAATTTGAATATATTATAACAATGCATATTTTTTCTGACGACGCAGGATTCAGCTACATGGTATTTGTATATAAGAAAATTCACTGTTAAAATTATAACTCACCCAAGCGAATATAGAAAAGAAACAAAAGGCTATGGCGCCTTGCATGTTGTTCGCGGTGCCCATCGGTGGGAACTCCGTCTTACCCCAGGCGTTGGACAGGTAGCAGAAGCCCACGAAATACAGGAACGCCCAGAACGCTGAAAATACATAGGAACTTTTTACACGAGGACCAAAGTTATTCATAAAAAATTAAAAGGAACAAAATTTACTTATACATAATACTAATTATAAGTGATAGTCGAACCGTGCAATCGTGTGACTCTTTCGAAGAGGCCATGTGTTCAAACCCCGCGCAGGCACTAATGAGTTTTCTATTTAAATTTGTGCCTAATATCACAGCTCTCATACTTGCAATTTATCCAATGCCTTTCGGTGAAGGAAAACATCGTGAGGAAACCTGTATATCTCTGACAAATTCATGGGATATGTGTTGCCTATACTCCTGCCCTTATCCCAATCTAAGTGGGGTCGGCACAGCATGTTACAAAAATGTTGTCACATGATTCGGCTACGTATTTTGCGACCGGGCGCCTGCTTGACGTCAACTTATCTTAGACGTATTTTACGACCCCTCGGTAAGAAATGAGAGTGGTCTATTCTACTCAGCCGGATACAGTAGGTAATATTATATATGATATGTGATGTCAAAATTCATACGATTTCTCCCAACCTTTCCTCAATTGCTTGTTTAAAAGTTATTTCTATTTATATTTTCCATATTGCTTCATTATCGGACTTCATTTTTAAACTTCAACATCTCATATGATTAAAATCTTCTTAATCTTAATCTTAAATATTAGAGGAAAGTTATTTAATTTTAATGGTAAAGTATAACTAATATTTTACGACTCTTCGGGAAAAAGAAAATGGTCTATTCTACTCAGCCGGATACCACACGGTGGGTAACTTAATATAGTCGCCTTTTACGACGCCTAGGTAAGAAATGAGGGTGGTCTATTCTACTTAGCCGGATACCACACGGCATTTCGCTTTTAAGCCGCATGGTGGGTCTAAGCTTCAACCCTTCTCTTTAAATAAGGAGAGAAGATGCCTATCACCAGTTGTGGAATAGTAACAGGCCGTTACATCATGGAGATATGCTCGGAGAATCTCTACGTGATCAAATCAGAAATGAGGTAATCCGTAGAAGAACAAGAGTCACCGATTTAGTTCAGCTTGTCGCGTGTGGGCGGGTGTGTACAAGATGGTAATGACTAAACGTTATAAGAATTATATTTTGAGAAGAGCAACCGCGTTTCCAAGTTTCTTTCTGCCTTTTAATAGTTTACTTAAATAAAGAAGTTTATGGTACATGCAAAAAGAGTTCGTAAACTATATATTCAAATTAGCTTAACGCTAATTCTCTGGGACATTCGGCCTGTTTACCAAAAATGGTGTTTACAAAAGATTTGTTTACGATTTCCCCGAGGTCTCGCGAATGTTCTCGAACTTCGGTTCGTTCGATATATAAACCGACGTATCGTGCGCCTCGAGATTCAGTTTGCGAATAGCGATCAAGAGCGAATAAACAAGTGAAAATAAAAGTGAAATAGTAGTGACCTCTGCATTTTTATTGGACAAAGGACTGTATACAGACTGAGTTAAATAAAGTGTTTTAACGAGTCACCAATCAATTTTTTGAATTTGTAACTTTAACATATTGTTTCTATAGCGATATAAACATATCTATTACACTGTAGATTATTTTTCTTTATACACGAGAATACTTTCAACTTGTAAGTAATTGTCATATAACAGTTGTTCGCAACCTACATCATCTAGTGGATAAAACGCCGTAATTCGGTCAAGGCCGCTGCATAGTATTGGTTTTACAATGAGTCCATAAGTTTTATACACACCCGTATACGTTCGTACAACTCGTATATATCACATGTTTTATACAAACTATATAGCTTTGAAGGGCTGTACAAATGATGTCAAGCCATTAAGAAGCTAGATACCTGCATATGAAATATATATATAATAACACACACGACCGTCCGTCACTAAACTAAGTAACTTAATACTTCTGGTATGGGTGACAGACAACTGGTAAATATATTCAACCTTCCTATTTCCCATCTCAAAGCAAACCGCAATAGTCATTATGAAATGCTTTAAAGTTTTGAAAAATATCCCCAAATTTGTATTTTATAAACGATTTTGTCATTCGCTGTTTTCTAAGGAACGTATCAACCGTGTAAGAAAGAGTTGGGTATAGTTAATGTTTGTTCGCTTCAACCCAGAACCAGTGAAATCTAATTGTTATAATTGGCGATATTGAGCTTCCTTTGATCAGAGTTGATTGCAAGTAAAAGCAATTTTTTGTTCAAACGTAGGCTTTTTTTTGAAATAATTTACTCTAGAATGACCGCTTCATTCCTTTCTATTTCGTACCCTTAATATTTCGAAAACCTATTTATTAGCAGTTTAAAAACACTGTTAAAAAGAGGCTGACAGAGAAAACCTACTATACTGTTGAGGATTACTTAGATGATAAGGATGTGTGGATATAAGTGCACTTCTACCATGTACAAGACAGTAATAACTAAATGCAACTAGTTTTAAGATTTATATTTTAAAAAGAGCAACCGCAGAGTTTCTTGCTGGTTCTTCTCGGTAGGAACAGCTTTCCGACCCAGCAGTAAACTTGACGATTCAAAAGCACTTGTTTACAAGTTTACTTGAATATAGAATATTTTGAATTTTGAATTTTTGAATTTTATTAACTTTTGTAGTAAAAATTTAATCGATTTCGAAATGGAATCGTCAAATTATAATGAAGGTACTGTTGAACCAGAAAGCTGCTCTTACTAGGAAAGAACCATCAAAAAAAATTTTGAGGGTACCTAATTAAAAACTTGAGTTGGCGCAAACGAGGTCGCGGATACCACTAGGTACAAAATAAACAGTACCCTGACGCCCGTTAATTGAATCGTTGAGTACCCGACGAATCCAACCTAATGTCAACCAATATGACCTGAACTTAATCAGTTTTATTACACTGAGGTTCACGGCGCTGTTAATTAGGTCAGCCAACTAAAGTATAAGATATATTTATAAAAGTAGTAAATAAAAAGTACAGTACAGCCTTTTATCCCACTGCTGGGCGTCGGCCTTATCTCTCCGTTTTTGGAGAGAATCGGTGCTAAGACCTACCGCGTTGCTCCAACGCGTATTGGTTACACTTCTTCTTCTTCTTCGTCAGCCGATGGACGTCCACTGCTGGACATAGGCCTCTTCATGGGATCGCCACACCACACGATCTTGCGCCGCCTGGATCCAGCGGCTCCCTGCGACCTTTTTGAGGTCGTCTGTCCACCTCGTAGGGGGTCTACCGACGCTGCGCTTTCCGGTGCGGGGTCGCCATTCCAGCACCTTAAGACCCCAGCGCCCATCGGTTCTCCGCACTATGTGCCCCGCCCATCGCCACTTCAGCTTCGCGATACGCTGAGCTATGTCGGTGACTTTAGTTCTTCTACGGATCTCCTCATTCCGGATTTGATCTCGTAGAGACACTCCGAGCATAGCTCGCTCCATCGCTCGCTGAGCGACTCTGAGCTTTCTTATAAGGCCTATAGTGAGCGACCACGTTTCGGATCCGTAGGTCATCACTGGCAACACGCACTGTTCGAAGACCCTGGTCTTCAGACACTGAGGTATTTCGGACGAAAAGATCTCGCGTAGCTTCCCGAACGCTGCCCATCCGAGTTGGATTCGGCGGCTAACCTCTTTCTCGAAATTGGACCTACCCAGCTGGACCGTATGTCCCAGGTATATGTACTCGTCTACAATTTCGAGTGCAGAGTTCTCAACGATGACCGGGTGGAGCGGAACATGTGAGTTTGACATGATTTTCGTCTTACTCATGTTCATTTTAAGGCCCACCTGTTGAGACACTCTGCTGAGGTCGTCGAGCATTGTGTTAAGGTCCTCCAGACAACCTGCCATAACGACTATGTCGTCGGCAAATCTAAGGTGAGTGATGTACTCGCCGTTGATGTTGATGCCGTATCCGTTCCAATCCAAAAGCTTAAAGACATCTTCCAATGCAGCGGTAAACAGCTTCGGGGAGATGACATCTCCCTGTCGCACACCTCGCCGCATTTGTATTGGTCTCGTAGTTTTGTCTTGGATACGGACAGACATTGTGGCGTTTTCATACAAACACTTCAACACTTGGACGTACCGATAGTCGATTCGGCATCTCTGGAGCGATCTTAACACAGCCCATGTTTCCACCGAATCAAAGGCCTTCTCATAGTCCACAAACGCCAAGCAAAGTGGCTGGTTATACTCCTCGGTTTTCTGTATAACCTGCCGCAGCGTGAATATGTGGTCTATGGTACTATACCCTTTTCGGAAACCGGCTTGTTCGGGAGGCTGGAAGTCGTCAAACCTACGAGCGAGACGATTCGTTATGACTCTCGAGAACAGCTTATAAACATGATTCAGCAGCGTGATGGGTCTATAATTCTTCAATAAGGTGTTATCACGTTTCTTGAAGAAGAGAACCACCACGCCCCTGTACCATGCTTCCGGCATAGTGCCTTCGTGAATGACGGAATTGAACAATCGCTGAAGGACTTTAAGTACCGGTTTACCACCTGCCTTCAGGAGTTCGGTAGTGATTCCGTCATCACCTGGAGCCTTGTTGTTCTTAAGTTGTTTGAGAGCCATACTAATCTCGTATAGGCTGACGTCCGGGATATCTTCGGTGTAGTGTCGGGTCAACTTGGCTCTTGGGTCTTTTGCCAAATTGACAGGCTGTTGTGTTGACGTGTATAACTGCCCATAGAACCTCTCAACCTCTCTCAAAATCTCAGGACGAGATGAAATGATACTACTGTTATCGGTTTTCAATCGCGTCAGCCGCCGCTGCCCAATAGATAGATCTCTTGCGAACACTTTTGAGCCCCTGTTACGCTCAATAGTCTCTCGAATGAACTCGGTGTTAAAGTGTCGCAGGTCGCATTTCTGCGCCTTAGAAATCTGTCGATTGATCAGACGGTAGCGCGTCGCATCTACAGAAGACTGTAGCCTCATTTCGTTCCTCTCATCCATGAGTTTGAGAGTCTGGGTCGAGAATTTATTGGGTCTTTTACGGTGTGTCTTATAAAATTTAGACCCCACCGTATGGACAGTTTCCACCAGCCTGCTGTTTACATCGTCCACAGAAGCGCAGTCAGCTAGGCAATCGAAACGGTTCATTAGCTCGAGTTGGAACTTCTCGGGGTTTTGGATTGATTTGATTGATTGGTTACACATACATTCAGAATTCTCTATAGATATGCAGGTTATATCTCGATGCTTTTCTTCAACGAAAACCGTGTGATAAATTGCTTCTATCAATTAGGCACTAGTTTAAATAGAAAAACTCATTGGTGTCTGCTCGGGGTTTGAACCCGTGACCTTTTACAAAGAGTCACATCACTGGGCTATCACAACTACAAAAGTATTATGAAATACTTAGTGCACACTATACACAGTATAAATACATGTATATAAAAAAGTAAATATGGGACAATCACGCGCTAAGTACATTACATTTTTAAACAAATATAATATGTACAGCTCGCTATGTCGGGCTAAATTTAAAGATGAATTAATTACAATTATTTTAAAAAAATACTCCCATCGTCACGCAACTCAACAGGAGCACCTGCTGGGTCATTCGTCATTCTAAAGATTGTCTGAAAATTTCATTAAAATCGGTCCAACCGTTTCGGAGTATATAAAGGTTATACAGACTATTTTTTTTAAAGCTTTTATTTAACTTCCGTGTATGTATGTGAAGATGGAATCTGGCAAGTTAAATTTCGCCTAGAGTTCTCAGGGTCCGAATGAGCTGATATTTTACCTACTGGTTCCGATGACGACGCATGTTTATGACGAGCATGACTTGACGCTGCTGCCAAAATTGGCTCCAGACGAGGGAACTCCTCAACGGTTATCAGTAGGGACATGATATTTTGTTCAAAGCTTTTTTAACTGGACTTGTATTAAGATGTAATATAGAACTTTTAAACATAATTTACGAAATAAAAATAAAATTTGTTTACGATATCCCTGAACAAATAATTATGGGAAAAAAACCATACTGTTTAAAAGAGCACTTCTATACAATAATTATCCAAATAGTTTGAAGGACATAAATGATATTATTTTGTTCAAAAAAATGCTAAGATCCTTAATTTTGGAATAGTCATATCAAAAATATAAATTATCAACGCTATATTTTAAGTTAATGTTTGTTTTTCTTACTCATTTAAGTGAACAGTAGTTCTTTTGAGAAAATAAATTATCTTTAACCCGAATATAGAAAAATCTATACGGAAGTGCCTACCTGGGGTATGAACTCACGATCCCATCAAATGTTATCCGCTGAAACGCTTGACCATCCATAATCTACCTACATATATATACTCGTACATTCACAACGCTTGTATTTTGGGCGACATTTCCATTTTATACGAGTCGTAAAAATTCACGACATTTACGAAATAAATTATGTATGTGTCAGTAGCGAAGCAAATAATTCAGTTATCGTATAAAATGCCTAACTATTCTGTACTATGTCGAGCGTTTAGGTATGGAAATATTAACCGTTAATGTACGCGATACTTGACACGGGAAAATCAGGTTATGAAGAAAAATAATGAACCAATAGAATGTATCAAATTATTTTGCAAATATATAACATCCTTATACAATTAGTAATATACGAGTATATTTGGGAGATGAAATTGAGGCTTAATCTATTATTATTTAACTCCATACTACAAAAAGCCCCCACTGCATTTGTTTTTCGTTTTTTTTTGCGTTATACTCATAATACAAATAAAAAAACGAATTTTAATGCGAAAAGAAAGACACCTAAATGAATAAGTTGTATATAAAATTCTCGCGTCACAATGTTACTTACGATTCTCCTGCGTAACTGCTTGACCGATTTTTATGAAATTTTATATTCTTATTCAGTAGGTCAGCCGTGTGGTATCCGGCTGAATAGAATAGACCACCCTCATTTCTTACCGAGGTGTTGTAAAAGGTGTTTAAAGTAAGTTGACCTACCGTATGGTATCCGGTTGAGTGGAATAGACTACCCTCTTTCTTACCGAGCGGTCGTAAAATAAGACTAAGGTAAGTTGACGTCAGGCAGGCGGCCGATCGTAAAATACGTAGCCAAATCATGTGACAACGAGTTTTTAACATGTTTTTAACATGACCCCACTTAGAGTGGGATAAGGGCAGGAGGATGATGAATTCCTATTCACTAGGTCTGAGAATCGGCTCCTATCTATTTTTCATATCCCTCAATATTGTCCACGTCTAACACTTTTTCAATTTTTTTATAAAGTACACTAGATAAACTTTTGCCAATCAGCTAGTAAATTGATAAGGTCTTGCGTCAAATTATTGCAAAATGACGATAATTATTAAGAAAATCTTAAGGTGCTATAAGACTAAGAAACTTTTTACGAAAAACGCATCTTATAATATGCTGTAACTACTTCTTTTATATGCCTATCATACTTCACACGATCCAGCCATTGTCAGTCTTCCTCAAGTCACATATCCAGCCATATTCTTATTTAAAACTCCATGACCAACTGCTAGTTCAGAAAAAGCACAATCATTAAAAAAAAGCAATTATAGGTACTATACAGACTTACCAGAAAATCCCATGTCGGCCAAAACATAATGTTTCCTCGTCTTCACCGAAGACATTTGATCAAAGAGATACTCGCCGACAATGAAGCCTACGGACGCTATGAAGGCTATGACGGAAATGCCGACGCCGTAATTGCAAGCGTTGGTATCGTCATTGTACACGCAGTACTCCTTGCCATCGCTTTTCTTAATGTACCAACCCTTAGCTGATATACAGCCCATCACGATGACGCTGAAAAGCTAAAGACAGAAGGTATTTTATTAAAATGTGAAGGTATTTTATATAAAAAAATACATACATAAAATAATAGTAAATTAGCCCGCCGTGCGGTATCCGGCTGAGTAGAATAGACCACCCTCATTTCTAACCAAGATTATTTGACCCACGTGTGGTGTCCGGTTGAGTAGAATAGTCCACCCTCTTTCTTACCGAGAGGTTGCAAAATACGACGTCAACTTATGACGTCAGACAGGCGGTCGGTCGTAAAATACGTAGCCGAATCATGTGACAACATGTTTTTAACATGTTTTGCCGACCCCACTTAGAGTGGGATAAGGGCAGAAGGATGACGGTGATATAGCAAAATGATTTTACTGGCGGCCGGCCGGTCCCACTTAGAGTCAGATAAGGGCAGGAGGTTTATGACTTCGCAATTAATTTAGCATAGGCCCTACATCTATCTATACTTATTATAGTCCCCAAAGCTGTCTGTATGTATGTGTACGATATTCTCTAAATCTACTGAACGGATTTTTATACGTTTTTTACTAAAAGGTGGTGCATTCTTTCGAAAGGTTTAGGTTAATAGTACACACCGCTTTTATGTCAATTGAGTCGAAGAGGTCGTTTTACAACAATTATTCAGTGAGGTAAGTAACAAACCAGTGTCAATTGTAGTTCAGAGGGAGAAATAGGTATAACAAGCGGTGTAGGGTATCAGAGAGCCAGTCTATCGCCGAAACTCGAGCGACCATTACATGCTAAGCACTGATTTTCACGCGGGCGAAAGTGCACGTATAGCTATTAGCTAGTATTTCTTTAAAAATACCATATTTAACCATCTTTGCTCACCACCCTACTGCCCTTATCCCACTCTAAGTGGGGTCGGCACTACATGTTACAAACATTTTGTCACATGATTTGGCGTTTTTTTTTTTGCGTATTTTACGATCGGCCGCCTGCCTGACGTCAACTTACCTTAGTCGTATTTTACGACCCCTCGGTAAGAAAGAGGGTGGTCTATTCTACTCAACCGGATACTATACGGTGGATCAAGTTACCTTAGTCGCCTTTTACGACACCTCGGTAAAAAATGAGGATGGTCTATTCTACTCAGCCGGATACCATACGGCGGGTCGACTTACCTTAGTCGCCTTTTACGACACCTCGGTATGAAATGAGGGTGGTCTATTCTAATCAGCCGCATACCACACGGCATTTTACCATCTTTTCTGTTGATTTTTAATATTACTGTTTTTAATTTTTGATTATTTCCCCCACATTTTATTTGTTAAAGTAGAATAGTTTTTTTAATTGTAATAACTCTTTTTTTCTATTTATTTTATTATTGTTTATGTTTTTTATATAGTGAGCACAACATTATTTAGTTAATTTTATTATATATGCCGAGTTAGCCTTTAAGTGGTATCTATAATAGAAAACTGTAATTTACAAATTTATATTAGTACAGATGAAATGAAATTGTATATCCTGTGGGTTTCCTAATAAATAAATATATTCAGAAGTATATTGAACACTCGCTCTGTAATGGACCCGATTTGTTCAGTTAATTGCTCGTTCTCGCGCTGAATATACAAATAGAACGTAATTGTCGTGTAATTACGACATATTGAAACAATGCAAACTGCACATGAAAACTTGACACTTGAATCCAAACACATGTGTTTGACTTTTTGATGGTTTTAAATAAAATTTACAGCAACATTTCACGTAATTCTTGTTTCCTAAAAAATCGATTGAAATCGAATCGAAAAAATTAATGTTGTGGTATACAAAACACCAGAAAAGGAAAGAGGCAGACCGTGGCAGACAGTGGATGACATTTTGGCTGTGGCAGGGCCAAAATGGACTAGGCTTTCTGAAAATAGAAGGATCTGGTCACAGTTGGAGGAGGCCTTTGTAGACAAACAGACATAATTGTTGAAAAATAACATTCAAAGTCTCTAACAAATGTCTGAATAAAGGCTTAAATAAATAAATAATTGTTTCTTAGGTAATTCTTTTTTCTTACTACATAACTCTTTGTTAGGAAGTTGATACTTCAACCAATGGATGTTCTTAACAGTGTGATGTAATATGTTCTTTTTTTACTTACTTATTATATTCAACTATTTGATTCTTATTTATTTTTATTGTTTTTAAAGTCCTTGTCCATATCATATCTCACTGTGTACTCTCACCTCTTATGTAGAGTAAGTTCACAGAAACAAATATAACAAATATAATAATAGCATTATTGTTATGTTTTCATAAAATAAGTACAATTTTTTTATTATTGTTCATAATCATCCCTCGCCATGTGCTATACTGCTAAATAGAATAGACCACCTTCATTTCTTACAGAGGTAAAGTAAAAGGCGCCTGAGGCAAGTTGATGTCAGGCAGGTGGCTGGTCATAAAATACCTAGCCAAATCATGTAACAACATGGTTAAAACATGTTGTGCCGACCACATTTAGAGTGGGATAAGGTCAGGAGAATGATTATGAATCATCCCATCATATCTTGTTTTATTACAATTCAAGAGTTATAACCATTTATGAAAAATTTTAAAAATAAATTTTATATGCAGAACTGATCTAACTGAAGCAGTTCAATAAAAACATTCACAATAAAGTTACACATTTTTTATCCACCTATGTTGTAGCTTCCTGCGGCTCTAAGTTTCTTATTTTATGTACTTCTTAAAGATTTAGTTGTATGGCCAGTACAGGAGTGGAAAGGATGTAGATTGAATGAAAAATACATAAAACTTTGAAATATTAAAGAAAAACAATTTATAAATCTGAATATCATATGACAGTCAGCAGACAACTATATAGAGTATTAAAACTTTTTAAAAATCCTTCTGTTGCCTAACCAGATTGTCAATAGGTTACCATATTAACAATAAGTGCACTTCAGCATCATTCAGAGCTATTTATATTTATATAATCAATATCTAAGGCAGTGTTCACTACTTCATGAGTAAATTACATGTATTGATTCTGCAACACTAAGTATTGTACATGATATCACATATACATATGTATTCTTCTAACAAGGTCAATCAATCATATGATTGTTGTGGTACTACTGAGTGTTTTTTTGTGGTTCTAGCAAAGCAGAATATTTTCGAAGTTATTACCGTACAAAAGAAAGAAGAAATAAGCAATCAGATTACTGTCTGTAGATTACAGAATGTCTACAGTAAGAAGTACAGAAGAGTATAACATTTATTCAAATCGCATCGAAAGATTTCGGTAAAAAAAAATATAGTTTGGATTATATGTTACATACCCAGCAAACTCCCCTGACTATAACTGCAGGTCGCTGGACGAAAGCTTGAGGATCGAAAGCCCCTCCGGCCTTTCCACCGCCGTAAGCTCCAGCCGTGTCCATTTTTCACCACAAATTTGTATTCGTAGAGTGTTCAGTGCAAGACTAAAGAGTCCATCAATGTCTGAGATCTCGCAAACTCCGACTATCGTCCAATAAAAGTTATCGATCGCGCAACTCCCAGAGCTCAAATTCGCAAACAATGATGTTTGAAACAGATAAGAAATTGCTTTTCCAACAATTTTCCGGAAATGTCAAAATCTTTTGCAGTGTTGTCACAAATAAAATTATTTGTCATAGGTGCAATTATTTAGTTTATATACGGTATATTAAAAATAATAATTAAAGGACATTTTTTATTAAAAACAACAGCTATAACAGTTTATTAAAAAGTTCAGTACAGTTAAATTGTAGAATAATTGTCAAACACTCATATATTCCATTAATTATGTGTTTGTAGCTAGAACACTGGTGCACTAAATAAGTCTGTTGGCCTCTTTAGTGCAGCAGATATAACCTATGCCAATATATTTAAATGAAATACATGAAATTTATCATGGTCGTTACCGAAGTCTTTATTTTGTGCTTGTACAGATTAGGCGACTTGGGCGCAAAAATGTATTTATTATCTTTAGAGGGAATTTTTAATGTATATCATACTAGTGGTACCAACGACTTCTTTCGCGCCGACTTAGCGTTAAATACCCTTAAATAACTGGAACTACAATTGCTGTAGCTTATTGGGTTTTAAACGCAAAAATAACATTTTTTACATTGAGATTCATTAATAAGATATCAATATTTAACAATGTCCATAGTATTCTGATTAGTGGAAGGGAAATCTGTAAAAAAAGGATCAAAGAAACACATATAAAATATTACAAATATTTATTCAAATAAGAACTGAACTATAAAATAAGAGAATTATAAGCTGCCCTCTGTTATAGTCGATACCATTCTATACATTAATCATAAATAACCGCCACTCAAAACTAAATTTTGACTAGTTAATAGAACAAAGTAAATATTTATTCAAAACCAAAAATTTCAATGATGCATAAATGCCTCCTTTTTTAATTTCATTTCTAGCACCGTCCTATTCTAGCGATTCTAGGAAAATAAAAAAATACGAGTGACGGATTTTTTAAAACATGTATACAAAACTTCTAATTAAGACGTGTTATGTATCAAAGGAGATTGTATAGAAACACTGATCTATACCTAAATATATTTACAGTACAAAGCTAAAAATATTTCATAATGTACTATAATTAGTATCTAGAATTATTTATTGTAGTTGTATGCCATGTGATTCAGGAGATTGTTTTATAAAAATAGTTTAGTCGATACAGTTTTATGGATTTTTTTAAGAATTTCATTTTAAAATTTATCTTTTCAGTCGGTTATCAGAAAACAAACATCGCATCACTTAGTGTTTTCTTTTTTTATTGTTTATGGTTTAACAAGCACTAACGTTATATGGCCACTGCACATTTATCACTTTAATATATACAGTTATGTTAAAAACAAACAGCTACAGGAGTAAAATGTAATTAATATAACATTGTTAACGATCATTATACAAAAGAGATATATCAGTGCCTGTAGATTCTACCTTTATTTTAGATAAGGAATATTAACGTCCTAATCAAGTGTAACACAGATTAAAAGTTGTGTAAATGAAATAACATTTTCTTATAAAAAATAATTGAATATAAGTGGTGTGATATGAAAACATGTTATTCAAATATAAAAAATATTATGACATTCGCTTGTAGTCACAAGCTTTTTAGTTACGATAGCATACAGTCAAGAATATTATCATAGTACCGCCATCTTTATCTGGTTGACAAATAGACAAGTTACCATTTTTTTCTATCTTATTGTACTATTTTTTTCTTATTTTTCTGTGATAAGCGCCATAGGCATGTTAAGTGATTGATCATATCAAATAATATTTGAAGTCAAAGCTAAATGCATGAATTTGCTCAAACGAAGTGAATTAAACGCAGTCTGAGGTTACAAATATACGACTATGAGGTTTATATCTACAAGTAGACTATAAGTTAATGAGCGAAAGAATTACGAAATTCAAATGGAAAGTACATCATTTGATAACAAATAATAAGAGATTGAATTAAATAAATGCCTCCGTGTAGAAAATACAATGCAACTTTTCATTATGATCAATTTTGAAAATTTCCTTAAAACAGTAGCAGGTATAAGACATAACAAAGAATTCATTATGGATCTACTGGCACTTAGATGCCAATATCTTTAACTATAAATAATAATATGTCAGGCTTAAATAAATCTGATGTAGTCCTTTTATATGAAGGGCTATTATACATTTTAGTCCCTAAAATTCCACACTATCGCTAGAGCTATCATTTTGTATAAATTCTAGCTAGTCTATACTACACATAATTATTCAAGTACTCTACAATTTTATTGTACATCAAAAACTAACTACTGGATATATATTCATTCTATGACATAATTAAGTAAAAGGTTATTTACAAAAATAGCCATCTTCATCTGTTTTTGGAATCGACTACATCTAGTTTTTAATTTTCTCACAGGATATGGGAATAATGTAACTATGGTAATAAGATACTTATTTAAATAGGTAATAAAAGATCAACAAAATCTATGAAACAAAAAAAAACAATATATAATCTATAAACGTCAATATACACATAGGTAAGTATAAAATAGTAAAATCATCAGAGTTGTATCAATACTGACAGATTGTTAAAGTTTAACGTTATAAAACGCTTATATCCCAGTAGCTTAATCTGTCAATCATGATACGGCATTAAGGAAATCTACATAGAGGTATAATAACTCTATGGAAATCTATCATGATGAATATGTTTTGTCTCTGTAAAAAAAGATACAGAAGCAAGAGAGCAAGGCGATGGATAAAGACATTGGAAGCGCGCACGCAAGTAAGTATAAATACCATAGAGTTAGTATAATAACACTATGATAAATACTATCGAAATAAAAAGACCACAGATTATACACATGTCAAGGTAGGGCTGTATCAAAGTTTACACATGTTATAAAGCAGACATTAAGTATTTTAAGCCATTTTCGACTTTAACACACACACGTTAGAACAGAAAAATCCTGAAGATTTTTGGAAGACTTATTCGCCATCTTTATATAGCACAAGTTGTCTATGGAAAAAAAATTAAACGATGTCTTTTTTTAAGCAATCGACAATAAAATAGAGTGTTGCGCGCACTGTACGAACATTATGAAGTTTAACTTAATTCTTAAGTTACTTCTAACTCCCAGAATTTAGTATTTACAATAAATAGGTTTAGTGTAGGTTAATTTATTTCAACATGTATATTATCTGTGGCACTTCATAAAGCATGCTTTGGCGTTTTTGAAGCTATATAATTAAAGTAATTTTAAACTCGTCAGAATAGGATTATTGCTTTATTTTTCAAGTAAATCATAGGGAACGTATGCATTTAATATAAAAAATAACGAAAAAAAATCCCTACATTTCCTTTAAAAAAAAATTAGTTGAAAATTGAAATATATTTAGCGGAAAAAAATGATATTGTATTATAAACTCTTTTTAATTAAACGATGTAATTTCAAAAATAGTATGTATATGTATATAAAGTGCAAAACGAAATAAAGTTTTATGTAATTATTTTTAAGAAAATTATATTAGGACTCATAGCAGTCTATGAGTCCTAATATAATTTTCTTAAAAATAATTAAGAAAATTATATTAGGACTCATAGACTGTAGGCATTGATTGTTGAAATAAATAAATGCATATTCCCCATTATATCTGAACGGACGTATATTTATCGTGACGCGTTAAGACACGTCTTTTACAAATGAAATATTTGACTACGTTCAACATTACACAGGTCGAATTATTGATCGTATCGATCGAGAATAATCTTTGGAATTTAATATGTTTTTATTAAAATTAATTTTGTATTCGAGTACAGATAGTATATACTCCATAGGTCTAGGTAATTAACTAAAGGTGAACATGTCAAAAAAAGGTTCTTTTAGGTGGCATATGGCATTACCTTTAAATATTATTTTTATTTATTTATATCACAGCATTTAAAATTATTAATAGTATTTACGCCATTTTGTGCGTATTGCTATAAATAATTATAAACCCGAAACCAAATAAATAAGAATATGTAATGTATTGTAATCTGTCTACGTTTAAGAACCCAAATACACAGGTATTTTAAACCTTTTAAAGACAATGATGGAAAATATCAAATATACTAAAATAGTACAGTATCACAGAGTGGCTTTATTAAAGATTTATGTTACTTTGCATTGGTTCATCTAATACAATTACTATTGTAGAAATGTTGCCAGAATTGCATACTTTATTTGTTTAATTGAGTCTAATCCTTATCTAATGGATCTGTTTTATAAAATTAAATGTTTTATAAAATTATATTTTGATATACTAAAGGCATGAATATTTAATTTTCTAAAATAAATATTTCTGTAGGTTAAAGCTAAAGGGCCTTAATTCCATCTTTTTTCATTTTTGTATTTTCCTTTATTTCTACAGCCACTAATTTCGAGGATATAAAATTATAATACTATACTTAATGTCATATTAAGTAAGTGTAAAAAAGTGAATGCTACTGAATAATTTATAAATTGTTACCTTTACAGATTTAATTAAAGACACCATTTTGACAAAAACATTTTTATATCAATTTATATGTAAATGAGTCTATCTCCTGATGATTCTTTGGGTGATAGTGAACGTGTGTAGTGCTTGTGTGTTGTGGTGGCGGTAGTGAAGGTTCGTCCATGTGTTTTTTACGAATCCTGCATGTATCGGGTATGAAAAAACGGATAGTCCACTATAAATCTAGCATTATATATATTTTATTTTTACTTTATCGCGTATTATAGAAAAATAATTTTATTATTACTTTTGTATTATGGATCACCGCAAAGTAACGCCTAATTCTATAAATTATTCATTACAAAATATTGTAACAAAATGTTTACCACTCCTGAGTCATATGGTTTTGTTTACATTTAGTTAACTACCTATAGCTATGGAGTATAGTGTAATGTCACGTGTAGACGTGGGCGTTATTTCACGTCACTGTATACAATAACCGGTTACGTGCTATGAAACGGAATAACTAGTTACGTGTGCAAAGGCGAAGTAGTTATTTTTGTAACTAGCTACTTTCGTAGCAGCTTTCATGCGACATTACGTTGCGTTACATTTCGTTGAACTACGTTACGGCATCGGCCTACTGCATTAACGACTACAAAATGTAACATAACTAATCCATCAACTGTCAATCGTCTCTGAAGTAACTGTAACACTCCAGTAGAATCACGTATTAACCTTGGCTAAATTTCATTACTGTGATACAGTTTCGAATGAGTTACGAAAATAACTAGTTATAAAACAGGTAACATATTTGCAGTCACTAGTTACGTTACGTTACGCAAAAATCACGTAACGACCCACGTCTAGTCACGTGTTTTAGGAATCTGTCAGCCCTTGACGTTTCTCCTCTTCCAACATGGCGTCCAATTCGTCCGTTAGGTTTGCTAACATGTTGCCAATGTCGTTGAGGACGTCTACTGGTTCCGTGCTCTTGCTCTCGTCCTTATGTTCAGGGATGTTGGATTTGATGTCGGGGTTCCGTGGGGGCAGACCGGCCAGGCCGATGCCAGCTCGGCCGTAGTCCACTGTGTGCGGTCTGCCCGCTATTTGACCGCGGTTCTGTTTTATCGTGCCCGCATTTTCGTTTGCGAACGGAATGCTGTCTGATTCTGTGCTGGAACTTGACTGGAAAGTGACGTAAACGCTTAATGAATCCAGTCGTTTCATGGCTAATCCGCTAAATTCAAATTCAAATTCAAATTCAAAATATTCTTTATTCAAATAAACTTGTAAACAAGTGCTTTTGAATCGTCAACTCTATTGCTGGTTTGGAAAGCCGTCCCACCGAGAAGAGCCAGCAAGAAACTCGGTGGAGCTCTTTTAAAAAAGAAGATTCTTAATACTAATTACATTTTGTCATAGCTATCCTGCACAAGGTCAAAGAGCAGCTATATCCACGCATTCTTATCATCATGTAAGCCTCCACGGTATAATAGGTTTTCTGTATCAGCCTCTTTTTGCCTACCGAAATACCGAAGCGTATACCAGGTATGTTATTAAAAACCATAACCCGTCTTTCCTTTGGGAAAAGACTGAAAAGTGACGTAAACGCTTAATAAATCCAGTCGTTTCATGGCTAATCCGCTAAATACCGAAGCGTATACCAGGTATGTTATAAAAAAACCCGTCTTCCCTTTGGGAATGAAAACGCACAATATGTAATCCGGCTGAGTAGAATAGATCACCCTCATTTCTTACCGAGGTGTCGTAAGATACGACTAAGGTTAGTCGACCCACCGTGTGGTATCCGGTTGAGTAGAATAGACCACCCTCTTTCTTACCGAGGGATCGTAAAATACGACTAAGGTAAGTTGTCGTCAGGCAGGCGGTCTTAAATACGTAGCCAAATCATGTGACAACATGTGCCGTCGCCACTTAGAGTGGGATAAGGGCAGGAGAATGAACTCTTTTTGATTCGGTCACTTTCATACTTAGCCTGCGATATATAGGTTTGAAGTTCAACTGTATTCCATTTTTGGTTTTAAATACTCAAACAGGCTATTACGACAACCTAAAATCGCCAAATGTCATATACTTCGAAAAGTTGCTCATAAACAGGCTGATAAATATTGGAGTTAAAATTTAGTAATATATGATATGAAATTATAATATCTATTATAAATTGACTGGCCCGTTGGCGTAGTAGGTAGTGACCCTGCCTTCAGCTCCGCGGGTCGCGGGTCCGATTCCCGCCGAAGGCCTACATTTTCTATAGAACAATTTGTTGGTTTTTCGAGCCTGGGTGTATGGTATTTAAGTATGTATTTAAAATTATATAAGTAGTATATCTACCAGTTGTCCGTCACCCATAATACAAGTATTAAGTTACATTGGGGACGGACGACCGTTTGTGTAAGTGTACCATATATATATATATATATATATTTTTATGTACCATAAAGAAAAAAAATAAGAAAAACATTATCAATAAAAGAACAGTACAACGGTCAACTTATCCCTTTGACAGAGATCTCTACCAGCTAACCTACGAAGTGAGATAATTTATAGTGCAACAGCTACGGTACTACTATCATAACTCACTAATAAATATATATATTTATATAAATAATATATTGTAAATATAAATCATAAATATATTATATATATGATAAATAAAATAACTGGATAAATGAAGTTGTTTCTTCTAAATTATAAAAAAAAATAGAAATAAATAAAAAAAAAATAAAAAAAAAAAATTATACAGAATAATAATAATAATTGAAAAAACTAATTTAATCTAAACTAGATAATATTCTTGTTATTTTTAATATAATTAATGATTGTGTTAATTATTACTTTATGACCTGACATTAAGACATTGACATTATTACATTTTGCTGTAGCTTTAAGTACGCATGACGAGATAACCTTTAAGTAATATAACATTTGTAAACGAATTTAGAATATGTAATTTTAAGAAAATGTTTAAAATATGAATATTGTTGGTTGTCCATAAATAAATAAATAAATAAGAATGATTATATTAATGATGATGATGATGATTGATATTTAAATATGATGATATTAATTTTTATAACAATGATGATATTAATATTAATAATATTAATATTTATGTGACAAGATTGGATAAAATAAGAAATGATTATATAAGGGGAAGTATGAAAGTTGCGCCCATTGTAGAAAAGATGAGAGGTGCAAGATTGGGATGGTATGGACATGTAATGAAGAGGGATGAAAATCATGTGATCAAACGAGTGTTGAGTATGAATGTGGATGGATATGTGACTAGAGGGAGGCCTAAAAAGAGATGGTTGGAATGTGTGAAGTATGACATGCATATAAAAGGAGTAGCGCCAGAGTTGACGAATGATAGAAGAGAATGGAAGAGGAAAACATGTTGTACCGACCCCACTTAGAGTGGGATAAGGGTAGGAGAAAGAAAGAAGATGATATTAATATTTATAAAGATGGATTTTGTAATAAGGCAATCATACCTTAAAGCTAGCATCTGATCCAGTTCTCATCTTATCATCATCGTACCTCCGTGGTGGGGAAGAAGGCGCGGGAGGCGGCGGTAGCAGCCCCGTACTGTCCAACGACACGCTCAGGGAATCCGAACTAGGATACGCTGGCAAGCTGAGCGGTAAACTCTTTTCGGGGTGAATTTCCACTGTGGTCTGACCGAACCTCGTGAAGGGCGTGTATTGCGAGCTTTGCCTTTTCGGCGGTTCCGGTGGAGGTTTCCTGGCAACATGAGGACTCGCGCCGTAGGCCACGCGCTGCAACCTCGCCGAGTACGCGATTTCGTCGTAAGTGTAATCCGGTGATTTGTCCCTGTACGCAGGTGTTGCCTGTATCTTAGCGACCGGGCGAGGTCTGACCAGTCCCCTAGGACGAGGGAGGGTCCCGCCGCCTTCGTACGAGCTGTCGTTCGTCGGAGTTATGTCCCCGTCGTCGTACGAACGTCGCCACTGACCGCCGTAGTAGAAACCGGCTTCGGGCGAGAACGTCGTGTGCGACGAACGCTCCGCGGGATCCTCTAGGCTCTCTAGCGATTTGCCGCGCGGGTGACGTATCTGTAATGTCGGAAGCTGTTACGGATCTACTCCACATTAATGACGTCACTATAGTAGAGGTTAAACTTTCACGATTCATACGTATTATTATATATAAATAAACGAGACACATCGCGACAAAATCGAGTTACGTTTCGGCAGAGTTGCATCCGCCGTGGTCACGAACTGACTGAAGTCAGGTCATGACTGAAGTATACCTTATATTAGGTCCTTACATATGAAATTGGCGTTTTGTCGTACTGGCCACTTTGATCTCAAATATTACCTTTATGGTTAGGAATTCTAAATTCAAATTCATACAGCTATTTACTCATGCATTTGTGTTTCAAACCCCCTCATTTATTTGTTTTTTCTTCTTTTGTTTTTTTCTTTGTGTCACTCACACAAATGGAAAACATGAAATATCGCGTTAATTACGAGTATGAGTTCCACCGTGGCACCAGTGCTGCAGAAACGGCTCGAAGGATTAATGATGTGTATGGTGACGGTGTCGCAAAAGAATACACAGTGCGTTTTTGGTTCCAACGTTTTCGTTCTGGAAATTTCGACTTGCAGAACGAGCCTCGTGGACGGCCGGAGACCAAAGTTGATAACAAAGAATTGAAGGCTATTGTGGAAGCGGATCCATCGCAAACCACGTCCGAGTTAGCTGCAGGCTCCGGTGTTAGTGATCAAACTATTCTAATCCACTTGAAGCAAATTGGGAAGGTGAAAAAGCTTGAAAGGTGGGTACCTCATGAATTGAGTGAAGCAAACCGACAAACGCGCGTCGACTGCTGCGTTACGTTACTTAACCGGCACAATAATGAAGGAATTTTAAATCGAATCATTACCTGTGATGAAAAGTGGATCCTCTACGATAATCGGAAGCGCTCATCGCAATGGCTGAACCCTGGCGAACCAGCCAAATCCTGCCCTAAGCGAAAAATGACTAAAAAAAAGTTGCTTGTAAGTGTTTGGTGGACTAGTGCCGGTGTCGTTCACTACAGCTTTCTTAAATCTGGCCAGACGATTACGGCAGATATCTATTGTCAGCAACTGCAAACCATGATGGAAAAGCTAGCTGCTAAACAACCGAGGCTGGTCAATCGCTCTAGGCCACTGCTGCTTCAGGACAACGCTAGACCACACACTGCACAACAGACGGCTACCAAATCAGAGGAGCTTCAATTAGAATGTCTTAGACATCCACCGTACTCTCCGGACCTTGCTCCAACAGATTACCATTTTTTTCGCAATTTGGATAACTACTTGCAAGGAAAAAAATTCAACTCCGATGGGGCAGTCCAAGCCGCCTTCAAAGATTTTATTGATTCCCGCCCGAATGGGTTTTTTTAGTAAGGGGATCAATGAACTACCTATGAGATGGCAAAAGTGCATACATAGCAATGGTACATACTTTAATTAATTAAATATATTTCATTAAAAAAAACGACTTTATGTTCCTCCCATAGAAAACGCCAATTTCATATGTAAGGACCTAATATAATGGTAACTCGATTTTGTTGCGATGTGACCCGTTTGTTTATATAATGACGTCACTATACTTGCAAAACGTTCATACATGTCATGTATGTATTTATTAACCCTTATTCACAACAATTTGTTTCATAATAAAAATCATTTTTCATATCAATGCATAATTTCTATTGCTATAACCACAGTTTGTTGGTGTAAAAGATTAAAATAAATATAAAAAAAATTACTACAAGCGAGAATTGACTCAAGATAACTGACGGAGATAATCACGTTGTTTTCTTGTAAAATTAAATGATTCGACGTAACCTTGAGCTTGGGAATATGCAACGCGGCATGCCATATTTACAAAAACTACCCATATTTAATTAATTTGATTATATTGCTTGCAATCCATACAGATTGTTATTGAATTTAATATGAGGACATAGTATTGCCTTTAAAATAACGATTATAAACATAAACTTATTGAACGTTTTGCAGTGAAAGCGACAATTTGAATCAATGATGACGGTATATTTACAACTGATTAATCTCAAAAATACAAATTGCAATCCATCATAGCTTAAAACTTCGTACTACTTATTGTACATGCTTATAAAATACTTATATTTTTAATACAAATTAATTCAAACGTTATCTTTTAAGTAATAAATGTCAAATTTGCGTATCGTCAAAAATTTGTTAATAATAAAATCTCATGCCTGTTGGAATTGTTAAAATTAGTTATTTTCTATAGTAATAGTTTATCTACCGTGCAATCTAGATATAGCTCCAAAAGAACCTACATTAAATAGTCAACAACGAAAATGGCGCACACACACATTTCGACTCGTACATAAAGACTGGTGCACATAAAAGCCGGGTGCCGAGGGATGTCAAGTGACATCTGTCAAAGTGTCACATACCTGGATGGGGACCAAGTCTGTGCCACAAAGTGGCGTCGGTATGGCGTCAAACTTTAGATCGGGGGGTTTATGGTAACTCCTCGCCTGTCTCTCCCAGGGCTGGTAATGCTCCCTCGGATATAAATCCTTCTATGTCCAAGTGCGGTTTGTGTTTGGAAAAAGAAAAGAAAACAAAACATTCACATGCTGCTTCGGGCTGTGGTATGAGGTGGATGCGGCGGTCGACAGGTGAGACAGCTTTGCGACTCTATGGCATTGTGAACACAAAATGTTCTTTGTCTGTGACACCAATCACAGACAGTAAAATATTTACTAATATATTCTTTGTCTGTGTCACGAATCACAGACAATAAAATATTTACTAATATATTCTTTGTCTGTGTCACGAATCACAGACAATAAAATATTTACTAATATATTCTTTATCTGTGTCACGAATCAAAGACAATAAAATATTTACTATAAAATGATAAACCGCAAAGTTTATCAGCGTTATTTGTCCATAATTCGAATTTTGTAAAAAAGTCGCAAAGATGTTGAGCAGCGACAGTGATGGCGATGGAAAGTAGACTTTCTAAACGTCTAAGCGTCAACGAAAACTGAACTTTGAACGTACGGGGAAAATTTAAATTTGTAACTAACGGGAATTGAAGCCAATAATAAGTCGGTGTTTTAGACCTTATTTTCCCTTTACGTGTTACGGGCGTTGGCTTCGCAAATAAATATGTGCCGTTTACACATGGAGCTAGACAACATCTAAAGCCCTAATTGACCTTTATATTAATTACAACGAACATAGGGTTTTACTCAAACGCATTGTTATTTAAAGCGTCGTTAGTAACTTATTAGAAGTGTTAGATTTCTTCTTACAAAAAATAGTCGGTAGAATCGTTAAAATCGCGTCTGCATTAGTAGAACTAAAAAAAAACTAAAACAGAAATAGGAAGGATGGTAAATGAAATGGGAATATGAATGATAAAATGATTGATAAAAATTATAAAAGTAAAACAAAATTGTATTGAAGTGATGTCAGGAAGAATTTTCATAGACAAAGAAAGCTAGTTGCTCTATGGTCGGATATAATTTCAATTATTATGAAAGTGGAAAGCTGTATTTGAAAAATTAAAAATGTATTTCAAATTTCGTAAAAATTATTTAAATATATTTGGAGAAACTTTTTTGTCCACCCTCACAATAGAAGTCATCTATAGGAATCTATGGCTAAACATCACTACAAACACAATTAAAAAATTGCGGGTTGTCTATGACGTACCTGTCCCGGTATTCGTGTGAAGTCGAGCGACCCCTGGGTACTGATGCTTCGTTTTCCAGCTCTGATGTCTTTGACTCTTTTGATCGCGAGAAGGATTTTCTTTTGATGACCGAGACGAACGATGCCCATGTCTTCTAAATCCTAGAAAATAAAGATGGCGTCAGTATGTTAATTGTGATAAAAATATTTCAGTCTAACGTGCTTGTTATAAGAAGACGACGTTTGAAATATTTGTTTTATAATGTGTATAAATTTAAGTACTGTGTACATGTATGTATCTATTATTTTGTATAAATATTTAAATATGTATTAGTGTATAATTATTATAATATGTGATAGCCTAGCGGCGAGACCGTGCGACTCTCTAGAGACGACATAGGTTCAAACCCGGGCAGGCACCAATGGGTTTTTCTATTAAAACTTATGTGTCTAATTGATAATTGCAATTTATCACACGCTTTTCGGTGAAGGAAAACATCGTGAGGAAACCTGCATATCTCTAGAGAATTCTAGGGATATGTGTATCCTACCAATCCGCATTGTAGCAGCGTGGTAGGTCTTAACTCCAATCCTTCTCTCCAAAAACGGAGAGAGGAGGCCTTAGCCCAGCAGTGGGCATAGTAACAGGCTGTTACTTTACTTAACTTTACTATTATAATATGTAATTACTCTTATTTATTTACGTTTATTAATACTTTGTGCACCGTCTTATATACTCATAGTTTTAGTTTCTCTTAAGACAGGTTGCCTGTAAGAGATTACTATTAGTGATAAGGCCGCCTTTGCACTATTTATAAGTTTTAGGATTTTTTAAATTAGTTTTTGTTTCTTTTTTCTAGTTGTGCAATAAAGTATTTTATTATTATTATTATTTTATTACAAAATCGAACCCGAAAACGAGACTGAACAATAAAGCTAGTACCACCACAATTCACTACCACAATCTCAACAATCGTTTCGCACTGTAACCGTAACGTCAACAGGAGATATACTATAGAGTTATTGTAATAGAGTAGGGCAGCCATAGGCAGGCCTTCAAGGTCGACATATGTATATAGCACAATAATAAGGCAGAGAAGATGAGAGACAAATCTTTGTGTACACATGCGCAGAGAAACATTCATGGAGTGTTCTTTAATTAAACTCTTAGTTCATTTTTAAGCAGACCTTCAAAATGTTAATGTTAAATAATTTTTATTCCATTTGATCTTATATCTTATAGGTTAGCTTTCAATATTTCAGAAAAAAGACGATTGCTCACGCGCAAAAAATGTAATGGTAAAGTATCATTTTAAATAATTTATAGAATTAGGCGTTACTTTGCGGAGATCCGTAATACGAAAGAAATAAGAAAGTTATCCGCGATAAAGTAAATAGAAAATATATATAATCCTAAATGTGGACTATACGTTTTCATACCTGATACATGCAGGATTCGTAAAATCACAAGCACAAACGAGTTTGTGAAAGTGAACGTGTGTAGTGCTTGTGTATTGTGGTGGCAGTGGTAAAGGTTTGTGCATGTGTCTTTACGAATTCTGCATGTATCGGGTATGAAAAAACGGATATTGCTCTAAACATTTAGCACATTATATATTTTCTAATTACTTTATCGCGGAATATAGCAAAATAATTTTATTATTACTTTTGTAGGTATAGTACCCGGCATTAAATAATGCACATCGATGTGTGGAACGAAACAGCCGGCCAGTTCGGTTTCGTAGAGCGCTGTCACTGTCACTCAGTTAGTATGTGACGTTTCGAACGGGTTCGTCAGTCTGTGCGACAGAGACAATGCTCTATGAAGCAGAATGTAGCCGATTATCTCTCTCTAAGCCTCGATGTGCATTATTTATTGCCGGGTACTATACAAATCTTTAAGGCCATGCTGTAATTATTTAAGTCGAGTCTGTTAGATATTAATAATGTTTGTACATTATTCAGTTAATAAAGACGGTTAATTAAAAACAAGCAAGAATGTTAACCAACCGGAATGTAATCGGGTAGGTTGTGCGGAATGTTCAGGTTGGCGAGCTCTGTGCGACAGAGACAATGCTCTATGAAGCAGAATCTAGCCGATTTTATCTCTCTGTCTCGATGTGCATTATTTATTGCCGGGTACTATAGTTAGAAGTTACTCTACTTTACTATGGATTCTATAACCATTGAAAATCATTTTAAAAAGGCCTATAGGGAATACTGTCGTTAATAATAAAACAATTACCTCCCACGCGAGTTGCGTCACGTCGTGCACGGTGCGATAGCCCTGCGCGACCAGCGCCGGGCCGTACTCCTCCAAACGCAGCAAGCGAAGCCATTCTTCGAGCGAACCCTGGGGAATACATCCGATATGTCACTCATATCGATGGCATTCACTTTGGTCTGTTATAATCATACATACTGTACCCGCAATTAGGTACAGTTATTAAAATACCCTCAATTACGTACAAGGCGTTTCGTTCTCATGGGAAAGATTTTACTAATAATATTTTACTAAATATTAGCTTAGTATAAAAATAAATATTGGACACTTACACACACGGTCGTCCGTCCCCAAAATAAGTAACTTAATACTTGTGTTATGGGTAACAGACAACTGGTCATATGCTACATATATAATTTTAAATACATACTTAAATACAATTACACATGCAGGCTCGAAGAACCAGCAAATTGTTTATAGAAAATGTTGGCCCTCGGCGGGAATCGAACCCGCGACCCGTAGAGCTGAAGGCCGGGTCACTACCCACTTCGCCAAAGGGCCAGTCAACATACAACATTACATAGAAGTATGTATTATTCCATTTTGAAAACTCTATTGAACGCGCCCTGGCCCATTTCTCGTATCTCCACATTATAATTAATGTTCAGGGTCGTTTTTCCAAAACATTATAACAGCTATTCATTTGACTCACTACTTGAGTTCATGAAGATTATTACAATACTAAAAACTTAGTAGGAGTTTTTCACTTATTTATAGCTGTGGTAAGAATTGGACGATTTCAAAAAAATATGTTTACATGTATCACGTTAAAAAAGCTTTCAACAACATCTCATGTCCCTACTGATAACCGTTGAGGAGTTCCCTCGTCTGGAGCCAATCCTGGCAGCAGCGTCAGGTCATGCTTATCATAAACGTGCATTGTCATTGGGACTGGACCAGTATGTCTAATTTCAACGCAATCGGACACCGGGAAGTGGGTCAAATTTAACTTAGCAAGATTCCACCTTTACATACATACACGGGAAGTTGAATGAATGATGATTGATGTTTAGTAATATGATTTGTTATATGTTTTTTCCTGTTCCCGAAGTAAAAACCGGAATTTTTCCAACACATGCGTTACGTCCGTGTATAAATTTAAATTGTGCCAAACTAATCAACATTGGTTCAGAGGAATAGCAGATAGACTTTCGCATTTGTGATACTAGTAAAATGAATTGCAAAACATGTGGGTATAGTACCCGGCTAGGTAGGTAGGATAGTAAACTTGATAGCCGTGTAGTATCCGGCAGAGTAGAATAGACCACCCTCCTCCGTACCGAGGGTTCGTAAAATACGACTAAGGTAAGTTGAAGTCAGGCAGGCGGCCGGTCGTAAAATACGTAGCCAAATCATGTGACAACATGTTTGTAGCACGTTGTGCCGATCCCACTTAGAGTGGGACAAGGGCAGGACGATGATGATATAGGTATAGTACCCGGCATTAAATAATGCACATCGATGTTTAGAAGGAAACAGCCATAGAGCGCTGTCACTGTCACTCAGTTAGTATGTGATGTGACGTTTCGAACGGGTTTGTCAGTCTGTGCGACAGAGACAATGCTCTATGAAGCAGATCTAGCCGATTATCTCTCTCTAAGCCTCGATGTCCATTATTTATTTATTACTATACAAATCTTTAAGGCCATGCTGTAATTATTTAAGGTTAAAACCATACTTGAGTTTGTTAGACATTAATAATGTTTGTACATTATTCAGTTAATAAAGACGGTTAATTAAAAACAAGCGAGAATGTGAACCAACCGGAATGTAATCGGGTAAGTTGTCCGGCACGTTCAGGTTGGCGAGCTCGGCTTTTAATCTCTTGCGATGATTTGGTTTTTTGATGCCAACCGCGGTCAGGTCTTCTGGGGTCATTCTGGTGACTGTCGGCAGATCATAGCCCGCTTCTATGAAGAGTCTGGCGTACTCCTCCATTTGTAAGTCGGCTAACCAAGCGTGTATTATGTCTGGATCCTGAAAATATACGAAGGAAACCTCGAATTACATATGCCCTAACTCTGAAGGAAACTGTGTTAGGCCAGCGTTGAAACCGTGCGATTCTTTCGAGGGTTTCTGGGTTCAAACCCATGCAGGCATGAATGAGTCAAAACTAATTGATAATTACAATTTATCACACGCTTTTCGGTGAAGAAAAACATCGTGAGGAAACCTGCATATCTCTAGAGAATTCTGCGCATATGTCTAACCTACCAATCCGCTTTAGAGCAGCTTGGTAAGTCTTAACTCCAATCCTTCTCTCCAAAAATGAAGAAAGAAGACCTATGCCCAGCAGTGGGATAGTAACAGGCCGTTACTTTAACTCTGAAGCTATTGATACTCTCAATTTCTAAACTATATACATATCTAAAATCACGTTATCTTTGTTATTGTTTTAAGTCAATCTCAACATTAAGTTTATTCAAATAGACTTTTACAAGTAGCTTGGAATCTTCAACAAACAAACTGAAAAAGCTCGGAAACTTTGAACTTCTCGAGGTAGAAAAGAAAAAGAAAGTTTTCTAAAGGAATATCGTGCGCGCTCTTCATAAGCGATATTCTGATCTACGCAATGCATACAAATAACTATGTACTATATACATATACATAGAGTTATTATACTGGAGTAAATTAGGATGGAGGGGTAAATTAGAAAGTCGCAATAATTAATTAGAGGGAGCATTAAATTCGTACTTATCTTTGTTTAATAACATATAAAAAAGAGAGTTAGATAGACTCTCATATGAATTCTTTATTTCTCTTTCTTGTAATGTAGCACATTTTAGGCGTCCCTACTCTAATAATAATAACTCTACGCATTACGAATTAATTAAGCCTTTTGATTAAACGATTTTACGATTTAAAGATAGTTATATTCTTTCATCAAAAAAGTCTTTCAACTATAATAACAGACACATTTACAAAAAAAAATTGTCTTAGAACCTGATGATGCTTCGGTTACGGGGCGAAACGATCGTTGAGATTGTCGTAGTGACTATGTGTAGTGCTTGTGTAGTGCGTTGTTGGCGGTGGTGTTTTGTAATACGTGCGGTAATTAGTTACCGCACGTATCCATCGCATCGCATTATCCATGCAGGATTAGTCCTGCATGGCTAAGGTATAACAACGGATTTTGTTTCCTAGAAAAGTAAATTTTCGTAAGAAACGCGGATTATTGCAAAAAAATTCTATGATTAGTTTTGTATTTATATGTAGATTAAGGTATAATTTCTTAAATTTAAAACTTACAGGCAGGCCTTGCGCTATCATAGCGCGAACTCTGTCAACGGTATCACCGCAGTGACAAGCTGAGTGGTGATGATGCGGCATACGTCCCGAAGCTCTACCACTATCGAGGGATGCCGAAGAGTGACGTGATCCCGAGCCAGCCGAACCTGATGATGAACCAGGACTATCGCGGCCTGGACTCTGCAAAAAATTAAAAATATGGATGAATGTCTTCACTGTTAGGAAGCTTACATACCTTCTATCGATGTATTTATTAATCATATAATTTAGTAGCAATTAGCAGTCCGCGTTTGCTTCGGCTCGTTTGGTTTTAAATTCCCCTCGATACAACTGTCATTAACATTTTTTCAAAATACTCTGATCGCTATTAAATTTTACAGGATTATTAAGAGTGAAATTTTTGGAAATTCATAATGTACACTGAGCGTGTTCTAGAAAGGTAGTCAAAAAGAAGAAGTTGCATATCTTTGCCATAGTAGGCTTTTGCAACTATAGACAACTATAGACAAGATGAGATAATGGGCAAAAGGTTTGTAAAAGGACACATTGGACGTAAGAGTAAGTTAGAGACGTGGTTGCAATATTAGAGAGTGGACATTTGATCGCGAGTGCCACTCAATAATTTGGTCACGCGAAAGAATAATATAAGGAGCTGATCGCCAACCTTTGTTATTCCAAGAGGCACTTTATGAAGTAGTAGAAGATGAATGAGCGAGTGTAGTAAACTTTTAGCCATTTGTTGCGTCACAAAAATCATCAATCTCCTGCCCTTATCCAACTCTCGAGTGTGGTCCGCACAATATATTTTTCTTTTCTATTCTCTCCTATCATTCGTGAACTCTAGTGCTACTCCTTTTATATGCATGTCATATTTCACACAATATAAAGATCTCTTCTTCGGCCAATTTGATAAGCAATTTTAGGAACTTACTTGTGTCATGTCGATCCCTTGGTCATCGCTCAGTGCAAGCTGATGGTGGTAATAGACCGCCGCTTTATGCGTCAGCGGCTGTGTTGGTGGTGGGAAGGTAAAGGTCCCACCGCCTGCTGGGCTCTTGCCCAAGCTCCCGCTGGCGCCTGATACTCCCGACACCCCGGAAACCGTACTACCGTAGTCGGAATGATCATCTATGGTAAAAAAGTAACGGTCTGTTAATATCCATATTCAAATTCTAATTCTAATTCAAAATATAATCTATTCAAGTAAACCTGTAGACAAGTGCTTTCGAATCGTCAAAATCTACCGCTGGTTCAGAAAGCCGTTCCTTCCGAGAAGAGCCAGCACGAAACTCGGCGGTTGCTCTTTTTAGAATACAAATTTTATAAGTAGTTACATTGAATCATAACAGTCTTGTACAGGGTAGATAAGAATGTGTGGATATATCCACACATACTGATCATCCAAGTAATCTTCAATAGTATAATAGGCTTTCTGTATCAGCCTTGTTTAACAGTGTTTTTAAACTGCTGTAACAGCAAGGCCAAAATTGATTGCGGAATTTTATTATAGAATCTTTTTTTTATTTATTTATTTATTTATCTTTATTGTATAAACAAAAGGCGGACTTATCCCTAAAAGGGATCTCTACCAGCCAACCTATGAGTAACAGAAAGAAAATGAAAAAAAAAAAAAAAAAAATTGATGACGGAAAAAAAAGGAAGGAAGAAAAATAAAAATAACGAAACACTATACATAGATTAAAGTTGAAAAATAAATGAATAAAATAATAGATAATAGTGATTATTTGAATTGATTAAAATGTAATTTAATATTGATAATAAGCTAAATTTAATTTAACTGACTTGAGACAAATATTTTTTAGTCTGTGACTTAAATGCTGATAGGGAAGGAGATTTGCGGATTGATACAGGTAAATCATTCCACAGCTTTACACCTTGAAAGCTAAATGATCTCGAGTAAGTCAGTGAGGAGCATTTAGGGAAGGCAAGATCTAATGTATTTAAAGATCTTAGCCGGCCACATCCAACATCCGACAAGAAGTTGAAACGTTCTTTAAGATATATTGGAATTAAAGGATTAAAGAGTACTTTATAAAGAAGTGATAGAATATGTAAATTTCTTCTGGATCGTATAGGAAGCCAATTTAACTTATGACGGAAGTCAGTGATGTGGTCAAACTTACGCAGTCCATAAATATATCTAATAGCTACATTCTGAAGCCGTTCGAGCTTAGCCAATAGCTTTTCTGAAAGATCCAAAAAAACAGCATCTCCATAATCCAATATAGGTAGCAATAAAGATCTAGCAAGCATAATTTTAGTTTCAAGGGGAAGGAATTTCTGTAAGCGCTTAAGAGAGTGAAGTGATGCAAAGAATCTATGGCTCAAATTAGTGATATGAGGTGCCCAGCTAAGTGTTTCATCAAAAATAATACCTAAATTTTTTACTGAATTAGAGTAAGGTATGATGGCTCCATTAAAACTAATGTGCTGCACAACAGTATTCTTAAGTTTAGAAATGTTATAGGAACTACCTATAATAATAGCCTGAGACTTTTGTGGATTAACTAGTAAACCAAAATTTTTAGTCCAGTTATTAAGGACCTCTAGATCTCTATTAACTTTTGATATAGCTTCGTCTAAATCAGATAAAGAGGCAGCCGTATAAATTTGCAGGTCATCTGCATAAAGATGAAAGGATGATTTTAAAAGCTGAGTAACACTGTTCACAAATATAGAAAATAACAAAGGAGACAGAATTCCACCCTGTGGGACTCCAGCGTTGATATTACACAATTCTGAGCGTTGTTCATCAATAATGACTAGCTGTTGACGATTTGAAAGGTAAGACGTAAACCATTCAATTGATCTGGGAGATAGATCTTTATTATAGAAACACGATTTACGTACTTTTTCTAGGCGCAAAGCAGAAGCCGCAAGCTAATGTCGGTTCCTACTTTGTCTATTATATACATCACCTATCGTTTTATATATTAAGGTATCCCCTTTTTGTTTTTTGCGGATAGAACGGTTGGAGCTTGAACTCACTTCGCTGTTTCGTTGTGGAATGGTATGTTACATATATCCTAGGACTTTTCCAGATATATCGAGGCTTTCTCACGATGTTTTCCTTCACTTTTTCATGTAAAAACTCTTTCAAATTTACCTCTAGTGTGTGAAGGGGTGTCGGGTGGCTGTGGATATGCCTGCTCCTCGCAAGACGCGTAGCCCTGTGAGCCGAAACTGGAGCCAGAGTGTCTGTGTTGGGGTGTGCCGAAAGCATCTCCGGGTACTGCTGGCGGCGGCACGCGCTTGGCAGTCGCCGTTTTCCCGGCGCCGCTGCCGCCGCGGGACATCCCGCCCACTGGAATGAACGAAACAAAAATGATATAAAGTATAATTAACCAGAACATTCTCGACAGTTAACAAGAACCTTTAAGAGAAATCTTTATTGATCAAAACCGAAGCAAAAATCACTTTTTGCGAAAATTTCATATACATAATGTACATGAAGGAGAAGTATAAAATTTCGCACATTTATCTATAGCTATCCTAATATATTAAGCTGAAGAGTTTATTTGTTTGTTTAATTGTTTGAACGCGCTTATCTCAGGAACTACTGGATCTATTTGAAAAATTATTTGTCCAAATTGTTAGTTGTTAACACAACTTTATAACTACTTTATAAGGACTTTATTAGTTAACAAAGTTGTTAAATTATAAAGTCCATTTATCGAGGAAGGCTATAGACTGTATAACAACAGGCTAAGATGAATAGGAGAGGAGCAGCAATAAAAATAATTACGAAAACGGCAAAATTTTAAACTTTCCTTGCGTGCGCTAAGTAAACGGTGAAAGTTATTCAGGAATCATGCATTACAAAATAGTTTCCCTCTAAAAGTTCTAAATATAAGTCCGTGACAGCATATGTCTAGCTTTTAAGGTTAACCCACTTTAACCATATTAATTACGGTTAATTCAAATAATAATACAGCAGTCCACGCGAACGAAGTTGCGTTTAAAAGCTAGTAGTTTCATTCGCACATAACCATGCCTTTGACATACACACACATATATACTCCTTTGTAAGGTTTATATATGTTTATATATTTGTCTTAAATCTATTGTTAATTTTAGTAACTACGAATTAAGGCTGAATTTCGACCACAGGACGACAGCTAGTTCCATCAGGATTTTCTTTTACCATAATATCAATAAAGCACATAAGTTTTTACAGAGAAATCTAGTGAAATGAATAAGTAAAAATACAATTTTATTTGTTTATATAGTTGATTTAATGATGACTGTAGTCACGTTTAAAACACGCCATGTGGTATCCGGCAGAATAGAATAGACCACCCTTCTTTCTTACCGAGGTTTCGTAAGAGGCGACTAAGGTATGTGCCGTGTGGTATCCGGCAGAATAGAATAGACCACCCTCCTTTTTACCGAGGTTTCGTAAGAGGCGACTAAGGTATGTGCCGTGTGGTATCCGGCTGCATAGAATAGACCACCCTCCTTTCTTACCAAGGTGTCGTAAAAGGCGACTAAGGTAAGTTGACGCCAGGCAGGCGGCCGGTCGTAAAATACGTGGCCAAATCATGTGACAACATGTTGTAACATGTTGTACCGACCCCACTTAGAGTGGGATAGTGGCAGGAGAATGAATGATGGGTCATGTTTAAAACCGATATACTGTAATTGTGTATTTTGTTTCAAAATACGTTATTTTTGCCATTACAAAATATTAACGTACCATTAGCGTAATAATAATCTATTTTCGTTCCTTTAACGTTAGTGGAAAAATCGTTCACGCCTGCTTATTCTTCTAATTCCATTATCATCCCTAATGGAACCCTTAGATGAAGCCAAGTAAATCGCGTTTGCGTCATCGCGGCTTCAAACGCCGTTATCTGCTTTGTGCGGAACGTCAACCGCATTAACAAAATGAGTTACATTCATCCCCGTTCCACCCGAAGCGATAAGCGAAAGGGAAGCGTCTAGTAATAACCTAAAACCATCATCAATCATGATCGGCCTCTGCCAGAGATTGGGCCACCGGATCTGATCGAACAGCTAATTGTTCGTGCCGAATTGATAACGCTCACTAATGACCGAGTAAAAATCGCCATTAAAATAATCGAGATGCAAACATTAATCGATAAAAACTCCCGACTTTGATATCCGTCTGGGAGTGTGAAACTTTTGGCAACCGGCGTAATTGCAAATGTTTTAACGGAGCCGAGGACGTTGGGAGATATTAAAACTTTTTTGCGAGATTGTTTTGCGTAGAACGTGGACGAAGAGAGGTTTTTGTCCGCGAATTTCGTATACAATTTGCAACAGTTTAATAAGAGTTTTTGGTGCATGAAGAGGAGCTAACTTTGAGCGAATAAAAAGATGTTCTTCTTCAGTACTTTATTCATGATTTATTTCTCCGTCAACTTTCAATTTCAAGTATCGATAAAGTGTCTGTTTGTAATAAACATTTAAAGGTTCCGTTATGCTATCAATGTTCAGTATTATTTATGACTGTTCCTCCAACGGTGCGGACATTCTGCCACGTCCGAATTCGGCCGCGGCTCTTAATAAAGAGAAAATTATGTCTTCAATTACTTGCACGCAAACCTTATACATATTAAGACGCCCATTACGATATGAAATTCGGTAATTATAAAGGCACGCGATACACAAATTTATAAGCCTAATGTAAGTATTGGGATGGCTCATAATTTTAAGAAAAGTTTTATACCTGTTACAAGTATTGCTTGTTTAATGACCGCAAGTAAGTACGCTTCGTAACTAATCGCAGCTTAATAATATCATATAGGCGAATTTTTGCCCCCTTCAAGGGTTTTTTCTTACAATTATTTGGCAAATAAGGTTGGCAAACATTACGCGTATAATAATAATAAGAATAATTCCTAAACTGACATAACATAATATAGGCTACTTTTTATTCTAGAAGGGCCCTGGCCACAAAGAATTTAAAAAAAAAAATTTAATACCATTGGCTTTTTGTTTACGTATTTGTTCCACGGGAACATTTAATTTAATAATACGCATATGCCTAACCTGTTGAATAAATTCGATTGATTGAAGCCTCCATCTTTCTTTTTTATGTTGATCTAAGGTTTATACATATAACGCTAAACGCTTTAAGTTGGGCTTATAAGGTTTCAGTTAAACTAACAGTGACCAATCACCTTAAAAAAAGTCGTCACTTGACCTATTTGGCTTATAATTTCTTTCGGCACAGCCCGTCACGTAAGATGTAAATCCTAAAATTACCTTGCCATTAAAAATTGGAAAATTTGATAAAATGTAATTAATCTTATTATTATCTTCTACAATTCAAATTCCATTGCTCGATATAAATAAAAAACAGTAGTGTTATGACGTTTATTTGGTACACAGCAACGAACAAAGTCTCAGATAATAGTACTTTCAACATTAAGTTTAGTTTGTTTGTGCCTTGCGTCTGAGTACGAAAAAGTTATAAAGCGATATAACAATTAATTGCTACGCTTAATTGCCTCATTGAGTGATACGGAGCTTTTTTTGGAGAAATTCCTTTTCCGTTATCTGCCATTCAGTGCCGAAAATTTAGCATTATTGCAAAGTTATCTTCCACATAAATTGTGTATAAAAAATTTGTCATTAATTTTTACGGTATTAAAATCCAATGTACATAGCTTAATGAAATACTATATAAATTTAAGAAATTACGCCGTGTGGTATCCGGCAGAATAGAATAGACCACCGTCCTTTCTTACCGAGGTGTCGTAAAAGGCGACTAAGGTCAGTTGACGTTAGGCAGGCGGCCGGTCGTAAAATATGTAGCCAAATCATGTGACAACATGTTGTAACATGTTGTGCCGACCCCACTCGAGTGGTACCACCACACGATGGTATAAATTTAAGAAATTACTAAAGTATTTGTGCGAATAAATAAAAATCATTTAATGTGGGTAGATATTGTTACTTATCTTTAACACGTGATTGATAACATAATTTAACGGTTCGTTAAGAATGTATCGTATGTAATCAAGACTAATATTGACACTAACGACTATTTAGATGATAGGACACCTAACAGTAGGATTCAGTCCACGTTCAAAATGAAACTGATTCCTATTTAGCAAGCTCTCCTATTTAAAAACTATATATCTGACCCATTCGCAAAGTTCACTTCTGCTATCGACATAGAATTATTATACTTACAGTAGAAGAGCCATAGACAGGGCTATACGTGACAATGACACAATAAATAATGAGAAGTAAATGACAATCCTATACTTACTTCATCTTTGTCTGATCACCCATAAAAAATAGAGACGGATAAATCACCTTCATTTGCTTTCTCTTTATTGAAATATTTCGCATTAAGGCTGGCCTCTCTACTCTAAATGTAATAAATCTATGGCTATAGAATTTTAACTTGAGAAATACCAAACGACATATGCCTATTTCCGATTCCAACATATTACATATAATATTTAAAATAGTGTTAATGTGAATAAAAGGGTTTTTGCCGTGTGGTATCCGGCAGAGTAGAATAGACCACCCTCATTTCTTACCGAGGTGTCGTAAAGGGCGACTAAGGTAAGTCGACCCGCCATGTGTTATCCGGCTAAGTAGAATAGACCACCCTCATTACTAACCGTGGTGTCGTAAAAGGCGACTAAGGTAAGTTGACCCACCGTGTGGTATCCGGTTGAGTAGAATAGAACACCCTCTTTCTTACCGTGGGGTCGTAAAATAAGACTAAGGTAAGTTGACGTCAGGCAGGCGGCCGGTCGTAAAATACGTAGCCAAATCATGTGACAGCATGTTTGTACATGTTGTGCCGACCCCACTAAGAGTGGGATAAGGGCAGGAGGATGATGATGATGTGAATAAAAGGGTTTATAATTTAATTTAACTTTCAAAACATATTGTGAACTATTATTATTACGTCACTTCGGGCATAACACATTAGATAATCTGTCACACAAACGACCAGCGGTAGTAGCGCAGCGGTTACGTAGACAATCCGTGAGCGATTATTAAGCTTTCGGTACGAGTTCGAATCAAAGTTTCACATTTTAGTTTTGTTCTTTTTCCTTTGTTTTTATAATTCTTAACTGAAAGTTAAGATCGACAGTGACATTAGCAATCGGCTATGTAAAGAGGCAGGACGTGTTGTGTACATGACAATTTGCTATGTGCCATTGTCATAGTTTGATTTTGAATGAAATATATATAGTGCCATTAGAAATCTGTACATATTTGTTAAATATAAATACACTCAAAAGGGGTAAGTTGCACATAATTTACTGTATTTAGAATACGTTAGGTACATGCATTGTGCTATTGATTATTATATCGGTAATTTATTGTTGTAGCTTATGGGAATGCCCTTTTAAACTCCAGCACAAATAAACACCCTGAGCATTTGAGTAGCCGAGGATCTGGTTTTGGTAGAATTCCGATACACAATAAAAAAATTCTCCTGGCGTCCAACCACTAAATTTAAGTTACGTTTAAGTTGTAATAGGTGTAGGTAGATTAGGCATGTACAAGTTTATGTTGTTAATATAAGTAAATACGCATAAGTTCTTTTATTTATTAAGAAAACCCGTAACAAACATTTTAATTTCATAATAATATACACTTAATTCATGAGTAATATTAAATTCATGTTCTCAAAGTATGCGAATTTGATGAAATTAGTTATCTGTTATAGGAAGGTATAAAGAAATGCTGGTATACGTTTAAGGCCCGTAATCTGGTAGACATTACCACCTACTTACTTTTATCGTTAAAGCCACACAAGAGTCCACACGATGTCGTCATTAGTGTACCGCGTATCTTTATTTATGGTTCGATATGACATAATCTGTTATAATCGCTTCTTACCCCTCGATCGCAGAGAGGATTTTTATCGTGCGTTAAAATAACGTCGAATTGAAACAAATTGGTATCCAGGTATCTGTTCACACGACAACGTATTTAAATCGCGACGTATTTTGTCGTGCAGTGTTCCATTTTAGTCTTTAGGGCGAGGGCGTAAAGCTGAATATACCATTCCGAAATTTCTTATAACGCCTATTGCGTAATTTTAACGCGACGTATTTTTTACGCTCGTCCAAACGAGGCGTTAGTGTTGAATTAAAAATAATACAGGACAGATACCTCGGTTGATCGCCTCTTCGAGTGACAAGAGGACTGGCTCCTTTTTCGCACAAAGAATCAGCTTAGCGATTCAACGCGGAAACGCTGCCAGCATTCTTGGGACCATTCCACGTGGGCATGATTTGTATAGTAGTAGCGTGTAAGTAATTTAAGATAGATATAACTTGTATATATTTTTCAGGATATATATTTTTTCTATATTAATAATTCGTAGATCAATGTGATTTTTGGTGTACAAATCAATGACGGTCTGGTAAATAGACTACTTTATATTACGTTTAATTAAATTTCACCATAATTTTCTTATTCTTCTCGCTCTAAGTGAGGTCGGGACATTATGTATTCATCTTCCATTCTGCTCTATCAATCCTCACCACTGGTGCTACTCCTTTTATATGCATATGATTCTATCATATTTTTTCGGCCTCTCTCTAGTAATATATCCATCCACATTCATATGGTGGTCACATAATAGAAGTAGATAGAAGCTAGAAGTAGTTATAGATAGAAGCTTGTGGTTTATAAATTTCGTACATACGCCGATAATAAATAGAGTTATGACCGCTGTTATGATTCTATAATATATATTTTCTGAATATTATTCAGTCATAGTAGTAGGTATTATAGTGTTTATTGTATTATAAATAACAATTCACTCTTAATTTCTTGGTATGTCTGAAGTAAATCATTAAATCCATGCTTGTTTATGGACATTTTTTTATATTCCATATTTCAACTACTAAAGTCTATATTTGATCTGTAGATACTGAAATTATTACTTACTGTATCACTACTGCTGTGTCCTCATTAAAGTAATATACTCTTAGATATATGCTGTGTATTTTATACTTCAGTGACAAACATACGGATTATCGTATTTATAATATAAACAATGTAGTTGCAAAAATGATATTTCCAATTTGTCATGACCTTTTCGCAAAAGGAAAACAGTCTGGAAACCTTAATATGCCTGAAGCATCATCGTCATCATTCTCCTGCTTTTATCCCACACTAAGTGGAGTCGGAACAACATGTTTTAAACATGTTGTTTCATGATTTGGCTAGTTCTATTACGACTGACCGCCTGCCTGACATCAACTTACCTTAGTCGCCTTTTACGGCGACTCAGTAAGAAATGGGGGTCTATTCAACTCCGCCGGACACCACACGTAAATATGTCTAGTATATGTGTAACAGCATGCCTATCCGCAATGAAACGGTGTGATAATTTGAGTTGCAATCGTTCTCCCGCTAGGTATAGTACCCGGCAATAAATAATACACATCGAGGCTTAGATAGAGAAAATTGGCTGATTCATAGAACATTTTCTCTGTCGCACAGACTGACGAACCCGTGTGAAATGTCACATACTAACTGAATGACAGTGACAGCGCTCTACGAAACCGAACTGGCCGGCTGTTTCGTTCTAAACATCGATGTGCATTGTTTAATGTCGGGTACTATAGCTTGTTTCCTATTTTACGTTAAGGATTATGTTAGTAAAAACCTACTTTAGTGTAAAAGCAGCCTAAAACCTCGTATTATTGTGTGTACGTTTGATGGATTTCCTCTGGCCGCCGCTTTATGAGGGTGAAAGGTGTAATAAAGGCGGTATTTCACGGAGATCACGTTTAAATAACGTCATTATTTTTTTACGTAGAAAGTTCTCCGCTGGCACCTATAGTATATCTGTGTATTTTTTATGCGATTTGGCATTGTTTAGGTTTTTATTTCTTTTATCGAACTGTCAATATGCTGCAGGTGGGATGGGCAAGGCAGAAGCATCTTGAGTTTGTAAAATGTGAAGAGTGAAGCGAAGTAATGGTACTAGGTCTACGTAACGTTGTAGTTGAATTAGGTGTGCCTCCTGTAAGTGCAGTTTAATTTTATTGTTACACTAACCGAGTTGTGAGCCTCTCATATTATGTTACAACCCATTAGCATTGCCATTACAGCAATATCACATGATATTAAAAGGAGGCTTATGCAGAAAGTTTGTATACTACATATATAGATACATACGAGTGAGTAAAATGCGTGAATTTATTCTTGGACCTTGCACAAAATAGCAATAACGAAATATTACTAGTTACAAGAATTATATTTTGAAAAGAACAAACGTAAATGAGTATTTTCCGAACTAGCATTCCAAAGTTCTAAAAATATGGTTTGAATTTGAATTTGGACTTAAATAAAGCGCTTGTAGCCATAATATCCGTAAAAAATATATATTTCATTGTAATAATTACACTGCGCTCAAACCTTGATCAAATTGTAGGGATCTATTAATTTATCATAAATCTCTGAAAGCACCGCTCGTTCTATCTTAAAGAAATTCTTACTATCGTCAGACATTAAAACGCAATTATCTGGCGGCAATTTTATTAAATTGTAATACACGTATCAATGTATTATTAATACATGTATTATAAATACCCAAATATAGACTGCAATCGATCCTAACGAAATTTTCGCTGCCTCAAGACTTCATTATAAGATAATTATAAGGCGTCTACGTTATAAATGATAGGTACTGATTTATTCATGTCAATATACTTTATAGAATAAGGCGCTACTTCCATAATACAAAAGTAATAATATTTTTTTTGCTATAATCCGCGTTAAAGCTAATAGAAAATGTATGTAATGCTAAACGCAAAGTTTTATATCCATATTCATACCTGATACATGCAGGATTCGTACTATTTCACGTCTAGCGATTTTGGCGTGGAGTCTATCTCCTGATGATGCTTCGGTGGTGGGGCGAAACGATTGTTAAGTTTGTGATAGTGAATGTGTGCAGTGCTGGTGTGTTGTGGTGGTACTGGTGAAGGTTTTTAGTGCACACGAATCGGATAGTAGACTCTAAATTCAGCATTACTTATAATTTCTACATGTCCTTATTAGTTTCTTTTTTTGGGATGACACTACTGTTTTGTCCAAAACGTTAAACAATCCTTTACCGATGTCACTGTTACTGACTTGTAGAGGTTGTTTGTTCCATTTCTAATACTAAAAAGTATAGTTTGTCGTATTTGTTTTCCAGACATATATTTAAAATGTTTCCAACGAGCCTAATAAGCAATACGCATCTTTGTTGTAGATTAGAGTTCTAAATACTGGCTTTTTTCATTACACCAAAAATAAATTAGCAGCTTTGTAGGTTTCTTAAATTTACGTGCGAAAATTTGTTTTGTCAAATTGATTTATTGTATTTCCTATTCATTTAGTATATATAACGTATTTTATAACTCTGTTAGTTTCCTGTCTCATAAAATAAAATAAGATTTTTAGTATAGTTTATGGGATGGAAAATGATATAAGCTGCTTTTTGTCTTGCTGTCTGTAAACGAAGTCGAGGATAGGAACTAGTGCATTTCAACAGAATAGAATTTTCACGTGAAAGTAATTTAGGTACCACTCCTCAAGGACTCTTAGCGTTACCTGACAAAGTTGCATGCATAAGTTAGTATATTATAAAAACCCTGAATACAGCGCACGCTGGTCCTAATGACATTCTTACCGTCGTCAGACTTTATTAAAACATAATTATGCGGCGCCAACGCTGTTAGTGGTTTATTTTTAGAGGCGTTCCATAATATGCAATTGCGTTTAGTGTTACCATACCGAATATTTTTAAGTGTATTCTACTACAAAATTAATTATAATCGATTGCTATAATTGTAGACAAACAAAATAACAAAATATTTCTATCAATACTCTTGTATTATAAAATAAATATATAAATAAATTTATGGGACAATTAGACACACGGTCGTCCGACTCCTAAGTAAGTAAGTTAATACTTGTGTTTTCGTTGACCGACAACCAGTAAATATATACATACATAATTTTTAATAAAAATTTAAATAAATATATACACCCAGACTAGAAGAACCAACAAATTATTTATCGAAAACGAATGTTTGTTATTCGAAAAGGGAAAAAAGAGCTGAAAGATTAGAAATTTTGCATTGTTTAGTATCGAAACTCATAAGCAAAAATATGGGTTGGTTTAAGCAGGTTATATTCAATAGTTATAACAAGTAATGCCTGAATTGATAAAAGTCCACTATCGAACGTCCTAGATCTGCAGGCCTACCATGAACTCTTATTGCGACTCAATTGAAGACGTAAACGACGACCACGAACCGCTTTCTTTTCGTACCATGAAGTGTGAACTGCATTGGGGTCGTAATGTTTGAAAAGGATTAACGTTATATGAACTACAGTTAACTCTGTCTCTTTTACTCACATGTTTTTAGGACGCACTCCGAACGCTCATTCGGCAACGACTTAAAGCGTGCGTCTTTAAGACGTCATGGTATGAAAAAGCAAAACAATTTCGTTTACCTCTTCAATTGATTCGCAATAAGAGTTCATGGTAGGCCTGCAGATCCTTGCTGATTAGTTGTCATCACGCATCTCGGGTTAGTGTGAAAGGCAAGTGACTACTCAGATTAGGGCGAGTTTCTTTAGTTTGGACTCGTTGGCGCAGTTGGTAACGACCTTTCAGCTCCGCGGATTCAATTCCCTTTAAGGGTTAACATTCTCTATAAAAAATATTTGGTTCTTCGATTCTAGTTGTATATATGTAGTTCAGTATTTATTTAAAATTACAATACATATATATATATATATTTACCATTTGTCTGTCACCCATAACATAAGTATCAAATTACTTTATGTGTATAAATGTCTCGTACATCTATTTATCCCTTTAAACTTGAATAATTCCACACATTGTTACCAGTATAAATATATATCCAGAAAAATGATTATTAAACGGTCACCCTAGCCCCGATCAAACAGCGTGCGTATAATATGGATATAAGTCTGCAACAACCGTTTGACCGCGCCGATGATAAATTAATCATAAACACACGCAGATTGAATGTACTACACGTTTGAATATTGCCGAGCAAATTAGTATTTTGCAAGCTGTTACTAACGCGTATGAATGTCAATGTCGGTTCCATATGCATATTGTACACAACATTGTATTGGATAATTAATGTGTTTAGAATACACATTTAATTATCGAACATGGGTTAACAGCAACGTGTATGGGTCTGGAGGGTAAGTTAAAAAAATGCTCGTCCCAGTTTGCTACCTAGAGCATCATCCTCCGATGCTCGCGATGCATTCTGGTAATAATCTAACAAGGTCACAACTTACAATTTACCTTGCCTATTATATTTTATTTTTATTCTTAGTTCTATCATTAAGGTTGCCTGGAAGAGATCGCCATTTGTACCATTAAATTGACTTTTGGTTCAATGTGCTTATCTTTTTATATATAGGCTAAATTTTAATTTTATGTTTCTTTTGTTTGTTTTCTATTATGTTTATGTGTGCAATAAAGAGTATTTCTATTCTATTCTATTCTTACAAGGTAAACGTTTATTGTTGGTAGAAGAACGTTCTTCTCTGATAGGCCCCGATGCTAAGACAGCAGATCGCAGCGCTGTTGATAGACATTTGAATGTTTTTCTCTACGTCACGTTTTATCGGCTAATCCGCTATTTCTCTTGTCCTTATCCCACTGTAAGTAGACCGCAACAAGTTTTTCCCTTTCATTCTCTCGTTAGAAAGAGTTCTGTTGCCCAGAAGAGAGCCATACGTGCTATCTATAATATGAGGCAATGTGAGTCTCTTCGCGAAAAGTTCAAGGAAATAGGCGTACTTACAGTAGCGTCACAATATATATATAGTAATAATATTTTCGTACGAAAAAATATTCATATGTATGTTCAACAAAAATTATCATAGATGAAATTTAGTAAAAAGCTTTTACTATCCCACTGTTAAGCATAGGCCTCCTCTCTCCATTTTTGGAGAGAAGGATTGGATCTAAGACCAACCACGCTCTAATACGGATTTATAGTTTACACATATCCGAGAATTCTCCAGAGATATATAGGTTTCCTCACGACGTTTTCCTTCACCGAGAAGCGCATGACAAATTGCAATTATCAACTAGCTACATAAGTTTTAACAGAAAAGACTCATAGGTGCCTGCCTTGGATCACACGGCCTCAATGCTGGGCTTTCATAGAAGATAAAAAAATACCTTTCTACCTTTGGGAACAGGAAGAGACAATCTATTTATTAAACATTATAATTAACACTTAAGTTGACTCGAATGAATTCCACTGATAGAGTTATTATATTATACTAGAGTTGAGGAACGATAGGCTGGCCTGTAAGTAAGAGTGTCGCAACAAATAATATGAGAGGGAAGATGAGACTCGTATATATCGATGTCTAATCACACATAAAAAAGAGAGACAGATAGAATCTCATTTATTTTCTCTCTATCGGAATAACACAAATTTTAGGCTGGCTTCCTTAAAAAAGTAAAGTAACAGCCTGTTACTATGCCCACTGCTGGGCTAAAGCCTTCTCTCGCCGTTTTTGGAGAGAAGGGTTGGAGCTAAGACCTACCAAGCTGCTCCAATGCGGATTGGCAGGTTACACATATCCCTACAATTCTGTAGAGATATGCAGGTTTCCTCACGATGTTTTCCTTCACTGAAAAGCGTGTGCAATTTGCAATTATCAATTAGACACATAAGTTTTTAATAGGAAAACTCACTGGTGCCTGTCCGTGTTTGAACCTATGTCGTCTCTAGAGAGTCGCACGGTCTCACCGCTAGGCTATCACAGCTTCTGGCTTCCTTACTCTAGTATAATAATAACACAAATATTCCACTAGTAATAGTATAAATTAGTCATGTATTTTCGACCTGTTTTCCACCAATCTATTACCTATAGAGATAATAACATGCAATCGTGACGGCGCTATTACTGTAAGTTGGTCTCGTCCCTCGCGTCGGTTCGTGATAGCCGTATCTATGACTTGATTGTTCTGATCCATCATATTTGAGTGTGCCCCGATACCGGGCGACTTTCACTTGCCTAACATGGCGTTCATTTATAAACACTACAGCTGAATTGTTCTCTCCATCTACGTACGTGATTAAATAGGATATGAAGAGATCTGCTACAAAATTAAGAAAACTATCATAATTTAAATAATTTATAGAATTATGCGTTACTTTGCGGAGATCCATAATACAAAAGTAATAATAAAATTACTTTGCTATAATCCGCGATACAGTAAATAGAAAATATGTATAGTGCTAAATGTATAGTGGACTATCCGTTTTTTCATACCCGTTACATGCAGGATTCGTAAAAACACATGCACAAACCTCCACAACTGCCACCACAATACACAAGCACTACACACGTTCACTAGTACAAACTCAGCAATCGTTTTGCCCCGCAACCGAAGCATCATCAGGAGATACACTCCACGACAAAATCGCAAAGATTTTGCTGAAGATAGTTTGCTGAAGAAAGATAGACTGCACGTGGAGTCTATCTCCTGATGATGCTTCGGTTGCGGGGCGAAACGATTGTTGAGTTTGTGTTAGTGAACGTGTGTAGTGCTTGTGTATTGTGGTAGCAGTTGTGGAGGTTTGTGCATGTGTTTTTACGAATCCTGCATGTAACGGGTATGAAAAAACGGATAGTCCACTATACATTTAGTACTATACATATTTTCTATTTACTGTATCGCGGAATACAGCAAAATAATTTTATTATTACTTTTGTACCATAATTTAAAATATCCTTTGCTCGTATCGGAATGTAAGTTTAAAAACGATGTTGGAATTATTTTGCTATAATCCGTATTCTTTATGAAAAATCTATGCAATGTGTTGAATACATTGCGCATTGCCTCTCTAACAAATGCTAAGTGAAGCAAAAAACTGTTCTTAATCCTTATAAATGCAGCATTAATTACTGCACGTATCACAATACACCACCACCAACAAGCCACTACACATATTCACTACGACAATCTCAAACGTTTCGATCCGCAACCGAAGCATTATCGACGCATCACCCTTTGCTTTTTGTCCCGTTATATGAGCTTTAATTGTGCTAAATTTCATCAGTATTGGTCTATCGGATAAGCCGTGAAAGGGTAAAGGACAGATAGACTTTGCATTTATAATATTTGTATGGATCATAGCTTTAAATTCCGAGGTTCGGAGCTACGACCACCTGAGAGGACGAAATAAAAAATCGTTCTGCGCTCAGTCAACTTTTGAATCAAGTTTACTTAACGAATTTATACGTCTTAAGCTTGCATTAACCTGAATTTTCGATTTTATGCCTCAAAGCGGGCTTATCTAATGAGGAATTTAACTAAAACAGTCGTCCAACAGACTTGTGCTGGCATTATAATTAATTTAACTCCATCTGTTGCGTGATATTTAAATTACTGAACTATAAGATCAGACAACTGTTAAATTAATATTATAAATAATATAAAGCCGATTATGTATTCGCTGATAAGCTGTTTATCTTATTAGATATTACAAATTGAGCTTTCAGTTGTCTGTTGATAGTTATATAGAATAATAATAGTATTAGTATATTTGGGTCTTTCATATACTTAGAGTTTTGTAGAGCAGAATGTTATTAGATTTTTTTTTATTGTAATTATGTTTTTAACAGTAATTGGCAATACCGCCTACATCACAGGACAGTTATATTTGACGATTCGAATGTTGAGCTTTAACATTAAGGCTATATACTACAAGGACGATTGATTCCTACGATATGGATATGGAGATATAGAATACTCGAATACTTTTTATTTCATGAATTTGACACATTATCTAATACTAAGGCAAAACGGAGTTCGCGGGGCCAACTACGAGTAGTAAGCTTAAAAAAATTATACCCAATTATTATTAATTTGAATGAATTATATTGGCTATGTATTAAGGATAATCTGTGAGTTGTATACTAGTAAGTTCTGTACTGGGTCACGTTCACATCTTGTAAATATTATAATCTGGTATACAGTAATAAAAAAGTTCTAAAAGTTGTCACTCGTCTATTTTTCTCGTAACGCGGTTAAAAGTTCATTGCGCTTTAGAAAATTAACACGTGCCGGCGAAAGCATCGCGGCGTTTAAAGTAATGGCTGACAAGTCGGACAATAAGTCAAGATAACGAGACTTGTTCAGATCGTACATCACTAGCAGCTGGATAGACGTGTTACCATAACTTTTACATATTTAATTTCTTTATACACGCAACAAAAAAATTGTTATTTCGACGAAATATGAATTATTTCATCATTCTCCTGCTCTTTTCCCACTCTAAGTGGGGTCAGCACAACATTTTACAAACATGTCGTCACATGATTTGGCTACGTATTTTAGGACCGGCTGCGTGCCCGACGTCAACTTACCTTGGTCGTCTTTTACGACACTTCGGTAAGAAGTGAGGGCGGTCAATTCTATGCAGCCGGATACCACACGGCATTTACCTCAGTCGCCTCTTACGACACCTCGGTAAGAAAGGAGGGTGGTCTATTCTATTCTGCCGGATACCACACTAAATATGAATTACTTAATAAATAAAAATTGTCTCGCTTCGTAGGTTTGCTAGCTAGAGATCTCTGTTAAAGGGATAGGTTGACCATTGAACAAATTTTTTTAATAATGTTTTTATAACATTTTTCATGGTACATAAATAATAATAAACAAATAAACATAAATAAATGAAATAAGATTTAAATTTTTAGTTCAAATAATTCGACTATCAATTAATATTTAAGAAACAAAATAAACCAATGCAAATTTGTTTTCTATACCTTATGTTCTGTACTATATTTGATCTATAACTATAATTTTATATTGGCAAAAAAACAAGCTGTATCAGCAACTTCACTCGCGACAGCATAATTATTAAAATACCTGCAATTACGTACTATGTTTTATTACTTACATATATCGAAGGCAAAGTGGTTTTTTTTAATCCAATTTTCTATCCCGATATACTTCAATTAAACCCAATTTCATTTTTTTTAAATTAGCTGTGAAAGTGTAACTGTCGTATTTACAACTTAAAACTATGCTACTAAATAATGCTTACTATTAATGATTATATCAGTGTTAATAACGCGTTGAAACTGCAATCAAGTAGGCAGCAGAGTTTAACGATTACTATGTAATCAAATTCTGTCTTTATTACTAGAAAAGAATATCTTACCTATTGCTGGTTCTTCTCGGTTCGACCATACCTCCAAATCAGTTGTAATGTAATCTAATATTATAAATGCGAAAGTTTGTGAGATCCATACTCTCAAACTTTGGCATTTGAAACTTTTCGGATGTTTGTTACTCTTTCACGAAAAAATTATTGGACGGATTTGGATGAAACTTTTATACACACAGTTTTATATCTTATACATCGGAATAACATATAGGCTACAATTTATAATGATTTTATGTAATATAACGATACATATCAATAAAGTCGGAAAAAATCTGGCCTCTGAGAGCTACCTTGGCGTACGCTGTCTAAATCATTGGAGTTACATAAAGAAGATGTACCGTAGTATTGTTTGTCTTGAATAGTTCTAAATAAAAGTCTATGACAGCATATATCTACTTTTTATGTGGAAGCCACTATGACTAAAATTGTGAATCATAAATTTAATTAAATTATATACTATTTCGACATAATTATACACATTTTAGTATATTTATCGAGCTCGTATAGAAATCAATACATTTGTCGCTTTCAGTATTTCATGTAAATAAACTTTGTCTTTTACAAAATTTTAGTAATTTGGCCGTATAGTTTAAAAGTTATCACGATATGATTGATTTGAATAGAGCGCCATAGAGTGCCTAATATGCGCGGTGCGCTGAGGTTGTATGGAATCGATTACTTTTGTAGTTAGACATCTGAAATTTTGGATGTACGAGTAACTAAATAAATATATATTTCTTAATATCAAGTTAAAAAAAAATTAAATATAAAATGATCTGTCACGAAACTTAATGTGGCAATACAAATTCCACGCGAGCGAAGTCGCGGGCAAAAGCTTGTTGTTAATAACGACGTTTGACGATTAAAGAGTACTCGAAAGTTTGCTTGAATAAAGACAACTCGAAATTCAATATAATATTTATATGTACTCTCCACCACACTACATGACTTCGACTGTACTAGAGCTAAAAAAAACACGCACAGGAGATGAAGCTAAATCAAAATCATTCATATACGAAATGCGCAATCCAGACTAGGCGTTTGGATTTTGATTTTTTTCCCACCAATCCTGCGTTATTAAAATGCGGCGCGTATGCTTTTGTTTTGTCCGTTTCCAAAAACAAGGAAACTGCAATACGTTTTGCATACAAACAAAACTAGAAAGTGGATTTAATGTAGAATACTTGCTCTTGTGAATGGTTGTTCCGCTTATAACCATCTGGTAAAACCACATTATTTCAAAAGAACCGTAGATTAAATATTATATAAAGACGAACTTTGTGCTTAATAAAAACGAATTTGAAAATCCTTTCAGCTCCAAAAAAGACTGCGAATAAATAATGTACATTTAAATGTTTAAAAGATTGACCGCCGAGTTTCTTGCTGGTTCTTCTCGGTAAGAGCAATATTCCGAACCAGTGTATCTTATTAAATCTAATTATTGATCCTTGATGATTCAAAAGTGCTTGTAAAAGGCCTACTTGAATAAAGATTATTTTGATTTTGATTTTGTGCAATTGACTTTCCGCCTTAGACTCATTAGACTTAGGGTCATGGTTTTTTATAATAATGATTTAAATCAAATCAAAATAATCTTTATTCAAATAAGGTACAATAGGTTGCAGTTGCATCGGACATTTGAGAGCGTTGAAAATTTGAACATCTTGTTGACATCAAACCGATGGACGTTAACGCAAAATGCACACAATAAAACTCATTTAGTTATGTAGAAGTTACACCATATTCAATAGGGATTGTATTATAAAGTATTTACTTTAAATAATTTATTGGCAATAAAAAAAAATACTTTTGTTTTTTTCTTTACGTAGGATAAAACTAACATCACACAATTATAATATTCCCAATCGGCTTTGATTGCGGAGCGTTCAGCCCGTGCGACTGTTTCGAGGATGACATGTTCAAATCTCGGACAGGCACCAATGAATTTTTCTGTTAAAAATTTATGCGTGGAATTGATATTTGTTATCTAGAACACGCATTTCCGTGAACATTGTAACTGTAAATCTCTAGAGTTCTGGGGATATATGTAACCTGCCAATCTGCATTGGAGCAGCGTGGTAGACCTAACCTCTAACGCTTCTCTCTAAAAAGGAATAAGGAGACTCATGCCCAACAGTGGGACGGTAAAAGGTCAGTACCTTACTATTTGTTTCTTTTAAAAGTTTCTTTAACAATATGTAAGTATTGTTAAAGAAACTTTATATATCAACGGGGACGGGCCATAATGTGGGACGCAACATGCGTTGATACGTTAGCCTCGTCCCATATCAGAGAAACGGTGTCAAGACCTGGAGCTGCGGCGAAAATGTCCGAATCCGGCAAGCGGCGAAAGTATGCATCTCTCGTTGAAAGTTATATATTTGTGCCGTTTGCAGTTGAGCCCCTGGGGCCATGGAGCCAAAATGCAAAAAAAAATTATCCGTTTTAACACCTCGGTTGATCGCCTCTTCGAGTGACAAGAGGGCTGGCTCCTTTTTCGCACAGATAATCACCTTAGCGATTCAACGCGGAAACGCTGCCAGAATTCTTGGAATTATTCCACGTGGGCATGATTTGTATAGTAGTAGCGTGTAAGTAATTTAAGATAGATATAACTTGTTCATTTTTATTATAAATAAAAATTAAAAAATAAATTAAGTAAACTATAATTTATTGACAGTAGTAATACAGAAAAAAATTCAAGGAAAATAGTAATTACTATGTCAGAATAATAATCAATTCGCGCAAGGTCCGACGTGCCTGTTAAAAATAATTACCAAATATAATCATGGTTCCCATAAAGACATGTTTAATTATTTTGTATTACGACTTAATTATGCTTGGCTATAATTTAAAAACATTTATTAAGCAACCGCAATGGCTGTCTTGTTAAAATAAACTTGACTTATTAAAATTGAAGACTTAATCATTGCAGGAACTTAATCAACGGTTGGGAGTTAAGTTATAATTAAATTGTTAAAACTACATAACGCGTCACACGTGACATTTTCATTAGTCAATGCCGTGTGGGCAAGGACTGTATGTCAATTAGTCAGCAATTGTATTAAATAAAAAAAACATTTAAAAAAATTATCACATAATTCATCATTCTATTGTCCTTACATAAATAAATATATGGGACACTTACACATATTGTCGTCCATTCCAAAAGTAAGTAACTTAATACTTGTGTTATGGGTGAAGAAAAACTGGTAGATATACTACATATACAATTTTGACTACATACTTAAATACAAATATACACCCCAGGCTCTAAGAACCAACAATTTTTTTAAAAGTAAATGTTGGCCCTCGGCGGGAATCAAACCCGAGACCCGCGGAGCTGAAGGCAGGGTTGCTACCCACTGCGCCAACGGGCCGGTCAATCCTTCCTTATACACTCGATTAAGTTTCCGACGTCCTCAGTTGATCCCTCTATGGGTCCATGGAAACGGGCTGCCTTTGTAACATCTGTAAGCGACATTGCGCATTGGCAGTATTTTTCAGCCAACTAGCTTCTTGTATCATCGCTGGTATAAGGTTATATCAATATATTGAAATATTAGGTCCTTACATATGAAATTGGCGTTTTCTATGGGAGGAACATAAAGTCGTTTTTTTTTTTAATGAAATATATTTAATTAATCAAAGTATGTACCATTGCTATGTATGCACTTTTGCCATCTCATAGGTAGTTCATTGATCCCCTTACTAAAAAAACCATTCGGGCGGGAATCAATAAAATCTTTGGAGGCGGTTTGGACTGCCCCATCGGAGTTGAATTTTTTTCCTTGCAAGTAGTTATCCAAATTGCGAAAAAAATGGTAATCTGTTGGAGCAAGGTCCGGAGAGTACGGTGGATGTCTAAGACATTCTAATTAAAGCTCCTCTGATTTGGTAGCCGTCTGTTGTGCAGTGTGTGGTCTAGCGTTGTCCTGAAGCAGCAGTGGCCTAGAGCGATTGACCAGCCTCGGTTGTTTAGCAGCTAGCTTTTCCATCATGGTTTGCAGTTGCTGACAATAGATATCTGCCATAATCGTCTGGCCAGATTTAAGAAAGCTGTAGTGAACGACACCGGCACTAGTCCACCAAACACTTACAAGCAACTTTTTTTAGTCAATTTTCGCTTAGGGCAGGATTTGGCTGGTTCGTCAGGGTTCAGCCATTGCGATGAGCGCTTCCGATTATGGTAGAGGATCCACTTTTCATCACAGGTAATGATTCGATTTAAAATTCCTTCATTATTGTGCCGGTTGAGTAACGTAACGCAGCAGTCGACGCGCGTTTGTCGGTTTGCTTCACTCAATTCATGAGGTACCCACCTTTCAAGCTTTTTCACCCTCCCAATTTGCTTCAAGTGGATTAGAATAGTTTTATTACTAACACCGGAGCCTGCAGCTAACTCGGACGTGGTTTGCGATGGATCCGCTTCCACAATAGCCTTCAATTCTTCATTATCAACTCTGGTCTCCGGCCGTCCACGAGGCTCGTTCTGCAGGTCGAAATTTTCAGAACGAAAACGTTGGAACCAAAAACGCACTGTGTTTTCTTTTGCGACACCGTCACCATACACATCATTAATCCTTCGAGCCGTTTCTGCAGCACTGGTGCCACGGTGGAACTCATACTCGTAAATAACGCGATATTTCATGTTTTCCATTTTGTAAACAGAGTGACACAAAGAAAAAAACAAAAGAAAAAAAAAACAAATGAATTAGGGGGTTTGAAACACAAATGCATGAGTAAATAGCTGTATGAATTTGAATTTGGAATTCCTAACCATAAAGGTAATATTTGAGATCAAAGTGGCCAGTACGACAAAACGCCAATTTCATATGTAAGGACCTAATATATAAGATACAATTTGAATTAAACCATATCAAGACTACACGCGCCAAACCGATCTGAATGTATAAAAGCTTTCACTTTTAGGTGGAACTTTACCCGAGACTCTAAAATGCAAAATGAGTTCTATTTTTATGTGACTAAAACTGAATTTGGTAAGCTGAATATTCCAAATATTAGTACAGGAGTACGTGAGAGAAGTAATTAACGTTTATCTCTGCATCGTAGGATAAGAGAGTACGTGATCGAGACAGGTTTGTGGTCTTTTAGCACTGCACTTATTTTTTCTATTATATACACTTACATACACGGTCGTCCGTCCCCAACGTAAGTAACTTCATACTTGTGTTATGGGTGAGTGACCACTGGTAAATGTACTACATATATAATTTTAAATACACACTTAAATACAAATACAAACCCAGGCTCGAAGAACCAACAAATTGTTAAAAGAAAATGTTGGCACTCGGCGGGAATCGAACCCGCGACCCGAGGAGCTGAAGGCAGGGTCACTACCCACTGCTCCAACGGGCCAGTCAAAACTACGATTACTGGTCTCAAGATAGAAGGATTCTGGATTCTTTCTCGACCTCTTTCCTTTCTCTTTACTTAGAATTAGAATTCACTTGGATTTAGAACACTGAGTGAAGCGAATTTTAAACTTCCGTTCCTCGGGTTTCCTTTAATAAGTATATCTTATTAAAGATTTCTTTAATAATGTTATAATTATTAAAGAAATAACAAATTATTTTGCTATAATCCTCGATCACGGAAAACATATGTAATACTAGTAGAATGTATCCGCGTATCATACCTTATGTATTCAGGATTCGTATATAGCATACACCAAAAAACATCACGACCTGAATACACCAGCACACCACATATTCACTACCACAATCTCAACAAAAGTTGCGCACCTTAACCGCAGCATTATCAGAACATAGATCCCATGATTAAATCACAGTTTTCTGTATTAAGGAACTCCCAAAGTAACGCTTAATTCTATAAATTGCATATATTATTTACTTTGCGCACGTTACATCATTGTAATTTGTCCTTGAGTTTCAGTTAGCAAATATGAAAAATAGAAACTTTTTCTCTTAGTACAAGAAATTAATGAAAACTCCTACAAGATACACCTGTATTGTCCATCGCACTTTTACACCTTGCTCTCCAGAATTCTCTGATTAACGTCCAGTTGGCTCGGTGCCGTTATAATGTAGCGGCATAGCCGAGGGCGTAACTGTTGAATTCGGCTTACGATAATCTATAGAATTAAGCATTACTTTGCTCGAGCTCTATGATATTAAAATTTAACTAATTGTTTTTACATAATCCACTTATTAGTCAGTTTAGTTTTCGTCTTATAAACATAATATGTCTTATAAATATCTTTATATTACTCATGTCACAAGAATTCAATCCATATCGCTTCAAAGTTCTGGAGGTTTGAAATACAAAAATGGGGCTTTTCATTACGTTAACATTTCTAACTATTTAAATCTCTAGCAGTTGAAGATCAGTATGAGTGGAATACTATAAATATAATTGAAATTACATTTTATTTCGCATAAAGTTAAAAAAATTACTAATAGGTATTGTTACTTTTACGGCAATAAATAATGCACATCGAGAACTTAGAACGAACAACAGCCGGCCAATTCGGTTTCACTGCGCTGTCACTGTCACACACGGGTTCGTTAGTCTGTGCGACAGAGAGAATCCTCTATGGAGCAGAATCTAGCTGATTTCTCTCTCTGAGCCTCGATGTGCATTATTTATTGCCGCGTACTATACCTGTATTGAGAATATATTTGACTTGAAAATCGCAACAGCACTTATTGAATCATCCCACTTAAGCACGGGCGTGGAAAATACGTCGCGTTGAAATTCCGCAATAGGCATTATAAAAAATTTCGTATGGTATATTCGGCTTAGTGTCCTACGCCCTAATGCATAAAATAGACCATTGCCCGATAAAAATACGTCGTGTTTTATATGCGCTGTCGTGTGAATATATACCTGCAGGCCTACCATGAACTCTTATTGCGACTCAATTGAAGACTTAAACGAAATTGTTATGCTTTTTCATACCATGTACACTTTAAGTCGTTCCCGAATGGGCGTTCAGAATTCGTCCTAAGAACATGTGAGTAAAAGAGACAGAGTTATCTATAGTTCATATAACGCTATCCTTTTCAAACATTACGACCCTTACGACTACTCACATGTTCTTAGGACGAATTCTGAACGACTATTCGGCAACGACTTAAAGTGTACATGGTATGAAAAAGCATAACAATTTCGTTTAAGTCTTCAATTGAGTCGCAATAAGAGTTTATGGTAGGCCTGCTGGAAACCCATTTGTTTCATTTCGCCGTATTTTTAACACACGTGAAAAAACATCTCGTGCGAACGAGGGGTACAGCAACTTTATTCTCTCTCTCTCTATCTCTCTGCCTCTCTCTATAAGTAAGAGACACTACGCTACAAAGGCATCACATTCTACAAGTTCGTGATAAAAAAAATAATAGCGCAATAAAACGTAATACGTTAATTGTGCTCGTGGTGCGGCAAATGGTCATCTTGATTATTTACCAATTTGCAAGCGTTTATAATTACTTTTACCGAAACTTACCGAAAATTTGTACGGGCCAATGATTTCTCTAAACAATTAGAAGTTGGGAAAGCGGAATACTCCCAAAGTGGAAACAAAGAAGCACATTATCAACCACTCGGCAACAATATCGGTCATTACGGCTACAATTGCCCTGCTAATGGATTAACCGGCGGTAATTAGTTGCGCAACTGAACTAGGACGACCAACGATTACCCTTTGACCGGATAATTTGTCTTTTGACAATTTTAGTAGTAGTTTACTACAAAGTAGTAGTTTAAGCAATTTTATTATAAAAGTAATAATAAAATTATTTTGTTATAATCCGCGATAAAGTAAATAGTAAATAAATGTACGTTACGTTTCGCCCCGCAACCAAAAAAACGGGGCGAAACGATTGTTGAGTTTGCGATAGTGAAGGTGTGTAGTGCTTGTGTACTGTGTGGTGGCGGTGGTGGAGGTATCGGGTATAAAAAAAGGATAGTCCATTATACATTTAGCATTATATATAATGCTTATGGATCTCCGCAAAGTAACGCCTAAACTTAACCGACCCAACTAATATGTCAGATCGTTATGGAGTGACATATTTAGGAGAGTGTTTGGACTAGGAATAGGTGTCAATGTCAAAATACACATTATTTTCAGCAGCAATACCAGTAGAACTCATAATTCAATATTAAAGCGCCCTGCGTTAAAGCAATATAAAGCATTGCTTATGCATTTTCCTTAGCAATGCAAACTTTAAACTCATTTATATCAAAATTGATTTTTTGAGTTGTACCACTATTGCAGCCCATGAGCGTTATATATACCTTGAATAAAGAACTATGTACTAATTTTCCTGTTGTCGCAGAGATTCTTTAATCCATGACAGCTATAGAAATTAAGATTGTACAAAATACAGAAATACGAACAGGCAGTCGCTTTAATTTATTTATTTATCGTATATACATAATGTGAAATATTTAATGTTAAAAATGTTTAATTTAAAAAAAGAAAAAAAAATGATATTAAAATGAATGGACAGTATAAGTAAAATAACTTTATTGAATGGCTGCGGACAGCCACTGGTTGTCCGTGGTTCATGCGGAACGTTGACCTCCATAGAGACCTCGATCTCCCTACCATTAATCACCTCTTTAAACGTTTTTCGAAATCTTACTTCGAGAAATCTGAGGTCCACCCGAACCCCCTGATTTCAGTTGCTTCTACCTACATCCCAGTTAGGTCCGACCATCGAAAATACAGGCGTCCAAAAAGCGTCCTGTATGACCCCGACGATCAAATAACGATCGCTAACACAGAAACACGTAATACACTCACACAGCGTCTTCGCCGGCGAAGACGAGGTCCCAGTTTTCTGACGTCGGTCGTTCGTGGCTTCTCGCCACATTTCCGACGCCGCAATGACTAATCTAAGTCATACCATGAACCCTCCACTACGCGTCGCCCTAAGCCGTGGTCCGGCCTCACAGGAGGCACCCTTAGGACGACGTTCCCCGACTTAAGTAGAGCTTCTGCGCTCTACTCCCTGCATTTCGCAACTTCGGCGATGCTTCTGCGCTCGCTCATCCCGCCCGGTGACGCTGTAAAAGCCATTAGGGCTAACAGCATACAGTCAGTTCGAAAAAAAAAATGGTGTCCACAAACAAATGGTCGCAGTGTGGTCACGGTGTCTGTTGTATCGATGCAGGCGCGATGCGGTACTCAACTGTCATGCCAGACTAATTGTTAGTTTAGCTAAACAATTTCACAAAAGCGTTGTGGATATACGCTATCACATGTTGCATTATTAATATATCCAATGCAGTCTGAAGTTGCTTATGGAAAATTTGATTAGCGAACAAATATCGTATACTAGTCGTACCCGCAATATCGTCCGAAACTTTCAACTTTTGTCCGAGAGTACTCCCAATTATGTACTATATTGCTTTATCCTGTTCCCAAGGAAAAATTGTATTTTTATTGTCCTATACGTATTCATCATCAACCTATTCTTATCCACTGTCGGACATAGGTCTCTCCTATAGCAAGCCAATCAGCTCGATCTTCAGCTCTTCATTGCGAGGCGACCGGGAACTGAGGGCCGTTGTGTTTTGATGTGTGCCATTGAAGATTTTTGCCCAAAATCACCACGCTGGGCAGAAGTGTTGGTGATCGCAGGGCGTAGTTTACCATATCGTTGACACTGCTACCCGTCACCGGTCTGTGGTATTTAATTACTCCATTGGTTATACTGCCATTCATCGGTGCCAGAGCCTCGTTCGCTAATCGATGTACCACGTGCAGGTGGGGTTGACTGGGAGTACTTACATGGAATTGTACTGCCTTACATCACTATATGTAAACCTGGCATATAAACTTTAATTTGACTATCCCGTAGGTTTATGTGGCAGTGACCCTACCTTTAGCTCAGTGGTTCGCGGGGTCGATTCCAGTTCCGTCGGAATTCTATTCATAAAATATGATATATTTGCAGGTTGTTCGGAAGTTCTAAGATTACAATTTCATTCTGTAGACGATATAATTTAAACAGCCGAAAATTTTTATCTTCTTCGTTTTCATAACAACATTTATAAGGTATGAATACAGACAGTACACTCTACTTTTGGCATATCATAGTTTTTCCCTAATGGCGGATTATAGCTAAGTATTATTATCAGTATTTTTGTTTAGATCAAATATAACACATAATCTCTAAGTCCCATTTGTAGATAATGTATCCATCTGCAAGATGGATATTTTCGTCATTTATTATAGGCGATTAATTCTTTGATACAATCCGTAAAACTCTTACCCCCCTGTACTGTAAGCTAAATTGATTGATTAACGTCGAGGGATGATTAATTACCCAACAGCTTTAGTCGTTACCACCCCTGATATGAATCGCTAATAAAATAGATTTACTATGTACTAGTTTTCTGGTTAAATTAAAACTGCCATCGAAAAAATTCGATACGACGCCGACCGCAAGTACTTTTGGTTACACTTTATGGATGTAAGAAGTTTATGTTATCTTGTAATTAATTACTTATAATAATGCGAACGAAGCCCAGCTGTGATAGCCGAGCGGCGAGACCGTGTGGCTCTCTAGAGACAATCATGGGTTCAAATCCCGGGCACGCACCAATGAGTTTTTGTATTCAAACTTATGTGTCTATGATACTTACAATTTATCACACGCTTTTCGGTGAAGGAAAACATCGTGTGGAAAACTGCATATCTCTAGAGAATTCTAAGGATATGTGTAACCTACCAATCCGCATTGGAGAAGCGTGGTAGGTTTTAGCTCCAACCCTTCTCTCCAAAAAACGGAGAGAGGAGGCCTATGCCCAGCAGTAGGATAGTAACAGGCCGTTACTTTACTTACGCCAACGAGTATGCAAAAGAATATATTTCTTAACCAGATTCTCCTTGTTATTCTTCAATAGACAAATAAGTTCGTTATACAGATTATTATTAATAAGATAGAAGCATAATAAAGGCAAAATGTACGAGGCTTAACAGAAGTGGACGACACGTTGGACATAGCCCGCTTGTTGCTACACCGATTTTATATATCCCACGTTGCAAGGCATCGGAACATCAAATCACCGACGCCAGAATATTAGTGGGAATAAATGGTTTAATAAGTATAATGAAATTTAATACAATACTACTTTATTCATATTATCATTAAGTTCTCAGTTTAACACCAGGCTCGAACCTATGACATAAGAATGCGCTCGTTGTACGAACCACAACGCCACGAATGCATATTTTCTGATGTCAAAATTAGATACGAAACCCATGTAGTTATTATTATACTACTAACGCCATCTATTGACGTACGTCAAAACTAGGTCAAGAATATTGATTGCTATATGTGTGAGAACCGAATTTCGCAATAATATAAGCAAAATGATTGGTTGCATTTGCATGTTTTTTGCGTTTGATGAAAATTGGACTTTTCATTTCATTGTTGTATATTTACGTAATTCTGTTTGAAACAGTGGAAAGAATTAATTTATTTGTGAACAAAATGGCCTTATTCCACTCTCAATGGGGTCGGCACAACACGTTATAATAATGTTGTCACATGATTCGGCTATGTATTTTACGACCAGTCGCCTACTTGACGTCAACTTACCTAAGTCGCTCCTTATTACAGTCGTATTTTACGACTGTAATAAAGAGGATGGTAAATTCTACTCAGCCGGATACCACTCGGCGGGTCGACTTACCCTAGTCGCCTTTTACGACACCTCGGTAAGAAATGAGATAGGTTTATTCTACTAAGTCGGATACCGCATGGTATGAATCGCCTAGGATACAATTTTTTAATATTATTTTAAAGCAGTAGCTGTAATTAAAGAAGCTCTAGCTGTTGCTGTGGCTCAGTGTGGTTTCGAATTCGCCTCGAAACAAAATTTACTTAAAATAGTTGAAAAAAAAATCTCCGATCACCACCAAACTTTATCACAACCTCCAAAGGGTCAATCTAAAGATTATCTGTTTCGGAGCCTATAAGGAACATAGAGATAAACAATCAATTTATAGAAAACCATATATAAAAGCAAGAAAGTTACAATGTTACAATCCTAGATTTGATTTAAGATTGTGTTTAAATCAACCAACACAAAAAGGAATTTCGTTAACGAACTCACAGATATGTTAACACGCCATTTATGTCAAATATAATTTGACTGACAATTAAACAAACAAGATTGATGATAGCGAACATTTAATATGTTTAGCGTTTCAGACGTGCCGTGGTATCGCGATTATAAGCCGATAAGCGTGAGAGCTAGGAAGTTCGACGAATTTCAATTCGCAAACGGACGCCAACATCCGACAAACAACACCCACTTTCCCTCACTAATCCGATATTCTGAAAAGGCCATAGTTTTAAGGCGAGCGTTAAATGTAGAGTTTTTGCCCGCTGGCTGTTTCGTAATAATGATGAAAACGTTCTTTAAGTTATAAATACAATAATTTATCTGTAATCCGAGACAAACAAATTGAAATAAAAAATGCTGTTGAATGTAATGGTCTATACAATTTTATAGTTTGCGATTGTGTCGTAGATAATGTTAGATAAGCGAAAGTTGTGTAGCGTATGTTTTACAAGGCCTCTTTGAATCTTGGTATTGCTGGTGACCATCAATAGAAAATTTAGTCTTTCAAAACACAATTGTCAAATAATTTATATATAAATATTAGAATTTAGCGTTATTTGGGGAGATGCATTATACAAAAATGATAATAAAACTGTAAATATGTAATGATTAAAGTAGAATGCACCACCCGTGTTCATATCTTATGCACGCAATAATCATAAGATCCATGCATGTAAACCATTTTTTTTATCTTTATTTTATGGGGTTTTTTCAAACGGAAAATGCCACCTCAATAGTAACTACAAACTAACCTTAATCTCTACGACTTATGCCTACTTTAACCAAATTGTAAAATAATTTCGCTTCTCCTTAATTTGAAGAAGCCAAAATGCTATTACAAGCAGCAAAATCAAAGCTTAATGCTAATTTAAACCTAAAATCACTCCTAAGGTCCACGTTCCGCGCACATTCCATCTAAATATGATATACATCTTAGATGAGACCGCATTCGACACAATTCGGAGATGGTACTTTCTTCATCAAATAAGAAAAAAAATTCAGTGGAATGTGTCTGGATGTAAACCAATACCGCTAACTGCGCACATTCACTAACATGATCTCAACAATCATTTCGCCTCGTAACTAGAGCATCATTAGGAGATAGATTCCACAACATTATAAATAAAATAAATAAATATATGGGACACTTACACACACCTATATAGATTTTGCCTGTAATCGCGTATAATCAATATTGCTTACTACTATTAATATAGCTTAATAATATATGACAATATTATTAAACTTTTGTATTAAACTCTTTATTGACATTAGTTTAAGTTATATCAATTGGTGCCAAATTTTAGGCTGCTGTCTAATAGTTATTGAAACTCAAGTTTCAATCAAGTTCAAGTTGTATCAATACAACACGTATAAAATGATTATCAATTGTCAAAGAATAAAAGTAAAAGTAAAGTAGCGGCCTGTTACAATCCCACTGCTGGGAATAGGCCTCCTCATCCGTTTCTGGAGAGAAGGGTTGGAGCTAAGACCTACCACGCTACTCTAATGCGTATTGGTAGGTTACACATATCTCCAGAATTATCTAGAGATATGCAGGTTTCCTCACGATGTTTTCCTTCACCGAAAAGCGTGTGATAAATTGCAATTATCAATTAGACACATGAGTTTTAATAGAAAAACTCATTGGTGTCTGCCCGGGTTTGAACTCGTGTTCGCCTCGAAAGAGTCGCACGGTCTCACCGCTGGGCTATCACAGCTTTGTCAAAGAATATACATTCGAAATTCACGAACGCTCAGTACACTAATGTGCGGCGTGTTTAACGGAAACGCACTTAAGTCTACGATCGTCTTGATAAAGCCAGATAAACATCTTTAAGCACAATTACAGAAACTTAATACTGTTAATGGTGTTACGAAATCAATTCGAATCAGATAATGGTTATGTTCTATGGAATTTTATAGTTATACAGTATTAGTGTTAAGGAGCGCTGTAATGAGCATGAGCATGACTAAATGTTAAGAAATACAGGTTAATTAATAACAAGCTCTGCCAACGGCTTCGCCCACGTGAAAATCAGTGTGTCACAAAATTTTGCTCAAATTAAAATTTTGAACATAAAAGTAATCAAATGATTTATAGAAGCAGTAGTTACTTTGCGGAATTCCATATTACAAGAACTATAACAGAACTACTTTGCTATAATCCACACGGGTTAAGCGAATGCATGCAAAGCTAATGTGTATGAAACAGGCAAAATTTACGCATTTTGGGATGCGTGTGGTGGCTTGTCCTGCATGTATAAGGTGCGTAAATTTTTATCATACACATTAGCTTTGTATGCATTCGCTTAACCCGTGCGGATTATAGCAAAGTAGTTCTGTTATAGTCCTTGTTATAGTTCTTATAAAAGTAGTTATTGTGAATCAACCATACGAGATAGAGACATGCGCTCGCGGGTTTTTTTGTAGTATTAGGCAATAAATAATGCACATCGAGGCTTAGAGTAAGAAATCGGCTAGATTCTGCTTCATAGAGCATTGTCTCTGTCGCACAGACTGACGAACCCGTGCGAAACATTACATACTAACTGAGTGACAGTGACAGCGCTCTACGAAACTGAAATGGCCGGCTGTTTCGTTCTAAACATCGATGTATGCATTAATTGCATGCATTATTTATTGCCGGGTACTATACATTAATTTAGTGCCTTTTTTGCTCATTGACGCGGCACACGCGAGCAGGCGAGTTTTTTTACAACTCTCCGGAAGAATTGAACTATCTTGTAGAAACTGTACAAAATCCGTTTATTAGATTTTGACAAAATCGCTCACATACAGACAGGCAGCTATTATAATAAGTATAGACAATGGCCACTCACTAAATTAATTACAGAAAGCGATTACGATTATCATAAATTTAAAGTATCCATACTAATAAAGCCTGTCTGTCTGTCTGTTACGCTTTCACGGCATATGCAATAATGCGAACTGCTTGAACGATATTGTTGGAACTTGTTGCGATTTAAGCTATAGCATAAGCTTTATGTGCTTAATATAAGAAATCTCCTTCTTGCGAGAATAATAAAAACCACTCGAGATAAGCCAGCGGTGAGACCACTGGTATATTCGTAAATTCAGAGTTAGCTAGAGCGTAGCTCTAAACCCGATAATGGTTCACATATACTAAATAATATATCATATATAACCGATCATGCCGTGTGGAATCCGGCTGAGAAGAATTGACCATCCTCATTTTCTTACCGGGGTGTCGTAAGAGGCGACTAAGGTAAGTCGACTCGCCGTGTGGTATCCGGCTGAATAGAATAGACAACCCCCATTTCTTACCGAGGTGTCATAAAGGGCGACTAAGGTAAGTTGACCCACCGTGTGGTATCCGGTTGAGTAGAATTGACTAACCTCATTCTTACCGAGGTGTCGTAAAATACGACAAAGGTAAGTTGACGTCAGGCAGGAGGCCAATCGTAAAATACGTAGCCAAAACATGTGAAAACATATTTGTACTTTGTTGTGCCGACCCCACTTAGAGTGGGATAAAGGCGGGGAGATGATGATGTAACAAATCATACAAATTACATACATCAAATAATATATCTTATATTATGTATCTTTAAAATAGGGGTGATATATTTATGCATGACATTTTTGACATGTTATTCTGATATAATTGATTAGATACGCGACGTTTCTCGTACGGAAGCCTTTTATTTCGCGTGTCAAAACGGAGGCTGGCCAATGTCAATCTTTCTTATATCTAATGTAGCGTAAATGATAAGTTAGGAACGGCCGACGTTCGGGCACTTGGCGGTACACAAATGTCTTGTTTTAGTTTTTATGGGAAAAAATATTTTTTTTTTTATGAGAAGATAATAAGATTAGAAAAAATTGCTATTGCTTGCAAGTACCTACGGATTCAAATATATGTTTAAACTCACCCCACCGCCTTAAACTTGTATAAAAAAGTCACGAGTGTCAATAATTTCGACTGGCCCGTTGGCGCAGTGGGTGGTAACTCTACCTTCAGCTCCGCGGGTCGCGGGTTTTATTCTCGCCTAGTGCCAACATTTTTTATAAACAATTTGTTGGTTCTTCGAGCCTGGGTGTATATTTGTACCTAAATATGTATTTAAAATTATATGTGTAGTATATCTATCTACCAGTTGTCCGTCACCCATAACACAAGTATTAAGTTACTTACATTGGGGACGGACAACCGTGTGTGTAAGTGTCCCATATATTTCCCATATATTATTATTAATATTATTTATTATAATAATGTTGTTTTTATGCTTTTACTAGTTTTATCTGTGTGTTTGTATTTTCCTATATATATAATCGTTTCCTATAAACTAAATTTTAAGCGGACACTTTGTTCACTTATTAAGAAACCGATATCAATGCAATAAAATAAATAAATAGCTTCAAAAAAGTATATGAAAAAATTCGGCAGCCAATCGCGCTTAAAAATGGAAAATAAATAAAGTTAAAAATAAAAAAACACATGTTTAACAAAAAAGTGAATAACGAAAAATATTAGTATTATTGTCAAAAAGCGTGGGGCGCTCGATATATATGGTGTCCCGTAATAAATGGATAACCTTGTAACATATATACAATACATATATGGATCTAATCTCAACTTAAAATCAATTAAAAAAATATATACATATTTTCGAAGTGGTTCGAAGTAAAAATGAACTCGATTTATTACTTTTTTTCAAATTGTCCAATTTTCATACACAACTTAGCGTTTCTGTTTATCACAGTTTACTAATAAGTGAAAGTTGTGGGTTTTTGTGTTACATAATTTATTGTTCTATTAAAACTCTATTTATTTAAATGCTACGTTTGCCAATATGCCTTATACGCCGATACAAAGTTATATCCACGTTTCTGTGCTACAAATTGTTTGTATCTTAACAATTGAAATAAAATAACAATTTCCCCGTACCTTGTTATACGACAGGTTGAAATATTTCGTGTCGTTAAACTGACGAAGTACCAATAAACTATATTATGAAGCAGGCATATAACGATTTAATATCTTACTTTGCTAACATTGTGAATGTGAAAGTTGAAATATTCGTCATTCGCAAATAACTCAAGGGGTAGAAATGAAATTTGGCACTGACATATAGCACGGAATTACACATTCAAAGATTTAAGTACCTGGGTAACTGGTATTTTTTTAGAAGATAAAAAAAGTTGCAACTTAAAAAAATAAGAAAAGATAATCGAACTGGAGAACAGAACTCGATATAGGGTATTCGTGAGAATACCTCAAAGTGATTTGAGACCGCCTAATTCCAACTGAGCTATTAGGACTTCGCAAATTACAACGAAATTAACCTTCTATTTCTAATAATATTGTAACAGTTTTTCAGTGCCTGAAAGCAGGTATAAAACGTTATTTTCAAAAATGTAACTTAGCTGGATAATTACATTTAAACTTTTTTTTTGTTTGTCTAATCACACACGCGCAGGAAAATATTCATGGCGCGTTGTTAATTTAAATACTTGGAACATTTTTAGAAAGGCCTTTAAAATGTTTATGCGTTGTTTACATACAATGCACGTCCTTTTATTGGCTCAAATTTAAGTGTATAATTTTTGTGTAATTTTAGTCCAATTTGATCTATATCTATGTTTCTAATAGTGTTTTTTTATTCACATGATTAGACTGAAAACTGTTGTGTCCGCGCCCATTAATTTAAAACAAAATTGAAAGCATACTCCTAGAATCATTTTAAGGTGCGCTAGTGAGTATTTAGGATAAAAATTGATCGAACACAAACATTAGTTACATATGTCAAATGAATTTATTTATGTTCCTATCTATATTGGTTTACCTATCAGGAAAAAGTTTGAGCAAACTTTCGAAAACTCTAATCCAAAATCCTGAAAATAATCGTGTATACAATATAAAACTGGTATATTTTCTTTTATTTTTGTCTCTAACATATTTATTTAAATTTACCGGCAACAAAACGTGACTGGGACTCTAATTGAAACTGAATTGAATTCTTAGCCTGAATGATGATTTCGGTCCTTAGGGAATAAAGCTTGCTGTTTATTTTATATTTACTATGCGCTGTGGTTTCACCCACGGTTCATAGTTTTATAAAAAGTAACTATCTTCTACGGCATTCTCCTTACCTTAGACGAAATTAGCGATAAAGCCGTCTTTTTTGTAATCTTTAAGTTAGCACGATTGTTTTAATATATGTTATCTACTCTGATACTATAATACAAAGATTATAAAACTGAAAACAAAATTCTTATGACAAACATTACGTACAGAACAAAAATAAAAAATCAAAAAGTTTCATTACGATACAGGTCTTGTTTGGACACCTGTATCATAATGTAACTTTTTAATTATAACGATACACCTATACAACTTCCAGCTGGACCAAGGAGGTTGAACCTCTTACCTTAAAAAAAAATGTTTTAATGAATGGATCCGCGGCGACACAACATGCATGCGCAATCGATGTTTGCGCTTTGGCGCCAATATATGACATTTAAAAAATCTTTTCAATATTTAAACGAAGTTTAGTTTTGTTTGTAAAAAATAAGTTTTTGTGTAAAAACATGTCTGAGAGCGGGGATAGTGGTGATTGTACACCACCAGATAATCTGAAAGCTGCGTCAAACATGACCGTGAACCTGTTGCCGACGAAATCTAGGAGCAACTATATTAAATGTTACCACGAGTTCATGGAATGGAAAATGAATATTTAGAACATCAATAATTATTACAAGTAAAAATAAATTTGTTGTTTTACACAGCGTTTTATCTGCAATATTGTTTTACGTATTATAGTATGAGAGTAGATAAAGTAGTGTATGATACTGTACATAACTTGGTCTTATAACACTCGTGGACACTATAAGAATACTCCCCTGCGGCTCGTTTTTTTAAACCACACTTGTGTTATAAGAACCCTTATTATGCAACAGTATCATAAACTACTATTATTTGATTATTGTACAATAAAGTACCTATATTCTATTCTATTTTAATGTGGGTTCCTTTACAATGTATCAAGACATAGACGTTGCATACAACGTTGGCCTTAGTTCTCCATTACGAGAATACACATCACTATTTTCATATCATAAACTTTGACATTTCAGTGGTCCTTTACTATGCCTGCCGTAAGTCCCGTAAGTGCGACAGAGAGCACAACAAACAGTGTCCTGTTTCCACATTTTATTGCCCCGCGGGCACCGAATCTTTGATACATCTATAAACGCGTAGTGCTTCTTAATATGAATATCTTTACACATTGACATCTTTACATAAAAAGTCAATAAAATCTATTCAGAAATTTATTCACAATGCTCTAAAATGGCAGTTTTCTATTAACATATCTCATATATAAGTAAACAAAAAACGATAATAACGAATTAAATGAAGACTGCGTTTCGTCATTAATAGTTATCGTGTTTAAATTTTAAATTAAGACATCGAACTCATTTCCGACGAGGGGGAACTCGAAATCGAGAAAGATCTTACCAAAGCTGAATAAATCTTACAATTCAATTTCACTTCCAAACCCTCCCTCTGTTATTAACCGCAGGCAGCTTAAAACAGGAGCGTCGCGTCTCGGATGGTTACAATAATTCAGTCTGAACCATTGAATAATTTGAGCACGTATGGGAGCAAAGCTTAAAATTTTCAAGAATCAAATAGCATTTAGAACTAATATTCAACTTGGTTTGTATATTGCGTTGTTTCACAAACTTTAGCAATAGTAACCTCGTGCTACTATGAGATAGAAATGCTGGAATAGTAATGCTAGGCTGAGGCTTTTCTGATTTTTTGAGAGAAGAAGTCTATGCTCAGAATTGGTAGGTTGCACTTCATTCCAACGAATTCAAATTGAATATTCATCATTAAAGTTGGTTTTTATAATCACTTTCGAATCCTAAAATTTTAATTAAGTTACCACTGGTTTAGAATGGTGCTTCTAGCGAGAAGATCCAGGACGAAATTTGGCAGTCACTCTTGAAAAATAATAATTTAAAAAAGTAATATTTTTTTTTACTAAATCAAGCTTTCTTAACAAACGTGTCCTGTAACTTGTAGTTTATTGTAAGTAGAAAACTTGTACGAAGTGTAATAATTAAGTTTTAAACGTATTTCTATTTTTATAATTGTTCTGTAATTATAGCTGTCATTGGATCGGATCAGTTCTGCTATCAGACATTCTTCCGTATCCTAAAAATCGGAGGCGAGATGCATTTTCTAGCAGAACAGTTTGGCGCATTTTGGAAGTCATTTCTACTTTTTTTTCCCTTAGGTCCATGTACCATTTAAATGCGTATACTCGAATGTTTTCTCTTATATATTTTATCAGTGTAACGAGTTTTATTTTATAATCATGTATCCGTCGTTATGCTTGAACGCTTTTCACTAACTGGTTAGAACCAGTATCTTTCTCGTCAACGAGTGAGAATGCATTTATTTGACAGATTGTAAGTTTTTTCCTAAACCAAAATCTGTACATACATTCTGTCTAGATCTTATATATTGCACGCTTACCAAAATAAGGCTTCATTCAAAAGTACTGAAAACGGTCTATTTGAATTTAAAAAAGAATTTGCATTGGAAAACGTAGAGTTGGTTGAAACCACTATTAAGTGGGCTGATGGCATCTAAAGTATTGCAAGGAGCCGCTGGATTCGAGCGCTAGAAGATCGTGTTTTGTGGGAATTTTATTTCAGAGATCAACTGCAATGTAACCCACTCATAGACTAAAGGTATTTTATGACCTGGTGTGCTGGTGCGATTTGGTTCTAACATTGTAATCCATGACAACGAACTGTTAAAAAAGCTAGTGTTTTCTTGCACTTCCGAGCTTTAGGTTTCTTTAACAGTCAAGAGTTTTATAGAAGCTACGCTACGCTTTTTTTGCAATTTGCCACAAAATAACTTATGACTCAGTGACTTTAATACTAAACGTGCGATATATAAAAAAAGAGAGATATGTAATTTTTCTTATTTATATTAAAAAGGATTCGGCTTAGTATTGTAAATATAATAGGTTCTCCCTAAGCGGATAGAAGAATCTAAGACCATCGTCATTATATGTATAAAAGAACTTGGGCGGATTGTTTGACCTTATTTTACAAATTTACAAACCTCCAGTCGTTACTACTGATATACTTAGAAATTCTTCACTTGACTGTTCGATAAGACTTCTCTTTTTTTATCGATCTGAGATCCAGACATACTATTTTTAAAATTCAGTATCAAGAACAATAACACCTAATAAAAAGCTATTAGACAAAGTATTTCATTCATCGGCCTGTATTAAATTCGATCTGCCAATATGAAATCTTATTTGGAGTCACCTGTCAATTGCGTTGTGATTAATTTTTGAGATTGTATGCGTGAGATTGCTTTAAAGTGAAAATCGGCACACTTGAAAAAATAACACAGTCAAGTGTGTTTACTGTTCGAAGCGTGAGGGTTCCGTATAGGAAATAAATTCTCTTATAGCTCGGACATTTATATATTTACTTGTGGTCTGGCCACTTATTGTTGTGGCTCAGTCTGGTTTTGAGTTTTCCTCGAACCAGAACTCGAAAGCGAACTATTAAAAAAATGCTCCGATTACTACCTAAGTTTACAGGATCATCCACTAGGTCAGTCTAACGATTGTCTGAAAATTTCATTAAAATCAGTCGAGCCATTTCGAATCTAAATAGGACATACATAAATTTTTACTATATATTATTACACAAGGAGGAGGCTACTCTTAATATTAGGTCCTTACATATGAAATTGGCGTTTTCTATGGGAGGAACATAAAGTCGTTTTTTTTTAAATGAAATATATTTAATTAATCAAAGTATGTACCATTGCTATGTATGCACTTTTGCCATCTCATAGGTAGTTTATTGATCCCCTTACTAAAAAAACCATTCGGGCGGGAATCAATAAAATCTTTGAAGGCGGTTTGGACTGCCCCATCGGAATTGAATTTTTTTCCTTGCAAGTAGTTATCCAAATTGCGAAAAAAATGGTAATCTGTTCGAGCAAGGTCCGGAGAGTACGGTGGATGTCTAAGACATTCTAATTGAAGCTCCTCTGATTTGGTAGCCGTCTGTTGTGCAGTGTGTGGTCTAGCGTTGTCCTGAAGCAGCAGTGGCCTAGAGCGATTGACCAGCCTCGGTTGTTTAGCAGCTAGCTTTTCCATCATGGTTTGCAGTTGCTGACAATAGATATCTGCCGTAATCGTCTGGCCAGATTTAAGAAAGCTGTAGTGAACGACACCGGCACTAGTCCACCAAACACTTACAAGCAACTTTTTTTTAGTCAATTTTCGCTTAGGGCAGGATTTGGCTGGTTCGCCAGGGTTCAGCCATTGCGATGAGCGCTTCCGATTATCGTAGAGGATCCACTTTTCATCACAGGTAATGATTCGATTTAAAATTCCTTCATTATTGTGCCGGTTGAGTAACGTAACGCAGCAGTCGACGCGCGTTTGTCGTCGGTTTGCTTTACTCAATTCATGAGGTACCCACCTTTTAAGCTTTTTCACCTTCCCAATTTGCTTCAAGTGGATTAGAATAGTTTTATCACTAACACCGGAGCCTGCAGCTAACTCGGACGTGGTTTGCGATGGATCCGCTTCCACAATAGCCTTCAATTCTTCATTATCAATTTTGGTCTCCGGCCGTCCACGAGGCTTGTTCTGCAGGTCGAAATTTCCAGAACGAAAACGTTGGAACCAAAAACGCACTGTGTTTTCTTTTGCGACACCGTCACCATACACATCATTAATCCTTCGAGCCGTTTCCGCAGCACTGGTGCCACGCTGGAACTCATACTCGTAAATAACGCGATATTTCATGTTTTCCATTTTGTAAACAGAGTGACACAAAGAAAAAAACAAAAGAAGAAAAAACAAATGAATTAGGGGGTTTGAAACACAAATGCATGAGTAAATAGCTGTATGAATTAGAATTTGGAATTCCTAACCATAAAGGTAATATTTGAGATCAAAGTGGCCAGTACGACAAAACGCCAATTTCATATGTAAGGACCTAATATATGATATCTATGCTATTTCGCTAATGCCCAATTTAGGTAAGTTGATGGATGGGCAAATTTATTGATATTATCCTACTGCTGTACGGTGCTTTATTCCATCAATACATTAGATGAGGAAATGTACGTTTTTATAATATATTTTTTTAAATAGATAATGAGTTTGAGCCGTATGGTATCCGACTGAGTAGAATAGACCAACCTCAATTCTTACCGAGGTGTCGTAAAAGGCGACTAAGTAAAGTTGACGTCAGGCAGGCGGCCGCTCGCTAAAATAACTAGCCAAATTATTTTAAAAAGATTCAAGATCTAAGATTTGGAAGTATGTCCATAAACGGCCGAGATGTCAACACAAAGAGTGATTTCAACAAAAAAAGGTAAACATTATAGTATAATGTGTCAATTCGGCTACAATAAGTAAGGTATATAGAGTCCGCCAAAAAAATCTATACAATATATTATCAGAAAAGCGAAAATATGAAATACGCGAAAATATAAGAGGTGTCAAGAGGTTTATCAAAAACATTCAATAATATCCGTCCAGTATATGATAGCAATTGAATCGAGTTATATCGCTGCCCTACAGAAGACTTTATCTATTATATTCAATATATAAACTTCATTTTGCTTTTCAAAGAATATAAAAGTGAATAAAAGAAACTCTATAAACGAAATGCGGATAAAAAAAACTACCGCCGGCATTCAAATTAGTTAGTGCCAGACAGTGTGTTTTATTTTTCTTTGTCAGCAATCACTTCTGGAGTTATTTCACATACGTGTTCCGGAATAATACTAAAGAAAGTTATTCCGAATATGGAGTTATGAAAATATTAATTTCTTCAAAATGTCATTTATGGGAACTTTTATAATTAAATAATAAGGCTAACTGCTTGAATTTATGAGCTGTTTGTTAACTTTTCATAATTGTTTTGTTCTGCTGGAATGACTGTACCATAATCATGTGCCCTTTTATGGAATTCTTTATTCTAGAAGTTCTGACGCCGCTCGATCTAGTGACTGCTTTGAGTCCTTTATATCTTAGTAGTAACATTAGTAACATTAATAATGTGAGATTCTATTTTATTTTGATATAAGTTGGTGTATTGACTCTTTTTCATTGACCAATGTTTTTACTTTTTGTTATGTGGGTAATTTGGCAGTACTAATAAAAGAATAAGAGTAGGAGAATAAGAGAATGCTTTTGGGGCAGTTGGCCACCAGCGCGCGAAACTTGAAGTTGTGTTTTATATTACTCGGCACGTTCCCTCATATTTTTTGTACTAAGTGGGTCTACTGCAGCTCCTTGGACTGAATTATTACTAAAATATCACAGGAACCCATCGTCAAGCGGTTTTTCGAACTAAGTACTAAGTAACTAAGTACGCCACTCGTTACTTTAGCTTTGCTTTTCGTTGCTCTGAACTAATAGTCACCACTAGCAATATTTGTTTTTGGAAGATTTGTTCTTGGTCTGGTGGATAAAAGATACTGTATGGTTTACCTGATCACTTTCCACATGAGTTGGATTCGAAGATATTTTTTTTCACCTACCCAACTGGACAGTATTTTCCTATTATACATTCTTCTAAATATATAGTTACATTATTTCCAGATTAGTTATTTCCGAATGTACTATAATGTCATTGATCACGTAAAAATAAAAACTATACATCTCAGGAGGCTTTAGCTAAAGTGATGGATCAAGGACAAATGTCAATATTACTTGCAACGGTACATCCAGTGAGAAGATTGACTCTTGAGTTCTGAATACCGGAAGCTTGGGAGCTTTCTCCGCATCCTGTCGATAGCATTATTATTGGGTTATTTTATTTGTATCGTTTTTTTAAGAAACATTGCGAAACGTATTCTGAATTAATATCGAAGTAATTTATAGAATTGTTACTTTGCGATTCGTAATTTTGGTCGCAGATATGTCCTAATAAATTATTTTATCGTGGATTATAGCGATATTGTTATTGTACAGAAATTATAAAAGTTCATATTTTACAGTCGTTATCAAAACTGCCTACTATTTTGATATATGATACCATTTAATTAGCTGAATACTTACAGGTATAATAATGGATTAGCCGAGTGATTACAATGTTCCGTGACAAGACAGGCTCGTGCGTGATGTAATTATGCGTGAAAATTGTCAATCTCATTTTTCGTAAATGACACGTTGGCGGTTGACCGTTGCGTAACTCGATAGTTAAGTTATGCAGCTTAGCTTGGAAATGCCTCAACTTTGAAGATATATTGTAACTATATCTTATGAGATAAGGAACATTGCGTTGACAAGGTTATTGGTATATAAATTTCAAGTCCAAACGCACGCACGCACGCACACGCGCACGCACACACACATACGACTAATAAAAAAAAGTTAAATAACGGTCTCAGTATCCCACACCTGGGCATAGGCAGTTCTTCGTTTTGTTAGTAAAGGTTGGTAATCCACCCTTCCGACCTCGCAATGATTGATCAAAGTCATACCAACAGCCCTCTACTACGCGTCGCCCTAAGCCCTAAGTCGTCGGGCCTCACAGGAAGCACCCTTAGGACGACATTCCCCGACTTAAGTAGAGCTTCTGCGCTCTACTCTCCGTATTTCGCAACCTCGATGATGCTTCTGCGCTCGCCCGTCCCGCCCGGTGACGCTGTAAAAGCTATTAGGGCTAACAGCATATAGTCAGTTCGAAAAAAAAGAAGGTTAGTAAAGATTTATCACGCTTCTCCAATGCGGATTAGTTGGTTACACATATCCCCAGAATCCTTTAGATATGCAGGTTTCTTCACTATGTTAAAGTTCACCGAAAAAAGGGTGATAAATTGCAAATATCCATTACTCACATAAGTGTAGATAGAAAAACTCATTGGCAAGGGGTCTGAACTCGTGATCAACTCGAAAGAGTCACTCAGCGGTCTCGCCGCTGGGCTATTACAGCTTTTAGCGTCTATGTAATTGAAACCAATTAAAAACAATAGATTCGCCACGAGTCTGTAAAAATCTTCAATCTTATTTAATTATACACAAAATTACTTTACTTATTATGAAACCGTACACCAAGTTTAATTTGCCAACAAATTAATGAAAGAGGCCCTTTACAAAATTGCTAATTACCTGGCCGTTTAATGAGGTCACGCCGCCCTAAAGGCACGGGGCACTGTTAATTACAATTTTAATTTGGCCGTATAATGGTAGGTGAATTTATTTCGCGCGTGAATATATATAGAATTCATTCAACGAGATCTGATAGCGACTTTATTATATTATTATTATAGCGAATTTAATAAAATAAACCTACATTATATATATATATATATATATATATATATATATAAGGTTTAGGTAAATTATATATAACAAAAAAATTAATAAACTGTGATAGCCCAGCGGTGAGACCGTGCGACTCTCTAGAGACGATAACGAGTTCAAACCCCTGGTAGGCACCAATGAGTTTTTATATTAAAAACTTATGTGTCTAATTTATAATTGTAATTTATCACATGCTTTTCGAAGGAAAACATCGTGAGGAAACCTGCATATCTCTGGAGAATTCAAGGGACATGTGTTACCTACCAATCCGCATTGGAGCAGCGTGGTAGATCTTAGCTCCAATCCTTCTCTCCAAAAAACGGAGAGAGGTCTATTCCCAGCAGTGGGATATTAACAGGGTGTTACTTTACTCTTTTTTTTAGGTTAATTAGCACTATGGCGATAAGCCCGCTTTGCAATATCTCATATCTATGTATCTTTTTTTTAGTGTAATAAGAATAAAAGAATAAATATGGTTATTGAACATGATGTAATCATTTAACTACACTATATTCAACATATGTTTAAGTTCCATTACACTGCGATTAAAAATGGGCCTGGGTGGAACTAGTTATCGTTTAATTAGTAATATATCACGTACTGAGGTGAAGGAAAACATCGTTAGTAAACTAGCTTATAGGTAGGAGTTAATTGAAACGTGTGTTATTATCTAACAGCTTAATTTTAGGTCTCGATCATGGAATTCAGCTTTTAAGCGTCTAATGTTAATAACTTCAAACGACAGTGAACCGATTGAATATGCCGTGTGGTATGCGGCTGATTAGAATAGACCACCCTCATTTCTTACCACAGTGTCGTAAAAGGCGACTAAGGTAAGTCGACCCGCCGTGTGGTGTCCGGCTGAGTAGAATAGACCACCCTCATTTCTTAACGAGGTGTCGTAAAAAGTGACTAAGGTAAGTTGACCCACCGTGTGGTATCCGGTTGAGAAAAACTGACCACCATTTTTCTTACCGAGGGGTCGTAAAATACGACTAAGGTAAGTTGACGTCAGGCAGGCGGCCGGTCGTAAAATATATAGCAAAATCATGTGACAACATGTTTGTGACATGTTGTGCCGACCCCGCTTAGAGTGGGATAAGGGCAGGAGGACGTTGAACCGATTGAATATGTCAGCCGCAATCACAGTCGTCATCAAAGTAGAGTATCTGAATACTGGTATTACATAAATAAATTGAGTGTACTCGCAAGCTTAATTATTTTAGAGATAAAAGTGGTTCTATAACCTAAATCAATAGTAATTCAGGTTATAACTACTTTATCGCAATGCAAAAACCTATTGAGATGTTGTATACGAGTATGATTTTTTTTTACTTTGACTGGCCCGTTGGCGCTGTGGGTAGTGACTCTGCCTTCAGTTCCGCGGGTCGCGGGTTCGATTCCCGCCGAGGGCCAACATTTTCTATAAACAAATTGTTGGTTCATCGAGCCTGGGTGTGTATTTGTATTTAAGTATGTATTTAAACTTATATATGTATATAGTATATCTACCAGTTGTCCGTCACTCATAACACAGGTATTAAGTTACTTACTTTGGGGATGACCGTGTGTGTAAATATTCCATATATTTATTATTATTATAATCTTTTATTTCTCTTAAAACTAACTTTTTACATTTTTAAATATTTCTAAATAATTAAAAAAAAAAAAAAAAAAACATTTAAAAATATAAAAAATCGTCGACCGCCGGAAGCGGGGTAATACCCAAGCTACCGGTGGCTAGGGCTCCAGAGTGAGGAATTTCCTCACGATGCGTGCCGTTTCGAGTAATACCGCCTTCTGTATCCGACTCTTGATCCAACCATTAAGCGAAAGTCTCTGAAGATGTTGATCGAGGCTTTTCGCAATCAGACCGTTAACCGAAACAACAATAGGAACAATTATTGTTGAGTCAACATTCCACATGGCGGTTATCTCGTAAGAAAGGTCTAAATATTTTGTTAATTTTTCTTTTTCCGCCTTTATGAGATTATCGTCATGTGGAATGGTGACATCAACAATAATTGCACGGCGCGCTAACCGGTCTAGTAACACTATATCAGGTTTATTGGCAGCAATAAACCTGTCAGTGATAATAGACCGATCCCAGTAGAGCAAAGCACGGCTATTTTCCAGAACTGACGCAGGTTCATACCTGTAGTATGGTACCTCCTCATCCACCAGAGCATATTGAAGAGCAATTTGTTGATGTATTATCCTGGCTACTTGGTTATGTCTGTGCAAATATTCACCATTAGCAAGATGAGAACAACCGGAAATAATATGTCTTAGGGACTCCCCAGGACGATGACACGCTCGACATACGTCTACAGTGCCATCTTTCATAATGTATTTCCGGTAGTTCTTCGTCTTGATAACTTCGTCCATAATTGCACAAACAAAACCTTCAGTTTCTCCAAAGAGATCGCCAAATTGTAGCCAGGATATAGAAGCAGTCTGGTCTATTTCTTGCCCCATTAAAGCTTTATAAAATCTACCATGCAACTCCTTGCTCTTCCATATGTTGATGCGATCAGAAATACCCACTACCAAAGGTTTGCGCCAGTTCTGTTTGCCTAAGGCAAGCGGAGTAAAGCCCTTATCAACTGCGACAACATCCTTATGCACATCACTGTCCATCTTGAGGAAATGATCTCTGAGGTTGTACACCTCACGGTTATGAAGGTTCTTGGCGTTTAAAAATCCACGTCCCCCACACTTCCGTGGGATGTACAACCTCATAACAGATGAACGTGGGTGATGCATACGGTATGTTGTCAGCAGTTTTCGGACGTCTCGATCCAAGGAGTCCAGTTCAGTTTGAGTCCACCTTAAAATGCCGAAAGTATAGATGAGGATAGGCATAACCCAACCATTAAAAGCTCGAACCTTGTTACCACCCGACAAAAGACTGTTAAGTACCTTTTTCAAGCGATAAAAGAATCGTTCTTTTACTGTTTGTTTCATGCTTTTATCCTCAATACCTAATGCTTCAGACATTCCAAGGTACTTGTAAGTTTCACCTTCACATAGAGTTTTGAGAGTCAAAGCATCTGATATGGCTGTTCGTTCAGAGCTTATAACCCTACCTCGCTCTATATGTATGACTGCACACTTGTCAACACCAAATTCCATACCTATGTCGCTACTGAAGCTCTGAGTGATCTTTAGTAGCCGCACAAGATCAGGACGTTTTGATGCATACAACTTTAAGTCATCCATATATAGCAAGTGGGATATAACCTCACCCCCTCTGCGAAGGCGGAAACCTAGCCCCGAGTCCTTCAGTAGATCACTGAGTGGATTTAGGGCTAAGCAAAACCACAAAGGACTCAAACTATCTCCTTGAAAAATACCCCGCTTAATCCTTATCGGTTCAGCTAGTTCAGAAAAATCCGTATCTCCTGGTTGACAAAGAATTGTCATCCACTGTCCCATACATGTATCAAGAAAAGAGTATAGAGTTATATCGACCTTATACAGCTCCATAATCTTCTTGAGCCACGTATGAGGCACTGAATCATAAGCCTTTTTATAGTCAATCCAAGCAGATACAAGATTTTTTCTATTTCGCCTAACCTGTTGGCATATAGCCATGTCAATGAGGAGGAGCTCTTTCGTACCGCGAGACCCAGTCCTACATCCATTCTGAACTGGGGCCAAAATATTGTTAGCATCAATATGCTGAATAATTTTTGAAGTCAGAATAGATGTAAGAAGCTTATAGATGGTTGGTAAGCAAGTAATCGGGCGGTAGTTTTTTGGGTCCGCAGTATCACCGGATTTGTGTAATAGAAAGGTGACACCAGTTGTCATAAATGTCGGTAGTGATCTGGAATCGAGAGCATCTTGAAATTGTCTTGCCAAAAGAGAATGTGCACTACGGAACCACTTTAACCAAAAATTGTGCAATCCGTCCGGGCCTGGGGATTTCCAATTCGAAGCTGACCGGATTGCACACTTCACATTATCTGTGCTAATACTAACTGGTAGCATTTCTTTAATAGATGCACATTTCTCCCTGACAAGATTTATCCAATGTCCCTCACTGTGACTGATGGAAGTCGACCAGATGCTATGCCAAAAATTTGACATCTCATCTGCAGTAGGCTTTCCACCAATCTCACAAATTCCAGATTGCTCCCACTTTCTATACACCTTCCGTTGATCACTTTGAAACATGCGATTTTGTCTGAATCTATCCACACGCACTCTATAGCGCCGAATGCGTTTTGCCCATGCATAGATTTTCTGCTTCAGAAAGTCTATACGCTCTGTGACCAAGGTTGGATAGTCAGATTGTTTAGCATTTGTTCCAGCAAATGCCTTGTTTACAAAGCGCATTACTCTGGGTCGACTATTACCCGCTCTGAAGCAGATTAGCTTGGCAATAAGGGTTCTACTCAAAGAGATGCGCTCTTCAATTCTAGCCTGCCAAGCCGGTACGACATTGGCTCTAACTGGAGGTCTATTATATTCTGCAAACTTAACAGAAGCCATACGACACGCCGCCATTATTATTATATTTATTATGATGCTCCCCTCTTTAATTTGGGTTTAATTATTTCTAAAATATGTATCATAAAACCTCATATACATCACTAACAGATAAAACCTTTGAAACCGGCCTATATTTAATTGCTAACGTTTATTGAAGATAAAGACGATTAAACCGAAACAAATTTGATACGGGTACTAATAACTAATAGTCATAACTTTCGTCATCATAATTCAAATATTATGAGACTTTAAAAAATATTAAAAATATATAAAAAAAATAATGACTACAACACTAGAATTCTACCGTTATGTCACGTCATCTAATTTTTATATAAACTAAATCATACGGTACCATAGAATGTCAGCTTTGTTCTCACCTGAAAAAAAAAACCAAAATTATTCAATAGTGTCATTTAAGTAAGTCATCTAAGTTAAGAAACCATTTAAATACTATCATATAAAAGTTTGTCTATAATTGAAATAGTAATACTGCTCATTAGATAAGTAGGGCTAAATGGCTAAATGGCTATAAATAATTTATAGAATTAGGCGTTACTTTGCGGGGATCTATCATCATACCCGATACATGCAAGATTCGTAAAAACACATGCACAAACCTCCACCACTTCCACCACAATACACAAGCACTACACAGGTTCACTATCACAAACTCAACAATCGTTTCGCCCCGCAACCGAAGCATCATCAGGAGATAGACTCCACGACAAAATCGCAAATCGAAAATCTTTCCAATCTATCGGGTATAAAAATACGGATAGTCCACTATACATCTAACACTATATATATTTTCTATTTACTGTATCGCGGATTATAGCAAAATAATTTTATTATTACTTTTGTAAAATATATATACGTAAATAAAAAATTATATTATCATATCATATCATCTTATCATACCCGCATATAAAAGACCTGTTACGACATAAAATAATTTTTTTAAATCAACATCATAACATCGCATGACTTGAGACTTGTGCGATAAACCTACCTAGTTTCATGCAGTGAAGAGATTCTACCAATTTTTACGAATTTCTTCTTATGGGATATATGTTTGGTTCAAGTTATATTCAAGAATTCAAACCACGCCTACATTCTACACGATTAGGGGTGAGAAAGTTTACTCGAGTCTCGTTGATGTCACTGCCTGCTCCTCAGATATGCTCGACCTCGTAGAAGGATGGAAGGTGGACGTAGGTCTTACCAGTTCCGACCACAATGCGATTTGTTTCAATTTGAAACTACAACGAACCAGCGGTATTAAAATAGAAAGAAGCACGCGCAAATATAATACAAGGAAAGCCAATTGGGTCGACTTTAGTAATAAAATCGTACAATTGACTCATGAAAATCAAATAAATAGTAAGGAGATTGAGAAAATAGATAACCAAGACAGTTTAGATAAAGTCATACATATATACTCTAAAATCATTAGTGAAGCATGTGATAACTCCATACCTGTTAAAAAATCGAGTGAAACAACAAAAATACCTTGGTGGAATGCGGAACTGGCCAGACTAAAGCAGGCGGTGACGACAATGAAAAGGCGAATAAGATGTGCCGCTCCTATCCGTAAAGCAAAGGTAGTGAAGGAATATCTACTGGCGAAGGAGAGCTACGAGAGCGAAGCCAAAAGAGCCCAGATCGCGAGTTGGAAGAGCTTCTGCGAGAAGCAGGATAAGGAAGGGATGTGGGACGGGGTCTATAGGGTTATACGAATGACTAACAAAAGACAGGAGGACTTACCTTTGACCAAGGACGGTGTCACGTACAGCCCTGTGGACTCCGCCAGACTCCTCGCAGAGGTATTCTACCCGGACGATCGGGTAGATGGAGAAGATGCCAGCCATCGGCGAACTCGGGAAACTGCATCTGCGGTGAACTACCGGAAGGAAGGAGAAATCCTGGACCCTCCCTTTACATTGGACGAGTTGGAGATGGTGTCCAAGTCGTTCAATCCCAAGAAGGCACCAGGAGCCGACGGTTTCACCTCTGACATTTGTCAGAATGCTATAGCCCAAAACCCAGTGGTCTTTTTATCTATCGCCAACAAATGCTTGGAGATGGGCCATTTTCCGGGGATCTGGAAGACAGCTACTGTGGTCATCCTTCGCAAGCAGGGGAAGGATGACTACACTAGCCCAAAATCCTACCGCCCAATAGGCCTTCTCCCCGTACTGGGGAAAATCTTGGAGAAGTTAGCCATAAACCGGATCAAGTGGCATATTTTGCCAAGGCTTAGCACTCGCCAATACGGATTCATGCCACAAAAAGGCACCGAAGACGCCCTCTATGACCTGATGCAACACATAAACGACGGACTTAAAGCCAAAAAAGTCGTAGTTGTTGTCTCATTGGACATAGAGGGCGCTTTCGACAGCGCATGGTGGCCAATGATTAGAGTCCGTTTGGCTGAGGGAGAGTGCCCTGTAAATTTGAGAAGGTTGATGGACAGCTATCTCCGGGACCGAGAGGTCCGAGTTAGATACGCGGGTGCGGAGTACCCCCGGAAAACAGAGAAGGGGTGCGTTCAGGGCTCGATAGGGGGTCCAATACTATGGAACCTCCTGCTCGACCCTCTCCTGAAAGCACTGCAGAAAAGGGGAGATTACTGCCAGGCGTTTGCAGACGACATCGTTTTAGTTTTTCAGGGAGACACTGGCCTGGAAATCTCCGGACGTGCAAACTCCACTCTCGCGTATGTTCAGAGCTGGGGTGTCCAAAACAAACTCAAATTTGCGCCACAAAAAACTAGCGCAATGGTTATTACCAGGAAATTAAAATACGACAACCCAGTTCTGAGGATGAGCGGGGTGGATATCTGCATTTCCGGGGCTATAAAGCTACTAGGGCTCACAATCGATAGCAAGCTTACATTCAATAAACATCTCGACAACACGTGCAAAAAGGTATACGGCATATATAAGCAGCTATCGAAGGCGGCCAGGGTAAGCTGGGGTCTCCACCCACAAGTTGTTAGAACGATGTACAATGCAGTAATCGAACCCATCATTTTGTACGCCGCATGCGTATGGGCACCAGCAGCCAAGAAACTCGGTGCGAAAAAGAGACTGAATGGTCTTCAACGGGCCTTCGCACAAAAAATAATAAAGTCTTACCGTACCGTCTCGCTCAACTCCGCGCTGGCGCTGGCCGGGATACTCCCTCTGGACCTCAGAATACGTGAGGTTGCCTCGCTTTACGAGGCAAAGAGAGGGATACCTCTGCCAGTGATGTGCGGAAGAGAGGTAGAGACCAGAATAAGGCCATCCAAGATTCCGCATCCAGCAACGCACAGGAAAATCACGCACATGAACCTTACTAACCAGGAACAAATCAATAGCCATACACAGGCGGTGCGAGTCTATACCGACGGTAGCAAAATTGAGGGAAAGGTCGGTGCAGCCATGTCTGTCTGGACAGGTACTGCAGAGACCCTTGCACGTAAATACAGGTTGGACTCGCACTGCTTTGTGTACCAGGCCGAGCTCTTGGCATTGTGTCGTGCTACTACATTGGCAGCTATAAGTAGGGAAAAGGCATACGCGATCTTCAGTGACTCTAGGGCGGCGCTGGAATCCGTGACGGGCGGTCGTTCCCTTCATCCCCTGGTCTATACGATTCGGGACAATATGAATATTTGTCGGGCCCAAAACAAAGAAGTGACCGTGTTTTGGGTCAAAGCTCACGTAGGGATAGAGGGGAACGAGCGCGCGGACGAGTTAGCTAAAGAAGCCGCCTTGGGCCTAAAACGAAGATGCGATTACGATCGATGTCCTGTCTCATTCGTTAAGAGACATCTCCGTTCGATGTCTCTTGACGAATGGAACAGGAGGTACACAACAGGAGAGACCGCGTCGGTCACTAAAAAATTTTTCCCTGACGTTTTCGTCGCCCATAGCACTATGAGGAAACTAGATATTGAACCGCACTTGACCCAGATCTTGACGGGGCACGGCGGGTTCTCTGAGTATCTGCATAGGTTCAGATGCAAAGGGGACCCGTCGTGCGCCTGCAAGCCTGGTGTCCCGGAAACCGTTATTCATTTAATAGTCGACTGCCCAATTTTTGGTGCAGCACGGAGCGATTTCGAAGTGGAACATTCAGTCGATATTAATATAGAAAACTTAAAAACACTTATAAGTAACATTAAACTTAGCAAAAAATTTATCGCATATTGCATTAATATAATAAAAATAGTATTAAAAAAGAATAGAAGTTAAAAGGATTTTTACACATATATAGTTGTACTTATATATTAGGTAAAAAACCATAAAAGAATGTTGTAAACGAATAAATAGAATGTAAAGTATTAATAAAATATAAGATAAGATAATAATTAAATATAAAATAAGAATAAAAAGTGAAGTGTCTTTAATAAGTAGCATATGACTCTGTCCTTTATAATAAACATTAATAACCTGTTTGTATGTAAAAATAAATTATAAGCAAAATTAGTAAGTAAGAAAGAAATGTAATAAATAATCACACTACTGTTAGGATAAGAAACCTTTACGTTAAGATAATATGTAAACAAGAAACATGTAAGATAACTCTGTAGACTAATCTAAAAGTTATGTAACTAATTATTAGACATAACAATAAAATAAAGTCTCTGACTCCCATATCAGAGGGACTAGAAAAAAAAAAAAAAAAAAAGAATTCAAATAAATTCATTGTTATAAAATGTTACATAAAATGTTAATAGACGTTCGGAACTTTAGAATGGCGTGAAAATATAATAGATAATATATTTCAAAAGAATAATGTTATTATTATATAATTTGAGAACGATATTTACACAGATTAACATATAAAACATTGTAATACATCTATTCAAATGTCAAGATTATTTTAATTTTTCGCATTCTTATTCATAAATTATGGAAAGTTTGTGAATAATAATTCTAAACATTTAAATTTATTACCCATGGACATTTATCGTCGAAAAAGTATCGATTCACCATGGTTATCATATAAAGCAATATTTATTGTCACGTGGCGAAATCGGAACACAACCAAAAAAATTTTAAATGTATTTATAACATTGTTGATTATGAAATATTACTAAACCATAAATTATTATAGCGAGCGGTCTTCATAACAAAAAACAATCAAAAAGTCTGTTTGTTCAAAAATATTTGCTCGCGTAATTGAATACTTATGAATTTAGACTATGAAGTTTTCTCATAAACTTATACTAGAATAGTTTTTTTTGCTATAAAATAATTTTATAGCAATAAAACTATGTTGACAGCGCGAATGAACCATATATCATTATTTTTTTATATATCATTAGAAAACAATAATTGCTATAAAATAAGTCAGACAAGCCAGATGTGTGACGCATATAGACAACAAAGTATAGTACCCGGCATTAAATAATGCACATCGATGTTTAGAACGAAACAGCCGGTGTCACTGTCACTCAGTTAGTATGTGACGTTTCACACGGGTTCGTCGTCGATAGAGACAATGCTCTATGAAGCAGAATCTAGCCGATTTCTCTCTCTAAGCCTCGATGTGCATTATTTATTGCCGCGTACTAAAACACTAGTTAAAGCTTTACATTTAAGTCGTAATATAGGAATAACGTGGCAGAATAAAAATTAAATGTAAGAAATTTTCTTTTACATAAGGAAGCGAAGCCGTTAATACAAATTGAAATGAATAGAGCAAAGTTACGGGTAAATATAACGATAACAACACGAGTATGCACATGTGTGGTGTTGTTAAATATAAACTGATCGTGACTCGTCAGTGGGTCAAGATGTTAATAACTGATAATGATTTGCTCACTAAGCACGAACATAAAATCTCCTAAGAACGAGAAGATCAAGAGATTAAACAAGTAAGTATCTACTTCGCTTTGATGTATACAAACTTTAAACGCTCCGAGTGCTTATTCTATTCAAGGAGTTCAAACATCATTTCTCTATCGTAAACATCGGCACTCGGGCATAAAGCAAATGTTATCTGAAAAAGATAAGTTTAAAGATTTCGTTGTCGGAGCCAGAGTCAAATCATAGGTTAGGAATTTTGGCGCCAAACATTGGTCTTAATGCTTAGTGAAAGCGAGCCCGAGGGCACTACGGATTGGTGTCAATGTTTGTCAGAAAAATTCTATGATCAGAGCGTGAAGATATAACGTAAAAAATGGCTTGATTTGTCATCATTAATTTCGTTCTTTTTCAGTCACGGTGGTCGGATGTCGAAAAATGAAATTATTTTTTAGATACACAACATTGCATGAATAAAATGAGCTGCCAGCAAAAGAAAAAAGAATAAAAACGAAAAAGAGTTTTATGCACGTAAGATTAAATTAAAGAACAACAAATATTAAAAATATATAAATTTGCGAAGAACTTAGGATTAGCTGTCGTATTAACTAGTACATACTCATAATAAGGAATAAAAAGACTAATATTTCTTTTCCTCTCTTGTCATCTTACGTTTATTAAACGAAGTAGTTCACGATGAACAAACCAAGAAACCATATTTTGATGGAAAAAAGGGAAGCTCGGAAAATCTTTCTTCCGAGCGGAAACGGAACCGTAAGTTCTTAAGATAAACTTATATAAGACAAACTTATATTAACTGTAGAATTTCTCGACTGAACATTTAATAATGGAAGAAAACGAAACTTTTGTATTTTTAGATTCCTTTTAAAAGTATTGCTTATAAAATTGATATATAAGAATGGTATGGACATGAGGGATGAAAATCATGTAAACAAACGAGAGTTAAATATGAATGTGGATGAATATGTGACTAGAGGCATGGGCGGCTGCAAGGTGTGCAATGCACACGGGCGCTTCTTGAGACAGCTAAGAGCATCGTCCTGAACCATCATGGTACAAGAATGATATGACAGAAACGGCCAGCCAGCTCGATGAAAGCATCCCTTCAGGCCTAGCCAGGCCTAGAGGGACGTCTAAAAAGAATGGTTGTATTGTGTGAAATATGACCTATATATGCATATAAAGGAGTAGCGTCAGAGTTGACGAGTGATAGGAGAGAATTGAGGAGAAAACATGTTCTGCCGACTCCACTTAAAATCGTATAAGGGCGGAAAGAAGAGGAAGCGGAAGAAAGAAGAGGAATTTATGTTATATTAAATATAACAAGGGCTCTTACTATTTCAATACAGGGAAATGAGCTCGTATAAGCTTTAATTAAGGAGAAAGAAGCATAATGAATAGGGTAACTTAGAACTATCACTCTCGCACTCCATTGGCAAGTTATAATAGTCCAGGTAATCTCTAGATACATTTAAGTAATCTTGTATTTCTTCATAGTAAAGCGCGTGTTGAAATTTACTGCCAAAAACAAAGTATAGTATTTAATAAAGATTTATAGTAACAATTAAAATTTGGACGTTCTCTTTGTCAATGTCTTGTCGTGTATAGAGTAAGGTCAGTACTATTGTGCTCATAGAGATAATAAATCGACAGACATCTGCTTTGCGCGTGAGTATTATTGTAAGCTAGATTTATTCCAACGAAGGGTGCCATTATTCTGTGAAATAACGTTGCGAAGTCTTGGATCCTATCTATAGGATGATATCTCTATTGTTGCTATTTATACTTCTTATAAATATTATTTGGTATATTTTAGACTTATTTGATTTTCAAACTCTTAACACCTTAAAAGTAATGAAAATAATATTTTGCTATAATCCGCGCTAAAGCAAATAGAAAGTATATGTAATGCTAAATATTGAATTCGTATCACCGACCACAAATAACATAACGATACCCAAGCACTGTACACATTCACTATCACAATCTCAACAATTGTTTCGCCCCGTAACGGAAGCATCGTAAGGAGATAGACTCTACGAAAAAATCTTAACATACACACACACTTACGTTATTTGATACAGCTGAAAATAACATTATCGTTAATTTGACATTTAAAAAATGTTAAAGGTGTAGGCAATGTATTCAGCACATTGTGAGTCAGACCGGGGCTAGCCGTTCCTTACTTCTAACGGAATACATATAATCACCTTGTCATTATTATCTATTCATTGTCCGTTGAAATATCTAAGAAGTGCAATGAGAATCTAAGGATTAAGGTAACATTTCAAAAATACCATTAAATAAAGCACAAAGCTCAGCGATTTGTCCATGGCAGATTCTAATCTAAGATAAATGTATCATTGTATGCCGGAGACGATTTAGAAGCACTAGGGAGTCTGTTTGACGAACGAAACACCCATTTCGACACTCCTTAAGAGTATAGACATAAAGAACATATTGCTGTAGCATAGATTCACATTGTGGATACCCGTATTTGCAATAGATCGATAAAGGTTCTGGAATTATCGAAAGATTAATAAAATACTTTCAGTGCTTCAAGTTACTATAGAAAATATAAACAGAAATTGATTCTAAGTGATACAGTCTGTCGACAAACTGAATTCTACTAATATTATGAAGGTGAAAGTTTGTGAGTGTGTTTGTTTGTGCCACTAAAACTCTCAAACGGTTTAAGTATGAAGAAATTGATAATAAAAAGCACTTGACGATGTTCAATAATGTAAGTTTTTCTTAGTTCGTAAAACGAAACTAGACGGCGCTGTTCCAATTTGTCTCAGGCTATTGTAAAGGCTATATATAGAGTTGACATCGTAAATGTATAATACAAATAATAAAAAGTGTCGAATTCAGTTCCACGTACCAGTACGGTGGTACTCAAGTCCAAGGTACATACGGTGGTTTTAATTATAATTTATACCCCTATAGTAACCTCCCAATTCAATGGTTTAATCCCCACAGACGATTAACATACTCATGGTATCTCTGATACTTTAATACTTATTTATTATATTTTTATATTTGCCATTCTCATTATGACTTTTATACAATTCAACATTTATTATATGAATAAGCTGTGATAGCCCAGCGGTGAGACCGTGCGACTCTTTCGAGGGGAACACGAGTTCGAACCCGGGCAGGCACCAATGAGTTTTTCTATTAAAACTTATGTGTCTAATTGATAATTACAATTTATCACACGTTTTTCGGTGAAGGAAAACATCGTGAGGAAACCTGCATATCTCCAGAGAATTCTGGAGATATGTGTAACCTACCAATCTGCATTGGAGCAGCGTGGTGTAGGTCTTAGCTCCAACCCGTCTCTCCAGAAACGGAGACAGGAGGCCTATTCTCAGCGGGATAGTAACAGGCCGCTACTTTTTTTACTATATGCATAAAATATACAAAATGACAATATTTAACAAAATTATGATGATGATAAATAAAATACTGAAGGAGTACGTTCGAGATTTTGCCCACAGGTACCTACAGGTAGGTCTTAAAATACGTCACATCTTATGTATTATATGGAATAAAATTTAACCAATATTAGTCATATATGACTAACCCAATTAGTATAATATAATGCTATTAATACCATACAGGGTTGTATTTAGAGCTAAATAAATCAACCTTATTTGGTAGCTGCAAAGATTAAAATCAAATTCAATTTTATAAATTTTAAATCGTATGTTATTCCGTTGTGGCCAATACATTCTGCTTTATACATAGACGCTGAACTGAAATATTCTAAGCACTCGAACGTTTTAATGATTTACAAATACGGAGTAATTTAGAGTGAGCAGGTTTCTGTGCACGTGGGAGTCTCGGGGTTGGATTTATGTATCCAATGGATATATCTATGGCACGTAACATTATCTGCGCGAGCGTCAAGAATGTGTCCGTAGTGAAATGAATCGATCTCTTGCACGCGGACCGTGACCCGAACGAAACAGGTAGGGAATAAGACCGTAAGACATTCAGATCTTATTGAAACCGGCAGGCACCAACGCCTATTTATGTTCGAACTGATCTAATTCATTACTGTAATTTATTTTACCTATACTTATTATAAAACAAAGTCCCAAAAAGCTGTCTGTCTGTCTGTAATCGATTTTCTCAAAATCTACTGAACGGATCTTTGTACGGTTTTCACCAAAAGATTGTGCAATACTTCCGAATGGTTTAGGTAAATAGTATATATCGGTATTACGTAAATTGTGTTAAAGAGATCGCACAATTGTTAAAAAACTTGCTGGCTGGGAGCTGCGTGCGCTGCGTAAACCAGCAGAGATAGGCTAAAGTAATGTACTAGAGAATTATAGATCTATAAAACTACTACAAAAAAGTCCGCGATAGCATGTCTCTTATGGTTACCTCACAATAACTGCTTTTATGTTCAAAACTTGAATTCTAGAAAAAAATTGTGACACGCAGATTTTCACGCGAGCGAAGCCGCTGACACAGCTAGTAGTATATAATTCTGGAGATATGTGCAACCTACCTGTCCGCATTGGAGCAACGTGGTGAGTCTTAGCTCCAACCCTTCTCTTTCAAAAGAGATGAGACCTCTGCTGCTACTATGACTCGGACCATATCATAAAGAGAAATGTATAATCACAATCAGATCAAATTTTAAAGTGAAATGTCTGTAAAATCACATTTAGACCATATCACAAAGCGCACTAAATTTCATCGATATTTCTTCACTAGTTTAGCTGTGATAGTCTGACAGACAGACTTTCGCATTTATAATAGGTATTGGTATCGATTATATTGATATGCATTTTAGTGGATTTGTACGATATGATAATATATTTATTGTATTTTACAATATAATTATAGATTTTGCAAAGTAAGGTTTATTACACTTCTGGTCAAATGTTTTATCTCCTATACGAGATAAGCTTAAGTTTTATGAAGCTTAGGTTATGCTTCTGCAAAGGAGGTTATTTCATTACACAAATATAAATATATTTGCCTTCTAAATAAACCGTATAATTAATGGAGAATATCAATAAGACATAAGTCTTTTAAGATGTAAAAGATAGACTTTACACAACGTAAACCGTTGGTGTGTTTCATGTGATATAAACAAAATGTCATCACGGCTTGTCTCTGTTTGTGTAAACGGTCAATTTTGTTTGATTACATTGGTAAACGACTAGTATATACATTTGCTAATATAGCAGAACTTACCTTAATAAGTCATGATCGTGGAGCTATATTTTGACAAAATAGAGTCTTCTATTATATACACGTATATTTTATTATATATATAGTATCTTCATAACGCAAAAGTAAAACAAATACAACCCAAACGTTACTAAAAAATGCTCATGAAAACACATTCGTATAAATCATGTGCACTTTTAAATTAGTCAGCCATAAAATCTAATTAAAATCACTGAAAGGCGGTATAATGTTTAAATATATGTTCGATCTTTCTACAAAATATGTTGATTATGATTAAAACCTTTAGCTGTTGAATAACTAAAACTCGTAGATTAAGTCATTGAAATGTCGATTTCATCATAATTCATTTATAGTTCAATTAAGTTACTTTCGTGTCTTTCAAGTAATAAAATTACATTCAAAATGAATATACATTTAGAACTGGCAAAGAGCTCGTATATCATTCTACGTATTAATCGAATTACTAGCAGAAACAAGTTGCGATGCTAATAACATTATGTTGTCAAAATAAACACATGACTTTATAAATTACTTTTACAAACGTACGCCATATTTCAATATGGCCGCGTTTCGCGCTTGTTAGCGCGCGCATTTTTCAAAGATGGCGGACGTTACCTATTGGGCTCTTGGCGCCGACCCACTCAATAAACGATATAGCCCCGATTTATGGCTGCCCTTCAATTACGTTACATGTTACAAGCTTAATCGATACATCGCTTAATTGTAACGTGAATCATGAAACTATTATTTTGATAGTTTACCAACTTTAGGTAGAACGTACGAGGTATCAAAAGATTAATTTTGTCTATAGTATTCTCAAAATAATATTGTACACGCATCTTACATTCAATACATACCTTAATTTTCCGGTTACTAATATGTCCTTATATGTTTTGAACAAAATATGGGGGTTGTGTTATAAGTCTTATGGAATATTGCTGTGGGGTAAATGCGCGGAAAGTGAAAAAATTTTCGTATTACAAAAAAGAGCCATACGTGGCATCTACAATTTAAGTCCGCGTGATTCCCTGCGAGAGAAGTTTAAGGAAACAGGTATTCTAACATTTGCTTCACAGTATATTTTAAATAACGTAATTTTTGTACATAAAAATATAAAGAATTATAAAACGATAGGTGATGTATATAATAGACAAAGTAGGAACCGACATGAGCTTGCGACTCCTGCTTTGCGCCTAGCAAAAGTACGTAAATCGTTTGTGGGTTTGGGTATAAGGTCATGCCATTACAGCAGTTTAAAAACACTGTTAAAAAGAGGCTGATACAGAAAGCCTACTATACTGTTGAAGATTACTTAGATGATAAGGATGTGTGGATATAGGTGCACTTCTACCCTGTACAAGACAGTAATAAATAAATGTAACTAGTTCTAAGATTTATATTTTAAAAAGAGCACCCGCCGAGTTTCTTGCTGGCTCTTCTCTGCAGGAATAGCTTTCCGAACCAGCAGTAAAGTTGACGATTCAAAAGCACTTGTTTACAAGTTTACTTGAATAAAGAATATTTTTATTTGATTTGATTTGATTTAAGGATGTTATGAGACTTAGAACAAAATCCTGGGCTGTCTATAGATTACCATATGCATATTTTCTAAAAAAATAGTCTTACAATATTAATGAATTTAAGCAATTTGTTTTTGTCCTATTTTTAATTATCTAGGAGAGGCAAAAAAACGTGCAAAATTATAACTAAAATAGTCTCGAATCTGCCATGGTTTATTTTGCAAATTAAATAAATTAAGGTTGAAATGATAATTATGGTATATAACAGACAAACTAAGAACGTTAACACGCTACTGCTAAAGTAAGGTATCGACCTGTTCCAATCCCACAGCTGGGAATACACTTCCTCTCCCCGTTTCTGGAGAGAAGGGTTGGAGCTAAGAACTACTACGCTGCTCCAATGCGGATTGGTAGGTTACACATATCTCCAGAATTCTCTAGAGATATGCAGGTTTTCTCACGATGTTTTCCTTCACCGAAAAGCGTGTGATAAATTGCAATTATGAATAAGACACATGAGTTTTAATAGAAAAACTCATTGGTGCCTGCCCGGGTTTGAGCTCGTGTTCCCCTCGAAAGAGTCGCACGGTCTCACCGCTAGGCTATCACATGCTACTGCTGATGAATATTAAATTTTTTGATATTATGTAATAGTTTGAAATAACGACGCGTAAATGCAAAGAAAGATTTCAACGAAATAGATTGCCGCTCGTGCGACAGTTCGCGTAGGTGTAGAAGCAGATATAGATAAAGTGTCTTGTAAAGCACCAATTTCATTAAGTACACACATAATATTGCGTTTACATTAAAGTAATACACTCACGATTTGTAATTTCAGTGATAAGGATAAATTTCAATATTTAAATTATTAATGATTAGATTTTATTGAAGAACGCGTTGAGCAACGCCGGAGAATAAAAGTATATATAAAATGATTTTTTGAATGACAGGAAAGTTTTGAAGCAAACAAAGTTGCTCCTTGTAAGTTTAAACAACATAAAGTTTAAATGTGCCACAAGGAGAAAAACATCATACGGATAAAAGACAAGGTCTAATGATAATAATGACTGGCTTCTTTAATATTAACTTTTTAATATCAAACAGTTGTAGTGCCAACTGAATAACAAAAATATATCCCCATAAATTCATAATATCCAATTATTGTCTAACTGTATTATAATAATTTAAGATACAAATCATAGTATATAGGAATTACTCTACGGGAGTGAAGTTGCTTATAATGTAAAACATTGTCAATTAATTTGGTTGACACAATATCTCAATCAGGTGTTACATTTCCTCCCACGTGTTGAAACGAAGACCTTTGTGCCCAATGCCCCGATGACATTTTCTTCTAGTTGACCCTTTTAATTTACTAATTGAATGGCGCGACGCCCCTCTCCGCCTCAACAATACTGCGTCCTACTAATTAGTGATCGTACACATCCCGTATATGTACTGTAAGAACTTTGACTTCCTTAACTAATTTGAACTAAAGCCCTCCATTAAGTTCTTACTAAATTAAAGCCTATTAAAGCTTAGTAACTATAAGTTGTTTAACTAAATTTCCTACATAATCTTTGGAACAAAAGATCGATACTTGAAACATCCAACTTACACACATAACTATTCTATATCCTAAAATTTATAGAATTAGGCGTTACTTTGCGGAGATCCATAATACAAAAGTAATAATAAAATTATTTTGCTATAATCGGAAAAAACGGATAGTGGACTATCCGTTTTTTCATTCCCGTTACATGCAGGATTCGTAAAAAACACATTCACAAACCTCGACCACTGCCACCGCAATACACAAGCACTACACACGCTCAATATCACAAACTCAACAATCGTTTCGCCCCGCAATCGAAGCATCATCAGGACTCCACGACAAAATCGCAAAGCCATGACGTGCCGTTGTCGTGGAGTCTATCTCCTGATGATGCTTAGGTTGCGGGGCTATACTAATGATATAAATACGAAAGTGTATTTCGCAAACTTAGTATTAAAGTGACCTAATTAAAAAAAGTTGTTTTGTGGCAAAATCAATAAACGTAAATAATTAGCATATCGCCTACAAAACTCGTGAGTGTTAAACAGATCCATAAATTGGAAGAGCAAGTTTTTTTAATAGTTCCTAACGTGATGCCGTTGATGGTATTGAAATAAGAATAACAATGTATCTCACTCAATTAAGCGTAATTGTAAATTAGGTCACTTTGGCCAAAGTGTTCAATTTATTCGGCTTTCTTTTGTTTCAGAACGTAGCAACTGATCGATGTGATTTTCAATATATTTTTGTGACGTAAGAATTTTCGATGCATTCGAAGTGGCGACCATAAGCTTAAATAATAAAAAAAAAATAGATTTAATTAAGAGTTAAACGTAGTATTTTTTTGGATAACCGAACACATGTGAAACATTATGACGTAAAATTTTGCATAGTCATTAATTAGGCAGGATCCGAGGTTTCATCGAATCATTAGATAGTGATTATCACATTTTTTGTGAAACATTTTTATTTGAATACATACATAAACATTTCGGTCTACATTTGAACGCGTGCCAAACCTTCAGATTGCAAAAGACGTGTAAGGCAAAGTTAATTGCATGTTAAATCTAGATATCGTGGTGGTCAATAAGATCACCCGTTACGGATATATCATAGGTTAAGTGGTTAAAACGAAAACCAGTTATATCGAAGCTGATAAACATGTTGACATTAACAAATTTATAGTACACTAGTATGTCAAGCCCGCTTCGCAGAGCTTAATTCAGTGATATATGAATTACAGTTATAAAAAATTCTCCGATCGCCTTCAGACTTAACAAGAACATTCGCTGGGTCAATCTTAAGATTATCTGAAAATTTCATTAAAAGCGGTCCGGCTCTTTCGGAGTCTATAAGGGACATACAGACAAACATTCATTTTATATATAAGATATGTAAACAATTTCCAGCCAACTAATTGAAGACTGTAATTTAATATCTGTTATAAGTTAGTTACATCGTTTTTGAGAGGAAATTAATATATTATTAAGTTATACCTAAAGCAATCAAAATCATTACATACTGAAACTTGTAAAAAGTAAAAGATAAAAAGTTACACATACGCCGTGTGGTATCCGGCAGAATAGAATAGACCACCCTCCTTTCTTACCGAGGTGTCGTAAGAGGCGACTAAGGTATGTGCCGCGTGGTGTCCGGCTGCATAGAATAGACCACCCTCATTTCTAACCGAGGTGTCGTAAAAAGCGACTAAGGTAAATTGACGTCAGGCAGGCGGCCGGTCGTAAAATACGTAGCCAAATCATGTGACAACATGTTTATAACATGTTGTGCCGATTCCATTTCGAGTGGGATAAGGGCAGGAGGATGATGAAATTATAATATATATTCAATTATAATGGTTTGAAGAAAGGAGCGGAGCTAACTGAAGAATGCAAACCAGATTTAGAAAGGGAGTTAAAGAATTGGGGTAGGCCTCGATTTCCATGATCAAATAGACCTTACAAAGAGGCGATTATCACATCCCACCCCACTTAGAGTGGGATAAGAGCAGGAGAATGATGATGATGATAAAAAGTTACACATAACATATTAAATATTATAATAATTTCGTTTTAAATATAATATGCATAACAAGTATTTAAAAAATAACACTCCAGCGGCACAGACAAACATAATAAACATCTTTTAAAAGCAATTAAGTTTAATGACATACTACTGCATATTCATATTGCGCATTAAATTAATGCTTCAATTTAGTCTACCGTACAGATATGTAAAGTAGCGGCCTGTTACAATCCCACTGCTGGGTATAGGCCTCTTCTCTCCGTTTCTGGAGAGAAGGGTTGGAGCTAAGACCTACCACGCTGCTCCAATGCGGATTGGTAGGTTACACATATCTCCAGAATTCTCTAGAGATATGCAGGTTTCCTCACGATGTTTTCCTTCACCGAAAAGCGTGTGATAAATTGCAATTATCAATTAGACACATGAGTTTTAATAGAAAAACTTATTGGTGTCTGCCCGGGTTTGAACTCGTGTTCCCCTCGAAAGAGTCGCACGGTCACACCGCTGGGCTATCACAGCTCAGCTTTTTTACTTTACTTTACAGATATGTTACCATTTGCACCATGGAACACACAGAATTGACAAAACGTAAATGCAAGTGCGATAACTGTTCAACGAATGCGAAGCGTTTGCCAGTCGTGATGACGTGATACAGTGCAATACAAATGCACCATTAACCGAAGAACCGTACACGTAGGCTGAAACTATCATTTACGATCAGTTTACCAACTGCACGATTTACAATAGACGACAAAATTTGGGACTAAAAACATTATTTACGGGAAAAGCAGTATAAATTAAATAATTTATAGAATTAGGCGTTATTTTGCGGAGATCCATAATACAAAAGTAATAATAAAATTATTTTGCTATAATCCGCGATACAGTAAATAGAAAAAATATATAGTGCTAAATGTATAGTGGACTATACGTTTTTTCATACCCGTTACATGCAGGATTCGTAAAAACATATGCACAAACCTCCACCACTTCCACCACAATACACAAGCACTACACAGGTTCACTATCACAAACTATCTCCTGATGATGCTTCGGTTGCGGGGCGAAACGATTGTTGAGTTTATGATAGTGAACCTGTGTAGTGCTTGTGTATTGTGGTGGAAGTGGTGGAGGTTTGTGCATATGTATTTACGAATCCTGCATGTAACGGGTATGAAAAAACGTATAGTCCACTATACATTTAGCACTATATATTTTTTCTATTTACTGTATCGCGGATTATAGCAAAATAATTTTATTATTACTTTGGTAAAAATTAAGTTATATTTTAAGCAAGTAAGTATATAAACTATTTAAAATATGTATATGACACTATTTTATTTATTAGGATATTTAACAAGAAACGGTTTATTATACAATAAAACTTAATTAAAGTCTCTTAAGGCTTTAGTAATTTGAATTTGTAGTTGTTTCATATATCAATTTGCGACCAGCCTCAGAGCGAATACTGTACGCATTTATAAAAAATAAATAATTTATAGAATTAGGCGTTACTTTGCGGAGATCCATAATACAAAAGTAATAATAAAATTATTTTGCTATAATCCGCGATACAGTAAATAGAAAATATATATAGTGCTAAATGTATAGTGGACTAAACGTTTTTTCATACCCGTTACATGCAAGATTCGTAAAAACATATGCACAAACCTCCACCACTTCCACCACAATACACAAGCACTACACAGGTTCACTATCACAAACTCAACAATCGTTTCGCCCCGCAACCGAAGCATCATCAGGAGATAGACTCCACAACAAAATCGCAAAGCATGATAGTGAACCTGTGTACCTTGTTAATGAGGGTGCCATAACAATGAACAATGAAGTGGGGATGAACCAAGTACTATTTAACAACGCTTGTTTGGATAACGCTTCACTTTGCGATTTTGTCGTGGAGTCTATCTCCTGATGATGCTTCGGTTGCGGGGCGAAACGATTGTTGAGTTTGTGATAGTGAACCTGTGTAGTGCTTGTGTATTGTGGTGGAAGTGGTGGATGTTTGTGCATGTGTTTTTACGAATCCTCCACGTACCGGGTATGAAAATACTGATAGTCCACTATACATTAAACACTATATATATTTTCTATTTACTGTATCGCGGATTATAGCAAAATAATTTTATTATTACTTTTGTATTATGGATCTCCGCAAAGTAACGCCTAATTCTATAAATTATAAATAAGCTAAGACTTCAATAAAAGCAAAAAAAAATTGGTTCTTTTATAATTTATAATTTACTTTTAGTTTACTTAAATTGCATCTTTCTACAAGGGATTTCTAATTGCATCTTTCACTATCCATAAGTAATGGCTAAAGAATATCATCTTTAAAAGGAAAAACAAATCAAGATGTTATGAAAAATACGAATATATTGCTTAAGCGATGACTTTTCAATAACAAATTCTCATTGCATATAACAAAGACTGGCCCGTTGGCGCTGTGGGTAGTGACCCTGCCTTTTCAGCTCCGCGGGTCGCGGGTTCGATTCCCGCCGAGAACCAACATTTTCTATAAACAAATTGTTGGTTCTTCGAGCCTGGGTGTGTATTTGTATTTAAGTATGTATTTAAACTTATATATGTAGTATATCTACCAGTTGTCCGTCACCCATAACACAAGTATTAAGTTACTTACTTTGGGGACGGACGACCGTGTGTGTAAATGTCCCATATATTTATTTATTTATTTATTTATTAACAAATATGAAGACGAATGCGATAATCGTCCGGTTACTGCGAATCATTTCTCAGTCTCGATGACGTGATACAGCGCAATACAAATGGGCTATTAACCGCAGAACACAGAGACTAAAGCAATCGTTTGCAATCTCGTGGTAGAGCGCGTTTTACAATATACGGCTATGCGAGTATTGCGTATTTTTTTGAAATGAATTATATACATATTTCATTGGTTGCTTAATATGCATATAAAAACATACTTCAAATACACTTCTTCTCTTAGAATTATTATGAAACATTATAATCATAATGCTAAGATTTTTTTTATTCATATATTTGATTTCTTGAACCTAAATGAGTAGGTATATAAAATCTTACTATATTGAATAACGACTTGTCATATACACGATTTAGAGGATCATATGAAAAAAACAAAACTAATAGAAAATATATATGATTTCGATGTCTATCAAAAGAAGCGTGATGGATTTCACATCGAACGAGATTTCTATCAGACCAGATTTCGAACAGTCAAACGATTTGTCGTGCTCGTGTCGTTGTCGTGATATATAGAGTATCCTTAATAGTGAAAAAAACATCATCGCATGACAAAGTACAATTAACGCTTGATAATCTATTACTTTATTAAATTCCAAAACTATTGTTATGAGACAGTATCAGTACGTTTGATAAATCATCATAATGGATACCTATTTAGAATTGTATTGTAGTCTGCTTTCTTGATTATGTTTACAAATCAGTTAAATAATTGACCAATAACTGTCAATACGACTTGTTCATTATATAGTTTGTAGTACATTATTGTGACAATATTAGATAGGTAATACCATATCCAATAACCATTATCTTTTTTGTTAATTAATTTTTGAGAATAATTTATTAATATCAGATAAATTTTTGAATTTAAACTATCGTGAGTGGTATTCATTATTAATGTTGAGAGACCGGCTATACTCACGTCTTATTTTATCGGATGAGCGACTAGTTTCAAGTCCATACGGGGCTCTTATTCATGAGCTCTTTACGCGGCGTTATCGCGTCGGGAACTGACGAAAGTATTACAATAAATTATTTTATTTTATAGTGTATATTTGTATACAATATAGACTTAGACAGATAGTTACCATAAATCATTCATAATATTACGTGACTATAAATCAATTCCAGAATTTATTCTAGTTTAACTAGTAAGCAACTTTAAAGAACCACAGAAGTAGGTATTATACGAAAAATCTTTTCTATTGCTTGCCCGGGATTTAAACCTGCGAACACGGTGTAACCGTTCTACCGTTATGGCTTCTGTAAGTATGTAGTAAGTAAAGCAACAACCTGTTATTACCCCACTGCTGGGCATAGGCCTCTTCTCTCCGTTTTTTTGAAGAGACGAGCTTTTTGGGGCTAAAACCTACCAAGCTGCTTCAATGCGGATTGGTAGGTTACACATATCTCCAGAATTCTCTAGAGATATGCAGATACTCACGATGTTTTCCTTCACCGAAAAGTTTGTGATAAATTGCAATTATCAATTAGACACAAGCTTTAATAGAAAAACTCATTGGTGCCTGCCCGAGCTTTGAACCCATGATCGTCTCTAGAGATTTACGCGGTCTTACTGCTGAGCTATCACAGCTTCTTCTGTTAAGAATAAGATTCAATTATTTAAACGCTTTCCATAACCTTTAGCCTCATTCGCTTAACATCCCTGATCGACATCTTACTGACACGTGAAAAAACTTATTAATTAGGGAAAACATTCAAATAGCTCTGTAATGTGAGCATCGTTAAAATATACTTCGCCTTTATTGGAACTCATTAAACCGACGTTAACACTGAGCCGTCGTAAAAGGTCAATACGTGAACATTCGCATGCCGTTTATTTTAATGATTTTTGTTCTTGTTTTTTTTTAATAAAAAAGTTTTTATATAATGTAACCAAGGGGAGTTTATTTGAATACATTTTAAGAAGAAATTTTGTCTAGGGGATATCCGTGAGCTTACGGAATTTACTGAGCCAGTTACGGTGTAATGTACTCTCCTAAGAATTCTCTATAGGTTTCCTCACAATGTTTTCTTTCATAAAGCATAGAAAACTTATAGTTAGGGGCCTGTCTGTGGTTTGAATCCAAGATTCCCTGGTAACGATCACGTTATTGTCACGTTAGTTCATCCCAATTTATTGTTTTATTTCTAAAACAACGCCTAAATATTTTATGTAGATAACCAGTCTAGCTAACCACGATTTCGCTCGGATCAACTTTAGTATTCGAAATATTTTTTGAGAATTTTAAAAGCGTAACAAACAGACGGAGGAACACAGGTTACTGCATTTATTGGATTTTATAAAACAATGAACAATTGGAAACTTTAAAAGACACTAACTACATCTAGGTTTTCGTTTTCTTTTTACGGCTTGAGTTTAAATTTTTTATCTAAAGCTTCGACCACATTTTTTAGACACGAAATTACTAGTAATTTTGCAACATGAAAAACGACCCAAAATAACCCTTTTCGAAGCCTGCTAAAAGGCTGAAGAAGTCGAAATCCGGTGCCCGAGGCGATCTTTGACAGAATGATTTGCTCGTCCATGATTTGTTGTACTCTGTAACACGTTGGCTGCCGTTTAGTAGTCATCAATACTTTTAAAAAGAAACAGAAATATTTAAATATGCCCATATGTCAATATAAAATATTTTACAGCTAAACGGAACGAAGCACTTATTAGTTTGATTAGTTAGTCATTGAACACATTAGTTGATCTATATGATCGAAGTTGTTTTATCTTTTATAAATGTAACTTTTTATTTTAATATCAACTGAATTTTTAAATTATCATGTATACGTAATTTTTTTTATTACAAATTTTTTGAATATATAGGAATGTATATCTTATATTTGAAAAAGGAATGTTTCTTTTTATGCCCCTTATAGACTTTAAAACGGCCGTTCATAAATTTTTAGATACTCTTTAGGATGAATCAGCGTATGTTTCTGCAAAGTTTGGTGGCGATCGGAGCAATTTTTGAACTGTTGAGTTCTGTTTCGAAGGGAATTCGAAACAAGTACTGAGCCATTGCAACGCGTGGCCGGACAGCTAGTTGTCTTATTTTACTATTTCTTCTATTACCTTATATTAGAATACAATTTGCTGTTTTAATGCCGTGTGGTATCCGGCTGAGTAGAATAGACCACCCTCATTTTTTTTACCGTGGTGTCCTAAAAGGCGACTAAGGTAAGTCAACCCTCCGTGTGGTATCCGGTTAAGTAGAATAGACCACCCTAATTTCTTACTGAGGTGTTGTAAAACGCGACTAAGGTAAGTTGACCCACCGTGTGGTATCCGATTAAGTAGAATAGACCACTCTCTTTGTTACCGAGGGGTCAAAAATTACGGTAATTTGACGTCAGGCAAGCGGCGGGTCGTATAATACGTAGCCAAATCATGTGACAACATGTTTGTAACATTTTTGCCGACCTCTCTTAGAGTAAGATAAGGGCAGGAGGATGATGATGACAATATGATTTATTAATAAATAATTTTAACCCTTTTATATTTTTATATTAAACAAGTTATTTAATATAGAAAACTACACAGCGTAAATTCGGAAACATTTCGGAAACGCAAAAACACTTTAATATTTTAAACGCAATATTTTTTTCTACACTTAAGATTCTTAGATTATTTATCCGTGCATCAAAACAAGTTCTAAAACGCAAAAGCAAAATTTGTTAAACAACGTGCACGTCGAATCGGCACATCTCAAAGTGCTCACGTATCAGATGCATTGTGCAACAGGGATGCACATCCCACGCGGAATTATAATGAGCCGACGAACTGTCTGTGACAGGCGAAATTATGTCTATAATGTCCCGTCATAATTTTACAACCATCTGGGATTTCATGAAGAGGCAAAACGTGATTTCATTATTAATACTTCTTCCTCAACTACTCAAGCTGCCAGTTGAGTCATCAAGTAGTAAAGTAAATGAGACTTGTTTCTTCCTCGAATCGTTATGTTTTTTAACCTGCACATAAATGCCATACTTTTTACTCATCATCATCATCCTCCTGCTCTTATCCCAATCTAACTGGGGTCAGCACAACATGTTACAAACATGATTTGGCTACGTCTTTTACGACCAGCCGCCTGCCTGACGTCAACTTACCTTAGTCGCCTTTTACGACACCTGGGTAAGAAATGAGGGTGGTCTATTCTATGCAGCCGGATACCACCTCGGTAAGAAATGATAATCTAGTAATATAGTAAAACTAATAATAGTTGGAGAGTTTGTTTGTTTGTTTGATTGATTGATTGATTGATTGATTGATTGATCGATTGATTTATTGATTAATTGATTGATTGATTGATTGATTGATTGATTGATTGATTTATTTATTTATTTATTGATTGTTTGATTTATTTATTGATTGATTGATTGATTGATTGATTAGCAACAATAAATATACTCCGAAAGCGGCAAAATTTAAAGCATTCCTTGCGTGTGCTAAGTAAATGGTGAAAGTTATTAACAATCATTTATTGCAATATGGTTCCCCTCTAAAAGTTCTTCATAAAAGTCCGCGACAGCATATGTCTAGCTTTTAAGATTAACCCACTTTAAGCATAATTAGTATGTGTTATGGTTTACTCAAATAATAAGACTGCAGTACAAGCGAATGAAGTTGCGTTTAAAAGCTTGTCTTTTATACAAGCATACTTTAACAAACTAAAGTAAAGTAGCGGCCTGTTACAATCCCACTGCTGGGCTAAGGCCTCCTCTCTCCGTTTCTGGAGAGAAAAGGTTGGAGCTTAGACCTACCACGCTGCTCCAATGAGGATTGGTAGTTTACACATATCTCCAGAATTACAGATATGCAGGTTTCCTCACGATGTTTTCCTTCACCGAAAAGCGTGTGATTAATTGCAATTATCAATTAGACACCTGAGTTTTAATAGAAAAACTCATTGGTGCCTCCCCGGGTTTGAACTCGTGTTTCCCTCGAAAGAGAAGCACGGTCTCACCGCTGGGCTATTACAGCTCAACTAACTAACAAACTAAGTAGGCAGTAATTTCATAAAGAGCCCTAGTAAGATCGGAACGCTTTCATCGAACACGATGATAACTCTGTAATTACTCTTAAAATTTATGCTAGTACATTGTTTACAATTGTCTTAATAATACATTCGAGGTTAGAATTTTGTTGATGGACGGATGGGATTTGAAACGACTCCTCTTTATCATTTTATAAAATCATCAACAGCCTAATAATAGACTTCGCTCTTCTGAAAGCTTTTAACACGATATAAAACTATTCAAAGATAAAAGTAATAATAAAATTATTTTGCTATAATCCGCGATACAGTAAATAGAAAATATATATAGTGTTAAATGTATAGTGGACTATCCGTATTTTCATACCCGATAGATCGCAAAGATTTGCGATTTGCGATTTGCGATTTTGTCGTGGAGTCTATCTCCTGATGATGGTTTGGTTGCGGGGCGAAACGATTGTTGAGTTTGTGATAGTGAACGTGTGTAGTGCTTGTGTATTGTGGTGGAAGTGGTGGAGGTTTGTGCATGTGTTTTTACGAATCCTGCACGTATCGCGTATGAAAATACGGATAGTCCACTATACATTTAACAACCATATATATTTTCTATTTACTATATCGCGGATTATAGCAAATTAATTATATTATTACTTTTGTATTATGAATCTCCGCAAAGTAACGCATAAATCTATAAATTATTCAGATACTTCTCGTCTCTTTATGCTTAAGAAGAGGCCTGGGCCAACCGGCCCGAACACTAACCAGGCCCACAGGCCTGCGAGGAGAAGCCCGAGCAGAGGTTCGCCTCGCGGCCCGTACCCCGGAAGGTACCGAGAAGACCCGGATCATCTATGCTTAAGAAAGGTACATTCAATACAAATATATACCTGCAGATGCGTTAAGTTGATCACCTTATGCTTATAAAGTTTTTGTCGCATAAGATCATAACACTTTATTAATTTTTAAAAGATGTGTATCGAATCGATTTAACTGCAATTAAAATATAATTGATTATCAACAAAAGTTTTAAGGTTACCCTTTGACACAATTACTGTTTAGTAAGCTGTGATAGCCCAGTGGTGAGACCGTGCGAGTCTTTAGAGACGAACATAGGTTCAAACCCCGGGCAGGCACCAATGAGTTTTTCTATTAAAACTTATGTGTCTAATTGATATTTGCAATTTATCACACGCTTTTCGGTGAAGGAAAACATCGTGAGGAAACCTGCATATCTCTAGAGAATTCTGGGGATATGTGTAACCTACCAATCCGCATTGGGGCAGCGTGGTAGGTCTTAGCTCCTATCATACCTTCTCTTCAAAAAATGGAGAGAGGAGGCCTATTCCCAGTTGTGGGATATTAACAGGCTGATACTTTAATTTACTGTTTAGTAAGTAATTTTGTGTATAGTAGAGTAGTAATAGAAGGATACACAAAAAAAATCTCATTTATCTAAAGGGAAAAGAGACATACTTTGTTCAAAACGGTATAACGCCTTAATAAATAACTATTAATTTCCGATAATATTATTTTGTTCAAGAGATAGACCTAAATAAATATAACTTATAGGAATTGGGGTTAAGTACAATGCTATTGAGTTATCGTTTCGCGATTTTGTTGTAAAGTCTTAGATAATGTTTCGGTTACGGGGCAAAATGATTTTAGATATTGTGGTGGTGAATGTGTGCAGAGTAATGTGGTGGAGGTTTTTAAAGCATGCATAAGGTATGAACACGGATAAGTACACTGTACTTGCATAGATTTTTCTGTTGTCGCGGATTAAAAAAACTAATTATAATTTGATTTTTTTTCTAAATTAATATCTTATCATTCTAGTCATGCAAACATTTTAAGTTCTACTCGGTAGAACATGCAGCCCTGCATGCGTGCCGAATTTATGTCCCGACTTGGTTCGACGTGGCTTGCACGGGCATCCTATAGTCAACGAATTTCTAAAGGCATAACACATTAGTTATGTCCCCTTTTGTCTGGGAAGAGACTATAGAACTTGAAGGAGAAATTGCTCTGAAAAGAGTATTGATATTTGAAGTCCATCACCACACTCTCGCAATGTTCTGATTTAAATCTTCATATATTAAAATTCTGAATAGACATAGTCACATAATCAAATATGGTATCCGGCTGAGTAGAATAGACCACCCTCATTTCTTACCGTGGTGTCGTAAAAGGCGACTAAGGTAAGTTGACCCACCGTGCGGTATCCGGATGAGTCGAATAGACCACCCTCTTTATCACCGAGGGGTCGTAAAATACGACTAAGGTAAGTTGACGTTAGGCAGGCGGCCGGTCGTCAAATACGTAGCCAAATCATATGACAACATGTTTGTAATACGTTTTGCCGACGCCACATAGAGTGGAATAAGGGCCGGAGGATGATGAATCAAATAATGAAATTCTGAGGTATAGGCCCCTTACTGTGTCCCATTGCTAGACAAAGGGTTCGTCTGTCCTCAGAGAGAAGGTTTGGAAGTTAGAAAAAAAACAAAAATAAAATAAACATTTAAATTCGTTTACACCAGCCGACCAACATTTTGTCGATTCCAACTGAACGCTGAGTATACGGTGTCGTGTATCTTTAAAGGAAAACCGATATCACAAGAATGTATGGGAACATAAAACTGTATCGTATGTATGCGTGGAACGGAATGTTAATATTATTGTTATCTCTAAAACTGCTCTTATTAAGTGACTGATCATAAATATATTTAAAGTCTATCACTTCGGTAACTACTTGTTGCTCGTGACTGTGTCTGCATGAACTCTAGAACCGATATAAAAAGGATCCATTGTTACATGCCTTTAACTATATGTACACAAAAACGCATATTTATCTGATTTCATAGAAGAAATAACGAAACACGCTTTCAAATTCGAATCTTTAATTTTCAAGTCTATAAATAACAAATGAACGATGACGACACTCCTGCTAAAACAACTCTACCCAGTCTCTGGAACTTGTTTGCGTTAAAAACTTCATCATCATCATCATCCTTTTGCCCTTATCCCACTGTAACATGTTGTCACATGATTTGGCTACGTTTTTTACCGCCTGACTAACGTCAATTCACCTTAGTCGTATTTCACTACCCCTCGGTAAGAAAGAGGGTGGACTATTTTACTCAACCGGATATCACACAGCGGGTCAACTTACCTAAGTCGCCTTCTACGACACCTCGGTAAGAAATGAGGGTGGTCTATTCTACTCAGCCGGATACTACACGGCGGGTCGACTTACCTTATTCGCCTTTTACGACACCTCGGTACGAAATGCGGGTGGTCTATTCTATTCAGCCGGATACCACACAAAAACGTCTTTAACAAAAAATAATTGTTTAAAATACATCGTGCACTTCTGTGATAATATATTACAGACCTGCACGACGCGAAATATCTCTATCCATCTATCACTTACATCGATTAGTTATTTTATGATATCACTATATCCGTAAGGCCTATATGTCAACCCTTTTTATGTCAACTTTATGCAAATCGTTACTTTATATGTGGGCCTCAGTCAACGAAAAACGATCTTTGATATCTTAATAAAATGAAACCACGACGTTTACGACACATCATCTCGGTTAAACGGTGATTTGTGACAAATTTTTCACTTATCATAAAAAGAGATTGTAAAAATCTGTGACGTTTATTTGGCTCAAAGAGGAACATTGCTAAATTATGATTTTAGACCCGTTATAGTTATAAGAGAAACCGGCATGGAACAAATGTTTAAGCTATATATTTTATATTTACAATATACATGAGTATATAAAGAAAAAAATTGATTTTTGTATGATTTCTTTTTTATTAAATTCGTCGAATATCGTTACTGAAAGTCTTTTCATCTTATTGCATAATTTACATACTTTTGTATAGAACAAGTGACAACGAAGGGATTTTTAAGTTTTGGAATGTTTACTGAACACGTGATGGTAAACATACTATGAAAAAATTTCTTGTGACCTCTTTTAAGACCCAGACAGACAAGATGAAAAAGAATTAGGACCCTGTCTTAGGTTGGCGAATTAACCGTATAGATTACTACGGCAAAAAAAAGTATGAGATAAAAGACTTAACGCCTCGCTAACACTCGCCTTGTTTAAAATCTTATACATTCTATAGCATTCGTTCAGATTTTGTAATGTCATTTTTCTCCTTGTTTTATATTTACTGAGCTGTGATAGCCCAGCGGTGAGACCGTGCGACTCTTTCGAGGGGAACACTGAGTTTTTCTATTAAAACTCATGTGTCTAATTGATAATTCACGCTAGTGTTACGACGTATTTTAAATACAACCTCCTTCATATAGTTGGCCAGTAATAAAAAAAAAACATTGTCGCTGTCATTATGTGTTTAGTTGTTGAAAAAGATTAAATGAGTTGACTTTTGGAAAATTGTTTCTTATTTATTGAATAAGTGTAATGGAAAAATATTGTTGTCGTTATATTCAGAAGTGCGATAGAAACCTTTAACCCACAAATAAAATGTAAAAAACGTAATATTAAGAGGATGAAGAAAAAACAAGTGACGGTAACGTGTAATAGTGTTGACATAAATGTAATTCCCGATTGGTTTTTAGCCTAAGAAATAAAAGATGGGAAGCTTTATTTACTATACGGGGATAAATGCGATGCTCGTAATATTTAATAATTGAGTTTACAGAAAGCTAATACCTTTCCTGCGCCAATTGCGGCGCCATTGTTTCAGAATGGCTGACTCTAACAGCAGGAAAAAATGGAGAGCAGAAATGTAGCATGCATATAGCAAGCAAGCCATGGCGATGAGCGTTAGCATTAGCAAGCCTGTTTACGTATGCATCTGCTGAGTTGGTTGCCATTAATTGTGCTGTGTTATGCCATGACAGCGAGAGCTTAAGGGTTAAAAGAGCAAGTATTGAGTTTCTTGCCGATTCTTCTCAGTACAATCAGCATTCCGAATCGGTGGTAGAATCATTCCCAGAAGTCAGCTTATTAGATTTGCGTGGTCGCAAATGTTGTCAGGATGGTCGACTGTTACGACGTATTTTAAATACAACCTCCTTCATATAGTTGGCCAGTAATAAAAAAAAAACATTGTCGCTGTCATTATGTGTTTAGTTGTTGAAAAAGATTAAATGAGTTGACTTTTGGAAAATTGTTTCTTATTTATTGAATAAGTGTAATGGAAAAATATTGTTGTCGTTATACTAGATTAGAAACGGAGAGAGGAGGCCTATTTCCAGCAGTGGGATTGTAACAGACCGCTACCTACCTTACCTTTATATTTACTACATTTATTTACAATGTATGCTAATGATTTCGCCCATCCATTCAATGATTTCACAAATAATTAGGTGCTAATGTTTGCACATCGTATTTATTTAATTTACGATATGCCTGACATACATTTAAGTTTGATTAGATAAACGATTTTCGGACAACACTTGAATAGTATAGTATACTACTTACTGGTCAGTGACCGCGACTTCATCTGCATAGAATAATTATATATGTAGTATATCTACCAGTTGTCCGTCACCCATAAAACACGTATTAAGTTATTTACTTTGAGGACGGACGTCCGTGTGTGTAAGTGTCCTATATATTATATATATATTATAAGAAAACAGATAGAGTTATTTTCGCGTTTAAATCATTTACGAGTGTTTCACACGACTTCGTTCGCCTTAACTTTTATGTTAAAATACCCTCAATTATGTACTGTATTGTTTTTTCCTACTTCTGAAGGTAAGGTTTTTTTTCATCCTTTATGTTAGCTACAGCTATCTACAGTTAGCTTTTACTATATAAGCTTTAATTGTACCAAATTTAATGTATAATATCGCTTCAGCGGATTAGCCGTGATACAGAAAGACAGACATGCTTTCGCATTTATAATATTAGTATGGAAGTATGGATGGATAGTGTAAGTGCGAAATGTAACGTCGAATTAGTCTTTAACTAACTATTTTTGAGAATCCCTAAAATAATATGGTTATTTTGGTACGTCTCATCTTTAGAGAAATAAAAAAGGTCACTAAAAAGTCCGTCACATTATCATACAAAGGAGTCGATCGTCCACCGTTTAGTCGTGAATTTTATTTTAAGCCACGCACGAGTTTGGGGCATCCATGGGGATATTTAAAAAAATCGTATGATATTAATATACAGGATATTATATGCGTATATGTATGAAAGGGCAATAAATGAATAATTGGGTTTTAGTTAATTGCAATATGCTTAGCCAAAATATCGACAAGAATTTTATAAATATTTAATTTTATTTAATTTAATTATATTTTATAAATGATCTGGAAAGTAATTACTTGACGATTATATCCAGTATTGCTCTCATCTACTGACAAGAAATTGTAAGAATATCTAGAGTTTCTGTTTTTAACTAATTGCTTTAAAAAGTAGAATTTCAAGCGTGCTAGCTGAGCACTGTTTATTTTGCCAATGTGATGCCGATTTACGAAGTGAACACAAAAATTTGTTTTATTTTTCCAAGAATAATAAACAACCTAGCCAAGGTTCTAATGACCCAAATCACTAGGATGAATACAACGAACGAACACATCAAAATAGCAACGATATTTATATACGCCAGGCTGTAACACAACCCGATAAAACTACTTATTAATCTACTAAGAACAAAAAATAAAACAATACGACCTAGACGACAGAGCAGCTATTAGTCGTATTAGTCAAAATCAGATCAATAATTCGATACGGGAAACTCCGTCATTACATAATCTGTAATTACCCCTTAGTACATAAGTCACATGTAGGTTTCTATTAACTTAAAAACTAGATATCCAATAAACACAGATATATAATTAATATCCCTAATGAATGCATATAACTGTGAAAATATTAACTTTTATAGAAACCGAAACATATTTTCATAAGTAAATGCAGCCATTAGGCGTAGAGACATCTCTCAAATGGCGAAACCAAAAGAGTAAATGTTATTTACATTTGAGTTTTTTGTGAACCAAAAATAAACATTTTCGGTGCAAAGGTCCTCTATAAAAAGCAACAATCGAGGAATACTGATGAGGGGAAGACAATAGGACTTTGTCGTGAGGAAGACGCTTCCTTGTCGGTGACTGTTGTAGTTATTTTTAAATATTCCTCAAACCCTTTTATGCTTACGTGAGGCTGTTAATCATCCTACGACAGATTTTAGTAATATTGTATTCATAATATTAGAAATAGCAATAGCAATGCTTCAATTGTGAGCTCCCGAAATTCGTCACCCTCCTGCCCTTATCCCACCTTAAATGGGGTCGGCACAACATGTTGTCACATGATTTGGCTATGTATTTTACGACCGGCCGCCTGCCTAACGTCAACTTACCTTAGTCGCCTTCTACGACACCTCGGTAAGAAATGAGGGTGGTCTATTCTATGCAGCCGGATACTACACGGCACATACCTTAGACGCCTCTTACGACACCTCGGTAAGAAAGGAGGGTGGTCTATTCTATGCCGGATTTCACATGGCGAACAAAAGTACTTCCCACTAAGTACGCGATAAAAATGTATCGTAGACAAAATAATGTTTTCAGTACTTTTAACTAACATTTGTATTATTTATTGGTTCAGATATGAAATAGGAACCCGAAACCATTTGATCAGGGTACTTTGATCGCTAGACCGACATGTCTTTACTGTGTATGAAATAGAAACTTATCGATGAAACTGATATTTCAATACTGATAGTTTAATACATAATATGCATAAAGTCTGACTTATTTAAAACGAAAACTTTTCAAAATTGATACATGAATCATACTCACGATTTGATGACATAAGATTATCTGAATTATTTCGTGCAAGCAACTATTAAGACCGAACGAATCAATTTATAATTATTGTACAAAAAAAGGTTGACCAAATATAAATAAACGAATGAAGCGGAATCCAAACTCGATGTAAAAGTTGTCAGGCCCGTAAAACTGCTTCCTTTAGACATAAAAAGTAACTGAGTTGTAGATGCACCATTAAAAATGTTAATAGCATAACACTCGTTAGGATTACTGCTACTAATTATTTCAGCAATTATCCCAAAATAAAACGGCTGTTGAGATTTTTATCACGTTCTTTTACTGTTTTATTTATAAAACTGATGCGTGGATAGGAGTGATTCATTATAATGATCTCTCCTTCTTCAAATACCTTTTTAGTCGTTGATATTTTGATCCACAACTACTTTCAATCCAAAAATACTGATTAACGGTTGTAATAAAGTGCAGAAATATAATTATCTTGGCACTTGAGTTACTGAAGAATGGGATAGTGCCACAGAAATTAAAACCCGGATTGAAGTAGCCCGTAGTGCTTTTCAAAGCATGAAAAGAGTGCTCACTAGTCGCAACCTGAATATCGCATTGCGAACACTCCTCCTGCATTGCTATATTTGGCCAGTACTTCTTTACGGATGCGAGGCATGGACCGTAAAAGAGGATATCCAAAAGCGTATAGAAGCATTTGAGATGTGGGCCTATCGACGCATGCTCAAAATTAAATGGACCGATAAGGTAACAAATGAGGAGGTCTTGCGGCGTATGTCATGTAAGCGCGAACTATGGACATACATCAAAAAGAAGTTGCATACCTGGGGTATGTACTTAGACACGAACAGTATGGACTTCTGCAACTTATTATGATGGGCAAAGTTGCAGGCAAAAGACGTATTGGCTGCACGAGAAAATCCTGGTTGCGCAACATACGGGAATGGACTGGAGTCGCGAGCGCTGCCCAGCTTTTTAGCCTCGCGAGAGATAGGAAAGCACTGACGGCTAACCTTCGCTAGTCGGAGAGGCACAAGAAGAAGAAGAAGGTTGTAATAACTTAACTTACGAAATCTGTTGATTTTTAGCTTTTTTTGAACATTTTAGATCAATTAAAATTTCAATACGTGATATCAATGATTAAATTTAGATAATCACTTAAAATATCGATCAACTTACTATTCGATTTGATTCGGATTTTTATGACTTTTATCACTAACTTGCTACGAAATTAAAATATACTGTTTGTGTTACATAGGCTTCAAATATACTAATGTGCCAAAAATCGATTATATAAAAATTCGAAAGAGTGCTTATTTGACCTTCTTTAGGATTTGCACAGAACAACGGATTTATTTACTTATTGGAGTTTACATAGACGATGTCGCCTGCAGTAGTGAGTTACTTAATATTTTAAATTTAGAAGGAATAACATTTCCTTCGTAATATATAACATACCTTATATGTGTATGTAATTTGATTAGGTAAAACAATAGTTTTTTTTTTTAATTTTTGAGACTCCGTTCAATATTCAACGTTAGCAATATATTCTGCACGTTCCGTTACAATCTTCATAGTTATAAAACGGGAACGAGATTAAAATAATAAATAAGAATTTTATACGCGCGTTTGGCTTGACACCCACGCTGGAATTAACACTTCGTGTCATGTCACGTCAGACAATGGGGTATAAATTACAACGTTATGGAGGTCCCGTGGCAATTTGACTGTAAGGATTGACGCACATGGGCCACTCTCGAGCACAGTGGCTTGGGTTGGCAAAATTGCTAAAATCCTTTTTTTATCCTGTTTTATAAAGCTGAATTATATTAAATAAGTAATAATTATTGAAGTACTCGTTTTTGAAAGATATATTATATTAATGGCGACAAAATTGCTAAATTGCTAACAAATAAATATATTAATGTTTTTGTCAAGATTTAGTCAATATAAGTTCATGAAAATCTATAAAAGACTTACTTTAATATTTGAACATATTTTAATTATTAATTTACAAAAGCTCTGGATTTGTGAAAAATATTGCGCGATTATTACAATACTGAATTCATTAGATGAAAATTACTGTTCTGCTTACAAAATTGGATCTAAATCGACTGAAGCCTTACTTAAATTACAATTAATATTAAAATAAATAGGGTGGAAATTTGATAAAATATTTATAACGCTAAAATTTTCATTACGTAAAATGAACTAGATCGCCCGCGCCCATAAATTATACATGGCCTGTTCAGAATTGCTTTAATTAGGTCTGAATTTCAAGACAGAGTTTGATTTCCCGCGAGAGTTTGCGAACTCGTTCGATAACATGTGCGCCCCGGGCCCACGCCTATCCCAAAGTTATGGCTAACACTAATTTAACTAGCTTCTTCGATGAATTGGCATTTGCTTTAACTACCATTTGTCCGTTTAAGCGTGCCCTTATATTATAGTTTTACCTGGAATTGCGAGTTTAATGTATATTCGCAAAATTTATAACAATGTCACAATACTATTTGAACTTGTTACTCCTTAAGCAATACGTGCCGTCAGCCTCGATACTGGGCGAAGTAAAATACTGTTACAGCTTTTATAAGTTTGGAAAGTTGATTACTAGAAGATGAAAAATAAAATTTCGAGAGATAATTAAATCTATTTATGAAAAATATTTTCGGTATTTCCTTTCCGCAAAACAAATTTTCACATTATTTCTTGACTTGACTTATTGGATAAATAAATAAATATAAATAAAAATAAATCACAGAACAGAACAAATAACAAAGCTGATTACGTAGATAAAACGATTTCGTAACATTTCGTGTTAAAATTTAGTTAATTTTATCTATGAAATTTGCTAACCGCAACTGCAAAATGTCATATTTTTATCAATTTATTTATTCAGCGCGTAGTTAGGGTTACTTTCTTTAAAATCTTAATTTATATTATTTTATAATTGTGCATAACATTGCAATGAAACATTTCTGCATCATTACTATTATTATAAAACGCATAACAGAAGGATCTAGTTTTGCATTTTCATTCATTAAGATGTCCCTCGATATTCAAGTTGAACATTTACTATTGTTATCTAATCATCCCTATATCAATACGCCGTGTGATATCTGGCAGAACAAATCAGACCATCCTCCTTTCTTACCGAGGTGTCGTAAGAGGCGACTAAGGTATGTGCCGTGTGGTATCCGGCTGCATAGAATAGACCACCCTCATTTCTTACCAAGGTGTCGTAAAAGGCGACTAAGGTAAGTTGACGTCAGGCAGGCGGCCGGTCGTAAAATACGTAGCCAAATCATGTGACAACATGTTGTAACATGTTGTGCCAACCCCACTTAGAGTGGGATAAGGGCCTGAATGTATGTATGCATCCCTATATCAATATTAAAAAAAATGGTATTCCACGGTAATGGATAGAGGTATTTTTTATTGGTGATCAAAAATTCGGTACTAATTAACAAAAAATAGTCAATATAAATTATTTAGCGAGGTCTGGTCGAAACGCTATCTGTTACGAGTATGTTTAGACGTCATTTACGTTCCTAAGACGTTAAAGGTCATTGGCTGATAGAGCATCATATTTGTATTACATATCAATGATTGGCAGATTGTTTGTGTAGCACACATCGCTTGACCAATTTATTGAAATTTATCACCGACGCCAAATTGACGAGTTTGACACGAATAAAAAATATTAACGTCCTAATCATTGATGTTACGTTCATATCTATTTTGATCCGTACTCCTTTCGACTTTGGGAATAATCTATGTTAGCGTGGAAATCGGTGTGTTTACCGCGTAAATCCGCTAGTTATTTGTTTCTGGTTGCGTATAATTTTTATCTATAATATATTTTTGAGTGTTATTTGAATTATACATTGTAAATTTGACCTATAGATAGTACAAGTATATAGTAGTAGTAGATAGTAGTAGTATATCTTTTAGAGACTTTGTTTTAGTAGATTTTAAACTTTTTTGTGAAAATACGGGTCACATCGCGACATTATCGCAAGAGACATTATCTGGATAGTGCGGTTCAAGCGAGGGTAGTTGGTGAAAATAATGACTGTAGTACTCGGGAACGAGGACGCCGCGGCCCTCGAGTCAGTTCGTGACCATGGCGGATGCAACTCTGTCGAAACGTCGAACCTTATAAAAAGGTAACTCGATTTTGTCGCGATATGACCCGTATTTTCACATAGATATAAGACTTTCTTTGATAATAAATATAGATATTTCAAGGTTCGACATAAATTAGACGGTTTATTACATGAATCTAGGTGGTGTTATTGGGTCACAACGTTTTTTTGTTAGGAACGGAAACCACGTAATGGCCTCCTGATATTTAACGACAGCAATATTTTAAACAGAAATTTAATGTATTAAATTTTAATGTATTAAAATATTACGAATAAGTTTTGCTTTAATCAGAGATCTAAGAGACTACGAGTTGACACTAGATGTGCTGTAAAGAAATTAAAAAGACAAATCGTACTTAGTAGCGAACCTTCCAACTTTCTTAGCGACTATCAATATATGAAACACTAATGATACCACGTAATTCATCGCGTAATTTTCTACCAGAGGTTAATTTTTATATATCAAACTAGCTGAACTTGCGGCATTGCTCGGTCGGAAATCGTGATTAATTGAAATAATTTAAATTTAATAAATTTGAACATATAAGTAGTTATAGTGATATCATGTGAGTCAACTATAACAGATAGAAACATGCTATGGCGGACTTTTTTGTGGTATTTTTATAGATTGTCAATTCTCTAGTATATCACTTTAATGTGGTGTGGTATGCGGCTGAGTAGAATAGACCACCCTCATGTCTTACCGAGGTGTCGTAAAAGGCGAATAAGGTAAGTTGACCTACTGTGTGGTATCCGGTTGAGTAGAATATACCACCCTCTTTCTTACCGAGGTGTCGTAAAAGGCGACTAAAGTAAGTCGACCCGCCGTGTGGTATCCGGCTGAGTAGAATAGACCACCCTCATGTCTTACCGACGTGTCGTAAAAGGCGAATAATGTAAGTTGACCCACAGTGTGGTATCCGGTTGAGTAGAATAGACCACCCTCTTTTTTACCGTAGGGTCGTAAAATACGATCTAGCCAAATCATGTGACAACATGTTTTTGACCCCACTTAGAGTGGGATAAGGGCAGGGGGATGGTGATAACTTTAATGTATCTCAGACAGCTTTTTGGGGACTTTGTTTTATAATAAGTAGTAGTAGTATCTAGAAGACGCAACAATCTTTAGATTGAACCACCTTACAGCTTAAAATAACGTATAAAATCTGTCAGTGTCGGTGTGTGTAGTCCCTTATAAATGCATTCAATAAACAGAAATTGTGCTTATAAATTCAATCAAACACGCGTAGATGATAAAACATGGAATTAACTAAGACTAATATCTTCTAGAGAGCCTCCAAAGGGCGGTAAATATACTGTGGGGATGTATGGCTGCAACAATTTTGAAGTTAAATAAGGTTTTGATATGTGTGTAAGACGCTGCGTAAGGCAAGTAATAATTATGGTGAATTATTTGTTTAAAAATAAAATTGTTTCTGTCGACTTATGAATATTTAAATTTAAAAATTATGAATATTTATTTACTGATTTACATTAGCAAAAGTTTTTATATAAATAAGCATGAATTTTAAAGGAAAAGATATTCAAAGAAGGAACCATAACGCCGGATGATGTCTGTAAAAAGAATTCCAAGCAAAATTTAATTTAAAAAAGAACCGTTACACGTCGTCGTTTGTCGCGCAGAAATGTAAGGCAACTTGATGAAACACCGCTTCGTCGAATTTTTCTTCTGATGAACAACCGTGTTCATCGCATTCGGGGTATTAAGACGAAATTAACTTTCCTGGCCTTCAACCCGGATTATGGATTCCATTAAAGCTGGAGAGTGATTCTGACAGGCATTCTGAATTCCAAAAGCATTACCCTTGTTCGTTCTCCTCTGATTATCAGGTATAAATTAATTGTGGAGCATTTATTGTGAAAGCCTTTAATCATAGAAACCTTTACCATTGTTTTTAAGCGAGTCTTATAATTAATGCTTTTAGACTTATACTATAAACTCATAATTTAAAGATGTAGGCGTTACTTTGCGGAATTCCATAGTTCAAACTTACTGATAGCATTAAAAAAAGTAAAGTAGCGGCCTGTCACAATCCCACTGCTGGGAATAGGCCTCCTCTCTCCGTTTCTGGAGAGAAGGGTTGGAGCTAAGACCTACCACGCTGCTCCAATGCGGCAATCCGCATTGGAGCATATGTGTAACCTACCAATGTAGGTTACACATATCCCCCAGAATTCTCTAGAGATATGCAGGTTTCCTCACGATGTTTTCCTTCACTCAAGACCGTGTGATTAATTGCAATTAACAATTAGACACATGAGTTTTAATAGAAAAACTCGTTGGTGCCTGCCCGGGTTTGAACTCGTGCTCCCCTCGAAAGGGTCGCACGGTCTCACCGCTGGGCTGATAGCATTATTTTGCTATAATACGCATATTTTAGACAGACGCACAGTTGGATTTTATCTGTTAAAGAACATTTAAAATTTTCAGCTATTTTGTTTTACAGATAAAAATTGTCATTTACCTACGGTAACTTTAATGAATGGTAAAAAATACGCCTTTTGACTTGACTTTAAACAATTTATAGCAGTAGGCGTTACTTTACGGAATTCCATAGTGCAAAAGTTATCATAGAATTATTTTGATATAATCTTGCCTTTCTTAAGAGAATCTTTGTAATGCAAAGCGTAGGAAGCAAAACCGTTCCCATATCTTATACACGCAGAATTACGCACAGCACACATTCACTACGACAATCTCAACTATCAAAAGTTATAGAATTATTTTCGTATAATCCGCATCTGTAGTCGCGTTGTAATCTCAACGAAGCATCATCAGGAGATGGGCGCCACGAACAAATTGTAATGCTTTGCTTTGCCTTTTTCAAAATGCGCACTATAGCAAAACCGTTCTATCATTAGTTTTGCCTTAAAACATTATCGGCAGCATTCTATTCGCAACATATAAAAGATTATCACTAAATAGTATCTACTAGATCCGTTATTTCACTTTAACCGGCTAAAATGATCATAAAACCTTCATTACAAAGCAATCCGAAAAAGGAATTGCCTAAAACAATTGAGTCTTGAAAGGATTCTCTCCGGTGCGACTCTATTCCCGCGGGCCCCGAGTAATTTAAGCGATATTGCTTAGAAATGGCTCGCCGAATTCTCCGCGCTCTAATAACATTTTAAATGTGACATTCCTTGTAAACGACGCTGGGTTGACAGGAGTCGACCGAATGGGCTAAGTTGTCTTTTCTTAGAGTTTTGAACGCTTTTAAGTGAGTGAATGTTGTTGTTAGAGTTTTGGAATAAGTGTACACAAGCATGATATTACAATATCTTTTAATTTATCCTTTTTTTATATATTATTTTTTTCATATCTTCACATATTAAATGAGAAATAATCAACGATTCAGCTGTGACAGCGTAACAGACAAACCGAGAGACATATTTACGCTTTTATAATATTAGTATGGATATTGGTGGCAATCTTATGGATTACATTACGATCTTTCATTTACTTTATTTACACAATTTTACTATACACAGCCTCAAAATTATTATTTATATAAATATATACGAATATAAAAGACAGTCTAGAAATATTTATACTATCGTGAATGGTATTGTCAGTTAATGTATAGAAATCGGTTATACTCACATGTTATTTTATCGGGTGAGCGCAGCGTTCGCTCGCGCTTATTAATAAGAGCACCGTAAAATTAGTCTGGCTCACCCGATAGAATACGGCATGAGTATAGTCGATTTCTATACATTAACTAATTTAAAAGTTATCAGACATGGTGAATGTAAAAAAACAAAAGAAAGAGTTAAAGGTAGGAAATAAATAAATAAATATATAAAAGTAATAATAAAATTATTTTGCTATAATCCGCGATACAATCGCGATTGTATCGCGGATTATAGCAAAATAATTTTATTATTACTTTTGTATTATGGATCTCCGCAAAGTAACGCCTAATTCTATAAATTAAATAAATATATAGAACACTTACACCCACGGTCGTCCGTCCCCAATGTAAGTAACTTAATACTTCTGTGTGGTGACAGACAATTGGTAAATATATACATATAAAATTTTAAAAAACTTAAATACAAACATACACTCAGGCTCGAAGAACCAACAAATTGTTTATAGAAAATGTTGGCCCTCGGCGGGAATCGAACCCACGACTCGTGAAGCTGAAGGCAGCATCACTACCAACTACGCCTAGTTAAGTACTCAAGTACCATTCAAAGGAAGTGGAGTCTTATAAGTGTATTCATATAAGAACGAAGTAAAAAAAAGCATAATTACACGTCAATAGCAAAAGTTTTTGCGGTTGTGTTGGTCACGAAACTGCATTAAATTTTAAAAATAGGTGCCGCATAGTGAAACCCACGCGGGCTCTTCTGAGAACACCGAGATGAAATATGGTCTTGTAAAAGGAAAAGGCGAAATAATAAAAATGCAATATAGCGCGGATGGAAATCTTTAGCCTCGGCGGGCTTATTAGTTTACACCTACGCTCTCGCCAAGGATTATCTGTTCAAAAGGCACGTTAGCCGTATATGTAAGTGGTTTTTGATATTATTTGAATATATTTTATTAAATACTTGACACATAATTTCATTTCAACTCAACAATTCATGTCAACTTAAGCTTAGAGCTGTGATAGCGATGAGACCGTGCGACTCTTTCGAGGGGAACACGAGTTCAAACTCGGGCGGGCACCAATGAGTTTTTCTGTGAGGGAAAACATCGTGAGGAAACCTTCATATCTCTAGAGAATTCTGGAGATATGTGTAACTAACCGCATTGAAGCAGCGTGGTGGCTCCAACCCTTCTCTCCAGAAACGGAGAGAGGAAACCTATTCCGAGCAGTGGGATTGTAAAAGGCCGCTACTTTAAAGCTAAAGTTTAAACGATTAAAAGTTGACGCGACAATATTTCCTGACTTATTTCTTAAAGAAAATCATCATCCTCCTGCCCTTATCCCACACTAAGTGGGTTTTTTAAAGAAAATACGGCCTCTTTTTATTCCTATATGCTACCCCCATTATGTAAGTTTAACCGTTTCATCAATAGAATCAACCCAAAGCATAAAATTGTTCACGATCTATAACAATTATGATTTTTTTTAATTGTAATAAGACTATTTTTCCTAATGATTTTCATTTATTTCATATTTTATTATTATTACTTGTGGTTATTTGTCGGGGAAAACAAATAAATCTTATATATAAAAATGAATGTTTGTCTGTATGTTCTTTATGTGCATGATTGTTGTGTAACGAGATGGATTTTATATCCAGTTCTAGAAAATTATACATCGAGTGTTTACTGACACGTACGTCTATTTACGAAAGTATTTTGCAAGGGTCTGTTTAAAATCCATTCATTTCCCTAAACCATTGTGCACTGGTCCCAATTTCCGGTCCGAAAATCGGGAAGACTACGTCGAATGGCTTGTAAACATTTTTTTTTCTCTCCCCTATTAGTGTGACCAGGCGCAGTCAAATGTTTGGGACAGAGATTATTTAGATTTTTCGTATGATTATTTAAATCGCTGAAATTGTCCTAGTAAATGTGTGCAGTGCTTGCGTAGTGTCGTTGTGGTTTATGGTACGTGCAGTTCGCGTGCTCATATTTCATGTATCTATACTTATTATAAAACAAAGTCCCAAAAAGCTGTCTGTAATCGATTTTCTCAAAATCTACTAAACGGATTTTTGTACGGCTTTCACAAATAGATAGTGCAATACTTCCGGATGGTTTAGGTAAATAGTACATATCGGTACTATGTAAATTGTGTTGAAGAGATCGCGCAGTTGTTATAAATCTTGCTTGCTAGGAGCTTAAGTCGCGTGCGCTGCGTAAACCAGCAGAGATACGCTAGAGTAATATACTAGAGAAATGTAGATCTATAAAACTACAACAAAAAAGTCCGCGATAGCATGTCTCTATCTCTTATAGTTAACTCACAATAACTACTTTTATGTTTAAAATTTAAATTCTAGAAAAAAATTGTTGCATGCTGATTTCCATGCGGGCGAAGCCGCTGGCACAGCTAGTAAGATATAAGAACGGATTCATCTTCTTTTGTATTACACAAATTCTAATAAAAAAAGCTGATCATAGTGAAATTATTCCGCTGAACAAAAAAACAAAATATTTATCGGGACGACACCTGATGACATTTTGTCAGCTATTACGTTATCACGTTGTTGTATGATGACGTTATAATAGGTATTATTTAGGCATCAAGGTACTTTCAACTTATTTTTTTCGGTATAAGTCGTAGGTAGCTTTCATTTTTCTGAAAAGGCACAAATAAAATCGTGCCGTAGTGTGTGTCCAATTAATAAAATAAAACCCATGCCATGTTAATTCGTTTTTATTCCTCAACAAACTCTTGGTTCCTCTTTTACAATTCGCCATTCTCTTCTTTAAATATAACAACGAACAAATTTACACCATCTGACAATATCTTATGTTTCTTAAATGCCAACACTAATTCTTAATCTCAATAAATACTTTTATACAATTTAGGCTTATTTTACGAGATATTCCATTATACGAATAACAAAAGTACAAGAGAAGAACATTTAAATTAGAATATTTAACACAACAGAGAAACTTTGTGAGATCTTGAATTGTGAATAGGCACTAACGTTGGGAAGGTGATGAAAGGATCGAGCTTAGGTAGCTTATCAAAACTTACACTTGCGGTTGTATAAAGTGTAACATTACTGGACAATCTCAGAAGTCCAGAAAACCTGGCTACATTATTTCCTAGCAATTTTACGACTCAACGGCGAGGTTTAGAATTGCCTTTACGGGTTCCTAGCACCGCCCCCACATGTATTTGAATTATTAAGCCGATTCCTACAAAACTCCATGTTGAAAATGGCACTCTGGTTTAATTTACTAACTTTTGTTATATGATTTACGCCTATTCCACGTAGAGGCAGTCCGGCAAGGTGATTTTAAAATGGGGATTTACTCTGATTTGTGTTGAGAAACCAGCATTTTTATCTCTCGTTCGCCCGACTAGTTTCCAGACAGGCTGGCGCTGGTAAAAGAGGTCACGATAAAGAAGGCCGAGCTAGTTGGAAACAGGCCAAGGAACAATACTTTGATAAATCACATGAGTATACTCAGAGTTAATATACAAAAATGAATTTAGGAATAAGTAGAAAGCGTTCAAAAGCCTTGTTGCCCATACAGTTAATTCAAGTGATCCAAGACGACTAAACGTCTTTTAACTTATGCTTAAGTAATACATGCCTACGATCCATATGCTTTTAGGTAATAGCATAACGCAACCTGTGTATCTCATGAAAACTTTCTGGGATACTTGCAACCTGCTTAGAGATCTTTCATTCTAAAAGTGCACACCCCTCCACCAAATTACATTATTTTAATGTGTGAGAGAAAATATTGACTGTACTATTTTATATGTGTGCGCGCAGCAATTTCAAAGTTGACTCGACTCATTCGCGCACTTAAAGGTCAACTAATTGGTCGACTGGTATAAGTCGAGAATATATATGGTGGAGAATGCACGCTTTGTATGAGACAACACGTCTATTCTGTCACGTGTTCCTATCATTTGTGCACTGGTTGACCAACCAATCTGGTTACACGGGTAACGAGTAACGTTGACATAAAAATAAAATTAATTTCATATTTATAATCAAATTTATGTTGAAAATTCTTCAGAATAATAAAAGTAAGTTTTTAATGTTTTCCCTTGAGTAATAGTAAGCGCGGTGGATTGTAAAAGGGGAGTTATACCTGCTGAGTTATCTAATAATATGTCCCTTTGCCAGTCTGAATGATTGATAGAAGTTTTACTTAAGTACTTTTTAACTGGCGTTAATTTTTCTTAGGAGGTAAGATGGCTGTTAACAATCACATTCAGACTCCTCTGTGCATGAACTGCTTATATGTATATATATATATGTAATACTTGTTTATGACTTACGTATATGAAAAACGAGAATGAAGTATCATCTGTTACTTACCTGAAAGGAAAAGTAATTTATAGAATTAGGTGTTATTTTGCGGAGGTTCATAATACAAAGAGTAAAGAAAATATTTTTTGCTATATAATTCTCCTGCCCTTATCCCACTCTAAATGGGGTCGAAAAAACATGTTACAAACATGTTGTCATATGATTTAGCTTCGTATTTTATGACCAGCCGCCTGCCTGACGTCAACTTACCTTAGTTGCCTTTTACGACACCTTGGTAAGAAATGAGGGTGGTCTATTCTATTCTGCCGAATACCCGGCTGTTTTTGCTAAAATCCGCAATAAAATAAAATATATGTAATGGTAAATTTAGCGTACTATACACTATGTGAACATAATCGCAATTTTGCGATTAAGGATTTTGTCGTGAAGTCTATCGCCTGACGATGCTTCGTGCTTGTGTATTGTTGTGTTATGTGTATGTGTGGTGTCGGGTGGTGCTTGAGTTTTTACGAATTGCGCATGTATCAAGTTTGAGAACGGATACATGCATATGTACAATGCTAAATACATTCTGCATCTAGCATTGTACATATTTTCTTGTATCGTAGATTATAGCAAAATAATATTTTCATTACTTTTTGAAAAGAAACGGTTAAGATACAAATTAGCAATTCCACTTATGGTCCACTAAATAAATTTACATACTTTTAGATACGAAAATACTAATCTGTAATGTACGTGATTATGTAAATAGAAAAATTGCAAATAGAATAAGGATCGTTCCTGCAATCGACACAATATATTTACAATTCACTACTGTACGGGTATAAAGCTGTGATAGCCCAGTGGTGAGACCGTGCGACTCTCTAGAGACGAACATAGGTTCAAACCCGGGCAGGCACCAATGAGTTTTTCTATTAAAACTCATGTGTCTAATTCATAATTGCAATTTATCACACGCTTTTCGGTGAAGGAAAACATCGTGAGGAAACCTGCATATGCCTAGAGAATTCTGGAGATATGTGTAACCTGCCAATCCGCATTGGAGCAGCGTGGTAGGTCTTAGCTCCAACCCTTCTCTTCAGAAACGGAGAGAGGAGGCCTATTCCCAGCAGTGGGATATTAACAGGCTGATACTGTACGGTATTGCAAATTTGATTAGCCTTTAATTTAGCTAAAGGGAAACGGAATGAGAACGACGTGTCAAAATAAATTAAGAACACAGAGGCAATCAGCATTCGACATGAGATCAATATAAATCAACCTTTTGCCGCCCGCAGTTATAACGACTTGAAGTTGTTTTACATTTTTTGCAAATGAAAAACGAAATATTGAAATATATAATTATAAAATGAGACCAACTTTATTATATATATTCAAATTCTAATTCAAAATATTCTTTATTCAAGTAAACTTGTAAACAAGTGCTTTTGAATCGTCAACATCTACTGCTGGTTCGGAAAGCTGTTCCTACCGAGAAGAGCCAGCAAGAAACTCGGCGGTTGCTCTTTTTAAAATATAAATCTTATCACTAGTTACATATAGTTATTAATGTCATGTACAGGGTTGAAGAGAAGCGATATCCACGCATTCTTATCGTCTAGGTAATCTTCAATAGTATAATAGGCTTTCTGAATAAGCCTTTTTTAATAGTATTTTTAAACTTCTGTAATGATAAAGTAAAAGTAGATTGTGGAATTTTATTATAGAATCTTATACCCAAACCCACAAACGATTCGCGAACTTTTGCAAGGCGCAAAGCAGGAACTGCAAGCTTATGTCGGTTCCTACTTTGTCTATTATATACATCGCCAATCCTTTTATAATTATTTATATTCCTATGTACAAAAATTAAATTACTAAAAATATACTGTGAAGCCAATGTAAGAATACCTGTTTCCTTGAACTTCTCTCGGAGGGAATCGCGCGAATTTAAATTGTAAATGCCACGTATGGCTCTTTTTGTAATACATTTTTTTTGTATATTTTACTTTATTATACTTTCTTCGGATTATCTACCTTGTAAAATTTAAAATTATACGGGATTTTATACTGCTCTTATCGGCTTAACATGCTCTGCTATTTATCATATTAATAAGTTAAATAAAATCAAAATAATCTTAATTCAAGTAAGCTTTTGCACGCACTTTCGAATCGTCAAGAATCGATTAGATTAAATGAAGCTACTATTAGCATATATTGCTATATATGATCTTTAATTGTGAAATAAAAAAAAAATTATTTCTTTTAAACTTTACTATAAGTACGTAAAAGTAAATACTTATATAAACCATAAAATAAAAAAAGTTCGGTTTAAGTTCGGTGGTGTCGAACATATACTTAAAAATACTTAGTTAAAAGTCATATAATTTATTGAACTGTATAAACGTTTTAGAGCTTCATGTATAATTACCTACCCACGCATAGTTAAAAAGCTTACCGATTTTCACAATCGTTCCAACGCCCACACTGTTCTGTCTAGCCGTGGAACAAGTGAAGTATTTGCTCGAAAACGGACTTTTCTATGATTAAAATGCCGTTGGATTTGCATTGACGCGATAAGAGTTCGGTATAATGAGAAGCGAATGCCGGCGCCTATAGATCACGGTAGATGGCGCCAATGAGACGCTCTTGTGCAACCTCCGCACGCAACCGCTCTGCGTTCAATCATAGAACAAAAATTGCTACAAATCTCTTTTGTCAAGTGTAAGATGTTTGAAAAGAAAATATATAAAAACACTTAAAATAATATGAATAATGGAAAGAAGATAAATTTGATTCAATTTTACGACAAATCACTCGCTCAGGAAGCTGAGATAGCGGAACAAAAAAAATGAAATTCTCACCAAGTGTTCACAGGATAGACACATCACTCAAGCCCCTTTGATTTAATTATGTTTAAATTGAGAATTAAAGTTCTTCGTAGGAGTAATAGGCAAGAGTAAGAAGTAATAGGCAAGACTCGATATGCTGTTTAGGTTAGGGGAAACAATATGCAGCATTTTCTGTGAAATATTGCCTTTATAAAACTACAACAAAGGACTCTTCCACTTCCTTATGAAACGTCCGAAGTACAATAATCGAGTGCAACAGTCGATTTACCACAACACGAGCCACTTTCTTGCACACCGATTAATCTATGTCGGGAGCAGTTTAACGCTAGAAGGATCGCAACGGCGCGGCGTGGCTACAAGGCATTTCGTAAACAGAGCAAATTGACTAATATTTGTCTTAACTTTTGTTAGCAGGTGATATTTATGCATGCAAATATATTATGGCTGCAGTTCTACGTCTTGGTGACAACGAATAATGTGTTTAATTTCCTTTGAATCTCAAATATGACAGCATTCTACATTACTGTGATAGGGAATTGTCTTCCTAATATATTCCTAGTCTTATTTATTTTGGTACATCTATGTCAAGCGTATATTCCTCTGCTTACGTTAATGATGCTATTTCGGCTCATTATTTATGCTCACTAAAATGGTTAACAGCTTTTAAAGAATTATCAGGATTAAGGCTACCCGAGGATTTTTTTTTTATCTTTGTGAGGAAAAACATTATGATCACAAATGTTCAGCATTTTAGAATCTCGATATATTTATTTATTACAGCCGATATAGTGTTATGTATTTTGAGGATTTGTCTCAGACACCAATGCATAATTTCACTGACCTAAGCATTCTACTAACAAAACAAAAAGGTTCTAGCAACTGTACAATGAAGCTACACTATTTTTTCTTGAGGTACCTACTGAAAGGAAGTGTTAGCATTATCGGAGATATAGCATTCATTGATCTTGCTACAATCCCACTGCTGAGCATTGGCCTCCTCACTCCGTTTCTGAAGAGATGGATTGGAGCTAAGACCTACCACGCTGCTCCAATGCGGATTGGTAGGTTACATATCCCCAGAATTCCTAGAAATATGAAGGTTTCCTCATGATGTTTTCCTTCACCAAAAAACGTGTGATAAATTGTATTTATCAATTAAAGCCTGCCCGGGGTTTAAACTTGTGACCGCCTCGAAAGAGTCGCCCAGTCTCACCTCTGGGCTATCAACACAGCTTTTTTGCGGCAGCAAATTGATTGATCTATATAGAAGGAAAGCGAGAAAAATATTAAATTCTATAGTAGGTACTACAAAAAAAATATTCGCATTCATTACTCAAGCCAACGTCAGCTCAGTAATATTCATCACATATAATCAGGATCTTTAACAACCTCACTATATGAGCTCCATCACGAGACACCAGAAAACCCAGCACAACCCGACGCCATTTAGAGAAATGCAATTGGGAATAAAATAGCTGGCAACTAAAGGGGCCATAAAGAGCGGCCTCTCGATGCGCTGAAATAAAGTTAATTGCTCGTAAACTGCAGAATGTGTCCCGACCGCCATCTTTAAAACTTGCGCTTGACGGGCTTCTCAAACCTGCACTTTTGTTTTATTGGTCCCCCGTCCAATTTCATTGTAGGCATCTGGTATTGAAGGTATTGAGAAAGTTTGATATATTGAACATGATGAGAAGGTAAAATCCTACTTCAAAATATAAAAATGTCTAACAGTATAGCCTTTTAAAATCTATTACTTAAATAGCGCATTTTAATAGTATTGTAGAGAATAATGGTTAAAGAAACAGTCCATAAACATAGACGAAAGCTTGTCTTTATAGAATTCTATTATATGATACACTATAAATAAGGAAATTATTTTATCCAAATCTAAAAAAATACAATCTAAATTGCACTTTGATGACTTTTAGTGATTTTGTTTATTATTTTGAGCATTCGGTTGCGGTGACAAAACTTATATTAATACTACCGAAAATTTTACTATTATTAGTACGCGCTTATTCATGCCTGCTACAAAAGTAATAGTAAAATTATTTTGCTATAATCCGCGACAAAGTAAATAGGAAATATTATCGACTACATTTAGCATTATAGTGGTGTCTATCTATTATTAGTGAAGTCTATCTCCTGATGATGCTTTGGTTGCGGAGTGAAATGATTGTTGAGTTTGTGATAGTGAACGTTTGTAGTATGGTGGCGGTGGTAAATGTTTGTGCATGTGTTTTGAACGAATGCTGTATGTTTCAGGTATGATAACGTATAGTCCACTCTACATTTAGCATATTTCTTATTTACTTTATCGCGGATTATAACACAATAATTTTACTATTACTTTTGTATTATGGAACTCCGCAAAGTAACGCCTAATTCTATGAAATAATTCATGCCTGCTACTTGAAAGGATGGAACCTGGTTTATTAGTTTTACTTTTCTGCATTTTGCGTTTGTATTGTGGCGTGAAAACTAAATGCACAAATTATGCTTTTCAGACCAAAACGATTAATTTTGTGTACATATTGGTGCGACTCATTTGTTAGTTGCACATAATTTTGATTAAAAAAAAACTGCTTATGCAAGTTTTATCATATTCGGTATAGCGCATCTTTCTATTTGTTTGTTCGTTGATTGCTGTATTAAATGTAGATACATAAAAAATGTTGCTGGCTAATGGTGGCAAGAAAAATTATTTGTTGCATATTTATGACATTAAAATGTTTTCTTTTGATGACATAAATAATACAGAACAGTGGAATTTTTGTTCCGGGTTGTATCAGTGGGAATGGCTTGTATTTGGTTAAATAATACAAGTTCTAGGAAATATAACCAAATTCGAATTAAATTGCTTTGCTTGGGCGTCGGTAGGCGGTATCCATGACCTGTCCACTTGACGGTACGACCTAAAATTAATTACGTAATCCGTTTTATAATTGATTAAGATATTCCAGGGAGAAGCAAGGCCATCAAAGGAAACAGCGTCCAAATGTCATTCATTTAATTTGTTTATAACTAGCTCGATTCGTGCCGGACGTCACAAGGGTCGTAGAACATAATATGCCCTGACTTTTAATAAGGCATTGATTGTTAGCGCATATTTGTTTTAATTTTACGATAACTCCTGATATTAAACTTTGTGCTTTAACAGGTTCACTCGAATTAAATTTGTCTCAACAGGTTTATAATAACGCTTTGACTGCTACTCCGTTAAACTAATATTAATAAAATTCTATACAATTAAGCCTTATTAATCAGGTAATATATAGGATAAAAATTGTTTTTTTTTTCAAGAACAGGAGAAGAAACATATACTGTATTATTGAGGATACTTAAACACTTGTTGGCGCGAATGCAGTCCCGGATACCTCTAGTAAATATTAATAAAAGCGAAACCCATCTGTCTTTCTGTATATAAAGCTTTTCCAGCGAATCCATAAATGTAGACATTTTAATACAATTGAAGCTTATACCGGGTTTAACATAAAGGACAAATAAAACCCTTTTTTCAGGATTATAAAGAAGCAATATATATTAGATACTAAAGTAACGACCAGATAAGGGTTGAAGCTAAGACGCTGCTCAAAATCGCATTAGTAGGTTATACATACCCCAGAAGTCCCAAGAGATATGCAGGTTTCTCCACGATGTTTGCCTTCACCGAAAATTAATATAATAATAAGTTTTAATAGAAAAACTCATTGGTAGCTGCCTTTGTCGTGTGGTATCTGGCAGAATAGAATAGACCACCCTCCTTTCTTACTGAGGCGTCATAAGAGGCGACTAAGGTATGTGCCGTGTGGTATCCGGCAAAATAGAATAGACCACCCTCCTTTCTTACCGAGGTGTCGTAAGAGGCGACTAAGGTAAATGCTGTGTGGTATCCGGCTGCATAGAATAGACCAGCCTCATTTCTTACCGAGGTGTCGTAAAAGGCGACTAAGGTAAGTTGACGTCAGGCAGACGGCCCGTCGTAAAATACGTAGCCAAATCATATGACAACATTTTTGTAACATGTTGTGCCACCCCACTTAGAGTGGGATAAGGGCAGGAGAATGATGATGAATGGTACCTGCCTAAGAATGCATGATTGAGAGTATTTAACACCAAATTTGTTGTGAACAAAGACGCGGGTTCCACAAGTTTCTCAAAATTCAAGTAAACAAATTTTTAGTGGTCAGCTAATAATTTGATAAATGACCGCATGCGGTATGCGGCACCCACGACCCTAGGCGCCGGTTTCATTCCGTGGGTGTGAGTGAAGGGTACCGCAATGAAAAAGCGTTCACCTGCCATGTTTGAGATTTAAATTTAGAGCAATTTCTGTCCGGTTTGTCTAAAAATAAAAAGTACAGTTGAACTAAAAGTTACAGTGCGTGAATGTTTTCTGTTTTGAAGATTTGCCAATTTTAGCTATTTCAAATGCTGTGAAAGTCAAACGCTGAGACAATGCGCTCTCTGGGCGATCATGATTTCAAACTTTTGGCAGGTACCAATGAGTTTCCTGTTAAAAAAACTAATATGTCTAATTGATAATTGCAATTTAAGACACACTTTTCGATGAAGGAAAATATCGTGAAGAAACCTGCATATCTCTAGAGAATTCTGGGGATATGTGTAACCTACCAATCCGCATTGGAGCAGCGTGGTGGGTCTTAGCTCCAAATTTTCCCTCCGAAAATGCATAGTGGAGGCCCAGCAAGGGGGAGGGAGAATTTGGGGCACCTTAGTATTACGGTACCTGTTGATCTTAAGATGAGCGTGGTCCCAGCAGTGAGATAGTAACAGGCCGTTACTTTACTTTACTTTTACTACTGAAAATATTTCAATATGAAATCGAAAATATATTACATGATTGTTTACATAACAACTATTATGAATATTATGATACAAACACAATATGTTCTTGTAACGAAGGTGACATTTTTATTGGCTACGTTTTCTTTATTGGTACAAATAAGGTATAAACGTAATAAAAGTCGCGTGGAAGATATTATGACTGTAAGTTACATATCGTGACCTTTGCGAACTCGCATTTGCTTTATGGAATTAGAAAATTCTTGGAAACTCGCCTACGTAAGATATAAAGATAGCTCTGTACCAGAATATCAGTTGGATAGGACATCAAAATGTGCTACATATGTTAAGTGTATTGTATACTAACATATATGGTAGTAAACGTCCGAACATCTTAATAACTTACATTTGAATTGATCTTTTAAAGTCAACTTTATAAGGTGTTCGAAATGCATAAAAACGTTAAAACTAAAATCGAAATTTTGAATTTGTACCATGCATAATGGATATATTAAAAACGTAGGCGTTTCCTTCCATCACGAAAAGTAAGTTTTACAACCCGTCGAATCTGTCTGGTTAATTTCATTTAGTTTGATCACTTAATTAATACTTAAAAGGCTTGCGTTCATATCTGTATATTTTCCAGATGCCCGTCCCTTACATTATAGTAACTCATTGTCATTGTAAAAAAAATATAAAGATCAATCTTATCATCATAAAAATAAAGTAAAGTAACAGCCTGTTACTATGCCCACAGCTGGGCTAAGGCCTCACCAAGCTGCTCCAATGCGGATTGGTAGGTTACAAATATCCCTAGAATTCTCTAGAGATATGCAGGTTTCCTCACGATGTTTTCCTTCACCGAAAACGTGTGATAAATTGCAATTATCAATTAAACACATTAGTTTTAAGAGAAAAACTTATTAGTGCTTGCCCGAGGTTTGAACCTATGTCGTTACTAGAGAGTCGCACGGTCTCACCGCTAGGCTATCACAGCTTGTTATCATCATGTAGTTCTGTGATTTGATTGATTAACAACGATTACCCGGAAGAACCAGCAGCCAAAGCTGTAGTACATCTACACTCATTATAAGACAAAGTGCCCAAAAGCTGTCTGTTTGTATGTGATCGATTTTCTCAAAATCTACTGAATAAATGTTTATACGCCTTATACTAAAAGATAGTGTAATTCTTGCGGAAAGTTTAGGTTAATAGTAAGTCACCGGATGGGAGCTTTACTCGCGTGCGCCGTGTAAACCAGCAAAGATACACCAAAATAACGGATTAGAGAATTGTAGGTCTTCAAAAATACTACAAAAAACTCCTGAACAGCATGTCTCTATTTCTGAGGGGTAACTCACAATATCTACTATTATGTTCAAAATTTCAATTAAAAAAATATTACGGTATTTTCGAGAATATTTTCCTCCGTTCAGTATCAATCCTTATATAAGTAAAGTAGCTTTTAAACGCAACTTCGTTCGTGTGGACTGCAGTCTTATTATTTGAGCAACCCGTAATACTTATATTAATTATGGTTAAAGTGGGTTAACCTTAAAAACTAGACATATGCTGTCGCGGACTTTAATTTAGAACTTTTACAGAGACAATTTTGTAGTACATGATTTTTGAATAACTTTTACCGTTTACTTAGCGCAAGCAAGGAAAGCTTTAAATTTTGCCGTTCACGCTATATTTTTTATTGTTGCTCCTATCTTAATCATTTAAGCGTGATGTTATATAGTCTATAGCCTTCCTCGATAAATGGAATATCTTATAGTCAAATAATTTCTCAATCGGTCCAGTAGTTACTGAGATAAGCGCGTTCAAACAATCAAACAAAAAACTCTTCACCTTTATATATTAGTAAATAGTATAGAAGTATAGATACAGATTATATCCACGCAGGCTGAGCCGCGGACACTCAGTATCTCTATAAATCTCTAGCACAAAACGGACAATTCTAAGGGCGAAGTAACATAAACAAAACACCAAGATAAACATTCAGATACAGCAGAGATAACCGGAGATGCTATTTACGTAACAACCGATATATTATCTTATTGTTAATCAAGGGAATTTGGTGCTTAGGTCAATCAAATTAAGGTCTACTCCTTTGTGTCCGTTACGTTTCAAACATGGCGCCGGTATATCGGTCTCACGGAAAGACACCCACGCTTAGGACCTAAGTCTAGAAATATGGTTATTAACTGGCCGACCAGATGATGAATAATTTAGACGCACTGCATAACGAATGTCATAATGTATGCTATAACTTAATTCTTGGATGTTAAAAATAAATTTGACATAAATATTACTCAACTCATAACTCCATAAGATATTAAAATATATTATTACATATTATAAAGTTACGGAAAAAAAACTAACTAAATTAAGAACTAGAGACAAATTCTATTTACAACAATATTTGCCAAGCGATTGAAATAAGTACTAACCGAAGCAACAAAAATATATGAATACCAATAACCACTATAAGCTGTGATAGCCCAGCGGTGAGACCATGTGACTCTTTCCAGGGGGTCACGGGTTCGAACCACGGGCAGGCACCGATAAGATTTTCTATTTAAAACTTATATGCCTAATTGATACAAGCAATTTATCAAACGTTGAAGGAAAATATCGTGATCTCTTAAGAATTTTGGGGATATATGTAATCTAACAATCCGTAATGGACCAGTGTGGTGGGTCATAGCTCCGACCTTTCTCTCCAAAAACGTAGAGTTTAGGCCTATGCCCAGCAGTGGGTCAATTAGAGATCGTTATTTAATTAGTTAATATCCCCTATACAACCTAACCTTCTACTCTTATTACAACAAAAACTGAAATTGTTAGCTTGAAATAAAAGATTAGTGTTGCTATCTAGATACAGCTATCTTTATATTTATTTGTATCCTATATATAGTAGATATATAAGTATTTTTGTGACAAATTTCAATAATATTGCTCCAGTGGATTAGCCGTAAAAGCGTAACGTGCATACAAACAAACTTTCGCATTAATAATATTAGTACAGAAGTTAATAGCCTATACTGTTAAGAAAAATCTTATTTTAGTTAAACAGAACTGTGTAAAACTCTCTACTGAAATTAGGAACAATGGAAATATACAATTTTTCTATTGTCAATGCCTCTGTAAAAAATGAATATATTATCTTATATTACAAGCAATATAACAGAACTAACTACTTTGCTATAATCCGCACGGGTTAAGCGAATGCATGCAAAGCTAATGTGTATGTAGCAGGCAAAAATCTACGCACCTTATACATGCAGGACAAGCCACCACATGCACCCCAAGGCGCCTCCACCAGCAACAACGCACACAAGCAGCACACACACCCACCACCACAATCTCGACGATCGTTTCGCCCCGAAACCGAAGCATCATCAGGAGGATAGGCTCCACGACAAAAATCGTAATGCGATTATAGCAAAGTAGTTAGTTCTGTTATATTGCTTGTAATATGGAATTCCGCAAAGTAACGCCTGCTTCTATAAATCATTATCTTATATATAAAAATGAATGTTCGTCTATACGTCCTTTATACATTCGGATACAGCTGTAGCGATTTTAATCAAATTTTCAGATTATGTTTAGAAAGACCCAGCGGATGATCCTGTAAAGTTACGTGACGATCGGACCTTCTTTTAACTTTGAGTTTACCTGTTGAGTTCTGTTTTGAGAGAATTCGAAATCGGAGTGAGCCACAGCAAGGTAGCCGGACAGCTAGTTATTACTTTATATTCTTAACTTACTATTGGGTTTGCAAGACAAGCAAGATAACACATCTCAGGTCGAAAGAACTCTCATTAATGAGATAAGGTAACTAGTTTTATAATAACTACGGCATTTTTAAGTGAAACTAAGATAATGTATAAGAGACTTGACACTGCGAGTTGTTCGTTTTAACTTTGTTATTTATCGGAGTCCGGTTTGCGTTTGACAACGATCTAATCTTAATAATAATCTGATCGGGTAAGTGCACAAATCTCTAAATATCCCGAGGGTCCTGTATTATATTCTAGGTAGAATTATACTCGTCAAACTCCGAGACAGCCTAATCAAGAATCCGAAAAACAAATATTTTTTAATTAGGAGATCTTTTTTGCGGAGATCCATAATACAAAGTTAATAAAAAAATATATTTTGCTATAATCCGCGATAAAGTAAATAGAAAAAATATATAATGCTAAATGTATAGTGGACTATCCGTTTTTTTTCATACCCGACAAATGCAGGATTCGTAGAAACACATGCACGAACCTCCACCACCGCCACCACAATACACAAACACTACACGGCGTAGCTAAATTGCTATATAATGTGGTTAATTTATTCACAGACAATAGATAGAGAGTTTAGTTTGTAATCACTGTAAGTGTGGCATTTTCTCCACGGAAAATCCAGCATTAGAGATTTAAAAAAGGCAAATGTTATAACAAAAAAATCATTGGACGAATAGACCACCGTCACTGGTGAGCCCGCCGTGTAAATCTGTACAAACCTGGTCAGAGCCTGGTATGGCGAACAGGCATACATTATTCAGAAGACGTCACTAGCCTGTACAACCGTATAATTACAGCGTTGAATATATTACAGCACTTCAAACCGCGCCTGTTATAAATCGCCCGTCGCGAGTATTCTAGAGAATATCACCGTGAGACAATCGCTTGCGACACTTGACATCTTTAAATGTCAAAAATAACATATTTATGACATTAGGCTTAGTACTTCGAAGTATAGAGTAACTAAACATCTGTTTCAATCTCTTAAGCAGGCCCCGTTAAATAAAGGGAATATGGTTAGCTCAAGAACAATTGAAGAAAGATAACAAATCAAATTGATATACATACGCTTGACAGTTGCAGAAATTTAAATAAAATCAAAGGGTTGCCGGCAGAAGTGAAAACCTGAATATTAACTAAATTATTATTGTGTATTTTTGATAATTTGGAATAGTTGAGGAATAATTTTGCACGAATTGCTTTAACTATCAGTATAAAAGTACTATCATTTATGTGGTAAAATACAATATGGATTTATTGCGTTATCGTACACAAACATGACAATTTATTTTGCGCAAGCGCCATGCACCGCCTAAACAAAACAGCAGCCGCAGGGATATATTTACGTCGCGCCGTATAAAGCAAGATACTTCCTCTCTTAGCAACGCCGGCGTTCTACTCTCCTTCCTTGTTACGAATCAGGAGTTTAAAAATTTTTATCCATCACAAACAATCCACAACGCCCTTAAGTTTTCATTTCGTTCTAATAATACTAATTATAAGATCTATGAGTAATAAGATACTATAAACATAGCAACCACTAAGCTAATCCAAACAGCAGTCAACCCTGAAACACATGACAATACCAAAAGTGATCCGTGTAAAAGTGTAATCCTCGGAGATTAGAGGTTGACAAAGCTGAAGGGGTTACGCAATGTCAGCGTGGGAAACGGGACGCGATCGAAGACCGTTTATATCCCGACGATATAATATTATTAATTTTTATTAATAATATCAATTCGAAAACACTAACGTTACATAGGTTTTTGTATTTCCGGGGGTTTAAATTTAACAATAATTTAGTTCAATAAACATTTAGGAACTGTCAAACATAAATATTTCTACCTCTTTCGCAGTATATGTATTTTTTTTTCTTTTTTTTATATTGTTTTATATTGTGTGTATTGAAACGTAGTATGAAATAAACGTCAGTCATCCGAATATATCAGTCAGGTTATATTCAGAATGCTTTTAAAAACTGTAACTGAATATAATCACATAGAGCAATCTATGATGATATTATCGATGCATCGATTAGCAGATGTAGGGGTCACTACTTAGAGAGGCCCCAACACGGAGTTGGTGTTCTCCGGGTTACAGAGCTGCTGCTGACAGCGATAGAGGCAATATGCATAATGTGTGCCCTGTCGCTGTCACCAATAGTATGGTGGAGTACTATCAGGTTACTGATGATCAGACCGTGAGAGTCCGATATATCCGCCACCCTTCCCCATCGGTCGGCAGTGCCCATGAGGGGTTCTCTGATATAAGAAAACTATCAGTCTACGATGAAGAAAACGCGGACGTGATCTTGAAGTTAATTCAATTTAAATGTGCATATCAATAAAACTATATATTGAAGACGTAGGAATGCTAATTAAGTACAAGTTACTGCTAGATGCCAACGATTAAGAACGTACAATGGCAAGTAAGTATGACTTATACTGAGTTACTGATAACAGCTACTATATCAACAGTAAATGATGAAGTAGTCTATGATAATGGCTGTGTCAGGTATTTTTATCTTTTTATTGTAAAATATTTCAGTCATTTTTTACTTTTTTCTAACACAACTACTATAGTAGTAATTTTTACCATAAAAAATAATGTCGCAATTTGCAGATATCAACGGGGTATGCATTTGGTATAACTTAATTTTAATGGGACTTCAAGTCGTTATGGAGAATAATGAAATGTGAAAGTACTTTGTTTGCCATTGTTTGGGCTGAATGTGTTTTTACTTTGTATATTTGAAGAATGCATGAGAGCATAGTAGCTTAGAAACGACTATTTTTACTGTGACATTCAATAGAAACTTTGATTAAACTTCATTACATTGAATAGTATTGAAAATAAAGAACATAAGGAGATTACTTTTTTTCATTCTAGAAAGAAAAAGGAATGGTGTTATGTTGTGGCGCCGGAAGTTGTGTTATTTTCTAATAAATGCAAGTGGGTTTCCTTGCCAATTATTCTTTATTCAAGCAAACTTGTAAACAAGTGCATTTGAATCGTCAACTTTACTGCTGGTTCGGAAAGCTGTTACTACCGAGAAGAACCAGCACGAAACTCGGCGGTTGCTCCTTTCAATTCTTCTAGAGAGTAGATAATAAACCTAAACTGGACAACTGCATTACACAATCAATATTATATCCGTTTTTTATTACGGTTATTTAGATATAGTTCTAACGTTAGAGTAGGAATAATAACTATGCCATATAAAATCACTTAATTTTCTAATGCTTTTTAGTTCTAATATACACATTTTAGGCGTTAATAATTTGCGATTTTGTCGTGTCCTGTCCAGAAGTGGATCTCCTGATGACGACTCGGTTACAGGGCGAGACGATTGTTGAGAATATGGTAGTGAATGTGTCAACTGCTAGTAGCGTAGTGCGATGTTGGCGTTGCTGATTTATAGTGCATGCGGTTTATAAATTCTGCATGCATAATGAAAGAAAATCCACTTATAGCATTATATAGATTTTCTTTAATCACAGATTATAGATAGCAAAATAATATTATCATTACTTATGTTTTGAAGCTTAATTAATCTATAATCTATTCAACAGTGCCATTAAGTGGTATTCGTTTTTTTCTTGAGTTTCCCATGCTTTAATTAAATGACGCTTTTAATTATAAAGAAGACTTGTTTTTCCTCTCCCCATCCCGGACACGATAGACCTTTTTTATTTTCATAGTTATTAGGTATCTATTTAACGGACATTTCCTGTTTAAATATTAAAAGATACGCCGTGAAAGTAGCAGTTAAATTATCTATTAAGTATCCATTAAAAGATGCTTTATTATATATAAATTTGTTTTCAAATATCGCTTCACATCACACATCACATCGCTTCGCTATACATTTAAAAACATTACTACCTCGTTGTATTGAAAAGTGCGTGAATAGGTCTATCCAAATAGTACTAAAAGTACAATTAGTACTAAAAATTAGTAAGAAAATTAGTAGTCAGCCCAGCGGTGACACTGTGCGACTCTTTCGTAGAGGTTACAGGTTCAAACCACGGGCAGGCATCAATGAGTTTTTTTACTAAAACTTATGTGCCTAATTATTAATTGCAATTTATCACTAACTTTTCGGTGAAGGAACACATCGTGAGGAAACCTGCATATCTCTAGAGAATTCTGGAGATAAGCGTAACCTACTAATCCGCATTGGAGCAGCGTGGAAGGTCTTAGCTCCAATCCTTCTCTTCAAAAAACGGAAAGAGGAGCCCGACGCCCAGCATTGGGATTGTAATATTACTTACTTATTTTAGTACTGATGCTACTTTCATTGCTTGGGTATATGTAACAGAAATTATACAACTATACGTCTAAGCCGCTGAGCCGATATTGATGAAATTTGGCACAACTAAAGTTCAAATTCCGGGTAACATATTATAGGAAATAAAGATCCCATTTATCCTATGGGAAAAGGGAACAGTTATATCCACACATCTTTATCATCTAAGTAATCTTCAACATCTGTATCAGCCTCTTTAGTGTTTTTAAACTGCTGTAATGGCATGGCCACATTGTATGAGAGGCAATGAATCGAAACAGATGGAGACACATTATCAACTCCAGACACGATTCTGATGCTGACTACGATCCTCAGAGATGAGGGACCGCCCTTAGTGAGAGAGAGACAGTTTTCAAAATAAAGTGAACCCAAAGTGCCAAGATTTCCTACACCTTTGCAAACTTCATTGCATGAATCTTGCTTGCACATAAAGGATGCTATCTAATTGTCGTAGACAATTTGTTTTGCAATGTTCCCAGTTGAATGAATGGAAGCGTATACATGTAGACGTCAGCAGGTTGCCTAGTAAGGATTTAACCTTACGACCTGGACAAATATAATTATCCCGTGTCGTCGAAAAGAATGGCACCTCATTACCATAAAGGCGGAATACCGTGTTATAGGTAACATCTTTCATTGTGAAAATAGAAATCTGCATCTGAATGCCTTTCTCGGGAACCTTATTTCTTGACTAGATTTAAAAATCTACGTATGGATAAATCTTTAACAGTTGTAGTTGGTATAACTACCAACTACAACTGTTAATTATTACTTTACGAGAAGTTATTATTACTTTTTTTTTGCATCAGTGGAAACTTAGCTGATTTCTATCTAAGTTTAATATTTAAGTTTTATTATAAATGTTTGTCTCCCCTAAAATAAATAAATTAAAAATTATTTCATCAGAAAAGCATTCATTTTCTAGCAAACTGATAGGGAAAATTATTTATTGCCAATTATTTCAAAATTTTATTTTACAACAGAAATTCCATACTATTTATTTTGTATAAAACTCAAACTCAAAGGTATTCATTAAGGTATGATTAATTCCAGGTAAGGTATACTTAATTTTTCTTGCATTGTGTATTACGCGAACGCTTGACTGCATCATGCCTGATGGTAAGCGGTGATACAGTCTATTCTTGCTTGAAATATGTCTATTTATTCTTGCTTTGAATATACCTATATCGTGGGTGTGCGAAAGTTAAATGCGGGAGAGAAATCCATTACAGTCCTGTGTGCGACATAAATGACCAAGCGAAGGGATGCTTCTGTCTAAAGTAGAGAAGAAAGAAGAAGGCCGAGAGGATAAAAATGGCCTCTAAAAGTCTGATAGTGGATGGACGCGGGCACCTACCGCTTAAACAACTCCCAAGAAAACCTACCACATAATGGAGATACAACAACGTATTAGTGATTTTATATAAAAAATAACTATTAAAAACTTAAATTCAAATGAAAGAAACGGCCAGACTTTTGCTTTTATACGATTATTATTATACTGGATTTCCGTTTATAGGAATCCTTAATACTGAGACGAGGTATGTAGTCATTTGAACAGATTGATACCTTTTTATGCCTTTATATCCAAGTTTGAGTGCAGACCACCCAGCTGCACAAAACAAATGGATCCAATTAATGTCTGAATAGCAATAATACGGGTATGCATCTTGTTAAATAGACGTTTGAAATTATTAGTCTGAAGTGTCTATAATCTCGTACGGTCTGAAATTGATGCAATACTGAACCACTTCGATTCGATTTACTTTTGTATTAAAACATTATACGCGCTATGAAATCTAAGACAAGTACATGTATAAACTGGTATTCAAAACATTATTATTAATATTATTAATTAATTATTATTTATAATTGGTGTTAGACATGACGACATACATTTTGCATAGTTCTAGTATGGACTAATTTTATAATGTGAGTGAGAAACTGTTCTTACTTTTTCACTTTCATGTAGAGTCGAATTTTGTGAATTTTGATATTAAAAATAGAAGTCAGAAATAGACCAAGTGTTCTTAACATAATTTGTATTAATATACAAAGTTATTTTTAATAATTATTCTTGGCTCCTTTGATAGAAATCCTGAGGCAAATCGTCACTCGTTTATCTTTTTCACCCAATGGACACTGGATATAGGTCACCGAGCTTACCGAGGTGTCGTAAAATGCGACTCAGGTAAGTTGACCCACCGTGTGGTATCCGGATGATTAGAATAGACCACCCTCATTTCTTACCGAAGTGTCGTAAAAGGCGACTAAGGTAAGTCAACCGACCGTGTGGTATTCGGCTGAGTAGAATAGACCACCCTCATTTCTTACAGAGGTGTCGTACAAGGCGACAAAGGTAAGTTGACCGGTGGGTCAACTATGGTATGGTTGTGGTATCCGGTTCAGTAGAATAAATGACCCTCTTTCTTACCGAGGGGTCGTAAAATACGTAGCCATGAGACACCATGTTTGTCAATGTTGTGCCGGATGTGCTTTGAAGTTAGGACCCAAAGGTTATTAAGGTCCGTTAGCTCCTACCACTACGTCAACTCGGCAACAGCATTACCATTTATATCGAAATAGTTTAACTCTTAAACTTCGCCCGTCGTCAGTCCGTGTCGATATCCTTTCCTAATTTGCATAATCCCGCCGTGTGTATGCGACGCCTTCACCGCGTCACGAAACGCGCTGATTATCCAATAATTTCAGTTACCCGCATATTGCGACTGAGGGTGATGGCGAATGGTCCATTGGATTTTATCTTACCACTTACTGTGCAACGTGGCCTTGCTCGCTGGTTATATGAAACGTTAAAATAAAAGCAATGCCTTTAATTAAACAAATATACTTTAAATAATTTATAGAATTAGGCGTTACTTTGCGGAGATCCATGATACAAAAGTAATAATAAAATTATTTTGCTATAATCCGCGATACAGTAAATAGAAAATATATATAGACAAGAAAAATAGATGTAAAAAATCCCCCACAAGTCACAATGAAATATTATTTTTTATCTATTGCATTATATTTTCTTAACATTGATCACGTGATCTATTCTATTCAAGCTAAACTTGACAGTCAGTCAACCGTTTACAAATTTGATTCTGAATAAACAAAAGTTGTGTCATTTTACAATGGAAATTATTTTTAAAATTATCACGGCAGCGGCTTTTGTAATATATGTATATATTTAAAAAAAGAAACTATCATACTGACTTATGTGAGAAGCTATTATCGTCGATTACTTCTCCATAACACCAAGAAAAGTAGAGGTCTCTCTAGTCTCTACAGAAAACCTTTTGTATACGAAGTAACTAATAAGTCTTGTAGTACGTGTATAATGACAATACTGTATTCAATCAACATTCACATATATATTATAGCTCAGTATAAGGGTAATAATCTTCGCAAATTAATGTGCAGTGCAGTTTTGGTTACATCATTGTATGAACGAGTGAAAAAAGCTGTAAGTAGACGGTAACGTGAACAAAAATTACTGAAATAACAAAAACTAAAAAAATTATATTTATTACAAAAGTAATAATAAAATTATTTTGCTATAATCCGCGATACATCTGTATCTGTATCGCGGATTATAGCAAAATAATTTTATTATTACTTTTGTATTATGGATCTCCGCAAAGTAACGCCTAATTCTATAAATTATTTATATTTATTAAATAATAATGGGTATATAACGGGTTCTTAAAGGTCGTGGGGTGCCGCAGCATCCTAGCGGCATAAGGTCCTGTGATGTAAAGATCCTGTGAAGCAACCTATGTTCAATAGTTGAAGTACATCGGTTGATGATAAAGAAAAACTATATAACTTTGAGGTAAGGCAGATTGTAAGATACTTTGATATGAAAAAGAAAAAAAGTAATATATCAAAGATTGACATATTAGGAGTTTTTAAAATTAGTAGGAAAAAAACGATATCGCGATAAAGTCGGATATTTGGAGTTTCAAATAAAGAGTGGAAAAAGCAGGAACAGTATCTAGTTCGGACAGATTTTAAATAAACATAAGATGTAAAAGACATTATTTAAATCATCAGAAAAGTGGTACTTGGCCAGTATAATATTGATATTATTATTTAAAAAGTTACATACAATTATCGTCGATAGCTTTGTTATGTTCAGCGTAAAAATTTGCAACTCTTTCGTAATTAGCCAAAGGAAATGAGAACTTACAATCGATTACCCCTAATGGACAAAGCAATCAACGTCACGTGCCTCGAAATGGCAATACTATCAGTATTTACCATCGGACTATTTACGCACGTCGTAAAATACATTGCCAGCACTGTTACCCGAAGTCTAATTAAGAAACGCTTTCATTATCATAATTCCTCTAATATTGATGCAATGATACATTTTGATATTTAGACAATCGGTGAAGGTTATAATTATACAGAAAACATAACATGCCAAAAAGTTTCAATATTTTGCAGATATACTTAAGTAATTTTCTTGCACCATTAATCGCATTATGAAAATGTCTTCATAAAAAATTAAATACAGTAAAGACTACGTAATAATTACGCGATTAGTCCTAAGAATGGTTTCGTTGTTCTGATGTCATGCCACTTCTGAAGATATATGCTGCTTGTGAATATACATACCTATATCTTAATTTTTTAGCGGCATGCCATTATGTGTTCCGCAACTGTTAATATGATTTCCTTATTTATTTCTCTATTTATACACGAAATGTGTGTCTGTGTGTGAACGTCCGGTGTTTTGTCAACGTAATAAAAAGTTTATAGAATTAGGCGTTACTTTGCGGAGATCCATAATACAAAAGTAATAATAAAATTATTTTGCTATAATCCGCGATACATCGCGGATTATAGCAAAATAATTTTATTATTACTTTTGTAATAAAAAGTAGTAATCCAAAGTAATATAAAAAATTATGCATGCTTATTCTGCAATATCGTTCGTTAAATGATTTATAGAAGCAGGCGTTACTTTGCGGAATTCCATATTACAAGCAATATAACAGAACTAACTACTTTGCTATAATCCGCACGGGTTAAGTGAATGCATGCAAAGCCAATGTGTATGAAGCAGGCAAAATCTACGCACCTTATACATGCAGGACCAGCCACCACATGCACCCCAAGGCGCAATTCACCAGCAACAACGAACACAAAAGCAGCACACACACCCACCACCACAATCTCGACGATCGTTTCGCCCCGAAACCGAAGCATCACCAGGAGGACAGGCTTCACGACAAAAATCGTACTGCAGTACGATTTTTGTCGTGAAGCCGTATAAGGTGAAGTGTGTATAAGGTGCGTAGATTTTGCCTGCTTCATACACATTGGCTTTGCATGCATTCACTTAACCCGTGCGGATTATAGCAAAGTAGTTAGTTCTGTTATATTGATCGTTCGTTAAGTTGAGTTTAAAAAAAACAGTATGCTTATCTTATTATTTGCATTCACACGGTTATTATCCCGCTAATGTTATGGAGGTGACAGCTTGGGAGTGCATGTGTGCGTGACTGTACTACTTGAACGGTCTAACCGATTAACGGGTTTGTGGTTTATTTAGGTAAAAAAATAATTTTTTAGTTACATAGGCATGTTTTTATCTGGTGGAAATCTATAGTTCTAAAGAATTTTAGAATTCGAATTTCGACTATGTAGTCGAAATTCTGGCAACCATCTTATTTTATAAGATGGTTGCCAGAATTTCCATTTACCAAAATGCCAAAATTAATATTTACACCGCGAGTAAGATGATAGAACACAAATAGTCAATAGGTAATTGTCATGTTTTTTTTTACAACTAAATAAAGATAGGCAACACAGCAACTGCTCCCTAGAACGGGCATGCCAATTTGACGTGTCTAGAATTCCGTTACGTTCGATATTATCCGTATCATTTGCATAATCGCGGAGTGGGGCAGACAGGCAAATTATGCTCAGAATTATGGGTTGCCATACATACGACTAGAAATCCTTAATACTAACATATAAAGGTCGTTTTTGAATAACATGTGTTTGTTTTTGTTGCAAACGTCTGTTTCTCCTTCATTGAGATTGATAGTCAGTCGTATTAGGATTTTAAACAGTTGAAATGAAGCCATCTGAATGACTTCGTGTACATTTATAAATAACGTAAATTGCGCAATTTTAGTTAATAATCTACTAATATGCCATTTTTACACTATGATTGTATATTCTTAGAGTAATATTCATAATCTGAGTGTAATGACTCTTACAATCACCGGCATTTATCTTGTTAACCGAAAAAAGTTGAATATAATGATGCAAAAAAAACGAACGCTTTCTACAATAATGTCGGTTTCCGATTGCATTATGGAGGATTTTCTGGTAAAACGTAGGTATTTAAACATATGAAGTGAAAAATCTGTAGGTTATTTACCTAGAGAAATATTTAAAAAAAAGTAAAGTAGAGCCTTATTACTACCATTGCTGTGCAAAGGACACCTCCCGTTTCTACGGAGAAAATAATTAATAAAAAAATTTAATCCAGATTGATAGACAAAAAGGGAGTTGTCTAGGCATTTCACGACGTTAATCTGTTTTTCGATAAAAGCACATGGTAAATTCGAGATACCTTTTATCGAACTTTTTTTTAGAAAAAAAAAATTAGTAACAAAATTTTTACATCGACTCTTCCTTAACTCCGAATTCCGAAATTAAATCTTCGATTCCGGTAAATCAATTTCCATAACAAGTCTTATGTAGAGATTAAATGAGAGATGTATTGTTTGAAGTTTCAATTCGCATTTTGTTTCTTCGATAGAATAGAAGGTTACTTTTAAATTAAATTCATTACCCAATACTATTTTTATTGATATTCAGATATCATTATTAGTGAGTCGAGTAAATTCCTCATAACAAGTCCTTTTGCAATTGCTATTAGCATCATTTGCATGTAAAAGCACATTGCAACTTGAAATATATGCGAGTACTACTCTCGAAACGAGGAGCGTTTACACTTTTATGATATCTTCACTTAGTTTTATTGGTTCGTTGAAGAACAGGAATTTGTTGCAAAAATTCCTGTTAAGATAAGAACATAACATATCGAGGATATGTTATGTATAAAGAAAAAGAAAAAAAATGCTTTGATGTCAAGTCAGAAATAAAAAATATCATAAACGTAACAATTTTAGAAAGAAAATATTAAAGATTCAAGTAAATATAGTTTTACTATATTACAAAATACATAAAAACAAAAAAGGGACGAATAGAAAACAATTTTGTAGATCCTTGACATTTTTTTATTGTAATCCATATCTATACTTACTACAAGCTGTATGCGATCGTTTTTCTAAAAATCTAATTGAATTTTTGTATAGTTTTTCTAAAAGATACTGCATCGCATAGTACTATCCGATGCTAGCATGATGTAAAACTCATGTAACTATTTATTTTGAAAAAAATACTTTCTTTTGCTATTTAAAATATGTTATTACGAATGTTGCAAAAGCATTATACATAAAATATGTTATGACAAGAATAGCCGTGGGGAAATGTTGCCACAAAATAAACAAGCGCATGGTTCATGATGCTCTAGAGTTGGCATCCCAGTAAGATGCGCATGCACTATATTATTAGCGAAACGTTTGAGAAATAAGAATATTAAAAACAAAAGAATATCAAAACTCGTCTCACGCCCACATGCCCGGAGCTGATTTATCCATATATGAAACCCTATTCTATTCGAATCGAGATGAAATATCAAATCAAAATATTTTGATTCTCGAGACTGAACATAGTTATTAGAGTTAAACAAAACCTGAGAGGATAAAAGATCTTTTTGGTGCGATGGGTTATTTTCTGTATATCATAAAGCCTATACCTAACATGATGGTAAGAAAAATTAAGCCCGAAATGGATACCTAAATGATATTGTAGTGATATCTCGGTTTTGTAATAATTCCGTGTGTTATCCGAATGTAGGCAGGCGGCCGGTCTTAAAATACGTAGCCAAATCATGTGACAACATGTTTGTAGCATGTTGTGCCGACCCCACTTAGAGTGGGATAAGGGCAGGACGATGATGATGATCTCGGTTTTGTAAAATCGATACTCCCTTTAACACTTTCATCGTCTGTTTTTCTTAATACATCCTTAATACTTTTTTTACCAAATCGATACTAATTCTGACAATCAGCTCCTCGAATCCAGAATATACAGCTTACACCTTTTATTTTTCATTAATAAGATTGAACAGTGAAAAAAATCCAGTTAGCAAAGCTTAGAAAACGCAAAGTAAGAAAAAGTGGTTATTTAATTATAATACAACACAAGTATTAAGTTACTTTTGGGGACGGACGACCGTGTGCGTAATTGAACCATATTAAAAAAATGGAAAAAGGCGCTTAACTATCTCTTGATAGTGAAAAGGTAGTTTTGGAAATCTTTCTTCCGAGCAGAGGATCTTTGTTCTTCTTTCTTCATATATATAGATTTTTTTTTTCAAATTAAACTATCGTGCGTGGTGTTTATAATTAATCTTAGAGACCGGCTATACTTACATCTTATTTTATTCGATGAGCCCGTATAATTTCAAGCCCATACGGGGCTATCCATGAGATCTTTATGTGGCGGGTTTCCCGCCAAGATTAAGCCAAAATAAAATAAGACGTGAGTATAGCCGGTCTCTAAACATAAATAAGTATTATTTATCGTCAGATTCGGAAGGGTGATAGCACCCAGAAATCAATCAGTATGTCTCAATATGGCTAGTTGATTGAATAGAACTAAGTCATCATTCTCCTGCCCTTGTCCCACTCTAAGTGGGGTCGGCACAACATGTTACAAACATGTTGTCATATGATTTGGCTGTGTATTTTACACCCGGCCGCCTGCCTGCCTGACGTCAACTTACCTTAGTCGCCTCTTACGACACCTCGGTAAGAAAGGAGGGTGGTCTATTCTATGCAGCCGGATACCACAAGGCAGATACCTTAGTCGCCTCTTACGACACCTCGGTAAGAAAGGAGGGTGGTCTATTCTATGCAGCCGGATACCACAAGGCAGATACCTTAGTCGCCACTTACGACACCTCGGTAAGAAAGGAGGGTGGTCTATTCTATTCTACGGATACCACACTGCGTGACTGAATAGAACTAAGTCAGGACTAATAAATAATACGTTCATCGACCTTAGCTGTACATAATTTAAACTAGACTTCTTAAAAATAATAGTCCTCATATAATTACATATATCGCTATAAATGATGGGCGGATAAATTATCTGGACCTGTAATACATAACTGTTGGTTAAATTTGTTTTTTTTGGTAGCACTAGACAAATCCGTCGCCGCGGGGGTTCAATTTTAGTAGTCCAACTCGGTTGAGCGTTAACTCAAATGTGGCCATCAATAATAGCGGTACAATGGAAACCACTTGATAACTGTATAAAATTTTACTTTAATGTTATTTATGTCATTTTGATATTGCAAAATTAAAAGCCTTAGTATTAGGGATGGGCAGAACCTTAGAAACTAAGGTAGAAGGAAGTACGGTAGTCTATAGATCAATAATTTGGTTAAAACCTTGCCTCATAGTAATCGATGATAAAGTAAGATTATCGGAATATAACAGGTTTTCATCAACAGCTTCTGCGGAGTATCGAATTTAAAAGCATCTTTTGATTATACTATGTATATGGTGTCTAGCAATTCATTAGGATATTTTTAGTTTCATTCAGAGCTAACGATAACCGCAGCTATCTGTAGACAAAAAATTTAGAAATATTACATTTGGAAATGATTGTATATGACATTTTTATGATGAATGCTTTTACATTTTATAGCTAGTGTGTTAAACAAAAAAAATTGAATACATTATCCGTAGTATTATTGAAAATATTATATATGAAATATAAGAACTGCAATGTCGATCTTAAAACCGCTAAATTATTATCATGTTGTGATTTAACTAGTGAGATAAAGAGATATAAAATATTTGTAGTTCGAAATTATGTCATAACTTGAACTTATTTATAACATTAAATATTATATATCAGTCAAAGCAGACAAATAATAAATTAGGGTCAGCTTATAATGCATAGAAGGCCACGTGCCTGAAATAAATATTTGACAGCCATAAATCAGTAGTCTTTTAGAAGCATGTAATTTGTAATATAATTGATGACGGTGAAACTATCAACTTTCTTTTTCTAGATAAAGGCCATGCTGGTTCTTTATATCAGAGGCACCGCTTAATAGCTTATGAAATTAACACTTCTTATCTTAACGATGGAGTTTATGGTTTTTATCTACTAGGAAATGGTAAATGTTTGCTCTTTCTTTAATCCTCACCGCCTGCAGGATGAACTTTGTTGTTTTTTAGAAAGACTTTTTTATTTCTTTTGAGAAAGTTGGGAAGGAAACGTAAATTATCATTTCCTAATGACACTTGTTCTGTTATATCCGGCAAGGTTTTATGAGGTTTATTCAAAATCGTAAAATTATACTTCTCAAATTTCGCAGGCACCTCCGATGCAAATAAAGTTGTAAACTGGTTTTGTTTTATAAAACTTTTAATATTGGGTACAACCAATATTTTGTGACATAATACTATATTATTTTATTGAGGGCTTCGACGTGTCTGGGACAAATATTTGTAATGTCTTATGTCGGAAATTAGTTACAACAGACTGGACATAAAAAATTGTGAATCCAAATATAATAAAGTCGATAGACTTTGAATGAGACTAAAGACATCTATAACACTTTTAATAATAATGAAAGATTCGAGGAAGCTGTAATGTAGTCTAGCATTCACAAATATTTTATAAACACTATAAATTATTGAAAGTTTTACAAAAATCAGCAACCACTTTTCAGCATTTCACGGGTAATAATTAGGACGTCCTTAAACTTTAACAACTAATAAAATCTACAATGACGATTAAAGTATTCGTCTCCTCTCTGTTTTTTAAATTCCTTTTTGCAATTCTTTAATATTCCGTAAATTATATCAGTGATCTTCTTGGAAGGACCCAAATCGTAAACTCGACACTGAATTATAATTATAATAATGAATATCAGTGATAATTATCACTGATATTCATTGTTTTAAACAAAATCATTGTTTTTCCAAAGTTCAATTTCTTATTCCTAATTTTTTTACCATATTATCAACGATTTTCTTTGAAAGAAACAATTTTTATAATCCTTTTCTAATACTTTAATATTCACCACATTATTAGTGATATTTTTGATCTAACGAAAATCTTTACTAACTATTTCATTTCCGCCATCCTAGACTCACCTTGCTCGATACTATTTCATAACTGTAGTATGAAAACGACGGGAGATGACCGCAGGAGGTCCCATTACCGCGGTTGTTACAATTTTGTGCTTCCCATATACTTTCCACAAACACCTTAATAAAGGAGATTGGTGCGGTGTTGATATATTTATTATGTAATTATATTACAATAGGAAACACTTAAACCATCAATATCCTTATATTTTAAATGCGAAAGTCTGACTGTCCGTCTTATGCGAAAGTCTGCATGTTTCAAGGGTAATTGATGTTAATGAAATTAAGCACAATTGAAGCTAATGTACCGTGCTGATAAATAAATAATCTATACATATTATTGTGATAGTGAACGTGTGTAGTGCTTGTGTATTGTGGTGGCATTGGTAGAGGTTTGTGCATGTGTTTTTACGAATCCTGCATGTAACGCGTATGAAAAAACGGATAGTCCACTATACATTTAGCACTATATATATTTTCTATTTACTGTATCGCGGATTATAGCAAAATAATTTTATTATTACTTTTATATTGTACTCGGTATGGAGTTTAAATCTAGATTCTGCATTGGATAACACTCGGGTGGACCTTAGTACTGAGATAAATATACGTCACTATTTGCAGACCGAAAATCACAACTATCGATTGCTCCGTTCGAACCTTTCAAGAACGAGTAAAAATATATATTTCTCATTTCATAATATTAATACGCCGTGTGGTATCCGGCAGAATAGAATAGACCACCGTCCTTTTTTACCGAGGTGTCGTAAGAGGCCACTAAGGTATCTGCCGTGTGGTATCAGTTGCATAGAATAGACCACGTACATTTCTTACCGAGGTGTCGTAAAAGGCGTCAGACGTCAGGCAGGCGGCCGGTCGTAAAATACATAGCCAAATCATGTGACAACATGTTTGTAACATGTTGTGCCGACCCCACTCAGAGTGGGATAAGGGCAGGAGAATGATGATTTCATAATATTAATATAGATAGCAAATTACATGAAATCAGTATAATTCAATAAATTTTATTAAATTAATACAAGTTGTTAAAAGGATTTCCCTTAATACAGTATATTCTAAAGGAATCATACCTTCATAGCAATACCCAAATATGAGGCTTATTCGATACAGCGAGTGCTAGCACCATATATTCGATACCTAAAACTGGCATGGCTATATACAAAGCAACTAACAATGGCTAATAAATGTCTTAATTGTCGATATAAATTAACTTAAACGACTCGCTGAAATGCAACTCTGCTAATAGATAACGATTCAAATTTATTTTGCCTAATTGTTTCGATGAATTCGATTAGCTTTCGCAGTCAAAACATTCTTTGTGAATGTCTTATGTGAAACGGAAACGACTACTCAATAATTACTCAATACTCATTAATCTTACCTAAAATTTTGATCCGATTTGAGTTACCAGATAAACGTGGTCATGGACTAAAAGCTAAAATAATTGTATTAGTACAAATGTAATTTACTAATTTATAAATTAACTAATAATAGATCATTTATTTTGTCCAATTGTTTGTTAAGGTTTTTTGAGTCGAAACATTTTTCGTCGAAGAAAGAAGTCGAAAACGGAAACTTCAATTAACTATTCTTACCTCACTTAAATGTTTTGTGTTAGGTGATGAACGTGGGCAAAGCAAAAAAATAGTTTTACGACACTACCACTAGATGAACGTAAAAATAACATATCCTCCTGTCAGAATTCATACGTAAAAATTTGTCAAATCTCACTTAAATTGCGTGTATAAAGGGCATTTCTATTATATATTCCATACGCAACTATCACTCCTGCCACACATGCAAAACGTAGACTAGATATAGAATATATAAAATTAATTAAATAAATAAATAAATATTGCTTCATTAGTAGACTACATTTTCATACTTCAACATCTCATATGATTAAAATCTTCTTAATTTCGATCTTAGATATTAGAAGAAAGTTATTTAATTTTAATGGTATAGTATAACTAATATCATACGTATGCATAAATATTGTATACTTTATCTTACGTCCTCTCATAGTAAAATGGATAGAAGTCAGGTTAATTTGATTAGGTGTGTTCAAAAATGCCTAAATAAATACCTAGATGATATGACACAGTTTTTATTTTTGTTCGACACCGACTGTAGTCCGGACATAGTTACGGAATGACTCACGTCCATTTTGGCCGTCTTTATCTTTTCCTTAACGGACATTTCCACATTCAATACTTTTTGATGTTATAAGTTGTAAGCGCCATTGGATTGATATTAGAAAAAGCTTATGAGTTCATGAAAACATAGTTTAAATGTTAAATCAATACCAAATATATAAAATAAATAAAAATATATGGGACATTTACACACACGGTCGTCCGAACCCAAAGTAAGTAACTTACTACTTTTGTTTTGGACAACTGGTAGATATACTACATATATAAGTTTAAACACATACTTAAATACACATACACACCCAGGCTCGAAGAACCAACAATTTTTGTTTATAGAAAATGTTGGCCATCGGCGGGAATCGACATGCGACCCGCGGAGCTGAAAGCAGAGTCACTACCCACAGCGCCAACGGGCCAGTCAAATATAACCTTTTGTTACTTTTACTTATAACAAGAATGTACAACTTACTTATCATATCTTAAATTATTTATACGCTAGTACTATACAAATCATGCCCACGTAGAATGGTCCCAAGAATGCTGGCAGCGTTTCCGCGTTGAATCGCTAATTGTTTTTGCGAAAAATGAGCCAGTCCTCATGTTACCTGAAGAGGCACTTGCACTTAGCCTCTTTTGTCTCAACTGCAAAGGACACAAATATATAACTCTCGATGAGAATTACATACTTTCGCCGCTTGCCGGATTCGGCCGTTTCCGTCGCAGTTCTAAGTCTTGACGCCTTGAGCATCACAGACTGTCGCTTTTATTACATTAAGTATTAGGAATGCTATAGGCACAACAGAAATATGTTTATTCATCCAGATAATAACACCTACGCAATCTACATTTGCATTACGCTAATTCTTGTTATAACCCCGCTCAGCTAATGTTCAGTGTCGCATATACCGCATATACATTAAGATCTTAACGACTGCTGTGGTTATCTCCCGGCAAGAAGATTACGTGAGCTACCGAGCGGTGAACAGTATTAAGTTTACCCTTTTATCCTAAAATAGAATATTATAACGTACAAGATTAGGGCATACTTAAGGTCTGTTTTCAGTTTATTTTTGTCTTCAAAATATAATTGTTAAAACCAGCACCCGCACACAACCACAAACACACACACAGAGACACATCGCTAGTCCTTATCACAACAACAATAATCTTAACATAATTAAAATCCTTATATTACATACATTATAAAGAGAGTAATATTATATACCGTAATAGTATATAGTATTATATAGATAGTACTGACTAAATGTAACTAGTTATAAGTAGAGTTTACAAAAGTAATAATAAAATTATTTTGCTATAATTCGCGATACAGTAAATAGAAAATATATATAGTGCTAAATGTATAATGGACTATCCGTTTTTTCATACCCGTTACATGCAGGATTCGTAAAAACACATGCACAAACCTCCACCCACGTTCACTATCACAAACTCAACAATCGTGTCGCCCTGCAACCGAAGCATCATCAGGAGAAGACTCCACGACAAAATCGCAAAGCGAAGCATTATCCGGACAAGCATTGTTATATAGTAGTCGGTTCAACCCCACCTTTACCTCTGTACACGTGCAACAAGCTTGAACTTGAAACATTTATCTGACCGTTAATGAGGGCGCCATTGTTATGCTTAATGATCTCTAATTGTTCCAAAATATTTTAATAATTAAATATTTTAATAAATAAAGCTTAAAATTAAATATTTTGGAATTGTGTATTGTGGTGGCAGTTTTGGATCTCCGCTAAGTAACGCCTAATTCTATAAATTTGAGTATAGTTTCTTGCGGGCTCTTCTCGGTAGGAACAGCTTTCCGCACCAGCAGTAGATGTTGACGATTCAAAAGTACTTGTTTACACGTTTACTTAAATAAAGAATATCTTGAATTTGAATTTATAGTATGTATATAAAGAGTAAACTTATATTTTTTTATTTAATAGTTTAAGAGCTGTAAATTTTGGCAAAATAAATAAATTATTTAATTTAAGTTTGCTTTAATAAGCACTTTTGAATGTTAAAATCTATAGGTACCATCGGTTAGAGCCGCGATACCTCAGCGGGGAGACTGCTCGACTCTTTCGTGGGGATCACGGGTTTGAATCACGGGCAGTCAATAATAAGTTTTTCTGTCATAACTTATATGACAATGTGTAATTAATCCCGCATCGGTGAAGGATAATTATAATATGCATATTTAAGAAGAAATCCTGGGTAAAATAATATGCCGCATTGGAGCACCATGGTGGGTTTTAGCTTTAAATCTTTTCACCAAAAAAACAGAAGAGCCTGTTACTATCTCGCTGCTGTTAATACGCCTTCTCAATCCGTTTTTGGAGAGAAGGGTTGGAGCTAAAGTCTACCACGTTGCTCCAATGGGGATTGGTAGGTGACACATATCCCCGGAATTCTCTAGAGATATGCAGGTTTCGTCCCGATGTTATTCTCCACCGAAAAGCGTGTAAATTGAAATCATCAATTAAACACCTAAGTTTTTTTAAAGAAAAACTCATTGGTACCTGCCTTGGGTTCGAACCTGTGACCGTACAGTCTCACCGCTGTGCATACTTATTACGAGTTAATATCTAATTTTTAACAATCGACAACCGCGAAATTAGGAATATATTCCGCGGATATACAAGTTAGTTAAAACCCCTAAATAATTTAAAACGTTTCTGAGCTAAATTGGATTCCGCATTTGTATGCTTGATTCAACAAAATTATGCACCTATTTGCTCGATATGATCACAAATCGCTTTGAATACCGCCAAAATACATTTCGTATCCGATGTTGACATGCAATTTTGTGCTTTGACTTTCGAAACGATTATTGGTGTCTGAAACCTTTCAACTCCCGACGTATTGAAGCTTTATCAGACACATAAATCTCTGGACTAAGTAAGAACTATTACATACTTTTAGCAGAAACATCATCATCATTCTCCTGCCCTTATCCCACTCTAAGTCGGCACAACATGTTACAAACATGTTGTCACATGATTTGGCTACGTATTTTACGACCGGGCGCCTGCCTGACGCCAACTTACTTTAGTCGCCTTTTACGACACCTCGGTAAGAAATGAGGGTGGTCCATTCTATGCAGCCGGACACCACACGGCACATACCTTAGTCGCGTCTTACAACACCTCAGTAAGAAAGGAGGGTGGTCTATTCTATGCAGCCGGATACCACACGGCACATACCTTAGTCGCCTCTTACGACACCTCGGTAAGAAAGGAGGGTTGTCTATTCTATTCTGCCGGATACCACACGGCACATACCTTAGTCGCCTCTTACGACACCTCGGTAAGAAAGGAGGATGGTCTATTCTATTCTGCCGGATACCACACGGCACATACCTTAGTCGCCTCTTACGACACCTCGGTAAGAAAGGAGGGTGGTCTATTCTATTCTGCCGGATACCACACGGCACATACCTTAGTCGCCTCTTACGACACCTCGGTAAGAAAGGAGGGTGGTCTATTCTATTCTGCCGGATACCACACGGCACATACCTTAGTCGCCTCTTACGACACCTCGGTAAGAAAGGAGGGTGGTCTATTCTATTCTGCCGGATACCACACGGCACATACCTTAGTCGCCTCTTACGACACCTCGGTAAGAAAGGAGGGTGGTCTATTCTATTCTGCCGGATACCACACGGCACATACCTTAGTCGCCTCTTACGACACCTCGGTAAGAAAGGAGGGTGGTCTATTCTATTCTGCCGGATACCACACGGCGTACTTTTAGCAGAAACATAAACTTACTTATTGTTAAATATTTAATGTCGATACCTAAAAATAATAAAAATTCCTATATTCTGAACAGCGTGTGATAAAATGCAATTATCATTTAGACACATACGTAACAGAAAACTCATTGGTGCCTGCCCGGGGTTTGAACCTGTCACCTCCCGAAAGAGTTGCACGGTCTCATCGCTAGGCTATCACAGCAACTATAGTACTCGGTATTAAATAATGCACATCGATGTTTAGAACGAAACAGCCGGCCAGTTCGGTTTCGTAGAGCGCTGTCACTGGCACACAGTATGTGACGTTTCACACAGGTTCGTCAGTCTGCGTGACAGAGATAATGCTCTATGAAGCAAAACTAGCCGATTTTCTCAGTCTAATTCTCGATGTGCATTATTTATTGCCGGGTACTATACATGCCGGGCTAAAATATTGAAAATTTTTCAACAACAGTTAAAAAAATACTCCAATCGCTACAGGATCACCCGCTAATCATTATCATAGATCATTCTATGACTTTGCTGAAAATTTCATTGGAATCGGTCCAGCCGTTTCGGAGCCAATTTTAAATATAAAAAAATATTAATAGTTACATCTGGTGAAATCGAAACTATTTAATGTATCACAGCTGATAAATAAAAAAGATAATCAACTACTATGAGCGCCATAATAATATGTAATATAATGAATGATTAACCAGAATCACACATAAAGGTGATATGAATTCGGATCTTAGAAAAGATTAAAGATAAAATAGATGAACAAAAACAGTAAAAGATATACCTAACCTAATTTACATTCGCAAATTAATAAATCACTTACGAATCATCTGTCGAAGTCCAACAGAAAGCCGATGAAGAACTGATTTTATTAAACATGCGTCGAATAAATAATACTAATGAGCTGTGAAAACCGTCAATCATTATAGCAGATTTTGCGTGAGTTATTTTCAAATATGATTTTCTAATATAAAATATTTGAAGATATTGTTAGTGATATTATTCACTAGATTTTGCAAATTTAATATAAATTAGATTCTACATTACGCTGTTTGTTCTACGTCAAAAATTTATTTTATAAAAGTTTATATTTATTACTGTGTTTGTTTATTGGACAAATTTAACTGAGCTTTTTTAATATATATTTCATGTAAGCCATACAAGGGTTATTTACTGCGGGTAATAAAACTATGCCTCTCAATCATCTCCGAGCGATCTGATTTTTGTGATTGAGTTTTTGCAGGGTTGGAGGGTGATAGAAAGTACTGTTTATTCCAAGACTACAGTCCACGCGAACGAAGTTATAAAAGCTAGTATTTTCTATAATTTGTATAATTATTTAAACTTCTATAATTATACGAAGCGATTGTGGTAGTAAAAGTGTGCAGTGTGTTTGCAGTGCATGCCTTTTTACACACCCTGCATGTATCAGCTATTCAAACTGACATAAAAGTCATAAAGAACTTACTAAACAAAAAGTTTAACCAAGTGAAACATTAAAAAACTTAGGAAATCGTCACAAAATTCCGATTTGGAATGGAGCATGAAAGGTGAATGGACCAATATTGGACAACAACCTGAATTTAAAAACCAAGGACAGCTTCAATTGGAGATGCCTTAAATGCATGCATCGCACATGACGCCGGCGCAGGAAAAACAAAGGCTCCGATTTAAGAGCTTGTTCTAAGAAATACGAAGATCGGGTTTCGCGTCGGCAAGAAAACAAGACGTGATTCGCAATCCTGTTTAGAAGTTTCCATCTCTAGCCGCCACGAGACTTGGCCGGTGTTTACTTGGTAAATGTTTAAAGAAGTGTACGTATTTCTAAACGAGAATCCAACTTCTATTTGTAATACATAAAAAAGCAATTTATAACTCTCACAGACATAATAAGCTACAGTAAACGTTCTTATTTTATACTATAGGTATACTTTAGCTTGCTTACTAACTTACCTGCGAGTTCACTTGCAGCAATTTTCATTTTAGAAAATACCCTCTTTCTTTTTATTCTATTCCCGAAGGAAAACGGGAATTTTTGTAACCTATATGTTACTCATGTATATAAGGTACAATATTAGCAATTTTAGTCAATATTGCGGAAGCGCATAATTTATAGAATTTGGCGTTAATTTGCGGAGATCCAAATAAAAAAGTAATAATAAAAATTAGTTTGCTATAATCCGCGATACAGTAAAAAGAAAATATATATAGTGCTAAATGTACAGTGGACAATCCGTTTTTTCATAACTGTTACCTGCAGGATTCGAAAAAACACATGCACAAACCTCCACCACTGCCACCACAATACACATGCACTACACATGTTCACTATCACAAACTCAACAATCGTTTCGCCCCGCAACCGAAGCATCATCAGGAGATAGACTCCACGACAAAATCGCAAAGCATTGCTGAAGCGTATTAGTCGTGAATGCTTTCGAGACAGACAGAGAGACTTTCGCATTTATAATATTAGTAAAGATTTGAAATTTGCCATTAATTCCACTTTATAGATTGATAGGATGAATTAAAATAATAAATTAATTTTACTGGCAGTGCATTGATTCAACGGCCGCGTACAAACTAGATATCAAATGGGTAAAGAATAATTAAAAATGTACATCTTACTTTAAATATTTTTAATTTAATAAAAGTCTAAAAATGTTAATTTAATAAACTTAAAAAAAAATTTAATCAACTTTAATAAATTTTAAAAAACGGTAACTAAAATATTTAAGAGGCAAACTAAGAATAGATTTTCTTTAGACAATAGCTTCCAGACAATTAAAATCTACTATACCATATTATAAATTTATTAGATTTCATCATTACCTATTAGATAACAAATAAATTCTGAGCATAAATAACGTAAATATTGTCAAAAATATTAGGGGCTCATTTGTCAACAAAATTTAAATGTTAAAATTTTACGAATTAATGAAGTGTGATGATATGAATAAAAATTTAAATTAAAACGTTATTTTAGGGTGAAAGTTACATTATAATGTTAAGGTTGATAGCAAATATTTAATTTATTTAAAATTCGTAATGTAAAACTTACACATGTGTTAACTAATATAGAAATGCACGCGCAAGAGCAAGCAATTATAAATAAGTACAAAAAAGTACAATGGCTTAATAACTAGAGCTCCACTGGCCATAAATAAATAATTCCTAAGTTTTTGCTACGTAGAGATGGCAAAGATAAAGATGCTTTCAATTAGGATCAACTAGCTCAAACGGAATTTATGATACCGTTGAGTTGAAGGATTTTTTATTTAACTATATTGTATTCAATTCTACTGCACTATCCCCGCTAACAGCAATTTACTCTAATTTTTCTTTAGAGCATGATATGATTCTAATTAAATAAGACAATCCACGCCAATATTATAAATTCAAAAGTCTGCCTGTCTATTAAGGTTTTGACGGCTAATCCATTGGACCAATGTTATTGAAAATTGGCAAATTTAAGTGCCCCCGCGCATTAAGCGGTTAGGCCACACGGCTTGGCCTCCGTGGCCAACTAATTCTTCCGTGATATATGCGAGTGCGCGCAATAAGTAGCCAATGGTCAGCGATCAAGTATTATCGAGGGAGGTTACCTAAACGTTTAATTTACCGCGGGTGAAGTTCACGAGTATTAAATATTCCAATTATAATCCAGTAAAAAGTGTTAAAAAAAGAATTAGTATAATTACGTTTTACACCGGAAAAAAGTCTGTTAAGATTTGAGTTTAAATAAAATAAAAGCTTTTAAAAAGACAGTAAAAGGAAATCAAGATAAAGTGCAACAAATCGCACGTCATGTGCTCTCCATACTTGGCTCAGACGTTTATAAGTACCGTTATGAATCTACATAATCGTAGCCGCTTAACGTCGAAACGATTTCTCATGCAAATTTCAACCCAGTCGTCATTAGCGTTAAGGTATCTGATTTTTAAAAAGGAAAAGAAAATTTCCTAAGGCAACCGTATCTGAAAAAGTAACCGACAATTTCAAGGTTTCTCAAACGAATGACTAAATAATTAAAAACAGTAAAAATATATTTTTAAATAATAGCTGTAAAAATTCTGATTTAACTGATTTGACGGGTTTTACACATACCTACTGATAAGAATCTGATAAGAAAACTAAAGCTCTAATACCGGTCTGTTATTTCACTACTCATTATCACGGCATTATCTCTTTTTGAAAATATAGTTAAGAGGTGAGACCCGAATGCAAGTTGGCAGGTTTTACATATTCCAGGTATTGGAAATATTGCAAATTGAATGTTACGTATCATTCATTGATAATGACAACAGTAACACTTAAACATAAGTATTGTGAGGGTACTTAAAGAAGAGTTTTGTGGACAGTTTGGCACGAACCAAGTCGCGGGTACGACTGTCATCGTTACTTTCTACAGTAATTCAAAATTGGAAATATTCTTTATTCAAGTAAACTCGTAAACAAGTGCTTTTGAATCGTCAACTCTACTGCTGGTTCGGAAAACTGTTCCTACCGAAAGTGCCAGAAAGAAACTCGGCAATATAATCTAATACTCCACGATTCCCGCTCCGAAAATTCCCTTTACTTGAATAATGAATACAGACTAGATGTCACAGGTGAAAAATTTCGGTCAAAAAGGCGAGATATTTTTGTTTCAACACAATGTTGCCATGAAGTACAAACTGGAAATCATTGGCGATAACACAACTAATATTTCGTAAGTAAAAAATCATATTTTTCGGGTAGATCGATGTTTTTCTTTTATTTCAAGCGTGCTCGTAATCAGCGAGGGTAAACAAGCCGTGTTAAGGTGGATGTTCGAACTTGTCTAGACGGGGTGTATCGGCGCCTCACGTACTTGTCTGGCATTACGTTGACATTCAGTCTCTTCTATATTTATGAACCATAACAAGTAAGAAAGCTTCATAATCTCCATTAAATAAATGATCACCTATAAAAATTCCTCGCGTCATGATTTATTAATAGTTTCACGATACGATAAAAAGCGAGCGGTTATTTTTTGTCTTACTCTTACTTATTACAACAGACAATTGTTAAAAGTAGACAAAACTTCTCTTCTAGTATGAAGAAGGAACACTTTAACTTTGAAAGTTAAGTTATGATGCATTAAAAAAATCTTTTTTAAGTAATTGATAAAATAAAAAATACTCGCTTGTCCAGTAAACTATATATTATTTAAACAAACGTTGTATTAGTAAAAAAAAATGGTACGCAAAAAAACGTCCTATTTTAAAAAGGTCTCAAAACCTTCTGTACAGTATGAATGCATTTTTTTTTGTGTTAGAAACTCCAATTCCATTATCAAATGTTAGATATTGTCAGATATCATACGGTGACTCGGTATAACGTGTATAATTGTTAGACATAATTATAATAATCAGATATAAATTATATATTATAAATAAATACATTAATATGCATAGAATAATAATGAGGAAGTATTTTGTCTACAATATTATGTTATCTGTCATTTGGTGGGTAGAGGAATAAAACCGAATGAATGAGGGTAAGATATTGTGACCCGAGTCTTGTTCGCGAGCGACATTCAACAGTTTAGTCAGTCCGATACCACCTCTCAAGGTGTCCATACGTTTTAAAGTGCTGTGACGTCGTGTGTTGTTAGAATCTAACGTCAAATAGTTGATATTCGTGATAAGAGCAACCATTGAGTTTCTTGCCAGTTCTTCTCAGTGGATGACAGCGTTCCGAACTGGTGGTAGAATCGTCCTGGCTTAATGATTCCAAATTATTATTAACTTACCTGCCAATACTTGTTTAGCGTGTTCCATAAGTTATAGTTGTACGGTTATCTGTTGTTGACGTATTATTTGGTAATATTTTCTATGAGAGGACGTTAGAATTATGAGTCGAATCCCGGCCTTAGCTAACACAATAATATATTCAGTATCCATTTCAATAGAATTACTTTCCTCACAAAGCGCCATCTTTCTACCCCACGTCCATCAGTGTTGCCAAAACAAAATATATTAAATAATTGGTAATTATTTTTTCAAAATCCGTTAACCTTACATTATTATTAAAAGGCTTGGTAACGGAGTCGCAACACTCGCAAATACAGCGATACCTCAAATATGCTCTAACAACAAATTATTGTTTATTCCCTAAATACCAGCAACAACAAAAGCAAAAACCTTTATTACCTAAAGCTATTAAGCGCCAGCCATTGCCTATTTAACCATTTATCATGAGCTCCCAACACCCACACGTGTTTCAAGTTTCATATTGATTTATGAGAAATCGGGGAGGGGAGGTAGGTCAGGACTAATTGGCGATCGTAACAGATGGCATGGCGTCACGGGGCAGCACCGGTCAGCGTTAATATGTTGGAACAATCTACTGCAATTAGGTATGACGTGAAACTATTGCCAGACAAATCGCCGCAAGAGATGAGCGATTATCTTGAACGGGAAAAGGAAATACCTTTTCTTAATAGATTACATGTAGGGTTACCAGAGGTTAGTACTTAAGATCACTGGTAATCCGAACCCATTAAAATAAATATTGAAATCTTTAAAATAAAATAAAAAAAACAACGTAAGGGATTTTAAAAAAAAGCCTCGGTGGCTTTTTATTATCCTCTTATTGACTGGCCCGTTGGCGCAATGGGAGTGACCCACTTCAGTTCGCTTCGGGTCGTGGGTTCGATTCCTGCCGAGGGCCAACATATTCTATAAACTTTTTTAAAAAATTTCTTTTGGTTCTTCGAGCCTGGGTGTATTTAAGTATGTATTTAATATAATATATGTAGTTTAATTACTAGTTGTCCGTCACCCATAACACAAGTATTAAGTTACTTCCTTTGGGGATGGATGGCCGTGTGTGTCCCCCATATATTTATTATTATATCCCACTGCATAGGCCTCCTCTCTCCATTTTTGGAGCTAAAACCTAACACGCTGCTCCAACGCCGATTGCTAGATTACAAATATCTCCAGAATTCTCTAGAGATATGTAGTTTTCCTGAAGATGTTTTCCTTCGTCGAAAAGCACGTGATGAATAGTTGATATCAATTAGGCACATTGGTTTAGTACTTATTAGTGCCTTTCCCTGGTTTGAACCCGTGATCCCGTGGAAAGAGTCACGTGGTCTGACCGCGGCTATCACAGCTTCAAGTAAAAATAATAATAGCAATTATTTAATATAATAGCCTTAATGGACAAACGATTAGAAGTCATGATAATCACCAAAGGTAGGTTCAAATAAACCAAATTTCATCACAATAAATCAAATAAAACTAAATATCATTTACCAATTGAGAAAAACAAGTTATTGTACTTACAAAACTCAGATTCGAATGTAAACAGCTTCGATCACTTACCTGAAAACAAAAATAATAAACATTAAATAGAAAATATAATTAATATAGATTTATGCTACCATAATAGCAACCTTTTTAATATGAGTAAAACTTAATTAATTAAGTGCATGCAGACATAATTAAAGATTAAAAATATAGAGCAAAATTTTTGTTATAAATACTTTAAATGAGATTTAAAAAATTGCTTATAGTACCCGGCTTTAAATAATGCACATCGATTTTACAACGAAACAGCCGGCCAGTACGGTTTCGTAGAGCGTTGTCACTGTCACACACGGGTTCGTCAGTCTGTGCGACAGAGACGATGCTCTATCAAGCAGAATCTAGCCGATTTCCTCGATGTACTATACGTTGGTTCTCTCAATGTCGAAATAATTTTTAAAAATCAAACTGCGACATAAAATATTGATGCGTCAGACTAAGAAGAAATAGGCTTCATGTAATTGTTAACATAGGGAATAACCATGAAGAATGATGAAATCATGTTGAGGAAAAAATTTCGTATTCTAAGAAATATTTGGAATCTTTTGGGTGAAAGGAGGATTCACTTCATATTTGGTCATTTCGCGATCATTATAAAAATATCATTGTCATTTTTATTACATTATATTTAGTAAACAAATATAGGACAATTACAAGTAAAATTCGTCGGACAGTCGTAAGTTAATACTTATGTTATCGGTGAATGACAACTGATAAATAAACAATACTTTAAATAACTATATCAATTTAATACAAATACATATACACCCAGACTCGAGGGAAAAACATCATCATACTCCTGGCCTTATCCCATTATTATATAATATTATATTAGCCATTATTTGGCTACGTATATTACGACCGGCCGCCTGCCTGACATCAACTTACTTTAGTCGCCTTTTACGACACCTCGATAAGAAATGAGGGTGGTCTATTCTATGCAGCCGGATACCACACGATACTTACCTTAGTTGCCTCTTACGACACCTGGGTAAGAAAGGAGGGAGGTCTATTCTATGCAGCCGGATACCACACGGCATTTACCTTAGTCGTCTCTTACGACACCTCGTTGAGAAAGGAGGAGGAAGAAACGAATTGTTTTAAAAAATGTTGGCGCTCGGCGAGGATCGAACCCGCTACCTGCTGAGGTGAAGGCACGATTACTACCACCTGCGCCAACAGGCCGGCGATATTAAAATTACTTAGGTACAAAAATTTAAAAAGGTTGTATATTAACGACTGTACCACGAAGGTCGTAAAAGTTTCTCAGCGTCTAACAAATTTTTCCTTGTTTGACGGACAACTAAACGCAGTTCAAAGTAGTATGCTAATAAAGAGCAAGCATAAACTACGCTTTACGCTTTCTTCGAATGGAAAGAAATTATAGTTTAGCATTAGCCGCGTAAATAAAACGTAATCTCTCACGAGATTTTGAAGTGCGCACAAAACTCATTTGGTAACCACGTTTATGTCAAGTTTTTGGATTAATAGAGCCGTGAAATATAATTTTCCTTTTATATAACATCGGCATCCCTTGGGGTTTGTTTGGAAAACCTCTTACTTATACTTCTGTTTATAACTACTGCTTTTAGAATGGAAGAATTCATTTTTGTATTTATACACTGTTGTATTAGTGTATAAAGGTGAAAACCGACTTTCCCTTATATAAAATCTAACCTTGTTAAAATGTAACGTTACGGGAATCGAACCCGTGTCTCGCAGACTCTCGTGGCCGTCAAATCTCTATACACTGTTTTTCTAAGGCCAAAGCGGTGTGCCCACAGTAGTACTTGTTGCACCCTCGACTTCGTTCGCGTCACATTTAATTTTAAAATACCCTCTTCTATGAACTATGCGTTATTTCCTAGCTAAATAAGCTTCCATTAATATTCTTTCTTCTTCTTCAACTTAACTTTAATAGTCAAATATAGATTTATAATAATAATTTAACATAACATTATTATTCCTAAGCTGTCTTCTTAAAAACACTGCAACGTAAATAATAGGCGATAAGAGTTTTAAATTGGAACTCATAAACTTTAAATGTGAAAAAAGATATTCCCAAAAGTATGCAACTCTAATAGAGAGTTATATGTTTGTGCCGTTTGAAGTTAAGATCCTAGGATCATAGAATCAAAGTGCTTTTTTTTTTATCCGTTAAACACCCTCGATTAATCACCTTTTGAGATGACGAGAGGGTTAGCATCATTTTCGTTTTCCAATCAGCATAACGATTCAACGCAAAAACGTTGGCATAATGTGTATAGTACTAGCGTGTAAGTAATTTAAGATATATATAATTTGTATAATTTCCCAATCTAAATTCTTTTTGGTGGATTTTAAACTTTCGCGATTAATACTGATTATTATACAGGACACATTGCGATAAAATCTAGTGACCTTTGTATAAATTTCGACGTGTAACTTGCTTATATTGCGATGTGACCCGTATGTTTATATATAAATTCTCTGACAATTACTATTTATAACAATCGCGCCCAGTCATGGAATGTTAAAAATATAACACAGCAAGAGAATTAACGTCTGAATATTATGGTGTCGTGACTATTCTCAATGGAGGTGGTTGCGTGGTAAACGGTAACTACAGGTTAAATCTCGCAGTTTGACCTGCTGACAGAACACAATCGTTAGTCAAGGTCGACTTGCTCAAGCGGACATTTACTTATCTAGATAATGTGCTCGTTACTTTAAATTCGTATTATTTTGACTTGTTCAAACTGTGTAAAACTTTGTACAAATAGGCGTTACTTTGTAGTGATCCATAATACAAAAGTAATAACAATATTATTTTGCTATAATCCGCGACAAAGTTAATATGAAATATATATAATGGTACATTTAGGGTGGAGCATCCATATTTTCATCACAAACTCAACAATCGTTTCGCCCCGCAACCGAAGCATCATCTGGAGCGCTTTTAACATCACATTTTCAAATTCCAATTCAAATTCAAAATATTTTTTTCAAATAAGTAAACTTGTAAACAAGTGCTTTTGGATCGTCAATTCTACTGCTGGTTCGGCTGAAGCTGTTCCTAACGAGAAGATCCAGCAAGAAACCAATATAACTATATTTTCTCTATTCACGGATTATAGCAAAATCATTTATTATTTTTTGTTATCTCGATTGTGGCCATTGTACTACCAGTAACAAACACTAAACAGAAGTATATGATAGCAGCTTAAGTAATATGCGAAAACGTTATCTTAATTCTTAACTAAGTTTAAAATCCGCGCGGCGGCTAAGCGTCGGTAATTAGATGGAAATATTTGCGTGGCCCAGACTCGAACCGGCTATCTGCCGACATCGCGGCGTCAGCCGTATCCGAGAATCATTGTGTTCCAAACAAAGCTTTGAATGCGTTTTTTTTCTTATACAGCCTGAGGCGGAAGTCCTTGAAAATAAAGTCAACATTATGTTTAAGTAAAATATTTACTAATTAGTATATTAGTAATATTTTTATATTGGTACATATTAATACCATACATAAGTCAACCATTTCTGACCTTTGACTCGCTCGTTTGCGCAGTTAGTAGTGACCCTGCCTTCAGTTCCGCAGGTCGCGGGTTCGATTACCGACACGGACCAATATTTTCTATAAACAACTTGATGGTTCTTCGCATCTGGGTGTATATATATATATATATATATATATATATATATATATAAGTATGTATTTTAAATTATATATATATATATATATATATATATATATGTGTATATTTACCAATCGACTGTTACTCACTGTGAGGACAGACAGCCAGCCCTGTGTGTAATTATCCTATATACATATATTTATTTATTTATTTCAACTTTAAATTTATACTAGAATATATAAAATAAATATATAATGATATATATATATATATATAATGCGAAAGAGTTTCGTTTGGCATTATAATTCAAAATATTATAGCTGGACCGTTTCAGTCACAGACTATATTCGTCTCAACTAATTATATATTAGTAGCATCTTTATTCGTTTACTTATTCAACAAAAAATAAATAAAAATTAAATTTACTATTATATATAATTGCATCATTTATTTATCTCTTGTGTTATCTCAAGAGCAAATTTTGACCTTTGTACGTATAGGTACAAAGTTATTTCTTTTTCTTTCTTTCTAAATTACCCGTATTTCACTTCATACCTTTACCCTTTTATTGCTCAAAGGTTGGTATATCCCTTCTACCTATAATTCCGCCTTTGTATATGTGCTATTTTTTCTTTTGCTTTTCTAACAATATGTTTGCACAGTAAAAAATATAAATAAGTAAACCTCTAAATTCCGATGCTTTTCGTAAATATCACAATATTCGATCCAGTCGAACTAGATCATAAAATTAAAAAGAGAAACAACCAAAGTTTACTTTTAGTGTTACAAAAGTAATAATAAAATTTTATTATTACTTTTGTAACACTTACTTTTGTAACACTTACTTTTGTATTATGGATCTCCGCAAAGTAACGCCTAATTCTATAAATTTTAGTGTTACATTTATCCAAAGCGCTATAATAGTAAAGTGTTTCGAAATCGTCCGAAGGAAGTATCGTCCACGGCCAATAAATATCTTTCGACACCGGCCCAAAGAATTTACACAGATGTTATTTGGGCCCACACAAATCGGAATGCACTACCTACGCCGCGGTGCGACACAGGGCATCAATCTTCTAGCTATTGTCGTTGTAGAGCAAGTAAGATACAACAAGTAAAACTAGTTGTTTATTATCGTTGTTACCAATATTTTATCAGGTCAAATCATATCGTATAGATTTCCATTACTGGATGCGATTTGACCTACATATAGTACCAATAAAGACAATAAGTAATGCACATCGAGGCTTAGAGAGAGAAAATCGGCTAGATTCTGCTTCATGGAGCATTGTCTCTGTCGCACAGATGACGAAACCTTGTGAAACGTCACAAACTGAGTGACAATGACAGCGCTCTACGAAGCCGAACTGGCCGGCTGTTTCGTTCTTAACATCGATGTGTATTATTTAATGCCGGGTACTATATGTATATGTATTAGCGACGTCAGGGAATTGCACTTTCGATTCTAACGTTCTTACATTGAAGATGTTACCGAATGATACATCACCAAAGATAAACGTTCAGCTATAACATATGGAACAGGTGTAGGTAATGTGTATAATTCTATCGGTCTATCTCCAACCATTCTATCGGTCACGTGATTATCGCGTTGTCAGTACGTCCGGTATAAAAAAAACTAAAGAAACGATATTTGACTACTTCGGTTCCCGACAAAAATAATAATAAATTTCCAATAATATAACACATGTAACGGCCTGTTATCATCCAGGCATAGTCCTTCTCTTTTTTCGAGAGAAGGGTTGGATCTAAAATCCACCGGGCTGCCAATTCGGATTTAAAGGTAACACATATCCCCCAGAATTCTCTACAGACATGAACCGAAGAGGGTGTGATAAATTGCAGTTATCAATTAGACACATATCCTTTTTCGGGTTGATTAAAACTTGACGAGAATGATGATGAGTTGTTCTATAATTACCAATTACCGTTTGGCATTTTCAATTGACTTTAACCGCACGCGTTTTACCTCCAGTTGCCGTAAAAAATGCCAGACTATTTTATGGCTGGGACCAAAACTGTTTTAGTGTCACTCGTAAAATAAAAAAAGCAGTAAAATTCACGCATTGTACTGTCCTCCATGTAGTATTTATGACTTCTGACATCGGTCCCGTGTTATCTATTTAGACTGTGAAAATTGTTTCGCATTCAATATGATATTGAGCTGAAAGAGTGAATTTTATTTTTATTTCAAGCACTTTTTTGGCCGAATATCGTGATTTAGCACAGACAAGAGTGCTAAAAATCCCAGGGCTTTAGCGGGCGATGAAGCGTGTAACGATGTTTAAGCAATGAATTAGGCGTTACTTTGCGGAGATCCATAATGCAAAAGTAATAATGAAATTATTTTGTCCTTTCGATTTTCCTTTGCGATTTTGTCGTAAAAACAGTCGTGGAGTCTATCTCCTGATGCTTCGGTTGCGGGGCGAAACGATTGTTGAGTTTGTGATAGTGAACGTGTTGCTTGTGTATTGTGGTGGCAGTAGTGAAGGTTTGTGCAGGTGTTTTACGAATCCTGCATGTAACGGGTATGGAAAAAACGGATAGTCCACTATACATTTAGCACTATATATATTTTCTATTTACTGTATAGCGGACTATAGTAAAATAATTTTATTATTACTTTTGAAATAAATAAATGTCTAATCAGAATTGTGCTTAGTGCGAATCCTTTTAACCTACTCGATCGAGATCACGTAACGCCAATTTGTATGACTTACGCTAACAACAACATCTAGTGACCGCTGTCATAAAAATTTGCATTACGCTAATGCGATCGTGTAGATTAAAAAACTCGGACTAAGCACACTAAAGAGATCCATATAATTATCGAAATTACCCATACTTACACATTTTACTCATAAACTTGTTGTGAAGACGAAGGCTATGGGTGGAATGTATAATGAAAATAACCATAGAAAAAGAAGGGGTGGAGAATTGACCTTAAACCGGAAAATGTGACGTTGGTAGACTTCCCAACTAGTTAGGCAGACCACAAAAAAGGTTGAAACACCTGTCTTCAGTACTCGACATTCGTCGATTCAAAAAGAAACGTAATCAATACCTTCTGAGTCAGAATAGGTTCTATAAACTCAATGATACTTTATGAACTCAATCATATAAACAAAATAATCAAAATAATTACCTTGTTAGATATTTATTAAATAAATAGGCGTCATTGACTAAGCCTGTGATTTTGTGTCGCGACGGCGGCGTTCTGATTATAGTTTATTATAGTAGTATTATATATTTTACTAGCTTACTGGGCATACGTTGTTCTGGCATATAAATTATTTCTAAGGAATTTCTAGTGTACATTACGAAAACAAAAAAATTGTCCAAAAAATAATGTTAGGGATGGACAACCCTTATCACTTAAATAGTGATAGTGTGTAGATTCTCAGCCGTTTCGGAGGAGTATGGTAACTAACATTGTGATCCGAGAATTTAATACATGGTAAGATTTATTATACCTGTGTATATATTTCCTTACAAGTTGAATTATAGCTTTTATTCAAATTCAAAATTCAAAATATTCTTTATTCAAGTAAACTTGTAAACAAGTGCTTTTGAATCGTCAACTTTACTGCTGGTTCGGAAAGCTGTTCCTACCGAGAAGAGCCAGCAAGAAACTCGGCGGTTGCACTTTTTAAAATATATATCTTAAAACCGGTTACATTTATTTATTACTGTCTTGTACAGGGTAGAAGTGCACCTATATCCTCACATCCTTATCATCTAAGTAATCTTCAACAGTATAGTAGGCTTTCTGTATAGCCTCTTTTTAACAGTGTTTTTAAACTGTTTTATAATTCTTCATATTTTTATGTTCAAAAATTACATTGTTTAAAATATACATTATTTAAAAGTAACGTCTAATTCTATATACAATTTAAATAGATTCTAGGATGTAACAGCTACGCCACATCGACTTATAAAACGGATATCGATATGGAAAAATCATAAGCATAAAAAAAGGAAAGTAGCGGCCTGTTACAATCCCACAGCTGGGCATAGGCCTCCTCTCTCCGTTTCTGGAGAGAAGGGTTGGAGCTAGGACCTACCACGCTGCTCCAATGCCGATTGGTAGGTTACACATATCTCCAGAATTCTCTAGAGATATGCAGGTTTCCTCACGATGTTTTCCTTCACCGAAAAACGTGTGATACATTGCAATTATCAATCAGACACATGAGTTTTCATAGAAAAACTCATTGGTGCCTGTGCGGGTTTGAACTCGTGTTCTCCTCGAAACAGTCGCACGGCCTCACCGCTGGGCTATCACAGCTCATACATAAGCATAAGCATAAATGATCGGTAAAATAACACTTTTTTCTATCTACATTATTCTTTAAATTAACAGAATGACAAAATTGCTTAGAATAGAGTCAAATCATTTGTTCATACCGCTATGAATATTTCAAACCTTGATAGTATATAAAGGTCGCAAGCGATTTAGAGATGAGTATTTACGCCTACCATTCTGCCAACTCCTCAAATTAGACAAGATATATAGTTGCTTTTAAATCTTACTTGTCATCAAAACAGTCTCTTACGCATGTATCATACCTTCTTAAGACACATTATAGAGGTATTTCTTCGCAAAACTCTATGGTTTGTAATTAATTCAAAGCCCTTGCTATTGGTCAATTAACTACCATAGAAGGCAAAGTGTATTTAATTCTAACTTCCTGAAAACCATGTGCGGTGATATTAGTAATTTTATAACTTAGGTTACTAGCACTTAACGATAATGCGAGGTACAGTTTTATTTATTTCGCCATGGATTTATGGAGGTTGGTTTGTTGTAAGAAAAATATTTAGATTACTGAATAAATGTAACTGAATATGAATCATTAACATGAATAATTAATAGTGATAATTAAGTAAGCTATTTTATAATGAATTCGAAAATATTTCTGTAACGCTCTTACAGCTAATCTGCTCGACTAATATTAATGAAATTTGACACATATAAAGCTAATACACCGGGTAACTAGGATAAACTAATTCCCGTTTTCCTTTCAAGGATAGGGAATAAAATTGCATAATTGATAGTACTTAAACTCTTAAGTTGGCGCACAATCGGGTACCAAAGGTAAATCAATAAAAACATTGAAGCACAACAATGACTTAAGTACGAAACTATTTTATAGTTTTGCCGGGTAGTAAATTAATATTCTTAATGCCACGGAGCATAGAAATACCAGAAAGAAAATTTAAATGCGTTTAGGAATAATATATTAAAGTTTAGCGGTTATTACCTTCCACTTACATGGGTTTGAGGGACTCTTTGCTCTTTACTTGTTTCTAAGCGGCCCCTTTATTGCAATTTATTTACCTCTAGCTATTATCTGCAACAAGTATGGCTTTTCTACTGCCATTTATCTTACCTTTTAGACTGTAGTGGCAACTTTGATAATTCCAGTACATGTTCCTAAAAACTTTGTTTTTTTTTATTAAACTATTATTATTGTAGATATAGTAATCCATATGCCATTACGAATAATTTTATTGAAAAATATGTGGTTTTGGCAACCAATAGCAAAATCTGTTAATCTTTCTGAATTTCTTGTGTTTTTTTTCCAATTGCAGCAACTCTGTACGTTGCTACTTCCTTGGATTTTTCGAGAAATATTTAGACAAAAGCAAAATTTTGTACAAATCCGTTTAGCCGTCACCTTAATGCAGTACAAAAATGCACACACAAACTTTTGCTTTGATAACATGAGTATAATTTAAAACAAACTGTACAGATGGCAGCTTCATACACACTGTTACATAATGAAGCTTCGTGTCTATCCTAGTTCAATATCCATCCTTGACCTTGTAGGCAAACTCTGTCGCTGTTGCGTGCATTCTTTAGTTTTTTTTTGCCAATTAAAATTCAATTATACGATTAGTTCCGACATTTGCCGGGATGTGTATGGCCAATCGATCTTTTCGAACACGAATTTCGCATCCGCTTCGAAAGTTATAACGCGTGAATGTGCTCGTGAGAGCATTGCACTCTTCGGAACACTTATCTTGACTGGAAGTCCTATAAATATTTTATAGCAATATAAATCTTATACTTTGATATATTTTAATATATACAGCACTAGGTGTGGCCGCCGCGGCTTCGCTCGCAAAGAAATCAGTGTGTCACGAATATGTGTTTCAGTTAACTTACATGACATACTTACATCATTCTTCTGCCCTTATCCCACTCTAAGTGTAGTCGGCACAAACATGTTGTCACATGATTTGGTTACGTATTTTACGGAATTTTTGTACGGTTTTTATTAAAAGACAGTGAAATTCTTGAGGAATGTTTAGGTTAAACGATCTTGATGGGACTTTCACTGGAAGATAGAGGAGATTGAGAAGCACTATATATACTAGCTTTTTATTCTAGCCTTTTTTCGCGGAGTCGGAATTTACTCGGGAAAAACTTCTGACACATAGATTTACTCGTACAGACGGGCGTAGGCGCAAGGCACCGCTAGTTAATATTATAAATGCGAAATCTGTGTCATTTTGTTACATTCTTAAGGGTTATCCGTTACAGCAATATTGATGAAATGCTGTTATCATCAGCATAATTGTTATGAGAATGAGATATGTTTTCCAAAGTCTTTTTTATACTGAAGAGCCAAATTAAAAAAATTACTCTGCTAATAAGTGATATTTACATTTTATTATAAATACTTATTATTGTATTTATTATATTTGTTTTATTATTATATCTATTAAATATTTAATAATATTAATTAACTTTACTTAATATTTACTTTTTTTTTATTTACGGCTGGAAAGATTCAGATTCCGGAATAAGCCCGCCATTGCACATTATGTTTCTTTTTTGTTATTTTTATATTAATTACAATTTGTGCAGTACAGCTGTGATAGCCCAGCGGTGAGACCGTGCGACTCTTTCGAGGGGAACACGAGTTGAAAAAAAAAACAATCCGCGTCCAGTGATTTACGTGTACGTCAGCCACCAACCGTTTACAATATTTGGTAACAAAAATTATTTAACAATTCCCAGCATCAGGTAAGTAATATTTATTGTCATATCGTGAAATATGATACCTAACTGTCATTTCGTCAACTAACAAATTTCGGCCAAAACAAACCTTATAACTTACTACGCCCGCGCTCAGACAATAATATCATTATTAACTAGCAAATCTGATTTATTATCACCAGTTCGACTGATTTATGTAGAGACGATAACGTTTGGACCCATATAACTCTACTAGATTCTGTCCGCGACTTGTCTGCGTTGCCTACATGATAAAAAGTAACCATGCAACTCTTCAGGAAACTCTACAAAGATGTTTTTTGATATTACTTTCATTGTATGACTAGCTAAAAATTAATGAAATAAAAAATATACATCGCACGCTTAGTAATAGAGTGAGTAAATTCAAAATAAGGCCTAATTGAGTAAGTATTAGATACATTGTGATCCTTATTTCAATGCTATCTTTGACCACACTCATTAAATTTTAGTACGAAAATCTTAGAGAGCACGTGATTGTTACTCCGTAGTTTTAAAACTTTAAATCGAGTGAAGTATAGTAACCGGCATTAAATAATGCACATCGATGTTTAGAACGAAACAGCCGGCCAGTTCGGTTTCGTAGAGCGCTGTCACTGTCACTTAGTTGGTAGTGTAGTATTTATTGCCGGGTACTATACACATTACTGTGTGTTCTTTCTTATTTTTTATATAATGTCTGTTTGTCCAATTGATAGGTATTTGTTAAACTCTCCTTTTCATAGTTATTATTATGTTTAAGTAATGAGTTTTAAAATGTTAGAATTCGTGCTTACGTTCGTTTAAATTCGACTTAAGAGCTGATAATATTTCACCAGACTTTAATTGTTTTTGGGCTTTTTGGAATATTGGATATTGGATTATCCTTATTCTGGATATTCCTTAGATTTTTGGATATTCCTTAGACGGAGTTTTTGTATGTAAAGTTTTTTATTACCTAATAAATATAGATAGACCTCATAAAGATATTTTTTGTTTTGCTAATTAAAGAAGGATTTCCATTGATACATTTAATTAAAATAGGGAGCATCAAAGAAAGTGTGCGAATGCGAATGAAAGCAAAACCCTTAAAAATGTATCACCTCAATTCACAATTCCGTTCTTAAGAAGTGTAAGTCAAACAAACTGTTAACCTGAATTGTATCCAACAACCTTAAAATAAAAATTTGTAAAAAAACGCATAAAACGTATAAGAAATCGTAAAACCAAAGATCTTGACAATGAGATCATAACAAAAGTTTTATTCAGAGAGTCTCGAGTGGGTGTTGATCATTGCGTACGAATAAAGTTTTGAGTTCGCGTATTGTGGTTGATCCAATATAAAAAGATCCCCAAGGAGAACCTTTTTACATAAATAATAAAAGAAAATGTCTTGATAACAGAAGTCCTTCTGCATTGGATGAAATATTCTATTCATTGAAACTCGTGTGGGAGTGAAATTCAATACGTATATGCAAAAAACATTTTGGAACCCTTCTGCTTTAAAAAACATGAATGATATATTAATCTTTAATTACCTGGGAATGTTGTGCGATATATAAAACGCTGTTTCTTAATAGGATTTGTTAAAAATTCTAAAAATATAAAATTAGGTTTTATATTTCTGCACCAACCTGAGTTTCAAAATAAGGATTCCAAATCGCTATAGAGTTACGAAGATATCCTATTTAACTTAATACTAGGAAATATATAATTTCTTTTATTAAAGATATTTAATTAAAAGCAAGTACTGTTTTTAATTGATATTCGAATTTAAAATGAGTCGTGAAATTGTATATAACTCGTTGCTTTATTTTTCAATAAAAGAAATTTTATTATGTATACAAAAAATTGATATAAAAAGCTCTCAGAAGAGAGATTTCCATTGTTTCTGCCTTAATTTTCAGTTATGTCAATAGCAAAATAAAAGAATTCTCGGACAAAAGCCTCCCTGACCGTTCCAATATTAACAGTCGAAATAATACAGCTATATTGTGGTGTTCAAAATTTGAGACACGTCTCCCGTTTACACGAAGCTGTTTGTTTTGAATAAGGTTTCTTTAAGTGAAAGTAAACTCGGGAGATTTCAGTCCCGAACTGAGCTGAATGAAAAATTAAATTATTCTTTTGATTATTCCCAGCGGAGCATTTGCAATCGACAACTGGAAGAAAAAAATCTTCAACAATACATCATTCTTTTCGAGACGAAGATAAAACGTAGATGGTAAAACTTTTTGTAAAGAAACCTTTTAGAAGAAGCAAGCAATTTGAATAAGTAGTCGACATTTAAAGACATCTAATTTGATTAAATCACGACTAATAAGTTCCATCAGCAAGTTGAAGTAAAACGGCCTGAAACGAGGCACTGATTTAATTAGAGGCAAGATGTTCACTTCGGCAATCCGGCAAATAGATTTCTCGTCAACAATGCGCCCGGAAACATTAGACGCTTTCCCTAAGATCCATTAATTATGGACGTCAATTCGGGAATCAGAGTCGGGTTGCTGTTGAATTAGAATTATGATGGGATACTAAACAATGAGGTCGCGTGCGGAAACGTGATGATTCCAAACATCATTAATCTTACCACCAGAATTGTGCACATAACATCTTGGTAAATAATTATCGCACCAACCATCAGCATGAAATGAAGATTTATTTAGTTCAAAAACATAGGCATTTAATTGGTTTCATATTTCATCTTGTGATATATAGTATGATACGTCCCTATATTTTTTTGTAATAGATAGTCAATAAACATTAAAGCTTTCTTGATTTCATGGGTTTCTTATTTATTTATTTATTTATTTCTTTATTGTACAAACATAAAAATAGAAAAGTAAGAAAGAAAGAAAAATACCACATGTACAAAGGCGGACTTATCCCTAAAAGGGATCTCTACCTTTGAGTAACAGAACGAAAAAGACTAGAAGTGGAGTATGGATAATATGGATAATGAAAAAAAGAAGGAAAAAAAAGAAAAATAACGAAACACTATATGACATAGATTAATGTTGAAAAATGATGCAAAATAGATAAAAGTGATTATTTGAATTAATTAAAATATAACGACATAATTAGTGGAGACTTCATCTACTTATTTAATTTAATACTAATAATAAGATACTAAATTTTATTTAAATGTCTCGAGACAAATATTTTCTAGTCTGTGACTTAAATGCTGATAGGGAAGGTGATTTGCGGATTGATACCGGTAAATCATTCCACAGCTTTATACCTTGAAAGCTAAATGATCTCGAGTAAGTCAGTGAGGAGCATTTAGGGAAGGCAAGATCTAACATATTTATAGATCTAAGCCGGCCACATCCAACATAAGACAAGAAGTTGAAACGCTCTTTAAGATATATTGAAATATATTTCTTATGAAGCTGAGACGCAAAACATTATCTCTAGTATGCCGAAAGTTTGCATATATCTAAAAATCATACAAAGATTGTACAGTTTTCCTATTATATGTTGGCTGTTTATTATTTTTATTAGTTTATTATTCTTTATATATACTAGTATGTGTTGTTGCTTTTCAGTAACATATTCGTTTAATAGTAAATATTGATAATTCTTAAATATGTAGACCACGGATAAGGATTATGAAAAATGAGCAAAACTGATCGTTTCATTAAACTTCAAATGAAATACTTGATTATTTTATGTACATAATTTTTACAACTGTAAATATTTCTTTGAAGAAGAAGAAAGTACTTTGCTATTTTGTCGTGGAGTCTATCTCCTCACCGCGTCACGGGGCGAAACAATTGTTGAGATTGTGGCAGTGAATCGTGCAGTGCTATTGTATTTTTATGTTCTTGTTGGCGGGTAGTGCATGAGTTTTTACGAATTCTGCATTTATCAGATACTGGCTGTGTCAGCAGCTTCGCCCGCGTGAAAATCAGCGTGTGACAATTTTTTTGTAGAATTGAAATTTAAACATGAAAATAGTTATTGTGAGGAAACCATAAGAGATAGAGACATGCTATTACGGACTTTTTTGTAGTATTTTTATAGATCTACAATGCTCTAATACATTACTTTAGCGTATCTCTCCCAGCAAGTTTTTAACAACTGCGCGATCTCTTCAACACAATTTACATAATACCGATATGTACTATATACCTAAACCATCCGAAAGTATTGCACTAACTTTTGCTGAAAACCGTATAAAAATCCGTTCAGTAGATTTTGAGAAAAACGATTACATACAGACAGACAGCTTTTTGGGACTTTGTTTTATAATAAGTACAGATGAGAACGGATAGTACGCTCTACACTTAGCATTACATATATTTTCTTTTATTGCGGACTATAGCAAAATAATGTTTTCAGTACTTTTGTATAATGGACTTCCGCAAAGTAACGCCTAATTCTTTACATTAACTGAAAAGATCTCACAATATAACCTTGGACTAAACTTATAAGAAAATTAAATTATAGAGAAGATATTCCAAATGGACAGAAGTTCACCTTGAGTTGTTCCATTTGACTCTTGTTTTGCGGTAATCATGTGAGGAGTGCGATGTAGAGAGCGATTTCCCAGGGGAACAAAAGAATCGATAGCTATTGTGATTCCCCACATTAAATTATATAGGAGGGTGCGTTGTACGACATCTGCCAAGTCGAACGACTTTGCCTTTTATCAATATTTGCGTGTTTGAAATAATGCGTATGTGAAAGCTAAATTGTGTTTGCTATCGAGGATGAACCAAAAAATTGCTTGTACTCCTAGTTTGTTTGACAAATTCGGTAGATTTGTTTGCTTAAACGTACTCATAGGAAAGTCAATACACAAAACCAAAATACTGTTGTTATAAATTGGCGATAGCGTTAAGAACAAGTGGGTATGAAAGTAATAGTAAAATTATTTTGCTATAATCCGCAATTTATGGAGGATTACATAATTTTACTATTACTTTAGAGCTGTGATAGCCCAGCGGTGAGACCGTACGACCCTTTAAGGGGAACACGAGTTCAAACCCGGGCAGGCACCAATGAGTTTTTCTATTAAAACTCATGTGTCTAATTGATAATTGCAATATATCACACGCTTTTCGGTGAAGGAAAACATCGTGATGATGTGTAACCTACCAATCCGCATTGGAGCAGCGTGGTAGGTCTTAGCTCCAACCCTTCTCTCCAGAAACGGAGAGAGGGGGCCTATGCCCAGCAGTGGGATTGTAACAGGCCGCTACTTTACTTTTTTACTTTACTATTACTTTTGTCTTACGGATCTCCGCAAAGTAACGCTTAATTCTATAAATTATGGGTATGACACTTAAACTTGTGCCGTGTGGTATCCGGCTGCATAGAATAGACCACCCTCATTTCTTACCGAGGTGTCGTAAAAGGCGACTAAGGTAAGTTGACGTCAGGCAGGCGACCGGTCGTAAAATAGGTACGTAGCCGAATCATGTGACAACATGTTGTGCCGACCCCACTTAGAGTGGGATAAGGGCAGGAGAATGATGTTGAAAACTTAAACGGGTACAAAAAAAATTGTTAGAAAGCAAATAATTATCATAATATGTATTACAAAGGTATTACCCTTAAATGATATAAAATATTATTAAATAATAAATAGTAAATATTTGCACGGTTAATTTGTAATGTAAAATGTGGTTATGTTGAGGGATGTATTTTATATTATTCTAAAATTAGTTATTTGTAATCTAGTCACTTTGGATAAAAGGCATGCATTTTTGAATTTAAACTTTCGTGAGTGGTATCCATGATTAATGTTTAGAGACCGGCTATACTCACGTCTTATTTTATCGGATGAGCCCGACTAGTTTCAAGCGAAGCTCTATACGGGGAACGCCGCACAAAGAGCTCTTAAATAAGACCCCGTATGAGTTTGGAACTATTCGGGCTCGTCCGATAAAATAAGACGTGACTATAACCGGTCTCTGAACATTAATTAGGAATGCATTCAATTCATATTTGGTTATGTCATTATCGATGGCTGATAACTAATATAATTAAATAATTAGCGCATATCAAAGATCGTTTCCAATAGTATATCCATTAATATATCAATTTAAATTTATATATGCTAAATTATTTTACAAAGAATTAATGCCACGAGAAAAGAATTATAAAAGATAAAGGGTAAAATGTTCTTTATGCAGTATTAAAATAAACAAATACTTGCCCCAAATATTTCAACTTAAAAATGTAGTTTTTATACCAAAATTATATTCAGTCCCTCGACTGAAAAATTGCAGTTATGCCCATTTATATCCAGGCCTTACTGTTAGCTATTTTAAATCATTTTTATGTGTGGTCATGAGTGGTTGGATCAGTACTGATATGAAAAATTTATGATCCTATAAAAATAGGAGGGTATTAAACGAAAATAAAACTCCTAGATGCAGTAATAGACGGTCTGGCGGTTGATTTTTATATAACCTGAAAACAATAGCCATCGATACGGAAAAATATACTTTTTATATTTAGCGAGGGGTCGTAAATAACGACTAAGGTAAGTTGACGTAAGGCAGAAGGCCGGTCGTAAAATACCTAGCCAAATCATGTGACAACATGTTTGTAATTTGTTGTGCCGACCCCACTTAGAGTGGGATAAGGGCAGGAGGATGATGATATGGAATTCCGCAAAGTAATTCGTACTTCTATAAATTATATGAACGTGATTTAATTTTATTTAAACTACTGCATAAATGAAATATATAGTTAACGAAAGTATGTCTTCATACCTTTAACAAGTGAACACTATCTTAACCAAAGTCCGTGAGAGAGCCTGTGTACAAGACAGGTCATTAGTCTCCTATAGGGCTCTCCCATACCGCGCAGTTTATATCTGGGAATGACGTATCTAATCTCGTCAAAGTAAACACTTAGAGCGATGGCGTCTTATCAAGCCCATTATCTACAGGCTACGAAGTTCGGGGAGCTTTTATGGGAGGTGAGTGATTATGGTGATTTTATGGTAGGGCGAAAGAATTCTTGCATATAAATCCTTGCCAAATAAACTACGAGACGCTCGTATAATCTACTTACCTCAAATCATAGACGAAGTATTGCGTCACTAAGGAAACATACAAGATGTATTCCGTCGATATATTTTATTAAAGAAAGTTTGATTATACGGTAATGCAATAACATATTAATCAAATCGCTTTTGGACAATTAGCAAATATAGTAGCAGCAGTAGATGTTGACGATTCAAAAGCACTTGTTTACAAGTTTACTTGAATAAAGAATATTTTGAATTTGAATTTGAATTATAAAAAAAGCTCTGTAGGCCTACCATAAACTTTTATAAAACGATGGAATTCAAAGTCAGTACCTAAACTCAACCGCTTTCTTTTCGTACCATGAAGTGTGGAGTGCATTGGGGTCGCGTAATATTTGAAAAGGAAAACGTTATACGGACTATATATAACTGTGTCTCTTTTACTCAAATGTTTTAGACGTATTCCGAACGGTCATTCGGCAACAATAACGACTTAAAGTGTGCGTCTTTAAGACGTTATTGTAGGAACAAGCAAAACAGTCTTTAATTGACGCAATAAGAGTTCATGATACGCAAGGAGGTAGTAATTTTTACTCACGGCAGCGAGTGATAGATTATAAAATTATTGTAGCAGGTACATATTATATATCACAACAAATCTCTTCAGATATGCGCGCGGTGTTTTTTTCACCAGACATGGCATGATAAGTCGTTTATATAAATGATGCAAATTTTTAAATGCAGTTTATACACGCCTTTGAAAGTTAAAACGTTACCAATTTTGTAGAATGGATTTTTATAACAGTTAATTGAAGTGCCGTGCATTAATACTTATAGATCGGATAATCATTATAATCATTCAGGTTCATCTCTAATGGGTTGCGTAGGTGAGTTCCTATCCTATATGGATTAATAGTAGATCCTTGTCATATACCAAGAATAAGCAAGCTTTCAATTATATTATTATATAATTATATATAATATTTTTTGTTTTTACGATAAAGTAGTATATTCTAAAGATATAATAAAAGAAAATCATACTTATCCCAAAAGTAGTGGTATAATCGCAGATGTTCCGCTACTTACCTGAAACAAAATAATGAATTCTCATTAAATAACAGAGGCTTAATGACGAAGCGTAGGATAATGACATGGGCTCAGAGACTTGTGTAATGACACTTGTTTAGGTCAGTCGTGACCGCTGTTCAACATTCTGTGGAAACGGAACTCCGGTCGGAGTTAGGTATGAACCATTCGAGGAAAATTTGATAACGGTATTTTTAGCTTTTCACACGATTGTCAAAATAAAGGGCAATATATATCTGGCGTATATCTACTAGTAATACCCCGCGGTTTCACCCGCGTCCATACCGATCTCGTGGTAGTGGAAAGTCTACGAAGTCGGACTATAGATTAATTTAATTATAAAAAATGGTTATCATTAGTATTCTTGGAATAAGAGCTAACTCACCGAATGCAGGCCCTGCTATAACGTTCGCTACAATGAATTTGTTATGGCATTATTTTCTTTTTTTTTATATTCTTAAATTCGTAATATCGAGCATGTATTTCTATTGCTTTGCTTCATCCCGTTGTCAACGTTAAAATAAAGTCATAAATTAGTTGGGTTACTTTTGATTAGTTTCAGACTTGTTTCTTATTCATCACATTGTTGCTGTGAAGAAAACTAGGAGTAAAACTAGGAGGGTGCATTTGTTCTCATGAAGCGAAAAGTTCACGTCATAACAGCAACGCTTAATATGCTATTAGCGCTTTGATAAAATAAGGATACGAAATGAAACGGGCTGACCCGATAATTAAACATGTAGAATATTCATTATCGAACACAGCTCACGTTAGTTTAAATCAAAAAACGGCTTAAATAGTTTAAACAACAAACTAAAACTCTAAATATCGCTTCCTCAAGTAAACAAGTAATTTAGAGTTTTCAACTTTACTGCTGGTTAGTAAAATTTCTCCTACCGAGAGGAGCCAGCAAGAAACTCGGTGGATGCTCTGTTAAAAATGTAATTCTTATAATTATTACCATTTCGTCATAGTAATCTTGTGCAAGGTTGTAGAGTAGACAAATCCAGGCATTATCATTTAAATAATCTTCAATAGTATAGTACGCTTTCTATATTTTTATTTGTCGTGTATTTTTATAGTTATTTGAAATTTCTGTACTGGCAAAACTAATATTGATTGTGGAATTTGATTGATTTTAAAACTTATTACATTTAAGGGTGTTTTAACATTTATATTGACTTGAACAAAGTCGAAGGTACTTCAAAACAAAAAACAAGGTACTCTTACATTATAATAGCCATGTCATCAATTTTCTGACTGTCCTAAGTGCAAAAAAAAATTCTAACTGAAAGCTTAAGCTTATATAAGTTTCTATTTTAATGTAGTAAATCAAAATATATTAAAATCAAAAAGATCAAAGCAGCGAAAAGCATCAGCTGGCGTGGAATGCAGAGCTTCAGAATAATAATACGGGCATCAATAGATCGAATTTTCTATAGCCGACTCAATCCTTGATCCATTGTAATCGTACACGTGTGTGTCGCTAAACTTCGGCTAATTCGCTCAATTCGAGGGGATGTTTTGATAAAAGACTTTCCACCTTATGAACATACAAATACAGTTCAGTTTCTAATACCACAGCGATGTTGAAAATTTTTGCCACGGATCAAACACTTTTAAGCAAGTGTAATATCATTTATTGTTACAGTAAAAGCTGTAGTGAGTTTTAGCTTTCATTAAAAGCTAACGTTAATTAGTAAAGTAGCGAATCGATTGTATCCCAGAGCTGGCTATGGCCTCTCGCCTTAGAATAATAAGAGTTTAGAACTAACACGCTGATTCTCTCACTGATGAACTCATATTGGTACGTCTCTGGCAGATTCTTCTCGGTAGGGGAAAACTTCCGAATTTCAATGATAGCTTTCTTTAATAACATTTGACAATTTCAAAGTATGTATTAGAAAGTCTACGTGAATAAGGAATCATTCGAATTCTTTTATACGTTTATTTACTTTAATGATATTTCTGCCATGCGCTATCCGGCTGAGAAGAATAGACCACCCTGACTTCTTACCAAGGATCGTAAAAGGCGACTACAGTAAGTTGACATCAGGCAGGCGGCCGGTCGTAAAATTACTATCCAAATCATCTGATGTAACGGGTATAAAAAAAGGAAAGTCCACTCACTATACATTTAGCGCTATATATATTTTCTATTTACAGTATCGCGGATTATTGCCAAATGATTTTATTATTATTTTTGTATTACGAATCTCCGCAAAGTGACGCCTAATTCTATAAATTATCTAATGTTTCAATCATGTACACCCCACTTAGAGTGGGATATGGGCAGGAAATTATGATTTACTTTAATGATATTTATATCATACCAAACGTTTCATACTGGTAGGAAATAGTTTCGAGCCACACTTCCACAAAATTTCTGGAACATCTGTAAAATTCCATTTAAAGCTGGAGCATAAAAGCTCATAAGTCACATATAATAATAAGTAAGATTAGAATTTATTATTCTATTTATACAAAATTAACGCAGCGACATGCGTATAGCGTTATGAAAACACTTGATATGAAATAAATCAATTCTCACTTTCCCACGAATATACGGATATATACGGATTGCGAATAAAAAGTAGGAAACGAGTATTTTATGCCATCGCATAAGTGAAAGTTATTATTTTAAAATAAAAAAATTATATCATATTAATGACTAATATTTCTAGAAATTGAACGATTGATCAACCTAATTACATCTTAAGTTGCGAAATATTGCTAACTTTATCGTATCATGAAATAATTCTTAGAATGCATATATGAACTTACCACCATGAATTGCTGAACTTGACATATGCGACCTGAATTCGAACTAAATTACTTCGTATTGATAACGTGCATCAGCATTACATGCGGAAGTCAAAATAATTACAAGCAATCGAAGTCATTGCTTGTCAGCGATTGAAGAGAAAAAAATTAAGATCACAAGTAGAAGCAAAGGGTTTTTAAATCAAAACTATTTGTTATAAATATATTATGACATGGTTGCATCTTACAAAATCTAACGTTAACGTACCCTTCAAAAAAGTTGTTTTGTTGCAAATTAAAATAAAGCGTAGCGAAGTGCTTACAAAACTCGTAAGTGTTAAAGAGGTCCATAACTTGGAAGAGCAAAAAGCAGCAGGGTCATCTCGCTACCCCTAGGGGTGGCGGGGTACGGGCCTCGAGGCGCACCTGCTCGCAGGCTTGTGGCCTGGACCGTGTTCGGGCCTGTAGGCCCAGGTCGCCTAGGTGACCTGAGGGATGTCTAGTTCGGTGGGGGGACTGGGAGTTGTAGCTCCCAGACCGCGGAAGAGGAAGAAAACTTGCTTTTTTATTAGTTCATATCGTGATCTCATAGATGGCGTTTTAATAAAAATTACAATGTATTTGTTAGTTTTTGTAATTTAAGCTGTGATAGCCTTGAGGTGAGACCGTGTGACTCTCAAAAAGACGATCATGAGTTCAAACCTTAGGCAGGCACCAATGAGTTTTTCTATTAAAAAAATTCATGTGTCTAATTGATTGTCGCAATTTATCACATGCTTTTCGGTGAAGTAAAACATCGTGAAGAAACCTGCATATCTCTAGAGAACTCTAGGTATATGTGTAACCTACGAATCCGCATTGGAGCAGCGTGGTAGGTCTTAGCTCCAACCTTTCTCTCCAGAAACGGAGGGAAAAGGCCTATTCCCAGCAGTGGGGTTGTAACAGGCCGTTACTTTACTTTTTTTTATGCTTATGATTTTTCCATATCGATACCCGTTTTATAAGTCGATGTGGCGTAGATATTAAATCCTAGAATATCTATCTATCGTGGTAGGTTTTAGCTCAAACCCTTGTCTCCAAAAAACGGAGAGAGGAGGCCTATGCCCAGCAGTATTTGACTCAATTAAGCCTTATTTTGAATTCGATCACTTTAATACTAACCGTGCGATATGCAACAATAAATCGTGTGAAAGTCAAAACAATCACACTCCACTATAATTCCATGGATAGCAATTGAGAACAAATTTATTTTAAGATCACGAAGTTGAAGCAAAGGGTTTATTCAAATAAAGCAATTTCTTATAAATATACTAACACAGCCTGCACTTGCGGCTTCGCTCGCGTGGAAATCAGTGTATTTATGTGAATTTAAAACATAGAGAGATATGATACGCGGCGCAAGCGACTAAGACTCCCAGCAGGTGTTTTTACAACTTCGCGACCTCTTCAACACAATTTACATAAAACCGTAACACAATATCAACCTAAGCCTTTCGGAAGAATTACAATAACTTTTAGTAAAAACCGCACAAAAATCGGTCCAGCATATTTCGAGAAAATCGAACACAGCTTTTGCGGACTTTGTTTTACAATAAGTACAGATTTACTCGTAGATAAACGAGTAGATAGCAATGTCGTTGCATTTAACAAAATTAAACGTTGATATAACGGTAGATTCTGTGAATTTTAATGTGAATGATAATAATCACAGCCTGCTGTAGTTCATTGGGTGATAGATAATAAATTTATTTCACGCACTTCGAAGCTAAACGTTTTTATTTAAGTCTAGTTATTCCTTACAAATATCATGACACGGTTGCATTAAGCGAAATTTAACTTTAATATATAAGGATAACTTTGAATTTCGCTTAAATTCATATTATATCCATTATTCGCACATTCGCGGACCGAAGGGTAAACACAAAGAGCCAGGACGTAGAGCTGAACAATAGTATTGAAAGTTCTGCAAAGGGCACACCGGTACCTTTAAATAATTGCCAACAGAATTCGACCCGACGTGCCTCGAGAATTGAGGGGAACTTTTTTTGCGCTTCTTTCATCTTAAGACCTAGGTCGAGGACAAACTGCTTGAAGTTGGAAACACATGATCACTTTTAAGATTTTCAATTTTTATTAAGAAAAGTTTGGTTTGAAGATACCAAGCTTATGAGGCATGATGTAGCCATAGCATTAAGGCTCCGATCCGGACACATTCCGTTGAAAAGCTTTGCTTATATGATGAAGAAAGTGCCATCTCTGAATTGTGTCGAATGCGGTCTCATCGAAAATCTATTTCATATTTTTATGGAATGTGTGCGAAACGAGGACCTTAGGAGCCACTTGTGTTTAGGACCCACTTGTAATAAATAGCATTATGGCTTCTTTAGATTCAGAAGGCGAATTTGTTTTGCATTTTGGTTAAAGTAGGTATAAGTCGTAGGAAGTACGGTTAGTTTGAGTTACTATGGGGGTAGCATTTTCCTTTCAAAAAACCCCCTAAAATTAAGATTAAAAAAAATCGTTTTACCATCGCTATATTATTAAAATACCTTTATTGCGCACAAAGCACTGCAGTCCATTTTTCCTCTTGCGTACAGCAAGCAAAAATGTAAATTCCTTTCCTGCGTCTATATTCTCGACTCCTAGGATTATATAAATAGATGTGTAAAATAATAATCACAAGATAAGATCAAGTGAGTTTCACTTGATCTTATTCTTTTTAATCGTGTAAGCGAAGTTTTATCGAGAGAATAACTATAGAGAACCGAACCACCAATGTATTTTCGACGGCGTCGAGTGTTATACTTATGTAGGACGGAATTTTCTACAATTTTTTAAACTTTTTGTAGCACTACTAAGCAACTATTGTGTTGCTATATGTCCAAGAGCTACGATATTATAATGTAACGTGAAAGATACATTTAAAATATTCCTCACTACACTAAAACTATCTCGCGATAAATTGGTAAGACTTGCCATAAACTAGGAGAGTGGCAAAAAGGAAACAGAAGATGCGAATCGATTCCCATGGTCAGTCAAGATTAACTCAATATTGATTTATCTTTATTACTAACTTTCTTTTTTTAAACGTTTCTGGTCCACAACTGAAAATGTTTTTTAAAGGCATCGAGAGGCCACAAGACCGTTTGCCTTTAGGAACCAGCGATTCCTTGCGACTTTTTTCTGGTCGTCTATTCATCTAGTGGGAGATTAACCAACACGTTTTTTAAGGCGAAATAGATTATCTCGAGCTTATGAGCCGAACATCTATTGTTTTTTAACGTCTGTAACTCATATACTGCCATTTTGACTTCACGATACGCTGAGCTATTTATTACACAAAAGCATAACTCAACGTGTCGCGAACTCGTAATCAGAATTCTTGGGATCATTCCATGATGGCATGACTTGTATAGTAATAATATGTTTATTATTTATTACGTCATGGCATGAGTCATGTCGGTAGTTTTAGTTCTTCCATGGATGTCCTAAAGACATCATCATCCGCCCTTATCTCACTCGAAGTGGGTTCGGCACAACATGTTACAAACATGTTGTCACATGATTGACTACGTATTTTTTTTGGGTAACGACCGGCCGCCTGCCTGACATCAACTTATCTTAGCCGCCTTTTACGATACCTCGGTAAGAAATGAGGGTGGTCTATTCGACTCAACCGGATTCAACACGTTGGGTCAGCTTACCTTACTCGCCCTTAACAACACCTTGGTCAGAAATGAGGGTGGTCTATTCTACTCAACCGGATTCAACACGTCGGGTCAGCTTACCTTAGTCGCCCTTAACAACACCTTGGTAAGAAATGAGGGTGGTCTTTTCTATTCAGCCCAATACCACACGGCAGATGGGTGTCCTGAAATCTTATTTGTAATACTTCTATGAAACTTTTGTTTTTTTTTAAATAATCTACAGCTCATAATAATTTTCTTTTGCAAAACATAATACAAGTATATCATTTCCGTATAATATTAAGAGATATTTACGCAAATCTCTGTACATCCATCATCCTAAAAAAGGGAATGGGAAAAAATGCTAAACTTTTTATAAACATTTATAATCTGTGCCCGATGTCTAAATCACAATGGGAGGGTACTTTTTTTTGGAATAACAAAAGCTATTCGGCATTTATTAAAATGTTTTCAACTTTCTGGGATTTGCGGCCAGTTGTATTGTCTAGTGACGAATGAGATGAGAATTTTTGGAGACATCGTTTTAATATTGGACCTATTTTATCCTATTGTATATATTTTTTTTTGTACCAAATATTGCATTTTTGTTCTCTACATTGTGTTAAATTAAAAAATGAAACAACTCGTTCAAAAATACTATAGCTATATTTAAGTATAATAGTTTTAGTTTAGTACTGTATACTTATTATAAAATAAAGTCCCAAAAAGCTGTCGGTCTGTATACAATAGATTTTCTCAAAATTTACTAAGTTTTCACTAAAAGATAGTGCAATACCTCCGGATCGTTCTGGTAAATAGTACAAATCGGTATTAGGTAAATTGTGTTGAAGAGATCACGCAGTTATTAAAAATCTTGCTTGCTCCGGAGGTTTAGCCGCGTGCGCTGCGTAAAAAAGTCTGCGATAGCATGCCTCTATCTCTCACGGTTAACTCACAATAACTACTTTTATGCTCAAAATGTCGTAAATTCGGGAAAAGTATCGTAAATCACCGAATTCCACGCGGGCGAAGCCATTTTTAGCACAGCTAGTAATAAAATAAATGCAAAGATTTATTGGTTTATCCATTTTTCACGTAATTAAGCAACGCGTTTTAGATTTTTGATTGAAATATTTGAAGACCTGCAAGTCAAATAAGCTACTGCTTAATAGGGTAAATAAACTCATGTTGTATATTTATGCTATCTAAACATTTTTATAATCAATATACGTCGTCCTTTTCTATTAAAAATAGATATAATATAAAATGTATATACATAGAACATGTAACTTTATTTTTCGGATGAAGCGATATTACGAAATTAGGATGAAAGTATGCCTACAAGGTCACGAAACTAATTAAAACAAACTATCTTCAACTATGAAAATAAACCACTACAAGATTCCTAGACTTGAATAATTAGAAGTTGTTACAACGTTTAAGAAATAAGCCGCCGTCGGCAACCGCAAATTAGTAACATGAGAAGTTATGGAATGTCTTAATAAACAAAATATGTACCAGATTTTCACATTTTAGCTACAACTAAGATGGAGCCTATCCTCCTGATGATGCTTCGGTTTCGGTGAGAAACGATCGTAGAGATTTTGCCGGTGGTTATGTGTATTTCTTGTGTGCGTTGTTGCTGGTGTAGGCGTCTTGGGATGCATGTGGTGACTTGTCCTGCATAAGTAAGGTACGTGAATTTTGCCCGCTTCGTACACATTAGCGTTGCATCCATTCGCTTAAACCTTATAGCAAAGTTCTTTTATAGTTTCATGTTTAGTCTCTCTTATACAAGATTTTATATTGCGATTTTGTTAGCAATCGTCAATTTTGATATTATTTGGAAAAACATTGGACCTCGTATTTCAAGCATAGAGTTATCATACTTAGAGTAGGGAAATTATCATACTTAGCCAGTTCACAATTTGTGATATTACAATAAAGAGAAAGAAAATAAGGATGATCTATCTATCTCTCTTTATCATGTGTAATTAGATAAAGACGAAGTATACGAGCCATATTCCTTCTCATTATTTATTGTCACTATCATAATAATAATGAGAGTAACTATTAATATAATTATATACGTAGGTATTTATGAATGTATCTTTATGTATGTATTATTGCTTATATTGTATATATGTAGATATATAAATATTTATTGAAGTATTTATCTATTTCATATTTATTTATTACTATTTTAGTGTATGTATTAATATGTACATTTATATATTTATTGAATCTTAGCTGCACTTATCCGTATCGTTTTGTTTTAAGGTCCTTAGTGTAATAGTTGCCTGGAATAGATCACCTTAGTGATAAGGCCGCCCTTTGTGTTTAATTTAGTTTTTTAATGATATTGTTTGTAAATCCCTATATGCAATAAAGTTATCTTAAATAAATTAAAAAAAAATCATCAACTAATCATCTACCAATGGCTCGCATACTCTAAGTATAATAAGTCTGTGATTTCAAGACGATTTCTCTAAAAAGATACGGTACAAATAAACATACGGAACAACCAGAAAACAACGAACGCATGGGACTAAGCTAAGAAAATTACACGTAATTGAGCTTTTCCGAGTCCCCTGGTAATTGGCAGTATTACGCTATAAAATAGATGACATTATAATAAACGTGGCTCGTATTTATCTAAAGTATATTTTCACATTAGCATCATTATAGTTATATTAAGACGTCCAAGTAAACTGTGTTGGTAAGAGACGACCTGAATTAAATTATCGCTAAGAGCTTTATGGCGGGGTTTTAAACTTGTTGTATGGTACCGTAAAGCATTTCTAAACAGCGTTAAGTATAGCTTGCCGTTTAAACGGCCTTAGAACGCAACTTTCTTATTATAGGCTTGTTCTATCATCAAATCATTTCAATTTTAAATATATTGATCCATATAAAATTCACACTTTCTAAAGGTGATATTATATTTTTTCTGGCATTTATTTTATTCTATAATAAAATTCCGAAATCAATTTTGGTCATGCCATTACAGCAGTTTAAAAATACTGTTAAAAAGAGGCTGATACAGAAAACCTACTATACTGTTGAAGATTACTTAGATGTTAAGGATGTGTGAATATAGTTGCACTTCTACCCTGTACAAGGCAGTAATAACCAAATGTAACTAGTTTTAAGATTTATACTTTAAAAAGAGCAACCGCCGAGTTTCTTGCTGGCTCTTCTCAGCAGGAACAGCTTTCCGAACCAGCAGTAAAGTTGACGGTTCAAAAGCACTTGTTTACAAGTTTACTTGAATAAAGAATATTTTGAATTTCAATTAATGAATAATGTTACCAAATGTAATTTTTTTTATGCCATACATAATTATGTGGTTAAATGAATTATTATAATAATTATATTTATTTCTGGTCCGGTTCCGGTAGTGTCATTTAATGTTATTCCAAGATAAATTAAATTAAAACCTTCAAAATCCCATTCCAATTCCCAATTGAATTAAAAAATTAACTGTACTGGCATTTAATGGATTAATGAATAATTTTTACTAGATGTAATTTTTGATAATTGTGATTTTAAAATTCAATTTCATTATTAAATGTTAATGAATATTTCCGGCCCGGTTCTGGCAGTGTATTATATATTCTTATTAAATAATACACTAAATTATACGCTGTTACTTGCACATTGAAATGCTTATGGTTGCCCAAATTAGTTAGTAAAAGTAAAAAAGGTAAAGTAAAATTATTTCATAAATAAATGTTAAGGAAGGCGTTTCTTGACGTTGTCAACCAGTATGATTACAATTTTCGGACGATAATTGTACTGGATTTAATATGGAATTAGGGCTGGCAGATCCTTGAAAGGGTTGCGAAGATCGGAGGCCTATTGTGCCGCCTTAATTGTTATTGTGCTGAATTAATTTCGTCGGAGGCTTGACGAGATTAGCTTTTGCCTTTATAGTATGCCTTAACAAAGACTTTGACAATAATAATCCGTTTAATATATAATAATATCAAGCATTTCCTTTTGCTAGAGGCGCAATATCAATATCGTTCTCTCAGTCATTGGTATATAAGTGGTTCTTGAGTATTATTTGTATTGTTTGTTTTAAATTTATATCAGATATTTATTACGTAGGATCACCGTGCCATATTCATATATATTTTTGATCTCATACTTTAATAACACATGGATGGATATGGTATGTCGCCTTTTTACTTCTGTAATTTTTTGGTATTTTGATTATCCTAATTTATTTACAATGTCTGTGATAAATAATAAGCCGTGTGGTATCCGACAGAATAGAATAGACCACCCTCCTTTCTTACCGAGGTGTCGTAAGAGGCGACTAAGGTATGTGCCGAGTGGTATCCAGCTGCATAGAATAGACCATCCTCCTTTCTTACCGAGGACCATAAGTGGAATTGCTAATTTGTATCTTAACCGTTTCTTTTCAAAAAGTAATGAAAATATTATTTTGCTATAATCTACGATACAAGAAAATATATACAATGCTAGATGCAGAATGTATTTAGCATTGTACATATGCATGTATCCGTTCTCATACTTGATACATGCACAATTCGTAAAAACTCAAGCACCACCCGACACCAATAACACAACAATACACAAGCACGAAGCATCGTCAAGCGATAGACTTCACGACAAAATCCTTAATCGCAAAATTGCGATTATGTTCACATAGTGTATAGTACGCTAAATTTAGCATTACATATATTTTATTTTATTGCGGATTTTAGCAAAAACAGCCGGGTATCCGGCAGAATAGAATAGACCACCCTCATTTCTTACCAAGGTGTCGTAAAAGGCGACTAAGGTAAGTTGACGTCAGGCAGGCGGCCGGTCGTAAAATACGTAGCCATATTATGTGACAACATGTTTGTAACATGTTGTGCCGACCCCACTTAGAGTGGGATAAGGGCAGGAAAATGTATGTATGTGATAAATAATCTTTACTAATATCATAAATTTAAAAGTCTAGTTGTTACGCCTTTACGGCTAAACCTTTGGAGTAATATAGAAAAAAATTGGTCCAAATAAAGCTGATATACCGTGTTAATATATAGCATAAAAAATAGTTTTTACCATTCGGGAAAAGAAAAATCACCTAGCACATAAATGAGTGTATTTAAACTGTAAAGTTGACACGAACTAAGTCGTATTTACTAGTAATCTATATTAACAGGTAATTATATCTCACTTTGGACATAAGGATAGTAGTACATAAAAGCTTACAAGCAATGCACACCAAACATGGTGCCAAAATATATTTGTGACTAGCTTTTAAACGCAACTTCGTTCGCGTGGACTGCTGTCTTATAGAGTAAATCGTAAACTTATATTAATTATGGTTTATTAATTATGGTTATGGTACCCACTTTGGGTTAACTTTAAGAGCTATACATATCGCTGTCGCGGACTTTTATTTAGAACTTTTAGAGGGGAACAATTTTGTGGTACATAATTTTTGAATAACTTTCACCGTTTACTTAGCGCACGCAAGGCTTTAAATTTTGTCGTTTCTGAAATATTTTTTATTGTTGCTCCCCTCCTATTTATCTTATCGTGATGTGATAGTCTATAGCTCTCCTCGACAAATGGACTATCTTACAATCAAATAATTTTTCAAATCGGTCCATTATTTCCTGAAAAGAAAATGAAAGTAAAATAAAACTATTCAAAAGCATTAGACTGTCATAAATTGCATACATATGTACATTCACTTTACGATTTCACAGCGTACGTAATGCAAGCCATATAAAGTTCGAAGCCCTATTTCGAGATGAGATGAAGTGCAGTGCTTATACGAGAGTATTATGAGGCAATTTGTACCGAGTGAAACCTAACAGGACCACTCGGGGCGTCCGGACGGAGTTAATAATGCCTTTCGTACCGTTGGAAATGAAATGCGAATAGAAAAATATGGAACTGTATTGGCTTTATAGAATTCTTTCATGTTGCATTATCCTCGATGCGTTCATTAGTCGGGCATATATGCGTCTTGACATTGTTTAAATTTATTTTTTTACTGACTAAAGGAGAGTTAATAAACTTAGTTTATTTTTTTATATCAACATATTGATACATATTTGACTGGCCTGTAGGCACAGTAATAGCCCTGCCTTTAGCTCCGCGGGTCGCTGGTTCTCGCCAAGGGCCAATATTTTCTAAAATGCAATTCGCTGATTCTTTTTTTTTTCGAATTGACTGTATGCTGTTACCCTAACGGCTTTTACCGGGTGGGATGGGCGAGCGCAGAAGCATCGCTGAGGTTGCGAAATGCAGAGAGTAGCGCGCAGAAGCTCTACTAGCGTCGGGGAGATGATTCTTAGAGTCTGGTTACTTACGTGTGTAATTGTCCCATATATATATTTATTTATACTACACTTTTCATTGTTATATTTTTAGTTATTCTTGAACGTGAGTTATTAATTAAAACTTATATTCTTGAATAAGTGTTTATTTTATGATATACAATATTATTAATTAATTTTATTATTGAACGCGTATAAGTTCATGGGTTCACAAGATGTCGAAAGGACACATACAATAAAGTATTTAACATAGACAAGTAGTCATAGATACAACAGTAATTCACTTTATTGTTTCCTTTTTCTTTTAGGATCTACGAGATAAATATATTAAAAACACAAATAAATAACGATGCTGGATAATTTTAATCCGATCGACGAAATACATTTGATTATTGTGCCAACATTAAGAAGCAAAAATCAATGGACTAACAACATAGTATCACTTGGAAAAAAACTTGAAGGGCATGGCAAATGACTATCTGCTTTTATTTAATTGGGAGCCATAGAATCAATCGCTAAATTTTTAAGAAACTACGAGCTTCCTTTACAGAACGTAGTTGAAATAGTTAAATTACTTACGATAAATAAAGATAATTATAATAATGATATTCATAATAACCTAGAAAATAGGTTGGATGATGATTATGAGTTAGTGAATATATAAGTAAAGTAAAAGTAAAGTAGCGGCCTGCTGTTGGAGCTAAGACCTACCACGCTGATCCAATGCGGATTGATAGGTTACACATATATCCAGAATTCTCTAGAGATATGCAGGTTTCCTCACAATGTTTTCCTTCACCGCAAAGCAAGTGATAAATTGAAATTATCAATTAGACACATGAGTTTTGATAGAAAAACTCATTGGTGCCTGCCCGGGCTTGAACTCGTGTTCCCCTCGAAAGAAACGCACAGTCTCACCGCTGGGCTATCACAGCTCTAGTGTGTAGTCTAATTACCGAGTCCCAGTGAATATTTGGTTCACAGTAAATGTGATTTATTATTTATATACGGTTGCAAAACCACAGTTTACATAAGAAATCCTTTTGTGGCTTATTTAATGATGTCCGTAATTATCGTTGAAGAGAGACTGTCACTTTATATTTTCTTTGAAAACCAGACAAAGCCGCAAGTGGGGTGTTATGTAACTTTCTAGTTGTTGGCATGGTTCAATCATGTTTCAATATACAAGCGTAAAGTTGCGATTTTGTCTGTGTAAAACAAAACAAAACAAAGATATAGAATAACTTTTTTTTCCGTTGGGGAGGAAAAATCCTAGGCCAACATGGAACCGCTTTAGCATTACATCCGTTTTTTTCCTGTGTCTCTCCTCTCTTTTGAGCATTATGCCTCTTATCAGAGATCTGTATTTTTCCCAGTCAAACTCGCTTGATAGCATTCTTTGGGCTTATGTTCTGTTCATGGGCTCCCTGTACCGCTTTTCTACAGTCTGCGAATTCGCTGCACTCAAAGATAGCGTGTCTGGGGGTATCTTCCTCACCGCAGAAGTAGCAGTTTTCGGTCGTCGATTTGCCGATAGCAAAGAGGTATGTTTTAAATACCCCGTGCCCAGTTAGTGCCTGTGTAATCCAGCGATCCACTATTTCAAAAATTGTGATCCATCGATCTTGGAGCTATTGGCCCTAATTCAGAGGTCAACTTTTATGCCGAGTTTATGGATATTCTGCCGATGTCATGATCGAAAGTTAAACGAGACTTGTGGTATGAGTAATCTAAGCCAAGTCTCTCATACTATTAACCAATGCTGTTGCCTTACCACTGAAGGACGTTATAGAAGGATGTTTACAGAAGGACTTACTAGAATCTTATGATAAATCATAAGAATCGCAGTGTATGTTAATGTACAAATTAATCGACATAATACCTATAATGTACCTATGAACGTAATACGTTGACTAATCTTACCTACCCTATAAACTAACTAATAAACTTTTACATAATAAACTAATAAATAAATAAATAATCTATACTTATTTTAAAACAAAGTCCCAAAGGATCATGTATGTGAACAATGTTCTCAAAATCTCCTTAACGGATTTTTATACGGTTTTTACTATTACTGGAATTTCTGAATTTGGATTCTACCGGAAGGTTTAGGTCAATAGTACATTACTTTTTTTTTGTAAATTGTGTTAAACAGGCCGTGTCTTGACAGATTGTTGGACTGAAGGAATTAATCCTTATAAGAAATACACATACATATAACACTTATAGTTCATATTAGTGGTCGAATACAATTTTCAAAGCAATGAAATTGTCTTACTATGACGTAAGCAAAAGTGATTTTAGCGAGACATCTTTATCGATCTATCTTTTTTTCTAACGACCGGTACCGTAACAACAATGTGTCCGGCGTGGGTCGCACGTGACCTCACCGAGATAACCCTTTTCTACGTGACAAGCGCGGAGAGACTCCAAATAATAAAAATAGTACAAGTCTAGATATCATTGCATAGAAATGCATTATTAAAAAGTAAGGTTGGCCGACGACTGGTCCGTTCGCGCAAAGGGTAGTGATCCCGCCTTCAGTTCTGCAGGTCGCGGGTTCCATTCCCGCCGAGGGCCAACATTTTCTATTAACAATTTGTTGGTTCTTCGAGCCTGAGTATATATTTGTATTATCAATTCAGGCATTGCTTTTAATAACTATTGAATATAACCTGCTTAAACCAACCCATATTTTTGGTTGAGTTTAGATACTAAAGTGTTAATCTAAACTATAACTTTAGTATGCAAAATTTAGTTCTAATATTTCAGCTCTTTTTTCCCTTTTCGAATAACAAACATTCGTTTTCTATTAACGTTTTGTCGGTTCTTCGAGCCTGGGTGTGTATTTTTATTTAAGTATGTATTTTAAATTATATATATCTACCAGTTGTCCTTCACCCATAACACAAGTATTAAGTTACTTGCTTTGGGGATAGACGACCGAGTGTGTAAGTGTCCCATCTATACTTATTATAAAACAATGTCCCAAAATGCTGCCTGTCTGTATGTAATTTTCTCAAAATCCACTAAACGGATCTTTGTACGGTTTTCACGAAAAGATTGTGCAATACTTCCGGATGGTTTAGGTAAATAGTACATATCGGTATTATGTAAATTGTGTTGAAGAGATTGCGCAGTTGTTAAAAAACTTGCATGCTGGGAGCTTTAGTCACGTGCGCTGCGTAAACCAGGCAATAGGCTAATATAAAAAATCAATCGTGCCTTCCTGAGGAATGAACCCTTGACCTCTTGATAATAAACACACAGTCTCACGATTCAGCTATCACAAATATACATATAAATATATATTTAAAATGACTGATAAAAAAAGCTTATAAATAGTTCTAAAAATCAATAAAAGTTATAAAACAAAAGGATGACGTACGATTTTAAATAAACTGAAAATTCTTGTTCTAAAGGTAGGATTCCACCAAAATAATATGCAGCACATTTGTTTACAAAGATTGTGTACAAAGTTCTCGCACTGCACGTACTAAGCTGATATCGCGTTTAGCTTCTGTCTCCACCGGTAATGTTGTGTGTTACTTGTTTTTTCACTTATAAATTATTTACAAATTTACAATCTTTAGATATTTTCTACAAAATTATTCTTAATATTTTTTTCATTCCTCCACTCCTCAATAAAGATGTGCGCGTACAAACAAATGTTTTCGTTCCAGTAGCGGAAGTAAAACTGAGTTCGTGAACAACGAGTGCGTACGCGTGGACGCGAGTCCACTGTTTTAAGTGTACGCGCACAAATGTGCATAGATGTGCGCGAACATTTTTAGAATATTCGCGCATAATTTGTTAATGTTTGCTTGAGTGAGTCGACCAGAGTAAACATTCGTGTCGCACACTGTGCATTCACAGTGCTGCACAGTTTTGGAAACTGGTGGAATTCCACCTTAACGAATCCAAGTACACCCAAAGCATGATCATCTCTGTTATATGTATTAGGATAAGTGTTCAATCATAACGATTAACTAATGGGTGTGACGAACAAAAGCAATCTAGCTAAAAGAATCAACTGTCATCCCCGATAGCAATGCATGTAGAATATACGCTGACATAAAAGACCCTCTCCTAATGTTATTTCCATAACACAAGACGATATACTAGCTATGAATCGGAAATTGAATAAGGCTAAATGTGATACCACTTAAAAGAATTTTAATTTTATTACCTAATTAAATACGTCCATTCTAATAGTTAATGTATTGAACTAGCTTTACTGACGTGTAGTTTTATCGTTTGAGCCCGACTAATTTCAAGCCCATATGGGGCCCTTATTCACGCCGTGTGGTATCCGGTAGAATAGAATAGACCACCTTCCGTTCTTACGGAGGTGCCGTAACAGGCGACTAAGGTATGTATGTGCCGTGTGGTATCCGGCTGCATAGAAAAGACCAACCTCATTTCTTACCGAGGTGTAGTAAAAGGACCTTGGACAGATTACCATTTTTTTCGCAATTTGGATAACTACTTGCAAGGAAAAAAATTCAACTCCTATGGGGCAGTCCAAACCGCCTTCAAAGATTTTATTGATTCCCGCCCGAATGGTTTTTTTAGTAAGGGGATCAATGAACTACCTATGAGATGGCAAAAGTGCATACATAGCAATGGTAAATACTTTGATTAATTAAATATATTTCATTAAAAAAAAAAACGACTTTATGTTCCTCCCATAGAAAACGCCAATTTCATATGTAAGGACCTAATAGTCATTGCACCTTGCAGTTTGATATGAAAATTCTTACGATACATCATTCCTTTCTACAGGTTCAGTGATTGTACTCTTTGCAGGGAGTACGCTTTAGCTGTCATCAACGGAACTAGAACAGGCTTTCATTTGAACCCCGCCATTGTTCGGGAGGCTGTAAGCCCGGTATGACGGAAAATTAAAAAGGCAATTTCCTAAATGAGACCACGCTGTACAGGGTTAAACACGACATGGAAGATAATCTGACACCCCTGTCTAAATACGTAGGCATTCATTTTATTGATGTCTGCAAGTGGCTTTCGTGTATCTCATCGAGATTGATTACATTGCCCTAAATAAATAAATAATTGGGACACTTACACACGGTCGTCCGTCCCCAAAGAAAGTAACTTAATACTTGTGTTATGAGTGAATGAAAACTTGCAACTATATACATATATAAGTATTAAACAGAAACATGTATAAATAAATACACGTAGATTGAAAGAAACAAAATATTTTTAGAAAAATGTTGGCTCTCGGCGGGAATCAAACCTGTGAGCCCCGGAGCTGAGTCACTGTTACCTGATTCAGAGGACCAGTATTTACGTAGCGAAGAGTATAATGTATAAATGTCAAAGATTTTATTATATACATATGTATATTTCTGTTTCATCTTTGAAGTAAGCCCTTCGAAACAGGCTGGACGTTCTAGTTCTTCATATAATTCATATCTACGTTGTAAAGTTAAAAGATAACATACAAGTGAAAAATGTGATAGAGATTAAGGTGAATCAATAACGGACGAAGTTACATAACTTAATTTAATTATAGATATTATTAGGGCTTACTCGATGTGTGTATATCTATACTAATATTATAAAGAGGAAAGATTTGTATGTTTGTTTGTTTGTATGTATGTTTGTTACGTTTTCACGCAAAAACTACTGGACTGATTTTAAAATTCTTTTACCACTAGAAAGCTGCTTCTTCACTGAGCAACATAGGCTATTTTACATTTTCAAAAAAATAGGGACCCGTAACAAAATTGTAATAAGGTGTGAAAAATAAAGTTCTAAAAATCTTTCATCGCGTGCGCTGCGGAAACTATTGATGATAGAACAAAAAAATGTTATACAGTATTATAGAACGTAAAATATCCACAGAAAAGTCCGCGATACCATATGTCTAACTATTATAGTTATGCCAATATAACTACTTTTTTACATTGTAAAAGTTAATAAAAGTGCTGACAATAATCAAACCATTTTATTCAAATCTCTGTATTAATCCTTATCCCATTAAATGATATTTTATTAAAAACTGTTTCAATACCTGTAAAATACTTTTTAAATTATTAAAATCCGACGTCCCACTCAAAAGATGTTACGAATTAAAGAATGTAAATCGAAAGCAAATAATGCTATAACAAATTCATTGTAGCGACCGTTATAGCAGGGCCTGCATTTGGTAAGTTAGCTCTTATTCCAAGAATACTAATGATACCCATTTTTATAATGAAATAATCTATAAAATAAATCTATAGTCCGACTTCGTAGACTTTCCACTACCACGAGATCGGTATGGACGCGGATGAAACCGCGGGGCATTGCTAGTCACAATAAAACACATTGATATCATTCGTACACCGAAATAAAATAACATTTATTTATTTTATTCGAAATCACTCTGTCCGTACTAATATAAGTTTGACTGGCCCGTTGGCGCAGTGACCCTGCCTTCAGCTCCGCGGGTTGCGGATTCGATTCCCGCCGAGGGCCGACATTTTCTATACACAATTTGTTGGTTCTTCGAGCCTGTGTGTGTATTTGTAGATAGATAGATAGATAGATATAAACTTTATTGCACAAAACATAAAACAATACAAATACAATACAACACAAAATATAAAACATAAAACAATTTATATTTAGGTATGTATTTAAAATAATATATGTAGTACAGTTGTCCGTCACCCATAGCACAAGTATTAAATTACTTGCTTTGGGGATGAACGACTTTGTGTGTAAGTTTCCCCATATATCTATTTATATTTATATTCAAAATAATAAAATGCGATAGTCTATCTGTCAGTCTGTTACGCGTTCGCAGCTAAACCACTAGATGGATAATGATAAAACCTGGTATTTGTGTATAATTGTAGAAACCTGCTAGAAAAGTTCAGTACAATTAATAAAAAAGATTTTTTAAATTACGACATACTATAAAATTAATCAGAAAATTTTGACCCTTCAACAAACTAACCAACGTTTAAAGACAAGAAAAGCTACAAACGTATATGACCCAAGAATATTTCAATAGCTCATTCCCCAATAATTAAAGAATATTATAGTCTGTCTATTTATAACTTTAACAATTAACAGACGTAAAATTTATATCCTCACTATAATAGTTCGCAAAGGATAAAAATTGCAAAAACATTACACATTTTACTAAATTTTTTCGCTTAATTGCATGTTTATTATCTTATATTACTAGTTATTTTAATCCATAGGAGTTCGATAAAATACATACAAAATTTTCTCTTTACTTACATACTAAAGGTCTTTTCTATATGTTACTATTAAAGAAAAATATTTAAATGTTAATTACAACATGTTAACATCCCACACGAAACTATCGAATATATAAAAGATAACAATATATTAATGCATAATTATATTTCCTTGTCGGGGGCGTTAAAATATCAGTGGGTAGAGTTGTATTCAAAAACTATGTCAATGCAAATAGGGCCATATTAAGTTGCTTTAAAGACTAGGTTAGTGAATCCTTATCCAATGAAAATCCTATTGATAGGGTCGATGTGTAGGACGTAGTTATGTTATGTTTGTAGACATTGAACCTTCGGTAATTGAGGGTCATAACCAAGTATCTAGATGCAGTTTATTATATTTCGTATTTGTTCCAAGAAATAATTTCTAGATATGGTATTAGTGTCATCGACCTTAATAGAATTGACCTTATATTTGGATACGTATAAAATACAATATTTATTTCTAAGTATGTTTTGTTTGAGCTGTGATAGCCTAGCGGTAACACCGTGCGACTCTAGAGACGACCATGGGTTCAAACCCTGGGCAGGCACCAATGAGTTTTTCAATTAAAAACTTATGTGTAATTGATAATTGCAATTTATCACACGCTTTTCGGTGATGGAAAACATCGTAAAACCTGCATATCTCTAGAGAATTCTAGGGGTATGTGTAACCTACCAATCCGCATTGGAGCAGCGTGGTAGGTCTTAAGCTCCAATCCTTCTCTTCAAAAAAAAAAAAGGAGAGAGGAGGCCTTAGCCCAGCAGTGGGTATAGTATCAGGCCGTTACTGTACTTTTTACTTTACTATGTTTTGTCTAGTTAACAATTAGGGTACCGAGCTAGAAATGTATAGATATATTATTATATATTTTATCATGGAATAACATCAAAAGAAACATTAACATAAAAGCTAAAGTTTAATTCGTTTAAATTGTGCGGTTACCACCAGGTTTAAACTAACTGAGCTTCCCGGTATCATTTGTACCCGTCTTACTGATAATTAACTCGGACGGTGGCACCGCGGTCAACAGTTAACTACTTCTTAAATAAAAGAATAATGAGAGTTGGAACCGGATTTGTAAAGGTTAAAAATGTTTACGCATATGTTATGTTTCGTTTAGAGACAGTTAATAGGGCAGTTAATTAACTTCCAGAGCCCTACATGAGCGCAATGCCTTGAGTTAATGAGTGAAACAAGCTGAAGCTACATGTCACGAAGACTCACATAAGAGAAGATTTTTCCAACTTCCTCCAAGGGCACGAAGACAGCGATGCAGTCTTGGAGTCGGATTGGCAGACGGTGCTCGTGGCAGGGGAATCCTTACGTCCCCTTCAGAAGAACTCCTTCCAAGTAACGATGATCCTCTGTCTCTAGACAATGACCTACGCCTACCAAAAGGAGCACCTCGCACAGTCGCAAAATTGTCCTCACAAGTTACATTAAACGTGTCCAAGGGAATGTCTTCTTGGTTCCTTCTACTGCGGACAGAAAATGTTCTTCTAAATCCATTTGCCAAGCTGTCTATAGTTTTTCTTTTCTGTTTAGGCAATTCTTCAGAACTTATAACAGTAATATTGTCCATATCGCGAGTGTCGTGAGTTCTAAGTCGTAGATGTTCTATTCCGGATAAATCTTCGATGCCCCCATGGCGATATCTCAGAGGCCTTCCTCTGTCTATCGTACCGAGCTCGTCGTAACTTCTATACGTAGATGTACGACGCGGCGCGGGTGGGCGACCGGCTTTGTCAATTGTCATCTTTTAATTTTATCCCTTAGTAGCAACCTGACAAAGAAATGCGCTGTTTTACCGTTTGATTCAAGCAGCAAGTTGTTTTGGCCTCTGATAAACTTGGCTTGCAATCGACGTTAAGTTTATTCTTTATTAGTCTATCTATACCTATCATAAAACAAAGTCCCCGAAACTTATACCATACATTACCATACATTATAGATTACCGTTTTCTGGAAATTGTTTGAAGATATCGCGCAGTTCTAAAAACGACTCGCCCTTTTACTCGAGTGCGTCGCGTAAACTAGCAGAGATACACAAGTAATGCACTAGAGAATTCAGAAATACTACAAAAAAGTCCGCGAGACCATGTTTCTCTCTATTAATTCTATTTATTGATTTTATTTATTTCTTTATTGTACATACATATTGTTAGATAAGAGAAAGAGAAAGAAAAAATAACACATGTACAAAGGCGGACTTATCTCTAAAAGGGATCTTCCAGTCAAAGTCAGTCTTCCATGATTAACTTACAATAACTGCTTTTATGTTCAAAATTTAATTTAAATACACTGATGTCGACTCGAGCGAAGCCGCAGGCATAGCTAGTATTATATATTATAAGGCAGAACGTGATCCTGGAGAAAAATAATGTTTCGAGCATAAAAATCAATTTTCCGTTCTTTAAAATTGATATTTTCCTCGGTTACAAATTTAGAGTACCTTGAACACTTAGTTAATGACATTGAGGATCTTTGGGGGCTCGCCGACTATTACGGTTACTTAGCGTAAAATTCGCGTGTGGGTCGCCCGTTCAACATCACAATGTCGTGACTTGTCGAACTTATTTAGAAACAACATAATATAATTTGCTTACCTAAACGGAACGATTTAAGATAGTCTTTGCCTTTTGTATTATAAAAATAAAATCGTTGTACGGAATCCGTTCCTTAATAATAAAATATTGGCATTTATGTGTTATAAAAATATATTCCTTTACATAGACATGGTGATTTGACTGGCCTGATGACGCAGCGGGTAACCCTTTAACCCTAGATGGTAGTGACCCTGCCTTGAGCTCCGTTGGTGACGGGTTCGATTCCCGCCGAGGGCCAACATTTTCTATAAACAATTTGTTGGCCAAAAAAAAACATTGACGATTCAAAAGTACTGTAAACAGTCTACTTGAATAAAGAATATTTTGAGTTTGAGTTTGAGTTTGACGTCAGGCAGGCGGCTGGTCGTAAAATACGTAGCCAAATCGTGTGACAACATGTTTGTAACGTGTTGTGCCGACCCCACTTAGAGTGGGATAAGGGCAGGAGGATGTATGTATTATTATATTTATTCAATGTATTTATTTATCCAATCGTGTGAACTTACCAGAGATTCGCAGGTTTAAGCGTCAGACAGGTACCTAACTATGGGTTAGCTATAAAAACGTATAAATCTCATCGTGCTCCTTACGGCAGAGAAAAACCATTGGGAGAAAACCGTTATGTGCTTGTCAACTCAATTCACCTTAGAGCAGAATGATAGATGTAAGTTTTAAATCCCTCTGGTTTGAGAGGACTGTCCTGCATAAGGATATTAACGGGCTTTATTAAAAAAAAATTGTAATATTTTTATTAGTGACATCATCAATATTAGGGTATGAATTCGAGTGTGTTACTGTAAAGTATACTTCGTAAAGTGGTTAATACTCGAGCTGCCAATTCAAGTGGCTAGATAGGCGATTGCTTGTTAGCAGTGCGAATAATATGTTTCGCAGAACTAATACGGGCTACTAGACACTATTGTCTCATATATGTAATTATTGTAGATACATAATAGATATAAAATATTTTTTTGCTGTATTATAATAAATATATATGTATATAGAGGATAGTAATTATGAAATTATTTTGCTGTTTCTGGATACAATCTACATTAAGAGTTATATATGTATTGTTTATGTACTTAATCGTGGATTACAGCAAAATATTTTCACTGTTACTTTTGTATTATGGATCTCCGCAAAGTAACGCCTATTTCTGTAATTTATTTATATTAAGCTGTCCTTCCCCAAAGAAACATACTTAATACTTGTTATGGGTGACGGTCAACTGGGAAATGTCTACATATGTCGTGTATTACGACTTTCGTGTAAATTAAAACTATTTATCTGGTTTATAATTCTGTTTATAATTCGTAACTATAACAATTATGTTAATTTTGGATAAAAAATGATGTTGCAATGATGATGTACGTGTTCAACTTGACAGCGCTCTGGTCGGTCGCGGTGGCGCTTCTATCGCGTCCCCCCGCAACCCCCTTTTCCGCTCGCTCCCGGCTGACATCGTTTTAGGCGCGAACATCTTCCCCCCTCTCGAAGACCTTCGGATTTCGAGAAGAATCTTCTATTGGTTCAAGCTTAGGTAAGGGGCACAAGTTCTTCACAGCGCGACGTAGGGTACCCTTTGTTGTCAAAATATCTGCCACTCGTGTTGCGCCATCGGTTCCTGGATATAGCTTGGAGATACGGCCCATGCGCCAGTCGAGTGGAGGTAAGTTTGGCTCCTTCAGTACAACCATGTCACCTTGCAGAAGCTCTCCTTTATTAATTTGCCATTTTGATCTTTGCTGTAGCTCACATAGAAATTCATTGCGCCATCTTTCCCAAAAATGTTGTCTCATTTGTTCTATTTGTTGGTATCTACTAAGTCGGTTAACATTTGCGTCGAGTAAAGCTGGTGATGGCAACGAGGTGAGAGGTCTACCAATCAAGAAGTCAAGGAGCCAGGAGTCAAGGGAAATAAGTCGGATGGGTCTGAAGACAATGGAGTGAGGGGTCTCGAGTTCAAAATTGCTTCGATCTGCACGAATAATGTCGATAATTCCTCTAATGTCAAGTGAGTATTACCAAGCATTCTATGTAAATGATGTTTTGCAGACTTTATGCCAGCTTCGAAGAGTCCTCCGAAGTGGGGAGAGTAAGCTGGCGAGAATTTAAATTTAATGCCCTCAGTGGCAGCGTACGAAGAGATTGATTCATTGTTTACTAATTTTGAAAGATCATTGTTTGCACCCACGAAGTTACGACCATTGTCGCAGTATAATTCACTAGGTTTTCCTCTACGAGAGATGAAACGCTTCAAGCATAAGATGAATACATCAGTGCTAAGGTCAGATGCAATTTCTAAATGTACAGCTCTAGATGAGAAGCATACGAAGAGACACAAGTAACTCTTTATTATTTTACAGCCACGTCCTGTACGATCTCGTATAGGAAATGGTCCTGCAAAGTCTACGCCAGAAATCTGGAAAGGTAAGTTAGGAGTCACCCGAGGTTTTGGTAAGTTACCCATTATAGGATTTACTGTATTAGCCTTTAATATTCTACATAATTTGCAATTATTTACAGTACTTCTAGCGAGTCGTCTTCCTGTGATAGGCCAATAATTTTGTCTTAAATTAGTTAGTAATAATTGAGGACCACAATGCATAAGTTTCTTATGTTCTTGAGAGAATAATAATTTTGTAAATGTGTGATTTGAATTTAACAAAATTGGATGTATTTTATTATAAGTTTCAGAAGAGTGTTGGATGCGACCGCCTACGCGTATAACGCCGTCTTCATCTAAAAACGGACGCAGTGGCAGTAAGCGCGACTTCGAGGGCAAGCATTTTTTATTGGTAAGTAATTTAATTTCTACTTCAAAACATTCTATTTGATGCTGTTTTATTAGAAGAGTAAGTGAAGTTTTAAGTTCATCAGTAGTTAAGTAGCCTTTGCATTTTGCATGTTTATTTTTTAAATTATAGATAAACCTCAATACGTAAGTTGTACTTCGATGTAATGTTGAAAATTTAGAAAACCTTTCGAAATTGACAATATGATATGTAGGAATAGTGTTTATATCAGTAGATTTATTATGTGTAGTTGTAGTGAATGTAGGTGCGGGGTATGGAGATGATAAATTGAGATCATGTTTATTATTTTTTCTTTCAGGCAGTTTTTTGGATGCTTGTAAATTATTCGGCCACTGACTTTCGTTTTCTAATAAATATTCTGGACCGTGCCACCATAATGAAGCTTTTTTAATATTTTTAGGATCTATACCACGAGAGGCAAGATCGACTGAAGAATCTGGTAGCATGGTATGGTTTGTGATTTCACTGGAGCGACTTTAATTTTCGCACAAAGAAGATTAACCGTGATATTTCCTAATTTGTCAATAGATCGTAAATATATGCAAGAAGTCTATGCATCTAAAGAAGCATCGCAGAACGCATGAAGTTCTATGATGTGCGGCTCATTAATAAGAACATATCTAGGAATTTCAAGCGTTGATAAGATGTTTAAATTTAAAACAAAATCGTACCATTCATTCGCATTTTCATAAGGTATGGGTTCGTCCCAAAGTGGTAGATTCAGAACTTAAATCAAAATATTTAACTAAATGCATTGTCTGGATGGATTGTAAACAGAAGGACAGTTAGTTCGGAATTTGCGAATAGGGAAGCAAGCGGAATGATAGATTTCTTTTCATTTTGTTCGTCATCGCAAAATTATATCTTTTTAGCATTAGAATGACTCACCCAGCACATCAGGTGAATCGCAAAGAGGAATTTGAACACAAAACCTACCATATTGGTCACGGTAAGTAGTGTCATTGAACGATGTTTCGTAAAAGTGTTTTTTGAAAGAAGACGTTTTTGTAGGTACTTCCTCTAATTCCCGGAATTTAGAAAGTTGCTGCTGTATTACCTTGTTAAAGTTACAATAAGTTTTATTTGATTTTGTACAATTTTTCCCCCCCATGGGGCCAGCAACTATCCATCCTAACTGAGTTTCTTGTAATATCGGTTTGTTTGGACCTAGTTTTATCTTAGAACCGCATATTAAGTCCCAAAATACATCAACGCCTAAGAGCAAATCGATATCAGACGGGTTAAAGAAGTTCGGGTCAGCTAATTTGATGTAACTTGGGATATGTAAATTTTCCAAATTAATGTTTATGTGCGGCAAACTGTCAGTTATTTTTGGGATAACATAACATTTCACAGGCAAACTAAATGTATTGAATGAAGACCGTATTACGACATCGCAATGTTTCGTAATATTAATGATGGAATTATTTAGACCAGATACACAACGAAGTTCATTAGAAATTGTAGACAAACCGATTTTTGCTAAAGCTACTTCGGTTATAAAAGAAGACTGGCTGCCGCTGTCCAGCAATGCTCTCAAAGTAAAAGAAGTATTATTGACGTTTACCTCGACCAAGGCCGTAGACAGAAGAGCCTGATTTGAGGAGACAGAAGACATACTGATGACATGTGAAGAATCTTTAACTTTATTTAACTCCGAAGAAGAAGGCATGTTATGCAAAGAAGCTAAATTTTTTAAAGAAGACGAAGCAGATTCTTCACTACTTTGTAATGACGTATGTGGTGATGTTTGTGTAGTATATAAAGATGACTGTTTATGTAATATTGTGTTATGTTTCTTTTTGCAGATGCGGCACCCACCGAGCCTGCATTGATTTGATCGGTGGCCTCTACGAAGACAGTTATTACATAATTGCCACTGAAACACTTTAGAAATTCGTTCTTCAGTAGGAAGCGATTTGAACCTTGTACATTCATAAAGTTTGTGATCTTGTTTACAGGCTAGACAACTACCTTGAGTGGGAGAATGAGAAGAAGAAGGCGAGGAGACCACGAAAGATTTTGTTTTTACTAAACTGTGTCGTTTTTCAGATCTGATAGATTTACTGGCATGGACTGTTTCTAAAACAGTTGCTCGTTGACGAAGAAAATCAAAGAAGTCAGATAATTTAATAACCTCCCGGGTGCCCCTAAATTCCTCCCAGTTTCTAGCTGTTACAGAATCAAGTTTTGAAGAAGCCATATATATAATCAGAGAATCCCAATATTCGGTTGGTTCTCCTAATGAATTTAATGCATTCAGATTTTTTGAAATTTCATCTATTAAATTGCGTAAACACTGTTCTGATTCTTTAGAAATCGTTTCTATGGAAAAAAGACATTTGATGTGTTCATTTATTAAAAGACGCTTGTTGTTAAACCTATCGCAGAGGAGCGACCAAGCGATCGGATAATTAAGAGACGATACCGTGACTGAATTTATGACTGCACTGGCAGAATTCTCTAAATAAGATTTTAAATAATGAAATTTGCTTATGTTATCTAAACTGTCATTGTTATGAATTAATGATATATACATGTCTCTAAATTCCAACCATTTATTCGGATCCCCATTAAAAGGCGAAATCTTAAGAGGTGGTAATTTTAGATAATTATGTTTTGATGAGGCAGAACCGTTAATAGATGCTGATTCACTTTTAGGCATATTTTCGTAAAGTTGTAACAATTCCTGAGCGCGCGCGATTAAACTGTAAAATCTATTTTCGATTTCCTCCCTTTCGATTATTTGAGATTCCTCATCTTTGTCTAAAGATTCTATTTTAAACTGAATTTCTTCAAAACTATACGATAAATCTTGAAATTTATTTAATCTCAAACTTAATTCGTTACATTGACTTTTATTTAATTTTATATTTAAAAGAGGCGTTAAATATTTTTCAAAAAGAGTTATGCGAGTTTTAACGCGCCCTCGTTGCGCAATAAGTTCCTTTAACTCCGTCATTATGTAAGCGCAAACAACAAAACAAAACTATAATAGAAAAAATACTAGATAAACAATGAATCCAACCTCGAGCGCCCGTACAAACCGGGCTCGCGAACAGCAACCGCCGGCCGCCGCTGCAACTCGAACCGGCGCCGGCGCGGCAACAAACGGCATGAAGAACACACGATTCTCGCCAAATCACTCCCGAAGCACTCCTGGAATAGTCGGCGTATATGCTTAACTAACTGAATTGATAGTATTTCGTTTGTATTAATGAAGGTTAAACGATGACGTTAACAAACTTTTCTTTATAAGTACGAAACACTATTGAAAGTAACTAAGTAACGTTAGTCGAACGTAATTAATTAATAAATTACTATATTCAAACGGAATTACGTATCGTAATATGATTATTTCATCAATTAGGCGTATAATTTTAATGTAATACTAAGAAATAAACGAACTTTGAACAAAACAACAAAAAAGTAAAATTGATGTAGGTAGAATATACAACTGACGCGTGAGAAATATATCGAATATTAGAACAAAAAGAAGCAAAATTGTTTAAGATGATGTAAAATAGGATGGAAATAGGCTTACTCCCCTTGGTTTGGATTGTTTCACCTCGTCCTCTGGGTTTTTGCCTTCTACGACTGCGATGTTTAAGCGCCTTCTCGATATATCTCTTCGTTGAAGCACGTCGGTTGATCGCGTCCGAGGGTCACCAAAACTTGTCGTGTATTACGACTTTCGTGTAAATTAAAACTATTTATCTGGTTTATAATTCTGTTTATAATTCGTAACTATAACAATTATGTTAATTTTGGATAAAAAATGATGTTGCAATGATGATGTACGTGTTCAACTTGACAGCGCTCTGGTCGGTCGCGGTGGCGCTTCTATCGCGTCCCCCCGCAACCCCCTTTTCCGCTCGCTCCCGGCTGACATCGTTTTAGGCGCGAACAACATATATAATTTTAATTACAATATTGTATTACCCAGAATCGGGAAACCATCAAATTATGTAGAAAAAATGTTGACCCTCGACGGGAATCGAACCCGTGACCCGCAAAACCGCAGCCCAGTTCACTGCCAACGACACCAATGAGCCAGACAAATATATTTTAAAGAAAACAAATAAAAATCAATAAATGTTATGTCTAGAGCAAAATCATGTTTAAAAGAATTCATTTGAAACGAACGAAGTCGCAGGCGAAGGTTATAATAAATATTATTAAATATTAAAACATATTACAGAAACTATAACAGAACTACTTTGCTATAATCCGCGCGTAAACATTTATTGATATTTTTTTTGTTTTCTTTTAAATATATTTAACTGACCTGGCCTTCGGCTGTGCGGGTCACGGGTTCGATTCCCGTCGAAGGCCAACATTTTTTTTACATAATTAGATGGTTTCCCGATTCTGGGTAATACAATAATGTAATTAATTGATTATAAATATTGCCTGTTTCACACACTTAGTAATACATACATTAGATTGACACACGCGGATTACAGCAAAGTAGTTCTGTTATAGTTTCTGTAATATGAAATTCCACAAAGTAACGCCTGCTTCTATAAATCAATTAAAACATATATACAAATGTAAAGAAATGTACAATATTACATTAGAACTTACTAACAAACCGCACCCATAAACTTCTTATTGACCTAACGATGTTTTCCGAACAATTACAGAATTAGGACTTCCTGCTGGGGTCGTTAAAAACGGATTTGACCTAATCTAGATCCTGGTTAACGAACATCCTCATTCTCAGAAGTACTTGCTGCGTTCTTGTAGAAAAAAAGGTTAAAGCAAAATATTGTCTTATTTAATTTGGGTTTTTTATGCAAAATAATGGACTGCTATTTATGGGGAATGACTATTAATTTTGAAATGCCGTGTGGTATCCGTCTGAGTAGAATAGACAACCCTCATTTCTTACCGAGGGTTCGTTAAATACGACTAAGATAAGTTGACGTTAGGCAGGCGGTCGGTCGTAACAAACGTAGTCAAATCATGTGATAACATATTTATAACGTGTTGTGCCGACCCCACTTAGAGTGGGATAAAGGCAGAAGGATGATGATGTAACGTTTTCCCCCCCATACCCTTCGTACATATCTATATACTTCACCATATTTATAAATTAATATTATTTAAATGAGGTTAGAGCGCTCGCGCTCTACCACTGAAATACATAAAACAAGCGCATAAGCACTAGCGCATTTAAATTTATATATTTGGCACGTGATTCGTCTAGTTGGTTAGGACCCATTTAACGTTGTGATTGTAATAACTCAAATCCTTTTAGAGCGTCAGAGACCACAGATTCATCAGATTAGAGCAGTAAAATAAACATAAATTATTATTAGTTATTGCACAATAATCGCACGACCCATAATCAGGTTATATATGTTCAATACATGAACCGATTCCATATATTTATTACATGAACGCATCCTATATATTCATTACACGAACGCATCCCATATATTTAATACACGAACCGATCCCATATATTTATTACATGAACACATCCCATATCTGTTAATACATGAATAGATTCTTTATGTTCGATACATATATATGTTTATTACACGAATCGAACCCATTATATATATTAAAAAAATGCTGAACATTCAGAAGGTTGAATGTTCTTTATTGTAATATTTCACAAATAGCCATCAGAGAGGATATATTAATTTTGATATTTTATATTTAATTATATATTTGTTTGCCATCAGTATGGGTCATAAAGTTATGTCAATAATAACTGAAATAATGTATTTTAAAGCCAACAGAAGGATCACTCGGGTAACATATTGTAACTCTCCTTAAACCATCCCGATGGGAAGTTCAGGATAATGGAAAAATGAAGATAATTTTTGAAGCCATCAGAAAGATCATTCACTCGATCTAACACCTAACCCATAAACAACTCCGTAGAGCAGTTTAAGTAATGTGGTATCCTTCTCCCGTCTTTTATATTCTTCCGATATGGAAAAATATAAAGAGAGAAGAGATAGTCAGTAGCTCCTCACCCGCTACCAACGGTGAGCTCCGTCCGTAGGATATGAGCCCCCCCCCCCGTAGGGTTAGGGTATGCAATTTATAGTGCGCCTGTGCCCTTGAGCACAGGTTATTTATAATATGTTTTATAAACACCCGTCATTGCTCTTAAAGAGAATGGGGCAAATAATAAATGAGGACCGTAGTCCAAGATAAGGCACGTGTGCCCGGGTTTAATACTAGGACCTAAGTCCAAATTTCATTTCAGCCGTAGCTGTTGAGTTGGCGTTAGCCATAATTGTTTCGATGAGGCTCAAAACCATTGTTGATATAAATCAACCAATTCTTATAATAAGACAGTGCATCTTGCCAATAGCAAGCATTTCAAGCGGTACGTTCCGCGTTCGTTGTCACCACGTGTAGTGGAAAACATAATAGCACGAAGCTAAAACTGTACATGACTCCTCGGATATCACATAACAGTAAATTGTTGTAATCGTTGGCACCACGCGTAGTGGCACATATATTGTAGGTTTGCATATGACTCCGTAGAGATCACATAATAGCATGTTTTGTATTCGTTGATACCACACGTAGCGGCATAAATTGTAGGTTTGCACATGACTCCTCAGAGATCACATAACAGCAAGTTTTATGTTTCGTACCACACGTGGTGGCAAATATTATATTTAATAATTCATTACTCCGTAGAGCGTTAGCGTTATATTTTTATATTGCAATTATTTGCATTTATAGTGCTAGCACTATTGTGCTAAATAGTTATATTTATAACAAAATGTGTCGACGCCCGCTTGTACTGCGTCCTTCTGGCTTATAGCACCTTCGGCATACAAGAATTAGTTATTTATTTGTTACACGTAGCAAGCTACGTAAGATAGAGATATAGCACAGGCAACACTTTCTAAAGCTAGTCCGCAATCTTGTTAGTAAAGACCCGACCAGCGGCCCTATGACATGCTATAATGTCGTAAACATTCGTGGTATCACTGACACTAAGCTATGGGGAAGCCCTCAGAAGGACTATCACACGTCACATGTAGGTTTTACCCCGCACGCTCCATGCAAAACTATGAACAAAGTCCACAGTTCGGTTCCATCACTGCTATGACATCGCTTCGGCTAGTAAACTAGACTCCACAACATCTAGCAACATTCGGTCGTGATTCCGGCACTACTGAAAGACAACAGACATCGTTTCCAACGCCAAATCATCAATCAGTAACATTTTAGAAACCACATTGTACCAGCACTACTTCTGGAGTCCTAGGCGTCCAAAGATCAAACAAGGCTTCACAGTAGAGATCGGAGATCAATACCGGCCTAAAATTCAATCCGTATCACCCAAAACTCACCAAAGTAACTCTAGCTGCTCTGTATCAAGACGGAAGACCATCATGATATTCACAGCCTGGAGTAGACCGAGGCGAGGCTCGCTACAAAGACCGAAATCATTGCAGGCCTGAAACCATCAATCCGACACCAGTACTCACCAGAGTCTAATTCGGTACAGTGCCCAGCACCACTCAGCGAAGTCTCCCTCACCAAGTTATATTCAGGCACTATAAAGCGTTCGAGAATAATAATAAACTTGTAACATGTAATAAAATATTACATTAATTATTTGTGAGATAAAAGACCGAAGTCTCTCACAACACCGTTCAGGCAAGCCGAAGCTTTAAATATATGCTAGGGATCATGGCGCTACCCTGTACCTGGTTCGGGAAACGTTAGCCTTCGCCTTTCAGCCGCTCGGCCGCAGCGCTCCCGGCAACGTCCGCCAGACATCCACCCACGTCTATTTCCCGCGACTGTCGTGACGTTCGGTCGCAATGGAAAATTTTAGTATGGAAAAATGAAAATGTATGGGGAAAATTTTGAAAAAAATATTTTCATGAAAAATTTACAGATATGTAACGGGTATCGAAAACCCATTCTGAAAACCCATATAACATGACAAACAAATATTTTATATATATATACATTCGTTAACATACTATCGCTTCAGTACATAACTCTACCAAAATGTATGTAAGGTTGGAACCGTCACAATGATGATTATTAGTTTTGAAATAATTTAGACTATTTAAGAAAACTTAGCATTAATATCTGTTACAACTGATAATCATAATTGATAATGTAATTTAATTAAATAATCTATATAAATATATATATAATACATTGCTGCACGACCATCTTTCTTTTTTTTATCGGATAGTTTAACTAATAATAACGAGAATATTCATACAAATATGCACCACTTATTTCCACTTTTACCAAATCGTATATCAGATAAGCGATAAAAGCGAGTTTACAGAAACGGAATGTCACCTTTAATTCCATGAAAAGGGTAAGCGATTGCGACGAAATGTGCAAAAGAAGTTGCGAGAGGAAAAGGGGTTTCGTTTTTCGTGTTCCAACAGTTTTGGCTTAAGAGAGAAGCGACATTTAAATAAAACAATTTCAAAATAACATTTCAATTATATTATACTGGTGGTAGTCGGAAATTCTTTCACGCAACTTAAGCGTTTAAATGCCATAAATAATGAAATATGATTTTTATTGTGAAACACAAATGGATTTATTTTATCCCATATTAACCCGGTGCACTAGTTTTAATTGTGCTAAATTTCACCACTTTTAGTCAAGTGGATTATCCGAGAAATAGTAACAGAGAGATGTTCGTATCTATTAGTATCATTCACGGCTGGATCGCGGATTCAAACCTAGTAGAAGGAAGGACCTTTAAGAGGTACTACTAAGCAAATAAATTCTATAAGAATTTATTTGCTTAGTAGTGATGGAGATCATTGTATTGAAACTTATATAGCGCCTAATAGAGCAGAATGAAAGGTCTAGGCTTCAATCCTTTAATCTTAAAGAGAGTAGGATTTTTTGGCACCTGTGGAATTGTAACAAGGCGATACTTTTAATTTTTAACTTTCAACTTTTATTTTAAAATTGACAGCAAAATCTTAACATTAGGTAAGTGTAAAAAAGTAGTAAAGTAGCGGCCTGTTAAAATCCCACTGCTGGGAACAGGCCTCCTCTTTCCGTTGGGAGAGAAGGGTTGGAGCTAAGACCTACCACGCTGCTCCAATGCGGATTGGTAGGTTACACATATCCCTAGAATTCTCTAGAGATATGCAGGTTTCCTCACGATGTTTTCGTTCACCGAAAAGGGTGTGATTAATTCAATTATCAATTAGACACATGAGTTTTAATAGAAAAACTCATTGGTGCCTGCCCGGGTTTGAACTTGTGTTCCACTCGAAAGAGTCGCACGGTCTCACCGCTGGGCTATCACAGCTCATAGGTAAGCGTACTAGAGTTGAATTTAAGCGGCTAAAATCCGCTGGAAACACTCCACTCGAGACTAAACATCTCAGACGTTGAAGGACATGTTTGAACAAACCGATTTAATTCCGAAACGGGAAGTCAAATAATGTTTACAATACACAAAGCTAATTTGGAAATCCTTTTAATGAACGAAAGGAATGTCGATAAGAAAATATTTGGAGTTTACCGAGTGCATACTTTTAGGTGAAAGTGTGCTTTGTGTAAAGATGAACCACTAACGAGTGGTTGATGAGTGTAGTCCTTACGAAATATTTTGCATGTAGCATTTAGGAGGCTAGCAGCTATCAGCTCAGATATGTTGATCAACTAAAGTTAGGATTCCACCAAAATAGTGTGCAACACATTTGTTTACTAAGATTGTGTACAAAGTTCTCGCACTGCACGTACTAAGCTATCGCGTTTAGCGTGTCTCCACCGGCAATGTTGTGTGTAAGCGCACAGTGAAGAACACATGCGCGAACATGTTCATTTAGAAATATTTTATAAACTTTATTATTATGATTTCACTTATTAATTATTTACAAATTTACAATATATTTTTAGTCATGTTTTATAAAATTATTCTTAATATTTTTTTCATTCCTCCACTCCTCATTAAATGATGTGCGCGTACAAACAAATGTTTTCGTTCCAGGAGCGGAAGCTAAACTGAGTTCGTGAACAACGAGTGCGTACACGTCGACGCAAGTCCACTGTTTCAAGTGTACGCGTACAAATGTGCATAGATGTGCGCGAACATTTCTAGAATATTCGCGCACAATTTGTTAATGTTTGCTTCGAGGCGACCAGAGTAAACATTCGTGCCCAACACTGTGCATTCACAGTGCTGCACAGTTCTGCACACTGGTGGAATTCCACCTTAATCATATCTAGCCACATCGCGCAAGACAACGCACGTGTCCTTTTTATAGAGTATATCCTCTATACGCCTGTTAATGAGTATGAAGACAAGGTACCTGATAGGACCTGATAGGTGCTACGTCATATTCTTGTATTAATTAAGCAAGTCGAATAGATTAGTCATTTTCTTTTTGATGGACCATAAATAAATAATAAATATATGGAACAATTACAGACACGGTCGTCCGTCCCCAAAGTAAGTAACTTAATACTTGTATTATAGGTGAATGACAATAGGTAGGTTGAAGACCCAACAAATTGTTTATAGACAATGTTGGGATTTTGCGGGAATCGAACCCGACGAATCGAAATCGACGTACGGAGTCGAAGGCTGGGTCACGGCCAACTGCGCTAACGAGCCATTCTACAATCAACAACGTATGTCAATGCCAGTCAACAATGGATGTCCGATGCTGGATATAGGTCGTTCAAGCTTTTCACGCCATGCGATCTTGCGCCGTCTGTCACCAGTGGTTCATGAACTTCCTCTATCTACCTGATGGGTGGTCTACCAACAAATGACTTTTCAGAATCGACACTTCTTTTCAATCGTCATACATGGGAGGTCAACACCCATCGGTTGTTTGAACTATGTATCCTGCCTGTCACTTCAGTTATCAGTTACCCTGCTTCAAAGGATTTCTCATTTACAATTTGACCGTGTAAAGACTACAAGCATCTCCATCATGCGCTGAAACACTAAAAATAGAGTACATCGACACCGAAATAATCAAATTTCCTGTACCTACGTAAAATTATTATAATTGTTACAGTTACAACCCACAAATGTATTTCGCTTAGATGTTTTTTGTTTCTAAAAGGGACATCATTTTTAGTCCATAAGAGATATTTCAACCACTCGTAGCTTTTTTATCAGTTTCATATAGCAGGTGTTGTCGTATATATTTATATAATAGAATTTCGTGTTAAAATAATCGTCGAAAATAATATCCGGAACATAATTTTAACGCATTTATCATCGATATCTGTTAATAATAATCGTTAAAATAGAAATGATTTGATCCATCTGCGAGCCATTATGTAGTGAATAACGGGTGGCGTATATCTGATTGAATTCGCTTAGTGTTAAAACGAATAACAAAGAAAGAAATAATTTTTATTTGACCAAAATACAAATAAAAAAAAGAAAACAAAAAAATGATGGTCAAATATAGTACCGCCCTCAGCACAAATATTGCAGCGAAACTGCAAAGCTTTTTCAGGGTGAACCTTAAAACCTTAAAACGAATAAAGTGGTGACCAAACAAACATACGCTATAGTAAAATCTAAAAATATGTCTTTGTCTAAAAGGGTAATATTGAGGTTCGATTCCGTTAGACAGCTATATAAGGCGGATTCTGTTAGAGAATAGCTAGTAGCTAGTTTTGGCGCGTATAAATGACGCTATCTAGAACCGAAACGCCGTATAAATCAGAAATAATGAGAACATAAGCTGTTCTACATTATCAACGAAAATATGGTTTGTGTGGCATGAATAAAAGACATACGGGCTACAGACAGTCGCGGCATTGAAGCGGGTCGGTTAACGCAGTGGCTGTACAGTGCAAAAGATCAACTTGTAAAGATGGTGTCTGAACAACTTTTTCAATGATTAATTAGTAAAAAAAGACTAATAAAAAATGAAAATTCTTTGAATTTCAATCAGCTCTGAGTCCATTAGCTCTCTATGAATTTTTTGTTGTTTGTCAGTTTACGTCTTTGCCGATTTAATATTTCGGTTAGGTTCTTTAAACGATGTGCCCCGAGTCAGCTTTGCGCAACGACGAGTTGTATCCAGCACAATATTGTACGTTACATTTTTTCTTGGGAAATTTATTATAGAACGTAGAAAAGACGTTCCTATTTAATTCTTTATTCTAATGAAAAAATCCACAGTAAATAATATATTTTCTAGCTTACAGAACCGAAGATTTATTTCTAATAACGGTGATACAGTTGTTAGTAACCCTATTTTCAGCTCTGCGGGTCGCAGGCGTATAACCGCCAAGGGCAAACATTTTCGTAAAAAAAAAAACAATTTGTAGCTTCTCGAGTCTGGTTGTATTTATTTAATCATTATATATTTTACAGTTTACTGTAACCCCTAAGACAAGTATTGACTTACTTACTTTGGGGACGGACGGTCGTGTGTGTGATTGTTTCATATATTTGTAAAGAATATAAATTCTTTTTTAATATTTGAAATTTGAATCTTGGTTTGACTCTGTCAAAAGGAAAATTAAAAATCAGAGAAAACGGACTTAGCAACGGAATAACAAAATGGATATAGAGAAGTTAATATAAAAAGCGAAGTAAAATAGAAACTTAATTGTCGTTTCTTTGGTTAACGGAGCAACACAATTTTTATTTGCCGCTTAAAAAAAATACTTTTAATTGTCTTATATATTTATTTATTTAATATGTGCACCTTGGATTTGGAAACATAATTGTATTAAATTATTACATTGAACACATTCTTTCTACACACAAAGATATGTAAATCGGTGAAATAAAACGAGACCTCGGAAGGAAATTACTTGTAGCCAGTCAAGTGTCGTTAAAAATTTGGGTTATGTATGTCCATGTTGTCATAACAGGTATCTTATTCTACTGAGTAAAGCAAATAAGGTTAATGATATGAAACTATTTTGTATCAACATGTAAGCCGAATATAATATCTTTACGCAATTCCACGATTCGTTTTGGCTAAAGGTCTGCACAGCTGTTTCATTATTTACTTAATCATAACAATTAATGCGGAAGAACATATGCGGTGATGGATAAATTATGAATATTAATTGAACATTCGTTATATGCATTTAAAACAGTGTTGTTATTTGTAGAGAAGATTAAGGAATACGAGCGTTTATTTGGGAATAATTTTAGATTGGCTGTTTAATACAGGAGTACAAAGAATTTAACTCGGAAAAAGTAGAGCTCGACTGTTAAAAATATTTTTTCCGACAAGAGCCAGGAGAAAAAAGAAAACTGCATGATGCATTGTATACTACTATAACGTAACTTGCATAAAAGTCAACTTTATTTATCTACCAATGCCTATCAATTTATTGACGGTGTTTCAGTAAATATTCATCTTGTTATCAATATTAAGCCCGTAATTTACAAGTGAATCTATATGGCATCGGTAATAATTCGTGGTTATGTATACAATTAAAACTAGTAAATATATACACATAAATATATTGCGAAATAAATACTCAAATACATATACCAGGACTCGAATAACCAAAAACTTGATTTTTTATGAAATGTTTGCCAAAAAACTTTGCAACAAAAATCCGAAAATTTGAAAATCCTTTCAGATTCATAAAAGACTACGGTTTAATAATGTGAATTGAAAATAATTAATAAGATTGATTGCTGAGTTTCTTGCTGGTTCTTTTGGTTAAGAGCAACATTCCGAACCAATGTTAGATTCATTAATCATGTTGATTAATATTTGAATTGATCTGACTAGATCGGCAGGAATCGGACCCGTGACCCCGGAGCTGCAGACAGGGCCATTGCTACCTGCGCCAAGAGGCCAGTGAAAGTTTAATATATAATGTTAGGGATACTACTACTACTTAATGTCATAATAAAAGTAGCTTCTTTTTTATACATCTGCCTCCACCTTTAGTTCGTGATGTAGGCGAGCGTGTGTGGTCCGTATATGGCGAGTTTATCGCCTGCATCGCGCTACTCTATACGAGTAAACTTTAACCATTGACAACGCGATTTCCATGAATATTTGGTTCGCGCGCGAGTTGTGGAACTGAAATAACTTTTAATATTACCTTTCAAAATGCTCCGATAATGTGGGGCGCTTTTGTTTGCACACAAAGACTGTGTGAAACTTTTCGCTTAATATTGTATTTTATTAGATACATGGCTATCATTAAGTTTTATTGTAATGATAAAATCTGATTGAACATTAATTTGGCTACGGATTTTTAAAGAGATTTTTAAAGATTACTAAAAATTAATTTTCGCTATTATATAAAACCTTATTAATCCTATGTTGTCTATACATTAGCTTTGATTTATTTATGTGATTCGATTTATTTGTTAAGATATCCTTCTGAGACAACTAGCTTAATAAAGCTTAGGTCCAATCGTAAATGACAACAACATCGATTGTATTTCATTTAAACGTAACAGGTCATAAATATTGAAAGAACGTAGGTCAGCTCTAGAACCAATGAGACCGTTATAACGACTAAATCTACAAAGAAAGTTGTTTTGTGATATTATATGATTTGGCTATGTATTTTACGACTGGCCTGCTTAACGTCAACTTACCTTAGTCGTATTTTACGACCCCTCGGTAAGAAAGAGGGTGGCCTATTCTACTCAACCGGATACCACACGGTAAGGTTATATGACTGTCAAATATCATATGATAATTTATATGGAACTAGATACTGCCCACGACTTTGTCTGTACGAACTTCAGCATTGAAATAAAACTAGCCTATGTAACTCGCCAATCATTCAATTATCTCCAAAAATATATATATCATTCGTACAGAGTTATGACATAAAATAAAAATTACAATGAAACGCATTAGTGATATTCAAACAATGAAATAGCGTATACTTTACTGGTAATTCTTTTAATTGAACCAATTAACTAACTAATCAATTAATTGCGTAATGTATTCTTCGACGCAAGACGGTGGATATACGACAGACATGTAAGGCGTTATTATCAAAATAGACAAACAAATGATTAATGAACGCTTGGTCCACATTAATTTAATATACCAATAAATAAAAAAGGACCACACTCAAGTCATTAATCTTCACCGGACACTGCTGTTCTGTTAACCGATTGCGACGCAAACACCAATAACGCTAAACGCGAGCTATAATCAAAGCACGACAAAAACCAAGAATCGATTACAAACGCTAACGAGACAGGGGGACTGACTCGACCAATTTATCAGTAGAGAAATCCGTACTAGTATGAAGCAGAATTACAAGCGCGCCATTAGCGTGACCAATATCGAATAATATTTGACCTTAGTGAAAGTACCGCTTTAATAATAAATAGGTCCTGCCAATTTGTCTAGATAATATTTTTTGTCTGAAACTAAGAAAACAGTGCTTTATTTCCAATAAGAGATAGCTGACAACCGTAGCTGATAGCCGTGTGGTATCCGGCAGAATAGAATAGACCACCCTCCTTTCTTACCGAGGTGTCGTAAGAGGCGACGAAGGTATGTGCCGTGTGGTATCCGGCTGCATAGAATAGACCACCCTCCTTTCTTACCGAGGTGTCGTAAGAGGCGGCTAAGATAAACGCCGTGTGGTATCGGGTTACATAGAATAGACCACTCTCATTTATTACCGAGGTGTCGTAAAAGGCGACTTAGGTAAGTTGACGTCAGGCAGGCGGCCGGTCGTAAAATACATAGCCAAATCATATGACAACATGTTTCTAACATGTGGTGTCGACCCCACTTAGAGTGGGATAAGGGCAGGAGAATGATGAAACATAGCTGACAACCATCTCGTTACAGTTTCCCGACAAAAATTGTTGCATCGATAATATTCTTAGTTTCTACCATTCTTAGTTTTTAGCACCTACAGCTCCACAAGCTAAAAATCCACAGACAGACATATCAAACATGTAACACCCCTTTTTTGCATCGCATTCAACTGAAAAAAAGGTATAGTAAAAACGACAGTTTTTACGTAACATGCATATGAAATAAGTTTTAAAAGGCTAGAAGAGTTACAAAATCATGACATAATGGAGTTCAAAATAAGGCATTTTCTTGAAAGATATTTGAAATATTTAAATCTACAAGCATTATTGAGCATATAACGACTACCAAAATAGGATCCACTAAAACTAATCTGAATACAAAAACGAAGGAAAACATGTTTTTGTTAATTTACTTGATTAAGATAGCATACTTGAACAAAATTGTATAGGATATTAAGTACATTGGCCAATTCAATTGTATGAGGAATTCTGTTTCGATTACTTAACCATCTTGCATCTATCTATACTTATTACAAAACTAAGTCCCAAAAAGCTGTCTGTCTGTATGTAATCGATTTTCTTCAAATCTACTGAACGGATCTTTGTACGGTTTTCTCCAAAAGATTGTGCAATACTTCCAGATGGTTAAGGTAAATAGTACATATCGGTATTATGTAAATTGTGCTGAAGAGATCGCGCAGTTGTTAAAAAACTTGCTTCCTGGGAGCTTAAGTCGCGTACGCTGCGTAAGCCAGCAGAGATACGCTAAAGTAATGTACTAGAGAATTGTAGATCTATAAAACTACTACATACGATAGTAGGTCTCTATCTCTTATGGTTAACTCACAATAACTACTTTTATGTTTAAAATTTGAATACTAGAAAAAAATTGTGACACGCAGATTTCCATGCGGGCAAGCCGCTGGCACAGCTAGTATACATATAATATCGCTTGTAATTGGTCAACCGATAATTCAGATAACCTGCTGGCGGTAGATGTTCCGACTGAATTGAACCATTGATATCGTCTGCAACATAAATCTTCGAAAATCGTGATCATTACCCTGACACTTTAACGAGAGGGTTTTATAATGTACCATGTAAACAACGAGGAGAAAGCGATGAAAGGGAAAAGATTTGTGTAGGTCGATAGCAAGTCATGAGCCAAGGATGGGGGCTCAGGTTATTCATCACAGGTGAAAGCGGAGTTCGTTGATAATCCTAAATCACCTGAGGCCAGAAAGGGTGTGGGTTAGAAACTCAACAAAAGCCTATATCAATGGAACCGTAAATCATCCTTTAATGATATATAAGGTCGTCTTACAATTCATTAAGATTATTTACCTCATGTTTTTTTGAAATGAGATATGTTTATTATTTAGAATTTGATGTTTATACTTTATATATAACTAGCTGTGCCAGCGTAGACATCAGCGTGTCACAATTATTTTTCTGTAATTCAAATTTTAAACATAAAAGTAGTTGTTGTGAGTTAACCATAAAATATAAAGACATGCTATCGCGGACTTTTTGTAGTATTTTTATAGATCCACAATTCTCTAATAAATTACTTTAGCGTATCTCTGCTGGTGTACGCAGCGCACGCGACTAAAGCTCCCAGCAAGCAAGTTTTTTTTAACAACTGATCGATCTCTTCAGTACAATTTACATAATACCGATATGTACTATTTACTTAAACCATCCGGAGGTATTGCTCTATTTTTTGATGAAAACCATACAAAAATCCGTTCAGTAGATTTTCAGAAAATCGATTACATACAGATAGACAGATTTTTGGGACTTTGATTTATAATGAGTATAGATAGATAAAAGTGATTAAGAAATGTGATATTCGTAAATTTAAAATAGAATAATTGAGATTTGCCGTTTGTATTATACATAGCATAATAAATAACATCTATTTTCCTTTTATAAGGAAACATTCGTATTTACGTATTTAACATCTATCAAGTGATTTGGCTTGGGTGAGTGAATTAAGTGGTTGTTTAATTTAACTTTATTAGGCTGACTTAAAAAAACAACTTTTACTCATTTTTCCTGCTTCAAGTGTTACAATTTTTTAAAATTTCATGTCGCTAATACTTGAGTTATTTCTTAACGGTGAAAACGCAACGAAATAGATTTGATCGAATTCCACATCGGTTTTGAAAGTCGGTACCGTACGTTTTTCGCTAACAATACCGTAAATCTCCAGCTGGTGTTGTCGTGCACGCCTTGTTAGCGCGCGGCGGCGAATCGACGTGGAAACAAGAACACAGATTCTTTAAAGACCTTCCAAGTACAGCTTTTAAGCCATATCGATTTGCATTTCCAAGAACGCAGCCGAACGAGATGATTTGCGTTTATTTAAACAACTAAAGCGTCATGCCATGACCATAATTATTATTGTCCTGATAATCAGATTCTGATATCGTAACGAGTGTACCGTGTACTTGAAAAATCCCACGACGAATCGAAATTAGAAAGCCGAATTGTTGTACCGTTAAAAGCGCCCGGCCAAGTTCAGACAGACATACTTCAGAACATGTTGAACACATATTAAAGTCGTTATCCGTAATTGCATATCACGCAAAAACAATTCACCAAAAAAATTTAGCTCGAGGATCCGATTGTGTAGCATTGAGGATTAATATGCCTTTTATTTGCCTCAATTGTGTGTCTACGACGCGATTCTATTCACTCGTCTAGTTATTGAGCGGGCGTTGACATCGAACAAAAACGCTGATTGGATTGGAGGCAGGTTAACTGTATCCATAGTACTAAGACGTTTGATGGATTGCCCCGTCATCGGCCCCTACCTCTGCTTTATTGTGCTCTCATCAAATTTCCACCAGTTAAAATTTATTGCTACCAGTAAAATTAATCATATGTTTGCGTACGTTGTCGATCTAGTTTTTTTTATTGCCATTTTTTGGATAGCAATTACCTAGTTACGTATTTTAAATATATTATATGAAAGCTCTCTTAATCTCATTACTGTTATAATATTGGACGCAGTTAAGAGACTGCCAAACGAGTTAAGATGGAATTTAATTCCGCCTTAATATTAGAAAACTACGTGATACAATTTGTAATTTTAGTCTACGCTTGGCTGTTTTAATTTAGAATTGTGAATATACAGGTATAATTTATTACTTCCTTTTTGGGTACAATTTAGGCGCGTGAGAAAAACGAGTATGAAATTGGTTATTTTATTAATAACATATATAATGAATTTTATCAAAACAAATATGTAACATTTTTTGCGAGATTTTTTATTATAACAAATATTTAACACAAGATATTGTTCAAAACAAAGCTGTGATAGCCCATTGGTTAGAGCGTGCAATTCATTCGAGGGGGCCACAAGTTCATCGCCAGACAGGCACCAATGAATATTTCTATTAATACTTATGTCTAATTGATAATTTCAATGTATCACATGCTTCCCGGTGAAGGAAAAGATCGCGAGAAAACCTGCATGTAGAGAATTCTGGAGAAATGTGTAACGTACCAATCCCTATAGAATCTTAGCTGTGGGTCTTAGATCCAACCCTTCTCTCCAAAGACGGAGAGAGGAGGTCTATGCCCAGTAGTGGGATTGTAACAAGCCATCACTTTACTTTTTTATATTTTAAACAAATAAAAATTGTTGCAAAGTACGATAGAAATCTTGACCTTTTAATGGTCAAAAACAATGAAATACAATTAGAAGAAGTTTTAAAAATTGCTAAGGCATCAGACAAATTAAAGGTTTTTTACCTTAAAAAATAAATATAACTAACGGGAAAAATTTGATAATTACTAAAAATATAATAACAAGATTACTTCGTTACAGCATTTTTATTCATTTGTAGACAGTCAAAATATTGGAAAATACTTAAACCAACAATAAATAAAAAATAAATAAATATATGGGATACTTACACACACGATCGTCCATCCCCAAAGTAAATAACCTAATACTTGTGTTATGGGTAACGGACAACTGTTGATATATAAAATTTTAAATACTTAAATACAAATATACACCCAGGCTCGAAGAAACAACAAATTGTTTATAGAAAATGTAGGCCCTCGGCGGGAATAGAAACCGCGAACCGCGGAGCTGAAAGCGGGGTCACTACCCACTACCCCAACGGGTTCTATAGATACTACAATAGCTAAAAATTAAACAGAAATAACAAACAGCGAGCTGCATCGAGTGGCTAACCAAAATACGATGATGTGTCTTAAGAGGTATCCGACACACGACTTTCCAATAATAACGTTAATCATCCACAACGTGACGCTATCTGAGGGCATAAATTAAGCGTTCGAGCGGTTTGTTGTCTAGAATATAATTCGTTTGAAACATAGTTATTATTCACGCACTGAAGGGCTTATGAAGTCATTCATAGATCCGCCTCGTTAAGTAATGACACGATTATTTTCTATTCTACAAGAAATTTATTGTTCCATGTCATTGTTGCCGATCAAGTATATTTCTTCTATCACGCCTTTTAACTTTACACTGCTTCAGAAAATTTACATTATTGGATCAAATACGATATCACTTTTGTATAGCGGACTAACCGTTTTTTCATACCCGTTACATGCAGGATTCGTAAAAAACACATGCACAAACCGAAGCATCATCAGAAGATAGACTTCACGACAAAATCGCAAAAAAATGTCGTGGAGTCTATCTCCTGATGATGTTTCGGTTGCGGGGCGCAACGATTGTTGAGTTTGTGATAGTGAACGTGTGTAGTGCTTGTGTCTTGTGGTGGCAGTGGTGGAGGTTTGTGCATGTGTTTTTACGGATCCTCCATGTAACGGGTATGAAAAACGGATAGTCCACTATACATTTAGTACTATATATATTTTCTATTTACTGTATCGCGGATTATAGCAAAATAAAGGTTATTCAATAATTACTCAATAATTATTTTCTATTCTACGAGAAGTTTGTTTTCATGTAATTGATGTTGAGCATCTGTTTTTCTACTTTTCCGCCTTTGACCTTTATAAAGCTTTAGAAAATACCAACTGTAGGACAAAACACTAGTATATTGGAATTTCTAATGCTAATGAGATCATATTTTTGTTAAAGATTAAATAATAATGAATCCAAGCAGTGCCGCATACCTTGTATTCAATTTAAGATATAAATTAGGCATCATTTTCACTGAAAATAGATACAATTTCGAGTTCTTAGGATGTCCGATTCTTTTAAACTGAATTTATTTATAAGTAATTTAATTGAGTACTAGTTTTTTGGCATTTTTCAATAGGAAAAAAAGGTATTTTTGTATCCTACATGTGAGCCCACTGGCGAGACCGTGCGACTCTCTATAGACGAACATGGGTTCAAACCCCGGGCAGGCACCAATGAGTTTAACTATTAAAAACTCATGTGTCTAATTGATATTTGCAATTTATCACACGCTTTCTGGTGAAGGAAAACATCGTAAGGAAACCTGCATATCTCTAAAGAATTCTAGGGATATGTGTAACCTACGAATCCGCATTAGAGCAGCGTGGTAAGTCTTAGCTCCAATCTTCAAAAAAACGGAGAGAGGAGGCCTATTCCCAGCAGCGGCATATTAACAAGCCGTTACTTTATGTGAGCCTAGTAATTTAATTGATATTGATGAAATGGATTACCCGTGAAAACATAACAGACGGTCAGACAAACAGACACAAAAAACAACATAACACACACATACATGGATATACATACATTTACTTTTAGCATTTATGCATCACCACGCTAACATTCGGCTTGACTCGCCAGTCAAGATGTTTAAACCCAAAAATTCAGATTGCAGAAAGAAAAAGTAAACGGATAATACGTTGCACTCACTTCGTTAATATACGGTGTAAGTGCTTGCCGACCACGAGATATATTTTACAATTTATCTTTCCGGAGATGTACGAGTGCTGCCTGCTTGTAGCTCCGTTTAAATGTTTTTCCGTTTAAATTAAGCAATTCTCGCGAGATTTATGGCGGAAGGTTGACAAACCGATGAAGATTTTGTCCCTCCCCGAACGGGACTTGCGTTTGCTTAATTGTTAAATAAATCAAACTATCTCGACAGTAGTTCCGAATGGTCGTATATTAGATTATACGTTGTTCTTTAAGTAACATCTCCATAATTTATTGATAAGTTCCTGTTCACAATAACATATAAAAGGTATATTTTTGATAACTTACTAGTAACTCAATGATTGGGAGAAGGATTGGGATATGGTCCACCTCGCGGTTTTAATACAGAATTTATGGCAGAATACTAATATCCCAATAATTTAGTAAGACTATATAAGGCCGTGTGGTATCCGACAGAATAGAATAGACCACCCTCCTTTATTTCCGAGGTGTCTTAAGAGGCGACTAAGGTAAGTTGACGTCAGGCAGGCGGCCGGTCGTAAAATAAGCCAAATCATATGACAACATGTTTATAACATGTTGTGCCGACCCCATTTAGAGTGGGATAAAGGCAGGAGAATGATGAATGATGATGAATTTAGTAAGACTATACAGATTTCATTTACCGTAAAGCGAATGATGAATTATAATTTCAAGTACGTAAATTTTGTATTGAAAACTCGATATGCGATTGCCCGAGGTTCGTATACGCGGATCCTGTCGGCTGTAAAAGCTGTTAAAGCTGACAGCATATAGTTAGTTCAACAAAAGGCAGTAGGGGTTACCTTAGCTATCACAGCCTTAAACATTTAATAACTATTATTAGTTATTTTATATATACAATCTTTATTTACATACATACTTACTATCGCTTATTAAACTAACAATTTTTCTTTCGAATTTACTAAAGTGATGTCTTCTAACCACCTCATCTATTACTGTTAAATTCAGTACAAAGGAAATAAAATTTAGCCTGGTGTTTAGAGAAAACTGAAAATTATTATAGCTCTTTTGTGCAAATAAACCGAAAGATTTATAAGAACCAGCTGTCCAATCGAACAAATGCAAATAGCCAAACTATAGAATAAGTGAACACGAGTTCAAATCAAAACTTACCCTAGAAGTGAGAGATTAATTTGATAGTACATGAGTTTTAGAAAGTTTGAAACTTACTGTGTAAAGGAACTTCCTAGTACTAATAATTCCCAGGTTCTCAATATCTCAAATTATAAGCTATGAACACAATGGAATAAAAAATAAACTATGTACGGGCTAAGTCGGTTATCAAACAAAACAAAACAAAAGCAAAGCGAGACACACAATTAAACAGTCAGAGCGTGCACAAAGAAACAAGCATGACAGCTAATTGCAGAGTCTTATATGGCGGCGATATTACTCCAAGTGTCAGTGGGCCAGATATGGAGCTGAACGAAAATGGTAACCTTGACTAATTTGCACTGGATGAAATGGGGATAAAGTTTTGCATATAACTCTTGAAAGCATTAAGGGCCGTAAGATCAATTGTAGTTTAAACCTCGGATAAGAGTTTAAACTTTAATCTGCAATTTTTTCGTAAGATCAATGCAAGTTAATCGACCAACAATAGTTTAAACTATCGATTACCTTAAACTATTCAAAGGGGCCGTTTAAACCTCGATAAGAGTTTGATCTTACATATTTTGACATTTTGTACGAAGACTTTATTTCATCGGTATCTGCCTTGAAGTAGTTTTTTTCGTAGTGTGATTTTATGTTTTCGATTACACACAATATTATTAGCAAATGATTAGTAATATATTTTGTGATTTTTTTTTAGTTGAGCAACATAAATATGTACTACAGTAGACCGTATGTAATAAGACAACGAGACAACCGCTTCGATAAATGGTATGATATTGAATTTCTACGCCGTTTTCGTATTTCTAAATATTTGGTCCGAGAAATATTTAGCGACATGGGCAGCGAAATAATGCATCCTACCACGAGGTAATTTTTAAGTACTCTTTAACGAATTTAAACAACAGCGTAAATGAAAACAAAAGAAAAGACGTAAATATGCATAGACTATTAACTAAAATCTGTATTGTCAAACTGACAAAATGATGCTAGTATTTTAATTATTCACTAGACAAAATTGACAATATTGCCATGTACAAAAGTTTAAACCAAGTTTAGTTAATCTGTTCATATTGTGCATTTGAACTTAAGGACATAGTTTAAACGATGGATTAAATATAAACTCAGGTCATATAATCCATTGTTTACAATTGATCTTACGGCCCTAAGTAGGAAAAACGTAAATAAACAATAATGCTAATAGCTTGATACTCGTAAATTTTAAGTTTGTACTGTTCTGAATTTTAAATACACTGAATTAGAGACGCCGATCTACAACTCGTGCAAAAAATATTGTTAAAGTTAAATTTGTGTAATTTGTTGTTGTTATTAGAAAATCCCTTATTGATATTAACTTTTTTTTACTAGCGATTCTAAACTTAATTAGTAACTTTATATAAAAGATATATGTAAAAGTATATGTGTCGTTTTATTAATATTATTTGTTAACCGTCGTTCAGGACCAGTTACCAGTAGTCATTTCATACAGTAGTTAATTTTTTCTTTCCTACGCTAAAGATATAAATAAAACCTTGTAAATCTCTGTTTCAATTGTCATATGACTTGAGAAGGAAATCAATAACGAATAAAAAATGAACTGACGATATTTGGAGAACCAAAAGCAACTACGATATAAAAAACGTTAAAATTTTTAGGTGATTCATAGAAATATGCATTTCTTTTTGCATTCATCCACATAAGTTTGCAAAGGTTAAAAGCTTTGCGATTTTGTCGTGGAGTCTATCTGCTGATGATGCTTCGATTGCGTGGCGAAACGATTGAGTTTGTGATAGTGAACGTGTGTAGTGCTTGTGTATTGTGGTGGCGTGGAGTAGTGGAGGTTTGTGCATGTGTTTTTACGAATCCTGCATGCAACGAGTATGAAAAAACGGATAGTCCACTATACATTTAGCACTATATATATTTTCTATTTACTGTATCGCGGATTATAGCAAAATAATTTTATTATTACTTTTGCAAAGGTCATCAACATGAACTCGCTGAAAACCATTGCTTGTTTAAAATGCACTTTAAATCTTTGATTAAGATAAAAGACTGCATTCGCGTTAAGTTAATGTAACTCGAAAAAATTTAATCGTGAAAATTTTGATGATTTCAGAAGATTATTTACTAGTACATACATACAATTAGCTTTTTAATTGCGCTTAATTTACGTTAATGTTGGCATCCATAATTTCATTATATACCATAATTTGAATTATGCTAATTGAACGGATAACAACGTAGTTGTTTTATCTCTTGTGTGTGATCCATGATTGTTCAGAATAACAACAAAGGGTATATTGTTTTCAAATAAGTACCTATTATATATTTTAAAGAATAAAGTATAATATAATACAAACAACTGTAAACTACAAAATATATAATAACAAAAGGTATATGCAAACATAACCAGCATGTAAAAATCTATTATTATATTTATTATAAACTTATATTAAAAAAATGGAATAAAATTGAAGTGCTGAATTGAATTTTATTGAGATAGATGAAATTTTCTTACCTTGTTCTAAAACCCATAAAGAAATTCCATTGTTCAGCGGTTAATCTTTTTAGAACAGCATAGTTTCGAGGGAAAACAAGCTTTTTTGAAGTGTCAGAGTTCCCGTGTCAGTTCCCTTTGTAATTTGGCGAGTTGCCAGGAAGAGACACCTGCGTCTCACGCCATTTTTATTCCTTAAGGGATGAATACTAGTACATTAGTTACATTAATGAACTAGTAAAGTAGCGGCCTGTTACAATCTCACTGCTGGGAATAGGCCTCCTCTCTCCGTTTCTGGAGAGAAGGGTTGGAGCTAAGACCTACCACGCTGTTCCAATGCGGATTGGTAGGTTACACAAATCTCCAGGATTCTCTTGAGATATGCAGGTTTCCTCACGAGGTTTTCCTTCACCGAAAGCGTGTGATAAATAGCAATTATCAATTAGACACATGAGTTTGAATAAAAAACCTCATTGGTACCTGCCCAGGTTTAAACTCGTGTTCCCCTCGAAAGAGTCGCACGGTCTCGCCGCTGGGCTATCACAGCTCTAGTAAAGGTTCGTAACTAAAGCACAGAAAATACTTGGTTATATTATATTATCATTTAGGTCTTCATTTTAATTTCAATGGCTAATGTAATAGCCAGTTATCCGGCTCGAAGGACCTTGTATAATTTCTAACAGGTACATTAGTTATTCGTTGCGACTTTTACCATGAGGCAGTTTATGTAGTTATACTATATATTATACTATCAGTTATACGTAGGTATAATATTTTAAGTATTCGTTCTGAAAGAGAATATCATTTAATTCAAAAGTACTTCTTAGCTTATTAGCAATAAATGTATTTCTAAAGATGTTTTACGGTGATGCAAAAATTAGCCAATACATATATTTATTTATTTATTCTTTTTGCACTATACAGAGATACATTGGTCATAGAGAATTAATTATAACAAGTGCGCAAAGGCGGTCTTATCGCTAAAGCGAGCTCTCACAGACAACCTTTGGTGAAAGGAGAATACTATGAGAGCGGGTATAGTGCAAAGTAAACTATAATACATACAATTAAATACTAATATTACACAGATATTCACAATTATATATATATATTATAATAATAATATAATACAAAATAAATAGTACCAAGAAAATAATACAACGCAATAACTCAAGTAACATTTACAAATACATTGTAATACTGACGTCATTGCTGATAAAATGTCTTTATATCAAAACTCAAAGATAAACTCGGACTAAACGTTTAGTCAGAATGAAATCTGTTCTATTTTAAATTAATGAATTACCTTAAATCGGATAAGAGTGGAAATTAAAAAGTAGAACATCTGGCATGACTGTTTTATTCTCAAAACAAATTAACTACAAACAAATGGTGTTACAAAAAAACCTGAGGCAAAATGTGAGAGAGTTCAGAAATTTAAAAAAAACTTTACATCCGAGACATCGGATATTGAAAGCATATATCACAGGTGCGATCACATCTATCTCCATTATACCATACGTCAAATCATCACGTGTCGAGTATAAACCGCACTTTTAAAAGTGACCTAATTCAAAAAAAGTTTTTTGGTAAATTGCAATAAAGCGTAGCCCCTACAAAAGTGAGTGATAAAAAATCTATAGCTTGGAAGAGCACGAAAACACTATTTTTTTTAATATTTCGTACCGTCATGTCATATAGTATTAGATAGCATTGGAATAAGGATTATAATATTCAATTAAGAATAAAAAAAATTTGAATTAGGTCATTTTAATACAAGTCCCATCTGATGAGACCTCTGGGGTCGCGAACGGCCACAGTGGGGGCTGTGGCTGTACCTTTTGGCCCCGAGAGATAATGGAACCTGTTACAGACACAAGCTCCGTACTATATTTTGAGGAGCACGATGTGCACGGCACTTGAGAGGCATCGGTGCAGTTCGCTAGAGACCCCGGGGCCTCTCTGTTAGTGCGGAGGCTGTCCATCGAGGAAAAAAAAGGATTATAATACTAAGCGTGCGAAATTAAACTTACCATTCACCGACAATATTGGATTTAGTAATCACTGCGGTATTCATATTGAAAATCAAAAATTTATTTGGGAAGAATGGATTGATTAACGATGTAATGTCACCCCTCGTCAAGTTACAATACACGAGTCACGGGATATAATAGCAATATTGTATAGCTTTGGCGTGAACTAAATTACCTTCCGCAGTGTAATTAAACGTCGTTGCATAATAACTACACCCGTAGTATGGCGTAATTGAACATTAAGATAAACATAAGCCATGTCTGGAATTGCGTTTGTTGCGATAAAAATCAACCTGCAAAATTATGGGTAGATATAAGTACGAACAACACAGATACAGTACTATACTTTTTTATCAAAAATCTTTACAGGCTATTGCAGAAAACAAGGAAAGATTAAAAATTCCTTTATATGTACCTAGTTTAATAAATATCAAGTAAAACAAAAGTAATGAACATTATTTTGCTATAATTAGAAATAAAAGAAAATAAATGTAACTCTAAATGTAGTGTACTATACGTTCTCATACGTGATACATGCAAAAGTCGTAAAAACTCATGCATTACCAACCATCAATACACAAGCACTGCACAACTACCACTACACGACAAGGGAAAAAATCCCAAAGCTTTGCGATTTTCTTAATCTATTTATTTATTAATGTACCGTAAGATAATAAATAAATTAATATATGGTACACTTACAAACACGGTCGTCCGTCCCCAAAATAAGTAACTTAATATATAATACTTGTGTTGTGGGTAACAGACAACTGGTAATATAATTTTAAACACATACTTAAATACAAATACACACCCAGGCTCGAAGAACCAACAAAATGTTTATAGAAAATGTTGGCCCTCGGCGGAGATCGAACCCACGACCCGCAGAGCTGAAGGCATGGTCACTACCCTCTGCGCCAACGGGCCAGTCAAACATTGTTAATAAAAAAAAGTGTAAAAAGGTCAACTTATCCCTTTAATCTAGCTCTAGATGATATATCGATTACGGGGTGATACGATTGTTGATATTGTGGAGTGCAGTGCTTATTATTATTATTACTAGTATGTGGTAATGCATGAGATTATATGGATAGTTTAGATCTTTGCAAAGTAATGTAAATACAATATATATAGCTCATATAAATCGTGATAAACGCAAATGAAGACTACTATATAACGACTAAGCTTTCTATCAAAATATAATACTACAAAGCGGTAACTACGAGCAATTCAAATATACAAGCAATAGTTTTAATAGAGTATAACGGACACGTTCTCTCCAACTAACATATTGAAGCGCAGGATATGGTAATGGTCCTAGAGAAATGGGAGGCGGTTCGTTCGACTATTTTAGTACAAGAGTAAGGGCGATTTATTTTCAGCCCTATTTCCTTCCAGACGTAGAGACATTACGTCGAAATAGAGGATTAATTATGTTCGGATGTATGTTCATGTACTTGTTAATGTTTAAGTAACAGCAAATTATAATTAAACGATTATAATTTACCTACTAGCTACGATGATTTATGTAAACTACTCTTTATATCAAGACATAAATGCTTTCGCTAATTAAGTGAATCCAATTTATTATTTTCATTTGAAACAATCTATCAAAAATCGTAAAATCTAGAAAGACAATATTTAAGAATCCTAATAAATGAAACGAAAGTTAAAAAAAAGGTGAAGGTTTCTAATATGTTTTAAGCACCAAGGTAAAAAAAAGGTAAAGGTAATATTTCTAATAAGCACCGAAATAATATAAATAAATCCAGCACATACGCCAAGTTATGAAAAATGATTTGCAGTGAATCTTTAAAAACTAAATGGCAACGCAGTACATAATTTTAGTAAATCAGATACGCCACGCCGACTTGTTGATACTCCTAACTATGATGATAATAACAATACATATATTTCAAATTTCGTCACCGACACAAAAATAATTATGATATCAAGGTCTCCAAGAAAGGAAATAATTTAACAGCGTAACAATGAGTTGATAAGCATTGTACAAACATTCAGCGATGGAATTTTTAAACTGAAATATATAATCTAAAAGGAAACTTTGGAATGAAATTCCCGAGCTCAATTAATTAAAGGAAGGAATAGTTCAAGGTAAAATAAGATTAATTAATGTAAGAAACGGGCCATATCTCGTCCGAGGGTCTTAGTCGAAGAGAATTGATTTAATAAATTCATTACTAACTCACAGCCAATTAACATGTGATAATATTATATCGCTTAACGTTACGATAAATAACATTGATTACATTTTTAGAGTAACATCTACAGAGACATGAGAAACAGATTAGCGGTGTTCCATACTGAAGAATATGAATTCCATGGTTTTTTTTGTTCAATATGGCGCTGACGAATTTGTATGAATATGTTAAATACGTCATTAATTTGCACATTGAATTTATTTGTTATTTCATTAGCATACAATAACCATAAAGTCCATACTAATACTTTAAATGCGAAAGTCACTTGAGGGTACTTTAAGACTAAAGGTCGCGAGTACCATTAGTATTGAAATATCACGAAAGTTGAATTTACGGTCGTCATATACAACAAATGATAACTGTATGTGTATGATGTTACAGGCACATCACTGATTTCCTTATTGTATTATATAAAAGTAAAGTAAAGTAACGGCCTGCTAATATCCCACAGCTGGGAATAGGCTACCTCCCTCCGTTTATTGGAGAGAAGGATTGGAGCTAAGACCTACCACGCTGCTCCAATGCGGATGAGTATGTATTATATCATCATTCTCCTGTCCTTATCCCACTCTAAGTGAGGTCGGCACAACATGTTACAAACATGTTGTCACATGATTTGACTACGTATTTTACGACCGGCCGCCTGCCTGACGTCAACTTACCTTAGTCGCCTTTTACGACACATCGGTAAGAAATGAGGGTGGTCTATTCTATGCAGCCGGATACCACTCGGCACATACCTTAGTCGCCTCTTACGACACCTCGGTAAGAACGGAGGGTGGTCTATTCTATTCTGCCGGATACCACACGGCGTATGAGTATGTATTAATTAGGTCCTTACATATGAAATTGGCGTTTTGTCGTACTGGCCACTTTGATCTCAAATATTACCTTTATGGTTAGGAATTCCAAATTCAAATTCATACAGCTATTTACTCATGCATTTGTGTTTCAAACCCCCTAATTCTATTGGTTTTTCTTCTTTTGTTTTTTTCTTTGTGTCACTCTGTTTACTAAATGGAAAACATGAAATATCGCGTTATTTACGAGTATGAGTTCCACCGTGGCACCAGTGTTGCAGAAACGGCTCGAAGGATTAATGATGTGTATGGTGACGGTGTCGCAAAAGAAAACACAGTGCGTTTTTGGTTCCAACGTTTTCGTTCTGGAAATTTCGACCTGCAGAACGAGCCTCGTGGACGGCCGGAGACCAAAGTTGATAATGAAGAATTGAAGGCTATTGTGGAAGCGGATCCATCGCAAACCACGTCCGAGTTAGCTGCAGGCTCCGGTGTTAGTGATAAAACTATTCTAATCCACTTGAAGCAAATTGGGAAGGTGAAAAAGCTTGAAAGATGGGTACCTCATGAATTGAGTGAAGCAAACCGACAAACGCGCGTCGACTGCTGCGTTACGTTACTCAACCGGCACAATAATGAAGGAATTTTAAATCGAATCATTACCTGTGATGAAAAGTGGATCCTCTACGATAATCGGAAGCGCTCATCGCAATGGCTGAACCCTGGCGATCCAGCCACATCCTGCCCTAAGCGAAAATTGACTAAAAAAAGTTGCTTGTAAGTGTTTGGTGGACTAGTGCCGGTGTCGTTCACTACAGCGTTCTTAAATCTGGCCAGACGATTACGGCAGATATCTATTGTCAGCAACTGCAAACCATGATGGAAAAGCTAGCTGCTAAACAACCGAAGCTGGTCAATCGCTCTAGGCCACTGCTGCTTCAGGACAACGCTAGACCACACACTGCACAACAGACGGCTACCAAATCAGAGGAGCTTCAATTAGAATGTCTTAGACATCCACCGTACTCTCCGGACCTTGCTCCAACAGATTACCATTTTTTTCGCAATTTGGATAACTACTTGCAAGGAAAAAAATTCAACTCCGATGGGGCAGTCCAAACCGCCTTTAAAGATTTTATTGATTCCCGCCCGAATGGTTTTTTTAGTAAGGGGATCAATGAACTACCTATGAGATGGCAAAAGTGCATACATAGCAATGGTACATACTTTGATTAATTAAATATATTTCATTAAAAAAAAAAACGACTTTATGTTCCTCCCATAGAAAACGCCAATTTCATATGTAAGGACCTAATATTATATATGTAGTTATAAAATTGGTTATTATTAGATTATATTGTCCTTGCTTTATTTTGATTCCGAACTGAATTTTGTATACTATATAATAAACAAAGACCCCCAAAAGCTGCCTGTCTATATGTAATCGATTTTCTCAAAATCCACTGAACGGATTTTTGTGCGGTTTTAACTAAAAAATAGTGCAAATTCTCCCGAAAGGTTAATAATACATTACTATTTTGTGTAAATAGTATTGAAGAACTAGTCTGCTGAAAGTTTTAGTCAGTGCGCCGCGTAAACAAATGGAGATAAACTAAAATAATGTACTAGAGAATAGTACAAAATATGACAAGAAAGTCCGCGACAGCATGTCTCTATCAATTATGGTTAACTCACAATAACTACTTTTATATTTAAAATTTCGATTAAAAACTCTGATTTCCACGCGGGCGAAGCTGGAGTCATAGTTAGTTCTGTATAAAAAAAAACATCTTTTTTACTAAATCAGATAACCAAATGCTTTAACAATAAACGCATTAATTATGCCATATAAGGTCACGCTATTTTGTAAACAACTCGCGCTGAATCAATTTCTTCAAAAATGCAAATCTTTCAAGACATCCAGAATTCGCGCTTTATTAAACACCATCTGCTCATTTTCGAGGGTAGCTTTGGGAGGAATATTTTATATCTGTCAGTTATAAATCCAAGCAGCTGCCTGGCAGGTGGTAGAAGCGTGCCCGTGTTTGTGATTGGGTTATTTTTTTTACCGAGTCCAGTTTGTAATGATGGGGTGGCGACTTGTAATTTTACTTTTGAAATAATAAATATACCTTCAGATGTTGTCTTAATGTAAATTTATTTTTTTCAAACTGATTTTGGTTTATAATTACGTGAAGCATTTTACTAATGCTTTTCTATTTACTTTATCACTCAACCTAAATCTATATGTATATAAAAATTAATATTTGTCTCTATGTGTTTTATAGATCCCGAAACGGCTGGATCGATTTTAATAAAATATTTCTCCTAATCTTTAATCTTTAGAATGACCCAGAGGATGATCCAGTAAAGTTTGGTGGCGATCAAGGCATTCTTTTAAACTATTGAGTTCTGTTTGGAGGTGAATTCGAAACCAGACTGAGCCACAGCAACAAGTGGTTGCTAGGAACTTATATAAAGAAACTTCACATGGTATTTAACATGTTTTAAATATATCGAAAAAGGTATAATACAGGTGATAGAAGTAAACGTACTAACACGTAGTTCATAAAAAGATACTGATACAAGGTTTTTTGTTATTGCAATTAACATTAATTTAATTTAATTTGGACCATTTAAGTTATCATGTTATTTGCTAGAATGAACCTGCAAATTAGTTTAGCTAAAACAACAGCTGCAAATTCTTCCCCGTAATTTAACATCATCTGGTAGACAAATTCAAAACCGCATTAATATTCATACCTAAACATCTGAACAATTATTCAAACACGGGTTAACACTGTGCCGCGCTATTTCCTCAGTTTGTTTGAGTTTTGTTCAAGCTTGCATACACAACGTGCTTACAACAAGTTACCGCCAATACAATTCTGAAATAAACGTATTGTGTTACATGTTTGTACTAAGAACTTAGGTAAAGTAGTTACTGTGTTTACTAACGTTACCGTCGTTTTGCTTTTGTGACCATTTAAGTATTCTAAGATCCTGCTAAATAGGCAATTGTTTTGAACATCTATACTTATTATAAAACAAAGTCCCAAAAAGCAGTCTGTCTGTATGTAATTGATTTTCTCAAAATCTACTGAAGGGATTTATGTAAGGTTTTCACCAAAAGATAGTGCAATACTTTCGGATGGTTTAGGTAAGTAATACATATCGGTATAATATAAATTGTGTTGAAGAGATCGCAGTATCGAGTATCTAAAAACCATGCTTGATGGAAGGTTTAGTCGCGTGCGCTACGTAAATCAGCAGAGACACGCTAAAGTTATGTACTAGAGAATTGTACATCTATACAAATACTACAAAAAAGTTCCGATAGCATGTCTCCATCTCTTATGGTTAACACACCATAACTACTTTTATGTTTAAAATTTGAATTCTAGGAAAATTCTCGCTTCAATCGCTCATTTCCACGCGGGCGAAGCTGCTGGCAAGGCTAGTAATGAATAAAACTAAATCTACTCAGAAATTTCCAAAGTAATTTCTACAGACTTCTTGGTATACGAATAAGGATATAAACGTTATAAGACAGAGAGTTCATATTTAACACAGAGAGATCGAGATTAATGTCAAGTATCCCACAGTTGTCAATACTTATCAGTGGCGCGCACAGGTTACCATAAATGGCGACAAGACAGCGATAGTAATCGAAGGAAAAACTCGGTCCTTCGAGCCGGACTTGACCTCATTTGAACTTAGACATATATATAACATATCTACTTTTCAGTCATTCATATTAATGATACGCCTCAAAATAATATTATAAGAAAAAAAATAAAGGACTCTTAAATCTCGGCCGTTCGCAACGTTATTTATGCTAAGCTAAAGGGTCGCATACTGAATCGAAGATGTGCGAACGCATCTGCCGTCCCACGTGCTGCCTCCGCCCGTGCAGGTTTCTCTTTAAAATCTTTTTTGTCGTTAGTTGCTCGACAGCCACATTCATCATCCACGCCAGATGTGTTTGTAATTACAGGGTTGCGTAATGTAATTTAATCTTTAATTAAATTTTAGCTTCCCCTTTAAATTACCTTTCAAGAATTTGGTTATTTCTATTACAATTTATTATATTATCTTTTAATTAGATCCAGAGATATTGTGAAACAATATTCGGTTCGCGTAATACGAGCAGTTTAGTATGGCCTGAATTTGATCCGAAACATGTGCTACAAAGTGTTCTGTTTTTTGTCAGTCGACATCTGAGGTCTGGTATGTGACATGTGCAAAATATGTAGCAAACAGGATGAAGTATTTCGTACGGATTCCTGCTAGTTTTTTGTTATCTAGTATTCTGTGTGACGTTCTGATATTAAATTTAATTTATTAAGAATTCAGAACTTTCAAATGACGCTCTCTTATTAATGATTAGTACGTACCTACGTTTTCTAAAAGCCAATAACTTCTATCTAAAAGCTGTTTGTTAGTCACTATCCTTAAATGTTATTCCAAAAGGATCTTCTACAGATCGAGCCAGAGGCATGCTTGCAGCTATTGTTGTGTAACCTTTATGGCGGTGATTAAATCTCACCATTATTATTAACTGGCTCCATTCAGACACCCACTGTCGTTCTCTAGGCGGTTCGGAAACTATGCCGTCCACCCACAGCCTCTGGTCCCGTAGGCGCAACAGGGTCACACACACAGCCTGTATTCATATAGCTGTATCGACTTTTAATTTTTAAATGCACTACGTTCAATTGTTCACGCTATTATTCAAATCCGGAGAGTCATGAGTTCCGCTATTGTTTTGACCATTTCGGTGGTCCGAAAGAAGCTGCGCTTATTAAAACAATTTCATTGGTATACTTATTGATGTGAGACACAATATTTTTATATTATACTATTTGCCGTGCGTCGTGCAAGCCAAGAGAATCAGATCATCCAGATATAACATAATTTAACAGACATAACATGCAAATATCTTATAAAAGTTTACCATTAATTTTCATGTTACTATTCAAAAGGACCATCCGGCTCGTATTTTTAGAACCTTATGGTTAAATATTGACGTGAGCACTATGAATCCACATCCGATGTCATTGAACGTTAGATACACTGCAAATAATCCAATCCACACGATTTAGGTTTGCACAAAGTTCCGCCCGAACGCGAAGAGTAGGGTAACAACAAACACCCAAACACGTACGACTCGATCGGCAGACTGATTCGAACCGCGACGACCGCGAGCGGACTGACCGGCGTCGTTGCCGGGTGACGCGGTAGCTCCCCCCTATCTGCCGCCCGCACCCAACAAATCGGGCGACGGCTCTATGGAATTGTCGTGACTCGGCGATAGATCCCACCGTTGTATAAAATTTCTTCTCGTTTTTATGCGGGGATTTGTGTTAGATACAGTCCTCCAAAACGCGCCGCTTTAAGCCGAGGTTCGGTCTCGCAGGAGACACCCTTAAGGCGACGCTCCCAATAAGTTACGAGTGCCTAAAAACACTCGCTTCTTATCAATTTTACCCGGCGAAGCTTCTGCGCTCGCCCATCCCACCGGTGACGTTGTAAAAGCCATTAGGGCTAACAGCATTAGACACATTCGAAAAAAAAAAATATGCGGGGATTTTATTTAAGAAGGTCGTGATTTGACGGACGCGTCAACACGCTGGTGTGGGCGCACGGCCTCGAAAGATCGCTGCGATAATAAAGCACGATGGTAAAAATATTTATGCTAGGGAGCGAAACCGTTATCTCTCGTGTGGCACTCCACGGCGCATAGGTAAGTGCATCGATAACGATGTGACAAGCATTCCATAAAACGGCCATAAAAGATTACCAATAACGACATGTAACGTGTGTTCGAACGAATAAAAAGCATTTCCTCGTGATTAACGCAAGTAAAAGAAGTGCAATTTTAAATCCTGGACATAAATTAAGCTAATCATAACCATATGTTATAATTGACCCGAAAATCAGTTTATCATAGGGATTTTCAAAAAACTTTGAAAGTCAGTATCCTTGACGACATATTATAAAAAATACGTGGTATTATAAAAATCGTACAAGTTTTCGATAAAAACACTTTTCTGAGTTTCAGAAACAATTTTCTGAAACTCACTTAGCATAATAGTATGTACTATACTAGAAGGACATTTATAAAAATATTTCCGAATTATTATATTTATAAATAAGGTCTGACATGACCAACCATTCAAGATTAAGTACTCTGGGCAGTCGTCAAGTGTAACCGGTGGCAGTGGTAAATTATTGATTCCTGTAACTCCTGATTTCTATTACTGATTGAACCTATGACAAAGTAAACGAGGACTTATCTAAATATGATCCTGTTTTATTTTATTTCTGGTACCAAGAAGGCCGTCACACAAGGTTGTGCGTTCTCTCCACGGGACTTTTAATAATGTTATTATTAAAAATTTCAACGTTAACATTTTGTGTAGGTTTGCGATAACCTTTGAATTTTATGTAGGAGTTGATGAAATCTGTTATTACAATCTCTGCTACTTAAAGCAAGTTATCGTTGAAGATAATATTATTCTTTATTTCAATTTCTGTATTCAATAACTACATTACTTTAACATGAGCATCCAATATTCTCTTATTATCTACCTGAATAATATAATACCAGTTATTTATGCAAATCGTAACCACTCTAATCATTATGAGATTATTATTGCAGAAAACGATAATGAGCTAATAAAAGCAACTAGCCGAGCAACACTTATTTTATTACAGCTTAAACATTTTATGAATAAGATTTAAAAATGATATACTTTCATAACATACCACTTCCCATTTTGAAACCACCTAATTTATTATCATTTAACATCTTTACGACTAATTTAGTTGAAACAACAAACAAAGTGTCGCATTTATGTATTTTATCAGTCTCTTCACAGTTGAGTGCATTTAAGGCACCTACACAAACCTCGCACATGTAGCGTTTTATCTTTGGACACTTCCGAAAACATCTGTCATTTTAGAAATTATATGTATAACTTACCCATTGATTTATCTTTCTTATACTTACAAGTAGTACGAAAATTAACCGTATTTGAAACTTATTCAATATCAATGGCAATGAATTAATTGAGCCATACTAATATACATTTTTCTTCTTTAATCGACGGATTACCTATATACATTACCTAATAGGTCGTGGAGCCTATCCTCCTGATGATGCTTCGGTTTCGGGGCGAAACGATCGTCGAGATTGTGGTGGTGGGTGTGTGTGCTGCTTTTGTGTGCGTTGTTGCTGGTGAATTGCGCCTTGGGGTGCATGTGGTGACTGGTCCTGCATGTATAAGGTGCGTAGATTTTGCCTGCTTCATACACATTGGCTTTGCATGCATTCACTTAACCCGTGCGGATTATAGCAAAGTAGTTAGTTCTGTTGTATTGCTTGTAATATGGAATTCCGCAAAGTAACGCCTGCTTCTATAAATTACCTAATAGGTATTTTGTTAGCTATAGATTCAACTTTAAGTCGTGTATCACTTGTACAATATTAATAATTTTAAAATACTTATTCTGATTTTTGTTTCTTTGTTGTTTGTATTGTATTCGTATATTTACTTATACACAGCTCTTTCTCCTTATACGAGGAAATATTAAACACCCACAAAAAGTGCCATCTAGCTACGAGTAAAGTCATACTATCAGCCCTCCACTACGCGTCGCCCTAAGCCGTGGTCCGGCCTCACAGGAGGCACCCTTAGGACGACGTTCCCCGACGCTAGTAGAGCTTCTGCGCTCTACTCTCTGCATTTCTTAACCTCGACGATACTTCTGCGCTCGCCCGTCCCGAACGGTGACGCTATTAAAGCCGTTGGGGCTAACAGCATACAGTCGCTTCGAAAAAAAGCTACGAGTATATTTAACTTGCATTGAATGAGCATCATGAGTTTAAACATTTTTCCGGTAACGCGATTCCGTTAAGCAGCTGCTACTAATCTGATCTACAGTTGGGATTAAAAAGGGGCTCAATAATCTTATCTTTATTGAACGAACATATTTGCAACTGTCTGTGATCGAAAATAACATCTGGTATTACAAAAAACAACTAAATAGTAAAATTTAGACTTAGCAGTGAACTGTGTTTAGTTCTTATCACCTTCTTCGTTATTAAATGATTAACTGGTCAAAGAAAGATTGTCTGTGTTTAAATAAAATTAGATAAATTGCTTTTAAGAGGAACTACAAAGTCAAATTTAAAAACTTTGTGAATAAATCATATAATCGTGTACATCGCAAAAGAATACCAAGAAACAAAATGATATGAAAGACAAAACATTGATAACCGTGTCGCCAACAAGTCTACGAGTATTTTTACACTGTTTGGCCATAACGCGCAACCTAAAGCGTGTGTTGCATATATTCCGTAAGTACTTTTACCAATTTAAATTCTAAAGTACTGTAAAAAGCGTTCGAATTGCTGCTAGCATACATAGAGTTGAAATCATATATTTTATTACAAAGTACAACGTGCACGATATGAATTCTATGATTGATCGTGTCCCCTTTTCGCTATCAATGACAGTTTCAAGTAGTTTTAACTCGGTTTATCGGAATTTTGAAAAATAGACCGGGTACTGAAATATTCGTTGCTATATCTTGAAGGTCTTATTTAAATTGAATAACTAACTTAATATATTACGTAAAGAAGTACATTATTTAAAGATTTGGAAATCCAAATTTTGCATTTTTTATATGCAAATTCTTTTCTAGCTAAAATAATAATATCCAAGCTTATAATTGACCCACATAAGTTTAAGAAAGTTTTTGTATATAAGAGAAATCTGCAAAATTAATAGTCAATCATCGGTTTTACTATATATACGTAGACAACATTACCGACAGTCTATAAATGTATATTACTTCCACAGTTTTTAACGTAGAGACGAATACTATTATTTGTTATTTTAATAATCAATATTACAATGGCCTTCTAAATTACCGAACAGTAAAATATTTTTGATAGAAGGATGTAATATATATTTCATGAGATATTTGATATCTCATATATGATATATTAGGATTAATTCTAATCATCATCCTCCTGCCCTTATCCCACTCTAAGTGGGATCGGCCCAACATGTTACCAACATGTTGTCACATGATTTGGCTACGTATTTTACGACCGGCCGCCTGCCTGAGGTCAACTTACCTTAGTCATATTTTACGATCCCTCGGTAAGAAAGAGGGTGGTCTATTCTACTCAACCGGATACCACACGGTGGGTCGACTTACCTTAGTCGCCTTTACGACACCTCGGTAAGAAATGAGGGTGGTCTGTTCTACATAGTCGGATAACACACGGCAGCAATTAGGATTAATTCTTTTTTTTTATTTCAGTCTTTAATATTCACCAAAAAAAAGTTCCCAATCGTCGTTTCCATCACGCTCACGTAGCGCAGGAAACAGAAGCGGCTCAAATGTTGCATAAAAAGATAAATTCGGCGGAAAGTCATTGTGTCGGAAATGTTTGTTACATCGCGATAGAGTTGCGTCGCTCCGATACAAAAACTCTGAAACCCGATACAAAGTTTCCCGCGCCACTAATTGGCCGTCCTTCCCCGGTCGGGTTACCAAAGTAGAGTGACAATATCGCCATCCTCTATAAATTGTACAAATAAAAATAGAGTTGTTAAAAAAATTATAAAGTGCACTTCGGATTTTAAACTGCCACCCTGCTATTATCGTGGGTAAAGGCTTTTCTCATTCAAACTACGGAGCTCCGATGCGAATTGGTAGAATGTGTTGGACATTGCGAGCATTTACCTATCTTACTTAAGTGATTATAAACGTCAAAGGTCCTGAAAAAAAGTTCCAAATTTCTAATCTTCTGATTTCAAAGTTATGGTATAAACAAGTAAATAATAGTAAATAAAATAACTGAGAGCAAAACATTTCTCTAGAGTCTAGATAGAAGCTGTGATAGCCCAGCGGTGAGACCGTGCGACTCTTTCGAGGGGAACACGAGTTCAAACCCGGGCAGGCACCAATGAGTTTTTCTATTAAAACTCATGTGTCTAATTGATAATTGCAATTTATCACACGCTTTTCGGTGAAGGAAAACATCGTGAGGAAACCTGCATATCTTTAGAGAATTCTGGAGATAAGTGTAACCTACCAATACGCATTGGAGCAGCGTGGTAGGTCTTAGCTCCAACCCTTCTCTCCAGAAACGGAGAGAGGAGGCCTATTCCCAGCAGTGGGATTGTAACAGGCTGATACTAGATAGAATGCTTTATTCCTCAATAGCTCGAAAAAGGTGATTATCTAATTTGACCCTAACGGTAATTAAACCTCTTATTTGTACAATGAGAGTTGCTTATATCAACACATCTACTTATTTCAGCACACATAATAAACTTGTTTACTTTCGCTTCGATTTGTATATTAAGATTATTAGCATTACCATGCTCTAATCCAGTTTTCATCTTGTTTAGTCAGTCCTAATCATTTATGTACGATTAGTATACATACTGCATTTCTTAATCTTTATCTTACTATTTCTTTACAAAAAATATTATTGGCTTATCAAATTAAAAAAAAAAATTAGATTTATTTTGTTTGTTTTTCTTCAATAAAAAATAATTATTTTTCAAGCACACAATAGTTTCAAGCTCTACCAATCCAAGCAATTGTTAGTAATAACAAGAAGTAACAATGAGGCCACGGCCAATAAAATAATTTTACGAACGTGGTACTTGCAGCGCCGTCTCTAGCTACATTAAAAACTTGTCTTGAAGTCAGCAAAATACGTTTCTAGATGCTTTTAAATCTCAAATAATTTGAAGAGTATTGGTCTTTTCGAAACCGTGTAGTTAACAAGGTCTAATTACTTAACGGTTATACTACTGTCATAAAAAATAATTTTACGATGCCAAGAGAGAGCACAATACTAATATGACTCATACCATAAAAACCATTTGAATGAAAAAAACTGATGGCTCGGTTAATTTAAAAAAAAATTTGAGAAAATAAAACAAAATAGCAGTCCATTAATAAAACATTTTATTTTTATAAAAGAAAGGTTAATAAGTGAAAATATTTTATGAATCATTTATCATGAACTATGTTATCAACTCACCGTGTGGTATCCGGCTGAGTAGAATAGACCAACCTCATTTCTTACCGAGGTGTAGTAAAAGGCGACTAAGGTAAGTTGACGTCAGGTAGACGGCCGGTCGTAAAAAATTAGCCAAATCATGTAACAACATGTTTATAATATGTGCCGACCCCACTTAGTGGGATCAGGGCAGATAATGATGATGATGAATTATGTTATGTTATAGTTTTACGTTACATATTATGTTAAAGACAGCTTCAATACTTTCTTATTATTTAATGGAAAAAAGAACTTAAGGTGAGATAAATTTTATTTCCCTATCTTTCATTTATCAAATTAAAATATGGACGCCCCACAGAGCGACAGATCGCGAGCGTTGTTAATTTAGTCAGTTTATTAACAAATATTTTATCGCTCGATTAATACGGGCTCATCATTTTAATTTGGTACTTTTTCTGTTCCATGAAAGTTTCAACTTTCCATTATAAAACAAAGTGCATTAAAAGAAGCAATAGTGTTTCACTGTTGACTGATTAAACATACAAATGTAATAATAAAATTATTTTGCTATAATCCGCGATACAGTAAATAGAAAATATATATAGTGCTAAATGTACAGTCGAGTATCCGTTTTTTCATACCCGTTACATGCAGGATTCGTAAAAAACACACGCACAAACCGAAGCATCATCAGGAGATAGACTCCACGACAAAATCGCAAAAAATGTCGTGGAGTCCATTCTCCTGATGATGCTTTGGTTGCGGGGCGAAACGATTGTTGAGTTTGTGATAGTGAACATGTGTAGTGCTTGTGTATTGTGGTGGCAGTGATGGAGATTTGTGCATGTGTTTTATGAATCCTGCATGTAACGGGTATGAAAAAACGGATAGTCCACTATACATTTAGCACTATATATATTTTCTATTTACTGTATAGCGGATTATAGCAAAATAATTTTATTATTACTTTTGTATTATGGATCTCCGCAAAGTAACGCCTAATTCTATGAATGAATAAACATACATTCTAAGCATACCAGTCCACGTGAGCTTATTACAGACAGATGTGAACAATTATTAACTCACTACATACTGAACTACTCGATATTACGCGCTTATTCATAATTGCTACGCTTTTTGTTTGCCTTACATAATATAATTGATGCAGAAACGTTATCATTTGAAATCGTTTGTTATTGTTTTTAGATTTATCGTTTGATTAATGAGATATAAATAGCTGTGATAGCTCAATAGTAATACCTTGCGACTCTTTTAAGGGTCAAGACGCCAATGAATTTTTTATTTTAAAAGCTTATGTCTAATTGATATTTGCAATTTATAGTGCGATTTTCGGTGAAAACATCGTGTGGAAACCTGCATATCTCTAGATAATTTTGAGGATATGTGTAACCTACCAATCCCCATTGGAGTAATGTGGTAGGTTTTAGCTCCAATCCTTCTGTTCTAAAGCGGAGAGAGGAAGCCTATGCCCAGCAGTGGGATAGTAAGAAGCCGTTTCTTAACTTTAATCTAATGAGAGAAATTTTATCGCAAATTGATATCTTAATTTATCTAAACTTTGACTCACGTTTTCCCAGATAAATGACCTAAAGTGGATAGCACATTTATATCTCAATTGAAACGCTTCGATGAAGCAATGTAAGTTATGAATGTTGGATCTGTTGTGATTCTGATTCCAGTCATCTCCTCAGATTAACAACTAGGCATCAGACGAACGTCATGCACTAAATATGAAAAAGTAAAGTAACATCATTTTAATATCTATCAGGGGCGTAAAGCCACTTATCGCAATGGAAAGAGAGATATAAAGCCATCACAATCTGCAGTGCGGGTTTGCGGGTTAGACACACATAGAATTACTTCAAGTAAATCAGGTGGGCTTATGTTGTATTCAGTGTAAAACGAAGAGTATATAGTTACTGCTTGATAGCTCGTTATGTTTACCAAGTGTTCGAGATTTTAATCATCTCTCATCAGGTTTCTAAAAAGTCTCTATAAAACACAGTACACGAGCTTAATTTATATTTACAATTCAACTTGTAACTATTTCTATACTTCTATACTAATTATTATAAAGAGGAAAGATTTGTATGTTTGCTTGTATGTATGTATGTTTGTAATGTTTTCACGCAAAAACTTCTGGACCTCAAAAACTGGATTTCAAAAATTCTTTCACCGTTGGAAAGCTGCTTTTTCACTGAGCAACATAGGCTATATGTCATTTAAAAAAAATAGGGATCGCTAATAAAATTGTAATAAGTTGTGAAAAATTCAGGCGTAAACATCTTTTATCGCATGCGCTGCGGAAACTATTGAGGATAAAAAAAAATGTTCTACAGTATTAAAGAACAGATCAATATCCATAAAATATTCCGCAATACCATATAACTAACTATTATACTTGTACCAATATAACTACTTTTTTACATTGTAAAAGTTGATAAAATTGCTGACAATAATCAAACCATTTTATTCATATCTCTGTATTGTATTGTATCCTTATCCCATTTAATGAAATTTAATTAAAAACTATTTCAATACCTGTAAAATACTTTTTAAATTAATAAAATCCGACAACCCAATCAAAAGATATTACGAATTTAAGAATAAAAATCGAAAGAAAATAATGTCATAACAAATTCATTGTAGCGACCATTATAGCGGAGCCTGCATTTCGTAAGTTAGGTCTTATTCCAAAAATACTAATGATACCCATTTTTTTATAATTAAATATCTACAAAATAAATCTATAGTCCGACTTCATAGACTTTCCACTACCACGAGATCGGTATGGACGCGGGTGAAACCGCGGGACATTGCTAGTCTTGTATATACTTAGTCCTAGAAGTTTACTGAGATATGTGTATGGTGGTTGGTCTAAACTTCCATCCCTCTTTCAAAGATAACAAAGGATATGATCCGATTCACCAATCGGATCATATCATCTGTTCACTATTGCATCTAGTAGTAACGGCCCACTATTCTTTTTTTTAAATTGATACGGTTTAAATATTACCAATAACGACATAGACTTTTAAATTAGATAGAATAGGTTCGAACTATTTCGGTTTTGGTGTTCGTTGATACTATGAAGTTTCGAAACTAAAAACTGCACTCCTTTTTTTTATCTAGAACATTACATAATTAAACAAATTTGCTTATTGCTTGATATATTTACTCGACTGCTATCTCAAGATAAATAATATGACCTTGCGCTTCCTAAAACACTCATTTTTAATTCCTTACTATGTTAAGTAGAAAGCAAACGTCGCGACGGAGAGTTCGGAATTTATTTGTGCAAATAGTAATTAAAATATTTCAAATGAAAGCACCGCCAGAAAGACTTGGAAAAAAACTTAATATCTACAACGAAATGCTTTCAGTTCGGAGACTAATTACTTCGCTTTTTATCAAGACTTTTTTTAGAGTTCCTTTCTTTTTTTTGTAATTTCATTTGGAGGGGAATCATATGAATCATTATTGACAATTATTTAATAATGAAAGATAAAAACAGACTCATTTTGAACGATATAATTAACAACTACATTTATATACATACGACTTGGATGTATAATACAAAGACAAGGTTGTATAAACTTATCTAAAATGATACACTTGCATTTCTTACCGAGGTGTCGTAAAAGGCGACTAAGTTAAGTTGACCCACCGTGTGGTATCCGGCTGAGTAGAATAGACCACCCCTCTTTCTTACTGAGGGGTCGTAAAATACGACTAAGGTAAGTTGACGTAAGGCGGGCAGTCGGTCGTAAAATACGTAGCCGAATCATGTAATAGCATGTTTTTAACATGTTGTGCCGACCCGAGGATGATGTGATGCAATTAAATTTCTAACGTCAATATGCTGTTACTGGCTCACGAATTGTAATGTGTCACCCGGCGAGCACAGAGGAATCTTCGAGGGTGCGGAGAGAGAAAGCAGTCCTCGACACTATCTTCAGGGATGACTTTCTAAGGGTGCTGTCTGTGAGACCGGATAGCGCCTATGGGCGACTTGTATTGGATGGCAAATGGTCATGCTGTCGTTGCTGCAATAATTAAAAATCCATAATATTATCCAAAATGCGAATGTCTGACTGTGTCTGTTTGTCTGATTGTAACGCTTTAACGTTTAATCCGCTAAAGCTATATTGACGAAAAACAATTTAAGCTCACATACGGGAAATATCCCATTTTTTCTTCAGGTAAAACTTGTATATTATAAATGTTTCCATAAGATCGGCCAAAACAATGTCTAAAATACTTAAGCCGCTTTATGTAATTTTTTAGGGACAACATTCCAACATAGTTTATCACGGAGAATAAATTAATCGTATCAGTTTTGTTCAGTTAATTAACATATTTAAAAAAAAGGGTTAAAACGAGAACGCGGTACAATTATCTGAGACATTCGATACAATTTCCGTTGACCTTCAATTGGTGAAGCCAAAACATTCAATCATTAGATAACAAAAATTACTTGTTTCGATTGCGAGAGAATTTGAAACTTTTTTAAGTATTTGGATTTTTTTTCTTTTTATTGCTACTCGTGATAAATTAGTAATCATTCTTTACAGTCGTAATAGATCAACGGTTAGAGTACGTGTCAATAAACAAGGATTCTCAGTTTGAAACCTCGGATGAACCCGTAGAATTTATCGCATGGTTATCCATTCGCAAGGAATCGTAATAATATCATATTATTATATTACGGTTCTTTACTCTTCTTCATGTTCTTCCTCAACCGATAGACGTCCACTGCTGGACATAGATAGGTCTCTTCGCGGGATCTCCAGACCATACGATCCTGTGCCGCTTGTCCTGTCAAGCGGTACAGGTCGCGAGTCCATGTTTTTAAGGTCGTCAGTCCACCTCGCAGGGATCTACCGACGCTGCGTTTTCCGAAGCTGACTCACCATACCAGCAACTTTAGTCCCAAACGCCACTTCAGCTTCGGACACGCTGATCTGTATCAGTACCTTTAGTTCTACGGATAACCTCATTTCTGATTTGATAATATGAAGCTGTGATAGTCTAGCGGTGAGACCGTGCGACTCTCTAGAGACGACATAGATTCAAACCCCGGGCAGGCACCAATGAGTTTTTCTATTAAAACTTATGTGTCTGATTGATAATTGCAATTTATTACACGCTTTTCGGTGAAGGAAAACATCGTGAGGAAACCTGCATATCTCTAAGGAATTCTAGGGATATGTGTAACCTACCAATCCGCATTGGAGCAGCGTGGTAGGTCTTAGCTCCAATCCTTCTCTTCAATAACGGAGAGGGGAGGCCTTAGCTCAGCAATGGGCATAGTAACAGGCTGTTACTTTTTTACTTTTACTTTAATATGAAGTCTTCATCAATTGGCTACTTTATAACTTGAAAGCTCTTACTATTGACGGGACGGCAAATAAGAATCAAATCGTTTTCTGCAAATTTTGTGGTTTGAGTGACATCGATACAACGCATCGTTATAATGTCAACTGTTTACTCAGAAACCAATGCCCTCCAAGTTAATAATGTCGTCAAAATAAGTCGTATTGTGATAAGTTAAAGGTGATTAAAACTTTCAGATAGTGAAATCATGAAAAGTCTAAAATACAGACGAGACTTATACATAGAATTATAATAGCATTCGACTAAGCACATCGATATGATATGATTTGAGAAAAATAAGTTTGTATGCTGCTCAAATAATTTTGTACAGCTTCTCCTAATAATAGCATCGACGCAGGCACGTCAATACATTACGTGGGATATTTAGTGCCGATAGTAAAGTCTAGCACATGTGGTGCGAAGGTCTCGCATCTGCGCGCACACGACAATGAATATATTCACACGTATTAGGATGTGCGTCCATGGGTAGGAAATATATTTGCTAGTGTAGCTATAGTGTCCCAATAAAAGTCATAGTAAATGTTTTATTTTTAAAAACACATCATCACGTGGTATAATGTTTTTTCATTAGTTTTTCTTCAGTATAAAGCGCTTCGTCGACTACTCCTAGCAATTAAGTATTTTAGAGATTCAATTTTTACTCTATATTACAAAGGACTTTGCCAAACTGTGGGATGGTAAAAAGGCGATATAAAAGTGATTATTTAAGCTGCTATCTGGAACTTTATTAAAGGTTTTCTAACAGCCTACTAGCTTACACGACCTCTGAAGCGGATTACGGATCTCTTACAAGTATATGCCCCACTTTAGCTTCGAAAAGCTTTAGCTTCAGTCTACTGCTCATTAATATATTACTTTATATGAGTCCGAAGAACTGAGGGTTGTTGGTGTCCTAAGGAGCTAGAATGGCCACCCCGCTCTGGATAGCGCTGAGTTGGTAAACCCCCTATGAGGTGAACTGACCAGCAGGCCTACCATGAACTCTTATTGCGTCAAAATTGAAGACGTAAAATAAATTGTTTTTCTTTTTCATACCATGACGTCTTACGGACACACACTTTAAATTGTTGCCGAATGACAACCTAAACTGGATCGGAAACGTATTTCATTCTCTTTTTCGTACCGTTGGCTATTAAAATAAATTAACTTATTCATTAAATTTCTTAATTTAATTTTTCTAAAATTTAATTTTAGCATTTAATATATAAAACTATGTTTTACGTGGATCGATAATAAACAATACAAAATAAAATGTATTGTAGTGCATTTTGCTTATATTCATTGCAAAATAGATTTAACTTACAGTATTTCAAGAAGAATTTGAAGAAAAAAATATTTTCGAAATGCGTCCTAAAAACATTTGAGTAAAACAGACAGAGTTATCTATAGTTCATATAACGTTATCCTTTGCAAACATTACGACCCCAATGCAATCAACACTTCATGGTACGAAAAGAAATCGGTTCGGTTTAGGTACCTCCTTTGAATTGAATCGTTATCTAAAAGTTCATGCTAGGCCTACAGGTAGGTACATAAAGCTCTGCTGTATCCAAGCGGCAAAAGACATTGTGGTGTCGATATCTTTCGGCGAGACTTATGTCCTATGGCTATCGAATGAAAAAGAAAACGAAGAAAAGATTATTACATCTTATACAAAACTTCCCAAGTCCCAAATTCTAAACACTTAATATTGAAGGCACGTTGTCACCTTTCCCTAATAGACCTTATTACCATAATAGTCCCACTATAAAATATTCTGTATGCACTGTTACTAATCGTGGATCGTAGGTTTGTTACCTCGAGTATATGTAACAAATCAAGTTGATCAGATTACATTTTATTGTTTCATCTTTCTTCCAAATTAAATTAAAATACATTGCTGTGATGTCCAATGCTACCGCATTTTAAAATACAAAAAAAATACAAGATTTTTATGAACTATTTTATTACATTAATAATAGTGCAAGTCGATTTGCTCTATTTCAAGTATCCTAATATATAGTACTAAATAACATGTTATATTTCGTTAGATTTTTACCGATACTTGGCGTATGACGTATGGCGATGTATGACAAAATACATTGTTAACCTTAATCTCTTCTACAAGGAGAAATATTAATTATTGTCTTTCTGACTAACATAAATTAAAATTGGGAATTTGGCCGTTTGCATATACATATTTAGATAGCAGCAATATTTGGTATAAAACATTTGTTTTTATTCATAATATATATTTTTTATTTACCCATCTATTGACTGCAGAGGATCTAAAGAGATTATTTATTACCTGAAACAAAAAAAAGAAGTTGATTAAAATTTAACAACTAATTTTATTTTAACTAGATATTAAGGAAAAACAAAAAATCTGACATTGATTAGATTCGAACCAACGCGCCAATTGCAAATAATTCACGAAAAAAGTTTACATGATTTTATCATTTTTCACTAAGTTCGTGTGAATTTCGTGAAGTGTGTGTTCGTTACAATGAAATTAAATTAAGATTGAATAAAAGCCCTTTCCTATAGACGTTGTTTATCTTCACGTTTGGCATGAGGTTTCGTAATCGCAGTAGCCAGTACCGATCCTATCTTGCTGATAAGGCTGGTGCTGATAAAAGATCACTGGCATACAAAAGTAATAATAAAATTGTTTTGCTATAATCCGCGATACAGTAAATAGAAAATATATATCGTGTTAAATGTATAGTGGACTACCCGTATTTTCATACCCGATACGTGCAGGATTCGTAAAAACACGTGCACAAACCTCCACCACTTCCACCACCATACGCAAGCACTACACACGTTCACTATCACAAACTCAACAATCGTTTCGCCCCGCAACCGAAGCATCATCAGGAAATAGACTCCACGACAAAATCGCAAAGCGAAGCATTATCCAAACAAGCATTGTTATATAGTACTTGGTTCATCCCCACCCTTTATTTTATCTCTGAACACGTGCAACAAGCTAGTTCAAGCTTGTTGCACGTGTTATACATTTAACACTATATATTTTTTCTATTTACTGTATCGCGGATTATAGCAAAACGATTTTATTATTACTTTTGTATTATGGATCTCCGCAAAGTAACGCCTAATTCTATAAATTATCTAGCTGACTCGGCTAACGTTTTTAGTGTTCATTATAAAGAAAAAAATTAGCAAAAATAAAAAATAGGGGTGGATAACTCTTATTACTTAGAGGTATGAAAAAAAGATCATTGCCGATTCTTAGACCTACTGAGTATGCATATAAAATGTCATAAAAATCGTTCAGGCCGTTTCAGAGGAGTATGGTAAATAACATTTAGACACGAGATTTTTATATATCAGATAGAATTTTATATAAATACTTAAATACATATATACACCTGCTGTGATAGCCTAGCGGTTCAAACCCGGGCAGGCACCAATGAGTTTTTCTATTAAAACTCAGGTGTCTAATTGATAATTGCAATTAATCACACGCTTTTCGGTGAAGGAAAACATCGTGAGGAAACCTGCATATCTCTAGAGAATTCTGAAGATATGTGTAACCTATCAATCCGCAGTGGAGCAGCGTGGTAGGTCTTTGCTCCAACCCTTCTCTCCAGAAACGGAGAGAGGAGGTTTATTTCCAGCAGTGGGATTGTAACAGACCGCTACTTTTTTTTATATATACACCCAGATTTGATGAACCAATTGTTTTTTTAGAAAATGTTGTCTCTCGGCGGGAATCGAACCCGCGTAATCCGTATGTAGTTCGTCCCATTACCCCATGATGCACTCTAGCTCTTGTTTCAATATTCCCTATCTAAAACAACGCCCGCTCTCCTATTACTGCCAACGCATTATACCTAGCACGAGGCAACTCACTGACGCACCTCATTTACACCGATCGCCCGTAATAAGGCATTTATCTGCAGCTAGACTCGTAATCATTATGGATTTATGTTCGATAATAACTCAGTGAAGAGCACGAGTTATTCTTGAAGCTTAACTAAAATAGGTACATAATTATTACAAGCAAGAGTTACTTTGCGGAATTTTATAGAACACAAGTTATGACAGAATTATTTTGCTATAATCCGCATTTGTTAAGAGAAACTATATTTTGTCGTGGGGCCTGTCCTTCTGATGATGCTTCTGTCACAGGGCGAAGGAGATCATAGAGATTGTCGTGGCGAGTGTGTGTAGTGCTTGTATTGAGTGTTACTGGTGGCGGCATTTTGTGATACATGTAGTGACTGGTACTGCATGTATAAGATACGTGAACATTCCCTGCGTCATAAACTTAGCATTACATAGATTCTCCTAACAAACGCAGATTATATCAAAATAATTCTAACATAATTTCTGTAAAATGTACAACTGATTATATAAAACAAGTTGTGAACCGTGGTTTTACCAAAGGTTCAAAGGTTTTGTTAAAGGTTAGATAAACTGTGGCTTCCAAAGGGTACTCAGCAATAGTTAAAAAAAAAATTATCCATAGATTTTTCCCGATAAAAAAAGATTATGAAGTCCTAACCTAACTAAGGAACTTGTCTATGGAAGTAGGTGTATGATAAATTTATTGTAAACAGTTGAACCGTTGGATCGTTAAAGCTGTACAAACAAGCACACACACATACACAAAATACACATACACATTCGCCCTTTATTAAAAGATTATGCACATTTTTTGATATTTTCAATTTATTTCATGTTTAAAATTCATATTTTATTATGTAATATGAAAAATCTTATAGGATTAGCTCTCTCAATATGCCTATACGATATCTGATATTCGTACACCTGACAAAATGTTTACATAATTATAAAAGGATTGGCGATATATATAATAGACAAAGGAGGAACCGCAAGGTCCCGGCTTTGCGCCTTGCAAAAGTAAATAAGTCATTTGTGGGCTTGGGTATAAGATTCTAATAAAATCCCGCAATCGATTTTATCTTTGCCACTACAGTAGTTTAAAAGCGCTTTAAAGGGAGGCTGATACATAAAGCCTATTATACTATTGAGGATTATATAGATAGCTACTCCTCTACCCTGTATAAGATAGTAATAACCAAACGTAACTAGTTATAAGAATTTTATTTGAAAAGAGAAACCACCGAGTTGTTTGCTGGCTCTTCTCGGTAGGAACAGATTTCCGAACCAGCGGTAGATATTGGCGATTCAAAAGCACTTGTTTACAAGTTAACTTGAATAAATAATATTTTGAACATGATTCTATACTTATAATTTAACACCTTTACCTAAATGTTTCTATGAATCACAGTGAATGTTGTAATCCTAGGAAATTGCAAACTCTTCCTACGTGAATCTGGGATTGATCAAAATCCTTGACAGCGCACGGCACCAGTGTGACTGATGCGACATTTCATTGTGCGGGATATCATAGTTAAATCTAAGGAAGTTGAAATAAATGGGCGATTAAGACAGTGTCGAATGATTTCACAGCAGCGGAATTGTTTTTGAGTTTTAATTGAATTTGTAAAATGTAAGTGGACTAGAAAATGTTAATATCAAAAGCCTTCAGTTTCTAAAAAGTCTGGCCCGTTGGCACAGTTAGTAGTGACCCTGCCTTAAGCTCCGCGGGTCGTGGGTTCGATTCCCGTTGAGGGCCAACATTTCCTATAGACAACATTTTCTTCATTAAACAATTTGTTGGTTCTTCGAGCCTGGGTGTGTATTTGTATTTAAGTATGTATTTAAAATTATATATGTAGTATATCTATCAGGTGTCTGTCACCCGTTATAGAAGTATAAAGTTATTTATTTGGGGATGGTCGGTCGTGTGTGTAAGTAAGTATAATAGTCCCATATAATATTTTTTTTATTTATGAGGGGCTAGTTTTATTTACTTTATACATTTTTCGTTTAATTTTAAGGTTGTATTCTTTCTGTCATTGTTTCACTCTAATTATTATAATAATACCTGACCAGCTAAACGTTGTAAATTATATCTAGTGAATTTCTATTCTTTTTGTCTAAAATAAAATAAAAAATCTTAGGAGTGTAGAACCCTTATCACTTAAGGGTATCAAAAATAGCCGATTCTTAGACCTACTGAATATGCATACAAAATTTCATAATAATACACATAGTTTATTCAAATTTAAACTATCGTGAGTGATATTTATAATTAATGTTTAGAGACCGGCTATACTCACGTCTTATTTTATGTTATGTATGGTCCAGAGATGACACCGCGGACCCCAACACATGTACTCGCGGACCCCTAGGGGCTCGCAGATCACAGAAGATTATTTGGATGATAAGAAAGCCTGGATTTGAAAATCCTTTCAGCTTCACACAAGACAGCGGTTTAATAATGTATAATTGAAAATATTTAAAAGATTGACCGCCGAATTTCTTGCTGGTTCTTCTCGGTAAGAGCAACATTCCGAACCAGTTGTAGCTTCATTAATCATATTGATGCTTGACGATTCAGAAGTGCCTGAAATGGTTTATTTGAATAAAGATTATTTTGATTTGATTTGATTTGACAGGTTGGGAAACGCGGCGCTGTCAATGATACTCGTAGTTCATATAACACAAAAAAACAGGAATTATATCCGTGGACTTGAGGTATTATACGTTACCGCTCCAAACCGTTCGTCTCTTTCATTCCCATAAAACAACAGCAATAATAAAACCGATCGGACAAAGGCCAAATTGTGTCGAACACAATCTGTAAGCGAACCTCTGTAACGATAAATCTTCCGCGTAAGCAGATTTACGACACCGTAAACATGCAATATCATCAAACTGATTTAAATGCGCTTAACGTAACTGATTGAAAATATATTCAACTGTTGCGGCCAAAAACAGTAAATTTTTCAATTAAACCACATGAAACGTTAAGTGTTAAATAGGCAGGTTTCGTGATTGCATATCGTGATACATGCATTAATTATTAAATACTTGGTGGGCAGTGTTCCGAGTGTAATGAGAGTTTTTTAGTTCAAGAGTATATATATCCAGTGGTTTAATTGACTTTTGAACTATCCAGTTATCACTAAGTAATTCTGCACTAAATCACTTCTTGATAGAGTTAAAGCTCGGCGATGCTTCTGCGCTTGCCCGTCTTACTCGGTGAAGCTGTTAGAACCGTAAGGGCAGCAAACAATTCAAAAAAAAGAATCCTTTTAAATTGAAATTTTTTTTCTATACATCGTTATCAATACTTAAATAGTACCCCGCATATAAATTTAACAAAACATTGAAATTCTACAAAGCATATTTATAGAACAAAGATTTATACATATTAATATTTTGAATGGGAAAGTCTCTATGTCACGCTTTCAAGAGAATTCGTAGGACCATTATATTTGGAATTTGGCCCATCTCAAGAAAAGCTTAGTAGAAAATAATCCCAGATTCGGACTTTTTGCGATTGCGTTTGACCTCTAAAAGATGATAAAAATCCTTTAGAATAACAACAACAACTAAAACAACAAACACTCTTTATTTACAACAAAAAAATATACATTAATGGAAAAACATTCACATTGACAGTGAGTTGCATCACTGGCGGTTGTTATTGTTGTTGCAACAACAAGTTGCACTTATGTGAGTTACAAGGAGTTACATTGCGGTATAAAATTTAAATATTGAATAGATAATAGTTTTTAAAAGTACATATAACGTCCATATGTGAAATGTGCATAACAGGCGTGTCGCGTACACGCCTACTATTTGTAGATATCATAAGTTCTGCTATAGATAATGATAGTGCGCATAAATAAAATAAATAAATAAATATATGGGACACAAACGGTCGTCCGTCACCAAAGTAAGTAACTTAATAAAAACAGGTGTTATGAGTGACGGACAACTGGTAGGTATACTACATATATAATTTTAAATACATACTTAAATACAAATATACACCCAGGCTCGAAGAACAACAAATTTTATATAGAAAATGTTGGCCCTCGAGGGGTATCGAATCCGCGATCCGCGGAGCAAAAGGGCCAGTCAAACCCACCATTCGAGTCCTACTGATATGGTTTAAATTTTCTCTGATGACCATGTTCCTGCCGAAAGATAAACAAATTTTTATCTTAACAAAACAAAACCGTCATTAGTAGGGACCAGCTATGAAAAACAGCCAGTCAGTAAAAAATATTTTGCGTGCCACACAAGGGTCGAAATTAGCCGAAAACAGCGGGGGCGAGTCTGCTTATGACTGTACGTTCGGATCGTAAAAAATTTGACGGTCGCCTGCCGTGCACATTAGACTAGAACTACGAGCTTCGAATTTGCAATGATAATTCATATTCCCGCTGTCCTAGCAATACTTAATGCTTTCTTTATTGTTCGATTAACACTCCCTTAGAGATTAACAAAGCTGATAGAAAAAATGATGTGCTACCTAAATCCTTAATCAGATTCTAAATACTCTTTGTTCAATTGCGGTTCCTGCTTTGCGCCTTGCAAAAGTTCGTAATTCGTTTGTGGGTTTGGGTATAAGATTCTATAGTAAAATTCCACAATCTACATTAACTTTACCTTTACAGTAGTTTAAAAATACTATTAAAAAAAAGGTTAATTCAGAAAGCCTATTATACTATTGAAGATTACCTAGACGATAAGTATGCGTGGATATAGCTTCTCTTCAACCCTGTACAAGACATTTATAACTATATGTAACTAGTGATAAGAATTATTGTTGGAAAAGAGCAACCGCCGAGTTTCTTGCTGGTTCTTCTCGGTAGGAACAGCTTTCCGAACCAGCAGTAGATGTTGACGTGTCAAAAGCACTTGTTTACAAGTTTACTTGAATAAAGAATATTTTGAATTTGAATTTGAATTATACATGTAAGAAAGTGTTTTTGAATCTTCAACTCAACTGCTGGTTCGGAAAATTGCTTCTACCTAGAAGAGCCAGCACGAAACTTGGCGTTTGCTATTTGATAATTAAATACTCGTTATATCATTTATTATAGACTTACATCTCGTTACATTTCGTCATTGCTATCTTGTGAAAGGTCGAAGAGCAGCTAAATGCAAGCATTTTATCATTTACGTAATCCTCAAAACTATATAAGATTTTCTTTAACAACTTCTTTTCAGGTTGCTGTATTGGCACGACTAAACCATTAGTAACTATATTAAAATATCACTTTTGTAAGTTAAACTTTCATCATCATCCCCTGTCCTTACCCCACTCTGAGTGGGGTCGGCACAACTTATTTATAACATGATGTTACAAAGATGTTGTCACATGATTTGGCTACGTATTTTATGACCGTCCGCCTGCCTGACGTCAACTTACCTTAGTCGTATTTTACGACCCCTCGGTATGAAAGCAGGTGGTCTATTCTACTTAACCGGATACCATACGGTGGGTCAACTTACCTTAGTCGCCTTTTACGACCCCTCGGTATGAAAGAAGGTGGTCTATTCTACTTAACCGGATACCATACGGTGGGTCAACTTACCTTAGTCGCCTTTTACGATACCTCGGTAAGAAATGTGGGTGGTCTATTCTACTCAGCCGGATACCACACGGCGGTTTTGTAACTTAAACATTATCCGACACATTACAATAATAGGTTGGTTGCGTAACCGTTTGACATACACGGTTCCGCATTAAATTATTAAAACGTCACGCTAATAAATATACGGCAAATATTATATGCATCAAATTAAAGTCAAATCAATGTGTCTAGGCATAATTTAATCCAAAATTATTGTTCGTATATAATGGGATCTAACTAACAAGGTAACGCTGAACTATCTTTAATAGAATCGATAACATATTAGCATATTGATTGAACACATCACTATCTCGTAAAGAAATTTTAGTCCAGATTGTTAAGTAGAGGGATATAATTTATTCCTGACTTCATATATTTCTAAGATTAATTCAATTATAATAAAAGTTACCGCTTTTTCGTTATCACCCTACTAAAATTGTAAAGGTGGATATTTGAGTGTGTAAGCAGAACTAGCCAGAAAAGGCTTAAATACTACGATTGAAGGACATGAACCTATTATTCCATTCCCTTTAGCCTACTAAGATTATGGTTTAGTGAGATGAACATCGAAACACACAATACACTCTGGACAAACCGGACTGACAGTAGGCAAACCAGGGAAGCAATGTCGACAATGAATCCTTGCTTAAACAACAGTCTTCATCGCATGAACAGACCGAACTTGCTTATAATAGATATTATCACCGAAATTTGTCTGCTAATTAAAAACTTATTTCATATCGGTGCGACTGACAGCCCTATTTGCGGAGGATGCATAACACCAACTCACGTCACGCTGCATGACACGAAGGTGGCAGAACGTCGGGCGAACATTCTTGGCTCACCGAGAACATTACAAGAGCCCTGAGAGTCCCGTATAGGGTCTTCGGCTTTTGGAAAGGAGCTAAGCTGGTTGGAGTTACCAGCCCTTTTACCGTGACGCAATGGGCGCTACAATGCGACTAAGTGAAAGTAAAAGTAAAGTAAAAGTAAAAAAAGCCTGCCAAAAGAAAAAGAAGATTTGCATGTGTAGCGTTTTAACTCTTTGACACTTTAATAAACCTGTTCTATATTTTGTAAGTTTTTTTATACATTCAAAGGCTAGCGCCTGGCTATGATCTCGCCTGATGGAAAGCAAAGGATGTAGATGGACTGCGCTTGCCACTATAATGCCTATTCACTCTTTTTGAATTTTATCAGATCGTAAGAGTCGTGAAAGATAGATGCGGGAAGAAGGCGTAAGTAGGTGAGTCTAAGCTTTTTAAGCCTAAATGGGCAAATCGTTATGAGTACCACATACCGATAAAGAACCAGAAATATGAATGATCATATGAGCCTGAATTGGCTAAAACCTGACTTTGCTCCACCTGATTAGTGCTGAAAGAGGGAAATGGCAACGCTGTACGCAAAATTCGCAACCTTACAAGCAGCAGTTCTATATTCTAGAGAGTTCCTCTCACCGTTAATTGATTAAAACCTGAATAGGCTTTATCTCGCTGGTAATAGTATAGTATTAATATCGCGAATCTGTTAGAAGCAGCTCTATATCATGGAAGTTCCTTTCATCGCTAATCGTTGCCTAACCTAACCGTTCTCCACCTAATTTATTTTTATTTTTTCAGAAATTTTGAACTCTGATAAGAAACCGTGGGGAACTGATAGTCTATCATAAATCACTAGTTTCATTATTTAACGTTAAGGTAACGCATTGCAGTAACCACTTCGGATATTAGATATACCGCCTCACCGTTATAGGACATTAGCGAATTAATTTTCGCCATCATTTTTCTATTATTAATTTCTGCCCTAAACTTTTTGTTACAATCCTACTCCTGGTCAAGAGATCAACGACTGTTCTGCCACATATCCAACACGCTGCTCTAATGTGGATTCACAGGTTATCCTCATCCCAGGAATTCTTAAGACACAAGTTTCATCAAAATGTTTGCTTAAACCGTAAGGGAAATTATCAATATTATTCGATACACAATTGTTACGAACATGCGAAAAGAGTTCGTAATACATATGTCATAGAGTTCAAATTGGAAGGGGGCAGTTTCCAAAAATGCAAAAAGAGTTCGTAAACTTTATCTCACAGAGTTCAAATTCGCTCGACGCTAATTCTCTGGAATATTCACATTGTTTACGGATCGTGTTCGCTATCCTCCCCCTAGGACTTGCGAACGTTCGCGAACATTGTCGTCATCGTTTCGTTCGATCTTATCGTACGCCTCGACGTTTAGTATGCGAATAGCGATCAAGAGCAAATAAAGGGGCAAAAATAAAAGTGAAATACTCGTAATAGTGATCTCGACATACTTATTGGACAACGGACTACATAGAGACTTTAAGTACTTATTTGGTAGTGAAAAAAAGTGTTATTAACGAGTATGCTCTTCCAAATCCACGAATCCCTGTACATAACAATATTATTTAAGCTCATAATAATTATAGAGAAGTCATAAATGTGCGCCGAATTCGAACATGTGAAATCTTAGTATAAATCACTATAGATCGTTGACAAATCTTAGAATATATGATACAAATATGTGTATTATTATGCTAAATCATGAGATATATATTTCACGGATATTTATGTGACAATATATTTTAAGAAAAAAATGATGGTTGGTTGGTTGGTTGTTAGTCCATTCGTTTTATGTTTTAAATGACAATTGATAGTAACAATTAATTAAATATTGCAATATACATCACACACCTTCCGGTAAGGAAAACATCATGTTGAAACCTGCATATCTCTAGAGAATTCTTGAGATATGTATAACCTACCAATCGATTGGTATTCATTGGATTGGCGTGGTAGGTCTTAGCTCCAATCCTTCTCTCCAAAAACGGATAAAGGAGGCTTAGGCCCAACAGTGGGATAGCAACAGGTCGGTATTTTTTTTAAGTTTTTAAAATTTGTAATAGATAAAAGTAAATTTCACGCCGCAAAGGCGGTTAATGTAATTTAATAATATTGTTAACATCTAAATACAACCTAGACAACAAATAAATTAATTAATTTCTTAAAAATTCACTAAATATTTACGGAAAAGGATGGTCGTTTAAATATTTTCATCGCAGGATATCTACGTGATAAAAGCCGAACAGTAGCATCGTGTGATTAAAATAATGGCCGATTTGGGTGTGGCCTGTTAGGGGAGTCCACGCCCGTCCCTTTGAGGTAATTACACTTCTTTTTGAAAGCGCGCTCGTAAATAACCTTTGCGGGACATGTGTGCTTTTTGTTGCTGTCAAAATTTTTGTTTGTTTTGATGCCACATTCCATATCCCCTTTTCTTATATTAGCTTATTCTACGAATGCTACATCCCAAATTTAAACCACACTTTCATCAAATTTGCTTTTAAGATATGTTATACTAGTCGTACTCGCAACTTCGTTCTCATTCAAATTCAAATTCAAAATATTCTTTATTCAAGTAATTAGTACAATCTAAGCACGTTTGAAACAACTTTGTTTTTAACAGAAGCTACTCCTAATTTCGAAGTTTGCTCATACCGAGAAGAACCAGCAAGAAACTCGGCGGATAATTAAAAAAAATAATTATATAATTCCATTAATTGAATACATGACAATCCTTGCAACTTAGTGCGTAGCTGACTGACTTTAGTATTGTTTTTTTAATTACTCTTATATGTTCAACTATGTGTCAAGAAAGAAAAAAAAATTACCGACCAAACCGCATTTAAGTTAGTGGCAGGTGTTTTATGCTTCAAGAAATTCTTTAAAAAAAAAAAGAAAGAGATTAAACATTATGCTCAGTACTATTAGTCCGTTACTAGTGGAAACATTAGCCTATTTAATGGTACTAATTAGGCAAATACAGCGTGTTTACAATAGTCCGCTAGACGTCAGTATTGGCGGTCTTTAAATGCAAACATTTACATCGCCAGTGACGCGCTAACCGTTTAAAACGTTACAAACAATGCTTAACGGGCGATCGGTTACAATTTGCATCGACCGTACCCAGTTAACGGTTGCACCTTACAGCGCTGCACAGCTGAGAATAGATAGCTTAATATTGTTATATTACAGGAATATTAAATTACTCCTTGAGAGAATTTACTCCTTTAATCCAGAGTGTAGGTATAATGATATCATTCGCACTTATATGATAAACTAAACCAAAGGCCAATGGGCCTCATTAAAAAGCTCAGAATCACTCAGCGAGCGATGGAGCGACCGAATTAGTATGGGAGAGATCCGTAGAAGAAACAAAGTCACCGACTTAGCTCAACGTGCCGCGAAGCTGAAGTGGCGATGGAAGGGGCACATAGTGCGGAGACCCGATGGGCGTTAGGGCTTTAAGGTGTTAGAATGGCGACGCCGCACCGGAATACGCAGCGTCGGTAGACCCCTACGACGTGGCCTGATGTCCTTTGAGGAGACCAGTAGTGGACGTCTATTGTTTGAAGGAGAGAGAGAAACGGCCGAAAGATGGTTAATAAGCATTAAGCGTAATATGGATATGTAGATTATAAAAGAAAATATTTCATATTGATGGGGAAAACGTAAACAATGAATAAATAAATATATTTACAACTCATGTGGCGCATATTTTTTTGTTGCTTTCTTTATAATTAAGGTATCAGATCTTTTCATTTTTCGGCGGCTTTTGATCCGGTGCCTCTTGGATGCAACAGTTTTTTTTAAACTCACTATATGCTGTTAGCCCTAACAGCTTTTACAAAGTAACGCGGGTAAGTGAAATGCAGAGACTAATATGATGTGCGTTAGCTATCGTTAAATGATTATCAGGGTCAAATGGGACGCGTTTTGTATGCTTATATTTTCGGTAAGTCATTTTTGATACCGTCTGTTCACCTAGCCGTAGGTTTAGCATAAGACTCCTGCTTTGCGCCTAGTAAAGGTACGTAAATCGTTTGTGGGTTTGGGTATAAGATTCTATAATAAAATTCTGAAATAAATTTTGGCCATGCCATTACAAAAGTTTAAAAACACTGATAAAAAGAGGCTGATACAGAAAGCCTACTATACTGTTGAAAATTATTTAGATGATAAGGATGTGTGGATATAGGTGCACTCCTACCCTGTACAAGACAGTAATAACTAAATGTAACTAGTTTTAAGATTTATATTTTAAAAAGAGCAACCGCCGAGTTTCTTGCTGGTTCTTCTCGGTAGGAACAGCTTTCCGAACCAGCAGTAAAGTTGACGAATCAAAAGCAAGTGCAACTTGTCAACTTTACTGCTGGTTTACTTGAATAAATAATATTTTGAATTTGAATTACCGCAATATTTATAGCTGCAAAAAATTTGAAACCTTTTAGTAGTACGTTGCCTCAGCAAAAATGATATGGGCCAACGAAGACAGATTGCAACTTAGGTAGAGCGGGCGCTGATACGGCGGGTCGACCTCATTAATCACGATGGACGGGATCCACGGGCGGCAGTATGCTGACTACAAGAGAACCCCAAATGGTTGAAACAAATCAGGACAGACAGATCTTTATATACACAATGCTACTTGCGTATTGGTTGCGATCGTGAACTTTTAAGAGTAGTGTAAATGTCAGTCTTGAAATTTTCACGAAACACTGCATTTGTGTATAAGATTATTTAATATACTTTTTACTGTAACTTTTTAATGTACTGGGCCTGGAAGTAAAAAGTATATTTGATAAAAAAATCAACGGATTGCACTCCGGGAGTGAAGCAGAAATAATAACTTGAGTATCAACGTTGTGCATTTTTGATATCATGGAATGGTTAGGGAATAATTTTGCACGTACTATTTATTATCAGTATAAACTACTTTCTACTTATGTGGTTAAATACAACATCCATTCTTTGCGCTATCGTATACAAACATGACAATTTATTTCGCCAAGCACCCGTCTAAACGAAACAGCAGGCGCAGCCATACATTTCCGCCGCGCCGTAAAAAGAGAGCAAAATATTTGAGGAAATATTTTTAGGAGAGGTCCAACACCACGCCAGCGGTCTTCTCTCCCTCCTTCCTACGATTTTTCGAACAGCAAGCCTATCATGAACTCTTATTGCGACTCAATTGAAAACGTGAATTAAATTTTTGCCTTTTCGTACCATTACGTCTTAAAGACGGTCGTTGCCACATGAGCGTTCGGAATGCGTCCCAAAACATTTGAGTAAAAGAGTTACCTATAGTATAGTTCAAACGTTTTCCTTTACAAACATTACGACCTCAATGCAATCCACACTTCATGGTACAAAGAGATAGCGGTTGTTTATTCAAGTAAACTTGTAAACAAGTGCTTTTAAATCGTCAACATCTACTGCTGGTTCGGAAAGCTGTTCCTACCGAGAAGAACCAGAAAGAAACTCGGCGGTTGCTCTTTTCAAACAATAATTCTTATCACTAGTTACATATAGTTATTAATGTCTTGTACAGGGTTGAAGAGAAGCTATATCCACGCATTCTTATCACTAGTTACATATAGTTATTAATGTCTTGTGCAGGGTTGAAGAGAAGCTATATCCACGCATTCTTATCGTCTAGGTAATCATCAATAGTATAATAGACTTTCAGAATTAGCCTTTTTTAAATAATATTTTTAAACTGCTGTAATAGTAAAGTTAAAGTAGATTGTCGAATTTTATTATAGAATCTTATACCCAAACCCACAAACGAATTACGAACTTTTGCAAGGCCCAAAGAAGGGACCGCAAGCTTATGTCGGTTCCTACTTTGTCAATTATATATATCGCCAATCTTATTATAAAAAATAAATTACTAAGAGTAATGTAAGAGTACCTGTTTCCTTGAACTTCTCACGCAGGGAATCGCGCGAATTTATATTGTGAATGCCACGTATGGCTCTTTTTTGTAATACAAAAATTATTTCAATGTCCGAATGATATAAACTATTAACCAAAATCTACACAGATCATATCCGTACCAGGCGTAAATAACTTAATAAGTCCAAAACGCACACTTTTTACGTTAAGTACACGTTTAGAGAGTTAAAAGGCTCCACGACAAAAATCGTACTGCAGTACGATTTTTGTCGTGGAGATTATCCTCCTGATGATGCTTCGGTTTCGGGGCGAAACGATCGTCGAGATTGTGGTGGTGGGTGTGTGTGCTGCTTTTGTGTGCGTTGTTGCTGGTGAATTGCGCCTTGGGGTGCATGTGGTGGCTTGTCCTGCATGTATAAGGTACGTAGATTTTGCCTGCTTCATACACATTGGCTTTGCATGCATTCACCTAACCCGTGCGGATTATAGCAAAGTAGTTAGTTCTGTTATATTGCTTGTAATATGGAATTCCGCAAAGTAATGCCTGCTTCTATAAATCGTTTAGAGAGTTATTTAAATATTCACTAGTTTGTTCGTGCTACATAAAAGATTTATCGACTTCACTGAAATATTAACCAAATAAATTAGGCAATCAAAATGCCTATTATGCCGCCGTGTGGTATCCGGCAGAATAGAATAGACCACCCTCCTTTCTTACCGAGGTGTCGTAAAAGGTGACTAAGGTAAGTGTACGTCAGGCAGAGGGCCGGTCGTAAAATACGTAGCCAAATCTTGTGACAACATGTTTGTAACATGTTGTGCCGACCCCACTTAAAGAGGGATAAGGGCAGAAGAATGAATCATGATGCCTATTATGATTAAATATATAAAGGCACGAAAGTTAACTTATCAACATATTGACGCCTGGATATAAGAAATAACTTTGCATTCGACGAAGACTTCTTATACTATATTTTGTTATCAAAGCCAGCGTCTGTTAGTTTAATATAAGTTCTAGTAAGAACTTCGGAACTCCGAATAGATAACAATACCATCGACTCAACTAACTAATGCATAAAATTTATTTAGAGCACGTATTCGAGAAAAGTCAAACTGAGATTGAGATGAGTCGTTGAGACGCCGAACACGTATCTTTTGTTATTTGAGATGCATCTACTGCATATTTATCTAGTTTACATGTAGGTAAATCATGGTTGAATTGTTAAATAAACTCGACGAACATATTGGATACGATGTAGACTAGCAGCTGCGATCTAAATTTACCATTTTATCATAACAATAATGTTATTTGAAGAGTTCGATTCTCGATAAACAAAATTGTGGTAATTTCCATTACTCGTTTAGTCGAATGTATTCAATATTGATCAATACTTCTGCAGTATGTATTTAATAAACAATATTTGGTTTTTTTTTCAATCAATTAAACGTCTGAATCAGAAATCATCCATCATTTTCTTTTTCACATCAGATCCCCACGGATATTTTCTTGTATACCATGCCTACCAATTATAGCCTTGCAACAACAAGTTAAAAATGGTTCCAGGCTACCTATTTTAACCGATGGTATGCAAAATGAGTAAGAGATATTACTCCTCAAAAAATTGGAACTCTATATATTATTTAACAAGATACTATAAACATTATACGCAAACATCGCATTCGCATACGTCTCAGAGTCATTCGTATTGTAAGGAATGCAAAGCTGATTCATGTAGACGGCCTCTAGTTTTCCATTATTTCTATAAAACATAGACCGCCATAGAGATCTCTCATGTCCTTACCATAGCTCATCTCTATAAACACTGTCGTACTACTTTCGTAGGTACTTGTGACGTCGGGAACAAGAGACAATTTTACAACGACATTCCCTGTTGCTCATACCAATTTACAACCAATCCCGACCAATTAGTAAGTCCTGCCTAAGTTAAGGTCACCGGAGACGGCCTTCTGGCGTCATTTCCCATTCTGGCGTTAATATAAAAAAAAAATAGTAATACTGCTATTAAAACTAGTAACTGTAATATCAATGTTGGATGTAAATAAAACGAGACGTTCACGTAAAGAATTCAAAATATTCGGTAAACTGATGTTATCAATGATAAATCATCCACGGGCACTTGTCGACAGAACACTTTCTCACAAACAATTTAAAATATAGGGGACGGGGCTCACAAACAACATATCAAAAAGCTTGGATCGATCTTATCTATACACGATCTACCTCTTCCCGAAGTTCGACAACGTTCGATAAGCCATCTTGCGCGTATAAATCATTTTTACAGCATCCAACGTCTAGGGTTACGACATTTTCTTCACAAAAACTCAATTTATATTTTGTGATAGCAAGTTGCGTGGTCGACGGATTTTTTTATTGGAATGTATATTCTAGTGAAATAGTGCATGTTCAAATACAAATAAACTTTTACTTTTGATTCGTCAGATGTTTGTAAAAAAGGTACCATTGGTCCGGAAACTTGCTCATAATGAGACGAACCAGTAATAAAATGAACAAATCAATATAATTGATTATTAATATTCTAGTGATTGTACATTATACGGTGATGAAAAGAAACGTGAGTAAACCTAGAACGAGAGTACCTCAACAAAATTTATTTAATATGTGAAATGTACATTTCTAAAATAGGTTGATAAAAGAGTAATACTTATATAGAAGTATCCTTAGTTTAAAAGGATTCAGGGATCTAATCGAGAACAAAAATAAATTGACTGTTGCAGTTATCTTACGAGTATTTTATCTTATCTTATCTTATCTTACCTTATCTCGGGGACGCCTTATCTAATCAAAGGTTTCGTTGCTGTCCTGTGTCACCTGCTTGAACCTACCCGTTGGCTTTTAAAACCTGATAATTTCCCAGAAGGAGATAATGTTTAGGTTCTCAACTTGAACATTATCCGTACTTAGTAGTTTCCATTTTACCAGCGAGTACTTAGGGCACTCAGTAATAACGTGAAGAATAGTTTCTTCCTCTCCACACTCTGGGCACGCTGCATCTTTTTTTATTTTCATTATGGGCAGTCTGTTTAACAGGCAGAGCACAGTAGTAGTGCCTGTTATAATTGTTACATATTCACTGCTGTGACACATTAGCTATTTAGTTTTCTTTGTGTCGAAAGATTGAGGAACAGCTTCAATTGTCCAAAGGTTGTACAAACAAAACTGTTGCAGTTGGCCGTGATATTTTATAAGTTACCAGGTTCGATTCCCGGTATAAAATGGTAATTATATTCTCGCTCCCTTTCAATTTTAGTATGGTTTGGAGTTAGGCCACTTCAATCATGGCTAGTTACCACTCAAACGAGAGAGCCGTACTGCCAATAGATTTTTTTTTTTTATTTATTTTGCAAACGAAATAACGATGTCTATAAACCAGTAAAAAAGCTCTACCTCTTATGGGCTTACGTGCTTCGTCTAACAGCATAGATATCAGTCAAAAGCCTGTATATAGGACAAGCATTTTTTAGACGAAAATTTCGTTTAGTACTATTTGCAAAATATCAATAGTCAGAAACTAAGTACACTTATTAATGAAAGAGGTGGGAACCCTTACTACTCTCTCTCCTCTCTTGTCTATGCGACAACCTTTCAAGGGACATGAATGGGGGCTTTATGTTTTACCGGCAATAGAAAATGAACGCAAAGGTTTTTTAACTTTGATGTAGGGCAATTGAGACGAATTTTCAATAGCGCGGTTGCAAAATCTTAGGTCGAGCGTTGGCTGGAACGCCTAAATATAACCTATAAATATTGAATGCGACGCATACTTATTTACCTTTTTAGTAGTTCTGAACTCTCTTTCATGGGCTTAATGTATGTGCATATTCGAGTAGGTCATGATTTTGAACTTTTGGGTTATAATAGTTCTTTGTAATACCAACTAGGTATTAATGAAATTCAGTCTTCTTTTCTTTTAAAAAAAGTAAAAGTAACGGCTTGTTACTATACCACTGCTGGAAATAGGTCTCCTCTCTATTTCTAGAGAGAAGGGTTTGAGCTAAGATCTAACACTCTGCTCCAATGCGGATTGTTAGGTTACAAATATCCCCAGAATTCTCTAGAGATATGCAGGTTTTGTCACATTGTTATCATTCGCCGAAAAGTGTGTAAAAAAAAGGGTAAAATAAATTGCAATTGACATATAAAGTATCAATAGAAAAACTCATTCGTGCCTGCCATGGGTTTGAACTCGTGGCCTCCTTAAAAAAGTCCATAATCCACGTGCATAAATACCTAAATATTTTTTAAAACTTTTAAGCACACTATTTAGCTGTAAATGGGGCGTAAAACCTGGTCGAATAAGGCAACAGTAAACATACAATGTTTACAGATTAAATCCTTGTTTGTTCTCGCCCTTAAAGACGCGTTCAGATCTCTTGTATAATTTGGCTGCGTTTAGATCGCTAAGTCCTATAAACACAAAGCGTAGAATCAGCTTAAACAGCGCTTACCTCCGTGCAGGAGCTACCGACTGACACACTATATTTGCTTAGGACACATCCCTTAACATTTACATAATATAACAGGCAAAAATCATTTCTAATTATATATGACACTTGGTATCAAATTCAATTGACACTAATATTTGGCGGTAGGTAAAGTGCGGCTACGGCTGAGTTTATTGACCTTGGCTTTAAGCCAGTTTCGGTAACAGGCGAATTAGGCGGTTTGGAAATAATCCTGGTTACGTGTAATACGGGCAAAACGGCTGATAAATAGTTCTTTCTTTATTTTGGATGAAGTGATTTATTAATTAGCGTTTAACTGTAAGAGTTTTCTAAAGATTAAAAACATTTAATATTTCAGTAGACTTCATTAAAGCGACCGCGGTGTGGCAATATCTATCAAAAAGTAAAAATTTCAAACTGTATATCTTGAGTATAAACAAGACAACAATATTTTTTTACAATTTAGTACATTACATACACCTTAGAAGGATCATTACAACATTAGGAGTTCAACACTTATTCGACAAACCTCATATTACAAAACACTTGACTTATGACTTCAAAACAATATCTTAATAATGAAATTAATAATATTAATATGACTTAAGTCAGAATTGAAAATAAATAAATGAAAAATTTTCACAAACTAATAAAGATAAATTAAATTCGATATAACTTTTATAGTCGTTAACGGTATAAATTTCGCACATCAAAAGGGCCGTAAAAGAATTCGTTTACAGTTTACGCCAAAACAACGGATCGTTGTTTGCGGCACGAAAATGCAATTTAAAATTCATGCCTGTAAAAACAGCTTTCATCTTCTTAATATAATCTGTCGGTCGTCCCGGAGATAACTTAGTAACCACCCCAAGGACATTTATCCATTATACGCTTACGGTACGACGTCTTGACTCCATGGTGAAGTATTATTTAATATCCGTCGAAGCTAATCTATTGTATCAAGGTCAAAATAAGCTTATGATTACTGTGTTGTGACTCATTAGAGTTAGCAAAACATTCGTTGCCCAGGGTATTCAATTCTTTCATAAAATTCAACAATCAATTTTAACTACAGAAAGGTTGAAATTACGTGTAAGGCATACGCTTATACGTAAAGCATACTGACGATGCGTTTTCCCGCAGCTGAAAACGCATCCTCCCCCCCCCCCCCCGTACGAGGCGGACTGACGACCTCAATATACATAAATAAAAAAAGATCAAAAACATAAAAAAGATCGGTATGTGTGGATATTCCATGTCCTATGTTCAAGCAATGTACGTGTATCAGTTGAAGAAGAGGAAGTAAATTATATTACTCAATTGAAGATTATATACCTAAATGATTCAAATGCTTTAGTTGTTTAACGGTGGTAATACGGTTTGCTTAGAGAGTTAAATAGTTTCTGTAAATTGCGGAGATTATCGCAATAAAATCAATGTGGTTCTAAACGTTGACTCAATGGCAGTTTTAGATGCACTGTCTGATCTTGAGATGATCTTAGTTGGTATTGTTATTTGTCTCACATAGACAAGTAGGTACAGTCTTTTTGAATCTTGAATCTGAAATTAGAAGAATGTGTTTGGTGTATGTAATTTATTAGAAATCAATGCTTTTTTATGTTGATGTGGTATGAACATCGCATTACATTATTTATGTTATAGTTAGAGTTTATTGTGTACAATGGACTAATGCACACAAAATAGGTACACAACAAATAACATCGCTCGGTTAATAATAAATAATCAATCTAGGCCCGTTCAAATAATGCCCTCGTGTTTAATAAATCATGGTAAAAGCTTAAGAAAACTTCATGTGTGATAGACTGGGTTCATGGACAGTTAAAACTTTTATTTTCTGATATTTACATGATTTATCGATTTAACGCTCAAATTTGTCGTAGTTTTCTTGTTTAACAACATTTTGAATGACCTTTTCTTACATACGAGTATAAAATATGCTGAAATGTTAGTCTTTTTTCACATCCAAAGCCATGATAAAAAAAGTAAGTACTATGCAACTTTCGTCCAAATGAATGGATGAATTAATTAATATTGATTAAAAACGATATACCTATATAGTTTTTTGCATGATTACCATGTGTGCAACGTTATAGAGATCAGAGCGTCTTTAAGTTCCTTGGCTAGACATGTGTGCCTACCCACATTATATGTATTGTGTCTTTTTCCTACATATAAGAAGAACAGTAAAAACAAACAAAAAAACTCAATAAAAAATCATTGCCGACTATCGAAAAAAAATTGCTTATTACAAAATAAGAGAGCTGATCAGTGTTTGCGACGCGGACTTTTGCGACGGCGAGATACGTTTAGGTAATTTTCAGGCGCTTTGTGATGCAAATATCTATACTTATATAAGTAAAAAAGTTGTTTTGTTCTGTCTATCAAGCTGATCTAAACGTGATATTAAGAGCGGTAGAATGGAGCACCAAGTTTAAAGATAACGCAAACATTTTCTGTGAGTCCAAGTCGGCTCTTCAAGCACTTCAAGATCCAAACAACCTGCACCCAGTTGTAACTGAAATTAAATACAAAATAGAACAAATAAGTATTATAGGAAAAGATTTAAAATTTTACTGGGTAAAGGCACACATAGGAATTAATGGCAACGAAAGAGCAGATGAACTCGCAAAATATGCAGCACTTAATAAAAGAACAGCACCGGTGTATGAAGTTATCCCGGTAGCCTCCGCGAAGTGGCACATAAGGCAAAAAACAATCAGACTGGCAGGATATATATGACCAAGCTCAAGAGGGAAAAACAACGATAAAGTTCTTTCCAGAGGTCAGACGAGGATATAGAATAATAAGTAAATTAACATTAAACAATCAGATAGCTCAACTCTTTACTGGACATGGGGGTTTTTCACACTATCTGCATAAATACAAACTGACGACCGATCCGAATTGTGACTGTGACGGATAAACCTCAGAAACAGTGCTACATGTGCTATGTGAATGATCAAAGTTCAGCCGCCAAAGATGGGAACTGGAACAATTGTTGGGAATCTCAGTCACAGAAGATACTTTAAAAGACATTGTAAATAATAGTGAATACGTCAAGAAATTTGTAGATTGTGGACTAAATATAGTAAATAGATTTAATATTAGAAACAAAAGTAAAATAGCTAATATCACATAGTAATATAAATTTAACAATAGTTATATATATTAAGTTAATATAGTTAATTATGTATATAAAGTTAGCCTGTATAATATATACTCAGATAGATATTAATTGTTATATATAAGTTTAGAAAACCTATACGTTCGAAGTTGTTGCACTACAAATAGCAACAGTCAAAAAAATTTGAAAAAAAAAAAAGTTAAAAGTTGAATGGTATCAGTTCTTTGCATAAATGCGGGAAATCATTTTATTTATAAATTTTATTGAAATTTAAATAATTACGGATACAGACGCATGGCATATTTTGATTTTATATATTGAGATTTTGATAAAAGGCGATAATAATAATCAGAGACGACGAAAAGTGGACTAGGTTTGTCTTTTCTTATTTTAGGTATAATAACAATAGTCCTATATAAAATAGAAAGATCAAATTAATAGAGTTTCCATTACAATACAGGTATATTGTAATTGAAACTCTATATAAACTAGGTATAGGAAACTAGGTACGAGTATATTGTAAAGGAAACGTCACAAATAACGAATTTTCAGCTAATTTATATTTATATAAATTAATGCACACACCGAAGTGCCCTTGTCCCACTCGAATTAGGGTCGGCACAGCAAGTTACAAATATGTTGTCACATGATTTGGCTACGTTTTTTGCGACCGGCAGCCTGCCTGACGTCAACTTACCTTAGTCGTATTTTACGACCCCTCGGTAAGAAAGAGGGTGGTCTATTCTACTCAACGATACCACACGATGGGTCAACTTACCCTAGTCACTTTTTACGACACCTAGGTAAGAATTGAGAGTGGTCTATTCTACGCTGCAGGACCACGCGACGGCCGATATATTATCCTTTCTAATATTAAATATTATTATTAAGTTTTTAATGTTGACAGGCCAGAGCCACCAATGGTTAGAGCTGAATATTTTTAAAATTAACCTGGATTGCAACACATGGTATTAAAGAATTTCATCACCGCAATGTTAAATTACTTTCAACCGAACTCCCAAGTCGATAGCTTCCAGGCGAAATTCACGTGATGCGGAACAACGTTCTTTCTACTTCGTTTAATTTAGAATCAAGTGTTCATAACCGCAGCTTTGAACACAAAAGAATCAGCAAAGGAAACTCAATACAATATTCTTAGCCGCTTATAACATTTTTCCATCTCCGAGTTCCTTGTAATATCCCGAGGAAGTGCCTCGGCTTTGTTTCCATTTCAAAACGGTCGAGTTGTGCTCTCAATTGTTGAAACATAATTAAACAAACAAAACATATATTTTTTTATCCTACTTTGGAAGAAAATTTATAATTTAAAATCAATTTAATACAAATATCTCGTATATCGTTTCTAAACGATATAACTCTTTCGTTTGACGCTCTTTGGGATTCAAAAAATGTGATTCATCATTTTGTGGGAGCGGCCATTTTGGATTGACTATTGCAAATCCCAAACGAAAATATAAGGAATTAAGTATATAACCACTTTATTAAAACGTGAAGAATTTTTCTTTTAGCATTTCTCAAGGCGTGTGAAATTCGGCATAATTAAAGTTCATGTAAGAGAATGAGTGTGTAAATTACTTTTTAATTTTAAAGTTATTTAGGGTGAATGCAGTGCACCTAATATGCAGTGGCAGTACCTGGTGCACCTGCATTCAGCTGAGCGGGTGGCGGGTTCGATTCCCGCCAAAATCCAACAATTTCTAGAAACAATTTGTTGGTTCTTCGAGCCTGGGTGTAAATTTTTATTTAAATATGTATTAAAAATTATATATGTAGTATATCTCCCAGTTGTCCGTCACCCATGACACAAGTTTTAAGTTACTTACTTTGGGGTCGGACGACCGTGTGTGTTAGTGTTCCATATATTATATTAATATATTATCTCAAACAGAAATATTTACAAAATACAAAATTATTACACAATTCTGAAATAAATCTATAAAAGTAAAGTAGCGGTCTGTTACAATCCCACTGCTGGGAATAGGCCTCTTCTCTCCGTTTCTGGAGAGAAGGGTTGGAGCTAAGACCTACCACGCTGGTCCAATGCGGATTGGTAGGTTACACATATCCCCAGAATTCTCTAGAGATATGCAGGTTTCCACACGATGTTTTCCTTCAGCGAAAAGCGTGTGATAAATTGCAATTATCAATTAGACACATGAATTTTTTTAAATAGAAAAACTCATTGGTGCCTGCCCGGATTTGAACTCGTGTTCCCCTCGAAATAGTCGCACGGTCTCGCCGCTGGGCTATCACAGCTCGAAATAATATAATAATAAATCTATACTTATTATAAAACAAAGTCCCCAAAAGCTGTCTGTCTGTATGTAATCGATTTTCTCAAAAAGTACTGTACGGATGTTTGTAGGGTTTTTATTAAAAGATTTATCTTTTAAGATTTACTTAAAGATTTCTTTTTGAAGAGATTTTATTGAAAGCAATTCTTGAGGAAGGTTTAAGTGAATAGTACATTATGGTTAAATTCCCGCGGAGTCAGTATTTTCGCGGTAAAAATTTTGTGATACACAAACACGATATACACGCGGGCGAAGCCAGCGCGATTCACTTAGTATATTAGTTATATTATAAGTCAAAGTGCCCTGTCTGTTTATGTTGGAATTTTTAAAAATATACTGAACGGGTTTTTGTACGGCTTTTAATAAAACGTAGCGCAATTATTGAGGTACGCCGTGTGGTATCCGGCAGAATAGAATAGACCACCTTCCGTTCTTACCGAGGTATCGTAAGAGGCAACTAAGGTATGTGCTGTGAGGTATCCGGCTGCATAGAATAGACCACCCTTATTTCTTACCGTGGTGTCGTAAAAGGCGACTAAGGTAAAATGACGTCAGGCAGGCGGCCGGTCGTAAAATACGTAGCCAAATCATGTGACAACATGTTTGTAACATGTTGTGCCGACCCCACTTAGAGTGGGATAAGGGCAGGAGAATAAATGAGTGCAATTATTGAGGTAGGTTTAGATAAATGATACATTACAGTTTATATTGAAGTAACAAAAACTTTGTAACACATTGAATTCCACACAGGCGGAGGTGCTGACAGAGCAAGCATAATATAAATTTTAATTATATTACAAAAAGTAAAAAGAGTCGCATTAAAAAGTGCTTCCATCAACACGTTTTATGGACAAATTCATCAAACATCTTTCAATAATAATCGTAAGTGTCCGTCGACAAGCTATTTCAAAACAGCACCAGCTCTCAGTACAATTATAATAATTGAATCAGGAAACAGTTCCCCTCGAGAGTAAGAGTATAAATAAATCAAAAGGCCACTCATCGTTCGGAGCGAGCCAGGAGCATATTTATTTAGTCCGCACTCGATAAAAACCCTAAGCGAATGAAGCATTTCGATATGTATACGAGAAAGAGGTTCTTTCTCGTATACATACTACACGCACATATATATGTATACATATATATATGTATATATGTACATATATATATATACATATATATCGTATACATATTACACGCACACGGGCAAATCCACAACTGCGTTTAAGGGATCGAAGATTATACAAGCTCACGCGTGTTAAAAATATTTTCTTATATCCATTTAAAGAGAGCGAATAGAGGCTTTTTATAGTATACTAGCTGTGCTTGCGGCTTCGTCCGCGTGAAAATCAGTGTGTGACAAAAGACAAAAAGTAGTTATTGTGATTTAACCATAAGAGATAGAGACATGCTGTCCCGGACTTTTTTGTGCTATTTTTGTAGATCTACAATTCACTAGTACATTACTTTAGTGTATCTCTGCTGGTTTACGCGGCGCACGCGACTTAATCTCCCAGCAGGCGAATTTTTTTTACTACCACGCGACCTCCACAACACAATTTACGTACCTACGTATAGTACACGGCAATAAGTAATGCACATCGAGGCTCAGAGAGAGAAATCGGCTAGATTCTGCTTTATGGAGCATTGTCTCTGTCGCAGAGACTGACGAACCCGTGTGACAGTGACAGCGCTCTACGAAACCGAATTGGCCGGCTGTTTCGTTCTAAGTTTTTGATGTGCATTATTTATTGCCGGGTACTATAATGTACTATTAACATAAACCTCCCGGGCTTAATTTAAATATGTACTAATTACACTTATTAAAAAAATGGTTCGCCACTAAAATTTACATGTGCTGGTTCATACTAAAGATTGTCTGAATATTTCTTTAGCCGTTTCGGAGTCTATAAAGGATATACAGACAAACATTCATTTTTATATATTATACTAGCTGTCCGGCCACGCGTTGCTGTGTCATAGTCTGGTATCGAATTGCCCTCAAAAAGAACTCAAAAGTTGAAAAATAATGCTCCAATCGCCACTAAACTTTACAGTATCATCCAATGGATCATTCTAAAGGTTGCATAATAATTTCATTAGAATCGGTCAAACCGCTTCGGAGTCTATAAAGGACATACAGACAAACATTCGTTTTTATATATTAGAAGAAAATTTATTGAAAAAGCTAAAGCATCCGCAGGCATAGCGGGAAATGTCTGCCATAGTGGGACTTCGCTAACGTATCGGTAAGAATGTGCATACTCTGTAACCAACTTTCATCTCAATTTTCCTGAGATCATTATCTTTTATCTTTGACTCGCAGGAATTATTATTTATTAAGAAACTTGATGGCTTTGACAGTCAATCAGATATAACTAGTAACGAACCTAGACATATAAACAGTTTGCACTTTTTTTATAAAAAGTACAAACTTCATTGTATGTAACGAACGTGTTACATGTTACAAAACGATTGTTGAAATTGTGGTAGTGAATGTGTGCAGTGCTTGTGTATTGTTGTGTTAGTGGTGGCGAGTAGTGAATGAGTTTTAGGAATTCTGCATGTATCAGGTATGAGAACGGATGGTACACTCTACATTGAAATATATTTTCCTTTATGGCGGATTATATAATAAGTAATGAAAATAATTTTCATTACTTTAGTATTGACATAAACTTATGCATAAGTGTAAAGAAAAATATAATCATTCCGCAAAGTAACGCCTGCTTCTATAAATCATTTAAAAATATAATACACTAGCTGACCGGGCCAAAAGTTATTTTGCCATATAAATTATTTCTAGGGAATTTCTAGTGTAGATTAAAGAAATAAAAATGGGTGGACAACCCTTATCGCTAAGGGGTATGAAAAATAGATAGTAGCGGATTCTCAGACCTACTGAATATGCCGAGTTTCTTGCTGGCTCTTCTCGGTATGAACAGCTTTCCGAACCAGCGGTAGAGTTGACGATTCAAAAGCACTTCTTTACAAGTTTACTTGAATAAAGAATATTTTGAATTTGAATTGATACATATAACTTTTTAATAATAATCTGTCAAGCCGTTTCGGAGGAGTATAGTAAATAACATTGCGAAACAAGAATTTTGTATAGAAGATATAATTAACATTTAACCATTATATATTAACTGCTCCGTTGGCGCAGTGGGTAGTGACCCTACCTACAGCTCCGCGGGTCGTGGGCTAGATACCCACCGAGGGCCAACATTTTCTATAAACAATTGGTTGGTTCTTCCAGCCTGGGTGTGTATTTGTATTAAAGTATGTATTTAAAATTATATATGTATATATTTACCAGTTGTCCGTCACCCATAACACAAGTATTACGTTACTTTGGGGATGGATGACCGTGTGTGTAAGTGTCCCATGTATTTATTTAAATTTATACGCCGTGTGGTATCCGGCTGCATAGAATAGACCACCCTCATTTCTTACCGAGGTGTCGTAAGAGACGACTAAAGTATGTGCCGAGTGGTATTCGGCTGCATAGAATAGACCACCCTCATTTCTTATCGAGGTCTCGTAAGAGGCGACTAAAGTATGTACCGTGTGGTATCCGGCTGCATAGAATAGACCACCCACATTTCTTACCGAGGTGTCATAAGAGGCCGGTCATAAGATACGTAGCCAAATCATGTGAGAACATGTTTGTAACATGTTGTGCCGACCCCCATTTAGAGTGGGATAAGGGCAGGAGAATGATGATGATGTATTTATCTAAATTTATATTATTTATTATAATATTTCGGGTTAAATCTGCGTATAAACGAGTTACGACGATTGTTGCACGGTGGAAGGATTGTGAAATGATGTATATGGGGTGGACGTTAATAAGAAAACATGAAGACATAATAATATATTTAGCGTTATTATTCGATAGCCATCTCGGATGCGGCCAGACGTTAAATATCACCGTAGTAATTATAATAACGTAAAGAGCTCCATAAAACGAGTAGCCGATTATTTTTAAGGCTATCTCCAATCTGTGGCTTATTCTGAATAAATACCAGTAAGATTATGGGCCGACGTTTAAGCTCCATACACATTAAGCTGATATTCAAAGCGTTAACTGATAACACTTTGAAATATTCATAGTTATTTTGACAAACTCGTGACAACAACCGAAATATAGGATTGACCGTTTACCTATCCTTCTTTTTATTTGGTTTTCAACTTTTGGAGACTCTATGATAAAAGATATACTTTTTCGTGTCTGAGTAAACGCAAGACTATAAAAAATTTATTTCAATACATTTATGGTACTTGTATACATGAATTTTATTTTTCTGGACTTTATATTTGAGCTTCCATCCATCTATCAGCCTATAGCAGTCCACTGCTGGACATAGGCCTCCCCATATCTGCGCCAGACATCCCGCTTCTCCGCAATGCGCATCCAGCTGGCCCCAATAACCTTTTTGATGTCGTCGGTCCAGCGGGACGGAGGACGCCCTACACTGCGTTTGCAGATTTGAGCTTAAGTTATACTAAATCTCACTTTCCTCCGTATGGTATATCATTTGCTTAAAAAGGTGTAAGTTTTGGTTTCATTTATTCCTGTAGACATCTAAACATATTATAAAACATCATCTTTCATTCTCCTGCCCTTATCCCACTCTAAGTGGGGTTGGCACAACATGTTACAAACATGTTGTCACATGATTTGGCTACGTATTTCACGACCGGCCGCCTGCCTGGCGTCAACTTACCTAAGTCGCCTTTTACGTAGCCTCGGTAATAAATGAGGGTCGTCTATTCTACTCAGTCGGATACAACCCGCGCGGAAAACATATTATAAAACACTCCCCAAAAGCTGTCTATCTGTACGTGATCGATTTTCTCAAAATCTACTGTACGGATTTTTGTTAGGTTTTTACTAAATGATAGAAAAACTTTGTGGCTGATTTCGACGCGTAGATTTATAAATATTGCTATGAAGGAAAGGCGCAAGGTTTAAATGAACAAATGAGCGCGAATCGCGTGAAGTTATGCGAGATGCGATCTTGGTCGTAATTTCCTCGAAGCTTATCAACGAACGTTCGAGCTTGCGTCTGCGTCGATATAATGTTTATGACACACAATATTTCTTGCATTTATCATCATTTATGCTAGCTGCTTTCGAGACGTAACGAGAATGTTGCAATAAGCTACTTTGAATAGGTCATTGCATAGAAAAAATATAACTAGAAAGTAATTTTTGTATATTATTATTACCTTACCTTCGAAAATTGATAAAACTCTACCTTTGTTCTCAAAACGTTGTTTTCTGGTGCTTTAATAAAATTTTATTAAATCGACAAATCAATTTTATCCATTGGTAAGACGTACAATTTATTTAGTAAGTTCATAAATATGAAATATTTATTATGTGGCGATTTTATATATTTATCTTTATTTTTTACTGTCGAATCTCACTTTTCGTGGATTTTTTTAGCGCATTAGAACTTGCTCAGGGCACGAACTGAGCAGATTTCTCAAAAGTAACTCTAAAGGCTGCACCCTAGAAATTGACAACGATTATATAAATTTCTATTTACAGATCAAAACAAAGAATTTAAAAAACATAATAAAAATCGATAACCGATTTTTAAGAAAAAATTATGTTAATACTAATTTAAAAAAAGTCGCGACATATAAACGTGAATTGCTCATTTACTATTTTAATTTGGAAAACTATCTCATAAATATCTTAAATAACTGACAAAATTATAAGTACACATAAATAATTTCAAAGCCTATCAGATATCATTCACGACATATGTCCAATATTGTTTAATACTTAAGTACAAACGTGACACATATTTAGATGAAATTTTCTGGTTAAATTAATCAAAATCTTTCGAGGACAGGCCATATAAATTCGCAACAACTCGATAAAGTGATAGCGAAAATTCTCATTGGAAAGTCGACTTTCGCCAGCAAATATGGCAGGGCGGGTTTCGACAGAATGCGTTTGGTTCAACACCTTTTAATTGAAATAAGCTAATTAGCAATCACTATAGGATTCAAGCGAACTGTAAATTTAATATTCAATATTTAAGCGAGCCTTTGAGACTACGTCTTTAAATTGAAATTAAATAAAATGCCGCCAGCGATGATCCTTAACGCAAAAGTGCTCTCGGTGTTTTATTGACAGTTTCTAGGGTTCTGTAGGGTCATTAAGTAATATTAATATTTATTTTACTTCTTCTTTCTTTCTTTCTCCTACCCTTATCCCACTCTAAGTGGGGTCGGTACAACATGTTTTTCTCTTCCATTCTCTTCTATCATTCGTCGTATCATTCATCATGTATGTCATACTTCACACAGTCCAACCATCTCTTTTTTGGCCTTCCTCTAGTCACATATCCATCCACATTCATACTCAACACTCGTTTGATCACATGATTTTCAACCCTCCTCATTACATGTCCATACCATCCCAATCTTGCACCTCTCATCTTTTCTATAATGGGCGCAACTTTCAGACTTCCCCTTATATACTCATTTCTTATTTTATCAAGTCTTGTCACACCACACATCCACCTTAACATCCTCATCTCATTTGCATGTACTCTTCTTTCATCCATCTTTTTCATTGCCCAACATTCTGATCCATACATTACGACAGGTCTTATGACCGATGTGTAAATTTTTCCCTTTAGTTTAGGGGGCATTCGGGGGTCACATATTGTGCCTGAGACCTGTCGCCACTTCATCCATCCTGCATTCATTCTATTCCTCACATCGCGATCAATTTCACCGTTCTTTTGGAAAAGCGAACCAAGGTACCGGAAGTCGGAGCAGACTAGCAGACAGCAGAATTAATATTTATTTTACATAAAGTATAATTAAATGTTCACAAATTTAGTTATCACCTCCTTCTTTATTTAAAACTGGGTACTTACAAGTTTAAAAACCCCCTTTTCGATAACTGGCAACACAGTCAAAACCTCGAAGTCGATGGGTCAACATAATTACATTCTTGGTTTTTTATCTTTTCATAATAATTATAAAATAAATAAATTTCTCCGCTGTCTGCGGGCAATAATTTTTTTTATATATAATGTTTTATTTTCTGTATTTTTTGAATAAATAAAAGAATAATATAACTTAAATTCAGTTACGAACAACCTGTATGTAACCCTTAAGAGTAAAAAGTATTTGATATAAAATTACGCCACCTACCCGGTTCAAAAATAATTTATCTCTATAGTTGGAAAAAGACAAATATTTACAAAATTTGATTCAAATAGGTTCGATTTTGGAGATTACTCATGGTACTCTAAATTGAAAGGAACATAGAATTGATCCTAAAATAAATAGATTATTAAACGCTCAGATACATGTATATAGCATTTGATATTGAGTCATTAAACACGATGTTAATAATATTGCCAAATGACGTTGAACAGGTAGAAACTTTTTGAACCATTTAGTTTAGTCAATATTCGATTTATTTTTCCTCTACGTACGTTGGGCACAGCTACGGAACTCTTTTTCCATTGCCCGACTCTCCCTTAGCCGTGTTTTAATTTTTGCAAAATATTAAACTTTCGCAACATAATTCTTCTGAAACTTCTTTTTAATTATCCGATACAAGTCCGATATAAACTACTTTCGGTGTTCCGAAATACAATATATCGATGTAGATTTTATCAAGTTTCTGTTACAAACAGCCCTTCTCAATTTTAACACTGAAATAAGAATATAGGTGTATAAATTTAAGACCATAAAATTGTCGGTTTTCTTGATGATTTTTATGAGGTCAACCGTCTATCTAGTGGAGGGATCTACCAACACTACGCTTTTCAATGCTGGGTTTTTTTTTCGAACTGACTGTAAGCTGTTAGCCCTCATGGCTTTTACAGCGTCACCGGGCGAGACGGCCGAGCGCAGAAGCATCGCCGAGGTTGCGAAATGCAGAGAGTAGAGCGCAGAAGCTCTACTTATATCGGGGAACGTCGTCCTAAGGGCGCCTCCTGTGAGGCCGGGTAATCGTTTTATAAACGATATAACTTTTTCGTTTTACGCTCTTTTGGGGATAAAAAAATGTGATTCATCATTTTGTGATAGCGGCCATTTTGGATTGACTATTGCAGATCCCAAAAGAAAATTTAAAGAATTAAGCATAAAACCACTTTATTAAAACGTGAAGAATTTTTCTTTTAGCATATTGTGCTCAAGGCGTGTGAAATTCAGAATAATTAAATCTGGGTTTTTAATGCTGTGTTGCCAAAGCTTGGGTTGGGTTGGATTGTTAAAACTTTGTAACCCCAACGCCCAACCGTGTTTAGTTTAGTTTAGTATATGCTAACTGCGCTATGTTATTGTTGTTCAATTTGTTTTGCAAGAATCATAATTCTCCTGTCCTTATCCTACTCTAAGTGGGGTCGACCTTCGACACAAAATGTTTTTCTCTTCCAACTCTGGCACTATTTATATACATGTTATACACAATCCATCCGTCTTCTTTCTGCCTTCCTCTTGTCCCATATCCATCCACATTCATATTTAACACATCGTTGGCCAAATGATTTCCACCCCTTCTCATTGTATATCCATACCATCTTCATTTTTTACTTCTCTTTCTTAATTTCTAATTTGTTTGGCAACAAGGTTACAATCCCACAGCTGGGAATAGGCCTTCTCTCTCCGTTTCTGGAGAGATGGGTTGGAGCTAAGACTTACCACGCTTCTCCAATGCGGATTGGTAGGTTACACATATCTCCAGAATTCTCTAGAGAATTCTTAACCTCACGATGTTTTCCATCACCGAAAAGCGTGTGATAAATTGCAATTATCAATTAGACACATAAGTTTTAATAGAAAAACTCTTTGGTGCCTGCCTGGGTTTGAACTCGTGTTCCTCTCGAAAGAGTCGCACGGTTTTACCGCTGGGCTATCGCAGCTCAAGGTTTTGTCTAATTTGTTTAAAATCTCTATTGCAATTTCGACTCCGTGTCTACTCGTTCCGGTTAATCACCAAGCCAAGGCACACCAAGCCAAGTAAAATATTACACGTGTAACATGTTTCGTGGTATCGGTACTTGAATCGGCGTAAAACAAATTTTCGAAAGAAATACAAGTGCCCCCATAAAAAGCATGTAATTAATTTGCAATCGCAAAATAATGAGTGCAAATTTAAACGTCTGAATTTGTGGAAGTAATATAATTGTTACCATTTAAATCAATTGGACCGCTACTTTCATGTTGCGATTGACTGTAAACAGCTTAATGCACTACTGTTTTTTTACGTTTAAAATAACCAAAATTTTATTGGATTGTTTTAGTTATTCATTATCAAAAATATAGGTGCCCCAAATTTTGAAACAGGGAAAAATAATATTGCATGGTCGAAGGTACTTATAAGCTGGTACGACGAAAAGTAATAACAAAATATTTTGCTTGCGCGCATTATCCGCAACAAATCACTATGATTTATCGCGAATTATTGTAAAATAATTTTATTATTACTTTTTTATAATATCTCCGCAAAGAAACGGACAGTCCGTTCGCGACCGCGACTGTGCCGAAACACGAACTCTCTGTCGAACCTTTACACAAAGTTAACTCGATTTAGTCGCGATGTGATCCGTATTTTTACATATGCCGTGTGGTATCCGGCCGAGCAGAATAGACCACTCTCATTTCTTACCGAGGTGTCGTAAAAGGCGACTAAGGTAAGATGACCCACCGTGTGGTATTCGGTTGGGTAGAATAGACTACTCTCATTTCTTACCGAGGGCGCCTTATTATTTCGCCTTAAAAGGCGACTAAGGTAAGTTAACACACCGTGTGGTATCAGGTTGAGTAAAATAGACCACCCGGTTTCTTATCGAGCCAAATCATGTAACAACATGTTTGTAACATGTTGTGCCGATCACTTAGAGTGGGATAAGGGCAGGAGGATGATGATGTGATCCGTATTTTTACATATTAATAAGTAACGCCGCAAACGCAGTAAATTTCTGGTACCACGAGTCAAAAATAAAGTTTAAAGTGATTGCAATACCAACACAAACGGTTCATTCGCTCTTCATACCTATACACACATGACATATTACACGCCTAGACAAGTCTTATGAACCCACGCTCGTTTATAACGTACAACCATAAATCTACTTCACCGGGAATCGAACCGCCTTTGACGACTCAATTACATGTATTAGTTGCGGCACTAGATCCTGTCCCACGCGAAAGCAACTCATTATATATTTCTTTCTGTTTGATATGTTGTATTGTAGAAAAGAAAATTTCGATCTCTCTTACACGATGGTGTAGATTGTTTAAAGTAAGGATACTTAGAGATAGAATTTTATCTACATATCTTATATATTTACCGACTTTATATATTAACCACTTTAAAGTCTTCAAGAACGTAGGGGAACGTCGCTGTATAAGGAATAATTGTGCCAAATTTCATCGATATTGATTCAGCCGATTGCCTGTTTAATCGTAACAGACAGACAGACTATCGCATTTATAATATTAGTAAGGATCTAAACAAAAAAAGATTAAAGTTATGATAGAATTATTTTGCTTGAATCCGCGTTTATTTTACAACTACCAACAACGATTTTAAAAAAATATTCTATCATCACTTTTGTACTATGACATTCCGCGAAAACCGCCTACATCTATAAATTAATTAAAAAATAAATTAAATTCATTAATTTAAATAAATAATTTAAATATCATAATTTAATTATATTCTTATTATTTTTCTCCATTATTTATATAATAAGGTATTATGCAAAGCATATAATTTTGGAATTCATATTTAAATTAAAATTATTCTTTATACTTTTGAATCCTAAAATTATTTTTAAGAATCTCTGATTCGCAAGTTTGTTCCCGAGAATAATCAAAGAGAAACTCGGCGGATAATCTTTTCAAAATATAATACACTTTTCTCATTCACATATTATTTATCTCTGTCTTGTGATTATGTGGCTACAAATTAAATGTAAGACTGTTATCGCATAGATAACCTTTAAATGTGTAGTAAGCTTTGTTTAAGAACATTTTAAGATACTTTCTGAACTGAAACTACCAGTTTGGCAGGTGATGAGGTTATGATCAAACTAAAACCAGAAAAGTAACTTGTAGAGCTTTTGAACTTGATTCTATAACATGAGAAAAAGATATTTAACATTCAATTAAAACTTTAATTTTCCATACAATTAAGCACTTGTAGTTTTATTTCCTCAACTATGAAACATTTAGCATTTTATTGCGGGAATAAAAACGCTGAATAGTTGGGGAGTTTTCTTTTAATTAGCTACTTTCATTAGTTTACTTTGCAAATAACCCAGTTTAACACGAGTTCCCGTTTCCTTCGATATGAGGTCACGGACCGATCAATTAGTGGGGAAAATTAGAAAAGTTGGGCCTAATAAACCTTGCGTTTTATGTTAACTTGTGTATGGCGTCTCTCTCTAGCCAATATGCAATATAACATAGTAAAGTGCGTTTTACTACACTATATGACGTAAAGTGAGGTTGTTACAACCTGTATGAAATTTCTCCCTCTGACCTTACATAAAAACACTGTTAAAGGGAGGCTGATACAGAAAGTCTACACTGACGAGGATTACTTAGATTATAAGAATGCATGGATATAGCTACTGTTCGACCCTGTACAAGATAGTAATGATAAAATGTAACTAGTTATATGTATATTATTTTGAAAAGAGCAACCGTTTTTACGAATCCTGCATGTAACGGGTATGAAAAAACGGATAGTCCATATACATTTAGCGCTATATATATTTTCTATTTACTGTATAGCGGATTATAGCAAAGTAATTTTATTATTACTTTCGATTCTCTGTCCTTGATGATCCTGCAGAGAAACTACAAGCATGGCCCTCTCTATAGCTCGAGCGACCTTAAATTGGTGGACCAGACGCATGTAACAATGTAATTTATAATAATATGCAATTCTGCGGAATTTCACAGTACAAAACTAATTTTATTATTATTTTGCTGTAATACGCATAAGTTTAGCGCTAAACAAATGCGGATTATAGCAAAATACTTCGAATTCTTTGTAATGATTAATTTGTCCAGATTATCATATTCTCTTTACATTTGGCCATGCCATTACAGCAGTTTAAAACCACTGTTAAAAAGAGGCTGATACAGAAAGCCTACTATACTGTTGAAGATTACTTAGATGATAAGGATGTGTGGATATAGGTGCACCTCTACCCTGTACAAGACAGTAAAAAATAAATGTAATTAGTTCTAAGATTTATATTTTAAAAAGAGCAACCGCCGAGTTTCTTGCTGGTTCTTCTCGGTAGGAACAGCTTTCCGAACCAGCAGTAAAGTTGACGATTCAAAAGCACTTGTTTACAAGTTTACTTGAATAAAGAATATTTTGAATTTGAATTTGAAATTATTTCATCGTTATTATTCAGACCAACTGATATTAATTTGCATGATTAACTATGGTCAGTTTTTTAATAGTTCAAAATATACATTGTCTATTATTAAAATTGTCAAACAAACACTATCGCGTGAGTGCTAATTGCACAACAACACAAGCTAAATACGGCTTCCTTAATCCTATTCAGTATCTACTATTGATTTCTTTTCAACTGCTATCTTTAAGAGAACACCGCTTGGTAATAAAACTGACACTCATCCGCAATTCTGTGAATTTAATTACTTAATATAACATGAGTTACAGCTTTACTTTAAGGACCGCATATCCACGAGCATGATTTTTTCAAAAACATATTTGCTTAATTGATATTTAGAATTCATCATGCGGTATACAAGGAAAACACAGTGAAGATATATCTATATATTAACTATGAATACTACTCACGATAGTTTAAATTTAAAAAGATAAAATATATACATATCTCTGTGGAATTTCTCGGATATGTGTGTCATGCCAACGCCTATTCTTGTTATAATAAGAGAATTGAACAATATTATTCTTTGAAAAGAGCAACCACCGAGTTTCTAGGTGGTTCTTCTCTGTAGGAACAGCTTTCCGAACCAGCAGTACATGTTGACGATTCAAAAGCACTTTTTCACAAACTTGTGAAAAAGTCAACTTGTAACAAACTTGAATCAAGAATATTTTGAATTGAATTGAATATTCAATATTCAATGCCCTAATGATCTAGGAAATTAATAAACGAGTGAAAATTATAAGTTAAGTTATATCTACATTGTTTAGTTATTGCATGCCAAATAATATATTTGCTATAGTACTTCTAAACAATACGTAAAACTACTTCTAAACAGAACGCAAACTACTGTACCGATACAAAAAAAAACAAGTTGCTATTTTTACGCATTTTATAATCGTCCGTCAATTAAACGGTGTTGCAATAAGATAATAAAATCGTATATAGAAAAGTTTCCTAACTAATCTTCCGCGTGGTTTCTAAACAGAACTTTGCGATACTAAAACTGGACCCAGCACAAGCGTTCTACGTGAAAGTGCCAATAAAAGTGCCATAGACGCCAAACAACAGCCCTTTGTTGCTTGTGAAAATAGCGATACAGCTGTTGGAAAACTAATCGAGGTCATTCCAACTGAAATGCAAAGTTGCGCAACGTTATAATCATTAAGACATTGTCTCGTAGCAAAGTTGTCCATATGTTCGTGCAATTGGGTGATACTTCTTTTTGAACAGCGTTTACTAAGAATCATAAGAAGAAGACGGGTTTAAACCCTGCGCAGACAACTATGGGTGAATCTATTTTAACTGATGTACCTAATTGGTAATTGCAATTTATCATCGGTGTAGGAAAACATTGTAATGAAACCAGCATATCTCTAAAGAATTCTGGGGATGCGTAACCTATCAATCCGCATTGGAGCAACGTGGCAGGTCTTAGCTCCATCCTATCTCTTAAATATATAGCGAGATGAGGCTCGTGCCTAGTTAGATTTAGATATTTTTTGTAACTAATTACGTTTACATATTTTTTTTACATTCTCACAAACACATACTCACACACAATTAATTGAGCTTAATATCATTTTATATTTTGTTTAAAAAATTTAGCAGTGTATATGACAATGGAAGGCACTAGCAATCAAGAATACAAGCTAGGCTTAGTTTGGTTGCTAGTGGTGACATTTAAAGTATATTTGGTATCAATAAGCTTTTGTAAACATTGTATATCACAACTGTTTTGAACAAAATAAATAATTTCTAATTCTAATTCTAATAATATGGACAAAAAAATCACGCCATATATTGTACACTAGCAGTACCCCCGAGTTCGTTCTTTCGGACTTCAATGCTATATTACTCTCAATCCATCTACTACATTGTATGTCTTATTTCCGAAGTAAAATCGGGAATATTGTTATCCTATATGTCCTATATATCCTTAATATTGCTCCAGCAAATTAGCCATGAAACTGTAACAGCAAAAAGCAAATGCAAATTTGTTATATGAATTTGATGAAAATTAAAACCCTTAAATCTGCAAAATTCTGCAAAATTGCATGGAGTATAGTTAATTATTTATCAATAGTAGCTTAGTATAATCTCATTTCCAGATTTAATGCGATAGCTGATATAATCCAATCAGTAATGTATTATAGCGATTTAGCGCCGGATGTTTAACAAATTAATAGAATCTTCATTATCTTACTTTATAAAACAGGGGGGAATGCCGGGAATTCATTATATTTTTGCAATGCGTACCGTCTACACTCTCCAGCTACAATAGCCTACAGCTTACACCAATTCATTCGTTATTTTAGCATAGGAATAGATTTTAGTTTAATAATAATTAATAAATGAATATATGGGACACTTACACATACGGTCGTCCATCTCCAAAGTAAGTAATTTAATACTTGTGTTGTGGGTGACGGGCAACTGGTAAATATACTACATATATAATTTTAAATACATACTTAAATACAAATAATACATCAATTATACTTATAATAATACGATTACCAAACTGTATACGTTAGTAGAGACCTACTTTTATTTCATTTATTTATGTTTTAATACTTTTATTTCAAAAACATATAAATGACTGGTTAAAGGAAAATTTACGTGATCTTATTGTTGTAAGGACTTTCTTAAGTTATTCGTCATACGCTTTACGCTTAAATTGGATACAAAATTAGTGATATTATTTTTCTAACATAATTGATAGAATCTAAATTATTAAAATTGAATCAGAATATTATGAATTGTGTTATGGATCTCAAGAGAGCAACGCCTAATTCTGTAAATAATATTTTTTTTAAATATCCAATTTCACATTACCGCTGACTATAGAAAAGATTGTACGGCAATTTTTCTTCGTAGCATGTTGAGGAGTTTTTTTTTCATATATAAAAACGCTCACACATTGTGCACCTAAAAATGGCTAATAACTTTTTATACTATTTTAAATAGATAAATTTTATTTTCCCTGGATAATTTCTTAGTATCTTAATCGTGGCAATCTTCTCAAGGAGAAAGGAGAACTGAGGTCAGGTGTACGATCGTAAAACCATCTCACCAAGATCACACACAACTCTGGTCACAATGTTCTGGAATACAATATTCATGATTATTCCTACAATATTAATGGGTATATCCCCATAAAGACATTATCTCACTCTGTTAATTTTATATCCGTTGTTCTGTATGTCTGTATGTTCATACTTATGTACACTATAGCTTGATAGGGCTCTAAAGGCTCTCATCGCGTATTCGCTCCCACATTCAATTTCCGGTTGACTCAATAAATGAATGCTCTGAAAGTCACACGACTCTAGCTACGGTTTCCCTCTTAATGAAAAGCGATCCATTACGAAAACTATGTAAAAAAACTCAATAAGGGCTATCTTCCTATTTTTTTTACAATGTTTGATGATTAGCACTTACATATTTTGAAGTAAGTTAGTTTTAAGTGTTTTTAATTATACCACCACATAACTCTGTAAAGGATCATAATGTTAACTATGAATTGCTCTAGGCAACAGACATCTATAAGTTGTTAATAAGTTAATTTTCAATACTGTTTTTATATATGTTTTTATAAATATACGTATTTACGAATATCGCATTGTACATGATCGTTTTTATTTTATTTGGATATTTTCTTTGAAAGATACGTTATGCCATTGCAGATTTCTTTTAAGTCCTATAAAGGAAAATATTTCCACCTTGATTTGTTCTGGCTTTTTCCTCTCTTTAGAGAGAAATATTAGACAGTAGACCAACAAACTGCTGAAAAGCGGATTGCGTATACAAATGTCGTATTTCTGACAGGTTTCATTACAATATTTTAAACCTTGCCGTTACGGGCGTGGTGGTGGGTTAAGGGAGTGGTAAACATTAATTAAACATTTGAATTTTTTACAGATATCTAATAGGTGATTGCGTAAGATTTGATTGAGCGACCTTCTATCAGCATTTCAATCTATATATCCACTGCGTAGTCGATATATAGACTGCCGTACTCGTAGTACTACGAAAATCAATCGGCGCAACGTTGGTGCAGCAAAAAATACACTAAGTGAGCACATTGCCAACAAAACCGAAGACAGGCAGGAAGCGATTTATAGAAGTAGGCGTTACTTTGCGGAATTCCATATTACAGGCACTATAACAGAACTACCTTGCTAGAATTGCAATGTGATTTTGTCGTTGAGCCTATCCTCCTGATGATGCTTCGGTTTCGGAGCGAAACGATCGTCGAAATTGTGATGGTGGTTGTGTGTCCTCCTTGTGTGCTTTGTTGCTGGTGGAGGCGCCTTGGGGTGCGTGTGGTGACTTGTGCTGGATGTGTAAGGTGCGTAAATTTTGCCTGCTTCATACACATTAGCATAGCATACATTCGCTTAACCCGTGCGGATTATAGCAAGGTAGTTCTGTTATAGTGCCTGACAGGCAGGAAACCTTACGTGGTGGTTGTAAACTATGGAGGATAAGAAATATGTGTATTACTCATTATAGTTAATCGGAAAAAACATAGAGAAAAAAATTCCTCTCGCTCGTTCCTTCTGCTCACACAAATACTATCTCTGGACGCCTCTGTAGCTACTCGTATAATATTAATGTATAATGTTAATGTTCATAAATAATAAGGTGGCAAAGGTATCATTTTTTCAAACTATAAACTTTATCAATTTTCTTGCATATATTTAGCGATTTTTTTTTAATACTGCATGTATGAAGTTTGAAATAGCCCAATTGAAATACACCCAACATTGAGCCTTCTTATTTTATTTAATTGAGGATTATAGAAAAATAACATTTTCATCACTTTTTTTATTATAGCCCATTGCCGTAGGTGGCAGTGACCCTGCCTTCAGCTCCGCGGGTCGCGGGTTCGGAATTAACGCCGAGGACCTACATTTTCTATAAACGATTTGTTGGTTCTTCGAGTCTGGGTGTATATGTGTATTCAAGTATTTATTTAAGCTTATATATGTATATATTTACCAGTTGTCTGACACCCCTAATACAAGTATTAAGTTACTTTGGGGACGGACAGTCGTGTGTATAATTGTCCCATATATTTATACATTATTCATACACACAGAAGTAGGCGTTACATCGCAGAGTTCCATAGTACAAAACTAATAATAAAACAATTCTGCTATAATTCCCAGTTTTACAAAAACTTTGATTATGATAAAAAAATTCTATAATTACTTTTGTAATAATCGTTCAAATCCTAAGAATTCGCAGTACTAAAGTATCAATGAATACACATAAAACAATGACAATTTTTCTAAAATGATCCTTGAATATTTTTATGGAGCCGTCAACGTTTTCAAGTGAGAGAGCAGCTGTGCTTGGAAAACATTGTAATTAAGCTAGTTCTATAAATATCGCATAAATACTGTGCAGCTGATTTTATAGTACAGCCGGATACAAAACTGTTAATCAAGCTCAGTACAAACTCGCGTTACAGGTTTTAATTAAAAAATTAGAAATAATTAAAAACGTGCCTGGCGCTTTTATTGTACAAAGGAATAGTATATTGACAGCACGTGCAAATGTAGCTTGCATTCTGGGCCGTATTAAACGCAGACGCTATATAATTTTTATATCTGACCATGTAGAACGTGTAGGTTGTTTTAGAAGAATATTAATTGCATGAGCAGTCAGTCACCTTGTCTTTTAATGTTTTACCAAGTTAATCCTTCGTTGCCAGCAACACTTCTTAGTAATAATGATTATTAAATTAAGGTATTATATTCACTCGTACGCTCTTGACACATAATATCAAGTCTACCATACATTCATCGATATCTGCCAATTGTCGGAATACCTACAAAACGCAATACATTTCTCATAATATATATTCTTTATTCTTTTGCTACTTTATATGAATTTTATTTTCCCAAAACAAATATTTTACATTATATTCGTTTAAGAATTATTCTTTCTCTTAATCTTGAAATATACCTACCTGTGCTTATTTCTTCAATGCTTTTCATCTGTTTCTGAAGTTTATTTTAGTTTACAACAACCATACGTACCTGAAACAAATAAATTAGAATCAAATTATCTGCAAAAAATGTTAATTATGAGTAAAAAATACATAAAAGTTGCATATATTTATAATACAACTTGTAGCTCGCGGTTTCAAGTGTTAAGTTAAATATATAAGAAAAGAGTTTCTTTCCTTACTGGTACCAAGGATTTTACCGAAACAAAAAGGCAGCCCTGTATTGTTGAATGTTTAGACCTATTTAAACGCAAAATATTGAACAAAGTCGTAAAAAAGCAACTTAAAAAAAGCTACGCGTCCAACTAGTCTAAACGCACACACACGCATGTTTTCACCTTTGTAATTAGTAGAATTAGATACATTAAAATATTGGTGTAAGTCTGGTTGTAATATTTATATTTTTATAATCATTGTCTTTAAAAGCTCATTACCATAAGATCAAATGTCGAACTTATATTCCGTATAGGCTTTTAGGTAAAAGTATTTTTTTTATCATAATACAAATAAAATAACAGAATATGTATATTAAACTACTAGTTTTAAATATGAATGTGGATGGATATATGATAAGAAGGAGGCCAAAAAAAAAGATGGTTGGATTGTGTTAAGAATGATATGATATGCATATAAAAAAAGTGGCACCAGAATTGACGAATGAAGGGGGAGAATGGAAGATGAAGACAAATTGTGGCGACCCCACTAAGAGTAGGATAATAAAATAACTTTTAACCTAAGAGTTAAGAGTTAAGTTTAACTTAAGAGTTAAGATAAAGTTAGAGTAAGAACCAGAGACCAACATATTTTTACTGTAGAAATAGACGTTACTTTTTAAAGTTTCTTAATGAATGAGGAACTATATAACTAAAGAAAGTTTTATAAAATACTAAATCGAATAATTCTGCGAATTATGTGCTATTCGATTTTTTTGCATCGCATTTGTAAACATAACGCAAAATCTTTTTTTTTAAATTATTATGTTGTAAATAGCAGTGTCAAGCTAGTTAAATAAATAAATAATAATGAAGATCGGCTATCGAGGATAGGGGTAAGAGAATGATGATGACGTATGTTAAACTACTCCTATCTTCTACTTAACTCCGGTCTGATGCAATTCATCAAACGCAAGATTGTCTTTAATAAAAAATAGAACGCAAAGATAGATAAAGAAATATTGTTTTAGAAGAAGATTAAAGAATGGAATTATGGTTTACAGTAATTAATGTCGATGTACCTTAAAAGATACGCGCGCCACTGTACGTACTTCAAGTTAATTCACCGAGCCTCCCACGAGTGCGCTCCAATCTTTAGTCTCGAGTAATTGATATTAAAATTAAGGGAAAGCGGTAGTTGGAGAGCATAATAAGGATTTTTAATAATAGCCAAGAAGCGTGCCGTACTTTACAGACATTAACGGGCTAATAACCGAGCAAACTTGGAAAAGTTCTCAATTAGTTCAAAAAGGGGAGAGATAAGTTCTTTCTACAGATTTTAAATTTAATTATCTTCATCACACGTTTCTATCATGATTCTTTCTTGGCATGTAAATCCGGTCTTCGCGTATGACGTTTAAGATTTCAACATTCTCTTAGTGGCGACTCAATTTTTTGTTTCAGACTAAAGTCGTTGGACAATACTATTATCACTAATCAAACTTGGTCGCTGACTTTGAGCTTCCCAAAATTCAAAGCTGGATGGATAAAGTAAGCTATTTTCTCAGTATCTCTATTTGATCTGATCCAAAAATTGTGGTATTCTTAAACAACTAAAATTTAGTAGTAGTAGTTAATAGTTAGTAGCATTATTTAGCAAAGCTGAAGTGGCAATAGGTGGCAAATAGGAGGTAATTTCTTTTTTTTTTAATTTCTTACATATGACAAATAGGACTTAATTTAAAATATGGCCATCTATAGCCGAACTAGTCGAAACTGTATTCCGGCATACAGCGACAGACATGCGTCATGACAGGAGTCATGTGATTTAATTACTATTTGCTATAAGAAAATAACGTAAATATAAGCAAGCAGTATAATATAAGCGCAAGCTCTCTGTGTGTTAATGAGTCTGAAAAGTATGTATGTAATAATATGTATTAGTATGTGTAGGAAGTATGTATGTATGAGAGGGTAATTGGCGGTAAACTTCTAAAGTGTGACGACCGGACTACATAAAAAAAACCACTGCCTTGGTAAACTCCCCACTTACCTAGTGGGAGACAACCTTAAAAAGGTAACTTAGAAATTTTAATGAAATTATTTTCCCTGTGTCAGCGTAAAAAAATAACAAACACATTTCTTAACAACACTTCATTTAACATGAACACACAATACTTTAGAAAATACATGTATAGCCAAGCTTATAACTAAATATTAATGAGCAGCATTTTCTAATGATTTATGAACGAGGTGCGGACACAGAATTGTTAGCAACACGATATTCAACCAAAGGTAATTGATAAGGAGTTGAGAGAAAGCGGCATTTGAAGACTATAATAATAAAAAATTATTAATAGGCCAGGAAGCAGGCACTTCAAAGACATTATAAGCTTAATGGCCGTGCAAACCTGTAAATGAGCCTAAACACGCATAAAGAGCAGTAATATCTATTGATTGATATACTGTGTAGTCGAGAAAATATTGTAAGGAATATGTAAAGAAAGTAGATCTTGAGGAATATAACTACTCATCGTAATAAGTTTTCGAAGATTGACTTATAAAATTATTTATGTTCTTGCCGAATTTAACTTGTCTTGGTAGATTAATTTGAAATTAATTTATCAAATTTTAAAGAAAATGCAGCAGGGTTCCAATTTCCTAAAGTTATTAACATAAGTTAACTAAAAGCTGGTGTTGCTGTGGTTTTTTGTTTTTAAAAGTATTTAAAAATGTGATGAAATTATTCAATGAATAAATGATTGATAATAGATAATATAATGAGTACTTAAGTTTTGAATAGTCGATTTCAAATTATTATTAATAAACAACGGTATAAATTATTATGTAGTTTCGGGTAAAACATACTGATAATGGACAGAAAGACGTACAGAAATCATTTATGCCTAAACAGGAAAAATGTATTGTGTATTCATTCTTAGTTAACTAAACGTTTCGAAGTTCTACCTCTTCAGAATAACTACCTATGTGAATCTGCACAAGTAAAGACACCAAGGGGATTACCTATATAAAAAAGCTCAGCCATATAAACGCTAAAGTACCTCAATAAAACCTCCAAGCGAAGTTAAAGAGCAAATAAAAATTTATTACAAATATCAACTCCAAAATGGAATCCGAGTCGGCTCCGGAAAATCTAATAACCGAAACGGAATGGCTGCAATTATTCCTCCTAAGGACGTTATTGCGAGCAAACCCAGAGAAAATGTTAACTACGCCGACATCACGAGACTGGCTAATATTAAAATCGATTTTGGCTACAAAAGTTTGATTGGCCTTTGAGATATAATATTGTACGCGAAACTGAAGGTTTGACGTAACTCCAAAGGTCCGGTAGACACGAAATTCAAATCTAGGTTGGGGATGTTTTCTATTTGGCGTACGTTTAAATACTCATGGATTAAAAGTAATGGACGAAGAAACATATTAACGTGATTGGGCTCTAGCCTTTAAAAGATAAATTGCAAGCCATAGGTCGATTCGTATTAATAATGCCTACTAATAGCAAACATACACTAGCTATTTTAAATATGATTGCAAAAGATACGAGCTACTTAAAAATGTTTTTTAGATTGATTGGGCGAAAAGAAATATTTTTCGCTCCCCAAATGTTGTTGAAACTCTACAAAAGATTAAAACCTTACTATAATGTGCACCATTGGATAGAAAAACACTCGAAAATCCAACAAAGCTGTCAAAACAGAAGTAAAAACTAACATTTCCAAGCTCCGAAATTCGCGCCCTCGACACATGTGCGTAATGATACGACATGTCAGCTCTCAGACGAACAAAATGAGCGCACTTCAAACGCCTCTACACCCTGTGGAAACCAACATTTAAGGGTTACAATAATTTTACATCTCTACGGATATTCCTAAACTAAGAATTAGTAAATTCAGATCTTGCAATGAACACACCTGAAATTTTATGCTACTTTACGGTAAGATAACAAGATCGGTACTAATCGAATAATCATATAACGAGAATTTTAAACATACATTTACTACTTTTGAGCCCTATGTAGGTATTAAAAGACTCTTAAGACAATATGTGTTTCAAAGACAATACTTTTTTTAAAGTCATTATCTCATTATCATCATAGCATAGCTAGACTTTAATAATTTACGTTTTGATCTTAAATTTTGTATATGTCTTATTTTACAGATAAAGAATTTAAAATATGATTCCATTATTTCAATAAAATTAACGTTCAACGTGAATTGGAATATTTAATAGACCCTGTTTAGTTGGGATTATGTAAGGGAGTACAAAAGCACATCAGTCATACATATTCACAAATATTAGCGAACAAATTAAGGTAAGGAACTAAAAGAGTTAGAAGTTATATGAAATTCCTGAAAATTCTGAACAGATGGAACCTTTATCGCACCCTCAATGCATTTAGTTGCAGGTGCCTACTATTTTTCTTCACCGACAAATTCGAATGGAGTGGCACCATCTTACGTCTTTATATTACTGCGGGGCAGAACGCCGTTCGTGTGGAACGTTTTAATGCACATAGTTTTCGGTCCCTTTGATATAAAAGCGTCATTTTCTTGAATGTCTCAATTTTTCTACGTAGACAGGGAATGGTTTAGCAATTTTTTTAATGAGAACGTGTGGTAAAATCTTGTCGTTGCATGATACGATTATTATTATCTTATATTATTCTGATATTATTATTTGATATACTCTGAGAGTAAATAGAATAATATACGGTTATACATTAATTTCATAAAGATAAATATTAGACAAAAACAATACAACAACTAGAAATACAAATTACAAAAAAACAAACAAATAAAATATAATAAAATAAATATAAAAAAACAATAACAAATTTCATAAAGACAATTTATTACTATTTTCTTTTAGCTACTTACGTATCACGTTTAGCAGATTGTATTCATTTCATCCGTACGCGCTTGTACAAACCAAAGAAAACATTGTTTTTCTGGTGTGCCTCATTTTTGGATTGAAATTTATTTTATGCATCCAATAGATCTGGATTTTAGATATATTTAGTACTACTATGTTTTTTTGTAAAATATATCTTTGTTTCGCATCACAACCAATCCGCTTCGCAGTATTGAAAAAATAAGTTACAATTAAAGCTTTTATACAGGCCAAACATATAAGGTAACAAATATGATGGTAATTTGAAATTGAAGTTGTTGATCGAAATCGCGGGTACAGCTTTTTTATGTATTACCAAATAGTTATAACAATTATAAGATCATCTTGCTTATATAAAACGTAACGATATTTTTTTCTTTTAATTACTTTGTCTATAATATTAATGTAATAATAAAGTAGTAAAGTAAAGTAGCGGCCTGTTACAATCTCACTGCTGGGAATAGGTCTCCTCTCTCCGTTTCTGGAGAGAAGGGTTGGAGCTAAAGCCTTACCACGCTGCTCCAATGCGTATTGGTAGGTTACACATATCTCCAGAATTCTCTAGAGATACGCAGGTTTCCTCACGATGTTTTCCTTATAAATTGCAATATCAATTAGACACATTAGTTTTAATAGAAAAACTCATTGGTGCCTACCAGGGTTTTAACTCGTGTTCACCTTGAAAGAGTCGCACGGTCTCACCGCTGGGCTATCACAGCTCTAATGTAATAATAATATTATTAAACAATAAAGTTTGTTTTTCGAGTCAATTTCTACGTATTGCATGCGACAAGCAAAATGTCCGAGGTTTAATCAAATGTAAAATTAGTGTAAATCTCACAAGTTGTAGAACTCAGACATTCATTAACATAATTAATACCTCTGTAGACGGTACAACATCGTCTCGAGTGTTCAACCACTATCCGCCTCGGGTTGTATTTCAGTCTTATTCATAAAATATGCTAATTTACATTTTGGTGAAAACCGCTTAACCCTGGAATATCTTCTTCAAAGTGAATTAAAAATGTAAAATGAAGAGCTAAAATGTACACTGAGCTTTAATAATTAATTCTAAAAATAAAAGATCTAGGTTCGAATTCGTCTTTCATATGTAACTATTGTTTTTACGTATTTCTGGGTTTTGTAATAGTGATTACTCTATAATATATGCCAAAACACGCGTTTATTTAAACAATATATCATTATATAAACCCTTTTTTACCATGGAATTCAGCAAAGTGACGCCTACTTTTGTAAATAATTTAAAGACAGCGAGCTTTACCGTACAGCAGGCCTACCATGAACTGCGGTAGTGTTACAGTAATCTGAAAAAAACCAACGAGCAATGCTATAAACAATTTGTACTACAATAACACACGTAAACCACGGGGAGTCACCTACTCGTAAAAGTTTTCTTTAAAAACTTACGACTTACCATGTGTTTTACAATAATGGAAAATATTGTGATGAAGTTTTCTTTTCTATAGTATTCTTAGGATATGTTCTGCTGATTCGTATTAACGTGATCGAAGCTTTATTTAGACACATTCCCAGCAGTGGCATAGTAAAAGTTCGTTAAATTTATATTCGATACTAATGTTATAACCGCGAAAGTCTGTTTTTAGGCTTTCAAAGCTAATTTAGATGAAACATTAAAAAAGAAAAAATAACTTTAAAAATAAAAGCCCAATTAAAGCTTATTCACCAGAGTTGACACATAGGATAAAAAATCATTATTTTTATTCTAAGAGTTTCTCTAGAGATATGCAGGTGTTTGCACGACATTTTCCTTCACCGAAAAGCGTGTGACAAATTGGAGATATCAAAAAAGAAACATAAGTTTCAACAGAAAAACTCATTGGTTGCCTGCCTGGGGTTTGTACTCGTGACCCCCTAAAGAGTCGCACAGTTTCACCGCTGGGCTATCACAGCTTAAGCTTAATAAGTGAAAATAAGTAGCGAAGGCTAATTACGCAATTGTCACTTACGGAGCCATACAAAGATGTACTTGTATACGTTTCGAGTCAAACAGAAGCGGCGCACTTCCCTCCCTTGTGGTTGTGAAGAGCGTCTCTCGTCATTACGTTTTGTCATAAAAATGTTACGAGGGAAACATTGCAGATAGGCATTGTTCTTCAAACTGTTGACATACACTGCACGTTATTTAGACATGTATTTAGAAATTGAGGTGCAATTTATGTACGAGTAAACATTTCTTATACATACTCTATTTAATTTAACCTCTAGGGAATTTTTGCATAATCTAGATGATGATGATGATGATGATGTCGTTCTTGAGGTGTTCGTGAACGGCGAACCTTGCTAGCTCCGAAGATTTGCGCGACTATGACTGGCAAAACCAAATTTATTTTTAAACGTCCAGGGTGAACAACCTGACATTGCACTCAATTTTCTGCGCCATGCCTTACCTTATCCTTTACATATACCTTAGCCTTTCTATAATTCTTATGTAAAATACATAAACTTTTAATATTCAAAAACTGAATTGTTCACTTAAGAAACTTAGGAATTAGAAGCCTGAACGACAGGTTATAGGAAGAAATCATTAAACAAGGAAAAAATAAATATATGGGACACTTACACACACGGCTGTTCGTCCCCAAGGTAACTTAATACTTGTGTTAGGAGTGATATAATTTTAAATACATACTTAAATACAAATATAGACCCAGGTTCGAAGAGCCAACAAATTGTTTTGCATTTCTAAAAACAATTGGTTAGCTCTCGGCGGGAATCGAACCCGAACTTGCGGAGCTGAAGGTAGGGTCACTACCCACTGCACCAACGGGGCAGTCAATTACACACCTTTCAGTCATTACCCACCTTTCGTTAAATTTGGCACCGAAATCTAGCATTTCATTTAAATGGCCCAAAGTGAAAGGGTTAAACTTGTGTCAAGTCCTTTTTTTTTGAATTGCCCAAATAATTAAATTGCCATCCTATGAGGCGTGGGCCACTTTGCGAAACACTGATCTAAGAGGTATGAAAAAGGAATGATAAATATAAAAGGAATATAATGACCAAAACTTATGTAAATATAATAGAAGAAATCCCACGACTTCGCCTCGACAAACATATACGTACAAAATTATATACGTCCGGACATAGAAACGACTCGCGAAAGAGAACAAACAAACAGACCTAAGTATTAATAATATTACTAGTATATTACTACTGCGACTTCGATTCTGAAAGGTCGATCTCCTATTAATTTATATCTCTTATTCCGACTAAAGCTTCTACTAGTTTATAGTCACTAAATTTCAATTCTATTTTATTTTAATCCTGTTTAAATTTGACTTCTTAGAAACACTGAATACAAATAATTGATCTTCACTTAAAAAAATACTATTATAACATTACTCTTTTATTACGGACATTTGCAAAGTAAAGCGTAATTCCATAAATTACCGCTCTTAACAGTTTCTACAATTCTGCGCCGACTCCGCTTCCGGCTTCGATTCCGATAAATTTTGTTTTTTTTTTGTTTTTGTTGTTTGTCCGATTTAAATATTGATTATAAACTCAATTAATTAATTCTAATACATAAACGTGAAATGAAGTCATAATATCAAATCTTCTAGTACACGAGATGGTTTGCGAAGATCACTGAACCTTTATCATAACGCTTGGTGTTCCACAAACATGATTGTTTGAGTTGTTCGTCTTATCGGATTTCTGACGAGTGTCAGACATTTAACGTACGGCTACAGATTATAATGACAGTTTAACGGTAATATAGAATACTCGTCCGCGACGACGTTCAACGTCGAATTTGGTGTTAAAATGCCCTTAATTACAGAGTATATGGCATATAATGCTGTGGGGTAAAGCGGCAAATATTAAAAGGATTTTTGTTGCCCAAAAGAAAGCCATACGTGCTATCTATAATATGAGACAATGTCAGTCTCGCGAAAAGTTCAAGAAAATAGGCATACTTACAGTAGCGTCACAATATATATATAGTAATCTTATTTTCGTACGAATATCATATTCATATGTATCAAAACAAATTCGATGTGTATCATAGATATACCAGAGGTCACAAAAAGCTTGTATCCCTGCGTTGCGACTCAGCAGAGTTAGCAACTCATTCGTTGGTCTCAGTACTTGCTTTTACAATAAAATTTCGCTATCTGTATTAGAATTATCTACAGAAAATCTAATTATTGATCCTTGACGATTCAAAAGTTCTTGTAAAAAGCCTACTTGAATAAAGATTATTTTGATTTGATTTGATTTGATTATTGTTTTTTCCTGTTATTAACGGAAAATAAACCAATAAAGGTCGCAGGGAGCCACTGGATCCAGGCGGCGCAAGACCGTGTGGTGTGGCGATCCCATGGAGAGGCCTATGTCCAGCAGTAGACGTCCATCGGCTGACGAAGAAGAAGAAGAACGGAAAATCCGATTTTTTTATCGTTTATATTAGCCCGTGTAACATAACGTACTAGTAACGCGGTTTACCTATTTTCCTCACTGGAAAAATAGATGGCGCCACTAGGATTTTGTTTCGCGCTATAGTAGTGCTTTTGTAATTACGTAAGAAGTCCCCATACAAATTGTTCGTTAGATCGACATCTCCTACTAATTCCTCGGATTCAAAGGCATCCTACTGGAATACTAATCCTAAGTGACATTGTAACCGGCACATCCATAATTTAGTACGCGTAGACATCGCTATAAGTAGTTGGTAACAGCCCTTGAAAAAATCAATTAAATATCATATCATTCCGTTTGTCTTTTAGGACAAGGAAAAACTATCGCGCATTCTCTTTAAAAACATTATTATAGATTAGTACATCATTTCTATAATGATAATATTGAAGAAATGAAAATAACTTTTTGTACGTATTTAGAAGGAAAAAGCAAATGGAAATCCCAAGATAATAAATAAATAAATAAATATATGGGACATTTACACACACGGTCGTCCGTCCCCAAAGTAAGTAACTTAATACTTGTGTTATGGGTGACGGACAACTGGTAGATATACTACATATATAAGTTTAAATACAAATACACACCCAGGCTCGAAGAACCAACAATTTGTTTATAAAAAAAGGTTGGCCCTCGGCGGGAATCGAACCCGCGACCCGCGGAGCTGAAGGCAGCGTCACTACCCACTGCTCCAACGGGCCAGTAAATAATACTTTGATCCTCTTAAACATTCTAGAAGTCTACACTGTCGACGTCGCAATGACTAATCGAAGTCATACCATCTACCCTCCACTACGCGTCGCCCTAAGCCGTGGTCCGGCCTCACAGGTGGCACCCTTAGGACGACGTTTGCCTTACTTTAGTACTACTCTCCCGCTGTCTCGTCCCGCCCGGTGACGCTGTAAAAGCCGTTAGGGCTAACACCATACAGTCAGTTCGAAAAAAACATTCCAGAAAAGTATAACACAATTATTTCTCCAAAATCTATGTGATTTTGCGTTGAAGCCAAATCAAATATATTTGTTAAACACCGCTACCAAATTAGCCATATGTAGCCATATGTAGTTAAGCAAAGTCACACAATAAATTATAATAAAATAGATAAATCATTGTAATAATACATAATACTAAAATTCTCCAACATGCGACTGTGCCTAAAGTGTATCGCTTGAATAGGCAGCATCGACGCAATGTTCATGCGTTTGACAGGTGACAGCTGTCAGATTCCCCGCGCATTGTACACATGATTAAGTATACCTTTTTTTACATCATTTTTCATCATTACAAATTTTACTGACAATTTATTTGTAAAGCGATAAATGTACAAAATAAATACGTCAAGAGATCGCTAGCTAAACGATATATTTGTTAACTTTAAAAGGCATCGTTTTAATTAAACGTCGCCTGTTTGAAATATCGCACGCTTATGGACCTAACTCGGAAAACCTTTTTTGAATCCATACTAAATGTTGATAATATTGTGAATGCGAAAGTTTTTCTTAGATTGACACCTTGTTTAATATAAAGGAAGAAAAATCGATATGATTGGGATTTTCGGTAGTTGAAGCCACAGGGACTCTTTATTATTATTTACTAGAAATACGTGCGGCTTCGCCCGCATAAAACTCAGTGTTTAGCAAGTTATATTAGCTCGAGTCTCGGCTGGAGACTGGCTCTCTACACCGCTTTTTATACCTATTACCCCCCTCTAAACTACAATCGACACCGGTTTGTTACTACCCCCACTAAAAATTGTTGTAAAACGACCTCTTCAACTCAATTTACATAAAACCGTTATGTACCCAGAGGAGGCGTCTCTGGGATCAGAGTTGCTGTCTCTGGAATCAGAGTTGCTGCTGGTGGGGATGGGGTCAAATAAGGTACCCTGCCCCTGCCGTCAGTAGCGTGGTGGAGCATACAGGTCGTTTTAGTCGGTGCGAGTCCGACATAACCACCGCCCGTCCCCGTCGGGTGGTGGTACCCATAAGGGGTTTATTCCTGTTCAAAAAAAAAAGAGAAGTGAAATACGGGTAATATAGAAAGAAAGTAAAAGAAGAATAACGAAAAAAACTTCGATGAATAGCTGCACTCGAGAAGAACAAATGAAAATAGTAAAAATAAATAACTCTTAGTAACGAAGTCGAAGGAGAGTGATTTATAGAAGCAGGCGTTACTTTGCGGAACTCCATATTACAAGCAATATAACAGAACTAACTACTTTGCTATAATCCGCACGGGTTAAGTGAATGCATGCAAAGCCAATGTGTATGAAGCAGGCAAAATCCACGCACCTTATACATGCAGGACAAGCCACCACATGCACCCCAAGGCGCAATTCACCAGCAACAACGCACACAAAAGCAGCACACACACCCACCACCACAATCTCGACGATCGTTTCGCCCCGAAACCGAAGCATCATCACGAGGATAGGCTCCACGACAAAAATCGTAATGCATTACTCGTCGAAGGAGAGTGTTTACGGGTAGGTTATCGTGTATGAGAGAACAAAAATTTTTTTGGAAAATGGAATCTCGAATGCTTGAAATAGCTTCAACGAAGTTTTGAAAAATTAATTTTCAATTTTACTTCGATGCGAATATGCCACAGTGCAAACAAAACCATCCGCTCCGTAATATAGTAGATCAAAAGAGTAAAAGGGGTGCCGGAGGGTTTGGAACAGTCATAAAGGAACTCATATATCAGCTAAGTAGACATATATATCAAAACTATTTTTGTCGTAAACTCAACTTAGCAGTTCACCGGAATTTGGTAAGAACAAATTATTTTATTCAGAAAAGAGATATCTTTATTTTTTTTCAGAATATTTTTTTTTATTAAAAAACCAGCTTAACGGCTTGCCTTAAAAAAGAAAAGATTATTATCTAATTGCAACAGAATGCGACGTTAGGCCTTAATTAAACGCAACGGAATAGTTTGAAGCCACTGGATTCAAGAAGTAAAAAACTAGATTTCGGAGATTTTTTTAAACTGCGAAGTCTAACAGTAGGGATCTATTGGTTAAAAAGAAATCAGATAAAAAAAGTTTAGGTCACACACTGAATTCTCGCCCACCATTCTACGTATATCAGAACAATCTTCTATAATTTTTGCTATAATTTGCAAAATTTATTATTGTCAAACATTAATAACTGTGATTGATTGTGATTTTTACACTAATGATAATTTGAAAACTAGAAATACAACAAAAATTTCCAATCCACCTCAAATTGTAAATGGGAATTTTAAATTTTTAACGTTGGAACTAAAATAGTGTCTTTCTTCTTATTGTACGAGAAGATAAATTATAAATTAAGTAGTACTCAGTACTTAAAGCATATTAGGTACAGTAAAATTTTTAAAACCTAGAAATTATCAAAAAAGCGCCCGCCCGAAAGTCCCATTGTTCAAGTTAGATCAAATAACACACTTTTAATATTCCAAAAGTAACAATCCAGAATAAAGTGAAAAGAAAAAATATATTATGCTAAATGTACAGTGGACTATCAGTTTCTTCATACCCGATATATGCAGGATTCTTAGAAACACAAGCACAAACCTCCACCATCGCCACCACAATACACGCACAGCACACGTTCACTATCACAAATTCAACAATCGTATTGCCCCGCAACTATCGTCAAGCATCATCAGGAGATAGACTCCACGACAAAATCGCAAATTCCATTAAAATCGCTAATCCATTTAGGGGTTACACCATAAACGAACATCGAACATGAAATTTGCATTGCATTCTCGAATCTTCTTTATCTCATCTTGCCCTTTTCTATTCTATTCAGCAAGATCGAATGAATACCACTTACCCTAGAAAACTAGTACCCATAATTTATAGTACCATGACGCTCATATAAATGGCAGAGTAATTTTTCACTTCGGCATTGCATCGGATTAGACCATATCTCGCGTCCCTTTTTGACAAGTGAAATTAAAGTGAGAAACGAAATGGGAGATCAAGCTTCTAAGTTAGGAACCGGATCCTTATTTACATTTTCTAAACGTTTCTATGGCCTTGTTGGTCGTAATTCATGTTGGATTGTGTGAAATGGCGCGAGACACTATTCCTATCTGGACAGTTATCACAGGCTAGTTTTAATAGACTTTCAAACTCCTACATATTTGCTGAATATTATGCCAGTTAATTAAACAATGAGAAGAAAATGACTTGGCAGTAAACCCGAGCCAAATGAATCTATTACGCCGACCTCAATACTGTACCTAGCTGATGTATATTTAATGAACAATTTGGAAACTTACAGTACTGAAATTATGATATGAGTAGTGATATAAGTTTGCAAATCTAACACTTATTCATCTTCTTATTCCTATGGACCTTCATTACTAGGTTTCTTCAACGCCTTACGATCTTTCGCTTTTCAGATCCAACCTTTTTGATTTTTGTGTACCCTGTTAATGATAGATCATTAACAGGGTTATAAACGCAATGTTACTAGAGTAACATTGCGTTTATAACTCGGGATTATCACTCGAAGACTGTAGGACCCTAACGCCCAACGCACCTCGATTCTTCGTACTACGAGTATGTAATCGGTCGAACGTCCACTTTGTCCAACTATTTCGTTGATATTACAAAAATAATCAACGATAGTCTAACAGATTATATTAGTTATACCAAAATAATATGGTTACTTTTGTGTTGCGACAATATGTTTAATAAATAGTCGTTTAATAAGTAAGGAACATTTCTACTGTATCAAATAAAGTATTACATTACTGCAGCAGTTAATACCTTGTTGGTAAATATAAAATAACCATACTCTCCAATAAGCAGCAACATATTTAATAATATCGTATTATCCACCATCCTGTTCTAGGGCGGCGTTTAGCTGACTAGTTATTATTGGTAATACTCTGTTTGAGCCATTTGAGCTCTCTCCTTATAAGGTATATTAACCATGTGATATCCATACCAATATTTTAACACAAAAGTCTGTCTGTCTATTTAACGATTTCGCGACACAATTAGGCACAATTAAAGCTTAAACACTGGAGAAACATATAGTCAAAAAATCCCGTTTTTCTTTCGGAAACAGGACAAAAACATTATGTATTATTGAGAGTACGTAAAGGCGTTGGTAGGCAGTAACAAAGTCACGAGTACCACTAGTATTAAAAAATAGTCCAAATATTAAAAAAAAAAAGTTGTCTATGGTTGTAATTTTATTAAATAAAGGCAATGGAACGAAAAGGTGACACGGTTAAATGAAATAAAAATAAATTGTGTGCTCGGAAGAGCTTTTAGATTTTTTTTCCCCACTTCTGATAAGGCAGTGTAACGATAATAAAATAATCAGGGTTGCCAAAGAGGGTCTGAGAGAATTCAACCTATTTGAAAATCAATTCACATGCGTACGTTGATTAGACTATATGTGAGGTTGGGTTGGACTTTTATATATATAGATATAACGCGTATATAAATTCATATATTGCTATTTTGCGCTGCTGTATAAGAATCCCGCTTAATCATATTAATGAATGAAATCTGTATTTTAATACTCATCATTCTCCTGCCCTTATCCCACTCTAAATAAGGACGGCACAAAATGTTTCAAACATGATTTTAAATGATTTGGCACGGTATTTTACGACTGACCGCCTGCTTGACGTCAACTTTCTTTAGTCGCCTTTTACGACACCTTGGTAAGAAATGAGGGTGATCTATTCTACTCAGTCAGATACCACACGGCGGGCAGTATATGAATACTTTAATATTTATAATAAAAATATCAAAATCTGTTATAACTGATACAACTATTGCTGTAAAGAAAGTAACCTACTAGGAAACAAAAGCAATAATAAAAATATTTTGACATAATTCGTGATAAAGTAAGTAGAAACTATATATAATGCTAAATGTAAGCTTTTGCTATTTTATCGTGTATGATGCTCCTGATGATGCTTCGGTTGCGGGGCGAAACGATTGTTGGGCATGTGATGGTGAACGTATGTAAAACTTGTGTATTCTGGTGGCAGTGGTGGAGGTTTCTGCATACTAATCTATACTAATATTATAAAGAGGAAAGCTTTGTATGTTTGTGTGTATGTTTGTAATGTTTTCAAGCAAATACTATTGGACCGATTTCAAAAATTCTTTCACCATTGGAAAACTGCAACATAGGCTATATTACATTTTCAAAAAAATAGGGATCCCAATAAAATTGTGATAAGGTGTTAAAAATTTTAGGCATAAAAATCTTTCATCGCGTGCGCTTTGGAAACTATTGATGATAGAACAAAAATGTCCTACATTATTATAAAACGTATTAATATCTACAAAAAAGTCTGCGATACCACATGTCTAAATATTATAGTTTTGCCAATATAACTACTTTTCTATATTGTAAAAGTTTATAAAAGTGGCGACAATAATCAAACCATAATATTTAAATTTCTGTATTAATTCTTATCCCACTAAATGATATTTTATTAAAAACTGTTTCAATACCTGTAAAATACTTTTAAATTATTAAAATCGGACATTCCGATGAAAAGATGTAACGAATTTAAAAATGTCAGTACAAAGAAAATAATGCCATAACAATTGTAGCGTATTATAGTATTTGTGTACCTATGAATACATTCCGTTAAAAAATTCCTTTGCCTTAACTATTGATAAGTCCCAGGACCAAACTTTCAATTTACAAGAATAAATCTATAGTCTGACTTAGTAAACTTTCCAATACCACGAGATCGGTATGTACGCGGGTGAAACCGCGGGGCATTGCTAGTCGGGTATAAAAACGGATAGTAGGAACAGCTTTCCGAACCAGCAGTAAATGTTGACGATTCAAAAGCACTTGTTTACAAGTTTACTTAAAGAATATTTTGAATTTGAATTTGAATTTAATAGTCCACTATCACATTTAGTAGTTATATATATATTCTATTTACGTTATCGCGGATTATAGAAAAATAATTATATTATGACTTTTGTATTATAGATCTCCGCAAAGTAACGCCTAAGTCTATAAATTATTTACTAGGAAATGATAAATGTAGAAAAAAAAACACAGAATGTTTAAAAATCATTAAACGTCCTGTATTAGTGAACTTACAGTACATCGGAGGACAGGTTGAAATAATTTGAAATCATTTGTAATTCACGACATAGGTACTTGATGGTTTAATATGAAAACATTTTCTCGACGACAAAATACAGAGTTGACGGCTCATTCTTCTTTATATCTCCACGATCAGACGTGGAGTACGTTATGGGCACGACCGTCGGCATAAATAATAATGAAAGTGATCTGTGAACGCCTATTCTGATAGAAAACGTTTCTATTTGATCCCAGCTCGTAAACATAGTAAAGAACCTTCTCTTAGTTAGTCGCTGGGTCGCGACCCTGACAAAAGCGCCAAAGATCGGTGTCAATTTTCTTCATCTTTTATAGAAAAGAATAATGCCGCTCTATTAGTATAGAATTACTACGTGATGTTACATAAGATTGTTAACATTTGCCTTTGTAGTCGTAAAGAATTCAATATTATAATGCACATATTAGGTTGACCATCTCATTTTTAACATTTCTCGTATATGCGAAGGACTCTTTTTCTAATTAAAAAAAACCCTACGATGTTTTATACCATGTAAAATACAGCAAACTTTCATGATTACTGTTTTTGTTCGGATGCTGTTAATAATTAGCTTTAGTATTTTTACTAAATTAATGATAAACATTTAAAAAAACTATCGTGAGTGGTATTCGTAATTAATATTTAGAGACCGGCTATACTCACGTCTTATTTTATCGGATGAGCCCGACTAGTTTCAAGCCCATAGTTGTTCGCAGCTACCCTGTAGGAACTGACGAGTTCCTTACGTTGCTTCATGGTGAATCATTTCGCCATTTTGATAAAACGAAACACGAACACATGAAAAGATCTGCTCATAATAGTTTCAATTTTAATGGAAAGGTACTATGTAAATTTTAAATCATATTTATCCACTTTATATTGAAAATACAACATGTTTTTGCTGATCTTTACGGAGTACGGTAGATATTCAAGGACATAAACTACATATGTTCATACATATTCTATGGCAGGAGTACGCGGTAGCGAATGTAAAAAGTTATTACCCGGACTGTCCGATATAATGATGTACCGCATAATGCTTGCCTTATTATCTCGGACGATTGTATGAAGCATGAAAGAGATGGTCACTTCCATAAACGGCAGTACCCTTCCGCATTCGTTCAATCTTCGATTAGAAGCTGCGTACATTCTAGACGTCGTATTTGATTTTGTCAATCTATTGATTGGATTTCTGATGGTTTTCCATATATTATATTCAAAAAACCTTTTAAAATACTATGTGTGTTTTGGAGCCTAAATGAGCACGTGAAGTTTCGTATACTTAGTTCTAGAGAAATATAATATTAGCTTACTTTTTTTTTAAATCGATTTATAATGTTTAAATAATCAATTTTTTTTATTTTTTATTTAAAACTTACTTATTGGCCAGAGATATAATAGGTAATTCTAAAAGCTTGTTTAAATAAGCTCAATCATGATACGACAAACACTTGTAGTGTGAATCTGCCGTATCTACTAAGCTAATCTTCACTTTTTGACGAGATACGCCAAAGAGTAAATGATAATATTTTCAACATCATTATAAGTAACAAGGTATGATCGTCCAACGATGAGATCACGTGACTGTCTCGATAGGGTTATGGTTCAAACCCTGCATAAACACCAATGAGTTTATGTTGAAACTTATGTGTCTAATTAAAAATTGCAATTTATCACACTCTTATCGGTGAAGGAAAACATCATGAGGAAACCTACATATCTCTAGAGAATTCTAAGGATATGTGCAACCTAGCATACCGCATTGGAGCAGCGTGGTGCGTCTTAGCTCGAGCCCTTCAATCCAAAAAGGGGAGAGGCCCGATGCCCAGGAGTAGGATAATTACTTTTTATTATTATTTAAGTCTCTTAAGATAAGGTGTTTTCATAAAAATACTGGCATTAATTTTAGATTTGATATTTATACCAACATTATACATATATACAAAAGTTTTTTGTCTGTTATACGTTTATCACTACTGATGAAGGTAAAATCTATATAAAACGCATATATAGCATGCGTTAATTTAACCCTAACAGCACTGAAATTTATTACTTTAAGACCTTGACTACAGTGTGTAGAGTTACTAATAAAATTCTCTTGCCTGTGTGACTGCAAAATGTGAACGCGCCGCTTTTGGTAGAACCGCAAAAGGAATGGTTTCTGAACAGGGGCTTTGATGCTTTTTATTGCCTTTCAAGTTAAGCTTTTTTGTACGTCACACAGAACAGGTCGAAGGTGATAATTTTATTTCTTTAACTGCAAATTACATATGACTGTCACATTTTAATAAAACAACCGAAAAACTCTAATTAGTCTATTACTTACGAAAGTATAAATTTAAAATACAAGAAACAATTGACAATTTATATTATCACTATAACAGCGAAACTCTGTGTGTCTGTTTGTTTTTTACGCTTTCACGACTAATCCGCTGAACCACGTTTGATAAAATTAGTCACCATTACAGCTTGTGCATCCGGGTAACATAAAGGATAAAAAATCCCGTTTTTCTTGCGGGACCAGCTAAAAAAAGCATTATTTCATCATTGAGGGCACATAAACGTTTAAAATGTCGCTGATGAAGCCGCTAGTGCCACTATTTAAAGATAAAGTCACCAAAGTAATTGTACCGCCGAAAAAAAAGTATGTTGTGCTAAATGTACAGCAAATATTTCTTTCGGTACGTTTTAGATATCGCTAGAATATGGAAAATTTTAGTTAAATCACCATGGTGAGCACCACGGAGTTTGTAATTGAAAATTGTTTACATCTACTAATTAATAAGTATCGATAATAATAATTCTGAAGTTTTATCAAATACAAGTAGTACATTGTAGTTGTAAACGTTATGTGAAATGACTTAGCTAACAAATTTATTAACAACATTGTAAATTATGTTTACATCCAAGTTCTTGGAGAGAACATAAATATCTTCTAACCGGATACATGAAGCCGTCTGCTTCTCGTTTACATATAATAAAGCGATCAGAAAGATTTCGATTATACATCCATTAACTGCATTGTTGTTGGAAAGATAAAATTTTTCAAAGAACACTTTAATAGATGGATAGAAGAATAAGTTTCCAGTGAACTTAAACCTCAACTTTGTTGTGCAACGATTTCAGAGCCAGTAATTTTGCGTAAGCAAGTACGATAAACATCGGAAGCTAATTATATTGTTAGTTCGCAAATAGGCAATCAGAGAAATTGTATTGAAGCACTTCTGGAATTGAACGGAATGGATATTTTATTAATTGTCGTGTATTTACAGTGCTTGAAAACTATGGTACAAAACATGTGAAATTACAACTAGTTTATACCAATCTATTTGCAATATTGATGAAATTTGACAAAATCGAAGCTAATATCACATAAAAATAAGGATAAATAAATGCAGAATTTTTCGAAGGAAAAATTCATAGAGTGATATTGAAGGTATTTTCTAATTTACGTTGATTTAAACAAAAGCGTACAGTCAATATGTTTATGAAAAAAAAAATGAAAAAAATTGACTATGATATACATAGCCCTTCGAATAATTTAACTCCCATCTTTAGTTACTTTCTTGTTAAACCGGGTGGTACTCTAAAATACGTAGGATTTACGGTACAAAAAAATTAAGCATTATTTTTTTTAATAACAAAAATTAACAGAATAAGTAAAATGGTAAAACGTTAGTGGCAACGTTATGTACTATTTTTAATATTCTGTGATGATTTAAAAAATGATCACGATATCAACATTCAATTTCTTAAACCTAATATTTATCGATTTAATAGATAAAATAAAGGTTTATTATGAGGGAAAAATTAAAATTCATGTCGTTAAAATTATGGGATAACAACATTCACATTTTTTATGAGCATAGTTGACGCTATGATTTGAGATAATAGACGCCGTGAAAGAAAAAAAATGCATAAAATTTTATAATGGCATAACTGAACGTTGAGTTAGTCCGGTTATACGGCAGATAGATACATTTTTAATAACTAAATATTTTTATTGAAGCTTTCGCGTTATAAATCAAGTTCATCAAAACAAGATCATCTTCGCTAAAAGATAAATAAACTTTGCTTAACAAACAAGCTATAAGCTATATTTTGTTTTAAGAAATAAATACCACTGATTCGGAAACTTGCACTTACCGAGAAGCACCAGCAAGAAACTTGGCTTAGGTTTTTATATTTTAATAGTTTTTAACATCACTTCTAACACTGCATTAATCAAGGTTATATCGAGTTCACATACACGATTAATTTAAAAGGAACCAGTACAAACTAAAATGGCAAATATAACCTATATGATAAAGGCTATTAAAACAGCATAACCGCTTCTCACAGAACAGGACGTTACATGTCTAGATTTTCTATTAACCTGCTAGCTATCTTACGTTGGATTACATTATTTATATGGTTTTTTTTAATAACCTAATCTACGATAAAGGTGGTCTCGGCGTAATGTTAAGAAAAACAAAACTTATTTGTACGACTTAAGACTCGTAAATTAGATCGCAGGTATACCGAACACACGCGGTTCAATATGTTATCAATACACTTCATTATAGGTATTGTTATCTTAACTTTATATCAATCGATTTTAAATTATATTTCTACATAATATTAATTTGATTTATTATCTTTTTTCAAAAGATATTAAATATATATTATATATAATTCTATATATATATATATATATATATAGAAATATATTGTTTTGATATATATATATATATCAAAACAATTTTATTATTACTTTTGTATTATGGATCTCTGCAAAGTACCGACTAATTCCATAAACCAGATATCATTTCGAGGCAGAGCAAAAAAATAGAGACATCTCAATCATTTCAATAAAAAAAAACGAAGACATTCACAGTTGTTTTCAGTAGTAAAGAATCGAAATGCTCTGATTATGCATGATCCACTTTATACGAAACCCGTTCGCCTTCTTATATTTCACTTACTGATTCTTATTTACCACACAAAGGTTGTTTACCTGAGGACAAAAAAGAATGTTAATTTTAAAACAGTTTTGCAATCTTTTATCTTAAACCTGCTTTTACATGTTTCGCTCATCAAATCTCTTGTGTAATTTGTTCATATTTGATATAAAAAAAATTAAGAATGTGTAAATTACACATTCTTAACGTCAAAAGTTATGCTGACAGTTAGTTTTAGATTCATACAAAATCCAAGTAGCTTCCAAAAGACGCTACACAACATTATGATTAATTAAAAAAATGAAATAAAATAAACTATCACTATCTTGTACAGCGTTTAAACGCTATTTATTAATTTACGTTTTAATTCAAATTCAAATTCAAAATATTCTTTATTAAGTAAACTTGTAAACAAGTGCTTTTGAATCGTCAACTTTACTGCTGGTTCGGAAAGCTGTTCCTACCGAAAAGAACCAGCAAGAAACTCGGCGGTTGCTCTTTTTTAAATATATATCTTAGAACTAGTTACATTTATTTATTACTGTCTTGTACAGGGTAGAAGTGCACCTATATCAACACATCCTTATCGTCTAAGTAATCTTAAACAGTATTTACAGTATAACAATTTTCTAAGTAGTAGTATTAACAGTATTTTCTAAGTAATCTTGAATAGTATAGTAGGCTTTCTGTATCAGCCTCTTTTTAACAGTGTTTTTAAACTGCTGTAATGGCATGGCCAAAATTGATTTCGGAATTTTATTATAGAATCTTATACCCAAACCCACAAACGATTTACGTACTTTTGCTAGGCGCAAAGCAGGATTCGCAAGCTCATGTCGGTTCCTACTTTGTCTATTATATACATCACCTATCGTTTTATAATTCTTTATATTTTTATGTACCAAGAGATGATATCAGTGTACAGTTAATGTTAAAAGGAGGCTGAAACAGGAAGTTTACTATACTGTTTAGGTTAACGTAAATAATAAAATTGCGTAAATTTTGCTACTTTTCGATATTCCATAGGATAGCAATGAAGAAGTATAAATAGTTATAAGAATTTTATTTGGAAAGAGCAATCATCGCGTTTCTCTCTGACTCTTCTCGGTAGGAACAATTTTTCGAACTTTTAATAGTATTGACGATTCAAAAGCTCTTAAATAGAAGTTTATAGTATAGTTAAGTTTATTTTAATTTTGAATTTTAATTTGTGATATTAACTCCGAAAAGGCTGGACCGATTTTAATTAAATTTTCAGACAACTTTTAGGATGACCATAGCGAACTTTAAAACGATCGAAACCAGACTGCGCCACAGATACGCGTGGTCGGATTGCTAGTTATTAAAAAATAATATGACTATGTTCAATACACAGATGGCACTGCCTTACATTTGTTAATTTTTAGACACTATTTATGCACAAAAAAATATTTTTTTTTTTTGATTTACTTTAACTTGAAATTTTATTTTTTGTTAATAAATATGTACAAGTTATATCTATCTTAAATTACTTACACGCTACTACTATACAAGTCATGCCCACGTGGAATGGTATATATGAAATATGTAAATAACAGAATTACCATTTTGAGCAAAAAATATAAAACATCAAAAAGAGAAAAAAAGTCTTTAATTTCATCAAACTCTCTTAAATCATAATTCTTTTTCATCTCAGTGAAAGTGGAAACAACTCATTCTTTTGGGAAAATCCCTAAAGATACTGGCGCTATATTCTCAAACCACTCTAATAGATGACTAAGATTAAATTCCGAAATTAAAATCTTGCCAGACTGAGCAATTATTCGACAACTTCAACAGTATTAATTTTTCTAATTGTAATGACAGCTTTAGAAAAACTTTGAAGCTGTTTATATTCCTGCTAAAACAATAAAAGTTAAATGTTTTGTTGTTACTACCCCGATAATTGGTAAGGACATCAAGCAAGCTTCAATTTTGATCACGCTTTAAGCTTGAAGCTGTAATAGCCTAGCGGTGAGACCGTGCGACTCTTTCGAGGGTAACACGAGTTCAAACCCGGGCAGGCACCAATGAGGTTTTCTATTAAAACTCATGTGTCTAATTGATATTGCAATTTATCACACGCTTTTCGGTGAAGGAAAAAATCGCGAGGAAACCTGCATATCTCTAGAGAATTCTGGAGATATGTGTAGCCTACCAATCCGCATTGGAGCAGCGACGTAGGTCCTAGCTCCAACCCTTCTCTCTAGAAACGGAGAGAGGAGGCCTTAGCCCAGCAGTCGGCATAGTAACAGGCTGTTACTTTACTTTTTTTACTTTAAGCTTTCGCAGAAAACTTGTGGCCAACAACCGCGACCTTTCCCAAACGTGGCATTATCGAAACTATAATAATTGGTTACTTTAGTAACGCATTTGGTTCTTTACTTGATCACACACATGCACTCAAGCATACACACACACTTCTCCATATATGCAACACACTTACATACACACATACACACACTTCTCTGGCGTCCTTATTATAATAAGAATACTGTTAACAAAATTAAAATCCGTTATTGGCTGTATGTAAAAAAAATTGTAATATTTCATATAATATTTTTAAACGTAGGTAATATAAAGACAGACAAGTACCAATTTAATAGACGTAAAACTCATTTAACGGGAAGTTTTAGTTTAATTTTAATAATCTAATAAGCGTTAGAAGTATACCGTTTAAATATATTCCATATCGTGGTATGGAATTATATTATTATGGTTGTCGTTACAGCGGATATATTTTATGAATATTAAATAACTTATTAACTAATCTGATGGCTCAGTGAACTGAATTGGATTTAGGTTTCCAGAATAAAAAGATGGCAACCGATTTGAGCGATCTCATTCCAGATCGGAATAGAATGAGACTAGTAAACGTACGTAAAAGAAAGGACATATCCACAAAACTAAAAAATGAAGCATTTTATTCATTAAAAGCTAAGTCAATCTCTCTACATACTTGTTGGCGCAGTGGGTAGTGACCCAGCCGTCAGCTAAGCGGTTCGCGGGTTCGATTTCCGCCGAGGGCCAACATTTTCTATAAACGACATGTTGGTTCTTCGAACCTGGGTATATATTTGTATTTAAGGCGCTGAACAGAGCTGGCGCAAATTCAGATTTCGGCATATAAGCCACGCCCACAATTTCTGCGACGGCGTAGCGACAAAATTAATTTTTTAACACCCATTGTAGGTGTACACTATTTTATCCAAACTTTTTTTGTACAATTTATTTAAAAACTTATGTCTAATTAATCTTATAAAACTAAGTATGCTGAAACTATAACTAAACACCTAAAAAAAGACATATTATCAACAAGGAATAGTCACAAAAGGCGGCAGCTAGCGACACACGTGCGTATAGCAGCGCGCCTCAGCGATCACTGTCTATATTCGTAGATGTAAAAGAGAAGCGAGACGATGACTCGTTTCAGTTTTGCTATTTTCTAAAAAATATTTAATTTGAATGAAATATCTTAATTAATTCAAAATTTAAATCTTACATTCTCTTTATATTATAATGATTTATTAGTCTTATTAATTTTACCAATTTTTGTTGATAAATATTAGAGATATTTACGGTCAAAGTAAAAATCAGAGGTCTATTTACCAATTTTTTTTATCGAAAAAAAGTATCGTAATCATGTTTTGAAATCTTACATTCTCTCTGAGATATGATGTATATTAACATATATTTTTCTTTTAATCGTCATCCCTATAGCTTTTGTTAAAAACGTGTTTAAAGTCAGCCTATTTGGCTCTGTTCAGCGCCTTAAGTATGTGTTGCGGCATCTGCCGCTGGACTGTATTGGACTGTATTTTATTGTTTAAAAATTAATTATTACGTAGTTTTAATATGATGCGTCACATGACCGCTAGCTAGTGGATTTCGTCGTCGAGTGTCGTCCCGGTCGCGATTTCCCTGCACGCCGCGTCCCTCGATCTTCATATGTGTATGGATGAAATATATGGATTATGCTTGATGTATTGAAATGCTTCAACAGTATGTATTTAAAATAATATATGTAGTATCTACCAGTTGTGCGTCACCCATAACACAAGTATTAAGTTACTTACTTTGGGGTCGGATGATCGTGTGTGTAAGTGTCCCATATATATTTATTTATTTTATTATACGGACACAATAAATGCACAGATTCATTACACCAAAATGACCGACGTTCAACATTTTTAAAAAGATTTTAAAAGATTATTCTAAAGATAATTCTAAAGGATCATTTAGTAGATTATTAGGTTACTAATAGGCTCTTATTTCGATCTCAGACAATAAGCAAAAGATATTTAAAACTTTTATGCACCGCAACAACGTGACTTTAATCCTCTTACTCATTCTAATCGGGCCTAAAACTATAAACGAAATAGGCTTTAAAAAAATTATAATCCAAATATTCTAAATAATCCACTTAATTCCTTCGTTTCCTTCCTTCTTCAAAATCTTTTATTTTTACTCGAATTTACGCAATTTATGTTATATACTACTACGCTATTCATATAAATTGCTCTATGAATAGATACTTTTGGCTATATATTTGATATTGTTCAGGGGAGTTTCCAATACTTATCGGACGTTTACAGCTCAATTGCTTTGAATGGAACAACGGAGCGGGGGTCCATAGCGTTGCACAACGGTGAAAAAACCCATAAGGAAAATATTTTCATACACTGATATTTCGGAAAATATATTTGTACTTCAGAAGCATATGGGCCGAAGTCGTTTTAAGGAGAGCCGAAACTTTTTTTAAATTTTTATATTACCTCTGCAGTGACATACATTATATAAAATTTCTGGTAAACATTTTAATAAACAATATTTTAATGTTGTTGTCGTCACCATGCAGTCATTACGGCATACGGAAGTTTAAGTAAATAGGTATGCTTACATTTGCTGCTTACGTTTTTAAGCAATTTAATTTTTGTATTTAAAAATATAAATAATTATCAAACAATAGGTGATGTATATAATAGACAAAGTAGAAACCGACTTAAAGGTTGCGGTTCTTGCTTTGCGCCTTGCAAAAGTATGTACCTAAGTCGTTTGTGGGTTTGGGTATAAGAATTCTATAATAAAATTCCGATATCAATTTTGGCTATGCCATTACGGCAGCTTAAAAACAATCAAAGGAAACATGATACAGAAAGCGTTACTTAGATGATAAGAATGCGTGGATATAGCTACTCTTCGACCCTGTACAAGATAGTAACGACTAAATGTAACTAGTTATAAGTATTACTTAAAAAGAGCAGCTGCCGAGTTTCTTCTTCTCGATAGGATCAGCTTTCGAGTTGACGATTTCAAAGCACTTGTTTGCAAGTTTACTTGAATAAAGAATATTTTGATTTTCAATTTCAATTTCACCCTAAAATTTGTTAATCAAACCAAACTTCAATGCCACCATATTTGGGATATACCATTACATTGGCGTGAAAAGCTTGAACGACCTATATCCAGCATCGGACGTCCATTGTTGACTGGCATTGACTTACGAAATTATTGATTGTGCTAAGCTAAGCTGAGCTGTGATAGCCCAGTGGTGAGACCGCGCGAATTTTTCGAGGTGGTCACGGGTTCAAACCCCGGGCAGGCACCAATGAGTTTTTCTATTAAAACTTATGTGTCTAATTGATAATTGCAATTTATCACACGCTTTTCGGTGAATGAAAACATCGTGAGGAAACCTGCATATCTCTAGAGCATTCTGGAGTATATGTGTAACCTACCAGTCCGCATTGGAGCAGCGCGATAGGTCTGAGCTCCAATCCTTCTCTCCAGAAACAGAGAGAGAAGGCCTATTCCCAACAGTGGGATTGTAACAGGCCGCTACTTTACTACGTTGGAGACTAAAATGGTATGAAGTCAACTCTGTTTATCTTTTATCTCATGGTACCGCTGTAGGCCTTACTGTTTCATCACTAACGGGTTGAGGTGACAGATGAATATCGCGCATTATAAAAACCGGTAGCTTGCGTTAGCAACACTGAAGATGACGTTTATGTTTTAATAGAACCACTTGGACAAAACTTGTTTGACCACCACATGGTGCATGAGTTGCTAGTGTGTTCCTCTCGGAAAAGTACAGGTGTTCAAACTCGGTGTCAGATCAAATAAAAAGGATAATGCGTGCCGAACTTTCATTTCTAAACTACTTACTTTTAAATATGTCAGAACGGTATATAAGCTTCATTTATGCATATTATAAAACAAAGTCCCCAAAGCTGTCTGTTTGTATGTGATCTATTTACTCAAAGTCTACTCAACGGATCTTTGTACAGTTTTTACTAAAGGATAGTGCAATTCTTGAGGAAGGTTAACGTTATATTACATAACATTAAATTTCTGCCTGGTCAGGATTTACGAAGTAAACACTTTAAAACAAACTTTTGACGCGGGCGACGCCGCAGCACAGCTAGTAAAGTTATAAAATAAAGTACATTATGTAAAAAATAATAATGATTTATTTCTCAAAATAGGCGAAACTTTGCGGAATTCCATATTACAGAAACTATAACAGAACTCGTACTTTGCTATAATCCGCGTGGGTTAAGCGAATGCATGCAATGCTAAATGTATGAAGCAGGCAAAATTCACATAGTGGAATTCTTGACGTGTTAGGACTTGGGCCGTGTGTTGATTTGTCCTGTATGTGTAAGGTACGTGAATTTTGCCTGCTTCATACACTTAGTATTGCAAGCATTCGCTTAATCCACGCGGATTATAACAAAGTGGTTGTGTTATAGATTCTGTAAAATATAATATACCCATATGCTCATTCGCTTATGGTGCGAAAAGACTAAGTAAAAAGTGTCAGTAATTTTTTTTATATATCTGACCAGAATTTGAAGGTCCCTTGGTAAAGATCAAATCAAATCAAATCAAATCAAATATTCTTTATTGTACAACTAAAAAAAGTAATAATACAGTATGTAATAGTACAATAAAACAATTATTAAGATCCTTTATGACAATTAGTTGCACAACTGGCGGCCTTATCGCTAAAGCAGCGATCTCTTCCAGGCAACCTTCTTCTAATGGAATCATAAAATCTATATAGGCAGTGTGTACTTTACCATTACTATATATAATATATATGCATATATAAAAAAGATCCGAAGCTCTCTCTGATCGGCCATTACGGCTTTTCAAGTTGCTAAATACGAATGTATCATTGTGATAAGATTTAGCGTGCAGGCAATAATCTTGACTAAAAATATTTAAAAAAGACAAACCATTCGCCACGCGATCGGTAAACTTTACCGAACTATTCTCCCGAGGGAACTGTGAGGCGGTCATAATTTCAAAAACTATTCACTTTTGCTTTATTGCTTCTTTTAACAAACTTCACCATGCAAACTAACGATAGCTTTTTAAACTTACTGCGAAGATATAAATTTTATTTAATGAGTTAATAGTCATCGGCACTAAACCGTTTTGGTGTGGAAATTCTCTTAAAGATTTATGTCAAGTTATGCATTTTCATAGACCAAAAAGACGTAAAAGGACACTTTTTTATCAACAATGTATCATAAAACATTAATGATAAGTGAAATATAAAAGTAACAGCATGTTACTATGCCCACTGCTGGGCTAAGGCCTCCTCTCTCCGTTTTTGGATAGAAGGATTGGAGCTAAGACCTACCACGCTGCTCCAATGCGGATGGGTAGGTTACACATATCCCTAGAATTCTCTAGAGATATCTGCATATCTCTAGAGAATTCTAGGGATATGTGCAACCTAGCATACCGCATTGGAGCAGCGTGGTGCGTCTTAGCTCGAGCCCTTCAATCCAAAAAGGGGAGAGGCCCGATGCCCAGGAGTAGGATAGTTACTTTTTACTATTATTGAAGTCCCGTAAGATATGGTGATTTCATAAAAATACTGGCATTAATTTTAGATTTGATATTTATACCAACATTATACATATATACAAAAGTTTTTTGTCTGTTATACGTTTATCACTACTGATGAAGGTAAAATCTAAATAAAACGCATATATAGCATGCGTTAATTTAACCCTAACAGCACTGAAATTTATTACTTTAAGACCTTGACTACAGTGTGTAGAGTTACTAATAAAATTCTCTGCCTGTGTGACTGCAAAATGTGAACGCGCCGCTTTCCTCACGATGTTTTCCTTCACCGAAAAGCGTGTGATAAATTGCAATTATCAATTAGACACATAAGTTTTAATAGAAAAACTCATTGGTGCCTGCCCGGGGTTTGAACCTATGGAGTCTCTAGAGAGTCGCACGGTCTCACCGCTAGGCTATCATAGCTTAGTGAAATATAATTCACCAGTAAAAATAAAATATCAATTCGTATGATTGCAGGAGAAAAAAGACTGCTATAAAGTAAATAATTGAACTGATTTTTATGAATATTTTTCGTAATATATAAAACAGAGCCGAAAAAATTAATTTTGTTTTATTTCGTTTAGCAATAAAAATATTGGTTGACCGATATTCACAGTTCATGTTCCAACGCTTTATGGTGAAAATAAACACCGTGATGCAAAATGCATGTATTTCCATAGAGAGTCTCCGGGGAAATTTTTAAAAATGGGAAATAAGTCTAAGTTCTAATCCATTTCTACTTATTAAAACAAATGGCAAACATTTAGATAAATACAGTCCAGTCTAACAAGACTCGAAAATTTATTATGTAAATTTATTCATTGACTAAATAAAATATATTTATTAACTTAATACAGTTCAGTATGATAAGGCTGAAAATTAATTAAATTCATAAAATTTATTTTAATCACGATACTGGCTTATTTTATGCTCGCGTATGCAATGTCACTAAATACAATGCCGTAACTTAAAATTTTAATTCAGTAACGTTAATGATCTAAGCTATTACACGGCTTGGATAACAAAAAACTGACTAGATATAATACTTGTGAAATTATAATAAAAAACGACTTCTTTCACAAAACCAATCAATCATATTCTACGCGCATATATTTTACAGCTTCATCGCTTTTTCAAGTAATATTACCATTTCAATAGTTTCCAAAAGAAAAGAATGATCTTCATTCTTTTCTTTATTCCCAATGTATTACTGATAAAATAAATCATTCCATCCTACTTTTTGTTACGCAAACGATACAATACATTTGACGCGGTATGACGTGATACTGACGTATTGAAACTCATTTTTCTTATTACGAAACATGACTGGTATGCACTAACTATCAGCCCCGAATTTTTCGGTTAACAGAGCACATAACGCTTTAATTCCGACCCTCGCTTGAATTTCTTTTTTTTTTGTTTTTCGCAACAATCCTAATATTTATAAGATAATGTAATTGTAAAATTCAATAAAATGATAGTAAATAAAATAATTATAACACACGGCTGTCCCGTTTCTAAGTATTCTTATACTATTCTTGTGTTACGGTTGACAGACAATACACTTAAATACAAATATACACCCAGTCTCGAAGAACCATGAGAAGTCGCATTGCGATTTTGTCGTGGAGTCTATCTTCTGACGAAGCTTTGGTTACGGGGCGAGAGGATTTTTGAAATTCTTGTTGTGAAAGTAATTATTAAATTATTTTGCTATAATCCGCGATAAAGTAAATAGAATATATAATCCTAAATGCTAAATAGTGGACTATCCGTTTTTTTCCATACCCGATATGTATCGGGGATGGAATGATGGAGGATTCGTAAACACACATGCACAAACCTCCACTACCACCACCACAATACACAAGCACTACACAGTTTACTATCACAAACTCAATCATAAGGAGATAAGACTCCACGACAAAATCGCAAAGCATTTGTGACTGTGTTGCAGTGCTTCTGTATTTTTGTGTTATTAGTAATGGGTGTGCATGAGTTTTTACGAAATCTGCATGTATCAAATATTAGAAAGATAGTAGTACCCTCTACAATCAGCATTATTATACATATATTTTCTTTTTTTGCGGATTCTAGCAAAATAATATTTTCATTACTTTTGTATAGATGTATAACTTTATCGACTCTGCGTAGACCTATAAAAGAGGCATTCTCCGTCATACATTTATTATCTCTTAAAGGGATTAAGCAGTATTTTCAATTGCAGTACGCAGTTTTGTTGATTTTTTTTAAATTTAAAATTCGAATTGAATTATCGCAAACAGACGTAAAGACGCAGCGGGAGCTTTATTTAACAGTATTCACTAATAAATTAGGCAAAGAAAATTTTGGATAGGAGCCAAAAGGAAAAATTCGGTATCAGCGCTTTACTAGACGTACCGATATGTTTGGTATAAACTTCGAATTTATCTACGCTCCCTTTATCAATACGAATATATTGACTATAAATTAGTGCTTTGCTTGGACAGCAATATCAGCTGTTTTCCATGTCTTCTTCGCAAAGATTTTTCAATACGTAAGTAACTTATAAATGATATTTTATATCATATATTCCTCCGCCATGTGGTATCCGGCTGAGTAGAATAGACCACACCTCCTTTCTTACCGAGGTGTCGTAAGAGGCGACTAAGTTAAGTTGACGTCCGGCAGGCGGCTGTTCGTAAAATCCTAGCCAAATCATGTCACAACATGTTTTAAACATGTGCCAACGAGAAAGGCAGGAGAACAATGATGTTAAATAATATATTCCTTAAGCGATATGTTTTTTTTATATATTTCCATCATTGTTTACAGTTAAAATGTTTTCTTTTCATCGAAAAATCCAGACAAGCATTATTTTAAATGCTTTAAAATATTTAAAAAAAAACTGGTCCATCACAATAAAAATAGGTGATTTACACAAAATTTACATAAACCTTGCCATTGTAGAGATTCTAGACTTTATTGATATACAAATAATTATTATAGACCATTAATATTAACAGATAAAATATCGAACTTCGTGTTAAGATTAACAAAATTCAAATAAAATGAAAAATAAAAAAGCAATTAAATTACAAAATGATGTAAATCTTTGTAATTCAAAACGTTTATAGTTATAAATGTTTCAAATAAAAGCAAAATAATTGTCATATTAGTTCTGTGTGACGGAATTTCGTGCCAACCCCTACTTCTATACTATAAGAATGTACTACTTATTATATGGAACTATTACTTCTGTAAAAAAGGTTTCTAGTAGAAGACATAAATTAAATTCAAGAAAAAATATTTTTATACGGTGTAAGTGATGAAAGCTTAGAAAAGTGGGTCTTGTAAGCACTTGGCAGTCTGTGGGAATGCCGCAATGCGATAGTCACATTCGACTTTATTCAAGAGGCTGATATTGTGACGCTTTGGCTTTTACTTAACATATTTTCTGCTGCATAACGAAGCTGTTACAAAAAATATGACAATGACTGTATAACAATGTAAACTGTAGAAAAAAAATACAAAAAATACTCATAATAAACATACATTGCAAGAACTTCCTACTAATATTATAAATGCGAAAGTTTGTGAGTATGGATGGATGTTTGTTACTCTTTCACGAAAAAACTATTGGACGGATTTGAATGAAACTTAACAGTTATATAGGTTATACATAGGAATAACATATAGGATACAATTTGTGATTATTTTATGTAATATAGCGATACATGTCAATAAAGTCGGAAAAAATCTGGCCTCTGAGAGCTATCTCGATGTACGCTGCCTAAACCATTAGAGTTACACAAAGATGATGTACCGAAGTATTGGTTGTCTTTAATAGTTCTAAATAAAAGTCCGCGACGTCATATATCTATCTTTTATGTGGAAGCCACTATGACCAAAATTGTGAATCATAAATTTAATTACATTAGATACTGTTGCAGACCAAATTCCTCGCGAGCGAAGCCGCGGGCAAAAACTAGTAGTATATAAAAATTCTACTGATATATTAGCATGCAAATAATAATTAAGTCAGATTGTAGAATAATAAAAACAAAATAAGAAACAAAATTTTAAAATAATAAAATTAAAATAGAAATATCAAATAAACTCTTGTACAAATAAATTCATTAACATCATAGTATAATTTATCCAGCACCAAACCAAATCATTGATTTTTAAATCTTATACAGAGTGATTCTTTCAATGTGTTAGGGATATGATATATCCGAATTGACATACAGTGTTTTTTTTATTCATTCAAAATTATAAAACAATTTGTTAGAGTAGTCGATAGAGGTGATCAAAACCAGGAATTTTTTACGTAAAAATATTTTTTTAACGAAATTGTCAAAATACTCCAGGTCTTCGTTCTTCTCGAAAAAAAAATATCTCAACTGCGATTGTAGCATCTTAAAAATATTTTTTACTATCCAATACTGGCCCGTTGGCTCAATGGGTAGTGAGCCTTCAGCTCCGTCGGTCGCGGGTTCGATTCCCGCTGAGGGCCAACATTTTCTATTAACAATTAGTTGCTACGTCATGCCTGGGTGTGTATTTGTATTTAAGTATGTATTTGAAATTATATATGTAGTATATTTACCAGTATTCCGTCACCCATAACACAAGTCTTAAGTTACTTACTTTGGGAGTGGACGGACGTGTGTGTAAGTGCCCCTTATATTTATTTATTTATTTAATAATGGTGGCATGACCCTAATGTCTATGGATGGATAATCTGCTTAAATTTAAAAGTATCAGCACATTATTAATAGTCGATGCACAAATAACATTAGACACGCCATACAAGTTCGTCTACCCAATGTATCATATGGGAGATGATAAATACAGCCTTTTGAACGAAGGTGAACCGTATCCTTGCATATTGAATGCCGTGACGAATCCGTGCATTCATTACTCTGATGGTTGTCTTTGATTATAATTTGTGTTATTGAATATAGAACATACCTAAGCCTTCATTATTATGTTCGAAGTAGAACAACCTGTGGTCTTACTCTTTTATAAAAAGAAGATTGAACCTTTGGATTTTCTCCGAGACAATGGTTTTGTTTTGGATAAAAAGTAGTCTCCGTGTTTATTGAGGATTTGGCGTGCCTGTATGCAACTTACATACAAATGCGTTAAATGGTTGGAACATCAAAAAAGATACAAATTCACACACAAACATAATATCAAACATATTTTCGCCTTTATAATATTAGCAGATAGTAGGAGATGGCCTCACGTGTGATGCAGAGCCAGGCTGCATATCTATTTATCTATCTATACTTATTCCTGGCCTTATTTTGGCATAATAATTATTTCTAGGAAATTTCTAGTGTACAAAAAAAAGACTGACATGGTTTATATTGCATTAAAAAAGTACATCATTCAGGAAGTGCTGGAACGAATTGATGAAAAACTGATAAAACCCGTTACCGTTAACAAACAACGAAACTATTTCAATAAAACAACATCACAAGTCATAGTGGTAACGAGCCAGCGGAGACACTCGAGGAATTTTCCAAAGAATGATTCGTATCTACACGCCGTGCGAAAGAAATGCAAATACTTAAGCCCGGGGTTGTCCGAGGCTCCGGCTTGCATACAAAAACTTTCTCTTTGTAAGAAAAATGCTAACGCTCCTTTTACGGCAACGCGCCTCGGATGATACCTGCAAACTTGTCCACGGTCTTACCGAATGTAATAAGGAAACGTAATTTATTTTAAACTCTCTGTTCATCAACTACTAAGATCCCGACACAACATCACATCATCACAACAATGTAAAAAAAATACAAATATCACGAATTATCACAAAAAAGCTGTGATATCATAAATATCAAAAACAAAACTGAAACCGAACAATGTGGTATCCGGCTGAGTACAATAGACCACCCTCATTTCTTACCGAGGTGTCGTAAAAGGTAACTAAGGTAAGTGCACTTGCCGTGTGGTATCTGGCTGAGTACAATAGACCACCCTCATTTCTTACTGAGGTGTCGTAAAAGGTGACTAAGGAAGTGGACCCGCCGTGTGGTATCCGGCTGAGTAGAATAGACCACCCTCATTTCTTACTGAGGTGTCGTAAAAGGTGACTAAGGTAAGTGGACCCGCCGTGTGGTATCCGGCTGAGTAGAATAGACCACCCTCATTTCTTACCGAGATGTCGTAAAAGACGACTAAGTTGACCCGCCGTGTGGTATCCGGCTGAGTAAAATAAACCACCCTCATTTCTCACCGATGTGTCGTAAAAGGCGACTAAGGAAAATTAACGTCAAGCATGCGGCGGGTGGTAAAATACCTAGCCAAATCATATAACAAAGTATTTAAAATATTTTGTGCCAACCCCACTTAAGAGTAGTATATAGAATGATGATGATTAATCTATTACCTACTCATATCAACAAAGCACTAACTTCAAATTTTTGGTGCACCTCTACTATTTTTTCAACCATAAAAATCCTTTTAAGTTACATTCTACTACGTCTGGTGCTTAATAAAACGTAAGTCAGTATTGAAAACTTCAATAAGTCTACCTCATATACATTCTCATGTAGTCTACATTCAATCAGCCATCAATTATTTCCTTATTACTTTTGTTCAATTAGTCTACCCTTTGAATTCTCGAATTTGGTCCCTATGTACGTTTTGTTCTTTAAAAATAATGGGAGCTACTTTATTTTATAGTAAACTAGCTGTGCCAGTGGCTTTGCCCGCGTGGAAATCAGCGTGTCACAATTTTTTTCTCGAATTCAAATTTTAAACAAAAGTAGTTATTATGAGGTAACCATAAGAGATGCTATCCCGGACTTTTTTGTAGCTTTTTTATAGATCTATAATTCTCTAATACATTACTTTAGCGTATCTCTGATGGTTTACGCAGCGCACGCGACTAAAGCTCCCAGCAAGCAAGTTTTTTAACAACTGCGCGATCTCTTCAACACAATTTACATAATACCGATATGAACTGTATACCTAAACCATCCGGAAGTATTGCACTATCTTGTGGTGAAAACCCTACAAACTCCGTTCAGTAGATTTTGAGAAAATCGATTACATACAGACAGCTTTTTGGGACTTTGTTTTATAATAAGTATAGATTGTGATGATGCTGAATCGTAACTCATCAACCTTTCAGAGAAATGATAACCAAATGAAGAAATTACGATGTCTATGGTTAATAACAAATATCGTTTCAATCAACATCACACGTAGTTAATGGTTAATATTGTAAACTTATTTTATAATTAAATCCTATTAGTGTGAAAGAAATAATTACGGTCTATAAATATATTGACGGATATATATATAGATATTTGCGAAGTAATTAAGACAGAGTCCATAAGACCGACCATAAATTTGTCACAGCAGTCTGTAAAGTTTGCTTCTTTTCTCAAAGGCGTTTCTAGTTCTCGTCGCAAAGTCGTCGGAACTTTCCCCGACGTCGACGGAAACAAAATGTTTCATGTTTCATGCTGAGCATTTGTCTCAAGTTCCCCTAAGAGCGAAAGAGGTGTTCCGCATTACGCCTCCTGACAAGTGTTGAAATATTTTCCCCGTCTCCCTTCGTGTATTGCATGCAATTTGTCAAACACATCGAATGCAACAACCGAGTTTGACAAATGCGAAAAATTTTCAATTTCGAATCCTCGATCTTGGTAACACGCTATCACTCTCTTTTCTTTTTCGTTTCTTACAAACGGCACCGAGGTTTTAGTATATAGAAACTTTTCAATTATTTCGAAGGCTCCATCCGTGCGAGGTCAATAGCTTTCTGGCGCTGACAAATCCAATAAAGAACCTTGCTTCGAAAAAATTTATGTTATTGACCAGATTATATGTACTGACGTGGGAGAGCTTGAAACTTATGCTAGACCAAAATAAGGTGAGCTACAATATTTCTTAGGAAGCCGTTTTGCGAGGTTCGTGAAGAGGGGAGAGAAAGGTCAAGGAAAGTGGGACGTTATTGATTGTTCCTTCAAACACTTTTTCCGATGCGTCAGCGATCACTTCCCTTATAGGGGTTCTGTTCTACATATTGCGCGTTAACGATTTCGAATACCTGTCACCATCTTTATGATTAATACTTTGGATCTTCATGTGTAGATCGGTGAAATGGAGATGTTCGTCAGAATTACGTTCAGGAATTTATTGATAAAATTTGAGAAAAATTTTACGTTATATACGTATAATTTTTTCATCCATATTAAGCAATATAGCGAACAATATACATACTAAATTTTATCTTATGTATTAGTTTATTACTGGGTCATTACATACATTGAATATACTAATAATTACGATACTTAGCATTTAGAAGCAACATTTTTACTATCAGCAATTTACTATTTTTCTCTTCAGCTAACTAATGCCAAACATTACATGACACACCAGTTAAAATATCAAATATCAATAAAATTAATAAAATTATAATAAAAAAATTCAATTATCATTAATATACAAGATAAAATCTTTTTTTTCCATTTTTGTATGTAAATAAAATCTGTTTACATTTCGGTGCAGTTAAAACAACAAATGCAACAAATTACAGTGGTATGGTATTCGAAATTGAATAATTAAATAAGTATAAGCCATTCATTAAAAAGGACAATATTCGACGTGGTTGCTTAACAATGAAGTCGACATTGCCAGTTACACATTCGTGTAAAGGTAACACACGAATAAAACGAGTCATAAATTGCAGCTGTCTGTCTGTATTCCGATCGAGCTCTGTACCTTTTTGCTTCGAACTACACTGAATCCATTTTTAATTAAATGCCACAGATATACGTGGAACTGCAATGATGTTTTACTTATTGAATCAGATTCGGAAGTAATTTTTTTTTAAGCAAATAATTTATACATAGAAGCAGACCTCACTTTATGGAATTACATATTACAGAAACTATATCAGAACTACTTTTCTATAATACGCGCGGGTTAATCGAATGCATGCAGAGCTAATATGTATAAAGTAGGCAAAATTCACGTACCTTACACACGCAGGAGAAGTCACAAAGACACTCCACCAGCAACAATGCACACAAGAAATACACACAATCAATATTTATGGTTTTATGGTAATCTATTCCTCATACTAGAAAACCATGTACGACTCGAAGTGAAACTCACATCTCACCGAGATTAAATATCGTCTAGGAAAATCTGCATTAAATTAAACTTTACGAGCAAAGGAATTATTACATCTCGTGCGGCTTCCGAGATTAGAAACAGTGTAACGAATGCTAATGGGGACGACTTCAGCATTAATTCTTTTTTAATTTTATCGCCACTAAAAACCAGATCTAACTGTCTCACGCGATTTGCGTTTCCTTTCATCAAAGCAAGCGGTTCCGGCCGTGTGGTTTATAAGCGAAGGGCCGGTGTAAATCACATAGACCCTTTGATCAGAGTTCCCCAAAGCTCATATCCCCTAAGGGCCACCTTTTTCTACTTTCACACATTTGAAGTTTCAGAAAGGTATCCGAATGTTTTGTTAGATTTTCACCGAGATTCGGAAAATAAACGACTTAATACTACGTACTAGCGTGTGATAGCTGTGATAGCCTAGCGGTGCGATCGTGCAACTCTCACGAGTTCAAACCCCGGGCTAATAATGAGTACTAATAATAGTACTAATGAGTTTTTCTGTTAAAAGCTTATGTCTTATTGATAATTGAAATTTATCATACGCTCTTCGATAAGGGAAAACATCGTGAGGAAACCTGCATATCTCCAACAGTTCTGTGGATACTTGTAACCTACCAATCCACATTGGAGCAGCGTGGTAGGTCTTAGCCCTAACCCTTCTTTCCAAAAAAGGAGAGGAGACCTATGCCCAGCAGTGGGATAGCAACAGGCCATCAATTTAGCGTGTAAGTAATTTAAGATAACGTAACTTGTATATTTTTGTTGTAAATAAACAAGCATATTTGGCGTATCGTTATATATGAATATATCCAGTCTCAATTTAATGTAGCAGACCGTTCATTATATGAGTAACCCTATATAAGACGCTTTCACTCAAAAAAGGATTGGCAAATTGTGAGTGAAAGTACTAAAGGCAATATACTACAGATATGGAATGTTTAAGATCGTACAAAAGGAAGCAATAGTCGTTTAATTAGTTATGACGAGTATCATAATGCATGACATAAAACAAAATGTGGCGCAGTTGTAAAATATTAATACACTAAATTACATATATTTTTAAATATTCGAAATTTTATTAATGGCGGATAACAGAAATAAAACTGACAGGATCGGTTCTCAATTTTCATTTGATTACTTAAAAAAAAACTGTTAGTATCATTTCAAGGTCCATAAGAGGCACAAAAATGGAAAGAGCTATGCTCGGAGTAGCTTTGATGGATCAAATCAGAAATGAGGAGATCCGTAGAAGGACCAATGTGATGGACATATCTTAACGGGTCGCGAAGCTGAAGTGGCAATGGGCGAGGCACATAGTTCGAAGAACCAATGGACGTTGGGATTTCAAGGTGCTAGAGAGGCGACCCCGTACGTAGTGTAGACAGAACCCCCACTGTGCGGAGAGACACACTCAAAAAAGCTCTAGGGAGCCGCTGGATTCAGGTGGCACTAAATCGTGTATCGTGGAGGTCCTTGTAAGAGACCTATGTCGAGCAGTGGATGTCTTTCAACTGATGAGAGAGAAATCGGTTCAAGAAAAATAAGAAGAAGACCGGCAAACTTATTTAAGTGAATATTTAGTTCTATTTATTGACACTATTTCACCAAACCTACGTATCTATAATAATAAATTAAGTTCACATTTTTTTATCACTCAAATAATCTTTCCAATTTCGGACATTATAAAGGCACTTACAATTTTTGAACGATCTCACAAATTCGATTAAAGCACCCAACATATTTTAAATGGTTTCCTAAAATTGGATGACTGTAATAAAAGTGAGAAAGTTTTGTGCTCAACACCGATCAGACGTTATTCATGTCCCGATTACATTAACCGAAGGAACGCTATTACAAATATGAATATATCCAATGGTTGTTATAGGTGTTACGACATTATCGCCATTGGTATTCCGTCTGAACACTGATGATTATTCCAATGAGCCAATAAATTGGCCACTTTATGGTCCAGCTGACGCAACGTGCACTATCACGACCACTATTAGTGGGCTGCCTGAAATGGATACATTGTTATCAATATTAAAATAATTTGCGTCTGCTAGATAGTTTCACAGTGTTACTGATCAAATATAATTTGATATTATGAAATGTTTGAAAGCACAAGTTACAAATCATACAGTTGAGTACAAAACGTACACGTCCATGATAAGTAAATCGATAGGAATACCAGTCAATGTTGTATGTAAAACAGTACATTAAAATGTTAGTAAGATAAAATAAAACCACATTCGATGTCGACTAATATTTATAATCTGGTAATACCTACATAAACTGTATAAATTAAAAAGTTTTATATGGTACGAAAAAGGAACGGCGTAAGAACTTTTCAATAATTAAGTAAAATTTATATTTTTAAAGCACTTTTAATAAAACCGTAATTACACTGATGTAAAAAACCGCATTATTTTCATTAAAAAAATATGACAACTCGCAAAAATATAAAGCCTATATTAATTTTAGTTATACATCACAGACCGTCGGCAAAACACCCAACAGATAAGAGTAAAAAAAATAACTATCCATTCGTATATTTGAAGAAAAATATGTGGTATATTCTTAGCCACCTAAAACCAAACGTTATCAAGGAACCTCAGAAACTAGATGGATAGAACATGAATACATGCTAAAAATGAGTTAAATAAATAAAGGTAATATTCAATAATTCTAGACAGTTACTACTCAATGCAATTGTACATTCTCATAAACCTAAACAGAGGGGTAAGTAAATCAATACTTATCAAATAATCGCTAAATAGGAGAAGCCGTAAGAGGGATCCATGGCATTGTCTGCAAATCATTTGCCGTGGGGGACAGCGCATCGTGCATCAAACCAGTAACAACATTACAGCACAGTTGCTAAACACCGTTGTCGACGGCACCATACTGTGTCTTTCTATCGGATACGATAATTTGTTTAAGGGATTTGAAATAATTTAGACAACTGAAAAGGTCAAAGATACTAGCCGACAATGTTAAGATTACATAGACAACAACAATGGTTTGAAATTAATTGAAGACCCATTTCATCACCTTTCTTTCTTTAAAATCACGTATGTGCTCAATTCATTTCAATAAATAGATATTCAAAAATGATCAAATTTGGGAGGTTAAACATAATTGAAATTCTATAACTAAATGTGAAATAATTGAACATTTAGATGTAACCTAAGTGAACTAATTACTTCGTAAACCGAAGTCTACTTTGGAATGGAAGTCTAGTTTGGTAATCGATTTCTTCAGGATGTTATCTTCCTAGCTGGACTAGTATCCAGTGAACCTGGCGACCATTTTGAGCGACCTGTACCTTTACTAAGTTCCCCGCTGTAATTTGGAGCGTTGGTAATTTGGGTCTTCAGACCGGACAAATTATGTCAGATTTTTTTGGTTTCTAGTTAAATCACGCAAAAACTCTTTAATCATTGGTCTATCACCCGCTAAGATACTCTGAACTCTTTTACGAGGACCTTAATCAGCATTATGTCTAATATATACTTATTATAAAATAAAGTCCCCAAATCTGTCTGTCTGTATGTAATCGATTTTCTCATAATCTACTGAAGGGATTTTAGTACGGTTTTTACTAAAAGGTAGTGCAATTCCTCCGAAAGGTTTAGATTAATAGTACATAACCGTTTTATGTAAATTGAGTTGAAGAGGTCGTTTTACGACAATGTTTAGTGGGGGTAGTATCAAACCGGTGTCGATTGTAGTTTAGAGAGGGGAATAGGTATAAAAAGCGGTTTAGGATATCAGAGAGCCAGTCTAATGCCGAGACTCGAGCGACTATAACATGCTGAACACTGAATTTCACGCGGGCGAAGCCGCATATACTTCTAGTTAATTAATAATTATCACTGGCCTTAATAATTTCTTTAACTTTGTGGTAACTTCACAGACAAGTTGCGTTCATTTGTTGGTGCGTGTGTTGTTTAAAATTTAAAATGTACAAACGAATGAAACGTCAAATCATTTTCTTTTTTTACACAATTTATTAATAGAAAATCACCAAAACAATAAAATCTATGTGTACGTGAGTTGAAGCATGTAACCATCCAGTCTCCGGTTACGATACAGTTGACGGATAAAGATCAATATTTCATACGACACTCCCTTTCAATAACGCATCGATAAGCACATTGTTTCCATATCGATTTTGATAACTCTTTTTATCGCATTATCAGTCATGAGCGTGATTATAAATCTGCATAAATTATAGATTTACGTTTATGCTCTGCTATTTTAATATTTTTATCAATAAATATCTACTATCGACGGTTATCGGAAGGTCGTGTAATTTCGTTAAGTGTTTTACAGATTAATTATATTTCCAAATATATATAAACATAATAAGACGCTTTAGCTGATTGACAATTTATAATGATCATCAGCTATCACTCATATAAGTTATTATCATCTAAAAAGTTACGTTATTTAAGTCAAACTATATCAGTTTTAATAAATATTGAGAACTTGCAAACTATAAATAACCTAACCAGGCTTTATTTCTAGGTCTAATATAATAAATTAAGTAACCGCAGACCTCAGATGAAACCGTTATTTTTTTTTAATTCTATATCGTCTGTATAGCAAACATACTTCATAACTTTACGGATTTCTACTAATTTATTCGGAAAATAAGTTCAATGGAATATGGAATGAAAATTACTACTTCGAGTAGCGGTAAAATCCAGATTTCCAGATTAAACTAAAGAAAACATTTTCATGTATGACTAAGTAACTATTTTATTTATAATATAAACTTTGCATTACAGTTGAAATCATGGGACGCAGGTAGTAACTAATAATTCTTAAAGATTTATTTGATTCAAAGTTTTTCTATTGACATTTAACAATTATCAAGATAGATCTATTTTATATTAAATCCAATAGATCTACTAAATATAAGCACATTTTAGAAATAGGCTCTCGGGCACCTGATAGATAGGTGCTAATATAATCTAACGAGCTCTCTAAAACAAGTAGCAGAACTATTTAGATACTGGATACATAAACTACATTTGAGAACTACACCGCCTCCGGCCCGGGATTTTAATTATCACCATAAATCAAACTGACCTAGGGTCACAGATAAATGTTTGTACATATTGATTGTGTAGATTCTAGTATACACTATCATATTTCATTACAGCGTGGACCGCATGTTCCGCTTCTACCTTATCTGTGTAATATATTACTCATTGTGTCAGATTTAAATTTGGGATGGCCTTGATTAATCATAACTATCTTCATAACGTTTTGCTAGTATTAAGTATTACTTCCATTAAGTTATTATACTTAGAGTAGGGAAGTCAGGTTAAAATGTGACAATATACTAATATAATATATGTAATATTACAATAAAGAGTAAGCAAGTGCGGGTGATATAACTGTCTCTCTTTTCAACGTGTGATTCGGCAAAGATCAGAGTATCATTTACTTCTCATTATTTATGGTGTCATCGTCATTTACTCTTCTGCCTTTAGCTGCCCTGACGAAGTATAATAACTCTATTGTCGTATTACTTCCCGGATAAAAATGTAGTCCATTTTTGAAGCATTCGTTGGTATATGCCAGCAGTTTCGCCCGAGTGGAAAGCAGTGCCACAAAATTTATCCCAAATTAAAATTTTGAACATGAAAGTAGTTATTGTAAGTTAACCATAATAGATAAAGACATGCTCTCGCGGACTTTTTTTATAGTATTTTTGTAGATTAAAAATTCTCTAGTACATTACTTCAGTGTATCTCTGCTGATTTACGCAGTGCACGCGAGTAAAGCGAGCAAGCATTTTTTTTAAACTGCGCTACCTCTTCAGCTCAATTTACATTTAGGTTTATAGTACAGGTTTAGGTTAATAGTACAAACGTACTATTAACCTAAACCTCTGAATGAACCTGCACTACCTTTTAGTAAAAACCATACAAAAATCCGTTTAGTACATCTTGAGAAAATCGATAACATACAGACGGGTTGCTTTTGGGGGACTTCGTTTTATAATATATTTTCCCCTGACCAAAACAAAAAGCAACTACGTTGGTGTGAAAGTTAACAGTAACTGCCGTACAGCAAATAGCTCGATTAAGTTAACCGTAATTAATTTAAAATAACGAGTTCTCCGCTGCACTATATCGGCCTAGTGTGGCATTTGTTAGATTAAAGTGAACAGCTTTGAAATATTGTATATATTAATTACTTTCGTGTTGCGGTCGGAAGCACTTAGTGGTTAATACGCTTGATTAGATGGGTCCAATTCTCTGATCTTTTGACATTGTGATGAATTTTGTTTGTCAACATTATGAACAACAAATATTTACTTCTATTTGTATCTTCTAGGTATGGAGTATTATTTAAGGGTAATCATGATGAGGTTTTATTTGTTAGATATAGTGTTAAATATGCTTATAAATACTCATAAATATATACAACGATTGTTGATGTGATTATGTAATAGGAAACATAATAAATAATTAATAATAAACTATACAATAATTTGTAACATAATCAATAACAAAATATTTTGTTGGAGACGGAAGTAGTCAAATGTAGTTGTTTCATAAAACAGAAACGGATGCACACAACAAAGCAACAGGGGTTATAAATGAGCCAAAAAAATGCTTCATCTGTTTTTTTAATCATTTTTATCTGTTAATTTCAGCTGTCTAATTTAAATCTAGTGAACCGAAAAAGGGAAAATAATCGAAAACATACAGACCTGAAAAATAAAGAAAAAGTAAAAACTAAAGTTTCTTCAAAAAACAGCACGCATACAAAATTAATATCCTTGCCGGCAAAATAAACTTTTTCGCTTTATACCTAAGGAGCGGATATAATTACGATTTTATAGGCCCTTAATTTTAGAGTAAAACGAAATTGAATACGATTGCGCTGTGACACTAAATTATAATTGACGGTTATCGATAAAACGGCGAAGACTTATTAATGCTTAAAAGTTGCAAGTAATTTCAAAGCCGTGTACATACTGTCAGACGAGAAAACTGTAAATATAAAAATAACAGAGTAATTTATGACAACGATAGTTTTGAAAAGACTATTTAAATGATCTATATATTGTTCCAAAATTGTACCCTTTTATTTAACCAATTGATTACATAAATATTTATCTCACTCTAAGTGGGGTCGACACAACATGTTAAAAACATGTTGTCACACGATTTGGCTACGTATTTTACGACCGGCCGCCTGCCTGACGTCAACTTACCTTAGTCGCCTTTTATGACACCTCGGTAAGAAATGAGGGTGGTCTATTCTACTCAGCCGGATACCACACGGCGGATTTATTATGGATTTAAATAACGGGCCAAAAAGTAAGGTAAAAACAGTGAAAAGCTGAAGTCACGCATACCATAAATGACATGGATTTATTCGTATGGACATAAAATAATGACAAACAAACGCTTTCAAATTATAATATAGGTATGGATTAAATATAGAAATATAATTCAGCGTAATATTCTAAAACTTATTATTAAAAAAGTAGTAAAAACAAAAACAGCAAAAAGCATTTATAATTACCCTTTATATTTCTAAAGAATATATTTTAGCTTTATTAAATCAATTTTAACTTTGTAAAACGTATTTAGTTTGATGTAATTAATAGGATAAGTATAAAGCTTTAATGTATAAACGATAAATTATAATAAATTAAGAGGAGGCTATCTCTCATCAGTATGATTGTCGTAAAGTACGAAATTTATTAGAAACTGCTTTGGATAATGTTAAACAACCATAACTCAGGTCATCTTCTGTCAGTTACCGTAAACGTTTTAAAATGTAACATCTGTATACAAAGTAAAAAAATCTATTACAGGGCAATCAGCAGTGACGTCTGGTGATGCAATGCTTTTGCATTATTTTTGTGTGATGACGCACTCTAAATTAATGAGTTAAAAGTAACAATGTAGTTTGAGAAGAAACACGCTAACCTAAGAGATACATGCTATCTATTACTTTTAGTTTAGGATTAAATTTAATGATAACCAGACAACAGATTAAATTTAGTAAATGAATAGTAAATTAATTTATAGATTTATAGAATTTGCAGAGATCCATAATAAAAAAGTAATAATAAAATTATGTTGCTATAATCCGCGATACAGTAAATAGAAAATATATATAGTGTTTAATGTATAGTGGACTATCCGTATTTTCATACCCAGGATTCGTAAAAATACATGCACAAACCTCCACCACTTCCACCACAATACACAAGCACTACACACGTTCACTATCACAAACTCAACAATCGTTTCGCCCCGCCACCGAAGCATCATCAGGAGATAGCCTCCACGACAAAATTGCAAAGAATAGTAAATTTTTTAAGTCTGATGACGCACTTAATGATATAACAATGTCGTTTGATAGGAAACATACTAACCTGAAAGACTAACGAGCTATCTATGACTATAATTGATTAAGGTTTTCATTTAATAATCTCCAGATATATATAGTATTATCAGATCAACTTCAGTAAATAGCTTTATATTGTTTTGTGTGATGAAGATAAATTAATGTTTCGTTAGATCACGTTACCTTGATAGATAGATAGATAGATAGATAAAAACTTTATTGTACACAAAATTAAACATTAAAAAAATACATACATTCATAGAGTAATTGGTGATACAAAATAATTAAATGATGCGTACAAAGGGCGGCCTTATTACTAGTTAGTAATCTCTTCCAGGCTTCTTTACAAGTAGGTTGCGGGTTTAAACCCAGGTCCAGTACTTTGAGATAAAAATAGGAATTCATGTGCTAATTGGCATTTATATACATCAAGCGATTTTCTATGAAATTGCAAGGAATCTCTCATATATCTTATTAACTATTTTGGAAAATTTGCGTAACCGTGCAATCCATATAGGAAAAAAGTATAACAATAGGTTCGTTAAGTTAGTACACATCACAGCAATGTTACCACACAACATTAGCCAGAGTATCGCCAAGTATATTTTCCGACAGATTTTCATAAATACATAAACTAACTGTGCATTATGAAAGTAACGTCTAACGATGTATGGCGTCCCGGTGAAAGCGTGGCGGTGCGATGCAAATCGCAAATTATCCCTGCTTCCCTTCTAGTACCACTGGTTTGTCGCAAGATCAGTAAGATAACTGCTAATGTGCGCGCTATCTAAAAATGTTAAATTTTGATACGTGTATATATCCTAATTTGACTACTCCAAAATTTTATTTAAATCACTTATAACCCGGAGTATACTCAAGTAATTATATTAGTTGTAGTTATTATGGCCTATTACTATCACAATCATCTGGTTAGCAGTAAGGATGCACTATACGTATATTACACAAAACAGCTATTGTTATATATTGTGTATATAGAAACGTAATTAATAGGAATAATTTAATAATTTGTGGGAGACGGAAGTAGTCCAATGTCATTTGTTTCATAAAACGGAAACGGGAATGCAAACAACATAGGTTATAAATAAGCCAGTTGGGCCTATTCTAGTCAATCTAGTGTCAGCGTTCAATGTGTCTACAATAGTGAAGTGTAACACTATAGTACATCTGATATATATGTCGGGGAATATAAGGCAAAGGACATCTCGTTGTATAATCGAATCAAATCAAAATAATCTCTATTCAAATAAGCTCAAGCTTTTTTTAAGCACTTTTGAATCGCCAATGACAAATAATCGACAGGATAATAGATAATGACAGAAATGGGTTTGCAACTTTTTTAAGAACCGGCTAATATATACTGTACAGTAATCTCCCTATAACGCGGTACCCTTTTAGCGCGTTTTCATATTACGATTGCAGTCCCTCTTATAAAGGGTATTTTCGCGGTTTCCCATGCTCCACATATTAAAAAATTAAATTAAATCACTTTATTAAATGTTTGTGCCCTGTTTTTGAATCTTAAGATCATTGGTTGTGCATATGGGTATATACTGACGATGTAAAAATTTTGTCTATAGATTTTATATTAAATAAAATATTTATTTCTCACCCATGTTCTAATAATTTCGTTCATAACATGGCTTTATCTTAATATAACATTTAAATTCGCTTAAACGAGCTTCATACGAGCGTGGTATACGAGAATAGTTCTACAACGTGTTTTCCTATAACGCGTAAACAATCTACCGCGTTATAGGGGAGATTACTGTATTTCTTTAATGTATTTATATTTAATGCTAAACTCATTGCTAAACATAAAATATAAATAAGTAAAAATAGACAGAAAACTTTGAACAGTACATGTGTAAATTCATCTTGTTTTTAGTTTGTCTCGTATTTGTATTTTAATGCACGTATTATTTTAACTAAATTACAAAATATACTTACTCGTTTAAGTTATTATAAATCCATATTCTATTATAGCACATAATACCTGATAGCGTTATATGTAAAGGTTTTATATAATGCCGATTAGTAAGAAGGGCACGTACAAAGCGAATACAATGTATGAAACTTATTATGGCTACTTTCAATTAGTTTCGGCGGTTACTATATGTAATCTTCTAATAAGGTAGTATAGACCGATTTGCGGATGTGGGCAAATGAAGTCAAATAAATCTACTTTTATGACATCAAAGGACTATAACTGTGATATGATCTTATTACAACTTTAAAAAATCAAGCATTGAGAATACTAAAACTTTCTTTAAAACTTTATTTAGCAATGTACCCTTTTATTTTAGTGTAATAACAATAAATAAAATAAGATGAGCTATAAGGCGAAATATGCTTTGTATAAGTGAATTATGGCGATTTTATTTAGTGGTGTGTTTTCCGTTATGATATTCTAACTTTCTGTTAATCCTATATAAAAAATAATACCACATCACATAGATAATGTGGTTTATATTCACCAGAAGATAATACATATAATCACATTGTCTAGTAAAAAATAAATTGTAGCATTGTTTTGATTTACAAAATTATTTTAAATAAGTAATTTAGGTTTCGTTTCATAATACACGGTCTTTCTTCGCTTTGGTTCATTAGAGTTTGCCATTTCTATGTGAATTTTGTGTTAAAAGGTATGCAAAAACTCTTTTACCTAGAAAATTCAAAATTATTTCCTAACCATTCCAAAATATCAAAAATGCACATCGTTAATACTAAATTTTTACTTCTGCCGGCACTCCTGGAGAGCAACTCGTCGATTTCTTTAAATTAATAAATAAACTAAAATACTTTTTGATATTTGCGGATACAAACATAAAAAATGTTAATTTTTATACAACCTTTATAACTCAGGATTTTTCTTTTAATAAGATAAGACAAGCGCCTGACTACGATCTCGCCTAATGGAAAGCAGCAGATGCAGCCTAAGGTGGACCGCCCTTGACAAAGTAGTGCCTATTCAATTTTTTTTTTTAATTTGGCTAAATCGTAGGGAACACATATGCAGGAAGGCAATTCCATGCCTTGGCCTTACGGATGAGGATATATGAGTCGAACCGTTTTGTCCGAATTTTTGGGATATTTATTGTGTAACGTTGGAGCCCTTCACGGCGTCTGGTCGTCCGGTTGTAGAACGGTGAAGAAGAGACCAGATCAAACAGATCTGTGGCACACTCTCCGAAATATATCCTGTAAAAACAGAAATCGATGTGACTCCACGTCTATGCTCTAAATAAGTGAGCCCTTGAGCTAGCTTACTATCGCCTATAATTCTTTTAGTGCGTCGATCTACAGAGTCAAGTCAATTATGACATATCACATCAACCATAGCTGGTGAGTTTGTAATCTCAGTACACGACACTTAATCTTGACATTTAAGCCTTTGGATCAACTTTATACGAATTATACCTCCGCTATTTGCATGAGAGAACCTTAACGGTCCATCTTCAGGTTGTACAATAGGTAGACTAGGTTACGCTACGCACGCTTGAGTGCAATCATGACTGGTGGTAGGCGATGATACATACATACAATCTAAGGTGGAAAGCGCGGGTCCAGAAGATGCCTACTCTTGCTTTGAAAATACCCATTATAAGTATTGAGAAAGATAAATGCCGGGTTAGAATTCCATTCCCGTGCTGTACGCAATAGAAAAAACCGGTGCCTAGCGTTGCAATGATAAAACGGAGGATGGAAAATTTGGTTACTTTCAGGTTACGGAGTTGCCGATAACAGATGTAGATTTTTTACTGGTGGAAAATTTTGGCAGTGTTTAACTGAGCTATTTGCTTGTCAGGAAACCCATCACTGAGTAATTGTCAGTAATTTACTATCGCTAAGTATTAAATTTGTTTAAAATAGATAACAAAGATGATAAACAGTTATATCATATTTACATTAGTGTCCATATACCTACAAAAAAATATATGGTCAAAACATGTTTACAAATTAAAACTCTCGTTATCAATTTATCGTCATAATATGTTAACATTAATTATAATAATGTCGTTTGCTGAATGTCACAAAGTAAAAACCCGAGTCAGAATTTTTGTGCAGATATTTTTTTGTTTGTCTAGACTGGTACCTAATTTAAAATATCACAATAAAGCTTTGGCTCATTTGAAATGTGAAAATGTTAAATTGAAATTCTTACATGTAACATTAGTCCTGTTAATTTTATAAAATACGTTTGTTTAGTTGAGCGCTAATTTAACCTAAAGGGTTTACATGCTTTTCCATCTCACGAGATTGTAATACTCGAAGGAATCATATAGAGCTAAGGAGTTCTATGTGATAATTTAAAGAATTAGGCGTTACTTTGCGGAGATCCATAATACAAAAGTAATAATAAAAATTATTTTGCTATAATCCGCGATACAGTAAATAGAGAATATATTTAGTGCTAAATGTATAGTGGACTATCCGTTTTTTCATACCCGATACACGCAGGACTCGTAAAAACACATGCAAAAACAACAAAATCCATCTCCTGATGATGCTTCGGTTGCGGGGCGAAACGATTGTTGAGTTTGTGATAGTGAACGCGTGTAGTGTTTGTGTATTGTGGAGGCAGTGGTGGAGGTTTGTGCATGTGTTTTTACGAATCCTGCATGTATCGGGTATGAAAAAACGGATAGTCCACTTTAGCACTAAATATAATTCTCTATTTACAGTATCGCGGATTATAGCAAAATATTTTTTATTATTACTTTTGAGTTCTATGTGATTCCTTAGGGTTTACTATATGTATAATATGATCATCAGTCTTCTGTCCTTATCCCACTGTAAGTGGGGTCGGCTCAACATGCTTTTTCTTCCGTTCTGTCCTATCATTCGTCAACTCTGGCACTACTCCTTTTACATGAATGTCATACTTCACACAATCCAACCATATCTTTTTAGGCCTCCCTCAAACCTCATGTCAACACTTATTATTACAAAAGTAATAATAAAATTATTTTGCTATAATCCGCGATATAGTAAATAGAAAAAATATATAGTGCTAAATGTATAGTGGATTATACGTTTTTTCATACCCGTTACATGCAGGATTCGTAAAAACATATGCACAAACCTCCACCACTTCCACCACAATACATAAGCACTACACAGGTTCACTATCACAAACTCAACAATCGTTTCGCCCCGCAACCGAAGCATCATCAGGAGATAGACTCCACGACAAAATCGCAAAGCGAAGCGTTATGCAAACAAGCATTGTTATATAGTAATCGGTTCATCCCCACCTTTACCTCTGAACACGTGCAACAAGCTTGAACTTGAAACATTTATCTGATCGTTAATGAGGGTGCCATTGTTATGCTTAATGATTTCTAATTGTTCCAAAATATTCAATTTTAAGCTTTTTTCACAGGTGTGCAGTATTTCGAAACAATGGTCATTAGGAACTTTATGACCGCTTTCTAACAAATGTTTCGCGAAATGTGAATTTAGTGGCTTATTATTCCTGAAAGCGGCCATATGTTCTTTAAAACGGGTTTCGAAATTACGACCAGTTTGACCCACATATGTATCATTGTATGTATATGTATACATTATACCACATATGTATCATATATGTATCATATTATGGATCTCCGCAAAGTAACGCCTAAGTCTATAAATTACTTATTATTACAGCTATTTAACACTTGGTTGGTAACATGATTTTCATCCACTTTCATTACATGCCCATACCATCTTAATATGTATAGTATGATGGGCAATTATAAATTTTATTAATGTACTTGTGCTTTGAAGGTTAAATTTTACATTCCTATTGGAAAAATGTCCATCAGCAACATTTCCGTTCCAAGCAACCCGTAAACTTTCCATCCTTATCTATGCAAAGAATAAATCCTATGGTGCATATTACGTGACAACGTTTTGCGTGACCCACAATTAGCACCCACTAACTGACACAATGTGAGAATTATAATATTATCGAAGAATGGAAGCCATCCAAACAAACGGTATATTGATATAATGGCCGCATTAACACATAATTGTGAATAAGATAAGCTTTTACACGATAGATTTATTTCTTCTCGCCGGTCTTTATTCAAATGGCGTCTATTCAACATTCGATGATATAATGGAAATGTACTTAACACTCCATTGTTTATAACTGTGTTCCACTTTACTATCTGATAGTCGAGTGTGTAACTTCGATCACAATGATTTTATATATATTTGACTGGCCCGTTGGCGCAGTCAAATATATATCCCTGCCTTCAGTTCCGCGGGTCACGGCTTCGATTCCCGCCGCGGGCCAACATTTTCTATAAACAATTTGTTGGTTCTTTGAGCCTGGGTGTATATTTGCATTTAAGTATGTATAATTTTGTATATATCTACAAGTCTGTCACCCATAACACAAGTATTAAGTTACTTAATTTGTGGACGGACGACCGCATGTGTAAGTGTCCCATATATATTTATTTATTTACATAAACTAGCTATGCCCGCGGATACGCCCGCGTGGAAATATAAGTATGTGTTTCATAAATTAAACCGTTAAAGATGCAGAGAGGAGAGTATAATAGTGGCGCCTTTTGAAGTAGTTGTTGTCATTGTGGGCGCGGAGTTAATAAGTAGTCAAAAAATTATAAACTAACTTTGAGAAAATCGTTTCTTATAATATACAAAATAAAATATAAAGAAAAATATATTTATATATATTTTTTAAATATATGGGACACTTACATTACAAATATCATTATAATATTTAAAATGAAGTTTTGGACATGAAACTAGTAATTGTGAGTTGATAGCATGTCCCTATCTGTTATAGATAGGGACATCCTATCACGGACTCTATCAGAGTATTTTTTAGTTTTACATCTCTCTAGTACATTACTTCAGTGTATCTCAGTTGGCTTACGCGACGCGAGTGAAGCTTGCACCAGGTGTTTTTTTTTACAAATACGTTATCTCGTCTACACGTTTACGTTTCCACATCTACGTTCCAGAAAAATGGCACTGCCTTTTAGTAAGAACCCTACAAAATAAGAGAAAATCGATCACATACAGCCAGAAAGCTCTTGGGGTCTTTATTTTATTTTCTTATTAATTTCAAACAAACGCATAGACTATTTAGAGTACTCATACATTGTGAGCATACATGGATATTATGAAGGATTTGTACTCCTAGTAATACTCCTAGTATTGATAGGAAGAAATGTAAAACTGCTCTAAAAAGTAGCTATTACCGAGAAACAACGTACGAAAACTCATTAAAGTGGCGGTCATAAGATGTCGGAAATCTTTGCATCAGAAAATCAACGTTGGAAGACCCAACTATGAAGAAGAACTCAAAAATGTCATAGAAATTCGCTAGAACAAAGTTTCAAAAGATTTTGTGATGTTAAAATCTCATCGACCTCTGTCGATGGCACAAACTTCGTTTGTAAAAAAATAAGAGTAAAATAAATGCTACATCAAAAAACTTTCATAATTCATTCTTCCATTCCACGTTCAATAACAAGCGATACATCTACAATTTCGCAAATTATCCACTGCCAAGTATGTTAATAAAAGAATTCACTTTGACGGAAAAACGTTTCATACCGTTCAATATTAAATTCAGGAAGAGGGTTCATAACTTTCCTGTTTTCACATTACAAACGAAATTCGACTCTATAAACTGTTTGAAGAAGTTAATATTAGATTGTCAACTATGTCGCACTTACATCGTTTTATTTCTGAGCGGATGAATGGAATAAAGGGATCAATTACGTACTAGTCGCCTGTTGAGTGATACGGGTTTATTTATGTCGGTTCAGTAGAGCGAAATGCATTACATGACAAGTACTTCCTGGCACTTAAGAGGAGCGTAGACGCTAGACATGAAAAATATATTACCAATAGCACCGAAGATGTAGCAGTGACATAATGAGTTACGATTTTCGAATCAATTGTGTCACTGTGTAATTTTCGTGTTAAGCAGGGTACACGCCAGCGACTTGGAGCGCCGAGGACTCGCTGGCGACTAGGAATTTGGCGTAAGGACGTGAATATTAATAGCGATTTAAGATCTCTACAATTGCCGCGATCCGAACGTTGCAATTCTATAAAGTCGTCGGTCGACACCGATATCGCTGCCGTATGGACGTATAGTACCCGGCAATAAATAATGCACATCGAGTACTTAGAACGAAACAGCCGGCCGATTCGGTTTCGTAGAGCCCTGTCACTGTCACACACGGCTTCGTCAGTCTGTGCGACAGAGACAATGCTCTATGAAGCAGAATCTAGCCAATTTCTCTCTCTGAGCCTCGATGTGCATTATTTGTTACAGCGTTCTATAGTATATATTGCCATATATACGCCGCTAGTTAATGTCAATTTCCGAATTTTTCCAATTTTTTGTACCGGGGGCCCGAGGGCTGGTAGGTACCTTGGCCAATCAATAAGTTCAAAGAGGTAGTAACGCTGCCAATATTTTTGCAACCTTACCCCCATTGTAATGGAATCGATGATTTGGATTTTGTGTAAATATACGTAAATATATATAGAATAATTATTTTTATTTTAATATATTTTTTAGTAACTTTTAATTTTGTTTTAAGTTTTTATAAATTCTTGTTTTTATAAATATTTAGTTTGTTTAGTAAATCGTAAATAATTTAGAGACTTCATGTAATAAATTTAATTAAAATTTATTATTTAAAGTTATTAGATTATATTTATATTTCCGAAAATAATTAAAATGTGGGACTGTCGTAATTATTCACAGGAGTTTATAGTGGAATTTATTGAACTTTACCGAAATTTACCGGCACTGTGGATGATTTAAAGCAAACTTGCCTTTCTAAAGACATTACAAATAACGAAGCACGCTAAAACAAGAAAATACATCGAAAAGTCGCAGAGGTCTCATCTAGTAACAAATAGACAAGGAACAATCGCTATAATGTCGACACAAAAGCTTAAAGTTGCTGGCGAGTCGACGGCGATCAAAGTCGCTGCGTGAGGACCCGGCATTAGACAAACGGTACTGGCAAGAAAAAATGAAATATACACTCTCATATAAACATCTCACAGAAAGAAGAGAGCTGTTTAATTAATCCCGTTGCGGTGACAAATTTATGCGACACGTGCTACCACTTTAGAGATAAAAAAATGACAACAATATGTCTAAAGCGTTTGTCAGTAATTTGACCCAGGCAAAGTGTTCTCACACCGAGATGTTAAATTCATATAGTAATATTATAAATGCGAAAGTCTCCCTGTCTTTTACGCTTTCACGACTAATCCGCTGGACGAATATTGATGAAACCTAGTACAATCAAAGCCTATACACCAGAGTCCTACTTATAATATTATAAATGTGAAAGTTTGTGAGTATGGATGGATGTTTGTTACTCTTTCACGAAAAGAATATTGGACAGATTTTAATGAAACTTTTCAGTTATATAGATTATACATCGGAATAGCATATAGACTAAAATTTGTAATGATTTTATAAAATATAACGATACATGTCAATAAAATTGGAAAAATCTGGCTTCTGCGAACTATCTCGGCGTACGCTGCCTAAACCGTTAGAGTTACACAAAGATGATGTACCGTAGTATTGTTTGTCTTTAATAGTTCTAAATAAAAGTCCGCGACAGCATATATCTATCTTTTATGTGGAAGCTACTATGACCAAAATTGTGAATCATAAATTTAATAAAATTAGATACTGTGGCAGAACATTTGCCTCGCGAGCGAAGCCGCGGGAAAAAGCTAGTAATATATAAGATAAAATAATCCCGTTTTTCTTTCGAGAACAGGTAAACGTGCGTAAGACGTTAGTTAGGTTTAGTACTAATAAAAGTCTAACAAAAGGCATAAATCAGTGTTATTCATTTTGAAGAGTCAGTGCACTAACAGACATACGAGGATTTGTTATTAGTGGTCATAAGCTCCCATATAGAAATACCCATAATAATGACCTCTATCTAATAGTAGACTAAAATCGATTGATCATCGATAAAACGTCTGTGTTACTTAATATTGTTACTGTTAGTTTTAATTTGAACTACACTCGCACCGTACATTTACCGGCTTTTTTATTGGAGATATTTGTTAAGATAAGAGCCGTGAATGCGTCGTGTTAAGCGAGGAAGGGGCCTTTAGTGCGTGAGAACAAAAAGAAACAAGTTTAATGTGACTCCACGACCCTTATTGAGGCTAACAAGTGCTTCGACACACAAAAGTGGCGAGATATTTTGCACTTACAACGTCCAACACCAATATACTCGTTAATATATAGTTTTATTACTTTTCTCATTCTCAATATGTTGGCTGTAATTTCTTTCACAATATCACTAGATGCAATGATAAATACGAAAGCATATCTAAGTTTGACGAGTTATGAACATAGTTATATAGCAAATATATTATAGCTACTAGAGTAGGGAAGCTAATAGGGAAACTACCGAGGTGTCGTAAGAGGCGACTAAGGTAAATGCCGTGTAGTATCGGGCTGCATAGAATAGACCACCCTCATTTCTTACCGAGGTGTCGTAAAAGGTGACTAAGGTAAATTGACGTCAGGCAGGCGGCCGGTCGTAAAATACGTAGCCAAATCATATGACAACATGTTTGTAACATGTTGTGCCGACCCCACTTAGAATGGGATAAGGCCAGGAGGATGATGAGTAGGGAAGCTATAGGCAGGCCTGTAAGTGATAGTGACACTACAAATAATGATCTGGTAGATAAAACTCGTATACTACATCTTTGTCTAATCACACATAATAAAGAGAGACAGATAAATAGCTCTCATTTGCCTTCGCATAATTTTCTATATTGATATATGGAACATTTTAGGCTGGATTCCCTACTCTAGTATAATAACTCTATGAATGACAACAGTCTAAAATGTTGCCTTATCCTTAAAATGTATCCGTTATACAAATTTTGTACATTGTAATAATTTACAATGTACAAAATTTGACCATTACCGCCGTGTGAGTAGAATAGACCACCCTCATTCCTTACCGAGTTGTCGTAAAAGGCGATTAAGGTAAGTTGACCCACCATGTGGTATCCGGTCAAGTAGACCACCCTCTTTCTTACCGAGGAGTCGTGAAATACGCTAAGGTAAGTTGACGTCAGGCAGGCGGCCGGTCGTAAAATACGCAGCCAAATCATGTGACAACACGTTTGTAACAAGTTGTGGCGACCCCACTTAGATCGGGATAAGGGCAGGAAGATCATCATCACAATTTGACTATTAATTATACTTACAATACCAATTACATATATTGTATATTTACCAGTTGTCTATCAATCATAACACAAGTAATTTAGTTACAAAGCTTGAGTACGGACAACCGTGTGAATATTCGTCCCGTACATTAAAAAAAAAAGTTTTAGGAGATAAAGTATAAGAATGATTGACGCGGTTATTCGTTTAAAAGACCCTTACATACCTAAATCCGTTACTATTGAGTAAAGTTTATTTTAAAATTCTGCCGTATAAGTTTCACATTACAAAGTTCATTGTTAAAGAAATGTATGATAAGACGAGGTAAAAAATAAATCGAAAGTTTAAATTTTAAACGTAGTCTGCGTCTTTTACTTAACAAAGGAACTTTTGTTAAACTTAGGCACCGACGTAGAGGTAGACTTTAACAAATTGCCTTGCACTAACAAAATCCTTTGAACACGACGAGCGGAATGGAAGAAAGCTTTTGTAAGTCTGTACACTAAGCTTGAGTTTTTCTTTTTCAATTATTTTCGATTTTAATTTTTTTGTACCTGGTGGCATCTACGAACCATATAATATAACTTTGGAGATATCTATTCAAGAAAGTTGTAAACTTCACTCATGACGTCACAACTAATTTTGCTAAATAGTCTCTAATATAGATAATGACCGAGTATAAAAAAAAAAATACCTATTCTTTACCGTAATAAAGCTAGATGATCTCACGGCTTATCCAAATCCTAATACTCGTTAGAATTTCAAAAAGCTTTTTATATTTAAATAAAGAAATAACTTTTCATATGAAAACATAAATTTACATACATATTTACCACCACCATTCTCCTGCCCTTATCCCACTCTAAGTGGGGTCAGCACAACATGTTACAAACATGTTGTCACATGATTTGGCTACGTATTTTACGAGCCGCCGCCTGCCTGACGTCAACTTACCTTAGTCGCCTCTTACGACTCCTCGGTAAGAAATGAGGGTGGTCTACTCTATGCAGCCGGATACCACACGGCACATACCTTAGTCGCCTCTTACGACACCTCAGTAAGATACATATTTACATAACAATATATGAAAAGGTGCTATCATATATTAATGAATTCCGAAGTTAGTATTGTTGTTTGGGTCTTGGAACTAAAAAAAACCAATGAAAGTAGGAGGTTCCATGATGAGGAACCTACAAACCATCCAAAGACGTACAGTCAGTTGCTCTTGGTTAAGATTTTTTAAGGATCTGTTCCCTACTATCAACTTAATTGATATGAAACACTTTTTTTGTAATTACGAAAACAAAAAATGATAATTCTTACATTACTAATATTAAATATATTATTAATCTTATGTAAGCCGTGTGGTATCCGGCAAAATAGAATAGACCACCCTCCTTTCTTACCGAGGTGTCGTAAGAGGCGACTAAGGTAAGTGCCGCCGTGGTATCCGGCTGCATAGAATAGACCTTTTCATTTCTTCAATTTTTTCTTCTCCCTTTTTTCCTTACTGTGTCATCTTATACATCTAATAACCTTTTTCTTTTAGTTTGTGCACCCCTGTCGTTAATATAATATTAAGTTCTCTTCCCTAAGGTTGCCTGGAAGAGATCGCTCTTTAGCGATAAGGCCGCCTATTGTACCAAACTTCTTTGCACATTTTTGTGTATTATTTTTGGTGTACAATAAAGAATATTATTATTACTATTATTATTATTGGTACTATGGAATAAATGGTTAGGTAATTTTCTCCTTATAATATAATATAAAAATGTTAGCAGATTATAATTTATAGAATTAGGCGTTACTTTGCGGAGATCCATAATACAAAAGTAATAATAAAATTATTTTGCTATAATCCGCGATACAGTAAATAGAAAATATATATAGTGCTAAATGTATAGTGGAAGTGGTGGAGGCTTGTGCATATGTTTTTTACGAATCCTGCATGTAACGGGTATGAAAAAACGTATAGTCCACTATACATTTAGCACTATATATATTTTCTATTTACTGTATCGCGGATTATAGCAAAATAATTTTATTATTACTTTTGTGTTAGCAGATTACATAAACAATTGAACAATTGGATCCTTGATTATCTTCGACTCAAACGGGTCGACATCGCACTTGTCCCACGATTTGTTTAACACGCTCGACCCTGCGTCCGGTGGCAACAATTGACACATCTACCACCGTGACGACCGTAGATCCCTCGTTACTTTCTACTTTTGAACCAATTCATAAGTATAACTTCACGTGCACATACTTATATTCAAAATTAAATTCAAAATATTGTTTATTCAAGTAAACTTATAAACAAGTGCTTTTAAATCGTTCCTACCGCGAAAAACCAGCAAGAAACTCGGCAGTTGCTCTTTTCAAAGAATAATTCTTATTACTAGTTACTTATAGTTATTGATATCTTGTACAGGGTCAAAGAGTAGCTATATGCACGCATTCTTATCGTCTTAGTAATCCTTAATAGCACAGTAGGCTTTCCGTATTAGGCTTTTAACAGTGTTTTTAAACTGCTGTAATGGTAAGTTAAAGTAGATTGCGGAATTTTATTATAGAATCTTATACCCAAACCGATAGACGATTTACGTACTTTTGCTAGGCGCAAAGTGGGAACCGCAAGCTTAAGTTAGTTGTCTATTATATACATCACCTATCGTTTTATAATTCTTTATATTTTTATGTACAAAAATTAAATTGCTCAAAATATACTGTGAAGCAAATGTAAAAATACCTATTTCCTGAAACTTCTCTCACAGGGAATCTCGCGGACTTAAATTGCGCCCTAGCCCTTTTTTTATGTCAGAAAAACCCCATTACGGGTCCGACCGACACTGACTAAAAATCTGGCATTTGTTCAGCACGCGAGTGGTGGCGAGGACAAGATACCACTGTGCACATTGCCCTCATCCCCGCCAGCAGCAGCTCTGTAACCTGGAGAGCGCCACCTCCGGATCGGGGCCTCTATAAACAGTGGCCCCTCCCTTCGCTAATCGATGTATCGTGAGCACCAGATGCATCGACCGCCTCAAAGACCGCTCTATCTGCGAGTCTAAGGTTAGCGAAACTTTATACATCAACATTTATTTTTCTAAATTTTGCCACAAATAATTAAATGTATCAATCAATTCTTTACTTAATTAAAACCAAAATGTAAATTTGCAATGTTTCAATCATACATATATATATAATTTAATTTTTATAATCGAGTCGAATTTCGTGATCGATGACGTGCCTAAAATATTGTCTAAAAATTGTTTCACTGGTTCGCCATCGATTACACAACGATATTTATATCGATAAATGTACTCAAGTAACGATTTAAGCCGATCAAGATTGTAATAGCAGAACTAAAGCTCTGAGCCCGTTTTATCCAAGTAATTTATTATTATTTATTAACCAGCGAGGATAATCAATAACACTAATTAACAGTATAGGACGTAACTTTTTTTGTGATTGGCCGTTCCGTTCATCCGTTCATCGCAATATTACAATAGGAAATAATCACTAAGACATTTTTCGACGCCTAGTATATTGGGTTGTTAATGCCTTGAAATAAAAAAATACATATTATTATTTACTTTAAATAATATAAGTTGTACCATTTTATACTTATCTGATACATCTTAGTTGAGATCGATAGATAAACAACTTTACGAGCTATTAAGTTAACTGATGATAATAAAGTTTCGAACTTAGTTTGTCGTACATTTAATCTCAACACTTATTCATTGAAACTCGAACGGATCCATAATCATAATATACGACGTCATATCTTTATATTCCGTATATACGGCGATTTGTCTCCCGTCTTTTGACCCCACATCCCAGGCAACAATTGATGTATTTGTCAACTTCACTAACGCCGGTCCTTCGTCACACGAAAAATACGTTTTACTTAGCACTTTGATCGCATTTTGAGAGCTTCTTGTAACGTATTTCTTGTAACTCCAAAAAATAAAGATAAAACAAATTTTAACTAAACAAAAAATTATACCAGGCCCATGAATAAAACTATTTTGATAAAATAGTGCTTCAGCTCAATATACATATAACTCGTTAGTTGCATAATAATCATCATAATTCTCCTGCCCTTATCCCACTCTAAGTGGGGTCGGCACAACATATTACAAACATGTTGTCACATTATTTGGCTACGTATATTACGACCGGCCGCCTGCCTGACTTCAACTTACCTTAGTCGCCTTTTACGACACCTGTGTAAGAACTGAGGGTTGTCTATTCTATTCTGCCGGAAACCACACGGCGAAGTTGCATAATGATAACAACTCAAATAATACAAAACTGTAAGCACTAACGACGAATAATGGTATCGTAATTAATCGGAATAGAGGATATCAATTAATTATTAAACACCCAGAAACAAACACGACCTTCACCTACACATATTAAGGTTGAGGCCATTCACTATAATATACGTAGGATCAATTCCGTTAGTGATTGGAATTAACGTAATATTACAATGAAATTTGAAATACTGGATACTATTTCAAATAAACGAACAATAACAAAATAATAAATAATAATACTGGAATAGAACTGTTCGTAGAAGCAGTTAAGAGAAACGATTAGAAAGCTTATAAAAGTGTATGAAATTAAAATAATTTATTAATAAAAGCTCGCAATAAGGTTACTTATGCAACGGCGTGAAGAATGTTGGGTATTTGGTGACACGATGGATATTTTTTTAACTGAAATATAAAACATTTTTAAAGTAATCAGCAACTTTGTCTAATTTAGCACATTAATGTAAAAAAAAGTACGATTGTTGAATTTTAATTTTAGTCTAAAACAACTTCAATGTTATTTGTAGTGTTTGTAAAATTTTGAAACCAGGTCAATCCCTTCGTTCGAAATTTAAAGAAAGTTACTTTTTAACTTCGCAATATAGCTATTTACAGAAATAAATGAGGAATTAAATTATTGACAAATAATATATTCAAGAAAATATGCGTCACCTAAATATACCTATACATCATTCTCTGCTTTAAGTGGGTTCGGCACAACATGTTACAAACATGTTGTCACATGATCTGGCTACGTATTTTACGAACGGCCGCCTGCCTGACGTCAACTTACCTTAGTTGCCTTTTACGACACCTCGGTAAGAAATGTCGGTCTATTCTACGCAGCCGGATACCACACGGCACATACCTTAGTCGCCTCTTACGACATCTCGGTAAAAGGAGGGTGGTCTATTCTATTCTGCCGGATACCACACGGCACTCACCTTATGCGCCTCTTACGACACCTCGGTAAAAGGAGGGTGGTCTATTCTATTCTGCCGGATACCACACAGCACTTACCTTATGCGCCTCTTACGACACCTCGGTAAAAGGAGGGTGGTCTATTCTATTCTGCCGGATACCACACAGCACTTACCTTATGCGCCTCTAACGACACCTCGGTAAAAGGAGGGTGGTCTATTCTACCGGATACCACACGGCACTTACCTTAGTCGCCTCTTACGACACCTCGGTAAAAGGAGGGTGGTCTATTCTATTCTGCCGCATACCACACGACTTGTAAATATACCTATACATTAACATGAAATGTAAGATTCTGTCGCATATTGTCATACCTCGTAGATTAATATTGTCGATGTCCGCAATTTGTCTTAAATCTGTAACCCCATATTCGTTGCTAACAATTGACGTATTTGTCAATCGGATAACTATTGGCCCTTTGTCACGCCACAAATACATTGAATTGACCGCAGTCGATTAAAACGACTTGTAAACATTTATTTGGATAAGGCAAATAGACAATCCTTCCTTTTAATTCCTTTGAATTAATTTTACTTCGGTGTCTCTAGAACTTTACAACTGTTTTTGTAATTTTATGTAATATGTTTACTTAATATTATCTGGTATCGTTTTGTTTTTTTTTGTTGTACTTAAAATTGTTTGGCTTCAATGTGTTATTGTAATACTAACTACCTTCTGTACTATAATCGATCTTTATATTTTAAATCGAAGTATAATTTAACGAAGATTGTCCTTATTAATTTTTGTCGTTAGTTTAGTGTATACACTTTGAAATTTTAACTTATACGCTGTTTCCATTTAGATCATCATAATCTACTTCAGAAACTTTTTTTTAATTTTTTATTTTTTTATTTAGTAATCCAACAGCGTTTTAACAATTTAATACAAACTATGACTATACATTATATAATAAGCCAATTTAAGATTACACTGATAATAGTATCAAGCTAATCTTATCACTAATTATTCGTTATGGAACTTACAAACTTACACATTATCAAATTAAAACCATACATAAAATTAAAATAAAAACATGAAAATTGTGAATGATGTGTGTGTGTGTATGTGTGTGTGTACGCGTGTGCGTGTTTGTGTGTGTGTGTGTCTGTTTGTGTGAATGTATGATTGTGTGAGTGTGTATTTCATAGCAATATATGTGCTCTAATATGTCTATTAAAAATTTCTATGTCTAGTTTTTTCCTACTAATATTGAACAAGTCTATGTCACTATAACAGTCATTATATAAACGTGCTATTTTAATAATGATGGCTTAAACTTCGAAACATAAATGTTCCAAATGGAAGATTAAAGCAAACTATGTTGTTGGTGGATATATTTAATTCCGTATTATACAGAAGCGCCTGAACAATGCACGGCAGAGAACGACTGACTGTAGTAACGAATTTATTACACTTATATTGACCCTACAACAAATATATTAAACAATAATAATTTTAAAACAGTTTGGTATTTCGTTTATAATTGTTTATGGACCTTTGCTAAGTACAATATAATGTTTAAGTCTTGGTAAAACAAGTATTAAAATAAAGTGAAAATAAAACTAGAAAGGAATGATATTTTTATATAATATAATAGCAATTTATCTTCTAAAGTAAACTTTACTAAAAGTTTTTGATATTATTCCGCCGAAAAGACAAAGTTAATTTATTCTAGACAAAGATAAAACTAATTATAGCCGGACTTGTTTTTGCTCTGCCAATCAATTGTCTGACACAATATCTAGTAGGGAAGTAACTTGGAGTGGAAAAAATTATTATTAACTAATCGATTTTTCTCCCTTAAATAAAAAATCGATTTGTAAAAAAAATATATTTGGATCAAAAAAGCAATGATCAGTAACCGTTTTTTTCACATTATTTGAAAATTTGTTTTTTTAAATTTTAATAATTAATTAGAATAAAGACTTATTAGAAAGACTAGCACGAATACAATAATTGCGCTGTTATATTAAAAAAAATAGCGATGTTTGCGAAATTCGATTAAAATGTGTAGTTTGGCTACATTAGTTTAAGAACGCATATATTATTTTAAAAAACAAGAAAAAAGAGTGTTAATATTATAATCTAATAAAAAAAATTATTTATTATGTTTAGAAAATCGATTAATATAAAAATCGAATATTTTTTTCACATCTCTAATGTCTAGCTAACGATTCGTCGTTTTTGCTTGATGACTCGTGTCTAGGTTTTGTAAAGTATTGATGATTTTACACTCCAGTGAACTGTTTAAAAAAAATGCAGACCATTGTTACTCGGAAATATATTACTAACAGCGTTTTTTACTGCTTGCATTGGACAATTCCGGTTTCTCAGTAAACTTGAAGTATTTGTCACACTGACCTGAAACAACAAGAAAAGTAAATTAAACTTAAGAGGCAAAATGGAAAATATATTTTACACATCGTTCACCATTATACAATAGAGATATAACAAAAAGAGTCCGGCACAATAGACTACAATAGCTTAGCAGAATTTCTCTTTGAACGAAATACAGGCCAGTCTTAAAGACGCATGGAGGTTCTCAAAACCGAGTTAAGATGTCTTTATCTATATAAAACATGAGTTTTAAGTTAAAGTAAACAAGCTTTTATCCGCAACTTCGTTCGGGTGGAATAAACAGTAGCTTCTGTCACTCTCCAACTTTTACCGAGGGTTTAAACCTAGTCAAAACTGGTAATTGTACAAGTTCTTTTAAAAACTGTCATGTTCTTAATTGATGTTTACAGTTACTCCTTCGCAGACTTTCGCATTTATAATATACTAGCTTTTACCCGCGACTTCGATCGCGAGTATTCATTCACAGATTCACTTTCCAACCCTGCAAATATCTCCATAAAAAAAAATCAGATCGATCTGGGAAGACAGAGAGATTTATCGTTTTCTCGAAAAGCATAGTTTCATTATTTTAATAAATAACCCGCCTGACTAGATTAAATATATATTGAATTAGCTCAGTTAAATTTATCCAATAAACAACAACTGAGATATATAAAAACTTTCTTAAACCAATTTTTTCGACTTAAGGCAAACAGCGTAATATAAAGAATCTATTTCTTTAATTTACAGACTTGAATTTGACACATAGTGAATAAAAAACCCTTAATATAATTGATAATGGACGGTGTTTCTCAATCCCGTAGATAAAGCAATGTTTTTATAGCCAATGTGTAACCCAGGTATATAAGGATTGATTGTGCAAAATTTTATCTATATCGGTTCAGCTGATTTTCAAAATTGCTAAAAATCTTACGAAATTAATTGTTTTTCATTAATAAATGTTTATTATTTGACCATAAAATTATAAAAGTTAGAGTAGGCATTAGCATGACGAGCAGTAAATTAAATTTCAAGACCTCAAACCGGTAGGTAATACCAATAAGCACCAACAACAGCACAAACACTTTCTTCGTTAAAGGTATAAATTTTACCGTTTAATTGGATTCCTGTGTACCCACACCGAGTGTACACCTCGAACACGATAGCGCCCGTTCCGGTGCCTTGCAAATGTCAATGTTACGCTCGTCAGTTGTTCTTGTCGTGTAAGACTAAAGGGAGAAAACCAGAACACCTGGACGTAAAGGTCATGTCAGGCTTTACCAGTTTTTGTAACATGCAAGAGTTTTGTCCGAACGTATAATTCGTATGAAATTATTTAAGCCCATTATTGAATACTATAATTTTTGATGCAATTCAACCTCCCAAATCCTAAATTTTATTCAAGAGTTTTTAATAATTGACCATAGAAATATAATAGCTATTACCCCTCAAACGTTTAGTGAGCATCATGTGCACAAATTCAATTATGAAAATTCTAAATGTTTTCGTCAGCAATAATAACTGTCATTTTATTATTATAACATTATTTATTGTTAGATTAATTAATTTATTAATATTATTAGATTAAGAAACACCTATTATCAATATATCAAGTTTCAAGTAGAGGATTCATTGCAATAGAAATTGCAATTTAATCCCCCTGATCGATCTCATTTTTGTGATGAAGATATTTGCACGGTTGGAGAGTGACAGAAGCTTGTTTATTTGAGTACCACAGTTCATTTAGGTCCACGCAGTCGAAGTTGCGGGTAAAATCTAGTATAGTATAATTATTATATAGTAAATAATAACATGATCTCAAAATGAGGGTCAAAAATTCGTACACCCTATCTGCTTGTCGGTCAAAGGGTTAAGTGTCAGTTTTCGACCCTTACCGAAGTTTCAAACCTGGTCAAAACTGGAGAGGCACGTACAAGTTTTTTTAAAAACCGTCACGTTCTTGATTGATGTTTACAATCACTCTTTCGCAGACTTTCGTATTTATAATATAAGTAAGGATTTCTGTATAGAAACCTAACAGAAAAATTAAACATGTATATATAGCACGGTAAAGGGACATAGTCTTACTGTTGCATTTCAAATAACAATGAGGTCGTAACGGCGACTGTACTTTTGAGTGGTCTTGTTTTTTTTTTGTTTCATTGTAATATGAAAAGAGTAATGACCGTTTTGACGTGTGATTAAGGTTTTTTTAAAAAATTATATTGTCCTTAAATTTTTTTCTTAACAGAATAAATTTCATTTAATTACATAAAGCTCAGAAAACAAGATGTCGCATTAAAAAGTTTTTAAGATTTCCTTGAATTGTCTTGCTTTTTTTAGATAAATAAAAAAAGGTTATATAGTATATATATTTATAAAATTTATTTAAAAAGTTATTTGTAATTTTTTTTCTATAAACTAGCTAACCTGGCGATCTTCGTACCGCCTTGCAACAAGTTAACAACAACGGTCATTTTGTATGGGAAAAAATAGAACTTTTGTTTTATTATTTCCCTTGCAATTTGTCACAGTAGTTCTTACTATTTCAACCTTCGTCAGTTTTTTACAAATATAAAATAAAGTTCAGTAGTTCTTGAGTTTTACGCTGAGCAACATATTTTGTGATTCATATTTATTTATCTATTATATTTAGTACGCATAACGCCGTGTGGTATCCGGCAGAATAGAATAGACCACCCTCATTTCTTACCGAGGCGTCGTAAAAGGCGACTAAGGTAAGTTGACGTCAGGCAGGCGGCCGGTCGTAATAAAATACGTAGGCAAATCATGTGACAACATATTCGTAACATGTTGTGCCAATCCCACTTAGAGTGGGATAAGGGCAGGAGAATGACGATTTAGTACGCATTGAAACAGTAACACGGTGATACCTAATCCAATTGACATCCACCATCTCAAACAAACGTCTAAGTTCCTATTAACAGCCTTATGGCAAAACTGCTTTTGTTATTTAAAAAAACCACTGTGTTTCTTCACGCCACTAGAAATTTTTACGACTTTTAAAGTCTTAAAATACGATACATTTTAATAAAATATACCTACAATAGTTGAAAACTGACATCAAAATATGACTAAACCTCTTAATTTATATGACGGCATTGTTATAAAAAAAAATGTATCCCAAAGTATTACCAACTTTTCAACCCGAACACGTAACATCTGCTGAAGTCAACTTCAACACAAACTAAAGTTAATATCATTCGCAAGACCGCAGGAAACTTCGGTCGGTCGTCTGACCGTGCCATACTCAGTAAATAGTTTTCGAAACTACCCCCATTTAACTAAATAAAGGGAACGTTGGAATAAATCGAATCGCGTGAATTGACGTCAAGTTCCATAAATTCTAGCAGTTAGTAGGTGTCAGTGCAATTTCGCTGGGTTGTAAAGTAAATCAACAGCCAATTAATGTCTAAGTACAGGGCAAAGGTGCCGCTTATTAATGCAAAGGGTCCAGATTTATAATCGGGTGGTCTCAGCAAAATGTCTCAAACTATTTATGAAAACATTCTTCTTCTACATCTTTAGGTCCGTAATGTTCGTTGGTTTTTTGGTGTATACAATTTTTATATTCTTTTATATTTATGTTATTATATTTTTTATACTTCTTTTTATATTAGTTTCTAACTTCTAATCTACAGATGGATCTTCTTTTTCATCAAGTTTTCAAAGGTCTCAAGGAAAACTTAAGTTTAAATGTTATATTTGAGTGGAATTTTGCTTTAAAATACATAGATTTACTCAGTGAGAATTTCGTAAATCACAAAGACTTATGTAAGAGAATAAATATGATTTTAATCCATTAAAGGGTCATATTATACAAAAAAAAATTGTTTAGGGATTTTAGGCCTAACATTGAAAATAAAGTAACTAGTTGTTCTAACAATTATAGATGGTGGAATATAAAATTATATTTCTATAGGACCTTTCTTTAAAATCTATCTCTAGGATATGTATTACCTGCTATCCCGCACTAGATTCTTTAAAGAAAACAACCTGCAAGGATGCTATTGATTAGCATAGACACAAGCGGTCACATGCACTAAAATTATTTTCGATTTAAAAAGAAAATTCTTTCAAGTTCCTGCTTTAAGCGCTAGCACAGTTAAGAGTATTTATTTATATCCAAATAAGTAGGTTATCTGCTCTAGTGCGTGCTTGTAAAAGAGAGATGCGTAACAATTATCGACGGTTTATTGGGCGTTAATTGACGAATGCGGGCGCCGCCACGGAAATGTGTCACGGTTGACTACAGACTAATAACTGATTATGTAACCGGTTATATTGTTATGGCTTTTGATCGTCTGCTTTCCAACATACTTACTGGGTTTAATTATAAGCTACACTGCGCCTTGCGGCTTCATCCGCCATGCAAAGTTGTTATAAAAGTATGATAACATGGTTACTTACATACTTCATCATCATGTTCTGGCCTTCATCCCATTTTTAATTGGGGTCGGCTCTCCTAAGGTTTTCCAGAGATGGCGGTTCTCGATCGACCGTGGATCTATGTTCTCCCTTTTGAGGTCGTCAGCTATGGTTTTTACCCATGTGATTCGGGGTCTTCCAGATCTCTTTGGCGCGGCTCCGAGTTCCAAATTTTTTTTGGACATATGGTCCACCTATGGGCCACGTTATGAGGAGACCCTCATAACGTGGCCGTACCACCGCAGTCGTGATTCTGTCAGATTTTCCGCAATGGGTCTCACTTTAAAAGTTATGTAATGGTTGGGGACTTTATCTGGAAGTGTGACTCCCGCGGACCATCTCAGCATTCTCATTTCTGTGACGTGTAATTTGTGGACCTGTTTCTGTTTGAGGGGCCAGCATTCTGAACCATAAGTTATTGCGGGTCTTACGGCTGTTTTGTAGACCTTTCCTTTGGTACGTATAGGCATTCTAAACATGGTTACATACTTACAAAAGAAAATCGGTTTCATTACACAGTACTGATCTCTTCCAAGCAGATGAATATAGACATAGAATATTACAAAATAAATTTAAAAAACCTTACTAACACTTTATATTATGAATAGGTTATATTATATGATACTTTACAAAATGTCGCTTGCAATCTATACAAACATCCAGGAGTCTTCTGAGCAAATAAAATATCTAATGTGATATTTACATTTCATCAAGCACTGCACAGTAAAAAAAATCTTATAATGGCAGCTGCCCTAAGGGACCCTTTTACCGGGAAAGCGCCAAATTCCTATGAAAACCCATTATTTTTTGGATTAATCAAAACCTAAGAATTCGCATTATGAGAGAATGGTTCATGTAGACTTCAGTCCTACTCTTTTAGGAGAAAAGCGCCGTGTGCTTCGTATGTGGATCTTAGCAAGCTACGGCAAGACTTTACCAACTATACTTTATGAATAGTAACAATTATAATATAGAATTACATTGCGATTTTGTTATTACTTTTAAAATAAAAACTACTTTTGACTGAAATGTTTTGTGTTTGATATACTTATACACTAATATCCACCCTCACTTTCCCTTTAATACACACTGATGACGAACAAATAAACTAATAAGAATAAACGAACAAATAGGAGCTATATAGATTTACCTAACCTAAACAACACCAATAGTAAGCCTACAGAACATTTATCATAATAGATTATAAAACACCTTATTAATTACATCAATAAATGATTTAAATTTCAAAATTAGCAACTTCCAAAAAAAGATTTTATATGGCAATGGACTTATTTATATCCGTGATCATTATATCAGGAATCATCCATAATTCTGTCAAAACCTAAGCCTGACCAAAAAAAAAGTTATAATGGTTAACGTTTTTGAAAATCAATTATATGAACTTGTGAATTTAAGTGTATCGTTACGGATAAAGTTGGAGACCAGAGGGAAGTGTTGACTTTGAACATTCTGAAGTACGCCAGAAAAGACAGCGTCAGCCTTGCACGAATATATTCTTGATGCTCAAGAAGCTTATAGCAAAAACACACTAGTTAAAGTTAGTCCGACTAGATTTGCTATCGCTGTGTGGCACATAAATAATGGCCCCGGATGCACTCGAAACTTGTAAGGCTGACTCGATATAAGGACTTGAATATAGCCGGTTTCTATATATATAAATCAGAATACCACTCACGACAGTATAAATTCAATAAAAAATTTGAAAACATTCGGGTACAGAGATCTTTTTTCATTGCTCGGAGTATGAGCTACTTATTATGAGCTTTTAGAGTTGATTAGATATTCCGATTGTAGACGGAATGGATAAATTATGAATAAATATTTTCAACCTTCGCCAATGAGATATCTATTCCACACACGTCACACAAATCAATCAGCGCAAATAATCGTAGGCTCTGCGTCCAATCACCGGCAATTCAATGTATTGAATAGCTCAATTAATTGCAAGGCAGGAGCGTAACCAGTTAGGGATATAGGATTAAAATTGCCTGTGGTATAGACTAGTTCAAAAGTTTTGGTAATATTTTTCATAAGAATACTTTGTTTCGAACTGACTGAATGTTGTTAACCGTAACGGCTTTTACAGCGTCACCGGGCGGGACGGGCGAGCGCAGAAGCATCGTCGAGAATGCGAAATGCAGAGAGAAGACTAAAGTCGGGGAACGATCATAGGAATACTCTATATTCTATTACAATAGTGACTGTGCCATATTAACTTTTCTTAACTATTCGCATGGAAATGTAACTCAAGCATAACTCAAGTTATAGAGTAGTAGTTGGTTAGATTTATTACCAATATGTTTTCCAGTATGCGAATGAATGCATATGACATTAACTGTCTGTTTTAACGTTTTTTATATATAACAAATAAGTAATTCGATGGAGACGAATCCTAATAATAATAATAATACTCTTTATTGCACATCAAATACATAGGAAATACAAGACAAAAGAAATACAGAACAGGAAAACGTACAGAAGTGAAAAGGCGGTCTTATCACTAAGAGTGATCTCTTACAGACAACCTCTACATATTTTTGATAATGCATATATATATATAACTGTATATTATACATATCTCTATTGTTAATATACTTAAATATTACATAAATAAATATTAACTACATACATAACATTATCTATATATATAGATATCATTATTAGAATCTTTATTAATTAGTGCCTATTTATAAACTAAGATAAAATTTTCTAAGACGATATTTAAGATCCTTAGCGATTTAGAGTGTCTTATATGTCGTGGAAGTACATTCCATAGATTCACAGCTTTCACAGTAAAGGACTCGCTATACGCTTGTGAACGACTAGCTGGGATCTTAAGCCTGTTATCGTTACGTGACCGAAGATTGGCATGTAGGAGAGAGTTGGAGCCCAGAAAGGAAAAGCGTTCTTTAAGATAGAGAGGAGTATTGGAGTGGAAAAGAATAGTATAGAGAAGAGAGAGGATAAGAAAATTACGGCGATGACGTATCGGTAGCCATTTAAGTTGCGCTCAATACTGTGAGATGTGATCAAATTTTCTCATTGATAAATCTGGATAGGAAGAATCAGCATAGTCAAGGATAGGAAGAAGGAGTGAATGGGCTAGAGATATTTTTGTCTTGACGGGGAGAAGGCATTTCCACCTCTTTAGCCTGCCAACAATACTAAAAATCTTGCGGCTAAGATCGGAAATTTTAGGTGACCAGGAAAGTGTTATCAATAATTAAGCCAAGATTTTTCAACGAACTACTGAACTCTAATCTAGTACCATTTAATATTACAGGGGGAAGACAGGAAGGATTAATTTTGGCGATTTTTTTCTTAGTGCCGATGAGAGTGACCTGAGACTTGCTAGTATTTATCGAGAGACCATATGATGCACACCAAGTTCCGAGCGTGGACAAATCATTGTTCAAATTCTCGAAGGCCTAACGAATCTTCGTTATAAAGAGTCTTAAAGAAAAGTAATCATAACATTATTTTACTATAATCCGCGATAAAGTAAATAGAAAATTTACCTTATCGCGAAAATATAATACTAAATATATAGCGGACTATCCGTTTTACCAACGCCGCCACACATGGAGGTTTGTGCATGTGTTTTCACGAATCCTGCATGTATCGGGTATAAAGTCAATGTTTAAATACAAATTAAAAAATTAAATGTAAATAAATATCCTGTCCAAAACTTATTAAAATATGAACTATTAAAGATTTATAGTTTTACTTTCTTAACGATTTAAGTTTTCAAATAAAAACTTAATCCGACTTTTGCGTTTATTAAGTTTAGAATGTACGCAACATGCCGCCGTGTGGTATCCGGCAAAATAGAATAGACCACCCTCCTTTCTTACTGAGGTGTCGTAAGAGGCGACTTAGGTATGTGCCGTGTGGTATCCGGCTGCATAGAATAGACCACCCTCATTTCTTACCGAGGTGTTGTAAAAGGCGAGTTAGGTAAGCTAACATCAGGCAGGCGGCCGGTCGTAAAATACGTAGCCAAAACATGTGACAACATGTTTATAACATGTGCCGACCCGACTAAGAATGGGATAAGGGCAGGAGAATGATGAATGTACGCAACATTTTGTTGCGTAAATTCAAACTAAAAAACTTATTTGGCAAAACCGCTTATAAAAAAAAAAATTATATCAATTTTTCCTTTTATTATACAACTTGAAGCTCAGTGTCAAAAAACATTTATACGATATACATTACGTCGTAATACACCTACCATTCACTGTAACCTTTTTCACTTTAATCAGCACTTACTCCACAATTTAACCTCAGTTGCGACATAAGTAGGTCTTTAACCCTGCGATGCAATATAACACTTTTCGTAAAAGACCAGTTCACATTATTATGTGCTCCCTATGTTTAATTCAGAGCGCATCTATCGCAGGCAAGAGAGCTTCAGATCTGAGCGGAATGCTAAAACGATTTTGGTAAAGCTCTCGTGATGATGTAAGGCGTCGACTAGCAGAGGGAATATGAATTAGGTTAATTGCTAGATTTTATTTTAGTTTTCTCTTATAATTTTTATTAATTGACGAAAGGCAAACTAGGCTGGCATCTCATTTAAAAATTAGAAACAACATTCAACTTATGAAGCCGCTGCCTTGATAATTTTTTATTAATTTTATAAAAATACACTTAAATGAAAGTAATTTGTTCATCAATTTATATTATTATTGTAGATATGTCTGACTCTCTATCTATTATTACGCTGTCACGGCTAATCCGCCGGAGAAAAATTGATAAAATTTAATATTATTAAGGATTTTACATTATATTTATATTATATTATATGGATAGGCCTCCTCCCTCCGCTATAGAGACGGATTCGATGAAGCAGCATGATAGGTATCACGCTGCTCAAATGCGGGTTGATAGGTTACACATATCTCCAAAAATCTCTAGAGATATGCAGATTACCTCGAGATATTTTCCTTTACCGAAAAGCATTTGATAAATTGCAATAATCAATTAAGACACATAAATTTTAACAGAAAAACTCATTGATGCCTGCCCGGGGTTTGAACCCGTCAACACCCGAAAGAGTCACACGGTTTCACCGCTGGGCTTTTACAGCAACTACATTATATGCCGGGCTAACATATTACACAATATTTTTTATATTTCCCGTTATTCCAACTGGAAATATAAGCAGATAAAGTAGTAAAGCGATAAAAATTGTAAGAAACCAAAAAGCAGAAACGGTTGCTTGTAACATCCTCTATTTTTTTGTCTGTAAGAGTTTTATTAATGTTGTAATGTTAAATAGGTAATAAATATCGATTAGTTACAGATAAGCATTTTTTCATGGTTGCGTCAATTTATTATCAAGAATTAATTTGCGAAACCTACAATAAAATTCATAGAAAAGTAACACAGCGGTTTCGTAAGACATGCTACGTTACATTAATAGTAAAATACTATTGCAACGTTGTCTAAAATACTCATATATGGCAAAAAAAACGGCCGATATTTTAGGCATCAAGGTATTATTCTATCGCTTTAAATTGCTGTTCTAAATTCTGTGAATTTAAAAAAGTGGGTTTAGCATTGGACTGAAATCGTATACAAAATTGATTGTATTGACAATCCTGCCTGTCCTCAACTTACCTAAGTCGCCTCTTACGACACCACAGTAAGAAATGAGGGTGGTCTATTGTACTCATCCGGATACCGCACGGCGGAGCTTGTGGCACTTTCAAAACAGTTTAGTATCAAACTGATCCTTCATTTCTCCGAATCTAAAAAAATCCGTTGAATAGAAAGCCTGCATAGATTTACTATTTCGCATTTGGTCAATAGCTGTTATGTTAATGTATAATGTGACTGAACAAACATATGTAAACTGTTTGCATAGTAACCTATCTCGCGGCCTCTGAGATTAACGCAAACATGTTTTGTACTAAGAACTTATTTCAATTGTAGAATAGAGGTGAGCAGGAACCGAGATACATCAACGACTGAGTTAATGTGTATATTCATAGAAATTTAATGTATACTGCTAATGCGCTGAACAAATAATTGTCAAAGAAACGTATTCAAATACAAATTCAAAACATTCTTAATTCAAGTAAACTTTTAAACAAGTGCTTTTGAATCGTCAACATCTACTGCTGGTTCGAAAAGCTGTTCCTACCGAGAAGAAAGATCCTGAGATCTGCTCCTAGCCAGAAAGAAACTCGGTGGTTGCTCTTTTCAAAGAACAATTCCTATTTCTAGTTACATATAGTTATTATTGTCTCGTACAGGGTCGAAGAGTAGCTATATCCACACATTGTTATAATCTAAGTAATCCTAAATAGTATAGTAGGATTTCTGTATTTAGCTTCTAGCATAGCATTCTGTATTCTATTAGCGTAGTCATACGTTTCTACAATCACTGTTTCGTACTTTTATTTTATCGGTACCTGATATGATAGATAAGATAAAAACTCTTTATTACCCAGACTAAACATAAGAGATAGAACATAAAAATGGTTCAAACCTGGCACATGACCGTTGTTTGATGAGTTTTTCTGTTAAAACTTATGAGTCTAATTGATTATTGCAATTTAACGAATGCTTTTCGGCGAAGGAAAATATCGTGAGGAGACCTGCATTTCTCTAGAGACTTCTGGAGATATGTGTAACCTACCAACCCGCATTGGAGCAGCTTGATAGGTCTTAGCTCCAATCCTTCTCTCCAGTCCAATCTCTTCTTCGAAAAAACGGAGAGAGGAGGTCTATGCCCAGCAGTGGGATAGTAATAGGTCGTTACTTTACTTTTACTTTTTTTTAAATCAAAGAACACGCGTTCGAACAAAAAATTTAAAAATAACGAAAAATATTGGTGTTATTGTGAAAAACAACTTAGAGGGGCCCGATATATATATATATATATATATATATATATATTTCAATTATTATGTTGCTTTTATACCGGTAACATCATAGAGTTATTAATACTAGAGTAGGAGAGAAATAGGCAGGTCTGTAAATGTGTGTCACAATCAATAATGAGAGGTAAGCTAAGATCTATTGTCTAATGACACATGCACAGAAATATTCATAGAACGTTCTTAATTAAAAAAAAATACTTAGAACATTTTTAGTACACCTTCAAAATGACCATTTCCCTTCGCACGCGCAATAAAGAGATAGATGATAAATCCCATTTTATTTCTCTTTATTGTAATATGGGACAATTTAGGCTGGCTTCCTTCTCGAGTATACTACAAGGACTCTAGTATAATAACTATATGGATAACATCCATGAAAACCTCAAACCCCGGGCTTATGATTTTATTGAAGAAAATTTGTGTGATTAATGTTATTTGTAATTAATCATGCGCTTTTCACAAATAATACCAGCGTGAGAAAACCCGCATATCTGCTGTGAACTACTGAGATATATAGAACCTTTTAACCTTCCGTTTATTTGGCAATTGGAACAATTTTTTTATAGCCACAATCCATATTTTCGTATTCCAACTAAGGCCTTCTAGAACACAAATAGCAAACATTTTTAGGCAGATTTTCGTGTCGAGAAGACACAAAGGTCAGTTAGCGGAACGATGTCAAGACCTTGCCTTTGTTATAATATACCTAGGTGACCTAGAAACAGAATAAAAAGACACCGTTCAAATGCAGCTTTCACTAATTATACAATTTTATTTTTAGCAGGACCTCCCATTAAGGAATTAAATATTTCCATCAATTATAAATAAACAATTCTATATAGAATTGTTGTGTGTGTAATTGTCTCGTTATATAAAGAGATAATTACACACGTTCAAAAGTAAGTTATTTAATACTTGTGTTATGGGACACGGACTACTGGTAGATATAAATATCTACTACTTATATATACTTTATCAAATTTAATACACCATTACTCGAAGAACCAATATTTTTTTTAAATAATTTATAGAATTAGGCGTTACTTTGCGGAGATCCATAATACAAAAGTAATAATAAAATTATTTTGCTATAATCCACGATACACATGTACACACATGTATCGCGGATTATAGCAAAATAATTTTATTATCACTTTTGAATTTTTTTTTTTTAATAAAACGATCCTCGCTGGGAAGTGAACCCGCGACTCCCGGAGCTGAAGGCATTGTCACTAGCACTTACGACAACGATGTCGTGGTCCTAGTGTAAACCGTTGAGGAGTTCCCTCGCCTGGAGCCAATCCTGGTATGCTGGCAGCATCAAGGCATGCTTATCATAAAAATACATTATCATCGTAACTGGACCAGTATGTAAAAATTTCAGCTCAATCGGACACCGGCAAGTGGGTCAAATTTAACTCGCAAAATTCCACCTTCATATATACACGGCAAGTTGAATAAAAGATTTACATAAATAACAACAATCGATGATATTATACAAACATTGAAACTTTAAAACATATAATATTACAAGCTACAGCTTGTAATATTATAACGACGTATACGAAATCGCAGGATACATCCTACTATTTCGTATACGTCAACTAAAATGTTAAAATACCCTTAATTATATATATTTTCTGTTCCCAAAAACAAAAATGTTTCTTGTACCTAAGTGTCAACTATATATGATGTATGTACATATAAGCAATTGTACCAAATTTCATCAATACTCGTGTAGAAAGTCTTTATATTTATATGTATGTAGGTATTTTTTATGGATTCAAAAGTGCCTTACACTCAATTTTTGCCAAAAACTGAAATACCTCCTGAAATCATCCATTACTAACTTTTCTCTTCACTATTATAGAGAAAAGAAATTGTAATGGATTGTAGGCTAATATTTAAAAATTATATTTTTCTTGCAAATGTAGAATAGACTGTGATAATTACTTTGAACTCCACAGTCCAGAATCGACACCAACGAGAAATTAAAACTAAAAATACAGTTCAAAAGCAGCTGCAAGTTCATTAACACTGTATCTGTTTAACCGACTAACACATACCTGCTAGGGTACCCATAATAGTTAACATTTTAGGACGTTTAAAAAAAAATTTGTTGGTACAATGGATTTAACATTATTTGAATTGTGGTAGATGGTAGTTAATTTTTATATATAAATCAAAATTATAATAGGAAAATTTCAAACAACAAAGTAAAATGTACCAATGACAAAAATATTGTTATATAGCCAGTATCAATTACTGATGAGTAAAGATCAACTTTCTATTGATGTATTTGCAGCCAATATATACCACGCTATTTCAATTAGCAAAGACAAAATAAAAGAAAAAACACATTTTTCATATTCCATAACGCTTTATTTACTACTCAACTGCTCATCATGTTAAGTACGTCCATAAAAATGTCAAACATATATATTTATACACCTTATATTTACGGGAAAACTATATGAAAATCAACACAAATGTGTTAACACGTTTTCAAAGTTCTTAATAATGCTATTTAGACGATATTATCTGCGCCATTAAGATATATAGATATTGATTAGGACAGTCCGAAAAGTTCAGAAAACCTGGCCAATATAAACACGAACCTTCTGTATAAATATAAAAATAATGATCGTAAATTCGTCGAACACAAGGAATGATGGCGTCAAATTGTGAGAAATAAGGAGAGATGTATATATTTTTTGTGACAAAACAATGCGTGACGACACTCCGAATGATGATATCACGGTGTTCGCGAAACAATATGATGGTAAAACGTCACGCACGTTGTGAATTCCCTTTGCATACCATATTAGGCATCCAAGGGTGTGTTTAGAGGTAAACGAGTAATACAAAAATATCAGAGACTTTTTGAACTGGTTTATTTTAATACTTGTTGAAAATACTTTGTTACAAGTGCAGTTAGCCGAAAAATATTTTCTATACAAAATTCATGAAATTTTTTTTCTCCTCTATGTATTGGGTGGGAAAACGGACTCTACATTTAGCATTAAATGTATTTTCTTTTATAGCGGATATAGCAAAAAATTAATTTCATTACTTTTATATTACGTACCTCCCGCAAGCTAACGCCTAATTGTATAAATTATTTAATTATTTACATGTTTTGGTATATAGTATCACCGTTACCACTACGGAATTGAATTTATTTTTTCATTGATCCTTTTTTTGCTTAAATTATACTCTTAACTATTGTTCATGTTTCTGAACTTTTGAATGTATTTTTCCCTCTAATTGTTGTTAAGCAAGACAGAGGCATCCTTGATCTAAAATAGCGCTGATCGCAGTCCACGAAAATTTCCACGTCTCGGTCTGTGTGACTGTGTGTTTATAATAAAAGTAAAAGAGTAAAGTAATAACCTGTTACAATCTCACTGCTGGGCAAGGGCACACTTAAAGAAAAATTGTGACATGAGGCTCTCATAGTTTCTTTTTAGAGAGTCTGGTTGGATCTAAAACCTACCACGCTGTTCCAATGCGGATTGGTAGGATACACATATCCCCAGAATTCTCTAGAGATGTGCAGGGTTCATCACGTTGTTTTCCTTCACCAAAAAGCATGTGATAAATTGCAATTATCGATTAGGCACTTAAGTTTTAAAAGAAAAATTTGTGCCTGCCGGGGTTTCAACCCGTGACCATCAGGAAAGTCTCACCGCTGGTCACACGGCTTTTGGTGTTTATAATAATACTCGTTAAATTCAATAACAGTGTCGACTTAAGGACAATGTCACGGACGGACGTTACAATATAAGAATGGTCGACAGTAATAACTCTCATTGTTACGTCCACGCGAACCGACTCTCCTTACTTACAATGATGTTTCTTGCAAACATGAATTAAGTCATTAAATATTGTTGTGTTTTAAACGTCACCATAAATGATCAATGAGCTAGTGGCACCCGCAAATTCGTTTACGCCAATTTACGGGAAAAGTGCATGCATGCCCTCAATAATGCAATACATGTCTTTCCGTGATTTTTTAATACCCTTTATGTTATCCAGGTGTGTGAGCTTCAATTACGCTAAGTTTGCGATAAACCGTGACACCGTAGCAGACAAAAATTTCCGTTTATAGTATTAGTATAGATATCGGTTAAAAGATCTTCCAAATGACATTGCCCAAAAAAAGTTTTAGACTGACGATACAATTTGGGGACATTGGGGTTTTAAAGATTCGAAAGATTCAGTTTTAACTAAACAAAAGTTCTTGAATTAAAACTTTCGCGACTCATACTTTATTATTATATAAACGTACGGGACGAATCGCGATATTTATACAATAAACAGTTCTAGACCTGAGAATCATTTAGAAAATAGTGCTAGGTTAATGTTAACAGAAATGGAAACCGGAAACTTTTAAAGTTGAACATTTGCACCATAAGCTCGTGAATGCGACAGGAAAAAAAACTATTTCGACACTATCGATAATCTTACGGAATATACCAATTGTATGAGTATGTATTTCAATTTCCCTAATCAAATCCCATTTGATTGACTGCTTAATTAAATAAGTCAATAATGTGAACTATCAATAAATAAAGTTAAGGTTTAATATAAAAAAGAAGAAAAAGAATATGTCAAGTACTGATTACGAAGGAAAGGGATCCCAAGAATTAAAGAGAACTTTATTATATAATTAAATATAAATCTCTTTAATGATAAAATAATTATTATAATAATTTAGACATATAAAAAGTAAATATTGAATTGGAATGGATTATTTTATTATTTACAACAAAAATATACAAGTTATGTCTATCTTAAATTAATTACACGCAAATTACGTTCGCGACAATCGAAGGAGTTAAAAAAACAAAAAATTATAATTAATTTATTTAAAATTATACTTTAACAAATAATCTGTATCTAAATTAACCTAGGTATCTGATCTAAGTGGGATCAAGAAAGAAGTGAAAGATTTTATTGCGAAACCGTAAAATGAAGAGTCGGCATGACCTCAATGACGGGTGCTGATTTCATCGTTCGATGATTGTCTTGCAATAATCAGAAACTGCAACGTAGGTACTTTACTTTAAGGTTCCCTATGTAATTCGCAATTGGGAAAGCGAGAACGGAAAAATGTTACTGATGGAAGATATCCCGAGGCAGGCCTTTTGCGAGTGTAGCGAATTCGCATACCCTAGCAATGCTGTAATAGGAGCCCATGAGGTAGCCATGAACCCGGATAACTTAGTGTGGCGCATGTTATCAAGCGAGTTGGAGTGGAAAAAGTATGGAAACATGGTAAAACACATAATGGTAAAAAGAGAGGAGAGGGAAGAAATAGAAAAGAACGGGCCAGCATGAGGTAATGCTGAAGCGATTCCGTGTTGGCCAGGGCGAGCAGGGGGAGGTCGTTTAGTCCGTGCAAATCGGACAGTCCTTACCAGCTCTTGCTGGTAAGCGTCCGTTAGGGATTTTTCCTGCCCACGGGAAAAAAAAATGTAATTCGCAAGTACTATACAAATCATAGCCACGTGGAATGTTCCCAAGAATGCTGGCAGCGTTTCGGCGTTGAATGGCTAAACTGATTAATTAAATATGTCAATAATGTGAACTATCAATAAAAAACTAAGATTTAATATAAAAAAGAAGAAAAGGAATATGTATGTTTAGATTGGAATTACATACAATAATGTAAAAAATGAGATTTAGTTTCTCATCGGGTTGAAATGGTAGAGTTCCTTATATAAGATCTGATACAGAAAGCCTACTATACTGTTGATGATTACTTAGATGATAAGGATGTGTGGATATAGGTGCATTTCTACCCTGTACAAGACAGTAATAACTAAATGTAACTAGTTTTAAGATTTATATTTTAAAAAGAGCAACCGCCGAGTTTTTTGCTGGTTCTTCTCGATAGGAACAGCTTTCCGAACCAGCAGTAAAGTTGACGATTCAAAGCACTTGTTTACATGGTTACTTGAATAAAGAATATTTGGAATTTGAATTTTAACGTATAGCGATTATTTGCGAGTAAGTTACGCTTTTGTCATGTATCTATATGATTAGGTACGTTTAACCAAAGTTCACAGACACGGCTACTGATTGAAAGTTACAAAGTTGCATCCAAATTAACACAAAGCGGATTCCGGGCCGTGACCGCTAGCTAACCGAAGCCGACGCGGTCCCGCCCAGCGCCATTTTGGGCGACGTCGCCCCCCTTCCCAGAAGTCGCTTGCGGAAAACGGGAACGAATACCATGTTTTTATCTAGCCTTCTGCAATTTTATGGCTAGGAATTTGAAGGCTTGTTCGTCTGTCGGATAGAATTTTAATCGTTTTCTTAGTGCACCTCGATTTAACACGGTTTACGATTTCTTGAAACGCATTTTGTACTGATTGACTGTTATATTTTAAATGGTATGATGTCGCAACATGATATATATGTGGGGTGTGTAATAAATACTATATGTAGTATTTATTACAAATACTAGCCTTTGCTTACGATAGTTGCCTAAGCTTGCATATCTTTTAATTTTTCCATTCTAAGTGGAAAAAAAAGCAAACAGTAATACGCTTTTTTACTATTACTTTTTTGATACTTTTATTGTTGGTTTTTTTTTAAATTTTAAGGCCATCTTCATTATGTTTAGTATAAGGTCGTTTGCAAATTTTTCACAAAATTTAAATACGTATAAGGAACAAGACACAATGCGGCTAGTTTTATTTTCTCACGTATCTAATTACGACTCGTATAAAAATGTAAAGTATTATAAATTAATCTACTTAAATCAGGTCTATTTTGAAACTACACGTTTCGTTTTGCTTTTTTACGAAGTTGTGTCGCTGCTTAATTAGCACTAATTCTTACTGTGTGTCGTTAGAATTTCGAGTTTGCGTTGTTTTGGGTTCGAGTCATTAATTTTTTTTAATTTCCTTTCTTTTCTAAACTATGGTAAAACTTTTATTTCTAATTGCGCCATTACGTCTAAACTCGGGGATTCCTTTAAAAAAAAATAAACACAATTTTAATACAGTTTTATTTTCACTTTGTTTTGCTAATACTATAGTTTAGTTTCAATTACGTAGTGTGTTGTAATTTGGTGTATTGAGCTTTAAATATTTTTCCAAATTATTTATTGGCAGACATTTTTTTCTTACATAAACTTTTTAGCCAGATGATGGAAAATGGCGCTGCTGGTTGAATTACAATAAATAAAAATTAAAAACTATCAGCTTGGCGTCAAAATCTTATCTTATCTTACTAATATTATAAATGCGAAAGTTTGTGAGTATGGATGGATGTTTGTTACTCTTTCACGAAAAAACTATTGGACGGATTTGGATTAAACTTTACAGCTATATAGGTAATAGATCGGAATAACATATAGGCTACAATTTGTAAAGATTTTATGTAATATAACGATACACGTCAATGAAGTCGGAAAAAATCTGGCCTCTGAGAGCTATCTCAGCGTACGCTGCCTAAACCATTGGGGTTACACAAAGATGATATAGCGTAGTATTGTTTGTCTTGAATAGTTCTAAATAAAAGTCCGCGACAGCATAGTTCTACCTTTAATGTGCAAGCCACTATGACCAAAATTGTGAATCATAAATTTAATTAAATTAGTTACTGTGGCAAACCAAATTCCATGCGAGCGAAGCCGCGGGCAAAAACTAGTATAACATAAATTAATTTAATGTCTCTATTTAGTAATTAATATATTAAATTAACTGCATCACTTAGAGTGCATGCTATCAATCCACACTGGAATAATCTATACGGGTAAGCACGGTTGAATGCAAGACACTCATCTTGTCTTATCGGGCGCGGACGCGATACCCTATCAACTATCGACATCTGCGTCTCACGGCGTGTTGGAAGGACTTCAAAGATAGTGTTCAGAACCATTAATTACTTGGTCAACTTGAGTATTCGCAGTGCACTTGTATCTTAACTAATCCGTTAGCTATGGACAACTTATTGCAGATCAAACTTCGGAGAAACAAATCAAAATGAAGTTTATAATAGACTTATAGAATTCCGTGTCGACTCTCTGGTTGAGCAGAATAGACCACCCTCTTTCTTACCGAGGTGTCGTAAAACGTGACTAAGGTAAGTCAACCCGTCGTGTGGTATCCGGCTGAGTAGAATACACCATTCTCATTTCTTATCAAGGTGTCGTAAAAGGCGACTAAGGTAAGTTGACCCACCATGTCGTATCCGGTTGAGTACAATGAGAAGAATAGATCACCCTCTTTCTTACCGAGGGGTCGTAAAATACGACTAAGGTAAGTTGACGACAGGCGGGCGGCCGGTCGTAAAATACGTAGCCAAATCATGTAACATGTTTGTAACATGTTGTGCCGACCCCACTTAGAGTGGGATAAGGGCAGGAGGATGATGATGACTTATAGAAATACCGCAGTAGTACAAGTCAAAATTAATAAATACATAACTTATAACTAATTAGCAAATAACTGTCTGTAATAAAAGAATATTTGTTCAATTTTCAGTTGAGACCATAGGACCGAGTAAGTATACTACATTAAATTATTACACTGTATAACACCACGGTTAATTACTTCTTTTAAGTGACAAGCTTTTTAGCTCGTTTTACAAACGGAGCAGCGTTTCGTTTCAACGCGAAATTTTTTACCGTAACACAATTAAAAAAAATGTATTTTGCGTAAAATTGGTATATACGCAATTTCAGCCTCTTCATTCAAAACAATAAACGAGTACAGTCAACATAAACAACCGTTTATTTTCCTAAGCTTTTCGCCAAAGCAAACAGTGCAGGATGCCATGAGAAACACAAATATGCTAATTCTTCTACAAACACTGGCTGGCGCTCAATGTTGTTTTTTTTTAATAATTCATACGGACAGATCGACACACAGGTTACTTGATAGTAGACGATAGCTATCGTTTGGACACTTCCGATAGTTTACCTTTAAGTATGCCTAGACAAAGATCTTTTTGGAACAAATAAATTGATATATGCAATTACGCACACGGTCGTCTGTTAATACTTGTGTTATGGGTGACAGACAACAGGTAAATACCTATATGCATATATAATTTTGAATACATATATACACCCTCGAAGAACCAAAGAATTGTTTTTGAAAATGATGGCCCTCGGTGGGAATCAAACGCACGACCCGCGGAAATTAATTTAATTAAATACACAGATTTCCACGCGGGCGAAGCCGCAAGCATGACTTGTTATAAATAAGAAGAGTGGTCTTTTATCTATTACGTATTACGTATTATATTACTCTTGTACGACTACCCTGCAATATTGATTTAATTTGGTATAACTGAAACCTGACGAACACGTAGGATTAAAAATGGAATTCATAATTAAGGGTATTCGAACACTTAAGTTGACGTGAATAAGGTAGCAGATTCAACTTAAAGTAATATTACTGGACTTTCATGCTAAAGTTTGTGTCCGACGTAATGGGAGAGATAGAAACGGAGGAACGGGCAAGTAAGGCCAAGAAATAGACACCGGCTACGGTAAAACAATGCCGAAAGATGGACCCGCCGTAGAAGGGAGAGGAAATGAGAAGGGGTTTTAGTCAGTGGGAGTTGGACACTCCCCTACGGAAAATTCCGCAGGAAGTCCATAAATGATTTCCCCTCCTCTAGGGAAAAAAAAACTTAAAGTAATCATATACCAACGGCTAAAAGAGACATGTTTATCTCTAGCCCAATTTACAGTAACAGGGCAATTGCCTATGTGTGTGTAAGTAATTTTTTGTATGACGTAGTAATCACACCACTGCGGCATAAAGGCCGACGATTTAATCAACAATATGGAGCCGTGACAGAAACTGTGGCGATTTTTGTAAAATAAATTTTTAATCAAACTGACACGTTTTAAAACCTTTTTTATTGGTGTACACAACGTTCGGCTAACATTTTAATTAATAAAATACAGATGAATCGAGTGTTTACAACCTGTGCGCCAATTTTTTTTTTCATGATTGTTTACATTTTTATTAATGGAATGAAGTGACATAGACCTTATTTTTTTACATTTTCCTAAATAGTAAGGACTAATATTATAATGCGAAAGTCTGTATGTTGCGCTATCAAGGCTAAGCCGCTGGACTAATATTGATGAAATTTGGTACAATTATCGCTAATACACCGTAGTAACGTATAGGACAAAAAAAACAGTTTTTTTTTTAAAATACATATTCATTATTGAGTGTACTTAATCACTTAAGTTGCACAAAAGAAGTCATGTTATTTTGAAGGATTTTAGTTCCTTAGAAATTAAGAAATTAAAAAAAAGGCTCAACAGCCATTCATACTCTGACCTCCGACTAAGTATTTAGTTCTTGTCAAAACTATTTGTAAGTCAAAAACACTGATAACATCGTGTCTTTCACGCCTAGTTAATACATTGATTATGCTCTATACTGTTAAGTTAATAGTAAAGAACGGATCATAAAGACCAGTTTGTCATCAAATTACAGAAATACGCATACGTAATTCCTTTTATCTTTCGTCTATCTAATTTATGTAAATATGTAATATAATATGATTAATCTAATCGGCCTATCTAACTACAAAATAATACGAATTATTAGATTGTCCAGTTAAATTTATATTAAAATAACATAATTTAAATTAAAAATAGCTATTGGTTCAAACTTAGATTTGAGATTTTAAAATAGTTATTGGGTCAAATTCTTGAGGAGACGTTAGTGAGATATCTATAAAAAATTACGAGCCTCAATGATATGTAAAATTTAACGCGGACTTTACTTTGTATTTGAAGATTTCCTAGATAAGTGTAACGTAGCAACACATATTAAAACGAAAAAACGAAATACATCACAAGCTTAGTATTAAAGTGACCTAATTTAAAAAGTAGTTTTGTGATAAATTATATATCGTGAGTGTTAAATTGTGGACCCATTACTTGGGTCCACAATTTTTTTAAAAATTTTCGTAGCGTGATATCATAAATGGCATTATATATGGCAAATAAGGATTACAATGTGTCTAACTCTATTAAGCCTAATTTTGAATTCGGTCACTTGATTACTAAGCGTGCGATATTTATTTTAATGGAAACAAAATATTATAAATAAATATATCTAGTGTTATAAAAAAAACTCGAGTACGCTTCTCAGTAACATGATTTGCACCCTCCGGCTCATGATCAACCCTAATATATAATTCATCGCCAACCCCGCTCACGCGGCTGCGGCAATATTTCGCAAAACACCTGTCATTGCTGTCATGTATCATTTTGAGTGCAAATTGACGAATATGTAACACCTGAGGTGAGGAGATGTAAACGTCATACGTATGGAGTTATAACGATATAGATTACGTAAGACTTGCAAACAAGATCGCAGTCGCATATGCATAAATATATACATACATATAGATGGATGCATAAATTGCGGTTACTTCACTTGTAATTGGCTGAAGATTATATATATATATGATGATGACCATTCTTTGTCATATACTTTACTAAATGCCTGCCTGACCCAAAATGATTTGAAAACCTTCGTGACGCAATGGTTGGTCTAAGGTCGCATCACTAGAGGTCGAAGGATAGATACCTGCAGACCTACCATGAACTCTTATTGCGACTCAAATGAAGACGTAAACGAAATTGTTTTGCTTTTTCATACCATGACGTCTTAAAGACGCACACTTTAAGTCGTTGCCCAATGAGCCTTCGGAATTCGTCCTAAGAACATGTGAGTAAAAGAGTCAGAGTTATCTATAGTTCATATATCGTTATCCTTTTCAAATATTACGACCCCAATGGTACGAAAAGAAAGCGGTTCGCGGTCGACGTTTACGTCTTAAATTGACTCACAATAAGAGTTCATGGTAGGTCTGCTAGTGTAAGATACAATTTCTACTAACGCCTTAGGTCTGTTTTTTGCCGGTGGCCGGTTAAGCGTTTCGGTACGATGTTGTGTAGAAATAAAAAAGGAGTTTAAATCTACCAGGATTGCAACGGTACCCTCACTTACCATTGAGTAAGATAATAGTCAAGTGCAAACCCTAAACATATTAAATCCATTTTTTTTAATCCTATATTTTAGTTTTATGCAACGATAAAAGCGAAAAACACTTTAGATATAATGGATGACATTATATTGCATTATTTCACGGTAAAAGACAGTATAATGATGAAGTTGAAATTTAGTTTTAATTGTTTGGTCCGAACAGAATGTCATTTATTTTTCGGTCCACTTTCAAGATTTACTTCAATCTGGTATTATTCATCATTGGAAACGGTCGGAATTTTCCGTCTTTGAGACAAATTGCAATGAAATATATATAAAAACACTCTTATACAATAAGTGACTTTTTGTAATAATATATAGAAAGTCTGTTGCATTTTTCCTTAACAAAAAAAAAAGTGTTTAAGAAACAATGTAAGCACAGTTCATAAACACTTAAAATAGATCATAAACAAAGGGATATAGTGGATTGGGAAAGGAAATGGTCGTCACAGCCCCAGGCTATATAAGTCAGATGGAGGATGGTAGCACTTAACCTGTGATGACCATATATTTTCATCATATTTGTTCATCGGAATATTTTACGTTTTTTTTACGCTAGCAAGTCCGGTCTTGCTTAGCTGTGACTTAAACGTATATAAAACACTCTTTTGTCAGCAACTTAAGGTAAAGTTATGTAATTTTTGGTCTCGGAATTATTGAAGGAATACGCAGTCAGATCAGTGATGTCTCTAGGTTGAATTGTGTTAGTTGACTGATGTCTCTTAGTCCTCGTAAGTCTGATTCAAAAAAATTTTAACTTGAATTTTACTTGCTCTGACAGCTTCCTTTAATATTAACAGGTATTGACTTATTTGCTTCATATATTCACATCTATAATTGATCCTGTTATAATTTGACATCGGCGGATTTATACTTTTCTTACGGTGTTTTAATCCAACGAGCAATATCGCTCGTGGACTGCAATAGTAGCAAAACTCAAAATATAATGTTTTGAACTAAATAAGTTTAAAGTTTTCATTGCTAAGGATTGTCTATAAAATGCATTAATTTGCTTTAACAAACGGCCAAATATTGAATTATGAGTTATGCTAGTATTGATGCAGAAAAGAATGTTTATTTCCACATTTTTAGTTTTTTATAACATATATCTTGCTATATGTTATAATAACCACACGTACGGGTATCCCGGACTACACTTAGTCTTCTGATATTTACTAAGAGCATAGATAACATTTAACAGTATAGATCTAGAGTCTATAGATATCATTGTATCTATGACAGAATGTATCCAAGTCGTAGAAATTTGCAATATCGTTTCGAAATGTCCTAGTGTTTGTAATTTAACTTTCCCACAAAGTCTTTCTGTAATTAATCCCATCAAAAAGAGAATGTTTATTAGACCATTACTATGCATTATATAAATTGCAACTTTCATTTGCATTCTCAAGATCTCGATACAACTAGACTGGAAAATTTCACAAGTGAAGGAAATATTGGATTTTTTAAATGATTGAGTCAATCCCGCATTTTATTGATAGCAGATAAGTGTTGAAAATCTGATCTAATCTAACTAAGCTGTTCTTTCTCTGAGCAGAATTATACTTGGACTTATATTACAAATAAAGTAATTTGGCAAAGTTACTACTAATAATTGAACAGCCGACACATTACTGAGCTAAACGTGAATATAACAATTCTAAATAATAATCTAGATAAGAAATAAATTGAAATAATTAAATGGTCTTAGCAGCGCGTAAGACGTAAGTTTAAAACGATGTGCACAGAAATAATCGAAACTTGATAAAACGAAGATTACCTATACATAAAAAATACTTAATTACATTAAAGTTTATATTAAGAATGTGCAAAAGCTGTGATAGCCCAGCGGTGAGACCGTGCGACTCTTACGAGGGGATCACGAGTTCAAACCCGGGCAGGCACCAATGAGTTTTTCAATGAAAACTTATGTGTCTAATTGATAATTGCAATTTATCACACGCTTTTCGGTGAAGGAAAACATCGTTAGAAAACCTGAATATCTCTAGAGAATTCTAGGGATATGTGTAACCTACCAATACGCATTGGAGCAGCGTGGCAGGTCTTAGCTCCACGGAGAGAGGAGGCTTTAGCTCAGCAGTGGGCATAGTAACAGGCTGTTACTTTACTTTTTGCTTTACTAAGAATGTGCGCGTAAATATGTCCTCCTAACACATAAAATTATATACTTATATTGTTCCGTGAACCGTGTCCATGTCCTAATAGTGATTAAAAATTCAACCACAAAACAACCCTTAAAAGCCATGCCTGAGTTAATTTAATCCGGTCAAAAGAGAAGTACTTAAAGCTCGGCCCTCACATAGATTACACCTCTCACTCGAGTGTGCCGAGTTATATCTTGACTTCTACATTAAGCCCCCTGCCTCGTAAACAATACCGAACACCCTCTAATTAACTAGGGATGTTTTGTACATTAGCAGATTCCTGCAACTTCGTACGAACGAAGAATTACGGAATTCTGATGTTTAGTAACTTTACTACGGTACAATTTGCAGATGCATTTTTGCAAATTGCAATCCAATGTTATTGGGTCAATGGTTTTTTTTCGTAAAAAAATTCACAATTTTGGACTTTACGGAATTTCTACCAAGTTATAGTTTTTTTTATGTAAATAATAAATATATGGGACCTTTACACACACTGTCATCCGTCCCCATAGTAAGTAACTTAATACTTGTGTTATGGGCGACGGACAACTGGTAAATATACTACATATATAAGTTTAAATACATACTTAAATACATATACACACCCAGGCTCGAAGAACCAACAATTTGTTTATAGAAAATGTTGGCCCTCGGCGGGAATCGAATCCGCGACCCGCGGAGCTGAAGGCAGGGTCACTGCCCACAGCGCCAACGGGCCAGTCAATTTTATGATATCAAACTTTGGTCTCGCGATTAATGTGGAATATGCTAGTATTATTTATGTACATATCGAAACTGTCTAGCCGAGATCGAGCTACTGCAAATTTACGTAAGCTACCTTCAATCATTAGTAGTACTTTTATCCTCGTATGTAATGATCATAGTTATTTTTCTAACTAAAATATCGAAGTCAACAGTTTTACACGAAAATTCGTGTTACATTTCGGTTTACAACTATTGCTAAGTAAGGTAAATACCTTACTTAGCAATAGTTGTAAACTCTAAAACAAAATAAAACTTTATACTGAACGAGATGAAATTTATTTCAAATGAAAAATTTCTTTTGAATTTGGATCCCGTCAAAGATGCATAAAAAGGAATCTCAATGCGCCGTTAAGGAGCTTCCGAGTTACTACAATATTCACAAAGGGTTTTATAACTTTGATACACGCTTTGTTTTTAATATTTTATGTATCAGGATATTGTACAATACCGTGCCAAAGACATAAAATAAATTATAAAATTATTGTCAGTTGGCTCTCTCGCAGGGCATGATTGCCATATAAGCTAATTATCGATCGATATCTCATTGCGATATAAAGTTCGACTTGTAAGTATATGAATGCAAATGATACATATTTTTTAGGATTTAAACAAGCTCGCGATGTAATTTAGTGCGTAGCCGGTTGTGACTATAAACTTTTTAGCGCTTTTTTGAATTTATGTAGTGGCAAGTCCAAAACTAAGCTGTGATAGCCCAGCGGTGAGATCGTGCTACTTTTCGAGGGGAACGCGAGTTCAAACCCGCACAGGCACCAATGAATTTTTTAAAACTCAGTGTCTAATTGATAATTGCTATTAATCACACGCTTTTCGGAAGGAATACATCGTGAGGAAACCTGCATATCTCAAGAGAATTCTAAAGATATGTGTAACCTACCAATACGCATTGGAGCAGCGTGGTAGGTCTTAGCTCCAACCCCTCTCTCCAGAAACGGAGAGAGGAGGCCTATTCCCAGCAGTGGGATTGTAACAGGCCGCTATTTTACTTTTTTTTAAGTCCAAAATAATTAGAGAAATTAACTATAAAAACGTTTACCTATGACCGCAAATTATCTTGTATCTTTCTAGTCTTATAACCTTTGTATTATTAGTGTATTTGGTTCCTAGTTTGTCTATTACTATTTTATTTAAAATATTTCTAAATTGTAGCAAACATACTATAACTTCTATAAATATAAAAGTGTAAGTAGACGGCTTTTAGTTACTTAAATATAATGTAATAATGGTAATAATAAATTTATAATGTATAAAAAACAATATTAAATAAATTAAAAGAATTAAAACCTTGTAATGCAATCGCAATTTTACTTACATAAAATTTTTAATGGTTTTTTTAATTCTATCAAATAAAATAAAATGCCATATTGATTTTAAATTCTGTGAAATATCTTATACAAAACCCTTACCCCTCGTTCGCACGAGATGATTTTTATCGCGCGTAAAAATTACGCCGAATTGAAACGAATGGGTATCCAGGTATCTGTTCACACAATAGCGTATTTAAATCGCGACGTATTTTATCGTACAGTGTTCCATTTTAGTCGTTAGGGCGAGGGCGTTAAGCTGAATATACCATACGAAACTTCTTATAACGCCTATTGTGGTATTTTAACGCGACGTAATTTTTACGCCCGTGCGTACGAGGGGTTATACAACTATCCGTATTAAGTAAAAAAAAACACTTACCACCAAATATTTTAGCCGATACCTGATACGGAAATTAAATGAAACTTTTTTGTGTCGTCACTTTTATAGACATTTATCTGTCATTCTTAAAACTTTCGATAATAATCATGAAGAATTCATGGAAAAATTCTCCGAAAAAATCCGCATGCATAGATGTCTATGTTAGTAAGAACACTTTTTAAATATAGTTTGCTTAAGAAGAATCTATTACAGGCTAACCGTTTAACTCAGACTTCACGTGCGGGGTACAAGGGCGCGGAGGTGTGACGAGAACGGAGACTAAGGTAGGTGCGAACGGCGAACGCCCGTAGCGTGATATACAGATATAGAGGTGACCGCCCGCACATACCTTGTACTCAGCAGGCGAGGTCTGAGTTAAACGGTTAGCCTACAACTACACATTAGGGCATATACGCAAATTTAACTTCCGGACCAATATTCTTCAAACATAGTCAGTACGTGTGATAAAAAATCAATTTCCCGCGACTTAATGGTATTTAAACTAACTCAATTTGAAATAAATTGCTACGGATATTACATTACAATCGAATATAATTAACTATATGCAAATTTTTGATTACTTCCTGTATTACATTTGCATAGACCAATGACAGCTAATTAGTATTTATACTATTATATATATTGCCTGTATATGTCGCACATTTAGTATTAAAGTGACCCATTTCAAAAAAGTTGTTTTGTGGTGAATTGCAATAAACGTAGCTCCTAAAAAACTCGTGAGTGTTAAAGTGTGACCTATAGCTTGGAAGAGCAAGAAAATATTAGTATTTTTTATATCATATATGGCGTTGAAATAAGAATTACAATGTATATAACAACATTTACTCAACAGCTTTATACATTAGTTTTAGAAATTATTATCTCTGATAATACCCTATTGGCAATTTTTTTTTTCAGTTATATTACAATGGTTTGGATATCCTTAGTGCAAAAGTAATAATTAAATTATTATGCTACAATCCGCGTTTGTAAAGAAATCTTTGTAATGTTACATGTAGGAAGCAGAATCATTTCTAATACATACAGGATAAGTAATCACACGTACCTCAAATCACCACAACTACACTACACAAGCACCACACGTATTCGCTACGACAATCTCAACGGTCGTTTCGCCCTATATTCGAAGGATCATCACCCCCAGTCTACATCACCAGTAATTAGAATAACAGTCAGTAACGCGATGTCATTTTTCAACTTACAAGTTTTATACGCATTTTGCCATTTATTTAAACGAAAAGTTGAGTTTAATAAATCTACTGGAAATTTTCTAGAAAAGTCGGCATAGCATATTAGATAAAAATCCATATCACTATACAGTAGGCGTATAAAATCAGTGCCGACTACTATCCTTTCAATAAAAATCATTTTCTTTTGAAATGAAATGCGGACTGCAATTGAACAAACTGAATTTCATAACGATTTCTCATCACTTTACTTATTACGTTCTGCTCTCAGTTCATTTACTGCGGGGCATTGACCGTGAGAGATAAATTTATATGCATTATGAAATAACTATCTCATTATGATCAAATCAGAAACGAGGAGGTATGCAGAGGAACCTAAATTACCAAAATTCATTTATTAATTAATTTATTTGATACGCCAACGATACAATATATACACATTAACCATTAACACTTAATGATTAATATTAATTCTAATACCGCTATAATTATTAATATTCAACATTAGTCTTATATATATTACATACCTACCACATAACTTTTAAATATGTCACAATTACATTATCCATCAAATCAGAAGTTTCCATAGGTCAAAATTGGATAAAAATTTGTCAAAAAAAGTCAAAAATAAAAAATATGACAAAAAAGTTTAATAAAAAAATCCTATCATATGATGATCCTATCGTAGAGCGAATCTGAAGTTTTCATAAGGACAATGATGGGCGTTGGGGTGCTTTTGTACCTAAGAAAACCCTTCGTGGGTACTGCTGTCCACGGGGGCTGAAAACAGTTATACCGGACTCTTACGGGCTAAAACCTCTGGGGTTCCGAAGAGAAACTATTTCAATTTTTAAACGATATTCTGAGCGACATTCTCAGTAACGTAGCGAGAAGATATGTAGAGATAACAGAATTACCGAAATACCTAATCTGAAATGGCGATATGTAATGCACATAGTAAAAATGGATAGGCCGAGTTGTTTTTAAATTTAAACTATCGTGAGTAGTATTCATAGTTAATGTAGATACCGGCTATACTCACGTCTTATTTTATCGGATTAGCCCGACTAGTTTCGAACCCGTCCGGGGCACTTATTCATAAGCTCTTTACACGTAATACACACACACAGCGTCTTCGCCGGCGAAGACGAGGTCCCAGTTTTCTGACGTCGGCCAGTCGTGGCTTCTCGCCATCCTTCCGACGTCGCAATGACTAATCAAAGTCATACTATCAGCCCTCCACTACGCGTCGCCCTAAGCCGTGGTCCGGCCTCACAGGAGGCACCCTTAGGACGACGTTCCCTGACGTTAGTACAGCTTCTGCGCTCTACTCTCTGCATTTCGCAACCTCGACGATGCTTCTGCGCTCGCCCGTCCCGTCCGGTGACGCTGCAAAAGCCGTTAGGGCTAACAGCATACAGTCAGTCCGAAAAAAAAAAAAAAAGCTCTTTACACGACGTTATCGCGGCGGGAACTGCGTGCAGCAGCTCGCTAGGCGCGCCTCGTAGGTAGAAAGATACAAGTTCGTGTGCTGTAGCTTTTGAAGAATCCTATAAGATTCGAAATGATAAAGATCAGATTGTTAACTAATTCATTAAGTCCATTGGTATATAGTTGTATAAGGTAGTTGGTATAAGGTTTATATTTTCGTTTAACATAAAATCTTGAATGCGAGACATATTCAAAATCTAATTTGTAATTGGTTTTCTCGACTAAAAGCCTTGCCAGCTAAAGCGCGACGGCTTCAACGAACTAAACCAACCCTCTAGTAAAATTTAATGAGTTTATAAGATACGCCGGAACACAAAAGACTCATTGCAGCTCGTAGTTTACATAAACGCGCAATTTAAATTCAACTATCCGCACAAACTCAGAACAGGGGTTCGTTAAAAACGAATATCAGAAATGGTCCAAAAATTACTTCGTTAAATTTAATGAGATTGTTTGATCCCTATGGCAAAGTGTTGGAATACTCGCACTTCACAAAATTCGTTAGATAGAATAGAATACTACACTTCTAATACACTACACTGTACCCCTGAGACCCTTAGGAACAACGGGGATTTTCCATTGTTATTCAGTATTTAAGTGGCAATTGTACTAAATTAAATCAATACTGTTCCAGCAGATTAAGCGTAATATTTATAATATTACTAGCGTATTTTAGTACATAATTATTCTTTAAACAAAAGCAATTGATATGATTGCAAGTTAATCAAAAATCAAATCAAAAATATTTATTCTCATCACAAATACATTATATAAATAATATACAGAATCTGGGACCCTCCTAGTGAGTTACTAGTACTTGTGACAGGGGGCCCCGCTCTTCCATAACATTTCATACATAATGAGAAATATAATTATAGCAAAATAATTTAGATTATTACTTTTGAAAATATAATTGTTAAGTTCGTGCTTGTATTGTGTATGTGTTAGTGTGTGTGTGTGTGTGTGTGTGTGTGTGTGTGTGTGTGTGTGTGTGTGTGTGTGTGGGTGTGTGTGTGTGTCTGAGTTTTTATATCAATGCTTCTGTATCATCATAGTTTAAGCCGAGTAGCCATTTTAACACAAGTTCTTTACATTTGTAAAAGTTTACAGGATATATATTTCTCGTTACTGTTTTTTTCTAAATAGGATGGCAGACGAGCATGCAGTTCAATGTTATCACCGCCGCTGACGACCTCTCGCAGAGCAAGTGTGCTGCCGAACTGTAAAAGATGGAAAATACGCCTTTCGAAGGTATTTATGTCGTACCGATCCGGAAACGTTGCTAGAGGGAGATTATTCCATAAAATGGTTGTGCGCGGAATAAAATTATTAGAAAACCGCACTGTAGTGGATCGCCACGCATCCAGATGTTAAGGATGATATTATAACCTGTGACGTACAGTGCGGTTATGGAATTTGGCGGCAGGAATCAGGTCGTGTGGAACACTCCCCATTAAAAAAAGGTGTGGTAGAAAACGCACAGTGAAGATACGTCTCTACGCATCGCCAAAGAGTCCAGCTGTTTGCTGATCGCCTGGTCCCCGATAGTTGGAACTGCTCTGCGCTGTATGCGATCGAATGGCTTTAGTTGGTACTGGGGTGCACCGGCCCAGAGATAAGAACAGTACTCCATGTGAGGCCGGACTTGCGCTTTATACAGCGCTAGTCTGTGGGCCGGCTTGAAGTACTGCCTCGCTCTATTGATAACACCCAATTTTTTGGAGGCCAACTTAGCCTTCCTTTTCAATTGATCTCGATACTTGCAGCTATTAGAGATGTCCAGACCCAGTATTTCAATACTAGTCGAGCCACTTAACAGAACATTCTCGAAAGACGGAGACACGACAAACGGTGATGTTTTTATGGTTAAACTGTTTGGTGTAGTTAACCTTAGCTGTAGTCAAAGTGCAGTGTTGTTATCCTCTTAAATAATCTTGAATTGTATAGTAAGCTTTATGTAGTAGCATAGTTTGAAGATACTTTCCATAATTCTAAAATTCTAGAATAATTACATTTTAAACACCTTCCTCAGTCTAAATCACTCTAAATCAGCAAGATAACCGCAAAAGTAAACAAAAGGGGTACGCGTATTGATTAAGCCATTCGATTCGCAAAACCCCCGTTAAAGTCCCGGTAAAAAACGCCCCGGGACGAGCAACTTTCAATCCAATTACTGGCCTGGAAACTCTGAAAATTCTAAACCGATTATAGAGAATTGAAAACATTAAGTACTTTACCGATTTTCACCCAACGCTCAAACTGAAGCGAATCTTATTACAACAGCTATTAAGTGTATTTTAATACCCCATAAGAACCCGATTATGTAGTCATATTATAGAATTTAGATGGAATTTGTTTTCGTAGTTTTATTCGGCGCGCTTCGCAAAGAAGGCCGTGATTGCCAAAGTTTTATAAGTCACATTCTTGGACAAACAACGTTTTATTAAGCTTGGGCACCATTTTAAGGGACTTCAGGATTTTGGGCAGTAAACTAATATGCTGAATACTCAATTTAATTTTGTGTTATCCAAAATTACAAAAGTAAAAATGTTGACGAACTAACTTTTATCTGTTTATATAAAGATATTTTCAACTCAACTAGAGCCCTGTTCTCAAAGGTCCTATATCTGTTAAATGATATGAATTAAGCATATCACTCATTACATGGATCCTTATGCATTATCATATATTTTAAATAGGAAACAGTAAAAATCATATCCGAACCATTAATAAAAGCATTTTCTATTCGCCCCATATGATGTCAAGTTTAGATAATAGTGCAAAAATCTAGCGTATTATATGTGATATCATGCCTTTACTTTTTGAAGTAATTAACGACTCTTATCACGGCTCAATTCCCCTATTTATAAAAGGATCTGTTAATTCTCATAGTATCTAAGTTTTATTATGTTTTATGATTAAACATTTTTCGCCGAACTACATATATAAAGTGTTAAGTTATCCGATATGCACGCGGAGGGTCCTACAACACCGCAATAATTTCTGAGAACTCTACCACCATAAATCTTAATGAGAAACGAATAAAAATTAATAAATTTTCACCATAAAAGGACCACAGAGACCATAAATTTGTACATGAATGCATAATGTTTCAATACGATGATATGAATACTTTCTTTTATTCACTGTCGATAGAAAGATATGTGAATTATTTTTATATAATTGGGAAAGTAATATGTATATGAATTAAATCGATATTATTAATTCCATAACATTTACTAAGAGTAAAAACATTGATTTTTCCCATTCCCATTATTTCATATATAGTATAATGTGTTCACAACTGATCAACAGTAAAAGTAAAAGCGTAGTTGAATTAAGTTACGATCTATATGTAAACGCGGTATAGAAGCGTCAATTGAACCAAATTTCATAAATATTGTTCCAGTGAAGTAGTTAAAGGTAAAAGTTATTCAAATATCGAATATTAAAAAGTCTTTTATAGACTCCAAAACGGGTGGACAAATTTTAACGAAATTTTTAGACAATCTTTAGAATGACCAAGCGGATGATTCTGTAGAATTTGGTGGAGATCGGAGCATTTTTTTTAATTGTTGACGTCTGTTTCGAGAGGAATTCGAAACCAGACTGAGCCACAGCAACGCGTGACGGGACAGCTAGTTCACTATTAATAGCGTTTTTAATTATTTTATAATTATTTTTTAAACAAAGTCTTCAAATACACTCATCAAAAATACGTCGGTAACTATAAAAGTTCTACGCGTCTGTCATGTTACCGATAACCATTGAAAACACATGTTTTGACGACCGTACGTAAAGTAAACCGTTCTTTGCATATCAATATCTTGAAAATACTCGAGAAGACTAACTGGAAGCATCAAAATTGACACCAATTACTCGAGTATACAAAATACATTTGTGCACAAATATTCAGTAATATTTAGAAACACTTCAAATGTAATTATTGTGCAACAGAAATGGAGATGGGTTGGCTGTGGCCAACCAATGATGAGAGATACGTGGTCGAAATGGAATAGAGACATAGTAGAGTGATATCCACGGGGACATACGAGAATAAGGGGTAGGCCATACTTAAGATGGGATAAAAAAATGGATATAAAAAGAGGTTGCTAGCCACATGTGAAGACTTTCGTTAAACGAGGGTGGTTATAAGAATTTTTTACAGGTTTTTGTGCAAGTAAAAATCCGGGAAATATTTTTTTACCAATTTAATAAATATTTTTATTTAATAAGTAAAAACTATTAATTCAAAACGACTGCATTATGTAGTTTTATGTAAATGTTGTGGGTATGTTCAGTGTTTCAAGACTGGTGAACAGAGTATGAGGTATGAAGCCTTGGGTGGATTGTGTTATTGCGTAAGTCCAAAATGATTCTGCCTTCCATTGAGTTTTAAGCCCTAGTACTAGATCGGATTGTATTTATGATTATTACTATTTAGTAAATTTACAAGTTAAAAAAGATTATGACAATAAATGTCTTTTCTCGGTTTTTGATCTCTATTGAAAACTTGCATTGACTTTGATATTGAATTACCCTCAATTATGTATTTTTCTTCCCTTTTTATCCTAAATGTTAGCCGTATATAAACTTTACCTGTACTAAATTTTATATTACTCCAGCGGAGTAGTAAGAGACCGACAAACAGGCTTTCGCGTTTATAGTATTAATATGCATAGTCTCTGTTCATATTTTTTTTTAATTAAAAATAGTAATAACACCAGGAACCAAAATAAACTACTAATACGTCGTGAAAGCGTAACAAAAATACACTATCTGTCTGTATATTACGATTTTACGGCTAATCAAAAATTTTCGGGGATGTTTTTTAACTGGGAAAATGATGCTACCTTCTTATAATCGCATACGACTAAGATGAATGCACAATGCATATTCGTAATAAAATATTTTTGATATTTGATTCTACCATTGCATAAAAGTAATCAATTTAATAAATTAATTCAATACAACCCTGAATGAAACGGATAGCTTGTGATTGATAAGATAAGGATAAACTATTGACTGTATAAGGCAAAGGCCAATACAAACAAGGAACTGAAATTGTACCTTATTAAGTGCAGAAAAATATGGAATATCTACATTTTTATCTGTGCCAATTAACAATAAACATGGCGACTGTACTTAGACACTATTTTTTTACAATAACAGGATGTTTTAGCACTTTTATCGACGATTATCCTTGAAAGTTGTCACTTTCGAGTCGTGACTCACGAACAATACCGAGCCTTAGTAGATCTGCCAGGGTCATTCTGCTGTCATAAATTGCAAATCATTAGCATTTAATGGCCTTAAAACTATATATTTAAGACCTATTATCCATTAATAATACGTACAACATAATAGACGCGCGTACGAAATAATGAAATATAATTTACGATGACATTCTGATAAACGTTTTCCAATGTCTTAAGATAACGTTAGGATCTATTATAAATTTATTTACGACTCGCATTTACCTACGACATTACTTCACTTGTAACTCAAAACAACAAAATGTGGCAAGTCACAAAAACAGTGCACTGTTTTTGTGATTTCAATCAACAAACTATAATTGTACTATGAGCTATCTCCATAATATGTGTATGTGTGGTGTGACAAAACCTGATAAAATAAGAAATGAGTATATAAGGGGAAGTCTGAAAGTTGCGCCCATTATAGAAAAGATGAGAGGTGCAAGATTGGGATGGTATGGACATGTAATGAGGAGGGATGAGAATCATGTGATCAAACGAGTGTTGAGTATGAATGTGGATGGATATGTGACTAGAGGAAGGCCTAAAAAGAGATGGGTGGATTGTGTGAAGTATGACATACATATAAAAGGAGTAGCGCCAGAGTTGACGAATGATAGAAGAGAATGGAAGAGGAAAACATGTTGTACCGACCCCACTTAGAGTGGGATAAGGGAGAAAGAAGAAGAGCTATCTCCATGATTGTTATTATTCCGTGGATATTTTTAAACAGCGAAACATATTGTACAGATAAACTTAAAGCATACCTCGTTCCATCAAATTGAGATTAGGTGTGAAATGAACGATCAAGTTTCAGAATCATACTTTATCAGTGATAACGCTGCACACTTTAAAGACATTGTTTCCTACGCTTATGATTTGGTGCGTTTAAAAGAAGGGGAAGTATACATTTCTTATTAACTGTGGTACAATCAAGGCCGCTTTCCGTTTAGTAAGATCGCAACCAGTGCACGGGCATTTCAATACATTATAAAAAATAAGTGCCAGAAATGTCAAAACAAATTAAAGGCGTGAAAGTTTTTCATAAAACACGCGATAAAAATAATTGAAGCTCAGTTTTATAGAAATAACCCACTCAAATATTCTCAAGGCAAACTAAAAAATATATATAACGTTGAATTTAGTTTTTTTAATTATAAACTATTCAATGCTCTAGTACGAGCTCAAATCCTTTACTACCGCTGCGAAATTATAATAATTTATGACGTTGTATTTTTTAATGTCCCATGTGATTATCAGCCGTAGAATGAACGTGCTTTAAGGTGGAAGCACTCTTAAATTTATGGTTTTCGAGTTATAATAGTTTCTACAACCTCTATTAGATAATAAAATTAAACTTTACTCTGCCCGCATTTTTTTCCGCGTAGTTTAATGTATTAAAATAAAATTCAGTCACTTTATCCCTCCAAGTTTCTTTTTACCTAAATGACAACAAATAAATAACAACACTTTCGTATTTATTATATTTTAATTTTTACTATGTTATTACTATGATTTTTACTATGTTTTTATTATGTTATAATTTTTACTAATGATAACCGCGACTTCGTGTTCAACTTAAATCTAAATTTTTTCCTGTTCCCAAGAGATAAACGGAAATTGTTATATCCAATATTAATGGCCCCTGTATATAAGCTAAATAGTACCAATTTTATCAATATTGCTCCACCAGATTACCCGTTAGCTTAACAGATAGAAATACTTTCGTACTTATATTATTTATGATTTTTATGTAATTATTTTTGTATTTGGGCCAACGTTGCTTGAAATAAAGATTATTATTATTATTGGTATGGACTCTTGACATACATATGTACTGGTTGTCGCACTGTCGTATTTTCATATTATTCGTATTTTATCGTATTTTGTCACATTTGACCTACATCCACCTCACGAATTACAACAAAAACAGAAAAAAAGTATTTTTAAATACAGTGGAGATAAAATATATTTAAATTTTGAGTGGTTTCAACCGATTTTTGACAAGAATAATCCATACTTTAAACGAGACCCTGAGGGTTTATTAGAAAAATCTGAATGACACTTCCAATGCAGGGATAAGAGGGGAAAGCCCTTGTGCGTCCCAAGACATACTCGACCCGATTTTAAACCTCGAAGACCCTCGTAGAATGGGAACGACGAAAAAAATTGCGTGTCCTTTGAAAGACACATCTAGAAATCTTAATGATATTTTGTTATCTTCTTCATCACATAAACGTTTAGTGCAGATATTTTAATGATATAGCAAAAGAACGACATCATGTGACCAAAGGAGTTTTAAATATAAATTTGGTTGGATCTACGACTACAGGGAGGCCGAAACAAAAATGGACGGATTGTGTGATGAATAGTAGGCGTATAAAAGGAGTAGCACTTGAATTAACGAGAAGAGAATGGAAGATGAAGACATAGTGTGATGTCCCCATTTAGAGAGAGATAAGAGTAAAAAAACTATGAGTTAAAGAACGCGTAATATGTTTACCGCGTATTAGCGATCCGCGTATTTGCCTTGTTTAGATTATCACTTAATATTGCGTTGAACTTTTAAAAGATCCAGAATCAAATTAAGCACTATTATTAAAGAAAAAAATTCCCGTACGTTTCCATCGCCAGTTCGCCACTGATTAGAACTGGCCAGAAACTGATAGTATATCTTATCTGCTAAAACGCCGCTGTTAACTTAGTACTAGTCCACCAGCCGAAAACTTCGCCATTTAAAGCAACTATCACAATAGGTTGCAAACCCCATCTCATCCACTGCCATGTAACTAAGGTAACGACTACTGTTAATTTTTGATTCTGACAAATTTATAAAAACTCAGTTATTGTATTCTTGTGAAATCTAACAAGCATAAAGTAAAAAGTGTTTCATAGATAACCTTGAAAACACAGCGTTGCATTTTTTTGTAATCATGTTTTCATATCCCAGTAAAAAAACCCAGATTGAGTCATAGCTGAATATACTTAGTTTAATAGAATTAAATTCTTTAGAAGCAGACTAGTTTAAATAAGCAACAAGATAATAAAATACGCTTAACTCTTCTCACCCATTTAGTTTCTCCGTAAATTTAATATTAAACATGCTAAAATTTAAACTTTATTCATCATGGAAAGCGTTATTTACGTAGCACGTCTGATTGCTGTAACCACTGAGCCATGCGTCAAAGGCTATGCTCAAACCCATCGAATCGGCATCGGCTAAGCACAACCTTAGCATTCAGAGCGTCTCGTTGCATTACTTAAGACAACACGCTCATTAGACGAGTAAGTTCTGTTCTGTAAGTATCGAAGGAAGAAACGGGTCTTCACCTTATTGCCGAGTGCCCTATGTACTTGCGGGTAAGATGGGAGACACTAGGTAAGGGAAAAATTATAGTTGAAGACCTAATAAATATACCTCTCGAGGATATTATCAAGTCTGTAAAAGCGACTGGTAGGTATAAGCAGGTGACACTGCCGAGACAGCAGTGAAATCCATGTCCCAACATGGGGAAATGGGTGGAATAGTCCGGTGCTGGAGCTGACCACCCGTCCTGCACCGACAGGCGTCCCCGCAACGAGATAGATAGAAGTATCGACCTGTTACGTGTAAAATTACTAACTACATTATTATGTACGGCACTGGTTTAGGTTGGGTAGTAACCTCTATTACACCTTGAATGAAACCCACCCTTGATTAAGTTTCGCGCGCTTTAGTTTTAATTCCAATCAAAACAGTTCCAAAAAATCTCTTATGAAGTGCTTAAAGTAAATAAGTATTTTTGTTGATAAGGTTAATTAGCTTTCCAATTACCCCGTGTTTTCTTCTTTTTTTTTATAAGTGATAAATATATAAACCTCTTTTTTCATCTGATAATAAGATAATTCCTAATGTATTTAATAAATTGCTCATAATATACAAAAACTGATCATGTGGTGTGGCGATTCCATGAAGAGGCCTATGTCCAGCAGTGGACGTCCATCGGCTGAAGAAGAAGAAGAAGATACAAAACTTAATTTTTGTAGAAATCAAATTTTATTATAAGTAATTTAAATTTTGGAATTCGAAAACGACAGATATGATTCTACTTAATTAAAAAACAACTATGTAACAATATCTTTCCAAATAAACATCGAATTGAATTAAGTACGGTATATTTTTTACATGAATATTAGAAAGTAGATCAGGATTTTATTTGAATCCTTAGATAATTAAATTTAACTTTTTGTACTTTTAATAATAAAACCTAGGTTGAAATTAATTAGACTAGCCTTTGTAGCATAACTTGGTAATTGCAACAGAATTTAAAGAAGTATTCTCACTAACCGCATTACCCTCATTAGTGGTATAAATATAAATTATTTTCGCAAACCATAATTTGGTTTCACGGCTGACGAGGTCTAGCCGTATGAAATTGTAATTAGCTTCCATTATAATCCTTCTACCGTAACGTTGTAAAAGATGGTACGCAGTCTCATTCAAGTTACAGTCAAGATACAGTAAATTTAGTGGAAGAAGATAATTTAACTTGGTTGTTTGTTCAACCTGGCACATTCAATTATGCAAATTTCTTTTGGAGAGAAGTATGAAATCTTAGACCTTCCAAGGCTAATTATTATATATGTCTAATATATTCAGACTCATAGGAACGCTGATATCGTCAGCAAATTCTCAGTTTTGTTATCAAAGCTAAACTTTTAGATTATAAGGAACTTATACCTCCATAATAAAAAGAACCGAATTAACCAGCAAGCTTAAGAAGTTTTACGGAGAGTAAAATTTAGTTGTCATGGTATTATTGATAAACATGATACCATGATAATAATACCTTACACCACACACATATTCCGCCACCAAGTTTGGCTGCGTTTGTTTAAAAAATATTATAATAGAAAATAACATGTCATAATCAGATTTTAGTTCTTGCACATTATATACATTCGCAAGCTTAAGGAACAAAGCGCGACTTATTGGAAATCACACATTTACATTTTTTATTCTGCTAAGTAACCTAACATTCCATTCGTGTTTCATGCTACAGGATCGTACTGGATATAGCGAAACCGTTTCCCACCACTAACTCTGGTAATCAATACGTCTTGCTAGCAATGGATTGTTTCACGAAACGGCCTGCGGTATGCGCTATTCGCAATCAACAAATAACCTCTGTTGCCAGCTAAATGAGTAGCGAAGTATTTAGCATATTTATAATTAAAGTCGCCAATAACGATTTCTTCGCATGAACTTAACTACACACGCTTTTAATTTTTACATACAAGCAAAACACGGATGTATATTTCGTAAAATACATCTAAAACTAAACTACGTCTGGGAAATAAAAGACGTCTTAATAGACATCCTCTCCGTAAGTCGAATAGCCGAGGAGTTTCGAAGTATTCTTGCATATAGGTTAAACGGATTTCTCTCTTCTTTAATATTAAATGCTGCAATGATAAAATTCAAATGTGCAAACAAAATATTGAATAACAATGCCACAAAGCGTTATATCTGATACCTAGTTGTTCGGAACCGAATGTAGGTAGGGATACGCTGATTACATCAAAATTCATGACCATAAAGTTTTACAGTATGAGCTCATATAAAAACTTTTCCTCGTGTAAATAATGCCACTGAAGATACATTACATGTGGTCGGTCGTGATCTTGAACCGCTCGCTGTGTGGGATCATATTATGAACAATGCTTTACACGGCGTTATCGATCACGATACGTCCTCACTGTCAATGGCCGTTACGTCATTTATGTTGTATTGTACCGTAATGAAGTCGAGTTACGTATCGCGGAATTTACCGTAATGATACCTTATGAACTATCGAACTGTGGAAAGCGTGATTTACGAATGGACGTGAGCAACTCACGCAGGATTGTGTTGCAACAGCAGTCATAATTACAGATAGGTTCAAGAGAACCATATTTTGCACTATTTGTTCAAATTTGCGTTCAAGCAAATAAATCTGTTGTTTCCTACCTACCTTAAAGTGCAATTAATATTAAAAGTAACATCTATTTCTATTAATTTCAGGCCGATCTTCAGACATCAACAATTGGAGCCCAAATTAAATTAATTTCGAAATAGTTTACTGAGTATTGAAACTTAAGTTTTGGAAACGATACATTGACAACATAATATATTCATATGAAATGAAGTATTATATTTTTCCAGATAACTTACAATACAAGATTACCTAATATAAATTAGCTATACGTAAAACAAAGTCCCTAACAGCATAAATCAGTAAACTATAATTAAATTGCAAACATAAATATAGTTCGATTCATTGTTAGGCCAACCTGATCGGCAGGATTTCCTCAACATTGTTGAGCTAAACACAGCATTGTTACACAGTAGCAAGATGGCTTTCCACTATTTCGACAACCTCGTGACTCACGATCCCAGTTAAATCAGTGAGAATACTTATTTATTTGTCGAACATGACTGCTTTGAAGAGTGAGGAATTGGAATCATAATTGTTAAAGCTTATGCAATGCCTTTCATGAAGAATAATTTGCTTGAGTTTTTGAAATTTTTCTTCTTTAGAAGTGGGGAGTTAGCGAGTATGTAAGTAATACGTTTTTTTTAATCAGGGCAGGTTACCATATTGGAATTAATCTCGTTCCAAATATTAACTCATTGCGATACCTTAGAAGCTTAAGTGTTCACGTGGTCGTTGTATAATTTGTCTTTTTGGTTTAAAATTAATTATTAAAGTATATAAAATTTAAAATATTATATCGAATGATAGGCCAGTTTTCAAACTGCTATGAGAATGTTTCTGATAAATAATATTGTATTAATTAAAGTATTAAAACCTTATTAACACTAGAGTAGGTGAGCCATAGACGCCGTGTGGTATCCGGCAGAATAGAATAGACCACCCTCCTTCCTACCGAGGTGTCGTAAGAGGCGACTAAGGTATGTGCCGTGTGTTATCCGGCTGCATAGAATAGACCACCCTCATTTCTTACCGAGGTGTCGTAAAATACGTAGCCAAATCATGTGACAACATGTTTGTGACATGTTGTGATGACCCCACTTAGAGTGGGATAAGGGCAGGAGAATGATGATGAGTAGGTGAGCCATAGGCAAGCATGTAAGTAACCATAACACAATAAATAACGAGAGGGAAGATGAAACTCGTAACTTCATCTTTGTTTATTCACACATAAAAAAGAGAGATAGATAGATCGGTCTCAATTGCCTTCTCTTTAAATATGGCATATTTTAGGTTGACTTATCTATAGTAATATATAACTCTATGATTAAAACACCTGGCACAATATAAAGAAAATAGTACATCTATTACAGACTATAAATAATCATCTAGATATTGTAAAAAAAGGCAAAAAAGCAGACTAGTTTTTCTAGTTGCCGATCATTTCTCACGAACAGACCTTCGCATTCATTTCAATAAACACATCGAACTAGTCAATGATCATTGATAAAGGACTTGCATTTTTTTTTAAATTTTTGTTACGTTTGTATTAGTTTTATTCTATTAGCAGTTTTTGTCTTATGTGTAACGAAGAGTCAAATTTTAGTTAAAAACTAATCACGAATAATAGCACTGTTGTAACTCGGTGATATGTACCTTCTCCATAAAGTATGGACTTTGTGACGGCGGTTAGATAAATGCGTTGGTTTATGAGGTATCCATCCACCTTTGTAACTGGATGGGTAGTCGATTCACTAATTATTGACTTTCCGTAAATTGATAAATTTATTACCACGGTTCTGCCTATCGTATATTAGCATTAGGTTTTCATTACTTTTATTAACGGGCTGGAATAGAGTCTTTTAAGACCTTCAATAGCATCACATTAATTGGTGTTAAAGATATATAACCCTTGTTAATTTTTAACAGGACATGGTACTCAGATGTGCTCAGATGTTCTTTAGTGCCAAAACTGGTATTAACTGGTAGCGTTTCATATATGTGAAAAATAAAGACTTTAGATACATATCGAGAATATGCAAATAAATGCAAAGCAAAAAGTGTCAATTTCCCACGTTTTACAAATGTGTGAAACGAGATTTAAACATATCATGGGGATGCTGGTAGAGCATAATCAGGTTGGGTTGATTGTACTGTGCAAACAACAGGTTTTGAGCTCCAAAATAAATATAATCAACCAATAAATCGCATATTATGTAAAAATATTAGCTGAATTTATTATATCGAGATATCGTACAGGTCATTCACAGGCGATATATGTAATCTGTCTTTAAAATTTGAATGAATTCGCGGCCGCGTCAATAATTACGAAACCTTTTAACATCTTTAAGAGGTAAACATTATAACATGTAAAACTACACAACAGGCTTTAGGTGAAGGTCAAGAAGGCAGGAAGCGTGCAATGACGTCACTTCCCGGGCCGATGAACGCAGTCCACTGTGTTGGTAATCTCAATGTATCTAACTCCCTATTTAATGAATGGCAATAACCGCGATAATTTCTTTATCGCATGCAGTATGCATTATAACTTTTAAGAAAACATTTTTCTTAATTCTCATGCTTTTATTACTATGAGAGAACGCACTTACTGGGCAATAAAATATCACAATACGCTATTATTATAATAAAAGTTGTGGTAACCTTAAAGTAGGAAAAGCCGTTATGGCCTTCGAGTGGGTAATAAGTTAGTTTAAAAACCAACGGATATTTAAGCCCCTAGGTTGTATATTAAGTAGGTAGACCGATGTCCAAGCCGCCTAAATATCAGGAAGGTCTAATGGGAACGGCTGGATTCAAGATCGTATGACTTTAGAATACCTGATAGACCCTTAGCCGTCTATACGTTGATTGTTGGATATAACTAACTAATCGTGTTTGGTGAGAGGAATAAGGTCTTTATTCATTATGAGAGAGATAATTATGTAGTTGTCAATCACTCGATTGGGAAATAAGCTGATATTTTTAAGATAGTAAAATAAAGTAACCCTGCTTATTCTAGTATTTTCAATTTGACTAACATCCGATAACCCACCGACTCAAATCCGATGGTTTTCTTTTACACATTGAAATAAGACACAGTTTTTAAATATACTCTGAATATGGTAGGACTCTTTGGGAACTTGTTTTAAAGCTTAGAAATATATATAGCACCTTGATTACAATCGCAATTAGTATGCTATTTTAATTTGTTAAACAATATTGAAAAAAAAATCTAATATCTAATTTGAGAATAACTCGTGCTCGATTGCAATACTTATAGTGGGTTAACGCAAGCTCTATGTGTTCACATAGATCAGTAATAATACTAATGATATTTCTTTAAATTTATAAGGTGCGTTCATAAGCTTTTGAAAAACAAAATATAGGAAGCCTCAAAGGTTCTAGACAGTCCTAACTTCGATAAGATCGACTTGTCGGATCCAGTTTGCATACAATTTCGGCAAATATTTTCTTTGAAGTGTCATCTGATAAAGATAACCTGTCTATAAATCAGCATTTGTACAGGACAAAGCATTGTTTTCTCAGTAACAGGCCAAATTTTAAATTGGTGAAACTGGTCCTACAATAACATTACGCTAGTATATTGACTAATTTGAAAACAAACAAGTTAAAATAATTCAAATTCAAATTCAAAATTTCAGGTCCTTACTGTTGACGTTAAGGAGTTCCGTCGTCTGCAGTCAATCATGGCAGCAGCATCAGGTCATGCTTATCATAAACTATGTATATAGTATAGTCGAAATATATTATATCTTTAATTACAACATGGTCATCATCATTCTCCTGCCCTTATCCCACTCTAAGTGGGGTCGGTACAACATGTTACAAACATGTTGTCACATGATTTGGCTACGTATTATACGACCGGCCGCCTGCCTGACGTCAACTTACCTTAGTCGCCTTTTAAGACACCTTGGTAAGAAATGAGGGTGGTCTATTCTATGCAGCCGGATACCACATGGCACATACTTTAGTCGCCTCTTACGACACCTCGGTAAGAAAGGAGGGTGGTCTATTCTATTCTGCCGGATACCACACGGCGTTTAATTTATTTTTTTTACAAGATGGTAAAACGACTAAATTTACATCTTTAAAGTGTGAAAGCTTGCGACTCCTCCTCTATGCTTATGAAGAAAAGGATACATTAACAAAAACTAGCCGTGCCAGCGGCTTCGCCCGCTCGGAAATAACTTTGTCAAATAATTTTTCCCGAATTGAAATTTCGAACGTAAAAGTAGTTATTGTGAGTTAACCATAACAGACAGACACACGCTGTCGTAGACTTTTTACAACAGTTCATTTATTGTAGATCTACAATTCTCTAATACATTTCTTTAATGTATCTCCTCTGGTTTACACGGCGCAAGCGAGTAAAGCTCCCAGCAGTCGAGTTTTTACAACTGCGCGACCTGTTTAACACAAATTACATAGATCGGTAATGTACCTCTCACCTAAACCTTCCGGAAGAATTGCACTACTGTTTAGTAAAAACCGTACAAAAATCCGTTCAGTAGATTTTAAGAAAATCGATCACGTACAGATAGCTTTTGGAGACTTTGTTTTATAATAAGTATATATAGTAATTTACAGAATTAGTTACTTACGTTACTTTGCGGAGATCCATAATACAAAAGTAATAATAAAATTATTTTGCTATAATCCGCTATAAAGTAAATAGAAAATATAAAAAAGTAAAAGTAGCGGCCTGTTAATATCCCACTGCTGGGAATAGGCCTCCTCTCTCCGTTTCTGGAGAGAAGGGTTGGAGCTAAGACCTACCACGCTGCTCCAATGCGGATTGGCAGGTTACACATATCTCCAGAATTCTCTAGAGAAATGCAGGTTTCCTCACGATGTTTTCCTTCACCGAAAAGCGTGTGATAAATTGCAATTATGAATTAGACACATGAGTTTTAATAGAAAAACTCATTGGTGCCTGCCTGGGTTTGAACCTATGTTCGTCTCTAGAGAGTCGCACGGTCTCACCATTGGGCTATCACAGCTTATACATTTAGCATTATATATAATAGAAAATATATATAATGCTAAATGTATAGTGGACTATCCGTTTTTTCATACGCGATACATGCAGGATTTGTAAAAACACATGCGCAAACCTCCACTACCGCCACCACATAAACAAGCATTACACACGTTCACTCGTTCGCAACCCAAGCATCAACAGAAGATAGACTCCACGACAAAATCGCAAAGCTTTGCCATTGTATCGAGCATTATTATAGCAAAATAAAATTTTATTATTACTTTTGAAATATAGACAGATATAAATAGATACTAACATGTTGTTCGCTTGGGAGACCCAAAAAATAGGTTAAGATGAACGATATGTTAAATCCGGTACAAATAACATTACTTTTACACTCAATCTAAGGTTACATTCAAATGGAATAGTTAATTGAATGCAACATTTACGAAGCTTTGCTCAGTTTAGATTAACAGTTGTAAATACACGAGTGTAGTAAAATGGGGAAATGCTAGCTGGCATTTATAGTTTGTTTCTAATTCTGCTAAACAGCAATCGATCTAATTCCATTGCTGTTAGTGGAAATTCTAGTTTTAATTATTCAGTGTCATCAAATTTTTTTTATGTAATCTGATAATACTGTTTGAACAATTAGAGAATTAAAAGAATAGTATAGGTAACAGTATATGCCGTGTGGTATCCGGCAGAGTAGAATAGACCACCCTCATTTGTTACCGAGGTGTCGTAAAAGGCGACTAAGGTAAGACGACCCGCCGTGTGGTATCCAGCTGAGTAGAATAGACCACCCTCATTTCTTACCGAGGTGTCGTAAGAGGCGACTAAGGTAAGTCGACCCACCGTGTGATATCCGGCTGAGTAGAATAGACCACCCTCATTACTTACCGAGGTGTCGTAAAATACGACTAAGGTAAGTTTACGTCAGGCAGTTGGCCGGTCGCAAAATACGTAGCCAAATCATGTGACAACATGTTTGTAGCATGTTGTGCCGACTCCACTTAGAGTGGGATAAGGGCAGGACCATGATGATGTAATCTGATAATACTGTTTGAACAATAAGAGAATTAAAAGAATAGTATAGGTAACAGTAATAATAAAGTTCAATTGTCCTGAAAATGTAACATTGGACCGATTAAAGGACATTTTCTACGACTCACTATTTTTTTGTTAGTTTTCTTCAAAGCACAATTACTTCTCAAAAAAATACTACTTGTAAAATATTCGCTATATATATTAACATCAAGTCCTTTAAGGATCTCCAATAAAATTGTAAAGCACAGAGACACCGTATCAAGTGTGCTTCAGATAAATGGATCGCGTTACTTGATTAACCGGTTCGCATCCCTACCCCTTATAACCCTTGGGAATATTTAAATGGGGTCTGAATATATCACGCCATCCTCAGAGCAAACGAGCGAACAACCGTATACTCTCGTACCTGCTTTAGATTAAAGATGGAAATTACGGTATCTTTATTAGCGTCCAGCTAGCAAAGTAACTAAGCTTTTTAGATGACGTGTATTAAGATAGTAGAGGCAAATATTAATTACTGTCGTATATAACTTAAGCTAACTTAATCCAAATTCATAAACGACTAAAGTGACTTAGAAATTAGAAACACTGTCTTTTATAAAATTAGGCGTTACTTTGCGGAGATCCATAATACAAAAGTAATAATAAAATTATTTTGCTATAATCTGCGATACAATGCGCGATACGCGATGTATCGCGGATTATAGCAAATTAATTTTATTATTACTTTTGAAACACTGTCATTTTTGCATTTGTAAATGAATACACAAACTACATTATCTATAAATATTATAGAAGTCCCTTTAAGCTGTCTGTCTGTATGTCATCGATTATCTCAAAATCTACCGAACGGATTTATTTACCGTTTTTACTTAAAGATACAGCAATTTTCGAGGAAGGTTTCGGTTTATAGGACATTCTTTTGAATGGCGAACATACATATCGCCAATTCTCTAGAGGCAGGTTTCCTCAAGATTTTTTCCTTCACTGAAAAGGATGTGATATATTATAATTATCTATTAGACACAAGCTATAATAATAAAAGACTCATTGGTCTCCGCCAAGGATTTGAAGCCGTGATCCTCTCGAAAGAGTCGCACGGTCTTACCGATAGGCTATCACAGAAAAAAAAATTATCACAAATAGATCATATAAGTGCTATTTAGATTTACAAAAGTTTCTTTTACAATTTTTGTAAATCAACATATAGTCCACATAAAAAGGTAAAAAACGTAAAAAGATAGGCAAACAACTATCACTTCCAAAAGAGTGCACTAACTTTTATAAACTTATGAGCTGACACGGCGAACTTCGTAACGCCTTTTACTTAAATATTCTACCATTTCAAGTTCAAAAATAAATATAAGCTGACCCAAAAATATACTTTTTACGAACCCACTTTTTCCGAAAATATCTAAGCATTCTGATAAACAATATTTTGGTACTTTTAGCGCTGCGTAAATATACAACGATGACGCCATTCCATGCTGGAAACACGTAACATGTATTGAAAAGTTATAGAATTTCGAAGTAAATTAGACCCTTTAAGCATAAAACTTTGAACTCACAAGGAAAAAAGGACCATTAATAGAGATTTAAAAAATCCTAACCTTAAGTTGGACCGAAATATAACTGGGTACCTAGAAAATATTATTGACATCGGATCGTTACTTTTGAAGATTAGCGTAAACGAACATCGTGAACCGAATGAAGAATTAGATTTTTTATAAATAAAGATATACAAACCAAATTATGAAGCGCCATATAATACAAACGTAACGATCAAGTGCAATTTAGAGCGACAATTTGTAACAGACATGCGGTCTCAATCAAAATGGCAATCACGCGCGGAGCCACCATATTCAGTGCTAATGCGCTATTGAAAATCAGCATTCACAATACCAATACACCGAGTTATATCTAAGATTCTCATGGAATGTTTTTCAACTTAAAAAGAACCAAAATATATATTGCGCTTTAGGTTTTTTCTTTACACTGCGTACTCAATTACTTAGGAATGCGATTTTTAACCTCCTGCCTTTACCCCACTCTAAGTGGGATCGGCACAGTCAAAATGTTGTCACATGATTTGGCTACGTATTTTACGACCGGCCGCCTGCCTTACGTCAACTTACCTTAGTTGCCTATTACACCTCGGAATGAAATGAGGGTGGTCTATTCTACTTACATTTCTACAACGATCAATTCAAATTCAAATTCAAGATCTTCTTTATTCAAATAAACTTCTAAGAAGAAGAGCCAGCAAGAAACTCGGCAGTTGCTCTACACACAGGTAATACAGGCATACTACAATTAGAAATACTATCTCTAGTTCTATCCAAATTTTGCCAGTCTTCGACATTATTGATATTTCAAGGTCATGCCAAATAAGTTTACGTGATTCCGAGAAAAATTCATACTTATAGAAACAATTTAAAGTAACGTCTAGCTTGTTTTCTACTTCCGGTAGTCTCTCCATGTAAGCTGGATTATACATTTTTAGAGCATAAGCTCTAATACGGATTGCCATATTTATAATTATTGACTGAGTTTCCTGAATACTTTCATGCACTAAAATCATTAATTTTATGTAAATGCAATCAAGACTTATCTACTAACCATATAATGCACCGGAGATTATTTAAATTACATTAATATAAACATATGTGATACACAACACAAGCTTCCTCGTCGACGACGCAAATTAAGTCAAGAATGAATCTTGTTTAAATATCAAAGGCCAGCTGTATGTATATTGTCTTTGTAAAGATATAAATATAATATCTATAACCGTGCATAGTCCACAACTAAATTCCAGAGATCAAGTGATAAAAAACTAGAGCAATGAACTGAGAGTCACGTAAAATCATCATCGAGTCCCTAGGCACGTACTAGCACCTAAACTACCGCTCATTGTCAATATTGAAGTATCTATAACAACTGATACAATCAATGGAAATACAAGAGGTAAATCGCTTTAAATATTAAATATTCTATTCGTACGGAAAATATCCATATGTATAGACAAAATGTGATGTATATCATAGATATACTAGAGGTCACAAAAAGCTTGATTCCTGTGTCGCGACTCAGCAGGGCTATCTACTCATTCGTTGGTCTCGGCATTAGCATCTACAATAAAATTCCGCAATCCATACTAGACCAGTCTACAGAAAGGTTTAAATTAATTGTAAGAAATATGCTTATACGTAAAGTATATTACAAAATTGAAGATTATTTGGATGATAGAAATGCTTGGATTTGAAAATCCTTTCAGCTTCTTACAAGACTGCGGTTCAATAATCTAATATTGAAAATGTTTAAAGTGACCGCCGAGTTTCTTGCTGGTTCTTCTCGGTAAGAGCAACATTCCGAACCAGTTGTAGCTACATTACTCATATTGATTCTTGACGATTCAAAAGTGCTTAAAAGAGCACTAATAAATGTTATTTTGATTGACTGATTGATTGACGTCCTCAATTCAGGAAACACAAGCAATATTGGGGTTTCAATCATTAAAATTTACCACGATCGATTGGACGTGATTTCCATGTAAATTACTTCTTAATGGATTTACCTTGATTAAACTGTAATAACATTAAATCCATTAACTCTATGGATGAATAAACAGTAAAATTGAATTTAAAACAATTCGTTTTAATCGTCGGCGAAATCGGTTTTATGCAATCATGGAGTTTAAGTTTATGCATTGCAGTTTTTTTATCGGAATCCAGGATCGATAATGAATGAAGTCGACAACCTCGGTGACTTGAATTATGGTTGCGGGAATGAACAGTTGTGTTCAACACACGGTAAAGTGCAAGGCTACGAAGTGCATCACCGATAAACCGCAGATGAAAACGACTGTTTATTTGATTTTCTACAGCCACATACAGGCATATTAACTAAGCGTCGACCAATGAACTCTGAAGAATGCCATCGACTTCTCGAGATGTGGACGCATGTCCGCTTCTTGGCAAAAAATAATCCTTGTAAAGTTAGATAGATGAACCCACTTGAATTTTTATCTGTTCGAAACGTATTTAGAACTAATTAAGGTAATTTTAAACTCAAAATTGAACACATGGGCCTTTTATAATATACGTTCGCATAATCATTTTCCTGGCTTTATAACACTTAGGTGGGGTCGGTACAACATGTTACAAACATGTTGTCACATGATTTGGCTACGTATTTTACGACTGGCCGCCTTCCTGACGTTACTTACCTTAGTCGTATTTTACGACCGCTCAGTAAGAAAGAGGGTGGTCTATTCTACTCAAACGAATACCATACGGTGGGTCAACTTACCTTAGTCGCCTTTTACGACACCTCGGTAAGAAAGAGAGTGGTCTATTCCATTCGGCCGAATACCAAATGGTGGGTCGACTTACCTTGGTCGCTTTTTACGACGCCTCTGTAAGAAATGAGGGTGGTCTATTCTACTCGGCCGGATACCACACGGCGGTTTATTATAAAAACTTAAAAATTATTTATAAAAATTATTTCAATTCTCGATATTTGTGCTCTATTCATTGGAAATTTATAATTTTCAGGTTCTGATGTTCTTAGTTTTTAATAAGTAAGACGTAATATCCCTCTCCCTACTCTCACTACTGTACTGGGAGGGGTCAAAACACGTATTTTATCAACGATCCCAAAAAATGTTCAGGATTTCTTCTTATGCACAATTGACAGATATGCTTTTATAAACATATGTGCCGTGTGGTATTCGGCTGCATAGACTAGACCACCCTCATGTCTTACCGAGGTGTCGTAAAAGGCGTTTAAGGTATGTTGACGTCAGGCAGGTGGCCGGTAGTAAAATACTTAGCCATATCATATTACAACATGGGTAAAATATGTTGTTCCGACCCCACTTAGAGTGGGATAAGGGAAGGAGAATGATGATGCTTTGATAAACTTATATAGCTATACTTTAATTAACCTCATACTAACTAACTTGATACCCAAAATAGACAATGACCGTCAATAGCGTCTGCCGATGTAAAATGAGATATGTTTGCATCAGCTGGCGCCATATATGTGGCTTCATTCGGGCATGTTATTAAAACAAATAGGTGTTCAGCGCTGTACCGTGTCACTTGCAATCATTAAACAATAAATCTTCTTTCTGTCGCCGGTAATAGCGACCTCCCAACGCGGTTTAGTATTATTGATATTGAATGATAATCTCAGTCATATTTTTTTAACGATGCCATATTTGCGCATGATAAAGATCTTGAATATTGCGTTGATGCGGTTTGAGATACTTAACGTCTATCTGCAAGAGATGTTGCTGATGATATAAGACCAAATGTTATGGATATTAACCAACTTTTATTTTATGGTCTATCATAACACCTACTAATATTATAAATGCGAAAGTTTGTGAGTATGGATGGATGTTTGTTACTCTGTCACGAAAAAACTATCGGACGGATTTGGATGTAATTTTACAGTTATATAGGTTAGATGTCGGAAAAAAATATATGCTACAATCTGTAATGATTTTATGTAATATAACGATACATGTCTATAAAGTCGGAAAAAATCTAGCCTCTCGGCGTACACTGCCTACTTAGACATTACATTAGAGTTACACAAAGATGATGTACCGTATTATTGTTTGTCTTTAGTAGTTCTAAATAAAAGTCCGCGGCAGCATATATCTATCTTTGATGTGGAAGCCACTATGACCAAAATTGTAAATCATAAATTTAATTATATTAGATATTGTGGCAGAACAAATACCGCGCGAGCGAAGCCGCGGGCAAAAACTAGTCATAACATAACGCAAAATTGCTTTCTAGGACAACTTTAATATGCCGACAAAACCGAAATATTTATATTTAAATTGACTGACTCAAGAATTGTATATATATAACAAAATAATGTCCCATCCGAAGATTTCCTATGTTTATATATGTATAGGTAATCATCATCTTCATCCTCCTGCCCTTAAAGTGGGAACTTTCAGTGGGGTAGGCACAACATGTTACAAACATGTTGTCACATGCTGCGTATTTTAGGACCGGCCGCCTGCTTGACGTCAACTTACCTTAGTAGCCTTTTATGACACCTCGGTAAGAAATGAGGGTAGTCTATTCTACTCAGCCGGATACCACGCGGTGGGTCGACTTCCCTTAGTCGCCTTTAACGACACCTCGGTAAGAAAATGAGGGTGGTATATTCTACTCAGCCGGATACCACGCGGCATTTCAAAGGGAATTGTATCTAAATCTCTTAATTCTAAATACATATAGCTTGAGATAATTATATCTATAATCTATTGGATACACTCATCTTAACCATACTATATGCATTTCCACGACGACTCATATTTCTGCGGTGGAATACACGTTCACCTTGAGAAGTTGATAATAACGCAGCATAATGTATTCAAATAAATTCCTTTTATTTAATAATTTTATCAAGGCAAGATCAGGTTTTTTTTTGTCTATAACCATTTGATGTTCAAAAATGTAAAATAATAGTTAAGTACAAGGTGACAGTCTGTTATTATCCCACTGCTGGGCATAGGCCTGCTTTCACCGTTTTTGGAGAGATTTGATTGATTTAGACCTACCACGCTGCTCCAGTGTGGATTGGTAGGTTACACATATTTTCAGAATTCTCCAGAGATATGCAGGTTTTCTCACAAATTTTTTCTTTGCACGAAAAGCGTGTGCCAAATTGCAATTATCAATTAGACACATAAGTTTTTATAGTTAACTACGTTAAACTATAATAGCCGAAGGGTGAGACCGTATGCCTCTCTCGAGGGGGTCCAGGGTTCAAAACCCAGACAGGCAGCGATGTATGTTTTTATTTAAACTTATGTGCCTAATTGAAATTTGCAATTTATCTCAAGCAATGAAGAAAAACCTGCTATATGTGTAACCTACTAATTCACATTGGAGCAGCGTGGCAGAGCTAAGTTCCAACTCTTCTCTGCAAATAAGTAGAGACAGGTAGGCCCCCCGCCTATGCCCAGAATTAGGATAGTGACAGGCCGTTAGATTCCTTTATACGTTATTGCGCTTTAGATTCATCATCCTTCTGCCCTTATCCCACTTTTAATGGGGTTGGCACAATATGTTATTAACATGTTGTCAATTGATTTGGCTACGTATTTTACGACCGGCCGCCTGCCTGACGTCAACTTACCTTAAGTCATATTTTACGACACCTCGGTAAGAAAGAGAGTGGTCTATTCTACTCAGCTGGATACCACACGGCTAATGCGCTTTAGATTATGAACAATGGGTAAATACAAAAACTTATCACTCACTAAAAATGTAAACGTTCGCCATTAATATGGCATGCCGTAAACTAAGTATTCCTAAAAGTATACAAAACAATTAGCCTTACCCTTATCTTCAGAAAGATACTGACAACAAAACTGTACGTATTGCGTAGTTCACTTTAATGTCTAGTAAGATTTAATTTATTAGTTACATATCATTCTGACATTTAGCAGAAGGAACAATTAATTAATTAAATAAATAAAAATTAATCAATTAAAAGAAAATAATGTACCTAATTTTTTTCGTTCGTGACCTAATAATAATTATATATAGAGAATTTCGTAAGACGTCTCTACTCAAGTCCATCTAACATTGTCGGATTACATTTATAGACCATTTATATGGGATCTTCTACGCTTAGTGATTTCAATTGCTCCTCAACTAGCTCTATTTTGAGATGTGTGCAAGTAATAACTTTTCATCACAGCCTACTTAATGTAAGTTTATAATAAATAAGTTATTTCATGCTCTTTTTTAGCAAATATAATAAAACAAAGTTTTTAAATAATAAAAGCCAGTTGTTAGGTAATTGGACATTATATTACGTATATAAAATATCGTTGTATCAGTGGAGTGGATAACTTGCCATAAGGTTATCACATTACGCATAAATTCAAATGTTATCGATTTTATTCGCATTCTAAGTTTGATCTTTGGTTTCAACGGTTTTCGTTCTTATCTCAAACGTGGCCAATATTTCACACCAGTTTAACCTTAATGTTAATTAAGATATTTTAATATATTTTAATTTATAAACATTCAAAATGCATGCCTACCGTTTATTTTCCTCATGTCGGCCCTAGACCTTCAATGCACCGCCAAAATCCTGCCCCTGTCGGTCGCAGCAACAACAAAACACTCACACAGACCACACTTTCATTTATTTCACTGCACACTCAGTTGAAACATTCTACAACTAGATCTAGGTTGCTGATAAACAGCGGATCCGATACAAATAATAATAGTAGTGTAGTGTAGTAGATAGAAGAAAACAAGAATAGTTTATCACTTGAACGATCTACACCCACGCAACCATGTTGCGACGCGCGTCAACGCCGCGTGACTGCAGGCGTGCCGGCGGTTGACACTTTGGCGCTGTGAGTTAGTGGTAGCGAGGTACATTAACACTAACGAGCTTTACCAATAGATGGCGATAGCAAATACCAGTCTTTATGTTTACTTTAAAATAATTATAACAATAATTCAAGGATTTCTTTTTATAAATATTAAATTAACATTTAATATTATAAATTGTGATTAAAAAAACTATAATTTTAGGTAACATTTATACATAATTTATATGCTAATTAGAATTAGAATATTTATATGTATTATTACATTTTAAATAATAAAACAAATGGTTATGACAATTGTAAATTAAATGTTTTTACCCACTTTTACTTTTTAACAGTATCATATAAAAGAAATCAGCATTCAACTTACCTTATATGAGACTGGACTAAGTGGAACTTGTCTTGCAGGTTCTTCGACACAAGTATTAATGAAAAAAAAAATATAACACTACACTTAGGAAAATTATAAATCCAACTGTTTTTATCATTTAAAACACAGATCTGTGTAGTTTACTTTCAGTAAAATTTACGACGCCGGTCGTACTACGAAAATCACTGAAAAAATCATCGTACTATGAAAATCGTTAAAGCCTGCGGGTTTTCCGCGAAATACCGCACTAATAAGAATGGTATGGACACAGTTCACGATAAAAAGCGACCGATAACACTATCCATCACCCCATTATCTAGGCAACTTGAAGTTAGCAGCGAAAGCGCACGTCAAAATATACCATAAATAAAACCGTATGGCAGGGTGCGCCACCCCATCCCCTAGCATTCGATCGACGACGGTTTTACGGGACTCGTTTTTATGAATCAAAATTTTGAAATTTCAAAGTTATAAGGATGATATAATACCGGCCGGCTTAAGCCCGCGTTAACCGACGACTATCGTACTCTTTGAATTAAGGTCTGGTAAGACGTCGTGTCGAGGGGGCGGCGCCTCGTACAAACTTGTATTACAATACGTTAAATCGCCTCCAGCCCTCGCTGACTGCAGGCGCAACTGTAGGCTATGCAAGTTCATACAACCAATTAACCTTTACTTAAACGACGCATTCATTTTATTTAAAAATGGAAGACGAAATGATATGGCATTTAATTTTTGTTCGTTATTTAATAAAACAACATTCACTTTATCAAGTTTATACTTAATAAAGCTTAGTCAGGAACAAAAAGCGTTTATGAATTAAGTTTATTCGATGCACACAAACGTAATAAGCTGTTACGGATGGCGGTGTAAAATATGATCAGTACACATTTTGCAGAAAAAGCAATGATGTATTTCGAACCTATAATCTCCGTTTTATGTAACCCTTATGCAAAAGGGATGAAACATCTAACAGGGGAAGTATTTTAGACGTTTATAAGACGCATAGAAAAGGAGAGCGACAATTTTTCCGGTTCATATCCTTTGTACATTTCATTACTTCCGCCGTATATGGTGGTTCGGGCAGCCTCGGTCGTATTCGGCTATCGTCGGTTTGGACTGAACGGAGACTAATCGATAGTCGTCGGGGAAGCTACCGCTACGTTAACGTAGCTACTACGCGACTATCGTAGCTCACACTACAATTATTAGCCGGCGGAATTGAAAAGTCGTCGAACTTGACTCTACAAGCGTGTTATTTGCTGTCTACGAGTACAATAGGGTTAATTGTTTCATGTTTAGGTAAAGTCGAGAACTTGATACAAAGATAGCAAATAGAATTGGAAATTGAGTTCACGTCTCGCTGGTACACCTTGCAATTAGATTGCGCTAATAATGTTTTCAATATGTTTGATTCATATCATTTGTATCATTTAGCATGTTTATAACTAATTAACCTCTTCTTCTTCTTCTTCTTCGTCAGCCGATGGACGTCCACTGCTGGACATAGGCCTCTTCATGGGATCGCCACACCACACGATCCTGCGCCGCCCGGATCCAGTGGCTCCCTGCGACCTTTTTGAGGTCGTCTGTCCACCTCGTAGGGGGTCTACCGACGCTGCGCTTTCCGGTGCGGGGTCGCCATTCCAGCACCTTAAGACCCCAGCGCCCATCGGTCCTTCGCACTATGTGCCCCGCCCAGCGCCACTTCAGCTTCGCGACACGCTGAGCTATGTCGGTGACTTTAGTTCTTCTATGGATCTCCTCATTTCTGATTTGATCTCGTAGAGACACTCCGAGCATAGCTCGCTCCATCGCCCGCTGAGTGACTCTGAGCTTTCTTATAAGGCCCATAGTGAGCGACCACGTTTCGGATCCGTAGGTCATCACTGGCAACACGCACTGTTCGAAGACCCTGGTCTTCAGACACTGAGGTATTTTGGACGAAAAGATTTTGCGTAGCTTCCCGAACGCTGCCCATCCGAGTTGGATTCGGCGACTAACCTCTTTCGCGAAATTGGACCTACCCAGCTGGACCGTATGTCCCAGGTATATGTACTCGTGTACAATTTTGAGTGTAGAGTTCTCAACGATGACCGGGTGGAGCGGAACATGTGAGTTGGACATGATTTTTGTCTTACTCATGTTCATTTTAAGGCCCACCTGCTGAGATACTCTGTTGAGGTCGTCGAGCATTGTGTTAAGGTCCTCCAGACAACCTGCCATAACGACTATGTCGTCGGCAAATCTAAGGTGAGTGATGTACTCGCCGTTGATATTGATGCCGTATCCGTTCCAATCCAAAAGCTTAAAGACATCTTCCAATGCAGCGGTAAACAGCTTCGGGGAGATAACATCTCCCTGTCGCACACCTCGCCGCATTTGGATTGGTCAATTAACCTCAATATGAATGATAAGAAATTCGAATATGGTATTTAAAGGTATATCCCACGGACTGTCAGAAACATCTAAGTTGCAGGGCATAGAAACACGAAGTTACTTAACTGAAATCCAATTCTACAGAAAAATCTCAAACATTCACTTATTTGATTCAAAGTATTCAAATTGGTATATGATTACTGAATTAAGGTATTGAAATTTCATCAGTTTTTTTTTCAGTTTATTTAATGTAAAATTTAAGTGCTAACTTTCAGAATTGTACGATAAAAAATACAATAATTATTAAAAATACGTACATACAGTAACAGTCATTCATTTTTGTGAAGTATTAATGTCATTTAAATGGTTTTTTTTTGTTTTTATCATCTAGAATCTAAAGTTACTTTGGATAAATGAATGTATTCCACATTCTATTCATATTAATACCAAGGATTGCACTGACATCGCTACTTTTTTTAGTGATAGTGTCCGTTAGCTGTAGTGTTCCGCCATCTACGGCGGCACTTGCTGTTAACCTTTTTGATGTTTAAATTGAATAGATGATGATAATCGTGACGAAGTAATTAATAGTAATAATAATTCCTTGGCGCAATATAGTAAAAATTTGAATATTGAAAGCAAAAAGGAAAACTTCTAAGTTTCACATTAGCTTCTAAGAGTTACAATAATAAAGAAACTTAATCGATAATAAACTAGCAGCTTCGTTTTGTATCAAAAGTTTATAAATACAGAGAACACGTCTATGTTTTAGTAGTGATTTTAGATTCAAAACTTTACCAAAACAGACACATCACAACTCCCGCAGGAAAAATCAGTCCAGCGGCCTATAACAGCGGGAAAATTAGACAGTTAATTGATGTAACTAAAATTGTAGTACTTGTTTGTTTTTCATTATTGAATTGTGCTTTACAGGAATATTGATGTTTGGGATAAAAAATCGGTTAATAAAGAATTTGCTTTTACAAAAAAGGGCGTTACGAGCTATTAATATTTTCAGACCGCATGATTTCCTTTCCTGATTTCCTGAGAAACTTTTAAGAAACATTACAATAAAAAAAAATACATGTTTTTAAATGCCAACGTGCCATGTGGTATCTGGCTGCATAGAATAGAGCACCCTCATTTCTTACCGAGGTGTCGTAAGAGGCGACTAAGGTACGTTGACGTCAGGCAGGTGGCCGGTCGTAAAATACGCAGCCAAATCATGTGACAACATGTTCGTAACATGTCTATATATTACGTTCGTGTTATCGTTCATTGATTCTTTTTGAAGGAAATACTAAGAAAATAACTCACATCAAATGAAATAAATTTATTTATTCTCTAAATCTAAAATATTTTTAAAATAACATTGAAAATATATATTATAAAAATAAATCTCTATTTTCCTTTGTAATCGCATCATCATGCATTTTTCTTTCCACAGATAATTTATCTGAATGTTTCGTACAATTCTATTCTATACAATATTCTGTAGTCGTACCTAAACACTTCCTGCAGAATATGTCCACTGGTTTACTTAACTTCAAAAGTAAAATAATCTACACAAACGCGATGTAAATCTACACAAACTACACATACTCTTGACCTACTTTGTTGTTTCTTTTTGAGTTGACACAAAACAAAGAGGTAAGGTCTACCATTCTATATTATTTTGATGTGGAAACTGACGTCATTGCTTTCAACACAGAGACTTTCTTCGCAAATTATAAAAACATGTGATGTTATCATTATTTTCATTGGCCGAAGATATTAATTATTATCTAGTGAGCCGAAACACAAATATATATCCACATGTAAGTAATAGAAACTCATAAATTCATAAGAGATAATATTTTAGAACCCAAATTAAAAAAAAATAAAGCAGTTCAGAAATAGAACATGAATCGTAGACATGCATATAGTAGGTAGTTTTATTTGCAATTGTTATTAATGTTTACTATAAAAAGTTATTTTTCTCTATTTTAGTACAATAGTCTATGGCAAGAACGAGATCTGAATTTTGCAAGTGTTTGCAATTTTATTTTATTGTCCGCGATTATGTAGTTGCATTTACGATAATAAAAAGCGTTTTTTTTAAGTCCATATAAAAAATATTATCTAGAATATAAAATTGAGTGAATGTAGAATCGGTGTACCATATTACATAAAGATTATGGAAAACATAAAGATGCTTTCGTAAGTATTAAAAATGTATAATTCATCTATTATACAAATATACCTTACTTTTAATTTAGTATGATGGTCTTATTATTTAAGGGGCTACGAAATAGTAGCTAAAGGAGCTACAAAAATAGAAGCTACTCTACCAGAATTGGGCTTAAAAGATATTTTTCCAAATCGAACATGGTTAGAAGATAAACAAATACAAGCTGCGATTGAATCAAGGAAACAGCTTATTGAAATTGAACGAATAAACAAAAGGTAATTAATGCAAATGTTAACACTTCCACCATTTCCACTATGTTTGAATTTAAAACCCAAAATTATATCACAACAAACTCTACTTAATTAAAAAAAGCCCAGAAAAGTATTATTAAGTGATAATTTGGGACTGAAGAGATATTGTGATTAGTAAACAGTTATTTTTTGAAAAGTAAAAAAGTTCATTTTGGTCTTATGCTGTGCAGTTTATTACCTAGATGACAATTCTTAAACCAATTTGAGCCTAGAACAATTACTCAAAAAGAATTAAGTTTTTTTAAGCAGTTTGTACTAATTTTGGTTGTTTGACTGGTGATATTGGATTCACTTTCAGTATTTGTTTATTTAACTGTGTATATTCATTAACATAAGAATAAATAACATATAAGTGATATTCAATCTAAATATATATATTTGATATGACTCCTATAGTGCTTATAACAATTAATAACAAGCAATATAATTAGTGGAATTGTTACTATTTAAACTATATGTGATTTTTTATATATATTATGAATTGCTATATTTCAGTGGTTTGTTAAGTTATGCTGAGTGGCGAGAAGACATGATGTTAGCAGAAGTTACACAGCAAGTAGGCAGTTACTGGCAATATTTAGGTCATAATAATGGAAAGAATTTATATCTCAGACCTGAAGAAGCCTTGTTTTTATTAGAAATTGTGAGTCAACTTAATAATATTAATTTAAAATATAAAACTTATCTTTTTAGTTTCCTATTATATTCCACAAGCAGTTTCAGCTATTGCTTTAAAAAAAAAAAAATAGTTAACAAAGCATCAATTTAAGTGTTTAAAATTTTCTATATGTTTTCCTGTATTTTACTGAACAATAAATTCATATCATGTTTGTAAGCCCAGTATATAAGCTTGAACTATATTAAAGTTTATCATTATTTAGCAGCAACAATGTTACCAAAAAAACAAACAGACTTTTGCATTCACAATGGTAGTATGAATATACTGTACTATTATAGAAAGGGAAAGTCTTATTGATAAGAGATAATTACTTCATCAGATATCTTCCTAGTGTCTTCTGCCTCAAATCACATTGAAGAACTTCTTTCCAACAAAATCTTAATACAATTCCTTCCCTACTTCCAAATATAAAAGTACTTTAAATTTATTATTTAATTTTCAGAACAATCTTTGCTTAAAACATAACAATGTGATTGTTTCACTACAACAAGCTTACTCTTTATTATTGAGAGACAGAATGTCACTTCTACGATATAAAGTGTATGCATCTCTCAGCCGTTTAGGATTTCGTGTTTTTAGACACAAAATGTCTGAATCTAGAATTGACCAGCAACCGATTAATATGGATCCTACTCAAATAGAAAATCAAGTGAATGATACAAACAATGAGAAACATCACGAGAGTTGTTCTGAGTTGCACGAAATAGAAATTCAAAAAGAAAACACAGTTCCAGACGAGAATAAAAAAACTGAATCCAGTATAGAAATACTAAAAGAAACCTCTGTAGTTCCTGATAGAAATAAGAAAACTCAACATGAAGCCAGTATCACTGGTAGGATTGTCTCTATTATTATTATGAATGTCTATGTCCCATGATCCTGTGCCACTTAGGCATAGTTAGCCTTAGCCCATAGTTTCTACCTACTCCTATTTTTATTCAGGTTTGCGACAAATTGTATAATTTTAGTTCAATTGTTAATTCTATAATTTTTATTCTTCTATGTAACTCCTTACTCCTGGTTTTAAAACCAAGAGATACTTAAGAGCATAACGAATAATCTCATATTCTTCTGAGACAAAAGGTTGGTGTCTACTGGCCTGATGTCAATAAATGTTAGTCCGACTGAGTAATTATTACTTATATTATTTAATTTATAACCTTTCCAATTGCTTAAATATACATTTTAACAAATTTATTAAAACAAAGCCACATACAATTAAACTAGGAGACTTTCTTACATAATCGTATAACATAACATACTATTTGTGCAGGAATTAGCAACATTGTATATATTTTTATGACATTAAACTTGTATAAACTTGTGTGTATAAATAAACAATACCTAGGTTGAGTGTGCGGGGAAGTGTGTGGATCTTCATATCTGTGGATCTTCATTTATTAGAAAAGCAGCCTTTAAACGAAATGTATTATAATATTTTTTTACCAATGTTGATATGTTCTATTTTATTTATATACTAAAAGCCCAAAATTTTACGAAATTATATAAAAAAATTGTTTTAGATGGGGTTGAAACCACAAAAACTGAAGAAAAGACGGTTGTAACTGTTGAACTACATCCAAGTCTCAATACAGAAGAACAATCTTCAAATAATAATAATTATCCAAGTTGTAGTCATATAAAACAGGGAAATATATGTACTCAAAAAAAATTGCAAAAGTTAAGATCTAGACAATTAATTCCTTGCAATTCTGAAATTGTACGTAAATATTTCGAAAAAGTACCAGAACTTTTAGGTAACCAAATAATTACTGTCAAAGCGCCTGACAAACAGTTGTTGCCAAAAAATGTTGTCTTAAACAATGCTTCATATAAAGTTAACCTTCAAAATATACAAAATAAAGGTATAAGACATTCTTCAACTGAAGTGAATGTTTATAATGCTAATGAAGTTAACGGTAGTCATATAAGAAGGATACGGAATGTCAGCAATAGATCAGAATCAAATTGGATTCCTCCAACTGGGAATGTTAGGTTTGTAAACCAAAATATATATTTTAGACCATTTCATTATTGGAGACCTCGGCGACCTTTTAATTATCATAATATAAATATGTATCCATTTCAAAGAGCTTTTATTCCTGGTTTGTTTTTCAACCCAAATTTAAACGTTTTCCCTAGGCCGCAACCAGTATTTTATCGGCCGAATTTTAATAACAACTTCAGAAACATATATAACGAACATAATAGAAAAATTATGAAAAAAATTGTTCAAAAAGAACATTTAGAGGGCATACTAAAACTTGCAGACCAATTAAAACAGCTAATCATAAATGGTGATACACACCAACAAAACATTAATGCCCTTCAAATATTAATTCAAACATACAACACAAGATATAAAACTAAATTGAGACTTAATGAAAGATTCGATTTAGTTATTGATGAAACTATTACGGATACAATAGAATTAGATGATGATGATGAAGGACCTAGTGCCAAGAAGCGTCGAATTAACGATTCTGAATTTGAAGACAATCTTAATAATATAAAACTGTTCGCACAAAGACTTAAAACGTTGGAGTGCAACGATAAATCTTCAGGTAGACATAGAAGAGCATTTTCTAAATTGATCAAAACCTTTAACAAATCTTACAATGAGGACTATTATCTGAATGAGGAATATGAAGTTGTGTATCGTAACCAAATAGACCTTGATACTTCAGAATCGTCAGATTTAGATTGTATAGATCCTCCTAACTTTCATGGAAAAAAGTTAAGAAATCCATTCAATATCATGAAAAGGTTTTCTGAATATCAAAATGTTGAACAAGTTAATGCATCTTCAAGTGAAAGTAGCAAAAAAATAACTCTTAAAAACTACAGTCCTATGCTTCTAAAGACTTTTACCAAAGAGTGGTTACCAGGAGAAGATGACTTTGGTAGAGCAGAGGTTGTTAGTGATGTTGATCTCAATGAAGTAAACGAGATAAAAAAGGAGGAGTTTTTGTATGATTTTATAAAGATCCAAACACATCGATATGATAATTGGTTAGGACTTAAGAAGTCGTTCTATAAGAGCATTCAAGCTGCGATATCTGAGTTTCAAAATTCAATGCCCAGTACAGATAATATGGAGATGAATTCTATGGTCAAGCCAGAAGATTGTGCAAATATGGCATCCGTATTGCAAAAATTAAGTATTATAAAAACTTTTAAAGAAACAAGAGAGAGTTGTAATGTAGTAGAAGTGGATTTCGATGTATACGAGAGAGCTGTACAGAATTTTAAAAAGTCGAATCGACCGAAGCCACATTTTCGCTTGATATGTATTGAGTGAGTGAAATATATTTTTTATTTTTAAAAGCTTTTAACTTGACGTGTATGTGTGGAGTCTTGCAAGTTAAATTTAATTCATTTACCGATGTCAGATTGAGCTGAAATTTCACATATTGGTCCAATAACATGCATGTTTAGGATAGACATAAAAAAATATTTTATTTCATTTTAACTATATTTTAAAATACATACGAGTTTATCATCTCCTTTTAAGTGTAAAAATATTTGTTTTAGGAGTTTTCGCTCCTCCATAAATATATACAAACTTAAACATATATATATATATATATATATATATATATATATATATATATATATATATATATATATATATATATATATATATATAACTCCATAAATATATATATACAAACGGTTACTTTAATTTAATACAAATAAATTAATAAATATAAAATATGTATTGGTCTGTTTTTTTCTAACTGACTGTATGCTGTTAGCCCTAATGGCTTTTACAGCGTCACCGTGCGGGACGGGCGAGCGCAGAAGCATCGTCGAGGTTGCGAAATGCAGGGAGTAGAGCGCAGAAGCTCTACTTAAGTCGGGGAACGTCGTCCTAAGGGTGCCTCCTGTGCGGCCGGACCACGGCTTAGTTCATGGTAGGCCTGCAGGTTTCCTCACGATGTTTTCCTTCACCGAAAAGCGTGTGATAAATTCCAATTATCAATTAGACATATAAGTTTTTAATAGAAAAACTCGTTTGTGCCTGCCCGGGTTTGAACCCATGATCGTCTCTAGAAAGTCGCACGGTCTCACCGTTGGGCTATCACAGCGTCCTTCAGTAAATACCAAAAATTGATTTTTTTTTTCACATTTACAGAGAATCAACAGACGTACCGAGTGGCGATGAAATTGCAGCCCTACATGCCAAATACAACGATGGTGTTTCCATAGTGTTTGCTTTAGTAAACATCAAGTCCATTTCCTATATACAAATTAATCCAACTGATTTACCGATGTATATATCAAGCTAGTTTGTTTATACAAACTTAGAAGTTTGTAGAAGGAGGGTACTTTTTGAAGTTATTTAGAAGGTATTTTATATAAAGTACTATGGGGAAGAATGTAATTCTATGGTATTCCAATATCTTGCTATTGGTTATGTATATAAACAGTAAATTTTAATATTAAAACTACATATTTATATGGACCTGAAAGTTTTTCTGTGTGAAAAAATCTGAATTAACGCTTAGCATAATTGATAAATATAGGAGTTATTTTGCGGATATGCATAATACAAAAGTAATAATAATATTATTTTGCTATAATCGCGGATAAAGTAAATAGTAAAAATATATAATGCTAAATTAGAGTGGACTATCAGACAGGATTCGTAAAAAACACATTCCAAAACCTCCACCAGTGACACCACAATGCACGAGCACTACACACGTTCACTGTCACAATACCAACAATCATTTCGCCCCGCAACCGAAGCATCATCAGGAGATAAGACTCCACGACTAAATCTCAAAGCGAAGCAACATCCAAACAAGCATGGTTATATAGTAATCGATTCAACCCCACCATTTATTTTATTTTGCCTCCGAACACGTGTAACAAGCTTGAACTAAAACATCTATTTGATCATTAATAAGGATTGCTATGTTTAATGATTTCAAGTTCTAGAATGTTTAATCGTAAGCTTTTGTCACAACAGACACTACACAAGCACTGCACACATTTACTACTATAATCTCAACAATCGTTTCAATCCGTAACCGAAGCATCATCCACTATAGTCGATAGTCCACTCTACATTTAGCATTATATATACGTACATTAATTGCGACAGCGGCTTCGCCCTTGAAAATCAATGTAACAGAAAGATTTGCCTGCATCAAAATTAGGATTAAAGGTAGTTGCTTAATCTATCATCTATCTTCCATTAAAAATATCAAAATCGGTTTAGTCGTACCAGACAATGCAATTAACTTAAACATTCCGAAAGAATTGCAATATCTTTTAGTAAAAACCGTAAAAATATCCGTTTAGTAGATTTTGAGAAAATCGACACATACAGCTTTTGAGGACTTCATTTTATTATAATTATAGTTATCAAGGGCGTAACCAGAATTCTATACTGGGGTTCAAAATTGACTGAGAAAATCTAGATCATTTTTTTTTCGTTATCATGGTATTTAAAATATGAGGAGCTCACATATGTAATGAAGGTCTCACCTTCAGCTGCCCTCCTTACACTGAAAACTGTGGACAATGACAACTCGCAACATATTGACACTATAAAAGGCTTGTATAAGAACTATAATGTACCTCAGTACATTATAGGCTTGTATAAGAACTATAATGTACCTCAGTACATTATAGGCTTGTATAAGAACTATAATGTACCTCAGAGTACATTATAGGCTTGTATAAGAACTGTAATGTACCTCAGTACATTATAGGCTTGTATAAGAACTATAATGTACCTCAGTACATTATAGGCTTGTATAAGAACTATAATGTACCTCAGTACATTATAGGCTTGTATAAGAACTATAATGTACCTCCGTACATTATAGGCTTGTATAAGAACTATAATGTACCTCAGTACATTATAGGCTTGTATAAGAACTATAATGTACCTCAGTACATTATAGGCTTGCATAAGAACTATAATGTACCTCAGTACATTATAGGCTTGCATAAGAACTATAATGTACCTCAGTACATTATAGGCTTGCATAAGAACAATAATGTACCTCAGTACATTATAGGCTTGTATAAGAACTGTAATGTACCTCAGTACATTATAGGCTTGTATAAGAACTGTAATGTACCTCAGTACATTATAGGCTTGTATAAGAACTGTAATGTACCTCAGTACATTATAGGCTTGTATAAGAACTATAATGTACCTCAATACATTATAGGCTTGTATAAGAACTATAATGTACCTCCAGTACATTATAAGCTTGTATAAGAACTATAATGTACCTCAGTACATTATAGGCTTGTATAAGAACTGTAATGTACCTCAGTACATTATAGGCTTGTATAAGAACTATAATGTACCTCAGTACATTATAGGCTTGTATAAGAACTATAATGTACCTCAGTACATTATAGGGTTGTATAAGAACTGTAATGTACCTCAGTACATTATAGGCTTGTATAAGAACTATAATGTACTTCAGTACATTATAAGCTTGTATAAGAACTATAATGTACCTCAGTACATTATAGTTCTTATACAAGCCTTTTATAGTGTCAATATGTTGCGAGTTGTCATTGTCCACAGTTTTCAGTGTAAGGAGGGCAGCTGCCCCCCCTAGCCCGTAACTCGCTACGCCCTTGATTGTTATCGCGGATTATACCAAAAATGACTTTATTATTACTTTTGTTTTAACACTATAGCGATCGCACTATAGTAATCAATACCTTACCTACCTGTGTTAAAGAAATAAATTTGACTTAATATTCAGGATTCGTTTTGTATTGTGCTAAATGGTACTATATGATTATAAAATATTAAACTATGCTCCAATATCTCGTCTGAATTTATTTAAATAATTAATATTAAAAAAAAATAGGATTAAGGAAAAAAATTAAATCATTCAGGAGTATCTTTATATTTCAGTTGATTGTTTATGGTATATAATATAACTAAAATAATCTTATAATACCTAAAGTTGTATATTTAAATTATTAATGTGATTAAATATTTAGGTGCCGAGCAGGATTTTATAAAAGTTTATTATAAGTGATTATTATTATTATTTTTTATTTAAATTAAAATATTTTTTAAATTACCTATCGGCATATTGTAATGAACGCTAAAAAATGCTACAATAATGTTGCTGTAAAATCAAAAACGTTGTGTTACTTTGATCTCTTAGTTAGCTATATATTTAATTAATCTATGTAATATTAAGTTTTGTCAAGCTAAAGCGAACTTCTTCATACATTAAATTAAACATGAATGTATGTTATATCCTGAATTTATTAAAATAATACGTATGATATAATGGTTATGGAGGACTAATTATTATGCTTACTAGCTGTGCTGGGCTTCGCATGCGTTGAAATCAGTGCCACAAAAGACATAAAAGTAGTTATTGTAATTTAACCGTAAGAGTTAGAGACGTGCTGTCGCGCACTTTTCTGTGGTATTTTACCGATCTACAATTCTCTAGTACATCACTGCGTGTATCTCTGCTGGTTTACGCGACATAATCTCCAAGCATGCGAGTTTTTTTTACAACCACGTGACTTCCACAACACAATTTACGTAAAACCGTAATGTACTATATTGACCTTAACCTTCCGGAGCGTGGTGTCATAGATGGCATTGCGATGTATATCTTATCGCGGAGTTTTCTTGAACCGCATATAAGTTGAACAATCCCACCATACATCGTTTTGTTATATCTCAACGGGAGTAACGTTACAAGCAATATAACAGAACTAACTACATTGCTATAATCCGCACGGGCTAAGCGAATGCATGCAAAGCCAATGTGTATGAAGCAGGCAAAAATCTACGCACCTTATACATGCAGGACAAGCCACCACATGCACCCCAAGGCGCAATTCACCAGCAACAACACACACAAAAGCAGCACACACACCCACCACCACAATCTCGACGATCGTTTCGCCCCGAAACCGAAGCATCATCAGGAGGATAGGCTCCACGACAAAAATCGTAATGCGCCGCGCTACCCATACAAGCAGTCTTAAATAGTTCAACTCCCACCAATACCCTCCCCTCCGAACACATGTAGCAAAACGGAATTAGATACATTTACTTGCTCGTTAATTAAGTGACCAATGTTATTTTTTATTATCTCAAGTTGCTCTAACGTATTGAGTCGGAGTCCCTTATCACAAGTGTGGAGAATATGAAATGAATGGTCATTAGGCACTTTATGACCGCTTTCCAGCAAATGTTTTGCAAAGTTAGAATTTTGTGGTTTATTATTCCTAAACGCAGCCATATGTTCCCGGAATCGAACCGCAAAACTTCGGCCAGTCTGACCTACATATGTACCGTTGCAATCAGGACAATCTATTTTATAAACCCCGGATTTTTTACCCTTATCTAATATATCTTTATTTTTACACAACAAACTACGAAGCGATTGATTAGTTTTAAAAGAGAGGGAGTAACGTTTTCGATATAAGCGATATAATAATAAGACAATCAGTAGGCTTGAATTTTCACATTTCAACAATGATCTTCATATTTCGACGCATCTACACAATACCTTAATAAATAATACGCCTCAATATACCTCATGAATCACTTAACACTTCAAGATAATCATCTGTAAAAACTGTAATCCTACTTTTAGTGGAAATTAGATTAACCACGCTGATCCAGTGTATTATTATTTCGGAAAGATTACCGGGATATACGATATATTCAGGTATATATATTTCCTAAGTCGGTTATTCTTGTCTTAAGAATTTTGCAGAGATATATGTCTTTATACATTTTATATATCAATAAAATCCCTTTAAAAAAACCTTTATTCATTTACATATCGAAATCAAATCACATTATCGTATTAAAATATACCTACTTTGTAAATTAAATAAATAAAACGTAATTAAATCACGCACAACTAACTGATTAGTGAACATTATTTCCAATATTTAAATTATTTTCGTTATTTATTTAACACCATCTTCAACATTACAATATTTGAGAGGAGATGCGTTAAGAAAACTAATCAGCAGGCCTTCCATGAACTCTTATGGCGGTTCAATTGAAGACATAGAATAAATCGTTTTTTAATATCATGACGTCTTAAAGTCGTTGCGGAATGACAACCTAAACTGGGTCGCAAACGTATTTCATTCATTTTTTTTCGTACCATTGGCTATTAAAATACATTAAGTTAATAATTAAATTTCTCAATTTACTTTTCTAAAATTTAATTCTAAAAAAATATATAAAAGTATGTTTTACCTGGATCGATAATAAACAATACAAAACAGAGTGTATTGTTATGCATTCTGCTTATATTGCAAAATAGATTTAACTTACAGTATTTCAAGACGTACATGAAAAAATTAGTTTCGGAATGCGTCCTAAAACATTTGAGTAAAAGAGACAGAGCGATATATATGTACTTGGTATAACGTTTTCCTTTTCAAACATTACGACCCCAATGCAATCTACACTGCATGGTACCAAAAGGAAGCGGTTGAGTTTAGATACTGACTTTGAATTGAATCGTTTTCTAAATGTTCATGGTAGGCCTACAGATATCGTCATTTAAGTTAAACGGAGAAGAGATGTGGAAATGAAGATATCAGCAGGCTTACCATGAACTCTTATTGCGACTCAATTGAAGACGTAAACGAAATTGTTTTGTTTTTTCATACCATGACGTCTTAAAGACGCACATTTTAAGTCGTTGTCGAATGAGCGTTCGGAATTCGTCCTAAGATCATGCGAGAAAAAGAGACAGAGTTATCTATAGTTCATATAACGTTATCCTTTTCAAACATTACGACACCCAATGCAATTCACACTTCATGGTACGAAAAGAAAACGGTCCGTGGTCGTCGTTTACGTTTTCAATTGAGTCGCAATAAGAGTTCACGGTAGGCCTGCTGATTGGTGTTCAAAACGCATTTCCTCTCCTCTCCGCTTCGGTGGAAACCAAGAAACCTCATTCGAGATATCTAGTCATTAGTAATGTGGGATATTGTCCCACTTCTGATGATCGGCATTTTTAGGATATTCTAAAATGTTATTATATTGAGGTGTAAAAAAGTAAAGTAAAGTAGCGGCCTGTTACAATCCCACTTCTGGGAATAGGCCTCCTCTCTCCGTTAAGCTAAGACCTACCACGCTGCTCCAATGCGGATTGTTAGGTTACACATATCAACAGAATTCTCTAGAGATATGCATGTTTCCTCACGATGTTTTCCTTCACCGAAAAGCGTGTGATAAATTGCAATTATCAATTAGACACGTGAGTTTTAATAGAAAAACTCATTAGTGCCTGCCCGGGTTTGAACTCGTGTTTCCCTCGAAAGAGTCGCACGGTCTCACTGCTGAGCTATCACAGCATATTTAGATGTATATATCATTAAGAAAAAACGTTTTTAAGAAACTCGAAATAAATAAACGTTATTGTATTTTTAGTGTATTGGAACGTAATCAAAAGTAAAATATGAAAAAAATGTAGTTGTGTTTTCATTTATTCGAACCGTAATAGAAAAATTACAATGAAGTCATGATGGATGTTACAGATAGAATAAATCCTGTTTATAGTTACGGATAGGAATATTCTAGAAAGAACAATAAAAAAGAGAGGAAAGGATATATTAAAAAGAGCGTGATGGATAAAAGACAAACAGAATGACAGACACGATTTATATGTAGTTTGATACAGGGTCATTATGAAAGTACATTGAAAGAGTTAAGGAACTGTTAAGAAAAACACTCCGACCTTCAATACATCCATATTTCCCTAACAGTTATTTCTTTTATTTATTTATTTTATCTCGCTTATAATTAAACAAATTTTGATTTATAGAAGCAGGCGTTACTTTGCGGAATTCCATATTACAAGCAATATAACAGAACTAACTACTTTGCTATAATCCGCACGGGTTAAGTGAATGCATGCAAAGCCAATGTGTATGAAGCAGGCAAAATCCACGCACCTTATACATGCAGGACCAGCCACCACATGCCACCACAGGCTTTGCATGCATTCACTTAACCCGTGCGGATTATAGCAAAGTAGTTAGTTCTGTTATATTGCTTGTAAACAAATTTTTTGTTTACAGATTTTTCTTTGCCAAATTGCTAAGCAATTTGTCGGCAGTATATACACTTATTTGCTTTTTCTTAATTACAATATGACAAATTTTAGGCTTCTCTACTCTGAGTATAATAACTCTATGGTATTTACATATTAATATGCCATTCCCAAATTTATAGAATCATTATGAAGTTCTTTAATAGAAAAAGTAAAGAACTAACTATTTTGCTATAACACGTACGCGATTAGAGAAAATGTATATAATGCCAACAGAAGAATGTACCAATTTTTTTATGCCCTATACATGTAGACCGCATGCATTACAAACCTACTCCACTACCACACAAAATGAGCATTGCACTCATTTACTACCACAATCTCAAAATCGCGATTCTGTCGTCAATTGTTTGCTTTTACTGCACGCTGTGTGGTATCCGGTAGAATAGAATAGACCACCCTCCTTTCTTACCGAGGTGTCGTAAGAGGCGACTAAGGTATGTGCCGTGTGGTATCCGGGTGCATAGAATAGACCACCCTCATTTCTTACCGAGGTGTCTTAAAAGGCGACTAAGATAAGTTGACGTCAGGCAGGCGGCCGGTCGTAAAATACGTCGGCACATGTTTGTAACATGTTGTGCCGACGCCACTTAGAGTGGGATAAGGGCAGGAGAATGATGATGATGATGTCTGCTTTTAATGCAAATTACAGCAAAATAAAATTATTATTACTTTAACACCTTTTACACGTAAAGGAGAATTTAGAAATCCCAAAACTTTCTATTATTTAGATGTCCTTAAAAACTTGTAGTTATTGTCGTATAGCCTAAAACTCTCTGCAGACCTAAGATTGACCGCAATGTAACTTATGCGATATATTGCGAATTGAAAGAAATTAAAGGATAAGAAATAAAATAATGTACTATTTTCACGTCTTCTTTATTTAAAACTTATTATAACAGTCTAATTCATTTTAAAGCTTTCCTAAAGCAGACATATATGATCGACGGATTGTATAGTGCAGACTTACATCTATGTTACCTACTGTACACAGTCAATCTATTTCAAATGTAATGCAATTGCTTAAGATAAAATCAAATCCTTAAGTTTATTAATAAATTAAAATAACTTAACTATAATATGACGAATATTTATCGTTTTGGCATAGTTCCATTTACATAACTAAACTATCGGGAAAACAAAAGTAAGAGGTGCGACGCAAAAAGAGTCAAAAGTTAAAATTATTTTACATTTTAAATTGTAAGTGGAAGTTTTAAAACGAAACAAAGAGGTTATACCTACACCTGTATAGGGGTATAGACAAAAAATCACAATACAAAGAAACTCTGTATCAGTAGTGTTGCGGTTCAAGCGTCTCGTCGAACTTAATAGCAATAACACTGTTTTTTAGCATATGATGGATAATGACATATGTTGTACTGTGAATTGTCAATTGTCATTCGCCCTGTGCTGTCATCAGTGTCCTGTCACGGTCGCCAATGTTCAAGCCTCAATTACAACAACCTCGCATCCCAAAAAAAGGTGTATTAAAAGACTTTTGGTACTTTGTATTACATACATCATATACAATTAACAAAGTGTTGGAGAACAGCGTGAAGTAGCGAATGACAATTGACATTTCATAGTACATGTCATTCTCTATCATATGCTTTAAAAAACGCTAATACTTTTATTGCTATTAAATTTCAGCGCGGTTTCTCAAGCCGCAAAAAGTAGTATAGCAAAACAACAATAATATCAGGGGCAGGTCCCGGTTCGACTAGAAAAACGCAAACCCAAATATCTTATATTTAATATGAAAATTATCCCAAAGTTTAGGACTTAAACCAATTTAAACAAATATTAGAGCGGAGAATTTAGTGGACTTTCAGTTATTACGAAATACAAAGTAAAGTAGTAAAGTACCCAATGTCTTTTAACAACCTTAGAACTGTCTCAAACATAGTTATTATACTAGACTAGGGGAAACAGCTTAAAATGTGCTAATCGAAAAACAATCGAAATCCAATGAAGCTATATATCTCCTGCAAGGTATTTTTTTGTATATTATTACAGAAAATTAAGTATGGATCTGTCATATATATCATCTTTCCATCTCTTCGCATTTACAGTCTTGGCTTTCCTATTCTATGTATAATAACTATAGTCCCATTTCCAAAAGTTACATCGATTGTACCGAGAATAATTTATAGAATTAGGCGTTACTTTGCGAAGATCCATAATACAAAAGTAATAATAAAATTATTTTGCTGTAATCCGCGATACAGTAAATAGAAAATATATATAGTGTTAAATGTATAGTGGATTATCCGTATTTTCATACCCGATACGTGCAGGATTCGTAAAAACACATGCACAAATCTTCACCACTTCCACCACAATACACAAGCACTACACACGTTCACTATCACAAACTCAACAATCGTTTCGCCCCGCAACCGAAGCATCATCAGGAGATAGACTCCACGACAAAATCGCAAAGATTTTGTTGTTGAGTTTGTGATAGTGAACATGTGTAGTGCTTGTGTATTGTGGTGGAAGTGATGGAGGTTTGTGCATGTGTTTTTACGAATCCTGCACGTATCGGGTATGAAAATCGGATAATCCATTATAAATTTAACACTATATATATTTTCTATTTACTGTATCGCGGATTATAGCAAAATAATTTTATTATTACTTTTGGATTGTACCGAGGTTTCGTTTGCCTGTGATAAAAGTACAAACATACTTTCACAGTAACAATATAAGATTTTAATGATGTAATTTATATTTAGTAAATTACGAATGAGTACTTCTAATGTCTCGATTTATCATTTACACGTCTAGTGTTAAACTTTAGGAATGTTACTTTCGCTCCATACTTGCACGACGATATAAATAGAAATACAGAAACGATCTTATAAACATCTAATTAAAATTACTTAATGCATTTTTTAAGTTTTTATTTATTTAATAATAATGTTAAACTAGGTTTCGTTATTGCTAATATTTATAAATTATTGCTGAATATTTTTATTTATCGATATGTCATTACGTCAAAATATCGTTTTATATTAAAAAAAATATCGAGTTTGCACATAATTACTAGGAATTTTAATAAATAAATATAATATGGGACACTTAGACACACATTTGTCCGTCGCCAAAGTAAGTAACTTAATACGTGTAAGGGTGACTGACAACTGGTAGATATACCACATATATAATATTAAATACATACTTAAATACAAATTTACACCCAGGCTCGAAGAACCAACAAATTGTTTATAGAAAATGTTGGCCCTCGGCGGGAATCGAACCCACGACCCACGGAGCATTAGGTAGGGTCACTGCCCACTGCGCCAACGGGCCAGTAGTACTTTTATACTCGGTTTTAGAATGTAATATGATATTAGTTTAATATTGGAATTTTAAGAACAAGTACTTTTATTACTGAAAATAGGAAATTTTATATATCTTCATTATACATGCGGTATACAATTTTATTTTCCACATTATTATGAGGACGTATAATTCACTATTATTATATTGCACAAGTTAAATTTTTTTAAATAATAACAGACATTTTATGTTTTATTTTGTGATATTTTTTGTTCTTTTCTTTTGAACGTAACTATTACTTATTACCTAAGTAACGCATTCTTACAATTAAATATGCAGATTTGCAGTCAAGATATGTTTTTTATACCAAAGAAATAAAACCATTAATGTATACGCACCAAACGTACATTCGATGCTGTATACTATCAAATTTTAAGGCCATTCAAAATTCATGCCGGAAAGTTCGTAAAATTTCTCATTGTATGGTCTGTAAAACTCTCTCAAACGCTCTATGGCCACAGGATCTATGTAGGGATGATTCCTGCCTTTTGTTTTGCCAAGACAGTGCGGTGTTGGCCAAGTTTCCGATTTAAGTAGACAGGGGAAGCCCTTTGTTGAATTAAAGTAAAAGTGTTTCTCTGTTATCACGAGTTTAAGACCGAGGAAATCCTGAAAAAAAGAATTATATTCCTCACACTAGCATTGGTAAAAAATTGTACGAAAGGTATACTAAATCTACTAAGTACAAAAATCCTTTAATCACAACTCGTCTTTATGAGTTCGCTACTTTTGAAAATGGAAACAAATGCAAAATTATATATTTTGGCTCGATTCAAAAATTAAGTGTTGATTTGTATATATTATACACGTCAGCCAAATCTAAGCTACGACACTTATGCGCCATTACTGTCAGACAAGCCAAAATCGTATGACTATTGACTACATAACGTAATAACACGTAATATCGAATACTGAATATAACGTAAGCTATGGATACTTAAATTTAGGCCGTAGTCAGATACTTTTGTATACCTTCTGATATAGTAAGACTGTGTAACTTGTAACTCTAATAGATTTTTATTTGTTTGCCTTTACGATTCTTTTCATTCAGTTCAAGAAAGAAACTCCTATTTTTTTCAAAAGTAATAATAAAATTATTTTGCTATAATCCGCGATACAGTAAATAGAAAATATATATAGTGCTAAATGTATAGTGAACTATACGTTTTTACATACCCGTTACATGCAGGATTCGTAAAAACATATGCACAAACCTCCACCACTTCCACCACAATACACAAGCACTACACAGGTTCACTATCACAAACTCAACAATCGTTTCGCCCCGCAACCGAAGCATCATCAGGAGATAGACTCCACGACAAAATCGCAATTTTGCAATCGCTTTGCGATTTTGTCGTGGATCTCCTGATGATGCTTCGGTTGCGGGGCGAAACGATTGTTGAGTTTGTGATAGTGAACCTGTGTAGTGCTTGTGTATTGTGGTGGAAGTGTTGGAGGTTTGTGCATATGTTTTTACGATTCCTGCATGTAACGGGTATGAAAAAACGTATAGTCCACTATACATTTAGCACTATATATATTTTCTTTTTACTGTATCGCGGATTATAGCAAAATAATTTTATTATTACTTTTGTATTATGGATCTCCGCAAAGTAACGCCTAATTCCATAAATTATTTGCTATTTTTTTATTTATTTATTCCTTGAACAATTATAGTAAGTACATTTTACACCTATACTTGAGAAAAAAGCACCAGACTATATGCAGCCCAAATAGACCTAGTTCTGTGCTAGGGCTATTTAGGCTAAAAAAAATGAAAGGGATAAATAACGAATTAGAGAGAAAAAAAATGACATAAACCTTTCTGTATTACCAAAAAAAATACAATAAATGAATAATGTCTATTTATACCTGAACTCTAGCCATCTCAGCGGCAGGGTCTGCAACCAGCCGTTCCCCACTTATCAGCAATAGCCTGGACCTTGGAAACTGCTTTAACCATCGTCGTAATGGCCTCGCATAGATGCCAAGTCTCACTGGAGGCCACGTTGAGTCTACAGTGGACCACACACCGCCCCAGTTTACTGTACTGTTGACTAGAGCCAAGTCTTCGAATCGCGGGAGGCTAGGTCTTTTGCTGTAGACGAAGCCGTAAACTATATAAATATCTAAAAAGTTGCTCGTCATTTTGCATATTCCATCAAAAATGCGTGGAAAAAATTAGATATAAATTGAATAAAAACTTTTTTATACGACCACTTACCTTAAGTAAACTTCTTCTTTCTCCTACCCTTATCCCACTCTAAGTGGGGTCGGTACAACATGTTTTCCTCTTCCATTCTCTTCTATCATTCGTCAACTCTGGCGCTACTCCTTTTATATGCATGTCGTACTTCACACATTCCAACCATCTCTTTTTAGGCCTCCCTCTAGTCACATATCCATCCACATTCATATCCAACACTCGTTTAGTCACATGATTTTCATCCCTCCTCATTACATGTCCATACCATCCCAATCTTGCACCTCACATCTTTTCCACAATGGGCGCAACTTTCATACTTCCCCTTATATATTTCATACTTTCCTTAAGTAAACTATGAAATAGAATAAAAAGAGACTGCACATTTTTATCATACATAACGAAATATAAAAAATTGTTCTGCTTTCTTTTAATTTCTCCTAAAATCCATTTTAGTAGGAGTTTCTTTAAGCCAAACGGTATATTGCTTCTTATAGTCTGAGAATAGTAGTAACCTTTGATGTCATCTACCTGGTGAGGAATCTATAGCTCACTACAACTTATCATCCTACCTTACCGAGGTGTCGTAAGAGGCGACTAAGGTATGTGCCGTGTGGTATCCGGCTGCACAGAATAGACCAACCTCATTTCTTACCGAGGTGTCGTAAAAGGCGACTAAGGTAAGTTGACATCAGGCAGGCCGCCGGTCGTAAAATACGTAGCCAAATCATGTGGCAACATTTCTGTAACTTGTTTTATCGACCCTACTTAGAGTGAGATAAGGGCAGGAGAATGATGATGATTACTTAAAAGCGACTTAAGCATAGTTTTTACTGCCGTCTGCTGAGTCAATTCCATAGGCTTTCTTGTGATCAACTTTCCATACGTTATGCATAGCAGTAAGTCACTGTTGGAAGACTGATTTTTAGAACCTGCAGTATTTTTATCGAAACGATCGCCGTAATATCTCATTCACTAGCCTGATAACTACATATAGTTAGTATCAGGAGGCTGTTTTTATCTCAATTCAGAAAACTAATGATCCATGATAATGGAAACAAACAAAGTAAGACGTGTTACATATTATAAATGACTAGCTATCTGTGGCCCACGTTTCTGTGCCTCAGTCTGATCTAGACTTCCCCTCGAAACAAAACTCATTGACAGTAAAAAAGCTCCAATCGCCACCAAACCTTGCAGGATTATCCGCTGTGTCAACCTAAAGATTGTCTGAAAACATCATTGAATTTCGGTCCAACTTTTAACATACATAATTTTTTTCTGGTATACTTAGATTTAACTTACCTGGCTGATTGGGTGTAGTCACTTATGGCTCTTGTAACTGGATCGCGAACTACAACCAGCAATTTAACCGAAGGGTTCATTGCAAAGACTCGTCTTGGTGCGGATCTGGTCACCCAATAAGATGGGGTTTTCTCCATCGTTATCTGACCTTTAAGAGTTGATGGCATTTTCTCCCTAAAAATTTTCAAAAGTATTTTTTTTCGCTTTCACTGAGAGACTATCTGATTAAGCCGTGTGGTATCCGGCAGAATGGAATAGATCACCCTCCGTTCTTACCGAGGTGTCGTAAGAGGCGACTAAGGTAAGTACCGTGTGGTATCCGGCTGCATAGAATAGACCACCCTCATGTCTTACCGAGGTGTTGTAAAAGGCGACTAAGGTAAGTTGACGTCAGGCAGGCGGCCGGTCGTAAAATACGTAGCCAAATCATGTGACAACACGTTTGTAACATGTTTTGCCGACCCCACTTAGAGTGGGATAAGGATAAGGGCAGGAGGATGATGATGAGAGACTATTTTATTAAAAAACTCATTCGTGCGTTCATTTTATTCGACTTTTTATATTATATTTTAATACATAGTGAGAGGTACCTTGACTGTCTCGTTGGCGCAGTGGGTAGTGACCTTACCTTCAGCTCTGCGGGTCGCGGGTTCGATTCCCACCGAGGGCCAAAATTTTCTATAACAATTTGTTGGTTCTTCGAACCCGGGTATGTATTTGTATTTAAGTATATATTTAAAATTATATACGTATATACTTACCCGTTGTCTGTAACCATAACACAAGTATTAAGTTACTTATTTTGGGGTGGACGACCGTGTGTGTAAGTGTAAAAATATTTGTGTATAATTCATCAATTTTCGTACCTGTACCATTCGAATCCTTTATGATAAAATTTATCAAAGAAATGCACCTCTGATCCTGCTGCCCGGACATCTGGATGTAGTCTACAACAGTAAAGAGAGGTTTTTTATGCGTCTCTTCAAGGGCTCCTTTAAAAGGAATTTACTTTTGTAAATTATTTCTCACAAGTAATTGTAATCCATAAATTCCAGCTTGTACCTTAAAAACTCTAGTAGCGCTCTTGTTCCACACTTCTTAACCCCTATGATCAAGGCATCTGGCAGTCTCTTGGTTGGTACCAGATTTGGTTTCCGCAATCTCATATATTTGTTACCTCTGAAACTATACCCGAATAACGCTGCGAAACGTCTTGTCACGCTTTTATAAGTTGACACGTGATGTTTCAATGAAAAATATTTGAAGGAAAACTGTAAGAGAATTGTTGGACTTAGACCTTATGTAGACATTGTTTATATTCAAATTCGAATTCAAATCAAAATATTCTTTATTCAAGTAAACTTGTAAACAAGTGCTTTTGAATCGTCAAAATCTACCGCTGGTTCGGAAAGCTGTTCCTATCGAGAAGATCCAGCAATAAACTCGGCGGTTGCTCTTTTTTAAAAATATAAATCTTATAACTAGATACATACAGTTATTACTGTATTGTACAGGGTAGAAGCGAAGCTATATCCACGCATTCTTATCATCTAAGTAATCCTCAACAGTTTAGTAGGCTTTCTGTATCACCTTCTTTTTATCAGTGTAAATAACCAATATTTTTTATTTCCCAAGTCTAATCAATTCTTATCTCTAAACGTGATAGTCGAACACTAGAACCTTATGTTGATGATGCCAGGGATAATCGCCTATAGTTAACATTTTGTGCGACGCATATGGGTTTTCAAATGTTTGTTGTTCGGCACTATATTTTCTCATAAAATAAATTAATATTAATGACATTTTGCTTCTGATACAGGTGTATAAAAAACTAACGTTGAGCGGCGCTATCAGTTCAAAAATTTCAAGTAGGTAATACGGCGCAATGACGTAGCTTGAAGGAATAAGTACAAGCTTCATGCGTTTATGTACGTTGTTTAAGGAAAGACATATTTTTGCCGATCTGTGTAAACGTTGTGTTAATAAGCGTTTATCATATTTGACGTGTAATAACGTTTCTCCCACTGAAATAATACAATTACTAGCAATCTTTTATTATGACTCCAGATATATCATTCTACAATATCAATTATTAAATTTCACAGAACAAGAGTTCTCTGCAGGTTTAACCGCAGTCATCATGGTCAACTTATAAGTGCGTAGCACGGATTTTGTATGGCAATAATTGGCACGCTTCACGCGCTTTTACAATCATCTTTGACTTTGACTTGCCCGTTCGCGCAGTGGATAGTGACCATTTCTTCAGCTCCGCGGGTCGCGGGTTCGATTTCCGCCGAGGGCCAATATTTTCTATAAAAATTTGTTGGTTCTTCGAGCCTGGATGTATATTTGTATTTAAGTATGTATTTAAAATGATATATGTAGTATATCTACCAGTTATCCGCTACCCATAACACAAGTATTGAGTTACTTACTTTGGGGACGGACGACCGGGTGTGTAAGTAATATATTTATTATGTTTATTTATTATTTATCAAGCTATCACAGATTTTTGAAAGTAGGTTAGCTTAGACAGAGCTGTTTAAATAAACATGATATAATAATATAATAATAATAATTGTTTAGGTATTTGCCCAAATACACGAATAAAAATGTTGGTTGTCGAGAATTTTTTTAAATTAGCAACTTTGTATACCTAGCACAATTTGGAGTAGATAACCTATGTACCTCCTTAGCGGTGCAAAGGTTATCTACAGTAACAATAGTAATAAATGTATGAGACAATTACACGGTCATCCGTCCTCAAAGTAACCTTAATTTGACAACTGGTAAATATGTACATATATACATATATATATTTAAATACATAATAAATATGTACATATATACATATATATTTTTTAATACATAACTACACCCAGACTGGAATGGAAATTGTATTTAACCAAATGTTGGCACTCGGCGGGAATCGAAGCCGAGACCCACGGAGCTGAAGGCAGAGCCACTGCCACCTGTATCAATGTATATCGCTCGGCAGTTTTTTTAATTAACGCTGATAGCCATAACGGCTCTACAGCGTCACTTGAAATCAAAATCTGAAAATTACATCCAAGAATGTCGTACTTTAGTCGCCTTAGGTAACCCCCAGACCTCAGACTGAGGCCAACTTGTAGATTAGATTAAATTAGATGTCACATCGTCGCGTGTTCGGAAATCGCGATTTGTTAGAAAATAGGAGCTTAACCTATTCTATGGCTTCTAAACAGACCGATTTGACCCAGATGAATTAGTAATGGTAAACTTATTATCCGTTAAATATTTATCTCAATTTACTAAAGCACCGTAAGTTATGAGTACCTTCTGCATCATTTAAGTGAAAAAACGCACTGTTATGAATACAACTAAAAAATATTAATACTATTATTTAAAATATTAAAATATTATACTAAGTAACAAAAAAAATAACTTGGAATATTTTTTAATTCTTTAAAAAAGTCTGTCTGAAAAGTATTTATAAATTATCCAAATTATTTGAATATTTTCTGAACGAAAATTATAATGACTGTCCTCATGTGTAAAAATGTCACTGATATCTAAATAAAAGAATATTATGTAAACATTTTATAATATAATTAAGTTATTTTAAATTTATAATTAACAAAATAGACGTATGGGCTTACCTTTCTTTCGTCAACTAAACAAGTATTCAAAACATAGAATAAATATAATAGAAATAACAATATGAAATATGTAAACATAGCTCGTTTCGAAAGAGCCGGAATCCATTTCATTTCTGTATTTGGGATTCATTTGTATATGATTCAGTTTTTCTTTATTTTTTTTATAACATCATTTTAACTGTTGATTAACTGTAAACTAAAATATTTAAATAATATTTTTTGTAGAAGCCAAGAAGGCATAATTTATAAAAAATATATATAATAAAGAACACTCTCTCAATCAAATACGCCACCACGCGGTTATTTTTAAGATAACATACTGCACACCTGATCTGCATCACTAAACGCACTGCGCAACCGCGTTCGGACGCGGAGGATTGAGGAGAACGGGAGGAAAAGCGAAAACAGTATCTAGGAGCAAATGTAACCATTGATATATGTATGGAACAGCCATATTCCTTTAGTTCGCGCCAAATATAAATAGAAATTTGCGCGCGCACTTTTGTCATTTTTCCGGAAATACACATTTCGTTACCACTGCTAATCTGCTTGGATACTTAGATTCCTGTATTGATATAAATATATAAATAGTGTGTTCATTCTATTCAGGACCTTATTTAGTTATTTTTTTAAATAAAACTTACTTTTTTATTATAAAAAATTGGTGTTCATAATCGAGGCAATAATATAAATGCATCCGATTTCTAGTACCAACTTGACGAGAAGAAACCCAAATGACAGCCGTCGCCCGTCGGCAACACCTAAATAAAAAGAAAATCGGTCGCGTTGAACTTTGAAGTCGTAAAATAAATTAAAATGACAGTCCAGCAACTCAGCTCTAATATTTCTGACGACTCAGATGATATGGTTAGTTTACCATCAGAGGAAGAAATTTATAGGCGAAAATATCAGTTATTGTTAGAAAGATGTGAAGTGCTTCAACAGGATAATGAGCGAATTGTAAATAGGTTTGTGTTTGTAATAAAATAACTGGCTTATATTTATATTATCTGGCGATAGATGTGTACATTTCATTTCAGAATACACGAAGTGAAGAAAATAACTAAACGATACAAAAAAGATATAAAATTGTTGATTGAGAGACTGGACAAACATGGAGACAATTTCAGATCTACAGCAGTTGTAGTGGAAGTAAAACCAGAGGTTACGACAAAGTCACCACGAGCTGGAGCTAAAACCCAAGTAGCGGTTAAACAAATAGAAAAACAAACTGGTGGAGCAAAAAAAGCTGCACCTAAGAGAAAAAGTAAAGCTGATAAAGTAAGATTTATTGATAATATTTATTGTCATTAAAGATTTTATTAGTGCCCAAAAAATTTTCTACTGGTAAAATGCTGCTGCATTATTGCTTGTCACTGCAATTTACATCAGAAAATTTTGATTTATTATTATTAGTCATTAATGAGATGTTAGAATCTCATAAGTGTGAGCAATCTTTTGTTTTGTTTCACCTTATTCTACCTGTACAACTTTTAGCCCGAAAGAGATCCAAATGCTCCAAAGAAACCATGCAATGCATTTTTCCAATTCTGCCAAGAACAAAGGCCAGTTGTTGTAGCTGAAAGTGCAACAGATGTAGGTGCTGAACCTACAAAACAAGAAATAACAAGACAGTTGGCATCAAGATGGCGAGCACTTAGTAATGAAGAAAAAAGGGTATGTAATTAAATCATGTCTAAAAACTTTGGTTCTATAAAATATAATCTTGGTGTTATAAAATAACTACCAACCAATAAATTGTGAGTTTGTTTAAACTCACAGCACATGCTTCATAGATAAAAAAAATGGATGTCTAAAATAATAATTGCTTTTGATATTGCTTGATATTTCATAATCTATTGATTTGACCTTACTAAATATACCACACTAGTCTAGTGCGGTCTATCTAGTGACTAGAGTAATGATGTGAGTGAGAATTATGAACTTTATATTGATAATAAACCAATCTGAAAAAAAACTGATTAACTGATATTGTATTGAAACATCCAAAAAAATCAGTTTTTTTATAGGAGTTTCTATAATGATAGAGTGAACAGTGGTTATCAATTTTTTAAGTCGATTAAACATTTTTAGTCTATGACAATTTAGTGTTTGATTTGCTAGTACATGTAGTATTCTATGTGTAAGGTAGTGAAAGGACAATGATATTTCATTATAGTTTCTACACGAAACTATAATGAAATAGCATTATGGGAAATTAGCCAAATCCATAAAAAAAATGAACAAAACCAGATCAATTATTTAATAGATCCTTCCATCTTTGCTATCTTATATTACAAGTCATGAAAACATTGGAAAAGAAATAAAACAAGAGGCATAATTCAATTTTTTATTATATAAAAATTTTAAATTTATATTTTATAATTCAAAATAGTAGCATAAATATTGAATGCCCGTCACTTAGAGGTTATATAAAGCATAAATATTTTTTGTAGGTGTATGTTGCAATGTTTGAACGATCAAAGGAAAAATATGTAGAAGAAATGTCAGCATACATCAAGAAAGAACAATGACAGTCTCCGACTCTTGATAATAGCAGTTAATTATTTTGTGATCATCAGCTTTAATATTAAGTTATAATATGATATGTGCAAGGCAACAATGTTCTATGTCTTATTTTATTTTATCATATATTTGCAACAAAGATTTACACAGGAAGAATTCTGCTAAATAGATTGTTTACCCAGTACCTATAAATTTAAATTTTAAAAGAAGTCTCATAATCTTCTAATAATTTGTCAGATTAAGTATAGTCAATTATTTTACATTCTAAACATTTACTCCAAGTTTAATTTTGTTAATTTAAAAGGAATTGCAATACCCATTTTTCAATTAATATAAATTACTCAGATTAGCAGTTATTCATGGAATGTTATTAATAGACAACTTCTAGACTATTAACTTTAAAATAGATGTAACTTTTTTTATTACAAACAGATTCATAAAAGTTAGAAGTGATTACACATTCTATGTACAGAAAGAAAATTAAGATCTCATTAATTTTTTTTACAACTATAAGCAACAAACAGCTATAAGCCAACCAATATCAATTAATATTAACATTATCATATGATTTATGTAATAAGTTGTTACTTTGTGGAATTCCATAGTACAAATATCATCCAATCAATTCTTTTGAATTAACTTTAATATTACTTTAATGCTTAATTATAGGGCTTAAATAAAAAAAAAAAGATCAAGCAGACTTCACTTCACTTTGCTGTAGCTCAGTATGTTTTCAGCAAATTTCTAAGACATTAAATAATATCATTCCTTTAGTATTATGGAACTCTAAGTAACATCTAATTATATAAATATTGTATAGTTTTCTTAAGAAAAAAAAAGAAGATATATTTATTAAACATAAACCCATAACAAAATAAAAAAAACTGGCAGTGTTACCCAACTGCCCCCAGAATGTTATATTATCCCTTGAAGTTGTCTTTCTCCAATCGGATAGCCCTCATGGTTTCAACTGAATCACTTGTATTTGCATGTTTCATCACTGATGGCTGTGATACCCTCATAAATGGGTTATATAATTTTTCTTCAAATATAGTTGAAGGCACCTGCAAAATTACAGTAGTCAATATTAATTACATAGTAGTAAAGTAACAACCAGTTAGTGCAGCTGGGCAAAGGCCTCCTTTTTCCTTTTTCGAGATAAGGGTGGATCTAAGCTCCACCACATTGTTCCAATATGGATTGGTAAATTACACATATCTCTGTTATTATTAGTATTCATATTGTTTCTGACATAATTTGTAATATACTCACATAAGTTTTTTTTAAAGTTAACTTATTGGCTTTGTCTGGGTTTTAACCTGTTAGGTGTGTTTAAAGGGTTAACACACCATGCTACACAACTCACACTACTCCTTTGCTGCATCTAGTGATTTCTTGCTACCATTTGAGCTAACTATCCAATGAACTGCATATTTTGGTGTCATAACCCCATACAATCTTGAGAATCCAATATCTTTAATAACTTTTGCCTGGGTATAACATCCTTTGCCTGACAATTAAGTTACAATGCCTATATCGTCCTATGAACATTCTTATAATGTATTTTTAATTTTTATTTTATCTTTATTTCATTAAACAAGCAAAATTACAAACATCAACTCATGAAACAAGTATTTATCTAATAATACTTTGCACAGTCACAATTGCTTAATTCTGTAATTTAAATATAGCTTATTATATACACATAACTAGCTATGCCAGCGGCTCTGCCCGTGTGGAACTGTGTGTCACAAATTTTTCTAGAATTCAAATTTTAAATATAAAAGTAGTTATTGTGACTTAACCGTAATAGATAGATACATGGTATCACGAACTTTTATGTAGTATTTTTATAGATCTACAATTCTCTGGTACATTACTTTAGCTTATCTCTGCTGGTTTACGCAGCGCACGCGACTAAAGCTGCAAGCAAGTTTTTTAACAACGTCGCGATCTCTTCAACACAATTTACATAACACCGATACGTACTGTTTACCTAAACCATCCAGAAGTATTGCACTATTTTTTGGTGAAAACTACAAAAATCAGTTTAGTAGATTTTGAGAAAATCGATCGAGACAGACAGCTTTTTGGGACTTTGTTTTATAATAAATATAGATAGAAGATGATTAATCCACCTCACCACGAATAATGCCTGGCTAATATTAGTAACTGAGGTCTTACATTTTCAAGATATTTAAATCAACTCACACAAATGGTATAAACCAACATTAATTAGCCTTATCACCTCTACAACTTAAATACACAATAAATTGTTATTTACAGTGGGTTTCTTTTCTTCTCTTTGATGCTGGGACCATTCAATTTTCTTTTTTATATCCTCATTATCCGGTTCCACATGGGCAGCAAACTTCAGATTTGGCAAAGCATACTCATGACCGCAGAACACCTTGGTAGTGTCTGGAAGATTTCCAAGTATCGATAATGCTTTGTGCATTTGTTCAGCAGTACCTTCGAAGAATCGTCCACATCCTCCGAGGAATAATGTATCTCCTAAAAAAAAATCTAATATAGTAAAGAACTATGGCTAAAGTACTTATAGACTGTATTAGGACTAGAAGATAATAAGCATGAAGTTAATTAAATATCTGCACCTGTAAACACAGCAGAATCATTTGCCTCTTGTGGCACTGTTACAAAATAACAGATATGCCCTGAAGTATGACATGGAGTGAACAAACATTGCACATTCAATTGACCAATGTTGAACTGAGTGTTGTGTTCAACTTTTGTAGTCAAAGCTCCTATGCGGTCATCTCCACCATACACCTCTAAGCCAGGATGAAGTTTTACTAAATCTTCATTACCACCTGAATGATCCCTAGAATATAAAAAAAAAATATATATTCCTGACTATGGATTTCAAGAATCCTCAGCACTAATAACTCAATATAGTACTAATAATATACTTAAGATACATTAATCTTTTGTGGGATGGAATGCAATCAAACTTCCAGGAGATTGTAATTAAAAAATATATATAAGCAATTGCATTCAAATAACTAAATGAATCATATCATAGATCAATAAATTTGCTTTTATAACAAGCAGTAATCAATGCATGATTTATTGTGTGTCTCTTTCCCTATACATACTACTTTAATGATGTGGCGCAAAATGGTTTATTTCCTCATCTTTTGAAACTAAAACTCACTGTAGAATGTTCTCTGGCTAAGTTGAGTGACAATATCTGTAAAGTGGCTGGCATCGGTTGGGAACAAAGAGCTGAAGACTGCAGTCAGCGGTTGTGCTATGGAAGAGCCCTATGTCCAAAAGTGGACAGGAACAGGTTCAGATGATGATTAAGTAATTTATATTACCAATGATGATGTGTAGTCAAAACAGTCGTAAGCTTAACTCCACTATCTTCTACAGCCTTTAACACAATTTGGGGTTCTACTGGATCAACAATAGCTGCTTCTTTAGTAGCCTTATCAACAATCAAATACATATAATTGTCTTGTAATGCTGGCAATATTTTTACATCCATTGCTTTATACTCGTGATGTTCTTGTGAACTGTGAGAAGTTCTCTGATTCCAAACCAAAGCTGTAAATGTGAATATAAAGTGATGGTATGTAATGTCGATGGTACTGTATTAAATGTTTGAATTGTAATGACTAACATTAAACCACCAATATATCATTGATCATTCACGATTTATGAACAAGCACTTAAGACTAAGATAAGATTGTAAGCAAATCCTTGAGAATGTCTATTTATTTATTTATTTAAAATATAAGAAAAGAGGGGAGTTCTCGTTTCCAAACTTTAAACACGTTAAATTAGCATAACCTACATATGCGTTAGAAACCACCAAGAAACTACTATCACTACAAATACAACCTCAATATTGAATTCATCTCACAATCAAAGCCTGTGTCCTGTATCTTATTTACAGGTTGTTATGAAATAAGTCATAGCTTTGTCATTTATTTGTTTATTTCAGTTATTTATAATTTCAGTAAGATAAGAACTTACCCTGAAAATAAAGCTTAGTTATTCGCTGCGATAGCCCCAACGGCAGTGAATTTACAAATCTTGCAAGCATCGAACAGCTAGAAAGACAAGATAATATACAATTTGTAATTAAATCATTTATCAAATATAAAATCTTTTTATTTTGCCCGTATATTCGTATAACACAATTGAACGAATAATGAATATCATAAATCATTCCTATTTCCTTACCCCTCGTACGCACGGGCGTTAAAATTGCGTCGCGTTAAGATTCAGCGTACGCCCCGTACGCACGGGCGTAAAAATTACGTCGCGTTGAAATTCAGCGTAGGCGTAGTGGGTAGTGACCCTGCGTTCATCTCCACGGGTCGCGGGTTCGATTCCCGCCGAGAGCCAACATTTTCTATAAAATGTATTTAAAATTACATATTAGTATATTTACCAGTTTTATTCACCCATAACACAAGTATTAAGTTACTTACTTTGAGGATGTACGATTGTGTGTGTAAGTGTTCTTTATATTTATTTGTATTATCATATATTTATGTTTAATTTTTTTATCAATAAGGTTATTTTCTTTTTTTTCAATTTACAGTTTAACCACTGTTTGTCATTTTTAACTCATGCTGAGTTAGCCTGTAAGTGAGATATACGGGTTAGTAATACTAAGATAATTGTGTCTATACATTATATTGTAAACTATATATTGCGTTGACTTCTTATTTAAAAAAATAAATGTAATAATATAAGATAAATAAAATAGAATAAGATCATTTGATAATTTTATGGAAATATTGGTCCCAGGATAACACATTTCAAGCCACTAATATGCGTTCAGCAAAAATAAAATGTACGACGACTGACTTTAGCCCTAAAGTAAGGACAATAATAACGAAATTACTAAATGATCGTGCTTTGCTCTACTGGGACCGATCCATTATTACTGACAGGTATATTGTTGCCAATAAACCTGATATAGTTTTAGTGGATCGGTCGGCTCGTCGGGCAATTATTGTTGATATCACTGTCCCGCATGGCGATAATCTCATATGAGCAGAAAAAGAAGAATTAACAATATATTTAGATTTAGCTCATGAGATGACCGCCATGTGGGATATTGATTCAACAATAATTGTTCCAATTGTTGTATCGGTTAATGGTCTTATCGCGAAGAGCCTCGACCAACATCTCAAGAGGCTCACGCTTAGTTGCTGGATCAAGCGCAGGATACAGAAGGCAGTGTTGCTTGAGACGGCACGCATAGTGAGGAGGTTCCTCACTCTGTAGCCCTAACCACCGGGAGCTTGGGTTCTCTCTCCGCTCTCCGTGGATGGCAATTTTTTTATATTTTTAAATGTTTTTTTTGTTGTACAAAATATTTAAAAATGTAAATCAATTTGTATATAAATAAACGAGTGAAATACGAAATTACAAAGCAATTTTTACTTTTCATAATTTTTAGTATTCTGGAAAAAGTTTCGCATATAGATGCGCACGAGAATCCACTTCTATAATAATAATTTCTGGATCGATAAACGACATCGTACTATGCACTATCAGGCAAAAATTAAATAACACGTTAGACCGTCGAGGGAGCTCGCGACGGACTGAAAGCAACGCTCGCGATTTTTTCGCGTTCGTACGAATAGGAATAAGAAGTTTCGTATGTCCTATTCGGGTAACGCCCATTTCTACCGCCTTAAAATGGAACACTGCGCTATAAAAATACGTCGCGTTTTAAATGCGCTGTCGTCTGAACAGATACCTGGATATCCATTTGTTTCATTTTTTACGATCGTCCGAACGTGTCGTAAAAAATAATTTGCGTTAAAATTCCACAATAGGCGTTATAAGAAGTTTCGTATGGTATATTCAGCTTAACGCCCTCGCCCTAAGGACTAAAATGGAACACTGCACGATAAAATACGTCGCGATTGAAATACGCTGTCGTGTGAACAGATATATGGATACCCATTTGTTTCAATTCGACGTAATTTTAACGTGCGATAAAATTCATCTCGTGCGCACGAGAGATGTAAAAAATAATCGATTTTTATATTAATCGATTATCTTTTTAATAATCGTTGTTTTCGATATCGATTATATATTAATCGATTTTTCTTACCCTAAGTCACATCCCTATCATTCATTATTTGTAAAGGAAAATAAACTATTTTGTTTATAGTTTTATTAATGGCCTCGAATCAAACCCTTTAAGGCTTTAAACTTTTACACTAATATACAATTTTAATTAGGTAGTTATGGCAAAAAAAAGCTGTGAAAGCCTAGTGGTGAACCGTGCGAGTCTCTAGAGACGACATAGGTTCAAACCCCGGGCACCAATGAGTTTTTCTATTAAAACTTATGTGTCTAATTTAAAATTGCAATTTATCACACGCTTTTCGGTGAAGGAAAACATCGTGAGGAAACCTGCATATCTCTAGAGAATTCTCTAGGGATATGTGTAACCTACCAATCCGCATTGGAGCAGCATGGTAGGTCTTAGCTCCAATCCTTCTCTCCAAAAACGGAGAGAGGAGGCCTTAGCCCAGCAGTGGGCATAGTAACAGGCTGTTACTTTACTTTTTTTTAGTTATGTTAATTTAATATTTAACTTTTCTGAATTATTAAATGCAGCGAAACTATGTAGATCCTAGTTCTTTTATACCTCACAGAAATTCTGCTAAAGAAATGGAAGGTATAAACAAATTTTTTTTTTTAATACAACAAAACATTAGAATCATAAATTACACTATACTACAATATGAGAATATCCATAGGCTATCACTTAAATACTTATTTTAGTCTTTGGTTTTGACTACAAAGTAACCAATTTTTATTTATTGACCGTCAATGTCAAACACGTGTTATTAAACTTACTTATCTGTGCGTGTGTTTACTAGTACTAATAATAGTTCAGGTTATTTCTAATTTCTATAGATTTTTATAAAAAAGTTGTCCGCGTTATTTTCGCAGTATGAAATAAATCATATAAACATAATAGATTTGATGATATATTATCATTTTTTGTCATCATGAAGACAAAACCTGTGAAGCACAAATCCACGAACACTTTTCGGGTAAGTAATTTAGACTTTCTGTATATATTTTATATTTAAGCTTATGTATAAAGAACTTTAACTTAGTGTGGCATTAGGATTTAGTTTCTTTTAAAATATATACATATATTGTGTTGTATAGGTTAATATAAGAAATTAGACTTATTAAATAAACTATATTAATTGCCATTTCATTCGCGTTAAGGTAAGAGTTGTGATTTTCATGTTCCCGAAATAAAAATAGGATTTTTTTTATCTTCTTATAGTTGTTTATTTATATATTTATTGGGATCTCCGAGAGCATACATTAAATAATCCAACATATAATATATATCTTTGTTTATAATATACTATTAAAATGTACATGTCCCTTTAACATGCAGCGGTAACCTATAATTAGCTTGTAGAGTATTTATTAGTATTAATAATGTAAGTCTTCTTGGTTATCCTAATTAATAAAATAAAAACAATATTAGTAATTAAGAATATAGTATTGGTATATATTTCAATTTTTCGTCTTATTTCATCAAATTTTATCAATATCACTCTATACTTTTTTTCAGTTTGTGCCTTTTGCTGAACGTATAAATTCTATTGACATTCGACATGCTGCTCTATACCATATAGAGCATGCTTACTCTAGTAAGCCAAATGAGATCGAGAGTAACTTTCATTTGGCACTACAGAAATGGCATGGTCTAAACTTGACAGAAAATTTTAAACGGTTTAAAAAAGAAGTGTATGGTATAGTGACAGTCCCACAGTTGATTCATAAGAAGAATGAGGTATTGGATACATTAGAAAAATATTTGTTACTGGAAGACCAATTATGTCTACAGCCATTGTTAGAGTATGTATTATTTTTGTCTTTTATGTATTCACAATACAAAATTTCTGAGATTTCTTTAGCAACATATCTGTTTAATTAATACATTAGTTTAGTGTATGCATTTTGATAAACTAAAATGTAGTGGAGAAAAACTGCATATTTTAATAAATTTCTGGGAGATTTACAAACGAATATATATGCTACTTAGAAAGATGGTGAATCTAAGCTCTTTATCTCTTTCCTTGATAAAGCCATTACAGACAGAGGATGCAAAGGCACTTCACGTTAACAAGCTATATTACTCTACAATAATAATAGAGCAAAAAAACTAGACCAATAACTGTAATAGTAAATTTTTGAATGATAACCAAATGTTGTACATTAATATGAGAATTGTTTAAAAGCAATTAACTTATTTTATATGCTACAATATGTTTACTCAGTTATAATCTGTTTTGTATTTTTTTTCAGAATTTTAGTATCACTAGCTAAAGATTTGAGGATTGATTTCTATCCACATTTTCCAAAATTTTTAGACATATTGGTTAAATTACTGAAAACAAAAGATGCCGAGAAATTAGAATGGACTTTGATATGTTTGGCATTTTTATTCAAGACAATGAAACCATATTTGAAAAAAGATATTGGAGTTATTTTAAATACGATCATACCTTTGCTGAGTGAAGAACATCCACAGTATATTAATAATTTTGCAGCTGAGAGCTTTGCATTTGTGATCAGAGATATATCAGACAAAAAGAAATTTATTGAACTGATTCTAAACTATTTAAAAATCAATAACAATGTAAGTATGAATGGATGAAAGAGATGGATATAAAACAATACAATTTCAATGATATTAATGATCTAATTTTTTTCAGGCAGTGACAGGATGCGGTCATCTCATATTTGAAATAATAAGAGGTGTTGGTAATAAATTTCATAGTTGCATAGAAAACTTTCTGCCTCTTCTATTGCAGCATCTCAAAGATATAAAAGAGCACCAAGAAATTCTCTTTAATGTTCTTACACAAACATTTGAGGACTGCCTACATAATATATCTCCTAAAGAGTTCAATATATTTTGGACAAGTATCCAAAATATTATAAAGGATATGGTAACAAAAGATGAAAACAATGCTGGCCTTGAATATGTGTTAAGATTAACCGGACAAGTGATAGAGCACCAGAATGGGAAATACTTAACAAATCCACCACAGTTTTCATTACTCTTAGTTAAAATAATATGCCAACAGTCATCAGAAACAGTGTTAGAAGTGTGCTCCCAAATTGGAGCTTTAATGTTGCTGTCATCAAATATTTCTCTGTCTCAAGAACATGCTGGCATTCTAATTAAAGTCCTACTACCCTTGCCATATCCAAAAATTTTGATAAACTTTGTACAAAATGTCATTCACTATTCACAATTTGATATGCATATCCTACCACCTTTTATTAGGTTTGTAATCCAGAGTAACTTTGATAGTGATGTGATGTCGACATTAGCAAAAATTTGTCTAAAAAAGGCACCATTATCAAAAAATGGTTTGAAAATTTTTGAGTGGGTCAAATACCCACTTGATTTTGGAAAAGGATTTCCTGCATTGATGGAAAATGTTAATAACATTCTAACTGCTGATGTAGACAATATTATAGAACATCCTATGAATTTAATGAACTTACTCTTCTGTTTACCACATGTAGAGAAACTTGATGTAGATTTTTGTATTAAAAAGTTAGGCGATCTTATATCGAAACTTTTAAAATTATTGAGTTGTTATAATTTAGAAGACCAAGGTATTGAAAATAAGTTTCGCAGCAATGAAAATAAACAATCAAAGTGTGCCAGAAAAGTAATGTTTTTATTATCTAATACATTAGAGGCTGCAATACACATATCAAGCTGCAAAAGATTAAAAGATATATGTGATATTGAAACATTATTGCCAATAATACTCCCGTGTGCTGCAGATCCTAATTACGTTGTAGCACTGAATCTGCTTGATTTATATTTAACAGCTTATGAACATGAAAATGGATTGACTTATCCATTTTTGTCATTAGTTGATTCATATTTAAGACCAAATGTATCATCACCTTTTCATATTGTAAGTATCTCTCCAACTGCATTATAATCTCTATTTTGTATGTATACTTAAGGCAACATTATTATTGCAGGTGCGACTGTTAACAACACATATCTATAAACTGTTTGAGAATGTTGAAGAGCTACACAAAACTGCACATAGTGAATCTAATTTGCAAAGATTCGAAATTTTCACTAAATGCTACACAGTTGAATCTATATCACCTTCTATACAAGAATATAGATCTCAGATAAGTCTGCTTCAAAATATGGCTTTTAATTCTACACAGTATGAATTAGCTAAAGAGACTGATTTCCATCTTTATGCCTTAAATTACATGATGGGGATTTTGTATATTAATTTCAAACTACTTTGGGAACCAGTCGTTGAAATAATTTCGGGCTATGGCAATGCATTAAATGTAGATGACTTTTGGCCTACATATTATAAAGTACTTGAGTCTTCGTTTTCTAATGCAAGAAATAAACTTAACTTATTCCAATTTGAAAACGACATAGATTGTGATAGTGAAATAATAAAGGATCTTTATATTGAATATACAAGTATATCTGAAAGACCAGATGTATACAATTATAGAACTTTGATTTTAAAAATAATGTCAAATTGCATTCAAGTATCTGAAGCACGAAATAGAGATGTTGTTGTTCTTTTCTTAAAGTTTATTAATGAAGAGTATAGGAAAAATGGTAATGGCGATATATTGAAAGTCGATATTGAAACACACAAAGAAGATACACACAATGAAGATGATAATTCTGTGGCAGATAATGTAGACGAAATATTTGAAGAAAATTCTGAAGGGAACTCAAATGATACCATTTCAGGCAAAATTATATTTAAAACACTTATTAATATTATGCAAGTTTTGTCACAATTTAAAAATCCTAGAGCCCTCCATAAAGAGCCTATTTTCTGGGAGCTGTATTTAGAATTTTTGAAAAACAAGAATCCTGGTTTGCAAAAATATGCTCTAGAATGTGTTCTCAACTACAAAAACAAAAGCATTATACCATATAAAGAAAATCTGCTTAATTTAGTTGATGAGAATAAATTCAAAGATGAACTCACAAAGTTCAAAATAACTCAAGATTCTCAATCAATTCAGCCTGAACACAGAGAACACGTAATACCTATTGTATTACGAATACTTTATGGCAAAATGACTACTAAATTAGGGGCAGATAAAAAGGGGGGTGGTCAAAGTAGAAGAGCGTTGGTTATGAGGTATATAAGTGGCTGCAATGAAAATGAATTAAAAATTTTCCTAGACATGGCATTTTCGCATTTAAAAGACTATACGATAATAAGTCCGAAAGAGATATTTACAAATATTTTTAACAATATAAATCTTAAGGCGGCTATTAGTCCCGGAAAATTACACAGTATATTGAATTTGTTTGATGTTGTTCGTGAATATTTTGGCGGTTGTATGGAAGATCATTTGTTATCTCAATTTTTAAAAATATTTTTTGCAGTCTGTTGCAATTTAGCAAGTATTTTAGCACTTACGGAACAAGTACATGTAAGCTATGTTAAAGCGATGAAAAATCTTCGAACTCAGGCTATTAGCATTATGACAAAGATATTTGATAAATTTGATAAATATGTTTGGAATAAAGAAGAGTTGTTCGTAGTATTTCATACATTGATATTTCCCCTCGTATCGCGGTTGCATATTGAAGGTGTTCATTCACCAACTGCCTTACTGAAACTCTTTAACACTTGGTGCCAAAATCCGAGATATTATGTTTTGCTTGTGTCTTGCTCAGAAGAAGACACATCATTGCATGCTTTACCGTACATATTTAAGCTTTTATTGGCACCCAAAACTAGTCCTGAGGTGGTAAATATGATACTTGATATGACTGAAAAGCTTTTGACTCTAACTGAGGATGATGAAGAGAAAGAAATACCAATAGAGTCTTTTTATACGATAAAAGTAGACGAGAATGATAAAAATGATATTAATTTTGGAAGTCGAATCTTGATTCCACATTTGCCTAGCATTTTAGAAGTTATGAAGCGGCGAATTGCTAACACAGCGAAATCTAATACTGTTAACAAAAGAGATCTTCTCATATTGTCTAGAGTTACAGAATTGGTCACTACGCCTAAAATGTGTGATGATTTACTTAGCCTGTTATTACCTATATTGGTGAAAAAAGTATGTTTGAATATGGCGGAAGAAAATATGGAACACGCAGTCAATACTATAATAAACTTGCTTGGCCATAGCACAAATCCTCAGCAATATATTAAAAAGATAGCTGTTTTGTTTAACAAAGTAAGCCCAGTTGAAATTAGAAAACTGCTTCTTCGGTTATTGTCTTCTATAGCTGAGAATGCACAAGCAAATAAAGATACATTATTGAAATCAGCAAATGTTATAATAGAAATGAACGCGTTTAATAAAAGATGGATTGAACAACCGGATTTTGATCGGAGATTAGATGCATATAAATTAATATATCAAATGGTCGATGCAGATGAAATTGATATTGATCTAGCAATTCTTATTGTGAATAATTGTTTTTATTTTATACGCACTGAAAAAGATATAGGTTTACGAGATAGTGCAGGATTATGTTTGAAGAAGATTTTACCCAAACTGCTCATAAAGTATCGTTCAACTGCCGATGGCCAATTTTTTGTTCGTGATACTGTACTTTCATTAATATCAACAGGTATAAGAGATAGTAAGAATGATATTTTAAGGAATGAAAGTATAATGTTGCTGGGTGAATTAGTTAGAGAATGTAACGAAGCGGATGTAGTGCTATCTGATTTAGCATCGTTAGCTAATAAAGATGACAGAGAAGTAGACTTTTTTGATAATTCTTGTCATCTACAGCTTCATAGACGGGTTCGAGCGCTATTAAAGTTTTCTAAAGTAGCTAAGAAGATGACCAAATGTCCAACGCCTAGAACTCTAACAAATTTCATACTACCCTTAGCTTCAATATATATTTGTGACGATAAGTTCTCTGATAAAAATACATTGATCGATGCTTGTATAGAGGTAATCGGTACATGTTGTAGATTATTGCCGTGGTATCATTACGAGGTTATACTTAAACTATACTTAAATAAATTACGACATACGACCGAGCATCAAAAGCATTTGACGCGCATACTTATTGCTATCATTGATGCATTTCATTTTGATTTTTCGAAAGCAAAAAATATCGAATTGCCAAAGACACTGACTGCTAATATAAATGATAGGAAGAAAGATTTAAACATAGGTGATGTTAAATTGAAAAATGATATTGATACAGAAGAAGACAAAAAAGATGAAAATAAGGATACAGATAATATTAAGGATAATAATGTTGAAGAAATTCAAGACGTAGAGAATCAATTATTAGTAGATGAATACAAAGATGATGAAGATGAGACAAATAAAGAAATCGTTGACTTACCAGCATATGAAAGGATTACAAGTGTGTCTCCGTCAGTCGCTAATAGGATAATCAAATCATTGTCTGCTGGATTATTACCGCAACTTAATCGGTGAGATCTTTAATTTCACTTTCACTTTCACTCTCGATTTAAGCTTTAAGAAGCAAACTGTTTATTGCCTCAAAGTTTATTAAAAAGTTGGTTACTTATGAGTTACTCGTGTCTAACACTTTAGTCATAATGTAGATCAAAAGATATTTAGAAACATAACTTTGTGTAACATTTTTCAAGTCAATTTTGTAGATGCAAACAAACAACACGTAAATAAGTAAACAAAAAAAAAACAAGCAAACATATATGATGGATAATTGTTTTTGGATCCCTTAAAACTCAATAATATTATTATCATACTCTTATAACAGCTGTGATAGCCCAGCGGTGAGACCGTGCGACTCTTTCGAGGGGAGCACGAGTTCAAACCCGGGCAGGCACCAATGAGTTTTTCTATTAAAACTCACGTGTCTAATTGATAATTGCAATTTATCACACGCTTTTCGGTGAAGGAAAATATCGTGAGGAAACCTGCATATTTCTAGAGAATTCTGGAGATATGTGAAACCTACCATACCGCATTGGAGCAGCGTGGTAGGTCTTAGCTCCAACCCTTCTCTCCAGAAACGGACAGAGGAGGCCTATGCCCAGCAGTGGGATTGTAACAGGCCGCTACTTTACTTTTTTACTCTTATAACAGCGTAATATAATTAATTCGTGTCGTGCGTTCTTATGACACCTACATATGTGTTGGAAATTAATTCACATCCGCCGTGTGGTATTCGTCTGAGTAAAATATACCGCCCTCTTCCTTACCGAGGGGTCGTAAAATACGACTAAGGTTAGTTGACGTCAGGCAGGCGGCCGGTCGTAAAATACACAGCCAAATCATGTGACGTGTTTGTAAAATGTTGTGCCGACCCCTCTTAGAGTGGGTTAAGGGCAGGAGGGTGATGATGATAATTCAATAATACCTAAGTTAATAGACATAAACGTGTTATAATATATAATAATCCGCAAACGTGTGGATGCTTTCGAAATGTGGTGCTGGAGGAGAATGTTGCGCATCCCCTGGACGGCTAAAAGGACTAATATGTCAATACTCGAGGAATTCAAAATTACAACTAGGCTATCAACTATCTGCCTTCAACGAGTTCTTGTGTATTTCGGTCATATCGCCCGGAAGAACGGTGACAATTTTGAAAAAATAGTCATCACCGGCAAAGTCCAGGGGAAGAGACCACGAGGAAGAAGTCCCATGCGCTGGGCAGACCAAATCCGCACCACTCTCGACAGTCAGATGCACGAATGGCTTCGTGCACCACGTTGCAAAGAACCGACACCGTTGGCGCAATATTGTCCGTGACAAGTTAATCCATAGAAGGGGTCACGACCCTCAGAATTGAGGAAAACGACGCGAGGAGGAGGAGGACACATAAGTGCGATTGTATATTTATAATTAATAATTTTTTAGATCGATTGGAAAGTTAACCGAACACGAAGGCGCTCACAAATTAAATCGCCGCCATACTAGTTTAGCGCGACTAGAAGAAGACATGCTGCGAGTACCTATAGCATTAGCACTCGTAAAACTTCTTCAAAGATTGCCGGGAGATATTTTGAAATATCAACTGCCTGGGTAAGTTTTTTTTTTATAATAATCAAATAATAATTGATGATTTATAGAAGCAGGCATTACTTTGCGGAACTCCATATTACAAGCAATATAACAGAACTAACTACTTTGCTATAATCCGCACGGGTTAAGCGAATGCATGCAAAGCCAATGTGTATGAAGCAGGCAAAATCCACGCACCTTATACATGCACGACAAACCACCACATGCACCCCAAGGCGCAATTCACCAGCAACAACGCACACAAAAGCAGCACACACACCCACCACCACAATCTCGACATTGTTTCGCCCCGAAATCGAAGCATCATCAGGAGGATAGGCTCCACGACAGTACGATTTTTGTCGTGGAGCCTATCCTCCTGATGATGCTTCGGTTTCGGAGCGAATCCATCGTCGAGATTGTGGTGGTGGGTGTGTGTGCTGCTTGTGTGCGTTGTTGCTGGTGGAGGCGCCTTGGGGTGCATGTGGTGGCTTGTCCTGCATGTATAAGGTGCGTAGATTTTGCCTGCTTCATACACATTGGCTTTGCATGCATTCACTTAACCCGTGCGGATTATAGCAAAGTAGTTAGTTCTATTATATTGCTTGTAATAATTGATGGTTTTTTTTTCTCTTCATGTGTTTCTTTTCTTAATATGAGATTCTTATGTTATTATTTCACCATCTATTTTTTTTGAAACATGGAAATGCTATACACATTGGCATTCTAATGTATGGTATGACTGACGGTTGGCGTTGTGGGTAGTGACCCTGCCTTCGGCTCCGCGGGTCGCGGGATCGATTCCCGCCCATGGCCAACATTTTCTATAAAAAAATTGTTGGTTCTTTTAGCCTGGGTGTATATATGTATTTAAGTATGTATTTAAAATTATATATGTAGTATAGTTACCAGTTATTCGTAACCCATAACACAAGTATAGTACGCGGTAATAAATAATGCACATCGGGGCTTAGAGAGAGAAATCGGCTAGATTCTGCTTCATAGAGCATTGTCTCTGTTGCACAGACTGACGAACCCGTGTGAAACGTCACATACTGAGTGACAGTGACAGCGCTCTACGAAACTGAAGTGGCCTGCTGTTTCGTTCTAAACATCGATGTGCATTATTTAATGTCGGGTACTATATTAATTTACTTACTTTGGGGACAACCGTGTGTGTGTCCTATATATTTATATTTATTTATTATTCAGAAGTTTAGTATATGTAACTATTAACAGGCAACTATTTAGTACGAATACAACTTTAGAAAAATTGTTTGATTTACTCATATATCATCAGACCATGATATATTTAGTAAATTTTTTTATTCTTTTAGAATTATAATCAAATTGTGTTCATTCTTGAAGTCACCATTAAAACAAGTGAGAAGTGCAGCTAGAGATATTTTAAAGAAAATCATGGTAACAGTTGGCACATCTTATCTAAGTATACTTCTAGAACATTTAACCATTTTACTCACAAGAGGATTCCAAGTTCATGTCCTAGTTGCTACGATTCACAGTGTGTTGGATGCTTTGAAATCGGATTTCAAATCTGGTGAAATTGATGATAATATAAATTACATACTTAATGTGTGTACTAATGATTTATTCGGAGCGTTATCTGAAGAGAAGGAGATTGATAAACTACACTACAAAACGCCGGAAGCGAAACCGAGCAAGAAAAGTTACGTCACTTTGATGATTGTTGCCCAGAATGTTACTGAAAAATGTTTAATAGACCTCCTTTTGCCTTTCAAAGATGTTTTACAAAAGCATCACTCAAAGAAAATCGTCCTAAAGGTCCAAGAAGCGTTCACGCATATCTCAAGCGGTTTAGTAACAAACAAATTTATAGATATCGAAGATCTATTCGTATTTCTTCATGGGATAGCATCAGAAAGCATACCAGAGTTTATTCTAGGCGCTCCGAAACGTGAATTGACTGAGGCACAAAGAGACAAAATACTTAGAGCGAAACCAGATTGTTTTCTGATACCCGATATACCGAAACGTAATAAGGAATCTCAAGCGAAACATGTCAAAACTTCTTTAAATACAAATGCAAATGTCATGGTTGAATTCAGTTTGAACATGTTGTACGTAATACTTAAAAGAGAAAAGGTGCCAAGGATGGATTGTAAAGCGTTTGTCGATCCTTTGATCCCACTTCTGATAGACGCTCTTAAAAGTGACCATGTTAAAGTATCAACAGGTGCGTTGAAATGCATTGCAACACTGTGGACTATTAGAATCAGTACGCCAACGTTAGAGGAAATGGTCAAAGATATTGTAAAGACCATTTTTTCAATTTTGCATAAGTATGCAACTTTCGAGATAAGCACCCAAAACGAAAATTACCATTTAGTAAGGAATGCATTCAAGGTAATATTATTCGTTACTTTTCTATTATTATTTAACAATTTAAACATTTTATTAACAAACGTTTCTTAACACTAAAAAACCACAGAGGTTGTGCTTAGTGCTAATGTCTATAATACATCATAATATATACTACAGTTGTATATATTTTTTATTTACTTATTTATTTATAAAGGAAGTCAAGTACCGTTATATTTTAATAACCAATTGATATAAATTTTAGTCATTTTAACGTTTTAAGAAAGTATTATTTTAATTTAAATGTAATACTATGTAATGAAATTAGTCATTCATGTCTATTAAATTTCACGAATTTCATAATAGCATGAATCCTTCGTTGACTACGTGTAGTATCTAAAAAATAATAAGAAAAGCTAATTTAGACGTTTTAGTGTTTAGTATCTATAAATGGGATATTTACAGTTATCAAAACTCAATTTTTTAATCCCTTTGAGACCTAATCATGTATAGAAAATTTTTGGATTGACTTTATTTATCTTTTGCAGAATACTGTATGCATTCATGTTGTACCCATTCTAAGTTCTAAAGATATGGTCACATACAATTCGCTACTTGAAATACTAATCACACTAATACAGTATTAATAATTATCGATTTAAATATAGTAAAAAAAAGTAAGTAAAGTAACAGCCTGTTACTATGCTCACTGCTGGACTAAGGCTTCCTCTCTCCGTTTTTGGAGAGAAGGATTGGAGCTAAGACCTACCACGCTGCTCCAATGCGGATTGGTAGATTACACATAACCCTAGAATTCTCTAGAGATATGCAGGTTTCCTCACGATGTTTTCCTTCACCGAAAAGCGTGTGATAAATTGCAATTATAAATTAGACACATAAGTTTTTAATAGAAAAACTCATTGGTGCCTGCCCGGGGTTTGAACTTATGTCGTCTCTAGAGAGTCGCATGGTCTCACCGCTAGTCTATCACAGCTTATTTAAATATATATAGTTAAATATAGTACCCGGCAATAAATAATGCACATCGAAGCTTAGAGAGAGAAATCGGCTAGATTCTGCTTCATAGAGCATTGTCTCTGTTGCACAGACTGACGAACCCGTGTGTGACAGTGACAGCGCTCTACGAAACCGAACTGGCCGGCTGTATCGTTCTAAACATCGATGTGCATTGTTTAATGCCGGGTACTATACTTTGGGGTCGGACGACCGTGTAAGTGTCCCATAGATTTATTTATTTATATTTATTTATTTAATTACTTTTTTACATTATACTACCTTAAATATGTCCTGTGATAGCCAAGCGGTGAGTCCGTGCGACTCTTTCGAGGGGAACGCGTGTTCAAACCCAGGCAGGCACCAATGAGTTTTTGTATCAAAACTAATGTGTCTAATGGATAATTGCAATTTATCACACGCTATTTGGTGACGGAAAACATCGTGAGGAAACCTGCATATCTCTAGAGAATTCTGTTGATATGTGTAACCTACCAATACGCATTGGAGCAGCGTGGTAGGTCTTAGCTTCAACCCTTCTCTCCAGAAACGGAGAGAGGAGGCCTATTCCCAGCAGTGGGATTGTAACAGGCCGCTACTTAACTACCTTAAATACAAACAATTTTATATTCAGGCAGTAACAGTGCTAGTGCGAAATGTTAAATACTATACCTTGGAAGCGGATCAATTGAAAACGCTTCTACTTTATGCGGAGGAAGATTGTCAAAATGACGACAAACAAGCGAACTCATTTTCGTTGCTCAAAGCTATATTAGAGGCCAAACTAGTCTCAACTGAATTGCACGAAGTAATGGAGAAAGTATCGAAGATTTGCATTTTGAGTGAATCTGCAAGGTCAAGGTAAATAATACGGTTGCGATTTTGTCGTGGAGTCTATCTCCTGATGATGCTTCGGTTGCGGGGCGAAACGATTGTTGAGTTTGTGATAGTGAAAGTGTGTAGTGCTTGTGTATTGTGGTGGCAGTGGTGGAGGTTTGTGCATGTGTTTTTACGAATCCTGCACGTATCGGGTATTAAAATACGGATAGTCCCACTATACATTTAACACTATATATATTTTCTATTTACTGTATCGCGGATTATAGCAAAATAATTTAATTATTACTTTTGTAAATAATACGGCTTTTCAATTACTATTTTTTACTATTAAATAAATAATTATCATTACTATTTGTGAAATACATTCAAATTTATAGGAACAAATTAATTTTAGCTTTGCCATTACAGCGATTTAAAATAACTTTCAAAAGAAGTCTGATACAGAAAGCTTCCCTAATTTAATTTAATTAAGTTAGCCTAATGTACTACTTATTGAGTAATGTACTCCTCGACTTGCACAAGTTGCCTATATATATATACGAGGTGTAAATTATAAAAATTGTATTTTGAAAAGAGCAACCGCCCATTTTTTGCTATCTCTTCTCTTTAGAGACAATTTTCCGAACCAGCAGTGGAGTTTACGATTCAAAAGCACTTGCTTACAAGTTTCATTGAATAAATGTGTTATTAATTTGAGTTAAACTATCTAATTGTTTTGAGTCTGTTCAAAATTTAAACATAAAATTATAAATGTTTAAGCTAAAAAAACCCATAACGTCTTGTGGAGGCGATTGAGTATTTTCTTTTTGATTCATAATTTTTAATTGGATTTAAACTAACAGCCTGTCACTTTTGGTAGGTTACACATATCCCTAGAATTTTCTAGAAATATACAGGTTTCTTCACGATGTTTTCTTTGGGTGCGTGTGAAAAATTGCAATTATCAATTAGACTCATAAGTTTAATTAGGAAAACTCATTAGTGTCTGCCCGAAGTTTGAAACCATGATCTCTATAGAGTCGCACGGTCTCACCGCTGGGCTTTATAACAACCATAACTAATTTTGTCATTTTGAAAGAAAAACTTTATTTATGATGTACACCCACTAAGTTATACATGAAATAACAAAAAAAACAAATCCATACTAATATATAAAGCTGAAGAGTTTGTTTGTTTGATTGATTGATTGTTTGAACGCGATGATCTCAGGAACTACTGAACCGAATTGAAAAATTCTTTGAGTGTAAGATAGTCCATTTACTGAGAAAGGCTATAGACTATATAACATCACGTCATGATGAATAGGAGAGGAGCAGCAATAAAAAAAAATCCGAAATCGGCAATATTTAAAGCTTGCCTTGCGTGCGCTGAGTAAACGGTGAAAGTTATTCATCATCAAAATCATGTAGTACTAAAATTGTTCCCCTCTAAACCTAATATATTTGTAAAAAACTAAATTTAACTAATTAATATAGAAATAAATGTATTTATACATGGTATGGGGGTATCGGGTTAGGTTATTTATCATTATTTATCTTTAAGTTCAGTGGTATTTGGTATAACTAGCGTTTCTGCTTCCCATGGTTCACCAAAATGTGTAAATAATCTGTAAATCTTTTCTTATCATGTACAGAGATGAAGCTCGTACGATATTTGTGAATTATCTCAGCCATTATTCACCGGGGAAGCGTATGCAGAAGTACTTAAATTTCTTTCTGGCGCAACTTAGTTACGAACTGCAGCACGGCAGGGAATCTTCGTTGAAGTTTATCGATATGATAATCAATAAATTAAACGTTGTAAGTATTTTTAAATTTGACTTAAATACATATAATATAATACTTGATTCAATAATTCATGATAGATTAGTATAAAGGATGAGAGCATCATCATCATCCTCCTGCTCTTATCCCACTCTAAGTGAGTTCGGCACAATATGTTACAAACATGATGTCGCTTGATTTGGCTACGTATTTTATGACCGGCCGCCTGCCCAACTTCAACTTACCTTAGTCGCCTTTTACGACATCTCGGTAAGAAATGAGGGTGGTCTATTCTACTCATCCGGATACCACACGGCGGTTAGAGCATCTTATATATGGTACTATTAGATATATGTACATCTTTTCTGGAGTTTTTCTGCCTATAAAATCAACTTTATAATATTAACTAGCTGTCCGGCCACGTGTTGCTGTGGCTCTTTCTTCTCAAAACTTCTAAACTTTAAAAAATGTTCCGATCGTCACCAAAAAGATAGTTCGCTGGGTCATTAAAATCGGTCCAGCCGTTTCGGAGGACATACAGACAAACACTCATTTTTATATTTTGAAATACGGTTTTTTGTGTTTATTTTTGTTTTTTCGTAGTTTATTTTAGTGGATATTCTAATTTAAATTCTACATATTAATACCTGGCAAGTTAAAATCAACACCATTTTATTTATTAGGTGTAGGCACAACTTTAACTCTTAAATATTAATATTTTGCCGTTACGCAATATTAAAATTATTATTGTTCAATGTTTTCAATTCGGTTATCGTTGCCGTGTGGTATCCGGTTGAGTAGAATAGACCACCCTCATTACTTACCGAGGTGTCGTAAAAGGCGACTAAGGTAAGTTGACCCACCGTGTGGTATCCAGTTGGGTAGAATAGACCACGCTCTTTCTTACCGAGGGGTCGTAAAATACGACTTTGGTAAGTTGACGTCAGGCAGACAGCCGGTCGTAAAATACGCAGCCAAATCATGTGACAACATGTTTGTGCCGACCCCACTTGGGATCGGGATAAGGGCAGGAGCATTTGATGAATGAAGCATTTGGCTCTCTTCAATTCAAGATTCAAGAGCTCACTCAGGTATTTGTCGTCGATATCATTTTTCAATGCAGCTTTAAATTGGTACAGTAGACTTAGCATTATAACCACATCCCATTTATTCAATTAATCTAAAAGAATTGCATATGTTTACTTTGTTATAATTAAGTAAGGCACGCAAAATAAAAATAATTTCCAGTATATCTAGGTCGTATTATCTTTATTCAATTGTTCAATTGAAGGTGCAACTCAAAAACTATGGAGACTTCATGTTCCTATCTCTGGGTGCATGTATGATTAACGATAGTGCCCCAGAATGCAGAGCGGCCGCGGCCGCTTGCATTGAGGCAATGTTAAAGAAGATCCCGCTTATAGAGAGAAACAAACTATTTGATTTAGTCCTAGCTTTCTTTAAAGATACACAGGTAAGATGTTTATAAAGTTAGTTAGTAAGTTTTCTTAATCATTTACAGAGGTTGTTCAATACAGAGGTTGTTTTGAATAAAATGATTCGGCCGCAGCGGCTGACCGCTAGTAACTTTTCAAACACGATAAAGACAGGCCGCGTACGCCTGTATACGGCATTCTTTTATAACGCACACGTGTAATTTTGCGTTTCGGGTGTTATTCTCAGATTTAGTGACGCGTTTAACCAGTGAAGTGTTTGATAAGACGCGACCGTCCACGGTTTTGGTGTGCGTTGGATACTATTCCCCGATATAGGGACGATTTAATAACGTGTGACCTTACGAAGGTTGTGTGCACACCGGGTGTTATTTAGCCGATGTAGTGAAGTGTATACTCAGGGAGAAACAGACATTACGTGTCCGTGGAAGAGTGCAGAGGGGAGCCAACGGTTTCGGGAATCGGCCAAGTACATACAAGCACACACACACACGTACACATATACACGCAGTGACTCACGAGGCCGGACCACATACAGCTAACGGCCGCATAAGGTAGGTTGAAACGCCGGGACGACGGGTCCAGGTACCGGAGGTTGTCTCATCCGTCCGCACGTTTGCGCGGAACAGAGGTCTTATTACACTCGAAGATCTCATCATACTCCTAACTTTATCCAATTCTGTGTTTGGTATATTTCGGTACAATTCTCTTCTATCATACGTCAACTCTGATGCTACTCCGTTTATATACGTATCATACTTGCATGATTTGTAGAGTAATATTTTATTTTCAACTAAGTGTGCCTGCGTGGAAATCAGTGTATTTAGTTTAAATTTCAAACCTACAGTAGTTTTTGTGAGTTAACTATAAGAGATAGAGATATGCTGTCGCGGACTTTAATATAGAACTTTTGTAGATCTACAACTCTCTAGTACAGAGGTTGGCAACGTTTTTAATGTAAAGAGTCAAATACTCAAAATTTCATGGCGGCTCTAACCGTTTTTTGAAACATTCATATTTTTAAAATACTAGCTGTACCAGCGGCGTCGCCCGCGTCGAAATCAGTTGTCATAAAAATATTTATATAATGTAGGTTTATAACCTAAATCTTCCGGAATAATTGCACTACATTTTAGTGAAAACCGTACAGAAATTAGTCCATTAGATTTTGAGAAAATCGATCACATACATGCAGACAGCTTTCAAGGACCATGTTTTATAATAATATAGATATAGATATTCTTACAAATTTTCCATATAATGTAATAAAATATGTACTTTGAAAATAATTTTAACTGGTGATTTTTTTTTAATGATTTTATTTGAAGCCTATACATCTAGAATTGGCAGCACAATTAACTATACGTTACGTTAACGTCGAAGAAGAAAACTTCCAAAGTCGTCTCGATAACGTCCTGTCTTTAGTCAGCGGCAAAATTCTATTAATCAACAACGATATAACCGAAGGGAGATTCGTTAAAATAAACCTCGATCACGGTGACGATAAGAGTGACGAAGAGAAACAGAAAGAAAAGGATCACAGTTTAATACAGATGTTGAATCTTATCGATACAATCACTGTCCATTGCTCAGCTAGTTTGAGAAATAGGAAGTTCGTGAGCGATTATGACGAACTCGCTCAGCAGTGTCAAGCGTTATTGGCTTATCCTCATGCTTGGGTCAGGATACGTGCTGCAAAGATTTTAGGAGCTATTTTGTCGGAAGTGAATACGGAAGAGTTGAATGTGAATGATGGGGAAAATGATAGAGGTTTCATTTATTACGACACGGAGAATTCTTTGAGAAGCCTTATTTTGGATTTGTGTGCGCAATATACGCCTAATGTCTCGAAAGAAATGGCCGAACAGGTTTGTATTAAATTGACCAATATTTTAAGTAAGCAATGAAGTTTGCTTTACTTTCTAATAAGAAATATAATTGAATTGTTATAAATAAGTAAGCTTTAGTAGATCAACAATAAAACCGTGCGGCTCTTTCGAGGGGCCACAAGTTTAAACTCCGGGCAGACACCAATGAGTTTTTGTATTAAAACTAATTGATATTGAATTGATTTGATTGAATTGAATTGATATGAATTGAAAAGTCTAATTGATAATTCCGTTAATCACATACTTTTCCGAGAAAGAAAATATCGTGAGGAAAACTGCATATCTCTAGAAAACTATACAAATATATTCCGTTTAGATGTATGTTATCTGTAGCTGACATCCGTGAGTTACAAAATGGCGGCCACTAAAAATCGAGTTTCAAATTTGCACACGCACAAGTTTATAAATAACTTATATAACCATATATAACTTAGTGGTGTGTACGTTAAAATAAAGTTTTTCTTTCAAAATGCCAAAAATTAGTTATGGTTGTTAAAGCCCAGCGGTGAGACCGTGCGACTCTAGAGAAGATCATAGTTTCAAACTTCGGGCAGACACTAATCAGTTTCCTAATTAAACTTTGAGTCTAATTGATAATTGCAATTTATCACACGCACACAATGAAATCATCGTGAGGAAACTTGTATATTTCTAGAGAATTCTAGGGATATGTGTAACCTACCAATTCGCATTGGAGCAGCGTGGTAGGTCTTAGCTCCAATCCTTCTTTCCTAAAACGGAGAGAGGAGGCCTATGCCCGGATATGGGATAGTGACAGGCTGTTACTTTAAATCCAATCAAAAATTATGAATCAAAAAGAAAATACTCAATCGCCTCCACAGGACGTTATGGGTTTTTTTTAGCTTAAACATTTATAATTTTACAGACTCAAAACAGTTAGATATTTTAACTCAAATTAATAACATATTTATTCAAAGAAACTTGTAAGCAAGTGCTTTAGAGCAGCGTGCTAGGTCTTACCTCCACTCCGCCTCTCTAAAAACGGAGAGAGGTATGTTCAAAATACCACATATGGATCTAAAACTTATTCGGTAATGTTTGGTCCTTTGTGCCGGATATGTCATAAATTTTGTGGTTCGATTAACTCAGAATACGCAGTGTGATTTACAAAAATTCTATTTTCTAGGTTACAGCTGTCCTATTCCAAATTTTAAAATTGGTACACGCTACACCACGCTTTAGAATAACAAAGAAGGTAATTCCAGATGAAAAAGAGGAATTAAATGTAAAAGTTAATATAAGATGGATTTTGTTTAAATTAAGGAAAGCTATCAACGTGGAAGTTGCAAGAGCTCCAAACTCTATGAATATTGTAAGTCAATCTAAAATCTGTATTGTTACCCTCAGATTCCTTCTTCCGATTCAATCTAAATTGAGCTAATATTTTATTTATGTAATTAAAAATCAAGTTTTTAAAAATTAAAATAGTTATAGACATTATAAATAAATAATTATCCTATTATCTTTATCCCACTCTAAATGGGATTGGCACAATATTTTTTTCATTCTTTTCTATCATTGACTGGCCCATTGGCGTAGTGGGTAGTGACCCTGCCGTCAGCTCCGCGGATCGCGGGTTCGATTCCCGCCAAGGGCCAACATTTTCTATAAACAATTTGTTAGTTCTTGAAGCCTTGGTGTATATTTGTATTTAAGTATGTATTTAAAATTATATATGTGGTATATCTACCAATTGTACGTCACTCATAACACAAGTATTAAGTTACTTACTTTTAGGACGGACGACCGTGTGTGTAAGTGTCCCATATATTTATAATTATATACTTATATTTATTTTCTATTAGTCCAGCGCTACTACTTTTATATATGTACTCTACACAATTCATACATCATTTTTCGGCATAACTCTGGGCATATGTTTATCCACATTCATATTTGAACTGTAACTGTTTTTGTCACATAATTTTAATAGGTCACTATTATTTCACTTTTATTTTCACTTGTTTATTTATTTTTGATCGTTATTCGCAAACTAAATATCGAGGCTCACGATACGTCTGCTTATATATTGAACGAACCGATGCTCGAGAACAATCACGAGACTTGTGGTTGTAAACAAATCTTTTGTAAACATCTGAATGTTCTAGATAATTAGCGTCAAGCGAATTTGAACCCTAGTACAAATAGTTTACGAACTCTTTTCACATGTTTATAACACTGCCACCGTCCAATAAGAATTCTATTACATACGCATTACGAACTCTTTTCGCATGTTCGTAACAATATGATGTTAAAGGCAGAGGAGCGAGTGCAGTGGCCCTCTATTGAAAAGTTCTATCTCCAGCAGTGGATGCTGTTAGGCTGATTATGATTATGATGAACTATATGTATTAAGGAAAAAAAGGATTTCTACGTATATGATAGTCCAGTAGAGTACTCAGCGACCGACCGACCGAAGTATATTGTATTGCAAGAATTATCATTCTTGAATTTTAATTGAATTGACTTATTATTATGTAGATAGTTAAACAACATTTAATCAATAAATATAAAAAAGGCAAAACTAATCACCACTTTAAACGAATTCCATATCAGAACTGAACTGATAACGACTAGAGTATCCGAAGCTTCAATACACCATGTGACCCCTGTGAAAAAACATAGAAATCATATTTTCTTTCTGTGTGTTTATCGTTATTTCCCCCTCTCACGCTTTCTATCTCTCTAGTTCTTTCTCTCCCTTTCCCTCCCTCTTCCTCTTTCTCATTCTCTTTCTCCCGACCTCACCCTCTCTCTTCAACGAACTAACAATATATAATTTTAAATACATACTTAAATACAAATATACACCCAGGCTCGGACCAACAAATTGTTTTTAGAAAATGGTTATCCTCGGAGGGAATCGAAGCCGCGAACCGCGGACTTGAAGGCCACTGCCAACTGCTTCAACTAGCCAGTCAAAAACATACTTCTTTTTTTTAAACGATTGTTGAGTTTGTGATAATGAACGTGTGTAGTGCTTGTGTATTGTGGTGGCAGTGGTGGAGGTGTGTGCATGTGTTATAACGAATCCTGCATGTATCGGGTATGAAAAAACAGATAGTCCACTACACATTTAGCACTATATATATATTTTCTATTTACTGTATCGCGGATTATAGCAAAATAATTTTATTATTACTTTTGTATTATGGATCTCCGCAAAATAACGCCTAATTCTATAAATTGTTACATTATCTTATTCAATTCATCGTTTTCTTCTAGAGAATAGCAATATTTACAATGTGGTTACACGTAATAAGTTCATTAGATAGCGAAGATATTATCACCATCATTGACGTAATACTGCCGGCGATAGTTCGCGAACTTTCCACCGGCGAAGGCCCGTCGTCACCCGCTAAGCAATTGGCCGGAAGACTTGGCAAAAAGTTGAGAAGGAAAATAGGAGATATTGAGTATAGCAAGATGGCCGCCGACGTACAATCTAAGCTCAATATCAGACGAGCTGAACGGAAAAAGGTAGGTTTATAAACAACTAGCAATGCCCCGCGGTTTCACCCGCGTCTTTACCGATCTCATGGTAGTGGAAAGTCTACTAAGTCGGACTATAGATTAATATGGCTAATAAGACCTAACTCACCAAATATATAAAATGGCTAATAAGACCTAACTCACCAAATATATGAAATGGCTAATAAGACCTAACTCACCAAATATATAAAATGGCTAATAAGACCTAACTCACCAAATATATAAAATGGCTAATAAGACCTAACTCACCAAATATATAAAATGGCTAATAAGACCTAACTCACCAAATATATAAAATGGCTAATAAGACCTAACTCATCAAATATATAAAATGGCTAATAAGACCTAACTCACCAAATATATAAAATGGCTAATAAGACCTAACTCACCAAATATATAAAATGGCTAATAAGACCTAACTCACCAAATATATAAAATGGCTAATAAGACCTAACTCACCAAATATATAAAATGGCTAATAAGACCCAACTCACCAAATATATAAAATGGCTAATAAGACCTAACTCACCAAATATATAAAATGGCTAATAAGACCTAACTCACCAAATATATAAAATGGCTAATAAGACCTAACTCACCAAATATATAAAATGGCTAATAAGACCTAACTCACCAAATATATAAAATGGCTAATAAGACCCAACTCACCAAATATATAAAATGGCTAATAAGACCTAACTCAGCAAATATATAAAATGGCTAATAAGACCTAACTCACCAAATATATAAAATGGCTAATAAGACCTAACTCACCAAATATATAAAATGGCTAATAAGACCTAACTCACCAAATATATAAAATGGCTAATAAGACCTAACTCACCAAATGCAGGCCCTGCTATAACGGTCGCTACGATGAATTTGTTATGGCATTATTTGCTTTCGATTTACATTCTTAAATTCGTAATATCTTTTGATTTCGATGTCGGATTTTAATAATTTAAAAAGTATTTTACAGATATTGAAACAGTTTATAATAAAATATCATTTAATGGGATAAGGATTAATACAGAGACATGAATATAATGGTTTGATTATTGTCGGCACTTTTACCAACTTTTACAATGTAAAAAAGTAGTAATATTGGCATAACTATAATAGTTAGACATATGGTATCGCGGACTTTTTTGTGGGTATTGATACGTTCTATAATACTGTAGAACATTTTTTTGTTCTATCGTCAATAGTTTCCACAGCGCACGCGATGAAAGATGTTTACGACAAAAATTTTCACATCTTATTACAATTTTATTAGGGATCCCTTTTTTTTTTAAATGACATATAGCCTATGATGCTCAGTGAAGAAGCAGCTTTCCAATGGTGAAAGAATTTTTGAAATCGGTCCAGTAGTTTTTGCGTGAAAACGTAACAAACATACATACATACATACAAACAAACAAACAAACAAACAAACAAACAAACAAACAAACAAACAAACAAACAAACAAACAAATTTTTCCTCTTTATAATATTAGTATAAACAATAACCAAAAAATAAGCTAAAAATATTGTTTACAAGATTTGCTACAGATTATGTATGTTTTAAAGCATTATAAAATTTTTCTTTTCAATTAGGATGTTAAGAATAACACTCTATCATGAATATCATTGAAAGGATAAATTCTTTATATATAACTAGCTGTGCCAGCGGCTTCGCCCGTGTCGAAATCAGTCGTCACAAAAAAATCCAAATTGAAATTTTGAACATAAAAGTAGTTAGTTGTGAGTTAACTAAATCAGTTGTCACAAAAAAAATCCAAATTGAAATTTTGAGCATAAATTGTGGGTTAACCATAAGAGATAGAAACATGCTATCGCGGACTTTTTTGTAGTATTTTTAGAGATCTACATTTCTCTAATACATTACTTTAGCTTAATTCTGCTGGTTTACGCAGCGCGACTCAAGCTCCCAGGAGGAAAGTTTTTTAAAAACTGTTCGATCTCTTCGACACAATTAACATAATACCGATATGTATATTGCACTATTTTTTGGTGAAAACCGTACAAAAATCTGTTCAGTAGATTGTGAGAAAATCGATTACATACAGACAGACAGCTTTTTGGGACTTTGTTTTATAATAAGTATAGATAAATACATATGAACTAATATTGGATCCCTAAAGATTATAGGTTCCGTGAGGATAAAACCCAAGGATTAAACTAAATAAGTACTCATTATATATTTTGTCACAAATTGGTAATTGAATAATTAAAAATAGTAATGCAGACTTCTTAAGAATAGAACGGTATATGTAAAATATATCGCACGCTAAGCTTTAAAGTGACCCAAAATGAAGAAGTTTTTTTATGACACAACGCAATAAAGCTTTCAGTAGCGCCTACAAAACTCGTTAGTAAAGATAACCCATTATTTGAAAGAGCAAGGAAACACTTGCTTTTTTAATAGTTCGTTCTGTCATGTCATAGATGGCATACAAAAAAGAGCCATACGTGGCATCTACAATTTAATCCGCGTGATTCCCTGCGAGAGAAGTTTAAGGAAATAGGTATTCTTACATTTGCTTCACAGTATATTTTAAACAATGTAATTTTTGTACATAAAAATATAAAGAATTATTAAACGATAGGTGATGTATATAATAGACAAAGTAGGACATAAGCTTGCGACTCCTGCTTTGCGCCTAGCAAAAGTACGTAAATCGTTTGTGGGTTTGGGTATAATATTCTATAATAAAATTCCGAAATCAATTTTGGCCATGCCATTACAGCAGTTTAAAAACACTGTTAAAAAGAGGCTGATACATAAAGCCTACTATATTGTTGAAGATTACTTAGATCATAAGGATGTGTGGATATACATAGGTGCACTTCTACCCTGTACAAGACAGTAATAACTAAATGTAACTAGTTTTAAGATTTATATTTTAAAACGAGCAACCGCCGCGTTTCTTGCTGGTTCTTCTCGGTAGGAACAGCTTTCCGAACCAGCAGTAAAGTTGATGATTCAAAAGCACTTGTTTACACGTTTACTTGAATAAAGAATATTTTGAATTTTGATGGCATTGATATAAGGTCTACAATGGATCTTACTCAATTAGGCCTAATTTTGAATTCGGTTTGCTTAATACTAAACGTATGATTTATAACTAAATCGAAAGTTACTTATATAAATTAATGACGCCAAGGTTGCGCCTTCAAAAGGTCCGAAAATCTTTTGTCGGTCTCGGCACATGTTTTTATAATATCCTCAACATTATCTAGACTTGCCTTTACATAAGTTTAGAAATTATCTTAAAACGATGCTGCTACATGAAGCTTACTATACAATTGTGGATTATTTGAGTGATAGTAGCATATTTTAACTGCAGTCAGCTACGCAACTAGCTGCAACGATTAATTTGTAATCATTTATTTATTTATTTATTTATATATAAATTAATTAGAACGGTAATCCAATAGCACTAATTAACATTCACATTAAACAAAACATAAAAAAGAAACTAAATAAACAAAACAGGATATAAAACGAAAACCAGTATTGAGAATAAAAAAAATAAAAAATAAAATAAAAATAGAGTAAAAACTTAACTTAGGCACATGTACAATTAAAACGTTCACTAAAAAGACTAAACTTTTCACTAAAAAAAACTAAAAATCATCAATCATATTGTAGTACATAAAAAAAATGGCCGCCGAGTCTTGCTGGTTCTTCTCGGTAGGAGCAAACTTCCGAATCAATGGTAGCTTCTTGAAAATATTTGACGATTCAAAAGTATTGTAAACAGTTTACTTGAATAAAGAATATTTTGAGTTTGAGTTTGAAATTTTTACCAATTTCGTTAAATTTCACGCTTTTAAAAACATCATTTTTTTTGTTAATCTAGATATTACTACAAGAAAAGGTCAATAATCCTGAAAAGGCAGCCAAACGTAAGCTCCAGCTGAAAGAAAAGAAAAAACAAGCTAAGAAAATAAAACTTGATATGTTGCACGGCAAAAGACCGCGGGCGAAGAAACGAAAGGCTGAAGATATTGATATTGAAGATAAATTATTGGGAGATTTAGAAGAATAATTCATAACCATAGACAGATTGACAGCCAGGAATTATGTAGTGATGTTGAAACGACGTCTATTATTCATAAAATATTATGGTTTATTTAAGAACAATATTGTAAATAAATTAATTTTCAAAAAGTAAATATATAACTATTTTATTTTTCTATAATCCCCGATTAAAGCAAGTTTATGTACTGTTAAAAGTAGAGTGAACTATCAGTCCGAATGTTTGTTGTAGTGTAGCAGGAATAGTAAACTTCAGTCTTTCAGAGAGGGAGAGAGAGAGGAGAGAAAGAAAGACAGACAGAGAGAGAGACCTCTGATCTTTAGCTGGATATGACGTTTATTTTATTTTATTTATTTATTTAATATTTTAAATATATACATGTACAAATTATTGTGTCCCTGGCTCCCAAGCTAGTTTAAACTATTTTGGGAACCAGTGCCCACCTTCACTTGTTTCAATTTACATATCACTTACCTACAAGTACTTACCTTCACTGTAAAAAATTACAATAAAATAGTGAACAAAGAAATAAATAATTTAAATTAAACTAAAAAGAACAACATTTTTAGTAAAAAAAAAACTTTATTCAATTGACACGGCTAATACTGTCATAGAGTTGTTAATACTAGAATAGGGAAGTCATAGGCAGACCCGTAGTAATAGTGACATAATAAATAATGAGAAGGAAGAGGACACTCGTGTGCTTCATTTTTGTCTAATCACACATAAAAAAGAGATAGATCACCCTGATTTAAAAGTAGTAAAGTAAAGAAACGGCCTGTTAATATCCCACTGCTGGGAATAGTCCTCCTCTCTCAGTTTTTTGAAAAGAAGGATTGGAGCTAAGACCTACCACGCTGCTCCAATGCGGATTGGTAGGTTACACATTCCTAGAATTCTCTAGAGATATGCAGGTTTCCCCACGATGTTTTCCTTCGCCGAAAAGCGTGTCAAATGCAAATATCACTTAGACACAAGTTTTTAATAGAAAAACTCATTGGTGCCTGCCCGGGTTTGAACCCATGTTCGTCTCTAGAGAGTCGCACGGTCTCACCACTGGGCTATCACAGCTACCCTCCCACCCTCATTTGCTTTCTCTTAATTGTGATATGGCACATTTTAGGATTTTTCCTACTCTCAGTATAATAACTATAAATATCGTAGACTACTAACAAAAATAGCTATAACTTAGCCCTTAAAAGACTATATTCCAGGTCGTTAATAAAATTTAAAAAATATGCTCATATAGCATTCATAATTTTAGGTAAGGAAAATTAATCTAAGGTAAAGAGTGATTTGTGCGGTACATAAAGGAAGATAAGCAAGGGAAATGAAAGGCATATTTAACAAAATAATATTGCTTTATGCGTTACAAAATTATCATAACATAATTTAACAACATTGATTAGTAAAATATATATTACAATGTAAATAATGTAAAGGTGCGTCAAAGCTTATTGCAATTTTACTATCATAGATTAATTTTATACATATCATTTATTCTTTTCTTATTTATTACTGCTAGTTAGATTACTAGCAGTAATAAATAATATCATTATTAAATATTAGTTAAAGGTGCTGTTAGTTCTGCAAGGTGGTGTATAAGTATATCTAAGACAAAAACCCGTAATTGTTATCACTAAAGTACAACATCACTACGAGAATTTTGAGCTTAAGTATAATTGAATTACATTACATTTAGTTGAAAGATGTTTTGTTAATTTATTTTGTTTCATTATGTCAACGGATAACTAATAATTCTTATAGTATCTAAAATCTAATAAATATTCCCAACCGTATCTAGCTAGCATAAAAATTTTTGGTATTCCGAATTAAGGAAAATTCAGAAGTAGCATAAACTACTTTTCAGTTTTCCGGTATTTAGAGTATAAATTATTTAATTTAATGACTATTTTTTTTAAAGTATTAATTAAAAACTAAATTAAAACTAAATCAAATTGATACGATTTTCTGGTATTTTTTAAAGCTACATTATGTCAATGTATATACATACTCATAGTTATGTAATTAGCAAAATATTAAATAAACAAAACATAATTTTAAATATCAATGGTTAAAAGCTGGCACCATCAAATATTTTAGGTAGTAAAGTTAACTTCGATAAGAAATATTTTAGATTATTAAACTATTTTATGCTAAAGACTAGTATTGTTTCCAGAAGTAAACAGATTACAGAATGAAGTTCAGGCCTATTTAATCCTCCCTACTTAATAGATCGTATTAAAAAAATGTGCAATAGAATAAATAATTTAAGTAAATAGGTTATTAAATTGCTTCTTAAGATAATATAAGCTCAATAATGGCGACATATGCTTTCGGACTTATTATATTTATCAAAATTGAAACCGCTGCGCCGCTACAATATATCAAAAAATATTTATTAGGCATAAAATACAAATTCAAAAAAATTATTTAAATACAAGTATAGTAGTTTAGATAAGTAGAAGCTTTAAAAATATTTATATCTTAAATAATAAATAAGGCATTTTAGCGTAAAGATATATCAGATAAATATTTGAACTTAAAAATAAAATATTTATAAACAATAAAATAAAAAATCACTGCATGAAATATGCTTTTATTTATGTGTTTATTATTAAAATGAATTATTTTTTGAATATTATTTATTATAAGATAATCAGATTCGTATCGCTAAAATCTATCTGTCAATTAACTTCACAATTATGACTTAATACTTAAATATTTAATTTAATATTCACTAAAAAGCTGTTCTTAAAAGCTGTATTGCAATAACATACTACAATTTTGGTATATCGTATTCATATTGAATTTATAAATATATATTTTCAAGTGAGTTTCTGACGTCTTAATGTAGGCTATGGTATAATAAGGCGGTATGGTCAACGACCTTAGCCTGCTCGTTTAAACACGGGCGAATGGAAGGAAAAAAAAAGGCTATGGTATAAATTGTGATATCGGTATAATAATAATAAAGAAGCCTATTCAATTTCGTAGCCATAACACGATATAATTAAAAATGATTAACTAAAAAAATATAATCTGGTAATGGACGGCAACTGGTCTTTCGTTAGCCTAAACTTTTTTAACCTTAATTTTTTTAGCGCCTTTATTTTAGGAAAAAAAATATTTATGGTGCAAAAGGCGTGTTTTTTTCGTCAATCTATGGTCTAGTAATATTAGTTGGAAAGATAAGCATGGTTAACTAATATATGTTATGCTTTTAAATTTTATTACTGATTAATTGTGTGTAACACGATTAATTGTGTTACAGCCAAAACCTGATTAAATTACACAACACTTTTTGAATAATTTTTAAGCCATACAATATTGTGAAAAACAAGTAATAAATTTATCACAGCAGAAGTTTAATAAACATGAATTAATAAGCTTTAATATCTTGAAAAAAGATTTATAGAAGCAGGCGTTACTTTGCGGAATTCCATATTACAAGCAATATAACAGAACTAACTACTTTGCTATAATCCGCACGGGTTAAGTGAATGCATGCAAAGCCAATGTGTATGAAGCAGGCAAAATCTACGCACCTTATACATGCAGGACCAGCCACCACATGCACCCCAAGGCGCAATTCACCAGCAACAACGAACACAAAAGCAGCACACACACCCACCACCACAATCTCGACGATCGCCTCGCCCCGAAACCGAAGCATCATCAGGAGGATAGGCTTCACGACAAAAATCGTACTGCAGTACGATTTTTGTCGTGAAGCATTGCAAGAATTGCGCCATGGGGTGCATGTGGTGGCTGGTCCTGCATGTATAAGGTGCGTAGATTTTGCCTGCTTCATACACATTGGTTTTGCATGCATTCACTTAACCCGTGCGGATTATAGCAAAGTAGTTAGTTCTGTTATATCTTGAAAAAAGATTGAGACGTAGCAGAAATCATCAGTGCTATTTTTTTAACTATCACCTTTAATAAGTTTGTACTCTATGATCTATGATATTTTTAATATTGGGTGTTGCGTAAAATTTAATTATTTTAAGTTTAGGTGTTAGCTATATCTATAAGATTGAAAAATTTAATGACTGGTTAGTGTGAAAAGCGCATCGAGTTCGAACTCGCCTTGGCTTTGGTGAGTCGAGATTTTTTTGAGATCTAGCATTAAAATTATTGCAGAAGTGTACTGTGAATTGCATACTATAGATTCGCTCGATGTCGTTCGAGATAATATGTCAATCTTTTTAATCAGTTCATTCTTCACGAGCTGCGTATATGTAAACTCTGTAATCCACTATTCTTCCACATATTGCTCTACACGATATCCATTATTTTGAAATTGAGAAGACTTAACAGACGTAAAATTCAAATCGAATGAGTAAGTGCTAAACGCCCTTAAAGAGTGCATACCTAGAGGATTTACATAGCTGAAGGGACAATAAAATGGGAAATAGCTTCGCCTATTAGCTAAAAGTTGCTTGACTAAATATTAGTCTATATTATTCTTTAAAAGACATTTTATAGGTAAAAATTAGGGTTTGAAATGTCATCGTCTTTATATTTTAAATTTGGACGTATAAATGCCGATTAGTATATTTTTTAGACTTTAGTTGTGGCAAATGTAACAGCGTAATAAAGCAATTTATCTTGTACTTAAGTAATGTAAGCTTTGTACATTCGTTGCTTCATTTAAATTTCATGACGCCGTAAAATCGCCGTTTAGAAATGACTTATTTATTTAACTTGGATTAAACATGTATAATTGACTTCGCAACTTTAACTTGTAGATACAAGTACAACGTTTACACTTTATGTATCGTAAGCATTTAAATTTTCCGATTTAATATATATTTTAATATTAATTAATTATTATAAAATTAATATAAAAGCGGCAAGCGGCGAAAGTATGCATCTCTCATCGAGAGTTATATATTTGTGCCGTTTGCAGTTGAGACCATGGGCCAGGGAGTCAAACTCAGAAAAATATTTTATCCGTTTTAACAACTCGGTTAATTGCCTCTTCAGGTGACAAGATAGCTGGCCTCTTTTTCGCACAAAGAATCAGCTTAGCGATTCAACGCGGAAACGCTGCCAGCATTTATTTATTTATTTATTTAATTTAAGATTGACATAACTTGTACATTTTTATTGTAAATATATATTTTTTATTATCAATAAGATTTACTATCTTATACCAGCATCTAAGGCTTTACTTCCAAACTATTACTATAAGCAGTAGGTGTCTGTTGAGATTTTCGATTACGCCTATCCATACTAATAATGTAAATGCAGAAGTCCGTCTGTTTAATATGCTCTTACTGTTAATCTACTGGAATTATATTAACGAAATTTGGTACCATAACAGATTATCTGTCGGCTAACATATAGGATAAAAAATTCTTGGGTTTTAAAATTTTCGGGTTCTTTTAGGAACAAGAAAAAACAAAGATGAGATTTTCTTAACGATAAAGTTAACTATTTTTGTTTCCTTAAGGTGTAATCGTTGTAAATTACCTGCTATAACGGGTATTTGCGAAACAAAAGGTTATCAAACGATAATTCATAGAACTGGGGGTTACTTTGCAGAATTCTATACAACAAGAATTATATTGCTATAATTCGTGTTTTTCACTAAAATAAATATTATAGCAACATAATTTTATAATTATTTTTGTATTATCAACCAAAATAATAATAGCGATTGATGGTTGGTTGAATATTTTATAGAATTAGGCGTTACTTTGCGGAGATCCATAATACGAAAGTAATAATAAAATTATTTTGCTATAATCCGCGATACAGTAAATAGAAAATATATATAGTGTTAAATGTATAGTGGACTATCCGTATTTTCATACCCGATACGTGCAGGATTCGTAAAAACACATGCACAAACCTCCACCACAATACACAAGCACTACACACGTTCACCATCACAAGCTCAAAAATCGTTTCGCCCGGCAACCGAAGCATCATCAGGAGATGCGATTTTGCAATTTTGTCGTGGAGTCTCCACGACAAAACCGCAAAGCCATTTTGTGCATGTCGCATGTGTTTTTACGAATCCTGCACGTATCGGGTACGAAAATACGGATAGTCCACTATACATTTACCACTATATATATTTTCTATTTACTGTATCGCGCATTAAAGCAAAATAATTTTATTATTACTTTTGTTGAATATTTGATCAATATTTTCAGATCTATTATTTGCCACGATTTCCTTAGCTTAGTATCTCTTTCTAACTGCAGCTTCCAAATCATTCCGTGTAAACGCCGATTTAACCTTTCACAACAGCATAGACGATATAGGGTTGTATCTCATTATTTTCGACAGCAGTATCCACAGTAGGGATGTAGTTGTCGCTAAAGCTACGCCACCCCACCCTAACTCTAGGGACCATGAAGTTGTGAACTCTCTCGCAGATAAAAGAGGGAGGGCTGGGTAACGAGGGCCTACGACGCCATCCGCGGTATCGTCACCGTGTGTACTACCCCTGGTAGAAACCCGCTGGACGCGTTTAAAATGGATTATCATTAGCGTGAACATTGCGAATAGACCTGAAACAAAACATCAATATAATATGTCTGTTAAATGCCATTTTGAATTATGTTTTTTCATTGATTATTGTACACTTTATTTTTAATGCCGTGTGGTATCCGGCTGAGTAGAATAGACCACCCTCATTTCTTACCAAGGTGTCGTAAAAGGCGACTAAGGAAAGTCGACCCGCTGTGTGTGGTATCTGGCTGAGTAGAGTAGACCACCGTCATATTATATGATGGTGGTCTACTCGGTAAGCCGAGGTGTCGTAAAAGGCGACAGGCAGGCGGCCGGTCGTAAAATACGTAGCCAAATTGTTTGTATAATAACACGTTGTGCTGACCCCACTTAGATTGGAATAAGGGCAAGAGTATGATTGTACACTTTATATTTTAGTCCCAACGTTGCCTCTAGATCCTAGAGTCTAGGTTATCGTCCACAAAGATAGAATAGTTACATAACCAAAATACATTAGCGGATGAAGGAAAATATATTAAATAGTGTGTCGTGCATCAACTCATTACTAGTTGCTAGTTTACCTAAGTTAAGGGTGATAAATATAAAAGAACTTATGTAGAAAACATTATCATAAAATGGGTTTTATCATGAAGCATTCGTATTAAGGTTTTTTCCAGATACAAAATAAATAAACCATACTCACCAGCTAATAAATACATAACGCCCGTAATGAGAACGGCGCTGATTTGATGCTTGCAAACACCAAATGTGCCCACCAGTGCTGCGCTTCCCAACACTATGAGGCATACCAAAGCGCATGATATGGACAGATTTTGCATACCTAAAAAACAAAATATTTTCATTTGTATTCATTACTAGTGGCAACTTCATTCGTTTCAACTTTAGTGTTAAAATACTCATGATCATTTACTATATTGTTTTCCTCCTGTTCCTTAAGGCAAAATGGGATTTATACTATCGTATATGTAACTCAGAGCTGTGATAGCCCGGCGATGAGACCGTGCGACTCTTTCAAGGCGAACACGAGTTCAAACCCGGGCAGGCACCAATGAGTTTTTCTATTAAAACTCATGTTTCTAATTGATAATTGCAATTTATCACACGCTTTTCGGTGAAGGAAAACATCGTGAGGAAACCTGCATATCTCTAGAGAATTCTGGAGATATGTGTAACCTACCAAACCGCATTGGAGCAGCGTGGTGGGTCTTAGCTCAAACCCTTCTCTCCAGAAACGGAGAAAGGAGGCCTGTTCCCAGCAGTGGGATTGTAACAGGCCGCTACTTTTTTTTACTTGTTGTTACTCCGTTATTTAAGCTTTAAGTTTATCAAATTTCATCATAAAAAGACAGAAAGAGAGACAGACTGCATTTATAATATTATTATTAACAACCTTATCCTATCGTGAGTAGTATTCATAGTTAATGCGTAGAAACCGGCTCTAGCCACCTCTTATTTTATCGTGAGGTTGGCAGTGATAATGTCGTGTAAAGAGCTCATGAGTACATGAGTGAGTATAGTCAGTTTCTACACATACATTTTTCTTAATAAATTAACATTTTTTTTTAACAAAATATTTTTTTTTACTATAACAATTTAACATCTAACATGGTAATATGTGGAGGACTTCTTTTAAGCTTAATAAAGTCTGGGTCAGAAGACCTCACTCTTCCATAACGCCAAAGTTAACATAATTAATTATATTATCTTTTTGTTGTATCACTATCTTAATATATATTCTTATAAATATGAAGATAAATATAACTTAACTACCCTTATCATACTCTAAGTGGGGTCGGCACAATATGGTCTTATTTGCCACACTCTATCTTTCGTCAACTGTGGCGCTATGGTTTTATATGCGTTGATACTTCATACAATCCATCCATCTTTTTATCTTCCTCCCTCTAGTAATATATCCCTATACATTCGTTCATATTTAAAATTCTGTTCGTCGCATCATAGGCAACCCTTTTTATTACATATTAACGTAATCTCGTATTTAGATCTTCATTATCTAAATAAACAGATTCAAAATTGGAAATGAATTCGATAACTATAACTTACGATGTTGCCAATCACCCCTCTGTTCATCGTCTTCATCATCAGCCATGTAATTTGTGCACAGCGGCTCCTTGGGAAACCCTGCTCTTGACAATATCGATATTTCTTCCTCTTAAAACACCGAAAAAACAACATATTTAACGCAGATATATGATGATAGATAGATAGGCAACACGCACTTGTAACGTTTTCCCCCCCGTACCCTTCGTACATATCTATATACTTCACCATATTCGTAAATTAATATTATTAAAATGCGGTTAGAGCGCTCGCGCTCCACTACTGAAATACATAAAACAAGCGCATAAGCGCTAGCACTTTTAAATTTATATATTTGGCACGTGATTCGTCTAGTTGGTTAGGACCCATTTAACGTTGTGATTGTAATAACTCAAATCCTTTTAGAGCGTCAGAGACCACAGATTCATCAGATTAGAGCAGTAAAATAAACATAAATTATTATTAGTTATTGCACAATAATCGCACGACCCATAAACAGGTTATATATGTTCAATACATGAACCGATCCCATATATTTATTACATGAACGCATCCTATATATTCATTACACGAACGCATCCCATATATTTAATACACGAACCGATCCCATATATTTATTACATGAACAGATCCCATATCTGTTAATACATGATTAGATTCTTTATGTTCGATACATATATATGTATGTTTATTACACGAATCGAACCCATTATATATATTTAAAAAAATGCTGAACATTCAGAAGGTTGAATGTTCTTTATTGTAATATTTCATAAATAGCCATCAGAGAGGATATATTAATTTTGATATTTTATATTTAATTATATATTTGTTTGCCATCAGTATGGGTCATAAAGTTATGTCAATAATAACTGAAATAATGTATTTTAAAGCCAACAGAAGGATCACTCGGGTAACATATTGTAACTCTCCTTAAACCATCCCGATGGGAAGTTCAGGATAATCGAAAAATGAAGATAATTTTTGAAGCCATCAGAAAGATCATTCACTCGATCTAACACCTAACCCATAAACAACTCCGTAGAGCAGTTTAAGTAATGTGATATCCTTCTCCCGTCTTTTATATTCTTCCGATATGGAAAAATATAAAGAGAGAAGAGATAGTCAGTAGCTCCTCACCCGCTACCAACGGTGAGCTCCGTCCATAGGATATGAGCCCCCCCCCGTAGGGTTAGGGTATGCAATTTATAGTGCGCCTGTGCCCTTGAGCACAGGTTATTTATAATATGTTTTATAAACACCCGTCATTGCTCTTAAAGAGAACGGGGCAAATAATAAATGAGGACCGTAGTCCAAGATAAGGCACGTGTGCCTGGGTTAAATACTAGGACCTAAGTCCAAACTTTATTTCAGCCGTAGCTGTTGAGTTGGCGTTAGCCTTAATTGTTTTGATGAGGCTTAAAGCCTTTTATTGTGATGAGGCCCAAAGCCATTGTTGATATAAATCAACCAATTCTTATAATAAGACAGTGCATCTTGCCAATAGCAAGCATTTCAAGCGGTACGTTCCGCGTTCGTTGTCACCACGTGTAGTGGAAAACACAATAGCACGAAGCTAAAACTGTACATGACTCCTCGGATATCACATAACAGTAAATTGTCGTAATCGTTGGCACCACGCGTAGTGGTACATATATTGTAGGTTTGCATATGACTCCGTAGAGATCACATAATAGCAGGTTTTGTATTCGTTGATACCACATGTAGTGGCATAAATTGTAGGTTTGCACATGACTCCTCAGAGATCACATAACAGCAAGTTTTATGTTTCGTACCACACGTGGTGGCAAATATTATATTTAATAATTCATTACTCCGTAGAGCGTTAGCGTTATATTTTTATATTTCAATTATTTGCATTTATAGTGCTAGCACTATTGTGCTAAATAGTTATATTTATAACAAAATGTGTCGACGCCCGCTTGTACTGCGTCCTTCTGGCTTATAGCACCTTCGGCATACAAGAATTAGTTATTTATTTGTTACACGTAGCAAGCTACGTAAGATAGAGTCATAGCACAGGCAACACTTTCTAAAGCTAGTCCGCAATCTTGTTAGTAAAGACCCGACCAGCGGCCCTATGACATGCTATAATGTCGTAAACATTCGTGGTATCACTGACACTAAGCTATGGGGAAGCCCTCAGAAGGACTATCACACGTCACATGTAGGTTTTACCCCGCACGCTCCATGCAAAACTATGAACAAAGTCCACAGTTTGGTTCCATCACTGCTATGACATCGCTTCGGCTAGTAAACTAGACTCCACAACATCTAGCAACATTCGGTCGTGATTCCGGCACTACAGAAAGACAACAGACATCGTTTCCAACGCCAAATCATCAATCAGTAACATTTAAGAAACCACATTGTACCAGCACTACTTTTGGAGTCCTAGGCGTCCAAAGATCAAACAAGGCTTCACAGTAGAGATCGGAGATCAATACCGGCCTAAAATTCAATCCGTATCACCCAAAACTCACTAAAGTAACTCTAGCTGCTCTGTATCAAGACGGAAGACCATCATGATATTCACAGCCTGGAGCAGACCGAGGCGAGGCTCGCTACAACGACCGAAATCATTGCAGGCCTGAAACCATCAATCCGACACCAGTACTCACCAGAGTCTAATTCGGTACAGTGCCCAGCACCACTCAGCGAAGTCTCCCTCACCAAGTTATATTCAGGCACTATAAAGCGTTCGAGAATAATAATAAACTTGTAACATGTAATAAAATATTACATTAATTTTTTGTGAGATAAAAGACCGAAGTCTCTCACAACACCGTTTAGGCAAGCCGAAGCTTTAAATATATGCTAGGGATCATGGCGCTACCCTGTACCTGGTACGGGAAACGTTAGCCTTCGCCTTTCAGCCGCTCGGCCGCAGCGCTCCCGGCAACGTCCGCCAGACATCCACCCACGTCTATTTCCCGCGACTGTCGTGACGTTCGGTCGCAATGGAAAATTTTAGTATGGAAAATTGGAAATGTATGGGGGAAAATTTTGAAAAAAATATTTTCATGAAAAATTTACAGATATGTAACGGGTATCGAAAACCCATTCTGAAAACCCATATAACATGACAAACAAATATTTTATATATATTTACATTCGTCAATATACTAACGCTTCAGTACATAACTCTACCAAAATGTATGTAAGGTTGGAACCGTCACACACTGTTCCAACACGTCGTACGTCAAGTTAAGGGTGAAGCGTAAACGATAAAAATAAAATTAAAAATATATTTTCTCGATACAGAAGTAATGCCAAAATTATTTTGCTATAATCCGCGGTGAAGTAAATAGAAAAAATATATATTGCTAAATGTTGAGTCGCACCGCACCGAATCGATTGTTGAGTTTGTGATAGGGAACGTGTGTAGTGCTTTTTACGAATCCTGTATGTATCAGGTATGAAAAAGGGATCTCACTCTACATTTATCATTATATATATGTTCTTTTTCCTTAATTGCGGATAATTCAATATCAGAATATTCTTTATTCAAGTAAACTTGTAAACGAGTACTTTTGAATCGTCAACATCTACTATTGGTTCGGAAAGCTGTTCCTACGGAGAAGAGCCAGCAAGAAACTCGGCGGTTGCTCTTTTTAAAATATGAATCTTATCACTAGTTACATATAGTTATTAATGTCTTGTATAGGGTAGAAGAGTGGCTATATCCATGCATTCTTATCGTCTAAGTAATCCTTAAGTAAGTAAGTAAGCCTTTTTTTTTAAATAGTATTTTTAATCGCAAAGTAATTTTATTATTACTTTTGTATTATGGATCTCCGCAAAGTAACGCCTAATTCTACCAATTATATCTCCTAAGTTATATGACCGTGCGACAACGACATACTTTCTAATCCTTATATCAAGAACAATGAACCTTATTTGTCGACAATTGTGTAATGAGATTTGTTTTAAAATAACGTTGACACACAAAAGTGTATAAATGAAATCTGGTACTACCTTCTAACGACACGCACATTGTCCAAATGCCCCCGTTCATTGGCACCAAAAACGTACCCCCGCCCTTTCTGGTGTTAGCGTCTTCTATCTGAAAACCAAATCAATGTCAATTAAATTTGTTGAGGAATTGTTATCAAGGTTTATAGGCTTTTATATCGAATAGCGATTATAATGTCTTAGTTTTCACTGGCCCGTTGGCGCAGTGGGTATTGGCCTTCAGTTCCGCGGGTCGCGGGTTCGATTCCCGCCGAGAGAATCGTTGCGTTGCAAGGTTTCCAAGAAATCCTATTTTATTTAACTATCCTGATTCTGGAAACTGCTGAATTGGTTTTGATGCGAATGAACCAAATTCGGCTACTTTATCCTGAAAATAGTTATCATAAATCCTACATACACGCACATGCATAAAATTACTTAACTTTACTTGTTTACTTTTTTTAAACACACTGCTGTCCATCCCCAAAGTATCTTAATATTTGTGCTATGGGGGACACATTTGGTTACTATATACATATATGATTTTAAATACATACTTAAATAACACATGTTGGAATCGAACCCGCGGCCCAGGGAGCTGAAGGCAGGGGCACTGTCAACTGTGCCAACGGGCCAGTCATTGACTTTATAACACTCGTATTTGTAGGACAAAAAGTAGTAGTAAGTACACACTACTTTAAGAAAATACGAAACAAGTACGAAAGATTTAAAAGGTAAAAATTATTTAGTAAATTAAAAACAAATATTGTGAGTGCGAATATCCTTAACAAAATATTGCTCACCTTTTTTCACAAAGTTTGTTCTAGCGGAATAGGTTTTCTTCCGAACGTGATCTGAATCTCTCGGGAGGCATGTTGAAATGTCAGGCTTTGCGACTCTTTTTGTATTTTGTTGATTCGTCAAAATATAGTATACTTTACTAGCCTTTTCACGAAGTCTTTGTCATATTTTATTATATTTTTAAATCAAAAAGATAAAACCATATTAAGGTCTAATATAAACTATATTTTATCTACTTAAACGCATATGGCGCACATGGGTTTCAAATGTTTGTAGTAGTCGTAATTTATTTTTTCATACAAAATAAATTACGATTAATGACGATCTGCTTTTGATACAAGTGTACAAAAAAACTAACGTGGAGTGGTGCTATCAAAAATTAAAAGTGATTGGCCCGTTAGCGCAGTGAGAAGTGACCCTATCTTCAGCTCCGCGGAATACCGCCGAGGGCCAACATTTTCTATAAAAAATTTGTTGGTTCCTCGAGCCTGGGGTGTATATTTGTATTTAAGTATGTATTTGAAATTATATATGTAGTATATTCACCAGTTGTCCGTCACCCATAGCACAAGATATTAAGTTTCTTATTTTGGGGACGGACGACCGTATGTGTAAGTGACCCATGTATTTATTTATTTAAGTAATACAGCGCAGTGACGTAACTGGAGGCTGTTAGTACAAGCTCAGGAAAGACATATTTTTGCCGACTTGTATAAAGTTGGATCAATTAGCGTTTGCAAATTTGACGTAATGTAATAATAACGTTGCTCCGCCAGAAGTGTAAGTGTTTAAAACGACGTTAAATATAATTTGCACAAAAGTAGTGGAATTCTCTATCTCACGACTGGGAAAAGGGATCCTCTTGCTTTTATAAATATATAAACATTAGGTAAGTATAATACTTATTATAAAACAAAGTCCCAAAAAGTTGTCTATATCTGATCGATTTTCTAAGAGTCTACTAAAAGGATGTCTGAACGGTTTTTAGTAAAAGATAGTGCAATTCTTGTGGAAGGTTTGGGTTAATAGTGCATTCTACAGAACGACTACATCTACTTTAGTGGAAGTTTCATTAGAAGATACAGGCGGTTGTGGATCAACACATACTACTTTTATCCTTTAACTCCCATGGAATCGGGACTTTCACGGGAAAACTTTGTACACTAATTTTCCAAGAGGCGAAGCCACGGGCAAAGCTAGTTAAGTATAATAATAAAAAAAGGCTTGTTACGTGTTGTTACTTGTAAAGTGAGCTGTGAGACCGTGCGACTCTTTTGAAGGGAACACGAGTTCAAACCCGGGCAGGCACCAGTGAGTTTTTCTATTAAAACTCATGTGTCTAATTGATAATTGCTATTTATTTGCAATTGCACACGCTTTTCGGTGAAGGAAAACATCGTCTTAGCTCCAACCTTTCTCTCCAGAAACGGAGAGAGGAGGCCTATTCCAAGAAGTGGGATTGTAACAGGCCGCTCCTTTACTTTTACTTTTTTTTACTTGTTACGTTACTGGACCAAAGCTTGGTTGCTCCATAGAAATTAAAATCGGAGCTTAGACTTACCATGCTAATTCAACGTGGCCCAGAAGTTTATACATAAAAACTATACAAAGATATCTCTAAGGATATGTAGGGATATGAGGCATACTTCAAGGATATGCAGGTTTTAATATCCTTTATATAAAGCGAAAGATGAATTGTGAATAGCAGTTAGGCCTTAAAGATAACTTCTGAAACCGTATACGTGGTGTCTGCTAACATAATGCTCCATAAAATGCTGACGAACGTGTCTTCGCTTGGCGAATCAACCGTAATTTGTCACGGCTAAATAACTTACGTGAATAAGACGTAAGACCATAAGTTTACGAATTTCTTCTTTACCTAAAAAACTTAAGAGGCACGTTTGATTCAAGATCTAACGCGCTCATAAGCTTTATACAAAAACTTAAGTCACTTGCTTACAGCTTTTATCTATTACGGCTTTTTAATTACTTAAAATCATGGAGTTATTCAACTAGAGTAGGGAACCCAGCCTGAAATGCTACAACTCTCTCACTTACAAGCCTGCCTATCACTCCCATACTCTAGTATAATTTATTACTCTATGGTAAAAAACCAATAGACAATTTTATGACCAATAATATACGTATAGTATGAACATCAACATGAATTCATAATCGTATTATAAATGCGATTCTTTTGCAATCATTTAATTTTTCTATTTAGCAAAATTGGTTGTTAATAATATTAAGCTCCTTAATTCACTTTCAATTTAACTTTAAATTTATTAACTGCTAAGAATCTCTAAAGACGTAAATGAGATTTTCACCAGTTTGCAAAACTTTCGCCCATCGCTTCTAAAGTTATTAAACTAGAAACTTTATATCTCATTTGCCATTAAACTTTTTTAAATTATTTTTGGGAGTTCATACATATATAAAGTTTATTAAATATGAATTTGGGGTATTATAATTATAAATTTTTTATTTTAATAAAATAACTAAACTCGTAGTCCCAACAAGAATTTTTAGTTTACAAGAATATGTTAAACATCTAGATTCTTAGCACTTATTGTAAAAACAAAGATTTCAACGATAAATAAAATTACTCTTTTCGTTCGCTTTTAACATTTGTCAAGAATATTATTTTCATTTGTAATGAAATAATAGTGGGGTCGGCACAACATGTTATAAACATGTTGTCACATGATTTTGCTACGTATTTTACGACCTGCCGCCTGCCTGGCGTCAACTTACCTCAGTCGTATTTTACGACCCCTCGGTAAGAAAGAGGGTGGTCTATTCTACTCAACCGCATACCACACGGTGGGCCAACTTACCTTAGTTGCCTTTTACGACACCTCGGTAAGAAAGAGGGTGGTCTATTCTACTCAGCCGGATACCATACGGCATTAAATAAAATACAGTATAATATACACACAATATAAAATAAACGCAATGTAAAATACGCGAGCCTACTAAGAGCATATCCATTAAGTTCAAGGTGAAGGAATATCTTTGACCTTGTACTTACAATCCATTATTTTTATCACTCAATTTAGAATTTTCCAATTTATTGGCGTGCTACTTCGCGTGTCAAGCGAAAATTATACAAGGTTATAGTGTTTTTTCGCAAGTTCCTTTGCCTTTATTGTGAAAATAACAAAATAACGGCTTTAATACTCGAAAGCCATATTTACTTTTACGATATTTTCCGAGGCAAGGTTAAACTTAATAGAGTATTTATCTTATTGCAACGAATATGAAGTAATTTTATGCGGATTCAAGCAAAACAATTTCAGTACTAATCTCTTGGACTGTCACTGGACGTTTCTAATCTAATCCTCATCTTAATACTAATCCTTTATAGCAATCTAATTCTATGTAACCGTTTAAATAAAGCTGCACAAAAACGTATGGCGTAGAAAAAAAAACAAATAATTGTTTCAATTTTTTTGATTTTTCAGATAGCGCCGTGTAAAGAGCTCATGAATAAGTTCCCCGGATAGGCTTGAAACTTTTCGGGCTAACCCGATAGAATAAGACGTGAGTGTAGCCGGTTTCTATAAAATAACTATGAATAATTGTGTAAAATAATTTATTTATGTAAAAGTAAAGTAAAGTAGCGGCCTGTTACAATCCCACTGCTGGGAAAAGGCCTCCTCTCTCCGTTTCTGTAGAGAAGGGTTGAAGCTAAGACCCTACCACGCTGCTCCAATGCGAATTGGTAGGTTACACATATCTCCAGAATTCTCTAGAGATATGCAGGTTTCCTCACGATGTTTTCCTTCACCGAAAAGCGTGTGATAAATTGCAATTATCAATTAGACACATGAGTTTTAATAAATAAATAAATAAATATATGGGACACTTACACACACGGTCGTCTATCTCCAAAGTAAGTAACTTAATACTTGTGTTATGGGTGACCGACAACTGGTAGATATATAGATATATAATTTTAAATACATACTTAAATACAAATACACACCCAGGCTCGAAGAACCAACAAATTGTTGATAGAAAATATTGGCCCTCGGTGGGAATCGAACCCACGACCCGCGGAGCTGAAGGTAGGGTCACTACCCACTGCGCCAAAGGGCCAGTCCAATAATAGAACTCATTGGTGCCTGCCCGGGTTTGAACTCGTGTTCCCCTCGAAAGAGTCGCACGGTCTCACCGCTGGGATATCACAGCTCTTTATTTATGTAGTACGGATTAATTGAAATAGTAAACTAGAGTTTGTCGGGTTGATCGCATGCGATCTTTGTAGACAAAAACCGACCGGTTTTTTCGGACAATGCTATTAGTCTTGTTAGTTTTTACAGTCTCATCGATGGGCGAGCGCAAAAGCATCGTAGAGGTGGAAACAGTGGAGAGTGATTTTCAAGCGAAATTCATAGCAACCAAATATTACCGCAACAGTGCCGCTTGTCTCTATATAAACTCTTATGTCTAGGTTACTTACGCGCTGAACAATCCTGTATCTTATTAGATACATCCATCAGCTGGAAAGAAGAAAACTAATCTAGGCACCTACATTGTTTTTCGTTATTTTTCTTTTTTTCTATATTACCCGTATTTCACTTCTTGTTTTTTCCCGTTACTCAAAGATTGACTGGAAAATCCCTTTTAAAGATAAGTATGCCTTTGTACATGTGCTATTTTTTTCTTTCTCTTTTCTAACTATATCTATGTACAATAAAGAAGTAAATAAAACAGAACTAACGCGGAGCCAAACAAGTTACATATGATTGTAGGATATCCTCCGAATATAACATAAGAAATAAACATGATTGTTATTTATTTTATCCCAATGCCATTGACATGAGTTTCGAAAGACGCTGAACGGGTTTTTGAAGGTTGCTAAATCATTTGTCATTCTATCTTATATCCGAATCTTGCGAGACGTAAATATGTTGTCACCCTATCTATGAGTAAAATGAAATGTCACTTGTGAGTTACAATACTAAACATTGTTCCAGTATAAAATGCATGGAATAGTACTAGGTTTAAAAGCCATAGTATCAAATAAACGGTTCAAAGAATCGTTAAAGTATTCCATTAAAACGAAGGTCATGAAAACAATTTCCCAGAAGCAATGTAAAACAATGCTTTCTTTAATCAAGGGACAGCCTTGAGCGTGCACTTGGCAACTTAAAATTGTAATATCACCACCATTAGCTTTTTCCTTTGTTCACACTGATTACTTTCTGGCATTGAATCTGGTCATTTTAAATGTCATAATCTAACAAAGAAACAAACTTTTATCTTCAATTCGAAATACGAAAAGCTGAGCAATATTTCGCAGTTTTAGTATTAAACTGACCTAATTCAAAATTAGGCTCTATAGAGTGAGATACGTTATGGAGTTTTATATAATTTCAACTAAAGTAGCGGCCTGTTACAATCCCACTGCTGGGAATAGGCCTCCTCTTTCCGTTTCTGGAGAGAAGGGTTGGAGCTAAGACCTACCACGCTGCTCCAATGCGGATTGGTAGGTTACACATATCTCCAGAATTCTCCAGAGATATGCAGGTTTCCTCACGATGTTTTCCTTCACCGAAAAGCGTGTGATAAATTGCAACTATCAATTAGACACATGAGTTTTAATAGAAAAAATCATCGGTGCCTGTCCGGGTTTGAACTCGTGTTCCCCTCGAAAGATTCGCACGGTCTCACCGCTGGGCTATCACAGCTATAATTCCAACTAACTCAAACCCTATCAAGCTAGTCTCAAATTATTACTGGAACATTTTTAAGCAAATTAAAAACACTGTCAAAATATGACATTATTAAAGTGTAGGAAAATATTTTTTCTTGTTTAATTTTTTTTTATAAATTAAATGAAATCAAATAAAATAGTCATCGTTTACAATCGTCCTACAATGTCAAATAAGAAATCATTTACCATTTCGAAATCGTCATGAAATCATCAACACAATTACGCCTCAACATAACTCTTCATAATCGGCTATTATAAACGATTAAGCACAATCGTGTAGAGGACATACTCTGTAGTCGCCAATCATCGTCTATGATCCCCTACAAAGTAATAATTGTCGGTTTTCATTCACGCATTAAAAGCTCGAAGCTACAATTAAAATCGCTGGGTCATAGGTATGTATCGCATGATAATATTGAAAATCGTGTGATCACTTGCATGATGATCGTGCAGATTCTATGATTACGATCACATCGTGTGATCGTAATCATAGAATCATCATCGCCGATAGTTAAATGCAGGCGACATATTCACACAATACGTCTTTCGGGACAGCCACTTCAGAACTCTAACGTCCATATACTTTATGAACTATCTGCCTTGATTGACCCTAAGATTCATAAATGCCAGCTTATATTAACTTGCTTATATTGCGTGTTAAACATAAAAAATATGTCAAGGATACAAGATTATATGGTGCTGAATTTCCGGAATACCTCGTGTTATTCATAAATTATACACGATGAAACGAGCAGTGATAGCCCAGCGGCGAGACCGTCCGACTCTTTTGAGGTGAACACGAGTTCAAACCCGGGCAGGCACCAATGAGTTTTTCTATTAAAACTCATGTGTCTAATTGATAATTGTAATTTATCACACGCTTTTCCGTGGAGAAAAACATCGTGAGGGAACCTGCATATCTCTAGAGAATTCTGGAGATATGTGTAACCTACCAATCCGCATTGGAGCAGCGTGGTAGGTCTTAGCTCTAACCGTTTTCTCCAGTAACGGAGAGAGAAGGCCTATTCCCAGCGGTGGGATTATAACAGGCCGCTACTTTACTACTACTTTTACTTTACTACACTATGAAATAATCTGCACATTACAATGAGCTGTTGGAAAATACTGTGTTATGGCGTAAGCTATTACTTATTGAATAAATGCATAATTATGTTTCTTACGTTTTGATATGCAAACCGCCAAACTGATTTTGATATACGTTAGTATATAGGTCGAGATGTATTTAATAGGTTTTGCAGGTTCAAACCCTAAGTAGGCATCACAGTCTATTTTCTATACAACCTTATGTTATTAATTATTTAATTTTAATTAAATTTATCTATATTTTCTCGTTATGTAATCGAGTTATTACGATAAAGATTCCGTGCTTAGTCAAAATATTATATCCATTTCCAGAAAAATAAAAAAAATATTTACCAAAACCAATACTTAAGCATTGAGAGCACGTGATCTTAATTAGCGGTTCGTGGATTCAAAACCTAGCTATAAGGAATAAAACTTATGGGCTTAATGGATATTCATTACAACAAAACCTGTATATTCTTGGAGTATTCCTGGAATATGTTTAACCTGGTCATAAAAGTAGTATGTTCGTTTTAAGCTCGAATTCTACACTTCAAAGACAAAATGACGATAATGGGTAGAAGACGCTGTTTAACTCGTTTTCACGGGTTAATAGTATCACTCACCTTGACCACCTTCTCGTCTAGCAGCCAACTGAGGGCCGTGTTGGAGGCATTTGCGAGAGCTGTGAGGGCGGCACGCTCCCATGACACGTGTTCCCAATGCTCTGTCATGATGGCCGCACACAGCATCGCTGTTGAACAGCTGTAACATACCACTTTGTTATTGATAATCGCAAAGATCTACCAACGGACTATTTGTGAGATATTCTTTAGTTATTTAGACTTAAAATAATCAATTTATACCAAACAAATTCCTTATAAATCTGATAATATAATGTCTGTACTCTGACGTGAGTTTTTTAAGGGTTTTTTTATTTTATCATCGCAGTAATTGTGAAACCAAAAAAAAAAAATTGTTTTTAAAAAAACAACAATATATGAATGTAAAATAATACCATTTAATGACCCTACGCAATCATAGCACGTTCGTAGAACAATGTAGACGCTCTACGAAGTGATTATAATAATAGTTATTTGATTCCTTTAGTGCAGAGTTCCCCAAACTTTTTTGTGTCGTACCCCTTGCCATGTTTTTCTGTGTTGGGTAGACCCCCTACTTACCTGATATTAATTTCCTGTAAATTTCTAACTGTAGTGAAGTTTAGTGTTAAAAAAGCTATCACAAAGTGAATACCGACATCCTACAAATTATACAATTTTATAAACATATATAATATTTTTTTTTACTTCATAGGTACTTTTATAAATAATGTATATGTTTTGATATTATAAGATAATATGATGTAAGTAAATAGTTGTACTATCAGTGTATGTGTTGAGATCCACTATCGTGGACTCCCATTTTCATTTCAAAGACCCCCAAATTTTTTTTCCTTGCAGGTTGTCATAGACCCCAAGGGGTCGACATAGACCACTTTGGGAATCACTGCTTTAGTGCATTGGCTTTTTCAAATACGATAGTTTAAAGTACTTTGCTTATTTAATTTTCCATCTATTCTAATTTAGATAGTTTCCTTAGAGAGAGTTGTATCTTTCATAGAGCGTTAGATTTCCATAAATTTAAGTCGAGTTTGGCCGATCGATACAATGAAAATCGAAGCTTAGCCAAACAAAAATTTTCCTTTTGTTAAAATAAACTAATAATTTTGTTACCATTTTTTCCTTTATTATTGCGTCGCAACTTTACTTTTCGTTTACTGAGAAAAAACTTAAACTTAGTGCTGTCCACTTTTACCTCAACGCTTAGAATTTATTACTGCTGTTATATCGGCATTTTATTTCAATAGGAAATCTCATTTACGGAAGTGGATGCCGCTCGACATATTTTTCCCCCTCGGGCGGCTTGTGAATATCAAGTCGTGGAACTAGAAAGTTTTCAAGACGGAACATAAATTGAGAGAACGGATTTCCTTTTTATTAAGATTTAATTGAAATTTGATGTAAGAAAACAACAAGGGAGGAATTTATTAATTCCTATGTTATGGGAAGAGTGACTGAGGTTCTAACATCCGTTATCTAGGTGCCCATTTAGGGGCTGAATTTATTTATATTAGTACTTGCATCTCGATATGTGTAACATGATACATTTTACAAATTATTGTTACATGATTTGCTTAGTTATTTTACGACCGGCCACCTAACTGACTGCTTAGTCGCCTTTTAAGAAACCTCGGTAAGATATGAGGGTGGTGTAGTCTACTCAGTCGAATACCACATGCCGGGTTAAATTACTTTAGTCACTTTTTACGACACCTCGTTAAGAAATGAGGGTGGTGTAGTCTACTCAGCCGAATACCACATGCCGGGTCAAATTACTTCAGTCACTTTTTACGACACGACGTTAAGATATGAGGGTGGTGTAGTCTACTCAGTCGAATACCACATGCCGGGTTAAATTACTTTAGTCACTTTTTACGACACCTCGTTAAGAAATGAGGGTGGTGTAGTCTACTCAGCCGAATACCACATGCCGGGTCAAATTACTTCAGTCACTTTTTACGACACGACGTTAAGATATGAGGGTGGTGTAGTCTACTCAGCCGAATACCACATGCCGGGTCAAATTACTTCAGTTACTTTTTACGACACGACGTTAAGAAATGAGGGTGGTGTAGTCTACTGAGCCAAATACCAGATACCAGGTCAAATTAATTTAGTCACTTTTTACGACACCTCGTTAAGAAATGAGGGTGGTGTAGTCTACTCAGCCGAATCCTACATGCCGGGTCAAATTACTTAAGTCACTTTTTACGACACCTCGTTAAGATATGAGGGTAGTGTAGTCTACTCAGCCGAATACCACATGCCGGGTCAAATTACTTCAGTTACTTTTTACGACACGACGTTAAGAAATGAGGGTGGTGTAGTCTACTGAGCCAAATACCAGATGCCGGGTCAAATTAATTTAGTCACTTTTTACGACATCTCGTTAAGAAATGAGGGTGGTGTAGTCTACTCAGCCGAATCCCACATGCCGGGTCAAATTACTTAAGTCACTTTTTACGACTCCAAGTTAAGAAATGATGGTGGTCTACTCGGCCGACCTAAAAAAATCTCCGATATGACTGAGAATAGATGAGTAATACAAAAGATAGGAACCATTTGATGGATGTTTTGGTAGAAGTTTTATTGGAACAATGGCACTGAACGCATGTTTTCAAGTATGCTATAAATAACATAATTGAATACATTTCGTTTCACGCTTTATCGCCGTAATTCATTTTGAAGCGGCCATCGATTATCGTTAGGCGCCTGCACGTCTCGATGGAAGAGGGTTTTAACTCACAATATTCTATTGAAGGTTGGTAAATGGACACGTGATGGATAGTGCGGAGGTGTTGTTTGAAAAGAAGCTCTTTAAGTGAGTCGCAATAGGTCATGATAACTTGTTTTCTGAATTAAGTTCAACAAAATAGTAAGAAAAAGGCGACTAAGGTAAGTTGACGTCAGGTAGCCGACCGGTCGTAAACTAACTAGCCAAATCATGTTACAACATGTTTAAAACACGTGCCGACCCCACTAAGAGTGGAATAAGGGCAGGAGAATGATGACAATATAAGAACCTCAACTGCCATTCATCAAACTATTCGTCCCTTAAAATTATATCAGGATCTATTATCTATCATCATCCTCCTGGCCTTATCCCAGTATAAGTGGGGTCGGCACAACATGTATTAACCATGTTGTAACATGATATGGCTAGTTATTTTACTACCGGCCGCTCGCCTGAATTCAAAAATTCAAAATATTTTTTATTCAAGTAAACTTGTAAACAACTTTGAATCGTCAACTTTACTAAAATTTGGAAAGCTGTTCCTACCGAGAAGAGTCAGCAAGTAACTAGGTGGTCGCTCTTTTTAAAATATAAATCTTATAACTAGTTACATTTAGTCATTACTGTCTTGTAAAGAAGTGCAGCTATATCCACACATCCTTATCATCTAAGTAATCCTCAACAGTATGGTAGGCTTTTTGTATCAGCCTCTTTTTAACAGTGTTTTTAAACTGCTGTTTTAAAAAGATGGAGAAAAAGATGGCATGGCCAAAATTGATCGCGGAATTTTATTATAGAATATTAGACCCAAACCCATAAACGATTTACGTACTTTTGCTAGGCGCAAAGCAGGAACCGCAAGCTTATGTCGGTTCCTACTTTGTCTATTATATACATCACCTATCGTTTTATAATTCTTTATATTTTTATGTACAAAAATTAAATTGCTTAAAATATATTGTGAAGCAAATGTAAGAATACCTATTTCCTTAAACTTCTCTCGCAGGGAATCATAATCACGCGGACTTAAATCGTAGATGCCACGAATGGCTCTTTTTTGTAATACAAATTTTTTTCAACTATCTGCGCATTTACCCCATAGCAATATTTCATAAGACATAATACTATGGAAGTAAGCAAAATCAACAAGTTTTGACATCTGTAAATTGTCTTATCTTTCGAACAACGAAGGCCGCTGAACTAAGTCAAGTTGCCTTAGTCGCCTTTTACGATACCTCGGTAAGAAATGAGGGCAGTCTATTCTACTCAGCCGGATAACACTCGGCATAAATAGACATTATCTATGACTAAAATAATACGTAAAGCACATTAAAAATTTTAAAAATAATCATGATTCGTGATGATTTTCTTGTCTTGGCAAAAATATAATCAACATTTTGATAAATTATTATGTTCTAAAAATTTCTATGTGTCAAAATTAGTGAAACATTTACCCTAAATATAGACATGTATACTTAAGACTCCTTTTTGATTTGTAGACAAGACATTACTTGGTAATATAAATAATACTATCAAGGTTTATTCGATAAAATAACCAAACCATTTGTAGGTTTGTGAATACTTGAGATAATCACTTCTATGTTAAATTCCGTCATCTCGTTAAATTCGTAGTCTCCACTTAGATTAATATGGATTAGGTAGCTAAAGACAAATTCAAATTCAAATTCAAAATATTCTTTCTTTTATTTTTTATTTTTCTTTCTTTTATTCAAGTAAACAAGTGTTTTTGAATCGTCAACTTTACTGCTGGTTCGGAAAGCTGTTCCTTCCGAGAAGAATTAGCAAGAAACTCGACACATTTACATACAAAAATATGGTAATACATAAATGATATTACACAGTCGAGGGCATTGCAGAAATGTAGCTAAATTGTGAAAAAAAAAGTGGATTAGTTTCGCCTTGCTAAAAGTTAAATTCCGCTCCTACTGTCTAACTGACAAAAATAATAATAAAATTATTTTGCTATTATCCACGATAAAGTAAATAGGAAATATATATAATGCTAAGTGTAGAGTACACAATTCAGGGTATTATCAAAGACTTAAAACTTAAAATTGACGCAAAAAAAAAAGTGGGTACAACAAGGCACTTTATATTTTAGCTTCTAATACAGGTATGCATGATATAAATTTTAAACAAGAAACTTGGAACTTTAAAAAGTACGAGTTTGTGGCGATGTCGCTCTGTATACAAATGAGACGTGATTGAGGTCAAACGTGATCTAGTTTGTATGATGAAGAGAGAATCACTGGATATTCTAACGAGGATGGTAGGTCGCGCAATCTTTACACATAAAGCTTTTGCAAAAAAATACACATTTCTTTGATATTTTTAATTTGTCGATACTTCTGTTAATACTTGCTAACTGTCAAAGTACAATTTTTTATATAAAATTATATATTAGTTCAAAAAAGCTGTGATAGATAGCCCAGCGGTGCGATCGTGCGTCTCTTTCGAGGGGATCACGGGTTCAAACCTCGGGAAGGCACCAATTAGTTTTTCTGTTAAAAGACTAATGTGTCTAATTGATAACTGCAATTTATCATACGCTTTCCGGTGAAGGAGAACATCGTGAGGAAACCTGCATATCTCTACAGAATTCTAGGGATATGTGTAGCCTACCAATCCACATTGGAGCAGCGTGGTAGGTCTTAGCATCAACCCTTCTCTCCAAAAACGGAGAGAGAAAGCTAGTAACAGGCCGTTACAACTTACTACATATATTAGTTCTAATATTATTTTACTAGGGTAGGGGTAAGAGTAAGTAAATTTTAGTTTCTAGTAAAGTGATTGAGAAATATAGACAAAGCGAGACTAGATTGATTTGAGGAAATTGTAAATTCAATTTTTAGGACCCTTGTGACATTGACTCTATCGCTTTGTTAAAAGAAAACATACATCATTGTCTAATACCTATACATAACACGCTAATTACTGAAATACGAAAACAGACAGAAAGAAGAACAGGTGTTCCTTTTCGATTCAATTCAATTTATAGACTGAATAAATTAACGGTTTGTTATTATCCCACTACTGGGCATAGGCCTCCTCTATCCGTTTTTTTGGAAAGAAGGGTTGGTGCTAATACCTACTACACCGCTCCAATGTCGATTGGTAGGCTACACATATCCCTAGAATTCTGTAGAGATATGCAAGTTTCCTCACGATGTTTTCCTTCAGCGAAAAGCGTGTGATACATTGCAATTATCAATTAGACACATAAGTTTTATTAGAAAAACTCATTGGTCTCTGCCCGCGATTTGAACCTATGATCGTCTCTAGAGTCGCACGGTCTCACCGCTGGTCTATCACTGCTCTTATTTATATAGACTGAATAATGAATTGAAATATATTTTATAACATTTATTTAGATTTTAGATGATAAAATAAACGTGACATCAGTGCGAGCTTTAGAGTAACGAGTTAAGATAAAATAACAGCAAAAATTTTTTTGGTAGAGATTCAAAATGAATGAATGCTTTTAAGTGTATCTTGGTGCTTCAGACATATTTGGTCTGTGAAATATTTTCCCGCATTTATTTTTTTGCTTTGCATTATACTGTATTTTTGTTCGAGCTAGTGTGTTCAGTTTTAAGTACCTATTTGGTTACCTATACTGTAGCGGCATAATAAGAAGCTGTTACTTTAATTCTACTGTACACTAAGTAAGCCTGACAAATGCATTAAATGTCTTTTAAATAAATAAAGGTGGTGGTGGTAAATAAATGGTGGTAGACCGTGGCAATAAACTGCAATTTATTGGAGCTCTTAAACGAGTTTAAGAACTATAATGTTATAGCTAAAATCTTTGACTGTTCGATCTTCGAGATACAGTCGAAGATTTTATCTATCTCTGAAAAAGATATCAGAAGACGCTTAGGGATGGCAATGAGCAAATTGCAAAGAATATGGAGATTTCGTAACATCTCCCGAAAAACCAAAATAAACCTATAAAAGACCTTGGTATTCTCCACGGAGCAGAGACATGGACGTTGAGGAAAGCTGATCGCGACCGCATCGATGCTTTTGAGATGTGGTGCTGGCGAAAAATGCTTTAGATCCGATGGACGGCCTTCCTCATAAATGCGTCTATTTTGCACGAGCGAAATGTAAGCACTCAACTCTCATCTATCTGCCTGCGTAGAGTGCTTGAGTTTTTTGGTCACATCGCTCGAAGAGAACGTGACAACTTCAAGCAATTCATGGTCACTGGCAAGATTGACGGCAGAAAACTTCGAGGACGCAGCCCAATTCTATGGACTGATCAGATCCGAACTGCCTTGGACGCAAATCTGCACGTTGCTCTTCATTCGGCGAAGGCGAGGGAGAAATGGAGAGCAACCGTCCAAAAGATCATCACTTGGCTCTAGGGATCACGACCCTCAGCAATGAGCACAACGATGCGAGGAGGAGGAAATAAATAAAGAATTCTTTTAATTGGCTGTGGGCATTACATACTATCCTATAATATTTTAACAGTTTTGATAATAAAGTTTAGAAATTATTTACGTAAAATTAACAAGATGCTCTAAGAACACCAATACTCTAATAAGTTACGCGGTTAAAAAAATAAATATACCCTCGTTAAGCAGAGAGTTCCATTCCCCACTTGACCGACTTTATTTTTACACTTTAATGGTCTTATTTAACGACACCTAGGTAACGTTCTCGCAGCTGTTTGCTTTAATTAACGCAGTACATTAAATAAACTGCCTCGATTCTATTTCATGGCCTAAATCGTTTGCAAGCACGTTGAAGTCGTTGTTAACGGAAAAATAAATAATGGTTAAGTACCCGAAACATTAATTAATAAATTTTTTAAAAATATATATTTTTTATTTGCTTTCCATTTTTTGCTTTGCCAATTTTTTGTATCTCCTGATGATATTTCGGTTGCGGGGCGAAGCGATTGTTGGGTTTGTGATAGTGAATGTGTGAGTAACTTATGTATTGTGGTGGCTGTAGTTGAGGTTTGTGCATGTGTTTTTACGAATCCTGCATATAGTGGGTATGAGAACGGATAGTCCAATTTACATTTAGCAATATATATATTTTCTATTTACTTCAGCGCGGATTATGGCAAAATCATTTCATTATTACTTTTGATTTATGGATCTCAAAGTAATGCTTAATTCTATAAACTATATATTTTTATTTTATTTTTACAGGACCTCTCTATTTTTTAAGTCATTTTTATTCATGGCGAGTTTTAGTTTTCGCAAGATACCCTTAGTTAAAAGTGCTGCTAGTCAGCGATAGAGCCGTAAAAGACAACTAAGGTAAGTTGACTCGCCGTGTGGTATCCGGCTGAATAGAAAAGACCACCTTCAATTCTTACCGATATGTCCTAAAAGGTGACTAAGGTAAGTTGACCAGCCTTGTGGTATCCGGCTTAATAGAATAGACTACCCTCATTTCTTACCGATGTGTCGTAAAAAGCGACTAAGGTAAGTTGACCCGCTTGTGTGGTATTCGGCTGAATAGAATAGACCACCCTCATTTCTTACTGAGATGTCGTAAAAGGCGACAAGGTTAGTTGACGTTAGGCAGACGGCCGGTCCTAAAATACCTAGCCATAACATGTTTCAACATGGTTAATACATGATTTGCCAATCCCACTGAGAGTGGGATTAGGGTAGGAGAATGATGATGCTTTCCTAGGTACAGCTTTTATAGACACACTGTAAACTAACTGCAATGCAAAAACCTTTTAATATTCTGCATACATTCACGCGGCATTTGCTTTTACAGCACGGCCTTTGTTATTTTCAGTGATTGTTTATTCAGCTATGTTTTTACTTTCCGTGGGTAGAAGGTTTCCACCATTTACTAGCTTTACAGAAGCTTATTCAAAGCTTTTGTCGTAAAAGGGGAAATGAGCTTTTGTTCATTAACACAACGGTTATATGTTAAAAATAAGTTTCTCTTAACACTTAATTAAGATATTAACATTTTTCATGCAAACTCTTTCGTTTGAACTTTGACTTTAATTTTGTAATAATATGATTTATAAATAAGACAATGAGATAAAACTACATATGTCAAAATAATTTCCCTAATTATTTCTTTTATAAAATTTAATATTTATGCTTCTAAGTATATTATTTAATTATATAAAATAGATTCATCAGATGCAGATTAAAACCAATTAAATATTTAAAAATTTCCAACATTTTCTAAAAAACGGTTTACTTTAAACTACTACTACTTTAAATACCTGTGTGTTCAGGTTCTTAAAGTAGGCAGATTGCAATAAATCAAATAATATTTATATTTATTTGCTTCGATATATTTTAAATTATTGATAACAATCGTTCCAATACTATGGCGCGAATACAATTGATTATTTTAAATGATTTAAAAACTATTAATAAGAATATTATTTGGGTTAATGTAATGTTTTGTAATCTGCCTACTAAAAAGAACCTTTTTTTGACATGTTTATATTTAGTTAGTACCTAAACCTACGGAGTATACTATCAATTTTTCACTTTCCAATCCGTACTAGTAAGTGGTGTGACTAAGCAAATAGCGTGTACGTACCCACACCCCTTGACGAAGGTTATCCAAACAAAGCATCGTGATGTTTACAGTTTGTGTATAACATCAATGTTTTGCCCGTGTTGTGCGGGTTTTACACAAAACTCAAACAATAAGGGACGTGATGTCGAGGCGAATTCAGCAAAACTGCCAATCTCAACCCACGCTTCAAAATTTCTATAAAATAGATAAAAATAATCTGGAGAATGCTCATGCCTTTCGACTATTACCATCCAAAAATCCACTGTTAGGAATAATTATAAATTATTTAAATAATTATGAAAATAGTAACCGCCGAATTTCTAACCGAACTAATTTTAACTTCATAAAAATTTGACAGAGTGATTGATTCATTTGTGATTTAGTTTAAAGTTATTTAAACGTCCAACAAGCTTTGCAAAGTTCAATAATAAAGTTTATGTATACTTATTATAAAACAAAGTGTCCAAAAGCTCTCTGTCTGTGTATGTGATCGACTTGCACTAGAGAATAGATCTACAGTTATACTACAGAAAAGTCCGCGATAGCATTTCTCTATCTATTATGGTTAACTCAAAAATGTTAAAAATTTCGATTCGGAAAAAGTTTTTGTGGCACACTGATTTCAACGCGGATGAAGTCGCAGGCAGAGCAATTGTATTATTGAATTTAAATTTCAAATAAAAATCTCCTTATAAAATCTTATTATTAAGACCATGCCGTCTAAAAATGCCAGCCATCATAAATCTTTTTCCACTTCGTTAAGTAGTAAGGAATCTAAACGAAACTATCTTCAAAGAAACCTTATAGGGCTATTCAACAATACGTTCTCATTGGTAAATATCTAGGCCATTACAATTCATTTTGTTTAGGTTTTGGGGTGAGAGTAGTAAACTACTTTTTATTGATTATTTTAATAGAAGTAACACCGTAAGTGATAGTGTTTGTAGCGAAATTGAAGACTATTGATGACTACCATTTCTTTGACAAATTGATGGCTTTTAGGGTAACCTAAAGTATAGAACTACAGGCAAAACGGAGCGTTGTTAGACCCCTCCCCACTTATTGAAAAGAGTACCTCGAAAAGCGGCAGAAATAAATAATAAATAAATAAATAGATATATGGGACCCTTAAACACACGGTCGACCATCCCCAAAGTAAGTAACTTAATACTTGTGTATTAAGTTGTGTATGTTGTGTTTTACTTGTACTGACTGTATTAAGTTGTGTATGTTGTGTTTTACTTTTACTTAAGTTTGTGTATTACTTGTGTATTAAGTACTATATTTACCAGTTGTCCGTCACCCATAGGTGACGGACAACTGGTAAATATAGTACTTATATAATTTTAAATACATACTTAAATACAAATATACACCCAGGCTCCAAGAACCAACAAATTGTTTATATAAAATGTTGGCCCTCGGCGGGAATCCAACCCGCGACCCGCGGAGCTGAAGGCAGGGTCACTACCCACTGCGCCAACGGGCCAGTCGGTCATAAAGTCATAAAGTCAGTCTATCAGACAGGACAATATCGTGTGACATGGAAATCCCATGAAGAGCTTTTGTCCAGCTATCGATTGCTTTTTAGTTAGTTTAGTTTTTTAGATAAAATGTTAGGCTTGAAAAGAAAAGATTAAATTTTTTCATTCGTTAGAACAAACAGATGCATTTGATGATTTTCAAGTGAAAAACCTATGGTAAATGATGGTTGAAATCCATAGTAATTTAAAATCTCATAATGGGTTTTCTCGATCGAATAAATAACTAGAAATTAAATTTATGTGCCAATAACGTTACACAATATAACGTACATTCATTCCCCTATCTAAAGATTTAAGACTATTTTCTAACTATGATTTTTAGTTTTATTATACGGTAAATTCTAAATATAAGGATTAGAAAATAAAGTATCATGCAAATTGCAATGGAACAATTGAGGCTTAGGCTGATAGAATTTAAAAAAAAATTGATTGAACCTATGTTTTTGTTTGTGAAAATAATCATTTAATTACTACCCTACCTCGTTAGTGTTTCAATTATAATGGAAAAAAGGCATTATGTAATGGTATTACGTGTGCAAAGAGGTATTAAGTATATTAGTGTAAAAGCCTTCGTGTTTTATACTTCTTTTTAATATTCGGTGGAAATACAACGTAGAAAAAATCTGGTCATTATGGTTATTGGTATACTAGTGAATTGAATTTATCGTAAAATACGACTAAGGTAAGTTGACGTCAGGCACGCGGTCGGTCTTAAAATACGAAGCCAAATCATATGACAACGTGTTTGTAACATGCTGTGCCGACCCCACTCAGAGTGTGATAAGGGCAGGAGAATGATGAGTGAATTTAATTTTTGAAACGACAAATGCAATATTAATATGATATGGACAAATAATGTGGAGGAATGAAAATCATGAACAGTGTGTTAAATATGAATGTAGATGGATATGTGACTAGAGGGAGACCTAATAATGCTCATGCTTGGTTGGATTGTGTGAAGTATGCCATGCATATAAAAAGAGTAGTGCCAGAATGTACGAATAATAAGAGAGAATGAAGGATAAAAACATGTTGTACCGACCCCACTTAGAGTGCAATACGGACAGAAGAATGATAAATGAGCAATGATGAAGCAAATAAAAGTTACAGTCGAATTTTAATAACCATTAACCCTTAAAGTGTTTTTTTATATAAACAATTATTATAATACTCGTTTGAACAATTATTTCGTTTGACCTTTTTTCCCTTGCAACCGTTTAAATTATGTTTTATTGAATTTTATTTTACGTCAATATACTTAACGTCTTTCAGCGACTAAAACCAATGTTAAATTTAAATAGCTGAAAACACAGTTTGTATTGTTTTCGAATTTACAACATTCGCTAACATTTTGTGATAGAGTCGCTGACTATAGCCCTTGTATCTAAAAGCCTGGATGGTCTCTTTACCCGTTTAAAAAATATAAAAAGTAAGAGTATATGTAGAAGTTTAAAAATATTTTTTGATATTAAGAGACAAATCGGTGCAACAAAGATATAGGACGTAATTTTTATCAAATTGACAACATGCTTTTAGTTAAAGCGTCACCGGGCAAGACCTTGGAGCGCAGAAGTATCGTTAATCGTGCAAAGGATAGAGTACAGTTCTACTCGCGTTGGAGCACGAGATGCTAAGAATGCATTCTATAAGGCTAGACCTCTTAGCTTAGGACGCAAAATATAAACACCAAATACTTTTGTATTAGATAGACTTAATTCTTATGTAATTGAATATTATATTTCAATGTAGCTTAATTCATCAGACGGCAAAAGACCTTGTAAATGAAAGTAAATTAAGATGTAATAAGAACTCTTTTTAAAAATAACAGTGTTCCACAGGATTTATTCGTTACACTATCTGGACGCTTGCCGCATTGCTGATATGCGCAAATTAACCTAAATCGTAAACTCCGACACAGAAAACTATTGTGCCGCATTATACTTGACTTATGCAGGTATTAATTAATTTAGTATGAGGAAGGATTCTCTAAAAAACCTTATTTTGAATATTTTTTTTAGATAATTTATAGAATTAGGCGTTACCATGCGGAGATCCATAATTAATAAAAACGATTGCGAAAAGCTTTGCGATTTTGTCGTGGAGTCTATCTCCTGATGATGCTTCGGTGGCGGGGCGAAACGATTGTTGAGTTTGTAATAGTGAACGTGTAAAGTGCTTGTGTATTGTGGTTGAAGTGGTGGACGTTTGTGCATGTGTTTTAACGAATCCTGGACGTATGGGGTATGAAAATACGGATAGTCCACTATACATTTAACACTATATATATTTTCTATTTAGTATATCGCATAATAAACATAGAGAATGAATAATTGATGTCACAAGCCAATATCGATAGTTCTCGATAAAACTGGTGGCCTAAACAATGCTCAGGGTGTCGTGAAGCTAATGTGGCGATAGGCGGGGCACATAGTACGTAGAACTGACGGATGTTGGGATCTTAAGGTGTAGGAATGATGACCCTGACATTCTACACCTCCACACCTCAACTCAATCAATCAAAATAATCTTTATATTCAAAGAAACCATTTCAGGCACTTTTGTATCGTCAAGCATCAATATCATTAATGAAGCTACAACTGGTTCGGAATATTGCTCTTACCGAGAACCATCAAGAAACTCTGCGGTCAATCTTTTAAATATTTTCAATTATACATTCTTAAACCGCTGTCTTGTATGAAACTGAAAGGATTTTCAAATCCAGGCTTTCTTATCATCAAAATAATCTTCAATTTTGTAATATGCTTTACGTAGAAGCATATTTTTTATACTTAATTGGAATCTTTCTGTACACTGGTCTAGAATGGATTGAGGAATTTTATTATAGAAGCGAAAAGCGAGACCAACAAATGAGTTGCTAACTCTGCTGAGTCGCGTCGCAGGTATCACAAGCTTTTATTGACCTCTCGTATGTCTATGATATACATAAAATTTTGTTTTATACCTGAAAATCTGTTCAAGATATTTATCTTTAGTTTTAGTTTTAGGGGCAATAAGTTACCACCCTGATAACTGTTAGTGTTCCTTATTCTAATAGGCGGGGTGGCGGTGGACGTATCCAATAGCGAAAGCCATCACCCCTGCCCTGTGACGAGTTTGGCCACAATTTGGGCGTTTTTCGGCAGTGGCACAGAAAAAATAACCGTGTACCACTTAAAACTGAAAAAAAAACCCTGTTAACTGAACTACAGTACTAGAGCTGTGATAGCCCAGCGATCAGATCGTGCGACTCTTTCGAGGGGAACACGAGTTCAAACCCGAGCAACCACCAATAAGTTTTGCTATTAAAACTCATGTGTCTAATTGATAATTGCAATTTATCACACGCATTTCGGTGAAGGAAAACATCGTGAGGAAACCGGCATATCTCTAGAGAATTTTGGAGATATGTGTAATCAACCAATCCGCATTAGAGCAACGTGGTGGCTCCAACCCTTCTCTCCAGAAACCGAGAGAGGAGGGCAATTCCCAGCAGTGGGATTATAACAGGCCGCTACTTTACATTACTGGTAACTGACTATGGACCTGATAAGAAAGCTCAGAGTCATTCACGGGCGAAGGAGCGGGCTATGCTCGGAGTATCTCTACGTGATTAAGTCGGAAATGAGGAGATCCGTAGACGAACAATAATAATAATAATAATAATAATAATAAAACAATGAAATTTAAATGTTGTCTCGTAAAATTTACAAGAAAAATTCATGTCATATCTTCTACATATCACATCAAAGACCACACACTAGAGGAACTGGAAACAATCAATGACCTGGGTGTGTTATTCGACCAAAAACTTACATTTGTTCCCCATATCGAGAATATTGCAAGACGAGCCTCCAAAATGCTTGGATTTGTTATTAGGAATGCTAAAATCTTTAAAAATCCGGCAACAAAAAAAGTACTTTATTACAGTCTAGCTAGGAGCATTCTTGAATACTGCTCAGTGGTCTGGCGTCCTCACTATGCAGTTCACAGTCTTAGACTAGAGCGTATACAGAAAAGGTTTCTTTGGCATTTAGCTTTTAGCGTAGGCAAGGCGAAAAGAATACACTCTTACAAAAATAGGTTGTCATATTTCAAAATGTCTACGTTGGAAAAACGCAGGGAATTACTTGACACAATGTTCCTCTATAAAATCCTAAATAATCGGATCGATTGCCCCCAACTATTAAGGTTATTTAAATATAAAGTTCCAGCAAAATGCCCACGTAACCCAATTACGCCACTTTATCCTCCTCTACGCAGAACAGTGTTAGGTGCCAACTCTCCTGTCCCAAGAATGTGTAAGGCCTTAAATCAAATAATTGACGTCGCTGATTTACACGCAGACTCGATCCGAAAGTTTCGTAGAACTATATTGTCTTTATAGTTAAAGTTATAAAAATTTAAAAATTATGTAAACTCACATTTTTCTTTTTTTATCATTTTTTTCTTTTCTTTCATATATTGTTTGTAGTTTAATATTAAATTTTGTTGAACTTTTTTGTAATAATCATGTTGTGTTCATTTTTAATTAATTATTGCATTTAGTTAAGGTTATAGTTATATAAGTTACTTTGTAAATGTATCAGTGTAAATAATTGTAAATGAACCTAAATAAATAAATAAATAAAAATAAACAAAAGTCACCGACATAGCTCAGCGTGTCGCGAAGCTGTGGAATGGCGAGCCCGCACTGGAAAACGCAGCGTCGGTAGATCACCTAAAGGTGCACTGACTACCTCAATAAGGTTGAGGTAAGCTACTGGATCCAAGCGGCAATAGATCGTGTGTTGTGGAAATCCCCTGAAAGGATTACGTCCAGATCAAGATCAGAACAAGATCAAGAAGAAAATATAATACCCTACGTCCAGCAGTGGACGTTCATCGGTTTAAGGCGAAGAAGATTATAGAAATACCTTGTAAGTAGTAATGTGGCCAGGAGGTAAAATATGGAGGGGTGCACGCCGCACTCGCAGTCGGAATGCGGCGTTGCAGTCTGGGCCTCCATATCTGCTCCCAGTTTGTGGTAGGCGATGTACGCTCGCGCCGGGCTGCCGTGTGAAGCAATTTTCGTGGCCTTAATTTGCTTCTATACCAACTAAATCTGCTCATCTGGTCGCTGAGACCTCGTCCCTCACCTAAAACAAAAAACCTTTTAGCTATTTGTATTAATTGAGTAAAAATGAATTGCTGAATGTGTGAATGCTAAGCGCAAATCTTGAGGGCAGTTGAACCGATTTTCTTAATTCTTTTTTATCAGAATCTAATACCCAAACCCACAAACGACTTGTGTAGTTTTGCAAGCAACTTGCAGGAACTGCAAGCTTATGTCGGTTCCTACTTTGTCTATTATATACATCGCCAATCTTTTTACAATTATGTATAATATATTCTTATGTACAAAAATTAAATTAAATTGCTAAAAATAAAAGTAAGTAAATAAATAAAGCAAAAGGAAAGTATCCACAATGAATATTAAAACTCATTAATAAAATAATTAATACTAATAAGATCGTAAATATAATACAGTAAAATATTTAAAAGGATTTTTTTAAATATTATTCTTAACAGCTTGTTTAAAGTTTGGGAGAGATGAAAAATGGAGAGAGGGAAAAAACGTATGCATTCCTAATGCTGTCGTAAATTATTTCGATTTTATCTTTCTTATTATAATTATCAAGGTCAAAGGCAAATATCAAACGTGTGAATTCTTTTATTTCGTAATGCGAACTCTCCTTCATACAATCGTAGGTACTTGACTCTACTCTGCGCTGTATTGGTTCATCAAACAGCCAACTCAAGTGCGCGATAAATGTAGAAGCAAACTTGGCAATGTATTTCGTATTGCCTCGATCAATGAATGTGATCTATACATAGTGTTCACTATTATGTAAACTGGGAACTGGAAATCAAGGATCTGGGGAGGAATGAAGACTGAAAATTTGTTTAAACAAGTACAAAGTAGTAGTAAGGTATTAATGGTTGATGTTAGGTAAAAACGCCTTTATTTGGCACCGGCCGGCCGTAACTGCCTTCAGTTCCGTACATCGAGGGTTCAATTCCCGCAGAGGACTAACGTTTTCTTTAAAAAAATAGTCGTTGATTTTTCGAGTTTGGGTGTATTTATAAATAAATAAATATGAATATATGCTTACACTTACACACACGGTCCTTCGACCCCAAAGTAAGTAACTAAATACTTATGTTGTGGGTGACGGACAACTGGTAGATATACTACATATATAATTTTAAATACTAAATAAATAAAATGTTGACCATCGGCGGGAATCGAACCCGCGACCCGCGGAGTTGAAGGCAGGGCCACTACCCACTGCGCCACGGGCCAGTCTATGGAAAATATTATTTATCGTGATATAGTAGTAGTAACAGCCTGTTACTATGCCCACTGCTGGGCTAAGGCCTCCTCTCTCCGTTATTGGAGAGAAGGGTTGGAGCTAAGACCTACCACGCTGCTCCAATGCGTATTGGTAGGTTACACATATCTCCAGAATTCTCTAGAGATATGCAGGTTTCCTTACGATGTTTTCCTTCACCGAAAAACGTGTGAGAAATTGCAATTATCAATTAGACACATAAGTTTTAATAGAAAAACTCATTGGTGCCTGCCCGGGGTTTGAACCCATGTCGTCTCTAGAGAGTCGCACGGGCATCGTGATATATAACTATGTTATTATTGACAAACTCACTATTCTTTATGTACTATTTTGAATAGAAACATACTCCCAGGCTCGAAGAACCAACAGATTTTTAATAGAAAATGTTGGCCCTCGGCGGGAATCACACTCGCGACCCGCGGAGCTGAAGGGGCAGCTACTACTACAACGTCAACGGGCGAGTCAAATATATGTATTTATGTTAGTATTTAAAAATTGTATAAGAATAGTTGCACACTAATATTAAGGTACTTATTTTGGGCCTAAAGACCGTTTGTTTAAGTGCCCCATACATCCATTTATATTTATTTATCTAAAGCTTTTGTTTACTGTAGAACAATTATAACAGTATAATTTAAAAGTCAGTCAAAAACTTAAGCATTAAATTTTATGTAGAAATGAGTAGTAAATTGTTAGTATGCCTGCATTCCATTAAACCTAGAGTACCGCAGTCCTACTTGTACCATCCATTAACATAACTACTCGCTGGAGTCATTTATATAAAGTAAATGATATAAAATTATGAGGACGTAATGCAATGACAAACTTTCAGAAATAATATATATCAAATTCTTATCTTCAAATATTTAACATTTATTTTTTACAATAATTTTATTTCGTGAGATTTAAATATGAATAAAGTAACGGCTTCTTATTCTGCCACTGTTAGGCATAGATCTCCTTTTTTTTCGAGCCGACTGTATACTGTTAGCCCTAAAGGCTTTTACAGCGTCACCGGACGGGAAAGGCGAGCGCATAAGCATCGTGGAGGTTGCGAAATGCAGAAAGTAGAGCTCAGAAGCTCTACTAGCGTCGGGGAACGAAAACATCGTGAGGAGACCTGCATATCTCTACAGAATTATAGGGATATGTGTAACCTATCAATCCGCATTGGAGCAGCGTGATAGGTCTTTTATTTGCTCAAATCTTTTTTCCCAAAAATGGAGAGAGGTGGCCTATGCCCAACTGTGGGATAGTAACAGGCCGTTACTTTACTTTTTTACTTATTACCGTGTTAAAAGCTTTAAAACATGACACGTAAGTCTATTTACAGAATTCCGTACCTGAATTCCGAATATATTGAATATATAGAATGTAGTTATAAGAACGTCAATATTATTAAATACTTTGTGCAACTTAATTTAGGTTTTCTTTGTTTTAGGTAGGTAGTCTGTACGAGATCACTATCAGTGATAAGGCCGCCTTTGCACATGTTTTTGTTTGATTATAAGTTTTTATGTACTGTGGTTTTTTTGTGCGCAGTAAAGTATTTTATTATTATATCAATACTACTCAATACAAAGTTCTCTATTCGGAAACAGATCGCTTTGTTATGTACGTGCGGAATATTTGAATGAATTCATCACTATTCTGTATTCCCATATTTAGCTCTTGCAAATTGAATGTAACCTAAACTTTTACTAACTTCGTCTAAGTTTTCGAGTTTGGGTAAAAACTTAGAACTTAAATAAATTATAAATATAGGTAAGTGAAGTAGATTTTGCAGTAGGTGTTATATGTGAAGTTATTCAAATGATTTGAAAATGAAATTCACTTTATTTTATGAAATCTATGCTACTTAAGCCTTCTTACTGTAACTAAATATATGGGACACTTACACACACGGTATTCGGTACCAAAGTAAGTAACTCAATACTTGCGTTATGGGTGACGGACAACTGGTAGATATACTACATCTATAATTTTAAATAATAAATAAAATGTTGGCCCTCGGCGGGAATCGAACCCGCGACCAGTCTATGGAAAATACTATTTATCGTAATATATAACTACGTTATAGTTGACAAATTTCACTATTCTTTATATACTATTCTCTATAACGGCAAACACAAATTCGCACAAGAATTGATCTAATTTGAATATTGAAATTTTTGTCATCCATTTCTTATGCAAATGTTCCTCGAAACTCCTTTGGATTTGTTAGATAAACCGAAAACAAAATAGCACCTCGTAGAATTTCAAATGAGATTTTCTTATTACTGTTTTATAGCACCTCTTTGCGTTATTTAAAAACTTCTTTACGCTAATTGAAATGACGAAATACCCTCGGCCTTGTAACATGTGTTTCTTTCTTGTTCCCGAAAAAAAAACCTGGGTTACTTCGGTGTATAAGCATTAATTGTGCAAAATTTCATTAATATTGGTCCAAACGTTTAGCCATGAAAGCGTAACAGACAGAAATATTTTCAAATTTCTTTAATAAGTATAATTATTTTATTTCAACGGTTACAATAAAAATACTATTATAATCCCTTTATTATTTTTAAACTAACTTTTTACATTTTTAAACATATTTAATTACAAAAACAAATCATTCTCCTGTCCTTATCCCACTCTAAGTGGGGTCGGCACAACATGTTACAAACACGTTGTCACATGATTTGGCTACGTATTTTACAACCGGCCCCCTGCCTGACGTCAAACTTACCTTAGTCGCCTCTTACGACACCTCGGTAAGAATGGAGGGAGGTAGCTCTTTAAAGAATTTTTAGATAGTAAAGGTTTAATAAGATTATTCACCACTGCTTCGGAATGTTGCTCTTACTGAAGAAAACCAGCAAAACTCAAAGGTCAATCATCATTCATTCTCCTGCTCTTAACCCACTCTAAGTGGACGGCACTATTTCTGGCGCTAGATCTTTTAAATGCATGTCATACTTCACACAATCCAACAATTTTAGGCCTCCCTCTAGACACGCTCAAAATGTTAATCAAAGTGATATAAAAATATATGATTAAAATTAAAAAATAACACGCATATATAAGTGACAAAGAACTAAACATGATAATCCATCCATCTATTGTACATAGTTCTTTTGTATATACGTATGTATATTAACTATTAAGTTTCTTTTCAACAACAATCATCACTTGGTAATCTTCGTAGTGATCTAATAGTCACCGGTGCTACTAATAATTTCTGGAATTTGAGTAATTCATCACGCTGCAAGTTCGTCGCCATAGACTCTTCTATCAGGTGCAAAAAAAAATAAAAATTAATGAAAGAAAAAACTTTCGCTATCCCCAAACGCTAATATGTGCGTGTTTCATTTCGATTCTAATCATTATATAGGTACTCAACCAATTGTCATTAGGAGTACAATAGTATACAATGTAATAAAATAACAGACTTACAATATCATCGAATTCTCGCCGTATTGCCTTATAATTCACTGTCAACACGTCACATTTTCCTTCGTCAATGTTCTGTGTTATGATGTTAAACCTTCCGAAACTATCTTGCGTGATTATAGAGAAAGGTTAAAGATAATTTACGCGATACGATACGAAGAGGTGAAACATACGCCCTCACAATCTGCCGGTACTACACAAACTGAGCAGGGAAATAGAGAAAATGAAGCAATACGTAGTGTTGGGAAATAGAAAATGAAAACTTTTTTGTAATAACGTTGTTATGAATTTGTGTAATGCAGGTTTTGTGTCTTGTCTATTAGAAACTAATAAAGAATTAGGCCGTATATCATATAAAATAGATCGCGTGTGTGATGAACTTTAAAAATCTAAGTATATCTCTAAATATTTATTTCACTTCTAAAATGGTTAATAATAATGCGACACAAATGCGTAAATTTCTCCGTCAAGGTTTTAAATAGACATATTGGTATGTTGAAAGTCGAAGAAAAGAATATAGATGTAGAATGTTTAAGCTTTTCACGTTATGCACTCATAATAGATTATATCATCGAAGGATTTCTATCAATCATAAGATTGATAGAAAGAAGTATATAAGGAAATTTTAATTATCATTAGCCTTTGTATTATTTTAGAATAAATGGTCAAAACGTTAAGAAAACCAAAGTAATATTATTTATTAAGTCCATAAATAATTCTCTTACTTAAGGACTTAATCTCTTATTTATGGACTTATTCTCTTATGGTAACTCTTTCACTCCTCATTATTAAATTTCTGACAGTTTGCACTTTTTTTTCGAGCACTAAGGTAAGTTATTTTAGGTGAAGGCATAACAAGAAAATCTGGCTATTATCACATTCGCAAAATTGAACCGATTAATCAATTAGGAACTGGTTAACTCTTATTACCGTGATTCTTCCATTCCAAGTGACATTGGCGAAGTAATTGGTGTCGTGTGACGCTCCTAAAAGCCATTACAAAAAAAACCCTTAATTAACTTCAGTGCGCTCCAATACTTTAACCTTAAATTCAAAACTAAATATAAATGTAAAAACTATATTAAAACTAATCTTTAAACAGTTAAATAGTTAACATTAACATGTTATCGACAATTCTGCATCGGGACACAGACAACACTAGAAGGAATATTGGGCGGGCAATCGCTGGCCAGGGCGGGGGAAAAGTCGATACCCACTTGTGTAATTACACGATGCAAAACTGCACAATAATTATTAATTAATAATTATAAAGGAAATCTTTAAAGGATAGGAGTTTAATGCAGGTTTATTATTTAATATAAATAACACATCGCGACAAAATCGAATTACCTCTATTTAAGGTTCGATGTTTCGGCAGAGTTGCATCCACCGTGGTCACGTCCAGTCAGTTCGTGATCACGTTTATTTATGTAATAATAAGTATAAATCGCGAAAATTTAAAATCTACTAATGTTGGTTTATTTATTAATTTATAATATTTAATTATATATTTTTTATATAGCCCGGTATAAAAAATATTTGCTCGGTTAAGCCAAAGAAAATATTAAGTAAACTTATTTTGTTTAGTTTTTAAAATTAGTAGTCATTTTTAAACAATTTAAAATATCTCAAACTGAAAATTTAAATAAAAAACCAAACGAAAACGGATATTATTCATTTATCTTTATATATATTTCCTATTTACTTTATCGCGGATTATAGCGAAATAATTTCAGCTTAACTTTTGCATCGTAGATCTACGTAAAGTGACACCAAATTCTATAAATTACCTTCATAATAACTTACCATCAAATGAGGTAACCAACGTTAAATATAAAAATACATATTACAATTGTATTTTAGTATATGAATATACAAAATAGAAAGTACGTAAGCTTGCGTCTCCTTTGTTTTGCGCCTTATAAAGTATTGAAATTTTTTTAAAACCGATTTTAAAATACATAAAAAGAATAAGAATGTTATTTTGGCTATATATTTTTATTGCTGATGGTAGGTATTCCTGTATAAACGAAGATGAGAATATCTATCTCTTTGTAGTCAACCAACAGCTGGTAGATACACACTACATATGTTGCTAATGCCTAAAAATATTTTATTTAAAGTTTTAAATCAGAATCCGAAAATTTCTTAAAAAAAACATTGTCATGCCGGCTTGATATTAATTATTTTCGAACCCGGATTGGGTGTGGGTGTAGGGCGAGCGCGGAAGCATTGTTGAGGTTGTGGAATGCGGAAAGCAGAGCACAGAAGTTCTATTAGCGTCTAATGGTGCATCTCGTCAGGCCGGACCATTGTTTAAGGCGACGGGTATGACTGTGATTAGTCATCACGACGTCAGAAGTATGGTGAATGATTTTATCCGTAAATAAACTATCGGGATATAATTTTACATATATATTCATACATATTAATTTATACATATAATTGAAAAAATATTAAGAATAATAAATTAAAACATTCACGGTCAGCAAAAACCATGTTCCTATAACTTTAATATGAAAAATATCTCAACTGTGTAGATATAAAATGTGTATACACGTATCAACGTATGGCTTCGTCATTTGCATTTTTACTATTTTCTATTAAAATAACTTGAATCAAATATATGAAGCGAAGACTAAAATAGAAAAGTTTAATTTAATAAGAAAATTTGAGAATTTTCATTTGCTAAAAATGAGAAAATAGGGAATTATAAAATGCTAAAAATAAATGACGTGCATTTAGTCTTTGATTATGTGTCTGGTATTATTTTACCGTTCTTTGTCTGTGATCTGTTCGGTAGCGTTGCATGTTGTAAATTTTCTTTTGTGATAAAAAATAAATTACTAGATTACAACTGTGTTAAAAAGTTTCTTTTCACATTTATATTACCTAAGCGATCTTCTGCTATTATTTAAGTGCATTTTAACAAAGTAAAGTAAGTAAAATAAAGCTGAACATCTGTCAGGCATTATCGGACTTGCAACGTACTGCACTTTTAAAGTAATTAAATTTCAAACGCTCTTTTTATAAAGAAAGTTTACTCGATTTCAACATCCAAAAGTTGAAAGACAGAAATACAATGAAACTTGACTATGTTAAAGCACGTGGTTTATACGAATTGCATTAATTTATGTCGTTTAAATGACCGTTATAAATACCGGCTAACCGGACGAATCTTAAATTTTTAATAATTGTTCTATAGATTAAAAATTAGCGTAATACAAATCTTCAGTATTGTTATCTTTAATAACCACAGCGAATTTGTAAAGCAAAATGCAATTGTGTCCTTTTCGAACTTTATATTGCGAACTTAATGCCCCTTACAGAACTTACTACCTTCAAGTTTGTTTCTTACCATATTTCTAAAAAATCCTAGAATAGTACTGCATTACTTATTGTTATTAAAATATGGTAGAGGCGCGTCAAATATTCGCATTAGTGAAAAAATATATAGCAGCCATAACATAGAGAAATTTACACAACTGACTTCATAAATTAACTTTTATAGACATGTAGTACATTATTTAAATAATAATTTTTTTATAAATCAGATGGCTGAAGTTGCTGAGGTTAGTACTTCATCACCAGAGGAGCTGTTAGCAGCAGGGCGCAGACATCTGGCTGTTAGGGATTACAGTGCTGCTGTAGATTCACTATCAAAGGCGTCTGAAGTTCTAGCTAAAGCCCATGGTGATGTTGCTGATGAGTGTGCTGAGGCTTACCTGTGGTGAGTGGGATATTCGACTGTTATAGGAATTTCCTTTTTGAACTTGGATTATAGCAAAATAATTCTATCATATTGTAATTTTGAAATAAAATTAGTTCTGTAAATTATTGTAGTTATGGTTTGGTTGATTATCAATAAAAGTTATTTTTTGTTATGTTAATTTCCGAGAGTAATTTTTTGATCCAATCTATTTTACCTGATATTAGTATCAGTGATATATTATTATCTCATTTTATAAATATAAATATGTACAGAGTTTTCAGCAAACCCTAAATTTATCTAAGAGTTAAAATAAAAAGTAATAATTTGTTGTAAGGTATGGGAAAGCCCTTCTTGGTCTGTCCAGAGAAGAAAGTGGTGTTCTAGGTGATGGAGTGCCAGGAAGTAACGAGGAAGAGGAAGAAAATGAAGGTATATAAGACTTGAATTAAAATTCATGACTGCTGAAGATAACCCCTACTCCAGTGATAGGCAAAATACCCCTATATTATAATGTCTGTTTCTTTACTGGTTGTAACAATCATATGTTTATTTTACCCTTATTATCATTGATAAGGGTCCACACCCTTATCAATGATGATAAGAGTCTACATTGTAATTATCATGTAAATCATACAATTGTAGGTGTCAATTGAGATTTGAAAACAAGCTTTTTTGGGCTCTGGCAAAGTGCAAAAATCCCCTTTGAAAGATATTTTTAAGTGTAGACTATGTTTTGTGAATAATGTTTTAGATGAGAATGTTGACAATGGAGAAAATGAGTCAGAAGAAAAAAATGGAGAGACCTCTGAGAAGAATGGTGATATTGAGATGACGGAGGCTGAATCTACTACAAAGGATGAAGAGCCTGGCAGCAGCACTGTTGAACCAGTTGACTCAACCAATGAGAAACCAGTATGTAGTCAGATATGATAGGGAATTCTGTACTGTTTTGTTAAGTTTGTATAGTCGGGTATCAATATGTTTTAAAGAAAATGGTTTAGTATACTTCGCCTCTTTACAAGAACAACCTGACATCTCATAATTTTTTTAAATAATTTCTTTTTTTATATCTATATTGCTAATTGTTTGTCCACAGTAAAATTATCAACATTTAAATGTTTGAAATTGCTCTCCTGTAAAGTTGTGGTTTGACAGATATCACATTGTTTTTGTAAAGTGGCGACTTGTGGAGCTGTGATAGTCCAGTGGTTTTTTGGGTGGTTACAGGTTCAAACACTACTTACTACGCAGGCACAGATAAGTTTCTTGGTTAAAACTTGTTATAAATATTTTTTTTTCATCAGGGAACATCAAACGATGATGAAAATGAGGAATCTGCTGTGAACTTGGAGAATGAAGATGATGTTGACAATTTACAGTTAGCTTGGGAAACACTCGGTTAGTATTATTTTCAGTACTATTCTAGGATGTTTTTGAATTTGTCTATACTTCCACTCTAATATTATTAAGAGAAAAATTTGTATGTTTGTAATGTTTCACGCAAATACTGGTGGTCCGATTTCAAAATTTCTTTCATCATTGGAAAGCTGCATCTTTACTGAGCGACATAAGCTAGTAAAAATGTAATAAGGTGTGAAAAAAATAGTCACAAAAATCTTTTAATAGCTGTTGAAACTATTGATTATATGCATTGTATAAGTTGATGAGATTTTTTTATGCGAGCAATGGTAGCTAGAAGTGAGAATATTCTAGACAAATCAGATGCCAACTAGAATTAATTATATGGCCCCATCCGAAGAATAAAGTTACTTGTTCAATGTTATAAACATGTAACTACCAACATGTGTGATGATCACCTTATAGTGACCAAGTGAGGAGAAACTAGGCTCTGTCTCTCATGATAGAGGTAATAGGCATAAAAAAATTGCGGGATATCATATGTTCAACTATTATAGTTATGCCAATATAACTACTTTTTTGCATTGTAAAACTTGATGAGATTTTTTTATGCGAGCAAGGGTGAGAAAGTGAGAATATTCTAGACAAATCAGATGCCCACTAGAATTAATTATATCGCCCCATCCGAAGAATAAAATTAGATATTCAAATATTATAAACATGTAATCATCATGTGAGATGGCCTTATAGTGATTAAGTGCAGGGAAAAAAGGCCATAACTTAGTTACTTATCTTTTTTTACTTTACTGCAGAATTGGCACGCAGCATCCTTGAGAAGCGAGCAGAAAAAGGCGGTGATAAAGCGCGTGCTTTGCTCGCTGATGTTCATCTCACGCTCGGTGAAGTTGCGTTAGAAAGCGAGACTTACGACAAAGCTGTCATTGACATGGGTTTGTATGCACTTCAGAAGTATTTGAATTCTTTATTCACTTTTTTATTCAAGTTTACTTGAATAACGAATATATTTTTCAAAGGAACAGGCATACTTACTGTAGCATCACAATATATGTATATATTCAAATTCAAAATATTCTTTATTCAAGTAGACTTAAAAAACAAGTGCTTTTGAATCGTCAAAATCTACTTCGGTTCGGAAAGCTGTTCCTAGATAATATTATATTCCTATCATAGATGACGCTTTCCATTGCCATCCTATTTCTGTAGAATTAACAGGATTTCTATAGCCTTTAAGTTACCCCGCTGTATAAGGAATAATTGTGCCAAATTTCAGCGATATTGTTTCAGCGGATTCGCCGTGAAAGAGTAACAAACACACATCCATACTCACAAACTTTCGCATTTATAATTCAAAATTAAAATTTAAAATATTCTTTATTCAAGTAAACTTGTAAACAAGTGCTTTTGAATCGTCAACATCTTCTGCTGGTTCGGAAAGCTGTTCCTACCGAGAAGAGCCAGCAAGAAACTCGCTGGTTCCTCTTTTCAAATAAAATTCTTATAACTAGTTAAATTTGGTTATTACTATCTTGTACAGGGTAGAGGAGTAGCTATATCCATGCATTTTTATCTATATAATCCTCAATACTAGGCTTTTTACATCAGCCTCCATTTAACAGCGCTTTTAAACTGCTGTAGTGGCGAAGATAAAATCGTTTGGGGGATTTTATTATAGAATCTATAATAAAATCCCGCTGTTTTGTATAAATTCACGTGCGCCAAGCGGCGCGCGCCTGGCCAGCGGAGTTTATCGGTAAACTCGCGTCGAGGCTGACTTGACTGTCAATTCGAGTGCTGTGTGGTGTACGCTCGCCGCTCGCGTTTATTACGTAGTGTTTTTAGTAACGTTTTGTATTACGATAAGACAGGACGCGCGCGCGCACCTGTATACGATCTTATTGTAGACGCACACGCGTAATTATGCGTTTGGGTGTGGTTTTAGATAGTACCACGACTATTTTGACTTTTGATATTGATATAAGTATTTAGTGATGCGTTCAATTAGTGAAGCGTTTCGAATACTGTTCGCCGATATGGGACGACTCAATAACGTGTGACCTTACGAAGGTTGTGTGCACACCGCGTGTTATTTGTGTTAGTTAACCGCGTTGGTGAAGTGTATACTCCGGGAGAAATAGACAATACGTGTCCGTGGAAGACTGCAGAGGCGAGCCAACGGGTTCGGGAATCAGCCAAGTACATACAAGCGCACGTACACATACACATATACACGCAGTGACTCATGAGGCCGGACCGCATACAGCTGACGGCCGCATAAGGTAGGTTGAGGCGCCGAAACGGCGGGCCCAGGTTTCGGAGGTTGTCTCATCCGCCCGCACGTTTGTGCGGAACACCCGCATAGTATAATATAGAATCTATAATCTATGCTTATTATAAAACTAAAGTCCCAAAAAGCTGTCTGTCTGTATGTAATCGATTTTCTCAAAATCTACTGAACGGATTTTTAAACAGTTTTCACCAAATGATAGTGCAATACGTCCGGATGGTTTAGGTAAATAGTACATATCGGTATTATGTAAATTGTGTTGAATCTCTCACACAGTGAGAACTTGCTTGAAGTACTTGCTTGCTGGGAGCTTTAGTCGCGTGCGCTACGTTAACCAGCAGAGATACGCGAAAGTAATGTACTAGAGAAATTGTAGATATATAAAAATACTACAAAAAGTCCGCGATAGCATGTCTCTATCTCTCACGGTTAACTCACAATAATACTTTTATGTTCAAAATTTCGAAAATTTGGAAATAGTTTCGTAAATCATTTAATTCCACGCGAAGCCATTGTTGGCACAGCTAGTAAATATATATAGTAATATTCTATATGTGGGGAAAAATTTTGGTATGTATATCATAGACAAAAAAAAAACTTGTGATACCTGCGCCGCGACTCAGCTGAGTTAGCAACTCAGTTGTTGATCTCTCTATTCATTTCTAGAATAAAGTTCCTCAATCAATACTAGACCAAGCTACAGAAAGATTCAAACTAAGCGTAAAAATCTGCTTATACGTAAAAATACATACATATTATAAAATTGAAGATTATTTGGATGATAAGAAGAATACGAGAAAAAGGGGAAGGCCTTACCTAAGATGGGAGGATGATCTAAGAGTGATCGCAGGTCATATGTGGAAACAGAAAGCTAGTGACAGAAGGATTTGGAAGTTTCTGGAGGAGGCCTATGTCAAAGGCCAGATAAAAACTGAAAGTCAAACTGAAGATAAAATGTTAAAAAAATAAAAATATTGTAAATAAAACAAAAAATACTTCATATAATAAAGGCTAATATAATAATAATAATATTTAGAGACCGGATATACCCACGTCTTATTTTATCAGATGGGCTGTTTTTATCAGATTCATGAGCTTCATGAGCGAGTTTGTTATTACAAAATTTTTACTGACCCTTTTGTGGTTAATAAAAAGTTACATTTTGAAGGTTTTTTTTTGTATTGAATGTGTATAGTTTAACTTATTTTTGATCTTTTTTTCTTATTGCAGTGAGCTGTCTTGAAATACAGAAGCAGCTGTATAAAAGTGATGACCGACGTATCGCTGAGACCCACTATAATATCGGTATGAATACAATCTTTTATAATAACAATCGAAGTCAGTGTTTCCCGACCTTTTTATGCAAGACTGAACCTTATTCTATTCAGCCGGATACCACACGGCGAGTCGACTTTCCTTAGTCGCCTTGTACGACCCCTCGGTAAGAAATGAGGGTGGTCTATTCTACTCAACCAGATACCAAACGGCGGGTCGACTTATCTTAGTGACCTTTTACGACACCTCGGTAAGAAATGAGGGTGGTCTATTCTACTCAACACTTACCTTAATCGCCTTTTACGACACCTCGGTAAGAAATGAGGGAGGTCTATTCTACTCAACACTTACCTTAATCGCCTTTTACGACACCTCGGTAAGGAATGAGGGTGGTCTATTCTATGCAACCGGATACCAAACGGCGTGTCGACTTACCTTAGTCGCCTTTTACGACATCTCGGTAAGACATGAGGTCTATTCTACTCAGCCGGATACCACACGGCACTTAACATAAATTAACTTAATTAATTAAACTCATTAGTCATAATTAATTTTTCCTTTATCATGAATGAAATATAATGTATTTGATAGTATTATATTATATCATTATTATCATAAGTTTATAATGTGACATCATGTTTTTAACATGTTGTGCCGAGCCCACTTAGAGTGGGATTAGGGCAGGAGGATCTTATCTTATCTTATCTAATTTTGGGGACACCTGCCAGTACAGGACGGGTGGTCAGCTCCGATACTGGACTATTCCACCCAATTCCCCTTGTTGGGACAAGGGTTTCACTGTTGTCCCGACAGGGTCACCTGCTCTAGCCTACCTGTTGCTTTTACAAACCTTATAATATCCCTGAAGGAGATATTTGTTAGGTCATCAGCTTCAATTTCGTCCTTACCTAATATCTCCCATCTTACCAGCGAGTACATGGGGCACTCAGCCATAAGGTGGAGACTCGTTTCTTCTTCTCCACACTCTGGGCATGCTGAATCTTCTTTTATTCTCATTATTGACAAGTGTCTGTTTAACAGGCAGTGCCCAGTAGTTATGCCTGTTATAATTGCCACATTTCTCCTGCTGTGAGACATTAGCTGTTTTGTTTTCTTTGTGTCGAAAGATTTGAGAAACAGCTTTGATTGTCGAAATGTTGTGTTTCTCCATCTAGTGCTCGATTCTATTTCTATTCTTTTATCTGTGACGCGCTTTATTATCGTGTTTCCGATTGGGAGAAAAGGTTCTGGGCCTACGAACGTTTGGCTCGCTCCTTTTCTTGCCAATTCATCGGCTTTTTCGTTCCCTACATGACCATGGTGTCCTGGGACCCAAGCGATCGTTACTTCTCCAATTTCAGCTAGTTCATTCACTACTTGTTTACATTCCTTCACGATAGCTGAAGTTGTTTCTATGTGGTCAAGTGCTTTTAGTACCGCTTGACTGTCACTGTATATAACTGTGTTGTGTATTGGTTCTATTCGTGTTTCTTTCAATTTCCTGGCGCACTCCATAATAGCCAACATTTCGGCCTGGAAAATGCTTGTATATTTACCCAGATTTAAGACCTGGTGTAAATTTGACAAGGTGCTGTAGATAATACAGCACCTTGTAGGGCAGGAGGATGGTGATGATAAGTTTATAATGTGTTATGAATAAATTATTTTTCAGGTATCGCTAATTCCCTGGCATCTAATTTCGAGGACGCAATAACACACTTCAAGAACGCTGCGAACATTCTAGAAACACGCATCAAGACATTGGAGAACCCGGCCACAGTCAGCGACGATGCTACCGTCAAAAAATACACCAACTCTGATCCATTTTACACGGTCGAAGGTGAAATTAAGGAATTGAAGGAGCTATTGCCGGAGATTCAGGAGAAAATACAGGATATGATGGATTATAAAGCGGAGGTAAGGCCCTGTGATTGTATCGAGGAGACACGGAACATGCTTAGGAGTATGATGCTTAAAGCGAACAAACAATGCTACGTACACGTTGAGATTTAATTAAATCATCATGATTATTTGCAAGGGCAATTGATCTAGACAATCTAGACAATTTTCTTTTCGTAATCATGGAATTTAAAATATAAAGAACTCACATTCATAATGAAGGTTAGAAACATTATAGGTCTTATGCAAGCCTTCTATAGTGTCAATATGTTGCGAGTTGACAGTATTCCCAGTGTTAAAGTTTTCAGTGTAAGGGGGGGCAGCTGCCACCCCTTGCCCCCACCTCGCTACGCCCATGATTATTTGTATGATTTAATATAGGATTCGCTCGTCATTTTAGGGCCATATATAATGTTGGAATGACTGATTTTAGCATCCTGTCCTTTTGTAATCGTAGATTATAATATACAGACAATCTAGGCGTTTTGTGATCATATTTAATCTTCGTATATAAGATTCTAGTGACACAATGTTAATTTTATCTCTGAATTCATTCTACACATTGAGATTCAATGAAATCATCATGATGATTTGAATGATTTAATATAGGATTTGTTCAGTCATTTTAAGGCCACATATAATATTAGAAAGGCTGATTTAGCATCCTGTCCTTTTGTAATCGTAGATTATAATATACAGACATAATCTAGGCGTTTTATGATCATATTCAATCTTCGTATATAAGATTCTAGTGACACAATGTTAATTTTATCTCTGAATTCATTCCACATTTTGAGATTCAATGAAATCATCATGATTTTTGGAATGATTTAATATAGGATTCGCTCGTCATTTTAGGGCCATATATAATGTTGGAATGACTGATTTTAGCATCCTGTCCTTTTGTTTTCGTAGATTATAATATACAGACATAAACTAGGCGTTTTGTGATCATATTTAATCTTCTACATGAGATTCTAGTGGCACAATGTTAATTTTATCTCTGAATTCATTCCACATTTTGAGATCCAATGAAATCATCATGATTATTTGAATTATTTATTATAAGATTCCTTCAGTCATTTTAAGGCCATATATAATGTTGGAATGACTGATTTTAGCATCCTGTCCTTTTGTAATCGTAGATTATAATATACAGACATAATCTAGGCGTTTTGTGATCATATTCAATCTTCTACATGAGATTCTAGTGACACAATGTTAATTATATCTCTGAATTCATTCTACATTTTGAGATTCAATGAAATCATCATGATTATTTGAATGATTTATTATAAGATTCCTTCAGTCATTTTAAGGCCATATATAATGTTGGAATGACTGATTTTAGCATTCTGTCCTTTTGTAATCGTAGATTATAATATACAGACATAAACTAGGCGTTTTGGGATCATATTTAATCTTCGTATATAAGATTCTAGTGACACGATGTTAATTTTATCTCTGAGTTCATTTCACTGAATAGAACTTCGTTTAAGATTTTTAATCATTTGTACCATTTCCTCAAACTTAAGAGGCATGATACTATGGACATGAATGGCGCTGTTTTTTATTTATTTGAAACCTTAATTTTGTGAATATGCACTAACAGCTTTTTACATTATCGGACGGGATAAAGATATTCGTAACATGAAACAAATATACCAACACAGTTACGATTTAATTGTATATTGAATTGTGTGATGGAATGTTACAAAATCATCCTTTTTGTCAGTCGTCCATTTCATAGATATCAATTCAATGATAGTATAATATTTAATAATGAACAAATAGTGGTTACAAAAGTTACAATAGAATTATTTTGTTATAATCCTCGTTTGTTAGTAGAATCTATGTGATGCTAAGTATATGAAGCTGGCAACATTATATCATGACTTAGAATAATTGGTTGAATCAAAATAATTTCTGCGATAGGTAATTAAAGATATACATCAGTAGAACTGTGTAACTGAGCCATTCCATTAAATGATAAGAATTAAAATATTCATGAGAGTAGTTCCTATTAAAAAATGCCAAATTGAACTTTATAGTTGTGATAAAATTTGAATTTGACTGACAATATCAGTATTAAATGTATTAGAAGTATGTGCCTTACATAATCTCGAGTTTTTTGATTTTTTTTTATGATACTCATAGTTTTAAGTTGTAGCTCCCTTTAAGGTTTACGCTCACTTTACACTAACGTAACATGGCTGTGTAACATTATGAATTAATTATGAAAGTAAAATGTTTTTTTTTCTGTGGTATTTTTTACCTTTACTGTTTTTGGAAATCTATGCTTCATTATTTTCGTTTGTATTATTATTATCTGTAATCATATAATAGTCCATTTCCCCTTATATCAATTGCCAAATGTAATGCACTATCGGTTTTTATAGTAATTTTATTTCATCGTACAGCTGCTAGGTAAGTATGATGAAATTTATTTATGTTGAGCAAGTAAATGTTTACAACATTTTAAATGATTTATAACTATTAACTAGTTATAAACTATACCTATAACTAATAATTAACTATTATTTGCTATATAACTATATATAGCAAAGTAGTTAGTTCTGTTATATTGCTTGTTTACAACATTTTACTTTAATTTAGTCCAATACCAATAACGCAGGAACGTATATGTATATTTATTTCCCCTTTTATCCAATCATCAATTAGATTTAACAGAGCTACAACTGGTTCCGGATGTTTCTCTTACCGAGAAGAACCAGCATAAAACTCGGCGGTCAATCTTTTAAACATTTAAATTTACATTATTTAACTTTAGTCTCGTTTGAAGCTGAAGGGATTTTCAAATTCATTTTATTATTCAAATAATCTGTATACAATTGTGTAATATGCCTTACGTAAAAGCATATTTTAATATCTATTGCTCTATTAATAAAAAAAGAACTCTCTTTGTAATTTTTTAACACATAAACTATGAAGTTTATTTAATTTTACGGTACCAATCTGCAGTAAGTTTAATTAGGTTTTATATTCCTGTTGTCTAGATTTTCGTCTTATATTTATCCGTCATGTTACGATCGGTATAGTGGGCGTAGTCTGTTAGTTTTAAGTTACATTATTTTTACCACACGGCCATTTTTGTATCGCTTTACACGGTTTTTGTAATAAAATCAATCGAAATTAAAATCTGTGTATTATTTCATATTCCTCTCATACATTAATGGCCATGTGGTGGAAATTATATTTTTTCTTTATTATGGCCATTGATGTTACATTTATATTTTGCACATGAAAGGTGTTCCGCGCAAACGTGCGGACGGATGAAACAACCTCCGGGACCTGGGCCCGACGCCCCAGCGTTTCAACCTACCTTATGCGGCCGTTAGCTGTATGTGGTCCGGCCTCATGAGTCACTGCGTGTATATGTGTACGTGTGTGTGTGTGCTTGTATGTACTTGGCCGATTCACGAAACCGTTGGCTCGCCTCTGCACTCTTCCACGGACACGTAATGTCTGTTTCTCCCTTGAGTATACACTTCACTATATCGGCTGAATAACACCCGGTGTGCACACAACCTTCGTAAGGTCACACGTTATTGAGTCTTCCTATATCGGGGAATAGTATCCAACGCGCACCAAAACCGTGGACGGTCGCGTCTTATTAAACACTTCACTGGCTAAACGCGTGTTGCGCGTGCGATGTAACGCTTGCCTCACATCGGTTTTGGTTATTCGCCATATTAGTTTAAAGGTTTGGCATTTAATCACAATTCACAACCACACTTGTTTCGTGATGGTCAGCTCGCGTCAGTTTTACCAAGAGTTTAAATGACGTTCAGCATTTTTATTAAAGTAAAAAGCGATGATAACCTAGCGGTGAGACCGTGCGACCTCTAGAGACGACATGGGTTCAAGCCCCGGGCAGGCACCTATGAGTTTTTCTATTAAAGCACGTGTCTAATTGATAATTGCAATTTATCACACGCTTTTCGGTGAAGAAAAACATCGTGAAAAAACCTGCATATCTCTAGAGAATTCTAGGGATGTGTGTAACCTACCAATACGCATTGGAGCACCGTGGTAGGTCTTAGCTCCAATCCTTCTCTCCAAAAACGGAGAGAGGAGCCCTTAGCCCAGCAGTGGGCATAGTAACAGGCCGTTACTTTACTTTTTTACTTAAAGTAGAGAAAGACTGTTTTATTTTGTTACGTTATATTTTTGTAACGTTTTAAAAAATATAGAAAAAAAATATTAAAGATGGTCGTGCTAAAAAAATCACCCTATAAATTATATAGTCACTGGAAATAGTTGAAGATAGATTGATACTTGACTAATCTGAAGATTGGTGATCATGATATCTAAGATAGACATATTATTCCTTCATGGATGATACTCATGATCAACTTGCCGTGAACGAAGAATCGGATATGACTAGTCATCATCATTCTCCTGCCCTTATCCCACTCTAAGTGGGTTCGGCACATGTTACAAACATGTTGTCACATGATTTGGCTACGTATTTTACGACTGGCCGCCTGCCTGACGTCAACGTACCTTAGTCGCCATTTACGACACCTCGGTAAGAACTGAGGGTGGTGTATTCTATGCAGCCGGATACCACACGGCACATACCTTAGACGCCTCTTACGACACCTCGGTAAGAAAGGAGGATGGTCTATTCTATTCTGCCGGATACCACACGGCGCAATCGGATACGACTAGTAAAGAATATTTTGAATCTATGGTATCAGCCGTTTCCAACTTGAGCGTTTGAGCACTCTCAATAACGTAATATGTTATTTTTCCTCTTCCCGAAAGAATAACGTTTTTTTTTCATCCTATATGTTACCCCTGTGTAAGACTAATTGCACCAAATATCATCAGTATTGTTCCTCTGAATAGTATATATACTTTACATTTAGGATCATAATCGCGGAATATACTAGTATAATAACATCAGTACCTATGTATGTTATGTAAATCTTCGAAGTAGTTAATAAATAGGAGAATTTATGAACTATAACTAACAGTTGAATCATTTTAGCACAAAAGTAACCTATCCCAAAATTCATATCAAGCCTTACAAATATATACATATTTTATTTATCTGCCTAAAGATTATTTCATCGAACTGTTTTTACAGTCTTTAAAGAGTATATACGCTTTCACCGATAATCCTCTGATTAACGGTGAAAGCGTAATATACTGACAGACAGATACTCTTATGTAGAGCTATGGATATAGAAAAGAATGATTTTATTGCAGACAATAAAACGCGTACGCGAAACTCTTTGTCCGTCTAACGGCGAAGTGTCGTCTGCGAATGGTGCGGGCTCAAGCAAATCGGATGCTGCAACGCCCAAGCCAGCCGCCTCAGACATCTCCCATCTGATCAAGAGGAAGCGGAAGAATAGCGAGGAAGAATCGCCAGCACCGAAGAGGGTCAATACGTGAATTATGTGATCTTAAAACCAATTGTTGTACATAAAGCGAAATTAATAAGACCGACTCCCTTATTCCTTAAACCTCCCTTATTCCTTAAACTATTCCTTTAATTACAATCTTTCAGGACATGGTTGGCAAATGTTTTCGCGTGGGCAAGTTGGGCTTTCATTAGTGCAGTTTTAACTAAATCCACAAGTCCTGGCAGTAAGTGCATAGGCTTGGTTGAAATGAATACTTTCAGCTTTTTTGGTAAGTGAGGTCCTACACGCGTCTATCTCTAGTGCTCCGATGATTTATGTCACCGCGACAGAGTGTTTAACTTTACTAATTTCACCGAACAATCTCAAAAAGTTGCTATCAAAAAATATTTTAACTCATTCATGTTGTTTTTCCATTACGTTGTAAAGTAAAGTAAAGTAGCGGCCTGTTACAATCCCACTGCTAGGAAAAGGCCTCCTCTCTCTGTTACTAGAGAGAAGAGATGGAGCTAAGCTAACGCTGCTCCAATGCGGATTGGTAGACACATATCTTCAGAATCCTCTAGAGATATGGAGGTTTCCTCACGATGTTTTCCTTCACCGAAAAGCGTGTGATAAATTGCAATTACCAATTAGACACATGAGTTTTAATAGTTCTCATTGGTGCCTGCCCGGGTTTGAACTCGTGTTCCCCTCGAAAGAGTCGCACGGTCTCACCGCTGGGCTATCACAGCTCTACGACTACGTTGACATTGACGGAATTACTGTTTACATCAAAAGCAGTAAAAGTGGCATTAACCAAAAATAACTTTACTATAGTACCTTCATTTAACATTAGATGAAATAACAATAAGACAATCTTTCGGCATTTGTTATATAAGACCAAAACCATCTTCGTTGTTTTATAGAGTAGACTTATAAATGCGAAGTTAAAAGGAAATGTTGATTTAATCGTTTCTATCTAAAGGAAAATTAATTTCTTATGATTTAGTTTTATGTACAACATATTTCGTGGACTTTTTGCCCCGTTTGAGGCTTTAGGTGTTGGGTAACGTATTGTCTATGATCTGTTAATAAGTTATTGTTTCTTATCGACGTCAATAATATAAGGTCTACAGTTGTATTCATAAAACTTAACTAATTGCGCCTTATAGCTGATTTTTTAATCAAAGGACTCAAATAGAAAATAATTTATAGTCGTATACTTGCAAAATGTTATACTATTGACACAATTAGGTTAATATAAAAAATCTGATCTATAACACGTTTGGTTTTTCATTTTAATGAAATTTAAACTCATATTATATGATGAATATGGCTGGCTGTAAATGTATAAGAATATAATACTAAAATATTGTTTGTTTATGATGATAAAAAATTACAGTACAACAAATAAATGTTTCAGATAACTTTCACATGGCTTAATTACTAGATTATATGTAAAAGTAAAGTAAACTTAGAATTAATTGACTTGGGTGGAAGGCTTTTGGTGTATGAGTGAAATCTTAATACTGTTATAGTGTACTTCATTTATAGCGTTTATTTAGTCTATTAATTAATTACTTTGTTAAAATCACTTTTACGATTACTTTGAATTGATGACCATATACATAAGTAATAATACAATTATTTTGCTATAATCGACGCGCTTTATTGCAGATTATAGCATAATGATTTTATTGTTACTTTTGTGTTATGGATTTCCGCAAAGTAACGCCTTATTGTATTAATTATTTGATGACCGTATTATTTTGGTCCAGGTATCCTTCAGAGATTCCAATGTCGTAAGTTTGTACTTATAAAATAGCGTCTCCCTATTTCTTCGAGACTAGACTTCTATACTTATTATAAAGCAAAGACCCAAAAATCTGTCTGTATGTAATCGATTTTCTCAAAATCTACTGAACGAATCTCTGTACGGTTTTCACCAAAAGATTGCGCAATACTTCCGGATGGTTTAGGTAAATAGTACATATCGGTATTATGTAAATTGTGTTAAAGAGATCGCGCAGTTGTTAAAAAACTTGCTTGCTGGGCGCGTTGGTCGCGTGCGTAAATCAGCAGAGGTACGCTAAAGAAATGTACTAGAGAATTGTAGATCTATAAAATTACTACCAAAAAGTCCGGAATACCAAGTCTCTATTTCTTATGGTTAATTCACAATAACAACTTTTATGTTTAAAATTTGAATTATACAAAAACAGACAGATTTCCACACGGGCGAAGCCTCTGGCACAGCTAGTAAATGTATAAAAGGTGAATTTCAATTTTCCTTTTATAAGTAATACCCTAGCTTTACAATTATCCTCCCGCGCCTCTCGCGAACTCGCGTCATCTTAAAATTGTTTTGGGTAGTGAGGGGTATATTATATAAAAATAGGTATGAGTTTTACGTACAACGTTGAGACCGAGTCCCTTCTCTAACTCAATTGAGTCCGAACTTAAGTTCTCGGTGTTAACTTAAGTTTACGGACATCCTGGTGATTAGAGTGAATGTTAACTCTACTCAAAATACAACAGTTATTACGGTTACGGTTATATATTGTATAGAGAATGACAACTTAACAATAATTATTTTAATCAATTATTTAAAGGGTTGCTTATTCTCAAACCACTAGTAAGTCGTTACGCTCCGTCTCTTATAGAAAGTTTTTATGTTCAATATTTTATTATTAATAATGTCTCAGTATGTAACGAAGTTTTTGGAATATTAGTTTCATTCTTTTTGATTGACTTAGACTTATACTTTAGGGTATTGTTATATGTTTTAATCTGCCTACTATATAGAACCTTTTTTTGTTTACATTTAGTTAAGTGCTTAAACCTATGGAGTATAGTACTCAGGTAGTTTCTATTGATTACTGCTTATAAATGATGCAACCGGCATAAGAAACAACTGTTTGACATTATAATATTTTGTCTTATATTGAATGTGACAACTATAAGTTAGTAGAAAGGAGATATTCAAATTCAAAATATTTTTTATTCAAGTAAACTTGTAAACAAGTGCTTTTGAATCGTCAACTTTACTGCTGGTTCGGAAAGCTGTTCCTACCGAGTCGAACCAGCAAGAAAAACGGCGGTTGCTCTTTTTAAAATATAAATCTTAAAACTAGTTACATTTAGTTATTACTGTCTTGTACAGGGTAGAAGTGCACCTATATCCACACACCCTTATCATCTAAGTAACCTTCAACAGTATAGTAGGCTTTCTGTATCAGCCTCTTTTTAAGTGTTTTTAAACTGCTGTAATGGCATGGCCAAAACTCGGATAGGAACTCGTTTCTGATATGTGCGACAAGGATGGACAACCATACCTACTATGTTACTATTTATACTAACTATATGCTCTAATCGACGCGTGACATCATAAAATAAATGATAGGTAAATCGTATTTCTTTATCTGCCGTTCTTATCAACTCGATAATGTTGTAACGATCTTTAACACGGTACGAAAATTCACTACTAGATAACAAACACATTAGTATAAAGAACGTATATTTCATTAGTTTCCAAGTCCCAAGTAAATGAAGTTTCGATAAAAACCGCTACGGCGTCGACGAATTAGATCTCATTTTCTGACTTATTTAACCTCAAGTCAGTCGTCACAGCCATGCGCAAAGGTATAACCGTTGGTATGGAATTAAATTGTAAAAAAAAGTAAAGTAGCGGCCTGTTACAATCCCACTGCTGGTAATAGGCCTCCTCTCTCTGTTTCTGGAGAGAAGGGTCGGAGCTAAGACCTACCACGGTGCTCCAATGCGGATTGTTAGGTTACATATATTTTCAGAATTCTCTAGAGATATGCAGGTTTCCTCACGATGTTTTCCTTCACCGAAAAGCGTGTGATAAATTGCATATTATCAATTAGACACATGAGTTTTAATAGAAAAACTCATTGGTGCCTGCTCGGGTTTGAACTCGTGTTCTCCTCGAAAGAGTCGCACGGTCTCGCCGCTGGGCTGTCACAGCTATTATCATATATTTTATACTCTTATCATATATATTAAATTATTATAAATTAAATCGTATGATCTAAGTATTAAGTGATAGCTTTTTTGATATTAATAATAATAAAATACTTAATTGCACAACTAGAAAAAAGAAACAAAAACAAATTTAAAAAATATTGGTCAGCTTCTTTGTTATTAAGCTATTGATAAAAACACCAGGAACAATTAATTCAGAGTCGATATCTATATCTATACTTATTATAAAACAATAAAAGAAAGTTCCGGGGATATGTGTAACCTACCAATCCGCAGGGGAGCAGCGTGTTGGGACACATCTCCAAGCCTTCTCTCCAAAAACGGAGAATGGAGGCCTATCCCAACACTGGGATACGCTTATGCATCCGATGCATAATGTGGCTTTAGATACTATGAAAATTTACAACCCTTAAGCTAACCAGTCGTAATCGTGTTTTGGTGTTTAAAATATGCCTTTATGAGAGTATCAATAAACGAAAAAAATTGTTATTTTTTGAAAGCTATTGTAAACTTAAGGTGCGTACATTTCGCACGTTTAGTAATAAAGTGACCTAATTAAAAATAAAAAAAGACTATTTCAATGCCATCTATGGCGTTACTACGATTTATAATGTTTTCTTGCTCTTTATAGTTATGGGTCTCTCTATCACTGACGAGCTCTATCACTGGGCGCTACGCTTTATTGTAATTTGCCATAAAACAATTTTTTTGAATTAGGTCACTTTAATAGTAAGCGTGTGATTTATTCAACAATAATAATAATAAATTAAAAAGGTTAATTCTTTATATTTAATAGTAAGAATGATTGAAGAGACATTGACAGTGTTTGAATGAACACAGATTTTTCCATCAAACTTTGTATAACTGTAATCACAAAAGTTTTTGTATAAAAAAAACTGTTCAATCTGTCATCCATGTGAAAATGAATATTTTTTTTTACAAGAAATAGTGTTATCATCTTATTTAATAAATTTTAAATATTTTGGATTTTTTTTTATCCTTCTACCTTATTTTTATCTTATAAAAGATATCAGGATCGGTGTATAATGTGTTGCGGTTTAACTTTTTTAGTCCCGAGCGAAAGGAGAAAACATCCAAGAATCCAATTGTTTTACTTGAAACTAAAATTGATTTTAATACAAACCCGTTATTTTCCCAGGCCAAAGGATTCTTGTTTGAGCTTGAGAGAGCCGAATTTTCAAAAATAGTTATTAACAATTTTTACCCGTACTCCATTACTCATTTATATTCTATGGTTTCATTTATAATTCATTTATATCAATGAAAATAATATTTAAAACTGTTCCGTTCTGTTGCAGTATTTTACGAGAACATAAAAAGCAGACAGACAGTAATAAAACAGTAAGGTACAAAAGACATAAACATGTTATTTCATAAGAATCGATAAATTTTAAAATATTAAACTTTAACGACTGCTTTGCCGGAGTTCTCTCCTGCCAACATTCCAACAAATGCATCAAACACCTCATCGAATCCCACCGTCACATGTTCTGTTGGCTTTAATTGGCCATTTTTAATCCAAGTTACTAGTTGCGCAAATCCTGTTGGCCATTCACTCAACCAACGCCATATAAGAAAGCCTTCAACCTTCAATTCAGTAAAAAGAATGGATGGTTGTACGATTGTAGCTTTTGGCATTTTTTTTGGATCATCGTTGTAAGCACTTATACACCCGCAAATAGCAACTCTACCTCTTGAATTCATTTGGCTCATAATTATAGTGCTCAATTCACCACCCACGTTATCAAAGTAACAGTCAATACCTTGAGGAGCGGCTGCTTTGAGAGCAGACTGTACGTCTACCTTTTTATAGTTTAGAGCTTTGTCAAAGCCAAGTTCCTTTTCAAGCCACTTACATTTCTCATCAGAACCAGTCAATCCTATAACTTTGCAACCTTTGATCTTTGCAATCTGACCTACTATTGACCCCACTGCACCAGCGGCGCCAGTTAAAACAACTGTCTCTCCTGATTTCGGTTGGCAAATCTCTAAAAATCCGAAATAAGCTGTGACTCCGGGCATTCCGACAGTGCCTACGCCCAGTGACGGGGATAAACCGTGTAATTCCGGTAACTTGTAAATGTGTTCCTCGAGGAATTCACCTGGGCGACTTTTTGCTTCTCTTACAATGATATGATCGCACCATCCTTTGTGCGTAACGACTCTAGTACCAACTGGATAATTGGGATCTTTAGTCTCTATAACTACTCCAACCTGAAAACTGAATTGATCGTACGGTATTTCTTGTTTTGTATTATAAGCTCGCAGATACGGGTCCACACTAATCCATTCGGTTTTAAGCAATATATCGCCGTTTTTCAGTGGCGGTAGTTCATACTCCACTATCTCGTAATCTGATCTCTTCGGGACCCCATCGAAGTATTTCTTAACGACCCACTTTTTCGCTTTAACCATATTGTATATTCGAAGTAAAACTGTAATAAAGAAATTTGTTAGTATTAATATTTTATAATTTTTCTTCGTTGATATGCCTACAATTCATATAATGAAAACTTAACGAAAAATATTAAGGAATATATTATATGCCCTATGGTATCCGGCTGAATAGAATAGACCACTCATTTTTTACCGAGGTGTCATAAAAGGCGACTAAGTCGACCCGTCGTGCGGTATCCGGCTGACTAAAATACACCTTCCTGTTTCTTTTTACCGAGGTGTCGTATAATACGACTAAGGTAAGTTGTTGTAATTTGTAATTTTACATTAAATAATAACATGATCTAAATTATTTCATTAATAGGCCGTGTGGTATCCGGCAGAATATAATAGACCACCCTCCTTTCTTACCGAGGTGTCGTAAGAGGCGACTAAGGTATGTGCCGTGTGGTATCCGGCTGCATAGAATAGACCACCCTCCTTTCTTACCGAGGTGTCGTAAGAGGCGACTAAGATATGTGCCGTGTGGTATCCAGCTGAATAAAATAGGCCACCCTCATTTCTTACCGAGATGTCGTAAAGGCGACTAAGGTAAGTTGACGTCAGGCAGGCGGCCGGTCGTAAAATACGTAGCCGAATCATGTGACATGTTTATAACATGTTGTGCTGACCCCACTTAGAGTACGATAAGAGCAGGATCATGATGATATTATGGAATATATTATATGGTAAACGTTAAATAACAGACAGATAATATCAGTGTCGAGTATAAAATTCCTAAGAGACCAGATACTTAGACGAATTACGCTAACACCATGTGGATTGACAAGTTACGCAAATGCAGCTTTTTTTGCGATATTTTTCATCCAAAAACGAATTTTAAAAATCTTATTAATCTTAATTTGGAATAGAAAACAGAACTTTTTATACAATCACATTATTGTACAACAGCTATAGTCAAAGCAAACTATAAAATTAAATAGAAGATATGCGTCTATATATAACATAATAAAAACTTCTTGGCAAATGGAAAATAACATGTATGTAATAATGTGAATACCGATACTTGCATAAGTGCTTAAATTGCATTCATTAAATAACGTTAAATGCTTACCTCAGTTGTATTTAACCGATCCTCGCTAACCTCATAGCACTGTTCCAAATCGAGCTCGCGCTAATATATATGCACCTCACATATTGAGTATTTGACATGACTTGCTATTTACATTAATGTTATGTTATTGTAATGCTCTGTCGAGGAATCGTTAACAGACAATCGTGCTAAATAATCTAATAAATATTTACTCGAGTGTGATAATCAGACCTCGTAAAAATTTCTTTAAGTAATTTTTATAGTGTTACAACAAATTGTTCTAACAAAAGTATTTTAAAAATATATTAACAATATTTTATTATACAAAAATATGAGTCACATTTCGGGGTTTAGTATTCAATATCGCTTTGTCTTAATTTTTAATAACTCTCCTTCCATATAACAAAATAAAAAAAAAACTTGATAAGGGGATCATCTCATCAACCTGAGCCATCAAATTGAATATTATTTTTTTTACATTTAGAACATTTAAAACTTTCTGATTTTTCTGATATTTTTCTGATTCTGATTTCGATTCCGATTCCTGCGCAGATCGTTATTGGTTTCACTTTGTTTGAATAATGAAATCTTACAGTTTGGTGCAGTGGGTAGTCACCCTGCTTTAAGCGTCGCGGGTTGCGGGTTCGATTCCCGCCGAGGAACAACATTTTCTATAAGAAATTTGTTGTTTCTTCGAGCCTGGGTGTATATTTGTATTTAAGTATGTATTTAAAAATATATATGTACTATTTTTGCCAGTTGTCCGTCACCCATAAGTAAGTATTAAGTTATTTACTTTGGGGAAGGACGACCGTGTGTGTAAGTGTCCCATAAATTTATTTATTTATTACACTTTTTATAGAACATTAGATATAAGAGTCAAATATTATCGGTTATTATCGGTATCGTTGGTAAAGTCGAGTGTGAATATTAGTCACCGATGCAATATGCAAATAGCAAAGTCATCACTTGACTCTATCACCGCTATTGAAGCTATTATTAAAGTAAATATTATTTTCTTGATTAATATGAAGTAGAAGAGGTTAATTATTGATAATGAAATGCTATATTTATTATTGTAATCTGAAGAGATAGCTACAGAATAATTCTGATTAAAATATGCGTGTTTACATTCTTGCTAGTTTTATATTTCATATTTTATATTTATATTTCAAAAAGAGCTCACCGCCGAGTTCTTTTCGTTAGGAACAGCTTTCCGAACCAGCAGTAAAGTTGACGATTCAAAAGCGCTTGTTTACAAGTTTACTTGAATAAAGAATATTTTGAATTTTGAATTTGAAATTTGCTTTTTAAAAGCTTTTATTCAACGTGTATACCGTATAGGTGGAATCTTGTAAGTTGAATTTGCCCACTTCTGCCGTCCGATTGAGCTGAAATTTTTACATACTGGACCAGTCCCGATAATAATAATAATAAATAAATAAATATATAGGACATTTACACACACGGTCGTCCATCCCCAAAGTAAGTAACTTAATACTTGTGTTATGGGTGAGAGACAACTGGTAAATATATACATATAAAGTTTTAAATACATACTTAAATACATATATACACCCAGACTCGAAGAACCAACAAATTCTAAATAGAAAATGTTGGTTCTCGGCGGGAATCGAACCCGCGACCCACGGAGCCGAAGACAGGGTCACTGCCAACTGCGCCAACGGGCCAGTCAAGTTAATAATAATAATAAAATAGTTTTTAGACACCTTAATTTAGCATTTACAGCTTTACACTACCTCCTGTACTAGGCAAACCCTGTTTTACAGAAGGTAGTTCCTTCCATTAGTACAATAAATTTCCGTTAGTGTCTGTTTGAGTGAAGTTATATGTTTTGAGTAGACGTGTGTATGTAATTGTGTTATGTGTGTGAGTGCATAAAAGAATGCGTACGTCTATGTGTACAGAACTACAAAATATATAATGTATACCTATTTATAATTGTATTATATTATTATTGATAGTATGATGACAATCATGTTTATAATAAGCATGACCTGATACTGCTACCAGGATTGGCTCCAGACGAGGGAACTCCTCAACGGTAAACAGTAGATACATGAAATTTTTTTGAAAGCTTTTTTGTCCGACAACATAAGAAATAATTTTTACTCATACAGTGAGTCGTCTTGGCCACTTAAACGTATATAAACAATTGAGCGATGAGTTTTCCGGTTATTTCAATAATGCAGCGCATTGATAAGACATAAAGATGACTGTGACTGACGATGGCACTTTTTAAATGATTTTGACTCGGACGAACGTTTTTCCGTTTTCTCCCTTAAGGAATATCCGATTATCTCGTAAAAATTACAAATTAAATATAGGTATATGGGATATACATATATGTATAGTACCCGGCAATAAATAAGGCACATCGAGGCTTAGAGAGAGAAAATCGGCTAGATTGTGCTTCATAGAGCATTGTCTCTGTCGCACAGACTGACGAACCTGCGTGAAACGTCACATACTGAGTGACAGTGACAGCGCTCTACGAAACCGAACTTGAAGGCTGTTTCTTTCTAAATATCGATGTGCATTATTTAATGCCGGGTACTATACACTTTATACGAAGCTGTGATAGCCCAGCGGTGAGACCGTGCGTCTCTTTGAGGGGAACACGAGTTGAAACCCGGGCTGGCACCGATGAGTTTTTCTATTAAAACTCATGTGTCTAATTGATAATTGCAATTTATCACACGCTTTTCGGTGAAGGAAAACATCGTGAGGAAACCTGCATATCTCTAGAGAGTTCTGGAGATATGTGTAACCTACCAATCCGCATTGGAGCAGCGTGGTAGGTCATAGCTCAAACCTTTCTCTCCATAAACGGAGAAAGGGGGCCTATGCCCAGCAGTGGGATTGTAACAGGGCGCTACTTTACTACTACTTTACTATACACTCTTCTTTTAACATTACAGAGATTTTCTCTAGCCGTGGATTATAGCAATATAATATAGGTAACTAATCATTACTTTCGAAAAAAAAGTATGACTAGATTAATCACATATGTTCACGACAAGCTGTGACATACAAGCTGGCTTACGTGAGGGTCACGAGTCCAAACCCCGGCCAGGCACAGTTGTGTTTTTCTACCCTTATGTCTTACGAGTATCACACCCTTTTCGGTGAAGGAAAGCATCGTGTTGAAACCTGCATATCTCTGGAGAATTCCTGGGATATATTTAACCTATCAATCCGCATTTGAGCAGGGTGGTGGGTGTAAGCTCCAATACTTCTCTCCAAATAAGTAGAGAAGAGGCCCATGCCCAGCCGTGGGATAGTAACAGACTGTTACTTCCTTTTCAATGAACTATAATATTATCCATTCATCCCGCCGTGTGGTATCCGGCTGAGTAGAATATACCACCCTCATTTCTTACTGAGATGTCGTAAAAGGCGGCTACGGTAAGTTGCAGTCAGGCAGGCGGCCAGTCGTAAAATACCTAGCCAAATCACGTGACAACATGTTTATAACCTGTTGTGCCGACTAAGAGTGGGATAAGAACAGGAGAATGATGATGATGAATGATGATGAATATTATCCATTCATCATCCATATGATATCCATTGTCAACAGACCATTATTTCACATATATGCTAAACGTCGATTGACGTCACGAGATATTTCAACGATACTTAATTAACGATAGATATTTGTTTATCAACATACCTTATCGTATGCCTCACGAAATAGAGGAGTTTCTTTGAATAATAAATTATTTATTTATAAACAGCAAAAGAATTTATTACTATCAGTCAGTGTTCTATACATAAAGTAATAAAGACATGATTGCACAGGAAAGAAATACTCGATTTTTGTCTAAAACTAGATACCTATAGATAAATTACTTTAATATAACCTTTGCACCCTGTGTAAAACTGCGTCACACAGCTAGTTAATAATAAAACATCAGAAATGTATGTATATTATATTTTTTCAACATTATTAAGTATTTTGATAACATTCATGGCGCGGTTGTTACTGCACTACTTTATACTGATGATCCCAGGTTTATTTTTGATAAGGGAATAAATTATAACTATAAAATGGTAAAGTACAAAAGCAGTGTTATTTGGTATGCAAAACCATATGTTTATATATATTGCAAAACCATATTTGGTATGCATGATAAGCTTATATAACGTTGGAAATGTTTAAACTTTAACGACTGCTTTGCCAGTATTCTCTCCTGCCAACATTCCAACAAATGCATCAAACAGCTTATCGAATCCCTCCGTCACGTGTTCAGCTGGCTTTAACTGACCATTTTTAATCCAAGTTACTAGTTGCGCATATCCTGTTGGCCATTCATTCAGCCAACGCCAAATCAGAAAGCCTTCAACCTTCAATTGACCAAAAATGATAGATGGTTGCAAGACAGTAGCTTTTGAAATTTTTTTTGGATCATCGTTGTAAGCAGTTATACAGCCGCAAACAGAAACTCTTCCTCCTAAATTCATTTGATTCATTATAATAGTGCTCAGCTCACCACCAACGTTATCAAAGTAACAGTCAATACCTTGAGGAGCAGCCTCTTTGAGAGCAGACTGTGCGTCTACCTTTTTGTAGTTGAGAGCTTTGTCGAAGCCAAGTTCTTTCTCTAGCCATTTACATTTCTCGTCGCTACCAGCGAAGCCGATAACTTTGCATCCTTTAATCTTTGCAATCTGACCCACTAATGATCCCACGGCACCTGCAGCGCCAGTAATGACGACTGTTTCTCCCGGTTTCGGCTGGCAAATCTCTAGAAACCCGAAATAAGCTGTGACTCCTGGCATTCCGACTGCACCGACACTTAATGATGGGGACAGGCCCTGTAAATCCGGTAATTTGTATATATATTCCTCTAGGAACGTACCGGGCCCACTTTTTGGTTCTCGTACTATGACATGGTCGCGCCAACCTTTGTGTGTAACGACTCTAGAACCAACTGGATAGTTGGGATCTTTAGTCTCTATAACTATTCCAACTTGAAAACTGAATTGGTCGTATGGTATTTCTTGTTTTGTATTATAAGCTCGCAGATACGGGTCAACACTAATCCATTCGGTTTTAAGCAAAATATCACCGTTTTTCAGTGGCGGTAGTTCATATTCCACTATCTCATAATCGGATCTCTTCGGGACCCCATCGAAGTGATTCTTAACGACCCACTTTTTCGCTTTAACCATATTGAATACTCAAAACTGTAATCAAGAAATTTGTTAACATTAATATTTCAGTTTTTTTTATTTATATTCATACAATTCTTAAACGGCTTCTGTTAGTTAAAAGATGAGGGTAAGTGGTATTAACATTATAATGCGTTTATGGAGCTGCCTTTATATAGCTACAGTTACGTTTAGACTAAAAAACTATTCTTATATCCTCAATGGATGGTTAATAATTTAAATACAGCTAGAAATCGATGTCTTTTAATCAGTACAAAATTTTCATCTATTCATATTTCAAAATATATAAAAGTGAATTCAACAGATAAAGTGCTTTGTTAAAAAAATGAACATGATAACTAAATGTTATGGAATGAAATGTTTAAGGTAAATAGACATAATATCAAACTGATGGGTGTAAAACTCCTTGAAAATACTTAAGAGCAATTACTCTGAGACAATGTACCCTAAAGACACCCAAGATGGACTGATGACTGATCGCGGGGATCCCCTAGATTCAATTGGCATAAGATCATGTGTTGTGGAGATTCCATGGAGGCAATTGTAGGTTATCATAACACGATTCACGGTGGGTGACAAAATTACAGGAGTTCGGTTGCCCGAAATAAAAGGAACAGTTTGGGCAGAACTTCGCATACTATGAAGCGACTATAAGAAAATAACTATCTTACTAAAAACTTGATAAACAGCGACTAATTTACAAATGCCGAACCTTAATCGAAACGTTAAACAAATCAGACTTGTATCACATACTCCGCGCAGGTGTAGTCTGCCACAAATATTTAATAAAAATTTGACTTCTCACGGATCTCGGACCTCTTAAGTATTATTTGCGTTGACCCTTAGAATATAAGATAAAAAAGTATTCAATTTAACATTTTAACACTATTTTTACGTTGGTTTAAAATTTCGTGCATTCCAAAAGTGTTCAGCCAGATAGGCCGAAGAAAGTTAAAAACTTGCAAGCTACCCTGAAAGTTAGTATTTGTATTTGAGTTCCTTTTCACTGGTATTCTGATATTTCATCATTTGATTTAAATAATAATCAGTACTATAATATTCTTTAAACCTAATTAATCCCAGTAAATCTGTTTCCTTTTAAGTTTCTGCCTTTTCGGTCAAATATCTTAAAAAGGTTGGAATAATACGTTTCGTAAGAAGTGTTTTATTCCAACCTTTTTAAAGGTTTATTCCCCACTAATTCCATATTTTACTACACAACGAGTCACAGACAGTCCTTTACGTTGGGTCTATTGTTTTGTCTACTAACTGGAATATCAGAATATCTCGAATACCTATCAGTATCAATACAACACCTATGTATAAAAGTAAGTAAAGTAGCGGCCTGTTAATATCCCACTGCTGGGAATAGGCCTCCTCTCTCCGTTTCTGGAGAGAAGGGTTGGAGCTAAGACCTACCACGCTGCTCCAATGCGGATTGGTAGGTTACACATATCTCCAGAATTCTCTAGTGATATGCAGGTTTCCTCACGATGTTTTCCTTCACCGAAAAGCGTGTGATAAATTGCAATTATGAATTAGACACATGAGTTTTAATAGAAAAACTCATTGGTGCCTGCCCGGGTTTGAACCTATGTTCGTCTCTAGAGAGTCGCACGGTCTCACCATTGGGCTATCACAGCTTCACCTATGTATATTGAAGGAAAAATAATTTGAAAAATTATAAATTGCTCGGGTGATTTCCTCCAGAAATCGGCCTAATATCCTGCAATGTTGTAAAAATCGCTAGATTCAAACATATAGTCTAAGACCGTCTGATCGACAGCTAAAATAACTTAATGAAACTCTCGTTGTGCAAATGTTTGCAAATTTAGCTCTATCAAATAGGCCTTGAAACAAACAAGGTAACACATCCAGACACGTTAAAACACAGAGTTTAAATTGGTAAATAATGTATTTACTTATTATAAAACAAAGTCCCCAAAGTCTGTCTGCATGTAATCGATTTTCTCAAAATATACTGTTTCGGATTTTTGTGTGGTTTTTACTTAAAGATATAATTCTAGTAATGTAATATGGGAAAGATTAGGTAGTAGGTAATAGTATATTATCCGGAACGTCAAAACCGATTTTGATGGGACTTTTACTGGAAGATAGAGGAAGTTGTGGTGTGGAGGAGAGCAGAGGTAGGCTACTTTTTATACCTCGCGTCCTACATACCAAGCGTCGGATTTACGCTGGAAAATCTAAGTTATAAACTGATTTTCACGCGGGAGTAGCCGAGGGAACCGCTAGTTTAATCTAAAATTAAATGACCTTCTATTAACTGGGACGAATAATCTATATATATAAACATGAATCTCTATTGCCTTGGCCTTGGTCATCGAATCACACGTGAACGGATGAAATAATTTATCTAATTTTTTTGTTTATCAGAAGAATAATCTTATGACAGAATTTTTATAATTAAAAAGAGATCGATATTCGTCTATAACCTACATATCCTTCACTCTTAATGCCTATTAACTTCGTGACACAGTTAGTTTTTAATAAATGCAATCGAAAACTATGCTTTTATTTAGGATGCAAAATCATAAAGCCGATGATATGGGATGGACGAATAAATGTTCAATAAATTGAAAATCAAACGGCATACTAAAATTGTCCGTAAATAAAAATCAGCAGCAATATAATTATAAACTCTACAAAGAGTAAACAATTTCTAAACTTATTATTAAAAGTATTTATTTTCTTCAATAATTTTGGGTTTCGCCGAGTGATCACTATACTTAGAATGGGCTTGTTTCTATAGAATTATTAATTATCCTTTTAAATTAGTAACACGAGAAAAATAGTTTTTTCTTGCAAGTGATATCCGTGCTTTTATAATACAATTAGCTATATTTGGATAAGTATTTAAATTACTATCATAAAATACTGATTCGCTTACCAAAAACGTGTTCAATCGATCCTGTCCTCACAACACTGTTTAAATTCGAGTCTACGCTAATATAACGTTACGTTTTACATACTATTTGACATGACTTGTTGTTTTTATGTTATATAATACTTTGTCGGTGACTCGCTAGCTGTTAATAATGCTAAATAATCTTATAAATATTCTGTTATCTTACGTGTTCACGCAACTCATTTTTTATATTAAATGGCTATCTCGCTATCTAGTTTTATTTTGATAATGAGTTTAATTTTGAAAGGTCATAACAAAGCATTCAAAAATTATAATAAAACTACCCGACCGGGCAAACGTTGTTTTGCCATATAAAGTATTTCTATGGAATTTCTAGTATACATTATAAAAAATATAAATAAATCACTTGAGGGTAAGAAAAATAGATAGTAGCCGATTCTCAGACCTACTGAAACTGCATATAAAATTTCTTAAAATCGGTCAAGCCGTTTCGGAGGAATATGATAACTAACATTCTGATACGAGAATTTTTTATATAAGATATTTTATAATAAATCAATCCATCATATTTGAAGAATATGTTAAAAAGTAAATTGTCCATAACTTTCATTTGAATTCAATCCTTAATAACTCTGTTTCCAGGTTCACAAAATCAGTAAATTTTTAGGTCATGATTTGCTACTAAACTGATTATTAATTGATTTCATTTTATTTATTATCTACTTTTTTTGATTTTAACTCCAACCCTTTTTGTGTCAATGTTAGGGGTTGGAGCGGTAGTATATGATACTGCTTGTTTGGGTGATGCGTGATCACGACGATGTCGATTTACGATTTGTCGTGGATCCTATCTCCTGATGATGCTTCGGCTACCTGGCGAAACGATCATTGAGATTGTAGTGTTGTAGTGCTTGTGTAATGTGTTGTTGGCGGTGGTATTTTGTGATACGTGCGGTAAATAATCCTGCGTGTATAAGGTATGAGATCGGTCTTTGCTTCTAAACTAAGCATTCCTTAGTTTTTCTTAACAATTAATTTAGAAATCTGTTTAAATAATAAACATAGTTAACAGAACAATTAATCCAACGTTTAGAAATGTATGAATTTATTTATTTGCTAAAAATCTATCAATTTACAAATTATACATCTAGACCTTCCTATTGGAACTGAGCTTGAACAGCATAAAAATCAATGCAAGGGTTCTTGAATTTCTGTCGGACAGACAGACAGATGGAGAACTTCGTTTTATAGTATGTTGTTGTGATGATTAAGATGGCATTTTGTAATAATCTTATACGATATAATTCATCCAAGGACTTTTAAATTGTCATGTCATTTATCAAATCTTAAAATATCGTCAAAATACACACTTAAATTTTCTTGTGAATAATTTTCATGGAATAATTTTGAGTATTACGTTATATAAATGGATGTATGCAAGTATAATTTACGAAAAATTAAAAAAGAGGAGAATAAAAGTCAACTTAAACCAAACTTAAATATGTCATAATTGATTTTTAATTTAATAAACTTTAACCACTGCTTTGCCAAAATTATCTCCTGCCAACATTCCAATAAACGCATCAAACAGCTTATTGAATCCCACCGTCATATGCTCTGTTGGTTTTAACTGACCTTTTTTTATCTATGTGATAAACTGCTCACGTACCGTTGACCATTCATGAAACTAGCGCATTATTAACCCTTCAACCTTCAATTCATTAAAAAGAATGGATGGTTGTAGGATTGTAGCTTTCGACGTCTTTTTTAGATCATTGTAAGTACTAATAGAGTCGCAGACGTTAACTCTTCCTCTTGAATTCAGTTCACCACCCACCTTATCAAAGTAACTGTCAATACCTTGAGGAGCAGCCTTTTTATAATTAAGAGCCCTGTCGAAGCCAAGTTTATTTTCTAACCATTAACACGTCTCATCCGAACTAGCAAGGCCGATAACTTTGCATCCTTTTATATTTGCAATCTGACCCACTAATGACCCCAAGGCACCTACAGCGCCAGTAACGACTAATGTCTTTAATTTTCAATTTTTTTGTCAAAATTTAATGTCCAATTTCGGCTTGCAAATATCCAGGAACCCAAAATAAGCTGTGATTCCAGGCATGCCTACAGCACCTAACCCCAGTGATGGAGACAAGCCTTGTAAATCGGGAAGCTTGTACATATATTCTGCAAAGAAATTATCGGTACTGCTAGCTAGCTTCCCGCACAATGGCATGGTCGCACCAACCTTTATAGGTAACGACTCTAGTACCAACGGGATAAATGGGGATCTCCTGTTTCTATTACTAATCCGACTTGGAAATTGAATTGGTCATATGGTACTTCATGATTAGCATGATAAGCTCGCAGATACGGGTCCACGCTGATCCAATCGGTTTTAAGCAAGATTTCATCATCTTTTAAAGTTGGTAGTTCATATTCTACTATATCATAATCAGATTTATTTGGAACGCCATCAAATTGTGTTTTAACTACCCACTTCTTAGCTTTGACCATAGCGAACACTTGTGTCCAAATTAAACTGTAACAAAGATATTGATTGATAATAATATGTCACTTTTTTAAGATACAGTTGCTTAAACGGCCTTATTACTCAACGCAGGCTGGTAATTATAATTATAGTAATGCGTATATATACGCATTACTACTACTACGGATCTGATCTTATGTAACCACAGTTATCTTAGGTTATCATTAGAGGGTTTGAATTTTGATTATTCAGTATAAGCACATAGTTATCTAAAGCGGCGATACCCGCAATGTGGGCGAAATACTTAGTAAACCGAAGTATTGCCTTTAAAAAAATGAGTAGGTGCTAGTAGATTTAAGACTCTATATTGCGGAAGAAGGCGGCAGATTGGTTTCGGGAGGCCAAGTCCTTGGATCCGCCGCAGGTGAACAGGGCGCAGAAGACTAAAGAGGACCTGCGAACGTTCTGAACACCCAATTAGAGTAGGTCTCCGGGCAGTCGATGCTTCTGGTGCTCCCCATGAATCGATTAGTGGAAGGAGAGGTCACTGTTTATAGAGGCCGTGACCCAAAGGTGGTTCTCCGAGGTACAGAGCTGGCGGAAATTGGGGCAATGTGCTCAAACTTATCCTGTTCTCGCCACTAGTAGCGTCAGGTTTTTAGTCGGTGAAAGTCCAATATATCCACCGTTGATGCCCGTCGGAGGCGATGATACATGATGGCTTTTACATAGAAAACTAGATTTTAGACTCAGAATCCCTATAGTCAGTAGCGCTTCGATCTCGAACAAATTAAGTGCCTTGTCCTCAATACGAGAGATTGCATGGTGATATAAGAAGCAGGCCATCATTCTCGTTATGGAATTGAATATCTGACAAAAATTATATGTCAAATATTCGGATTATGTGGGCGCATAACTGCCTGTGTAAGAACATAATTTATATCCTAATACAAGGCACGATCTTCATCAGATACGATCATGAAGAAGAACTGCCTGTTACGATACCCACACGCTATTTTTTTTTTCGAACTGACTGTATACTCTTAGCCCTAATGGCTTTTACAGCGTCACCGGGCGGGACGGGCGAGCGCAGAAGCATCGCCATCACCCACACGCTACTGTTTACTCTATACTATGGTGCCTAGACCCACCACGCTGCTCCAAAGCTGATTAGTATGTTACCGGCAAAAAGAGTTAAGTTTATAAGTAAGTAACATAAGTTTCAATAGAAAACTGATTTGTACGGGATATGAACACTGGTACTCGTAAGAGTCATACATGGTCTCATCGTTTCTCCTTCTTTAGATTTCTTTCGATCCTTTTTTCGGTTTCATTTTATAACTTTCACAGCTACTTGGTTGCAAGAGAGAAACTTTGAGTTAAGATATTTAATATGCTGTTTATACTTATTAATATAAAAAAGAAAAAATAAATTTAGATGCGCAAAAGAATAATTTCGCTTGAACACCATCTATTGTACGTTGGCAGTACTATGATGAACATCATGCAAGTGCCAACTAAAGAAGCGGCATATACATAGGCCGAATCATTAAATAAAATATTAATATTGATCTTTATATGATTTTCCTTCTAGAACTATTATAAAATAGTTTAAAATTTTTAAGACGTGAATCCTATGGATTGGGCTTCACATTCGTTGAAACAATCACAATACAAAAATATAGTCAAGAAATTAATATAATTGTATTGAAATATAAAAAACAATAATTATTTTTATTATTAATTGAAAATTTAATACTTTTATAATTGATAAGTTACTAAAAATTTAGATTTATAATAATCGATTTTTAATTTCTTTCGAAGGAACCATGTTGAAGTGATTACGCCATACATTAAATAATATTCCAGTAAGTCTTTATTGGAGTATTACAACTACAATTTACACTTAGATACAGAAAGGAATGCTGTTCTGCTAATAAAAAAACAAATAATGGATATCGCTTATTTAATTGAATATTACACTTTCACGACTGCTTTACCGTAATTCTCTCCTGCAAACATACCAACAAACGCATCAAACACCTTATCGAATCCAACCGTAACATGTTCAACAGCTTTTAGCTGACCATTTTTTATCCAAGTGACTAGCTGCGTATATGCCATCGGCCATTCACTAAACCAGCGCGATATAAGAAACCCTTCAACCCTCAATTCATTATAAACAATAAATGGTTGGACTAATGTAGCTTTCCGTATCGCGTTTGCATCATCATTGTAATTACCAATGGAGCCGCAAGCAGAAACTCTCCCTCTTAAATTCATTTGGCTCATAATTATAGTGCTCAGCTCACCACCCACGTTATCAAAGTAACAGTCAATACCTTGAGGAGCGGCAGATTTGAGAGCGGACACAGCATCAACCTTTTTGTAGTTGAGAGCCTTGTCAAAACCAAGATCCTTTTCAAGCCATTCACATTTCTCATCGGAACCAGCGAACCCGATAACTTTGCATCCTTTAATCTTTGCAATCTGACCCACCAGTGACCCAACTGCACCCGCAGCGACAGTGACAACAACGGTTTCTCCCGATTTCGGCTTGCAAATCTCCAGAAATCCAAAATAAGCTGTGGCCCCGATCGCCCCAACAGCACCAATTCCTAATGACGGAGATAGGCCCTGTAAATCAGGAAGCTTGTAAATGTATTCCCCAACGAAATCACCTGGGCCAGGATTTGTTTCGCGTACAATGACATGGTCACACCAGCCTTTATGATTAACGACTCTTGTACCAATTGGATAATTGGGATCTTTGGTTTCGATCACTACTCCGACTTGAAAACTAAATTGGTCATACGGTATATCTTGTTTTGAATGGTATACTCTGAGATAAGGTTCCACACTAATCCATTCAGTTTTAAGCAAGATATCACCATTCTTAAGAGGTGGTAGTTCATATTCTACTATTTCGTAATCAGATTTTTTTGGAATTCCATCAAACCGTTTTATAACGACCCACTTCTTAGCAATAACCATTTTGAATACTCGATTGTTCAAATCAAACTGTAATAAAGATATTAGACACTATTAATATGTTGTTCCGTTATAAAAATTCACAATATATAAAGGTATATTATCTGATATTTTTTGTTATACTATAACTTAAAGATTGGGCCGGGCTTAGCGTTGGGTTCAGAGCTACTATCAATTCTTTTATTATTATTCAATAAGTAATAATAAAATTATTCTTAATTATAATCCAATTATTATAATCCGCGATAAAGTAAATAGAAAAATATATAATGCTAAATGTATGACTATCCGTTTTATCATACCCGATACATGCAGGATTCGTAAAAACATATGCACTTCCACCACCGCCACCACAATACACAAGTACTGCACACGTTCACTATCACAAACTCAACAATCGCTTCGCTACGCAACCGAAGCATCATCAGGAGATAGATTCCACGACGCAATCTCAAAGCTTTAGCTTTAGCTTTTGTATTATGAATTTCCGCAAATGAACGCCTCATTCTATAAATTATTATTAAATAAATTCATATAAATTTCAGTCAATATTAAAGATACAAAAATACAAAAATGCGCGGATATTCGCTGTCGATGCATCATCATGCATCACGCTCCAAGTTTCATTTCATTCGAACTAAGTATTTAAATAAAGCATTGGGGGACATGGTATTTTATATTTAGTCCATACTAGACCAGTCTACAAAAACGTTTATACTAAGCGTAACAAATATGCTTATACGTAAAGCATATTATAAAATTTAAGATTATTTGGACGATAAAATTGCCTGGATTTGAGTTCTTTAAGTTTCATACAAGACAGCGGTTTAATAATGTATAATTATTAATATTTAAAAGATCGACCGCCGAGTTTTTTGCTGGTTCGTCTTGGTAAGTAACTTCTAGCGACATTCGAAGCCCGTTGTAGCTCTTGATTAATCATATCGATGGTTGACGATTCAAAAGTGCCTGAAATGGCTTATTTGAATTAAAAAAAAAAGAAGTTATTTATTGTATAAGCCGTTCCTAATATAGACATTGATAAGACAAGGCAAAAACGCAAATGGAAATGGCATAATTAAACACCGTATGGTTTCCGGCAGAATAGAATAGACCACCCTCCTTTCTTACCGAGGTGTCCTTAGAGGCGACTAAGGTATGTGCCGTGTGGCATCCGGCTGCATAGAATAGACCACCCTCCTTTCTTACCGAGGTGTCCTTAGAGGCGACTAAGGTATGTGCCGTGTGGCATCCGGCTGCATAGAATAGACCACCCTCCTTTCTTACCGAGGTGTCCTTAGAGGCGACTAAGGTATGTGCCGTGTGGCATCCGGCTGCATAGAATAGACCACCCTCATTTCTTACCGAGGTGTCCTTAGAGGCGACTAAGGTATGTGCCGTGTGGCATCCGGCTGCATAGAATAGACCACCCTCCTTTCTTACCGAGGTGTCCTTAGAGGCGACTAAGGTATGTGCCGTGTGGCATCCGGCTGCATAGAATAGACCACCCTCATTTCTTACCGAGGCGTCGTTAAAGGCGACTAAGGTAAGTTGACGTCAGGCAGGCGGCCGGTCGTTAAATACGTAGCAAAATCATGTGACAATGTTTGTAACATGTTGTGGCGACCCCACTTAGAGTGGGATAAGGGCAGGAGAATGATGGAAATGGCATAATTAAACCAATATATCTATCAAAATTATTTGATCATGATTATCAATGTCTATTTAAAATTATTAAAAAAATCTCCGTGTTCTTTTTATTTTAAAAGTATATAATTACTTTGGTACATGACATTCACTTTAAGATTTACAACAAAAAACTTACCCCACCCAGCTGGTATAATAATCAATATTATGGTAACGAAATGTAGAAACCAAGAATAAATTAGGTACAGCAGCGGTAGAGTTCTCCGCTGTTATTTAAAACAGACCTTTTAAGAAATTCAATTTTACGGTGTTATATGTCTTCGCTGTCATTTAATAAATACGATAAAACTTTGACAGAATGTATCTTATCTTATCTTTACATAGCAAAAATTCCTTCAGTAAAGTCATTAACCTAAAATCTATTAATAATATTACAAAGAAGAACAAGAAACAAGATTACAAAGAAAAACGAATGCTCGCGTATTATGTTATTTATTATTTCTCACGTGCAGTTTCATCAATAAAAATATTTTTAATTTGATTGTTTTGATGGTTTGGTTTTAACTTTGTTATTGAAGCGGCTGAAAAATACTATTAAAAGAAGGCTGATACGAAAAGCGTACTATACTAGTGAGGATTACATAAGTGATAAGACTTCTGCGCTGTACTCATTGCATTTCGCAACCTCGACGATGCTTCTGCGCTCGCTCGTCCCGCCCGGTGACGCTGTAAAAGCCGTTAGGGCTGACAGCATAGGGATGACAACAGCTCTTCGACCGTGTAATCACAAAAAGTTAAGAAATTTATTTTGAAAAGACCAACGGCCGATTCTGCTGACTCTTCCCGTTAGAACCAATTTTCCAAATCAGCGGTAAAGTTGACGATTCAAGAGCACTTGTTATTATTCAATGCCCCAGTTCCAATAGTTAGTTTATTATTATTTTATTCTTCTTTTTATTTCTTTTTACCTAAGTAGTTGCAATAGCAAAAAGCTGGTATAGCCCTGTGGTGAGACCGTACGACTCTTTCGAGGGATCACGGGTTCAAACCCCGGGCAGGCACCAATGAGTTTTTTTGTTAAAACTAATGTGTGTAATCGATAATTTAAATTTATCACACGCATATCTTTAGAAAATTCTAGGGATATGTGTAACCTACCAATCCGCATTGGAGAAGCGTGGTAGATTTTAGCTCCAATCCTTCTTTCCAAAAACGAAGAAAGGAGGCCTATACTCAGTAGTGGTATAGTAACAGGCCATTACTTTTACTTAAGTAGTTCAGTTATCAGGATAGTTTTTAACAATTAAGTTGCTTAATTTAATTATTCTTGAATTATTCAAATAATATAATTTAATTAAATCCAATCGTAAAATAAGTAAATTGACCTCTACTTGTACTCTACTTAAATAAAAATATATAATACTTGCCTTTCTAGACAAAATGGTTTTATAAACAATTATTAAAGACAGTAATTGCATTTTGTCATCGCAAAAGGTTTAATATAGAGTTGCCCAAATAAATGACCTTGAAAACTAGTAAGAATATCGATAGTGCTATCGATACTATCATCATCACAAATTAACTGATACTATTGATTGGAGGCAATAGTATCGATAGAATAGATACTATTGCGTGATAATATTATCGATGGTATCGATTTTTTCATCTAGTACTATCGATGAAATCATTGTATTAAATAAAAAATAGTATCAATACTATCGATAGTATGTAAAACTATCGATAGTATTACTCCTAAAGGTATATCAGTTTTCAATAGTATCGATACTGTCGATAGTATTTACATGACGTCATCTATCGATAGTCTATCGATAATTTAGCGATAGTGGACTATCGTTAGCCAACATTGTTTAATACTGTTATGATTAACTTTGCTTGTTACCTACCCTTTTGTAGCGTTTTAATAAACAAACAATAAATCCAGCACTTTTACATACGCTCTTGCTATATCTGTGTTATTTATTTTTATGTAGCGACCGTGCTTAACTTTTAATAAGTCTTTAGGTTTTTTACGGTGGTATAATGATAAGAAATATACCAGCTGCGAAATTCGCACTGGCATTGAATTAAATAATGTATAATAAAATATATACAAATTTCAATTCTTAAATACAGCCGTGTGGTATCCGGCAGAATAAAATAGACCACCCTCTTTTCTTACCGAGGTGTCGTAAAAGGCGATTAAGTTAAGTTGGCTTCAGGCAGACGGCCGGTCGTAAAATACGTAGCCAAATCATATGACAACATGTTTATAACATGTTGTCATATGAACCCACAGACCCCACTGAGTGGGATAAGGGCAGGAGAATGATGATGATGTTCAATTCTTAAACAGTACAAAAGAACGAAAGTACGAAGTTGGTTCTTCTCAGTAAGAGCAAACTTCCGCATCAGTGGAAGCAAGACATAAAATACTGGAAACAGCCTACTTGAAAAATAATATTTTGAATTTGAATTTAAATAACGAAAACTAAATAAAATACTCAAAAACATTCCATACAAAAAAAGTTTAATAAATTTTATTCTTTCTTATACACAATATTTATGTATTTTTTGTCATTGCGAAAATTATAGCGATGTCATGGTGATGAAGGTTTTCCGACACGCAAACACGCTATACATAATTGTCTTTGTGCGAAACATGGAAATTCCAAATTGGTTTCAAAAACTTACAGCGATTGGCCTTCCGATTTGTTTATCATTAATGTAATAGACAGACGCAATGAAAATTGTAGACCTTTATATCTTAAATCATAAAGGATTTTAATGATATATTAATATTGTTTACTTTCAAATATTAATGGTGCGTTCAGGATAAAAAGGACGTACTTCAAAGGATATATCTATAGATATATAATTATAAAGTATACACTTTTGAGGACAACATTGTTATCACGCTTGACACAATAACGAATAACTAATGAGACTTATTTAATTTTTCAAGGATAATTGCTCCATTACTTAATTAAACCAAATTATTGATAAGTTAGAAATTAAATTTTAACGACGGCTTTGCCGTAATTATCTCCTGCTAACATTCCAACAAATGCATCAAACACCTTATCGAATCCCACCGTCACATGTTCTGTTGGCTTTAACTGGCCATTTTTAATCCAAGTTACAAGTTGCGCAAATCCTGTTGGCCATTCATTCAACCAACGCCAAGTTAGAAAACCTTCAACCTTCAATTGATTAAAAATAATGGATGGTTGCAGGATAGTAGCCTTGGAAATATATTTAGGATCATCATTGTACGCACTGATGCAACCGCAAACAGAAACTCTTCCTTTTAAATTCATTTGGCTCATAATTATAGTACTCAGCTCACCACCCACGTTATCAAAGTAACAGTCAATACCTTGAGGTGCAGCCTCTTTGAGAGCAGACTGGGCGTCTACCTTTCTGTAGTTAAGAGCTATGTCGAAGCCAAGTTCCCTTTCTAGCCATTTACATTTCTCGTCGCTACCAGCGAAGCCGATAACTTTGCATCCTTTAATCTTTGCAATCTGACCCACTAATGATCCTACGGCACCTGCAGCACCAGTAACGACTACTGTCTCTCCGGGTTTAGGTTCGCAAATTTCTAGAAATCCAAAATATGCTGTAGCACCTACCACTCCAGCAGCACCTATGCTTAATGATGGAGATAGATCCTGCAAATCCGGTAACTTGTAAATATATTCCTCTAAGAACTCACCAGGGCCATTTCTTGGTTCTCGAACTATGACATGGTCGCACCAACCTTTATGGGTAACGACTCTAGTACCAAGTGGATAATTGGGATCTCTTGTTTCTATTACTACTCCGACTTGAAAACTGAACTGATCATACGGTATTTCACGTTTTGAATTGTATGCTCGCATATACGGGTCCACGCTAATCCATTCGGTTTTAAGCAAGATATCGCCATCATTCAGTGGCGGTAGTTCATATTCGATTATCTCGTAATCGGATCTCTTTGGAACACCATCGAAGTATTTCTTAACAATCCACTTTTTAGCTTTAACCATAGTGAATATTCAAAACTTAAACTGTAATACGAAAAAAATATAATTAACATACGGCTAGAAAATTCAAACGGGTAAATTAATACTAACAAACTATCACATAATCTGACGAACTTCTTTTAATATGGTGTCCTTCTAAATAGATTAATTAACACTATAAACTTTTAATTTGAAAAATTTTAGTACTGCAATTATTTGAATACGAACACTATAAGTATATATTATAAAACAATTGTTTTTGAGGTTGTTATATATGAAATTAAAAATTCCTTTATTAAAGAATGCTATTATTTATTTTAATAAAGTGTATAATTGTGATGTTTTTTATAGTTAGTATTTTATATATGTTTATATAATAACGGTATTTTGTTCTATTCTGCCTTCGGGAGTAGGAATATAAAATATACTCGTATGACAATTGATGATATTTGCGCCCCAAATGGGCCCAGTATCACTAGTTATTGTAAAATTTAGATATATTTTTATATTTTTTGGCGTTATTTATTTTTGTTGCTATATTGTATATGATAAACTAGATAACGTCGTTTACAAAACGTATCTTAACTTATCTACATGTAAGGAAATGCGAAAATATCAGAAAATTATAGTTTCTAAGTTAAACATTTATTTTAGTGCACTTGATACTTTCTTTCATAATTTGACATTTCTGATGGCAATTAAACATTAAATTTTACTACAAATTACGTAATATATATATATTTTTTGAAATAAGGCAGCTTGAGGGTGGACATCCTGGTGGAATGTAAAATATGAATTTAACAAGATTTTTGTGTTGTTAATGTTAATTTTTAGCCTTTGTGATTGACTCTGCAAAAGTCGTTAAAATCCATTTAATTACTCCATCCAGTCCCATTTAATTACTACTCAAACACGACCAAAATATCGAGAAGCTTATCATTGGAGCATTATATGCTTTAATAGATTTCTTATAAGTATACTAGTTGACCCGGCCAACGTTGTTTTTGCATATAAATTATTACTAGAAAATTTCTAGTGTGCATTGTAAAAAACTGTTACCAAAAATTTAAAAAAAAGTGTTAGGGGTGAACATACCTTATCACTTGATATGGTATGAAAAATAGATAGAAGCCGATTCTTAGTCCTACTGAATATGTATATAAAATTTCATAAAAATCCGTTCAAAAGTTTCGGAGAAGTATGGTTACTTAAATTATACACGAGAATTTTTTTATAAAACATACAATAAAAAATGTTGATAAAAAAATACTGAAATCTACAGATAATCGTGAAATAATATATACAATTGAAACGTAAATAAATAATAATAAAATCAAATAACACGATAATTAAATACGCATTAATATTTGTAGTATCATTATGAACATATTCTTCTCTCACCTTTTCAGCCTAAAAAAACACGTATCACTGATGCTTCTAATCAAATAACAATGATACTAGTTCCCTCGTGACTCCTACCTGTAGGCATAGGCCTAATGCAAGAAACATTAATTTGCGATATCTATTTATATGTATCATTAATCGTGCCAAACTGTCCGTATGTATTTAGATTTGCCGCTTTAATATTATCTATAGAACAGTGATATGACAATCAGTAAACTAAATCTAGTCTTAGTCTTTAATGGTATTCAGTTCTTTATCTCTGAAAGTTATATTAGTATTTCTGAAAATATTATTTCACTATTAATAAAATTTAAAATTTTTCTTTATTAGGAATGTGAATTGGAATGAAAAAAACGATTAATCGATAGTCGATTTTTTCCTTTTAAAATAAATCGCTTTTTAAAAAATTGATTACTCCATATCGAAAACGGACTATTGATAATCGTTTCTTTTCTGTCAATTTGAAAAGTTGGTTATTTCATATTAACACAATTAATTAGAATAAATGAAGTGGTCCTAGAATGTGTTTGGCTACATTGGTTTCATCGAAGGGTAGGTAAATAATATAATTGATTAAAAAAAAATCGATATCACTCCACCTTATGTATACTAACTCTATGGTAGTCTTTATTCATAACTTTAGATAGCAGGTATATAAAGGAAATTGTATGAATATAAATAAATATTGTATGAATAAAAAAATAATAGTATGTAAGCCGCGTGGTATCCGGCAGAATAGAATAGATCATCCTCCTTTTTTACCGAGGTGTTGTAAGAGGCGACTGAGGTAAATGCCTTGTCGTATCCGGCTGCATAGAATAGACCACCCTCATTTTTTACCGAAGTGTCGTAAAAGGCGACTAAGGTAAGTTGACGTCAGGCAGGCGGTCGGTCGTAAAATACGTAGCCAAATCATATGACAGCATGTTTGCAACATGTTGTGCCGACCCCACTTAGAGTGGGATAAGGGTAGGAGAATGATGATGACAAAAATAATAGTATGTAGTAAATAAAGATATGTACTCGTACTAACATGGAGTTATTATACTCGAGAAGGAAAGCCAGCTTTAAATGTGCCATATTACAATAAAAGGAAGGCAAATACTGTGATCTGTATATCTGTCTCTCTTTTTTATACCTGATGTTGTTGATTATATTTGATGTGATAGAAAAAGATGAGTGTGTGAGTTGCATCTTCCCTCTCTTATTAATTGTTGTGACACTATCTTACTTACAGACATGACTATAGATCTCCCACTCTAGTATAATATCTCTATGATGATAACTCTATGAAGACTACACTAATTAAAGAAGAAAACATAAAAATATCCCGTCAAAATTATAAAGTGTCAATTTATGAAATATTTTTATCAAATTCGTACCTGTACACTGTAGTCTTTGATTTGTACAAAATGGCAAGCGGAGATAAATCGAAAACTCCGAGGCATCTAAGTTACTTTAAATCCAATACACCTATAATTGGTGCTCTAATTGACTACATTAATACCAGTCTCGAGTATTTACGTCACAAGACCTTTACTCAGGCAGAGAGGCTTCACGTGAAAGCTTCTAAAGCAACCGTTTCAGCCCCATTCATATGTTCAGTGTGTCTTTTGCTGGGATTGGTTTGCAACGTGAAGTTTGAAGTGGTGACTTTTGACGACGAACCATTACCGAATGATTTGCATTTTATGCTGATGAGTAAAGATGATAAACTTTATATAGATGACATCGATGTTTCAAGTGAGTTAAATATCTATCTAACTCTTAAATATACGTAATATAGATAGATATTCACGATATCATTATCCACCGTGTGGTGTCCGGCTGAGTAGAATAGAACACCCTAATTTCTTACCGAGGTGTCGTAAAAGGCGACTAAGGAAGTTAACGTCAGGCGGCCGGTCGTAAAATACCTAGCAAAATCATTTAATAACATGTTTATAAAATGTTGTGCCAACCCCGCTTAGAGTGGGATAAGGGCAGGACAATGATGATGATTCACGATATCATTATAAAAACTATTTAAATATTAGCTGCCTAAATTTCCAGTGCCAGTTCGCACTTCAGTGAGAATCTGACGTTCATTACATTCCATCACTTTCAGTGCGCAGTTAAAGCGGATAGTGTCGTGTGTAATGTTGAAAAGACCTATGCTAAATACTGGATGTTTATTCGTTGAAGAGGGTGAGGTCGGGAGAAAGAGAATGAGAAAGAGGGAGAGGGAGGGAAAGAACGAGAGAGATAGGGAGAGGGAGAGAAAGAACTAGAGAGATAGAAAGCGTGAGAGGGGGAAATAACGATAAACACACAGAGAGAAAATATGATTTCTATGTTTTTTCACAGGGGTCACATGGTGTATTGAAGCTTCGGATACTCTAGTCGTTCTTATCAGTTCGGTTCTGATATGGAATTCGTTTAAAGTGGTGATTATTTTGCCTTTTTTATATTTATTGAATAAATGTTTTTTAACTATCTAGATAATAATAAGTCAATTCAATTAAAATTCAAGAATGATAATTCTTGCAATACAATATACTTCGGTCGGTCGGTCGCTGAGTACTCTACTGGACTATCATATACGTAGAAATCCTTTTTTTTCATTAATACATATAGTTCATCATTATCATAATCAGCCTAAGAGCATCCAATGCTGGAGGTAGAACTTTTCAATAGAGGGCCACTGCACTCGCTCCTCTGCCTTTAACATCATATTGTTACGAACATGCGATAAGAGTTCGTAATGCACATGTCATAAAGTTCAAATTGAACGAGACAGTTTACGAACATGCAAAGACGGTTCGTAAATTAAATAACATAGACTTCAAATTCGCTTAACGCTAATTCTCAGGAACATTCGACGTGTATCAAAACATGTTATTGGTAAACATGTTTACGATCGTTTCAAGGCTATCGAATGTTCTCGAAAGCGGTTCGTTCGATATATAAGCAGACGTATCGTGCGCCGCGACATTCAGTTTGTGAATAGCGATTAACAGCGAATAAACATATGAAAATAGAAGTGAATTATTAGTGACCTCGGCATTCTTATTGGACAATGGACTGTGTAGAGACTGTAAGTAGTTAGTTAAAAGTTGAATAAAGTGTTTTAACGAGTCACTAGGTATTTTCATCCAAATCCACGAACTCCTGTACGTAACAATATATAGTACATGTCATCATTTAGTTTATATATTTAGAACTATAGTTGGCCTAAACGTAGTAGCAGGTACAACTGGTTTCGAATACTTTCTTTCATATGGGACTGACTCCTTTTAAGCTGAGTTTTTTTACCCAATTTCAGCGGTCTCCTCTTAGTGAATATTTGTTTTTGCCGTGGCTAGGAGCGGCGTTGAGAGGACTGTTCCTTCGCCAGGCGCCTACCGCTGGAGCACTGATTTACACCATGGCTGTCATTAATGGCAACGTCAATCCTCTCTTTTTAACTGCTTTTTCACTTTTGTTTTGTAAGTATCAGTAAATTTCCTTAAACTTTTACTTTTAACTGCAATGATGGAAACAATGATACTGTCTAATGCGATAGAGATTTAATAAATAGTTAGTTATTGATCCTATGGTGTTGATTCGCTGTCATAGATAGAGAAGATCGAGTGTAGAATATTAACTATAGAGTGTAAAATGTCTTAGTAAAGTGCACAAGTGTTATTACGATTTGGGATCGGAATATCCATATCCTGTAGTGTTCAGAAATTAAAAATTACGAAGGCGGTGCAATATTATTTTTGTACATTTTAGCGATGATTAAGTTGCATATCATCTTTATTAGTAGTTTAAGAAGACACTGTTAGTATTGAATTCTGAAATTAGTAGTATATTAGTATGCTTTTTCGAAGTATTTTTTTGAGAAGGGTATAAACAGCTGAGCCTTTGTATTGTAAATATAATTATAGTCTTTAATTCTATGGAGCCCAAAACTACACATAATAGGTAAAGTCTGTTAGTATTATGAGTCATGTACTCATTGTTCTACATTTGACACGATGTAAAGGTCGAATGTAAAATGAATTTTGAACATTATTTACTGGATTTCAAAAGAAAAATGCAGTTCATGATTGATGGAAATATTTTGCAGTATTAGAAGCTCGGTTATGGTTGGAAATTGCACGATTAGTACAAATGCGGTGGGAGAGGCGAGATGATCTTGATGTTTCCCGAGACTCCCAGTATGAAGTACAAACTCTATGGAGCAACGATGATGTGCAGAGTGTTGAAGTTGGAAATTATATTTATTAAAACACGCAGGTCTACTATCCATGCTCGTGGCATACATGTGTCAACAACGTATAAAAAAAATTATTTTCATCAATCGGAACATCATATACATTCTAATGCATTTACCGTTCATCAAAATCTAGTTAGAAGGCAGTGGTATGTATAAACTGTTTTAGATTTTAAAATATACTAAATTTAATTTTTCCTTTGTAGCATAGATTATATCAGTCTCTGGTGTCTATCATATCACGCGTGTTTTTTAATATGTTGTGCCTTACAATAGCATCATTTGGAAAAGTTACCGTGTCTTCTATTTGATTCGGTTTAATGATAAAAAAACATTTTTAATTATGATATTGTTTTTGAATTGTCTATTTGTTGAATAAACTTGTTATATTTTCATTTGTGTTGATTTATGCTTATAACTGTGATCTGAATTAAATTGACCGGTTACGTTTACTACTTTGCTGTGTCTATTTTAGCCTTTCCACATATTACGTGGATAAACCTAAACGGTTTATCCGTAACGATTTCTTGAAGTTGCAGGTATAGCATGGAGCACTTGAAATGTGCTTGAAATATTTATATTTTGGCAAGTATGTGTATTTTCTTATTAAAATTAAAAAAATAAAACAACTGTATATACATCGTAAATTCTTATAAATTAGGTTTAAATAATTAATAACATATAATAAAAGTTAGAAAAACTTATAAGTGACCTAAAATATACATTTAAATACTGTTAGGCGGAAAAAATGGTTGGTTCTTTTGGCATTAGCAACGAGAAAAAATCAAAGAAACAAAGATCCAAAGATCTGTTTGGACTCTTTCTAGAGCTCTATTTCTAATCGTTAGACAATAAATAGAATTTACACGGTCAACTCATTTATTGGTTTGAGTACTCAGTGTATGAAAACTTTTCTCTCAGAACTTTGATTACTTGAGCACTAGGCTTTTGTTAATCCAAACTTTTCGGAAGGTCTTTGCTATGAAATGTAATGAGAAAAATGCATTTGTTAGAGAAACATTTTTTAACACGATTATTAATTTATAAACTTAAATGTTCAGTAACTCGTAGAAATAAATTCAATAAAATAATCAGTACTTGTTTTGTCTTACAAATATTATAACTCACTTCATTAACGAACGAAGATACAAGACCATAATCATGAGAGAGAAAAGTTAATTGAAATTGTCTGATAAGAAAGTTCATCCCTCATCATTTATATTAATTTTTCATTAAATTATTAACTGTTAACTGGTTTATGTTAAAACGTTAAATTCATAAGTATCTGTGTACTTTTATGTTCTTGAATCGCATTACTCTGTATAAATACCTTTACAGAGTAATCGTACGCATGGAGTACTTGAGTAGGAGAGCCAGACCATACCATCGAAAAAAAATTGAAGGCAAAGGAACCTATCTGTCTCTCTTTGTCATTTATAATTAGACAAAGATATATTACGATCTATTAAGAGCAAAGATATATTAAGATCTATTAAAGATATATTAAGAGCTGTGATAGCCCAGCGGTGAGACCGTGAGACTTACGAGGGGAACACGAGTTCAAACCCGGGCAGGCACCAATGAGTTTTTCTATTAAAACTCATGTGTCTAATTGATAATTGCAATTTATCACACGCTTTTCGGTGAAGGAAAACATCGTGAGGAAACCTGCATATCTCTAGAGAATTCTGGAGATATGTGTAACCTACCAATCCGCATTGGGGCAGCGTGGTAGGTCTTAGCTCCAACCCTTCCCTCCAGAAACGGAGAGAGGAGGCCTATTCCCAGCAGTGGGATTGTAACAGGCTGCTACTTTACTTTTTACTATATTAAGATCAATTTACTTCTCTTTCTCTTATTATTTGTACACTCGCGCTCACAAGTTTGCCTTTGGCTTCTCTACTCTATGGCTTGGTCTGCCTTTGACTAGATTATCGAGTCGTGTTAGTTATAACATTTATAAATTGGTTATTTTGAACTATACGTTATTTTCATCTTTTTTACCAAACGCTACACTTCTGCGTAGGGTTCATGGGTGATCCAGGTGGACACTGAAATTCTCTAGCAAAGTCCAAGGAATTAGATAAAGTTCCAATAACCCTGAATCTGCCCGGGGAGTGCACTGCAGTTTTTAATTTGTTACGCATCGCTTCTGGTCGCATGGCTCCGCACCACACCTAGGGACAAAAACGAAAAAAAAAAATTTTACTATAGTACGCGGTTAGAGAACATCTACGTGAGGCTAAGCGTAAAGTGTACTATCCGTTTCCATACCTTATACATGCAGGATTCATAAAACACATGCACTAGAAACACATTACACTAGTATTGTACACATTCGCTAGTACAATCTTAAAAATAGTTCTACTCAGTAACCGAAGCATTATCAGGAGATAGACTTCATGACAAAATCGTAAAGCTTTGCGATTGTGATTGGTTGTATTATATTACTGCTGGTTCCTTGGTGGTTTGTGCATGTGTTCTTGCATGTCCCTTATCCCACTCTAAATGGTGTCGGTACAACATGTTAATAACATGTTGTCACATGATTCCTGCCGCCTGCCTGACGTCAACTTACCTTAGTCGTATTTTACGACCCCTCGGTAAGAAAGAGGGTGGTCTATTCTACTCAACCGGATACCACACGGCGGATCAACTTACCTTATTCGCCCTTTATGACACCTCGGTAAGAAATGAGGGGGGAGTTCTTCATTCATAAGGTATGAAAACGGAGAGTACACTCTTCTTTTAGCATTTTATAGCTTTTCTCTAATCGCCGATAATAGCAATATAATTATTTATTTTTTTCTATCATGAAACTCGGCTAAGTAAAGCCCCATTCTAATATAAGCACTTACGCATGTAAAAATGTAGGTTTAAACTACTTCTGATTTCTGAACGGAACTTTTTCTTATTATTTTTTTATTTAGAAACTTAGTGGTAAAATTATTGTGCAAACCTGTGCAAAGTTCAAAAAGAACAGTTGTGTGTGGGTATGGTTTAAGCCCGGTAGAGTCTCCTCAGTAGCGTCGTGGTGCCGGAGCCAGTGCTGATACGCGTGGAATGCTTGCTTTACTCCACCATTGTCTGCTATATTTTCACCCTATAGAAACATCATCCAGTTTAAAATGAGCCCTACAGAGGAATTTAAGGGTGGAGCTTGAATTACAAAATGCGATCGGTCTAAATGTTTCCGAAATACACTAAAAGGACGACCTCAAATGGATAAATGATTTAAGGATGTCTGACATCGATACCCTTGAGGTTCTCCTCGCTGCTTTAGCTATATAATGTTTTTGATATAACATCCTTCTTCTTTCTCCTACCCTTATCCCACTATAAGTGGGGTCGGTACAACATGTTTTTCTCATCCATTCTCTTCTATTATTCGTCAACTCTGATGCTACTCCTTTTATATGCATGTCATACTTCACACAATCCAACCATCTCTTCTTAGGCCTCCCTCTAGTCACATATCCATTCAGATTCATCATCATTCATCATCGTCAATCCCTTTTCATTCCTCCTCATTACATGTCCATACCATCCCAATCTTGCACCTCTCATCTTTTCTATTCTATCTTTGATCTTTCTATTCTAACATCCATTCTAATATTATACATCCGAAGTATTTTTATTTATTTATTATTAGTTAAGTACCATGAAAAAAATTAGAAAAACATTATTAATAGAAAAAACATGTGCAGAGGTCCACTTATCCCTTTGACAGAGATCTCTGCCAGCAAACCTACGAAGTGAGACTATCTATAGTAAAGCAATTGTGATACCTATGTTTTCACATCTAACTTTCTAAGGAATATTATATTAATATGAAGGAGAGATGAGCTGTGATAGCCCAGCGGTGAGACCGTGCGACTCTTACGAGGGGAACACGAGTTCAAACCTGGGTTATTCTATTAAAACTCATGTGTCTAATTGATAATTGCAATTTATCACACGCTTTTCGGTGAAGGAAATCATCGTGAGGAAACCTGCATATCTCTAGAGAATTCTGTTGATATGTGTAACCTACCAATCCGCATTGGAGCAGCGTGGTAGGTCTTAGCTCGAACCCTTCTCTTCAGAAACGGTGAGAGGAGGCCTATTCCCAGCAGTGGGATTGTAACAGGCCGCTACTTTACTTTTTTTATGAATGAGATTGTTACATTTAAAGCTTATATACCTGTGCAACACGTAGGGTAAAAACTCTCGTTTTACCTTCGGGAATAACACGTAGTACATAATTTAGAGTACTAAAGTTATTAAGAAAATTCTGCAATAAGCTGATAACGATCACACGTTTTTATACGAGTTTGTCACATCTCAACGGTCTCTTTCTTAGCCTTAAACAGTTATAAGCGCTATTGAGTACATTGAAAGAAACGACTGTTTTAATGTTGTCAAAAGTTTTGCCCTCGATGCTCTCGCATGTTCAATTCGGTAACAATTTTAAAGTTCTTATAAGATAAAAGTACATTAAAATTATGTCAAAATACTTGTGTATTGACTCCATCCAAATTCATATTGACTTCTGGCACAATATATTGACCGTATTGGTCGATGAGACATTGGGCACGGCGGTGGAACGCCTCTATTGCGGTATCTGACCACCATCGGTGTAGATTGCCTTCACAATCGAACAGGCGTCCCTTATCGTCGAAGCCGTGTGTGATTTCGTGTCCTTAAAATATTTACACATAAATAAGAGTTCAATAATAAGCTGTGATAGCCCACTGGTGAGACCGTGCAACTCCCTAGAGACGAACATGGGATCAAACCCGGGCAGGCACCAATAAGTTTTTCTATTAAAACTTATATATCTAATTGATATTTGCAATTTATCACACGCTTTTCGGTGAAGGAAAACATCGTGAGGAAACCTGCATATCTCTAGAGAATTCTAGGGATATGTGTAACCTACTTATCCGCATTGGTGCATCGTGGTAGGTCTTAGCTCCAATCCTTCTCTTCAAAAAACGGTGAGAGGAGGCCTATTCCCAGGAGTGGGACATTAACAGGCCGTTGCTTTACTTTTTAATGTAAGAGTTCAATATTAAAACTTTTATTAAAATATTTATAAAATCAATATAGACAGTTTCACTAAAGTAGGTTCGTGTAGGCTCAACGTGACCATAATTTCAAAATCTTAAAAGTATTACCAATTCCCTGCATTTAGCACGCTCTGCAATATAAGATGCAATACATACTTCGAGGTATTCTCCAATATTTAACACACAAGATCCCAACAAGCAACATAAGCTAAATTTCGCTCTAAGCTATAAAATTTATAAAGCCTAAAAGTATAAACTCTAAACTCTAGTTTGTATTATAATATTATGTTGCGTATTTACAATAAATTGCCGCTTTATTTAATTGTTTAATTTATTTTAAAAAATATACAAAATTTACTTCTAAAGCGTTCATTACTAAATCTATTCATGTTGCAGAGAAATCTCAGATTAGTTGTGTAAGTCAAGCGTTACATCAGTTTAAAACACTCATCGTGCTCGTATGTAGAACATTTTGGCATTTACTATTTTAAGTAAATTGTTTTTGTTTTAAATACTTTAAGAAAATGAAAGAACGTACCGATGACAACACCTATACCGCCAAAGTTGAGCGATCTCGGGAAATGTCGGTGATAAAACGGAGGCTGTAAGATGCCCGCTGGGAACATTATCTGATTCTTGTTTCGACTGTAGTACGCGTTAACAACTGCAGGCGCTGTGTTCCACAAAGTTTTGTTAACGGGCTGGCCGATACTGAAAGTAGTGGATACTAATTTAATAAATCCGAAAGTCTTTGTATGTATGTCTATTTGTCCGTTTATTTGTGTTCAACTTGAGTATCCGCTGTGCACTTGTGACTTCATTATTACATGGTAACTTTATTATAAGTTTTTCACGAAACTTATTGGAGATCAAAAGAAACTGAAATATGAAAATAAAATACACAAGAAACAAATCAATATATGTATTCAAGTAGACTTTTACAAGTACTTTTGAATCGTCATAATAATTAGTAGTTTTCAAACGTTTGTAAATACAAGAATGTTATAAATTTTTAGCTTTAGCTTTCTGTAGTGTTTTAACGGCAAATCGCTGAAGCAATCTTAATTAAATTTGGTACATTTGAAGCTAACATAGAGGTAACATATATAAAGAATTCCCAGGCTTTCGTCTCAGGAACGGGAAATACATCGTATATCATCATCAATCAAAATCCAATTATAATAGTTACCGTGATTGTTCCATTTTAGTTAAATGCTGCAAAATATTCAATATGTTTTCAAAATATTTGTCCGGATGTATCTTCACTTCTTTATAGCGTTCATCAAGTTCTGATTTGCTCAAAATAAAATCTGGATAGCCTATTCTTAACATCATTGAGTCTACTTTATGCGCCGCAAGCTTTTTTGTCTCATCGTCTATCCAGTTAGTCATGTGCAGTAACTCCCTAAAAGCTTGTTGGATCTCTCTTGTCATGGTTAAAGTGTCATTTTTACTCATTTCATCGAAATACTTTCGCACAAACATGGATCCTAGTGCCATTCCCATATTAGAGTTTACTTGGGATATGCAGTTCTTCCATCTTGGCGGTGCTTGCTCCCGGCCAAATAAAATGTAATAAAATCTGAATAATAAAACCACATAATATATAGTGAAAAATATCATAAATGCCGAAGTCTATCAATCGTTTTCATAGCTAATGTAGGGGCAATACTGATGAAATTTGCTGCTACTAAAGTTTATGTACTGGGATAGAAAAAATCTTGATATTCCTTCGAAAACGAAATAATTTAGTACATAAGTGAAGACATTAATACTAAGTCGACGAGAACGAAAGTGGTTACAGGTTGTACTGAAATTATTACACTATACCTCAAAAACACTGAACAATTTTTAATGAAAATACAAACAGTATAATTTTCATTAAAATCATTCTAATATGCATTTTAATTCTTATGAATGGTACAACACCTCTGGTTATTATGCATAAAGACATTTAAATACTGCTCGATCTACTTTATCGAACTATGTTACTGTTAATTTCGTCTCGATTTTAGTTGAACTAAGCAAAATTTTTTTTGGTTGCCATTCTATTGTCTCCAAATATTTTTTACTTACTACTTAATTAGAAATAGCAATACTTCTATATGTAATTTGTTAATAATTTTTATTTCCATTCGTGGACACACTATATGTATAGTATAATCATGAATGTTATTTCTGTTTGTACGCCCTCGTCAATGAAATGTGGTCTTTGGTCAATTCAAAAATTGGTTTATTTTTAGCTTGTAATAGACGGACCTTGTACTCACTGTTGTTTCGCAGATTGGAAACGATCATCCAGGTTATTCACTCGGTGTCTCACGAACCGCCACAGCAAATAATTTGATAAAGTGTTAGGATCCGTTTTTTCTATCAATTGAACTAAGTGCTAGTAGGATAAAATAAAAATATTGTGATTGACAAGAAAGTCATATAAATCATTACAAAGCCAATAGTCTTATAAGTTCAGTTTAGACTTATTTATAACCAATATTTACTGGTAAGAATAAAGGAAAAGGCAATACTAATATTATAAATGCAATTTGTCTTTCTACCCGATACAAGAAAATAAAGAATAAAGATAAGCATTTGTTATCATTGTCCAGAATTTAAACTTTCAGTAATCAGCGACTAACCTTATTATATTCTTCATGTCTTCGTTTACTTACCCTTACGTAGCTTAGCGCGAATAAAACTACAGTTTCTTGAGAATGTAGTGTCCTGTTCATAACGATGCATAGATATCTTCTCCAATGTATTTGAGGAACTAAACCTTCCAGCTTGGCGAGAGTCATACGCCGATACAGTTCGGACACATTACGTCTATCTTCCGGTGCTGATGTTATTTTTGCTAGTCTATTTATAACGTAACAATTAATTAGAACAACGGTTACAATCAAGATATTACCAAAGTTTATGGATTTTATCATAGTTGTATATTAATCATAAAGGAGATTTAACTTACTCAATTTCAAAATTTATCAGTTCCTCCGCACTCGCTTTAACATGTCCGATCTCACCACCCAATAATAATGCAATTTTAATTAAGTATGTTTTATAAGCTTCGAGATAAACTTTGTTTGAGTCTTGCAAAAAATAGTCTCTTGTAGGTAAACCTAAATTTATAGAATATGTAAACTGTTAATTATGCTAAATTGTTAATTAAATCTAAACACTTAAATAAATAATATATATAAGTTACCTAAGCTAGTTTGATCAAATTGTATAACAAATTCATCAGAGTTTTTGATATCCGGTCCGACCCATTCCGATATTAAAATATCATTATTATATAATCTAAGCTTAGCCATTAGTTCCAGCCAGTCAAAATTTTTTGCATTCCATCTGGATTTAAGAATTGGCCAACCGCCTAACAATTCTAGTAAATCTAGAAGTGGTTGCTGTCCTCTTTTTTTCAAAATCTCATGAGTCATACATGATTTAAACAAATACCTCGCTTTTAAAGTTGCATCACCATTTGCTGGATCATGATTATGTTTTTGATGAGCTTGCTGTACTTTCAAGACTATTGTCCCTACAGATTCTTTTCTTTTCGTCAGTTTAGTGTTATTGAATGCATTTAAGCTTGTAGAACGCTTTCTTGTGGACCTTTTGTCAATAATTTTATATTTTTCTTTTAAATATTTTCTATGTCTATTCATTTTCTCATCTTGTTTGCGTTCATTCCAAAATAAATAGTCATGCAACTTATTTTTCATTTTTGCAACGGGTTTTTTAATTTGTTTTGACTTTTTGTCTAAATATCTACGAATGCGGTTTATTATTTCAGACTTGTCATCTTTAGTGTTATTTATATTGTATGAACTATCTTCTGTAAAATTTAACGCTTCTTTAGAACTTGTTATTATAACATCTAATTGCATATCACGTGATTTTCCAGGACATTTATAATAGTGCATCATTGTCAAAAAACTGTCTTTCATGTCTAAATGAGGTCCTGGATACATGGTTGATGTAGAATCATTTTCTTTTAATTCTAGTAAGTCTTTTAAAACCGTGTCTAAGTTTTCTCGCAACATTTCAAAAGTATCGTATCTGTAATTAAAATATCCTTATATTTAAGAAGAATATATTATTGTTGATCGAATTTAAATCCCAAAAAAATACAGCAAGGACAATAGTAAAGAAGTATGAAAATAGAATTTATTGAGACCAAAAAAAAACTCGTACTCTAGATACTACTCCTCTACTATTATTTTCTATATTCTATATCTATCTTTCCTTTCTACAAGCTCGCATATTTTAACCTCATTCTGTTACAAAATGGTATTTCATATTATCAAAAGGGAAGGTAATTTATTGGAACTAACCCAGCTTTGTCAGCTGGAATAGGATTAAGCGCTGGCCAGTTTCCACAAGCGTACTGATAAAAGTCATGACATGGATCTGCTCCGGCATCCATGTACTGTTTCATAATACTTGCTTGAGTTAGTCTAATGCTTTCCCTGTCGCCTTGGCCTTTCCAAAAAGCATGTATACCTGGAAATTATTAGCATAATAAGTCCGTCGTTTGTTACCATATTCTTTAATATGAAGTTGATAAATGAAATTTAAGACTAAAGTTATCAAGCGATTAATTGGCATATTCAGTTAAAGTACTCTTTCTTACAATACAGTTACATAGTTCTAGACAGGGACTGTTGGAGTATTTAATACTATCGTGAACTATAGTCCTGTATGTGTGGATTTTATTAAGACTGCTAGTTTTTCAATCTAAAAAAAAATAAAATCGTAATGTTGTAATTGCATCTTACCAGGATAAATACGATCTAGATCGATTTATTTCATTCAAATAAGCAATGGATTCTCATTAAGGCAGTTGTTGTTAACTACATAATTGGTTAAATTTGACGATGAATATCAAGATTTTTGACTATAACGATCTTTACAACTCACCTTTACCCTTGTACGATCTCACAGGTTTGTAAATGTGAGCAGCTGAACCCATTTCTCCCTCTTCAAGTTCAGGCTGCCGACGAACTTGTTCCACATCGTCGAGTGGACCACGGTCCACGTATATTTCAGGATGTACGACGCTATTTATTGATCAAATACTTTAAAATGTACATAGGCAAATTTGGTTTATGTTCTCTTCAGTACAGTAACTTTAGCATAATTTATCATACCTTTGTAAATTTCCTTCTTCGTCATATTGCTCGTTGGAATCGCTTTCATATTCAAATTCAGTGCTTTCCCCTTCATTAATTTCGTCTGCTCCATTTCTCTCATCATGTCCTTTATAATTCTTCGCGTTTTCTTGTCTATAAGAAATTAATATTATAATAACATTTATTTACAACACAATATCACCTTATCCGAAGAACAAAGTCGCATTTCCTATGCATATATGGGAGATGTGACTTTGATCTTCGGATAGAGCGATCCATTTGCACCTACATGTATGTATACGCATATATATGATAAATGTAATATTCAGTGTATACGTGTATTTCATAATTCGTTTCACAAATATTTCAATTATAATCCCTTAACTGTTAAATTCTTCCGCCGTGTGGTATCCGGCTGAGTAGAATAGACCACCCTCATTTCTTACCGAGGTCTCGTAAAAGGCGACTAAGGTAAGTTGACGTCGGCAGGCGGCCGGTCGTATAATACCCAAATGCCAAATCATTTTACAACGTGTCGACCCTACTAAGAGTGGGTTAAGGGCAGGAGAATGATGAACTGTGAAATTCTTATGTTCAAAAAGTTTTGCGGTATTTTCGAAAGCGGAGAAAGTGGGTTAAGGGCAGGAGAATGTGAACTGTGAAATTCTTATGTTCAAAAATTTTTGCGGTATTTTCGAATGCGGAGAAAGCAATGGATGTCTTATTATAAACAAATAAGACACCTTGAACATAAGAGTTTCATCTTTTTCCGTAATGTGAACTCGTAAGTTTAAACGAGGACATCCAATGATTTCCTACTAGGTATTATACGACAAGATATACTTGTATTTGCGATTGTGCTTATACAGCCGCTTTATAATTGTAAGTGTTTTGAAGTTAATTTTTTCCAGCTGCATTTTATTGTATCAATCTACTCGTACAATCGTGCTTTATATAATATACCTATTGAAAACATATTTCTTCTTATCTATTCACTTCTATGACTTGGATGCTATGAAATGATAAAAAACACGTAAATATGAAAAGTTGTACTGAAAAGACAATCTGTTTATAACTAATCTGGTTATACCATGAAGAAAGTATGATTTGATTTTAAATTCACTCTCTCTGTATGACAAATTTTTATGCCATAAGGTGCTGTTCATAAAATACGTCCCCTACCCCTCCCAGAGGGGAGGGGTTAATTAAAATTAATAAACTAATAATAATCTTTTATAGCGAACAAATAAGACGTCCAAGGATTTAGTGAATGTGCCCAAATAATTAGAATCGGTATAGCAGCATCTTCATCTTCAAAACTAATGTCTACTTTAGCATCATCTTTCCATTCTGCATTCTCCGTACCCGTACTTTCATCTCTTACGGTTATCCTATGGATAATAGCTTTCGAGCTCGCCGATGGACAGATTATCCGAAACAATGAAAAGTATGTGTAGGTTCCAATGTCTAAATTATACACTGTGAAAACATTATAGTAATGATTTGTAATTGAAAGTAATGCCTGAATTTTGTTGCTCGATACAGGTGTGGTGAATAAAAGGAATATATAACTTTTGAGTTACTTACTCATAATCCTGTGAAGTAAAAGTAAAATGACTTCTCCTTTTCACTCGTGTAGGCACATGTTGGAGTTTTCCATGATTATCCCAAATAAATATGTCACTGGTAACGTTTCCTTCATATAACTCTGGCCTGCTGTTGGAATCCCTGCGAGTCAGTATTATTTCCTCTGGCGGAAGAAAGGACGTCCGAAAACCATGGAACACTTCCCTCTCCTCAGGATCTATACCTTCTAATTTTGTGAAAGCTGGTACGTTTTTCACTACAAACTGATCGGACGGATCGCCCAAAGCATCTAAAGGCGCTTTAGAAATGAAATAGGCGACTGCGAAGAGCGCGGTTAGAAGTATAATTAATAGGAATCTACAAAAGTTAGCACTTTTCCGTTTTATTGAAACTGTCTGGAGCCGCGTGTCAACTCGCGCCATGACAAGTTCTGACTGACGGTGTCAGAAAATCCTTTGAGATTTGTAAGTAGAACATCATACTTATATACTAATACAGTACAAAGTAATAGGAACGATGTGTCTGTCCGTTAAATGAGATTTGGTTCAAGATAATTTAGACATTACATAAAGGTAGTGGCCATTTAATAACAGGTAGCAGTCTAAGAAAGCGTTAGCTAATAACTTACTGAAATTAATAAAACAATATAAAATATGACAATTATTCTTTGCTTTTGAAGGCAATAAAAAGATCTTATATACATAGAAATTATTTAATATAAGTTAAAATAAGCTTTAGAACATAATAAGAATATGCGATCAAGCGACAATGAATCTGCTGGATATTTAGTTTCAAACCAACGGTGCCGCGGAAATTGCTAGCTCTGTATAAACTTATATAGTCCATTGTTAGGTTGACCCTGACACTACGTGCCTGAAACGTTGTGAGCAATCTTCCTCGCCGCTTGAACCCGATTACAGTTTAATAGGTATACTCTATACAGGTGTTGTGGTTAAATCTTATTAGTAAATTAAAGGCTGTGCTCAAAATTGTTCCACAACTTGAAGATAATCGTATTTACAAAGTAAAATTAAAAGCTAAGCAAAACTAATATAAAAGTATAAAATAATTGATACGCCACTTTTTGGCTTTAGTTTAGTAAAGACTTTTTAGTCTTTACCATCGCGCGAATATTTGACTTAAAAAAGATGGATAGTGATTAAAGATCCATAATTATGACCAAAGACTGACACTTAATTGATAGATCTTAATGGAGATTTTTTAATGTGAATTTATCTAAAATGACTTCATTTGCTGAAGTTACGAGACAAATCCATATGATTAATGATTTAATTTTATCGGATATGATTTGTGGCAAGTGAAAAGTTACATTTTAATTCGTGAATAACTACTATTAAAAAACGCGTGGTTGAATAACAACGGTTAACATTTCATAAAAATAAAGCAATTCAAATCAACCAAAAGGCAGCGAATTCAATTCCAGGACTGGGACTTATGAATTTTCAAGAAATACTTTATTTATTTTAACAATACAATGATTCAGGAAAGCATTGTGAGCAAACCGTGTTATATAATCTGTATAAAACCTAGATCTAATACAAATCGGATCTGCATGGTGGGCCTAAGCATAGTTCCTTTTCTCCAAAGTGAGAGGACATATTTACCCAATTCTAAAATAGTAACAAATACTTCTAAAAATATAAAATAGTAACACACGCTACTTCTTAAATTTTTTGTTTTATCAAATTTTGAAGGTATAGAAAATACATTTTCATTTAAACAACAACATAAGAAATCAGTACATTATTACGCTAATATGATCTGATACATTTTTAGATAATACAGATGTTGCGGACGATAGCCTAGACTTCAGCAAACATGTACTAGCAACCAAATATTGGTTCGCCAGTATATCATGGGCGAACAAAAAACGATTTGTCCTGGCCTTATTAAAAGATGTACGGAGCATTTGGGCCTTGTCACTTCTTTTGAAGTCAATATGGAATAGTCGGCCTAAGGATGCTGTCATGTCTATTAGCGAGTGAGTTGATAATTTGAACTTCGTCATGGGATCTACGGGTCACGAAACATTACTTATCTACCTTGTCTTACCTTACCCAATGCAATGATTAGTAGAGGAATAGGCCATTATTTGGAGACACCTTGACCAAAGTTGCGCTCTCCAGGCTAAGAGTTACTGACAGCTGGGATAAGGGTAATGCTGACAATGTTACCCTATCCTCATCACCAGTACGGTGGTGGAGAATTGACTGGTTATCTCATTGATGAAATTTCCAGACTGTATTCTTTTTTTCCTAAAAATAGGAAGAATCTGCATATCCGGCCAAGCAGTGGTTTTCAACAATATCATGTAGCTCGCGTTGTAATTTCTTAATCACATTTATCGTCGTAGCTGCGTCGTGTTTAACGGCTGTGTGGAAATATGGCTTCGCTTATATTGACGTAAACAAGTGTGATACGCTGTAACATGTTTAACAGAAAAAAAACTTAATCTTTTGTGATTAAACTACTCATGATGTAACGTTGTCTCATGTCTTGAAAACGTGTAGTAAATTTGGTGTACAATCAGATCTGAACTATCCGAAAAACATCACGTAACATTTAGAATATGTGGACGATAAAAACAAACAAACATTTCCGCATAAAAAACTATAGAGTTATTACATAAACATTTTCGGGCAATGAAGTTTATTCAGAGTGATTGCGTGTTTTATCAATAACTACAACGACGCCCATCAGTTACTTAGTTATCAACCATTTTTGGGATGAAATTAATATAAAATTAATATAGTGTGTGAATTTGATCAACATTGATCCAATAGGTAATAAGGCTACAAACTATTGTTCATCATCATTCTCCTGCCCTTTATCCCACTCTAAATGGGGACGGCACAACATATATTAACCATGTTGTTACATGATTTGGCTAGGTATATAACGACCGGCCGCCTCCCTGACGTCAACATACCTTAGTCGCTTTTTACGACACCTCAGTAAGAAATGAGGGTGGTCTATTCTATGCAGCCGGATACCACACGGCTGCTACAAACTATTGTTCGTTAACCATAAACAAATATTCTATAATAAAAAGCTGAAGCAATTAAAAGTATAATGATAAGAATTATAGAATTTCAACACCTTTCTTATATTTATAGACCCAGAACTTGGAGCAGCTACGATCAAGTACCAATGGACCACGACAGAACTGCTCAACCTTTATCCACACTTGTAGAAGTTATGATGAAAGACCGCAAGTGGTTTCAAGCTCTTGAACCTGTCGGTATCTTATTGAGTACAATTTTTTTAAATTATTTTAATTTCTATGCCTAATAGTATGTGTATGAGAGGCAATAATAGGGAGAGGGGAAGGCGTAGTCACTGCAACACCGTTCCAGCAGAATCATCGTTTACGCTTCGTTGTATATAATATCTGTTGCGTCCAATAGAAAATGTTATTAATTTGCATTACTATCATCATTCATCATTCTCCTGCCCTTATCCCACTCTAAGTGGGGTAGGCACAACACGTTACAAACATGTTGTCACATGATTTGGCTACGTATTTTACGACCGGCCGCCTGCCTGACGTTAACTCACCTTAGGCGCCTTTTACGAGACCTCGATAAGAAATGATGATGGTTTAATCTATGCAGCCGGATACCACAGAGAACATACCTTAGTCGCCTCTTAAGATACCTCGTTAAGACAGGAGGGCGGTCTAGTCTATTCTGCCGGAAACCACACGGCGTATTAATTTGCATTAGTAGTTCACGATTAAAAAAGAGCAACGTTCAAAGTGTCCCTGGATATTAAGAGAACTTTAGATTAACAAACTTGTACGGCATAGGTCAACCGCTCAGTGCTCAAAATGCTGAAATAGCAATAGGCTCAGAGGACGTTGTATGACAACATAATCGCAAGGCGTTGAAGGAGGCGATCCCTTAACGAAAAACACAGTGTTCATAGACATCACCTTGTTTAATCAAAAGATATCCTCTGATGAAAATTTATAGAGAACAGTTGAATTTGAGCGAAACAAGATTATTTGCGGAAATACTTTGACCGATGTCAAACAATGGACCTCCATAGTTTGCAACTACATGAAATGTGTCTGTGATCTTTATATTTAAATACAAAACTTCACATTTGAAAATATTTTAAAGTAAGATTTCCATTAAAAGGAACGTCAAGCTTTAGTTCTTTCGGAGTTGCTGACGGTGGCCGGTGGACCGATATTGTGGGAGGTATTGAAACGCGCACAGCACATCTACGACGAGCATATTAAGCAACAATTAGAAGATTTACAGGAATGTGTGGTCATTAACGATCCACAAGCTGAAAAAAAGCCCGTCGCAGTTGAAACGGTGACAATGGATGTTTGAATATTGTAGATATTAAAGACATTCATAATTAATATGTTTCCATAAATTATCAAGAGGCGTATTAAACATTATTTTTAAAATTCAATTTTTTTTTAACAACCAATAATGATTTTAACTTTCTTAATTTAATGTATAATACAAACAAATGTAAGACTTGACAAGATGTAAGCTTAGCAAAACAATTTTATAATAACTAGTAAATGATTAAAAGTAAAAGTAAAAAGTAGCGGCCTGTTACAATCCCACTGCTGGGTATAGGCCTCCTCTCTTCGTTTCTGGAGAGAAGGGTTGGAGCTAAGACCTACCACGCTGCTCCAACGCGGATTGGTAGGTTACACATATCTCCAGAATTCTCTAGAGATATGAAGCTTTCCTCACGATGTATTCCTTTACGGAAAAGCGTGTGATAAATTGCAATAACCAATTAGACACATTAGTAAATGATGATAAATTAAATATAATGCGTATACATATTATTTGCCAAATAATTTGCATAATAATGAAATGATTTATAATTTATCATTGACAGCCGGGTATTGTTCGACTGGGCCGTTGGCGCAGTGGGTAGTGACCCTGCCTTCAGCTCCACGGGTCACGGGTTCGATTCCCGCCGAGGCCCAACATTTTCTGTAAACAATTTTTTGGTTCTTAGAGCCTGGGTGCATATTTGTATTTAAGTATGTATTTAAAATTATATAAGTAGTATATTTACCAGTTGCCCGTCACCCATAACACAAGTATTAAGTTACTTACTTTGGTCCAATATATTTATTTATTATATATTTATTGTTGATATCATCGGAGATAAAACTTAAAATATAGTTTAATAATGTATGTTAATACATTCAACTTCGTGGTTTATTGACTTAAATATAGTTTGGTGAATTATCTGTGTTTTGCTTTTGCCTTTCCGATATATGAAAAATCGCTAGACTCCAGTAAAGAAAGATCAAGCGCCACGTCGCAAGAGTTCTGCCCCTAGCCCTGATACTGAATTCGGAAGAGAACCTGCTGGTCCTGGTCAGGCTCAAAAAGAGGTATTTGAAAATTTTATTTATCGGTATAATTTGTAGTAAGATAATTGTAGTTTTTAGAAGAAAAGCTAGTTATAAATATAGTATTTAAAGTAACTGTTATTAATGTCAGTACTGATTAATTAAACGTAACGAGGTCATAGAGTTATTAAACTAGAGCAAGGAAGTCAGCTTGAAATGTGCTAAAAAAATATAAAGCGAAAAAATAAAGAGAAAGCAAATGAGAGTGATCTATATGTCCTTCTTTTTAATGTGTGATTAGAAAATGAAACAACGACGTATACGAGTTTCATCTTCCCCCTCAGTATTTATTGTGTCACTATCGCTTACAGGCCTTTCTATGGTTACTCTACTAATAAATATTAATAACCCTCTATTATAACCCTTCTTTACATGAGGAAACCCTTCATGGGTACTGAAATACGCGGGGGGGGGGTATTCCAGTTATGCCGGACTGCTAAAGGTTTTAGCCGGTAAGAGATGTCCCACCTGTTCCACTTTACTGCCTGGAGACGAAAGCAATTATAGCCCTACTAGATGTTCACCCGCTTAGATATAAGTGTGTCACAAATTTTTTCCCGAATTGAAATTTTAAACATATACATACTTATGTAACTGACAATAACTACTTAGTTATTGTCAGTTAACCATAACAGATAGAGACATGCTGCGGACTTTTTTTTTTGTTATTTTGGTAATGATATATAATATTTTAATATAAATAAATTATTGATTTAGTTAGATGAAAATTTAGCTATATGGGCATCAACGGTAAAGTCTATGAAAGATAGTATGAAACTTGAAGAATTGGAAATGACTTATAAGGATGGAACTAAGAAAAAGGTCTGGAAATTAAATCGTCCAAAACCCGAAGTAGTTGAAACAGTAGACTTTGTAAGTCCTTTCAAGTATAAACTACTAACTGACCCTGCAAACGTGGTTTTGCCGTAATACAGATCGACTTGACTTTGATAGGTTTATAATAGATGACGCTTTCCATTGCCATCCTATTTCTGTAGAATTAACAGGATTTCTATAGCCTTTAAGTTACCCCGGTGTATAAGGAATAATTGTGCCAAATTTCAGCGATATTGTTTCAGCGGATTCGCCGTGAAAGAGTAACAAACACACATCCATACTCACAAACTTTCGCATTTATAATTCAAAATTAAAATTTAAAGTATTCTTTATTCAAGTAAACTTATAAACAAGTGCTTTTGAATCGTCAACATCTTCTGCTGGTTCGGAAAGCTGTACCTACCGAGAAGAACCAGCAAGAAACTCGGCGGTTGCTCTTTTCAAACAATAATTCTTATCACTAGTTACATATAGTTATAAATGTCTTGTACAGGGTTGAAGAGAAGCTATATCCACGCATTCTTATCGTCTAGGTAATCTTCAATAATATAATAGGCTTTCTGAATTAGCCTTTTTTAAATAGTATTTTTAAACTGCTGTAATGGTAAAGTTAAAGTAGATTGTGGAATTTTATTATAGAATCTTATACCCACACCCACAAACGAATTACGAACTTTTGCAAGGCGCAAAGCAGGAACCGCAAACTTATATCGGTTCCTACTTTGTCTATTATATACATCGCTAATCCTTTTATAGTTATTTATATTCATATGTACAAAAATATTAGTAGGACTAGTAATTCAAACGTGGCAAAACTTAGGCTTTATGGTGGAGCTATATTTTCTTTTCATATTATCGAAATAAATTAAGAATTAATATATTTCTTAAGTGATTAAAGAAAGTTATCATTAAAATGTTTCTCATTATTTTATTAAATTGTTTATTAGAAAATAAATATATAACATAACAATAAATAACATATCTAGTATTATTATAACTGATCTACTCCTTCTTTAAGGTAAGGTAAGCTACGGTACCTTAACCTTACCTTATTTTACCTTAAACTTTCAGATCCAGTTACTTCCTTCAGCAATTAGCAAGCGCATTTTAATGTATTTACCTCCAACTCAACTTGGAGACTGCGCACGTATCAATAAATATTGGGCCTATATTGTTGACGAGATTAAAGCTGAAATGCTTGCGAGACAAAAAATAGACATTGAATTGGAAAAGCTAAGAGTACTTGCTTTACTTTTGGTCATTGTTAAATATTAATAAAACGAATATCATAATAGACTAGCTGACCGGGAAAACGTTATTTCGTCATATAAAAATCGTTCTAGGGAATTTCTAGTGTACATGATTAAAAAAATTGTAGTGGACAACCCTTATCACTTAGGGATATGAAAAATAGATAGAAGCCGATTCTCACACCTACTGAATGTGCCCATAAAATTTCATAAAAATCGGTCTAGCCATTACGGAGGAGTATGGTAACTAAAGTTGTGACACGATAATTTTATACCTATATAAGAATATTCATATTCTCGGTGACTCGGTGATATTTCTAATTTTACATTAACTAATAACATGATCTAAATGATTTCATTAATACGCCGTGTGTGATAACACAGAATAGAATAGACGACCCTCCTTTCTTACCGAGGTGTCGTCAGAGGCGACTAAGGTATGTGTTGTGTGGTATCCGGCTGCATAGAATAGACCACCCTCATTTCTTACCGAGATGTCGTAAAAGGCGACTAAGGTAACTTGACACCAGGCAGCCGGCCGGTCGTAAAATACGTAGCCAAATCATGTGACAACATGTTTGTAACATGTTGTGCCGATCACACTTAGAGTGGGATAAGGGTAGGAGAATGATGATAAAATGATTTCATTAACATTGTATATTATAGGATAATGTGAAACGTCATGATGCAAGTCTAGATCTACTAAGTAAATCAGAATTTGTTAGGGTTTCTACTTATGGCACAAGTTCGACTGGGCCTGTGAAGATGAAAGACCGTTTCAGCATACTTACGAGCAACAAATCTGGTGCCTTTTCGCTTTGGACTGTGATGAATAGGCAAGCTAATAAACCATATGTTGCCACCGTAAGTACAACGTCTGTGTAAATTTAAATATCAATAAATACAAAATTCTTCTGCAGATGAACCAATTTAATTGAAAATAACCTTAAGGTAGAGAGGTCAGTGAATGAAATCAATAATTATTTTGCTACTTTTTGTATTTGCAGATCAACATGTACATCTATTGTAGAATGCAAAAAGTATACCTACACATAAGTTAAACTAGTATCGGGGAACATAGTCCTTAGGGATATTTTAGGGTCGGACAAAGGTGTAAAACGGTTTGTGTAGGGAAGAATTGGTAGTATATACTAATATTTGTGTATATATTAGACATATATAAATCTATTAATATATTTATTTATATTTATTGTGTATCGGTGTATTTATTATATATATGTATGTTTATATTTATTTTATATGTATTTATATTCAAAGCTAATATACTTGTTTTTATTGATGCACCTATCTCATTTTATGTTACAATTTCTTCTTTCTCCATAGGTTGTTTGGTAGAGATTGCTTTTAGCAATAAGACCGCCTTTGCACGCCGTATGTTTCTGTAGTTAAGTTTCTTTCTTTATGTAATTTGTGTAATGTAATGTGTGTGCAATAAAGAATTTCTATCTATCAATTTTTAATTTACAATTTACAATTTTTCAATTTACAATTGCCTGTGAACAAAAGCCACAACCACGGGATTTTGTCCTTATGCATGAAGATAACTATGTATTTGTATTTGAAGTGTTGATTTTATCCTATGAGTCACATAGTACACTTTTAGGAAACCTAGATTTCAGTTATTCGATTCAACACGAATGTTCCGCACAAACGTGCGGGCGGATGAAACAGCCTCCGAGACCTGGGCCCGCCGCCTCGGCGTCTCAACCTACCTTATGCGGCTGTCAGCTGTATGCGGTCCGGCCTCATGAATAACTGCGTGTATCGTGTGTGTGTGCGCTTGTATGTACTTGGCCGATTCCCGAACCCGTTGGCTCGCCTCAGCAATCTTCCACGGACACGTACTGTCTATTTCTCCCGGCGTATACACTTCACTAACGCGGTTAAATAACACAAATAACACCCGGTGTGCACACAACCTTCGTAAGGTCACACGTTATTGGATCGTCCCTATATGGGGAAACAGTAATCCCAACGCGTACTAAAACCGCAGACGGTCGCGTCTTGTCACACGTTTCACTGGTTAAAACGCGTCACTAAATACTTATATCAATATCAAAAGTCAATAAACAATAAACCACACCCAAAACGCATAATTACGCGTGTGCGTTCTACCATAAAATCCTATACAAGCGTATGCGTCTTGTCTTTATAGTATCTGAAACATCACTAAGCTGGCGGACGTGACTTGCTGCAATAGAATGCATAAAGGTCGTTGCTCCGGCCGGCCGCGCGTCAATTTATACAAAACAACGAATGTTATATGTGGATTTTGATGCATCTAGACTCTTTCTAATTAAAATTTCGAGTAGCGTTTAAAGATGAGGTAAGAAATTTTCTTGATGAGAAATTATAAACTAAGACTACCGACTACTTTCAGAAACCAATTCGAAATGTGGCAGATTTCAATCAACGTTTAGACAAACGCGGAGCTGCCGATGAAAATTTATGGAAATGGTGTAAAAATGTGCTGAAAATTGTAGAAAAATTTGACAAGACACTGGTAAGATATAATTCATAAAACTTATGTTAATATAGTCAATTTTTCAGATCCAATTTTTGCAAGGACTACAAAATGAGAGTAAACTTGCCAAATTGTCTATTTTGGCTTACCTGAAATAATGACAATACAACTTTTGTCTTGCGATCATTTGATCATCAAAGTCATCGCCTGATTGTCAAGGCTGGACGTGTCTCCTTTATAGATCTTTAGGGTTTAAAAAATTTACCTACAGTGAAGATAACGCTAAGCCAGCACATTCGTGATTGCAATGCCGACTATATAGAAGGGCTATATTATCAGTACTATTTCGATCAGCCATCCCGAATAGTTATACCGCTATGCATCATTTATTATCAAATTAGTTCGTGAGCAGCGTGAACCATGGTCAAGTGAAGATGGCAACTTATGACCTTGTTCAGGATAAACTTCTCTTTTATAACAATAACATAAATTTACGCCAACTCTTATAATGAGATCATCCTAGATATCAATTATTAAAACTGTAGATTTTCAGAACGAAATATTTAAATTCCACTTTGGAAACTTGTATATATGTTTATAAAACAATGTATATATAGAAAAATTTGCAAAGAAATATTAATAAAAAGAATAGTAAATATCTATTGATATTTAATATTCAAGAAGCGCTTAGATGTAAAGGAAAATGCCTTGAGGAAAGAAATCTCTATCGAAACGTTTTCTAGAATATGTGAAAACTATTAGTGTATACTGGAGCTGCATATTGGACCTAAGTTCCATATCTTGTTTTTCACTAAGAGACAAGGGTTTACAAAGTTGTTTACAAGCAAAACTTAGAAATTAATATACTCTATTTTTTATTTATGTTATAGAGGATCGAAGAGAAAGAATTATTAAAATATCCAGAATCGACGTTTCAGGGCCCGTTCTTATCACAGAGTGTAAAGATTCCTCTTAGTACACCGCTTGTCTTAGACCCTACCCACAAGTATGTTCTTAATTCATTTTACTACGTACTTCTACTAGGAGTTCGATATAACATTTGCCAAGGATTTTTATTTATATCGATAAAAAATCCATATTATTTTATTATTCATATTAACATTATATAGCGAAAGTTATTTTTGTGTTTGTGTTTTTCTTTAATCTACGTAAGATAAGAGTATTAGCACAGATTACAAAAATAAAAAAGATGGAATATTGGCGAACAATAGAGTGAATAATTTATAATAAATAATGTCAATATCTATATGCGACATAGCTTTAGGCACGAACTCTTATGATGGCCTCTGCTTAGATTTTGATGTCAATGTGTGCTTTTTTGTATTTGATAACAGAATTGAACTGAGACTTAGCTTGGTAATTAACAGATAAAATGTTTCGTCTTTTCCATGAACTCCATCTTTTTTGTTGTCTCTGATAATATTTGAATTCGGATTTAAACATTAGTGTATTTTAAGCGTCCAAGTCGTTCAAATTGTTATTGTGTTTATCAGTGTCCCTGTCAAACCTAAAATAAATGTTTCACATTTACCCGAAGCAGAAATACCTGAGGATAATGAAGATAAGCGGTTCACTCTTTGGTCTAAGGATTTTTCAAGTCTATACCCTGTTTGCAAGATATCGTCACATTTGTCTCCTTTTTAATTTTTTGGTAATAATTTTGTTTGTACAATAAAAAACAGATAAATTTATCAATTTCTTTATCATTTAACTAGTTCAGTACAATGCATTTATTGCCGTTTTTATTATTAATTACCAGCGCACCGGTTAGACCGGTAGACAAATGTAATCCTGCCGTTGTGCAAATATAGTTAAGTACAGTATGGATGTACTTACTATTTTACTGTACAGGTGATTTAATACTCGAAAATAATTTAATAGAGAAGAGGTTGAGACGTTTAGGTGGAAAAATTATACATGAGGAATATTATAAATAATATATTGTGATTGGTTTATCTCTTAATTATTATAAAAAAATTATATCTTTTGTAATCTTTACGTAAATTATATTATTGATTTTTGAATAGCCTGTGCAGTAATGTCATAGAGAAAAACTAGATATACTGTAAGTGATACGCATCATAGACTACTAACTAAATACGCATACCTCACTACAAATTTGAATAGAGGTATTAATCAATTTATTTTGTTGTAGGGATGTAACTATCGGTGGAAAAATCGCTTTTTCACGTTTTAAAATAAATCGATTTGTTAATAATCGATTAACTCGAAACAAAAAATGGAATATTATGTACATATTTTCATCTTTTTAATCTTTATATTAAATAGGTCTAAAAACTAATTCAAGTGGATAATTACGAATACAAAAAAACAAATGCACTGTTTGTGAAATTTGATTTAAATGTGTAGTTTGTCTATATTGGTTTTAGCCAACAAAGTATATTCTTATTTCAAAAACCATGAAAAGGAAAAAACAAGAATATAAGTAATATAATCGATTTTTTAAAAAACGATAATTAATGTTTAGAAAACCGATTATAGTAATAAAATAAACGAATAATAAAAAAGTCTATTATTTTTTCACCCCTATTTTGTTGTCAATGTCACAAAATATTCTCTGTACTATATGCGAATATCAGCCGTCTGAAAAATAGCAAATTCTATATTTTTTTCGTGCAAAACAAGCAACCTGATCTCCTGCTTGAATTATAATGACATCTGTGCTATAATCAATGTTAAAAAGAGTTTAAACCTTTAAAAAAAATGAGTAAGCATATGTATTCAACCGCAAATCTCTCTGATAAAGAATTGAAAGAACAAGGAAACAGACTGTTCAGTTTAAGGAGATTCGAAGATGCTATGAACTGCTACACTAAGGCTATTGTAAGTTTTTTTTATCATCTCTTTAACGAAAACCACCTCAACTATAATTTGAAATCATATAAGTAAAAATTGCTTAAAATGCACTTTTGCAATTGAGTCATACGTTAATATACCACAATTTTACTTTAAATTTTTTAAATATTTTTAATTAAGGGAATATTAGAAGATATATCTCTTTTTACGGAACTCCTGCTTTTGTATATCTATATATCTATGACTATATATCAGCGATATTTTATATACAGATTATATATAGAAATATAAACAAATTATCATGCCTTATAAGAGGATCCATGCAGTAGAATGTGAAATACAAAGTCATCACCATTTTTTTGCGCTAATCTGCACTATATATATTATACAACCAGGATGATATTTCCAAGTGAACTTTGAAATATTCTTGCAAGAAAACTTTCATATTTAAGTCTTGAAAGTAATGATGTGGCAAATGGATGGAGTGCTAGTTCTGAGGGCTATTTCTTAGCTTGTTATGAGATCTGGATACCCACGAGATACATAATCAAAATGCCACAATATGGAGCCATAAAAAGTTCACAAAACTCATGGAAAATTGTTCTGAGCCTGTATTTAGAATTATTTCCCTTTACTTACTAATGATTTAAAATACATATAAATATAAAAACTTAGATAATTGCAGTATTTAGTACTATTTTTATGATCTTGTTGCATAAGCTGTTTGGTTTCTTCTAGAAAACACTTATAATTTGATAAATTTTATATCTTACATTTAGATAAAAAATCCATCAGTAGCTACATACTTTACAAATAGAGCACTATGCCACTTAAAGATGAAACGATGGGAATCAACGTGCCAGGATTGCAGACGGGCACTGGATATAGACAACAATCAAGTCAAAGGTCACTTTTTCCTAGGCCAGGCATTGGTTGAATTGGACTGTTATGATGAGGCTATTAAGCATTTACACAGAGGTAAGTTACCCATCAATACACTACAGTAGCACTGCGCACATTCACTACCACAATATAGATAATCATTTTGCCCTATTTCGTTGTGATAGTTAACATGTGTAGTGTTAGTGTATTGTGGTGGAGGTTTTTAATGCAAAATCAAATCGCACATACTCACACTCTGGATTCACAACACAAATGCATTCACATACACATATATGACATTTTTGTTCTCATGATTCGGATATAAGATATTATATATGGCCTATAACCATAAATTTTTTAATTTTAGATTATTGCATGTTAAAAATTAATTCGCAAATGTAATAAGTTATTTTTATTTTAATAATAAATATAATTTTTTTTTAATGTATTTTAATATTTTGAGATGCTTGATGCTCGTGGTACAGAGTGACCTAGTGCGAGCATCAATATATATCTGTTCATTTCAAAAAAATGCATGTGTTTTACTGAATCAAGTATGAAAACGGAAAGTCCATTTTACATTTAGCATTATATATATACTTTCTATTAACTTTAATCATGGATTATAGCAAAATTATTTTTTGAAGTAAGATGATACACATCTTTGCAAGAAGTAATTTTTCAAGAAAACTTTTTTTACAGCTAGTGATTTAGCTCGCGAACAAAAACTCAATTTTGGTGATGACATTGCAGCCCAAATTCGTATCGCCAGAAAAAAGAGATGGAATGTTCAAGAAGAAAAGAGAATATCACAAGAAATTGAATTGCAGACTTATGTAAATAGGTAAGTAGGTGTAATGTAGGTTAATTAAATAAATAAGTAAATAAAAAAGTGAACATAAAACCAATCCTTAATGGAACAAATCTTGATCTTTAGGTCTTGGCATTCATTTGGTTTTGCAATAGATTTGATATTCTTTTGGGTTTATTTTTACATTTTATTTTAATATTAGCTTCTTTCATTCGAAAAGTTTTATGGAAGAGATCACTCATAATCGTCACTTATAGTTTTAAGAGTTTAAAAAATAAACAATGATATTTGAATAATATTTCCTGTTTTATATTTTTATTTCTTTTATTATAAGACATTCTGCTGTTCATTAATTTATAATTTTTTTAAATACTTCATTTGTGTTAAAATAATTTTTAAAAGAAGCTGTGATAGCCTAGCGGTGAGACCGTGCGACTCTTTCAAGGGTAACATGAGTTCAAATCTGGGCAGGCACCATGGAGTTTTTCTATTAAAACTCATGTGTCTAATTGATAATTTCAATTTATCACACGATTTTCGGTGAAGGAAAACATCGTGAGGAAACCTGCATATCTCTAGAGTATTCTAGGGATATGTGTAACCTACCAATCCGCATTGGAGCAGCGTGGTAGGTCCTAGCTCCAATCCTTCTCTCCAAAAAAAACGGAGAGAGGAGGCCTTAGCCTAGCAGTGGGCATAGCAACAGGCTGTTACTTTAAGTTTTAAAATACACCCAATTATGTACTAGTAAAGCGAAAAAATTGCTTCCTATTCTCGAAAGACAATTGTTCTATTTAACCAGGTATATAAGTCTTAGATGCTCTACATTTCATAACCATTGGTCTTGCGTGAAAGCGTTAGGGACAGATAGACTTTTGCATTTATAAGATTAGTATGTTCTTTTTATTTCTCGCAATGATGTTTAAAATTTTTGCATTATTTCACTGGTAACTGTAATATAACCCAAGCAGAGGTGAAAAATCGTGCGTCATTATTCCTAGCAATGACGGGAACTGCTGAGCTTGCTCCTAGCTTCATTGTAATTTGACGATTCAAAGTGCTTGTAAAAACAAATTTGAATAAAGACTTATTTGAATTTTAGTGAGTGTCTATTTATTGTATAACTAGAGAATAAACTTATTTTTTTATTTGAATTTTTTTTATATTCATACTCAAAATGTTCTTTATTCAAGTAATCTTGTGATTGCTTTTGAATCACCGACTCTACTCTTTAGTATTTAAAAGTAAAGTAACGGCCTGTTGCAAAAACCCACTGCTAGGAATAGGCCTCAAACCGTTTCTGTAGAGAAGGGTTGGAGCTAAGACCTACCACGTTACTCCAAAGCGGATTGGTAGGTGTCACATATCCTCAAAATTCTTTTTATTTTTATTTATTATTAATTTTATTAGTTTTAATATAAAAACTCATTGGTGCCTACCCGGGATTTAAACTTGTGACTCCATCGAAAAAGTCGCACTGTCTAACCTCTGGCGTATCACAGCTCTTAAAAATCCCTTTAGTATTTTTTTTCCGTGGTTATCATGCGATCAGTTGACAGACTATGAGCAGATGTGGTGTCAGTAGGTATTTATAATATTAATATTTTTAGGTTAATAAATGAAGATCTGCAGCGTAGAATAGAAACGATAAAATTAGAGAATATCAGCGAAGAGGAAACCAATAGCAAAATTGCTAAGGTTGAAGAAGAATGTGTAAGTACTGTGGTGAATTCGCAATGGTTTTGCTCCATTCTATACATCATTCTACTGCCCTTATCCTACTCTAAGTGGGACCGCTGCATGTTTTCTATTCCATTCTCTCCTACCTTTCGTTAACTTTGGCGCTACTCCTTTTATATGCATGTCATACTTAAACAATCCTCTCTCTTTTTAGGCCTGCCTTCAGTCACTTATTCCATCCAATTTTTTGGTCGTATGATTTTCATCCCTCCTCATTAAATGACCATCTTAGTTTTTTTCTATAATGATCAAAACTTTCACATTTCCCCGTATATTCATTTAGTATTTTATCCAGTATGTATATAACTCATTGCCTCGAACCTTATACCAATACCTCGCTTTTGCGTCGAATCGTTTTGCGTTTTTTCTAAGTTGCGTCGCTGATTAATTAGTATTAATTTTCACTGTGCGTCGTTAGATTTTCGAGGTTGCGTTGTTTTGGGTTCGAGTGTAATTTCTTTTTAATTTTCTTTCTTCTCTACTCTCGGCAACACGTTTTCTAATTGCGCCATGCCATCGAAGCTCAGGGTATCCCGTTTCTAATTAAAAATCAACGCAATGTTAATAAAGTTTTTATATTCACTTTGTTTTGCTAATTTTAAAGTCCAGTTTCAATTACCTGTGTTGTAATGTAGAGTATTGTACTCATTTTATTGTGACTTACGACAACAGCCACTTCGGGCAGGCAGTGATTAATTTTAATTTTGTTTTTATAAATTAATTGAATAGTTTATTTTTTTATTGAATACGTTTGTTTTGTATTTGTGTGTAATCTTCATCATCCTCCTGCCCATATCTCCCACATCACACATAACATGTTGTGTCTCCCCACTCTAAGTGGGGTTGACACAACATGTTATGAACATGTCAGATCATTTGGCTACGTGTTTTACGATCGGCCGCTTGCCTGACTTCAACTTACCATAGTCTTCTGTTACGGTAAGAAAGAGGGTGGTCTATTCTACTCAACCGGATACCACACGGCGGGTCGACTTACCTTATGGTGGTCATTTTTGTGTATGTGTGTGTGTGTGTAATCAAAATTTTATGTTATTTTTATTTTTAAATGTTTAGTTCGTTCAATTTTCTTTTCAAAGAGTAGTATTTGCGTAACTTTGGAACCTATCTTCGATCTTTACATGGTTTTCTATACAAAATATTAATTCACTTTGCGCCGTGTTTTTTTCGAACGTAACCACGACGCAAAGTGAGGTATTGGTGTCGATATAATTTATTTTCAATAAATATAGCACAAATCAGGAGTAATTTTTAAGAGTTAAACGGAGAATTTTTAAGTAAAATTCCTAATTAATGTTACGACATACTAACGAGTCTGAGTCACTGTACTATATATAGAATATAGTGTCTATTTGCGGTTTACGCGTGTTCTAGAAATTCTGTCGAGATACACATTTACCTGTACGATTTCTACTGTTATCGATTTCTACTTATAAACTAAAATTAGCTGACAAGTGTTCAAAGAAGTCTCAAAAGTGTTTATTTAGAGCTAACCCGTAAATCTTAGATACTTATAGAATTAGGCGTTACTTTGCGGAGATCCATAATACAAAAGTAATAATAAAATTATTTTGCTATAATCCGCGATACAGTAAATAGAAAATATATGTAGTGTTAAATGTATAGTGGAATATCCGTATTTTCATACCCGATACGTGCAGGATTCGTAACACATGCACAAACCTCCACCACTTCCACCACAATACACAAGCACTACACACGTTCACTATCACAAACTCAACAATCGTTTCGCCCCGCAACCGAAGCATCATCAGGACATAGACTCCACGACAAAATCGCAAAGCTTTGCGATTTTGTCGCAATGTCGGGGTATAAAAATACGGATAGTCCACTATAAATTTAACACTAAATGTATTTTCTATTTACTGTATCGCGGATTATAGCAAAATAATTTTATTATTACTTTTGTCTTAGATACTTTATTAAAAATTACATGAATAAAAAGAATTTTGAGTCCGAAATATTATTTTATTTCAGAATAACTACAGCAGTGAGCTTAATAATCTATTTTCAAGAATGGACGAGAGAAGAAGGGTAAGTGTCAATTAATCCTCATCATCATCCTCCTGCCCTTATCCCACTATAAGTGGGGCTGGCACAACATGTTACAAACATGGTATCACTTGATTTGGCTTTATTTTACGACTGGCTGTCTGCCTGACGTCAACTTACCTTAGTCGACCTCTACGACCCCTCGGTAAAAAAGAGGGTGGTCTATTCTACTCGACCGGATACCACACGGCGGGTCGACTTACCTTAGTCGCCTTTTACGATATCTCGGTAAGAAATGAGGGTGGTCTATCCTACTCAAGTAAGTGTCAATTAATATAGATGATTACATTGTGAAGAAGCCGACCCCACCTAACGTGAGAATGAGCAAAGAGAAAGAAGAAGATTAAATTGTGAAGAAGTCCAAAAAAGTGATGATTTATTTTGTTATTATCCGTTTGTTAAAAAAAATTATGTAATGCTATATATCTAAGTATAAGAAGCAAAAACCGTTCTAATACATGCAGAACACGTATCACAAGACACTGATGCTAAACGACAAAATCGCAAAGCATTTTCCTTGCGATTTTATCGTGGAGTCTATCTCCTGATAATAATAAAAAATAAAAATTATTTATTGAACCAAAACAATATTTTTACATAAATATTCTTATCCTAGACCCCTAAACTAGGAAAACCCGTATCTTAGGGGCAAGTACCTTCCCAAAACTTAATAAATCTTTATGTTCTACAAATTCGTTAAAAATAAATATAACTGTATATATGATATATAGTACGTATATAATATGATATGATGATGATGCTTCCGTTGCGGAGCGGAACGATTGTTGATTTTGTGATAGTGAACGTGTGTAGTGCAGCGGTATTGATTTGTGCATGCGTTGTTACGAACTCTGTATGCATCAGGTATGAAAACGGTTAGTCAACTCTATTAAGCATTATATCGACTGTGAACCGGCAATACGTCTTATCTCAATTTTAAGCCAAATCACTTATTAACGCCATTAGTACTACTTCCCATCATTTACTGTATCAAGAAGTATTATCTATTCGAAAAATTTGTAAACAAATTAACATATTTAAAGTTAACTGTTTTTTTCATACATAAAAATGATTGCGAATGTAATAATATTCACGTTTTTTCTTCTTCCTGAAAAGTTGGCAAAAATAATATATATATATATATATATATAATATATATAATTTTTTTTTTGTTACTTTAACAAAATCCACAGCTCTTATATTAATAATTTAACTTACAGCCAATTATGGATTTTAATTTTGCTAACAATATTATCAATATAAAAATAAGGACGCCAGAGAAGTGTGTGTTTGTGTGTGTGTGTAAATGTGTTGCATGATGGAGAAATGTGTGCGCATGGTTGAGTGCATGTGCAAGATAGGACAATTTTCCAGTTCACAGTCGATATATATTTTCTATTTCCTTAATCGCAGAGTATATAAATTAATTTCATTCTTATTTTTCTAGTTCATCTGTGCTAGATATTTTAATCAACTGGATAGCTTATTCCCTTGGCTTAACTAGTTGTTCTTTTGTAGTTCATATTTAATTTTAGTACTCTTTTACCAAACCCTTTTACAAGCTGTGATAGCTCAGCGGTGAGACCGTGCGACTCTCTAGAGGCGACATAGGTTCAAACCCCGGGCAGGCACCAATGAGTTTTTCTATTAAAAACTTGTGTCTAATTGATAATTGCAATTTATCACACGCTTTTCGGTGAAGGAAAACATCGTGAGGTAACCTGCATATCTCTAGAGAATTCCAGGGATATGTGTAACCTACCAATCCGCATTGGAGCAGCGTGGTAGGTCTTAGCTCCAATCCTTCTCTCCAAAAACGGAGAGAGGAGGCCTCAGCCCAGCAGTGGGCATAGTAACAGGCTGTTACTTTACTTTACTTTTACTCTTTTACAGAAACGTGACGTACCAGATTATTTGTGTGGCAAAATTAGTTTTGAAATATTGAACGAGCCTGTTATAACACCCAGCGGCATTACTTATGAGAAGAAAGACATAGAAGAACATCTCGAGGTATAATTTAATGACATCCATACTAATATTTGATGTTTAGAGACCGGCTATACTCACGTCGTATTTTATCGGACGAGCCCGACTAGTTTATTAATATAAATTAGTTTAATAATATTATTAATATGAAACTCTATCAGTGTAACGCTTCGGTTACTCTTACTGCTGTAGCAATATTGGTGAAATTTGGCATAATTAAAGCTTCCTTCCTATGTACTGGGCATCATTCTCCTGCCCTTATCCCACTCTAAGTGGGGTCGGCACAACATGTTGCAAACATGTTGTCACACGATTTGGCTGCGTATTTTACGACCGGCCGCCTGCCTGACGTCAACTTACCTTAGTCGCCTTTTACGATACCTCCGTAAGAAATGAGGGTGGTCTATTCTATGCAGCCGGATACCACACGGCAGATACCTTAGTCGCCTCTTACGACACCTCGGTAAGAAATGAGGGTGGTCTATTCTATGCAGCAGGATACCACACGGCACATACCTTAGTCGCCTCTTACGACACCTCGGTAAGAAAGGAGGCCGATTTATTCTATTCTACCGGATACCACACGGCGTATATATTGGGCTAGCATATAGGATAAAAATATGCGCTATTCATTTCGGGATCAGGAAACAACAATATAGTGCATAATTGAGGGTACTTTAACGCTAAATTTGTCGTGAACGAAGTCGTGGGTAGGTGTAAATTCACATGTGTTTGGTTACATTGGTTTCATCCAACAACCAGCACTAAAGATATATGTAGTTAATGTAAACATACCGGCTATACTCACGTCTAATTTAATCGGGTAAGCCCGACTAGTTTCGAACCCCACTTATTCAAGTCCTCTTTACACGACGCTATCGCGCCGGGAACCGATCCCATTTCCCGGGCCTGGGCATGAAACTACTCGGGCTAACCCGATAAAATGACGCGATTAACCATGCATACTATTCACGATAGTTTAAATTTGAAGATAAAATATTATTATAAAATAATTGGTTGTATTCGATGGGGAATTTTATAGCTAAGAAAATGGTATCTAATGGCTAATCATAGGTACTATTATACCTATAGTAAAAATATGAAAAATAAAATTGATCGCATTGTGTACAAATGACGGTCAAAAGTGTAATATAATTTACGAAGAAAAAGTTATCGAAAACTTTTTTTAAGTTATTTTCGGACGCAGCTGTTTTCAATTTCGATTCACAATGATTTGGAAATACAAAGATTGCCAAAGCGGAATAATTTCTTAACAGTTGTAAAATCTATTCGTAAATAATTTTTATCTAAGAAAAACGGGATGAAATTTGTTATGAAGGAATTTTCTTATTTTCAGTAATATTTTCGTATTCATAAAGTAAAGTAAAGTAACAGCCTGTTACTATGCCCACTGCTGGGCTAAGGCCTCCTCTCTCCGTTATTGGAGAGAAGGATTGGAGCTAAGACCTACCACGCTGCTCCAATGCGGATTGGTAGGTTACACATATCCCTAGAATTCTCTAGAGATATGCAGGTTACCTCACGATGTTTTCCTTCACCGAAAAGCTTGTGATAAATTGCAATTATCAATTAGACACATTAGTTTCGTATTCATGATACATAACATTTACGAAATACATGTTTTTCTTAACAAACGTTGGGAAATATTGTTGGGGTTAATTTATTCAATTAACGTTGTATCATGTTTTCATTATTAGTAATACTGATTGAACCCTTTACACCCTACAAAAGTAATAATAAAATTATTTTGCTATAATCCGCGATACAGTAAATAGAAAATATATATAGTGCTAAATGTATAGTGGACTATCCGTTATTTCATACCCGGTACATGCAGGATTCGTAAAAACACATGCACAAACCTTCACTACTGCCACCACAATACACAAGCACTACACACGTTCACTATCACAAACTCAACAATCGTTTCGCCCCGAACCGAAGCATCATCAGGAGATAGACTCCACGATAAAATAGCAAAGCATTGCTTTTTTGCGAGTTTTTGCGACTTTTGCGGGGCGAAACGACTGTTCAGTTTGTGATAGTGAACGTGTGTAGTGCTTGTGTGTTGTGGTGGCAGTGGTGGAGGTTTGTGCATGTGTTTTTACGAATCCTGCACGTACCGGGTATGAAAAAACGGATAGTCCACTATACATTTAGCACTATATATATTTTCTATTTACTGTATCGCAGATTATAGTAAAATAATTTTATTATTACTTTTATATTATGGATCTCCGAAAAGTAACGCCTAATTCTATAAATTACTTTACACCCATATTAAAGATGTTATGTCCTCACTGTTGAGACAAAGAATAACTCGACCAAGACGCTGTAGGTATCTATTAGTCGTGTCGAGTCCACGTTCGCAAGCAAACAGGCGTTTATAAATATTTTCTTTTTCAGCGGGTAGGACATTTTGATCCAGTAACACGTGTGAAGCTAACTGCTGATCAGCTCATACCGAATTTCACTATGAAGGAGGTCGTCGACGCTTTCTTACAGGAAAACGAGTGGGCTCTTGATTATTAGTCGATTTACGTAAATTCGACATCTAACATTATGATTACGTCACTATAGCGATTGCTAACAGTTAATTATAAATATTTGGTCTTATAATTACGCCTTTGATATATTAAGTCACGTCTTTCGTACACAACTCATAGTCTGTATGAAATTTGGCCTCCGCATAGATAACTAATTTTATCGTTTTGGATACTAAATTGTCCTTTATTAATTTATCTATACTTATTATAAAATAAAGTCCCCAAAGCTGTCTGTGTGTAATCGATTTTCTCAAAATCCACTGAACGGATTTTAGTACGGTTTTTACTAAAAGGTAGTGCAATTCCTCAAGGTTTAGGCTAATAGCACATAACCGATTGAATTGTTCCGCACAAACGTGCGGGCGGATGAAACACCCTCCGAAACCTGGGCCCGCCGTTTCGGCGTCTCAACCTACCTTATGCGGCCGTCAGCTATATGCGGTCCGGCCTCATGAATCACTGCGTGTATATGTGTACGTGTGTGTGTGCTTGTATGTACTTGGCCGATTCCCGAACCAGTTGGCTCGCCTCAACAATCTTCCACGGACACGTACTGTCTATTTCTCCCGGCGTATACACTTCACTAACGCGGTTGAATAACACAAAAAAACACCCGGTGTGCACACAACCTTCGTAAGGTCACACGTTATTGAATCGTCCCATATCGGCGAACATTAATCCCAACGCGTACTCAAACCGCGTCGCGGTCGCGTCTTATCTTTATAGTATTCGAAACGCTTCACTAATTGAACGCGTCACTAAATGTAAAAACCACACCCTTCACTGGTTAAAACGCGTCACTAGATACTTATATCAATATCAAAAGTCAATACAGTCGTAGTATGGAATGCACAATCAAGACAGCTTCGACGCGAGTTTACCGAAGCTTCGTTAGATAGGCGCGCGGGCCGCTTGAATTTATACAAAACACCGATTCATGTAAATTGAGTTGAAGAGGTCGTTTTACAACAATTTTTAGTGGGTGTAGTAGAAAAAGCGGTGTTGATTGTAGCTTAGAGGGGGGAATAGGTATAAAAAGCGGTGTAGGGTATCAAAGAGCTAGTCTCATTCCGAGACTCGAGCGAAGCGACACGTATTTCTAGTGTTATATAGTCAAAAGTTCCAGGACATATAAGTAAGTATAATTATGGGACATCAATCCACACGGTCATCCGTCGCCAAAATAACTAACTTAATACTTTTTGAGTTTAAACTATCATGAGTGGTATTCGTTATTAATGTTGAGAGACCGGCTATACTCGCGTCTTATTTTCCCGCAGTTTACAGTTCCCGCCGCGATAACACCGCGTAAAGAGCTCATGAATAAGAGCCCCGTATGGGCTTGGAACGAGTCGGGCTCATCCGATAAAATAAGACGTGAGTATAGCCGGTCTCTGAACATTAATAACTTAATACTTGTGCTATAGGTGATAGACAACTGCTAAATATATACGTATATAATTTTAAATATTGACTGAATAGTAGCTAAAAAGTACCGGCATGTTACTATGCCCACTGCTGGGCTAAGGCCTCCTCTCTCCGTTTTTGGAGAGGATTGGAGCTAAGACCTACCACGTTGCTCCAATACGGATTGGTAGGTTACACATATCCCTAGAATTCTCTAGAGATATGCAGGTTTCCTCACGATGTTTTCCTTAAAAAGCGTGTGATTAATTGCAATTATCAATTAGTCACATAAGTCTTAATAGAAAAATTCATTGGTGCCTGCCCGGGGTTTGAACCCATGTTCGTCTCTAGAGAGTCACACGGTCTCACCGCTAGGCTATCACAGCTTCATTTCAATAATATTTGATTTTGTTTTCATTATTCTCTAGTGTTTATTTTTTAGGTTTATAATTTGTGACTTTGTAGCTAATAATGATGTGTTCTTCTATAATTTGTACTACATTACTTTAAAACGATATGGGATTTATAATGATTTATCGTGTAATGCTGTTGAAGATCCGAATAAATAAATAAATAAATCTCTGTGAATACTTCTTGAAGCGTAGAGAGGTATAAACGCAAAAAGATATATGCTTTCTGAAGCATAGAAAGGTAATAAACGCAAAAAGATATATCTTTCACACCGGACTTTGAATTTTGATAATTTTGGAAAATAAATTAACTCACATAGATCTTGAGTTCATAATTCATATCTTTGCTCCTTGAATCATACAGAGAAAGTTATATACGAATCTGATCATAGCAGTGCGTTCCACCTACATCCTTATTAAGATATTTTGTAATATATGTAGGCATAAAAGTATCCTATATTACTATGGCAGTCTAATAATAATCGTTACAAATATAACATAGAGAGGTTTTTATTTTCTGATGTCGGTTTGATTCTTGAGTTCATAACTCAAATCTTTGTTCCTCGAATAATACACAGAGAAAGATATATACAAATCTGGTCATATCAGTGCGTTCCACCTACATCCTTATCTGTTTCTTGGTTTCATAACTCACTTAACTTAACTTTGTTCTTCGAATAATATACAGAGAAAGATATATACGAATCTATTCATAGCTGTGCGTTCCACCTACATCCTTATCAAGATGTTTTGTATTATATGTAAGCATAAAAGTATCCTATATTACTATTGCAGTCGAAGCATAATCGTCACAAATATAATAGAGATATTCTTATTTTCTGACGTCTGTTTGTTCTTGACTGTTTCCTCACCGCAGCATTTCCAGCGTGATGTCTAGTCGTAGCATACACATCCATCTAACCTTAAGCGGATATCCGGCTTTATACGTCTAAAGACCACCCTTGTAGATTTACATTCTTCCTTCTCACTTGCCAATTTTTAAAGCCCTTTAAAGCCAATAATATGGCAATAATTCAATTTAATATTTAAGATATCTCTTCGACGGTTCGAATCCCGTTATTACTCGTTATGTTGACGTAATCGCAATTTTTCACAGGTTAATCTAATATCATAGTGGGAATGTTGACAATTAAAAAAAGATTAAATATATAAATCATATTTTTATTTGTCTGTGTTTATTGTGTGATTGGTCTACACTTTGTCACTGTTTTATTTTCCCTATTTCATTTTCAATATATCTAGAGTTGCCAGTATGAAGCGCATCTCTAGAATGTTTCATATTTTTATGTTTCTATTATTCGCAAAATAATCCAAATGTTTATTGCTAAATCAATAAAAAGTGAGATGTGAATAAATGTCACTAAACTAAGAAAAAAAATTTGACATTGTGTTTATTATACCAACACTAGATATATTGTAATTATACGAAATTCGTTGTTGCCATTTCGAAAGTAAGTTTCCGATGAATCATTTCAAAGCTTCTTAACTTTTTTTATTTATCTATTTCCATTCCAAAGTGACCGATAATGACTTTACTAGCAGATTTACCAAATGCATAACTTCGGATTGTATTAAACTGTAATTCACATAATTAATTATATCGACACCTGTAATTTCATTGTGTATTAAATAAAAAAATTGTTCGATTTGAAGATACATTTTTTCGTAAACAAAGCAAACTAGCTGTGCCAGCAGCTTCGCCCGCGTGGAAGTCAGCGTGTCACAATTTTTTTCTAGAATTCAAATTATAAACATAAAAGTAGTTATTGTGAGTTAACAGTGAGAGATAGAAACATGCTATCGCGAACTTTTTTTTATAGTATTTTCATAGATTTACAATTTTCTAGTACATTACTTTAGCGTATCTCTGCTGGTTAACGCAGCTCACGCGACTAAAGCTTTCAGCAAGCAAGTTTTTTCACAACTGCGCGATCTCTTAAACACAATTTTCATAATACTAATATGTACTATTGACTTAAACCATCCGGAAGTATTGCACTATCTTTTGGCGAAAACCGTGCAAAAATCCGTTCAGAAGATTTTCAGAAAATCGATTACATACAGACAGCTTTTTGGGACTTTGTTTTATAATAAGTATAGATATGCAATTCCATACATTGTTAATATATCAATCCTAAAGGCTTTTAAAAGCTGAAAGACAACGGAAAATAAATATCTATGTGCTAAAAAAACAAGAGTTTACGTCACCATAGAGTTCTTATACTGTGAGAAGGGCAGCCATAGGCCCGTAAATGAGACATGAATCTCATGAGTCTCAATGAATAATGAAAGGGAAGATATTCGTTTACTTTGTCTTTGTCTTATAAATTAAGAAAGAGATAGATAGATACACCTTCATTTGTATTTTCTTCTCCTAATCCTAAGTTTAATAACTCTATGCCCGAAACAAGAATCATTTCGTCACTATCGGTTCACTAGGAATCCACTATAATAGTATATCTATGCCTAAAATTCGATTCTATTTAAGCGACATCCAGATTAAAACTATGTATATTTCAATATATAAATATTTTTATTCGTATTTCTATCTTTAACTGGTTTCTCTTGAATAATTTTGCCGTCTGACTTTATATTGTTGAAATATTTACGGGCTAGAAAAGTCACTTAAAGCGAACAGCCGTTTAGCCGTTGTATAACTTGATATAAATTGAAATGACATCGTTATTGTAAATGTGTTGTGAGTAGTATTTAATTCATCAAAAATCTCATTAGTCCGCGATAAGTCTTTTTGTAACGTTGCGATACCATCTGTAGTATAACGTTATGATACCTTAAGTCTTTTAATCTCCTGCTGTAAAAAAGCTTCTCCTTTCTTTGCCATCCATCCATTAACCAATTAATCCATCCCGATCGAGTCTTAGACTAACTACGCCAGTAGTTACGCCATACTTTATACTCAAGAGATATTCTAATTTTTCTTCTTTCGCTTTAAATGCATGGTGAATTGTATATATCAATTAAGCAGTTTTTAAAAGCTTTCTATTTAATTTGCCGTGTAAGTGAAATTGCGAGTTAAATTTGACGCACTTCCCGGTGTCTGATTTAGCTGTTATTTTACATACTGGTCCAGTTCCGATGACAATGTATGTTTATGATAAGCATGACCTGATGCTGATGCCAGAATTGGCTTCAGACGAGAGAACTCCTCATCTGTTAACAGTAGGGGACATAAAATTTTGTTAAAGCTTATTGTTTTATAATATAATCCTATCAGCAATAAAAGTCCTCATACATATGCTTTTTTTGTGAAGCTTCCTTCCTAATGTTCTGACCGGTTCCATACTTAATAACGTCCGAGATTAGTTAACTTCATTTAACGGCTTTGGAAAGTTCATAACGCTATCACTATCCTCTGACTAACCTTACAATTGAAAAAGGTAAAGGTCGACTGAGACAATTTTATAGGAGATGAAAGCAGATTAAAATGAAAAACCATAGTTAAATTCGTCTCAGTAATCATATAGAGGCTTTCAACAGATTTGCCCATTAACAGTTTTAATTTGAACTTCTGTTCGTATTGTCCGTAGAATGCGATATGTCCGAATATTCTTGTCACCAGGTGTTAACTAATCTGATAAATTATATATTAAGATGCATTATAATAGAAATATGGGACATTTGGTTGGTATATTTGCTACAATTGACAGTTTTAAAGGAAAAGACGAGTAAAGTTCTATTCAATTTTTTTAATTCTCAACGTTAATCGTTTATTTATAAGTTATTCATTTAACAAAATTCAAACGTTATTTAAAATATCTGGGCTATATTGCAAAATTAGCAGATGTGCCCGACTACATATCTATGACGTAATAAACTGGAATAAATAACTCGGTTAGTTTTAAAACGAATTGCCTGATAATTTTATGTTGGTATTGCCCGATGTAAATTCTAATTAATAAAAATGGTGAAAATCTTGGAAAAAAGACAAATTATTGTCAACGAATTTCTACTGGATACTCATAATACCTTCTTTATGTCTATTTTATAGACAAAATAACTAATATCTATAGAACAAATACTTATATCTGGACAGTTTGAGATGTATAGTAAGTTTAAGTTACATAAAATTTCATGTAGATTATAAATTTAAAAATTATAAGAATATTGAATAATATAGACTATATTCAGATGTGTTTATTCGTTTTTGAAAGAGGCGTATGTGTGACTAAGTTAGCTTTTAATTATCGTCGCTTTTAAATCATTTGGTATACATAGTGTCATAAATATGGTAATAAATAATAAAATTGATTTCTTGATATTTTTTTTTCTATCAGTCATAACAATAAGTGCTGAAAAAAACATATCTTTTATATAATAATTAATTATCTTTTAACCTTGGGAGATTAGATTAAAAAGATAATTAATTATTAAATAAGAGTTCACCTAGTGACTGTAAACTAATATACTATAATCAATAATACGCCATAAGTTATAGTACATAATATAATACCTAATTAAGTATTAAATTGATATTCCTCATATGACTATATTGCAGTATCTGTCTTAAATTTTGTTGTATGGAATCCAGTCCTAATGGGATTTCCCTCTTTGTTTATGATTAATAATTAATCATTTTAGTAAGAACAAGAAAAAAAAGAATAATCAATTACAATAACAATTTATATAACCAAAAGTGTAAGTGCAACATTGTGTAAATAATATATAAATTATTTTATTGGTCACACTTATCTTGAACAAATAAACTTATCTGTAAGATCGGTAATAAGGCCTTCATTTTAGTAGTCTATGGTAGCCATATAAATATTAATATTCATTGTTTAGGTTAGATGATTATAGTGTTACAAGCTCTATGGTTACAAGTGTAAGAACCATAGACTACTAACTAAAATAAGTAATGAGTAAGAACATTGTGAAAACCCGACAGATAATAAATAATTATGTTATGCTAATTGGTGCGTTCACTTTGCTTTAATTTAAATATTTATATTGTTATTATAACTTTGCAAAATGATTAAAGTCTATTCGACTAATAATGACAATACCGCTAAATAAGTTTTAGTTATATATTATCTGGTATGATTATATGTATCGATGCATATTATAGTGTATTGTTTTTTCTTTAATATTTGTGTCGATACGTATATTATGTTTAATTTTTATCGTAAATCACTACATAGTCGATTATAATTTGTTTTCAACTTTGCATTCGTTATATTGTTAGTTCCTGTGGAATATTCTTTGAAAATTCTTTTTTACAGTTAGACTTGGTGATTACGAGGAAATGTAAAACTAAGTAAACGTTGTTTTATAATGGAGACTTTTATTTTTGACCTATTGTTTATAATGATACCCTTAGCTATATCGTTTCATCTTTTCTTGTCTTGTGGTTCCTAAATTTTATTAAAATATACTATTATGTATTATATATACGTCCTTTAAGACAAAACATTTCCAGCAGTGGACGTGTACCGGTTAAATAAGATGCATAGACAAGAATTTTAAGAACGCATTTTAATGGCATAAAAAATGCCGTTTTTATTAATAGTATTTTGTGGTATGAAAATTTACATGGGATCTACCTATGTCAGACTTCGGTATTGTATATTTAATAAATTATAGAAATAGTATTAAAAATACCCAAAAACTAGGTAGGTAGGATTCCTGAACGTACAAGGCATTTTCAAAAATAACATTTCAGTTTTTTATTTTTAAACTGCCTTACCTCTTATCTTATTGTTTGCTTTGAGACTTTACTGTTGTTGACGTATTAGACGTGGTAATCCCAAAATTTCCTTTACACTTATTCAATAAATAAGACACAATTTTTCGAAAAGTCAACTCCGTATCTTTCAACAACTCATTATCCCTTCATACCGCTTGCAACTCGCGAAACGCAACGTACGTGCAGAAACAGCAAATAGCCAAAAAAACCTGTGTTTTGGGACCAAAACTATTTATAAAGAGTCCAGAGTGTCAAGAATTGAGGCCCGATCCCGTAAAGGTAAGTGGTTGACCCTCTTCTGCCCAAATTCACGGCGATAGTGTTTTTTTTAAATATTATTGAAGGTGGTTGTATTTGAAACATGTAGTATAACACAATAATCGAATTTTTTCGAAAATCAAAACATTTAATATTCTTGAACAAATTTTCTCATTATTTTCTCTTATTATTCTAATTCTTCGGTCTCAAATAGAAAGTTTTAGAGAAATTCAGTTAATAAAGTGTGCGTCTTTAAGACGTATGAAAAAGCAAAACAATTTAGTTTTCGTCTTCAATTGAGTCGCAATAAGAGTTCATGGTAGGCCTGTTGTTATTACTAATCGTACTTATTCGTTATTAATTAACGAACAAATTAGGCATAAATTCGATTTAATGCCGATTATTGCAGGGTAAGTTGTAAGTTTACTTTAAATTACCATTTATCGTTACTTAAAGTAAGTTGATAAATTTTTATTCGTGTTCAGCATATTTAACCAGGATAAAATATGTGAATCGAAAATAAAGAGAGCTTATGAGACTTACTATCTGCCTCCCTTTTTTAAACGTGATTAGACAAAGGTAAGTATACAAGTTTCATCTTCCACTCACTCACAATCCTGCCCATCGTTCGAACTCTGGTATAATTACTCTATAGTCCCCACACGACCAATAGGCACATCCTGAATAAATTGTAACTGGAACTATAAATAACTAAACTATGTATACCGAAGAGAGCACTCAAAAGCTGCACAAAGTTTCGATAACGAGTATCGTTAATGCTTCAAGCAGAAGCCTCTTGGATTATTGAGAAATGATTCATTCGTCTATTTTATGTATTAGGGTGCATCTATACTTATTAAAAAACAAATTCACCAAAAGATGTATTTGATCTATTTTCTCAAAATCTACTGAACGGATTTCTGAACGGTTTTACAAGTTAAACAATTTTTAACGATATGTCAAATACAGAACGTCTGTAAAAAGTAGTAAAGTAGCGGCCTATTACAATCCCACTGCTGGGAATAGGCCTCCTCTCTCCGTTTTTGGAGAGAAGGGTTGGAGCTAAGACCCACCACGCTGCTCCAATGCGGATTGGTAGGTTACACATATCTCCAGAATTCTCTAGAGATATGCAGGTTTCCTCACGATGTGTTACTTCACCGAAAAGCGTGTGATAAATTGCAATTATCAATTGGACACATGAGTTTTAATAGAAAAACTCATTGGTGCCTGCCCGGGTTTGAACTCGTGTTTGTCTCGAAAGAGTCGCACGCTCTCACCGATGGGCTATTATGTCTGTATTCCAATGAAATCAAATAATTTATAAAAGTGGGATTTGCGATTATATCGTGGAGCTTTTGTCCTGATGATGCTTTGGTACTGAGATGAAACGAATGCTGAGATTGTCGTAGTGAATGTGTGTAGTGTTAGTGTAGTTTATTGTTGGTGGCGGTCTAGTGAAATATACAGTTACTAATCATGCCTGTATAAGATATGAGAACGGTTTTTTCCTACACTTAGGATTACATAGATTTTCGTAATATACGCTAATAGCAAAATAAATAAATATATGGGACACACACACACGGTTGACCATCCCCAAAGTAATAAACTTAATACTTGTGTTATAGGTGACAGACAACTGGTAAATATACTATACATATATCATTTTAAATACATACTTTAAATACAAATATACACCAAGGCTTGAACCAACCAACCAACAAATTGTTTATATAAAATGTTGGTCTTCGGTGGGAATCGAGCCCACGACCCTCGGAGCTGAAGGCAGGGTCACTATCTACTGCGACAATGAGCCAGTCAATAATTCTATCTTGACTTTATTAATTAAATCCAAATTACAACACTAGTTTTCTTCATACGGTTAAAGAGAAAATGACTTCCATTTTTATTTTTCATTAGTTTATCTTCAGATAATTTGTATTCAAGGAATGATACTAACAATTTTATTTCTATTACATATAATTGAATAAGAATTTCCATTCGGCTGGAGGGTAGCCAAACGCAACAGTTGTTACTGCATCGCCACGATACATATGTTAGGATTTGGCAAAAGGCTGTTTCCTAACCGCTTTATTGTTAGCCAGATTCCACAGTTATGTATAAGAGAGAAATGAGATAACAGTAAGGACACGGAAAAGTATCGAATACTTTGAGATATCGATTAAAATTATATCGATACCGATACTTTTGTACTCGATACTTTGCGACCAATAGTTTTATGGAGTACTTCATGGTAGGTATCAAGTACTTTTTAGAATCAAAGCTGTCAACACCAGACCCAGTCAATTTTGTATGCAGAGTATACTCCTGTGACTACAAAAAAGTTGCATTTGTTGGAATTATTGTAATAAAAACAGAAATGCCGTGTGGTATCCGGCTGAGTAGAATAAACCACTGTTTCTTAGCTAGGTGTCGTAAAATACGACTATAGTAAGTTGACGTCAGGCAGGCGGCCGGTCGTAAAATACATGTTACAATTAAATGACCACATGTTTTTAACATGTTGTACCGACCCCACTTAGAGTGGGATAAGGATGATGAAGTAAGAAAGTTAGTATCATTGGCTTTTTGCAGTCTATCTATATAAATTAATCCAATATTATTTCTTACTAGCTGTGCCAGCGGCTTCGCCCGCGTGGAAATCTGCGTTACAAATTTTTTCAAGAATTCAAATTTTAAACATAAAAGTAGTTGTCAGTTACGGTTAACTGTAAAAGATAGAGATATGCTATAAGTATAGATATGTTAGCAATTTTGTAAAAATATGCTTAAATATACTATAATGCATGTAAGAACGCTGGATATTTCGCCTTGGTTAGGTCAGGGTGCTTTTATCAGGTAAAAGGTTGACAACCGTTAAGCATATCGAGGACGTAAAGCTTTTTTCAAAAGAGGACGGCAATTAGTTTTTTTTATACAAAAAAATACGAAAAATACAAAATTCGATCCGCTTTCAGAGCGTGCTAAATTCTCTTTTTTTTCTTTTTTTATATAGGAAAACCCATTATGGGTGCCGCCTGATGAGGACAAGCGACGGATATGTCGGACTTACACCGATGACCTAAAACTACCGGTTGCGGGCCGAAATGAATGTAGAGTTTGTGCTAGTGAACGTGTGTAGTGCTTGTGTATTGTGGTAGCAGTGGTGGATGAGTTTTAACGATTACTGCATGTTTTAGGTATGAAAACGAATAGTCCACTCTACATTTAGCATTATATATATTTCCTATTTACTTTATCGTGGATTATAGCAAAATAATCTTACTATTACTTACGTTCATTAGTAGATCATGATCTGAGATTTTCACCAGCAGATGGCATTTCGGTCACGTCCCATCTTATAACACGCATTCCTCGGCCTGGATAAGAGCCAAACGCAACAGTTTGATTGTCGTTGTATCAAGAACACAATACATGATCTTTTGGCATGAAGAAGTTTCAAACAGCTTTAGTGTTTTATATATTTAATAGCCGAATAATAAGAGTGACTATAATTCATATAAGTAGACGTCACTTGGCGGAATTCTACAGAACAAAAGTAATGGTAGAACTGTTATAACCCAAATTTATTAAATAATTGTATTATTTATTGTGTTCGTGGATTTGAATGAAAATACCTGCTGACTCGTTAAAACACTTTATTCAACTTTTTACTACAAACTTAGTATTTACAGTCTCTATACAGTTCGTTGTCCAATAAGAATGCCGAGGTCACTAATATTTAACTTTTATTTTCGCTTGTTTATTCGCTCTTGATCGCTATTCGCAAACTGAATGTCGAGGCGCACGATACGTCTGCTTATATATCGAACGAACCGATTGAGAGAACATAGACTTTGAAACGATCGTAAACATGTTTACCGATAAACATGTTTTGATACACAATGTTCCAGAGAATTAGCCTTAAGCGAATTTGAACACTATGACATAAAGTTTACGAATCCTTTTTGCATGTTCGTAAACTACCCCGTTCAATTTGAACTCTATAGCATAGACATTACGAACTCTTCGCATGTTCGTAACATTAAGGAGCTCGAAACTACACCGGCTAACTCGATAGAGTAACGTGTGATTATAGCCGGTTTTTATACACAAACTAAAAATCCTCGGATATTATGAAGTAATTTTGAAATTACTGCCGAGTTACATGTCGGTTCTTGTCCGTTCTTCTAACCAGAAGAAATAGTCAGTAAATTGTAAAAATATCGATTTAAAACCTATATGTATAAGGTTTAAGTAAGTTTCAACTCTTATTTAAATGAATTTTCCAATAAAAAAGTAATATAATAAAATAGTGTTTGTGAGAAATAATATACATATTAAAAAAAAGCGAATATGTATGGCGAACTAGGAACCGAAAAAAATTAATAATACCAAGGCTACGGCTCAGAAAGTTCGTAGATTGTGGTCTTCGGTATACATTTTTATAATAAAATCCTCAATCTATTTTACTTGCCTTTACACAAGTTCAAAAAAGCAATTAAAGAGACACTTATTTATATAGCTTATTATACTGATATAATATACTGGTATAAGCAAGCTTGGATTCAAATTGCGAACAGCTACGCACTAGATTATAATGTATTTTTTGATTTTTGAAAGTAATATTACAATATTGTAATATTTATTTCTGAGAAGAGTGACTGCCGAATTTCTCGCTGGTTCTTCTCGGCTAGAGCACATTTCCGAACCAGCCGTAGCTTATTGTATTTTGACGATTCAAAAGTGCTTGTAATGGCCAATTTGAATAAAGACTTATTTGAATTTGATGTTTAAAGGAAATTCTGAATACAGAATGGATTTAGGTCATTTGAAACGCATCTTTAGACCTAAGGCGGTGAATGCAGATACACCGTAACCAGGTCAAGGCAGCGCATAAATTATATCGGGAAAAACAATCCTTGATCGCTAGGATGCGAGGCGTGCCTAGGAAATATTGCGTCTCTATTTGTAAGCGAATATCAGGGATACTTTTTTTATACAATACATTGTAGAGTATATATTCAACTAGAAAATGCGTATGCTTGTACCAAAATTTAATTGAAGTAATTTTTTTTCTTTACCTTTATTAGTAACATTTCGCAAACTAGAAAGGGAAAGTACTCCTTCGAAAGGGTCTGGAGTTCAAAGCCCAATCAAACCCCATGAAATGAATTTGTGTGTCTTCAATATGTGAATTTATTCATAACTGAAATTTATCACACGCTTTTTGGCGAAGGAAAATATAGTGAGGAAAGATTTCTTGACAATTCTGGGTTTTTGTTAACCTACCAATTCCATTGGATCAGCGTGGTGCGTTTTAGCTTCAGACTTTTTTTCTAAAACCGGAGACAGGAGGCCTATACCCAGGTAAGATAGTAACAGTCGAAAATCGAGTTTTGATTTTATTTACTCTGTAAATTTTCCGTATTAAAAATTATGTATCTGCCTACCTGTTTGTAGTTGTTATCGTATACCCTGTGTTTTTGGGTTACATAACTATTAAAACTGTAGCAGATAAACGAAACTAACAACTTTCATCTATGAATCGTGAATTTACATTCGGAGGAGTACTTAGTATATTTAAGATTAAGTTAAGTAAATATGCTGTGCCTTAAATATTACTAGACATGGGATGGTGACATATTCCATCCCGGAAACCATCCTCCCAAACTGGCCGAGTTTTACCATAAAGGAAGATGTTTCGGCAGTAATAAAAATAAACTATAGCTGAACACTTAAAATAGGAAAAAAAAACACTCGGATGAATTAACTTAATTTATAATATTTATATCCTGGTCAAAGTTCTCGCTTCTGAAAGAAGTTTGGTTAGTTGGTGTATTCATCCGCTTTCAACAAAACTCTTTGGGATGCGGTCAAGAACTGATAACAGCCAGCCAAAATCAGAAGTACTGAAAATAATTTATAGAATTAAGCGTTACTTTGCGGAGATCCGAAATTCAAAAGTAATAATAAAATAATTTATTAATAATTTTATTATTACTTTTGAAGTACTGAAATTAACTAATGGACCTACAGAATATAATATAAATAGTAAAATACTATAATACTGTTAGATACAGTAATATTGATCAACTTTGCTTAAGTAACACAAAAATCAAATATACGTGTAACTAAAGGTCATCCACTCGGGTACTCTATTATTGTTTATTAATACTGACTGATACGTAATAACTTCGTGCAAGATAATATTATAAAGTAACTTACATGCCCACTGGTGGGGTAAGGCCTCCTCTCTCCGTTATTGTAGAGAAGGATTGGAGCTAAGACCTACCACGCTGCTCCAATGCGGATTGGTAGGTTACACATATCTCCAGAATTCTCTAGAGATATGAAGGTTTCCTCACGATGTTTTCCTTCACCGAAAAGCGTGTGATAAATTGCAATTATCAATTAGACACATAAGTTTTTAATAGAAAAACTCATTGGTGCCTGCCCGGGGTTTGAACCTATGTCGCCTCTAGAGAGTCGCACGGTCTCACCGCTAGGCTATCACAGCTTTAACAGGCTGTTACTTTACTTTACTACATGCCAGTAAGTTTGCATATGTGTTTATACATTAAATTCTGTGCCTATTAGCGCTTTGAAATTCAGATTCAAAATATTTTTAATTAAAGTAAACTTGTAAACAAGTGCTTTTGAATTGTTAACTCTACTGCTGGTTCGGAAAGCTGTTCTTACCGAGAAGAGCCAAGCAAGAAACTCGGAGGTTGCTCTTTTCAAAATAATAATTATAACTAGTTACATTTGTCATAACTATGTTGTACAGAGTCGAACACTAGCTAATTAGAAGAAAAAGAACAAGAAGGCAAAAAGGTATATCAGTATTTAAATATAGTATTAAGAGAACTCGTTTTTCCTTAGTAAATAGGGCAACAACCCATATGACATTGTTGAGGATATTTAAACATTTTAGGTTGCGCGAAGGAATTAAGAATGCTACTACTATTAAATTAAATACGGGAAGGAAGATTTTTTTAATCATAATTGTTTTAATTTTTTTTACAGTTAAACGCGACCGCAGTCCCACGAATATAAAAGAAAAAGTTCGCGTTGTTTGCCTAAAAAGTTTCGTCGAAAAAGTTATTTGAAGAAAGTTTTTATAAATTCCGGTTTTGTTTATCGGATAAACTTAACTGAGCTATTTTAATATATAATTTATGTAAGTCATACTTATTTACTAAAATAATTAAAGTATGGTGTCGAGAAAACGATAAATTTCTCTGTCTTCCCGGATCGTTCAGATTTTTGTGATGGAGATATTTGTAGAGTTTAATAGTGAAGCTACTATATTAATCATAATAATAATTTTTTATTTGCATAAAGACATGCACATGGTAAAACAATTTTTATAACAATGTATTTGACCGTTAAGGTATGCAAAAATTTGTTAAAAAGGTACAATAAAAAAAAACATTTTTGTCTTAATTAAAAAAAAATACATTATTATCAATTAACCTATCATATTTAATCACAATTTCCTTTCAAAAAATTCCTTTATACTGTAAAAATTACATTGAACGAGCCAGTCTCTTAGTCTAATTATAATTTTTTTTAAAGACGTGAACTTAAACCATTAGTAATATTATTGTAGATTTTAACACATTGTACTGCACAATTTTTCTTATACAATTCAGTTCTCGGTCGGCGCTCTAAAACAAGTCTGTCTGTATTTCTCATACATCGAGGGAAATTTTCTTTATTTATTCCAAGACTACAGTCGCGAACGAAGTTGAGGGTAAAGGCTAGTATATATTTATTGTACGGGCTGCTACTACCCTGTACTATCTTTTGTTGATAAATTGATAGCTGCGACGCTTAATTGATATAGTTATTTAATTGATAGTTATTATAATGATTGATAGTAATGATTTGATAGGTTGAGCACGCGCGGCCGCTAACGTCGTACTGATTTCAAATTTGTATTAAGTGATATTAATAATATGGCGTAAATGCCGACGGTGCAAATGTACGTGTTAGCCCGTACATGCTCCCCGGCCAAATGATAAGAAAGCTGATTGCTGATGAATGCTGAATGCTGATGCTTTGTGGACACGTGTAGTCCAAAGTCACTGATTACACCACACCCACGCGTTAATTCGAGTGCGCCACGTGTTTGATATTCCGCACTTTAACCAACCCGCAAGTGTGGTTAAGATGCTCGAAGGACCAAAAAGATGTACGGGCTGCTACTACCCTGTACTATCTTTTGTTGATAAATTGATAGCTGCGACGCTTAATTGATAGATTTATTTGATTGATACAAATTATAATGATTGATAGTAATGATTTGATATGTTGAGCACGCGCGGCCGCTAACGTCGTACTGATTTCAAATTTGTATTAAGTGATATTAATAATATGGCGTAAATGCCGACGGTGCAAATGTACGTGTTAGCCCGTACATGCTCCCCGGGCCCCGGCCAAATGATAAGAAAGCTGATTGCTGATGAATGCTGAATGCTGATGCTTTGTGGACACGTGTAGTCCAAAGTCACTGATTACACCACACCCACGCGTTAATTCGATTGCGCCACGTGTTTGATATTCCGCACTTTAACCAACCCGCACGTGTGGTTAAGATGCTCGAAAGATGTACGGGCTGCTACTACCCTGTACTATCTTTTGTTGATAAATTGATAGCTGCGACGCTTAATTGATAGATTTATTTGATTGATATAAATTATAATGATTGATAGTAATGATTTGATATGTTGAGCACGCGCGGCTAACGTCGTACTGATTTCAAATTTGTATTAAGTGATATTAATAATATGGCGTAAATGCCGACGGTGCAAATTTACGTGTTAGCTTGTACATGCTCCCCGGCCAAATGATAAGAAAGCTGATTGCTGATGAATGCTGAATGCTGATGCTTTGTGGACACTTGTAGTCCAAAGTCACTGATTACACCACACCCACGCGTTAATTCGAGTGCGCCACGTGTTTGACATTCCGCACTTTAACCAACCCGCACGTGTGGTTAAGATGCTCGAAGGACCAAAAAGATGTACGGGCTGCTACTACCCTGTACTATCTTTTGTTGATAAATTGACAGCTGCGACGCTTAATTGATAGATTTATTTGATTGATATAAATTATAATGATTGATAGTAATGATTTGATATGTTGAGCACGCGCGGCTAACGTCGTACTGATTTCAAATTTGTATTAAGTGATATTAATAATATGGCGTAAATGCCGACGTGTTAGCCCGTACATTTATATATGGGGCGATATATATTTTTAATTCTAATCATTTCTATTTAAGAACAAGAAGAAAACGCGTTAAATAAAAAAAAATCTGACAGGTGGTTCAAAGACGTGCCCGCCGCAGCACTCGATACCGCACGGGGTGTGTTCGCGGCGCCCTGCGCAGCGGGAGCGGGCGGCGCGCAGCCGCGCGGGGCGGGCGGAGGCCGATTCATGTTTACGGGCTCGCCCGTCGCCCGTCGCCCGTCGTCCGTCAGCTGTTCTTCCATGAATGTGCCGCGCTCGCGCCGAGCATCGATTGCTCCACACAGCCACGTGCCAGTTTCGGTCCGCTCGCCGGTACGCCCGCGCGCCCTCTTCACGCGATCACCCCGTCGCTCATCAATGGATTGCCAGAGGTGACCGGCGTCCGACACACCAACGCCTAACCCCGTAAGTACAAGAATTAGTATGTTTTATGAATGGATGAATAAATGCGAGAACTGGAATGGAAGAGTAACACAGCATTAGGCTCCGATCAAGTTGGAGGAGTTAGTATTTAATAAAAAAAAAAACCCCGTAAGTACGCACGAGAATCCCATCAGCAGCCGCCACCCGCGACTGCGCGTCGAGTGTTGACAGTGACCGTGCCCCCAAAATTCACCGAATTTCTCACCTATCGATCGTTAGAATATTTACAAAATTACCGTTTTACGTAATCGAACGACAGTTGATTGTTATTAGCTTAGGTGTGCTCTATGTCACTTACATAAAAGTGAAATAACTTCAGCTTACGAAGGTGACGGAATGTCTGACTTTTCGTTTGTTTTCTCAATAACGCGCCTTAATATTTAACGAATACCAACATGAAAACAGCAGCCTAACCTAACAAATTGTAGCCGGACTTTTAGTTATCAAGAAATATTTCCTAATTTCATATAAACATTCTTTAGATCGGCATTTAGCTGATTAAAGATCCTTGAATTATAGAGTCATTGTATTAGAGTCATTTGTTTACATTTAGGGATAAGTTATCATAAATTATAAATGGATTATATTGATTTAACATTCGCTTGATATAAAGTAATTTCAAAGTCTTATTCTTTGCTTGCTTCGGTTGTCAATTACGTGATAACGTGAACTTTTATATAGTTCGTAACATTCCGGTATTTGTCAATATGGGGGAAAAGCCAGTAGGTATATTTACTTAGCAAAAAGTCTTGTTCGTTTTTTGAATTTAAACTTTTTTATAAAGACAACTCTATGTTTTTTCAAATTTATAATTGAAATAACCATTTTCAATAACTGAGCTAAGATTCTGTAAAAAAATATAATTCTATGTATAGAATTCTAACATCAAACGAATTTAACAAATTTTGTTATAGGCAAATATTTAAAAATAATAGTATCTTTTCCTTTCTTTCCTAAGCGCAACTTATTTCAGATGTATCTGCAAAATATAATCTATTAAGCCTAGGCTGTATCGTACCGATTTTTAAAACAAGTTAAAAAGAAACCATTACTGATTCAGACTTTAGTATCTTAGCTTTCGAGTTAACAATTGCTTGTACCTAATAATATATTACCAATCTATCCTTAAAATGATGATTATGAAGTTGGAATATGGAATTATGAAGGCTTTAATATGAAAAGTCTAAACAGCGTCGTTTGAAAATAATATATATAATTAGGTGAATTTTGTATGATCCATACTGCAAAAGTAATATAATTCTATTTAATTTATGGCTGTCAAAATAATGATAAATAATAGCAAAATAATATTATTTTTACTTTTCTAATTTAATAACTTTCACTATTGATATTTCTGTATTTACTTTTACGTTCAATAAATGAGATCAAAAATTTTAGTTTTAAAGTAAAACGGACAGGAATAATTAGTATTAAAAGGGTGTTTGATTGAAAAATTACTGTTATTTTTAGATAATTGTTTATTTATTGATATGATAGTGGTATAATATGAGGGCGTTACATTGATTTTTGTTTATTTTGTCAAAAGCTTTTCAATTTTATAGATTCCTTCTATTGATTCTATGTATAATTACTCTGGGACGATGCTGTTACTAGGGGTAGACCACAGGCCCGGTTAGTGGGGCGCATTAACCTTCGAGTTTAGCCGAAATTAAAACGTGTTTGTTGGGTAGACTGTATTTTGGCTAGATTTACAGTTCAGTGTTTAAACTCCATCAAGTATGAGTTTTGAAATTTATTATTATCATTTACCAATAATGATATTTTTTTAAATTATTATTTTTTATTACATTATTATTGCTTTTTGGTGATCTGCTTCAATCCATACTAATATTAGAAATCCAAAAGTTTGTCTATCTGTTACGTTTTCACGTTTAATCCGCACTGGACGAAGATTGATGAAGTTTGTCCCAATCAAAGCCTGTACTGCACTGGGGGTAACATATAAGATAAACGAATTCCCGTATTTCTTCTGGGAACTTGAAAAAAGTCAATAAAGCATTATATAGGGTACCTAACTACTTTAAAGTTTCAGTTAACGCTAACAAAGTTGTGGGTACCGGTAATCCTTATTAATATTCGAAAGTTTGTCTCTCTGTCTGTTACGTTTTCACGGCCAATCTGAAGCAATATCGATGAAATTTGTGTATAATTATTCCTTATACACCGGGGTAACATATAGGTTATAGAAATCCTGTTAATTCAACAGAAATAGGATGACATTGAAAACGCCATCTATCATCAACATCAAGTTTTCTTATTCACAATGTGTCAAAGTTTATTAATATACTAAAAGCGTGGAATCGAGTCCTTTAATGCCGAGTCAAATCTATGATTTAAAAGAGGTTATATTTCAGAAGTTCATGTTGTTTGGGTTACGTCGAAAGAGTTATTCTTAAATATAAAAGTAGCTTTTGTAATTCTCCAGTCCTTAAACTATCTCAATACTAATTCAAATTAAAAATATTTTGAAGTGGACTGTTTTCAGTACTTTGAATCGTCAAATGTTTTAAAAGAAGTGACCGGAATTCGGAAGTTTGCTCCTTCGAAGTAGAACCAGCAAGAAACTCGGCGGATAGTATTTTCAAAATATATATTTACAATTTCATTTACAGTTTCAAGTTAATCGTTGCAATTACGCGTAACTGGCGTATTACTCAAATTATCTTCCATAGTAGAGTAAGGTTTAGGTTACAGCAACGTTTTAAAAATACATTGATCCATTATTCCATTCCTAATCAAAAGAAGTCGCATACGAAAGTCAGTCAAAAGCAAATACGTGCAATTGAAAACCCATCACGCTGATTCACAAAATAAAAGTTCATCATCATCATCATCATTCTCCTGCCCTTATCCCACTCTAAGTGGGGTCGGCACAACATGTTACATGTTGTCACATGATTTGGCTACGTATTTTACGACGGGCCGACTGCTTGACGTCAACTTACCTTAGTCGCCTCTTACGACACCTCGGTAAGAACGGAGGGTGGTCTATTCTATTCTGCCGGATACCACACGGCGTACAAAATAAAAATTATATTTTGATAATTATTCATAGAACTTTGTTACTGAGGTAAAATTATTTATACCACTTAAAAGTAAATCTAAATTAAATTATCAAATAAATGGATCTAATTTTTAAGAAGTAGTTAACCTAGTGGCTTGCGAGTGGTAAACATTATCAAAATAGGTGGTGAATTATTGTAAATTTTAACTTCAACTATTGTTAGAAATAAAGTAACGATAAGAATCTTTTGAAATAAGGTGTGGGTTCTTTCAACTAAGCTACATGACAGGCGAACTGTAAAGCCAATTGGAGCTTAAGGTTTTTCGGTTTAATAATTTAATTTTTGTTCATAAGAATATATACATAATTATAAAAAGATTGGCAATGTATATAATAGACAAACTAGGAACCTACATAAGCTTGCGGTTCCTGCTTTGCGCCTTGAAAAAGTACATAAGTCGTTTGTGGCTTTGGGTATAAGATTCTATAATAAAATTCCGCCATCTACTTTAACTTTACCATTACAGCAGTTTAAAAATACTATTAAAAAAAGGCTAATACAGAAAGCCTACTATACTGTTGAGGATTACTTAGACGATAAGAAAGCGTGGATATAGCTACTCTTCGACACTGTACAAGACATTAATAACTATATGTAACTAGTGATAAGAATTATTCTTTGAAAAGAGTAACCGCCGAGTTTCTTGCTGGTTCTTCTCAGTAGGAACAGCTTTCCGAACCAGCAGTAGATGTTGACGATTCAAAAGCACTTGTTCACAAGTTTACTTGAATAAAGAATATTTTGAGTTTGAGTTTGAATAATAATGTTACAATGGATAGAGCACTTTGAAGAAACAATTGAAGTCCAAAATATCCTTGTCTACTATAACTCCTTCATTACTCGTTTTTCGATTATGTAGTGTGTTTTTCATTTAATCCCCTTATTCCACTTTGATGAGTTTGGAGGCACTAAAAGCTCGTGCGAGACTTTTTTTATACAAACACGGTCGCCCGTCCCCAAAGCAGGTAACCTAATATAGTACCCGGCATTAAATAATGCACATCGATGTTTAGAACGAAACAGCAGGCCAGTTCGGTTCCGTAGAGCGCTGTCACTGTCACTCGTTAGCAGTGACTAGTGACGTTTCACACGGGTTCGTCAGCCTGTGCGACAAAGACAATGCTCTATGAAGCAGAATCTAGCCGATTTCTATCTCTAAGCCTCGATGTGCGATATTTATTGCCGCGTACTATACTTGTGTTATGGGTTACAGACAACTGGTCAATATACTACGTATATTATTTTAAATACATACTTAAATACAAATATACACCCAGGCTCGAAGAACTAACAAATTGTTTATAGAAATTGTTGGTCCTCGGCTTTAATGGAACCCGCGACCCGCGGAGCTGGAAGCAGGGTCACTACCCACTGCACCAACGGGCCAGTCAACTTAATTTAATTTTGTGGAATGTCAGCAATAGAATATTCTATATAAATATTTTATTTAATACTTTTTCCGTGTACCCGACAGAAAGTTAGAAACTTTTTTTATCCCCATTGTACCCAGTGTATAAACTTTAATTAAACTGAATTTCATTAATATTAATCCAGCGAATTAGCCGTGATATTTAATACCAATTAACATATTTCCCAACAATCATGAAACAAAAATAATTATCTAATCACTTTTCTTTATGTATAGAAACCGCCTATACTCACGCCTTATTCTATCAGGTTATTCGGGTTAGTTTCGAGCCCGTCAGTGGCATCGGGATCAGTTCTCGCTTCGATAACGCCATGTAAAGAGCTCATTAATAAGTGCCCCGAATGATCTCAAACCTAGTCGAGCTAACCCGATAGAATAAGTAGTATAGCCGATTTCGATACATAAAATATACTACTTAAATATATAAATAGTATAAATTGACAAATTAATCACTTTTATGTAATGGTAAATGAATTATTTAAATAAAAGGTGTACTTGAGATTTCTAAAGACCCCGTAATCCCTTCAGATAAGATTTCATGAGATTTAGTTGAATATCTCCCCTCCTATAATATTTTAAGCCATGTAATTAATGGACGCCTCCTAACTCGTCAACCCGCATTAAATTTGCGTCGCGAATCTAAGCTCCTTTGCACTCTGTTCCATAAGAGAGGAGGCTTTTGACTCTCATTAGTAAGTAGGTTTAACTAACTAATAATCCATACTGATATTATAAATGCGAAACTCTGTCATTCTGATACATTTTGACAGCTGATTCGCAAAAGTGATTGAATTTATTGCAACTTACGAACGTGTTGTCACATGATTTGGCTATTTATTTTACGACCGGTCACGTGCCTGACGTCAACTTACCTTAATCGCCTTTTACGACACCTCGATAAGAAATGAGGGTGGTCTATTCTACTCAGCCGAATACCACACGGTGGGATACAACTTAAGCCTATATATATGATACAAAAACGTCCGTTTCTATGTCAGTAATAGAAAAAAAACAACATCATTCAGGTTATTTTTACATTAAAACCGACGCAAGCGTAGTCGCCGGTATATTTAATTATTAATGTTTCTATTAGAATAAGAAAATAATATTCGATAGAATGAGAATATTGGGTTAGATTTAGTTCAAACCTCGAGTAGGCACCAACGAGTTATATATAATACTAGCTGACCCGGCGAATTTCGTACCGCTTAACAGTCAATGAATGGTGTGTTACCTTTTAGAACGTAATACAATGACAAAAATAATTTTCGGAATGCACGGATAAATGTTAATCATTTGTCATTATTTCTGTATGCACCATAAATATTTGAGGAACTTCTATGTATCTGCTTAATGCTCTTTTCAACCTTTTTAATTGATTTCAAAAAATAATACAGACAATAGTTTATTCACCCTTTTTAAAAAGTTTATACAAAATACATTTCTGAACGCAGACCTAAATGTCAATCGTTACTTACAGTATTTGACAGGATGACAACAAATGTTTGACAGGTACGAAACAAATGAACGTTTATTTATTTTCATAATTATGTATTCGTCGATTTTTCATTGTTTTTAAGGTGTATTCTGCTATTCGGAGCAGACAAATGCAACGAATAAAAAACCATGAAAATTGGTCGCAGATCTCGAATTATAAGTGTTGTAACAAACCCGTCTTTGTTTTATATATATAGATTTTTATTTGATAATTATAATTACTCTCTCGCTTTTTCGGTAAATGAGAAAGTTCTTGATGAACTGTAATTTGCATAACTCTATACAATTCTTGGGGTATTTGTAATCTAAGCTAAAGCTAAGACATATGCTTCTTCATTACGGCCTGGTAGTCCGTTAGCTCGAACCATTCCCTCCAAAAGAAAAGAAGAGACATTTGCTTATCAGTGGGTAGCATGCCACATATTATAGAAAAAATATTGGTCATATGTGAACTCTTATATAATACCGGTATATAATAATAAAACCCGTATATATACCCGTATATATTCGTATACCCGTATACTAAAATAATACTAAAACCCAGAATAGACCATCCTCATTTCTTACGAGGTGTCGTAAAAGGCGACTAAGGTGAGTTGACCCACCGTGTGGCATTCCGGTTGAGTAGAATAGACCACCCTCTACCTTACGAGAATTCGTAAAATACGACTAAGGTAAGTTGACGTCAGGCAGGCGGCCGGTCGTAAATACATAGTCAAATAATGTGACACCATATTTGTAACATGTTGTGCCGACCCCACTTAGATTGGAATAAGGGCAGGAGGACCACTGGCAAGAGTCAAACGGTGTTGTATGTTGTGCCGACCCCACTTAGAGTGGAATAAGGGCAGGAGACTGGCAAGAGTCAAACGGTTTTATAGTTCTAATTTACTATCAAGGCTTATAAATAAAACAACGTAAAACCAGTCGCAGCTTGAAATGTGTGATAAAATGAACCATTTTAACTCAAATTATACAAACGTCATAAACGATTTAAAAGCGAACGTGATTCGGAAGCAACTTCTCCAGTGGCAAACAAGACCATAAATTCGCACGTTTTATTGCAACAGCCGGACGTCAGTAAAAACCGTTAATATAATACTGCTTCCGTTACATGATACCCTTTATAGAATATCTGTAATTGTTATGAAATTTATAGAATATGTGACGGGTTTTTGTAAAGGTATATTTATTTTTTACTACTTTTTTTGTACGACTGATTTGCGATTCTGTTAATCCTTATCAGGCCTGCTGAGGACGAAAAAAGTAATGAAAAAATTATTTTGTTATATTCTCGATGAAAGCAAATAGAAAATATATCGCACGCATAGTAATTTAACGCCTTATTCTATAAATTAAAATCAATTTATAGAAATAGGTGTTACTTTGGGGAGGTCCATAATAAAAAAGTAATAAAAATTAAAGAAAAAGATTAAAACGCGGATCATAACAAAACAATATTGTCATTACTTTTGTACGCTTAGCTTAGTAAAGTTAGATATGTACATTGTATATTTCAATGCCATCTATTACACCACGCTATCAACTATTAAACAATCTAGCGTTTCCTTGATCTTCCAAGGCATGGATCTTTATAACACTCATTGGTTTTGTAGGCGCTAAGCTACGCTTTATTTGCCACAAATAACTTTTTTAAATCACTCCACTTTTAATTCACTGCAATACAAAGTGTGCTAACGTAACGTAACGCTAGACGATGAATCTAAAATCTAAAATATTCGTTTCCATACTTAAAACATGGATTCGTAAAAACGCATGTACTAAAAACCTCGTAGACTAAATAAATAGAACAACTTCCAATAGAAAATAATTTGAAGGCGACTCAGGTAAGTTGAACCGGCGTGTGGTATCCGGTTGAGTAGAATAGACCACTCAATCGAACACACCAATCGAAGAATTCTCTCTTACTCGGTCTAAAATACGACTAAGGTTGAATAGAATAGACCACCCTCTGGTGGTCTATTCTATTTAACCGGATACACAAGGTTGGTCAACTCTCCTTAGTCGCCTTTTACGATACCTCGGTAAGAAATGAGGGTGGTCTATTCTATGCAGCCGAATACCACACAGCGGCATTAAATTATTATGGTATACCAATAAATAACATAAGTTATGCGACGAAATGATTGTAATGAGTCCTCCAGTGAGAGGTTCAGGGGAATAGATTTCAATATATTTAAACACATTTGCATTTTAAATTTCAGTTCATATTTGCTATTAAGTATTTACAACCTCCTTATATTTATGGCTTATATGTTAAGGAAGTTAATTTTTGGGAATGTCAATTATGAGTATTTACAATTCACTAAACTAATCTATTTTACAAAATCAAGAATTTATAAAAACTTTAAATAAAATAAAACTAAGTAAATGATACTAAAAAAAAAGAAAACAAAAATTATATATACATATTTACATCTATTTAAGCATGTTGCACCCCAAACAAGTGACCTCCCCAATTTCCAAGGTATGAGAGTCATACCATCAGGTCTCTCCAGGTCTTCCAAAATAGCAGGCTCATTAACGGTGGCAAGAGACTCCCGGATGATAAGTATGATTGAAAGGAAAACCGCGCTGGTCTCTGTTTAGTGTTTTTTAACCGTGTCAATTTACATTTTTAGAATTACTTTCTATAAAACCGTATTATCACGTCCGCAATTCTTTTCGCTATCCCATTCCTTCTGTTCCCCTTTCGGATACACCCTTCTTTCTTCAAAACTTTTGCGTTCCAATTTTCCATTTCAATTCCTATCCATCGCCTTTTAAATCTACTTACATTGTTTTTTACTTCATTCTAACTTTTCCACACATACCATAGAAGGAGAAATGTAAGAATTTATCTTCAAGTTCGTCAGCATTTACACAATCAAGAATTGGTGTGGTAATTGTGAATCATACTGTAAATCCACATGTTCATAATATATCCTTTTGTGTTAAAGAATTAAAAAGATATTTACATTTATTACTCTTTATAAATTATTACATTCATTGATATAATTGAATATATATAGTTAATTTTGTTCGTTGTAATGTTTTTATTTTATTGTTAAATAGGCGAGCTTCCATTGCAATCATGCGATGGGACGCGGTAATACGCGATAAGACGGAGTATGCTTTAGAAGAAGCGTTTACGCCTCTACTTCTACTAGCCTACTCTCTAATTTGTTATCCATATTTTTTAATATTTCATACTTCTTTAAAAATTGTTGGGTTCCTAAAATACGCGTATTAATAATAAGTTAATATTTATTATGGTGAAATTCGACCAGTGTGCAGAACTGTGCAGCACTGCGAATGCACAGTGTGCGGCACAAATGTTTACTCTGGTCGGCTCACTCAAGCAAACATGAAAAATATTCTAGAAATGTTCGCGCACATCTATGCACATTTGTGCGCGTACACTTGAAACAGCGGACTCACGTCGACGTGTACGCACTCGTTGTTCACGAACTCAGTTTTACTTCCGCTGCCGGAACGAAAACATTTGTTCGTAAGCGCACATCTTTAATGAGGATTTTAGGAAATTTGTATATAATTAATAATTAGGAAATTTGTATATAATTAATAAGTGAAATAATCATAATAAATATTATAAAATATTCCTAAATGAACATGTTCGCGCACGTATGTGCTTCACTGTGCGCTTACACAAGTTACACACAACATTACCGGTGGAGACAAAAGCTAAACGCGATATGAGCTTAGTACGTGCAGTGCGAGAACTTTGTAAACAAATGTGTTGCACACTATTTTGGTGGAATCCTACCTTTATAATCGCTGAGAACATCTGTCAGTAATACTATATGGATATATTTCAATATCTGCCAGCTGCGATTCGGAACGATAAGTGTTTCCGTTGGAATGCTGTCAAACGTTGAATGAAATATTGATTTATGTAGACTTCTGTCGAAACACTTGATTTACGCTATTGTAACATGATGGATAGCATTTTAATACTGTCTAATCCTGAAACTATTTTGTGAAGATAAATAAATAAAATAAAATTGATTGAAAATAATAATAATACAATCTTAATTACATGATATTTAAGGAGTTATTTTAAGCTCAGTAAAGCCTAAATATCATTCTTCCATCACGGCTGAGCTAACACAATTAGGAATGTTTGAATTTACATTTATATATAAAAAATCATAAATAAATAATAATAAATAAATTTATATATTATCATCATCCCCCTGCTCTTATCCCACTCCAAGTGGGGTCAGCTCAACATGTTACAAAAATGTTGTCACACGATTTGGCTACGTATTTTACGACCGGTCGTTTGCCTGACATCAACTTACCTTAGGCGTATTTTACGACCCCTCGATAAGAAAGATGGTGGTCTATTCTACTAAACCGGATACCACACGGCATAAATATATTATATGAAATAATGAATAATAAAAATAAATAGATATCAGTGTTATTGGGTAGCATATTGCTATATATGTCAGTTTTTACGTGTAGGTACTTCAACATATGTATATTTCAATATCTGGAAGTCAAAAGTTCCTCCGTCACTTTGTAGCTTAATGTTTTCAGACAAGCCGTTATGCTTTTTTTCATTCATAGTATGTGTTCAAGCAATTCTGCGTCATAGGATGGAACGGAACGGCGAGCCGCCGGTTTAAAAAAAATCAAAATTCAAACTTTGACAGATTCGCAAAACTTTTAGCAACATTGTTATACGTCTCTAAATACAATTGTAAAATTCGCTATTAAACTAGTCTAAACCAATTCAAGCACGCTTTTTACTTGAAGAGTATGTTTTTGGATATACCGGCTGTACTGTCTTATTTTATCGTGGCGGAAACGGGCGGGAGGATTATATTGATAGAAATCAATAACTTCAATAAGATAATATAAAAAGTGATGTTATCCTCCGAAGAAAAATGCGCTTGATCAGATATTGATAGTAATCGAAACGTAAAAACATCCCATTTCTACTTTATATTTGTAAATGTTGATAGCGATGCGCATAGTACGCAAGAAGTGCGCCTAAGTATAATGAGACGGCAACTCGCCGTACCTTCTACAATTTTATAACCACGTTGCCATAACTTTTTAGTTATATTGTTACTGAACCAAAAGACACCTGTGCGCTTTTCGTTACTGTCTTTTTATATGTACCTATTGCTTGTTTGTTTTGTTTGAATATATGTACAATTGCATAAATTATTTATTTTTTTAGTAATCCTACAGCATCTTACTGAAATTTAATTGAACAAGGTGGTATTAGTTTTTATATAGTTAACTACACACCTCAGCACCCTACATTAAAAAAAGTTAATTGAGCGAAATATTTTAGCCACAGGAATTATTTTACGACTTACAGAGATCAACAACCGTACCCTATTACGACACGGGAAACTAAAAATAACCTTGACCCAACTAAATAGTACTGATGCGAGCAAGAATACAACAATTCAGTCAATTAAATGTTATGATATAATTATTTTACTATAATCCGCATTTGTTAAGAGAATCTATTTAATGCTAAGTGTAGAAAGCAGGCAACGTTCACATACCTTATATATTCAGTACCAGTCGTCACACGGATCAAACATAAAATGCCGCCACCAGCACCACTCCACACAAACACTACATACACTCACTACGACAATTCTCTACGTTGGTTTCTCTCCGTAAAAGAAGCATCATCAGGACAGGCTCCACGACAAAATCGTAATGATTCTTATACACTTAGTATAACAAAGATTCTCTTAAAAAAGCGGATTATAGAAAAATTATTTAATGTTAACTTATGTACTATGGAATTCCGCAAAGTAACGCCTGCTTATATAAAATATTTAAAAAAATATAACGGTTTTTTTTAATTGACGATATTGATAGTCGCAACAACTTTTGAACGGAAAACTGATAGATAATACTACACTAATGGCGTCGGTACCAGGTGGCACTATACTGAGAATGACATTAGTTTCCTATCTGATAGATTTCGGGTAGACTTCCGTACTGTTAATGTATTTTCAATTTAATTTCATATGGCATCTTGCCAGAACTCAGTAGCTAAGTTAAAAACTCGTAGTTCAAAACTCATTTTAAGATCTCCATTCCAAGCTTTCCTTCTTAGTCAAGTACTGAATAAAAACTTTAGGAATTTCAACTATTTCGTTCGAGAGAGATTACAGGCTCAACGAGAAATAAACAAAAGGACAACGCCCTAGAATCTAGTAATGCCAGACTTCGTCGTATAACTCCATATTTAATGTTGCATTTGAGAATTTAGTTTCTACTTCGTACTTGAACATAACTTTATTATAAAAACGTGTACCGAGACCAACAAATAATTTTCGGACTTTTTAGAGGCGCAACCTTGGCGTCATCAGGTTATGTCGGTTTCTAGCATGTCAGACATGCTAGAAAACATCTATCACTATTTATACTATATAAGTGAATATTTTTTCGCACAAACAGTATGTTGCTGTAGTATTGTGAAACTACAGTCATGACGCCTATCTTAATTTCTCCCTTAGAGAATCACGAGATTTCATATTATAGATACCACAATTAGCTCTTTTTTGTAAAACAAAGACCCTGTAAATATCAGCGGCTGTACCCCATAGCATGATTCCATATGACATAATGCTATGAAAATAGAAAAAAATAAACAAGTTTTGCTGTTTAAACATCAGTTAATGGCCTAATTTTCCTAACAGCGTAGGCAGAACTCAGTTTACCACAAAGGTTTGATATATGGAGGCCCCATTGGATCTTTGTATGCAAGGTCATTCCCAAAAACACAGTTCTATCTTCTTTCTTTAATAAAACATTTTTTCTCTCTGGTTTCATTAAGCAGTGAAAACTCTACGTATTTTGTCTTTTTTGTGTAAAAGTAGGTTATTTATTGTAAACCAGTGATATATTTGACACAAAGCATTATTCACATCGTCAAGATTATCCCTTATTATGTTATCTCTCCTTATTATCTCTTGACACTAATGCTAGGTGTACATCTTGACACATTTTGCTGGTTTACCGTATATCTCAGTGATATCAAAGTCCGGTGCTATTAGCCTAGATTACTTATACATTTTATTTTTTCAATACTTACTGAATACTCTAGATTAAAATACAAATTTCGTATCCAATAACAGCCTGTACAGACAGCTAAATTCAATTAAAGTTGTAAATCTAAAAACTGAGTCCAGTCAACAATGTAGATTGTGCTATTGTTTTTGCGCCTAAATATCCTGTGAACATTCAGTGGAACAGACTTATAAATATTCATTTGTAGTGCAACAAAACCGGAGTCATAAACATCCTATTGTGTCATAAATTACCTTTATATACAGTTATAAGAAGGCATACAGGTAAATCAAAATAATCCTTATTCAAATAAGCTTTTTCAAGCACTTCTGAATCAAGGATCAATTAGATTGAATGAAGCTATCATTGGCTCGGAATTTTGTTCTTACCGAGAAGAACCAGCAAGACATTCGGCAGTCAATCTTTTAATTTTTTAAATTTACATACTTAGGCTGGAGTCATGTACGAATTTAAACTTCTGTGTAGGCATGTCTAGTATGTGTTTTAACGTTAGTAGCGTAAAAACGCTGCCACCTGTGAATATAAACGATAGTGAGTATCATCGGCCGCACAAGTGATGATCCGCCGCATTCATGTTCTATTCCCCTTCGCAAAATGACGGTAGTTAATAAAGGCTATTGCGCATGACTATATAAGTACACTTTCTCATAATAGAAAAGTAGTTATTAAAGGCAATTTTATACAGTATATGGAAGATCTATGTAATTTGTGATTTGAGTTTTTTATCTTGTTATATATCTGATACATACAAGATCATAAAGTTGTTATATGAAGATTATGGAAGCTACCTTAAATGTGCCATATTATGATTAAGAAAAAGCAAATGATGGTGATATATTTGTCTCACTTTATCATGTGCGATTAGACAAAGATGAAGTATACGAGTGTCATCTTCCCTCTCATTATTGTGTATGGAATCCAGCCTAAAATGTGCCATATTATAATTAAGAAAAAGAACATGATGGTGATCTATTTGTCTCACTTTATCATGTGCGATTAGACAAAGATGAAGTATTTGAGTGTCATCTTCACTCTCATTGTTGGGTATGGAAGCCAGCCTAAAATGTGCCATATTATAATGATGAGAAAACAAATGATGGTGATCTATTTGTCTCTCTTTATCATGTGTGATTAGACAAAGATTAACTATTCGAGTGTCACCTTCCCTCTCATTATTTATTGTGACACTCTCACTTACAGGCTTGCCTATGGCTTCTCAACTCTAGCTGTACGTACAATATTGGTTAATAGCTTTTGATGGTTAGGGTATCCGATGAGAAAGTTGTTTCAAAGGTGCTTCAATAGGTAAATGATGTTTGAAGTTTGCTAAATTATATGATAATTAACTCCTCAACCGTACGAGAACAAATTGAGCAATTTTATTGCTCATTTTTTTATGAAATTACGACCAAAGTTAACTACATATGCTATCTACGAGGCATCGATCTCATGAGTGTCTTCACGATTATCTCATACGAGTTTCGTTCTCTACGATATGATACGTGTACCCTAGTGGCGTAATCATCAAAAATACGACGTAATTAGCTTTTTTGGTGACCAGCAGGTCTACCATGAACTCTTATTGCGACTCAATTGAAGACGTAAACAAAATTGTTTTGCTTTTTCATACCATGACGTCTTAAAGACGCACACTAAGTCGTTGCCGAATGATTGTTCGGAATGCGTCATAAAAACATTTGGGTAAAAGAGACAGAGTTATCTATAGTTCATATAACGATTTCCTTTTCAAACATGCCCCAATGCCATCCACACTTCATGGTACGAAAAGATAGCGGCTGAGTTTAGGTACTGACTTTGAATTGAATCGTTTTATAAAAGTTCATGGTAGGCCTACTGATGAGTACTAGAAAGTACGAAACGTACACATAGGTGGATCTTCCATAACTACCTACTGTAAGGAACAATTGAAGAAATCCTATTAGATAGCTTCCAAGCTAAGTCTCGTGTTATGCTCGTGTTTATACTATACCTGTTTTCTTCAAGCGTGCCAGCATGAGCCAGAAGCAAATTGCCCTTCTATGTAATAGATACAAGTTAACTTAATAGGTGTTGATGTTTAGCGTATCGGAAGAGAACGTTGTGTCCAAATATATAGTGAAGCGACTTTAAAACAACGTTACGAACGTTGTTATTAGACGATATTTGAAGGTTCTTTTGGTCAATTATATGGCGATTAACCTCTCAACTGTGGCTAAGGAAACAAGTTAAGCAATCTAATCGGAAATTTTTAAACTATTTCTTTTTCAACCTATTTAATTCCACTGTTAGACAAAAGGTCTTTTCAAGAGATTTCCAAATCACACGATCCTGTATAACATAGAGGGTCTATTGAAGTAATTGTGCATCTTATGGTGCAGTGTGAAGTCATTATAACGGTTTAGGTTCCATCATTGTTTCTTCTTACTAAAGCGCCGTTTAACGCAACTAAACCTTATTTTTACGGTTTGTTCCTGATTTGATCAAGTAAAGCTTGCTTTATTATCCGCTAAACAATTTAAGCTCTCCAGTTAAATCCATAGTCTGCAACCGAGTTGCAGATCCATAAGTGATTACGCACAAGTTCGTTGCCTTCGGTTTGAAGACGCCGTTTTTTTTATTGATTTAAAAAAGAGAGGTCAATAAAACCTTGAATAATAGCTATTACCTACAGTCACACAGACAGGCAGTCGTTTTGCATAAAACATTGTCATAGTGACTGGCCCGTTGGCGCAGTGGGTAGTGACCCTGCTTCCAGCTCCGCGGGTCGCGGGTTCGATTCCGCCGAGGACCAATATTTTCTATAAACAATCTGTTGGTTCATCGAGCCTGGGTGTTTATTTGTATTTAAGTATGTATTTCAAATTATATAGGTAGTATATTTACTAGTTGTCCGTCACCCATAACACAAGTATTAAGTTACTTTGGGGATGGACGACCGAGTGTGTGTCCCATATATTTATTTATTTAATAATGGGTTATAACCATCAAGATTCTGGTACATGTAGTCAGAATATAAAACTATATAACCATAATTACGATAAAAATATAAGCTATTGAGGTAAATAGGTCAATATAGTTTGCTTTGCAATAGTGATCGCAATATTTCAATAAAAGTATTTCTTTATTTCCTGTTATGCCGTAAACCTTTGCCGGGTGAAATTAGCATACTTATGGTTGGGGAGGCATTGATAAATAGACCGTTTTATTGGAAACCATAAATCAACATTTGTTTTTTATTTGTGTTAAGTTTTATGCAGATATACTAACTATTATATGAAGTGTCTTTTAATAAAAGATAATTATTTATGCTAATATAATAAATGAGAAATTTTATCTGTCTGTGTGTAACGTTGTCTTTGCTGGAACAAAATTGATTTTGGTTTTCGGGGTCTTGACGCCGCGGCCGCTAGACGTAAGGAAGCGGGAACCATCATACTTAAAAATCCAAAGTTTTTATGCCATTTTGTGTAGAAAACGTTAAGAGACGCGGTAAACATATTCCCTGCAGGCAATTTACTTTTTAAATTACATCTTCACTTACAATGAATGTTAGTGTTACAAAAAAATATCCTTTAAACACTTTTTTTTATTATATTAATATTTTTATTGGTATTAAAGTTCCAAACCGGAAAAGTAATTATAACATTTGTCTTTAGAAAGTAAATCTTCATTCAGTACATCAGCAAAATATACCGAGTGGTATCTGGCTGAGTAGAATAGATAAGAAATGAGAGTTTATTTCTTACTGAGGTGTTTTAAAAGGCGACTAAGGTTTATAATAGACCACTCTCATTACTTATCGAGGTATCGTAAAAGGCGACTTAGGTAAGATGGCGTCAGTTAGGCGGCCGGTCGTCAAAAACAGCCAAATCATGCAAAACTATCAAAAACATGTTGTGCCGACCCCACTTTGAGTGGGATAAGGGTAGTAGAATGATGATCGGCACAATATACGTTAAACTCAAATGAATAGCTCGTCTGCTAAAACTGCTGCAAATCTGTTTGACTTGGCAGTTTGCATTTCCGCTAAGCGCTCTTGGCACTGACAACCGCCCGCATTTACGTTGAATACCCTCTTTGTGTTTGATAGACCTTATTAAATTTACTCCAACTAATGAAATGAGAGCAGCGCCGATGAGATTGTGTTAACATCATGAGTTAGGCAGTTTTACAGATAACGAGCCGGCGGTATCGTATGATGGATGGCCGGTTGCTCGGTACACTCGTCCTAATATAAAAATCTCGCACGGTATAATAATATTTATGTGTAAGGAAATAAATTATAGTTTTCCGCGCTCACGTTTGTATCACATATATCAATTTGTGGCAAGTTGTTGTGATAGTTCCAGTTGATTTAAGATCTTTGATACACGTTGTTTTTATTGAAATATGATACCGTGAGCTTGCGATTTTGAAAGTTACTTATAAGAAGTGTTGCGTCGTAAATTATATTCTTTGGGATACTTTTATTTTTGATAAGGGATAGATGTGCTTTCAGAGCGATGGAATTTAAACTACATTCATTCATTAAGCTTAATAAATTTGGAGAAATTCCTAATTTCTTTTAGCGATTTTTTATCAAAGTATTTCTATCCTAATGAGCTCCTTCTACGGGAAATATTTAAGGAAATTAACTAAGTCATGACCTTTATACGGTCAAATCGCTTGACCTAAGAGTCGCATGTTCAAATTCAGGGCAGAAATCAGTTAGTTATTAAGGCGCTGAACAGAGCCAAATAGGCTGACTTTAAACACGTTTTTAACAAAAGCTATAGGGATGACGATTAAAAGAAAAATATATGTTAATATACATCATATCTCAGAGAGAATGTAAGATTTCAAAACATGATTACGATACTTTTTTTCGATAAAAAAAATTGGTAAATAGACCTCTGATTTTTACTTTGATCGTAAATATCTCTAATATTTATCAACAAAAATTGGTAAAACTAATAAGACTAATAAATCATTATAATATAAAGAGAATGTAAGATTTAAATTTTGAATTAATTAAGATATTTCATTCAAATTAAATATTTTTTAGAAAATAGCAAAACTGAAACGAGTCATCGTCTCGCTTCTCTTTTACATCTATGAATATAGACAGTGATCGCTGAGGCGCGCTGCTATACGGACGTGTGTCGCTAGCTGCCGCCTTTTGTGACTATTCCTTGTTGATAATATGTCTTTTTTTAGGTGTTTAGTTATAGTTTCAGCATACTTAGTTTTATAAGATTAATTAGACATAACTTTTTTAAATAAATTGTGCAAAAAAAGTTTGGATAAAATAGTGTACACCTACAATGGGTGTTAAAAAATTAATTTTGTCGCTACGCCGTCGCAGAAATTGTGGGCGTGGCTTATATGCCGAAATCTGAATTTGCGCCAGCTCTGTTCAGCGCCTTAATAAAAACCTAGTTACCACGCAATTTACGTTGATTTACATGCTGAATCACTACGAAAGTTTCGGACAACTGTAGTGTCTTTTTACTTTTAGTTATTTTATTATGATTGTTCATGCTGTGTTCATTTCAAATTAATTATTACATTTATTAAATTTCAATTTACATTACTTAGTTTGTCAATGAATTAGTATGTATAGTTGTTAGTGAACCTATAAATATATAAATAAATTTACGTCGGTTGAAAATATCGCAAGGAAAATATATCTGGAAAATTCCTCTGATATACATATATTACCTACAAATCAGCGAGCAGCGTGCTGAAAAATTATAGGTAACTTATATCTAGCAGCTGTGATAGCCCAGCGGTGAGACTGTACGACTCTTTCGAGGAAAACACGAGTTCAAACCCAGGCAGGCACCAATGGGTTTTTCCATCTAAAAATTCATGTGTCTAATTGATAATTGCAATTTATCACACGCTTTTCTTACCGAGGGGTTGTAACATAAGACTAAGGTAAGTTGACGTCAGGCAGACGGCCGGTCGTAAAAATGCAACCAAATCATGTGACAACATGTTTGTAACATGTTGTGCCGACCCCACTTAGAGTGGAATAAGGGCAGGAGGTTGATGATGATGATGACGATATAATTTTAAATACTTTACTTCTAAATACGTAAGGCATGCGCATATTTAAAGGATACACTAATTAATATAAAAGGCTTAACTTGATGGCTCGGATTGATTTCATCTTTATTATTTATATCTTAGATACAAAATTAATAATAAAATTATTCACTGTCACCATAATTACACAAGCATTACACACATTCACTATCACAAACTTAATTGTTTCACCCCGTAACCGAAGCATCCCAGGAGATAGACTCTTCGTCAAAATTGCAACGATTTGCGATTTTATCGAGTGAACGTGTGTAGTGCTGTGGAAGTTTTTATTGTGTGTGTGTGTTTTAACGAATCCTATCGGTTATGAAAACGGATAGTCCACTCTACATTTAGCATTATATATATTCCCTATATACTTTATCGCGGATTATAGCAAAATAATTTTATCATTACTTTGTTTTGAATTAAGATGAGTGTATGAGTTTCATCTCTTATTATTTATTTTGACACTTACAGACTTGTTATGTATATAATTGTTTATATCCCTATGATTTTGAATAAATAGCCAAATATGTGAGAGGCTTAGAACTATAAAAATAAATAATAATTTCAAACAGAATTCGTTAATATTTGGTTTAGCTGACACGCCAAATGGCATTCAACAAATGTCTAATGTCACTAAAGCCTTATAACGTATTGACGTACTCGTAATTACGCAAAATTTACTACTGTATCTTTATCATAGCTTACGTAATCTAATAACTGAATAACTAGTTCGACAAATAGTCCGAAAAGGTTCTCCTACTTAATAAGGGAGGTATATTTACTGCTAAAGTTCATCAGAATTTCGGTATTAAGTTTTCCTGTGTATCTTTGTGATTATGCCGATGAATATTTGGGACACACACACACAATAATACTTGTGTTATGGATGACGGATAACTGTAAAATATATACATATATAATTTTAAATACATACTAAAATAAAAATTTACACCCCGGCTTGAAAAACCTTGTTGTAGCTTGTTGTAGCTTCATCTATATATACAAAACAAAGTCGGGTTTGTTACAACACTTATAACTCGAGATCTGCTGCACCAATTTTCATGGTTTTTGATTCGTTGCATTTGTCTCCGCCCCGAATCGCAGAATACATCTTAAAAACAATGAAAAATCGACGAATACATAATTATGAAAATAAATAAATGTTCATTCGTTTGGTAGCTGTCAAACAATCAAATACTGTAAGTAATGATTGACATTTATGCTTGCGTTCAGAAATGTATTTTGTGTAAACTTTTTAAAAAGGGTGAACAAACTACTGTATTTTTTTTAATCTATTAAAAAGGTTGAAAAGTGCATTAAGCAGAGAAGAGAATAGAATACATAGAAGTTCCTCAAATATTTATGCGTGCGCACAGAAATATTGACAAATGATTAACATTTACGCGTGCGTTCAGGAATGTATTTTGTGTCATTGTATTACAAAACAAATTGTTTATATAAAATGTTGGCCCTCGACAGAAATCGAACCCACGATCCGCGGAGTTGAAGGCAGGGCCACTGACAAATGCGCCAACGAGCCAGGCAAAAGTTTTTTTCGTAGTTAAGTAACCTGGTACTACCACACTGTTAGGGCATATTCAAAATTCAAATTCAAATTCAAAATATTCTTTATTCAAGTAAACTTGTAAACAAGTGCTTTTGAATCGTCAACTTTACTGCTGGTTCGGAAAGCTGTTCCTACCGAGAAGAGCCAGCAAGAAACTCGGCGGTTGCTCTTTTTAAAATATAAATCTTAGAACTAATTACATTTATTTATTACTGTCTTGTACAGGGTAGAGGTGCATCTATATCCACACATCCTTATCATCTAAGTAATCTTCAACAGTATAGTAGGCTTTCTGTATCAGCCTCTTTTTAACAGTGGTTTTAAACTGCTGTAATGGCATGGCCAAAATTGATTTCGGAATTTTATTGTAGAATCTTATACCCATACCCACAAACGATTTACGTACTTTAGCTAGGCGCAAAGCAGGAGTCGCAAGCTTATGTCGGTTCCTACTTTGTCTCTTATATACATCACCTATCGTTTTATAATTCTTTATATTTTTATGTACAAAAATTACATTGTTTAAAATATATTGTGAAGCAAATGTAAGAATACCTATTTCCTTAAACTTCTCTCGCAGGGAATCACGCGGACTTAAATTGTAGATGCCACGTATGGCTCTTTTTTGTAATACGAAAATTTTTTCACTATCCGCGCATTTACCCCACAGCAATATTCCATAAGACATAATGCTATGGAAGTAAGCAAAATAAACAAGTTTTGCTGTTTCGACATCTGTAAATTGTCTTATCTTTCGAACAGCGTAGGCTGCTGAACTAAGTTTCCCTGCAAGAGTTTTTATGTGTGTGCTCCATTGGAGTTTTGAATCCAAGGTCACTCCCAAAAATACAGTTGTATTTTCTGTTTTCAGTGGTACATTATTTATGGAGAGCCTATTTGCTGTTTTTGCAGCATAGGCCGCTTCTTTCCTTATTGGAAAGAAGGTTAGGAGGTTAGATCAACCGAGCTGTTCTGATGCGGCTAAAAGTAACCTACCATTACTTTTATCCCAAAAAAATTCTAGAGTTTTATACAGGTTTTCTCACGATGTTGTCTCTCCCTGAAAAAATGTGTGACAAATTGCAAATATGAATAAGACAAAGTTTTTATCAGGAAACTTATTGGTACCTGCCCGAGTTTTGAACTCGTGACAGACTCGCACGGTGTCACCACTGGGTTATCACATTTTTTTTCCATAGCTCCAACAAAAAACATATGTATTGTTAATGCTTTACCTATAGCAAAATAAATTCATTATTACTTCTTTGTTATGGATCTCCGCAAAGTAACGCCTACATAAATAAATTCAGTAAGTTATGATTTATAGAAGCAGGCGCTACTTTCCGGAATTCCATATTACAGGCACTATAACAAAACTACCTCGCTGTAATCCGCACGGGTTAAGCGAATGCATGCAAAGCTAATGTGTATGAAGCAGGCAAAATTTACGAACCTTAAACATGCAGGACAAGCCACCACACCCACCACCACCACAATCAATTCGGTTTCAAGGTTCGTAAATTTTGCCTGCTTCATACACATTAGCTTTGCATGCATTCGCTTAACCCGTGCGGATTACAGCGAGGTAGTTTTGTTATAGTGCTTTCAGTAAGTTAAGTATTTTTTTTAGTACCACAACAGTTTTATAGATTTAGAAATATTAATAAGCTATTTTCCTACTCTCCTATTTGCATGTTTTGCATGTCAAAATCATCATTTGTTCTGGGCCGGCGAACGCCATATTTTGTTGAAGTATTTCTTCTTTCCTGTTTGCCGTGAACCTTTGTCGGCCGATATTTGCATACTTATGGTCGGGGCGGCAATAATAGACTGTTGCGTCTTTTATTATCGAACGTAAATCACTTTTTTTCTATTTTCTGTTTATTTTATCTTACCAGTTGTCTGTCTGTATAATGGCTGTGATAGCCCAGCGGGGAGACCGTGCTACTTACTACAGACGATAATAAAAATAATAAAGAATAAAACTTATCCTGGGGATATGTGTGTTCCCACACACATATCCGACCTAATGACATAACGACCTAGAATCCCCATTCTAGGTCGTAGCTCTAATCCTTCTCACCAAAAAAAGGAGAGAGGAGGCCTATTCCCAGTAGTTGTCTATAATCTATAACCTAAGTATTAAATTACTTTGGGGACGGAAGACCGACCGCGTGTGTTATAGTCCCATATATTAATAAAAATGGTCTGGAAATATTAAATTATAAACAGTTGAATCGATCGTTTCGCCCCGTAACCGAGGCATCATCAAGACGATAGGCTCCACAATAAATCGTAATGCGATTCATCGCCCAGGCAAGCAGTCTTATATACAAATAGTCCAACCCCCACCGTTGATTTCGCTTCCAAACACATGTCGTTGACGTGACGTTATAACGTGTGGTGACTGGTCCTGTATGTATAAGGTATGTGTACGTTGCCTGCTCCCTACACTTAGAATTACATAGATTCTCTTAACGAACGTGGATTATAGCAAAATAATTCTATCATTACTATGCAGGGCTGTGTTATTAATTTATTTTACGCAAATAAGTTCGCTTATAAATTTATTTCAGTCATGCTATATATTTCATTAAAATCCCCGATAAGTTACTAAGGATCGTGTCCAAAACAAAGCACAAACTGTAATAAGCTAAATTCTACCGGACGTTTGCATTGTTTAAATATTAGCAACCCAAAACTTGTCAGGTAAATTTTTGGGATTCACACCCAAACTGTTCGAACGGAAGCCTATTGTTGAGGCACCCCTGCCTATCTGTTACTACCCTTATCCGCTTATCAAACTTTGCCATTCAAGGCCAGATAGGAATATATAAATAAATAAGGAAGGAAAATATAAATATAAAGGAATGTATAAATAAATAGCTGATCGGACAAATGTTATTTTGCCATATAAATTATTTTTAGGGAATTTCTAGGGAACATTATAAAAAAACGTATAAAAGTACTGTAAAGTAGTTTGTGAACCTTAACCTTAAATTAGACTTTTAACTTATATTTTTAAACTTAATTAATTTTATAACTATATACATAACTTTCATTATCATCCTTCTGCCCTTATCGCACTATGAGTGGGGTCGGCACAACATGTTATAAACATGTTGTCACATGAATTCGCTACGTATTTTACGACCGGCCGCCTGCCTGACGTCAACTTACCTTAATCGTATTTTACGAACCCTCGGTAGGAAGGAGGATGGTCTATTCCACTCAACCGGATACCACACGGTGGGTCAACTTGCCTTAGCCGCTTTTTACGACACCTCGGTAAGAAATAAGAACGCTCTATTCTACTCAGCTGGATGCCGCACGGCAGATCGAATCACCTTAGTCGCCTCTTACGACACCTGGGTAAGAGATGAGGGTGGTCTATTTTACTCAGCCGGATACCACACGTCACAAACTCTAATGTCAATATTTAGCATTCATCCTAGTGAATGCTTAAATCTGATATAAGTTTTGTATTTCACTAGGCTTCTTCTTCTTCTTGTTGCGGGCTATTTACCGCACTTAGTCATTGTAAAGCGACCATTGTACTTCTTGTAACGTCCCCGGCGAGCCAAGGATGTTAGCCCGATGCTTGGCCACCTCCGTGCAATACATCATGACGTGAGATGGCGTTTCTGGTTCCCTCATGCATCCTCTGCATATTTGGATGTCGTTCACGCCTATAAGGTATAGATGTTTATTGAGCAGGCAATGTCCGGTAATGATACCCATCATTCTTCGCGAGTTGGGTCTATTTAATCGAAGGAGACTATTGGTCAACCTACGATTTATGGAAGGCAGAGCTTCAATGGATTGCCTACGGTCAGTCCGGTTTGCCCAATATGTATTATGATTTTCCATAGTAATTTCCCTAAGCCAAGATCTTATTTGGCTGAAAGGAAGTGGTATGATCGGTTCAGGTCCCTCAACCGTGATATTTGAGCCGTTCCTGGCCAGTTCGTCTGCAGCATCATTGCCCAGTGAACCGCTGTGATTCACTAGGCTTTTACGCGATTTTACCTGTGTGAGTTTCATACCCAGATAAAAATAGCCTCTATCATTGACCAGTTGTTCAACCCGTACAAAGTAAAATACAGTATATCACATTGATCCGCTTAGTGTGCGCGTTTCCGCGAATTCACGTGAATGGACTAATAATAAAATAAAATCCGAATACTATGGAAGCAGAATTACGGTTGTCTAAATAAATTGAATATAATTTATAAAATTAGATGCTACTTTATGGAGGCCCATAATACAAAAGTAATAAAAATATTATTTAGCTATAATCCGCAACAAAAGAAAATATATGTTATGGTCAAAGTAGAGTGTACGTTATCATATCTGATAAATGCAGAATTCCTAAAATAGAAAGGAATATAATCGCAAAGTGCAATTTTGCCTTGGAGTCTATCTCCTGGCGACGCTTCGGTTGTCGGACAATTGTTGAAATTATGGTAGTGAATGTGTACAGTACTTGTGCATTGTTGTGTTATTGGTGGCGGGTAGTGCATGAGTTTTTACGTATGTACGTATTAGAATGGATAGTACACTCTACATTTAGCATAAAATATGTTTTCTTTAAAAAGCTGTGATAGCCTAGCGGTGAGACGTGCGACTCTCTAGAGACGACATAGGTTCAAACCCCGGGCAGGCACCAAAGAGTTTTTCTATTAAAAACTTATGTGTCTAATTGATAATTGCAATTTATTTTCCGCTTTTCGGTGAAGGAAAACATCGTGAGGAAACCTGCATATCTCTAGAAAATTCTAGGGATATGTGTAACCTACTAATCGGCATTGGAGCAGCGTGGTAGGTTTGAGCTCCAATCCTTCTCTCCAAAAAGACGGAGAGAGGAGGTCTTAGCCCAGCAGTGGGCATAGTAACAGTCTGTTACTTAACTTTTTAATGTTTTTTTTTCGCGGATTATAGCAAAATAATATTTTTATTACGTTTGTACAAGAATATAGATAAGAAGTATAAGAAAGTGCATTTTGTATAACAAGCAAGTATGGAATTATTCAAACTTGTAAATACAGCTGGCGTACAGTTTCTTAACGGAAACTTTTAATCCATTTTCTTTGTCTGACAAATGAAAGCTGTCTGTTTTAATTAAAGGGGACGCAGCGATACTGACCGCAATCGGGTGGGAAGGTGATTGATATATAGAATTATGTCAGTAGAGTTTTTAACTCGGCGCAAAAGTTCAGTGTACATTAGGAATAGGCAAAATGAAATTTAGAAAACAATGTTTTTGAAATAATGTTCCATCATTTTAATTTATCTTTAAAAAGATAGTGATGTATGAAGTATGAGATGGCACTATAACAAAACTACCTCGCCTTATAGTGCCTGTTATATGGAATTCCGCAAAGTAACGCCTGCGTTAAATCAAGTATGAGATGCATATAAAGTAGCGCCAGTGTTGACGAATGATAGGATAGATCATCATCCTCCTGCCCTTATCCCACTCTAAGTGGGGTTGGCTCAACATGTTACAAACATGTTGTCACATGTTTTGGCTACGTATTTTGCGACCGGCCGCCTGCCTGACATCAACTCACCTTAGTCGCCTTTTACGACACCTCGGTAAGAAATGAGGGTGGTCTATTCTATGCAGCCGGATACCACATGGCATAAATGATAGGATAGAATTTTGTGCAGATCCCACTTAGAGTAGATAAGGTGGAGTAACACAGCTTCCTCCGTTTTCATAATGGGGTTGTCCCCCATAAAATACTCGAAATTAGAATAAAATGTTAACTATTCGCTTAGTTAGATTTTAGTTGAAGTCATCTAAATCTCTCACAGGAAGTAGTTGGCAAATGCTATCGCGTGGGCAAGTTGGGTCTTGATGTTCTAAACAGTTTTTGAACTAACTAGACAAATCTTGGCAGTAAGTTCACAAGCTTGGTTTAAGTTAAAGTGTAAGTTTTATTTACAACAAAAATGTACAAGTTATATCTATTTTAAATTACTTACATGTTATCTATAAATCATGCCCACGTGGAATTCAAGTTCAAATTCAAATTCAAAATATTCTTTATTCAATTAAACTTGTAAACAAGTGCTTTTGAATCATCAACATCTACGGGGCCCAAGAATGCTGGCAGCGTTTCTGAGTTGAATCGCTAAGCTAATTCTTTGTGCGAAAAACGAGCTAGCCCTCTTGTCACCCGAAGAGGCGATTAACCGAGGTGATAAAACGGATAATTTTTTTTTGTACTATGGTCTCAACTGCAAGTTCTACTTTTTAATTTCTTTTTTTTTCATAATCAAAGGCTAGTTTTTAATTTCTAAACCTGGCTACGATCTCGCCTGATGGAAAGCGAAGGATGTAGCCTAAGGTGGACTGCGCTTGCCACTATAGTGCCTATTCACTCTTTTCTGGATCTTCTTCAACTCCTAAGAATCGATAAACAGGCACTATAACAGAACTACCTTGCTACAATCCGCACGGGTTAAGCGAATAAATACAAAGCTAATGTGTATGAAGCAGGCAAAATTAACGCATCTTATACATGGAGGAGAAGCCACTACACGCACCCCAAGGCGCCTCCACCAGCAACAAAGCATACAAGCAGCACACACAACCACCACCACAATCTCGACGGTCGTTTCTCTCCGAAACCGAAGCATCATCAGGAGGATAGGCTTCACGACAATATCGCAATGCATTGCTGGTGAAGGCGCCTTGGGGTGCGTGTGGTGACTTGTCCTGCATGTGTAAGGTGCGTAAATTTTGCCTGCTTAAACACATTAGCTTTGCATGCATTTACTTAACCCGTGCGGATTATAGCAGGTAGTTTTGTTATAGTGCCTGTAATATGGAATTCCGCAAAGTAACGCCTGGTTTTATAAATCAATTAATCGATAAGTAAAACGCCGCGCGCGCCTGTCCCTAGAGTACAGATAATATATGATACCGCGCGCACCGACTGTTTAACTTTACTGTAGTTGTATTTTTAATTACCGCCGTGTGGTATCCAGCTGAGTAGAATAGACTACCCTCATTTCTTACCGAGGTGTCGTAATCTACGACTAAGGTAAGTTGACGTCAGGCAGGCGGCCGGTTGTAAAATACGTAGCCAAATAATGTGACAACATGTTTGACACGTTGTGCCGACCCCACTTCGAGAGGGATAAGGGCATTAGGAGGATGATCAGTTGTATTTTCATTTAGCGACAAGCTCTATTAATAAAACAGGTTCTCAAAACATATCTATTATAGTATTTTAGTTTATAACTCAATATATTTTTCACACTCATATTGCTGTAAATATAATGAATATTTTACTGATGCAACTTGTAAAACTTTTTGACCCATATAAAACAATTTTTCACATTTGTCTACGTGTTTAAAAATTCTTGTGCGTGCTTTCGAATAGTGTATAATGCTCGTGACGTTTATAGTTAGAAATACACTGTTTAACTAACTAAATGAGGTTAAATATTAATAGGCGGAGTTTCTGTAGTGACATGGCCACTCTAGATCATTGTTAGTGAGAAAATTATTGCAGAAGTAAGTACTATTGCATTCGAATGGCAACCACCTATTTACTAGATTAACTAATGATAATTTTAAGTAATTTATAGAATTAGGCGTTATTTTGCGGAGATCCATAATACAAAAGTAATACTAAAATAATTTTGCTGTAATCCGCGATACAGTAAATAGAAAATATATACTGTGCTAAATGTATAGTGGACTATCCGTCTTTTCATACCCGTTACATGCGATTTTGCGATTTTGTCATGGAGTCTTATCTCCTGATGATGCTTCGGTTGCGGGGCGAAATGATTGTTGAGTTTGTGATAGAATATGCGATGATAATATAATGATAGAATATATATTGTAACGAAATATGCAGATAATACTGGCCCGTTGGCGCAATGGGTAGTGACCCAACCTTCAGCTCCGCGGGTTCGATTCCCACCGAGGGCCAACATTTTCTATCAACAATTTGTTGGTCCTTCGAACCTGGGTGTGTATTTGTATTTAAGTATGTATTTAAAATTATTTATATAGTATATTTACCAGTTGTCCGTCACCCATAACACAAGTATTAAGTTACTTACTTTGGGGATGGACAACCGTGTGTGTAAGTGTCTCATATATTTATTTATTTATTTATTTATTTATTTATAATACCTTTCTTCATCGTGCATGCAACAGTCACAATAGTGTTTTTATTGACATTGATTTGTTCAACATATCCTTAAATAAATTAATGTGTCAATCGATGAGTTTTCCCTTCCAGCTTGTAAGTTCTCAATATTTCATGTCTTTTTCCTTTTTATAAAAAAAATGTAATTTAACTTGTCATCTGTATATGTTCCTTTTTTTTCTTTAAAGTTTTTGTTGTGAAGACTTTATTGGTTTTTGGTTTATATTGTTTCTTGTATTATATTTATGTATTATGTAACTGTGTGTCTTCCTAATAAATAAATAAATTATAAACTGGATGAACATGAGCGGAATAACGAGTGACAAATGTTGGTGTGAAGTTTATCGCGGGTTTGCAGCTTTTGAATACTGTAAAAATAAAATAAGTAAGTGTTGTCCGCGCGTAGTAAACAGAGCTGAAACAGTGCAAACGTCTGGTCAAATTTAGTAAAATTTATGTTTTTTTTGTTTTGGACAGTGAGCTATGATTTAGACAGAAGGCGTAATAAAGTAGAAAACGCCCCGTTACTGTCTGTTAGCTTCGTCGAGTGTACTCATAGAATTATTATACTAGAATAGGAAAGCCGGCATAAAATGTGCCATATTAGAATAAAAATAAAGCGAAAGAAACTTTATCACTCTGTCTCTATTTTTTATATGTGATTTGACAAAGATAAGTATACTAAGTATACCAACTAAGGCGTTCCCTTTTTTTAAAACTTCTAAATGTATTTTTGATAATTTGCACTGTGGGGAAATTATCAAAAATGCCGTGTAGTATCCGGCAGAATAGAAAAGACCACTCTCCCTTCTTACCGAGGTGTCGTAAGAGGCGACTAAGGTATGTGCCGTATGGTATCCGGCTGCATAGAATAGACCACCCCATTTCTTACCGAGGTGTCGTGAGAGGCGACTAAGGTATGTGACATCTGGTATCCGGCTACATAGAATAGACCACCCTCATTTTATTACCGAGGTGTCGTAAAAGGTGACTTAGGTAAGTTGACGCCAGGTCGCCTACCTGGCGTCAACTTAAGACTGGCCGGTCGTAAAAAAGTAGTCAAATCATGTGACGACATGTTTGTAACATGTTGTGCCGACCCCACTAAGAGTAGGATAAGGACAGGAGAATGATGATGCACTGTGGGGATCGATATTGTCAAAGTGATTAATACTAAAAGCTTAATACAATACAAAAGTAATAATAAATTTTTTTTCTATATTCCGCGATACGGTAAATAGAAAATATATATAGTGCTAAATGTGTAGTGGACTATCCGTTTTTTCCATACCCGATACATGCAGGATGTCTATCTCCTGATGATGCTTCGGTTGCGGGGCGAAACGATTGTTGAGTTTGTGATAGTGAACGTGTGTAGTGCTTGTGTATTGTGGTGGCAGTGGTGTAGGTTTGTGCATGTGTTTTTACGAATCCTGCATGTAACGGGTATGAAAAAACTGATAGTCTACTATACATCTAGCACTATATATATTTTCTATTTATTGTATAGCGGATTATAATAAAATAATTTTATTATTACTTTTGTATTATGGATCTCCGAAAAAGTAACGCCTAATTCTATAAATTACTAAATACAATAGATTATAGCTACTTTACATTGTACTGTATATCAAAAGAATACTATCTTGTCACTTTTAATACTTGTAGCAGAAAAGTCAAAGACTCTCTATGTGGATCATTCTTTTCTTTTGACGCCGCTTTGGACATTACTCTTTCCTTTGACGGAGAAAGCGGAAGCCACCAACGTACTTTGTGAATAGCTACTTACATTATTAAAGATTCAAGGGTATCACAATGCGGTCTCACAATATATAGACCGTGAGAACAATTCAATACCTAAAGTCTGTATACATTTTGACTGTTGTGTCGAGTCGTATTTAATAAATATATAAATAAATGTATGGAACACTTAAACGCACGGTCGTCCGACCCCAAAGTAAGTAACTTAATACTTACGTTATGGTTGACGGACAACTGGTAGATATTATACTACATATATAATTTTAAATACATACTTAAATACAAATATACACCCAGACTCGAAGAACCAACAAATTATTTATAGAAAACGTGTCACAATTTTTTTCTAGAATTCAAATTTTAAACATAAAAGCAGTTATTGTGAGTTAACCATAAGAGATAGAGACATGCTATCGCGGACTTTTTTATAGTATTTTAAAGATCTAAAATTCTCTACTACATTACTTTAGCGTATATAAGCTGGTTAACGCAGCGCACGCTACTAAAGCTCCCAGCAAGCAAGTTTTGTAACAACTGTGCGATCTGTTCAACATATCATCCGGAAGTATTATACTATGTTTTAGTGAAAACCGTACAAAAATCCGTTCAGTATATTTTGAGAAAATCGATTACATACAGACAGATAGCTTTTTGGGACTTTGTTTTATAATAGGTATAGATGTTGGGCCACGGCGGGAATCGAACCTGCGACCCACATAGCTGAAGGCAGGGTCACTACCCACTGCGCCAACAGGCCAGTCAATGGAAATAATTCTTAATGATTTTTACTAAGTACACTTTAATCCTAAGAATCATTTATTTAACTTTTGAAAGCTTAAGTAGTGATATCCAAATTATATCTCTCTCGATTTCTATAATAAAACGATTTTATTTACATAGAAGTTTTTATCGATTTATCGTAACGATATTCCCTTTTTACTCGACTTTTTGTATTGTTTTATAGCAACAAATAGACATTTAAATGACTCTACTGTAGGTATTAAAATAAATGTACTGAAATTTTTCGCATTACTTAAAACAAATATGACAACAATTAAATAAATCAAAAAAGTATTTATTGTTTATCAATAATATCCTCATAAATCATAGAGTCATTAACCCAGTACCAATTTTATAGTATGGATACTGGAAATTGAAAAAAAATATGTTTACGCGTCTAGAAGTAGACATTTGTCTCTATGGCCTGACCACGTTACGCTATGGCCTGGTTAATAATATCATGTCCATTGATATAACAAAATAGTACACAACACAATAGAAATTATAATTAACATACTGAATGAAACAGACGAAATTGAAGCATAAAAAAATGCGAATTTATATAAATTGCATTATCTTATATATATTATATTGTATTCTGCTGTGGAGACATGAACTTTAGGTAATTTTTCAAGTGCCGAAAAAAGAGAATTAATATTTTTATCTTACATTTTTTTTCATAAGTTATTTATTAACATTACAAGAATACAGGAAAGATAATAAAAAAGTTAATGATGAAAAAATTAGCAACGGTCTAGTACTCTCAGGGGGTTCTCAAAAAACAGGCACGTAACCATACCCACGATTTCAATCCTCCTATCTGTGAAAAAAAAGAAAAAGATTAATCTAGAGCATTGATTGCCAAAGTGGTCTATATCGACCCCTAGGGGTCTATGACAGCCAGCAAGGGGACTACGTCAGCGAAAAAAAATTTGGGGGTCCATGAAATGAAAATGGGGATCCACGATAGTGGATCTCAACACATTCACTGATAGTACCTATTTACTTACATCATACTATCTTATAATATCAAAACATATACATTATTTATAAAAGTAACTATGAAGTAAATAATTTATTATATATTTTTATAAAATTGTGTAAGTTGTAGGATGTTGGTATTCGCTTTGTGGTCGCAATACATTTTGAACTTGTAAAAACCTGAGAGTCGCAGTCTCAGAGCTTCGCTAGCTTGCACAAAATTTTATTTTGAGTAGTTTTAATTTAAATTCAATTAATAAATGTATAAATTAACACGTGTTTTTAATTTAAGTTTTTACACTAAACTTCACTACAGTTAGAAATTTACAGGAAATCAATATCAGATAAGTAGGGGGTCTACCCAACACGGAAAAACATGGCAACGACACAAATAAGTTTGGGGAACTCTGATCTAGAGTAATTGTGCTATGACTGGAATTACGGAAAAGTTAAAAACAACATAAAGAATTCAATAGTTTTAGCCTTCTTTTTGACTTTATTGGCCCAAAATAAAAATTTGAGGTTGATCATAGTTCCTGCTATAGAGAAGTCTATTTTAACATACCTAGGAAATTTCGTTAAAATCGGTGCAGTGTTAATAAATGCACATCGTGACATGGGATTTTTATAGATATAGCTTTTATACATCTCTAAAAAGCCATTAAACAAATGCCATGGTGCGCATAGTCAAGTGGTTATATATCTGGTTTACATTAAGCGACTTTGTGTCATAATGCCTATAGAACACAAAAGGGTACTTATCAGCAATAATGCGGTCGCTTCTCAGCGCTTGCCAAGAGTGCTTCGCGAAAATGTCAATTGCCTTGTAATAGTTATATATCAATTTTCATAAATGATCGTTGTTATTAAATTAAATTCCATTATGTGATTGGAACTAACTTTACAAATAATCCTACTTTAATTATAATCCTTTTTTTATTTTTTATTTTCCTAACATTTCTATTGCTCAAAAATTGTGTATATAAGTGAAATTTTTTAAGACAGTTTTAATTATTTATCTACTATCTACGTCTGTGATAGTTTTCACAAAATCTAAACGGATGTATATCCGTATGTATATACACTTAACGTCTTTTTGGACGGTTTTTACTAAAACATAGAGCAATTCTTCCGGAAGGTTAGGGTTACATTACCGATTTACTGTAAAAAAAAACTTGCTTGATGGTAGCTTTGGTCGCGTGCGCCGCATAAACCAGCATACACTTAAGTAATGTAGTAAAGAATTGTAGATAAAGTAAAAAGTCCAATACAGCATGTCTCTATATCTTATGGTTAAGTCACAATAACTGCTTTTATGTTCAAAAATTTCAATTCCGGAAAAAATTTGTGAAGCCGCTATCGCAGCTAGTTGATAATAAAGAGACATCAATTATTAATAAATTATTTTAAATTAAATAAACAATATTTCCATATGAATATATGGATTATTATTCTTATTATATAATAAGAAAAAATAGGACTTTAATTGCTTTTGTTGCTTTTGTTATGCTATATTTGTTAAAGTTTTGTTTTATATTGCATCAATAATCATAAATAGTCTATATATATAATATTTTACCTCAATCATAGTTACAATCATAACCCATTTATTTTAACACGATCACTTTCATACTGTGCAGTTATTTCAATATGAATTTAAGGTTTATGGCAAACAAAGAGGGTCCTAACATGAATGCACGCTTTTCTACGTTTCTCAGTCACCAAGTGTTCTTGTCGTGAACGCAAACTGCTAGGTCAACGAATTCACAGTACCACTAACAAAACAACATTGTGATTTTATAAATTCAGCCGTTACAAAACAAGATTCTTTCGACAATACAAATACGTGGAATGCATAACGATACATACACTGTTGTGCATTTTATTTTATTTTTGTGCAAAATATGGACAGTCTGTTTGGCTTAATACAAATTATAAGAGGAAGAATAGATTTAATACAAATATTAAGACTAAGTTAAGATATAAGTACATAAAATAAGTCCTACTAATATTATAAATGCGAAAGTTTGTGAGTATGGATGGAGTACGATTTTTGTCGTGAAGCCTATCCTCCTGATGATGCTTCGGTTTCGGGGCGAAACGATCGTCGAGATTGTGGTGGTGGGTGTGTGTGCTGCTTTTGTGTTCGTTGTTGCTGGTGAATTGCGCCTTGGGGTGCATGTGGTGGCTGGTCCTGCATGTATAAGGTGCGTAGATTTTGCCTGCTTCATACACATTGGCTTTGCATGCATTCACTTAACCCGTGCGGATTATAGCAAAGTGGTTGGTTCTGTTATATTGCTTGTAATATGGAATTCCGCAAAGTAACGCCTGCTTCTATAAATCATTTATGGATGGATGTTTGTTACTCTTTCACGGTGAATCCCCTGAACCAATACCGATGAAATTTGGCACGTTTCTTCTTTATACACCGGGGTAACATATAGGCTATAGAAATCCTGTAAATTCTATAGAAATAGGATGTCATTGTAAAGCGCCATCTATTATCATCCTATCAAAGCGTTTATACTCATCATGTGTCCAGTCTTTCAAATCTGTAGAACTTTGTATGGCAAAACATCGTTTGCCGGATCAACTAGTATTAAATAAAGTAAGTTAACATATAAGTACAAATGTTAATGCTAAAAGAAAAAACAATATTGATTTTAATTAGTAACTATATAAAAAAATAATAATAAGGACGGGCATCTTTATGGTTGTTATAATGGGGAGAGGGAGGGAGAGATAAATGTTTTATCCATCTGTTTAAGCACGCTTCATTGTAAATGTTAGTCTGTTTGATTGTTACGTTATCACGGTCAATCCGCTGAACCAATATCGATGAAATTTGGCACAAGGCACAATTAATGATTATATACTGGCGTTGTTAAACATATAAAACTCCTATTCTTATACGGAAAAAACAGGAGATTGAAAAACGTCGTCTATTATCAATTTATCAAGAGTTTTTTATTCACTATTTGTCAAAGTCAAGTCTTTAAATTAAAGAAATAGGTTCTAACTTACGTCGAAAAAGTTATTTTAAGAAAGTTTTTATATATTTTAGTTTTTGTTTATTGGATAAATTAATGTAAGTAATATTTCCTAAATTTTTAAACTAACGATAAATCCCTCTTAGATTTGATTTTTTGTGATAGAGATATGATATTTACAGGGTTGGTGAGCTACTGTTAATTCCAAGACTACGAGAAAGCTAGTAAAATATATAGACAAAAACAAGAATTTTGTGCCTTGTTTTTGGTGGTAGTTTAGCATATTAATTAATATAATACATAATGCAGAGAACAGAATTAAAATAATACAACTAATTTTACAGAATAAAATATGTCTGGGAAGGAACTGCATAAAAGTAAAGTAAAGTAGCGGCCAACCCCACTGCTGGGAATAGTCCTCCTCTCTCCGTTTCTGGAGAGAAGGGTTGGACCTACCACGCTGCTCCAATGCGGATTGTTAGGTTACACATATCCCTAGAATTCTCTAGAGATATGCAGGTTTCCTCACGATGTTTTCCTTCACCGAAAAGCGTGTGAATAATTACAATTATCAATTAGACCCGTGAGTTTTAATAGAAACATTCAATGGTGCCTGCCCGGGTTTGAACTCGTGTTCCCCTCGAAAGAGTTGCACGGTCTCACCGCTGGGCTATCACAGCTCTGGGACTGCATGCCCTAAATAAAAAAGGCGCATTTATTTCAAGTAGGTAACTCCAGCCAACGTTTATTATATATTATTTCAGGGCACAACATGATTGAAAAAGAAACAACAAATATCCACCCATAACATGTTATCGCCAAAACTCCAAAAATCATTAAGGCAATCTCATCCGAAGCTTTCCTCTCATTTCATTACGCTACGTTCTGATTATCATAAAACCCAGAGCACATAAAAGGGACAATGTAAATGAAAGCCTTTTTCGCTCGCTAAAAAGTTATTAAATTTTTTGTAATTATATCAAGTAGTCTCGGAAATATGTTGGAGAATTTACGATGGAATATTTCATATTTATTTTATTTATTGAAGTAAACCTCACTTTACATTATTAATCTTGTAGTATGCTCTACAAACTTGTTACTGAAATATATTAATTACAGGTTATTATTTATAATGTAAATACATGATTGATGATTTTAAATATCTATGCCTGGCGAGAAAACGTGAATTTTTTATCCTAGAAAAGTATCAAGTCTTCCAAATTTAACGAATATTGTTTTTGGATAGGTCGTGAAAGCATAATAGACGGACAGTCTTTCACCTTTTTCACCTTTTAAATATAAGCATGGATTGTGGCAGAAAATCTTCTACATAGTCGAATTCAAAAGCCTTAATATATATAAGTTCTTTTAGTGCGCAAAAATTTATAATTTCAATATACTATCTTCAACTCACCGTGTGCAGATATCATAAAAACTTTTGATATGAACCAAATCAAGATTGCGACGAGCGAGTTGTATTAATGCCAAGATATTTGCCAAACGTATCCATCGATGTGGATAATTGGACTGGTGAGTTGCCGATAAGCAATTAAGAGTTTTACCTTAAATTGAAATTCGTTATCGACTTTGCAAACTAATTTTCTTAACCTTGAAAGGGTCACGAGCATTTTTAATGAATTCTATGATGAAAAATTATTCAAGTAAACTTGTAAACAAATGCTTTTTAAATTATCATCTCTACACTGGTTTAGAAAATTGCTCGTACCGAAAAAGCAAGGAACAACCTCAGCAAATGCTCTTGTAACATAAGTATTAAATTACTTACTTTGGGGACGGACGAACGTTTGTATAATTGTCCCATATATATATATTTATTTTTCAATTTATCATTTTTTATACCGTAGTTACTTTTCGTCTTTACTATCTTGTGTAAGGGAGGAGAGAAGTATTCATGAATGTATCCGTGATGATGTTTTTTGTATAAGCCTCCTTTGAAAAGTTATTTTAAACTGTTATAATCCCATTATAATAGGTACCGAAATCCAAAAACAATTTACGTACTTTTGTAAGGCGCAAAGCAATAGCCGCAAGCTTATGTTGGTTTCAACTTTATGTACATCGTCAATTTTTTCATGTTTTTATGCTTCTTCCTCTTCTTCTTCAACCGATGGACGTTCACAACTGGCCTCTTCACGGGATCTCCACACCACGCGATCTTCAGCCGCATGGTTTCAGCGGCTGCCCACGACTTTTTTGAGATCGTCCCTACACCTAGTTGGGGTTTTTTTATGTCAGGAAAACCCATTATAGGTCGTCACCATCCGACGGGGACGCGCGGTGGTAGTCGGACTCTCACCGAATAAAAACCTAAAACTGGCCTACCACGCTGCTGGTGACGGGGAGGCAACTCTGAACCCCAGAGTGCGCACCTCTGGGTCGGGGCCTCTAAAAAGTGGCCCCTCCCTACGCTATCAAATTCAAATTCAAAATATTCTTTATTCAAGTAAACCTGTAAACAAGTGATTTTGAATCGTCAACATCTACTGCTGGTTCGAAAAGCTGTTCCTACCAGCAAGAAACTCCGCGATTGCTCTTTTCAAACAACAATTCTTATCACTAGTTACATATAGTTATTAATGTCTTGTACAGGGTCAAAGAGTAGCTATATCCACGCATTCTTATCGTCTAAGTAATCTTCGATAGTATAGTAGGCTTTCTGAATTAGCCTTTTTTAATAGTATTTTTAAACTGTTGTAACGGTAAAGTTAAAGTAGATTGTGGAATTTTATTATAGAATCTTATACCCAAACCCACAAACGAATTACGAACTTTTGCAAGCCGCAAAGCAGGAACCGCAAGCTTATGTCGGTTCCTACTTTGTCTATTATATACATCGCCAATCCTTTTATAATTATTTATATTCATATGTACAAAAATTAAATAACTAAAAGTATACCATATCGTTGCATCGGGAGCACCAGATGCATCGACCGCTCCAGGGACCTTATAAGTTGGGCGTCCGATAAACGACCTAGTAGGGTGTCCTACCGACACTACATTTTCTGATGCTGGATTGCCATTCCAACACCTTAAAACAACATCACCCATTGGTTAATATATTTTTACAACAGAAAAAATCATTTTATGCACAAGGAGTATATTACTAAAAATATACTTTGAAGCTATTTAATATCTATTCCCTTAAACTTCTCTCGCAGAGAATCACGCGGACTTAAATTGTAGATTGCTGAAACTAAATAATATTGTTATCGACCAAAAATAAGATAACAGGATAATTTCTTTTTTCCTCACAGTGATTTTAAATCTATGTAACTAACTCTAGTTCTCTGAAACTATAGGAGATAGTTCTAGATTAAATTTACGTGTTCTACTTCGGTTACCGCAAAGTTATCCCGCACTGGTGTAGGAAGATCGATTCCTTAGACGGAACAAAGTTACGTACAATCAAACTCCATTAATTAGTAGGTGAATTCGAGAATTATCACCGAGCTAGTAACCTATTTGCACTTTAAATTAACTTCAGTTCATTAAATTTTCATAATAGTGACTTTATGAAGTTGTGATAGCTCAGCAACGTCACCGTGCGACTCTTTCGAGGGGGTCACGAGTTCAAAGAATTAGGCATACTGACTGTTGCATCACAATATATATATATAGCATATCTATTTGTACGGAAAAATATAAGTACGTAAAAAACAAAATTTGATGTATATCATAGACATACGAGAGGCCACAAACAGATTGTGATACCTGCGTCGCGACTCAGCAGAGCTAGCAACTCATTTGTTGGTCTCGCTATTCGCTTCTATAATAAAATTCCTCAATCCATTCTAGACCAGTGTACAGAAAGATTCCAATTAAGTGTAAAAAATATGCTTATACATAAAGCATATTACAAAATTGAAGATTATTTGGATGATAAGAAAGCCTGGATTTGAAAATCCTTTCAGCTTCATACAAGACAGCGGTTTAATAATGTATAATTGAAAATATGTAAAAGATTGACCGCCGAGTTTCTTGCTGGCTCTTCTCGGTAAGAGCAACATTCCGAACCAGTTGTAGCTTCATTAATTATATTGATACTTGACGATTCAAAAGTGCCTGAAATGGTTTATTTGAATAAAGATTATTTTGATTTGATTTGATTTGATTCAAACCCCGGGCAGACACTAATGAGTTTTTCCTTTAAAACTAAGGTGTCTAATTGATATCTGCAATTTATCACACGCTTTTCGGCGAAGGAAAACATCGTGAGCAAACCTGCATATTTCTAGAGAATCATGGAGAATCTACCAATCCGCATTGAAGCCGCATGGTAGATTTTAGCTTCAATCCTTCTGTCCTTAAACTGAGAGAGGAGGTCTGCGCCCAGCAAAGGGATAGTATCGCCTTATCCCACTGCTGGGATACTTACGTTACTTTATTTACTTTACTAGTGGCTTTTGGGAAATATATGATTTATACCAAATAATGAAACACGAGTGTTCTCATCTCTTCAAGGTTGTATCTTAATTTATCAGGTGCCATAAAAGGTGTTGTAAAAAGATCCTTAACAATTTTGGTGGATCAAATTCAAATTATTCTTTATTCAAGTAAACTTGTAAACAAGTGCTTTTGAATCGTCAAAATCTACCTACCGCTGGTTCGGAAAGCTGTTCCTACCGAGAAGAGCCAGCAAGAAACTCGGTGGTTGCTCTTTTCAAATAAAATTCTTATAACAAGTTACATTTGGTTATTACTATCTTGTACAGGGTAGAGGAGTAGCTATATCCACGCATTTTTATCATCTATATAATCCTCAATAGTATAGTAGGCTTTTTGTATCAGCCTCCCTTTAACAGAGCTTTCAAACTGCTGTAGTGGCAAAGATAAAATTGATTCCGGGATTTTATTATAGATTATTATAAGATATACCCAAATCCACAAATGACTTATTTACTTTTGCAAGGCACAAAGCAACAACCAAGGAAGCAAGGAACCGCAAGCTTATGTCGGCTCCTACTTTGTCTATTATATACATCGCCAATCCTTTTATAATTATTTATATTCTTATGCACAAACATTAGATTGCTAAAAATATACTGTGAAGCCAAAGTAAGAATACCTATTTCCTTAAACTTCTCTCGCAGGGGTCAACGTTATTATACGTCAAAATTCGATAAACGCTAATTGACACAACGTTTCCTATGTTAAATATTTATTTCTTCAAACAGTAAATTCCTGTAATCTGCATTATTGCGCTGTTATTTTTAATTTTTGGACTTATAGCGCCGCTTGTATCAAAAGGAGAAAGTCACTTTCTGTTATTTATTTTTTGTATGTATTAGACATTTGAAAACTAATACACGCCGCTGGATGCTGTTGGATTTTAGGCTTAGAAATCTATAATTAAAATAAAACTTATGATATATTCAATGACATTTAAAAACTGCAATTGAAAGCCTTAACATAAACCGTCTAAACGTCCAAACCTCAATATATTCTAGTTAAGTTTAGCAAACGTAAAATGTAATAACACATACACTCATTTAAAATGAGAACGCGATTGTTTTAAATGTCAAAATAACAAATGTTTCAACGTTGCAATAATAACTCAAAATGCTTGTGTAATTTGCTGCCAATGAAATGGCTAGAATTTTTTCAATTACACAAAATGTTCAGCGCAGTATTTCACTTTTAAAACCATTGTGGTATATTATTCATGAAGCGGTCGGCGGCGGAATTCCCGCGGGCTCAGTTTACATGGCCGGTAATACATTGTAATCGCCGCTGTTTGTTGCAACTATATATTACTGTTCTTTGACGGCTAGCTTAAAATATTGTTACGTAGTACATCATGGATTTGGATGAAAATACTTGGTGACTCGTTAAAAACACTTTATTTAACTTTTTACTACAAACTTACTACTTACAGTCTATATACAGACCCTTGTCCAATAAGAATGCCACAATTTCACTTTTGATTTCACTTTCTATTCGCTCTTGGCCGCTATTCCCATACTGAATGTTGAGGCACACAATACGTCTGTTTATATATCAAACGAACCAATGTTCGAGAACATTCGCGAGACCTTGGAGAGATCGTAAACAAATCTTTTGTAAACAAGTTTATCGGTAAACACGTCGAATGTTCCAGAGAATTTGAGCTAAGCGAATTTGAACTCTATAACATACAGTTTACAAACTCTTATTGCATGTTCGTAACACTGCCACCGTCAAATTCGAATTATATGACATAAGCAGTACGAACTTTTTTCTGATGGTTGTAACAATATTTAAGCTGTGTAACTTAATTTTAATTAATCTATTTATTCTTATCGCAATAATAAAATATATATAATGCTACATAGTATCCATACTAATTACTAATATTATAAATACGAAAGTTTATCTAAATAAATATAATTAAATATATGGGACATTTACACTGTCGTCCGTCCCCAGATTAAGCAACTTAATACTTGAGTTATGGGTGATAGACATCTGGTAAAATATAAAATATATAATTTTAAATACAAACTTAAATACACCCAGGCTTGAAGAACTAACAAATTCTTTGTAGAAAATGTTGGCCGAGGCGGGAATCGAACCCGCGACCCGCGGAGCTGAAGTCAGGGTTACTACTCACTGCGTCTGTCAAATCTATCTATTACGTTTTCACGGCGAATTGTACATCGTGGTAACATATGGGCTATAGAAATAAATCCTGTTAATTAAACAGGAATAGGATGACGTTGAGAAACACCATCTATTATCAACCTATCTTTGTTTTGTTCAACCTAAGTTTGTTTTATTCACGACGCGTTAAAGTCAAGTTAAGTCTGTAATTTAAAGAAGGTTCTGTATCATGTTGTTTCGCTTAAGTCGGAAGAGTTATTTTAAGAAAGTTTTCACATATTTTGGTTTCTGTATATACAATGCTCTATAGAAAGCTCGATAAATCTCACTCAGACTTCACGGGTCAATCTGATTTTTGTGAATGAGATTAGAGATATTTGTAGGCTTGGAGAGTGATAGAAGCTACTGTTTATTTAAAGACCACAGTCCACGCGAACTAAATTGCGGGTAAAAGCTAGTATGAAATAACAGTATGACAAGGGTGGTATTATCTCTCATAGATAACCTTTGACGGGTTTGATTCCACTACAATTAAAGTTTTATAAATAGCTAACATCAGCTCCAACTGTAATGAAGTAAATCGGCTATATAAAAAATCCTTCGAGAACTGGAAAATTAATCATTATAAGCCGTGGTCCTACTTTACAGGTATCTTAGCACAAAGTTCTTCATCGCCATTAGAGCCTTTGCACTATATTCAGCACATTTTCGCTCTTAATGATTCTTCTGCACCCGCCTTCACATCACGTCATTATGTTTATCATTAGCGCTAATAGTCAGCAAAGGTTAGTTCTAAACGAAAAAGCACTTTATTTATTGATTAGTCAACTGCAAAGCGATAAAAGCTTCCGAATTACAATGTTGCAGCGATTAGAAATTACTTAGCATAATTGCATTGATGCTGTTAAAGGGAGGGTGATACAAAAAGCCTACTATATTTTAAACAATGTAATTTTTGTACATAAAAATATTAAGAATTATAAAATAATAAAAATATAGGTGATGTATATAATAGACAAAGTAGGAACCGACTGATACAGAAAACCTAACATCCTTATCATCTAAGTAATCTTCAACAATACTATACTGTTGAAGATTACTTAGATGATAAGGATGTGTGGATATAGGTGCACTTCTACCCTGTACAAGACAGTAATACATAAATGTAACTAGTTTTAAGATTTATATTTTAAAAAGAGCAACCGCCGAGTTTCTTGCTGGTTCCTCTCGGTAGGAACAGCTTTCCGAACCAGCAGTAAAATTGACGATTCAAAAGCACTTGTTTACAAGTTTACTTGAATAAAGAATCTTTTGAATTTAAATTTTTTTATCAATTACAATTTCATTGTCCCTTTAAAGGGACAATGTAAACGCTTTAAAGCGAACCGGGGATTTTTTTTCTACACCGTATATCCTTACATCCTAACAATTTAACTGATTTAGGTACTTAACTAAAAGTCAATATGTTAAAAAAAGGATCTTTGTAGTAGGCAGATGACAACACTATATTATCCCAAAAAAATTACCCTATGCAACCTATAAATATATATAATCTTATATAAATACGAGCCGTGATAGCCCAGTGGTGAGACCGTGCTACTCTTTTAAGGAGTCACGGACTCAAACCTCGGGCAGGTGCCAATTACTATTTCCATTAAAAAATTATGTATCTTATTGATAATTACAATTCACCACACGCTTTTCGGTGAACGAAATCTTCGTGAGGAAATTTGCATATCTCTAAAGAATTCTAGGGATATGTGTAACCTACCAATCCGCATCGGAGCAGCGTGGTTGGTCTTAGCTCCAATCCTTCTCTCCGAAAACGAAGAGAGGAGGCCTATGCCCAGCAGCGGGATATTAACAGGCTGTTACTTTTCTTTTTACTTTATATAAATACTAGAGTACATACATACACCCAGACTCGAAGAACCAACAAATTGTTATATTATCAAACCGGCTACCCCCGAATCTCTACGCTACGCCAACGAGTCACTCATTATAATTTACTTTATAAATACTTTTTCTTTTACAGAATCTCACAACAAAACACTTGTCTTCGTGAACTATACAAAAGCTTCAACGTATCATTTACTTGGTATTTATATTTCAGCATATTACCTTAGAGAATTTTCGCCATTTCGCGGCTTTCGTAATAATGATACCCCTGTTCGTTCCACTATACTAGCAGACAAACGGAGCGCCACTGAATGAATTAAATATACAATGAGAATTTCATTCATTTTGTACAGAATCATTATGCCGAGTAGGAGAATTTGTTTAAGTATTAGGAATGGTAGACTTTTAATAAGACCACTTTGAATAATTTATAGAATTAGGCGTTACTTTGCGGAGATCCATAATACAAAGGTAATAATAAAATTATTTTGCTATAATCCGCGATACAGTAAATAGAAAATATATATAGTGTTAAATGTATAGTGGACTATCCATATTTTCATACCCGATACGTGCAGGATTCGCAAAAACACATGCACAAACCTCCACCACAATACACATGCACTACCCACGTTCACTATCACAAACTCAACAATCGTTTCGCCCTGCAACCGAAGCATCATCAGGAGATAGACTCTATAGATAGAGATAGACTCAGGAGATAGAGATAGAAGGGATAATAGTTTGACATTTACAAAGAAAATCACAATTTGATTTAATGGTAACTAATGAATTATTTATTTATTTATACGAGTAATCTTATATAATATATTATGAATGCTCAAACTTCTAATGGTAATAATATAATAATATTATATTAATTTTTTTTATAATATGCGTAAATATCATTTTCATTTCTGTTTTAAATGGTTAATTAAGCTATATTCTAGAAAGAATAACATATCAAACTCTTCGACTCCCTCGAAAGAGTCGCAAGCCTCAACGCTGGGCTATCACAGCTCTAAGTTATATACTATATTTTTTTAAACTGTTTTCGAGAGAAAAACGAAATTCGTTTTATTCTCCATTTTAAGCCTTTTATATATAAGCTTCAATTGTACTAAATTCTATCAATATTGCTCCACCGGATTAGCCATGGAAAAACTGATAGGCTTTTCGATACGCTATTCATATTAAACTTATCTACAGAAAATTTTAAATTAAGTGTACCAACTATGCTTATACGTAAAGCGTATCAATTGAATGATAAAATGCTTGGATTTGATAAATTATTTCACCTTCAAACAAGACTGCAGTTTAATAATGTGAAATTGAAAGTTTAAAAAATTGGCCGCCGAGTTTCTTGCTGGTTTTTCTCGGTAAGAGCAACATTCCAAACCTTAGCTTCATTAAATCTAATCGACCCTTGAAGATTAAAAACTGCCCAAAGCTAACTGGAATAAGTAATATTTTGATTTGATTTGATTTGATATATTTGTATATGTAACGACATATAAACGTAAAAGTAATATTTTATTTTATTTATAACATATATTTTTCACAAATTGAGTACGTAGTTATTCTTAAAAGAAGTACAAAGTTTAAGCTTAAAGTAGTAAGGATATAGAACTTCACATAATACCTACATCAAAACTACTGTTTATGTAAAATATTTTTTCTTAATTCAACTTTACTTTCGAGAGAAATTAACTGATCACAATACAAAGTTCACAAAAGCAACCTATGTCGAAAGCTATAGGCACTTATAGCTCTGGTTTCACTATTAATATATATATTATTATTGTTTAAAAGGAGCAACCGCTGAGTTTCTTGCTGGTTCTTCTCGGTAGGAACAGCTTTCCAAACCAGCAGTAGATGTTGACGATTCAAAAGCACTTGTTTACTTGAATAAATAATAATTTGAATTTGAATTTGAATAGTTTGCTAAATCGATAAATGTAGGCCAATAATGTCCTAACAAAGCTTTAAATAATTACACCTCATATTATATACTTGCAACGACTGCTGCGGGATGCAATTGGATTTACTCTTCCATGAAAGGCTTTAATCAAGTCAGCTTAAATAAGTTTATTCGATTCTTCAACTTTAGTTCTGATTTATAAAATTTCTCCCACCGAGAGAAGCCAGCAAGAATCAATGTTGTTGCTCTTTTAATATAATTTCTTACTAGTTGTGTTTACGGCTTCGCCTGCGTAGAGATCACTGCATTTAATTGAAATTTTGAATATATATAGCAATTTGTTGGTTATATAAACAATTTGTTGGTTCTTCGAGCCTGGATGTATATTTGTATTTAAGTATGTATTTAAAATGATATATGTAGTATATCTACCAGTGGTCCGTCATCCATAACACAAGTACTATAACAGAACTACCTTGCTATAATCCACACGGGCCAAGCCAAGGTAGTTCTGTTATAGTGCTTGCAATATGGAATTCCGCAAAGTAACGCCTGCTTCTATAAATCACATAACACAAGTATTAAGTTACTAACTTTGGGGACGGACGACCGTTCGTGTAAGTGTCCCATATATTTATTTATTTATTTGAATATAAAAACAATTATTATGCGTTAACCATAAGTAATAGATATATGATTTCGCGGACTCTTTTGTAGTATTTAATAGATTTATAATACTCTAGTACATTAATTTAGTATATCTTTGCTGGTTTATGCGGCGCACGCGGCTTAATCTCCAGGCGAGTTTTTTTACAACATTGAAACCTCTTCAACACAATTTACATAATACCGTAATGTACTTTAACCTAACAGACGAAATTCCCGGAGGAATCGCCCTACCTTTTAGCAAAAATCTTACAAAAATCTGTTTAGTAGATTTTGAGAAAATCTATTACATACAGCTTTCGGGAACTTTATTTTAAAATAAGTATAGATTAAGTGTATTTGTGTCTCCCACAGCTGTAAGCTGTAGACTTTCAAATTTATAATAGTACTAATTGTACACACGACAGTTGTATGACGTTGCCGTCATATTTAGTATAAATATAGCCTCAATTATAAACTGAATTTATATTTTTTCCAGTAGACCTACCATGAACTTTCAGAAAACGATTTCACTCAAAGTCAGTACCTAAACCCAACCGCTTTCTTTTCGGACCATGCATGCATGTGGATTGCATTGAGGTGAAAAGGATAACGTTATATGAACTATAGATAACTCTGTCTCTTTTACTCAAATATTTTTAGGACGCATTCCGGACGCTCATTCGGCAACGACTTAAAGTGTGCGTGTTTAAGAGGTCATGGTGTGAAAAAGCAAAACCATTTCGTTTACGTCTTCAATCGAGTCGCAATAAGAGTTTATGGTAGACCTGCTGTTTCCAAAGGAAAAATATTAATTAAGGTCATTATTGAATATGGTAGTGTGATATTTAAGCTTCGATTGTATCGAATTTCATAAATATTCCTTCAGGGGATTAACCCCGACAGTGACAGACAGACTATCATATTTATAATATTAGTATGGACAGATTGTCACTTGAATTCGCGATTTGTTGCAGCTTGTTGCGGAATCCGGTACTTTTATAAATCTCCGCTCCGCAATAAAATATTCCGTGCACAACTCTTTACATCCGACACTTAAAGTCTATAGTTGCAAGTCAAGTACCGGGATTTGTAATAGTGGGTCACGTTTCGAATTCAAATTCAAATATTCCTTGTTCAAGTAAACTTGTAAACAAATGATGCGCATCAAAGAGATCCGCGACCTTAGCCGCTACCGCCTCCTCTCAATCTGAGCCACTCACGTCGTGCACAGCCGGTTCTACACGCAGTTCCAACTGCGTCAAGGTCGTATAAAGAGCTCATGAATAAAGGCCCCAAATGGGCTTGAAACTAGTCGGCCCCACGTGATATAAGACGTGAGTTTGTGGGTATGGGTATGAGATTCTATAATAACATTCCGCAATCAATTTTATCCTTGCTATTACAGCAGTTTTAAAACACTGTTAAAGGGAGGCTTATACAGAAAGCATATACTATTGAGGATTATATAGATGATAAGAATGCGTGGATATATGTACTCCTCTACCCTGTACAAGATAGCAATGACTAAATGTAACTAGTTATAAGAATTTGATTTGAAAAGAGTAACCGCCGAGTTTTTTGCTAGCTCTTTTCGGTAGGAACAGCTTTCCGAACCAGCAGTAGATGTTGACGATTCAAATGCACTTGTTTACAAGTTTACTTGTTAACTTGTTTACTTGTATAAAGAATATTTCGAATTTGAATTGGAAGTTGATATAGCAGGTTTCTATTTTTATTATAAAACGAACTACCTAAAAGCTTTCTGCCTGTATGTGATCTATTTTCTCAAAACTTACTGATCGGAAATTTGTATGGTTTTTAATAAAAAATAATAGAAACCGATCAAAGTTTAATAGTACATTATGCTTTTATATAAATTATGTTCAAGAGGTCGCAGAGTTGTAAAAAAAACTTTACTGCTGGGAACTTTACTAACGCGCGCTACATAAACCAACAGACATACGCTAACGTAATCTAAAGAATTGTAGATCTACAAAAATACTACAAAAAAATCCGCATCAATTTGACTCTCGCAAGCTCGCAATACCTACTTTTATGTTCAAAATTTCAATCATAAATATTGCGTTATTTATTTATTTATTCCGTAGGTCCGCTAGCAGAGTATACAGTAACTGTCATCCAATTATAAATACACAGTATTATATACATTAATCTGTCTAAAAAAATTTATTGGTGTACTCAACATGCTTAAAAATACAGTACATTTGGATTATTTAAATAATGTCAACATGTTGAGACATCAAAATGTAAAAAAATATATATGAAGTTGTCATTACAATAAATAAATAAAAATGAGAAAGTAGCGAATGATAATAGCAAATAACAATAACAATTAGACTAATTAATTAGTATAATAATTAGACGTTATATAAATTTGTGACACTCTGATTTCCACAGTTAGCTGCACAGGTAAATTGAGGATATTTTACATATAATTTGACGCGCGCAAAGTCGCGGGTTCAACTTATGGTATGATATACGCTATCGCAATCAGGCGCTAGCAGATTAACTTGGGCATAACTTTGTCGTCGCTCAACACCCGTTTCGCTGAGAGCAAGCAGAAATGTTCCGCTTCCTGTGATATCTTGAATAAATGATGCTGGAACGTGCCTTCGCATATATAACTTTGTCATTCTTCGGCTACGACAATATTCAGACGTCTATTTTTTAACTTCAACAAATATGAGAACATATGAGATTAGTGGTATACGCGAATTCGTTCAACTCAAAAATACCCTTTATATGTTTTTTACGCTATTCCTGAAAGTATAACCGGTATTTAAACTGGCTCTACTTATTACCACGATGTATAAGTAGCTTTATTTTGCCAAATTTACAGAAGAAATTAAAATATTATTTTGTTATAATACGCGGTGAAAGAAAATATATGTAATACTAAATGTAGGGTGTACTATCCGTTCTAATAACTGATACATGCATTCGGAAAAACTCATGCACTAACCATCACCAATATCACAACAATACACACGCACTGCATACATTCACTACCACAATCTCAACAATTGTTTCGCCCCGTAACCGATGCATCGTTAGGAGACCCATGACAAAATCGCAAAGCCATGTGCTATCCTGTCCATGTGCCAAATTTCATTCGTATATCAATACTAATTAGTTACACATATCCCTAGGATTTTCATGATGTTTTCCTTCACCGAAAAGCGAGTGATATATTGCAGTTTATCAATTGGACATAAGTTTTTGATAAAAAAACTTATTGGGACCGGTTTGAACTCGTGATTCCATCGAAAGAGTCGCACGGTCCCACCGCTGGGCTATCACAGCTTTATTACCAATATAAATTAATTTATTGATAAAAAATCCATATGCCATGTGGTATCCGCGACTAAGGTAAGTCGACCCGCTGTGTGGTATCCGGCTGAGTAGAATAGACCACCCTCTTTCTTACCGAAGGGTCGTAAAATACGACTAAGGTAAGTTGACAGGCAGGCGGCCGCTGGTAAAATACGTAGCCAAATCATGTCACAACATGTTTATAATATATTGCGCCGACCACACTTAGAGTGGAATAAGGGCAGGAGGATGATGATAGAAAATCCATAGTTGGCCCAGGGTTCGAATCTGTGATCCGTTGTGAATTACGAGATCACAATGTCACAAGTTGTACGCAAGACTATTTTATTTAGTGTCTATCATTGAAAAAACATTTTTCATCTCAATAGAATAGCAAACGTGTCATATACTTTAAACTTTGAAACGCCGAGCTCTCTTTAGTTGCGAAGTGCATATGAAAGCTTCGTTAGCGTGCTAAATAACGCTTACCCGCTTAAAGCTCAGTTTTTCCATTAAAAGCTCTTCGAAATATATTTTATCCATTGTTTATTGGTGATGGTATTATATTATATTATAAATCTGATAGTAACTATAGAGTTATTCTTAAGACAACTCATTCTACGACATGTAATTTTAAAAAGGCTTTAAAAATCAACAGTTTGACTGGCCCATCGCCGTGTGGTATCCGGCTGAGTAGAATAGACCACCCTCATTTCTTACCGAGGTGTCGTAAAAGGCGACTAAGGTAAGATGACCCACCGCGTGGTATCTGGTTGAGTAGAATAGACCACCCTCTTTCTTACCGAGGGGTCGTAAAATACGACTAAGGTAAGTTGACGTCAGGCAGGCGGCCGGTCGGAAAATAAGAACCTTAAATCATATGACAACATGTTTTTAACATGTTGTGCCGACCCCGCTTAGAGTTGGATAAGGGCAGGAGGATGATGAGGATGATGAGTTTGACTGGCCTACTGCGCATTTTGGCGTTGGCGCTTTTATTGATTTATTTTACGTAATACATGAGAATATGCAAAGATAAAATACATTAAAGAGGATGATTTTTACTTTGAGTATTCCATCCTTTATTAAAGATCTCTTAGACCGGAATACGGGATTGTTCGTTATTACAAGTTAATTAAAAAACAGGCTTTTTACAAAATTCATGTCCCTACTAATAACCGGTGAAAAGTTGCCTCTTTTGGAGCCAATCCTGGCAGCAGCATCAGGTTATGCTTATCAGAAACATGCATTGTCATCGGGACTGGATCCGTATATAAGATTTCAGTTCAATCGGACACCGGTAAGTGGGTCAAATTTAACTTGCAAGATTCCAACTTCACAATTAAGTAGCAAGTTTTTAAAATAATCGATGTTCTTTTAAAAGCATTTAAAATGAATTTTGTTAAATTTCGAGAGCGTCCATTTTAAATTGACTGCTATGATAATATCGTAAGGCATTCAATTATTATATATAAAAGTGTCATGAGTGTCGAAAACTTATAATGCTGCAAAGTTTAGAGAGGGAATTGAAGTTTCAAAGTGCATATAAAAGCTTCGTTAGATTTATAAAGAGCACTTCCTCGAGTTAAGTGGCGATTCATTCAGTATATTCGCTTTTCAATGTTTTTATTTCATATTGCTAGAGTAAAAAAAAGTAAAGTAGCGGCCTGTTAATATCCCACTGCTGGGAATAGGCCTCCTCTCTCCGTTTCTGGAGAGAAGGGTTGGAGCTAAGACCTACCACGCTGCTCCAATGCTGATTGGTAGGTTACACATATCTCCAGAATTCTCTAGAGATATGCAGGTTTCCTCACGATGTTTTCCTTCACCGAAAAGCGTGTGATAAATTGCAATTATGAATTAGACACATGAGTTTTAATAGAAAAACTCATTGGTGCCTGCCCGGGTTTGAACCTATGTTCGTCTCTAGAGAGTCGCACGGTCTCACCATTGGGCTATCACAGCTAGAGTATCATTGCTAGAGTATGATATATTAATTAGAGATTAATATTTAAAGGATTCAGCATTGAGGTGGTTATATTTTATTTAAATTAACTTTAGCAGTGTTAGTATTACGATATCGGAAGATTATAGAAAACTAATATTATTCCTTATTCCTTAGTATATTATTCCTGAAACTCCGGTTCCTTTCATCAGAAACTTAGAACTAAAACTGATTGCTAATCACCCATACGGATATAGATTTATCTACATATATCCAACTTTCTTTGTGGTTCTGGATATTCAATTAAAAATTGGAAATATTGGTGTAAATTACTGTTTTTGAAGGCTGGGAAGTATTCAGAACAAAACTTAAAAAATTTTTAAATTGAATTTTCAGGTAAATTATACGTGTAAAAGACCTTAAACAAATCATATATTCTCTTGATTTTTAAGTAAAATTGTTCACAATTTTTAGTTATCTGATTAATATAGAATTTATTTAAGCTAATGCATTTACCGATTGACAACAGTGATTTAATACATATTATTATTTTTTGACCATTATTAATATCATATGAATTATAATAATATCAATATAAAACAATTTATTAACAAAATAACCCTGCTCTATACGTCACATGTCTATTCTCCCGGAAAAAATATATACACCTATTTAAGCGATGTACTTATACAAATTCCGGGATATTTCCATGAAATATTTCGAAAGCGTAAGTCTACGCATAAAGCCTTTACATGTCGGTAAATAAATATTAAACACGCTAGCAACATTAGTGTCAGAAGTATTGTTATTTACGGACATATTTTAATTACAATTAAACATGCTTGTTATATATTTTCGCGTGTCATTCGCAGAAATACGTAATATAGCTTTAGTCCGAAGTTTATAATGACGTTGCCGTTTTCCGTAATTAAGTTATCGTCGAGTCTTCTTTATTCTGTTAAACGAATCATTATCCTACTTCCTACTATAATATTATGTTATATATAATATTATATATTTGTATTTATTATATATATTTATATATTTATATATAATATTATAAATGCGAAAGTTTGTGAGTATGGATGGATGTTTGTTACTCTTTCACGAAAAACTATTGGACGGATTTGAATAAAACTAGGCTGCAATTTGTAATGATATAATGTAATATAACGATACATGTTACTAAAGTCGGAAAAAATCTGTCCTCTGAGAGCTATCTTAGCGTATCCTGCATAAACTACTGGACCTACACAAAGATGATGTACCATAGTCCATATGATGTACCATATTGTTTGTCTTGATCAGTTCTTAATAAAAATCCACGACAGCATATATCTACCTTTTATGCTGTAGCGACTATGACCAAAATTGTGAATCATAACTTTAATTAAATTTGATACTATTTTACAATGCACATTTTAGTATACTTATAAAACTGTTATAAAAATTTATACATTTGTCACTTTCATTATTTTATGTAGATAAAGTTTGTCTTTTGCACTAAGTAATTTGACCGAATAGTTTAAAAGTGATTACGATATGATTGATTTTAATGTGGCAGACCAAATTCCACGCGAGCGAAGCCGCGGGCAAAAGCTTGTTCTGTTATAAAAGAGAGTGTTAAATACAAGCATTTATATGAAAGTATAAGTTTTACCCACGACTATTCCAATGACATTAAAAAAAATTCAATCAATTAATAGTTTTAAAAGTGCATTAAAAATTCTTAACACTTTTAGCGGTGTATATGAGTTTTTAATTGTTTGCACATTGCTACATTTTCTCATGTAAAATAAATAACAATTAATAACGTTAAGCTTTTGATATACGTGTATAAAAGAACTGACGTAAGCGGTGCTTAGTAAAACAATTTTGAAGGCATTGCTTGCTACAAAGACGTATTTTTCCGACGTGTAAACGTTTATTTATCAAATTTGAAGTGTAAAACGTTGCGCCGCCCAAATTGTTAAGATAAAGTTATCCCATTTTAAAACACGAGCACACGAGAGTCAGCTGTGATAGCCCAGCGGTGAGACCGTGCGACTCTTTCGAGGGGAACACGAGTTCAAACCCGGGCAGGCACCAATGAGTTTTTCTATTAAAACTTTCGAACTTAAATCTTTCTAATCTTTCTAATTAAAACGTGTCTAATTGGTAATTGCAATTTATCACACGCTTTTCGGTGAAGGAAAACATCGTGAGGAAACCTGTATATCTCTAGAGAATTCTGGAGATATGTGTAACCTATCAATCCACATCGGAGCAGCGTAGTAGATCTAGCTGCAACCCTTCTCTCCAGAAACGGAGAGAGGAGGCCTATTCCCAGCAGTGGGGCTATAACAGGCCTCTACTTTACTACTTTTACACGAGAGACTTTTATAGAGTAAAAAGTTTCACATTTATTATTTACTATGATTATTTTACTGTTAATCTCTGATTAAAGATGTTTTAGTACTATTGAATATCGCAAAGAAATGAAAATTATTTTATCAAATATTATCTTTTGGTACGATGGTGTTATTATGCAATGTCAAGGCAAATTTGAGTTTAAATGTTATTTTACTTAAGCCGTATATTATGATAATGATGTACGGAGACGGTTTAAAAATGCTAGGCATATAAAAAATGAACTTTCTTAGCTTGTAATAAGGTATGATATCCAATAAAATAGGTTATTCTCTGAGGTAGGATAGCGAAAGGGCGATTAAGCGGCGCTCCTCCAACTTTTAATGAGTTGTTTTATGGTAATGCTAGATCTTTTACGATATTATTTTTCAAGTTAAACAAAAGTTCGTGGTCTTATGAAATATAGGAAGATTAATTAAAAAATATATGGACTGGCCCCTAGCATAACGGCGATTATTGTATTACTTCCTTATCCTCCTATCCTTATCCCACTCTAAGTGGGGTCGGAAAAAACATGTTACAATAATATTTTCACATGGGCTACTTTTTTTACGACCGGCCGCCTGCCTGACGTCAACTTACTTTAGTCGTATTTTATGACCCCTCGTTACGAAAGAGAGTGATCTATTTTACTCAACGTGATACCACACGGTGGGCCAACTTACCTTAGTCGCCTTTTACGACACCTCAGTAAAAAATGAGAGTTGTCTATTCTACTCAGCCGGATACCACACGGTGGGTCAACTTACCTTAGTCGCCTTTTACGACACCTCGGTAAGAAATGAGGATGGTCTATTCTACTCAGTCGAATAACACACGGTGGGTCAACTAAAATAAGTCGCCTTTTACGACACCTTGGTAAGAAATGAGGGTGGTCCATTCTACTTAGCCGGATACCACACGGCGGGTCGACTTACCTAAGTCGCCTTTTACGACACCTCTGTAAGAAATGAGGGTGGTCCATTCTACTCAGCCGGATACCACACTGCGGGTATACCGGACATATAGGACAAAAAAAACCTACCTTTAAGGAAAAGGAAAAATACGACTAGACTGGAAGATAGAGGAAGTGGTAGAGCAATATAAAGACTAATTTTTACTCAAGAACTTCCGCAGGTTTGGGATATACGTTGAAAAAACTGTGACAGACTGATTTCCACGCCGCCAAAGTCGCGGGCAGAAGTGGTTTTTAATATTAGTATAAATTTACAGGTAAATTTCATAGTCTGTTAATGAAAACTCACGTAGCTTTAAATAAGAGCTCTTCAATATGAAAGGCACTTTAATTACACTCGTTGCTTCTAGTGGAGCGGAGTAAGGGTTAAATGAATTGCAATGCCATGAAAAATGACTATAATATGATATAACATTACAATTTATAAATATGTGTGTGTGTCTGGCTTCTTGGCACAGATTCTTGGCGACCTTACTGTTTTCTGCTCCGGGAGTCGTGGGTTCCATTCCCGAAAAGGGCCAACTTTTTCCGCAAAAAGTTTGTTGGTTCTTCGCCTCTGGGTATACACCCTTCTTCTTCTTCTTCGTCAACCGATGGACGTCCACTGCTGGACGTAGGTCTCTTCGCGGGATCTCCACACCATACGATCTTGCGCCGCTTGGATCCAGCGGCTCCCCGCGACCTTTTTGAGGTCGTCTGTCCACCTCGTTGGGGGTCTGCCGACGCTGCGCTTTCCGGTGTGGGGTCGCCATTCCAACACCTTGAGACCCCAACGTCCATCGGTTCTCCGCACTATGTGCCCCGCCCATCGCCACTTCAGCTTCGCGACACGCTGAGCTATGTCGGTGACTCTAGTTCTTCTACGGATCTCATCATTTCTGATTTGATCACGTAGAGAAACCCCGAGCATAGCTCGCTCCATCGCCCGCTGAGTGGCTCTGAGCTTTCTTATGAGGCCCATAGTCAGCGACCACGTTTCGGATCCATAGGTTATAACTGGCAACACGCACTGTTCGAAGACCTTGGTCTTCAAGCACTGAGGTATCTTGGACGAAAAGATCTCGCGTAGCTTCCCGAACGCTGCCCATCCGAGTTGGATTCGGCGACTAACCTCTTTCTCAAAATTGGACCTACCTAGCTGGACCGTATGTCCCAGGTATATATATTCGTCTACAATTTCGAGTGCAGAGTTCTCAACGATGACCGGGTGGCGCGGAACATGCGAGTTTGACATAATTTTTGTCTTACTCATGTTCATTTTGAGGCCCACCTGTTGAGATACTCTGCTGAGGTCGTCGAGCATTGTGTTAAGGTCCTCCAGAGACTCTGCCATAACGACTATGTCGTCGGCAAATCTAAGGTGAGTGATGTACTCGCCGTTGATGTTGATGCCGTATCCGTTCCAATCCAAAAGCTTAAAGACGTCCTCCAATGCAGCGGTAAACAGCTTCGGGGAGATGACATCTCCCTGTCGCACACCTCGCCGCATTTGGATTGGTCTCGTAGTTTTGTCTTGGATACGGACAGACATTGTGGCGTTTTCATACAAACACTTCAGCACTTGGACGTACCGATAGTCGATTCGGCATCTCTGGAGCGATCTTAACACAGCCCATGTTTCCACCGAATCAAAGGCCTTCTCATAGTCCACAAACGCCAAGCAAAGTGGCTGGTTATACTCCTCGGTCTTCTGTATAACCTGCCGCAGCGTGAATATGTGGTCTATGGTACTATAGCCTTTTCGGAAACCGGCTTGTTCGGGAGGCTGGAAGTCGTCGAACCTACGAGCGAGACGATTCGTTATGACTCTCGAAAACAACTTATAAACATGATTCAGCAGCGCGATGGGTCTATAATTCTTCAATAAGGCGTTATCTCCTTTCTTGAAGAAAAGAACCACCACGCTCCTGTACCATGCTGCCGGCATAGTACCTTCGTGAATGACGGAATTGAACAGTCGCTGAAGGACTTTAAGTACCGGTTTACCACCCGCCTTCAGGAGTTCGGTTGTGATTCCGTCGTCACCTGGAGCCTTGTTGTTCTTGAGTTGTTTCAGAGCCATACTAATCTCGTATAGGCTGACGTCCGCGATATCTTCGGTATAGTGTCGGGTCAACTTGGCTCGTGGATCTTTTGCCAAATTGACAACAGGCTGTTGTGTTGAGGTGTATAACTGCCCATAGAACCTCTCAACCTCTCTCAAAATCTCAGGACGAGATGAAATGATACTACCAGTATCGGTCTTCAATCGCGTCAGCTGCCTCTGCCCAATAGACAGATCTCTTGCGAACACTTTTGAGCCCCTGTTACGCTCAATGGTATCACGAATGTATTCGGTGTTGAAGTGTCGCAGGTCACATTTCTGAGCCTTAGAGATCTGTTTATTGATCAGACGGTAGCGCGTCGCGTCCACTGAAGATTGTAGCCTCATTTCGTTCCTTTCATCCATGAGCTTGAGAGTCTGGGTCGAGAATTTTTTGGTTCTCTTACGGTGTGTCTTATAAAATGTTGACCCCACCGTATGGACAGTTTCCACCAACCTGTTGTTTACATCGTCCACAGAAACGCAGTCAGCTAGGCAATCAAAACGGTTCATCAGCTCGAGTTGGAAATTCTCAGGGTTTTGAATATGAGCTCGAGTTGGTCGGAGCGTAGACTTCACTAGTCTGGACCTTTCCAGCTGTACGCATATATTCAATGAGCCTCTGACCAAGCGGTGATCGCTCCCCGTCTTTACGGTGTTGATCACAGAGACATCATTGAATATATGACGCCTGGTTGACATAATGAAGTCGATCTCGTTTCTCGTGGAACCGTCGGGACTAATCCAGGTCCATTTTCGATGCGGCCGTTTCTTGAAGAAAGAATTCATCATATAGAGGTCCTCCCTCTCCAAGAAATCGGCCAGCATCTGGCCCCTGTGGTTCCGTTGCCCGTATCCAAATTTCCCCACTCTCACCTCTGTGCCGCTTCGCGTGCCCAGCTTTGCGTTGAAATCCCCCATCACAACAGTGTAGAAGGTTTTAGAGGCATGCATGGCTCTAGATATATCCTCATACATGGCCTCCACCTCTTCGTCTGGATGTGCCGATGTCGGTGCGTAAACCTGTATGACCTTCAGCGAATACCGTTTGGTAATTCTGAGTATAAGGAACGCGACCCTGCTCGACACACTCTCGACTTCAACAATGTTGTTGACAAGGGACTTGTGGACGAGAAACCCGATACCACCTTGGGACTGTTGGTCGCCCTCCCGGTAGTAAAACAGGTTGCCGGATTTTAGAATCATCGTGTCCTCCCCCTCTCTTCGGACTTCCGATAATCCTATGACATCCCATCGCAACTTGTTTACTGTTTCTTCCAGCTCGATTATCTTTTCGTCTTCCCTCAAAGTGCGTGCGTTATATGTTGCCAGGTCAAGTCGTCGGGGTTGGCAGCGGAATCTCTGCCGGAGATTCTTGACACCCCCTGCCCCGCCGTTACCCGAACCGCTGCCAGAGCTGGGAATAGCGGGGCTGCCGGGAACTAGGGGCTGTGGCTTCTTGTGTTTATCCATGAAGGTTATTGCCAATAATCACCACGCTTGGCATGCGGGTTGGTGATCGCAGTGCTGACCATGTCGCACCGACAGTGCTGCTGCCCACTGTCGGTCTGGTAATATTTAAGTCAGCTATTTGAATGGTTATACCGCCATTTGTCGGTCGCCAGAGCCTCGTTGGTAAATCTGCAGGGTGCACCACGTGCAGGTGAGGTTGACAATTAAGGAGACTGATTGGGACGAGCCTCCTCCTTACACCCCACCTGGGTATACACCCAGATTATATATTATATATTATTTAAGTCCATCATTCTCCTGCCCTCATCCCACTCTAAGTGGGGTCGGCACATGTTGTCACATGATTTGGCTACGTATTTTACGACCGGCCGCCTGTCTGACGTCAACTTACCTTAGTCGCGTTTTACGACACTTTGGTAATAAAGGAGGGTGGTCTATTCTATGCAGCCGGATACCACACGGCACATACCTTAGTCGCCTCTTACGACACCTCAGTAAGAAAGATGGGTGGTCTATTCTATTCTGCCGGATACCACACGGCGTTGTATATATTATTTAAGTATTTATTATAAATGATATATGTAGATATTTATCAGTTGTTTGTCGCCCATAACACAAGCACTAAGTTAATTACTTTGTGGACGGACAGCTGTGTGTGTAAATGTTCCATATATTCTCGTATTCATATTTAAAATATTCTTTATTCAAGCAAACCTGTAAACAAATACTTTTAAATCGTCAACTCTACTGCTGGTTCGGAAAAAGTTCCTACCGAGAAGAGCAGGCTAGAAATTGGGCGGTTACTCTTTTTAAAACATATTATTATTAAAAGTTAAATTTAGTCATTTCTATCTTGTACAGGGTCGGAGAGTAGCTATATTCTAGCGAATTTTTATCATCTAAGTATTCCTAAACAGTACAGGCTTTCTGTATCAGCTTCTTTTTAAAAATATTTTTAAACTGCTGCAATGGAAAAGCTAGTATATTTTTTAGATTATATATATATATTTCATGCTACGAACGCGTTTAGCACGTTGTTATGTTTTCTACATTCTCCTGTACGGCGTTGAAGCGTGGAAACTCACAGAATCGATGAGCAAAAATTTAGAATCTTTCGAATTGTGGGTGTACAGGAGAATGTTAAGGATATCCTGGAGAGACAAAGTCAAGAATATAACCGTGTTAAGTCGCATGAATAAAAAAGCAGAAGTCTTATATTCAGTGAACATAAGAAAGCTCGAATATTTTGACCACGTCATGAGAAATGCTAAATATGAATTGCTGCTGCATATCATACAAGGCAAAATCCAAGGTAAACGAAGTGTGGGCCCGACGAAGAACATCTTGGTTAGAAAATCTACGCCATTGGTTCGGCAAAAGTACTTGTTCGTTATTCAGAACAGCGGCATCGAAGATCCAAATTGCCTTATTGATCGCCGAACTTCGAAAGAAGATGGCACCTTGAAAAGAAGAAGATATATATTTATTTTTTGAAGTTATTTTCTATGTATTGACAACCCTGCGCAGTAATTGGTGAGTTATTCAGAAGCTAACAAGCACTTCTGTATCCACTCTGATACTTAACACGTTTGTTAACTTCACAATACTCAAACGAGTTTTGGAAATGATTGATTGAAGGTATATAATTTTTTTAAGGTAAAGTAACAGTCTTTTACTATGCCCACTGCTGGGCTAAGGCCTCCTCTCTCCCTTATTGGAGAGAAGGATTGGAGCTAAGATCTACCACGCTGCTCCAATGCGGATTGGTAAATTACACATATCCCTAGAATTCTCTAGAGATATGCAGGTTTCCTCACGATGTTTTCTTTCAACGAAAAGCGTGTGATAAATTACAATTATTAATTAGACACATAAGTTTTAATAGAAAAACTCATTGGTGCCTATCCGGGGTTTGAATCTATGTCGTCTCTAGAGAGACGCACGGTCTCACCGTTGGGCTATCACGTCTGTATGCCAATGAAATCAAAGAATTTATAAAAGTGGGATTTGCGATTATATCGTGGAGCTTTTCTCCTGATGATGCTTTGGTACTGAGATGAAACGATTGTTGAGATTATCTTAGTGAATTTGTCTAGTGTTTGTGTAGTTTACGTTGGTGACCGTCTAGTGATATATACAGTCACTATCACAGCTTAGAATTTTTTAAGGTACTTGTTAAAATTTTTTTTCAGATTAAAAGATACTTTCGTATAGGAATCGGAGAATGCATGACGTTTTAAACTAAAAACCCAACTTTGAATCGTATTTCGTTTATATTATATAATCCTCTATTGAAGAACAAAGTGCAAGTTAATGTTTTAGAATAGAAAGGCGGGCACAATGGTAGCTTATCTATTATCTGATCAGCTGATGCCGGCCAATCGATTGCCTGCTCAGCGATATTTGACCTAGGAATATACCGGGAAAAAACTTTCTACACTTATTTGTGGAATATTATCCCATTACTTTTTTCTTTGTTTATAAATTCTATAACTTTTTATATATTCTATGGTGTGTGTTTCTCGAAGATATTTCAAGTCATTTACTTTACAGACTGTTAAACTGTCGGATAAACTTCCCGTTTCCTTACGTAAATCTCAAACACAATATATAAAAAAACTCGATATATGAACTACTATAAAAATTTAATACTACAATAATAATAACATTTAAATTTGTTTGTGTGGTACTTTTCGAACCAAGGTGAAAAAAAAAGATTCAAGGAGCTTATATTTAGCCCAATTTTTTTAATTTTTTTTGGGAACAAATCAATAAAAATCTTAGCTTACATACTTCATAATTTAATTTGTTACTTTAGTCAATTGTAAGTTACATTTAAGTAGTTTTAGGTTACATTTGCATGTGGCGTTTGCCTTAAATTAGTTTTATATTTAGACTTAGTTTTATATTACAATAGGATGTATTTGAAAAATGTAGTATTAGAAATAGAATTTAGAATTTTACATTAAAAAATTTTTTAATTTTTCTTTGTAAATAACACGCGTTCGTATTAGTTAAATATATTCAAATTCAAATTTAAAATATTCTTTATTCAAGTAAACTTGTAAACACGTGCTTTTGAATCGTCAACTTTACTGCTGGTTCGGAAAGCCGTCCTACCGAGAAGAGCCAGCAAGAAACTCGGTGGAGCTCTTTTAAAAAAGAAGATTCTTAATACTAATTACATTTTGTCATAGCTATCCTGCACAAGGTCAAAGAGCAGCTATATCCACGCATACTTATCATCAATGTAAGCCTCCACGGTATAATAGGCTTTCTGTATCAGCCTCTTTTTAACAGTATTTTTAAATTGCTGTAATGGCAAAGTTATATACGACATTGATTTAGTTTCACGTTTTGTATAGTACAAAAACTCATTTACAATATCTAGATATTCGTCTATTTCATTGCAATGTGAGTAATTTATTAATCAGCCATGATCATACCATCAAAACCTGAGTATAAAATTACGACTACCCATGTTGAACGTTACCGTGGAACTGGGCTTTGCTACGTGTAATGATGTCGTAGCATGGCCTCGGACGTAGACCTTATTTGTAGCCTCAATCCGTTCACAAGCGGAGCGGTAAGCATAGCGTTTTATATTTTAACACTTTGAGCGACGCATATAGGTTTTCAAATATTTGTCCTTTGGCACTACATTTTCTCATACAAAATCATTCATTAATTCTCCTGCCCTTATCCCAATCTAAGTGGGGTTGGGACAACATGTTACAAACAAACAAGTCGCGCGCTAAGTCCCGTGCGGATACGACATGTCCTAGTGCCGCGGCTACCCAAACAAAGTCTGAAAAATCAGTTTTAGTGGCAAAAACGAGTGAATACACCAAAGTGATACATAATCTTGTAGATCTTTAAAAGCGCTATCTAATGGTGTAATCCGCGGCAAAATCGGTTAAGTTTTCGCCAAGTTATAAGTGAAAAACTGAAAAGTTACTCCGGATTTGTGGACAAAGTCGCATGCGGCGCACGATTTGTCGCGATAAGCACCAAATTTTCTAGTGCTATCCTGTGCCTAACGAAACAGTGGACGTGTGTGCAAAATCTCAGATTTTTTGGACTTAAAATGGATTTTTAGTGACCATTTATATGTAAAAAACTTTTCCAAAAAATTAGTTTTCACATGATTTGGCTACGTATTTTACGACCGGCCGCCTACCTGACGTCAACTTAACTTAGTCGCCTCTTACGACACTTCGGTAAGAAATGAGGGTGGTCTATTCTATGCAGCCGGATACCACACGGCAATTACCTTAGTCGCCTCTTACGACACCTCGGTAAGAAAGTAGGGTGGTCTATTCTATTCTGCCGGATACCACACGGCGCATACAAAATATATTATGATTAATGACGTTCTGCTTTTGATACACGTGTACAACTAAAGTGGAGCAGCGTTATTATCCTAAAAATTTAAAGTAGTATGGTGAAATGACGTAGATTAAAGGACGTAGATTAATCGGTACAACCTTCAACTGGCTATGCACGTTGTTTAAAGAAAGACATATATTTTGCCGACTTGTATAACTGTTGCGTAAATAAGCGTTTATCAAATTTTACGCATAATAACGTTGCTAAAAGAATTCCAGCTATTATAAATTACATAATTGACGAAAATTAAGTTGTTTTTTGCATTGAGTATTATAATTTTGTTTAAAGGAAATCAGGAAAGAAAAGTATTTCTTATCTTGATTTTGTTTAGACGAAACGATTAAAAAATTTACGTCTTTGTAGGCGTTAGATCTTAGTCTATTGACATTTATAAATGATGACCATCCAAATATATATTTTTTTTGTTTTTTGGTCCAGTAATTTAATTACGAGTCGGTAATTCAAGATTTTGACAAAAAAATCATTCCTACAAAAGTAATAATTACAATTTGTTATTTTGTACATTACAATATCCGTTTTCATACCTGATACATGCAGGATTTGTAAAAACGCATGCACTTAAAACAACCATCCCAATACACAAGCACTGCAATACCTTATTCACTACCGCAAACTCAACAATCATTTCGCCCCCTAACCGAAGTATTATTAAGAGATAAGACTCCTATAAGACAAAATCGCAAAGCAAACTATTACCCAAGCAATCATAGTTATAGATTGGTTCAATAGTTCAACCATTTATTTTGCTTCCGAACAAGTGTAATAAGCTGGAACTAGAAATATTTATCTGATCGTTAATGAGGATACTATTATGTTTCATTATTTCTAGTTTACTCTAAACGTTAAATCGGAGGCTTTTATTACAGGCGTATAGAATTTGAAAACAACGATCATACAGTATTTTATGACCTCTTTATAACAAGTGTTAATGTTGTGGGTGTATTATTCCTGAAAGTAGCGTATATGTTTTATTGAAATGAGGTAATGATGGTTAGTATTTACTTGTTATTGTACATGTACATTTCACCGGTTAGTTTTTAGTGAATAGGGGGAAAAAGACATTGTTACTCGCTCCGCTTATCGCTCTACGCGGCTCTTATGTGCAGTGGCGTTAAAATGCAGGGCTGCCAACTGTAGGTAGAGGCAGCGTAATTGGCAGAAATGGGCGGCGGAAGCGACCGGATTTTATTAGGCTTTGCGACAATATAGCGCTCTTGTTATACTGGCTTTAGTTTAAAAGTTAAAAGTTTTAGTAAAAAGAGCCATACGTGGCATCTACAATTTAGGTCCGCGTGATTCCCTGCGAGAGAAGTTTAAGGAAACAGGTATTCTAACATATGCTTCACAGTATATTTTAAATAACGTAATTTTTTTACATAGAAATATAAAGAATTATAAAACGATAGGTGATGTATATAGACAAAGTAGGAACCGACATAAGCTTGCGACTCCTGCTTTGCGCCTAGCAAAAGTACGTAAATCGTTTGTGGGTTGGGGTATAAGATTCTATAATAAAATTTCGAAATCAATTTTGGTCATGCCATTACAGCAGTTTAAAAACACTGTTAAAAAGAGGCTGATACAGAAAGCCTACTATACTGTTGAAGATTACTTAGATGATAAGAATGTGTGGATATAGGTGCACTTCTACCCTGTACAAGACAGTAATAAATAAATGTAACTAGTTCTAAGATTTATATTTTAAAAAGAGCAACCGCCGAGTTTCTTGCTGGCTCTTCTCGGTAGGAACAGCTTTCCGAACCAGCAGTAAAGTTGACGATTCAAAAGCACTTGTTTACAAGTTTACTTGAATAAATAATATTTTGATTTGATTTGATTTGATTTTGCAAGATTTATTAACTGGAAACAATGCTATTTGAACATACATTGAAGATGCGGTTCTGTTTTTTAGTCGGTTTAGTTCTGAGTTTTATTGTTCAGGATGTTTGTTTCTTTCATCAAGGATTGATATATTAATGCAATATGTACAGCATTATGCTGGTACTCACCTTTAAAATTTAGACATTAAAAAAAATTAAAAGTTAGCGTAGTTGACAGTGACCCTGACTTCAGCTTTTCAGGCCGGGTCCGATTGCCACCGCAGACCAACATTTTAACTATTATATCAACTATTTGTTTCAAATTCAAAATCTAAATAATCTATATTCAAGTATGCTATTTACAAGCACTTTTGAATCGTCAAGGATCATATAGATTTAATAAGCTACACTGGTTCGGAATGTCGCTCTTACCGAGAAGGACCAGGAAGAAACTCGGCGGTCAATCTTTCAAACATTTAAATTTACATTATTTATTTGCAGTCTTGTTTGGAGCTGAAAGAATTTTTTCTTCATGTCTGGGCGTATATATGTATTCAAGCAAGTATTTAAAATTATACTTATTTATATTTATCAGTTGTATATCACCACTAAGACAAGTATTAAGTTACTTTGGTGACGGATTAGTGTATGTGTAATTGGTCCATTTATATAAAACAATGGAATACTCAGTTCGTTTCCGGATTAAGTTATTAAAGATTAGAAATATGTCTGCAAAAAGCTACATGGACTCGGTGGGCTATTTTAAGTTATATAGATACGAGTTTTTTGTACATTATGGCAGGTATACACGGAGGTGTTCAAATTAACGTGAAATTAATTTTATAAAGTATTGTTGTGTCCTCGTAGATAAGATTAGTGATTACAGCTTTTTGTTTGTAAAATAGTTAAATATTCTTCTTATAAAGCTTTTAATGGAAAGATATAGAAGAATTACTCGAATAACTTTATTAGACTATACTAGCATAATTTGAGTGAACGCTTAAAATATCCACTCCTATTTTCATTTGAATACTATCTGAGACGTTGAAAATGTATTAGATTTCTGCTTTCCCAAGATCATAACGTTCAATAATGCGTTCCATGGGTGACATATAACAATATTTTATAATGTGATGATTTTTCCGCTTTGATTTAGCGGCTACCTCCAAAATCTAGTTCATCCAAAGAATTTTCTTGTATAGTGATAATGTAATTAAGGTACAAAAATTTAGAGTAAGAAAATGTAATTTAATTAATGAAAGAATCCACAAGTGCATGCCTGTGTTTATTATGTAAACATCCGCATGACCGAGCTACGTTGTAATTAATCTAGCTAATGTGCTTGTCGAGTAAACGGTCTTACGATACGGTGCCTCGCTAATTGTGACGTCACTACCTCGGGATTTATTGCGTGAATTGTGTAAAGTGTAGACAGGACAGAGCAAGTGATAGTTTTCGAATTTGGAAAATATATAAGACTAGTTGACCCGGCAAACGTTGTTTTGCCATATAAATTACTATAGATTTGACCTTACTCTAACACATTGTGAATAAAAACACTTTGATAGGTTGATAATAGACGGCGCTTTTCAATGTCATCCCGTTCCTGTTGAATTAACAGAATTTCTATAGCCTATATGTTACCCCGGCGTATGAGGATTAATCGTGCCAAATTTCATCGGTATTAGTTCAGCGGATTCGCCATGAAAGAGTAACAAACATCCCTCCATACTCACAAACTTTCGCATTTATAATATTAGTAGGACTTTCAGAACGAAATCATAACAAAAATAGGTAGATAGTAAATCAATTGATAAAGTAATTAATAAGCTGTGATAACTTAACGGTGAGACCGTGCGACTCTTTCATTCGGTTACGGCTTTGAACCCCGGGCAGGTATTAATAACATTTTCCGTTAAAACTTTTGCGTCTAATTGATATTTGCCATGATAATTTATCAAATGATTCTTGGTTAAGGAAACCATCATAAAGAAACTGGCGTATGATCACTGTTACATTTATGAAATTAAATAATATTTTTCCCTGCTAACAGATTTTTTTACCTGTATGTTTTCTCAGTGTAAAAGCGTCAATCATTTGTCGAATCGAAACCATAAATATATTTTTCAGTTTTTTTAATCATTAAAAAAAATAATACTTTATGAAAATTTTATGGCACGAAACTATCAAATATTTTTTCATCATTATCATTATCCTCCTGCCCTAATCCCACTCTAAGTGGGGTCGGCACAACATGTGGTCACATGATTCGGCTATGTATACGACCGGCCGCCTGACTTCAACTTATACATAAAGTCGCACGACACCTTGGTAAGTAAGAGGGTGGTCTATTCAACTCAACTGGATACCACACGACTGACTGTCAAATATTTTGTATACGCTACCATTGATTGTGAGGGTATAACAAAAAATTGATATAAAATGCTTTTATAAGTCAATAATTTTTCCGTTATAATAATTTTGGTTAGATCTTCTCAATATCACATTCTAGAAAAATGATTCCAGTCGGCTCGAGAGGTATTGAATTATAAATCTAAAAGAAAAAGCTACACTCTTAATGAGGTCCCTAGAATTTAAGTCAACATTCGCCCATAATAATTTGTTCATAGAATTCTGACTGCAGTTTGAATTCACAGTAAAATTAAATATTTGAAAAGCGCCTGGCCCCGGTTACGCCCGGCTGAAAGCGAGCGTGAAAAAGCTTTAAATAGCCATTTAGTCTTCTTTATTTTTTTAACTTAAGTGAAATTTAAACTGTTAATTAGTACGTCTATAGATATAATAAGCAGTGATGGCTAAAAGATTAAAGCACGTTATCGATACAATGGTTCATAGGTTCAAACTCCGGTCACGCACCTATGAATATAAATACTTGTGTGCTTTATGCGCGGTCGCTTTTGATGTAAAGGTAAAAGTATTGGCCTGTTACAGTCCCACTGCTGGGAATAGGCCTCCTCTCTCCGTTTCTGGAGAGAAGGGGTTGGAGCTAAAACCTACCACGCTGCTCCAATGCGGATTGGTAGGTTACACATATCTTCAGAATTCTCTACAGATACGTAGGTTTCCTCACGATGATTTCCTTCACCGAAAAGCGTGTGATAAATTGCAATTATCAATTAGACACATAAGTTTTAATAGAAAAACTCATTGGTGCCTGCTTGTTTTGGGTTTGAACTTGTGTTCCCCTTGAAAGAGTCGCACGGTATCACCGCTGGGCTATCACAGCTCGCTTTTGATGTAGCTAAAACCAATACCCCTATTTAGTTTCTATAAACGAATGACTCAAGGGAGCATTGAAAGGAAGTAGTAAAATTTATATCATCATCATCCTCTTGCCGTTATCCCACTCTAAGTGGGGTTGGCACGACATGTTACGTGTTGTCACATTTGGCTGCGTATTTTACGACAGGACCGCCTGCCCGACGTCAACTTACCTTAGTCGTATTTTACGACACCTCAGTTAGAAAAAGGGTGGCATATTCTATTCAATCGGTTGCCACACGGTGGGTCAACTTACCTTATTTTCCTTTTACGACACTTCGATAAGAAATGATAGTGGTATAATCTACTTAGCCGGATACCACACGGCGGGTCCACTTACCTTAGTCGCCTTTTAATCACCTCGGTAAGAAATGAGGGTGGTCTGTTCTACTCAACCGGATACCACCCGATAATAAAATTTATATATTAATAAAATTTATAAATAAATGTCTGTCCCTAAAACAATTCATACGATTGGCAGTGTAAAATTATTCCATAGAAGGCGTGCGTGCTGCTATTGATAACTGTTTTAATAATTTAAATAGTTCATTTTAATCTTAAATTAACACACAGTAACGTACAAAAATGATGTTTTTCTTTGTAACAATATTTATGGCGAGACTATGTTATTTAACTTCTCTAAATCTGATTCCAAACTAAATAAGAAAATGCGCTGTGAGCTGCAAATTAGTAAAGTAAGCCCAAAATCATTTAGCGATTTCAGAAGTAACTAAGCTTCTAGTTTACAATCAAACAAATGAAGCAATTTGCATTCTATTTAATTTTTGATGCGGCAAATGTCATTCGGATTGTAGTATAAATATCGATTAGTAAATTAGGTAACGCTATCGTCCTTCTACAATTATTTGCCTGCAATAGCGTGTTGGATGTTTGAACACGTAAACACTGCACGTATAATAGATGATTAATGAACGTGTGTACAGGATCAATGATTAACGAGATTATGGCCTGTTACTAGGTTGTACATAGTAAAGAAGTAACCTGTTACTAAACAAAGGCCTTCTTTTTGAAAGAAGAATTAGAGAGACCTACGCTACTCTAAAGCTTATTGTTTAGTTACGAATATGTCAGGAACTCTCCAGTGATATCTATACCTTAACTGGAAAGCATATTTTAAATTGTAAATATCAGTTACCCTTGGTTTCAAACATACGCAGACCACAAATTGATAATGCATCCTACCTAATATCGTTAAAGCTATATCGGTTCTAATATATTGATCGACAAAACGGCAGGTAGAAACATTAAAAAATTAATAAATAGCGTAGTTTTATTATCCGTTCAAAAAATCACACCACTTTCTAAACTTATCGTTAAATAAATTTTGACTACTAACTAAGACTATACTTATAGAAAGCATTTATAAATGGCAAATATAAATGTGACACAAATTCACTTAAGTCTCATTTAACCTCTCAATATAAAGCAATGAATAATTAATAGAATTAGGCGTTACTTTGCGGAGATCCATAATACAAAAGTAATAATAAAATTATAATCCGAGATACAGTAAATAGAAAATATATATAGGGTTTAATGTATAGTGGACTATCATATTTTCATACCCGATACAACCTGTGTAGTGCTTGTGTATTGTGGTGGAAGTGGTGGAGGTTTGTGCATGTGTTTTTACGAATCCTGCACATATCGGGTGTGAAAATACGGATAGTCCACTAAACATTATATATATTTTCTATTTACTGTATCGCGGATTATAGCAAAATAATTTTATTACTACTTTTCTATAAAGCAATGACAATCATAGAGTTATTATACTAGAGTAGGGAAGTTATAGGTAGGCTTGGAAGTGAGAGTGTGAAAATAAATAATGAGAGGGAAGAATAGATTCGTATACTTATTTATGTCTTATCACACGTGCGCAGAAAAAAAAATTCATGGCGTGTTCTTAATTTAGAAAATACTTAAAACATGTTTTTATAAATGATTTATAGAAGCAGGCGTTACTTTGCGGAATTCCATATTACAAGCAATATAACAGACCTAACTACTTTGCTATAATCCGCACGGGTTAAGTGAATGCATGCAAAGCCAATGTGTATGAAGCAGGCAAAATCTACGCACCTTATACATGCAGGACCAGCCACCACATGCACCCCAAGGCGCAATTCACCAGCAACAACGCACACAAAAGCAGCACACACACCCACCACCACAATCTCGACGATCGTTTCGCCCCGAAACCGAAGCATCATCAGGAGGATAGGCTCCACGACAAAAATCGTACTGCATACGACGTTCATAATGACGTTTGCAAACAACGCACGCCCCATTAAGAGATACACGATACATCTCATTTGTTTTTTTTTAATTGTCAAATAGCACATTCTGGGCTGGCTTCCATAGTCTAGTATAAAAGCTTTATGGATATATTATACCTTAAAATCAAATCGTTAAAAAGCGATGGAGTTTCTTGCTGATTATTCTTGATAGGAGCAACGTTATGAACTAATGCTACATTTATGACTGATTTTTGAATTGTAATTTTGTGTAAGTAAAATACGAATTTTACGAGAAATATTGAAAAGAGAGTTATTATGAGTTTATTATTATTACGAGAGAATAAGACAAGCATTAAACAATTTGTGCAATAAGCTATAATGCGCTAAAATTAAAATTGGAATTGTAATATCAAATTTTCCGATAAAATAAAATTCAGTTATAACTGTTAGAATCAATACTTTATTTATTACATCGGTGTATAAGTATTAATTGTGCAAAATTTCTTTAATATTGATTTGGTGGATTAGTCGTGAAAGCGTTACAGACTGACAGACATTCGCGTATATGATATTAGTATGTATGTTTATTTAGTCATTTATATATTCGGATTTTCAATAGCAATACACGGTAAATCAAACTTGAATAAAGAATATTTTGAATTTGAATTTGAAACGACCTCAAAAAATATGCAAAAGTTGGATTCAGGAGGCCTAAAATCGTGTGTTATTGAAGACCGCTGCAGGGACCTAAGTCTAGCAGGGGACGTCTATTGGCAATTTTTTTTAACTGACTGAATGCTGTAACGGCTTTTACAGCATCACTAAGCAGGACGGGCGAGCACAGAGGCATCGTCGAGGTTGTGAAATGCAGAGAGTAGAGCGCAGAAGCTCTACTAGCGTCGGGGAACGTTATACGAGTGCTTCCTGTGAGGCCGGACCACGGCTTAGGGCGACGCGTAGTGGAGGGCTGATGGTATGACTTTGATTAGTCATAATGATGACGGAAGGGTGGCTCTTGGTTAAAGAGACAGATAGACTCTTTTCGGTTTAGGACTCCATCAATATGATTAATGAGGTACTGGGAATTTAGGAAAACCTCAAAACGCTATAAGCTGCAGGAAAATAGACCATTATCAACGTGAGCCATAACGATAATAAATGGTTAAATTGATCAAAGTGACACATCGAACGGGCAATTGAGTTAATTTCTGCATCAATTTACACGGGTGTCGTATTATTGCCTGTCAATAACGTTTTATTACGGATAATTTTTCATTTGAGCCCTTGATAGCGATACATAGTAAAAAAAAGTAAAGTAACGGCCTGTTACTATTCCACTGCTGGATATCGGCCTTCTCTCTCTCACTTTCTGGAGAGAAGGATTGGAGCTAAGACCTACAAGGCTGCTCCAATTTGAATTGGTAGGTTACACATATGCCTAGAATTCTCTAGAGATATGCAGGTTTCCTCACGATGTTTTCTTTCAACGAAAAGCGTGTGATGAACTGCAATAATCAAATAGACACATATGTATTTAACTGAAAACTCATTGGTGTCTGCCCGGGATTTGAACCCGTGATCCCCTCGAAAGAGTCGCACGATCTCACTGCTGGGCTATCACAGCTCTATTATACACTATCAAAAGTTAAATCAAAAATTATCTATACATATTATAAATGTTTGTATGTCATCTTCTCAAAATCTACAGAACAGATTTTTGCACTAAAAGATAGTGCAATTCTTGAGGAAGATTTATGTTATCATCATCATCCTCCTGCCCTTATCCCACTCTAAGTAGGGTCGGCACAACATGTTACAAACATGTTGTCGCATGATTTGGCTACGTATTTTACGACCGGCCGCCTGCCCGACGTCAACTTACCTTAATCGCCTTTCACGGCACCTCGGTAAGAAATGAGGGTGGTCTATTTTATGCAGCCGGATACCACACGGCATTACCTTAGTCGCCTCTTACGACATCTCGGCAAGAAAGGAGGGTGATCTATTCTATTCTGCCGGATACCACACGGCTACTTTACCTATATATTAAAGAAATTATGACATCTCATATTTATTAAATTTAAACTCTGTGGCATTGTGGAATTTTCATTTCATTTGATATGAATTACTATTAGCCAGTTCAATAAATGAAAACTGCCTAAGAAAAGAAACTCATGTAGCAATAAAGACCTTTTTAAATGTGTCCGTATCCTACACATATATTTTGAGAGTTTAATATTTCTAATTTACGAACTTCTTCTTAACCTTACACTATAACAAAGCACGCAACAGTAAAAAAAAGTAAAGTAACGGCCTGTTACTATGCCCACTGCTGGGCTAAGGCCTTCTCTCTCCGTTTTTGGAGAGAAGGATTGGAGCTAAGACCTACCACGCTGCTCCAATGCGGATTGGTAGGTTACACATATCCCTAGATTCTCTAGAGATATGCGGGTTCCACACGATGTTTTCCTTCACCGAAAGGCGTGTGATAAAGTGCAATTGAGTTTTAATAGAAAAACTCATTGGTGCCTGCCCGGGTTTGAACTCGTGTTCCCCTCGAAAGAGTCGCACGGTCTCACCGCTAGGCTATCACAGCTTTAACACGCAACAAGGATTATTTAATTATCTTATAAAGCATTAAAATCTATTTTTCTTTTTCTTCACGCCGCTACACAACGTAATTTAAAAGTCTTTAAACTGTTATTTTAAATGTTAATTTCAATCTTTTTAATTTTGTAACTTTAATTGCAATGTGTGTAGAAAAGAAATAAAGAAATTCTATTCTATTTAAGCATTTTCAGGATCATATACCCAGCCAACCTCTTCAACATCTTTCGGCAATTTATGGTATATTTTTAAATAATTTATAGAATTAGGCGTTACTTTGCGGAGATCCATAATACAAAAGTAATAATAAAATTATTTTGCTATAATCCGCGATACAGTAAATAGAAAATATATATAGTGTTTAATGTATAGTGGATTATCAGTATTTTCATACCCGATACGTGCAGGATTCGTAAAAGCACATGCACAAACCTCCACCACTTCCACCAAAATACACAAGCACTACACAGTTTCACTATCACAAACTCAACAATCGTTTCGCCCCGAAACCGAGGCATCATCAGGAGATAGACTCCACGACAAAATCGCATTTGCTTTGCAAAATGCTTTGTGAAACTGTGTAGTGCTTGTGTATTTTGGTGGAAGTGGTGGAGGTTTGTGCATGTGCTTTTACGAATCCTGCACGTATCGGGTATGAAAATACTGATAATCCACTATACATTAAACACTATATATATTTTCTATTTACTGTATCGCGGATTATAGCAAAATAATTTTATTATTACTTTGGTATATTTTTAGTTTTAGCGTAGACAAAAGTTTCAAATCACTAATTCAATGGTAGTTGATTCATAGTCTGTAAACACCAATAAATCAGCCACGGCTGTTAACATTTGAATATATTAACACATACAAGTCAGAATACATCTTATACAAACGCAATAAAAATGTTTAACCGTAAATTGATTTCCCAATTAAATATTAAAATTTTTGGTTTCACGTATACGTGATTGATTTATGAATACTGTGATTATAATGAAGTAAATTTTATATGTTTCTTTTAATGATGTTTTCGTGTTTCAGTCGTATTTTTTATACAATGTATGAATGAATCACAGAGTAGTCTTTTGGCAGAGGTTACGTATAAATATTTTTTTCGTATAATAGTATCACGATTTTATCCTTGAAAAGAATTATTATGTTGAGAAATAAAATATTCTTAAGATAAATAACAATACAGTAATATAATAATGCGTACTTATATACCTATAACGTTTGATTTTGAGACTTTTTTCCAGAATTTTTAATGAAATTTGTCAATTGAAAAAAATTTTTTTTACCATAATATTTAATTAAATACCTCCCCAGGGTACTTAATTAAATGGTAATGGTACCATTGTTTCAATGAAAAAAAAATACTCCAAGTTTACAAGTAACTGTAATTCACAGAAAAGTGTTTCAGTGCCTTGTTTTTATAGTCAAATTTTAAAAATTCTATAATATTGAGTAAAATGAAATAAAAAAAATTGAATTATTTAAACGAGAACGTTTGATCGAGTCTCTATTCGAGTCGAACAAAAATTCGTTATATATATTTATTTGTATTATACTGTATTATAGCCATGTGCCATATAAAGCATGGCCAAGAGTAACCAAATGGAGGGGGGGGGAAATATCTGGCTCTATTTTTATGTGTAATTAGACAAAGATGAAATATACGAGTTTCATCGTCCCTCTCAATATTTATAGTGAAACTATCACTTACAGGCCTATGGCTCCCCTAGTATTAATAACTCTATCATTATATCAGTTTACGAGTAAATAAAGGAAGTATATTTTTATGAAGTTACCTCGTTATATATACTACTCTGTTGTAACCCACCTAAATTGAGCTGACCTAAATACTGACCTCTAGAATAATTGATGCGTATACATTCCATAGTTATCAGTGTAACTTCATTTTCGGATCAAAACAATGGCATTCATATCGCATGAGCACAATGCGGACAAATGCACTCTACTGATGAGAATCTTTCATCTCGTGATTAAAGCATTCGTGCTTGATTATTATGTATGTACCAACATAAATATGTTATAACACAGACTAATTAAAGCTTATTTATTTATACGGATCTCCATCAGCATTTTTTAAATTCAAGTAAACTTGTGAACAAGTGCTTTTGAATCGTTAACTCTACTGCCGATTCGGAAAGCTGTTCCTACCGAGAAGAGCTAGTAAGAAACTCTGCGGTTGCCTTTATAAAATATAAATCTTATTACTAGTTACATTAAGTCATTACTGTCTTATACAGTGTGGAAGAGTAGTTATATCCCATGCATTCTTATCGTTTAAGTAATCCTCTATAGTATAGTAGGTAGTAAACTTTCTGTATTACCCTATTTGTAATAGTGTTTTTAAACTGCTTTAATGGCAAAGCTGTTTGATTGCGGAATTTTATTATATAATCTTTTACCCAAACCCATAAACGACTTACGTACTTTTGTTCGTACCTGTTCTGTGCCTGCGATATATATATCGCCAATTTTTTAATAATTATTTACATTCTTCATCATTCTCCTGCCCTTATCGCACTCTAAGTAGGGTCGGCACAACATGTTACAAAGATGTTGTCACATGATTTGGCTACGTATTTTACGGCCGGCCGCCTGCCTGACGTCAACTTTCCTTAGTCGCCTTTTACGACACCTCGTTAAGAAATGAGGGTGGTCTATTCTATGCAGCCGGATACCACACGGCAGATACCTTAGTCGCCTCTTACGACACCTCGGTAAGATAGGAGGGTGGTCTATTCTATGCAGCCGGATACCACACGGCAGATACCTTAGTCGCCTCTTACGACACCTCGTTAAGAAATGAGGGTGGTCTATTCTATGCAGCCGGATACCACACGGCAGATACCTTAGTCGCCTCTTACGACACCTCGGTAAGAAATGAGGGTGGTCTATTCTATGCAGCCGGATACCACACGGCAGATACCTTAGTCGCCTCTTACGACACCTCGGTAAGATAGGAGGGTGGTCTATTCTATGCAGCCGGATACCACACGGCAGATACCTTAGTCGCCTCTTACGACACCTCGTTAAGAAATGAGGGTGGTCTATTCTATGCAGCCGGATACCACACGGCAGATACCTTAGTCGCCTCTTACGACACCTCGGTAAGAAAGGAAGGTGGTCTATTCTATTCTGCCGGATACCACACGGCATTTACATTCTTATGCACAAAAATTAAATTGCCAAAAAATTTACTGTGCAGCTGTATGTAAATATTACGACTCTGAACTACCACGAAACTGTAATTTTTTATGTGTTAAGTGCGTATTTTCGTGTCACGGTATTTTGTGTAGACCCGTAAAGAAGGAATAGTCTCATTATAAATATTTTTGTTATTTCTCAAAGGGATTCTCAAAGGTAGTGTTCTTGATAACTCCTAGGTAGCTTTTCTTTTTTACATTTCCAACAATTAGTGTTATTAATTTTAATTATTACTAAATTTTTTTTGCTAATAGGGCTTATTGTATTGGGAGCTAACAAATACTGCTTGCATCTTCCTGCTGTTGTTGTTGATAATGTTTCGGTTGCGAGGCGAAACGATTGTTGAGTTTTGTTATGTAGGTAGTTTGAACTCGTGTTCCCCTCGTAAGAGACGCACGATCTCACCGCTGGGCTATCACAGCTTTAGAAAAACTCATTAGTGCCTGCCCGGCACGGGCTGCAGTTTGTCTATTAAAACTCATGTGTCGAATTGATAATTGCAATTTATCACACGCTCTTGAGTGAAGGAAAACATCGTGAGGAAACATGCATATCTCTAGAGAATTCTGGAGATATGTGTAACTTACCGTAACCTACTTAGAGTGGTAGGTCTTAGCTCCAACCCTTCTCTCCAGAAACGGAAGGAGGCCTATTCCCAGCAGTGGGATTGTAACAGGCTGCTACTTTTATGTAGGTAGTTAGGTTAAGGTAAACATTGTACGCTGCGCGGGCAACTCGAATTTTGTTTTATGAGAATAACGATTAAAGTGAAATATAAAACTGGCGACGAGGATGGGATAGTGTAGGTGTGTAGTGCTTGTGTATTGTGGTAGCGGTAGTGGAGATTTGTGTAAGTGTTTTACGAATTCTGCATGTATCGGGTATAAAAACGGTTAGTCCACTCTAAATTAAGCATTATATATATTTTCTATTTACTTTATTGTGGATCATAGAAAAATAATTTTATTGTTTTCAAGCCTGATAACGTCCTTGTTCATGGTCAACTGACGTCCCCTTTTTCCTACTATGACCTTCTTTTTGGTAGCTACAACTATTCAAATCCCAAACGTAAGAGTAAGGAAATTTTGCATCGCAATCTCAAGAAAATTGATATGGTTTCCTTTAATGATGACTTATTGCGAGTAGACTGGTCTCCATTATACCGCGCATCCACTGCAGACGACAGGGTAAGGATATTCAACTCTATTTTTCTAAGACTTTTGATTCACATGCTCCCATTAGACGAATTAGAGTTAAACGTCTTCCTGCTCCTTGGCTTTCACCCACTATTAAGAAGCTTATGCTTAAACGTGACAAAGCCAAGAGGCGTTGTAAAAAGTCTCCCAGTGAAGACAATGTGGCTGTCTATAAAAGGTTGCGGAATATCTGCAACGGAATGTGTAGGGATGCTAAGCGCCGTCACATTTTCTCTTGTATTGATAAATTTTCTTCTTCTCAGACCTGGAGACTTTTAAAGTCCCTTGGTTTGGGGAAGTCATCCATAAATTCTAATCTTTCCATTGATTTCGATACTCTCAATCAACACTTTTCTTCTTCCCCTATCAAAATACCTGATTGCGTAAAGCATTTAACTCTTCTAAATTTGGCCTCAGCTGCCCGTCCCAACTGTCCGTCTTTCTTTTTTTATAATATTGCGGTGGAGGATGTTAGGAAGGGGATTATGGCCATTAAGTCTAAAGCTATTGGTAGTGACTGTATTAGCTGTGACATGCTGCTCCTTACTATCGATGTTATTTCGCCTATCATCACGGATATTTTTTAGCTTCTCACTATTTTCTAAAAGTTTCCCTTCAGCTTGGAAAATGGCTAATATCTTACCTTTACCTAAGACCCAAAATCTTTCTTCTGTGTCTCAGTATCGACCAATCTCTATTCTTTCGAAAGTTTTTGAGCATCTAGTTTTAAAGCAAATATCTTGTTTCCTTCTGAAGCATAACCTCTTTAATCCTTTCCAATCTGGTTTCCGTCCTTTGCACAGTACAACTACCGCGTTACTAAAAGTCACTGATGATATTAGGCTTGCTATGGATAACAAAAAACTCACCGTGCTTATTCTCCTTGACTTTAGCAATGCTTTCAATTCAGTCGACTTTGACGTACTGCTCGGTGTACTCAGTTCTCTAAATATTTCTCCACCTGCAATTGAATGGTTTAAGTCATATCTTCAGGGCCGCCGGCAAAGAGTGTGTTCTAATGATGTTTCCTCTGAGTGGATTGAACTTTGTGCCGGCGTACCTCAAGGCGGCGTATTATCTCCTCTATTATTCTCTGTTTTTATAAACGAAATTTCCAATGTAATTACTTCTCACTACCATCTCTTTGCAGATGATTTGCAGCTTTATAGGCACGCTACTGTTACTGACCTTGCTTCTGCAGTGCATGAAATTAACATGGACCTATCACGAATAAAGAACTGGGCTGATTCTCATGGTCTCATTGTTAATCCATCGAAATCGCAAGCTTTAATAATTGGGAGTGGGAGGTTGCATAGTCTAGTTGACTTAAGCAATCTACCGATGATTAAATACGACGGTATACAAATATGCCTGACAAATCACGCGAAAAATCTTGGACTCATATTTGACTGTAACCTATCATGGCCAGCTCATATTAATGAAGTTAGCAGACGTATGCATTTCTCACTTCACTCATTGAGACGATTGCAGAATTTCCTTCCTCTTAAAACCAAAATCATGTTAGTACATTCTCTTCTGCTTCCTCTCCTCAATTATGCTGACGTGTGCTACTTGGATGTAACTGAGGAGCTACTCAACAAACTCGAACGTCTTCAAATTTTGTACACCCGTTTCATTTTTGGACTTCATAAATTTGATCATATATCTCAATTTCGATGCAAACTAAAGTGACTCCCTATTCGCCTTCGCCGTAATATTCATATCCTCACCACGCTTTTTAAAACTCTTAATAGTTCTTCACCTCTTTATCTTCGTGAGCGCTTTCACATGGCACCCCCTCGTGTAAGACCTGCACGCTCTTGCGTGGCAGTTAAATCATTGGCAGTGCCTTCTTATAAAACTATGTGTTTCCCTAAGTCTTTTACAGTCCTTGCATCCCGTCTTTGGAACTCTTTACCAGATAGCATCTTTAAAGACTCTCCTTCTTTGCACATTTTCAAACTTAGGCTAAAGCAACACTACCTTTCCTCGCTGTCATGACTTATATCTATGTAGGTTTATTATATTTTGTATTAGTATTAGTGTATTATTTTGTATTATATATATGTATTCTATTTTATGATTATATGAAAGTAAGTTTATCCAAATTTAATTTATAATTGTTTTATAGTGTTTTTAATAATTTATCTTTTACTATTAATGTACCTATACTACGTTTTCACTTACTTTCAAACCACCAAGGGTCGCTGGCAGAGATCTCTTATAGAGATAAGTAATCCTTTGTACTTGTTTTCTTTACCTGTATTTTCTTATATATTTTAATTTTGGTACATAAATAAATAAATACATAAATTTCACATATATATGATTCAAACAATTTTTAACAATATATTTACAGTAAAAGATAAATAAAGATAGAGAAAGATAGATAGATGTTTTCATTTAGGCGTTTAATCGAATTACTTATACGATACAATATCCAAATCATATAACACAATATGGTAAACTGACACTGACCCAGATAGGCGGCAATACAATTAAATTACACGCTGTCGGACTACCTACAGAATCATTCAATTTTCAGCATCCTCCAAGCACCTCAGATGTTACCGACGTAATGCAATCAGGGGTCAAAGTGGCTAGGGAATTACGTTATTTAACTAACAGTTTATATGAAATTATTATTGTCCTGCAACATGACTTGAGTAATTGAATTTTGTTAGTTATATTCACCTTAGAAATCCGCCGTGTGGTATCCAGCAGAGTAGAATAGACCACCCTCATTTCTTACCGAGGTGTCGTAAAATGCGACTAAGATAAGTCGACCCGCCGTGTGGCACCCGACTGAATAGAATAGACAACCCTTGTGTCTTACCGAGGTGTCGTAAAAGGCGACTAAGGTAAGTCGACCCGCCGTGTGGTATCCGGTTGAGTAGAATAGACCACCCTCTTTCTTACTGAGGTGTCGTAAAAGGCGAGTAAGGTAAGTCGACCCGCCGTGTGGCATCCGACTGAGTAGAATAGACCACCCTCATTTCTTACCGAGGTGTTGTAAAAGGCGACTAAAGTAAGTCGACCCGCCGTGTGGTATCCGGTTGAGTAGAATAGACCACCCTCTTTCTTACCGAGGTGTCGTAAAAAGCGAGTAAGGTAAGTCGACCCGCCGTGTGGCATCCGACTGAGTAGAATAGACCACCCTCATTTCTTACCGAGGTATTGTAAAAGGCGACTAAGGTAAGTCGACCCGCCGTGTGGTATCCGGTTGAGTAGAATAGACCACCCTCTTTCTTACCGAGGTATCCGAAAATACGACTAAGATGAGTTGGCGTTAGGCAGGCGGCCGGTCGTAAAATACGTAGCCGAATCATGTGACAACACATTTGTAACATGTTGTGCTGACCCCACTGAGAGTGAGATAAGGACATGGGGATGATGATGTGATTCACCTTAGAATATTATAAATGCAATTTCTCTCAGTCTGTTTACTTGTTGGAGTAATTCGATGTTATTAAGAACACTTATATACCGCGCTAAGATAAAAGTTACAAATCCTGTTTTTCCCCCAGGTATAGGAATAATACATGGTAGATAATTGAGAGCATTTTGACACTTTAGTTGAGGCGCATGAAGTCGCGTGTAGAGTTTGTATTTTATACCAGCTGATACGACATCATAGACTTCAGTATAACATCAGTTCTGTATCACATAAGTTCCACTTTACTATCTTTTATCTAGTTTTAAAGGTTAGTTAATATAAGAAAACTAAACCAAATCCATCTCTATGTTAATTACACACAAATTTTTTAGAGTGACGGAGTTCTTGTGCCAAAAAACTTGATAAAAAATAAACTAAGCCATGTAAAAATTGTTGGATAATTAGCGGTGCCCACAGCTTCGTTGTGGGCACCGCTAAGTACGCAAAAATTTTCACAAAGTTTTCTCCGCGTAAGTTTCAACCCTGCATTTTAGAAAAGTAGTAAAGATAGTAGTAAAAAGTAAAACTAAAGTAGAATGTACTATCTTCCTGTGAAAGTCCCATCAACATCTATTTAGTCGTTCCGTACTATTAACTTAAACCTTCCTCAAGAATTGAACTATGTTTTAGTAAAAACCATATAAAAATCTATTCAGTAGAGTTAGAGAAAATCGATTACATACAGACTGCTTTTGGGGGTTTTGTTTTATAATAGGTCTAGATTTCATTTCCTTAAAAAGACGTTAACATAGTCAACCTGCAATATTCAGTATACGCCAATTCAGTGGACATATGAGACACGTATGAGCGAGGTAATACGATTAGTGATCAAAGCCCACTAGATTTGTGATCTAGTTTCAGCAATGTACCTCGAATTGTTGTCGTAATATAACGTGAACTGAGATGATCAATTTTGTAAATGCATTATTCGGGTCGATTTACTTGCTTCTGTGCAATATCAAATATGTCATGTCACTCCAGTTCAACTAGTATTTTTTTAAAAGCTTTTACTTTCTTTGTATATGTGTTTGTATGTGAAGGTGGATATTTTTTTAATTTGACCCACTTCCCTATGTCCGATTGAGTTGAAATTTTATATATTCTTCAAGTCTCGATGAAAATGCACGTTAATGTTAAGTATGACCAGCAGGCCTACCATGAACTCTTATTGCGACTCAATTGAAGATGTAAACGAAATTGTTTTGCTTTCTCATACCATGATGTCTTAAAGACGCACACTTTAAGTCGTTGCCGAATGAGCGTTCGGAATTCGTCCTAAGAACATGTGAGTAAGAGAGTTATTTGTAGTTCATATAACGCTATCCTTTTCAAGCATTAAGCCCCCAATGCAACTTCGTGGTAAAGAAAAGAAAGCGGTTCGCGGTCGTCGTTTACGTCTTCAATTAAGTCGCAATAAGAGTGCATGGCAGGCTCCAGACGAGGGACTTCTCTACGGTTAACAGTACGGAAATGAAACGAAAGAAATAGTTTATTATTGATAACAGATTAGCATTATTATATTAAGATTTAAAACAAAAACGTACTTTGATACTAAATTGCGTTTATAAGCTCGATGAAGATCGAGAACTCAGCACTCCAATGCTGGGTCAGATAAAGAAATAAAATCCAGTTGTCTTTTGATTTTAGCAATATCACAAAATTTAGCCATATACATTTTAGATTAACTTAGCGTGCGCGTCAAGAATTTTCTTTAATAATTACTAAAACCAACAACTAAAAAATATCTAGATCGAATCTTAAGCTATTGACGGTTTAAGTTTCACTATGACGAAATAAAATGTACTGCAATCATAGTCGTTGATACTTAATACTCAGACCCCTTATAGGTGGATATGATACAATAAATAATGAGAGGGAATATGACACTTATATACTTCATCTTTGTCTAATTACATATAAAAAAGAGAGCAGATTGATCATCCTCATTTGGTTTCTCTTTACTGTATATTGGCATATTTTATGTTGGCTTTCCTATTCTAGTACAAGAACTCTATGACTGCCAGAGGCATGTATAACCGTCAATTTATATAAATATCGTATATACGTTTTTGACATTGATAGTATAATAAAAAAGTTAATTTAAAAAAGTATCTTTTTAATCTGCACTCAAACATTCGTATATTTAACTTCGAATCGGCAACGTAATTCCAAATGGTGATTTAATGCAAATTAATCTAAGTTGATGAATTTTTTACAACCACCTCCCGTAGCGAATTTTAAGTGAAATTGAAAATTTTATTACAGGAGTAGTTCGAAGTTCTAGTATTAAAATTATTTTATGATTGCTTAATAGTTAGAGAGGTTGCTGCTTTCGCGTATTCAAACCAAGACACTATCAGTTTTTTCCCAATTGATATTAAACTTCGAACGTTCCACCTCATCATCCTTCTCGAAGAATGATTTGTCCATCAATGGGTTTGAATAATATAATTCCGCTATCAAGTTTAGCTTTGCCATTATAGCAGTTTAAAACAACTGTTATAAGGAGGCTGATACAGAAAGTCTACTACTATACTGATGAATATTGCATAGATGATAAGAATGCATCGGCTATATCGATGCATTGTTATCAAATTCAAATTCAAAATATTCTTCGTGCAAGTAAACTTTTAAACAACTGCTTTTGAATCCTCAAAATCTACTGCTGGTTCGGAAAGCTGTTCCTACCGAGAAGAGCCAATTTGAAAAAGAGCAACTAAGCGGTTGCTCTTTTTCAAATATAATTCTTATAACTAGTTACATGTAATCAGTACTGTAGAGTAGCTATATCCACACATTCTTTTCATCTAAGTAATCCTTAACAGTATAGTAGGCTTTTTGTATCAGCCTGTTTCTAACAGTATATTTAAACTGCTGTAATGCGGAATTTTATGATAGAATCTTATACCCAAACTCACAAACGATTTACGTACTTTTGCCAGGCGCAAAGCAGGAGCCGCAAGATTATGTCGTTTCCTACTTTGTCTATTAAATACATCGTTTAGTAGTTTAGTAGGTATGCATACAAATATTTTAATTGTATCTTCTAAATATTTACTAACTTTTTCTCAAAAATACCATATATCTTTTTAAAAATTCAACGTGTTACCCGTATTTGTAACGTTATTTGGCAAAACTACTATAACTCTCGAGTTGGGATAATATAAACTTGACAGTAAATTGACTAGCCGGGCTTACATGGGGGAGTAGACAATTTGAACTTTTTTACAATATTCGAATTATATATATTTTTTACTTCCGTATATGAATATTAAGTAATCTGTTTTTAGGTTTTTCTAGTTTACTTTTTCATCCCTTTGTTTTTGTGTTGTTAGTATCTTTTGAATTCCGCTATCATTGTTATAAGATTAAAGACGTGTCCTATACTAAATATAACGCTTTGGAAAGATGGTTTTGCATTTATCTACATCTACAGTCATTAAGGAAAAATAATCTTTTTCTGTTAAATACGTATATTTAAGGAACGATGACCTAACCTATCAAGATTTGACACGTTAAGGCCCTGAGATGAGAATTATAAGTTTTTAATATAGATTTATATTTTTAATGTCTAGAATTGTAAATATACAGAAGAATTATTTTACTATAATCCACGTTTTTAAGAGGATGTAATGCTGTGTATGAAGCTGGCAAAATTCACATACCTTACACATGCACATAAGCAATACACACAACCATTACCACAATCTATACGATCGTTGCGCCCCGAAATCGAGGCATCATCAGGAGGATAGGTTCAAGATAAAATTGTAATGACGATTTTACTGACGATCACGTACTGTGTTCTTTGCAATTTTTCCGTTCCCTAAGCAAAAACATAGCAAGTTTTAATCGTACCAAATTTCATCAATCAACGGAACTGTGTAACCGTGACGGGCAGATGGACACAAAGACAGACGTACTTTCTAATTTACAATATTAGTCATCATTCTCCTGCCCTTATCCCACTCTAAGGGGGGTATGACAACATGTTGTCATATGATTTGGCTACGTATTTTACGATCGGCCGCCTGCCTGACGTCAACTTAACTTAGTCGCCTTTTACGACACCTCGGTAAGAAATGAGGGTGGCCTAATTTATGCAGCCGGATACCACACGGCATTTACCTTAGTCGCCTCTTACGACACCTCGGTAAGAAAGGAGGGTGGTCTATACTAATCAATTGCGATAGATTGAAAGGTTTACTGCAAAATGCCATTTTTATTACTCTGACGTTAAAAGGACATCATCATTCTCCTGCCCTTATCCCACTCTAAGTGGAGTCGGCACAACATCCTACAAACATGTTTTCACATGATTTGGCTACGTATTTTACGATAGGCCGCATGCCTGACTTCTGACGTTAAAAAGACATTCAGTAAAAATATTCAGGCTTTCATTCAATTAAAACTACCAACTCTACTGTTTACAAAACGTCAAGCATTCTCTACCGAAAAACCGGTTTTTATTTTCAGTTTGTTTGTGTCAGACATCATTTCAAAGCTCAATTCAAAGCTCTGTGAACCGGCGGTGTTAGAGAGTTTTCAATTTCATGAAAAAAAACAGGTTTTTTCCTTTTTCTAACACAAACAGGCGGCATCCGCAATTTTAACTGCGTTGCAAAATTGATATGAACAATAAAACAAGTATCTATTGTTATTGATTTCTGATAAAATAAACACGTCTATAATTAATATATAAAGCTGAAGAGTTCTTTGTTTGATTGTTTGAGCGTGCTAATCTCAGGAACTACTAATCCGATTTGAAAATTCCTTTAAGTGTAAAATATTCCATTTGTGGAGGAAGGCTATAGACTATATAACGTTACGCTAAGATGAATAGGAGAGGAGCAGCAATAAAAAATATTGCAAACGGCAAAATTTAAAGCTTTCCTTGCGTGCGCTTAGTAATCGGTGAAAGTTATTCAAAAATCATGTACTACAAAGTTGTTGCCCTCTAAAGGTTCTAAATATAAGTCTGCGACAGCATGTGTCTAGCATTTAAGGTTAACCCACTTTAACCATAATTAATATAAGTATTACGGTTTACTCAAATAATAAGACTGCAGTCCATTCGAACGAAGTTGCGTTTAAAAGCTAGTATAATTATAATTCGTTTTTTACAATTCACCATTCTCTTATTAAATATATAGAATTAACAGCCACTGACAGCATCTTATTGTTTTAAAAAACAGCACATATAATTAATCTCTATATATTATAAAACAAACTCCCGCAGAGTCGGGATTTACGCTGGAAAAACTATGTGACACGCTGATTCTCACGTGGGTGACACAACTTCTTGAAAACATTTGACGATTCAAAAGTACTGTAAACAGTCTTACTTGAATAAATAATATTTTGAGTTTGAGTTTAACGGGCACAAAGTAAGATAGTTAAACCAACTGTTTTTACCAAAAAAATATCATTGTCTGAAGAAAACAACTTATTAAAATCTATTCAGTATTTATATTGTACAACGACAGACTTTTGCCATTTTATTACTTACTGTTAGGGAAATATTTTAATAATATTAGTTAATTAAATATGCAAATTAGGTGTATGCCCTGGTTGTGACAGAGTATCCAAAGTGTTAGCTTTTTTTGACAAAGTCGCAAAGGTCATTGACTGTATAAGTGACCGAAAATTAGTTCCTTTATTTAATTTAATGCCATTTACCTTCTTACGGAGAGCTGTGATAGCCCAGCGGTGAGGCCGTGCGTCTCTTTCGAGGGAAACACGAGTTCAAACCCGGGCAGGCACCAATGAGTTTTTCTATTAAAACTCATGTGTCTAATTGATAATTGCAATTTGTCACACGCTTTACGGAGTAGGAAAACATCGTGAGGAAACCTGCATATCTCTAGAGAATTCTGGGGATATGTGTAACCTACCAATTCGCATTGGAGTAGCGTGGTAGGTCTTAGCTCCAACCCTTCTCTTCAGAAATGGAGGGATGAGGTCTATTCTCAGCAGTGGGATTCTAACAGGCCGCTACTTTTACCTTCTTACGAGATTTGAGTAGGTTAACGCGGTTTTAATAAAACACGTATTAAGTAACTTACTTTGGGGACTGAGGACCGTGTATGTATCCTATTCCTCATGTTGCAATATCTTTCATTTATGTTGCAATATTAAAAAATATATATTTAAAAACATTTACCCTATAGTGCGGCGATTCGTTAGCTTTTATGATAATAATTCAATTTGTAAATGACAAACATTGCCGAACATGTTTTTAGAGAGCAGATTTTAAAATATATTCCATTAATGTAATTGGTTTGCGTTACGAAAGTAATATTCAAAATAAATAAGAACTCTTTCAATAAACTGGATGCAGTAGCATAGTATTTTCCTGTAATTGAACCTGTTTTGAATTGTTAGCACAGGTGGGAATGACCCTACTTTAGCTCTTGGGTCACGGGTTTGATTTTGACCGAGAGCCAACAGTTTCAAAAAATTATTTGTTGATTCTTCGAGTCTGGGTGCGTGCACATATACAAATCATGCCCATTATTCCATTTATGTATTTATTTAGCGGTTATCTGTCATCCATATTGAATTACTTTGGAGACGTACAAAAGTTTATGTAATTGTTCCATATATATATTTATTTATTTAAAACAAGTAGAAATAAGAAAGAAATGCCAAAACTATTTATTTATTTCATAGTCGTACATATTGTTATAAAAGAAAAAAACTATTATCATTAACTATCTCAAATCTCATAAATTCTGTTGACGGTAGATAAAATAACTGCACATTCGAAATGCAATTTTAGTTTTCATGGACCTCACTTCTTCAGACTTCATTAAATGTATATTTAGTTCGATGAAACCGTTAGGTTGTACGCGATGTTTGGCAGTATGCCAGCGGTGCGGGATGCTAGCAGTTAGGAGATATGTATCGCCGACTTAAAGCGCATTTCAATATTATGTACTAGATCACTTGCAAGTTGTGATAGTCCAGCGGTGACACCGTGCAACTCTCTCTAGAAGGGTTCAAAACCCGGGCAAATGAGTTTTTCTTTTAAAACTTTGTGTCTAATTGATATTTGTTGTATCACACAATTTTGGTAAAGGAAAACATCGTGAGGAAATCTGCAACTCTGGGGAATTTTGGGCATATGGGAATTGTCCCTTTATTTTACCTCTGAACACGTGCAACAAGCTTGAACTAGAAACATTTATCTGCTCGTTTGCTCGTTTTGTTCGTTGCAACGAGCAGATAAATGTTTCTAGTTCAAGCTTGTTGCACGTGTTCAGAGGTAAAATAAAGGGTGGGGATGAACCAAGTACTATATAACCATGCTTGTTTGGTTATTGCTTCGCTTTGCGATTTTGTCGTGGAGTCTATCTCCTGATGATGCTTCGGCTGTGGGGCGAAACGATTGTTGAGTTTGTGATAGTGAACGTGTGTAGTGCTTGTGTATTGTGGTGGAAGTGGTGGAGGTTTGTGCATGTGTTTTTACGAATCCTGCACGTATCGGCTTTGAAAATACGGATAGTCCACTATACATTTAACACTATATATATTTTCTATTTACTGTATCGCGGATTATAATTTTATTATTACTTTTGTATTATGGATCTCCGCAAAGTAACGCCTAATTCTATTAATTATTTAATCATTTTCATTATGTCTCTATTATAGGAAAACTCCTTAAATTGGTGGTTCTATGCCAAGATTCTAGCTTGTTAACACCCGTTCAAATATAGATTCTGCTTCAACTTCAGCTATTTTAAAAGCAATATCGGAGCATGCTTGAAAAGTTTTGTTAGGATTTTTGTTTTAAAAGATTTTCTTTTAAAAAAGTGAAATTGCAAGTAACTTTAATGGTTAGTGTGGATTTGACTGATTTTATTTGGACAGCTAAAAGGATGAATAAATCTCCTGAACAATTTAAACTAAGGACCAGCTTAATACGAAATTTTAAAGTTACCAGAGCGTTCTGAGCTACTTTTTTAAAGTCTTTTTAAATGCTCCAAATCAAATCAAATCTTTTTATCTTGTATGAAACAATGTATTGGATAAATAAGTAAATGAATTTCAGAGCAACATATTTCGCTAATAAATAGCATAATGAAGATGTTATTAATTGCCCAAATATTTATTAGCACTATAAAAGCATTTAGGAAATAACCATTGAAAGTTTTAGTTTGAATGTATTAAATGTCGGTGTATCTACTTTACAGTGTATTGGTAGTTTATTATATATTTTTTTCTTTTATTTAAATTCTTTGTAATAAAATAATATCCATTCCATGTTAATTCGTTTTTCTTCATCGACAAACTCAGGGTTCCTCTTAACAATACGCTGTTCTCTTCACTACACGCTGTTCGCACAGATTCTTAATCTCAATAATAAATACTTTTGTACAATTCCATCTTATTTTCGAGATATTCCATTGTACGAACAAAAAAATACAAAAGATGAAGACTTAACACTTATATGTATCTTTGTATGTGAAGATGGAATTTCCCAAGTTAAATTAAACCCATTTCCCGGTGTCCGATTGTGCTGAAATTTCATACTGGTCCCAGTTCCGACAACGATGTATGTTTATGATAAGTATGATCTCATACTGTTGCCAGGATTGGCTCCAACGGAGGTAACTCCTCAACAGTTAACAGTAGGGACATAAAATTTTGTTAAAAGCTCCTTTTTTTTTTGGAAAACTACAGAATTTTGTTTAACACGAGATCTTGTGATGTAGAAGTAATAATGAAATTATTTTGCTATAATCCTGCTTTTATATATATTATATTATGCTAATATATCATCATCATCATTCTACTGCCCTTATCCCACTCTAAGTGGGGTCGGCACAACATGTTACAAACATGTTGTCACATGATTTGGCTACGTATTTTACGACCGGCCGCTTGCCTGACGTCAACTTACCTTAGTCGCCTTTAACGACACCTCGGTAAGAAATGAGGGTGGTCTATTCTATGCAGCCGGATACCACACGGCACATACCTTAGTCGCCTCTTACGACACCTCGGTAAGAAAGGAGGGTGGTCTATTATATCCTGCCGGATACCATATGGCACTATATTATACTAATATATATTATATTATAATAATTTTGCTATAATTTCGGATTATAGCAAAATAATTTCGCTATTACTTTTGTATTATAGATCTCAGCAAAATGACGCCTAATTCTATAAATTATCTCTTTATGTATAAATACCTATTTCCATGCCGTGTGGTATCCGGCATAGAATAGACCACCCTCCTTTCTTACCGAGGTGTCGTAAGAGGCCACTAAGGTATTTGCCATGTGATATCCGGCTGCATAGAATAGACCACCCTCCTTTCTTACCGAGGTGTTGTAAAAGGCGACTAAGGTAAGTTGACGTCAGGCAGGCGGCCGGTCGTAAAATACGATGCCAAATCATATGACAACATGTTTGTAACATGTTGTGCCGACCCCACTTAGAGTGGGATAAGGGCAGGAGAATGATGATGTATAAATACCTATTTCCAGCAGTGGACGCATATCAGCTGAAAAACAATAATGTAAATCGTGGCTAAGTATCAGAAATTTGATTGAATTAAAGAAAAACTAAACTAAACGTTTAAATTCTGATTTTTTGTCGCCGTTAAAAATAGATTATAAAGATGACCTTCTTTACTCCACAATAGAAGAGTCAAACTAGCTCAACAGCATTTGACCTATATTGAGCTGGTATGCTTGTTTTCTAACTTTAGTTATACAAAGCTTTTTTATTGATGATATTTAGCGCTATTTTAAATCATAAATACGAGTATTGATGAAGTTTTTGGCGGGAAGTTTTATATAGAAAAAATATATGATAACTTATAAACAATTTGTTGGTTTTTTGAGTCTGGGTGTATATTTAATAAATAATATAAGTATATATAAATATATGGGACACTTACACACAAGGTTGTCCGTCCCCAAAGTAAGTAACTTAATACTTGTGTTATGGGTGACGGACAACTGGTAGATATACTACATATATAATTTTAAATACATACTTTAATACAAATATACACCCAGGCTTGAAGAACCAACAATTTGTTTATAGAAAATGTTGGCCTTCGGCGGGAATCGAACCCGCGACCCGCGGAGCTGAAGGCAGGGTCACTATCCACAGCGCCAACGGGCCAGTCAAACTATTCTATACTACTAGTCAAATTTGTATTAAGTTATGTATTTAAAACTATATATGTATTTATTGACCAGTTGTGTGTCACCCATTACACAAGTATTAAGTTACTTACTTTCGGGACCGTCAGACGTATTTGTGAAATTGATCTACATATTTATCTATTTATAACTAAAACTTTTTTACTAAATATGCGATAACGTATCGGTGATTGACAATGCTTATATATTATATTATGCTTTAATAATTTTAACTCAAGTTAATTCAAAATATACTTCCGTTTTGTTTTTATATTTACCTCTGTACGGAGTCTATATACTGGCCTTTCAATGTATATTGTATATATAATAAATAAAAAATTCAAATTCAAACCACTCTGTGGTCAAGTAAACTAATGTTTTTGAATCGACAACTTTATTTCTGATTCGGAAAGCTGCTCTTACTGAAAAGAAGCAGCAAGAAACTCGGCGGCGCTCTTTTCGAAATATAATTCGTATAACTTTTAGTATATTGTCCATGGTCGAAGAGTAGTAATATAATAATCGAAGAGTAACAATATCAGCCTTCTTTTAATATTTTTCTTCAACTGATTTAAATATAAAAGGATTACCTAAACACAAGGATTACCTTGTGTTATGGTCATTAAAGGAAGGCTAAGTTGCCCTTTTAAAAAACTGGGTGTTATCAATAGAGCGAGACATTACTTCAAGCCGGCTCACAGACTAGCGCTATATAAAGCACAAGTCCGGCCTCACATGGAGTACTGTTCTCATCTCTGGGCTGGTGCACCCCAGTACCAACTTAAGCCATTTGATCGCATACAGCGCAGAGCAGCTCGTATTATTGGAGACCGGGTGATCAGCGAACGGCTGGACTCTTTGGAAATGCGTAGAAACGTATCATCACTATGCGTGTTCTATCGCATTTTCCACGGAGAGTGTTCCATTGAACTATATGACCTGATTCCTGCTGCCAAATTCCATAACCGCACTGTACGTCACAGGTTAAAATATCATCCTCACCATCTGGATGCGTGGCGATCCACTACAGTGCGGTTTTCAAATAATTTCATTCCACGCACTACCATTTTATGGAACGATCTCCCTATGGCAGCGTTTCCAGATCGGTACGACATAAGTACCTTCAAAAAGCGTGTATTCCACCATTTAAAAGGACGGCAACACACTCGCTCTGCGAGAGGTCGTGGGCGGCGGTGATTACTTTAGGTGAACCGCATGCTCGTTTGCCATCCTATTCCATAAAAAAAAAAAATTACGTAAATGTAAATATATAATTTGAAATACATACTTAAATGCAAATATACACCCAGGGTCGAAAAACTAACAGATTGTTTATAGAAACTGTTGGTGCTCGGCGGAAAACGAACCCGCGCCCCGCGGAGCCGAAGGCTCTATTGTGAAACACACGCGTATACTTAATTTGATGAAGGTCAAATAGAATGACTTGAAAACTGAAGCAATCGAAATTGCGTGCCGTTACTCCGCTACCATACAAAGTCTGTCTACTTCCTTCAAATGTGCCATAAATATTCTGAATGATTACGGCTTAACGGGCGTGCGAAATCAGTGAGGGCGGCTATCCATGTAGCGTGCAGTTCGATCGTGAAGCAAGGCGCGGAGGAAACGTCAGAAAAATCGAATTTCCATGCCGGCAGTCGAGGCTGAGGCGGCGCGGCGCTAACACCGCGCACACAGCGCCCGCGCGCGCCCGACTGCCCAGTGAGTGCATCGCGCCGTGTTCCCCGAACACAACCTTCCAAATTCAAAAAGTTCCAAATTCAAAACGCGCGCCAACCTTTTAAAAAGTTAAAAAGTTCTAACCGGCCAGTGCTCAGTGTTTTTTTTTAATGTTCATACATTGGTGGGCTAATTAAAAAGATTATGGGTTTGGCAACGGCCGTCCCGTTCGCGGGTCTGCTTGTTGTCTATTCCAAATAAATTCGTACTTTCTCTAATAAAAGGTGACGTCATTAACGCGGTAAACTTTCGATTGAAAAATTTAGTCGTAAATTTTAACAGATATTTTAAATTGCACAGTCTCAAACGTTCATTGATATTTCAAAGGCGAATGAATAAATAATTTTGCATTGAATTGTATGACGTTACATTGTTAACATTGTTATTAATTGTATGATACTGATATATAGGTCAAGATATGGTTAAACTTATAATGAAACGCCAACATTTACAAAATAAATACATTATTTATAAGAGATAAGGGCAATATATTTCGTTAGCCTTTTGACATTGGTATAACTATAATGTATTGTTTCCTTGAACCCCAATTTGTTCTTTCGTAATAATTTTATTATAACAGATTTGGGTTGACCCGAAACATAGTCATGTTCTAGTCGTTAATGCTAATCGCATTAAACCTAATAACACTTTGACCTTTATGATGTGTAACAACTTTGGGCAAGGGCATGCTTTAAGGCATTTTAAATTAATAATTATCGACAGAATAAAAAAAGAAATATATTTTATTTTAATTATCTGTAAATAAATTTCTCAAATTATATTTATATAATCCGCATATTTTAGATAACTAAATACTACATCTGAAAGAACCTTATAATTTATTTGACTGTTAAAAATTGTAGATAGCACAGCACTGTAACAATTCCTCCTCTATGTCAGGAGAAAGCCAATTAGGTATTACTATTGATATTAAGTACATTGATTTAAAGAACTAGAATACGCAATTGACGTTAACTAAGTGGTATCTATTTGTAAAAAAAATTGTAAATAAAAAAAGTAAAATCTGTGTATGATTTCATAAACAATTATTTTAGAATCAATTTTATTTATATGTCGTCTGACATCTACATATGTTCGGATGTCCTAAGATTTTTATAATTTTTTTCTTTTACAAAATTTATAACAAATTCAGTTTCAATAAATCAGATTAAATTGTATAACAATGAGATATTAGAGTCATTGAATTTCAGTGTCGCAGTGTCAATAATTTGTTTGCCGATAGTAACTGCGCCTCGTTAACAAAGTAAATCAAACAATTGTCAACTCGAATGAGAGCTTTAAACCCTCCAACGAATATCGAATATTTCATACAACAATAAAAATATAATTAAAAAGTTTCGTTAAAAAATCCTTATTTTTTTGTAGCACATGCTGGGTTCCGTTGTAATTTTTTTAACTAGTTACAGTTACATTCAGTTATCGAAGATAAAAGCATTATGACTGTAGATAATGTTTAAAACTAAAGATAAAACTTTATTTTTGGTGGTTAGTCGTTTATCGTTGTTGAAAATATATATTTATTTTCTTTATTTCTAGGGCTCCAAAATACAAAGATATCACTAATTTAATCATCGCAAAAGCTTTTGTTCGATTTCAGAAAGTTCATTGAATCTATATGCATTCGTTTTTGTCTATTTCTAAAAAGTTCTCTAAATTTACCATGAACATTAATATGTAACTGTAAATAGCTGATGAAAACGTCAAAATATGATATATAATATAACATATCAGATACATAAATGTCTACATATTTCGTTGGTGCCTTACTTTCTTACTTCATTTGTCATGATTTAGTTAATAATTTCTAGCCAGAAGATTTCAATTACTAGGTTATAGATTGATTTCAATTACTAGGTTATTTAGAGAAAACTTTTTTATGAAGTTCGCTAAATAAACATAGAAGACCCATATGCTATACAAAGTTTTGAAGTTTCCTGAATACTTCAAACTTTTGAAAGTTATAAGAAAATCCGAGTAAACTTTGACGCGGTCTGAAAAATATCATCAGAAGTAAATAGGTGGGAAAAATTAAAATTAGTACATATGTCATTTTTTTATTATGTTGTAAAATTGGAACATCCTTGCTTTTAAATAAGCAACCACTAAAGTATAATTGATTTAGATATTTATGTAGATTTTTTAAAAGAATAATTAACATTTCTACATACCAATTCAATTTTTTAGTTGATTAAAAACAAATATTCTAATTAATTGAACGCTGATACTAAGAGGCTTTAATGCCGTAATGAGTATAAATATAGCGAAATAATCTAAAGAAAGCGATTTACTAACCCTTTCTTTTGACGGTTCTTTCATGGCTTTGATATGAATGTCGCATTGTTTTGCCAGTAAGCTAAACCCGAAGTCTTTTATAAACCATACATGGATATCTTCATCAAAATTTCCTTTAAGTGGAAATCAACCCTAACAAACTTGTACTGCAGGAATTCTCCAAATATCAAGAAAATAAATTAAAGTAATTTATAAGATTAAACGATCCACAATAAAAAAGTAATGACAATTTTATTCTGCTTTAACCAAAAAATATAGTAATATTATAATTACTTTTGTTTTATCGAAATCTACAAAATAACGCCTAATTCTATGAATTATCTATGGTTAGTCTTATCATAGCTTATACAATTTTTTCAATGACACTTGGATTTAAAAGTTTACATTATATATTTGTAATTATAAATGAGGCATGTTAAAAATATGTTAATATATTGTACGATGTACTACACCGTACATGTTACAGCATTTTGACTTTAGGTATGGTTAATCGATTGCTCTATAATCTCGACAGTTAACCCTCGGCATGTAATCGGTGGAAGTAAAATGACTCGAGTACAAAACGAATTTACGGTCGGAATGGCACAAATGACGAAATGGCGGTCGGATTGTGGTCGTTACGAATAATTTGGTACAATGCTTTTATAGTACAATGATTCAGCCTAAGGTGTACTATGCTTTTTTATATAATCTCTAAATACTGCCCCAAAAAATAACGTAGTTATCGCTCTTCTTACATCTTAATCCTCAATGCTAAGGTGATTAAAGTCGTGATTCTTATGGAGCACTTTATTTACGAATATTTTCCGCCATTTGGTTCTATCCGGAGTGTTTATGTTGAGATGAGTCGAGAGAGTCGAGTGTTGAGCGAATTTGGTCTGCCAAAGATTCCCCCATTAAAAGAAGAGTTAGGCTTTGTCCCTTGGGCCTCTTTTCTTTCCTCGTTACCCGAGACAAGCTTTTGAAGGTCGTCACCACTCATTTAGGCCACGAGACAGAAGTACTCTAGTATCCTGGGGAGACATATGGTAGAAAGTCTGGTCTTGATTTGGAATTCCTTGAGTCGATGCGTTGATATGATATAAAGTCCAAGGAATGCTCAACATTCTTTTCCACCACTTTTCAAATGCGTCTATGCGTTACAATCAGTCTGTTTTAAATCACATATAATACAAAATTCTGATTTATTTTACGGCAATTATAATGTAATAAGTGTTTTTATTTTTGCTTTAAGTGAAGTGGTGTGAATCTTTTTGGGCTATTAACCTGTGTTTTGGATACGTACATGGGACTTTCACGTAAGTAAATTGCAGATACTATGCCGTTATACTATAATATATGTCACAAAAGATCAATTGGATAAATAACCATTCCATTCAACCCATCCATCCAACCTTTAGCGACCACCGCTGCAACCGTCGTGTAAAGAGCTCTTGAATAATTGCCCCGGACGGGTTCGAAACTAGTCGGGATAATCCGATAAAATTAGACGTGAGTATAGCCGGTATCTATATATTAACTATTAATACTACTCACGATAGTTTAAATTGAAAAAAGATTATAACATACATACCATTTCAATATATTAATCACTTCATTATATAACATCTACGTGCTACCCTGATTCTATTATTGTAATATAATAATATAAATAAATTAAATCAATATTGAAGTTAGTAAAACCAAATTGCTTCATATTGAAATACAAATGATGTAAACATTGACTTCTAAATTTTATTCCAATTATATTCCAGCTATTTACGATGCACCTCATGTTTTGTTAGCAATATCTTGAACAATAAATCTGATTCGTGCGACCAAATAGAATTGTTAATGTAACTAAGTTTTGTAATACTTATAACTTTTATATAAAAAACTAGCAATGCCCCGCGGTTTCACCCGCGTCCATACCGATCACGTGGTAGTGGAAAGTCTACGAAATCGGACTATAGATTTATTTTATAGATTATTTCATCATAGAAAATGGGTATCATTAGTATTCTTGGAATAAGAGCTAACTCGCCAAATGCAGGCCCTGCTATAACGGTCGCTACAATGAATTCGTTATGGCATTATTTGCTTTCGATTTACATTCTTAAATTCGTAATATCTTTTGATTGGGATGTCGGATTTTAATAATTTAAATAGTATTTTACAGGTATTGAAACAGTTTTTAATAAAATGTCATTTAATGGGATAAGGATTAATACAGAGATTTGAATAAAATGGTATTGCGGACTTTTTTATGGATGATATGTTCTAATACTGTAGAACATTTTTTTGTTCTATCATCAATAGTTTCCGTAGCGCACGCGATGAAAGATGTTTACGACTAAATTTTTCCCAACTTAATACAATTTTATTAGGGATCCCTATTTTTTTTGAAAATGACATATAGCCTATGTTGCTCAGTGAAAAAGCAGCGTTTCAAAGGTGAAAGAATTTTTGAAATCGGTCCAGTAGTTTTTGCGTGAAAACGTAACAAACATACAGGCAAACAAACAAACAAATCTTTCCTCTTTATAATATTAGTATAGACAAATAGACATTATTAAGGAGAGACCGATCTTTTCACATCTCAGACTTTATGCCAGAAGTCTTATAAAGATTTAAAAAAATGGAGCAAGTTTAACGTAAACATCGAACCTTTCGACTAATTGCGAATTTATTCAAAGTTTCAATTCAATTTCGCAGTTAAAATAGTTCCCGATGTTTATATATACGACGTATAATTAATTTCCAAAAAACGAGAGTTTATTTGCGATGTGACAAAGTTGGTTTAAAGAATTAAGTTTATATGAATTTGTAGTATTGTTTGTAAGTAAAAAGCCATGAAGAGAATTAAGGATTTTTTTAATGTGTGACTTTGTGTGCAAAACAACTTTTTCCAACAAATTCTTATTAAAAATCAGACATTTTTCATTTGTTGCACGTAAATATAGTACGCACAAAATAGGAACGTTCATGAATAGCCGACAAAGGAAAAGTTCTGAAAAACTGTATAGAAAATCTATCCGATTTTCCCGTGAAAGTTGAGCTGTTTTCAACTATGTTTGATGACAACACTGCATCGCGTATGCCAGCAAACAGTTGCACTCGTGTTTTTCCTATTATTTCCACGGCTTGATCGTATTATTTGAAGTTCTACTGAGGCAGTCTGTCATGTTTGAATATGTAAAAATGGAATCGGAAAAATCGTTCGAAGTAGAATTTAGTTGGTGAGTGATATTTACAATTTTTAGTATAGGAAAAAGGAATGTGATAAAAAAGTTAAATTTAACCTAAGTACTTAAGTTATGGGAAAGTACAACTACCTAAATAATTTATAGAATTAGACGTTACTTTGCGGAGGTTCATAATAACGAATGATCTCAACTTGAGATCATTAAACATAACAATGGTACCCTCATTAACGTAAACGAAATAAATGTTTCTAGTTCGAGGTTGTTACACGTGGTCGGAGGCAAAATAAATGGTGGGGGTTGAACCAATTCCTATCCTTGTTGAGGTGATGCGTCTATTTGCTATTTTGTCGTGAAGTATATTTCCTGATGATGCTTCGGTTGCGTGGCGAAATGATTTTTGAGTTTGTGATAGTTAACGTGTGTAGTGCTTGTGTATTGTGGTGGCGGTGGTGAATATTTGTGCACGTATTTTTAGTAATTATGCATGTATCAAGTCCCCTCTACATTTAACATTATTATCATGGTTATATACTAATTGGTACAACCCCCATCATTTATTTTGCCTCCGAACATGGTGGGGGTATCGCCGCATAGAAACACCTAATTCTATAAATTATTACTGGGGTTATATCACTTATAATCATGTAATGATAGATTAGGGATGTTTATGAACGAATTAATTTCTTGAATGAATTCTTTGAATTTCTACCCTTTCACCAAAATATACGGGCCCTGTTACTTAAGTCACAGCTTTCAAAATGCTCTGAATTTCCGTTTGTTGTTCCCCAAGGCGCATTATTTTTAAGGCTTAGTGCATATTTCTCAAGGTGAAAATTGACATGCTTTGCCGTGTTACCAGAAATTTTCCATGTTTTTCTTTTACAAAAATAACCTACCATTAATGGAAAACATTATACAGTCTAAAAACTTTGGTTTAGGTAGATACATTGATTAGATCTTTAAAACTTTTTTGAAAAGAGAGGAGGTATTTGTCCAACTGTGTATCATACTGTTTCTACTATTTTATTATTCTACTACTATTTCATGTGTAGCATAATATTGAGATGAGGATTCTTCCAATATCCCTAGAATTGATAAATTGACAAAGAGTACTTTCAGATTAATAAAGCAGTTTCTGAGATTCATATACATTCCAATTTTATTATATACTAGCTGTGCCAGCGGCTTCGCCCGCGTCGAAATCAGTTGTCATAAAAAAATTCCAAATTGAAATTTTGAACTACTTTTATAGTTATTGTGAGTTAACCGTAAGAGATAGAAACATGCTATTGCGAACTTTTTTGTAGTATATTTATAGAGCTACAATGCTCTACTACATTACTTTAGCGTAACTTTGCTGGTTTACGCAGCGCATGCGGCTAAAGCTCCCAGTTAGTTTTTAATAATTGCTCGATCTCTTCAACACAATTTACATAATACCGATATGTACTATATACCTAAACCATCCCGAAGTATTGCACTATCTTTTGGTGAAAACCGTACAAAAAGTCGTTCAGTAGATTTTGAGAAAATCGATTACATACAGACAGACAGCTTTTTGGAACTCTGTTTTATAATAAGTATAGATAAAGATTAAGTATTAAAAAGGAAATTAAATTCTGTATTATATTTTGGAAGACTAAATGTTAATGTTTCAAAATCTGACAATTTTGGTACAAGGTAAGGATTGTAATATAAAAACTTTATTCAACGATTCAATAGAACAAGCTAAATTTACTTCTCAATAAGTAATATATACCAATATAACTTATTCAAAGTAAGCTCGACGGGAATTTTCGAATTTTTATTCGGTTTTACTTTTAAGCGAAAGAAACGAGATCCCTCTGTAACGAACTCTAGCGCTTGAAATTAAGCTTTTTAACTTTTTTTTTTCAAAAAGCCCCATGTCAATGCTTATCATATATCTATTTTCTTTTTTATATCAAACCCAACACGTCATAATCTATTTACTAAATAACAGCCTATTACTATCCCACAGCTGGGCATAGACCTCCTCTCTCCGTTTTTTTTTGAGTGAAGGGTTAGGGTTAAGACCTACCACGCTGCTCCAATGGATTGGTAGGTTACCAAAGCTGTGATAGCCTAGCGGTAACACCGTGCTACTCTCTGGAGACGATCATGGGTTTGAACCCCGGCAGGCACCAATGAGTTTTGCATTTAAAACTTATCTGTCTAATTGATAATTGCAATTCATCACAACATCATGAGGAAACCTGCATATCCCTAGAGAATTCTAGGGATATGTGTAACCTACCAATCCGCATTGGAGCAGCGTGGTAGGTCTTAGCTCCAATCCTTCGCTCTATAAACGGAGACGGGAGGCCTTAGCCCAACAGTGGGCATAGTAACAGGCTGTTACTTTTTTTTTTAGGTTACCAAAATTCTGCAGAGATATTAAAATTCTTTTCGATGTTTTCTTTCACCGAAAAGCGTATGATAAATTGCAAATATCAATTACACATATAAGTTTTATTAAAAAAACATGTTCGCTTGCTCGTGATTTGAACTTGTGACCCTCTCGAATATGTAGCACGGTCTCACCGCTGGGTTTTGGAAGTTTTATTTTATATCGTAGTGCCGAAAAATTATTGTAAATACCCATAACATACTTCATTCATGAAAATATATCTTTATATATAGTCAACACAGTTCAGATTTATTCAATGATTGAAGGGAAGTGCTGTTACATCAAAAAAGTGCTGTTACAAACGGCTCAAAACCGTTCCTCTGTGAACGGACTTACACGCACTCCCTGCGTTTGTAATATATGTATGTATGCATAAATTCTTAAGTTGATCTACCCGTAGATAACAATGCGATCTGAGGCTTAGATATGTTTAAGTTTGAGAGGACAGTTATCTTATATGTATTGTAAAAATATAAATTATTGTAAATTAAACCCATAAAAATCCTAACGCAAGGCAATAATATAAGTCCTTTTTTCACAATATCGAACAATAATATAAGTCCTTTATTCACAATATCGAACAATAACCGTAATTAAAAACAGATTAAACTGGTATCCGTGTTCGAATCACGACTAACATTGACGTTTTTTGTTTTTTACGATACCTTTTGATTGATGTTTATTCTACAGGTGGCTGTACATTACCCTTTAATACATTATTTCTTCATCTATCTTTAATGTAAATTTATGTTCTGTAACTTTTGTTTCATTTCTTTATATAAAAATGACATTACAATCTAAGACAATCTTTTTTAATATACAGGATTTTTCTAAACGGCGTGTGGTATCCGCCTAAGTAGAATAAACCACCCTCATTTCTTTCCGAGGTGTCGTTAAAGGCGACTGAGGGAAGTTGACCCGCGTTGCATTATCCGATGTTATGCAAGAAAAGTAAGATGTCGCTCCGCAACAAAGTGACACTCTACAAAACTTGCATAAGACCAATAATGTCCTATGCGAGCGTTGCGTTCGCGCACGTTTCAAAGGTCAGATTGCTCAGGCTCCAAAGACTTCAGAACCGATTTATGCTGACAGCCACTGGGTGTCCGTGGTTCATGCGGAACGTTGACCTCCATAGAGACCTCGATCTCCCTACCATTACTCACCTCTTTAAACGTTTTTCGAAATCTTACTTCGAGAAATCTGAGGTACACTCGAACCACCTTATTTCAGTTGCTTCTACCTACATCCCTGTTAGGTCCAACCATCGAAAATATAGGCGTCCAAAAAGCGTCTTGTATGACCCCGACGATCAAATAACGATCGCCAACACAGATACACGTAATACACACACACAGCGTCTTCGCCGGCGAAGACGAGGTCCCAGTTTTCTGACGTCGGTCGGTCGTGGCTTTTCGCCACCCTTCCGACGCCGCAATGACTAATCTAAGTCACACCATCAGTCCTCCACTACACGTCGCCCTAAGCCGTGGTCCGGCCTCACAGGAGGCACCCTTAGGACGACGTTCCCCGACGCTAGTAGAGCTTCTGCGCTCTACTCCCTGCATTTGGCAACCTCCGCGATGCTTCTGCGCTCGTCCGTCCCGCCCGGTGATGCTGTAAAAGCCATTAGGGCTAACAGCATACAGTCAATTCGAAAAAAAAAAAAAAAGACCCGCGTTGCGATATTCGGCTGTTAAAAGACCACCCTCATTTCTTAACGAGATGCCGTGAAAAGAAACTAAGTTATGTTGACCCGCCGCGTGGTATCCGGCTGAATGGAATAGACCACCCTCACTTTTTACCGAGGAGTTGTCAAAGGTGCGGAATATAGCAAAATAACTATATTATTACTTTTATATTATGGATCTCCGCAAAGTAACGCCTAATTCTATAAATTATTTAAAGATTTACAGGTGTTGCCAATGCGGATATGGGTAGATAAAACCTATATCCGCTTATCGGTTATTTGGTTCCATTATGTTGTTGGTTTATTAGGTTTCTCGAATTAACTAGATTTCGTGTGTATCGAGTTTACTTATAGGTCTTCAAGATTAAATACAAACTTCATAGTTAAAAATAAAGTATTGTAAATTCCTATTTTCTTTACAATTTTTGTAACATTATTAGTGACTAGCTGTGCCAGCGGCTTCGCCCGCGTGGAAACCTACGTGTCACAATTTTTTTCTAGAATTCAAATTTTAAACATAAAGTAATTATTGTTAGTTAACCATAAGAGATAGAGACATGCTGTCGCAGATTTTTCTGTAGTAGTTTTATAGATCTTCAACTCTAAAGTAATGTACTAGACATTACTTTAGCGTATCTCTGCTGGTTTACGCAGCGCATGCGACTAAAGCACCCAGCGAGCAAGTTTTTTTAACAACTGCGCGATCTCTTCAACACAATTTACATAATACCTATATGTACTTATGTAAACCATCCGGAAGTATTGCACTATCTTTTGGTGAAAACCGTACAATAATCCGTTCAGTAGATTTATGTGAGATTTAAGAGCTGTGTGTCTGTATGTAATAGAAATTCGATTACATACAGACACACAGCTTTTTGGGACTTTGTTTTATGATAAGTATAGATTATCGTCTTCATCAGTCTATTGGACGAGTACATAAATTAAAGCAAGACTTTCATCATAATCATCCCTTGTCCCATTCTAAGTGGGGTCGGCACAACATGTTACAAACATGTCACATGATTTGGCTACGTATTCTACGGCCGGCCTGACGTCAACTTACCTTAGTCGTATTTTACGACCCCTTGGTAAGAAAGAGGGTCATCTATTCTACTCAGCCGGATACCACACGGTGTATCGACTTACCTTAGTCGCCTTTTACGACACCTCCGTAAGAAATGAGGTGGTCTATTATAGTCAGTCGGGTACCACACAGCATAAATACAATAAAAAGTATTTATGCATTTATGTATTTATAATAAAATGTAAATCAAGAAAAATAGGAACTTTTTTTTAAGAGCACTAATTTACAAGTTGACTTGAATAACTAATTTTTGAATTAGAATTTGAATAGTAAATACAGATTGTTATAATAAACTTATTGTTATTATAAGATTATTTTATAAAAAAAGTGAGAGCTTATTGTGAAACTAAAACGGTAAAGTATTTACATCACGTTTGACTTATCGCATAAATGATTACTGTTATAAATTGGAATACTTTATTAAAATAGTAAAAATTATAGCTCATATTTTCCTCGGTCAATAAACTGTATTTAGAGCGTTTACTCTGCATTTTTACTTTTATTGAATTCATAAAATACTGGAGTGGCTGAATAAAAATTTAATTCACTCTGTATACAAAAACCACTTGCTTTGCGCCCCGACAAGGAATCCGGCAATTAAATCCTGAAAAGTTTTTTCCCTAGAATGTTTATAAATACATTTGCCATTTGCATATTCACAACACCTTAGCATTTTTTTAGTCCTACGCGTTATATATTCGTAACCTACTTTATAGCTAATGGTATATGAATTAAGCTTTACTATTGATCATACTTTTATTAAATCACTATTTACTTTAGACTGTAGTTATTACCTTGGAATATAAGAAAACAGCAAAGAAGCTTCTTTCTTATAAATATAAATATATAAATAAATGGGACACTGATTTATAGAAGCAGGCGTTACTTTGCGGAATTCCATATTACAAGCAATACAACAGAACTAACTACTTTGCTATAATCCGCACGGGTTAAGTGAATGCATGCAAAGCCAATGTGTATGAAGCAGGCAAAATCTACGCACCTTATACATGCAGGACCAGTCACCACATGCACCCCAAGGCGCAATTCACCAGCAACAACGCACACAAAAGCAGCACACACACCCACCACCACAATCTCGACGATCGTTTCGCCCCGAAACCGAAGCATCATCAGGAGGATAGGCTCCACGACAAAAATCGTACTGCAGTACGATTTTTGTCGTGCGTAGATTTTGCCTGCTTCATACACATTGGCTTTGCATGCATTCACTTAACCCGTGCGGATTATAGCAAAGTAGTTAGTTCTGTTGTATTGCTTGTAAATGGGACACTTATACACACGGTCGTCCGTCCCCAAAGTGAGTAACTTAATACTTGTGTTATGGGGGATATACAATTGGTAAATAGAATACATATATAATTATAGGTACATACTTAAATACAAATATACACACAGGCTCGAAGAACCAACAAATTGTTTTTAGAAAATGTTGGTTGGCCCTCAGCGGGAATTGAACCCGCGAAATCCTTGAATTGTACCTAAATTATATATGACAAATATGTATGTATTTCATTGGCCACGAAGGAAAAATTGTTTTATTTTATTTTTATTTATTTATTTTATTAGCTTCAATTTTTCAAAATTTCACCAAAATTTCTGTTGCAGTTCAGCCTTAAAGACATTAGAATTTATAATATAACATCAATATTGTTATGTTAATATAATAATAATATGGATAGTAAATTATCGTAATGTATATTAATCCATAGAATTAGGCGTTACTTGCGGAGATCCATAAAACAAAAGTACATATACATCCTATACATAGATAGATACATCCTGGAAGTGAATCGCGGATTATAGTAAAATAATTTTCTTATTACTTTTGTATATTAATCCATCTTATATTAATTTTTTATAATGAAGCATAATAGTATATTAGCATTAATATATTAACAGCATTCAAAATCATTGAACTGAAGGTTGGAAATCCTTAGTATGATCAATTGTTTTTCTAATAATCTTAACTTAATATTTTTGATCTTGATGATTTTGATGATATTTAATATATTATGGTATAATATTGATTACTCTAATAACGTGACATTGTTTCATTCCTAACTGATGTCAAAGACAAGCGGCAGTCGCTTCGTGTCAAGTTTACTTACAATAATGCCCTTAGATAATTGGAATTTAGGTCAATGGGATACATGATCATAAATAATAATTTTGTAATTCCAATCCATAGTAAAATGGTCTGTTACAATCCCACTGCTGGGAATAGGCCTCATGTTACTTTCTGAGAAAGTTTAGTAGTAATAAGATTCCTAGTACGATTATATACTTAGGCTAAAACTAATTTTGTGTTTATATACCGATTTAGTGCTGGGTTGCAGATGTTACCGAATTAGTATGAAATTTCGTGTACAGAAAGTTTAGGTCTCGATTACCACTCAATGAAGATTTCTTAAATGATGGATAAATACACAGTTTTTTCCGTTCATAATATAAGCAGATATTAAAGTATTTTATTTTTAATTAAACTAGTGGACCGGACACGCGTAGTTAATACATAAAAAATGCTCCGATTGCAAGCAAACTTTACAAGACCATTTGCTGGGTAATTGTCTTAAAATTGCATTAAAATCGTTCCAGCCCTTTTGAGATCTATAAATGACATACAGATATTTATTTTTATATATTAGATATATCAGCTGACCCCATATTATTTGATGATCTCTCAGAACAACTCGACTCTCTTGAGACGTATAACCTACTTGAGACTCCGGGCTAGTAATGACCTAATTAAAATGTTACTGTTTTTATATATCTTGATAATACTTTTTGTGACCGTTACTTGTTTAAACTATGGACGTTTTTTGCTGGATCTCATAATCTATACTTATACTATTAATGCGACAATATTTCTATTTTTCTGTCGTTTGATGTATTTTGGTTCAATTTATAACATGGGCCCTGGGTGTACTTGAAACTAGTCAGGCTCACCCGATAGAATAGGACGTGAGTATAGCTGGTTTCTTTACATTAACTATGAAAACCGCTTTTGATTGTTGAAATCTTAAAATAAAAAAGAAAACAGTAAACCGCCGTGTGGTATCCAGCTGAGTAGAAGACCACCCTCCTCTCTTACCGAGGTGTCGTAAAAAGGGACTAAAGTATGTTGACGTCGGGCGAGCGGGCGGTAATAAAATACCTAACCAAACAAAATCATAACATGTTTCAAACATGTTGTGCCGGCCCCACTTGGATTAGGATAACGGCAGGAGAACGATGATGGTGAATATAGCAGTAAAAAGTAGACCCAGCAAACATATCAGTGGCTGGGTGTTGTTTTAAAAATATAGTTTTTAAATTTCTTCGGGTAAGGTGATAAAAGATAAAAAGTTGGAAGAAAAGTTTAAAATCCTCGGTATTCATTAAAAAGGGTTATACCCGTACATCTATCTATAACTAAATTAAAGTAATTTATTTTAACTCAATAAAACTAACTACATTGAAACAGGGGTGTCGCCGCCTCGTTATGTACCGGTAACTATGTTAATAAGTTTATAAGGCAATCAACCGCTTTAGGGTCGTCGGTCAGGTCACATCGGGGTTGTATTGATATCTATATGAAGACTTTATTATCACAAAGTATAAGATTACATTCCCTTTATTGTTTAAAACTACCTTTTTTAAATATTCTTAATTACAAAAAATATAATTAAATAAAAAAAATAATTAGTAGACAATATTGATATAATTAGTAAAGGTATATATTATATCTTTTATTTTATCATCATCATCCTCATCATCCTCCTGCCCTTATCCCACTCTAAGTGGGGTCAGCACAACATGTTACAAACATGTTGTCATATGATTTGGCTACGTATTTCACGACCGGCCGCCTGCCTGACGTCAACTTACCATAGTCGCCTTTTACGACACCTCGGTAAGTAAATGAGGGTGGTCTATTCTACTCAGCCGGATACCACACGGCGGGTCGACTTACCTCAGTCGCCTTTTACGACACCTCGGCAAGAAATTAGGGTGGTCTATTCTATTCAACCGGATACCACACGGCGATATATCTTTCATTTTGTATTATATTTAAATAATGTACGCGTAAAAATGCTGTGATATGATAGCCTAGCGGTGAGACCGTGCGACTCTCTAAAGACGACATAGGTTCAAACCTCCGGGCAGGCATCAATGAGTTTTCTATTTAAAAAAAAACTTATGTCTAATTGATAATTGCAATTTATCACACGCTTTTCGGTGAAGGAAAACATCGTAAGGAAACCTGCTTATCTCTAGAGAATTCTAGGGATATGTGTAACCTACCAATCCGCATTGGAGCAGCGTGGTAGGTCTTAGCTCCAATCCTTCTTTCCAATACACGGAGAGAGAAAGCCTATTCCCGACGCAAAGTGAGGTATGGGTGTATTAGTAAGTCTTGTTGGTTATTCTAATAAACAAAAAATAAAACAGAATAATTACAAAACATTTAAAAACATATAAAATCGCCGTTCGCCGGAAGCGGGGCAATATCCAAGCTACAGGTGTGAAGAACTTCCTCACAATACGTGCCGTTTCAAGTAAGCCTTCTGCATCCGACTCTTGATCCAACTAGTAAGCGAAAGCCTCTGAAGATTTTGGTCGAGGCTTTTAGACCGTTAACCGAAACAACAATAGCAACGATTATTGTTAAGTCACATATGTGTCACATGGCGGTGATCTCATAAGATTATATTATTATTATTTTATTACTGCTTTTATTTATTTTATTTTAAAATTTTGAAAATGTTACTTCACTTATTTTTTGTAATTTTTATAAATGTTGTTTCAAATAAAAATCAATTTACCCATTTGATTGATGAAACATTTAAACTTCCTTCTATAATAAAATTTGTATATTTGTGGAAGAGTTTACAATAATTTGTACCCAAGGGAAAACATACTTTAAGCATTTGATGGATTTATTAAAAAAATCACGTATGAATTATAATTTTGGTTTATTAAGTAAAATTTTAAGTATCTATTTTAATAAAGTTTTCAAATTATAGAAAAAAAAAATATAGGATGCATATCTAAAAAAAACTTGTTTTATACAATTTTAGAACTTCGTTTCAAAGAACGTACAGAAAAATTACATAAATATCTTAGGCATAATACGTAGTTCTTCCCATGTTTGATGAACTCTCACGTAGACTCATCTCTGTGATTCAGAAAGCGTTTGAAAAGCCAATATATAATAAACTAAACTTGATTCGTTTGAAATTGTTTTCACATGTACATTTTTTTTTGCGTATTAGATGTATTAAACAAGATGAATTATTATTATTTTTTTTATCGTCTTTACTCTGGCAATATACAATAAAAAGGGTCGCATCTAGATTTTATTTCGCCTTTTGTAAAAGAGAACACAGTCATCTAATAAAAAAAATGAATGTTAGTCTATATTTCCTTTGTAGACTCCGAAAGGGATTGACTGATTTTAATGAAATTTTCAAACAATCTTTAGCGCAATAACCCAGCGGATGATTAAAGTTAGTTATATTAAAGTTTCGCGGCGATGGAAGTATTTTTTAAATATGTTGAGTTCTGTTTCGAGGGGGACATGAAACCAGACTGAGCCACAGCAACGCGTGGCCTAACAGCTACTATTATACATAAACCCATTCGTAAAGCACCCATCGTATCGTTTTATAAACGTTACTTGTTCAAGAAGAAATGAAATACTATAAATTGATGTTTAGAAATATTGCATGCGCTATCGTTATTTAGAAAATAAGTCGTTGTATTAAATCGAAATGAAACTGTTGCAGAAACTGGCCGGGATTATTTTGAACTATGAAAGGGGTATTGAATAGTACTGTCTAGAATGCAGCGAATTCCTGTTAATATTTCTATAGCACCATAATACAAATACGCAAACAAAATCGCAATCGCAAAGCGATTGCGATTTTGTCGTGGAGTCTATCTCCTGATGATGCTTCGGCTGTGGGGCGAAACGATTGTTGAGTTTGTGATAGTGAACGTGTGTAGTGCTTGTGTATTGTGGTGGCAGTGGTGGAGGTTTGTGCATGTGTTTTTACGAATCCTGCATGTAACGGGTATGAAAAAACGGATAGTCCACTATACATTTAACACTATATATATTTTCTATTTACTGTATCGCGGATTATAGCAAAATAATTTTATTATTACTTTTGTATTATGGATCTCCGCAAACTAACGGTTAATCTATAAATTATTCAAGTTTAATGGTTTGGTGCTTAATGATATATACGTCGGATAGTAATGGCATCCGAAAGTAGGTGATTGCAATATAATATTATAAAATAGGTTAACAAGTATAATGATTATTAATACCAATACGCAAGAGTAATACTCTGTTATAACAAGACTATGCCATGCGCCTCGTTAACGTTAAAATGAAAAAAATATCGTACTCTATGTTTGGTTATCTGAATTTCAATTTAAATTGCAGCAAGTTGATCCTTGCGTTGCCTAAGATTACTTTAAAATTTAATACATTATACAGAAGCAGGGAAAGCTGCGATACACCGTTAACATTTATGTAGTACATTTCGCTAAATGTACTACAAAATTGAAAGTACAGAAACCTCGCTAGGTTTCTGTACTTTCAATTTTAATATTAAATCAGATTCAAAGTGGATGACAATGTAAAAGGTAGAAAGCCATTTAGATACAATACATTTAGAACAAGCGGCGCCCAATTAGCAGGTGAAAAAAAGGGATATATAAGGGTTTTGTCGTGTCCCTTTTGTTAACTGTAAAAACACAATTCCTCAATTGAATTCAACTCCTGTAAAAATTTTGTACATAATTTATTAATTCTTTTTTTTATTTTCATTAAAATTATAGCTGTATAATTATTTATAGCTGTATGTGTGTATAATTATAGCTGTTGCAAGCAAAAGTTGTCGTCTATTAGCACTGAATATTGCTAAAGTAAAAAGTAAAGTAGCGGCCTGTTACATCCCACTGCTGGGAATAGGCCTCCTCTCTCCGTTTCTGGAGAGAAAGGTTGGAGCCAAGACCCACCACGCTCCAATGCGGATTAGTAGGTTACACATATCTCCAGAATTCTCTAGGAATATGCAGGTTTCCTCACGATGTTTTCCTTCACCGAAAAGCGTGTGATAAATTGCAATTATCAATTAGACATATGAGTTTTAATAGAAAAACTCATTGGTGCCTGTCCGGGTTCGAACTCGTGTTCCCCTCGATAGAGTCGCACGGTCTCACCGCTGGGCTATTACAGCATTATTTTCATTATAATTTTGTGATTATTCTAACAAAAAGTACATTATAGCTGTCGGAAGCCTATATTTTGATCTATTAGCGCTGAATAATGCTATATTACCGTAATAAGACTTCGGGCTTGTTTTTTTTTAAAAAAAATCAAGTAGTAGTACCCGTTACTTCAGTTGAACAACTTAAGCGTTTAAGTACTCTCGATAAAGTTATATTTTTTTGCCTGCTTACAAAAGAAAAACGGGAGTTTTATATTTTATCCCGATGTACAATTCTTGTCTATTTTTCTTCTTTAATTTTTTATTACACCAAATTTCATCAATATTGGTCTAACAGATTATCCGTGGAAGCGTATAGAAAGTCTCACAGACAGACTTGCTGATTTTATATTCGTATGGACCAACAAATAAAGAAAAGAAAAAAATAAGAAAAAGGAAAAAAATTAAAGAGAGACGGAAACCCAGCAGTGTGATAGTAATATTTTGTTACTTTAAATATTGTTTTCATACTTGAAATAATTTCATTTTAATTATATTGTTATAGTTGCATTATAATTTATATAAAAATAAAGTAAGAATATCTTTGCGTTAAATATAATTGTGGTACTCGTGGTTAATATATTTTATAGGTATCGCAAGCCTGGTTTACTTTTTCAATTACACTTAAATTGCGGTGACGAATAAACTGAGCGTGTACATTTTCAATAGGTTAACGCTACTAAGTGTTTGCATTCATATAATTTAAATGGCATAAAGTAGAAATACCTTTTTGTATTTTAAATATTGAAAATATACACACACCCGTGGCTTCATTCGCGCTGAATTTTACTAATTTATAGAATTAGGGATTACTTTGCGGAGATTCATAATGCATAAGTACTTTACTTCTGAATTTTACTGTCAAAATACGTTAAGCAAAACAGACAGACAAAATACAGATATCGATCTTTTAATTAAATCGTAAATGATAACTTGAAATGTATCGATACTTGTTTCTTGTTTACGCATTTACATAATACGAATTGTTTCGTTAAAATATTAAATAGATAAATTCAATATAATGTATAAATACTTACGTAGCGCACCTCGTAGCATTGCTACGATACGTCTACGCCGACAACAAAATTTGACGCCTGTTCTTCACTATCGCGAAGATCGTTGATCGTGATTGAAAATCGTCACGATCATAGTGAGAGTGTTCACATGATCGTCCGTACTATCGTGCAGTTTTTTTTTTTTTTTCGAACTGACTGTATGCTGTTAGCCCTAATGGCTTTTACAGCGTCACCGGGCGGGACGGGCGAGCGCAGAAGCATCGCCGAGGTTGCGAAATGCAGGGAGTAGAGCGCAGAAGCTCTACTTAAGTCGGGGAACGTCGTCCTAAGGGTGCCTCCTGTGAGGCCGGACCACGGCTTAGGGCGACGTGTAGTGAAGGGTTGATGGTATGACTTAGATTAGTCATTGCGGCGTCGGAAGGGTGGCGAGAAGCCACGACCGACCGACGTCAGAAAACTGGGACCTCGTCTTCGCCGGCGAAGACGCTGTGTGTGTGTATTACGTGTATCTGTGTTGGCGATCGTTATTTGATCGTCGGGGTCATACAAGACGCTTTTTGGACGCCTATATTTTCGATGGTCGGACCTAACTGGGATGTAGGTGGAAGCAACTGAAATAAGGGGGTTCGAGTGTACCTCAGATTTCTCGAAGTAAGATTTCGAAAAACGTTTAAAGAGGTGAGTAATGGTAGGGATATCGAGGTCTCTATGGAGGTCAACGTTCCGCATGAACCACGGACACCCTGTGGCTGTCCGCATAAATCGGTTCTGAAGTCTTTGGAGCCTGAGCAATCTGACCTTTGAAACGTGCGCGAACGCAACGCTCACATAGGACATTATTGGTAGTACTATCGTGCAGTACATATGGTCAGAAGTATCAACCAGCGATTTCCTTTGATGCGTGTCCGTAGAGTCGACAATTCCCAGTTTGTAGGCAATCGTAGGCGATCATAGACGATGATTGCCTATTACAGCTGAGTATGCCCTCTACACGATCATGCCCGCGCTTAATCGTTTGTTATCGCCGGTTATGAAGAGCAGACATAAAGAAGAATGAATGTATATACATTGTAACGCACTACGTAAGGCGTAAATTACTTACGTAGTGCATCTACGCCGTAGCAACGTTACGATATATCTACGCTGGCTACATAAATAAATGCGCGGATAGTGAAAAAATTTTCGTATTACAAAAAAGAGCCATACGTGGCATCTACAATTTAAGTCCGCGTGATTCCCTGCGAGAGAAGTTTAAGGAAACAGGTATTCTAACATTTGCTTCACAGTATATTTTAAATAACGTAATTTTTGTATATAAAAATATAAAGAATTATAAAGGTGATGTATATAACAGACAAAGTAGGAACCGACATAAGCTTGCGACTCCTGCTTTGCGCCTAGCAAAAGTACGTAAATCGTTTGTGGGTTTGGGTATAAGATTCTATAATAAAATTCCGAAATCAATTTTGGTCATGCCATTACAGCAGTTTAAAAACACTGTTAAAAAGAGGCTGATACAGAAAGCCTACTATACTGTTGAAGATTACTTAGATGATAAGGATGTGTGGATATAAGTGCACTTCTACCCTGTACAAGACAGTAAAAAATAAATGTAACTAGTTCTAAGATTTATATTTTAAAAAGAGCAACCGCCGAGTTTCTTGCTGGCTCTTCTCAGCAGGAACAGCTTTCCGAACCAGCAGTAAAGTTGACGATTCAAAAGCACTTGTTTACAAGTTTACTTGAATAAAGAATATTTTGATTTGATTTGATTTGAATACATCGAAATTTCCGTTAACGAAAGTAGTTATGACTTCAAATCCAAGATATTCTTTATTCTAATGGCCTGTTTTCAGTACTTTTGAATCGTCAATTGTTTTAAACAAGTTACTATGATTAGGAAGTTTGCTCCTACCTAAGAAGAGAAGATAGTATATCCTCTAAAATTTCTAAAAATAATACAGTAACCGTTTCATTTAAATGCGATTTAGTTGACCGATTTTACCGATTACAGTAAACTTCATTTTAACGTATTTTCATAAATAACTCACATATAAATTCCGTTATGTGATGTTCATTTCCATCTTAAATTAACTTCATCTTATATTTACATTTTAGAAATTTCTCAAGCAATTAACATGAAATTAACTGTTTATGAAGGTTTAGGAAGGTTGTGAAGTGTGAGCCTTTATCAAAGTTAGAAGGTCATATTTTTAAATTAGTAAGTGCAACAGTGCTACTAATTGTTTTTTATATAATATAAACTTCTGTTTTTGATACTACGTCTGACTGGGTCTACTAGATAACTAATACACACTGTTATGGAATTCCAATATACTGAGTAAATCATTACATATTATAATAGACTAAATACAATAGAAACCGGCTTATTCTTGCGGTTTCTGCTTTGTGCCTACAATATCTTGTAAAAACTTCTTCAGTTTCGATGAACAATTCAACTATTATAATTTTTTAAAATGAATTTAAGCTTTGCCAGAAAACCTTTCAAGCAAACTTGTTATTCCGAAATGCAATTCTTAATGATAATTATATTCAAATTCAAATCATTCTTTATTCAAGTAAACTTTTAAAAAGCTTTTGAATCATCAATTCTACTGATGGTTCGACAAGATGTTCCTCGCGAAAAGAGCAAGAATCTCGGTGGTGTCTCTTTTCAAAATCTACGCATGGCTCCTTTTTGCAATACATTTTTTTTTAAATATCCCAGAATTTACCCCATAGCGATATTCCATAAGTCACAAGGCTATTTAAGTAAGCAAAAGAAACAAGTTTTGCTGTTTCAACTTCTGTAAATGTCTCATGGGACTGCGTAGCCCGCTAAACTGAGTTTTCCTGCGAGAGGTTGGAAAAAATTTTTCGAACCAACGCTATAGTTGACCATTCAAAATATTGAATCTTGAGGTTACGAATAGAGAATTTTTTAAATTGAATTTGAATTGAGGATATTGATCTTTATTTGAGATTTATAGCAGTCGATGTTTAGTTGTGCAAACCACACTTATTAGTACCATACTGTATTATATTATACACGTAGCGGTGTGGTATCCGGCAGAATAAAATAGACGACCCTCATTTCTTACCGAGGTGACGTAAAAGGCGACTAAGGTAAATGCCGTGTGGTATCTGGCTGCATATAATAAACCAACCTCATTTCTTACCGAGGTGTCGTAAAAGGAAACTTAGGTAAGTTGACGTCAGGCAGGCGGTCGGTCATAAAATACGTAGCCAAATCATATGACAACATGTTTGTAACATGTCGACCCCACTTAGAGTGGGATAAGGGCAGGAGAATGATGATGACTGCATTATAATACACCCATACATTATGACATACAAGACAAAAGATGAGAGAAAATCAAGTAATTACTATTCCCCGTCTTATACAAGCGTTGTGAAGGCTTTAATGTTATTAATTTAGAGCAACATAGACCCCGGGGTTTGATCATTTATTCCATTAAACTTATACCGCAATTCGTATCAAGGGGCCTTTCATGAGACGTTTTACATAGCAATCTTATTAGCCGCTGTAATAGACTTTATAAATGAATGTATGTAAGGCTGAAGAGAAATTACATTTTTTTTTCAACAGCACGTTTATTTGGATTTAGGTTATGTTGGAAGAGATGAAAGCTATCAAAATCTATGACAAGAGTCACTTACCTTTGTCGTTAGGTTACTCGAATTCAAATTCAAAATATTCTTAATCAAGTACACTGTTTTCAGTACCTTAGAATTGTCAAATGTTTTAAAAGAAGCTAGCAATGATCCCAATTATCTCGGGTATACTAAATATATACACGCGTTTATAAAAAATTACATACAACATGAATTAAGTTACTATTACATTAGTTAAAATTTTAGAGACAAGACTTTAAAGCTTTAGCTGAGTAAACTTAAGTAATAATAAAATTATTTTGCTATAATCCGCGATACAGTAAATAGAAAATATATATAGTGTTTAATGTATAGTGGACTATCAGTATTTTCATACCCGATACGTGCAGGATTCGTAAAAGCACATGCACAAACCTCCACCACTTCCACCACAATACACAAGCACTACACAGTTTCACTATCACAAACTCAACAATCGTTTCGCCCCGCAACCGAAGCATCATCAGGAGATAGACTCCACGACAAAATCGCAAAGTGAAGCGTTATCCAAACAAGCGTTGTTAAATAGTACTTGGTTCATCCCCACCCTTTATTTACCTCGGAACACGTGAAACAAGCTTGAACTAGAGACATTTATCTGCTCGTTAATGAGGGTGCCATTGTTATGCTTAATGATTTCTAATTGTTCCAAAATATTTAATTTCAAGCTTTTTTCGCAGGTGTGCAGTATTTCGAAACAATGGTCATTAGGAACTTTATGACCGCTTTCTAACAAATGTTTAGCGAAATGTGAATTTTGTGGCTTATTATTCCTGAAAGCGACCATATGTTCTTTAAAACGGGTTTCAAAATTACGACCAGTCTGACCCACATATGTATTGTCAACTATTACACGGTCTAACAACGAACATACGTTTGAGATCTTTCGCAAACCAACCTACACGGATACGATCATACCTGCTTCTTCCTTTCACCCCTGGCAACACAAACTTGCTGCCTTTCATAGTCATATACACAGACTCTTATCAGTCCCTCTTTCGGAAAAGAATTTTAACAATGAGCTGCAAATAATCAATCAGATGGCGCATTCCAATGGCTACGATGAGCAATTAGTACAAAATATATTAAAAAACAAACAGAAGTTGCAATTGACAAAACACTTCTATGCGGTGCCACATTACAAAGATAATAAATACAAAGCCAGTTTGACCTATTTTGGAACATTGTCAGAAAGAATTTCAGCTATATTCAAAACAAAGTCAAATATAAAATTAGGTTTTAAAAGTAATAACTGCTTAAAAAAGATATTATGCAATAATAAAGACAAATTAAAAAGCCCGAAAAAGAGTGGTATTTACAAAATAAAATGTCCTGAATGCAATGATACATATGTGGGTCAGACTGGTCGTAATTTTGAAACCCGTTTTAAAGAACATATGGTCGCTTTCAGGAATAATAAGCCACAAAATTCACATTTCGCTAAACATTTGTTAGAAAGCGGTCATAAAGTTCCTAATGACCATTGTTTCGAAATACTGCACACCTGCGAAAAAAGCTTGAAATTAAATATTTTGGAACAATTAGAAATCATTAAGCATAACAATGGCACCCTCATTAACGAGCAGATAAATGTCTCTAGTTCAAGCTTGTTTCACGTGTTCCGAGGTAAATAAAGGGTGGGGATGAACCAAGTACTATTTAACAACGCTTGTTTGGATAACGCTTCACTTTGCGATTTTGTCGTGGAGTCTATCTCCTGATGATGCTTCGGTTGCGGGGCGAAACGATTGTTGAGTTTGTGATAGTGAAACTGTGTAGTGCTTGTGTATTGTGGTGGAAGTGGTGGAGGTTTGTGCATGTGCTTTTACGAATCCTGCACGTATCGGGTATGAAAATACTGATAGTCCACTATACATTAAACACTATATATATTTTCTATTTACTGTATCGCGGATTATAGCAAAATAATTTTATTATTACTTTTGTATTATGGATCTCCGCAAAGTAACGCCTAATTCTATAAATTATTCTGAGTAAACTTGTTATGTTTTCAATTATTTCAAATCTGTTTGAAAGCTTTAAGACGAAAAAATTTTATTACAATAAAAAGTCAAAAATTGTTTATTTATTTATCGTTCTCATCTATTATTTTGATAGAATCATCAAAAACAATAAATCATCAAATTATTCTATTCAATGCACAGATATAATTCAACACTGTACACACATTTCGCTTTGCCACTGAAGTGTCCTCAGGGAATTGATACTACAACAGAATTGCAAAGTGACGCATTAGTTGAGATACTAGATTTATATAAAGCTTAACATTAAGAAGTAAACCTCACCTTATATCAATATTAACTAAAAAAAACCATAAAAAATACTCACAAATTGTTATTTATTGTGAAATTTAATTTCTAGTTTAACATTTCCATTTAGTGTGTGAAAATAAGACTATCGCGAAACAAGGGACTAGTGCTGCCATCTACCATCACCGGAAAACAACTTTGACAGCCGTCCATTTTAATACTCCATAAAGGTTTTTCCTGAACAATAGCTCTTTCAGGGTGCTAAAAATATTACTTGGTGAGCGACGCTCTTAAGGAATAGTCCGGCCAAACCTCCCTTGAACAGATTCAATGGGAAACTGCCAAATATCACCTGAATACAGCATGATCTAATTATTCTTCTATCTGTTTTCTGTTACAGCTAATTTTTTTTTATAAATTTGGTCAAACAATACCACTCTAGTAATGAAAAAAATTTAAAATTCCTTGCCTTTAAATTTAAAATTCGTTCTTCTTAACTTTGCTTACGGATAATTAAATTTTAGTAGATAATTAAATATTATATATATATCTTTTGCATCAAGATGTAAAGTAATATTTAATGAGTATGTGAACATCCAAAACGAACTTATTAAAACAAAGATTTTTATTTGAAAACAAAAAAAATAACTGTACAGTTTCATCTGCCTTACGTTAAATGAGTTGGAAAAACATATTAGCAATTACAAGAGTATAGATCCTCTCAGCTGTGATAGCCCAGCGGCGAGACCGCGCGACTCTTTCGAGGGGAACACGAGTTCAAACCCGGGCAAGCACCTATGAGTTTTTCTATTAAATTTCATGTGTCTAAATGATAATTGTAATTTATCGCACGCTTATCGGTGAAGGAAAATATTGTGAGGAAACCTGCATATCTCTAGAGAATTCTGGAGATATGTGTAACCTACCAATCCGCATCAGAGCAGCGTGGTAGGTCTAAACTCCAACCCTTCTTTCCAGAAACGGAGAGAGGCGGCCTATTCCCAGCAGTGGGATTGTAACAGGCCGGTACTTTCCTTTTTTTACTTTAGATCCTCTCAATTTTTATATACTAAAAGAGACGAATTATAACGTGAAGCTGTGTTTCATTCCATTAGCAGAATTGAATAGTAGATACCTAATAACTTATACAAAAATAAAATAACGATAATACAAAAATAAAATTTACAGTGTGAAAAGGAAAAATTCACTCTTAGGTCGGGCTCCGGTACGACGCTGGGATAACGCAAAAGAAAGTTCAAGAGTACTCCAGTTACCTTTTTATTGATTTTAGTTTTACCACGAATCAATTTAAGTTTAGTACGTTCACGAAAGGTTAAAAAATGTTGAGATCGTCCGATAAAATGTTATAAGTCGTTCAAGCTGAAGTAAACTGCCGAAAGTGGCAATTAACTTTACTAACACATTGTATTTTAAGATTAAAGGAGTTTGATTGCATGTCGAACCGATAAACGACGAAATTTGCTCTAATTTATTGAAGCTCGTTATACTTTTAAAGGCAAAACAAAAATTTACCCAATTTTCGAAGTGGATATAGAGTGGAATATTCTTAATTTTTAGGAAATAATATATGAATGTATACGAAACTTTGCTATTTTGCTACTTTGCGATTTTGTCGTGGAGTCTATCTCCTGATGATGCTTCGGTTGCGGGGCGAAACGATTGTTGAGTTTGTGATAGTGAACGTGTGTAGTGCTTGTGTATTGTGGTGAAAGTGGTGGAGGTTTGTGCATGTGTTTTTAAGAATCCTGCACGTATCGTGTATGTAAATACGGATAGTTCACTATATATTTAACAATATATATATTGTCTATAGCAAAATAATTTTATTATTACTTTTGTATTATGGATCTCCGCAAAGTAACGCCTAATTCTATAAAGTATACGAAAATATTTCGAATAGAATAACGAAAAACAAAGTATAAAAAACAATGTAATAATAGTGAATAGACAAGATATAAAATGATTGAGTAGAAAAAAAGGGTGAGATACCTAAGTATGCAGAAATTATTTTTTTAAATTAAAATATGAATAAGGTACCTTCACCTTGTCATACAAGATAAAGCGGAGGTTCTTGAATCAAGGTCAGCATCAAGTGGCGATCGAACAAATACTGAAGAGCTTTGTGGCCAAGACCAAAGGTGCTGAGCAAAGCGGTCCGTGTCTCGAAACATACTTATAAAGGCCCGCCCTACAGACCTGAAGGGTTTTCACGTGAAGATACCTCCGAGCCGAGACGCTTGAGAGACAAATTTAGAACGCTGAAAAGTTCAAGCGGCCTCTGTATTATCCAAGATGGTGTTAGATAAAGAAATCTTATAGACTTACACTTATTATGTTCAAGGGAAGTCGATATAAGAGGCATAAGACTAAAAAAAAGAAACAGCGTTGAAGGTTTGCAACTTTGAACTCTAAATCGTTTGATCTTTTTTAATACTTTCTGAATGCTATTGTATATAATATGTTATAATAATATAATGCCTATTAAAGTGCATGCAGGGAAATGAGCAGTGTGTCATCTAAAAGCTGACATAAAACTCATCAATTTACCAAATTTAATGGAAAAGTAATAATAAAATTATTTTGCTATATTCCGCGATACAGTAAATAGAAAATATAGTGCTAAATGTATAGTAGACTATCCGTTTTTTCATACCCGTTACATGCAGGATTCGTAAAAACACATGCACAAACCTCCACCACTGCCACCACAATACACAAGCACTACTCACGTTCACTAACACAAACTCAACAATCGTTTCGCCCCGCAACCGAAGCATCATCAGGAGATAGACTCCAAGACAAAATCGCAAAGCTTTGGGATTTGTGTATTGTGGTGGAAGTGGTGGAGGTTTGTGCATGTGTTTTTACGAATCCTGCATGTAACGGGTATGCAAAACCGGATAGTCTACTATACATTTAGCACTATATATATTTTCTATTTACTGTATCGCGGATTATAGTTAAATAATTTTATTATTATTTTTGTATTATGGATCTCCGCAAAGTAACGCCTTATTCTATAAATTATTCAAGTTTAATGGTTTGGTGTTTAATGATATATACGTCGGATAGTAATGGCATCCGAAAGTAGGTGATTGCAATATAATATTTTAAAATAGGTTAACAAGTATAATGATTATTAATACCACCATAATATAGATTGGTCAGTTATAAATGGAATATAACACATATCTCTAGATAAGATAGATTCAAAGTGCAAAAAAAATGTTTATCCGATTTAATACCTCGGTTGATTGCCTCTTCAGGTGACAAGAGAGCTGGCTTCTTTTTTGCTAAAAGAATCGGATTAGCGATTCAACGCGGAAACGCTGCCAGCATTCTTGGGACCATTCCACGTGGGCATGATTGCAATAGTAAGTAATTGGAGATAGACATAACTTGTACATTTTTGTTGTGATTAAAAAAAAGATCTATCTCTTTCTGTACAATTCATATGTTGGGGTATAACATTTAATTTAAGGAAAATTTAAAATAAAGATTATGATACAGTGTACTAAAGTAGGACTCCTGAGGCAACCAAATCTGAACAAATTTGTTATTTTACTATTGCAGTGTCAAAATTTACTACTTATTTAAAAAAGTACGTTGATCGCATCTTTCTAGATTTATTTTAGGAAATAGATCGAAAAATATCCCTAAACAATGATCTCATGATTGTTTTTTTATGACTTCTATACCATTTTGATTAGTCTTTTTGACGACTAAGTATTTGTATCCCAATTCTGATATAGAATTTAGGACATAGAATACCTACATAATATCGGTAGGCATGGACCTACTTAACCAATATTAAAATTATAGTCTAATTTTAACTAAAAAAGAACTTGACGGGTGACTATCGACACTTTGCAATTCTAAGAGCCTGTCTAAGCAAGATAAATTATAAAACAAGCTAGGCGCTATATAACGCATCTTATAGTTGTAATTAGTCAACGTTTAGAATGAAATTAACGCCAACAAATACATAGGTATATTTAAAGTTTCTACATAATTTTATCAATATTGTTTTACTTAATTATCCTACTTAAGATAATATAACATAATATTCGATTATAGTTTGCATACTAAGTATAAACACTAATTTCTTTAATTTAAAATGTTCCTTTTTCCTTTGTTCTTTTTCTTTTGTAAATGTTCCTTTCGTTATTTTAAAATGTTCCTTTAACTCGGTAGCTGTGTGGCAATATGTCGCTCATTAGGACTGGTCTAGCCCGAAGAATGGTCTAACTCATTACGCATTTCGTACCTCATTAAAATGCCTGCCTTGAGAAACTGTAAAGAGAGCTATTAAAATTGTAAATAATCTTTAAACGTATAGCAACACGTAAATGACGTTATCAAATGGTGTTTATTAATTAAATTCCGCCGTGTGGTATAAGGCTGAGTAGAATAGACAACCCTCATTTATTATCGAGCTGTCATAAAGGGCTACTAAGGTAAATCGACCCAACTAACGTCAACGTCAACTCACCTTAGTTGTATTTTACGACCCCTCGGTAAGAAAAAGGGTGGTCTATTCTACTCAACCGGATACCACACTGTGGGTCAACTTACCTTAGTCGCCTACGACATTACGGTAAAAAATGACGGTGGTCATTCTACTCAGCCGAATACCACACGGCATTCATGTATTAAATTTGATCTAAAATATAATGTTTCCAACATTTTAAATAATAAAGTTATTACTATTTTATTAAACAGGGTGCACGAATCACGTTAATCGGGCTATTAAACTTGTTGCAAATCCATCCGACCGGTAATTTTGATAGACGTGACGATTACCGGTCATGTATCTTTTACACGACGAAATTGATATATAACCTGTTAAACTTATATTTCAAAATACCCTCAGAAATGTATTATGTGTTTCTTCTCGTTTTCTAAGAAAAAACGGGGATATTTATTCCCCGTATGTTATTAATTTAAGCTTCAATTCTGCTGAATTTTGTTAATAGTACAATAGCGAATTTGGCCTGAAAGCGGACAGACTTCAATATTTACACTTTAAATATGAATTGACACTTAAAATCCTAAATTGCTAAAGTAAATAACAAATAATATAATAATTATTTCTCTTGTATAGAAAAATTATTTATATTTTTAGTGAAAATATAACATTAAGTCGTAATGTAAGTCTTTTTTCCAAGCAAGCAGAAAAATAAAAAGAGTTTGTTTTATTAAAAATATATTTAAATTAAGGTACGGAATTTTATAACTATTTACTTAGAATTAAATAAATTTTAAAATGTGTAAAATTAATTTATTATTCCAAATATAAGTAGGTTGTTTGAATTTTTTATTTTATGGAGACTGAACAAAACAAAAGATCATCATTCTCCAACACTATCCCACTCTAAGTGGGTATAGCACAATATGTTTCATCTTTCATTCTCTCCTATCATTTTTCAATTCTGGCACTACCTGCTCTTTATACGCTTATCCAACTTTTTTAAGAATCCCTAGACTAGACTAGTTAGTTATACATCCATCCCCATTCATATTTAAAATTCCTTAAGCTTCTTAAAACACTTGAAAATCTTTTCAGCTTCGCACAACAGCATGAAAATTTAAAATGTTTACAACATTGACTGCCCAGTTTCTTACTGGTTCTTCGGGCTAAAAGCAACATTCCGAACAAGTGTTTACTTCATTAATTTTTGATAATTCAAAAGTGTTAGTTTAATATTTGATTTGAAGATAAATTTGATTTGATTTAAGCATATGACTTTCGTCCCTCCTCAGTACATGTCCATACCGACGTTATCTCGCAAATCTCATCTTTTCTATCATGAAATGGAATTCGAAAATGTAAATCGTGAAAATCATTTTAGACGTTGTATTGGATATCAATTGGATTTATAAATAAGTTGTAACAGGTGGAAAATGATGTAAGGATAATTGTGGAAAAGTGTGGAGTGAAGAGAAAAGGGAGGTGAGGAGCGGAGAGGGAAGTAAAGGCGCCATTACATTTAAAAGAATTGTGATCTGAGCGCGGAGAAATGAATAAATTACCTTTACAGAAAATCGTTTCTTATTTATTGAACATATACAGGGTGGTATAGACCATACGACGTTAACTTTAAATTCAAATTCAAATTCAAATTCAAAATATTCAAAATTCTATGTTTTCTCCTGTTTTTTGAATAAGCTCGCCGCGCCAGGTCAGTCAATCATTACTTGTTAATCCGATCTCAATTAAATTATATTAAAATTTTTGGAAAATACATTCTAGAAGTTTGAATTATGCTAAAGTTATCTTATACGTTTAAGTGATCATTGATTAATTTAATGTCATCATCGGTATCATTCTGTCAAGGAAAAATATAGTTGTTATAAGGTATATAAAGTATATTTTCAGTTTTAAGTGGTATTAATTGATTGATTTTATTTACCACTGCCGAGAAACGCCTAACTTGTGGCCAAACTCACAGGGCAGGGGTAATGCCTTTTTCCCTATTGGGTACGTCCACTATCACCCCGCCTATTAGAATAAAGAACACTGGATTATTTATATTACAATATTAACATGCATTATATTCATATGTTGACCGACGATATCTATCTATCTATACTTATTATAAAAGAAAGTCCCAAAAAGTTGTCTTTCTGTATGTAATCAATTTTCTCAAAATCTACTGAACGGATTTTGGTACGGTTTCCACAGAAAATTGTCCAATACCTCCGGATGGTTTAAGTAAATATTACATATCGGTATTATGTAAATTGTGTTGAAGAGATCGTGCAATTTTAAAAACTTGCTTGCTGGGAGCTTTAGTCGCGGGCGCTGCGTAAGCCAGCAGAGATACGCTAAAGGAATGTAGTAGAGAATTATAGATCTATAAAAGTACTACAAAAAAATCCGCGATAGCATATCTCTATCTCTATCTCGCGTCGCGACTCAGCAGAGTAAGCAACTCATTTGTTGGTCTCGCTATTCGCTTCTATAATAAAATTCCTCAATCCATTCTAGACCAGTGTACAGAAAGATTTCAATCAAGTGTAAAAAATATGCTTATACGTAAAGCATATTACAAAATTGAAGATTATTTGGATGATAAGAAAGCCTGGATTTGAAAATCCTTTCAGCTTCATACAAGACAGTGGTTTAATAATGTATAATTGAAAATATTTAAAAGATTGACCGCCGAGTTTCTTGCTGGTTTTTCTCGATAAGAGCAACATTCCGAACCAGTTGTAGCTTCATTAATCATATTGATGCTTGACGATTCAAAAGTGCCTGAAATGGTTTATTTGAATAAAGATTATTTTGATTGATTGATTGATTGAATGGTTAACTCATAATAATAATTTATGTTTAAAATATGAATTCTAGAAAAAAATTGTGACACGCAGATTTCCACGCGGGCAAAGCCGCTGGCACTAGCTAGTTTAAATATAAAACAAAAATAAAAAAAAATGTTATAGGTGTAGGTGGGTAGAAGTACGGATGCGGCGGAGCGGGGCGGCGGCGGCGAGGTCCCCCGCTCTAGGCCGGATGCTGCGCGCCGGGTGAGCGAGCGCGCCCACGGTGTATGTACGCGGCGGCGGGCGGCGCGTCGCTCGCGGGCCGAAAGGTAACTAACTGGTCACACTATAGCAACTAAAAACTGCCTTCAGCTCCGCGGGTCGCGGGTTTGATTCCCGCCCAGGGCCAACATTTTCTATAAACAATTTGTTGGTTCTTCGAGGTGTATATTTGTAATCCGTTCAGTAGATTTTGAGAAAATCGCTTACATACAAACAGACAGCTTTGTGGACTTTATTTTATAATAAGTATAGATAAAGCTATCTAAACTAGTAATTTAGTTTAATTTTTAAAAGCTTTTATTTAACTTGTAAGTATGTGAAGGTGAAACCTTGCAAGTTAAATTTTACCCACTTGCCGGTGTACGATTGAGCTGTAATATTACATATTTTGACTGGCCCGTTGGTGTTGTGGGTAGTGACCCTGCCTTCAGCTCCGCGGGTCGCGGGTTCGATTCCCGCCGAGGGCCAACATTTTCTATAAACAATTTGTTGGTTCTTCGAGCCTGGATGTTTGTATTTAAGTATGTATTTAAAATTATATATATAGTATAACTACCAGTTCTCCGTCACCCAGAACACAAGTATGAAGTTATTTACTTTGAGGACGGATGACCGTGTGTGTAAATGTTATTTCTTTATTATTATTAATATTATTATAAAGAAGATCCCCAAATTGTTTTACAATGCTAATGTGAATGGCCTGTTAATGCATCTGCATTAAATCTGAAGGTAGAGGTACTGCCATCTGGCAGTACCTCTACCTTCAGCGTCACGGGTTCGATTGCCGCCGAGGGTCCACATTTTCTATAAAACAATTTGTTGGTTCTTCGAGCCTGGATGTTTGTATTTAAGTATGTATTTAAAATTATATATATAGTATAACTACCAGTTCTCCGTCACCGAGAACACAAGTATGAAGTTATTTACTTTGAGGACGGAGGACCGTGTGTGTAAATGTTATTTCTTTATTATTATTAATATTATTATAAAGAAGATCCCCAAATTGTTTTACAATGCTAATGTGAATGGCCTGTTAATGCAGATGTTAGTACCTCTACCTTCAGCATCACGGGTTCGATTTTCGCCGAGGGTCCACATTTTCTATAAAACAATTTGTTGGTTTTTTGAGTTTTGGTAAGATATATTGACTGACGTTGATTTGCGTCTTGGAATACTTATGTTAACATAGATAATGTATAAGGAACTAAAGATTTTCTATTTAGTAACATAATGATGTGTTAATGTTAGGTTGTGATGTATTGACGTTAAGTGAAATCGCGATTTCTTTTTTGATTTCCCTTTTCAATTATCGAGTGTCATATATATAAGACTGGATTGTCCTTTCATTTAAATATGACATATATAAAATATGATTAATTTTATCAATAAACTGATACTTTTAAAACCTATTTTTTGTGAGAAGAGCAGCAAATTATTTATATTCTAAATGAGTTCTGTTTAAACCTGTGCAAATGACTACTTCTAAAGTTAACAATTATATATGATGTAATGGACTCGAGGTAAATTCTGATTACAATTACTAACATTTTCGATTCGTACCCTATCCAATGTAGATTACTGATAGGGTTGCCACCCGTACTTTATTATGAAGTATAGGTAATTGTACTCTATACTTTATGAGAACAAAAAGTACAAAAAATACTTTATATTGACACATGATTTCATTTGATTGGGATTTTGAAAATAATAATGACAAAAATACTTTATTGCAACTAAAATACAACAAATATACATAAATCGAAATAATACTGATGAATCGGTGGTTCTTTTTTGTGAAGTTTAGCCGTAAGTATTCTTTATCGATTTTATTCGAAATTTATCGATTGGTTCTGAATCGATATCGCCACTCATCAGTGCAAATCCATTGTTTTTATATAATAATAAACAATTTACTATTAAATAAATACTAAATTATTATCTCGACTTAAAACTAAATTACAATCAATTATTAAATAAGAGGAATGTGTAATATCCAGATAAGTCATCAATGGTATGAAGAACTAAAATTGTATAAAATATTAAATGTAATAAAACAAAGAAATAAATACTTCGATGGAAACAATGGTGGCTTCCTAGTACAATTCCAATGTTTATTATAAATATTATAAAAAAAAATAGGTAGTTTTTTCTTACCTATAATAACCGATGTACTTTAATTGATAAAAAAAGGTGGCAGCCCTAATTACTGAGTGCCATATCACAATCCCAATTTATTGGCTTATTTTACACTGTTTGAAACTTTGCTGGTGTAGTGTCATTTTCATTAGATACTGTGATGATGAACTCCATTTGCACAATTACGTCCAACGTTCAACAATACGTCAGAGCGTACTTCGCACGTGATTGAATTTGAATGCCGTAGATCTGCAACGAAGTTTTCTAAGCTAGACGCAAATTATGGAAAGCATTGAAACGAAATTTTGTCTTTAATCGATTTTGTATATACCGTGTAACTTATCTAATAAATTTTTATGAGTTAATCTTGTATATATGCAATATATAATCTAAATTTAGGAAACGGCACCAACGATTTTCATGAAATTTGGTAGGTGGGCGATGAATTTTGGGGTCGATAAATCGATGTATGTCAATTTTATCCCTGTTTTCAGGCAATGAAAAACTTACGATATTATTAGAATACAACGGGTAATTTTGCTGTTGTTTTGTTCATAATCTACATTGGTACCTTTATGCATTCGGTATTCTTTCTACGTTTTCTTTGATGCTATCTTTTGATAATTTAAGTGAAAATTCTCAATTTTTCCATAAATTTTATCATTTTGTCGTAGCGTATATGTAATTACGTAGCTGTTTATTTCCATATTAAATTTTTCATATGATAATTTATCTCAGTAAAAAATAGTATAATAGTAGTAGTATGGATGTTTATGACATTAATATGAAATCGATAAGACGAGCACTTAAACAACGCGATGCTAAATAGCCCATCTTTTGCTCTAGCGTACTTCAGTGCTTAGTGCAACATTTTTTAAACTACTCGATCACGTTAGCGTATAGGTGGAATTCCACCAGTGTGCAGAACTGTGCAGCACTGTGAATACACAGTGTGCGGCGCAAATATTTACTTTGGTCGACTCACTCAAGAAAACATTAACAAATTGTGCACGAATATTGTACACTTGAAACAGTGGACTCGCGTCCACGCGTACGCACTCGTTGTTCACGAACTCGGTTTTGCTTTCGCTACTGGATCGAAAGCATTTGTTTGTACGCGCATCTTTAATGAGGGGTGGAGGAATTAAAAAATTATTAAGAATAATTTTATAGAAAATGTCTACAAATATATTGTAAATTTGTATATAATTTATAAGTGAAATAATAATAATAAAGATTATAAAATATTCCTAAATGAACATGTTCGCGCATAAACACAAGTTACACATAACATTGCCGGTGGAGGTGCTAATCGCGATATCAGCTTAGTACGTGCAGTGCAAGAACTTTGTACACACAATCTTTGTAAACAAATGTGCTGCACATTATTTTGGTGGAATCCTACCTTAACTTAATCTGTATAGCGCTGGAATAGCAGTCTTTAGATGTCATTGTTGCAACGTCATACAAATTGGTGCTAATGCGATCGAGTAGGTTAAAAACTCGCACTAAACACAGTAATGCTGTAGATATAGCGAAGTGCCGGAAAGGGATGTATACAGTGACGTGTTGCAGGCGCGCCAACACGGCCGCCAGCCCGCGCCGTCGAGCCCGCGCCCGCACAGCCCGCTCCACCCAGCGCCCACCGGCGTCCGCGCCTACTCTTGCCAACACTGGGAGTCGCGACTCGCGCCTCCGCCCCGACCGCTCTCCGCGCTCGAGCCCCAATCGCCATGCGATGTCGTCGAGGTACTGCCTGCCTTGTTGTGTCCACGTGTCGATGTTCTAGTACTAGCATGAAACTGTATCGATGTAAAGCCACACACGCTACTAATCCGGCGGCTTTTTAAATTACTACCGTTTGTTGTAGATTTGCGTAAGCCGCTCGAGTGCGTATGTCGCTTCGTAAACCGTTTATGTGCCGTTACAGAAATATAGTGTAAGTATTGAGCTTTATGTAATATTGGTAAATATAGTATTCGATGTAATATTCGATGTTTATTTTAATTTTAATGTAAGCATGAACGAGTGAGACAATGCAATGATTGGGGTCACCTTTAACATGATTATGCGTAATCCTATCAATGCTGTAAGTGCTATGGTTTTAGCGTGCCGATCGAAAGGACGCCAGTAATATGTATTACGGGCCAGTGTTGGTACGTGAAGTGACAAAAGTGGGCCGGCCATGAAACAGAGACATCTAGCGGAGAATGGCAGGGGGCAGGTGTTGAAGAATCAGAGACTGCGAATCGACGTGCGGAACGAGACATGAGTGCATTCATTTAAAACATTCATCAAAAACTAAAGTAATCAAACACATAACGCCAAATTGCGCTTGCTTCCAATAAAACTTTCTCACACTAAAACATATCGTATAAAATTAAAAGGTTCAATTAGGATAATATAAAATATAGTTACGCGCCTTTCCTTGTGCCTATCTAACTACAATTCTAAAAACATCTCTAGCGTGATAAAATCAATCTGATTACTGTGATGACTTAATTAAAAGTGATACTGGTGTTTGACGCGTAAACGTGAACGTCTCTCTCGGATTTAAAATAGTTTAGTCACGCTAGAATAGAATTTTAAAATTGCTCGAATTAATATTTAATAATACTATTAAAGCAAAACTAATACGCGCGTGAAATCAAACTGTGCTCAGTGTTGTGGAACCTTAGCCTGGGAGCTAAGTAGAGTTTCGACCCGCGTTCCCTCACGGCCTCAAAGCTGGCAAGTATGCAGGCAGCTCTTATGCTAAGAGCCAAATCACGGGAAAGGAAAAAACAACGCTTGAAGCGGGGAATCAAGAATGAACTGCCAAGCAATGTGGCGACGAAACCGATCGCACCGTTCCCGAGATATCCACCGGCGTCATGGGTATGTACTAGAATATTCTTGCTGTTCAATTTTCATAGAGTTATTATAAATAGAATAGGGAAGTCATAGGCAGGCCTGTGATTCAGAGTGTCCAGCAAATAAGAAATCACAGATTAAAAGGATGGCAGGAAGTCTTATTTGCTTACTTTTTGTTTTCGATGGACACATTTCACCATGGCTCCCCTTTAATATAACTCTATGAAATTATCTTGCATGTTAGCAAAGCCGTGCGATGCTCGTTGATGTCGACATGCTTTGTATTAGATTTATATGAATTTGACTGCATTGATGTATGTGATTTCTTTATTTCAGTTTTTATACTTTAAACTTTAACATTTACTATATCTCCTAAATCTAAATATATTTTTTTAAACCAAAGACCAGCTATAATAAACTTATAATTATCAGGTTTGGATGACAATTACGGAACCCAAAGAAGCTCTATTTGGTTAGGTTATATAGGACTTGCCTTAACTAGACAATTGCCACATCATTCGAAATCAACTTCGCTAGCGTAGAGGTGTTCAAATATGTTCATATTGATTATGGTTGGGGGATGATAATCATATTTTTGAAGAATCAATCTAAATGGAGTGTAGATGATCCTCGACTGTCACTCCTGTGAGCCTAAAAATTAATTGGACTAACCTAATACATAACGTAAACGAAACTATTATATAACGAAGTTTATATCAATTTTATTATCGACCATGACTTGACATCATAATTTAAATCCTCTTATATATAAAAATGAATGTATGTCTGTATGTCCATTGCAGACTACGAAAAGCGTGGCTCGATTTTGATGAAATTTTCAGATAATCTTTAGAATGACCCAACGGAAGATTTTGTAAAGTTTGATTGCGACCGGAGCATTTTTTTAACTGTTGAGTTCTGTTTCGAGGGAATTCGAAACTAAACTGAGCTAGTGTAACACGTAGTGGGAGAGCTAGTATGCTATAAAATATATTTTCGTAAAAGTTATACATACAATTTTTTATAATAAATACAATTTTTAAATACAATTTTTTTTAATACTCCAAAAATAAAATCTTATCTATATTAAGTAAAACAAAGTCACCAAAATTTGTCTGTTTGTATGTGATCGATTTTCTCAAAAAGTACTGAACAGATTTTTTGTACAGTTTTTAGTAAAAGGTTAATTCTTGAGGAAGGCTTAGGTGGATAGTACATTATGGTTAAATTCCCGCCGGCTCACGGTTAATGCGGTACAAACTGTGTGACAGACTGATTTACACGCGGGTGAAGCCAGCCCGGTACTCTAGTCTAAATTAAAACTTTAATTTACAAAATTTTGTACCTATAAATTAATGTACTTATTTAAATAAATTAATATTATAACATAAATTAATGTAATCGTATGATCGTACTAGGGTGACAAGTATATTCAAATTAAAATTCGAAATATTCTTTATTCAAGTAAACTTGTAAACAAGTGCTTTTGAATCCTCAACATCAACTGCTGGTTCGGAAAGCTGTTATTAATGTCTTGTACAGGGTCGAAGAGTAGCTATATCCACGCATTCTTAACGTCTAAGTAATCCTTATCTATAAATAATCGTAATCTATAAATCATTTATAGATATTTATTTGTTATTGTGCACTCTATATTGTTAACCTTTTTTATACGTAAATGCGTCCATTTCAAGAAATGTATTCGGTTCTACTAGAAAATTAAAAATTGTACAGAATTCTATCATTTTTTTACCATCTATTCATTATACGTCGTCTACTGCATTGTGCTCCACGAGGTCGTGCTTGCTCGAGATGTATTTTTAATCTTTTGTGGCATTGTGTTTATTAAAAAAAATACACACAAAAACAACTCAACTTCAGCCTAGTTTCAACGTTCGGCAAACACTCTTTCTGAAGTAATTCATCACTTACCACCACTGTCCGCTGCATTCAACGCCCCCCATTGTTTTCATTTCTCCATATAACAATACTATAGTAGTCCGTGCTTATTGTCTCAGAATATTTTCAACAACTTGTACGTGACAGCTTGTTGCATATTCTATCGTGTTGTGATCTTGAAAGGTAAAGCGTTTCATGAATTTTCAGAGACCTAAGCCGCACGGGGATTTATTTGCATATTCTCGTATAATTGTGTACTAAAAGATTACGACGAATAAATACGTAGGAATAAATGAACCAAGAATAAATTAAAGCTACGTAATTTATTTTTTATTATTAACAACATTTTGAACAATTGAACTTGTTGTGACTACCGCTTTGCCAACGTCGAAATCAGTAAAATAATAAAAATAAAATAAATTTGTATCTCATCAACAGAGTTATAAAAGTCGAAGTAAGGTTGGAGCCTTCTTTTAAGCATGGATATACTTGTGCCAGAAGACTCCTCTCTTCCATCATATTATCTATACTATACATTTGTCGTAAGAGCTGATGAATGTATTTGATTGTGTATACGTTTGCGTGTATTTGTGAGCTCGTATGTGTGTATCAGTGAGTGTGTGAGTGTGTGAGTGTGTATGTTTGTCTTTGTGTGTGAGAATTATAGTGTGTGTGTGTGAGTTTTATTCTTTTTTTTAATTATTATTTTATTTATTTATGTTTCTTTACATACATTTATTTTAATTACACTACATATTCTAGCAATGATTCAACTTCCTCATAACTTATAGTTTTAATCAGTGGTTCACTAATATGTATTTCATGCAATGTAGATAAAATTGTATTACTTATATATATGTATTACTTATATATTTTTTCTATTTACTGTGTTGCGGATTATAGCAAAATAATTTTTATCATTACTTTTATTCATTACAAATATTTGCTCTTTATAATATTAGTATAGATAATATTAGATATGCTACTATATTGGTGATATGAAATACAACTTGCGCTTAACCAGGTTAACGTCTATAATAATGTATACATACTACTGACAAATACTCGAAATATTTAAGAGAACATGTTATCGCTTCCTCGTGCTTCGTATTTCGGAACTCAGTTTTATTTCGTCTACACACGCAATTAAAAGAAAAACTTTACCGTCTTTTACGGGCGCTTCAAAAGATGCGGATATAAGATTTTTGAGCATAAAATATCTCGTAAATTTAGCGATACTGATGTGTTCTATACAATTCTGTACAATTTGCCCTATCCGAAGAATTTATTCTCCACCTCTTTAAATGTTTTTCGAGTAACTTCGAGTAATCAGAGGTACACCCGAACCCTATTATTTCAATTGCTTCCACCTACATCCCAGTTAGTTCTGACCACAGAAAGTATAGGCGTCCAAAAAGTCCTATATGAATCTGACGATCAAATAACGATCACAAACATAGAAACAAGTAACACACACACAGCGTGTTAGCCGGTGAAGACAAGGTCCCAGTTTTCTGACGTGACTGACAAAGTCACGCCATCTACCCTCCACTACGCGTCGCCCTAAGCCGTAGTCACAGATGGCATCCTTAGGACAACATTCCCTGACGCTAGTAGAGCTTAGCGCTCTACTCCCTGCATTTTGTAACTTCGACGATGCCTCTGCGCTCGCCCAGGTGACGCTGTAAAAGCTGTTAGAGCTGACAGCATACAGTCAGTTCTAAAAAAACAGAATAAAGTCACATGTAATATGTATTTATAGTAGTTTAGGACTTGTAACTTTATTCTTCGGATGAGGCTATATGTTGACATATCATCATCATGACCCTCCTGCCTTTATCCCACTCTAAGTGGGGTCGGCACAACATGTTACAAACATGTTGTCGCATGATTCGGCTACGTATTTTACGACCGGCCGCCTGCCTGACGTCAACTTACCTTAGTCGCCTTTTACGACACCTCGGTAAGAAGTGAGGGTGGTCTATTCTATTCTGCCGGATACCACACGGCGAATATGTTGACATATCAAAATAATTATATTATTTTTGCAATTGTCCGCGATTATGTATGTAACGCTAAATGTAGTGTGCTTTCATACTTTTTCTGATGGACGTCCAAGCCCGTTGGACTTGTTGTTGGAAGCTCAAGATCGTTGAGGCGGTTAAATCTCAATCAAGGCCATCTGCTAGTCATATAGATAACCTCAAAATACCTATATGTAATCTAATAGTAACTTTATCACTAATAGTATAACTTATAGCAGTTTACTACTTTATCTTGTTATGACAAATCGCCATTTCAACACTTTGGGACTCATCCCTATTGCGAGCTATGCGCCTCCTATATAGCCAATGTCCTTGTAGACCCACTGAATTTGACAACTGTCACTCCGAGTCCCTATGACTAAGTTTCGGTTATTTCTAACAATAAGTATTAGTCAAAGCCTAATCATAAACTATATACTAGCCGTGCCAGCGGCTTCACCCGCGTGGAAATCTGTGTCACAATTTTTTTTCTAGAATTCACAGTTTAAACATAAAATTAGTTATTGTGAGTGAACCATAAGAGTAAGAAACATGCTATCGCGGACTCTTTTGTAGTAGTTTTATAGATCTACAACTCTTTAGTACATTACTTTGCGTATCTCTGCTGGTTTACGCAGCGCACGCGACTAAAGCTCTTAGCAAGCAAGTTCTTTAACAACTGCGCGATCTCTTCAACACAATTTACATAATACCGATATGTACTATTACCCTAAACCATCTGGAAGTATTGCAGAATCTTTTGGTAATAATCTTGCTTCATTACCAGAATTCGCCAAGCGAAGTTGGGATACCTATTTTCTTGAAATTGGATTTATGTAGTCGCGTGATATATCTCAAGTATGCAGATTTAAGTTTACAGACCAGATCTTTGTTTCGTTTGAACTCTTGTTTAGTACAAAAAAAAGTAAAAGTAAAGTTAATATTTCACGTCTGGGCATAGGTCTCTACCGTTTTTGGAAAGAAATATTGGAGCTAAGACCTACCACGCTGCTTCAGGTTACACATATCTCCAGAATTCTCTAGAGATATGCAGGTTTACTCACAATGTTTGCGTTCATCGAAGAGCGTGTGATAAATTAAAAATATCAATAAGACAAATAAGTTTTAACAGAAAACTCATCGGTGCCCACTCGGGGTTTAAACCCGTTACGTCTGACTAATCAATTGCCGGGTAAAAGTATATTCAGAGGGTGAAAGTGCTGACAGCACCCATTCAGCTATCGCGCGGAAACCATTAACGCCGTTGCCACAAAATGTTCCCATACAACACATAACATCTCATGTATATACCTAACAACTGAAATTGAGCTTTAAACAAACTACACTAAGTGCAAAATCGGTCGCAGCTAACGCGTTTGTAAAATATTTTATGCCACACCATACACTAACATCTTCTACAAAAAAATGCGATTCAAATAGAAACCCTAAGTACATATGCAATAAGACGCAAAATCGACCGTTTTGATATATATTTTAATTATAAAATGTCTTCTACTTTCCAAGCCTGTAATTTGCAATCCAATAATGAGATGGCGATGGAAAATTCGTTTTTTTTTCGATATCGATATAACTCCAGTGTACCATAATTTATTAGGATATTTTCTGATAATTCTTATGGAAAATACTTCAAAACACTACACAGCCTAACTACAGTTAGCGGCTTCGATAAATTACATGTTCAAATTCAAGTTGACCGTCCAAAACATTTTTTTAATGTTTTAGGGACGTGTAGATTAAAAAAAAAATTAACTTTCTTTATTCTATAGGCCTTATATGTAAAAACAATAATAGTGTGAAGAATATCTAATAAAATTACGTTATAGTATGGATTTATCACTAGACCTCAATGAATATTATATAGAATTAGGCTTTTGCGGAAATCCAGAACACAAAAGTAATAATAAAAATTTTATTTTGCTATAATCCGCGATAAAATAAATTGAAAATATATATAATGATAAATGTATAGTGGACCTAGATTTTTGGCACACAATAACAACCCGACAAATTAGACAAATATTTCAAAAAATCTTTTTTTTTTTCAAGATAAGCTATGAAAGCAAATTAAATAAATTTCTTATAATCTCACGTGAAAACTTTTTCATGTTATTACAAAGTACGATAAAAATATTAAATGGATCATGAGAAAGTACCATCACTGACAATATTTCACCTGGAATATTATAAATTTGCAGGAGCCACGCTCCATTGAATTGATGGTGCCGTGGAAAAGAGAAAATAAAACATTTTCACATTGCCGGCTAAGCCATTAGAGACAGAAACAAAAAGTACGGGCGACATTCTACCGCTATTACTGTGTGTATAACCTTTATTAATAAATATTGTCTAAGGATTTATAAAAATAAAGAGAAAAAGTAATAATAAAATTATTTTGCTATAATCCGCGATACAGTAAATAGAAAATATATATAGTGCTAAATGTATAGTGGACTATACGTTTTTTCATACCCGTTACATGCAGGATTCGTAAAAAACATATGCACAAACCTCCACCACTTCCACCACAATACACAAGCACTACACAGGTTCACTATCACAAACTCAACAATCGTTTCGCCCCGCAACCGAAGCATCATCAGGAGATAGACTCCACGACAAAATCGCAAAGCTTTGCGATTTAGCACTATATATATATTCTATTTACTGTATCGCGGATTATAGCAAAATAATTTTATTATTACTTTTGTATTATGGATCTCCGCAAAGTAACGCCTAATTCTATAAATTATTTAAAAATAAAGAGAGTTTGGAATAAGGATTGAAGCTAAGACCTACCACGCGGCATCAATCAGATTTATTTATTCTTTAATTTACTTCACTTTATTTTTCTTTTGTACTCCTGAAGCATATTTAAAGACCTTATAAAAATTTAAATAAGAAATCGAAATATTATAAAGATATTTTTATATTTACAATATTATTGTTTGTTTTTTTTATATGAAGTAGTAGTAGTAGCGGCCTGTTACTATGCCCACTGCTGGGCTAAGGCCTCCTCTCTCCGTTTTTGGAGAGAAGGTTTGGAGCTAAGACCTACCACGCTGCTCCAATGCGGATTGGTAGGTTACACATATCCCTAGATTCTCTAGAGATATGCAGGTTTCCTCACGATGTTTTCCTTCACCGAAAAGCGTGTGATAAATTGCAATTATCAATAAGACACATAAGTTTTTAATAGAAAAACTCATTGGTGCCTGCCCGGGGTTTGAACCTACTCTAGAGTCGACTCTAGAGAGTCGCACGGTCTCACCGCTAGGCTATCACAGCTTATTTTATATGAATAGTGTAGAATACAACACTCACTACACACACCACTACACCACACTTTATATGAATAGTGAACTATAATTGTCTTATAATTATACACAAACGTACAATGTATTATACAATATTCCCCTATGCATAATAATATGGAATATATTTATGTTTATGGCAAAACTAAGCTATTATTCTAGTGTTGTTATTTAGATAAATTTATTTTTTTTTATTTAGAATTTCTTTAACCAACTAATGAGCCTCGTGATCATTTGAGAGGTATAAACAACTTGAACATTGATATCGGGGGCCGATGTCGTGTCAAGGCTCTACGCTATGCAGATATCAATGTGGTCGATCGATGACCGACGGAATGGTGACGTAGTGGTGATGTTCAAAGGAGTGACTATTTAAATATTAAGGGTTAATTTGCGTAAAACATATACATACTAGTGGAAGCGGCAAATTCGCGGCCAATTTGGTATAAAAATACCTTCAATTCTGTACTGTTCTTCCCTTGTGCGGGAAATTACAGTTATATGTTATCTTATTTGGTAGCACGTTAAATAAGCTTCAATTGTACCAATTTACATCAATATTTTCTAATAGATAGATAAACACACAGATGAATAGACAGAAAGACTTTCTCACTCTCACCTTTCCATTTAACGAAAGTACAAGCAAAGTACAAGTTTTCAATTATATTTTAAAACCTTTAAGTTTTAATCCGCTACAGTTACAGTCTGTCACAAAGGCACAAAAGTACCTTTGTTATAGACGACAAAATGCGTTTCAAAGGAAGAAATAAGCTGATTAAAATCATTCCGTTGACTTTAATAAGTACAGATTATTATTCCTAGTAACAATAATTCTTATTCCAAATGACGGAAGTATTAAAGTTGAATAATTTACTTTCTAAAATGCACTTTTTTAGTTTTTAATTTATGGTACTGTCGAAGATTAATAGAATAATTTCTTTTGAAGAAAAGGTATTTTTTGCGCATGTTTTCTAATGTTGAAGTTATTATTTTATTATTATTATTACTACACCATAAAGGCACAAACAGGTAGATGATATTTTTAATAATAAAAATTAAAATTCTAATAAATTTTTTATTAAAATATATGTTAAATGCCGTTAACAATATATCAAATTATTTTTGTTAAATTAAAACATCGTGATATAACCTTTTTATCTCTGGAAAATTCTTTGGATATGGACAATATGCGATTCCGTATTGTTGCACCTTGATGCGTCTAAGGTAAAATCCTTCACTACAAAGGCGATAAGAGGCCTTTGATAAATAAAATTGTAAGAGACCGCCGCTTTAATACTTTGATCATAGATAGAAGAGAGAGACATGCTATCGCGAACTTTTTGTAGTAGTTTTATAGATATACAATTCTTTAGTGCATTCGTGTATATGCTGCTGTGTTACGCGGGGCATACGACTAAAAGTACCAGCAGGCGAGTTTTTAAGACGCATAAAATTCGCGCGACGAATAAAATTTGCATAAATAATGAAATGTAGTAGTAACTTGAGCCTTGTTATATTTGAACTATCTTTTAGTAAAAACCGTAAAAAATTGAATAAATAGATTTTGAGAAAAATCGATTACATACAAACTCAAACTCAAACTCAAAATATTCTTTATTCAAGTAGACTGTTTACAGTACTTTTGAATCGTCAAATGTTTACAAGAAGTTACCACTGATTCGGCAGTTTGCTCCTACCGAGAAGAACCAGCAAGAAACTCGGCGGCCATCCTTTTTCAAATATATATTTTTTTACAATTTGATTGATGGTTACAAATTAATCATTGCAGCTTGGTGCGTAGCTGACTGCAGTTAAGATATGCTACTATCACTCAAATAATCTTCAATTGTATAGTAAGCTTTATGTAGCAGCATCGTTTTAAGATAATTTCTAAACTTGTGTAAAGGCAATTCTAGATAATGTTGAGGAATTTTATTATAAATACGTGTACCGAGACCGACAAATGATTTTCGCACCTTTTGGAGGCGCAACCTTGGCGTCATTAGTTTATTTCGGTTTCTAGTGTGTCTGTCGTATCTATCACTATTCTTACTATAAAGGTGAATATTTTTTCTTAAAAATAGTATATTACTATAGATATATTGAGAAGCTACAGTCATGACGCCTATTTCTTTGAATTTCTCCCTTAAAGAATCACGAGGTTTCATATTATAAATACCACGAATAGCTCTTTTTTGTAAAACGAAGACCCTTTGAATATCAGCCGCTGTACCCCATAGCATGATTCCATATGACATAATGCTATGAAAATAGGAAAAGTAAACAAGTTTTGCTGTTTCAACATCAGCTAATTGTCTTATTTTCCTAACAGCAACATTTACAGACAAATTTTGGGGACCTTAGTATAGATTTATTGTGAATATTTCATTACAAAATATATCAGTCGCGAGCTTTTTAAACCTCGTGTTTATCTTGTCCGCACGCTGATTGTGATCTTGGTTGGTTCATACACGAAGTGCCACTGACCAAAAATGAACAGCCTGTCAATGTTTTGTTTACACCGTTAATATCGAGAGACAAAGGCTCTACTAATATCGGTAACAGAACATTTAGCTTACGAAAAATGAATGAAAGTGGTTAAGTGTTTGTGGGACTATATGAGAATTCTATGTATAACTTATTTATTATTATATATTTTATATATTATATATTTTATATATATATAACCTTAGAATTCTTAGTTAATTTTCAGACAATGTTTAGATTGACCTAACGATTGATCTTGTAAAGTTTGATTGCAATCGGAACATTTTTTTAATAATTGTAATTCGTATGTCTTTGAATTAAGCTCTCCGCAGCGAGCTGGAAATCCTAGTATGTGATAGATATTACAATTGACCAGTAATTTAAGTTAGCACTATCGCAAAAGCTGTGATTAGTACAGTGAACAAAATGAAAACTCATTGGCACCCGAGCAATTAGTTTTTTTTATTAAAACTTATGTGGGTAATTTATAATTGTAATTTATCACACACTTTTCGCTGAAGGTAGTAAGCTAAGCTAAGGTAGTAGCTAAGTAGTGGTCGCGGCGGGCTACTATAGCAAGGTGGTTCAAAAGCGTTCATGTCCAACAGCGGACTTCTAGTGATGAAGGGGAGGGACAAAAAGAGAAGAAAACTCATATGTGCTTGCTAGAAGTTTGAATATGCCGACCATTAATAACAAAGCACGTGTTTCTTGCGTTTGGCGGGCTTTTATTAACAAGAGTAATAGCCCAACAATAATACAATCGGAATAAATTTGGTTGCAGGTAACTGCTTCTCTATAGCTCACTATTGGTTACAGATTAATACTTAAAAACGCAAAGTCACCAGTTGTCCGTCACCCATAACACAAGTATTATTTGTTCACTTTGGGGACGGACGACCGTGTGTGTATGTGTCCCATATATTCATAATATTTATTTATTATACTTATTCCTTTTTAATTTTTTACAATGAACAGATTATTATGGACTTACATCAATGTCTTATTACCAGAAAAAAAACACGATCCCTCCATAGGTGTTACGCTTCGCTGTACTAAGCGATTTATTCGAACATAATGTAATAATGTGTCCGAATAGTTTTGTGACTAACTGTATGTGTGTGTTATTATACTTTTATGCGTAAATATTGCGTGTTTCGTAAATGTGAAGGTTTTAAGTAAATAAACTTTGCAATGTCAAATAAAAGTCATTTCGGTTCGAATATTTTTGTATTGCGCGGTCAGTCTTTTATATTATGCGGTCATAAAAATTGATTTGTCAGTGAAATTACTTTTGTACACGAAAAATATAATTATCTGTCAAACTTATTTTATTCATCATCATCCTCCTGCCCTTATCCCACTCTAAATAGGGTCGGCACGACATGTTACAAACATGTTGTCACATGATTTGGCCACGTATTTTACGACCGGCCGCCTGCCTAACGTCAACTTACCTTAGTCGTAGTTTACGACCTCTCGGTAGGAAAGAGAGTGGTCTATTCAAGGGTGGTATACTCAACCGGATATCACGCGGCAGTCAAACTTATTTTATTACAACGCTTATTAAATTTGTTTTATTTGTCATACATACATGTTCTTAATATTATTAATGCAAAACAACTCTGTTTGTTTATTATACTTAAACGGCTAATCCTTATGGACCAATATTTGTAAAATTTGCCGCAATTAAAGCTTATATACTTTACCTAACATTATCATCATTCTCCTGCCCTTATCCCACTCTAAGTGGGGTCGGCACAACATGTTTAAACATGTTGTTACATGATTTGGCTACGTATTTTACGACCGGCCGCCTGCCTGACATCAACTTACCTTAGTCGCCTTTTACGACAACTCGGTAAGAAAGGAGGGTGGTCTATTCTATTTTGCCGGATACCACACGGCGTATATACTTTACCTAACATATAGGATAAAAAAATCCTATTTTTCTTCGAGAACCGGTAAAAAATTGAGAACATTTAAATACTCAAATTGACGTGAACGAAGTCGCGAGTATCTCTATTCATAACAAATTTTGATAACCAAATAAAAATTGTGTTCCCTGTGAGATACAAAACCGAAAACTAAGTAAATCTGCATCCAGCAGTAACAGCGTTTCTTTAAAAAGTCGTTACCAATATGCTATTGAATCCATGAATTGTGGTGATGCAAATTTTTCTCAATCTCCGCATGCATGAATTCATCGAATTTCAAGCGTCAGTGGTTCAGGAGAGGCATGCTCCTATTATAAACCTATTACTTAGATCTGAAGCGTTTAATGGCAAAAAGCCAAGAAAATGTTGCTGTTATAGAATCATTAATAGCTAACAATACAAAAGAGCGTTATATGTAGGTTTTGGTGACCTGTTGTCTAAGTTATTTGATTAAATCATTCGTTGATTATGACCAGAAATCTCTCCTTTTATAATTTCGTGAGGGAACTTGCATTTCTCTTGAGAATTTCTGCAATGGAAGCTTTATAAGAATACAATAAGGCGCTACATATTATAGTGTTTGTGATCTGTTGGACTAAGTGATTTCATTTACTGCAGCATTCAATACATCCTGGAATTCGAATGAAATAATAAATTTCGAATGAAAAAAAAAATATTTAATTGGGTAAATTGGAATGAAATTATTTTTTCATATAATCATCAATTATTTTTCATTTAATATCAATAATGTAAACTTTTTAAATTTGTAAGGTTTAAAATTTTAATAAGGTTAAATTTATTTATTTATTTATACTTTTATTATACACCACACAAAAATTTACAACATGATCGTAATAAACTTTTTTAAATGTACAATCTGGCGGTCTTATCGCTAAAAAATTAAAAAATTTTAAACCAAATTTCGAGTTACTTTTCTCGGTTATGTATAGACACTATAATACGTAAATTGGGCCTACGCTTAACTTATGCTGGTTTTAATTAATTGTTCATTAATCATATTGATCTTTGACGATTTGAAAGTGCTTGAAAGGGCTAATTCCAATAGAGATTATTTTAATTTGATTTTATTTGGATTGAATAAAAAAAAAAGTAAAGTAACAGCCTGTTACTATGCCCACTGCTGGGCTAAGGCCTCCTCTCTCCGTTATTGGAGAGAAGGATTGGAGCTAAGACCTACCACGCTGCTCCAATGCGTATTGGTAGGTTACACATATCAACAGAATACTCTAGAGATATGCAGGTTTCCTCACGATGTTTTCCTTCACCGAAAAGCGTGTAATAAATTGCAATTTTCAATTAGACACATAAGTTTTAATAGAAAAACTCATTGGTGCCTGCCCGGGTTTGAACCTATGTCGTCTCTAGAGAGTCGCACGGTCTCACCGCTGGGCTATCACAGCTTTTGGATTGAATACTCTGTGGTAACTTTGTCTAAGTGTCTGTGACTTCCCTTCTCTCCGTGCGCCCTGTCACGGAATGTTGTACTATTACGCTCTCGAAGGAAATGTATAAATTATTAAAAATACCCAGCGCCTTTCTATCTTCTCTCACCAATTAGAACTTATAATGTCCAAATTGTCGGTTCTTTCTGAACAAGTATGATTCCGTTTCAGTTGTAGACAATCTTATTGACAAGATTTGTACCATTTGTTGTTTTTTTCTGTGCTGTATATATTAAACTATATTTTCACTTACTTTCAACTGAAGCAATAATCGAGCGAAAAACCAATTTTATAACCAATAAAAACAACATCTACCATTTTTATTGTCCCGTGATTGAAATTAGTAAATGCATTTTAAACATCCGTAAAGTAAAATGCAAACCTTTTTCATTATGAAGGTTCTGTATTGAAGAGTATTTATAAAGAAAGAAATCCTTTTTTTCCATGCAGCGCTAGCTTATTTCTAGTTATGGAACAAACTTGGAGCTTCCAAAAGCTCTTTCTAGTTACTTATGTAAATAACATCTTACAAACGTAACTTTGTACACATAAATCGCTACACGAAGTACATTAGATTTAAGCAAGTCAAGCTATTTTTTTTTAAATCGTAACATTATATTGCTGATCTGTTATCAATAATAAATAATTTCTGTCGTTTTCCGACAAATTTTGTTTTAAAGCTATTGTATTATTAAATGAAAAATATTTATTCTGCAATTAAAAATTTACAAAAAGGGCACACAGCTCAGCATTGCCACATGTCATTGCTAGGGCTAATAACACACGGCGCTGGTTTTCAGCTGCTGCCCGAGTGATATAACAGACACCAGTTAAATATTAATATAAAGGTAAATAAAACTAGACACGATAACAAATATAAGCTAAAAAATAAAACGAAGTGTAAACTAGAGGTATCAAATATACAGGTAAAATTATTACAAAAACAAAAATAATTACAGAAAATTAAATAAATCAAAATAAATTAAAACAGTTGCATTGTCAAGAAATATGAATAAAATAGTTATATATCAAAAATACATAAGTTTGAAAGGGGGCTAAGGGGTTTTGGTTTAAAGCTAACCAAAGTCTGACGTCCCTGCTGTTAACATTGAGGAGTTCTCTCGTCTGGACCCAATCCTGGCAGAGCATAAGGTCAGGCTTATTATAACATATAAATCAATTTTACAGTAGTTACAGAAGGTTCAAAAGTAATTATTAATAAATCCCTAAGCAAAAGTGACTTTTTATCCGTTTTAACACCTCGGTTGATCGCCTCTTCGGGTGACAAGAGGGCTGGCTCCTTTTTCGCACAAAGAATCAGCTTAGCGATTCAACGCGGAAACGCTGCCAGCATTCTTGGGACCATTCCACCTGGGCATGATTTGTATAGTAGTAGCGTGTAAGTAATTTAAGATAGATATAACTTGTACATATTTGTTATAAATAAAAAAAAAGTGACTCAGTTCTTTTGTGTTACAATTTGGCAAACTCAACTAGTATTAGCAGTTTTAACTCATTTCGAGTGTTCTCTTATCTCATTGGCAACTGCACTGAAAGTGTAGAAAGGAAGAGGTGAATCTGACAGCTTGGAGAGCGCGAGAATTTATCGATGATAAGAAAAAGACATGTCTGTAGAAAAAAGTATAGACATAAGCGCAGCCTTTAGGTAGGTACTTATCATCATTCTCCTGCCCTTATCCCACTCTAAGTGGGGTCGGCACAACATGTTACAAACATGTTGTTACATGATGTGGCTACGTATTTTACGACCGGCCGCCTTCCTGTCGTCAACTTACCTTAGTCTCCTTTTACGACACCTCGGTAAGAAATGAGGTTGGTCTATTCTATGCAGCCGGATACCACACGGCACATACCTTAGTCGCCTCTTACGACACCTCGGTAAGAACGGAGGGTGGTCTATTCTATACTGCCGGATACTAAACGGCGTTCTTTAGGTAGGTAGGTACTTACTTTTCCTAAAGCTCAATTTCTTTATAATGTATCCCTTTAGCTACAACCAATTTGGGTAGTGACGGTGACATTTAACGAATGACGTAGCCACCCCTATAGAAAATGATCGTGTTCTATAGGGGTGCAAATTTATACTGAATGCCTTGTTTTGTTCGGTGAATTTAACCTTCACCTTATAACTCATGAATTGAAAGCATGGGAAACTTACATAATACTTTTACAACTAAAACCCTTAATTATTATTTAACTAATGAAAATAAAAAAGTAATAATAAAATTATTTTGCTAATTTATTTTGTAAATTATTCATACCCGGTACATGCAGGATTCGTAAAAACACATGCACAAACAAACCACTGCCACCACAAGAAAAAATTTGCGATTTTGTCATGGAGTCTATCTCCCGATGATGCTTCGGTTGCGGGGCGAAACGATTGTTGAGTTTGTGATAGTGAACGTGTGTAGTGCTTGTGTATTGTGGTGGCAGTGGTGGAGGTTGGTGCATGTGTTTTTACGAATCCTGCATGTAACGGGTATGAAAAAATGGATAGTCCACTATACATTTAGCGCTATATATATTTTCTATTTACTGTATCGCGGATTATAGCAAAATGATTTTTATTATTACTTTTATATTATGCATATTAATTATTTAATGAAAATAACTTTTATAAGCACACACTACTTTTTGAAAATATATTTGTAACAATAAGTAATAACGTCAAGAAACTGGGTGTATCTGGGTGTATCTATATGATGGGTGTGTGTTACTTAATATAATATATAGCATAATATCTTAGTGTATGATTGTGAGCTATTTTCCTTGAATATATGAATCTAACATTCAGTGATCAAAGCTTTATAGCTTCCATACGAAGACCTCATCTGCTAAAAGTACTGCTCCCACCCACAATATAAGTCCACTCACGTATTTAAGCAATTTATTGCACTACTGAAGACAAAATTAGAAAACGTATACTTTACACTAAATTAAGTGTTGTGTTACAAACTTACGGTCAAACGGGACATTAAAATAGGTGCGGTAATCAATCAAACAAAAAAGAAACGGAAAAAAAAGAAATAACAGACGTTAATATTAAAAGCAATAAAAATTATTAAACTTTTTGTACCTTTATTAAACAGTGTATGAAAATGGATATGCAAACAAGATAAATCCCTCATTATCTATCTATCTATCCAGTGTATTGGATAATAGGTTTTTCTTTATCCGGCTCGAAGAACCAGATATGTCAATTATTTACATGATTTATAGAAGCAGGCGTTACTTTGCGGAATTCCATATTACAAGCAATATAACAGAACTAACTACTTTGCTATAATCCGCACGGGTTAAGTGAATGCATGCAAAGCCAATGTGTATGAAGCAGGCAAAATCTACGCACCTTATACATGCAGGACCAGCCACCACATGCACCCCAAGGCGCAATTCACCAGCAACAACGAACACAAAAGCAGCACACACACCCACCACCACAATCTCGACGATCGTTTCGCCCCGAAACCGAAGCATCATCAGGAGGATAGGCTTCACGACAAAAATCGTACTGCGTATTATTTACAGCCTCTCGTTTTAATTTTGATTGTATTAAAGATGCTTTTTTTTTATTCTCTCTCTGACGTACATTTTTGACAGAGACATCCAAATTCAAATAATTCTTTATTGAAATTGGCTTTACAAACACTTTTGAATGGTGTAATTATAATAAAGCTACTACTACAGTAGTCTCCGTGCCACTCATAGACTTAAAAGACGTTACAATAGATATCTATTATCTATGGCGAAATGCCTATATTATCCATATATAGTTTACTTTATGCTCTCAATATCTATCAGTACACAATACAAAACGAATTTTATCATTCGGTAATCGTGTTTTGGGAATAGCACGTATTTTCAAGGTCTAAACAACCTTTGCCTCAGTCAAATAAGTTACCATAAAAATTAATGCTAGTTTTACCGCAGACTGAAAGTAACACCCATTAAACAATTTCTATACAGTAAAAAGCATGTTCTCATGCCTCTTCACGAAAATCACGTAACTTTCACATTAGACCATTTTGCACGAACATAATTGCATACAATTTCAGCTAAATTTAAATAAAATAGCGTAAGTCATTAACATAAGTACTGGAGTGTTCGATATTAACCCTGAGAACCGCACCCTGTGACCCGAATTACACGGTTCGTTAATATCATGTTTTTTTGTAATTGGTATTGTGCGAAATAATGAAATGATTAAGGCCTCTTCAGATGTGACATTTGCTTCTGTTGTGGTAGCAAAAACTATATTACTATTCATCAGTCTCCTGGCCTTATCCCACTCTTAGTGGGGTTGGCATAACATGTTACAAACATGTTGTCACATGATTTGGCTACGTATTTTACGACCGGCCGCCTGCCTGACGTCAACTCACCTTTGTCGCCTTTTACGACATCTCGGTAAGAAATGAGGGTGATCTATTCTATGCAGCCGGATACCACACGGGTTTTACCTTAGCCGCCACTTATGACACCTCGGTCAGAAATGAGGGTGGTCTATTCTATGCAGCCGGAAGCACACGGCATTTACCTTAGTCACCTTTTACGACACCTCGGTAAGAAATGAGGGTGGTCTATTCTATGCAGCCAGATACCACACGGCACTTACCTTAGTCGCCTCTTACGCACACCTCGGTAAGAAAAGAGGATGGTCTATTCTATTCTGCGGGATACCACACGGCGTCAAAAAAAAAATTATACTATCGTTTAAACTAAACCGGATTTTACTTGTCGTTGGTAAGACTGCATTAACCATGAGATAAAGTGGAAACTGTTTACCCAGACATCACATAGATAATAAGCTATGATTATTGAATTGTCCGCATTAATTTACCCCTAACGTGATAAACAGAAACCTCTACTAGTATCGGGAGGCGTAATGAGCGTTTCTTTTAAACAAAATACAAAGAACCGATAGACTTTAGGATCCTTAGATGCTGTAATTGTCTTCCCGCGCTAGAAAACGCAATATCTGTAGAAAAGAAAGATGGACCGAAGACGTCAAAAACGACGCGGGGATCCAAATAGCACAGGATTTTGTGGTTTAGAGATCCCGTGAAGAGACTTATATCCAGCAGTTAACGTCATTCGGTTAAGAAAGAAGTAGTTTCTTCTGAGATCGGCTCTTTTTTGGTGACATGTAGAAGATGATGGAGTGATGCTACGATTCTGATTAGTCAACACGTCGATGCCATTTTTGACAGTAGCATATTGTGTAAATACCAATTCTTTTTGTCTACACCCAAACTTTTTAAATTGACTTTAACGTTATCTATCGAAGCTTTCTATCGCTTTAACAGTATCTATCGGACGGAAATTAGATAAAAAAACCGCCTCAGAGATCCAACCCGCATACCTCATTATATATAGAATACAAAAAAGGATTTTTTGTACGGTTTTCACCAAAAGATAGTGCAATAGTTCGGGTGGTTAAGGTAAATAGTACATATCGGTATTGTGTAAGTTGTATTGAAGAGATTACGCAGTAGTTAAAAAACTTGCCTGCCGGGAGCTTTCGCCGTGTGCGCTGCGTAAACCAGTAGAGATACGCTAAAGTAATGTAGTAGAGAATTGTAGATCTATAAAAACACTACAAAAATAGCATTATTCTATGTCTCACGGTTAACTCACAATAACTACTTTTATGTTCAAAATTTCGAATAATCCGGGAATAGTTTCGTAAATCACTGCACGCGGACGAAGCCATTATTGGCACAGCTATTCGTGTATAAAATGATTATATACGCACCCGTGTGTATGCAACCCCTTTATATGCAATTTCGCATTTAGAATATTTACTTTTGTATATTTTACATCCGTTATATCGAAGCTGATAAATCAACAGATGCACGGATGGAATGTTTGACTCTCAAACGAAACAGAAATCCCCAGTTGGAAGCGAACGTATGGCAAATAGCAACGGCAAATACGACAGGGCGATCGGCTAATTGGAAGCCTTATGTGTCTGTCGATAATATTTTATATATATATGTACGGATTTTGACGCATTTGACCCGATTTAGACGTACTGTCGTATAAATTGAAACAAATGGGTCATGTAGATATTTGTAATAAACGTCGTACATATTTAACTAGCATTTAAGACTAATGAAATTTGTTATATTTACTTTGTTTGAAACGGCTTAAGTTTTAATGTAATAAATTAAAACAAATACTACAACCGCCGTGTGGTATTCGGCTGAGTAAAAAAACTACCCTCATTTCTTACCGAGGTATCGTAAAAGGCGTACTAAAGTAATTTGACGTCAGGCAGGCGGCCGGTCGTAAAATAGGTAGCCAAATCATATGACAATATGTTTGTAACATGTTGTGCCGACCCCACTTGGGGTGGGATAAGGGCATTGATTGATTGCCTCTTACGACACCTCGGTAAGAAAGGAGGGTGGTCGATCATATTCTGCCGGATACCACACGGCTATCTGGCAGCAGCATCATACTTATTATAAACAAGCATCGTTATCGAGACTGGAAGGGAAGTTGGTCAAATTTAGCTTACAAGATTCCACCTTCACGTACGTGGCAAGTTAAATAAAAAATTTTAAAAATATATGGCTAGAGCTTTAAATGTCGTATTTAAAGCTCGGCTGCTTAACTTCTAAATTAAAGTGACTACAGCCATTGATGTTATACTGCGCAGAAAAAAATTGTATTCAAAAAATCTAGATTGAAACGTAATCCGCTCCGCAAACTAGTCTGTTTCGAGTCTGAAAGAAGCATGTTACGTCGACTCCAGCCAACTAATATGAAATTAGAGGGGCATTTCTTTCGCTGTGTATCCAAGCTGGGATTTATTTTTTAAAACGACATTGCATGGAAGTGTTTTGAATTTCTATGTATAATGACGTTCATTTATGCAACAGGAGTAGTTGATTTAACTCAGTTTAACCGGTAACTTTGTTGAAGGGCTTACATTTCTTCTGTGCAAGCTTAGGATTGAATCTATAACTTTCTGCGGACCTGTGTGATTAAAGAATACTTTCTTAGTCTAAATTCGTTTCAGATTCAGTCGGTTTTATTAATGAAACATAATTTTAATTGAATACTTAAGTTAACTTAATGAATTGTATTGTACCCGACAATAAATAATGCACATTGAGGCTTAGAGAGAGAAAAAGGGATAGATTCTGCTTCATAGAGCATTGTCTCTGTCGCACAGACTGACGAACCCGTGTGTGATAGTGACAGCACTCTACGAAACCGAACTGGCCGGCGGTTTCGTTCTATACATCGGTGTGCATTATTTAATGTCGGGTACTATATTTTGTGCTGGGAAAAATTTTTTTCAAGCTGTGATAGCCTAGCGGTGAGACCGTGCGACTCTCTTGAGACGACATAGGTTCAAGCCCCAGGCAGGCACTAATGAGTTTTTCTATTAAAATTTATGCGTCTAATTGATAATTGCAATTTACACACGCTTTTAGGTGAAGGAAAACACCGTGAGGAAACCTGCATATCTCTAGAGAATCTAGGGATATGTGTAACCTACCAATCCGCATTGGAGCAGCGTGTAGGTCTTAGCTCCAATCCTTCTCTCCAAAAACGGAGAGAGGAGGCCTTAGCCCAGCAGTGGACATAGTAACAGGCTGTTACTTACTATATTTTCATTAAAATATTATTAATTCAAGTTGGCTTTGGGTTTAGAGTTAAGTTGTTGCTTTTGATATGATGATAAATTTACTTTCAAGTTCATCTATAATAATACCCATACCCACTTTTCCCTGTTTAATCACTATTAAACTACGTTGAGTTCAACGTAATTAACTGCCATCTAACGTGTAAGGGTGCTAGTGTCTATCCGGAAGCTTGTCGACAAATTATTTCCTGGGCTTAAGAAATGTAGACGCCGACGTAGTTAAAGATGAATCTTATATAGTCGCATACATCAAGAAAACACGAGAAGAAAATTTTGTATGGGAAAACAACATTTCAAATTTGTACAAACGTGAACATTCCAAAATCTCTTCTATCATGAGTACTGGGACAAAGACGCCGAGAGTTTGCATTTTTGGATTTTGGATTGGTGATAACTTAATGTTATTGTTAATTCAAAAGTAATAATAAAATTATTTTGCTATAATCCGCGATACAGTAAATAGAAAATATATATAGTGTTTAATGTATAGTGGACTATCAGTATTTTTATACCCGATACGTGCAGGATTCGTAAAAACACATGCACAAACCTCCACCACTTCCACCACAATACACAAGCACTACACAAGTTCACTATCACAAACTCAACAATCGTTTCGCCCCGTAACCGAAGCATCATCAGGAGATAGACTCCACGACAAAATCGCAAAGCGAAGCGTTATCCAAACAAGCGTTGTTAAATAGTACTTGGTTCATCCCCACCCAACAACTTGGAACAATTAGAAATCATTAAGCATAACAATGGCACCCTCATTAACGAGCAGATAAATGTCTCTAGTTCAAGCTTGTTGCACGTGTTCCGAGGTAAAATAAAGAGTGGGGATGAACCAAGTACTATTTAACAACGCTTGTCGCTATATACAGAACAACAATCTAAGACATTGAAAATATATACCATTACAAAAAAGAACTTAAATATATCCATCAAATATGAATACTTCAAAATAGGATTACTAAACGTGAATATATATAATACTTAGGCAGTGAATAACTTCCGTAAATTTAATGACGATAATTATTAATAGTAAAGTGTTTTTTAATATTGCACTTAGGGGATGATAGTGTGGGAGAACCTTTCACTATTGAAGCCGTGTTTAGGGTATAAGTATGGCTTTCTATCCAAGAAGACCGAAATATTTTGCTCAGCTCAGTGTAACATTAATACCCTGCTGAATAACATTTACTTACTAAGCAAGGTCAAGGAACATAAGTGGTATGTTTTGATTTTATCTTCAGTATAAATTAAAATGCATGAACCACTTAGCACTATGGCATGTGAGAAACGATTAATGAGTTCCGTGGAATAAAGATATCGAAAGAGCATTGACCGCTAAGGTAAATAATGTAGAGTGAGGTAAGTTAGAATCGATTGTTCAAGCCATTTGCCATTTACCTTTTCATTGATAACGTCTTAAAAGTGTACACAAAGTAACTTATTATGACTCATGATTGCTAAGACAAAGCACTTAAGAATTTCTAGGGCGTTTTCATTTTAATAAATTAAAATCTCAGTAGCAGCTGCTTATATATGAGCGGTTTAACAGTCTTTTATTAATGTTACTAGCATATCATCATTCTCTTGCTTTTATCCCACTCTAAGTGGGGTCGGCGCAACATGTTACAAACATGTTGTTACATGATTCGGCTACGTATTTTATGACCGGCCGCCTGCCTGACGTCAACTTACCTTGGTCGTATTTTACGACCCTTCGGTAAGAAAGCGGCTGGTCTATTCTACTCAACCGGATACCACACGGTGAACTTACCTAAGTCGCCTTTTACGACACCTCGGTAAGAAATGAGGGCAGTCTATTCTAGCCGGATACCACACGGCATAATATATCTCAAATATATTGTAAAAAAAAAACAAATTGCATATATCGAGTTTTAGGGGATTAACAATCAATAAATTGCTGTGAAAATAGTATTATAAGATTTGGGTCTTCAGGCGTATCAGTAACTAATAATATAACTAACTAGCTGTGCCAACGGCTTTACCCACGTAGAAATTAGTGTGAGACAAATTTGTACTTCAGTCAATTTATATAAAACTGTAATGTACTATATACCTTTCTCAAGGATTGGACAATCTTTTAGTAAAAACTGTGCATAAATCCGTTTAGAAGATTTTGAGTAAATCGATCACATACACAGAGACAGCTTTTGGGAACTTTGGTTTATAATATGTATAGATTATATAATTGCCATGTAAGACTAACTAGTCCCTTGGCGCAGTTAGCAGTGACTCTGCCTTCAGGTCTGCGGGTCACAGGCTCGATTACCGCCGAGGGCCAATATTTTCTATAAATAATGTGTTGGTTTGCCGAGCCTGGGTGTATATTTGTATTTTAGTGTGCATTTAGAATTATATACGTATATATTTACCAGTTGTTTGTCACTTATAACACAAGTATTAAGTTACTTTGTTTTGGGGACGGACGACCGTGTGTGTTACCCCACATAATATTCCCGTATAATTATTTATAATTAACAGGTACTTTTTGTTTTTACTCTATGATAGTTATCCAACGATACTGCAAAAGCCGTTCGGATTAACAGTATATTAAAAAATACACCCTGTATTAAAAAAAATTGTTTACTCCGTACACAAGTTAAGTGAAATTTTGAACATACAACGGAGTTGATGATTCAAGTTCTAATATCTTGATTCAGTAACCGTTTGCTACTGGTACGGCGAGCGAAAATTACTGTTCACATCGCAAATAAACATCAATATGTTATCTATGCTAAAGTTTACAAAACGCTTCGTAGTTATCCCGAAAATTTAGTTTGTAAGAGAAGAGTTTTATTCTGTCAACATCATAATAATTCCGGGAATCAAACCCGAGCCTCCTCGGTCAAAGTCAAGTATCATGGAAACTGTTATAATCCAGCGGTGAGACCGTGCGATTCTTTCACGAGTTCAAACCCCGTGCCGTCACCAAAGAGTTTTCTGTTAAAACTTATGTGTCTAATTGATATTTGAAATATATCACACGCTTTTTGAAGGAAAACATTGTGAGGAATCCTGGATATCTCCAAAAAATTCTAGGGATATGTGTTACCTACCACTCCGCATCGGAGTAGCATGGTATGTCTTAGCTCCAATATTCTTAGAAAAAGCTATAAAAAATGCTAAAAAAGCTTCTCTCAAAAACGGAGAAAAACTTGGCCGCACTGTTGCTGAACACTGCGTTTCTCCGCAGTGTTCACTTTAAAAAGCCGTGAATCACTAAAAAAGCACGCTCTCGTCGGCTCTGGGTTAATTAATTAATAATTTAGAGATTGTAAATAAGTTTTTAAATGGAATCATCTTTAAAGCGTCAACAGCATTGCTTTAAATCAAATGAAATTATAAAATTTTATTTACAACAATCACATTTACCCTACAAATGTACAGTTATACAATTAAGAGAATTTAAATTTAAAATCAATTTGAACAATTTGAATTAATCTTAATATTTATATATATTTAAGTTAAAAAAATCTTTATCCAAATGTATTTAAACGTTCCATTGGGAAAGTCGGCTAGAAATTTCCTTTGAAGTAATTGCTTTACATAATTGAATTGCAGTTATGTGTGGTTATTAAATCCTCAGTTTACTTTTGTACAATTAACACAATTCACGAGCGTATTGTGCAGTTTGCTTTTAACTCGTTTATAAATATTTGCAAATTTTTTTTATAGAAACAATCGCAAAATATTCTTAGATACTAATTCATGAAATTAAGTGGTACTTTGTAGAAGTTTATAATATGAAAAAAAATATTATACCTATTTGTTATAATGGGCTATACGAGCAAACATACGTAATGCTTAAAGTAGAATGCCTTACCTAACCTAACCTAACCGTGTTCATGCCTTATGCTTACAGGATTCATAACGCGTTTATAAACTAAACACCAGCACTGCCAAAAAACGCCTTCAGCTTCTAGCACAGCACACATTCACTACCACAAGCTCAACAATTGCTTCGCCCATACGACAAAATTACAAAATCGTAATTCTGGGGGATATACAATCCTATGTTTAGGAGAAATAAACAATAGTTTTATTTATTTATTTTTAATTTATTTATATATAAGCTGTGATATTCCAGCGGTGAGACCGTGTGACTTTCTAGAGAAGATCATATATATAATACGAATAAGTTTTACTTTTGTGAATGGAAAACTACATTCTGAGGATATATTATAACTTAAGTTGACGAATAGAGTCGCGGGTGCAACTAGTGACAAATAAAAAACAAATAACAAAGTTTTCTAAGTGCCAATAAAATTATCGGCATTCTCAACTTGTACAAACAAGTCACGATTTCGATAAACAGCGAGCTACGCGATGTAGGACAATAACCAGTGGATTTGAGGCATTACTCGCCCATCGTCTATTGGCTCGTGACAATATTTCACGTCCTAAATCTCAATTCAGTTCACACGATAAACTGTCTTTGTTATAAAGCGTATATAGGTCATAAAGGTCGATATCGCTTTAGAGACGCTACGCTATGCTTTATTGCAATTTGCCACAAAACAACTTTAATTATAAATAATTAATAAAAACTGTAATTATTTATTTAAGGAATTATTTTTACATACATGTTTCACGTTAAACTTCGAAAATTCCCAAAGTTGTTCATCTTAGCTTTTATTTGCTACACAAGAAATTGCATGAATATTAACAACGTTTTACTTCCACTAAAACTTATTCTATATTCGACATTTTTTTGACATTCGATAATAATTTTCTCTAAATATTGGCGCGAAATAAAAAGCTTTACATTGTATATTTGTATGATAGTAAAATAATTTTACCATTACTTTATAACTTCAGTTTGACACATAAGTTGAAGACATAAGGTCTCTACGACATATCTGTAAGGAGCTAATATTGTATGTATTGTATTCTATATATTTTGGGGATGATGAATCGATTAAACTAGGTTTTTTTTAAATGTCGCGTTATCCCTGTGAATTCTAAATGCTAATGCATTGAAAACAAAGGTTAATTTTGCTGTCATTTGTAAAGTTGCAATAGCTCAGTGGGGAAGCACCGGACTAAAGAATTGAAAATACCCCAGAACCGAGTCCCAGATATCGCCTGCCTTTTCTTGTTTTTTATATCTTAAAAAAAATTACCGAGCAAGGTGTGGTCATCTAGGTACTATAATAATAAAAGATACGGACTCGAAAATATACGCTCCATCTTTTACTTTTTTAATTTGAATATTCTTCAAAGAGAAACTTTAGGTCTCTAAGATATATAATAATAAATGATACTCGAAAAATATACGCTTCATTTTTTGTGCGGCCGTTACATATTTGCATTGAAGTTTTCAATAGAGATCGATACCGTATCTGTGGTTGTGTTCAGCGGTGGATTTAATATTCGTGTACATTTGGATATCACTTTCATCATGTTTCAGATTTTCAGTTATTTATCTCATAAAATATGACGATGTAAACTTTTGTTTAACTAAAATTTTGATATTATGTCGTCATCTTTTTATTACGATTAATAAAAGTGACAAAATAAATTAAAAGTCACTCACTCATATACTTCTCTTCTTCTTCTTTCTCAACCGATGGACGTCCACTGCTGGACATAAGTCTCTTCATGGGATCTCCAGAACACACTCACTACTCATATACAGACTCTCCCTATCTCTCACTCACGTTGGGAGAGGACCTATCTCTATCTCCTTCTCTCTCTTCTCTCTCTCACACACACACACAATTATACATAGAATAGGATTAATAAATAAGAAAGCTTTAATATTATTGGTATCCTAATGAGAGTATTTTCCGCTACTGGTAAAATTTATCATAGGACGAGCTCCCAAAAAGCACTCTTTTAGAAATAAACTCTGTAGACGTATATTTACAATCTATTTTAATAGATAATTCTAGTAAATAAATAAACAAGTCATTATGTGCACGGCATATAGTTCAAAGCACCATTGAAAACTAGAATCCCAAGGAATTGAGACTAAGGCCTATCAGTTAAATATGCACTACTTTTAGACCTCTCTTTATTAAAGAATGCCGTTATTTCATAACATATACACGTATACATATTTTTTATTGCAAAAAAATTTTTATCCGTTTTAACACCTCGGTTGATCGCCTCTTCGGGAGAAACGCTGCCAGCATTCTTGGGACCATTCCACGTGGGCATGATTTGTATAGTAGTAGCGTGTAAGTAATTTAAGATAGATATAACTTGTACATAATTGTCATAAATAAATAAATAAAAAAATTCAAAAAAAAAGTATTTATACGAAAAGGTGTATTGGACCGTGAACCAGGGGTTGGACTACAACTGTTGCATTTAAATCAATGTCAAATAACATCTACGAGATCTAAGTGAGATAAGCTATTTTTAACGCTTCCTGTCGAATCATCGAGGTTTCATAAGAAACAGTTTAACACCTTTGCTTTGCTAAAGGATATTGTAGATAAATAAAGATATCGGACACTTACACACACGGTCGTCCGTCCCCAAACTAAGTAATTTAATACTTGTATTATGGGTGAGGGACCACTGGTAGATATACTACATATATAATTTTAAATACGTACTTAAATACAAATATACATCCAGGCTCGAAGAACTAATAAATTGTATATAGAAAATATTAGCCCTCAGCGGGAATCGAACCCGCGACCCGCGTAGCTGAAGGCAGGGTCACTACCTGCTGCTCCAAAGGGCCAGTCATATCAAGTCATATTTAAATCCTGCCTAAACCTAATTTGCTCATTCATAATTATGATGGGTTAATTTATGCGCTAAAACCTAATTTGTGTTGCCACAGGCGCGGCTCACGCCACGTTCAAATTCAAAATATTCTTTATCCAAGTAAACTTGTAAACAAGTGCTTTTGAATCGTCAACTTTAATGCTGGTTCGTAAAGCTGTTCCTACCAAGAAGAACCAGCAAGAAACTCAGCGGTTGTTCTTTTTAAAATATAAATCTTAAATTTAGTTACATTTAGATATTACTGTCTTGTACAGGGTAGAAGTGCACCTATATCCACACATCCTTATCATCTAAGTAATCTTCAACAGTATGGTAGGCTTTCTGTATCAGCCTCTTTTTAACAGTGTTTTGAAACTGCTGTAATGGCATGGCCAAAATAGATTTCGGAATTTTATTATAGAATCTTACACCAAAACCCACAAACGATTTACGTACTTTGCTGAATTTAAACGAGTTTAACAACTCCTTTAAATTCAGCCTTTTTATACAGTATAAAATGTTTATAAAGCAATTAGAGCGCGTAGGTTCACTATTTACAATGCTGCGAGGCTTTCTGCGTTTTCACAGCATTCAAAAGTTATTGTTTTATAATTCCGAGAAAAAAAATACTAATTTGGGTCTATGTTATTCTTCCTTTATTTATTTATCCTTTTCCAGTAGCTAATATTGTTTTTCAGGGCCGAAGAGTTTCTTGCTATTAAATTACCATTTATTTTTTCTTTATATTGCTGGTATATTCGGATAATTAATTAAAGAAGACAAAAGCACTAATAAAATTGCTTTGCAATAATCCGCTATAAAGCAAATATAAAAATGTATTATGTTGAATGTAGAGTGGGATATCCGTTTACATATCTGATACATGCAGAATCGCATTTGCGATTTTACCGTGGAGTCTCCCATTTGATTATATCATGATGAAGTTTCGGTTGTAGTAACGAAGCGAGTGTTTTTTTTCAAAATATTGTTTATTCAAGTAAACTTGTAAACGAATGTTTTTGAATCGTCAACTCTACTACTGATTCGGAAAGCTGTTCCAACCGAGAAGAGCCAAAAAGAAACTCGGTGCTTGATCGTTCCAAATTATTATTCTTATTACTAGTTACATTTAGTCATTGTTTTGTACGGGGTCGAAGAGTAGCTACGTCTACGCATTCGGTATTAGCTTTTTTTAAATAGTGTTTTTAAACTGCTTCAATGGCAAAGCTAAAATTAAATGCGATATTTTGTTACAGAATCTTATACCCAAACCCACAAACAACTTACGTACTTTCGTAAGGCGCAAAGCAGGAACCGCAAGCATATGTCGGTTCCTACTTTGTCTTATTATATACATCGCCAATCCTACTAATATTATAAATGCGAAAGTTTGTGAGTATGGATGGATGTTTGTTACTCTTTCACAAAAAAACTACTCGACGGATTTCGATGAAACATTACAGTTATATAGGTTATACAACGGAATATAGGCTACATATTGTAATGATTTTATGTATTATAACGATACATGTCAATAAAGTCTTAAAAATCTGGCCTCTGAGAGCTATCTCGGCGTACGCTGCCTAAACCATTGGAGTTACACAAAAATGACTTACCGTAGTATTGTTTATCTTAAATAGTTCGAAATAAAAGTTCGCGACTGCATATATGTGGATACCTTTTATGTGGAAGTCACTATGACCAAAATTATTAATCATAAATTTAATCAAATTAGATACTGTGGCCAAACAAATTCCACGCGAGCGAAGCCGCGGGCAAAAACTAGTCTTTTTATAATTATGTATATTCTTATGCATAAAAATGAAATTGCTATAAATATACTGTGAATTCAATATAAGAATACATATTTCCTTAAATTTCTCTCGCTGGCAATCGCAAGAACTTAAATTGTAAATGCCACGTATAGTCCTTTTTTGTAATACAAAAATGTTTTCAATATCCGCGTATTTACCCCATAACAATATTCCACAAGACATAATGTTATGGAGGTAAGCAAAATAAACAAGTTTTGCTGTTTCGCCGCCTGTAAACCGTCTTATCTTTCCGACAGCGTAGGCCGCTGAACTGACCTGTTGAGTTTGTGATAGTGAATGTGTAGAGTGCTTGTGTATTGTGGTGGCGGTGGTGGAGCACTTGCGTTTTTAGGAATCCTGCATGTATTAGGTATGATAACAGGTAGTCCTTAACAATTAGCATTATACATATTTTCTATTCATTTTATCGATTACTTTATGTATTATGTATTATGGGTATGTATTATACGACCGTGTGTGTAAATGTCCCATATATTTATTTACTTATTTTATTTTTTATTATGGACTTATGTATTATCGACCTCCGCAGTAACGGATAAATTAATTTTTTATGCATAAAGTCTAAAAACAAAATTTAAGTGTAAGTCTAGGTTAGGTGTAAGGTATTCAGGTGACCTTGCAAACTACTGCCCACACAATGATTAAAAAATAAGTCATTAACTTGTTTTGTTGCGAAATTATGTCGTTATTATATAATATTCTTTATTAATTGTAGGGCTATGTTCTGACCCACCTTGACGCACGATGACATAAGCATTAAATGGTGTAGAAGCGTTAATAAGCACGATACAGATATAAATTTTCTCTAATCGAGGATTATAGCAGAATAATATCATTAATATTGCAATACGTCTACTAATCTCGTTGGTGATGTACGTTATAGGAACAGATTTTCTAAAAGATTTCTTGATATCAAGGTGAAATTTGTCTCATCAATTACAAATTCCTTTCATTCATCTCCGATTCGATTCGATTTCTTAATAGTATTTACAGTTTGTTGTTTAACTAAAACCAAATAATCTATTAAACATCATCATCCTCCTGCTTTTACGACACCTCGGTAAGAAAGGGGGTGGTCTATTCTACTCAATCGGATACCACACAGTGTGTCAACTTACCTTAGTCGCCTTTTACGATACTTTGGTATGAAATGAGGGTCGTCTATTCTACTCAGACTGATACCACACGGCGGCACAAAATTTATTGAACATTTAATTTTTTTTATTGAAACATTTAATTTTATTTAAATTTCAGGTTCTAAATTTATTTTTAAAATGAAACCCGGTAGTCAAAGGCATACTATAGATTTATATCTTCCAAATCTGTAAGCTTAATTCCAGTAAATATTTAAGATCACGTTACATAGCAGCAAAGTGTAATTAAACATTTTAAATGCCACATCAAAAATCAAAAGTGAGCCCTTTGGCCGTATAACCGAATTGGATGACATGGTTTGCAAATCCTGAATGGAATTTAAACTTGTATTTGAAATCCATGTAATTCAAATAATGCTACGAGTGTTCATAAGGTTTAAGTTAAATAAATTATTTCGGCTTTATATCGGTCATAAAATCAAATCCAAGATATTTAACATATCACCGTTCTCGCTTGTGACAGTAAAATTATAACTTGTAAACTTGGAAACTATACCTATAGATTGCTTCTTTTGTAAAGCAAAACGTGTATTTACAACGCCTTTATGGAATTAATACAGTGTGGTGGTTTATATAGTTAGGCACTATTTTTTATAAAAGAAAGCTTTTACCGAGTGTAATTGATACTATGCCTCGGTTTGTATATTTAATGAAATTGTCAAAGATTAAGTATAAATCCATGCATGTATAAATGAGTAAAGAGCTTGGGTGCTCTCTAGTTTCAAAACTATGTTTTCTATAAACTATTTTTTTACTTCATAAATCTTCGGGTTTTAGTGACAACGTTCTTTTGTTACGTACAAAGCAAGGCTTCTATAAACTATTTTCCACACTGCTATTATTAGTTAGATAGGGACCTCTTACAGTAGTTTTTTGATATATAACAATGTCCTTTTTAAGGCAGTTTATTAGATGTCTGGCTTTTATTGTTACCTTGTATTTTCTTTCTCATCACTGAGCATATATGGCGCTCAGCTATGAAGTGAAATCTGGTTTTCCTTTCTCTACACTAAGCACGAAGGATGTTGTTTTATTAATTTTAAACGTCTATTTAATTTCTTTGGTAAGACGTACGCGTAAAAATATTTAGATAGAATATCTTACCTAAGTTACCGTACTGTTATGCTAGATGAGATGATAGAAATTTGTTGCGGTTCTTTTAGATGACTTATTCTTAATCTTTAATGCGGCTATGAAACCCCAAGACGCAACAAGTAAGGCAGGCGAGATTTTAGCCAGCAAGGTTGCAATCCAAAACATAGTTACTTCGCAGTTGTTTATCATATAAATACCCATGAATGTCTTCAGAAATATGTCCTTGGCAAAAATGTGACTAGGGTGCTGCGTTTCATCAAATATCTTTCGTAACTTTACAGTTTAGATCGCGACATCTCTTTTTGTCTATAAGACATTAGAACCATCTCTTTCTGTCTATAAAATTTTAGGATGATTTCTTTGTCTATGTGACATGAAAATGATCTCTTTCTATCTATATGACATTAGAAAGATCTCTTTCCGGTCTATGAGACGTAGAATAAACGCTTTATGTCTGTAAGATATTAGAACGATCTCTTTCTGCCTTTAAGATATTAGAACGATTTCTTTCTGCCTGTAAGATATTAGAACGATCTCTTTCTGCCTATACGATATAAGAACAATCCTAATCTGTCTATAATGCATAAGAACGAAGTCTTTCCATTTATTAGAACGATCTATTTCCTTTTATAAGACTTTGGAATGATCGCTTATCATCTTATCGTCTGTAAGACGTTAAAACAATCTGTATCTGCTGTAAGACATTAGAACGATCTGTATCTGCTTGTACGTTATAAAAACGGTCTCTTTTTGTCTATAATACATAAGAACGATCTCTTTCTGTCTATAAGAGATTTGAACGATATTATTCCGTTTATAAGACTTTAGAACGACCTCCTTCCGTTTATCAGACTCTGGAATGATAGCTTATGTCTGTAAGACGTTAGAACGATTTGTATCTGCCTGTAAGACATTAGAACGATCTCTTTCTGTCTATAAGATATAAGAGCGATCTCTTTCTGTCTACAAGACATAAGAACGATGTCTTACTGTGTATAAGACAAACTCCATCTGTACACGTTGCAGTGCGCGGCTGGTCGCGCGGCCTGGCAGGAGGCGGCGGCGCTGTCGGTGGGCGGGGGCGGGCTCGGCGCGGGCGGTGCCGCTCGCCGCTGCTCCGTGCTCGGCGACCACCCGGGCGCTCGAAGAGACCAGCGCGGGAAATGGCACCGCACCAACCGGGTAAAAGTAAAATAAAAGTAAAATAACGGCCTGTTATTAACTCACTAGGTATAGGCCCCTTCTCTCGGTTTTTTTACAAAGAAGGTTAGCTAGCTTCAATCCTTGCTTGCAAAAAAGGTTCTTGTATCTTTTATCTTAGTTTTTGTACATAAATAGTAACGAACTCTTACTGGGGATAGGCCTCCTCTCTGCGTTTTTGTAGAGAAGGGTTGGAGAGAAGTCCTAGTTAGCTGCTCGAATGCGAATTGGTAGGTGGTAGATAGGTTACACATTAGAATTCTCTAAAGGCAGGTTTCATCACGATGTTTTCCTTTATCCATAAGCGTGTGATAAATTGGTAAATTCATTGACTGATCCGTTGCCGTAGTGGGTAGTGACCCTGCCTTCAGCTTCACGTGTCGTGGGTTCGATTCCCGCCGAGGGCTTACATTTTCTATAAACAATTTGTTGGTTCTTCGAGCCTGGGTATTTAAGTAAGATGTATTTAAAACTTTATATGTACTATATTACTATATTATATACATTAGTATTCAGTTACTTCGGGGTTGGACGACCGTGTGTGTAAGTGTCCCATATATTTATTTATTATTTATTTTATAGGTCCGAGATGCGTCATACGGGTCATCTTCGGACTCGGATGGCGAGATGGAAGGTGCAAGTGGGGAACCCTGGTGCGTCGCGAGGCTACTGTACGCGGGACTCGCAACGCTTGCGCTTGGCCTCGTTGTCTATTTCGTTGGCACCGGAGACAAGGTAGTTACGTATATGCTTATACGTAAAGCATATTACAAAATTGAAGACTATTTGGATGATAAAAAATGTCTGGATTAAAAATCTGACTGAATCCTTTCAGCTTCATACAAGACAGCGGTTTAAAAATGTATAATTGAAAATATTTAAAAGATTAACCGTCGATTTTCTAGCTGGTTCTTCTCGGTAAGAGCAACATTCCGAACTAGTTGTAGCTTCATGAATCATATTGATCCTTGACGAGCCAGCAAGAAACTCGGCGGTTGCTCTCATAAATCTTAGGTATAGGTCACCTCTCTCCTTTTTTGGAAAGAAGAGTACTTAGACCAACCACGCTACTCCAATGCGCTGCACATATCTTCTGCATTTTCCAGCGATATGCAGGTTTCCCTTTCGATGTTTTCCTTCACCGAAAAGCAAAATTGGAAGTATCAATCAGTTACACAATTTTAAATTGTGAAACTCATCGGTACCTGCCTGGCGTTTAAATCTTGAGAGAGTCACACGTTCTTATCGTTCCACTTCACAGATCCATTAGGTTAACAAATATTTTAATTTCAATTCTAGTTTTGTATTATTTCATTTTAATAAACAGAGATTTAAAATTTAATTAATTTATTTTTTAAAGAACGGGAATAAACTCAAAATTTATCTACGTATATATTTTTGAAGCAAGGTTTAAGTAAACGAAATTCTGAAATAATAAACAGAATCAGTTCAAAATAACACTCGATCGGTTTAAGCTTAAAAACTCGCAATTTTCGCGAACATTCGTTAGTCCTTGGAGAGATCGTACACAACCTTTCGTAAACAACCTGAATGTTCCAGAGAATAAGCGTCAAGCGAATTTGAACTCTATGACATATACTTGAGTTTGACCCCATGTAAGGTATATCCAGACAGTGCCTAAAGGAAATAATTATGTTAATTATATTATGTTAATGTGAAAGGGAGAGGGCTGGTTCTCATTCACACAGATTGTAAAAATCTAGGAAGGGAACCAGTTCTTGGTTTAAATCGGTTCTGATTATGTTTGTTAATATGAAGTTTTAAAATTCAAAACAGAGACGCATTAAAAAACATGGTACATCATAATAAATTTTGACTTTTCCGTTCTAGGGTTTCAAAACACCAGCTCTGCGTCTGGTGGGCCCGTCACTCATCGTGGCAGGCCTGGCGTGCTGCGTGCTGCGAATTATGTTTTGTATATTCGCCAAGCCTTGTTGCAAGAGGAGGACCAACCACAAGGAGAACAGAAGGTAAGTAAAATTGGTTAATAGCCCGAAGTGTTTCTTGTGTTATTTTAATCATTGTAATTGTAATACATATTAATATTATAAATGAAGTCTTGTTTTAACGCGAGGAGGATAAATTCCTGATGGACGACTATTAGCCCGTAGTAGTAGGAAGTGTCCGACTCACAACGAACTAAACAACCTCCTCTCTCACTTCCAATTAGCATGGGACCACATTTGCATTTCTTCATGCTGACCATTTTTTTATACTATTCTTCTCTCCTTTTTTTTCTCTTTCTTTCTGCTACCTTTAAAGCATAATTTTGCGGAGTAAATCCTCATTCTAGTGTCACTACTCTTCACTAGCGATCATGCGAAGTATTAAGTTATATGCGCTTAGGGCGACCTTCGTTCCCTGCACTGCACTTATTAATCCTGCAAATTCTGCACACCCAAACAAGGCATTGTTTGTTTGTTTTAGTATAAATGAAGTGTGTCAATTTACTTTCATAGCTTATTCGCTGGAGCAATATTGTCAAAATTTAGGACAATTTTTGTACATCGGGCTGACTTATAGGATAAAAAGACCCTATAGTTTCATTCGGGACCAGAAAGTAAGACATGGTTAATAATTGAGGGTATTATAATATTTAAGTTAACTAGAAGAAAGTTGCTGGTAAAGGTTGCAATATTTTATAGATATAGAGATAGAGATATTCAAAGAATATCGATGCCGTTAATTTATTGCTAGACACAAAGAAATCTCTACATCTTCCGCTGAGAGACACAGCTTTCTTATGAGTCTCAATCTTAAAATAACTAGACCTATCCACTTAACAAAGAAACATTTTATTATTATTAGTTATTCTTATTCCAGACTGTCCGGTTGCGTGGAAGGCGAAGAGATGCCGCTGGCGAGGTGCTCGGGCACAAGGGCGGGGCCTGCGCAGTGCTCGCCAGCGCGACGTCTGGACGCGTCGTCGTGCGACGTATCAAGCTTGTCAAGTGGGGAGGAAGACGAGCGTCTGCGCAGATATCGCACCGCCAACGCGACCACACACTTGCAGCCGCATACTGTCCACGTGCAGCCAGTGAGCCCAAAACAATTCAAATTCCAGTGTCCCCCTTTTCACAACCGCTCCTCCGGTTCAGATACCGCCACCTATTCTATATATCCCCTCTTCTTTTATATACCCCCCTGCTAAATGCCCCACATCCTTCCACTTACCCCCTCGCCTTTCTCATACCCTTTTCACATAAACCTACCCCTACATACCATTTACATGCAGTTTAATAATGTAAAATTGAAAATGTTAAAAGGATTGACCGCCGAGTTTCTTGCTAGTTCTGTTCATTAAGATCAACATTCCGAACTAGTTGTAATTTCATTAATCATATTGAGACGATTCAGAATTGCTTGAATGAAATTATTTGAATATATATTATATTCATTTGATTTGATTGATATTATGATATGGATTTTTTATATCAGTAATCCTCTTGTAGGTACCCCTCTAAACAGAATGCCCCTTCGCGAATCAGTAAATTGAATTAATACATTGATAATGTGCCCTCCATCTACTTCCTGCTACATCCTCGATATGGTAGTGAGGAAGTCGAATTAGACGTGCTATTTGCATGCCTACTTAGTTCCTCTCGGGATAGTTCTGAATTTAATTGGTCAAATAACACTTTAAATATATTAATTTGGTCCGATACAATACTCGTTACTTTACACAAATTAAACACCTACTGTTTTGATGAATTTAACATCCATGAATCATTGGTACTGTTGGGCGGTCGGCTGCGCGCCTTTTTTTAAATAAAAAACACAAATTAACACGGCACATATACTTCTTTATTGTCTCCTTTTTACAAGGGACAAGGGGATGGATTTCCGACAGGCGTCCCGAGGTTGCAATAGAGCATCTATTATCTATATACTCCGATGGTTAAACTCAAACTTTTTTAGGAATTGTAAGTGGGGCCTTTATGTAGCCTGAAGCGTTAAGCGTCACTTGGGCGTCCTGGTGTCCCTTGTCAGCAATATTTACCTAGGAACTAAGGATATAACAGTACCTTTCATAAGTTTAGATCAGGAATAAAATAGGAAAGCAGATAGCACTACACTCAGGAATTCGTTTCCTTTTTTAGGTGTTATATATTTTTTAATTCCTTTCATTTTTCTAGGCGGGGTCCCAGCCAAAGCCGTCTCCATCGATGCAGTCGACGGCCGGCAAAAGGCCGCCCCCTCGGAACGTGTCCTTCGCAGGAGGCCCCGACGGCGAGCTGGTACTAAGTCCCGCCCAGTTACGGTCCTAACCCACAAGCAATAAACACTATCGCAATACTTTTTATACGAACTCGCCGAATCGGCTGAACATGTGGCGTGAAGTGAACGTCCACTTTTGCACGTTTGATATATCTGATTTTAAGCGAAGTTACGCATTTTCGACTGCGGTCACAAACGAGTGTTTGATTTTTATAGTATAGCGAACGATTCGTATATTTGGTAGCATTGTGTCGTAAAAACTAAGCGTTGTCTATAATGTAGTGATTTTAATACTGAATGTGCTAGTTATCCGTCATATAGCCGTAAATTTACTGATAGTATACAATGAGGTGCGGTTTCTTATCGTAGAAAGAATACGATTCGCTGTAAAAGATTCTTCAGGATGCTTGAGTTACGACTGGTTACTGTGGATGCTATACGAATCTATTAAAAGGCACTTGAATACTAACATATTAAATACTGACAATTTGGAATTCACAACATAAAATATTATCGTCACTTTTGCACAAAGTTACGTAAACAGTACCGCAAAATATTACAATTTTAGCATCATCTATCACGATGTCATGGGAATTCTATAAACTAATAAAAATTACTACATTGCTGTAGAATAATCTTTTTAACACAATTTGTCTTGTCCCAGTATTTTCAAATACATTTTACCACCACTTTAATTAATGATTAATTAAATAACCATTATTTTGCAACCTTTTCCTTGTAACCAGCTTAAATCTTTTTGAGCCTAGATCGTCTTGCTTATATAAGCCTAAGTAACATATACAAACAAGTAGTAACATAATATAATTTAATCTTTCGTAATACAATATAGTACCCGACATTAAACAATGCACATCGATGTTTAGAACGAAACAGCCGGACAGTTCGGTTTCATAGAGCGCTGTCACTGTCACTCAGCCTAAGCCTCGATGTGCATTATTTATTGCCACTATATTAAGTTATTGACAAAAGATTACCAATTGTTTCTGTCGCAAACACAAGGTTTAGTATCATAATATTATCATATCATAATGTTTAATTTAGATATATATATTTTTAATAAATTATTGATTATTAAAATTAATATAAGAATTTTCAAAACCGCACCTCGTCGTAATTTGAAATTAAATAGCTAATATACGATATAAACATAATTGTTTTAAAACTGCCTATATACTAGTGCGAATTTATATTTAAATATAAAATCATAACTAGTTATGTAACTGACAATAATGATTGTTAACTGATGTATAATAGAGTGTTAAAATGTATGCATTTATTTAATTATGACAAACAATCGAGTGTAGTTCATTCGCTGAGTGTTTCCAATAATATTAGAATAATATATATTTATGATTGATTATAAAAAAAGAAAATATTTTATAAATATTAATAAGCCGTGATAGCCTAGCGGTGAGACCGTGCCACTCTCTAGAGACGACATAGGTTCAAACCCCGGGCAGGCACCAATGAGTTTTTCTATTAAAACTTATGTGCCTAATTGATAATTGCAATTTATCACACGCTTTTCGGTGAAGGAAAACATCGTGAGGAAACCTGCATATCTCTAGAGAATTCTAGGGATATGTGTAACCTACCAATCCGCATCGGAGCAGCGTGGTAGGTCTTAGCTCCAATCCTTCTCTCCAAAAAACGGAGAGAGGAGGCCTTAGCCCAGCAGTGGGCATAGTAACAGGCTGTTACTTTTTATAAATTAATGCGTTAAAATTAATTACTCTACCAAAATATTTATTAAAAGATATTTATTAATTAATTTATTATTATTTTATGATTGAAGCATTTTATGATTATATGACTTTTTAAATGAGTGTGTTAAAATAATTGTTTTATTTATACACAAAATAATTTTTCTTAAGAAATAATCTTGTATTTTTTATTAAAGCTTAGATATATCGCACGCTTAGCATTAAAGTGACGTAATTAAATTAGGCGCTATTGAGTTAGATAAATAAATGCGCGGATAGTGAAAAAATTTTCGTATTACAAAAAAGAGCCATACGTGGCATCTACAATTTAAGTCCGCGTGATTCCCTGCGAGAGAAGTTTAAGGAAATAGGTATTCTTACATTTGCTTCACAGTATATTTTAAACAATGTAATTTTTGTACATAAAAATATAAAGAATTATAAAACGATAGGTGATGTATATAATAGACAAAGTAGGAACCGACATAAGCTTGCGACTCCTGCTTTGCGCCTAGCAAAAGTACGTAAATCGTTTGTGGGTTTGGGTATAAGATTCTATAATAAAATTCCGAAAACAAATTTTGGCCATGCCATTACAGCAGTTTAAAACCACTGTTAAAAAGAGGTTGATACAGAAAGCCTACTATACTGTTGAAGATTACTTAGATGATAAGGATGTGTGAATATAGGTGCACTTCTACCCTGTACAAGACAGTAAAAAATAAATGTAATTAGTTCTAAGATTTATATTTTAAAAAGAGCAACCGCCGAGTTTCTTGCTGGCTCTTCTCGGTAGGAACAGCTTTCCGAACCAGCAGTAAAGTTGACGATTCAAAAGCACTTGTTTACAAGTTTACTTGAATAAAGAATATTTTGAATTTGAATTTGAATTTGATACATTGTAATACTTATTTCAATGCCATCTATTAAAAAAAATAGTGTTTTCTTGCTCTGTAACACGAGTTTTGGAAGCACTACGCTTATTTGCCACAAAACAACTTTTTTTTCAATTAGGTCACTTGAATACTAAGCGTGCAATATGTTTGCTGGCTACGGAATACCTATTTCGTTATGGAATCACATCTATTATAAAATATGTACCTATGAATTTTATACTTTGAAATATAAATATTATTATTTTCTTAGGGGCATAAAACATTTTATATTAGGAATTGTTAACAAATTTGTTAAATTCTTTATTATATTTATTACATATTAAAAATTAATTTATATATTATTGTAACTTGGCGTCTGAACTACGTAAATACACCAATTATAATATAGAAGCTTAAAATTAAGTGAGTGTATAGCGAGTGATACTGTGTAACAGTATTGTTGACATTATTAAGAAAATATATTAAAGCACGATTCTTAAATTCGTACTACATACATGTAATATTGTTAACACAAACTTTTCAATATTTCGTCAAAGTTATACCTACATTTGTTTAAGTGTATCTAATCTAATCTAATAAACATTCAGCAGAAAACAATGCTAATGATTCCATATTGTTATAATGCAGCAATTAATTCAGTTTTTGTTTAATATACATAGGATTTCTTTCTCATATAACATTCAGTAGCGTAGTTAAGGGCCCTGTGGTAGATAAAATGGGTCCTCCAACTAAACTATTTCAAATCGTTTGCTACGTGTTCGACATGTTTCGAATTCGACACACTATATTTGTCGTAATGTCGACTAAATAATAAAATTAAACCCCAAATACACATTGTAATTGAGATTTTGTTTGTATTTTTTTAAATAAATTAATCTTATTAAAGTGAGTGTTTATGAAATTTAGTAGAATTATAGAATTTGGTCAAAAGTGTTAACTATTTCAATCCTGATAGTCGAACTCCGATAGGCCCCCTGAGCTTGGGAGCCTCGGGGCACTGCCATGTTTAGCCCTCCGATAGCTACACTGGAAGCATTTTAAACAGTAACAAAATAATTCAGATAAACGTTAAAGTTATTTTAGATACAAATATATTTGCTTGGCTTATAAAACCCATACTAGATTTCTCTTTTCTAAAACTTAATGTACCTACCATTAAATTAAGAACAGCGTAATAAAATTATTAAGATTTAACATATAAGTGTGCATTGTATATTGCACAATAGTCAAATACAGTTTATATAATTATAATATATTATATATTTTAGAGATATTTGCACCTTTGGTAGTGAAATATTCAAATGTATATCTGCAGATTTAGCTAGAACGTATTTATGATGGGTCATGTCACATTGAATGGTGTCACCTGGATTGCCACGAAATTTTACTACAATCGAAATCAGTCTCAATGCAATCGTATTTATACTTCAGAAAAACTAATGAAAACAATTTCTATCGTAAAGAAATTACATCAATCGAACAATTTCTATTGTAAAAAATTACAATAAGAATTGTCAACATTAGTTTTTCAGTTCAAGTCTTGACTTGAATGGATACAAGTCAAGAAATATTAATAAATACAATGTCTATTGTAATTTTCAATTCCAGTCAAGAAAAACTGATGAAGACAATTTCTATATGTAATAGATTTTCGTGACGCTTCTTTCTCGGATTTAAATTATGAAAACAAAAAATATTTGTGTGGTATTGAAATTCTTGATTGATTTTTGTCAATTATAACTTTGTAATCATATGTATGTAGTTACTTTGGATTATTTAAATCTAAGAATTGTCAATTACTTAATGATTATTTTGGCATAAGATTCAGCTTTGCTTATGTTAATAAATCGCTGCTTGAATCGTTACACTTCTTGGAAAAGAAATTTGATTAACTTTACAGTGAAAAAATAAGGTTTCTTTTGATAAAATACTTATAAACCCCATAAATCTTATTCTGTAGTTCCAAACTTTGAAAGACTTTGAAATACTTGAAATATTCAGCTTACACGATTTTCGAATTCTATAGATGTAACGCGATATTTATAAAACAACTTTAAATTCTATAATATGATATGTTTAAATTGAAGTCTTGCTTAAACACTGGGTAAACATTCGCTTTCTTTAAGTAATAATGACTAAATGTCTTTGCGGATATAAATAGTATGACATAAATGCGCTGAAATTGTGTTTATTTAATTTATAATTATATGTTAAAAATTGTTAAAGAGGTTTTTGATACTTAAACTGAATTAGTTAATTTTTTTGAAATTTTAAATTCAAAATACCCTCATACATAGATAGATGTTAAGGAAAATTATGAGCTTCATTTAGACTTACTGGCTTCTTTAACAGAGTTGTGTACATATAAAACCATACCATCTGTCGTCACGTCATTTCCATTTGTATATAATTTTTTCTTTATAGATTTCAACTTTTTCTGTCAAGTCTTATTTTAACTTAAATAATTTACAAAATGTTAAAGAGTTTTTGAATATATTTTGAATATTATTATCAAGCGCACATAATCTGGTGACAGGGTTGAAATTTTATATTTGTCTACCAGCAGACGCGGAAAGCAGTCAGGGTCAAAATAAGCGTAGTATAATTCCATATAGATTTGTTATTTTGTAATCACCACCTATTATTATGTTTAACTTTTTAAATATTTACACTTGAACGCTGAATTCGGCCCTGAAGGCGTAATTTTTCACACATTTTTCAAAAGTATTTTTACAAAATTATAATGTCTGCTTATTTATAGAAAGATATTACCTTTTATAGGGGAATATTTACCTACACACCCATTTAAGAGCGTCAGAGATATATGATTCGCACCCGATTTATATACTAACATTAGTTTTAAAAACTGTAACGAGTAATGAAATTTTAAAGAGATTGTACTAGTATATCCCTTTTTTATAATTTTTATTGACTTATTATAAATCATTACACCAATGTCAGTGGCGTAGCTAGGTAACCAAAGGCCCTCTTAAAATAAATTATGGCCCCTAACTAAACTATTTTATATCATGTTTCGTATTCGTCGACGTAGGGAATCTGGTACCTAATTCATTTATATATCACATTTGGAAGAAATTTTCACTAGTTCAATTTATGGTTTGTATCAGAGTCCGAGGAGCCTCCTGAGCCAGCTACGTCAGTGAGCAATATTTTCTTTTACAAAATATAAATCACCATCTCCTTGTAAATTCTCTTAAGAGTATTTTGTGCTTCCGCGCGAAGCTTGCAACGATTGCTTTCCAATATACTATTACGCTATGTAGTTTTCTTGGTCAAATTAGTTAACTATTTAAAGGCCTAATTGATTCGATATACCATCTATTAAGTTATAACATGTTTTTATATTACATGTGGCGTGTGTAAATATATGTAATTTAAATCATGAAATGGCTGTATTTTGGGATATTTATTTTACTAATAGAATGTTATTCTTTTATTAAATAGATAATATTACCAATGCAATCATTCAAAAAAATTTATTCTGGTTAGTATCGTGTATGTAATGTAAGATTGAGTTATTTAGTCATATGCAGCCTTTATAGGGCTCTAAAGGACTGTTTAGGAATATATAGCTTAATACTAGATTTTTTAAATCCATAAACCGAAACCGGTGGAAACAACCGTGTTCCGAAATAAACAGCTGTTGTTTCTGATAAAAAATGAAAGCCACCATATCAAATTAAGCACAAATTTTAACAAACTGTTTCTATTAGTAAAGTAAATCATCATTAGCAATAACTAACTAACGGAATTGTTATTATTTAAATACGAGGTCCACTTATAAAGGAACTTACAGCTAGATATTAAATTGCGACCAAAGATTTGTTCAATAGATACGTATATTTAAGGTTAAGATTTATTATACTATTGCAAACGTTCCTTTACATTGAGTTATAGTTTTACATAAACAGTAGTTTTACGCAAATGTTTAATTTTGCATGATTTTTGTTAGCCGATGCTAATTACTGTGCGCTATCTGCGGTGATTTATAACAATGAAGTGATGAATGTAGTCAGTGGTATAAGTTAAAAAGTAAGCTATAGAATCATACCTAATAAATGTAATGAATGAAACATTTTAGGCTGAAGTTTAGTTAAGTATATTTGAATTCTATATTGATAAGTTATTATAGTGCAAGTTTGTTGAGTTTAAAGCCTTTTATTATATGCATATAGTATCTTCGTTATATTGTTATTATAAATTATATTTATTAGTTATAGATTGGACGGTTATGAATTATAATGGATATTCTACGTAATCAAGTACGGCCCATGAAATTATGTCACAGAATGACTAATCCAATGCCTTAGGACATTACTGTATCGTTAGCATAGGTGGCTGTTACCCTGCTATCAGCTCCGGGGGTCGCAGTTTCGATTCCCGCCGTGGGCCAACATTAAATTAGTTCTTCGAATCAGTTGTCTGTCACTAATAAAGAAAGTTTAAGTTACTTTAGGGGCAGACGTGTGTACAATTGTCCCATATATTTATATATAATTTATTTATTCGTGTGTGCAGATATAATGCAAATGAAACCTATTTCATAAAATGATCAAATTTATTATATAATTACTTACAGTTTTACCTATTAAGGGGACTATATTGCGCTCAATGGAATTCAGAAACGTTTTTAAGATATAGAAGATGTTGTTTACTGTATATATATAACTTTGTTTTGTCATAACATCGATTTCTCGTACATCGTTTTGTGTTACTTATAGACATTGGTGCATATCATGTGTATAGAACAGATGATTAATCAAATAAATTAGAACAGAAATATAGTTGAAGTGTATGTTTCATTCAGAATACCTATTGTTTACCTTTTTTGAGAAAATAATTTATAGATTTAGGCGTTACTTTGCGGAGATATAAAATACAAAAGTAATAATAAAATTATTTTTCTATAATCCGCCATACATTAAATAGAAAATATATATAGTGCTAAATGTATAGTGGATATACATTTTCGTAAGGATTCGTAAAAACACATGCACAAACCTCCGCCTCTGCCACCACAATACACAAGCACTACACACGTTCACTATCAAAAACTCAACAATCGTTTCGCCTCACAACCGAAGCATCATCAGGAGATAGACTCCACGACAAAGCGAAGCGAGTTATTATACAAACAAGCATTGTTATATAGAAATCGGTTCAACCCCACCATTTATTTTATTTTACCTCTGAACACGTGCAACAAGCTTGAACTTGATGAGGGTGCCATTTTTATGTTTAATGATTTCTAATTATTCCAAAATATTTAATTTTAAGCTTTTTTCCCCTAGCATGGGCACTACTAAGCAGTTACTCAAAGCTCTTATTAAAGCAGGGTCTACACCACGAGATATTAAATCGTCTGGATCATACAAACGGATACCAGATATCGCGCCGTAAAGCTCGAGTCTAGGTAGTGTGGTAGGTTTGAGGGGTGCCATTCTGCTTTTGGCTAATAGTAAACTAACGAGAGCTGTGACAGCCCAGCGGTGAGACCGTGCGACTCTTTCTAGGAAACAAGAGTTCAAACCCGGGCAGGCACCAGTTTTTCTATTAAAACTCATATGTCTCATTGATAATTGCAATTTATCACACGCTTTTCAGTGAAGGATAACATCGTGAGGAAACCTGCATATCTCTAGAGAATTCTGGAGGTATGTGTAACCTACCAATCCGCATGGTAGGTCAGCGTGGTAGATCTTAGCTCCAACCCTTCTCTCCAGAAACAGAGAGGGAGAGAATTAGTGCTGGCGCTTAATAAATTCTAAGTTGTATCTTAAATAAAATACTTAGTATAAGTAAAATGTCGAAACACTATTTTTACACATACACTCTCGCGGACAAACAAACAGACGCGGCGCGACTTTTTAAATGTGTTTTTAAAACGTGTAAATGAAAACTCATATAATAACAGTTATATATTTATTCAAGTTCTAAAATAATTTTAGTATTACACGAACAAATTTAATACTAAATTTTATAATATGTACAATACTATAAACCTTAACAAAAAAAATCACAACGTAGCTCTTATAACCTCCTTACTTTACAAGCGAGAAAATAACAAATACTAACACCTGATTTAAGCTGGATCATGAAAAACTATAACATCTGGAAAAGAATTAGATTCTAACCCTATTATTATTGTTTTTAGCGTCTAAAAACAAATCAAAGGAGGTTTTAATTTACGTTATTTTACAAATATAGTATATTAATATATTTTTTTAACGTTTATGTCGTTAACGATGAGGGCTTTTTAAAACAACAATTCTTTCAAACGGGAGACATGAAATCACATATCGTTAATGATATCACAATTTATACAAATTGTAATGTCATTGATTATGAGAAAACATATACATATTACCTTATATTAATTTATAATTGTATACGTGATACAGAAGTATAAATAGAACAGAACGAAAGTGACCTATTATAAAAGTTTTGGACAATACTAAAAGCTTTCTAAGCTATTAAATTTCTAAATCTGAAATAATACAGAGTACTACGTTTAATTTCGGTGAAATCCATATTTCCCGAGTAAATAAATAGGGCTTGATATTTCTCTATATCTAGAAATGTATCTTAATTTCCTATAACGTTTGCATGGCAGAGGAAAACCTAACTAAAGTAAATACGAGTACATACTGTATATTTATTATGTTTAAATTCATTTTGGATTAGGTCACTTTGTTGTCACATTTCATCTACTATTTTAAAATATTAAAGATTAAAAAGGACGTTGCAAAGTCTGTTGTAGTTTCATAAAAATATATTTATATTATTTATAAGAGACAGTTGAGTATATAAATTGCAATTTTAATATATGTTACTTTATATGTGTAATCACATATAGAATAACAAAAAAGGTCATATATTATCTGTTCAAGAAAATACATATAGAAGATTTCGTCACGCATTTAAAATAATTTAGCTAAGGTTCGAGTTGCAATGTGTGTATTTTTAATATATAAAACAAAAGAATTAATAAAAATACACATGTAATTAATAGGTAAAAGTAAGTTATTCCATTATTATTAATTATATTAATACACTGTACATAAAACTATTTTAAATACCATATAGAGTATATTCCAAGCGATATATATTTGTATCTAAAATACGAATAGAGTACCCATAGTAAAACTCTTATAATAAAAGAGGTACATGCTCTTAAAGAAAATGGTTAGGAATTCAAAAAAATAATTTCAAAAATAAATATCTAAATATACCTATTATGAACTTGCAAATAATATATGCATCTCAGAACTAAAGCGTTATAATATTTATAAAATGGTAATACAGTAGGTAGAGATCTTATAAAATAAAGTAAAATAATTATAAATAATGGACAGTCGTATAGAATATATTGGACACTGCTAATACGGTATTTTAATTTTATTTTTTATATACTCAGTATATATACACTTCTATTATTAAGTTTAAAAGAAAATATCATAAAAAAAATACGTGTACGGTAAGGCTATTGCATAGCATTTTTTATCAACTTGTGCTATTACAATTATATATTTATTTTATTTATGCAGTATTTTTTTTTCTTTTTTCTGTTTTTTTGTTCTTTGATATTAATTCAAGTTACACTTTGAGCGTGGTGACTGATAAAAAAACAATTTTTTTTTTTTATTAAATAAATGAGATGTTAATATTGTTCAAAATATTTTTATTATCTTTCAATACATGTCGGTTTTAACGGTAGTTTTCCAATACAACCAATGCCACCTAAAGGCGGGTTGCTGAACTAAAGAGACAAGCGTGATATTTCAAAAAGTCATTAACCCGTAGATTGGCGTGTGCGCCCCGGGGCGCACAGCTACTAAAAAGTATCACCGCTGTGCCGTTCGGAGTGGGGGATGTTAGGTTTTTTCGTTACGGAATTTCTGGATTCGGTCTCCACGCTCAAGACCCGCGATAGACGCTATGCAATAGCTTAATAAAATAAACAAATCATCGACTCAAATAAACTATGTATATCAATACAAAAAGAGAAAAAAACATTTCATGTGTGCTTTAAGTATATACAGTTGAAGCAATTTAACCAACCAGCTTAAAATGTGTCCATCGAAAAAGAAGAAAATTAGATTACCTATCTCTCTTTTTTACGTGTGATTAGACATAGATAGGTGGATCGCAGATTTTGTGATTGTGATTATGAATCTACTAGCTTTTACATGCAACTTCGTTCGTGTGGACTGCAGTCTTATTATTTGAGTAAACCGTACTAATACTTATATTAATTATGGTTAAAGTGGGTAACCTTAAAACCTAGACATATGCTGTTACGGATTTCTATTAAGAACTTTTAGAGTGGAACAATTTTGTAATACATGTTTTTTTAATAACTTTCACCGTTTACTTAGCGCACGAAAGGAAAGCTTTAAATTTTGCCGTTTTCGAAATATTTTTTATTGCTGCTCCTCTCCTATTCATCTTAGCGTGATGGTATATATGGTAATAAATGGATTATCTTACAGTCAAAGATTTTTGAAATCGGTTCAGTAGTTAGTATAGATACTAATATATAAAGCTTTATATATTAGTATAGATAACGCCGTGTGGTATCCATCTGCATAGAATGGACTACCCTCATTTCTTACCGAGGTGTCGTAAAAGGCGTAAGTTGACGTCAGGCAGGCGGCCGGTCGTAAAATACGTAGCCAAATCATGTGACAACATGTTTGTAACATGTTGTGCCGACCCCGCTTAGAGTGGGATAAGGTCAGAAGGACGATGATATATTAGTATAGATACTAATATTAGTATATATATAAAGTTTATATATATAAAGATGAAGAGTTTGATTGTTTTATTGTTTGAACGCGCTAATCTCAGGAACTACTGTACTAATTGGAAATATTCTTTGAGTGTAAGATAGTCCATTTATCGAGGAATGCTATTATATAAGGCTATTACATCACTCATCAAGATGAGTACGAGAGAAGCAGCAATAAATTGCGGAAATGGCAAAATTTAAATCTTTCCTTGCGTGCGCTAAGTAAACGGTAAAAGTTATTAAAAAATCATGTACTACAAAAATTTTCCCCTCTAAAAGTTCTTACTAAAAGTCCGCGACAGCATGTCTAGCTTCTAAGGTTCACCCACATAAATCATAATTAATATAAGTATTACGGTTTACTCAAATAATAAGACTGCAGTAATATGATAAGATGGGCCTCTTATATCCGCTCTCTAATTATTTGTCACTCGCACTCATACGTCTGCCAATGGGTCCCTACTCTATGTATAATAACTCTATAGTGAAATAATTCATTCCGTTAAATTTAAGAAGTTCGCCAAACACTAAAATACATAAGACTTGCAAGCTAAGTTGTCAAAGTACTAGTAAATTCTGACAAAAGATGTGATGTTTCCATGCTAGTAAACGGCATTAGGCAAAAGTTATTTAATTTGCAGCTTGTAAAATTATTAACTTTGACAATGCTGTAGTGTAATAAGACTTTTTTATATAACACTAGAAATATGTGCAGCTTCGCCCGCGTGAAATTCAGTGTTTAGCATGTTATAGTCGCTCGAGTCTCGGCATGAGACTGGCTCTGATTTTTTTTTTGAATGTGTCTAATGCTGTTAGCCCTAATGGCTTTTACAGCGTCACCGGTGGGATGGGCGAGCGCAGAAGCTTCGCCGGGTAAAATTGATAAGAAGCGAGTGTTCTTAGGCACTCGTAACTTATTGGGAGCGTCGCCTTAAGGGTGTCTCCTGCGAGACCGAACCTCGGCTTAAAGCGGCCCGTTTTGGAGGACTGTATCTAACACATTGGCTCTCTGATACCCTACACCGCTTTTTATACCTGTTCCCCCTTCTAAACTACAATCGACACCGGTTTGTTAGGACCACCACTAAAAATTGTTGTAAAACGACCTCATGAGCTCAATTTACATGAAACGGTTATGTGTTATTAACCTTAACCTTTCGGAGGAATTGCACCGTAAAAACCGTACTAAAATCCGTTCTGTAGATTTTGAGAAAATCGATTACATACAGACAGACAGCTTTGGGGACTTTATTTTATAGTATTATATAAATATAAATATAACATATGGGGCCAAGTCAGTATTGTATACAGATGAAACTTTTAAAATAATATAGGAGAAGCAGCTGAGAAGAATAAAAGAAGAGTGCATGTAAATGAGATGAGAATGTTAAGGTGGATGTCTTGTGGCATTTGAGAGAATATGAAACGAGTATACCACTGGAAGTCTGATAGTTGCGTCCATTATAGAAAAAATGAATAGTGCGAAATTAAGTTTGTATAGACATGTAACAAGGTGAATTGAAAATCTTGTGGCCAAGAGTTTTAAATAAAAATTTTGATAGATATGCCGATATAAGGAGGCCGAAAAACATGGATGGATTGCGTGAAGTATTATGATATGCATATAAAAGGAGTAGCCAGGGTTGATTTCAAACTGTTAGTATCATTTCTTTCTTTCTATAACGCTTTTTATGAAATTCTATCAATTAGACAACATATTTTATATAAATGATACAATGCATACCATTCCTCATTATATTATTATTTTTATTCTTCTTATATATTTTACATATTTAATAACAAAGATTTTTTAGTCATTCTTAGCCAATTGGTGACCAATAGGATATAGGCGAGATTTAACTATGATAGCAAGAAACCGTAACATTTTTAATATAATTTATACATACAAACCTATAATTAACAGTTCAGAGCACAGCTCTTGTTTTTCAGTCAAATGTGTATATGGTTATTTCAAATCCAGTTCTAACTTATTTCCTAAAACAATACGCGTAGCAACCTAGTACTGAAACTCAAAATCGCGAGCAAAATCTACGTATCTTTTAGGTTATGAAAGCGCATGAAAGAATTAATATACTTACTTAAATATCCACTACGATAATCGCTAAAAAGCAAATGAAACTATTTATCCCTTTCTCTTCTTTATATGTGATTAGACAAAGATAAATATAGATCTCATATCGTCCCTCTCCTATTATTTTTTGGACACTCGCACTCACAGACCTGCCTATGGCTTCCTTACTCTATTTATAAATAACTCTCCGTAAACATCGTCATTTTCTATAGCATGGGTGGCCAAACCGCGAAATCATTCTTTTAATGTACACAAACCGCAAACAGACCATTCCAATAAACGTATAGTACGCGGCAATAAATAATGCACATCGAGGCTTAGAGAGGAATCGGCTAAATTCTGCTTCATAGAGCATTGTCTCTGTCGCACAGACTGACGAATCCGTGTCTGACAGTAACAGCGCTCTACCAAACCGAACTGCAGGCCTACCATGAACTCTTATTGCGACTCAATTGAAGACGTAAACGAAGATCGCGAACCGCTTTCTTTGCGTACCTTAAAGTGTGAATTGCATTGGGGTCGCAATGTTTGAAAAGGATAACATTATATGAACTGTAGATGACTCTGTCTCTTTTACTCAAATTTTCTTGGCACCAATTCCGAACGCTCATTCGGCAACGACTTAAAGTGTGCGTCTTTAAGACGTCATGGCATGAAAAAGCAAAACAATTTCGTCAACGTCTTCAATTGAGTCGCAATAAGAGTTCGTGGTAGGCCTGCTGGCCGGCTGTTTCGTACTATAAACATCGATGTGCATTATTTAATGCCGGGTACTATAGTTCCTTTTATATTTCACTACATATTCAACTATCATAATCGTTTTTTCGTTTTAACAATCACAACGTTAAAAAAAGCTGTTTTAAAAAAGCGCGTCGCCGATCATTAGTAGAAGTATATTAAATTTTGAATGAGAACGCAAATCACTGATGATCATCAATCGATATCGACATTGATGCACTTAGTTCTGAGTAATAAAATCAGATGTTTCGCTTAAATTTTTATTGTTTATTTATAGTGCTATTTTTTTTGTAACTCAAATCTAATAAATATTTCATTTTAATATTTTAAATCTTCTTTTAAGAACAGTTATATCTTTTTGCTTTGAATAATAAAGGCCCGTCAGAAATCTCATCTCTAAACTTTGGCCCGCCCGCTAAAAATGTTGGTCTATAGATAAAAAATAAAACGCAATTTCGTCACAGATAAAAAATAATAACTTTTTCTAACAATAACTTGCATTTTCTCGTTATACCAGACTTTCTAAAGCTAATATCATATGGTCTCCACGACCCCTCTCCGTTTAAAGCGCGGCTCGCTGGATATGAAAGAAGTCTCTTCTGATGATGTACTAGTTAGTTTTGGATGCTGGATTGTACTTGGTGTTGTCTGCAATCAGAGATTCATTATAAGCTTAATTCAAAGAATGCTGTTGTTTTTTGGATCTAAAAACTTTTTGGTTGTAACGACGACCTTCCTGAAGTCAACGATTATCATTTGAATTTAATCAATGCTCAATTTTGGTTATCCTCTAGCGGGTTTTTAAGGCAATAGTCGGATAATTAATTAGGCTCTTGAATGAGCTTTAAGCTCGTCGTGAGACACTCTGGCTCTATCTTCTTACTGGTACTTGTTAAGCCTATGTATAAAAACACGTACGCAGAAGAAAGGTTATAGCACAATATTATTATTATAGATAACGAATATGAACTAAAAAAATCAATAAAGAATAGATAAAAGGAAAACATCGGCTAGTGAGAAAAGCTTTTGAAAAATCTATGTCTAGCATTAAAAAATCGTCGGTTTAAGAAAGAAAAGAAGAAGGATATCATTTATACGATCAACCGATAGGTACATGCATTAATTCATTTCTTATCATGTTATTCCTAACCAGCAAATACTTCGGTATTTTCTGTATGAATTTAGTATAAAACCCTGACCAGTATATTATATACTAGTAAATTCACACCTGTAACGGAATCATCTAATATACAATTTGCGAAAACGCCCAATCAATCAAGGTTGCATCTTAGTACCTAGTTCTATCGTATAAGAGTGCAGTGTAAAGTGCGCTTTGCTTGTGAAATATAGAAAAGCAATATTACTTAAAGACTTATTTGCTTAGGCGTTATGATTTAAAGATGTATTACCAAAAATTTTAAGTAGCAATATTAAGGTTTTACTTAGATTGCTTTTTCCTTTCAATTTTGTCCTCTTACTCTTTGTGAACAATACCTTTTTCAATGTCGACATTGCAAAGATTTTTTGTTCATTATAAGACTAAATATCGATAGCCCTCAGTTTGATAAGGACTCACATGAGTCCCTTAGGATGATTTCTTTTAGTTGACCTTCTGAACTCTCGACATCTCGCACTCTAGGTGCTTCTGTACTTGCCATTTAATATCGGTAACGTTTTAAAAAACCATTAGTGCTGCCGCCATATTAACAGTAGACATTATTCCGCAAATATTTTTTACGTAATTTAACAGCCAGAAGCATGTTTTGGAAACTGTCATGCAAGCTTTACTTACTGAAAAGTGAGGTAACTTTCGACCGCATTCCTTTTTTATTAGTTATGCATTAGTTATAGCAGAATTATTTTGCTGGATGGTTAGCGAGCAATGAGATGGCAGAATAAAATAATGGTTTAATCAGTACTCATAAGTTTACAATAAAGCATAAAATTTTATAAAATTAGATTACCTCACTCGCCAGAAGTGCCCTCTAGTGGCTGCAAAACGATAAATAAATTGACACAGACTACATCTCATGGAGTGTTTCATGACAACATGTGATATATTTTCCAATAAAAATGTTACAAAATTCTTATAAAATATAATTATAGGCCAAAGCCTATAATTATATTTTATAAGAATTAATTGAAAAATAAATTAGTATTGCATCAAACGTTTTTGATCGCTTTCTTAAAATGCATATTACAGCTTTTATTGTAGAGTGCGTCATAGTTTTAGATAATAGGAAGAAATTAAAGCACAAAGACACGAATTAGTAAAGTAAAAAGTTGCACTGAACATTAGTATTGATATATTTAATTATTTAAAAACACATACAATAAGATTATATTCAAGACAGAAACATTAAGTGGGCGAAAACTTAAAGGGTCTACATGACAGCGACTTTGATCACCGGCGGGTCCCTGGCGACTGGAAAACTGGCGTGTGAACGTGAATATTAACAGTGACTTAAGATCGCTACAATTGCGGCGATCCGATCGCTCTATAAACAAAGTTCCAAAAAGCTGTCTGTCTGTATGTAATCGTTTTTCTCAAAATCTACTGAACGAATTTTTATACAGTTTTCACCAAAAGATAGTGCAATACTTCCCGATGGTTTAGGTAAATAGTACATATCGGTATTATGTTAAGTGTTTTAAAGATATCGCGCAGTTATTAAAAAACTTGCTTGCTAGGAGCTTTAGTCGCGTACGCTGCGTAAACCAGCAGAGATACGCTAAAGGAATGTACTAGAGAATTGTAGATCTATTAAAATACTACAAAAAAGTCCGCGACAGCATGTCTCTATCTCTTATGGTTAACTCACAATAACTAATTTTATATTTAAAATTTGAATTCTAGAAAAAAGTTGTGATACGTCGTACGATTTCCACGCGGGCGAAGCCGCTGGCACAGCTAGTAACACATACTATAAAGTCACTAGTCGCTAGTATTATCGTTACTGTGTGGGCGTACTATATATCAACTGTGAACTGGCAAATTGTCCTATCTAATTTTTGACAACTTTTCAGGAAGACGAAAAAACGTGATTATTAATAAATTCGGATTAATTTTTATGTAATAAAAGACCAGTTGACTTGAAATATGTTTATTTATATACAAATTTTCTAGTAGATAATACATGTTGATACGGTAAATGATGGACAGTAGTACCTAATGCCGTTAAAAAGTGATTTGCCTTAAAATGAAGATAGGACATATTGCCGGTTCACAGTCGATATGGCGCCGCTGCCTAATGTCGATTTCCGATAAAAATAAAATAGCAGAATTACGTAATTATTCACGTGAGTTTGTACTGGAATTTATTGAATCTTTAAGAAATTTACTGGCATAGTGGATTATTAAAAGCAAAGTTGCCTTTCTAAAGATACAAATAACGAAGCTCACTAAAGCAGAAAAATTTCATCGAAAATTCGTAAAGATCCATTCAAATCTAGTACCAAATGGACAATTAACGATCGGTTTAATGTGCACATAAAAGCTAAGTCACTGGCGAGTTGACGGCGATCAGAGTCGCTACTTGCGGTCCCGGCACAAGACACGTAAAGCGAAAACAGATTATATGTATAAACCTAACTTCTTACCTGTTGAACTCTACTCGTTGAAGTGCTTGTAGAAGCTACGGCTGCTGCCAAACCAGGATTCCTTCTTATATCTTCTAGCGGTATCTCTTCGGATCGCGATCGGGGCGAACTTTCCCTTGAAGCATGCGCACTACTGCTTCTCGATATACTAAATAAATATATGGGACAATTACACACACGGGATGGACGTAGCGAGGTACGGGCAAGGGGGGGCAGCAGTCCCCCCTTACACTGAAAACTGTAGCACTGGAAAACTGACAACTCGCAACATAGTGACACTATAAAAGGCTTCCATCAGACCTAATGTAATGTAAAAATAAGTAAAATTAATTAATTAAATAATAGTAATGACAAAAAATTAACAATATTTAATATTGATAAATATCTAAATCTACTAAAACAATATAGTCTAGGATTTTATGCTATCTTACATTGCTTCAAAATAGATTTAATTTCAAATGATATACGATGTAAAAATATATAAAGGGCGTTGGGAATATTTCAATATTGGGAATATTTATTTTACCGAGACTTGTGTGTAAATTAACTCAAATAAAATCTCGCATTGGCAGCTAGGGTTTGCCATTTCATCAAGTACTATATTAAAATAAAATATTGTAATAAATATCGTGCAATTTACAAGTTACACTGGTAGCATACTTTCATAAAGTACCCTTTAAACACTGATAAGTCAAAAAATCCAAAATCTCAACACCAACCTTTCTCGACTCGTGGTTCTTTCACGATACACAACAATCCCGTCTTTTAGGACATGACCACTCGGCCTGCGTATACGACGATCGGTATCATCGCCGTCCAAACCTAAATATAGAATAGTTTAGTAAAAGTAAATTAAAGTAACGGCCTGTTACTAGCACTAGAAAATAAGACAATAATGTAACGTCACCGTCATGCAGACAGAAACATAGTAATGTACCACCTATGTATTAGAAGCATTATAATTGCATTAGAATAAGCCCTATAAGTAATTAGAAATAAATATCCTGTTAATATCTAAGAAAGGAAATGTTAAAAATAAGCAATAATGTTATTAGAAATTAAGATATTAGAAAAATAAGAAACTGTAAAACTAGATATAATAATAAGTTAAAACAAAAACTGTAAAATTCTCTGATTGAAAAACTCTGATCCCATTGTCAGAGGAATAAGAAGAAAAAAAAAAAAAAGAAAAAAACGGCCTGTTACTATCACACCCACTACTGAGAGAAAATAGGAGAAAAAGGAAAATTAGAGAAGAGGTTATACCACTTCTCTCCTTTTCCTAGTATGGATAAAGGTCATGCTTTGAATTTTCCAGTGAAATATTACCTGAATGCCTTCTCACAGTAGAAAGCGCAGGTCTAGCGAACAATGGGCGATGTCTTGGCGCTGGAGCCGGTGCGATCACACCAGAAACTTCTAGAAGCCTACCGATCTGCTGCATTTTCTTCTGACGGGATTTCGTGCGTCCCTGGTGGTAATAAAAGTAAAAAAAGTAAAGTAGCAGCCTGTTACAATCCCACTGCTGGGAATAGGCCTCCTCTCTCCGTTTCTGGAGGGAAGGGTTGGAGCTAAGACCTACCACGCTGCTCCAATGCGGATTGGTAGGTTAACATATCTCCAGAATTCTCTAGAGATATGCAGGTTTCCTCACGATGTTTTCCTTCACCGAAAAGCGTGTGATAAATTGCAATTATCAATTAGACACATGAGTTTTAATAGAAAAACTCATTGGTGCCTGCCCGGGTTTGAACTCGTATTCCCCTCGTAAGAGTCTCACGGTCTCACCGCTAGGCTATCACATGGTGGTAATAATAAGTATATAATGGTATTCAAGACGGCCTGTTATTATCCCACAGTTGGGCATTGGCGGCATAACCCCTTTTGGGAGCAATGTGGATTGGTAGGATGGAAATTTCTCAGGTTTCTCCAGAAGTATGCAAGTTTCTTCCCAATGTTTTCGTTTAGCAGAATGCGTGTGATGAATTATAAATATCTTATCCCACAGTTGGGCATTGGGTCCTCCCTCCTTTTGGAGAGAAGAACTTAACCCACCACCACGGGAGCAATGTGGATTGGTTGGATGCACATTTCCAAGGTTTCTCCAGAAGTATGCAAGTTTCTTCCCAATGTTGTCGTTCAGCAGAATGCGTGTGATGAATTTTAAATATCAATTAGGTACATATATAAAATTTAGATGAACGTTATTTAACATTTCTACAAACATAAATTAGCCAATCCGCATTTTACTTATAGAAATTTACGATCGAGCAAAATGGACGAAAAATGCTAAGAAAATATACAAATTTAATACAAGTTACATTAAGTTAACATGCACGTATGTATGTAAGGATATTTTTAAGACTGATAGCTAATACTCGTGACTTCGTCTACGTAGACCTTAATAACTAAATTAAAAGTAGAAATTACTTCACATCACATAAATAAGTTACTTCATTCGGACTCTAAAGGACAAAAATAAGATTAATTTATAAATACGTCAAATCTTTCTATCGATAAAAGTTACTAACCTTGGTTAATCGTTGTTTCGCTGCCATACTGCGAATGTGATCGTCGAATTTAAATTTTGCACGCAATAATACGGTTCTGGGTAAAGCACCGCTCGCACCTACACGCGGCTTATGAATTGTTAGGTGGAGACAGCGTGGATCTTCTTTATCTCCCTGTATCTGGACAGAATTAATAGAAATAGCAGTTACTGTCTGCCTAAAAAGTAACCCATTATAAATGGTAACATGTAAATTATGTTGTCTTTTGAAATGACAGAAGTAAAAAAGTTCAAACACTATATGGTATTATGTCAATTAAGGTCTCTTTCGTTTTACACATCCGTAATGAGCCAAATGTCATTTTTACTATAATGAAATCTAACTTCTAATTTTAACATATAAGATCGAATTGGAGAAAATTTGTACAAAATTACATTTTATTTTAATCATATTAAGTTGTCTTTGACAGAAAAGGCAAAAGTAAAAGCTGAAGAAATAAGGCAAAGAAGAAACGTAATAGATGTAGTGGAAAAAATAGGCCAACAAAAATTGGAGATGGACAGGCGACATGCTAAGACAACAAAAAGATACTTGGACAAAACAAATCACGGAATGGTATCCCAGAAACAGAAAAAGGAAGCAAGGAAGATTTACAAAACGTTGGGAAGACGATTTAAGCTTGAGCGGGGCCATTATGGAAAAGAATAGCGAACGATAGAAATGCCTGGAAAGGGTTCAATAAGTTACATTTACACAAAAAAAAGAAATATATATGTATATAATTGACGGAAATAATTAGGAAATATTTTATGCCGTGTGGTATTCGGCTTAGTAGAATAGACCATCCTCTTTCTTACCGAGGGGTCGTAAAATACGACTATGGTAAGTTGAAATCAGGTAGGCGGCCGGTCGTAAAATACGTAGCCAAATCATGTGACAACATGTTTGTAACATGTTGTGCCGACTCCACTTAGAGTGGGATAAGGGCAGGAGGATGATGAGGATGATGAATTAGGAAATATTCTAAATTAACTGGTGAATCATCAGACATCAACTGACATTGTTAAAAAAATCAAATGACGGTCAGTGTTATGTATTTAAATGGATTAAATGGATTTAAATGCAACATAAAGGCATTTTTTTTATTTATATTAAGTTCAGCCAATAATATGACGCACATAGTGTGTAAAAACCGCATAAACATTTTGAAGGTGTGCTAAAAAAGTTCTGTGTTAAAATTAAGAACGCACCATAAGTATTTCTGTGCCCATGTGTGATAAGAGAAAGATATTTGTCTCTTATCTTTTCTCTCTTATTATTTTTGCAACACTCACTCTCATTCTGTGCGGAAGCTGTGATAGCCTAGTGGTGAGACCTAATTGATAATTACAATTTATCACACGCATTTCGGTGAAGGAAAACATCGTGAGGAAACCTGCCTATCTCTAGAGAATTCTAGGGATATGTGTAACCTACCAATCCGCATTGGAGCAGCGTGGTAAGTCTTAGCTCCAATCCTTCTCTCCAAAAACGGAGAGAGGAGGCCTTAGCCCAGCAGTGGGCATAGTAACAGGCTGTTACTTTACATTTTTTTTATCGCCTATGGCTCTCCTTCTACTCTTTTATAATAACTCTATGTCAATCTATCGTTGTTAATTAATTCGAAAAATATATTACGCCCACAACAATGGTTGTTTTTCTGTATTTATGTCTATTGGATTGTCATTAATTAATTTATTTATTTGATAAACCAACCATATATTGTACATACATTAACAATTAACACTTATATTAGATCTAGTATCATTATAATTATCATCTACACACGTATTCAGCATTGTCTTTTGTTAGTTCTTAAATATGTTATTATAATTATGTCATCTAATAAATGAAAAATTTAAATTAACATAGAATTTGTTGTTACCTCTAAATCCTGTAAGCTTCCAACTAGCTTAGCCACTCCCCAACCAAGCCTTTGCTTATCGGGCTCCACCAAGATAACTTGTATATTATCAACGGCCAGGAATCTGTGTTGCCAAGTACCATCCTTTTGTATTATATCGCATGATATTAAATCGGAATCGTCTGCAACATTGTGATAGTATTAAGAAATTCATAAAAAAAAACCCTCGCAACATAATTAACTCATACTTCTGGATTTTATTGGATTCTGGACTTTATTAGCATTAAAGTGACCGATTAAAAGTACGGTACACTTTACCAAAGCGTACTGTTAAAACTTATGTGTCTAATTGATAATTGCAATTTATCACATGGTTTTCGGTGAAGGAAAAAATGGTGAGGAAACCTGCATATCTCTACAGAATTCTAGGGATAATATGTGTAACCTATCCGCATTAGAGCAGCGTGGTAGGTCTTAGTTTCAATCCTTCTCTCCAATAACGGAGAGAGGAGGCCTTAGCCCAGCAGTGGGCATAGTAACAGGCTGTTACTTTACTTTACTATTATTGTTTGTATTGTATATATGTAGAAATATAAATATTTATTGAAGTATTAATCGGAGCAGCGCGGTAGGTCTTAGCTCCAACCCTTCTCTCCAGAAATGGAGAGATACCTATGCCCAGCAGTGGCTCATTAACAGGCTGTTACTTACTTGCTATACCTTGATTTTACAATACTAAAATAAGAAAAAAAACTATACATTTATAAAGAGAAAATTATATTAAAACTGGCCTGTAGACCTACCAAGAACTTTAACAAAACGATTCAATTCAAAGTCAGTACCTAAACCCAACCACTTTCTGTTCGTACCATGAAGTGTGTTTGAAAAGGACGACGTTATATGAACTGTAGATAACTTTGTCTCTTTTACTCAAATGTTTTTGGACGCATTCCGAACGCTCATTCGGCAACGACTTAAAGTGTACGTCTTTTAGACGTGATGGTATGGAAAAGCAAAACAATATAGTTTACGTCTTCAATTGAGTGACAATGAGAGTTCATGGTAGGCCTGCCACATATCTCTAGAGAATTCTGGGGATAATATGTGTAACCTATCCATTCGCATTGGAGCAGCGTGGTAGGTCTTAGCTCCAATCCTTCTCTCCAGAAATGTAGATAGAGAGAGTGCATGAAGAGTTCATGGTAGGCCTGCCACATATCTCTAGAGAATTCTGGGGATAATATGTGTAACCTATCCATCCGCATTGGAGCAGCGTGGTAGGTCTTAGCTCCAATCCTTCTCTCCAGAAATGTAGATAGGAGACCTATGGCAAGCAGTAGGATAGTAACTCAAACTCAAACTCAAAATATTCTTTATTCAAGTAGACTGTTTACAGTACTTTTGAATCGTCAATGTTTTCAAGAAGTTACCACTGATTCGTAAGTTTGCTCCTACCGAGAAGAACCAGCAAGAAACTCGGCGGCCATTGTTTTTTTGAAATATTTTTTATATATATTTTTTTACAATTTGATTGATGGTTACAAATTAATCGTTGCAGCTTGGTGCGTAGCTGACTGCAGTTAAGATATGCTACTATCACTCAAATAATCTTCAATTGTATAGTAAGCTTTATGTAGTAGCATCGTTTTAAGATAATTTCTAAACTTGTGTAAAGGCCGTTACTTACTTTCTAACTTACGATACCTTGACTACAATACTCATTCATTCTCCTGTCCTTATCCCACTCTAAGTGGGATCGGCACAACATGTTACATACATGTTGTCACATAATTTGGCTACGTATTTTATGACCGGCCGCCTGCCTGACGTCAACTTACCTTAGTCGCCTCTTACGACTCCTCGGTAAGAAATGAGGGTGGTCTATTCTATGCAGCCGGATACCACACGGCACATACCTTAGTCGCCTCTTACGACACCTCGATAAGAGCGGAGGGTGGTCTATTCTATTCTGCCGAATACGACACCGCCTCTTGATTTTACAATACTAAGAGAAGAAGAACAATCTAAACATTTATAAAGAAAAAAATATCTTTAAAACTAACCTGGTTTGAGTTGAGATAGAAAAATTTAGATTTTCTAAGAATAAAATGCTCCTACAATGTTCTAACATCAATTTACTTACTCAGGTCCAAAACGTCACCAACTTGCACAAAAGGCGCTGGGTTCGCTAACGGCAACTGAGTTTCTGATTTTCCCGTTAAGTTTAAATACAACTCCCTAATAAGGAAAAACGTTCTGATAGCACGGCGTGCTCTTTCCATCTGCAAAAAAAATAATTTGTCGGAAAGGTTACAAAGATTGGATGTCAAATATAGAGTTGCAAACTTTTATTTAATAGAAATAGTCTATTTAGGTCCTAAAAAGAATATTAAAGCGCCTTTTAACAGTGTTTTATTTATTAAAAGTTTTAATACATATTTTTTAGAGTACCAACGCTACCATTTATTACTTTACAGTCTTTTTTAAATTTTTAAACACCTTACTACAATTATAACTAAAATAAAATTTTACTTGGATTTGTTGGTCACTGCGCTGTACTAAACGCCCTCTGACTTAATAAAAATAATTTTATAATTTATAGAATTAGGCGTTACTTAGCGAAGATCCATAATACAAAATCATAATAAAATTATTTTGCTATAATCGGCGATAAAGTAAATAGAAAATATTTACAACGCTAATTGTATAGCGGAATATCCGTTTTTCATACCCAATACATGCAGGATACGTAAAAAACACATGCACAAACCTCCACCACCGCCACCACAATACACAAGCACTACACACGTTCACTATCACAAACTCAACAATCGTTTCACAAGCGAAACATCGTCAGGAGAGAGACACCACGACAAAAGCGCGATTTTGTTTGATGGAGGTTTATGCATGTGTGTTACGTCACATGAACAGGTACGCATCGCACCGCTAGCACGTTTTTTAAGTATTATATGTAGTAATAACATTGAAGGCAGTAAGAAGGACAAAACTTTTTGGACCCGACTTTGCATTCATCCCTTTTTGGCAATTGCGTTAATCCAGCCCAGCAGGCCTACCATGAACTCTTATTGCGACTCAATTGAAGACGTAAACGACGACCGCAAACCGCGTTTTTTCGTACCATGAAGTGTGAATTGCATTGGGGTGGTAATGTTTGAAAAGGATAACGTTATATAAACTATAGATAACTCTGTCTCTTTCACTCATATGTTCTTAGAACTAATTCCGCTCATTCGGCAACGATTTAAAGTGTGCGTCTTTAAGACATCATGGTATGAAAAAGAAAAACAATTTCGTTTACGTCTTCAATTTCGTTTACGTTTTAAGAGTTCATGGTAGGCCTGCAGAACCAGACTATCATTTCAATCCTGATACTTGTAAGTATTTATGGGGATATATATACGAACCAGCAATTATTTTAAATACATGTCACTTAATAAGGGCTCGGAAGTAAGACTTACGCCAGCTGGTGCTATTTAAACTCAAATTCAAATTCAAAATATTATTTATGCAAGTAAACTTGAAAACAAGTGCTTTTGAATCGTCAACTCTACCGCTGGTTCGGAAAGCTGTTCCTACCGAGAAGAGCCAGCAAGAAACTCGGCGGTTACTCTTTTTAAAAAAATATAAATCTTATAACTAGTTACATTTAGTCATTACTGTCTTATACAGGGTAGACCACCGTGTGGTATCCGGCTGAGTAAAATAGACCACCCTCATTTCTTACCAAGGTGTCGTAACAGGCGACTAAGGTAAGTCACCCGCCGTGTGGTATCCGGTTGAGTAGAATGGACCACCCTCTTTCTTACCGAGGGGTCGTAAAATATGACTAAGGTAAGTTGACGTCAGGCAGGCGGCTGGTCGTAAAATACGAAGCTGAATGCATGACAACATGTTTGTAACATGTTGTGCCGACTCCACTAAGAGCGGGATAAGGGCAGGAGAACGATGATGTCTTATACAGGGTAGAGGCGCAGCAATATCCACACATTCTTATCATCTAAGTAATCCTCAACAGTATAGTAGGCTTTCTGTATCAGTTTTTTTTAACAGTGTTTTTAAATTGCTGTAATGATGCCATTACCAAAATTGATTGCGGAATTTGATTATAGAATCTTATACCAAACCCATAAACGATTCACTTTTGCTAGGCGCAAAGCAGGAGCCGCAAGCTTATGTCGGTTCCTACTTTGTCTATTATATACATCACCAATCGTTTTATAATTATGTATATTTTTATGCACAAAAATCAAATTGCTAAAAATATACTGTGAAGCTAACGTAAGAATACCTGTTTCCTTAAACTTCTCTCGCAGGGACTCACGCGAATTCAAATTATAAATGCCACGTATGGCTCTTTTTTGCAATACAAAAATTTTCTCAATATCAGCGCATTTACCCCATAACATTATTCCATAAGACATAATGCTATGGAAGTAAGCAAAATAAACTAGTTTTGTAATTTTTGTGTACAAAAATTAAATTGATCAAAATATATAAAGCAAATTTGAGTATACCTATTTGAAATTCTCTCGCAGGGAATCACGTGGACTTAAATTGTAGATGCCACGTATGACTCTTTTTTATTCTCATCGCACATTTACCCCACAACATTATTATTAAATCTCACATCCTTGACTATTACGTCACTACTAATACGATTACTATTACGTACTTAGCTAATACGTCATACACTAAGTGTATGACGTATTAGTTAGGTTGTAGCAATAAATTGATACAAACCTCGCCACTTGGTAGACGTTTCTCAAAGGCAATCCCAGACATGGGCGTGCGTGTTGGAGGCAACAATATCGCCGCGTCCATACAAAGCCACTCAACATTCAACGGCCGTTTGCTCATTTCGCAATACCTAATGTAAATCAAGGTATACTATTAAGCGTCCTAAATATGAGTTATAAATAAATTTACTTTACATCCTACAATAGACCACACAATTAAGTCCATTCAAACGTGACTCTTTGGAGTAGCAGCCTGTTACAATCCCACTGCTGGGAGAAAGGAGGCCTTCCTTTCTCCGTTTCTGGAGATAAGGGTTGGAGCTACGACCTACCACGCTGCTCCAATGCGGATTGGTAGGTTACAGATATCTCCAGAATTCTCTAGAGATATGCAGGTTTCCTCACGATGTTTCCTTCACCGAAAAGCGTGTGATTAATTGCAATTATCAATTAGACACATTTGACAATTATCAATGAGAGTTAATAGAAAAACTCATTAGTGCCTGCCCGGATTTGAACTCGTGTTCCCCTCGAAAGAGTCGCACGGTCTCACCGCTGGGCTATCACAGCTATATTACACAGTTTTAGTGATAAACACAAATAACTAAATCAATTCACATAAATATGTCACTTGTATACATGTTGTCATAATTTTTATTGAAAATTTTTTCAAGGTAAGTCGGCAGAATATCATTTAAGTAAATCATTATCTTTAATCCGCCTATCCACTCCTAGATCAATCCTTGTTGGCAGATCTATACTAATATTATAAAGAGGAAAGATTTGTATGTTTGTTTGTTTGTTTGTTTGTTTGTTTGTTTGTTTGTATGTATGTTTGTTACGTTTTCACGCAAAAACTACTGGACCGATTTCAAAAATTCTTTCACCATTGGAAAGCTGCTTCTTCACTGAGTAACATAGGCTATATGTCATTTTCAAAAATAATAGGGATCCCTAATAAAATTGTCATAAGTTGGGAAAAATTTAGTCGTAAACATCATTCATCGCGTGCGCTGCGGAAACTATTGATGATAGAACAAAAAAATGTTCTACAGTATTATAAAACGTATAAATATCCATAAAAAAGTCCGCGATACCATATGTCTAACTATTATAGTTATGCCAATATAATTACTTTTTTACATTGTAAAAGTTGATAAAATTGCCGACAATAATCAATATATTTTATTCATATCTCGGTATTAATGCTTATCTCATTAAATGATATTTTATTTAAAACTACCTACCTACTAATACCTGTAAAATACTTTTAAAATTATTAAATTCCGACGTCTCAATAAAAAGATATTACGATTTTAAGAATATAAATCGAAAGAAAATAATGCCATAACAAATTCATTGTAGCGACCGTTATAGCAGGGCCTGCATTTGGTGAGTTAGCTCTTATTCCAAGAATACTAATGATACGCATTTTTTATAATAAATTAATCTACAAAATAAATCTATAGTGCGACTTCGTAGACTTTCCACTACCACAAGATCTGTATGGACGCGGTGAAACCGCGGGGCTTTGCTAGTCGCTTATAAGCAGCAAGACGATATTTCATATAAGAGGAAAAGATATTATAACCTAATATTTTGACCTTATTTACATTTATAGAAATGGTAATGAAATATAAACGACTAGGTGTGCCAGCGGCTTTGCCAGCTTGGAAATCTGCGTGTCACTGCGTGTCATATAGGTAGAAGACCTATTAATATAGAGAAAGTAAATACTCTATTACTTTAAACCTTTGTAACATTAGTCTAGTTAGCTATTTCCGAGTAAGAGTAAAAATGGTGTGGCAATATTATAGCACCTATTAATTATTATTATACTAGCTATGCCAGCGGCTTCGCCGGCGTGGAAATCAACGTGTCACAATTTTTTTCTAGAATTCTAATTTTAAACATAAAAGTAGTTATTGTGAGTTTACCATAAGAGATAGAGACATGCTCTCGCGGACTTTTTTGTAGTAGTTTTATAGATCTACAATTCTCTAGTACATTACTTTAGCGTATCTCTGCTGGTTTACGCAGCGCACGCGACTAAAGCCCCCAGTTAGCAAGTTTTTTAACAACTACTCGATCTCTTCGACACAATTTACATAATACCGATATGTACTATTTACCTAAACCATCCGGAAGTATTGCACAATCTTTTGGTGAAAACCGTACAAAGATCCGTTCAGTAGATTGATCTGATTGATGAGAAAATCGATTGCATACAGACAGACAGCTTTTTGGGAATTTGTTTTATAATAAGTATATATTATCAAAAAGATTGAGAAAAAGGCCAAATAGGATGTTTTACTCATATGGGATACATTGCCCGTTGGCGCTGTGGGTAGCGACCCTGCCTTCAGCTCCGCGGGTCGCGGATAATCAAATTGTTGGTTCTTCGAGCCTGGGTGTGTATTTGTATTTAAGTATGTATTTAAAACTTATATATGTAGTATATCTACCAGTTATCCGTCACCCATAACACAAGTATTAAGTTACTTTGGGGACGGACGACCGTGTGTGTAAATGTCCAATATATTTATTTATTGAAGTTGAAATCGTTGAGAAAGATATAAAGGTATTAAGAGCCATTACTTAAACACTTAAATGAATTGCCAAGAATTCGTGATTCTCCGTTTCTCTATAATAGGAAACAAACGATAACTTACTCATCTTCAAACATATCCAAAAAGATGTCATCGCATTTATAAAAGTTTCTAGCGAGCGCTGCCGCACGGAGTCGTAAGTTATCAGCTGTGGAAATGTGCCTTGAACTGACTGTCCCATTACTGCCTTGCATACCAGTTCGTAACAAGCGAACACTCAATTCACACGTTACAAGTCGTACCTTGGACGCTAAAAACATAAATTACTTAACCTTCTTCAAATTAGTTATATAATTTATAGAATTAGGCGTTACTTTGTCCAATACTAGTGCAATAAATTGCTTAAATACGTGAGTGGACTTGTATTGTGAGTGGGAGCAGTACTTTTAACAGATGGGGTCTTCGTATGGAAGCTATCAAGCTTTGATCACTAGATAGATATCACTAGATAGTAAGATATTATATTATATTTAGTAATACGTAGATACACCCTGTTTTGTGACGTCATTGCTTATTGTTACAAATATATTTTCGCAGTATAGTGTGTGCTTATAAAAGTTATTTTCATTAAATAATTTATAGAATTAGGCGTTACTTTGAGGAGATCCATAATACAAAAGTAATAATAAAATTATTTTGCTATATAGCATTAGCATATAGCATATAGCATTGTCTTATGGAATATTGCTGTGGGGTAAATGCGCGGATAGTGAAAAATTTTCGTATTACAAAAAAGATCCATACGTGGCATCTACAATTTAAGTCCGCGTGATTCCCTGCGAGAGAAGTTTAAGGAAATAGGTATTCTTACATTTGCTTCACAGTATATTTTAAACAATGTAACTTTTGTACATAAAAATATAAAGAATGTTGATGTATATAATAGACAAAGTAGGAACCGACATAAGCTTGCGACTCCTGCTTTGCGCCTAGCAAAAGTACGTAAATCGTTTGTGGGTTTGGGTATAAGATTCTATAATAAAATTCCGAAATCAATTTTGGCCATGCCATTACAGCAGTTTAAAACCACTGTTAAAAAGAGGCTGATACAGAAAGCCTACTATACTGTTGAAGATTACTTAGATGATAAGGATATGTGGATATAGGTGCGCTTCTGCCCTGTACAAGACAGTAATAAATAAATGTAACTAGTTCTAAAATTTATATTTTAAAAAGGGCAACCGCCGAGTTTCTTGCTCGCTCTTCTCATTAGGAACAGCTTTCCGAACCAGCAGTAAAGTTGACGATTCAAAAGCACTTGTTTACAAGTTTACTTGAATAAAGAATATTTTGAATTTGAATCTGAATATAATCCGCGATACAGTAAATAGAAAATATATATAGTGCTAAATGTATAGTGGACTATCCGTTTTTTCATACCTGATACTTGCAGGATTTGTAAAAACACATGCACAAACCACCACTGCCACCACAATACACAAGCACTAGATATAATGCCTTTGTCGTGGAGTCTATCTCCTGATGATGCTTCGGTTGCGGGGCGAAACGATTGTTGAGTTTGTGATAGTGAACGTGTGTAGTGCTTGTGTTTTGTTGTGGCAGTGGTGGTTTGTGCATTAGTTTTTACGAATCCTGCATGTAATAGTCCACTATACATTTAACACTATATATATTTTCTATTTACTGTATCGCGGATCACCCGGCGAAGCTTCTGCGCTCGCCCATCCCACCGGTGACGCTGTAAAAGCCATTAGGGCTAACAGCATTAGACACATTCGAAGAAAAAAAAAAAATCACGGATTATAGCAAAATAATTTTAATATTACTTTTGCCTTTGCCACATTTCTAGAGGAGTATTTTTACTTACACAGAATGCTATATTCTTCATTAAATAATTTAGGATCTTACAATAGGTACGATATGTATTAAATAACCAATTAAAGTAAATAATATGTTGTCTCTCAGTGTTCTCATTTATTTAATATGTGAATAAATTAATAGTTGTTATGTTGAGCAAATGGATTTTTTTTATAGTTTTCATTGAACATGTAACTTTGCAGTTTTCTTTGAATTCCTTACTTATAGGTGTTTGTTAGATTATGTATTCTTATAATATCTAACCTTACCAGGTTTGCAACTAAGATTTGCTATCGCCATCAGTTTGGATATCAGAAGACCGTTAAAACTTTCCACTTTCCTTCTTTCACTCAGAGAACTTATTTCTTGTGTCATATACGATGTTGTAGACTCATTTAAATTAACATTAGCACAAGATCCACTAGATCTATTTCCATCTAATTCTGAATACAACAAAGTCTCCAATAATTCTGGATTAACTCCTAAAATGAAAAAAAAAATTATAACTGCTTATCTATTGAATAATAGTATCACTCCATATAATAATATCTTACCCACTGATAACCAGGTCAGCAATAAAGACAGAAAAATATTGATTTAATATACATACAGAAAACTATTGCGTAACAAAATAATAAAATTGTAATTATTACAAAAATAATGTAATTTATATTCACTATTAGTATAATTATATGTATTAATGAATGTATTTCTATATATGTAGCTGTGATAGCCTAGCGGTGAGACTGTGCGACTCTCTAGAGACCACATAGGTTCAAACCTACAAACAAAGTTCCAAAAAGCTGTCTGTCTGTATGTAATCGATTTTCTCTAAATCTACTGAACGGATCATTATACGGTTTTGACCAAAAGATAGTGCAATACTTCCGGATGGTTTAGGTAAATAGTACGTATCGGTATTATATTAATTGTTTTGAACAGATCGCGCAGTTGTCAAAAAACTTGCTTGCTAGGAGCTTTAGTCGCGTGCGCTGCGTAAACCAGCAGAGATACGCTAAAGGAATGTACTAGAGAATTGTAGATCTATAAAAATACTACAAGAAAGTCCGATTGATAATTGCAATTTATCACACGCTTTTCGGTGCAGGAAAACGTCGTGAGGAAACCTGCATATCTCTAGAGAATTCTAGGGATATGTGTAACCTACCAATCCGCATTAGAGCAGCGTGGTAGGTCTTAGCTCCAATCCTTCTCTCCAATAACGGAGAGAAGAGATCTTAGCCCAGCAGTGGGCATAGTAACGGCTGTGACTTTACTTTACTATTATTGTTTGTGTTGTATATATGTAGAAATATAAATATTTATTGAAGTATTAATCAAAGTCGTATTTATTTTATATTATTTTAGTGCATGTATTAGTATGTAATGTAAATGTCGGTACAACATGTTCCAACACGTTTTCACATGATTTGGCTACGTATTTTACGACCCGCCGCGTGCCTCACGTCAACTTACCTTAGTCGTATTTGACTCCTCGGTAAGAAATGAGGTTGGTCTATTCTACTCAGCTTGACACCACACGGCGGTTCGACTTACCTTAGTCACCTTTTAAGACACCTCGGTAAGAAAATAGGGAGGTCTATTCTACTCAGTCGGATACCACACATCTATTTAAATCTTAGTTGTATTATATGTATCTTTTTGTATTAAGGTCCTTAATGTAATGGTTGTCTGGAAGAGATCTTATCACTTAAGGTGATAAGGACATCCTTTGTTTATCATAAAAGTTAAAAATCTTTAAAAAAAAACAAAAAAACAAATGTTCAAGAAGACTATATCATATATTAAAAATACATACCCTTATTATTGATCAAAGCGTAAAGCAAACAAAGCGCAAACAACGCTTTATAATCGTTCTCACTACAGTCTAATGAATCTAGGACCGTTCTTAGAAAAGGTCTTCTCTCTATATTTCTCATTTCTCTTTCTAATAACTTTTCCATCGCGATTGCCCTTTCAATACTCGTACACGGCATAACGCCTAATAACTTCTGTTTTTCTTCATCGGTAATATTAAGTTCTGAAACTTTTGATGAACTGGATTCTATGCCAGAATCAGGTAAAGGTGAATCGGGCATATTTGGTTTGGAAATGGTATTAGAAATTTCAGATCTCATTGATTGGATTTGCGTTACCAAATCTTCCGTCGAATCGTGAGCAATACTAGAAGATTCGCTTATATGAGAAGTGGAGGGAAGTGATGTGGACACTAATTCAGGATCGAGATCGCAACTAGAATGATCTGTATTATCTAGATCGTAGCCAAACGCTTTAGCACCTGAGAATTCTGGAGTTGTATAATCCCTATCTGGGCACGAAGTGTTTTCTAACGCTTTCTCCAAACTCAATTGGGGCTTAGAGAATTCGAGTTTAACACTGGATTTCGCATTACTGACGTACATGTCCAATATTTTAGTGGCCCCATCCTCAAATACTGATGAGTCCGATTGCAATATTATCCAGGCCAATGCGTGTACGATTGGGCCGTGTGTTATTATTAAAAACACTTGCGATAAAAGGAATAGAGCGACTACACTCGAAACCGAATGTTTCGTTTCATCCTCAGATTCGAGTCTGTTTATTGGGTAATTTAGTCTCGACGGCGTATCTGTGCTTTTTCCGCACAAAATCGCTTCTAAATTTCTTGTTATCACTTCGATACTTTGTAAATGGTCTCGATTGTATGGTGAAGATGTGATAGGCCGTTTGATTGGCTCTGATGTTAGAGAATAAATATATAGAGGTATTAATAGTTTATGCAACAGATGTTCTGTTAAGACATCATTTAGATCTGGTATGTTGAGACATAATATGTCGTTGATGTAGTGTAAATGGTCCAAGTGTTCTGCGACGAGGTCATCTAGTTTCTGTTGAGATTGATGACTGGAAATAATATATAAAACTTTTGAATAGTGTTCTCTTTAAATTAAACGTCTGATTATGATCAGGATGGAATATGTTAATACAATTGTTGTAACAAATGCAGCGACAAAAAACGTGCCAACTACTTTAAAGATTTTAAAATGTAATAACAAATAAATGGTGACAATTTAATAAGTCAATTTTTTCAAGCCCAGTGGTGAATCCGTGCAAAACGCGCGTAGTTCAAACCCTGGGAAAGCACCAATTAGTTCTTCTATTAAAACTTACGAGTCTAATTGATGATTCCAATTTACCACACGCTTTTCGGTGAAGGAAAACATCGTGAGGAAACCCACATATCTCTAGAAAATTCTAGGGATATATGTAAACTATCAATCACGCATTGGAAAGAGTGGTAGGTCTTCTCCAAAAACGGAGAGTGGAGGCCTTTGCCCAGCAGTGAGTGAGTAACAGGCCGTTACTCTTTAAGGCAATTTGGCTACCAGCAATTACTGTGCAATCAATCTAACTCACAAACTATTTTATTCCAAGAAAGTCCGTAATTATGAAATGGCAGAAGCAATTACATTGAACAATGTATTCAACATCAATTAGTACATCATGGCAGTAATACCTGAGACAGCATTGGTCTAATCTAATAATCTAACCAGGCACTGGTCATTGTATTTCTAATACTGGTGGTTTTTTACAGAACCAAAATACATAGATGTAAATTCCAAGTAATTTGACTCAATGGTTTTTTCCCCGTTTGGCTTAATATTTTGTTTGATCTAACCGAACAAAGAAATCAATCACTAGCGAATTAGTAATATCGATTGATAAATAGTATTGTCACTGTTTCCAAACACACTCAATCCCGGAAATTGTTGAAACTCGAGTCATTACTCATTGAGTATAATGTGAGCGAAGCACCGAGAATAGTTTGCAGATACGTAATACTTACTCAGCGTCATTCCTGACACAAGCATCTAACTCCAGTATATGTTTACCAATGAACCAGACTAGATTACTGAAGTACGGTGCCGCCGTTCTGATAATGACAAAGTCACAATTAACAAAGATATTAAAATAATTTATATACATTTCTCTAGTTTAGTTCGTACCACTTATCGTTCCTTTCTTTTTTATAATGCAAACGATACTCAAACATTTTACTCTCCTATCAGTTTACAAAAGTAATAATAAAAATTATTTTGCTACAATCCGCGATACAGTAAATAGAAAATATATATAGTGCTAAATGTATAGTGGACTATTCGTTTTTTTATACCCAATACATGCAGGATTCGCAAAAACGCATGCACAAACCTTCACCACTGCCACCACAATACACAAGCACTACACACGTTCACTGTCACAAAGGAGATAGACTCCACGACAAAATCGCAAAGCGATCGATCAATTCGATTTTGTCGTGAAGTCTATCTCCTGATGATGCTTCGGTTGCGGGGCGAAACGATTGTTGAGTTTGTAATAGTGAACGGGTGTAGTGCTTGTGTATTGTGGTGGCAGTGGTGGAGGTTTGTGTATGTGTTTTTATAAATCCTGCAAGTATTGGGTATGAAAAACGGATAGTCCACTATACATTTAGCACTATATATATTTTCTATTTACTGTATCGCGGATTACATAAAAAAAAAATTTATTATAACTTTTGTATTATGGATTTCCACAACGTAACGCCTAATTCTATATATTTCTATCAGTTTCTCAAAGGTTGACGATTGGAAGAGATCCTCTTTGGGATAAGTACTCTTTTGTGCGCTTTTTTATATACTAGTAATATTGTTTTTTCTTTTCCTTCTTTACTTTGTAATCATTGTGTACAACAAAGTGATACACAACAATTAAAGAATTAAAAAATATGCGATAAAGTTGTTTTATATTTCGATGTCTTGTTTGATAATAATGTCAAATGTTCAGACCATAATTTTAGTAATAAATGAAAAAAATATATACTAAAATTAATTTTCAATGATTTGATTATATACATTAAGCGAACAAGATTCTATTTTTTAGGATCTTCTATTTTATGAATGCAATTCTTTATATTCAAATAGCAAATATGTATATTAGGCAAAGCCTCCGGTGGATTAATTTTTCAGGATCTTTTCAATGATCGTATTGTGTTTGCATACATTAAAGGGAATAAATAGATTTTGAACTGTTGCAGTGATACAAAAAATTACCCAAGAACCCCGGGAGTCGATTACTACTGCTCTATATTAAGGCGAAATGTATATTCAAAACTTCGATCTGGTGCAAAGTTTCGTGGATTCGAGCCTTAACAGCGTTTTATACTCATAGTGGTTGACACAGACAGTTTTCTATGAAAACCTTTGCATCTGTGATATTTACAATTCGTTATGTACTGTATGGTAAAGGCTTTATAGAAGTCCTGGGATATGTAAACTCCCATCCCTCTCTTCACGAAGAGTGGAGACCTATGCCTAATAATGTATTCCTGGGATATATAAACCCCAATCCATCTCTTCAAGAGCAAAGTGACCTATGGGTGTGCAATAGGATAGTACCAAACCAATAGTTTACTGCATTTATACAATTGTTATTTTATTTATCATATATATAATATATTTATGGTTTATACTTACAATATATTATTTATATAAATATATAATATATTTATTAGTGTATAAGTTGGGATATTACTACCATAACTGTTTAACTATAAATTGTCTCACGTCGTAGGATAAGTTGACAGTTGTACTCTGTTTTTTTTTATTGATAATGTTTTTCTTACGTTATGTTTTCTTTATGTTACATAAACAAATAAATAAATAAATAAGTTAACCAATATAACAAACTTACCTATCTCTTATAAACCTTAGCATACTAGCATCCTGCACTCTGTATACATTGAGAGTCAGTGTTCGAACAGCTATTCGCACCATCGATTCTGGGTGGTTGAAGAATTTAATAGCTTCAGTATATAGAGGGAAGTCTTTTGTATGCTGAAAAAACACATATAATAATTATTCACATAATTATTACATAGAACAAATGTTCTCTAGGCTAATTGCTTCTAATATTATGCTATTTGATTACTGATTTTCACTGTGCGTCGTTAGATTTTCAAAGTTGCGTTGTTTAGGATTCGAGTCTTTAAGTTTTTTTTTGGAATTTTTCTCCTAAAATATGGCAACAACTTTGTTTTTAATTGCGACATGCCATCAAAATTAGGGGATTCCCTTTCTAACTAAAAATCAACGCAAATTTTTATTTTTACTTTCTTTTGCTTATTTTAGAGTTCAGTTTATTTACGTAGTGTGAGGTAATGTAGTGTGTTGTGCTTTTTTAAAAAGAGAATAATAAAATTACATATATACAGTTTTAATTGGTGTTTTTGGTTACAAAAAAGATAAATATTTCACCAATTAATTTATTGGCAGAGTTATATTCTTCTTTACACAAATTTGTATTTTTTTTACCCAAATATGAGGGAAAAGGGTGCTGCTGGTAGAATTGCCAAAAATACTAAAAAAACTATCAGCTTGGAGACAAAATTAGATATTCTGCGACGATTTGATAAGGGAGAAAAGGCTGTGGAGACAGCAAAGGCTGTTGGTTTGGCTGCAGCAACTATAGACTCATCACACTGTGATTAATTTTAATTAAATTTTCATAAATTAAATGAATATGTAGTTTACTTTGTTTAATTAAATACGTTTTTTGTATATTATTTTTGTTGTAAAAAAATTTACTTTGTTCAATTTTATTTTTAAAAGGTAGTATTTTCGTAAGCCTCGAACCTATCTTCGATCATTAAATGGTTTGCTAAAGAAAATCTATTTTCACTTTGCGTCGTTTCAAGTTGCGTCGTGTTTTTTTGGAACGTAACCCCGACGCAAAGCGAGGTATGCGTGTACTGTATACACTAAAGTAAGCAATTTAATCATTAATCTTACCTCGTTATAGAAGAAATGTATCGTGTGATTATTCAGTTTGAGGCTCAGTGTTTTGAGAAATGAAATATAATATGCCATTACTTCCTCATCAGATATGTCGAACTTGTGAACTATTATCGAGTTGACATGGTTATTACTGAGTAAATAATCTAGAAGAAATTTATATATTTCAATGTGTCTTTAACACATAAAGATATTTATTATTTTTCCTTAAAATCTATTTAATTGAGTAAGTTTTACACACATCGAAATACACTAAGGCTCAAACAAAATTTTTGGCAAAAGTAATAATAAATATTGTATTGTGGATCTCCGCAAACTAAAGCCTAATTCTATAAAATTCTTGGCATTTAATTTTATTAAAGACCTTTTCTTATCAAAATATAGTCATTTAAATAAAAAAAATTGCAAACTGATTTTATTAAATACTTCGTCAACCCATAGACATCCACTGTAGTATATAAAAAGGAAAGGTCTCTCTGTATGTAATTAATGACAACATGCGTTGTTTGAAAGACTTTGGTCTTCATGCACTAAGATTTTATGGCCGAAAATATCCTGCATAACTTACAGACTATAATATTTATTATTATTAATTTAATTAAGTTTCACAAACTTCAAGAAATAAAGTCACAAGAAGAAAGAATTTATGTTTTGTTTTTATTACCCAACTTATGTTTAACTTCTTAGAGACCTAGCATGAACTCTAATTGCGACTCAATTGAAGACATAAACAATGACCGCGAACCGGTTCTTTTCGTACCATGAAGTGTGAATTGCGTTGGGGTTGTAATGTTTGAAAAGGATAACGTTATATGTACTATAAATAACTCTGTCTCTTTTACTCACATGCTCTTAGGACGAATTTCGAACGCTCATTTGGAAATGATTTAAAGTGCGTCTTAAAGAAGTCATGGTATGAAAAAGCGAAACAATTTCGTTTATCTTCAATTGAGTCACAATAAGAGTTCATGGTAGGCCTGCTGGATATGTGTGATATGGAAAAACCCAATCATAAAGATAATGAAATTTAAATAAACAGAAATTGTACTTACATAATGATGTTTCATTTCTTATATTTTCAAACAATATATTAAGTGTCTGTAGAAGTTGTACACAGACATATGAAGAGCCTCCACATTTTTGCCTCATGATTTTGAGAAAATATGATAACATGTTCTTCTCCAAAAAGAAGCTGAAAAGAAGTTGAGTTATTTGTATACAAATGTCAACGTTCCAATTTGAAATTAAAAAGAAAATCATAACTAAACACTTACAGTAACGGTGCTAATCTTCAACACTTTAATACAAACTATAAAGTTTGAAAAAATTAGTAAGAAATCATCTTATACATATATGCATTGATTGATTTTGGAGTGCCTGATCCTCACATAGTACAAAGAAACAATGGGCATTATGCTCTAAGTTGTTAAAATTGGCTACCCACATCTAAAGACACACAGAGGACCTAGGTCATCAATAGTCACTGGATCCAAACAGCACAGGATTTTGTAACATCCCTTGAAGGGACCTAAGTTCTGCAGTTGATGTCCATCAGATAAAAAAGAAGAATAAAGAACATAGGTTTTCATAGCTCATAGGAGCCTAAATATTATAGTTACTTACATTATTTATATATATAACTAGAATCTCATAAGAAAAATTACATATAGGAAATGACTATAACTGTTAAATAACTGATCTTTATATATATTATGATTTTTATATTAAGATTTGTATAGTAGCATATATTTCATGTCATTCAATTTGTATTTAATCTACTTAATAGTTTGTCTTTAGGTTTCAAAACATGAAATATAAGTACATTTCTGTAAGCACTTTCTGTTATGTGATTAATTTACAATCTTTCCTAAAATATAACTTATATATAAACTGAATAAGCAGGAATGTTTACTCTTTAAATTGACATAGTTTAAATCTTTACATAGTCAATATGGTATGAACATAGACCCAAATGAGGTGTTCTTTGGACTATTTTTAAGAATACTTAATTTTAATTAAAGAATAAAATTAACACATGCATTACATAAAGTAACATTAGTGGTATCACATAATAGATGCTTAGAATATAATCCTAGTTAATATATGCATAACAATGAGGTTAATAGTACAACAATGTTATATAAATACACTTTATTAATACTTCCAGTGAATATTTAACGTTACATGAACATAATTAAAATTTAAGTATACTTGGCTTCCATAGTCTAACATAAATATTACTTAAAATTTCATACAGTAATATAACTCAGTTATAGAATGGAACTGTTTATGGCTGAAAAGAATATTTTAGAAATAGAATTTGAATAACTAATTATAACATAGTTTTCAGAAAATAGTTAGTCATAACAGTGTAGTATTTAGTGATTTTTTTTATTCTTATCATAACATATTACTGATTTTATTCATAACACATGAAACAGAATTAAAAATTTATTTTAAATTTTTATTTAAAATAATTGTACCATAAATATTTATGAGGCTCGCTGTGACCACTACCTAAAAAGTTAATGGTTTAGTGGCTTTTCAAGAATTGAATAAATCAGCAATCTTTGATACAAACATTATATACTCACTCGAATACTGAGCTATCATTCTGATCTCCCCATATAAGGATTTCAGCAATGCATCGCAATGACTCCACTAATATCCCTCGATTACTCTCCGAGACTGTTGTATTTTTACACAGAATATTGTGTAAATACTTTAACCTTTCTAAGGAATGAGGGTTTTTTGGGCGACCCCAACCACCACCAAACCAACTGCGACTTCGAAACATCACGCCACTCGAAACCAATATTATTCACTTTTCTTAAAATTCATTTTTCCTTCATGTTTACCAATACGTCACTAATTAACACAATTTATGTATAATGTTTTAAGACGGTAAACATATTTTTTAAGAATACGTTGTATTTAACTGTTTTAATTGACAGCAAGCATATCCAGTTTATGTTGTTTTATTTTCATTTGTATTCTTGTTATTTTTGCAAGTACAGGCTCGTAACGTTGTGATTTTGACAGATGTGATGACATTTTATCCTCACGACTTCAAGTTATTTGACATGCGATTATCGGATGCGTTCGTTTACTTTTTGTTTTATGGTTAAAATACGGTTTCGAATAACTAAAAAAATGTAATAAGCGTTTGAAAATATTTGGTTATGAAAATTCGTAGTTTAGTAATTCCATTAATATCAGGATAATTAACAAATAAAAAGGTTGAATCATTAATCATTAAATATAAATATAATGAACGTGGTACGGAATAAAAAACTTATTTATTTATTTATTTCTTTATGTACCATAAAAAAGATAAGACCTTATCAATTTAAAAAAAGTGTACAAAGGTCAATTTATCCCTTTAACTTTATAGTTTTCTCCTTCTTTCTTTGTATTTTATTGGCATTGGCAATCATATATAATATTTTTAACGTATTAACCATTATCACACAGTTCACAAAGTCTTGGTTTGCAATTTCAATTAATTTACCAATCTTCGCTGGGATGTTGCTCTTATGTGTTTTGCTTTTCTGTAATATCTGAGTAATGTCGCCGTGTAGTATCCGGCTGAGTACAACAGACCACATTAATTTCTTAACGAGGTATCGTAAAATACTTCATAACCATAAATTGTAAATTATAAACATAACATTATATAACGATTACAAGCAAACTGAATGCTTAATATTTTACACCAGTGTTTAAGTCATTCTGACACATGGAATATGTTAGTTGAAACAAGTAAATAGAAATTCATCATCATCACAATATAATAAAATAAATAAATTATACTAATTTTTAAAAATTTGAATTCGAATAAGCAGTCACTTTTATTTTTAAAAAGTAAAATATTTATTTTAGATTGCCTGTACTTAAAGTAACAGCCTGTTAATATCCCACTGCTGGGAATAGGCCTCCTCTCTCCGTTTCTGGAGAGAAGGGTTGGAGCTAAGACCTACCACGCTGCTCCAATGCGGATTGGTAGGTTACACATATCTCCAGAATTCTCTAGTGATATGCAGGTTTCCTCACGATGTTTTCCTTCACCGAAAAGCGTGTGATAAATTGCAATTATGAATTAGACACATGAGTTTTAATAGAAAAACTCATTGGTGCCTGCCCGGGTTTGAACCTATGTTCGTCTCTAGAGAGTCGCACGGTCTCACCACTGGGCTATCACAGCTTTTAATTTAAATTGCCTGTACTTAATATTTAGCAATAGCGTGTTAGTACATTTCGGTTATTGTCGTACAAAGAGAGAAATGGATCGGTAAGTTCAGACAGACTGAAAGTTCTGTTTTCGAAAGTTCGTATTGCAAAAAAGAGCCATACGTGGCATCTACAATTTAAGTCCGCGTGATTTCCTGCGAGAGAAGTTTAAGGAAACAGGTATTCTTACATTTGCTTCACAGTATATTTTAAACAATGTAATTTTTGTACATAAAAATATAAAGAATTATGAAACAATAGGTGATGTATATCTATACTAATATTATAAAGAGGAAAGATTTGTATATTTGTTTGTTTGTATGTTTGTTTGTTTGTTTGTTTGTTTGTTTGTTTGTTTGTTTGTTTGTTTGTTTGTTTGTTTGTTTGTTTGTATGTATGTTTGTTACGTTTTCACGCAAAAACTACTGGACCGATTTCAAAAATTCTTTCACCATTTTTCTTTTTCACTTTTTCCCTGAGCAACATAGGCTATATGTCATTTTCAAAAAAAATAGGGATCCCTAATAAAATTGTAATAACTTGGTAAAAATTTAGTCGTAAACATCTATCATCGCGTGCGCTGCGGAAACTATTGATGATAGAACAAAAAAATGTTCTACAGTATTATAGAACGTATCAATATCCACAAAAAAGTCCGCGATACCATATGTCTAACTATTATAGTTATGCCAATATAACTACTTTTTTCATTGTAAAAGTTGGTAAAAGTGCCGACAATAATCAAACCATTTTATTCATATCTCTGTATTAATCCTTATCCCATTAAATGATATTTTATGAATAACTGTTTCAATACCTGTAAAATACTTTTTAAATTATTAAAATCCGACATCCCAATCAAAAGATTTTACGAATTTAAGAATGTAAATCGAAATCAAATAATGCCATAACAAACCTAACCTACCGTTATAGCAGGGCCTGCACTTGGTGAGTTAAGTCTTATGCCAAGAATACTAATGATACCCATTTTTTATAATTAAATAATCTACAAAATAAATCTATAGTCCGATTTCGTAGACTTTCCACTACCACGAGATCTGTATGGACGCGGGTGAAACCGCGGGGCTTTGCTAGTAATAGACAAAGTAGGAACCGACATAAGCTTGCGACTCCTGCTTTGGGCCTAGCAAAAGTACGTAAATCGTTTGTGGGTATGGGTATAAGATTCTATAATAAAATTTCGAAATCAATTTTGGCCATGCCATTACAGCAGTTTAAAACCACTGTTAAAAAGAGGCTGATACAGAAAGCCTACTATACTGTTGAAGATTACTGAGATGATAAGGATGTGTGGATATAGGTGCGCTTCTACCCTGTACAAGACAGTAATAAATAAATGTAACTAGTTCTAAGATTTATATTTTAAAAACAGCAACCGCCGAGTTTCTTGCTGGCTCTTCTCGGTAGGAACAGCTTTCCGAACTAGCAGTGAAGTTGACGATTCAAAAGCACTTGTTTACAAGTTTACTTGAATAAAGAATATTTTGAATTTGAATTGAATTAAGGATGTGTGTTTTAAATGAGAATGTGCGCAGATTACAAAGTTTTTTATTTTATTGACGCGGATACAGCTTGTCCATTATAAGTTTCTATCTTAAATCAAACATCACCCGATATAGATATTAAGGACTAGGTTCATCATTTATAAAAAATACTCTTATGGGATTCGACGTCATAAAATAACTTTACTTTGAAATTTCCAAGTACTTTTGTACACTAATCTCTATTTATAACTTGATCCCCTTAAAATTGATCGAAATTTTTCCGTCAAAGGCAGTGAAATGAATCCATACAGCTGATATAAATATAAAGGGAATATGTTAACATTTCATTATTTATCCCAGAATATTAAATGTTTTATCATAGTGTTTTGATTACAGCTTAATTACCCGGTTACCATATAGGATAAAATCCCATTTTTTCTTCGGGAACAGGACAAAAACACAAAGTACGTAATTTACGGTATTTTAATAGTTACATTGGCGTGAATCAAGTTACGCTAACAGCTTGTTTATATATAGCAATTACTTAGAAAAATAATTATTAGAATCAGAAAATAAAACAAAACTCGCATCATATTTGTTATTTAATTTAAATAAAATTACATTAAAATTGATTAAATAATAATATACGAATAATATTTAAATATTCTAATCAGTTGGTGCCCTATTACATTTGTATATTTATTTTCTTATTCTTTTGCATCTAATTGAACTTAGAAGTATTACCTACTATCACTGTAGTTATTATTAAAACATAAACAATAAAATTGTTATATTAAGTTCACAAATTGTATTGAGAAGCGATAGTAATCACAAACATACATAAATACATTCAAATGCAATATAAAGTATTCAGCTTATGCTAGAATCCAAAATTGTACAATACATTTGTATCGTTTTGTATTTCGTCAACATACAATCATTCAATATCGATTAAAAGCAATTTATAGTATAAAAATATATTTATCCCATCATCGCACCTTAGATAACGCACAGAATTCATCACTTAAAAGCACTGATAATAAAAAAATATACTATACTTTTTAAAGACATTATTTGTTTTAAATAAACTTCATAGTATTTGTAGTAATATTATGAAATTTAATTAAATTTCATATTTTTTTCTTATTTTTAATATGTCCTCGTGCTTAATTAATAATACATTTAAACTTATTTGTGACCAATTTTCTTAAGCCTATTATAAATATGTAAATTCATGCAATATTAAAAACTTCAATGACTTAAAATTTGTAGATCGTCACCTTTATATTTAAGAGTAATATTAGCGTAAAAATGGAAATCTTAATGTAAATATTGCAATGAAAAGACAAAGTTAGGACTCTTTCCTATATCAGCCTTCCCTAATGCTTAGCCGTTAATCACTATCGCTCATAGGCTGCAATTGTCGCACAACTCAAAAAATTATGTTTTGAGATAAATGATTTAAAGCTTTCAAAGATAACGGAAATGCATAAAAAATTATATAGTTTGCTTAAACGAACGGTCTAATATTGAATTATGAGTTTTGCTAGTATTGCTGCTGAAAAGAATGTGTATTTTCACATTTACACCTAATCTTAGTCCAAAACACGTGTTTTTGAGTTGTGCCACTATTGCAGCCCATGAGCGATTTATCGACTTAAGCGGTGGAATTATTTCTATTTAGTGAGATTATTTTTTCCGACTTTTGTTTTTAAGACACTTTTGATATGTGTATTCAGCGACCTTTGTCTATTCAAGGAATAATATTCGTAATCAAATGTTTCCGATGTAAGCTATATTATAAAAATCTTCCAAAGGCGGAAAACTTTTCTTGTGGAAACCACATAATAAGTACATCATACAATATGATTTATTTATTATAATTATACTATATATAAATTATTAATGTTATGGACGGATCATATTGCTTTTTAGAACCAATTATCTATATTTATCTACTTATTTTTGTATAATAAATTAAAATGTATCATAAATATCTCTCTAATAATATTTTTAAATAGCTATATTATGACTTAAATTTAGGCACATTTTACTACATAGTCTTATTTTGGAGTAAAATTAGCAACCATGTCTAATATTAGCCACATTCTAAGTGATTACCTCGATTATTTATATCTATAGAGATTTGCTATTTGATTGATTTATTTTATGTTAAAGTTGATGTTTGTGTGAGTGTACATTTTACTTTTTAACTATTCTTATATCGCGTACTGCTGCAAGTATTGGACAGGGTATCTATCGATCAATGCAAATTTAATCTATCGACAGATTTACAGTTTTATATTTACAATTAATATATGAATTTTAAAACGTAAAGTTTAAGTTAATAAAGGTATTAAATTCCGATTAAATACAAATTTAGTTCTTTTTTTTCTATTCACTAACCAATTTTAAACTTACTAATTTTTTATTTTACGCAATAACGTTACATTGGTATTTTATTCGTTCATTACAATACCATATATATACCCATTGTACAAAAAGAATGTATATAAAATATTAAACTATACTTTTCCTGCATATCAACTAAGGGCAAATATGTGGCTGAATAACATGATATATACCTAAACGACAACTCGATACGAGCCATTATAATTTTCTAACAATACTTTAGAATTTAAGGGTAGAAATTTTGAAGAGCATCCGAATATATGGAATTGTATGTGTCTCGAAGAACATAGACGCTGTCTCCTGGTTTACCATTGAAAACGTACGGCCCTTTTAGATTGGTGACCTTAGAATTGGTTGGCGTTGGTTTCGGTTGGGGCATAGTGTAAGAAGGCGGATTGTAACTTGGTTGAGATGGCGGCATCATAGGAGGCGACGGACCATAGCCGTAAGGATCAACAGGTATTTGTGGAGGAAAAGCTGGAGCACCGCTCCATTGATATACGCCTGTCGGCTTGCCATTGGATACAAAGTCAATTGGCAAGTTGATGAATGGATCAGACACTTGGGGAGGGACTCCTTGGGGAAGCATAGGCGCCATTGGAGGTCCGATTGTAGGAGGTTGGGATACGTAACCAAGGCCTGGCACGAACATATATGGAGTTGGCGGCAGTCTGATGTAGAAAATAGGTGAATTGTCATACTGAAGAGAATTCAGGCTGTCATTGGGGTAGGAATCGCCTGCTCCGTTCTTCTTCTTATTTTGTTGGCGGCGTTTAGATGGAATTGTCCGAGATAGTTCGTCATCATCAAAGCGATCATCGTTTACTGAAAATGTGACATCATCGTCTTCATCCTCAGAATAATCAAGTCCAGAAGACAAGAAAGAAGGATAGTATCCTCCAAATAGATTGAGCGCTTTATTTTTTCTGTGGGTACCTTCTGGCGCGGTTGTTGTAGATTCTTTGTACTTCTCTTCAAGTTTACTTTGTCTTGCAGGCTCATTTTCTTCATTCACCGAAGCGGCACGTGATCTTCTAGAAGGAGCGCTTTGTGTTTGGTATACCACGGCCAGCAACAATAGGACGGGAAGCAAGATTGACGTATACATCTTGGATAATCTGAAAAAAGGAAAAAAAATATTTAAAATTAATTTGTATATATTTAAATGATGTCCGTGGGGCAATTTAAAGTTACTAGGTTCACAAGCAATAGGTTTTGGATTTGAAATCTAGGGTCCCTAGTTCTAAACTGACAAACGTTTACTGTTACTGCTATGGCTTATTGTCCATAACTGTTAAGATTTATATCCACACTCGATAATCGCCAAACTGGAAGACGGTTGGTAGTCGTAGTCTCAATACTTTTGAACGGAAGGATCCAGTCGGTTGCCAGAGCTGAGTAAGCAAAATACGTCCAAATATGATGTGAATTGGAACTCGAAGACATGGACTGAAAGTAGTTACTTACGCACTTACATATGTAAAGCATAGTTAACCCCGGAATATTTTAAATATACAATTTAAATAGAGAGTATATTTTTCCGGTTCTTAAAATCTTAACTTTAAATAAAATATATATATTATGGTAATAGACCACAATCTCACTCGATGGAAAGCGATAATGTACTCTGCGATAGCATGCGCTTGTCGAGATGTATTCAGTCTAACATTCAAGGTTTGAAAATAATCTCAGTGTTAAATGTTTCATTTAGAAAGATAATACAAAAGATTAATCTTTAGAAAAATAATTACGCTAGAGAAATTTGTATGTAAGTCATAATATTTCATATATATGTCGGTGGTAATGTTCTCTATTTTTAAAGACCTTAACCGGACTCTGATAAATTACAAAACAGTCAATGTTAGTGCTAATCGATGGGTTGTCGGCAAATAAACACTACAAACAAAAGAAAACTGTTTGCAGTCATTACTTATGCTTGTTACAGGAGCCCATTACGAAGGTAATTTATTTATAGGCACACATTTACAATGTCCACGCAAATGAACAAAAACAGAAGTGTAATGGAATATACATAATCTGTTATGAATAACTGTTTTTGTTTTACTAATATGCACGCATTCATAACAGATCTATCTAGAATTGTATACTTAAGACATTATTGACAGACTGAATAAGGAATGTCACTTGGAGTAAAAATCGATTTATAATGCTTAGAAAATCGTTTTTTAATAATAAAATAGTCAATTAATATAAAAATCGTTTTTTTTACTAGCCTGACGCCGAAAATGCTGCCGAACTCATATATCTACTCTTTTAAGTGGCACAAATATTAGTAGCAGCATGCAAATGCACTTACGCAAAATAGCGCTACAACTACCACATCTCAGTACCAGATATTACTAGTTTATTAGAGAGTCATATATGTAATTACTATTCAATGCGCTCCAATTGATGGTATGGATGCCATCAAAGGTCAATGCATTATTATTTAGTATGATTACCGATTTTAAAATTGATCAGGCCGTGGATGAAATGAAATAAAATCACTTCAAAATCATAGTGTAAAAGCTTTACATCTCATTCACTTAAATATAATTACATAACATTTTACTTAAGGCGCGTACACATTAAAAAGTACATACGATATTTTGGGATCGACTAATGTAGCTGTTGCCAACAAATTTATTTTGCTATTGGTTCTATCATAATTTGCACGTGAGAACTGATATAACCATCCTCCTGCCCTTATTTCACTCTAAGTGGGGACGGTACAACATGTTACAAACATGTTGTCACATGATTTGGCTACGTATTTTACGACCCCTCAGTAAGAATGAGGGTGATCTATTCTACTAAACCGGATACTACACGGTGGGTCAACTTACCTTAGTCGCCTTTTACGACACCTCGGTAAGAAAGAGATCTATTCTACTCAACCGTATACGATACGGTAAATTTGAGAACTGATAGAGTTATCAAAATACTTCTCTTATTCTTCAATCTACTCAATTTAAGGTATCTTTCTATTGTTTAAGTAAGTCTAAAGTAAGGCAGAGACGGTTATAAGAGTGATGCGGCTTATTAAGAAATTATCTTCTTATTGGCGTTAATTTAATTCCGGATTGCGATAAGTCGCAAATCTGCTATCTCATTTTTAATTAATTCTTATAATATAGGCTAAATAGGTCATAATATTTGACGTATTGTATGGATCAGAATGTTAGCCAGTGAAAATGACGGATAAAAGAAAAATGCATTCAAATGACTTAAGAATGTTATGGTAGATGTACGGTGTGACAATACTGAATAATATACGAAACTTCTTTATTGATTACATAATTGTTTCACAAAAAAAATATTCCATGAACGCCGTGTGGTATCCGGCATTGAATAGACCACCCTCCTTTCTTACCGAGGTGTCGTAAGAGGCAACTAAGGTATGTGCCGTGTGGTATCCGGCTGCATAGAATAGACCACCCTCATTTCTTACCGAGGTGTCGTAAAAAGCTACTAAGGTAAGTTGATGTCAGACAGGCGGCCGGTCGTAAAATACGTAGTCAAATCATGTTAGAGATCTTTCATTCTAAAAGTGCACGCCCCTCCACCAAATTACATTATTTTAATGTGTGAGAGAAAATATTGACTGTACTATTTTATGTGTGCGCGCAGCAATTTCAAAGTTGACTCGACTCATTCGCGCACTTAAAGGTCAACTAATTGCTCGACTGGTATAAATCAAACATTTATATAGCGGAGAATGCACGCTTTGTATGAGACAACACGTCTATTCTGTCACGCGTTCTTATCATTTGTGCACTGGCTGACCAACCAATCCGGTTAGACGGGTTACAAGTAACGTTTGCATAAAAATAAAATTAATATTATATAATATTTATAATCAAATTTATGTTGAAAATTCTTTAGAATAAAAACTAAGTTTTTAACGTTTCCCTGGAGTAATAGTTAGCGCTGTGGATTGTAAACGTGAAGTTCCGCATTCGAATCCTAGAAAAAACATATTAGTATATTTCTAAAATTTGTCCCTGGTCTTGACTAGATAGATACTTCCGACGTGCCCTTCTAACTAAGACGTACCACCAAGCGGTTTTGCATTCAGGTACGATGTCGTGTAAAAACTCTGAATGGTTACACGTTTAATCTCCAAACCCTTTCAAGAAACTTAAACTACATCGGCATTCATCAGGTGAATTCGCAATCAAGAGCTAGCTTGCCATCTTAATTTAATAAAGATCATATCATATATTCATTATGCAACTATTAGAATGATAAATAAAACGTAATGTACAGAAGTCTGTTCATTTATTTTATTAGTAAAAAAGAAAAAAATTAAACCGCCATAAATATTTACTATTTTAACGCTATTCACTCACGTCGCTATCTTCAGATTCAGACTCAACATTAATTATAAATTCAAAATTTTTCATATATTCTATCTCAATATAATTCACATTTCGACACGTATTTTCCCACCATTTCTATCAATCATGTCAATTCGTTCCTTAATTAAAGCAATGGCTTTAATGATGAAATAATGATAGATGTTAAGATTTGCCCGTTTTTTTTCGCCACATAGTTTTATAAAATTCTCCATATTTTTCTATTAAAGTAAAAATTTAACTAATTATTATTTAAAATAAAAAATATTTATCGTCTTTTTTTATGACATGCTAACTGTACTTTTGGCAATAATCGATGCGTGCTCCTACTTTCGTGTCTGTCCGGCAACTGAGTAACCAATTAGAATAACAAGTTTGCGTGTATTTCGTCTGTACATAAGTTTTCTGTGTGTGAGTAAAGACATTGGAGGGGCGTGCACTTTTAGAATGAAAGATCTCTACAACATGTTTGTAACACGTTGTACCGACCCCACTTAGAGTGGGATAAGGGCAGGAGAATGATGATAAAAAAATAATTCCATGTCTGGTTAGGTCGAATAAAACAGTCTTTTTCTTATCTTTCCTCTATAAACAATAATTTTCACCTACTGTATAATGTGGTCATTTTGATGTCCTTAGAATTCAAAGTAATATATTATACAATGGCATAAATACATCGCCAATTGTCAAGGTAGTCTATTCCATTTTAAACTCCGACTTAACATCAATGAGCAACAAACAAAACTATATAGCTAAAATTTTGTTACCCAACCTCAATCAATAGTCTATTAATTTAATGGGCCGTGAAACATGAGACAAGTGAAGAAAACTAATTAAACTTGGCCAGATGGCAGCGCGTTGACAAGTATATTGCATACCTATTAATATTGATTGATAGTGTATGAGAAAATTGAGATATTTTATTTGCGTATAAAAAACTTTGTAAGAAAATACCGATTATTGTTGCATCAAAAAACAACGGTAATACATTACATCATGACAACTAAGGCTTATGAAATACATTCCGAAAAGTAACGAAAATTTGTTTGGAGAAACAGGTTTCGTTGATTATCAAACACATGCTCATTCAATTAACGGTTAAATCATGTTTAAATAAATAAAAAATCAAATATCTTTCAAATCAGTATAGGTGTAAGTCACTGCCCGCCGTGTGGTATCTGGCTGAGTAGAATAGACCTCCCTCATTTCTTACCAAAGTGTCATAAAAGGCGACTAAGTTAAGTTGACCCGCCGTGTGGTATCCGGCTAAGTAGAATAGACCACCCTCAGTTCTTACCAAGGCGACTAAGGTAAGTTGACGTCAGGCAGGCGCCCGGTCGTAAAATACGTAGCCGAATCATGTGACAACATGTTTATAAAATTTTATGCCGACCCCACTTAGATTGGAATAAGGGCAGGAGGATGATGATAGGTGTAAGTCACTGCCGATTGGTACAGTCAGTTATAAGGCCGATGATAAAGTGATTGTGATCATACGAGTATTCGTATAATACTAAAATCTGACACAAACAGAAATTCAGTCACATTATATATTCAATCACATTTTCACTGTGTAAAGAACTAGTGCTCCTACTTCAAGGAATAATCGGTGAAATCAATGAATTCAGAAAAAGTCGGTAAAGGTTTAAAAATACAACACATAATAAATAAAAGATCGTATCGCAACGCACCGCACGCAGCATGTCACTGCAAAAAGTGCTTACAAATCACTCAGCATGTGCTCATACTTGTAGAGCTTCAGACTAAAGTTTAATGTCTATCAACCCTTGAGAACTAACTATTATTTATAGTGATAGCAAAAGTATTTGATCGGATCGTAGTAGTAAATAAAAAAAGTGTAAATGAATAAATAATCCATCAAGCTTTTGTCTTATGTAAATTTATTTTTATAGCTAAACCACGTTAGCTCTCATGCTTCAAAGGTATTTTAAGCCCTGTTAAGTTCTTTTTATTTTAGCGACATGACATTTTATCCCTATCTCTGTTTTCTCACTTAGTCAAGAGTTTTCTATCGCCATTAGAGTTCAGTTCAGAAGAGCTGTGATAGCCCAGCGTTGCGACCGTGCGACTCTTTCGAGGGGATCATGTATTCAAACCCCGGGCAGGCACCAATAAGTTTTCCATTAAGACTTATGTGTCTAATTGATAATTGCAATTTATCACACGCTTTTCGGTGAAGGAAAACATCGTGAGGAAACCTGCATATCTCTAGAGAATTCTGGAGATATGCATAACCTAACAATCCGCATTGGAGCAGCGTGATAGGTCTTAGCTCAAACTCTTCTCTACAGAAAAGAAAAGAGGCCTCCCAGCAGTGGGATTGTAATAGGCCGCTACTTTAGAATTCAGTTTATTTTCAGATGTTTGAGTTTAACATTGAATACACTCTCAAAATATATGGCGAAGACTAATATGAAAAAGAAATATTATGATGATATATCGTTTGATACGTACATCCTTCATAATGTACAACCTTCTGTTAGTGATCTGCGTGGACTTTAATCGCGAAATTTATTGACTGATTCACTTTACAGCAACGTATAAATATCTCACGCTACAAATCACCTAAATTATTAAATCACATAATTGTCTTAATACATAATATATAAAAAAATTATTTTGTGGTTTGTAATTTTAGTATGCATAAAATACGAAATATTTCAACTCAAACGGAAATCATAAATCACACATATCATCATATAAATTATAATCATCATTCATCATTCTCCTGCCCTTATCCCACTCTAAGTGAGGTCGGCACAACATGTTACAAACATGTTGTCTTATGATTTTAGTCGCCTCTTACGACACCTCGGTAAGAAAGGAGGGTGGTCTATTCTATTCTGTCGGATACCACACGGCGTCATCATATAAACTATAAACCGTACATAAATCGACACTAAACTTGTCTGTCTGTCTGCCTGCTAAGTTTTCAGGAATATTCTGCTGAAGAAATTTCGTGCAATTGAAATAGGATAAAAAATATCAAAACATTCATTGTGCATAATTTAGAGTATTTTAACACTAAAGTTTACAAGTGTCGCGGTTACTAGTATTTAAATGGAAACTTCAATATAAAGCAACTTAAAGCTTTCAATTATATTTTATATTTTAAATACGTATCGTATTTAGTATCGGTCGATTGCCGAATAATCTATTTGATTGATGGGAATATATTTTATATTTGACATTTAACCGGTTTCATTACAAAAAACACATGTATGCTACTCAATAGGCGGTTATAGATGTAAAGTTCCAGATAATTAATACCGAGTGATTATGTATTCAAGTGTCCGTTTTTTAATAATCCATTACACATATAATGTAAACATTCCATCATATAATATCATGTTGTGATTAATGAAATGTCTACTCGATATTGTTGATTGATATCGCTTAAAAGTAGCAGCCTGTTACAATCCCACTGCTGGGAATAGGCCTCCTCTCTCCATTTCTGAAGAGAAGGGTTGGAGCTAAGACCTACCACGCTGCTCCAATGCGGATTGGTAGGTTACACATATCTCCAGAAATCTCTAGAGATATGCAGGTTTCCTCACGATGTTTTCCTTCACCGAAAAGCGTGTGATAAATTGCAATTATCAATTAGACACATGAGTTTTAATAGAAAAACTCATTGGTGCCTGCCCGGGTTCAAACTCGTGTTCTCCTTGAAAGAGTCGCACGGTCTCACCGCTGGGTTATCACAACTCTCTGATATCGCTTACTTCAGTAGTATACACGACTTGATAGAATAGAAGTCTATCATTGCTTATTACTAATCTATTATAGTCGAACGGAGAGATTTTACTGGTACCAGGGTATAACGTGTTCTAACCTCGTACAGCATTTAATTTTGTTTAATTCGCCGTGTATGTTGGTGGGTGTAGAGCTGTGATAGCCCAGCGGCGAGACCGTGCGATTCTTTCGAGGGGAACACGAGTTTAAACCCGGGCAGGCACCAATGAGTTTTTCTATTAAAACTCATGTGTCTAATCGATAATTGCAATTTATCACACGCTTTTCGGTGAAGGAAAACATCGTGAGGAAATCTGCATAACTCTAGAGAATTCTGGAGATATGTGTAACTCACCAATCCGCATTGGAGCAGCGTGGTAGGTCTTAGCTCTAACCCTTCTCTCCAGAAACGGAGAGAGGAGGCCTATTCCCAGCAGTGGAATTGTAACAGGTCGCTACTTTACTTATGTAGGTGAAGGTGGAATCTTGCAAGTTAAATTTGACCCACTTTTAAAAGTCCGAAAGAGCTGAAATTTTAAATACAGGTCAGGTCTCGATGACAATGCATGTTTATAATAAGCATGACTCGATGCTGTTGCCAGGATTGGCTCCAGACGAGGGAATTCCTCAACGGTTTACAAAAGGGATATAATTTTTTTTAAAAGCTTCTTTTAAATTGACTTGATTACAATTTATCTCGCAATTTTCATTGAAGAAGAGAGAGAAAATGTGCATATCTCAGGAGTATAGTACGCGGCAACAAGTGACGCACTTCGATGCTCAGAGAGAGAAATCGGCTAGAGTCTGCTTCATAGAGCATTGTCTCTGTCGCTCAGACTGACGAACCCGTGTGTGACAGTGACAGCGCTCTACGAAACCGAATTGGGCGACTGTTTCGTTCTAAGTTCTCGATGTGCATTATTTATTCCCGGGTACTATACCTATATGAGTAATCTCTGAATCCGTATTAGAACCTATTTTTCTCTCCAAAAATGAGAGAATACGCCTTTGCACAACATTGCGATAATAATAAATAAGCTGGTACATACTGAGTGAATATCAATTTATTATTATCGGACGTATTACTACGGTAATTTTATGCATTTGACAATAAAATAATAAAATTATTTTTAAAACATTAAGAAATAAATAAATAAATATTTCGGTAATTCCACATTGGAGATGTAACGAGGAGAGTTTTTAGTAAGTGTTTGCGCTTGCGTTAAGCCTTTATAGGAGGAGGCTTCGTTTTGATAATAAAAGGCCTTGTGAATACTGTTGAACTATATTGGTTGCAATTTAAAAAAAGTACATTGATAGCGTTACAAAATTTGAATAGGAAGTTTTACAATTTGATTTAAAAACGTATAACGATCGTATCGGTGACGTATGTGACGTTTCGCGTAGATGCCCTGAGATTGGTGCATGTCATCCATATGGCCACAGACGATTATAGCCCGCAACAGTAAGAGTGTGGATCGATATGTGACTGCAGGGAGGCCGAAAAAGTGATGGTTGGATTGTGTGAGGAATGATATTCATGTAAAAGAAGTAAGGCCAGTGTTGACAGATTATATGAGATAATGGAAGAGAAAAAAATGTTGTGCCGACCACGCTTGGAATTGGATGAGGGCGCGAGAATGATGCTGATTCAACATAAAATATGACGTATTGAAAGAAAAAATAAATGAGTTGAATAATTTAAACAAATGGTAATTATGTTATGTTAGGTTGAAAATAAAAAAAATATTTTATGTGTAACGAATTGCAAAATTTAAGAAATTAAAACTACTGTCGGGTCAACTAGTTAAATTCTTTAATATTCTCAGTGTAAACAACGCCTCAACAGGCGCCAGAACTGATAGCGTCGGTTCGCTTAATGGCAACAATTCTTGTCGCTATAAACAGGTGGAACAGTCAGGAATAGACAACAATGAACCATAAGAGGCGATATTCGCTATCTATTATTTATAAAAAAGACCAGTGTTAAAAATAACTACATGTTATAGCGTGCGATAAATTGCAATTATCAATTAGACACTTAAGTTTTAATGGAAAAACTCATTGTTCCTGCCCGGGGTTTGAACTCATGATTGTCTCTAGAGAGTTGCACGATTTTACGTCTGGGCCATCACAACATGAAATCAGCCATATACCTACAATTTTTCGTGTTTCTTTAATGCTTTTTGTACAAAATAACATATGAATAATTGGTTAAAGTTCAATTTACAATGTACAAAGTCGGTCTTATTGCTTTAAACAATCTATTACAGACAACCTTTGGTGAACATTTTACAGCTTAAAATTCCATAACTAATTAATAGATACCATCGTTTCGATTTATTCTAATAACCGCTAAACAATCTTTTGCAATAGTTTAAACATCCAATAATAAGCCATAATTCCATTAAATTATATTCACCGTTTTTATAAAAAAAAGATATAAATACAAAGCGGAATACATTCATAATAACACCTTAACACTAAAAGGAGACGCGTTAAATAGAATTATAACAAGAATTCAAGCCACTCAGTAATTATATTAAGCTGAATGCCGCGATAAATGTGTATTTACTTCTGATTACTGTCATCGACACTTTTTGCTTACAGATATTTGACGGCGAGTGGAGATTACAAGTGTAATTATGCCTTTTAAAGAAGCCTATTCAATAGTCGTGAGATGTTAGTAATCGATTTTTAATTATTGTTGTCATTTAACAATTTGTAGAAATAGTTGTTTAGGAATTAGATAGAACAATAATTCTTGTTCCTGAACGTTTCTATGTGTTAATAAATATGTTCTAAAGTGGCATTCTGATACAGCAGCCCCTCATAAATCCCTCACTCCCTTTTATATGAAAACTATCATTTTAGAACATAAAAACAATATCAAAATTTTCGATTATCATAACCAAGCTGCTACTGAAATGTCAATACTCATAATCCATTTTCGTAGTGAGGACGTACCTTAACTTCTACCTCTATACTCACTTAATACAAACAAAATATGCCCAAAGGATGTACCGTCTATACGTGATCGATTTTCCCAAAATCTACAGAACGGATTTTAGTACGGTTCTTACTAAGGGGTAGTAAAATTATTCCGGAAAGTTTAGGTTAATAGTACATTACGGTTTTATGTAAATTGTGCTCAAGAGGTCGTTGTATAAAAACTCGCCTGCTGGGAGCTTTAGTCACGTGCGCCGCGTAAACCGTAGAAACTCCGCGATAGCATGTCTCTATCTCTTATGGTTAATTCACAATAACTACTTTTATGTTCCTATTTTAAATTTGGGAAAATTTCTGAGACACATTTATTTCGACGCGGCTGAAGCCGCTGTCACAAATAGTCTAGAATAAGACATTCAGACAGGATTTCGTTTTATTCGACGTGGTACCTTATAGTGAATTTTCAAGCCGTCTGCTGGACGGTAAGACTATGTGACACTTACGAAGGGGTAGCAAGTTCTGGATGCCAACTATTTGTATTCTACTTATGTACTCCAATGAAATTATCACGCCATGCCACACTTTTCAAAGGATAACATCAGACAGAAATTGGAATCTATTCTAGAGAATTATACGGAAGTTTAATATGCCAATCCAAATACGAGCAGCACAGTGGTTCTAATCCTTCCCTCAAAAGGATAATGAAGGCCTTCGTCTTTCATGGGATAGCGACAGGACACTACTTTTTACTTCTAGATTTTTCAAGCAGTGCAAATGAATACGGGACTTAACAATTCTTATTAACTTATTACTTAAGGATCAATGACTCGTAATTGATTCCGATACAAATATTATTACTGCTGTAATGTAATCAGCGATATCTATAAACCTGATCCGAGATAAATCTACGAAGTAATGTAGCAGCAATTATAAATTTAGATTTACCTATCTGATAAACTCATCGTTAATTTATCGCGACACTCTGGGATAGCTATTTAATAGAACTTCTAATAGACACTCATGTCATTGGTAACAGTAGAATTTGTAGATTTCAGTGTTTTGCCACACCTTTTAGGACGGTTGGGTTTATTCTTTGCTCACTAGTTGGTAAAAATAATAAAATATGTTCTAAGATATTTATCGAACTCTGGTTCGAGTTGGATAAACACCTTAGATGGATCTAGGATGGTGGTAACTGAGTATGGGCTGCATAAGAAAGCTTAGAGTCACTCAGGAGGCGATAGAGCGGGCTATGCTCGGAGTGTCTCTACGTCATTAAGTCAGAAATGAGGAGATCAATAGAAGAACCTAAGTCTAATATAACTCAGTGTGCATAAGCTGTGACGATGGGCGGGGTACATAGTGTGATGAACCGACGGACGTTGTGGTCTTAAGGTGTTGGAATGGCGACCCCGCACCGGAAAACGTGGCGTCGATAGACCCCCTACGAGATGGACTTGACGACCTCAAAAAGGTTGCGTGGAGCCTCTGTATCCAAGCAGTACAGGATCGTGTTTCATGGAGATCATGGAGAGAGACCTATGTTTAGCAGTGGACGTCTATAGGTTAATAAAAAGTTACCACCCTAAAGGATCATATATGTCAAACAATTTTTCAGTATTATTAAGAGACTATAAACAGAACTACTTTTCTATAATTCAAGCGGGTTAAGCGAAAATCTGAAAAATGTGAAAATCTAATGTGAAACTAAAATCGTAATGCATTACAATTTTGTCGTGGAGCCTATCCTCCTGATGATGCTTCGGTTTCGGGGCGAAACGATCGTAGAGATTTTGCTGGTTGTTGTGTGTATTGCTTGTGTCTTGGGATGCATGTGGTGACTTGATCTGCATGTGTAATGTACGTGAATTTTGCCTGCTTCATACACATTAGCATTGCATAAAAAGTAAAGTAACGGCCTTTTTATATCCCACTGCTGGGAATAGGCCTCCTCTCTCCGTTTTTTTGGAGAGAAGGGTTGGAGCTAAGACCTACCACGCTGTCCCAATCAGATTGGTAGGTTACACTTATTTCAAGAATTCTCTAGAGATATGCAGGTTTCCTCACGATGTTTTCCTTCACCGAAAAGCTAGTGATAAATTGCAACTATCAATAAGACACATAAGTTTTTGATAGAAGAACTCATTGGTGCCTGTCCGGGTTGCGTCTCAAGAGAGTCACTCGGTCTCACTACTGGGCTATCACAGCCTATTGCATGCATTCGCTTAACCCGCGCGGATTATAGCAAAGTAGTTCTGTTATAGTTTATGTAATATGGAATTCCGCAAAGTAATGCCTGCTTCTATAAATCAGTATTATTAAGAATTGCATTACAACTATAATTAACACATGAGTAATAAAACTCTCCCACGTTTTATCGGCCGGAGCGATTATTGTATAGCGGATATATATAATTTTCATAATGGTTATATGAATAAATTTATTCTTCTTATCTGACAGACCTAAATATAGTTAAAATTGCACAGCCAAGGCAACTGAACTTCCTTTCGGGACATGGTTTCGCGGGATACTTGTTTCTTAATCAATTTTTGGACTACATTTAATAGATCTTAATAAATTTACTACCGTATTTAATGTGTAAAGAGCAAGATCCTTAGGGGTTGAAGTTGCAAGCCGGTACTGAAAGACCACGTGATACTGTGGGGTGGAAATATTTCGAAAAGTGGAGAATATCTATCCATGAAGTTAAAGAGAAGAAGAAAGAACGAGATACAGTTTCATTATAAAATGACCTATGTGGCATAACGTATCTCACTTTATGTATTGACGTTTCGTCAATGAAATAACAGATGGCGCCACGTGTATTTTACTCCGCGCTATCTTTGTGATAATCGTATACATAGCTCCCATACAAAATTGTTAAGTATTAATCAATCAACTAATCGATCTCTCCCACATGTTCCCCTGCCTTGAGTGCAGTAAGACTAAGCGAAACCGTAAATGGAGTATCTTCCAGTACAGCTTAGAACTTGTAAGGATCTGTCCGCGATACTCTCTGTTTGAGTGACAATAAAGATTTTGCTGTCATCAAATCAATGTATAGTGGGCTATCCGTTTTTTTATACATACCCGTTACATGCAGGATTCGTAAAAACAGATGCACAAACCTCCACCACTGCAACCACAATACACAAGCACTACACACGTTCACTATCACAAACTCAACAATCGTTTCGCCCCGCAACCGAAGCATCATCATTATTATACATTTAGCACTATATATTTTTTTTATTTAGTGTATCGCGGATTATAGCAAAATAATTTTACTATTACTTTTGTATTATGGATCTCCGCAAAGTAACGCCTAATTCTATAAATTATTCTGCTGTCATTTTTACGTATTCTTTCTCCGTCCATACGTGTTGAACCTAAAAATAAATATCCATACTAATATTATAAATTTGAAAGTCTGTCTGTGTTTTATTGATTGAAAATTATATACTGGATAACAAATAGGATTTAAAAATCCCCTTTCTATAGGAATAGGAAAACAATACAGTACATGATTGAGGGTCTTTTAATAGTAAAGTCGGTAATAACAAAGTCACCATGTATACCATACCACTCCAATTTGGAATTGATTTAAACTTGGTGGTTTTCGGTTACATTTTTTTGTTAATAGAACATCCCGTTATGTTATAAAAAGCATTCAATTATTTTTATGACATGATGTAAAGCACAATTTTTTTGCACTTAGCAATATCAAGGTCCTCAAGAGACCACAAATTAAGGAAATCATTAATATTCTGTTTTGCTCCACGAAATTACTAAATCGTGTTTGACTTAATTCTTACATAATTTGCGATACTGCAAAAACTCACTGTTATCCTATATTTACTTCGACATTTTGGTCTTTCGCTCGGAATTTTTTTTCAATTGACAATTTAATATTACTTCCGGCGAGTTCGTCACATGTTTTTTAAAGTTCATTACCAGAACGGCCAGGAAAACTTCGAAATGAATTACCTGCACCAATTCGACAGTCACGTTCCTCATATTCCTTACTTATTTAGATTATTAAAAGACATACAAAGAAAGACCGAAGTGTACAAATGGACTCTACGATAAAATGATAAAACGACATCTTATTATAAACCTTTTTATATAAATATGTAGGCTAATTTCACACAGTGTAGTCCGTCCCTAAAGTAACTTAATACTTGTGTTATAAGTGACAGACAACTGGTATATACATGTACATATATCGCCCTATCCGAAGAACAATGTCACATCTTCCATATATAAGCATTTGAAATGTGACTTTGTCCTTCGGATAGGGCGATATAGTATTAAATACATACATAAATACACCCAGACTCTAGTAACCAATAAATTTATTATACTAGCTCGTAGGCGCAGGGTCACGGGTTCGATTCCTGCCGAGGGCCAACATTTTCTATAAGCAATTTTTTCGGTTCTTCGAGCCTGGGTGTACATTTGTATTTACGTATGTATTTAAATGTTTATGTGTATGTATATATTTACCAGTTGTCTGTCAGCCATAACACAAGTATTAAGTAACTTACTTTGGGCATGGCCGACCGTTTGTGTAAGTGTCCCATATATTTATTTAGAAAATGTTGGCTCTTGGGAGGAATTTAGAATATGTTGGAACTTGAGACGCGCGGAGCTGAAGGCAGGGTCACGCCAACGTGCCAGTCAAAATAAATATATGTGACTTACTTATAAATGACTAAATAGAGAAAGAATCCGTGATATCGTCCCACTATCGCGAAAAAGGGTCAATATTAAATAAACAACAAGCTATCAACCCTTGAGAAAACCCATCAACTTTAACATCTCCGCTTCCTACAAGGCGAACTATATCTAATTGATTTGAAGATAATTATTGCGGACAGGTTTATGGCATTGAACGAGAAATTATACGTACTCTATAATCAGTTTTACTAACTCCATTACGCCGGCTTCTCACGGTCAATGTAAGCGATAGTGTAAGTAATCATCCAGTAAGGCCGCGCACATACTTCAATGGATGCATTTTTAAATGAAACATAAAACAGTACCTTTAAAACGATTAAAGTATTAATCAGAAAACTTTAAGAAACCTTTAACAATTAGGCATGTTTTTACATTTTGAAATATATTTTTTATAAACAATATATTCTCCTGCCTTTATCCCACTCTAAGTGGGATCGGCACAACATATTACAAACATGTTGTCACATGATTTGGCTGCGTATTTTACTACCGGCCGCCTGCCTGACGTCAACTTACCTTAGTCGCCTTTTACGACACCTCGCTAAGAAATGAGGTTGGTCTATTCTATGCAGCCGGATACCACACGGCACATACCTTAGTCGCCTCTTACGACACCTCGATAAGAAAGGAGGGTGGTTTACTCTGGTGGTATGTACCACACAGCGAATTTTTTCTTTATAAATAAACGTTACAGAATTAAATTGTAATAAAATAATCAAGAATCTAAATATGTACTTGTTCAATTTTTGTTCTAAAATATTGATTTACTCTTTAAAATTTTGATACTAGCTACTCGTAGTATGCCAATGATTTTACTTTACTGCAACATTATTGCTTATTTCGCATATCTGCCAAAATGATGCAAAATAAATTATAAAATTTAAATTTAAATACTACTTTTATGTTTTTTATTTATACTCGTGTTCTGCAAATCATCTGCGTATTAATTTTATTACGCCATAGTATTTATTTTATTTCGCCATAATTTGCAATCAGAGAAAACTTTATTGTCATTAACCAATTAAATACTTTGTAATGATCTGTGTTACAGAACAGTTTTGTGTGGGTTACAGAAGTTTTATATTTAAAAAAAATTACATCAGCAATACCATTTGAGGGTCATCGCTTCTCGACGTGGAACGTCGGACTTTCACCGACTAAAAACCTAATGGTGCTCCACCACGCTACTGGTGGGGCGAAAAGGGTAACGTTGTGAACATTGCCTCCGTCCCCGCCACTCGATAATACAGTCTAATTACCAAACAACAGGGAATACTTAACTGATGTTAATGTTTCCTTCGTGTCTTATTTCCGTAAGCATATTCCATGGTACCATATATGCATTACAAAGAGCCACGGTAAAGGAGGAGACAGGCTGTTTATGATAGCAACTATTGAAATATATTAGCCCGGCTATAAACGTACCAGTTCTATTATGGAAGGCAGTTCTGTCTATAACGTTAGACAGTTATCGTTGTTCTTGAGTTGTTACGGAACATGTTCTGTGATTGCAACAATAAAGGTTATGGTTATATTTGAAGCTTTGAATTATTTACCATTAGTTTCATTATATCTATGCCGTGTGGGATCCGGCAGTGTAGAATAGACCACCCTCTTTTCTTACCGAGGTGTCGTAAAAGGCGACTAAGGTAAGTCGACCCGCCGTGTGGTATCCGGTAGAGTAGAATAGACCACCTTTTAAATACGTATGCACCCGCCTTGTTGTGAATATTTTTTTTGTTATGTGCATACTGCTTTTTGATGATTTTTTAAATTTATTTAGACAAAAGAAATACAATAATCACAAAAATACAAACCAAAAATTAAAGAGATTTGTCTGGTATGTTAGTGGCTAAGTTAGTGCGAATGAAACTTTTTTTTTTTAATTTAAACTATCGTGAGCAGTATTCATAGAATAGAATGCTCAGATCGCTACTATAATATCCGCTGGGTCAATCTAAACATTATCTAAAAATTTCAGTAAAATCATTATAGCCGTTTCGGAGTCGGAGGGACATACAGATAAACATTAATTTTTATGTGTATAATGAAGAATAAAGAAGATTTATATATAATATGGTACAGAGAAGAACTCATGGGCGATGGGCTTGTCACGATAAACACAGTTGGTTAACATAGCAGTGAATGTGCAGCTACAGATTCAGGGTTCTAAAAGAACTCAAAACTACAAATTACATCACTGATAAAGAACCTAATCTGGGACCCCTAGTAAATTTAAATTCAAATTTAAATTCAAATAATTCTCTATTCAAATTGGCCTTTACAAACAATTTTGAATCGTGAAATTACAATAAAGCTAAGACTGGTTCGGAAAGGTGCTCTAACCGAGAAGAACCAGCAAGAAACTCGCCGGTTACTCTTTTCAAAAATAAATATGCCAATATCGTATTTGTTCACAAATAAAAAATTACAATATAATCTAGTGCGGAGTTGGTCGCAGTTTAAATCCAAGCTAACTTATCATTAACATAGTCCTCAAAAGTTTAAATGAAACAGTAAAAAGGTCGCAAGCCAACCGCTGCGTCACCAAAAAATAAATTGTGCCAAATTGACAAAATATAATCTTGATACACTGTTTTTGAATTTAAACTATCGTGAGTGGTATTCATTATTAATGTTGAGAGATCGGCTATACTCATGTCTTATTTTATCAGATTTTGCGTTTTAAGCTCACTATGCTAGACACTAAACACCTAATTAATCAACGGTTCAAAACCTCAGCTAAAAGGTAAAGGGCAGATTTTGTCGCCGATTAGGGAAAATACGGTTAGGCTAAAGGCAACTTCTATTTAACTGCGTTTCCTGACACCGTTATTCTGGGACCAAGATACGTGTGAAGTAATTAAAAGATTGATAATAAATAATGAAGTTACATCAAGAATGTTTCTTATTTGGTTTATCTGTTTTCTCACATGATGATAAGTTAAGATAGTCTATGATGGTGGCGAAAACCTGGAATATAGAATCCAAAAAGGGGGGTTTCCTATTATGCTTTCTACACTGCATGGAACAGGAAAACTAAATCATTTCGCTGTACGGCATTGCCGGTAGGGTGGGAACTATTTACAGCGCCAAGGCCACCTCCTACCAAACTAGACTTAAGGCAACAATTTAGAAAATTAAATAATAAAATTTTAAAATCGAATATTACACGACAAGTAACAAAGCAGCATATCAATCATTGCACCATAGAGTTCATCCATAGAGAGTCATCGTCGTAAACTTTATTATTTTTAACTGTAAATATTAGTAATAACTATTACAATAATCTCATTAGAATTAAATTTAATTGACAAGAGAATCCATCAACACGCTTGTAGCTGGTATCCTCTTATATCAAATACCACACTGATAACGAATGCATTAAGTGATAAGCTCGTAGAAAGCGGAAGATGTATAACTGTTAGATACAGCGTTATCAGGTCTACAAGAGTAGTGCAAAAGGGTTTGCATTTACAATTTTCTAGTAAGATGCTACTGAGTAACGAATAACATTAATGATTAAGAATATCTATTAGCTTAAGTTAGTAGCACGAGGCAATGGTAGACATTTAGAAAAAAGCAACATTTGTAGACCATAGATGAGGTGGACTGTTAACCGCAAAAGCCAAGCCGAATCAAGCGTCATAGGATAACTTAGATCCTACATCCGGCTCGAAGGACCATGGACAACCCCCTGGGTTGCAGTCGAACAGAGTGTAGGACGACCGGTGAATAATTATAACATACAGCTATCCAAAACTCGATTTATTTTGCTTTACCAATGACGTATTATATGGTTTGAGGTTAATACAGTTTACAAAGCCACACGCGATGAATGAATAAAAAGGGAACTATCGTAAACGCGTTATCCAATGTGAAAATCTGTTAAAGTGAATTATGTCCAGTAATAGGCTTCCATTGGCTTTAAAAGAAGACGATGAAGAAAAACAATAGCTGAAGAGTTCTTACATAAATTCTACGCAAAATAAACTGAGCAAGGATATATATAGGCTCCTAATTCGAATGAAATTTAAAAGATTTGCTCTCACCTCGCGCCTTAATGCAAAACTAGAGCCTCAATCAACCTATGAGTTGGAATACTTAAATTATGATTATTGTTACACTAGCTTAGCTTTGCTTTTACATATTTTCAATTTTGATAGAACGTTAGATTGATTTTTTCACATAAAAGTCTTTGATTGTGGTTCGACCCTGTCAGCAAAAACGAGCTGTAAAAATAATTCAAAATTTACATAATTGAAATGTCAATTACTATTTTTTTCGACCACCATTGATTTGGAAAATTTTCGCTATTTCAACCACATCTTTGTTTAAACAACCATCGTTTTTTCTGAGAGGAAAATAAAAAGGAAGAAATAAGCGAAATAAATAACATGATAAATAAAGAGTATCCTTAGTTTTTTTTTAAACATTATGATAACTAAGTTTCATTTATTCTTAAAACTAGTATCCCATAACGAAAGTAGTAATAAAATTATTTTGCTATAATCCGCTATACAGTAAATAGAAAATATATATAGTGCTAAATGTATAGTGGACTATCCGCTTTTTCATACCCGTTATGTGTTTTTACGAATCCTGCATGTAACGGGTATGAAAAAGCGGATAGTCCACTATACATTTAGCACTATATATATTTTCTATTTACTGTATCGTGGATTATAGCAAAATAATTTTATTATTACTTTTGTATTATGGATCTTCGCAAAGTAACGCCTAATTCTATAAATTATCTCATAACGACTAGAAAAAATTATTGTTGGTACCATACACAATTCTAACGAGCAGTCTATGGTCGGCTAACTATTAAACAAATAAGCTTTGCTAATACAGAATATAATAACATGATGACGAAGTTGTGTGGTTTTTACACACATTTTTGTGTTGACCGTAACCACAGGATAAGCGCGGTAGGTTAATAGTGCAATTCTGAACGCAAGGGAAAGTCTTCCCGTTACTATGCGGTTTTGCCAACTTGTAATACCACTGCATATTACTAACTGGCTAAATTACAAATGCAAATACAAATAAGGTATCTGGAAACATCATTATGGTTATTTGCTTGGAAAACTAAGCATGCAAAAATTAATTAATTACTTTGCTATAATCCGCGATTAGAATAAATCTATTTAATGCTTTTGGATTATGGAGCTCTAAAGTAACAACTTATTTACTAAATTAAAATAAAACTTGTTAAATTACGATTCGCAGGGATTAAAAACATGCGAGTTTACGAAAACAATACATAAAACGATAGAAAATAATACGATCATTAGAATTTTACCTTTTTATTAAATTACAATTTTATTAGGGATCCCTATTTTTTTTGAAAATGACATATAGCCTATGTTGCTCAGTGAAAAAGCAGCTTTCCAATGGTGAAAGAATTTTTGAATTCGGTCCAGTAGTTTTTGCGAGAAAACGTAACAACATACATACATACATACAAACAAACATACAAATCTTTCCTCTTTATAATATTAGTATGGATCATGACCTAAATATTAATAGTTAAGTCTTTAATAGTTAAGTTTAAGTTGAGTTAAGGTGCCGTAACCAACGGAATCCGCTGAAGAAGCAAGGTGCAAGACAATGGGCTTCGCGGAATCCCAACCGGGTTACGGAATGCAACATGAATTTTATTTAAAAATTATAATTACTCATAATTCTGTCTTCAGTCAAGAAAGTCCTGTCTTTTTTTCATTTAACTATTTAAATATTGTAATATTAAATAAAATTATCTTTTTTAAAAAGACTTTCTATCGCCGCCATATCATAACTGGCGCAGTCGTGGCGGATTGTGACAATTGGTTAATCAAATTCTTGACCAATTGAACGATATTAATCGTTAAAATCACAATTCTAAATTGAACCTACGAAGGCGGCGCTGAGGCAGAAGAGTCCGGAGAGGAGATGCAGAGAAAATTGTTCTTATGGTAAGTACTCTCGCTATCCAAGTTCCTCTGTTATATTTCCTACCGTATAGTGTATTTAGTGTATTTTAAAAGTGTTTCTGTCTAAAGGCTAATATCGCATTATTAGACATATTGACTCACTTAAGACGATATTTCGTCATAGTTTTAAATAAAATATTCGTATATCAAATCTATCGAATATAAAAATAAATTTAAGTTACTTATTTTAAAAGTGTTTCTGTCTAAAGGCTAATTCGCATTATTAGACATATTGATTCACTCAAGACGATATTTCGTCATAGTTTTAAATCTAATATTCGTATATTAAATCTATCGAATATAAAAATAATTTTAAGATACAAATTTTAAAAGTGTTTCTGTTTAATGGCTAATTCGCATTGTTAGGCATATTGATTCACTGAAGACGATATTGCGTCATAGTTTTAAATTTCATATTCGTATATTAAATCTATTGAATAAAAATATAATTTGAAGTTATTAAATATATATTAATTAATTTAATTAAATTATAAAAATGGCTTTTCAAAATTGCGATGTTTCTGGTTATAAATTAATAGCAGATTTTATGCCACATTACGATGGGAACGTAAAACGATTAAATTATTACATAAGAGAGGTAGAAAATATTATGAGCGTATTAGACGAGTCCGCTAAGACACACCCGGCAACAGTTTGTTTAATAAAAAGTAGACTTAGTGGTGCCGCTATAGACGCGATAGCTTATGAAGAGTGTCTCGACTCATGGGAGCACGTTAAAGTAGCCCTCATACGTAGACTACGTGAACCCCGAAATGAAATCCAAGTTATGCAAGAACTAAGTAGGACGCGTAGAAATAGGCAGGAGGACGCCGAGTCATTCGGTAAGCGACTCAGAGAAATATTAGATACTTTGTTCTCCGTAGGCACGCACACAAATAAAGCGTATTATGAAAGCATGGTGATAGAACAATATATAAATAATTTAGAATTTCAAGTATCAATAGGCGTAAGAATAGCGCAACCCGCGACGCTAGAGTCAGCTATTGTTGCGGCTAGGCAGGAAGAGACTAGAATTGCATATAATAAGACGTTTAACAATTTTTATAATCCTTCAACTTCTCAAGCAAGGTTAAAAGAGCCAATTAGATCCTTTAACCAGCAAAACCATAATTCATTTAAATTTAATAACCCACAATACCAGTCACCAAACCCGTCATATACACCTCGTCAAAATAACTATACCCCCGAACAACGACAAAAGTGGATTCAATCTATGTTACCGTGGAAGAACCGCCCACAATCAGGCAATTATAGACCCCCTTTAGGTAACTTTAGAAACAACATCCCCCAACAACAACAGGTGAACCCACCCCAAAAGGTTTTCGACGTAACCATGAGGTCTATCACAAAGCCTCAGACACCACAGTTTGCCGTTGAGGAGCTGTTCTACTCAGGTGGACCCTCAACAAGTGAATCGACCTACTACGAGGAAGAACCCGAACCGTGCTACGAACAAGGTCAGTACCAATACTTTGATAATAATATCCCTAACGATCAGGAATTTCAATGTGAACCAGAAGAAGGTAAAATTTAGCAGGATTTTCCCCCTGGCTCGAACACAGAGCACCCGACGTAGTAAAGCTCAACCACTATAAAGACCACCTTCCGTATATAGAACTACCAGAATTTCAAGGCAAATTCCTAATAGATACCGGCGCATCACGCTCTATGATATCGCCTAGCGTTATAATTGATACCATATTCGAAGAACTCATTGAATATGAACCATTCGAGGTTAAGACAGCACATGCTGTCACGCGTCACGATCAAGTAGCTTATTTACCCCTTCCCCCGGCATTTAATAGTGACATTATTCATAAATTCCTTCTTTTCGACTTTGACCCTAAATATAAAGGACTTATAGGACTGGACTTATTACAAGCGTTATCGTGTAACATTAATATAAAAAATAAGATCTTATGTACAGCTGACGCAGAGATACCTATTTACTTTGACTATCCTAGTAAGAATCTTAAGATTGAACCAAGGTGCGAAAAAATTATAACAGTTAAAACTAACTATACCGACGGATATTATATACATGACGACTTTATGTGGTTCAATGGCGTAAAATCCCCCGCAGCTATTGTAGAAGTACGGAAAGGAAAATTCAATACTTCAGTTATTAATTTTAATTTTGACAAAAGAATCATATCTAACTCGCAGACTATTAAATTACAACCCTATAGAGACCCCGTAGAAAAATGCAATTTAAATTCAATGCAAATAAATTCCGAGATTGAAAACGAATTATGTAATAACTTAAATAAGATACGTACCTACCATATGAACGAAGAGGAATCTCGTGAGATAACGAAGATCTGTTTTCAGTATAGAGATATCTTTTACTCTGAAAATATTTCTCTTTCTTTCACTCACGCGGTGAAACATCAACTAAGACTGACTGATCAGACTCCAATATTTGTACGAAATTATAGACAACCCCCACAACAACGTAAAGAGATACAAAACCAAGTAGATAATCTCTTAAATCAAGGAATTATTCGTGAAAGCATATCCCCATGGTCTTGTCCCGTACACATTGTCCCGAAGAAGCCAGATGCTTCTGGAAAAATAAAATGGAGACTTGTTATCGACTATCGAAGACTGAATGAGAGAATAGTAGAAGATAAGTACCCATTACCTAACATACACGACATACTCGACAAACTAGGACGAGCACAATACTTTACAACCCTTGACCTAGCTAGTGGCTATCATCAGGTTGAAATGCACCCCGAAGACATAGAAAAAACGGCGTTTACAACAGAAAGAGGTCATTACGAATTCCTTAGGATGCCATTCGGTTTAAAGAATGCCCCTAGTACGTTTCAACGGCTTATGGACCATATATTGAGAGGAATAGACAACGTATTTACATACTTAGACGACGTCATAATAATATCGACTTCCCTACAAGAACATATTGAGAAGCTTAGACAAGTGTTTGACAGATTTAAAACTCACAACTTAAAAGTACAGCTAGACAAATCAGAGTTCCTACAAAAACATGTAAAGTTCCTAGGACACGAACTGACAGACAAAGGTATAAAACCAAATCAGGACAAAATCAAAGCAGTCTTAAATTTCCCATTGCCAAAGACTCAAAAGGACATTAAAAGCTTTCTTGGCCTAGTTGGCTACTACAGAAAATTCATAAAAGATTTTGCTAAGCTAACTAAACCTATGACGTTATGTTTAAAGAAAAATAGTAAAATAATACATTCCCCACAATTCCTAGAATCTTTTAATAAATGCAAACAGATATTGACTAACGCCCCTATTTTACAATACCCCAACTTTGATGAACCTTTTATATTGACGACAGATGCATCAGACATAGCCCTCGGTGCAGTATTATCTCAAGGATCTGTAGGTTCAGATAAACCTGTAGCTTACGCATCCAGAACCTTATCTGAAACTGAAACTCGTTACTCGACAATTGAAAAGGAACTGTTAGCTATAGTATGGGCAGTGAAATATTTTAGACCTTATCTTTATGGTAGAAAGTTTACTATCTATACAGATCATAGGCCCCTAACATGGTTGATGTCATTAAAAGATCCTAACTCTAAACTGACACGATGGAGACTGAAACTCGCAGAATTTGACTATAACGTTATTTATAAAAAGGGACGACAAAACACCAACGCAGACGCCCTATCACGAGCCAAGATTTATCACAATAGTATTGATTCTCTAGCAGTTAACTTAGATGACAATAATGACGAGAACTTGATAAATCAGATATTCGAAAACGTCCAATCAGAGACAGAACCCCCATCTGAAACAGTAGAGAGACAAGCAACCCCATCTAACGAAAATAACGACAACCCTAATAACGATAATCTACCCCAAACAAACACGCAACCCCTTACATTACAATCGGAATCAGATACTATGAGTGTCGTGACATTTGACCCTGATAATCTAGTTTCGACTAATCATACTCAACCTGATAATGAAAACAGAGGTATACCAATTTTATCAGATGCAATAGATCGACAGCTAAAACAATTTCATATAAGATCAACCCCTGGCTCAACTTATAGAGTAGATAATAGATCGACAACCTCACGAACGACTATTAAAGACGTGTTTATCCCAGTAAACAATACGGAAAAGGAAATAATTCAATTTCTTAAAGAGCATACCATTGCTGATAGAGTATTCTATTGTTATTTCCATGACGAAGATATATATCAAGCATTTTCTAGGGTATATACTACGATATTTAATAATAGAGGCCCTAAGCTATTCAGATGCCCTTCACGCGTTACTCTTGTTGAAAACAAGTTAGAAAAAATTATCGCAAAACACAACCAGGCAGCTGAAGCAGTTACTTTTAAGGTAGGTGAAACAGTTTATAAGCAGGTGGCGAAGACAACGAGGAATGATAAGACCAAACCGGTATTTAAAGGACCCTACAAAATTATACATTTACATCCTAATAGTATAGCTGAGATTATAGGCAACCACCCTAATTCTAAATCAATTAGAGTTCATTTCAAACTCCTACGAAGACCACATCTTGTTCCAGTACACTCGTCTTCGGAGCCCTCGTGTTCCAGACAAGATCCGAACTTACCTTCGAACCCGTAGATAATGTTAATGGAATCCTTTTACTGCGACAAGGTTTTGTTATAAAACAAATTGATTCCTTGAACCTAGCTTGTGTTTATAATGTTACGCAATTGCATTTAGTTTCAATCGAACTAATGTCATTATATGCAAGTACTAAAGCAGCCGAAAACAACACTGCTTCGCAGGATTTACATAGGACATATAGAGATCAGATAGAACATAACTTAGATTTAATTAGTAAGAAAATCATTTTTATTGCACCTAGGATAAGAGTAAGACGTGGTATTATTAACGGCTTAGGCTCAATAGTTAAGTTAATAACAGGTAATCTAGATAATGAAGACGCGATTCGTTTCGAAAGCGAAATAAATAAATTACGTAACTCAGTAGTTAAAATCCAAAAATCCCAGAAACAAACCCTTTATTTGGCGGAAAATAATATTAATGAATTTTCTATTCAGTTAAATAAAATAAATAATAATCAAAATAGATTGGTATCCATTTTACAAAATATTACTATTAGCTCAAATACAACTATGAATCAATTGCACTTTTTAGAGATTTACGTTCAAATAAGTTTTAGTTTACAAATAATTTTAGATAAGTTAATGATACTAGAAGATGCGATGACGTTCTCGCAATTAGGTATAATGCACCCTAGTATTATAAGTCCCCGTAATTTACTATCAGAACTTAATATTATGCAAAGACTTTATCCCTTAAGGACTGTAGCAGATATAAGTATTAATAATATTCATAAAATAGAAAAGTCTATTAATGTAAAGGCCTACAGCACAGACAACTCTTTAACATTTATATTAGAAATCCCATCCATTTATCATAAGATATATGATTATATACATTTATACTCCCTTCCAAATAAAGAAAACCTAACCATTATTCCTAAATCCAAGTTCCTTGCACTTGGAAGCGACGAGTATGCTTACCTGGAAGAAGAGTGCAAGAAGATATCAGAAGACACTCGACTCTGCAAATCTCTCAACACTAAAATCACTGAGAATTCAGACGTATTGTATTCCCTTATCAAACATCAAAACGGAAACTGTACCCGCGCTAAGATGAATCTAAAACAAGAAATTATCCAGAAAATCCGAGAAAACACATGGTTGGTGATAACGATAGAACCGGAAGTGATAAGAACGCAATGCGGAAGTAAAACCGAATATAGAAGAGCATCAGCCATATTTCCTATAACCATCACGGAAAACTGCAACGTAACCGTCATGAACAGGACCCTAGACTCGCACAGTAGCACCGTCACTATGAACGAGATTGTCCCACTACCGAATGAGAAAATCTTAGATCAAGAGGCAGTGCACTATGACCTACACATGGACGACGTTTCGCTAGATAACATCCACGAGCTCCTGAACAAAATAGAAGATGTTGATGAAATAGATTATAGTCCCTGGATTAATAAGATGGCTATTCCCAGTTGGTCCACCTTACTTCTATACGTTCTAATCATAGCTTTTGCAGTATGGAAGTTCTATCCACTCAAGAGTTCCCCCAAGGACCGGAAGCGCGAGGACGCTCCTGAAAGCTGCAGGACCAGCTTCCATCTTAAGGAGGGAAGAGTTAAGGTGCCGTAACCAACGGAATCCGCTGAAGAAGCAAGGTGCAAGACAATGGGCTTCGCGGAATCCCAACCGGGTTACGGAATGCAACATGAATTTTATTTAAAAATTATAATTACTCATAATTCTGTCTTCAGTCAAGAAAGTCCTGTCTTTTTTTCATTTAACTATTTAAATATTGTAATATTAAATAAAATTATCTTTTTTAAAAAGACTTTCTATCGCCGCCATATCATAACTGTTGTTACAAACTTTTTAAATTTATTTCAATCAAAATCTCCTCATGACCTTTGTTCAAAAGCAAACTTGTTAATAAATAAATCATATGATGATCAGCCATGTAAATAACATTATTTACATCAGTTTCAGGACATGGCATTACATTTCCATTGTCATTTTTTTTTGTGAGAGTAAATCTAAAGCAACCAAATACAAATATGTTGAAATATATTTTATAAAAAGTGAGCCGTGTGGTATCCGGCTGCATAGAATAGACCACCTTCCCTTCTTACCGAGGTGTCATAAGAGGCGACTAAGGTAAGTGCCGTGGGGTATCCGGATGCATAGAATAGACCACCCTCATTTATTACCGAGGTGTTGTAAAAGGCGACTAAGGTAAGTTGACGTAAGGCAGGCGGCCGGTCGTAACAAATCATATGACAACATGTAACATGTTGTGCCGACCCCACTTAGAGTGGGATAAGGGCAGGAGAATGATGATGATATTTTATAGAAAGTAAAAAACACACTTTGTTTATAATAATTCATTTAATATTAAATTAAAAGTTTATCAATTATCTGTGATGCACTATTTAGCTGTAAGACCATAGATTTATTATAGTGTAAGACACACGGACAATCATTCTTGTCTATTGTAAATTGTTTCTATCTGTTCTGTAATTAGTGTAATCTTCTCATCGCATACTTATGCTGCCAATAGTCAGGTTTAAAATGCATCTCCAACTGTGTAAGGGAATGTTAGGTCGGTTGTTAGCCAATCTGTTAACTTATTTTTAACTGCCTTAGAATCTCTATAAGTAATTCTTTAGCACTTTAAGTTTATATTAAATCAACATCAGCCATTTAAGTTCGTACTAATTTCACATTCTATTGTCTAGACAAGAAAATTCCCTTTTACTATCGTATCGTGTTTTCATTTAACACGAGCGCCAAAGGCTTAAATTGTTAGTAAAAAATTTATTTATATAACAAGTTTAATTAACAATTCATACATTTTTTAATTTATTTATTGTTACTTACGACACTAAACTATACATACGCGTGTAGACTTTATTTTTTGTATCTTGGTTGCGAAATTTATTATATACAAATATGGCGTTGATATTATGCGTACAAAACACTTTAATTATTTTTTACTGTTATTCATATTTTTTTTAATATCTAGATTTATTACAGAATTGACGTTACATAAAATATATTTTACACACTACATAAGAGTTAAAAAACCCTCTCTTGCTCATTAAAATGCGAGCCTATTGAAAATTATTGAGTTGATCGTTGAATTCGCTATCGTTGAATTTCTTATTGTAGACAAAAGTCGTCACAATAAGTGTCTAGATCGAATTTTAAGTTATAAATCCAGTGTTTTGTCAAAAGACGTCAATATTATTTATAAATTATTAAAAGCCCATGCCCGATTCGCTTAAAATCACATTAAATTGAAATATAACCATGTAACAACATAATTTGTTAACATTACGATTATACTCGGCTTTCATCGACGCTTGGCGTATTTATAATGCTTCCCAGTGTTTCCCCTACCATAGGATTATTTATGATCAACGGACGGATCTCTCTAGGCTGAGTAGAATACACCACCCTAATTTCTTACCAAGGTGTCGTAAAATTCGACTAAGGTGATTTGATCCACCGTGTGGTATCCGGCTGAGTAGAGTAGATCAATCTCATTTCTTACTGAGGTGTCGTAAAAGCGCCTAAGGTAAGTTGATCCGCCGTGAGATATCGGGTTGAGTAGAATAGACCACCCTCATTTTTAACAGAGTTGTCGTAAAAAGTTCCTAAGCTAAGTTGACCCGCCGTGTGGTATTCGGCTGAGTAGAATGAGGCTTTGGAGATAGTCTATGCACACAGTTTATACTACCACAATGCCATTCTCGCAAAATGCTTGGGTCTAGTTTAATATTAATCTTGAATTGTTGTAAATATATAAAATTAATAAATTAAAATATGTGTTACATCCCTATAAGCGAAAGAAAAACTGTGTTTCTGTTTAATCTATGTCGTCTGTATTGTCTTCATCGTAACAGACAGAGAGAAAAACTTCCGCATTTTTAATATAAGTATTTTAAAATATCAATAAAGTGTTATTGGGTCCATAGTAGGGTCAGAGTGGTAAAAACAGTTGCAGACTTGATGTTTGCGGTGTAGGTGGAATGCAGCCTACCACACTTGGATAGCCTTGAGGTTAGAAAGTGTCATTCACAGGAGGAAGCGTATTTTAAAAAGTAATATGTCATGTTATCGAACCACTAGTTATAAACGAATCGCATTATATTTATTTAATACTTCATCATTTACTCGTAAATTATTTAACCAGAGTTTGTTCGCCTACTAAGTAAAGAAAATATCATTACTAAGCGTTTTTGACATAACCCTACAAAATAGTAGCTTTTCAAAACTGTACATGCATGCATTTATTTCTTAAAGATTAAAGATTGACTCGTGATTCCCATCCCAAGTACCTATTTGTCTTCTATTGAAAAAACTTTGTGCTATATAATTTTTTATTCCTCTTTTAATTAAACTTTCAAAAAGTAAGATTAACATTTATTAATAGTAAATTAATTATAAGTGTATTCAAAAGATTTCTTACGGCTCTAGTCTATTTATAATACGTGTGTATCAGATAAAAGGAGTTGCACCGTCCCCAAAGTAACTTAATACTTGTATTATGGGTGACAGACAACTGGCAAACATATATTATTTTAAATATATACTTTAATACATATACAGACCCAGCCCCGAAGAACCAACAACTTTGCGATTTTGTCGTGGAGTCTATCTCCTGATGATGCTTCGGTTGCGGGGCGAAACGATTGTTGAGTTTGTGATAGTGGACGTGTGTAGTGCTTGTGTATTGTGGTGGCAGTGGTGGAGGTTAGTGCAGTGTTAGTGTTAGTGTTTTTACGAATCCTGCATGTAACGGGTATGAAAAAGCGGATAGTCCACTATATATTTAGCACTATATATATTTTCTATTTACTGTATAGCGGATTATAGCAAAATAATTTTATTATTACTTTTGAACCGACAACTTGTTCATAGACAATTTTTCCTCGGAAAGAATTAAACCCGCGACCCGCAGTACTGACGGCAAGCCTGCCTTTAGCGCTAACGGGCAACGGGCAACGGGCATATACAAGAATTTTACTTATTAAGGAAGCCGAATAGCAAAAATATTAAAAACGCTACCGCTTGTTCCATGTATCCTAGATACTAAGCCGCCGTTCCGCGGCCACCTACTGCATGAATATCACGATCATAAATTGAAGGAGCCACCGCTGTATCAACATATTAATGAACAAGTACAGCTGTTGCCCTAAGAGGAGCTATCTGTCTTGCTATACTGGATCTCAAGTAAGGGCTCATTTTTTCTATGAGATAAGAGGAAATTATTTTTAAGTTCTATTTTTATGTAAGGGTAGTGACCATATCCACTTTTATCTTGACTACTGCTCAGGTACTTACCTGAGAAAAATTACTATGCTTCGGTTTACTTTAATAATATATTTACTCTTATTATATACTCAAATGAATATTAGTTTTGTTAACCCTTAACGCTTACAGAAATTCCTTCCCCTTGAAACTAAAATTATGCTTGCTAGATCTTTATTGCTACCTATATTGGATTATGGAGATGCTGTTTTTTTTGGATCTTTCAGAAAAGCTATTGGCTAAGCTCGAACGGCTTCAGAATGTAGCTATTAGATATATTTATGGACTGCGTAAGTTTGACGACATCACTGAGTTCCGTCATAAGTTAAATTGGCTTCCTATACAATCCAGAAGAAATTTACATATTCTATCACTTCTTTATAAAGTACTCTTTAATCCTTTAATTCCAATATATCTTAAAGAACGTTTCAACTTCTTGTCGGATGTTGGAGGTGGCCGGCTAAGATCTTTAAATACATTAGATCTTGCCTTTCCTAAATGCTCCTCACTGACTTACTCGAGATCATTTAGCTTTCAAGGTGTAAAGCTGTGGAATGATTTACCTGTATCAATCCGCAAATCTCCTTCCCTATCAGCATTTAAGTCACAGACTAAAAAATATTTGTCTCAAGTCAGTTAAATTAAATTTAGCTTATTATCAATATTAAATTACATTTTAATCAATTCAAATAATCACTATTATCTATTATTTTATTCATTTATTTTTCAACTTTAATCTATGTATAGTGTTTCGTTATTTTTATTTTTCTTCCTTCCTTTTTTTTCCATCATCAATTTTTTTTTCTATTCATTTTCTTTCTGTTACTCATAGGTTGGCTGGTAGAGATCCCTTTTAGGGATAAGTCCGCCTTTTGTTTATACAATAAAGATAAATAAATAAAAAAAATAAAATAAAAACCCTCTTTTAATTAGTCCTAAGAGAACCTAAGCTTAAGTACTACGTTAAAGTACTCAATTAGGCTATTTATATATAAATAAATAAACAAATAAAAATAAAGAAAATTTTATAAAACATATATTAAAATAGAGCGATCAAATTTACATTAAACGGTAAAAGCATAGGATTTAAAACGCCGGGTGTTATTAAATAAATAATTCATATTTCTATAATTAGGCGTTATTTCGCGGAAGTTCATAATACAAAAGCAATGAAAACAATTTATTGTGAATTTCGTAAATATAATAGTTCCGTGGGACGCATTATTTACATCATAAGCAATAAGTTACTTTCAAAAACATTAGAATACTTTACTATCAAATATATAATATATCTACTATAAATTATTATTATTATATAATAATTAGTAAGCCCAGCGGTGAGACCGTGCGATTCTTTTGAGGGGGTCACGAGTTACAACCCCGGGCACCAATGAGTTTTTCTATTAAAACTTATGTGTCTAATTGATAATTGCAATTTATCACACGCTTTTCGGTGAAGGAAAACATCGTGAGGAAAGCTGCATATCTCTAGACAAATCTGGGTTAATGTGTAACCTATCAATCCGCATTGGAGCAGCGTGTTAGGTCTTAGCTCCAACCCTTCTCTCCAGAAACGGAGAGAGTAGACCTATTCCCAGCAGTGGGATTGTAACAGGCCGCTACTTTACTTTATTTTACACGCTTTTCGGTTAAGGAAAACATCGTGAGGAAACCTGCATATCTCTAGAGAATTCTAGGGATATGTATTACCTACCAATCCGCATTGGAGCAGCGTGGTAGGTCTTAGCTCCAATCCTTCTCTCCAAAACAGAGAGAGGAGGCCTATGTCCAGCAGTGCGCTAGTAACAGGCCGTTACTTTACTTTACTACTGTATTTTTAAATTATTATCCAATAAACTATATACTACAAGTAATTCTCAAATTAATCTAAAGACTACTTAAAACTTCAATATTTCATTGTTGTATTGTTAATCTATTCCATCGAAACCCAGATAATTACGCACTGTAAAACAGTAAACATTATTCACTTAAGTATTTAACACCGTTATACGAAATTGTAAGCCATTTGTATATATGTAATGCGAGTTATAATAACGTACAATCGTCCGCTTGAGGCGAAGACTGATTACTTCACATTATAAGTCCATGAACTTGATTGTAACAGTAATCGTAGAAAGCATCTAAGAGTACGTATCAATTCTTTAATCACGAAATTGTAAGAGTGTGACCCCTGTTATTCTTTTACCTTGTGCATTACCGATATTTAACCAAGATCTGCTACGAAACGGCTTATTATTTTCCCACTGCTGAACATAAGATTCTTCTCTTCGTCTTTAGAGAGATGGGTTGCAGCTGAGACCCGCCACGCTGCTCCAATGCGGATTGAAACATTAAACATATCACCAGAATTTTCTAGAGATATGCAGTTTCCTCGTTAGGTCGTTTTCCTTGACCGAAAAGAGGCGATTATCAAAGTTCTCGTGATGTTTTCCTTTACCAGAGAGCGATTATTAATTAGACAAGTTTTAACGATAAAACTCATTGGTGCATACCCGGTGTTTCAACACATAACCCTCTCAAGATAGTCGCCCGAACTCACCACTAGGCTATCACAGCTCTACTAATCTGTCCTATATATGAAATGCTATCAGTGTTTATACGGAGCTGCTTTATATGTTTATACGAGCTGACGAAAGAGCAATAAATTAATAGGTCTGTGATAGAATAAATTCTACTTTAGGTTGTTGATTATTTTCCCACGTAAATGACAGTATCTGAAATCGATGTGCACTCGCAACAAAGAAAGTTAAATAACCAATGGCCAATTAAAATAATACTCCGGCCTCTACGCAATAGAACGTTGGACAACTGTTGACACTTCGTTTAAAAGGAACAATTTGTTGAAACACTCGTCGACCAGTGCTAAGATCAAGACAAGCAGTCACGCGGTCGAACCTTATACTTTCATAATCAAATGTCCTAGAGACACTGAAGGTCATGACAAATGAAGACGCATGGCAACGTAACCCAAAGAAATCAGATCATCAAACAACTCACCACTCAGTCAAGAGTGAACGACTAAGCAGATTGTTGAAACAACACAATTATCAGTTATTCAGTGGTAACTGTAACATGTCAACTAGTTTCAACCCAGGACTCACCTGTGTCGACTTTAGCTCCGAGATAAAACGCAGTTGCAGTATTTAACAGCACATCAACTATGTCCATACTAAAAATCATATCGTTCAGTTCCACCATTTGAAATTTAATAAAATTATTTGTCCTTCTTTACGTTAGAAAACGATTTCAGATTTATAATATTTGTTTGGATTAAGTATTGCCACTTTCATAAAAAAAAATAAAGTAGCGGTCTGTTACAAACCCACTGCTGGATATAGGCCTCCTCTCTCCATTTCTGGAGAGAAGGGTTGGAGCTAAGACCTACCACGCTGCTCCAATGCGGATTGGTAGGTTACACAGCGTGTGATAAATTGCAATTATCAATTAGACACATGAGTTTTAATAGAAAAAGTCATTGGTGCCTGCCCGGGTTTGAACTCGTGTTCCCTTCGAAAGAGTAGCACGCTCTCACCGCTGGGCTATCACAGCTCGATCACTTTCATTATCATTGGAAAAAGGATGGCAGAAACTTTTTTTTTGCTCAGATTTATAGTTGTCACTTAGTAAGAGATTTCGATAATGCCTCTCTTACGAGGAATAGTCTTGTTACCGCTCATATTTTAAGTACCCACGTATAAATCAACTTACATTTTTATCTCACAAAAGAGAACATCGTTTTCACTGTAGATCGAAAATTGATGCTCACGGGTGCGATTCAATATAATTGAAAGTTGCAGCTACTAAGATTACAGGCGAGTAAATTATATGAGACATGTCATAATTTACATACTAAAGGTGCTTCTGCACTAAGCTTATCCTTGTGACTAGTATAAGATCATGTTACATGCTTATATCATGAATTATTTTAATGAAAATTAATAAAACGGTTTTTACACTATTTATAGCGTTTATATTATTGTTATGAAAATAATAATTAGTTTAAGCCTGCAATTTAAACACATGCAAGGATAAATCCGAGCGTTTTGTAAAACTTGATTTATAACAAATGGCAAATTAAATTAATATTTATAAAGGGGTGTATGCGATTCTGTTGCATTAAACAACCACCCAAACTTAAAATTATTTTGAATTCCAAGCCTGCCAAAAATATATTAATAAATACATCTACCAAAAACAGTTTTAATAGTCCCTCGTTTCGGCATTTTAAATTACTGGTGGTTAGGATTTTACTTTAGATTATTGACTAGCCTTGGCCTGCTGTTCTACACAAATTATACGGTTTAGATTTATAGAACTTGAATATATCTTTCATAAGAGATAGATAGATAGATAGATAGTTCTTTGTATGAACTATGATATCATCATCATTCTCTTGCCCTTATCCCACTCAAAGCGGGGTCGGCACAACATGTTACAAACATGTTGTCACATGATTTGGCTATGTATTTTACGACCGGCCGCCTGCCTGACGTCAACTTACCTAGTCGCCTTTTACGACACCTCGGTAAGAAATGAGGGTGGTCTATTCTATGCAGCCGGATAACACATGGCATTTACCTTAGTCGCCTCTTACGACAACTCGGTAAGAACGGAGGGTGGTCTATTCTATTCTGCCGGATACCACACGGCGTGTATGAAATATGATAATAAAACTAAATTTTTGTGACGAAAATGTTTGAGATAGCAAATAACGAATCAAATCAAAATAATCATTATTTAACTAAGCTTTTGCAATCACTTTTGTGATTCATGAATCATCAAGGATCAATTAGATTTAATGAAGCTATAATTGGTTCGGAATGTCACTCTTACCGAGAAGAAATAGCAAAAACTAAGCGGTTAATCTTTTCACTTTACATTATTAAACCGCAGTCTTGTACGAAGCTGAAAGAATTTCAAAATCCAAGCATTTTTAATCATTCAAATAATCTTGAATTGCGTAATATGCTTTACGTATAAGCATATTTCTTACAATTAATTTAAATTTTTCTGTAGATAAGTAAGATAAGACAATTTTGTTATATGTAGGCATTAAGAGATGAAACATGGCAGCAAAGGGAAGATATAGTACCCGGCAACAAATAATGCACATCGAGAACTTAGAACGAAACAGCCGCCCAATTCGGTTTCGTAGAGCGCTGTCACTGTCACACACGGGTTCGTCAGTCTGTGCGACAGAGACTGAATTCTCTATGAAGCAGAATCTAGCCAATTTCTCTCTCTAAGCCTCGATGTATATTATTTATTGCCGTGTACTATACGTCAAATGTAGTAACACCCTATTATAGTATGCATCGTGCGACCCATAAAATGAAATGCCAAGTTTGTCGCAGGACCTTTCATGAGAAATTGAATAATGTGCTTCCATTTCACTTCGAGATATTCCATATGATACGGGAGTAACACGAAAGTTAGCCGATATCGACTATTGCCATGTCAATATTGGCATTTATGGGATGCGCTTTAAATTCCAGGACGATTCTAAAACATTTTCGTCGTAATACATTTCCATTATTCAGCCATAACTGGCTAAAATGGGAACAGTTTTATATTACCATACCTCTCTAAGTTAGACTCGCCTAAAGTTCTACAAATCTATACATATTTTATAAAACAAAGTCCACAAAAGCTGTCTGTATGTAATCGATTTTCTCAAAATCTACAGAACGGATTTTTGTACGGTTTTCACCAAAACATAGTGAAATTCTTCCGAATGGTTTAGGTAAATAGTACATATCGGTATTATGTAAATTGTGTTGAAGAGATCGAGCAGTTGTTAAAAAACTTGCTTGCTGAGGGCTTTAGTCGCGTGCGCTGCGTAAACCAGCGGAGATACGCTAAAGTAATGTAGTAGAGAATTGTAGATCTATAAAAATACTACAAAAAAGTTCGTAATAGCATGTCTCTATCTCCTATTGTTAAATCACAATAAGTACTTTTATGTTTAAAATTTGAATTCTAGAAAAAAATTGACACGTTGATTTCCACGCGGGTGAAGTCACTGGCACAGCTAGTACTTAATAAGTTTTTTTTTGGTAGTAATACTGGGTAAAGGTCCCCTCTGTCTTTTTAAATTAAGAGTTTTAAGACATTATCTCAGAAAGATGAAATTTTGTGAGTGTATTTGTATTTTGGGACCGCAATACTCTAACGTGTTATATAATATATATAATAATCAAGTAGAACATATAGATTAATAAGCATAAAAAAAGTAAAGTAACAGCCTGTTACTATGCCCACTGCTGGGCTAAGGCTTCCTCTCTCCGTTATTGGAGAGAAGGATTGGAGCTCAGACCTACCACGCTGCTCCAATACGGATTGGTAGATTACACATATCAATAGAATACTCTAGAGATATGCAGGTTTCCTCGCAATGTTTTCCTTCACCGAAAAGCGTGTGATAAATTGCAATTATCAATTAGACATATAAGTTTTAATAGAAAAACTCATTGGTACCGGCCCGGGGTTTGAACCTATGTCGTCTCTAGAGAGTCGCACGGTCTCACCGCTAGGCTATTACAGCTTGCTTTATAAGCATAATCTTAAGAAACTTCACGACAAAATAAAAAAAGGATTAAATCACTGTGCGACCTTTTAGTCGTTTTTCACCTTTTCTTAATTTATAATTATAGATACATAACTTTCGAAGCTGTAGTAGGGATAGACACCTAGAGCAGAAAACCGATGGGTATTGAGGTCTTAAGGTCCATCGGTTGATGAAGAAATTTTACCATCAGTTTTGTATTTTAATACAACTGAAACACAATTCGATTCCGTTACTAACAGGAGATTACATTAATTTATAGAATTAGGCGTTAGTTTGCGGAGATTCATAATACAAAAGTAATAATAAATTTTTTTTTCTATAATCCACAAGCACTACACACGTTCACTATCACAAACTCAACAATCGTTTCGCCCCGCAACCCAAGCATCATCAGGAGATAGACTCCACGACAAAATCGCAAAGCGAACGTGTGTAGTTCTTATGTATTGTGGTGGCAGTGGTGGAGGTTTGTGCATGTGTTTTTACGAATCCTGCATGTAACGGGTATGAAAATACGGATAGTCCGCCATACATTTAGCACTATATACATTTTCTATTTACTGTATCGCGGATTATAGCAAAATAATTTAATTATTACTTTTGTGAGATTACATTCTTTACCAAAGTGAGAGTTTTAAGTGACGTCATGTAAAATTTTCCCGATTATATTAGCTACTTCGCCAGTAAATGTTAACTTTCATTTCTATGAACTTCTACTTATTCTTGTTTTTGTTTACGTACCGATATGCACCAGTGTTGCCGCTTTCTCAACTGTTTGACGTACCTGAAAAATAAATATTTATAAGACATCGTCCACGGAAATTGTTTTATGTTGGATTACTTAGCCGATTATAATTGTTTAATTACTTCCATCAATAGGAAATAGAATGTTTTTTATCAAAGACACGTTTGGGTATAACTACTATAAAAGTTACTCTACCAGGAAGTAGGTGACTGTATGGCTAAACCCTACTTATCAATATTTTGTTTTGTATCATTTGAGATATATTACTTTATAGACCCCTTGGCAATCATCAAAAACTCATTAATTGAAAATGTAATAGTGCATACACGTTTTATGATGTCTGAACAGCACAATGTTCAAAGAATGAATTCACGATCATTGTGTCAATGACAATTTTCGTATTAACAAATTCACTACCTACATGTAAAATGTCAAGCAATATTTGAATTCCTTTACGAATTAACCTTTATATTGAGTTGACATTTGTACCTTTGTATTAATTGATGGGAATTTTCTGTAAACGTTAAAGCATAATCATTTTCTTGGTTATAGAGTGTCTATAGAAAGTTTTGGGTACTTAAATTCATTTAATTGAATTTGAAATTTGAATTTAAATTAACTAGCTTAAAAGTAAAACAAGCGTGATGGGTATTACCATCACGTTGCTACAATGCAAATTGGCAAATACATATATGTCAAATTCTCTAGAGATATACAGGTATTTTCACGATGTTTTGCCGAAAAGCGAGTGATGAATTCCAAATATCAATTATCAATAAGCAAATATCAACATAAGTTTTAACAGAATGAAATCGTTGATGCCTGCACGGGTTTGAACCCGTGATACCCTCAAAAGACTCGCACTGTCATACTGCTGGGCTATCACAATTCGCTTAGGGCATTAAATTTTATGTTTTGTAATTAGATTATTTTTTATTCGATAGCGCATGGCTGCTATCTCGCCTGATGGAAAGCGAAAGATGCAGCCTAAGATGAACCGCGCTTGCCAAGTAGGTGCCTATTCACTCGTCTTTTGAAGCTATTCAAGTTGTAAGAATCCGGGGAGATAGATACAGGAAGGGAAGTCCATACTTTGACTGTACGCATTAGAAAGATGACCTGAAGCGCATTTTTGGTACATTTTTTTTGGATTAAAGCCCCTAAGAAAAATAGCGACTTGTTGTTATTGACTGCTGTTCAATGTCTAAGCAAAGACCCACTCTCACTTTAAAGAGAGGGATAAGAGCCAATATCAACCATGCTGCTCCAATATAGATGTAGGTTATATCCCAAAAATTCTCAAGGCATATACGAGCTTAATCATAATGTTTATTTTACAGTAAAGCCTATTCTAAATAGCAGTTAAGCCAATAAGTTTCATAAAACTCAAAAGCGTCTGAAGCAGTGTTGCCCAACGATAGTCCACTATCGCTAAATTATCGATAGACTATGTATAGATGCCGTCATGTAAATAGTATCGATAGCCTATCTATAGTATCGATAATGTCGATAGTATCGATACTATCGAAAACCGATATACTTTTAGGAGTAATACTATCGATAGTATTGGTACTATTTTGATTTAATAGAAAGATTTCATCGATAATATCGATAGCATCGAAAGTACCACATGAAAAAAATAGATACTATCTACAATATTTGTTAGTATCGATAGCTCTATCGATATTCTTACTAGTTTTCAAGGTTATCTATCGATATTTGGACAACTCTAGTCTGAAGGGTTTGAATCTACGTACTTTTTGTAAGAATCACGTGGTCTAACCAACTTCCTATAATGTTGCAATTTTCATCTTACGTTAATATTTCGCTTTGGAAAAGCAACATTCCTTTCTACGAGGTTTAATTCAATTCATCAAGCATTATTTTAATAATAGGTTACAACAAATGTTTTCTATAGCCGGTGCCTTGGGAATTACTCTAGTAGATGGAAAAAAGATATTCCTCTGTTGATCTAGTACGCGTAAGTTTTCCGTGTCGCTTCTTAGTATTTCAATTATTTTATAGTGACATAATTATTACCGTGATTCATGATATATACATCCAGGAAACTGTTATATATATCAGTGATATTTATCATTCTATAAGATCTGTTGAGTTTTCCTTTCCTTCAATTTTATTTTTTCTTTTATTATTCTTTTTTAATTTATATTTTATATTTAACGACCGGCCGCCTGGCTGACGTCAACTTACATTAGTTGTAATTTACCACCCCTCGGTAAGAAATAGGGTGGTCTATTCTACTCAGCCGGATACCACACGGCGGGTTGACTTACCTTAGTTGCCTTTTACGACACCTCGGTAAGAAATGAGGGTGGTCTATTCTAATCAGCCGGATATCACACGGCGGATAGCTAGTAATCCACATTCACAAAAAATGTGATGAACTTTCTTATGATTCTCTCTTCCTTCTTCCTTATCCAACTCTTCACTCTACGTGGGGACGGCACAACATGTTTTTAAAAGCTTTTATTTATGGTGTTGTATGGTTGTGAAGGTGGAATCTTGTATTAACCGTTGAGGAGTTCCCTTGTCTGGAACCAAATTTAATCCTAAAGAGGAGCATCAGGTCATGCTCATACAATTGTAAAAGAACTCCCAATTCACAGTGCAGTAAATACTTCTATTCCACTTATATAATTTTATCGGCCAACTAGCACTATTTCCACTAGACAATTCATCACGTCGTTGGTTATTCAACGACTGCCCGAGCTCCTTTTTTTTTGAACAGGAAAAATCCCCTTATGGGTACCACCACCCGACGGGGACGTGAGGTTATGTCGGACTCGCACCGACTAAAACGACCTGTAAGCTCCACCACGCTGCTGACAGCAGCGGCAGGGTACCTTATTTGACCCCATCCCCACCAACAGCAACTCTGATCCCAGAGACACCTCCTCTGGGTAGGGATCCCTCAAAAGAGAAGCTCCCCTCCGCTAACCGGTGCATCTGCCCGAGCTCCTGACTCAATAACCACCAACGCTGTTTCAATCCAATCCTTTCAACGGAAAGACGGGGTAGAGTAGTGTTGCCATTTAAGAAATATAAAACTACCTTTTATAAAATTATTACATAATGAATTTTTTAAAGGGTGCATGTAATTTTCTCAAACCTTGACTTATCATTGATATAGTATACGATTGTATTATAGATACGTCGTAGAACTTATTTTATCGCAAGTTCGTCAGGAAGTATCACAGCATGCAATCTATCGGTCTGAATTCTAGTTAGAAAATTACAAAACGGATTGCTTTGTTGATCAAATAGATCTGGACACGACTTTGACTTCCTTATCGTTACAGTTTCACATCAGAATAGTTGTCTTTCATCAACATACAATTTCAAAAAACACATGTGCGAAATTGTGACTCAATATATATAAATTTCAGAAAGTATGCGAATGTGTTTGTGACAGTGTATTAACTTTATCATGCGCGAAAAAACACTGCGTCTTTAAATTCACAAATTAATAACTTATTAATTAAGCGATAAAAGTCATTTGATTGATAAATTAATAATAGATTAATAGATTTTTTTTAATATCCCACACACACACAGTCGTCCATCCCCAAAGTAAGTAACTTAATATTTGTGTTATGGGTGACAGACAACAGGTAAATATATACATATATAATTTTAAACACATACTTAAATAGAAATATACACCCAGGCTCGACGAACTTGTTTATAGAAAATGGTGGCTCTCGGCGGTAATCGAAGCCGCGACCCGATAAGCCGAAAGCAGCGTTACTGTCAAAGATCCGGTCGAATGAAAAATATATATTATTACATACCAGGAAACACATCCTTTAAATAGAATATTGTATATATTAACTATTATTTACTAGTACCTATTATATTAAGCATTATACTAAATTCCGCCGTGTCCGGCTGAGTAGAATAGACCACCCTCATTTCTTACCGAGGTGTCGTAAAAGGCGACTAAGTTAAGTCGACCCGCCGCGCCGTGTTGTATCCGGTTGAGTAGAATAGACCACCCCCTTTCGTAAAATATGACTAAAGTAAGTTGACATCCGGCAGGCGGCTGGTCGTAAAATACGAAGCCAAATCATTTAATCAATCAATCAAATCAACATTTTTGTAGCAAGTTGTGCCGATCCCACTTAGAGTGGGATAAGGGCAAGAGGATGATAATTAAACTTTATACTAATGTTTATACTAAATTAATTTTAACAAGCTTGCCTACTAAGACGTCTGTAAATTCGTATTTACTTTAGTTGTATTTTCGACCCCTTGGTAAGAAAGAGGGTGGTCTATTCTACTCAACCGGATACAACACGGCGCGGTGGGTTGACTTACCTTAGTCGCCTTTTACGACACCTCGGTAAGAAATGAGAGTGGTCTATTCTATTCAGCTGGATACCACCCGGCGGGTCGACTTACCTTAGTCGCCTTTTACGACACCTTGGTAAGAAATGAGGGTGGTCTATTCTACTCAGCCGGATTCCATACGGCGGGTCGACTTACCTTAGTCGCCTTTTACGACACCTCGGTAAGAAATGAGAGTGGTCTATTCTACTCAGCCGGATACCACACGGCGGGTTGACTTACCTTAGTCGCCTTTTACGACACCTTGGTAAGAAATGAGGGTGGTCTATTCTACTCAGCCGGATTCCATACGGCGGGTCGACTTACCTTAGTCGCCTTTTACGACACCTTGGTAAGAAATGAGGGTGGTCTATTCTACTCAGCCGGATTCCATACGGCGGGTCGACTTACCTTAGTCGCCTTTTACGACACCTTGGTAAGAAATGAGAGTGGTCTATTCTACTCAGCCGGATACCACACGGCGGGTTGACTTACCTTAGTCGCCTTTTACGACAACTCGGTAAGAAATGAGGGTGGTCTATTCTAATCAGCCGGATACCACACAAAATTACCACCAAAATTTTATAATCTGCGATAAAATATAAACTATTTTTATTATTAATTTTGCATTCTAATTTCAATTAAAACACTGAGATATTTACTTATTAGCTAGCTTAATTTTTTTGCTTGAAATTTCGCAGCGCTTCTTTAATCCTACCTTATTTATTATGCATCATTAAATTAAACGTTTTGATAACAGATAGTGATGGTAACTAAATAGTACAATCAAATAACAATAACAAAATAAGACTTATAAACGCTTTGGTTATACACTCAATGCGACAGATCCTTTTAGATTTATCTACTAACTTTACATACAGAATCGGCGTAACGAAGCATCAAACCAATAAATTATAAACTTAAGGTCAATAAACCCAATTTTTTGCCAATTAAATGACGAACTAGACAGTTAACTACTATTTATCGTAAGTTATTGATTACGTATATTTGTTTACTAAAGGCAAATTCACATTTAATTAACGTTTGAACTGTTCTAAAACTTTGATACATTTTTATAAAATTATATTTATTCTTATGAATATGTATTTCTTATTTAGTATTTATATCGTTTATGTCGATGGCAAGGGATTTTGTGGATTAGAAATTATTTTGAATTAAGTAAGATATTTTTTCTATAACGTTAAAACATTCTTTTTATATCAATATTTCTTTTATTAGCCTTACCAACAGTATATCCTTGACTTTTTAAATCTACCCGGATATCATAGCTAATCTTATAAAGAGTATTTACTATTATTTTATGACCATATTCTGAATTATAACTGAAATACTTCAAAACATAAATATTGAAATGACCATGCTTTGTTTTATAAATAATCGTCTTCTTTTAGCCCTGCCGTGTGGTATCCGGCTGCATAGAATAGACCACCCTCATTTCTTACCGAGGTGTCGTAAGAGGCGACTAAGGTAAGTTGACGTCAGGCAGGCGGCCGGCCGTAAAATACGTAGCCAAATCATATGACAGCATGTTTGCATGATAAGGGCAGGAAAATGATGATGTCTGCTGGACAGGACTTTTTTCTTCAGATAACATCGCTTCGTAACCCCAATATTGCAGTTAGCAAGGTAAGATAAGGTTGGATACAAGAAAGGCAGACTTGGATGAATTTACTCTCAACAACATCACACAACACACAACAATCAGAATCATGTTAAATAATATTTATTATTTATTAAAAATATTAAATATGAAAAATGAATTAATTTGTTTCAAAAACGATAGTGTGGATTAACATTTACAGGGCTAAATAAAATATTTCTTTGTAGCAACTATTCATCGGTAATCACCGTTATAATCCTGACAACAAAAAATGCATTAATCTTGCTCATTGCTACCAATATTTTTCGACAGACAATATTTTTCGGTTCAATATTCCATTTGTATAGCAATAAAGATTGATTTAAATAAAAAATATTGCATATTTCATACTAAAACTCATCAATAACAAAATATTAAAGTTGGGCTGCATCTTTGAATGTTGATAGTCGCAAGAAATTTTTATTTTTTGGTTCAGTAAAAAGTATTATTTAATGCAATTCTTATAATAAATATGTTTATCTTTATATTATTTTATTTGAGCATGAATTTAATAATTTTATAATAAACAAGCAAAGATTTAAAAATTAAAAATGTTTATTATTGGGACAATTTTATATTTTTATTATGTGAGAGACTGCGATCACTCCAAAAACAGCCAAAACAATGAGAAAATGTTTGCTCTTAAATAAATAAAGAATAGAATAAATATTATACAAGTATTCTGTATTTTATGATACATAAACAGAGTGGTTAAAAGTTATTAAGTAATGATAGAGCCTCAAATTTTTTCTACATTGAACTTAATACTAATGAGATTTTTCTTAGTAATCTATACGTATAAGTTTTGTTAATAGATCTACGAGAAGTAATACACTTTTGTTGAAACAACGATGGATTTTCTATTCTATTTAAACATACTGGAATCGAGGTACTTAAATATCAAATGATTAAAGCTGTTATGTAATAATAGACCAATAAAAGTATTTAGAATTCTCTGCTGTAATTAATGGTATTGTCTTTATTACTTCATATACGAATATAACAGCAGCCAAATTGTAACCAAGTAGCTGATTACATTTTAACGTAACTGTGTGTCGAGAGTATAAAACTTTAAAAAAATAAAATAAAAAACTACACGATACCGGTAAATCATTAAAATTATCATGCACCGAGCACTTATAGGAGATAACGAGTACAATTCATCAGTCATGACATAACACATCTTATTTTTATATTATGTAAAGTGGCTCATCAGACACGCTTTTACCGTTTTCGGAATCCGTGTTTCCGGAAATAATTTGAAATTACACGTTATGTCATATTGGCATGCGTCTTCAACAATCCACTTAAGTAGTGAGTTGTTACAAAGCTGTATAGGCACGCGATATTTTGCAATTATCTGCACATATTATAAAACAAAGTCCCCAAAATCTGTTTGTATGTGATAGATTTTCTCAGAATTTACTGAACGGACTTTTGTACGGTTTTTACTAAAAGATAGAGTAATTTTTGAGAAAGGTTTAGGTTACTAGTACATTATATTAAAATTCCTGCGAGGTCAAGATTTATGTGTTAACATTTTGTGACGCACTGAGTTACACACGCGGGCTAAGCTTGTTGTTTATAAGTATATGTTGAAATTTCACGGTATAAAGCAGAGGCTCCCAGACATTTTATCATAGGTCACTTTAAAAATTACCTGGTGCCCCCTACAGATACATTTGTACCTTATTTAATTCAAAATATTCTTTTCTCAAGTAAACTTGCAATCAAGTGCTTTTGAATCGTCAACTCGATCAACAAAATCGTCAACTTTTGCTGGTTCGGAAAGTTATTCCGACCAAGAAGAGCCCGCAAGAAACTCGGTGGTTGTTCTTTTTAAAATATAAATCTTATAACTAGTTACATTTAGTCATTACTATTTTGTACAAGGTAGAAGTGCAGCTATATCCACACATTCTTATCATCTAAGTAATCCTCAACAATATTGTAGGCTTTCTGTATCAGCCTTTTTTTAACAGTGTTTTTAAACTGATGCCAAGGCAAGGCCAATATTGATAGCGAGAACAGTGTAGTAGGCTTTCTGTATTTGCCTTTTTTAATAGTATTTTTAAACTGCTTTAATGGTAAAGTTAAAGTAGATTGCGGAATTCCATCCATTCCATCCATATCCTAACCATAAACGATTTACTTACTTTTGCTAGACGCAAAGCAGGAGCCGCAAGCTTATGTCGGTTCCTACTTTGTCTATTATACTATACCTATTGTTTTATAATTCTTTATACCTTTATGTACAAAAATTAAATAACTTAAAATATACTGTGAAGAAAATATAAGAATAATCATGTAAGAATAATGTGAGAATAATAACGTGAAGTTTAAGGAAACCTATTTCCTTAAACTTAAACTCTCGCAGGGAATCACGCAGACTTAAATTGTAGATGCCACGTATGACTCTTTTTTTGTAATACAAAATTTTTTCACTATCCGCATTTTTACCCCATAGCAAGACATAATTCTATGCTATGAATGCATAGAATTATGCCTTGCATATTCCCAAAACTCGTCAAAAATTACATTACGAATTGTGAACCCCCAATTTTTTTGTCACGCCAATATAGACCTTCGAGTCTCCCATGGACCTAGCTATCTAGCTTAGACTTTAGAGTTAGAACCCAAAGTGGTCTATTTTAAAAGGGCTAAGTATTATGTCTATTTTATTTAGTCCTTTTAAAATCAACAATAAGGTATGCCATAATAATATTATTAAAGTAAGGAAAAGTTTGCATTGATTATTATTAAATTAAAATAAATATATTGAACACTTACTTACACAGGGTCGGCCGTCCCCAAAGTTAGTAACTTAATACTTGTGTTATGGATGACAGACAACTGGTAGATATACTACATATATAATTTTAAATACATACTTAAATACAAATGTACACCCAGGCTCGAAGAACCAACAAATTGTTAAAAAAAATGTTGGTCCTCAGCGGGAATCGAACCCGCGGAGCTGAAGGCGGGGTCACTACCCACTGCGCCAACGGGTCAGTCTAAAGAACCTACTTTAAAAAGCATTAAGCAATTTGTTACTACAATTATCTCTTAAAGCTTTCATACGATGTAATATAAAGCGGTAAAGTTTTAAAATACAACTAATAATATGTAATCGCATATTTGTCCTTTTATTAGGTAAGCTTAAGGTCTGTAAAGGTCCATGTACAAGGGTAGACAAGTAATTACCGTTAATGAATAAAGTTTCCTTACAACTTATAAAACGAAGTAAACACAAAACCGTGGAGATTTATAGACTTGTAAAAGCATGCGATTAGTGCCTGCCGCTCACGATGTCTTAATTAAACTAAAGTTTCAACTAACCGACAACTTTACCGAGAATCAACTATAATTGTACCAAAGGTAGTTATTAAATGCAGAATGCTTAAGCATTCCTTTCGAGACATGTACAAACATGTTCATTAAGGAGTGCACTCTGATAGATACCGGTATGGATAGTTCGTTTGCAATTGCAATGAATATAAATAGTTAAAATATCGTGAAAGATGTCCACTGATTTACAGGGTTACATTGGTCATTGTTATAAAATACTAGCTGTGCCAGCGGATACGCCCGCGTGGAAATCAGCGTGCCACTAAATTTTTCTAGAATTCAAATTTTAAACATAAAAGTCGTTATTATGAGTTAACCATAAGAGATAGAGACATGCTATCGCGGACTTTTTTGTAGGGGTTCTATAGATCTACAATTCTCTACTACATTACTTTAGCGTTGGTCTCTGCTGGTTTACGCAGCGCACGCGGCTAAAGCTCCCAACAAGCAAGTTTTTTAACATATGCGCGATCTCTTCAACATAATTTACATAATACCGATATGTAGGTACTATTTACTTAAACCATCCGGAAGTATTTCACTATCTTTAGGTGAAAATCGTACAAAAATCCGTTCTGTAGATTTTGAGAAAGACGATTACATACAGACTGACAGCTTTTTGGGACTGTTTTATAATAAGTATAGATAGATTCTGTTGTTTTCGATGTTTTTTTTAAAAAAATCCGCCATAAATTTCAGACTTGCTTTTACAGAAGTTCTAAATAGCTTATAAGTAAACTCACAGACAAACCGTATTATAATAAAAGAATGTCAGTTTCAATTTAGATTGTAACTTTCATGACTCAATACTATTTCAGGCATATTTGTATTCACAATTTAGAATGAGAGTAACTTCTGAGCATCTGATTCTCTTTCGCAAGAACTTCTTTTCAAACCAATGGTAACTTTCTTAATTGACAATTCAAAAATATTAATAAAAGTCTATTTGAATAAAGAAATAAATTTTGATCAACTCTTCCCAGAAGAATCAATGTTCAAATTCATCCAATCAAATCATAATAATCTTTATTCAAATAAGCCATTTTAGGCACTTTTAAATCGTCAAGCATCAATATGATTAATTAAGCTACAACTGGTTCGGAATGTTGCTCTTACCGAGAAGAACCAGCAAGAAACTCGGCGGTCAATCTTTTAAATATTTTCAATTATACATTATAAAGCCGCTGTCTTGTACGAAGCTGAAAGGATATTCAAATCCAGGCATTTTTAAAATAAAAAAATAATCTTCAATTTTGTAATATGCTTTACGCATAAGCATATTACAAACTCTAACTCTTACACTAAGTTTAAATCTTTCTGTAAACTGGTCTAGTTTTTAAATTAATTTATTATTTAATTAAATTTAGTATTTAATTAAAAAAAAGTACTGAATTTTCCAAGAGAGCGGCTAGATTTAATCGGATTACGACTGAAATCTCTTGTACAGTTATTTATTCAAATATTGGCAACTTGCTTTGAATATATAGCTCAAAACTTACTTTAATACGCGAATATTACGCTATAGTAATTGATAAAAGTAAGAAAGATGTTTCGTAATTTTTTTTTTTTTTAAATTTATTAGGTTCACTAACAGCTTTAACATTTGTATCATTCAAATCTATATTCTATTGTAAAACAAAACTAAGTCTAAATGTAAAACTAATTAAAGGCAAACGCCACATGCAAAATAACCTAAAACTACTTAAATGAAATTTACAAAAATAATTAATAAATAAGTTAGTGTAACACTGTTATTTCAAACAATTAAATGTTATGTTTAGCTAAGATTTTGCTGGATTTGCTTTCTAAAAAGATGCAGGGAAACATTGAATATATCCGGGGGATTAATTTTATTATAAATTTTTATTATTCTGGGGATTGGTGAGTTAGCGCCAAAAACAGTAGAACGATGGGGAAAATATAGAAGGTTAATTAATGGTGTTCTTGGATATCGCGTTGGTACTCGTAATTTAAAGTATTCGAGGAGTGCAGAGCAGTCTACTTTATTATTAAAAATCTTAAATAGAAAGATCAAATCAAGTTCTATTCTAAGGCTTTCCAAGGATTGCATGTTAAAGAAATTTAATTTATCATCGTAACTACGTAAACTTTTTGCTTTTCCTATTGTAAATGTAAGATTCCAAAGAAATCGTTTTTGCACTCGCTCAATTCTTAGCATGTGTGTTGAGTAGTGTGGTCGCCAAACGATGCTACAATATTCTAATATACTAAGAACTAAAGACTTGTATAACAAAATTTTAGTACTAGGTTTATTAAACTCTTTACCATTTCTTATAATGAAGCCTAACATTTTAGATGCACGCTTAATAGTACTGTCAATATGTGGTAAAAAAGTTAAATTCCGATCTATAATGACTCCTAAGTCTTTTACAAAATTTACTTCTTCAAGACACATGTTACCGATGGAATAGTACGAGGGAATAATATTCACTCTACGGGTAAATTTAATATGTTTGCATTTATTAATATTTAAGTTTAAATTATTATTTGTGCACCATTGCAAAAGTCTATTAATGTCGCTCTGTAAGAGCTCAATATCCTCTATGCTATCTATAATTCTTATAATTTTCAAATCATCCGCATACAAAAATGGCGTAGAGTATCGAAAACAATTAACAATATCGTTAATGAATATATTAAAAAGAATAGGGCTCAAATGTGAGCCCTGAGGAACACCTGATTTAATTGATTTCAGAGCTGATTTATATCCCCCTGCAACTACGAAAAAAGAACGTTCAGCTAAATATGATGTAAACCACCGTAAGAGAGATCCAGATATTCCATACATGTTTAGCTTGCGTATTAACATATCATGTGAAACCGAATCAAACGCTTTACTAAAATCCGTATATACAGCATCAACTTGTTTATTTCTATCTATTGACTCATATAATTTCTCCGTAAATGTGACCAGGTTAGTTGTAGTTGATCTAGATTTGACAAAGCCATGTTGACAGTCACATAAATATTTCTGAAAATAACGCTGTAGATACGGACATAGTAATGCTTCGAACGTTTTTGCGAACGTTGAAAGTAATGATATGGGTCTATAGTTGGAGATCTGGGTATCGTCATCATTTTTTAAAATTGGAACCACTTTTACAATTTTCCATGGGGTGGGGAAGAAACCGGTGACTAACGATTTATTATATATAATAGTAAGGGGTTTTGATAAACTATAAGCACATTTACATATAAACATAGGAGATACAATGTCTGGTCCAGTACCTTTAGAAGTATTTATAGATAGAAGCTTTTTAAGTACTTGCTTTTCATCTATATAGAACTTAGAGAACGAATCGCTATGTCCATTAATCGAGTGGAAATACATTTCACTTATAGTACATGTACTAACAGAGTCAAATTTCAAATTGTCTTTATACACAGAAGAGAAGTAAGAAGCAAACATATTACATATTTCTTCCCCTTTAGATGTAGTAACTATTCCGTTCGACATTGTAGTAGGATAGGAACTACCCTTACCTCTTTTTCGTTTTACATATGAAAAAAAGTTAGATGAATTACTTTTTATTAAATTTTCCATATTAGAGATATATATTCGGTAGCAACTCTTTGTTAAAACTTCACAACGTTCTTTTAATAAAAGGAATTCTATTTCATCTCTAGGATTTCGATATTTTTTAAATTTTATTCTAGCTCTATTCTTTTCGTTTAGCAACCTTATAAGACTTCGACTATACCAGAATGGATAATGTTGATTTTTTCTTTTAAATAATGGAACAAATTTTTTTAACGCCTGTTCAATAGTTATATTAAGTAGATTAACCATTTCATCTACATTTTCACAATCATTGAAAGCTACTTCCCAATCAAAAGTGTTGAAAAAGTCATTAATTAATTTATAGTTAGCCCTTCAAAAATCATATTTTCTAATGTTGGTATTATGCGATAACATTTTAAGATCCTTAATGAGTATTTTGATATCTAGCGGAGGGTGATATTTGTCGATATTAGATAGTGGAGAAACTGAAGCTATAACCGAACAATCTGGAAAATCCGTCAAAAGTAGGTCTAGGATTTTATCTCTATGATTTTGAACAACATTGCACTGTTGTAGATTATTACCATTAAGAAAATCATTTAGAGCTTGAGCAGATAAAGAATTACTCATTAAAGATTTAGTTTGGTAATTCCAATCGAGAAAACTCATATTAAAATCACCAATAATACAAGTATAACCTTCTAACCTATTCTTAAAACTATTGTATGTATCTATAAACAAATCCAGATGTTTTTTATCAAAAGGTGGTGGAAGATATATCGCGCATATATTTAGGTGAAAAACAGATTTCTTTTGTCTAAACTCTAGGGAAACCCAAAGATCTTCATTATTGGTTTCAATTTGTTTAAGGCGCTTAGACTTTATTGTTTTTTTGACGGCTATGAGTACACCTCCACCTTCTTTTTTCTTATTGCTAGATGCACACCTATCGCGTCTATAAACAGTGTATCTATCATCGAATAGCTCTGTATTTAAAATGTAATCCTTTAGCCAGGTTTCCGACAGTACAATTATATCTAAATCTGAACTACATACAGCTCTATAAAAAGATATTGTTTTGGTGCGTAAGCCACGAACATTCTGGTAATAAATACTCACTGAATTGAATGTTATAGTATTATTCCAAAAGATTGACCCAAATTAAGAAATATTACAGTACAAATTAACTACATAATACTCTTTATAGAATCCAAATCACGAATCAGGCGATATTCGGAGTTAGAATCTTTCCTTACAAATATTCGCCCATTACGTAATGAGTGGTTTTTATCAAAAGCATTTGTTAATAAGAGAGTAAACTCAACACGCCCTCATCAAAGAAGGGAAGAAATTTAATTTTTATTGCTATGATATATCACAAAACTCATTGAATTTAAGGTGATGGCATTTAAAAGAAATTGTGTACATTATGACATTTTCTCTTTCTTAATGCGAACCGACTTTCCATTATGTCAACTTTCAAAAATATTTGCAGACTTTTAACGCGGGATCCGAATTATCATAATAAGGTGACATCATTTATAACAATGGGTGTTGTCTAAAATAAATTGTAATAAATTATTTAAACTTATAAAATATACCTAAATTTAAAACGTTGATGTAATCGCCCACTTAAATTGAGCTACAAAAAATTTATACAATTAATATAGATGTCAAATAAAATAATGTCTTTTACAGTTTGTAGACGAAAACATGAATGATTAATATTAAATACGGAAGGATATTTATTTTATGTCACAATTCTTTTGTGATGCATCTAATTGGCCCACTATTAAAATATTTGTGGCTGTTAAATTAATTTGAAAAATTCTTTCCAAGTAAAAAACGGCGGAGTTGTAATGAGCTACTCGGCCATTTTTTATTATTATATAAATTATTTAACAAAAAGATTAAATATAAACAAAGATCAGAATAGTGTATCACAAAAACTAAGAATATTATATAAAATAGGGATAAATGCTAATAGGTACCTTTATCGCTCAAAAAGAATCGTTTCCAGGCAATCTTAGTGCACAAAAATTACAAAAAACATCGACGTTTGACTGGTTTAACCACCAAACGACAGAATAACAAGTGATTTTTTTATTACTAGACAATTAGTTGAGACGACCATGGAATTTGTTTTATATTGTATTTTATGAAACATAAATCAAATCGGATTTAGGCCATTATGTAATAAGAAATAAGTAAGTCAAATTGTCACGCAATGACTGGCCCGTTGGCGCAGTGGGTTGTGACCCTGCCCTCAGCTCCGCGGGTCGCGGTTTCGATTCCCGTCGAGGGAAAACATTTTCTATAAACAATATGTTGATTGTTCGAGTCTGGGCGTATATTTGTATTTAAGTATGTGTTTAAAATTACATATGTAGTATATCTACTGGTTGACCGTCACCCAAGTATTAAGTTACTTACTTTGGCACATATAGCCTAGCCAGGTGCTTATCCTATTAAAAATAAATAAATAAAGACCAACTGTAGTGTTTAGATATAAGTATAGCGGAATAAAATTGTAACTTCTATCACAAGATATGATTATATCTAGCATATATCTAGCATATAATTAAGACTAAGTTTCGCCCCATTACCTATTTTGTTTCTATTATGGGTCTTAGTACTAAATCTTCTTAGCACGGATTAAATGATGGTGACCATATAATATGAGTCTTTAATTTTATGCGTTTCATTAATGTTTAAATTCGTAGAAACATAAATTAATTCTATACATTTTTTTATTGAATTTTATGAATTAATGCTCCTAACATTGTTTTTTTGTTATGTTCATTGACATTAATATCAGTGATATATTATGCTCTTTTTTAACTACAAATTACAAATAACTAATAATAAAAATAAATAACCTTCTAGCCGAGATCTAATCTGCGTGGACTAAAACTAAGTCTGAAATGCAGCCCATTAATTACCTTAAAATAAAAAACCCATCCTTTTATAGTTCCATTCTACGTAACAGGACAAAAACAAATATACTTCACAATTATAATATCAGTTTAATTATTTTAAAATAACATTTATAATAAAAATATCATTCATTTGGTCAGATAATAGTTTACTAAAAAGCGTTCCTAATATATCTGTGACACATAAAATATAGACAGTGCTGCCACATTTTTGCAATCAAAGTTTCGTTTTAAATTAACCGAATTTATATTGTTATATAATTCAGTTTCCTTACCCTTTAGTTTAGGGTTCAGTTACCCTTTTTACGTATTACATATTCAAAGACAATTTTCCTTAAGGAGTTAATTCTGGTGTTATCACAGCTTTTTTTTAAACAGCTTTCAGTACTTACTTACTAGACTAGGAAAGACTCATTGATCGTTTGTCATGTTGTCAGGTCAAACACAAATATTACATATTGCATGGTGTCCTTATTTGCGTGTCCAGGCACTCTGTTAACATCAGTTTGGGTTGACAATGAAGCCTACTCAATTTATATGTAAATACAGGAGCTACAAGATACTTCCCGTGGCCGCTTTCCAAGATAAACCGTTATAGTGTCATAATTAAGCCTTTAATGTGAATGTACGTGCAGATAATTCTATCTCTTTAACTATATAGAATTAACACTTACTCATAACTTTGATGTGGAAAGGGTGATGCATGTCTTAATTACCATAGAAATAAGGGCGTAATTGTTAATTTTATTTTTTTAATAAAAAAAATATCAATAGTCCCTTACAATAGTCCCCCTAGTTATGTTTACACGAAAACGTCAGATGAAAATCTTCGCTAGATGTCCCTATAAGTCGCTATGATTAAAAGTAAAAAATGTAAAGTAGCGGCCTGTTACAATCCCACCGCTGGGAATAGGCCTCTTCTCTCCGTTTCCGGAGAAAAGGGTTGGAGCTAAGACCTACCAAGCTGCTCCAATGCGGATTGGTAGGTTACACATATCTCCAGAATTCTCTAGAGATATGTAGGTTTCCTCACGATGTTTTCCTTCACCGAAAAGTCGCTATGATTGATATACATAAAATGCTTGGATTTAAAAATCCTTCCAGCATCGTACAAGACTACAAAGTTTTATTCTGATTCTTCTCAGTAAGAGCGACATTGCGAATTAGTTTAATTTGCATTTAATAAGCATCATTAAAATCTGATGTTTGACAATTCAGAAATGCAATAGTATATTAGAGCAAATATCATTTTATTCGTAATTTTCATTAGCGTTGTAATTTTTGTAAAGTAAATGGGTATTTTTGTTTCTTTAAAAATTGAGGCATATTAGAATGTATTTTTAGTATGATCTCCGCCTAAGTCTTAAATTCGAGTCTTTCTCTTGTCTTTTCTTTGCGATATTATTTACTGTGCTCCAAACTGACTAAATGGGAATTTAGACTTAATAAACTATGAAGTTATTTAAGCTCAACTTTGCAGTGTGCAAAACACATTCCAAGATAGAAGAGGCTAACGTTCTATTATAATGGTAGTTACTTAATCAGGTTCAAGTCAAATGGGGCTGCCAGAGTTGAATAATTTTTTCCACATTCGGAACCAGTTTAAGGTTTTTTCTTAAATAATTTATAGAAGTAGTCGTTACTTTGCGGATTTCCATAGCACAGAAGTAATGATAGAATTACTTTGCTATAATCCGCGTTTGTAAAGTAATTCTATCATAACTTCTGTTTTTTTCTAAAGTTAAAGGATATAATGTCACGTATAGCCCTAAAAAAATCACGTCGCTAAATCATAGAGGAAATCAACTATATAAAACTATCAATAGAATATTCTCTACAACGATGACCATTTCTAACATCGATAGCTATTGTATTCCAATCGGAGAGCTTCTAATGATATCGGTTTTCGCATACATGATTTATACCTTTTCTTATCTCAATAGATTGCATTTCGTTATTCCAGAACGGCGATGGAATATATTAATACCAGTTTATTTACCATATTAGTCTTGGGAATACATGACGTATATCTTTTGTATCATACAAAGATTTAAAGACTACTATAGATTTTAGCTACTTTGAACTTTTTGACGCACTGTCGAGAAACGCCACTGTGGGTCAAACTCGCCCAGGTCAAGGGTGGTGGCTTCCGCGATGGGATACGTCCATCACCACAACCCTGCTTGTACGAACGTAATTGTATACAGTCTACATAACTATCTATACTTATTGTAAAACAAAGTACCAAAAATCTATCCGTCTGTATGTAATCGATTTTCTCAAAATCTGCTGAACGGATTTTTGTACGGTTTTCACCAAAAGATAGTGCAATACTTCCGGATAGTTTAGGTAAATAATACTTATGGGTGTTATGAATATTCTGTTGAAGAGATTATTAGAGATAGCAAACAAGAAACTTGCTTGCTGGGAGCTTTAGTCACATGCGCTGCGTAAACCAGCAGAGTTACGCTCAAGTAATGTACTAGAGAATTGTAGATCGACGGATAGATTGACGGCTCGAACTAATCGGTCTGATCCGATAGTATAATGACATGAGTATAGCCAGTTTCTATACATAAAATAATTCAACATCATTTACATTTACACTAATTATTACAAATGAGAATAAAGTATTATGAATTAATAACTTAAGCCTATTAGTTTATAGCTCAATCCATTTAATCACTCCCGGCAAGCGCGGTCTCCATAAATATTAACCATTAACCGCAGGCAAATCTGATATCTATGTATGAATAATCCAACAAACCCCCTACCGTGTGTAGCGTCCGCAACGTTAACGGTGAAAGTTATTAAAAAATCATGTATTATAAAATTGGTCCCCCCTTAAAGTTATTAATAGAAGTCCGCGACAGCATATGTCTAGCTTTTAAGGTTAATCCATTTTAACCATAATTAATATAAGTATTACGGTTTACTCAAATAATAAGACTGCAGTCCACGCGAACAAAGTTGCGCTTTAAAGCTAGTTCTATTGTATAGAACTAGCTGTGCTAACAATTTCGCCCAAGTGTGTCACAAAAGTTCCCAAATCGAAATTTTGAACATAAAAGTAGTTAGTGTGTGGAAACATAAGAGATAAAAATGTGTATTTTGTAGATCTACAATTATCTAGTACATTACTTTAGTGTGTCTCTGTTGGTTTACGGGTTGCATGTGAGTAAAAGCGATTAACACGATTTGCATAAAACCGTGATGTGCTATTTACTTAAACCTTCCGGAAGAATTGCACTACCTTTTAATAAAAACCGCATAAAAATCTGTTCAGTAGATTTGGAGAAAATCGATCACATACAGACGGCTTTTGGTGACTTAGTTATATAATAAGTATAGATGATTCGTTACTATCACAGTACAAAATATAAGATGTATTAAGAAAATAATAAATGACAAACTAATGATAAAAATGCTATAATCTATGATTCCAGTAATGCTAAATGAACCGTTTTACCTCATTACTTACCACAAACCAAAACCACTACTTACTTAATACTTTATATACTTTGTATTTGTTTAATGTATTTATTTGTATTTGTATGCATCTAAATATCAAATTACGTTGCGTGCTTATTTTTAATATAACTTTGTTTAAATTTTCAAAATATATTTGAAAGTTTTATTATCGAGCCAAGTTCTATGAAATAATCAGATTGTTTTATTTTAATTTTAATAAGACGTATGCATAAAAAAGTAAAATATTTACCCAGTATTGTTTTAGTATTTTTAAATTTAACCTCCATAAATTTTAATAAATATATAATTTATGGTTTAGCAAAGATTTTAAACGGATTTTTATTCGTCAATACACGTTTTTTCCGACAGTACTTAATAAATAAACAGCGTTAGTCCAGACTGCGATACATCTCGGTAGCGGTTTGTTATAATGCGTCAATATACTGGACCCTCAACATGATATGATCATTCTAACTATAGCAGTATCGTGATAAGAACCTACAAAGATGGGCTCGTTATTTTCTGACGCATTTGTATCGATCTTAGTACGGAAGCGCCTGGTAAACTTTTACTACATTGTTCCAGTAAATTACTTTATTAGAATGTAATATATTTACTGCATAATTATTATAAGCTTTCAGCGTAATTGTATCAATGCAGTGAGCTTTCTAATCTAACTTAGAAAGAGCTTACCGCGCACTTATCAAGCGTTTAAGCGTGTGTTTAAATAAATAATAAATAAATAAATAAATATATGGGACACTTACACACACGGTCGTCCATCCCCAAAGTAAGTAACTTAATACTTGTGTTATGGGTGAGAGACAACTGGTAAATATATACATATATAGTTTTAAATACATAATTAAATACATATATACACCCAGACTTGAAGAACCAACAAATTCTATGTTCTATAGAAAATTCTATTATTCTATAGAAAATGTTGGTTCTCGGCGGGAATCGAACTCGCGACCCACGGAGCCGAAGACGGGGTCACTGCCAACTACGCCAACGGGCCAGTCAAATGTCCCATATATTTATTTATTTATTTTATTCGTTTACCAAGATGAGTGCGTGATTTTCAGAGGTATAGGTAGGATTTTTCCGGACTAGGAGGATAAAATTTTACTACGTTTTCCAGTAAATAATTGTAATTGATTGAAATATATTTCATTTCAGTAATAACTGTATCGATATTTTGTGATCTAAGCGTAATTAAGTCATTCTTACGATTACATCGAAGAACTTACAAAGATGAGTCCGTTATTTTAAAGTTACGTAAATCTCAGTAAGAAAGTGTTGACCTTATCATTTAATTACGATTATTAATTATTACTATATGGTTGTGCTGATTTTGACGCCGTGATATCCGGCAGAATAAAATAGATCACCCTCCTTTCTTACCGAGGTGTCGTAAGAGGCGACTAAGGTATGCGCCGTGTGGTATCCGGCTGCATAGAATAGACCACCCTCCTTTCTTACCGAGGTGTCGTAAGAGGCGACTAAGGTATGCGCCGTGTGGTATCCGGCTGCATAGAATAGACCACCCTCATTTCTTACGGAGGTGTCGTTAAAGGCGACTAGGTAAGTTGACGTCAGGCAGGCGGCCGGTCGTAATATATGTAGGCAAATCATGTGACAACATGTTCGTAACATGTTGTGCCGACCCCACTTAGAGTGGGATAAGGGCAGGAGAATGATGAATGATGATGATGATCGTGCTAATTTTTCAATGTTTACTTTTAGCAGTTTAAACCACGGGCAGGCACCAATGAGTTTTTCTATTAAAACTTATGTGCCTAATTGATAATTACAATTTATCACACGCTTTTCGGTCAAGAAAAACATCGTGAGGAAACCTACATATCTCTAGAGAATTTTTGGGTATATGTGTATCCTACCAATCCGCATTGGAGCAGTATGGTAGGTCTTAGCTCAAACCTTTCTCTCCAGAAACGGAGAGAGGAGGCCTATGCCCAGCAGTGGGATCGTAACAGGGCGTTACTTGATTAACATCAGTTTATATAGTCGAGCGTTAAACAAAGGTAAAAGAAAAATAACACCAAATGGGACTAATAATTTGTAATAAACATTTATATGTTTCCTTATCGGTATTACGCAATAAAAGCCAGTTAAGCGGGGAAATTAATTTACTTTATATCTTCCTTAACTTAAATTGCTGCCACATAAGTGACTTCTTAATACACGTAAAATGGAGATTACTTAATTACTTACCACTTTACAACAGTTATAATTAGTGATGTAAAGTGAAATTGCCTTTCCAATGTTACTGAATGACTCGTAACGATAGTGAAAACTTTTTCTTATTATATTACATGCTTTAGTGTTATAAATTAAAGATTGAAAGAAAGAGAAGAAAAAAAGATTAATTGCTTATGGTAGGCAAAAATTGGACAAGAATGTCTACCCGACAAAATATCTAAGTTTTGTTATTATTTTAACTGATATAAGTAATAATATCCTCTCCGTCGTGTCCTATCCGGCTGAGTAGAATAGACCGCCCTCATTTCTTACCGAGGTGTCGTAAAAGGCGACTAAGGTAAGTTGACGGCAGCAGGCGGCCGGGCGTAAAATACATAGCTAAATCATTTGACAACATTATTGTAACATGTTGTGCCGACCCCGCTTAGAGTGGGATAAGGGCAGGAGGATGATGATAAGTAATAATATCCTGTGTTAGATTTCGGACTATATTAAAAAAATAATTCTGCCTAGTCGGTTAGAAGGCTCTTATCAAAAAGCCATGGGTTCAAACTATAACTTTGTAAGGAAACCTGCATATCTTTGGAGAATTATTGCGGAATGTGACAGACCGATCTGCATAGAGGATCTAAAACCCAATTCTGTACTATCAATAAAAAAGCACTAACTAAATATTTTACTTTACTTTTAAATGTGCGTGCCATAAGCCTTTTTTACACGACGCTATTTCGTATCATCTGTTGTTTGTTGGTAATTGTCATATGCTATTTGTTTCGTCTTAGAAAATAATATAATCATTCTCCTGCCCTTATCCCACTCTAGGTGAGGTCGGCACAACATGTTACAAACATGTTGTCACATGATTTGGCTACGTATTTTACGGCCGGCCGCCTGCCTGACGTCAACTTACCTTAGTCGCCTCTTACGACACCTCGATAAGTAAGGAGGGTGGTCTATTCTATTCTGCCAGATACCAAACGGCGTGTCTTAGAAAATAATAATGAAACAAAATAAAAAAATAAAATAAATAACCCTTATTTCATGTAAAATGTATATTGTCAATGTATAAGTATTTATTTTTTGCGTTGGTCGCTTTTAGCTTTTCGAAAAAATAGTCGTATTTTAAGTGATTGCAAAATAACGCCTTTTTACTTATATTAGCAAGATAAATTGTTTAAATTATTCAATTTTTAAATCGGAATCGAAGAGTAAAATTTTATCCACCTCTATTTTAAAATTACAAAGAACAATAATCGTAATGCAATGTCGTTCCTAATAGGTAATTTGCTTCAAAGAAGATCGATACATTTCTCTATGTTCAATTCAAAACTGTCTATTATTTTTATTACTATAAACAATAGACTATGGATAAAATAATACCATTGTTTATGGATTTCACCACTCGTATACATTTAAGATTCACTTACACGTTTGTATATAATAATTATTAGATGCACGTGAAAGTAGAAACTTATTTTATTGCAAGTTCTGTACAGATCCGAATAGAATAGAAGTAATTTTATCTGTTTGTTTTTGTATATATTGTATTCACGAATTTAAAAGCCTGACTCTTTGGACATACAATAAACTAACTGATGAAAAGACAGTTACCTATATCTTTAAAATTGACTCATTTTGAAAAACGCCTTCTATTTAAAAGGAAATAGACACTTTGAAAGGCATATAGTTTATAATATGGGAGCTTTGATAAGCTTTTTCGTTGGGGCTCTAACGATTCCATCAAAAAAAGCTCTTGCTTTCATCGTGTCTAGGCGCCTATATATTTTATCGTGTCTAAGAGCAGAAATTTATTTTGATACCTCGACAGCTCATTATTCACACATATATATAATCTGTTTTAAGATTCAATGACATAATGCAGCAAGCACTCTTGGAACTATTCCATGTCGCCATGACTAATATTGTTGTAGCTTTTCATTGGAACATCAAAAAAGTTTCTATATAATAACACTTTTACACTTCGGCTTCAATATACTTTTTTTTAAGCTTTGCTATTATATGCTAAGGTGACCATGTCTATACTTATTATAAAACAAAGTCCCAAAAAGCTGTCTGTCTGTATGTAATCGATTTTTCGAAATCTGTTGAACTGATTTTTGTACGGTTTTCACCAAAAGATAGTGCAATACTTCCAGATGGTTTAAGTAAATGGTACATATGGGTATTATGTACATTCTGTTGAAGTGATCGCGCAGTTGTTAAAAAACTTGCTTGCTGGGAGCTTTAGTCGCGTGCACTGCGTGAACCAGTAGAGATACGCTAAAGTAATGTAGGAGTGAATTGTAGATATATAAAAATACTACATCAAAAACAAAAATACTAGCATGTCTCTATCTCTCATGGTTAACTCACAATAAATAATTTTATGTTCAAAGTTTGAAAATTCGGGAAAAGTTTCGTAAATCACTGAATTCCACGCAGGCGACGCCGTTGTTGGCACAGCTAGTCCTCTATAAAAATATAATACTAATATACTAATACTAGCAATATTATTTTCTACACTATTCTAGGTGTTACTTTGTAAATTTGTTGTATGGAACACCCTAATAAGTGCGTAGGTGGGAAATACTGTTACGGGTGAATTTATAATCAAAGTTTCTGTGGAAATCAGCGGTCTACATTAAAATAAGTTTCGTGGCTGTCTGCATATATTTCTACTGAAGACGGATAAGCGGTATATCGGTTGTATAGCAATGGAATCGCTTCCAGCTTTTAGTAGAAAAAATAGACGAAAACTTGCAGAGAGTATGTCTATTTATGTTCGCTGCATAAAGACCGGTGTCATGACCAAAAAGTTAAAAAAAAATTCAATGCGCTAACAGCATTCACACTTTTGATGTTGGCGCCAACCTACATACATTGTACTAATGGGATTCCGACCATTTAAAGCTACCATTACTTTCATTTGCTTATTTTTATTCGTATTAAGGCGTATTCACAGCTGTCTTTATTGCCGCTATACCATCATTTTGTGGTAACGTCCATAGTTTATGTATTTAAATATATGGATGATTATTTATGCGATACACTGCAAGTGATGCCTGAAAGCCTCGAATAATTAAGCTACGTTAAACCTAAAAGCTTCTGCATTTATCTAAACACATATACCTATACGGCGTCTGGGGTGCTGTCGAGATTTTATCGATTTAACTTGATCTGACAATCCAAGTATTAGCAGATTTCCAAAAAATCTGGATGCGGGAAAACAATCATCTGATAACCTATTCAGCCTAAGGAATGGCAATTATAATAATCCTCAGGCCATGAATGAATGTAAGGTGTGATAACTGAACGTATAAACCGTGTGCGTTCCTCGAGGGATCATGAGTTCATACCCCAAGCAGGCACTAATGAGTTTTTCTATTCAACAACTATGTGTAACAAATTTATTAATTTAAAATACCTTAATTACTTCGATAATAATGACATATAATAAAATTAATGCATTAAAAAAAAATCAACAAATATTGTACAGTTTACCTTAACATAAAGATGCCGACTTTTACCGAAACGTTACGAATTCTTAAAAATGCACATAAAATTAAGCGATTATTCACACAAACGCATTTCTCAAACACGCGTATAAAATGTAATTATACTCTTGGGATAAGTTTTAACAACTTGATTATTTAAATGATCCCTTTTCTTCGAGAAAAATAAGACACATGACAGCTAAACACGGTGCTAATAAATTGCCTGTCTGCATTTATCGAATCGAGTAACTGAGATAAAACAAAAAATATCCTTAATTGATTTATATCAGGCTACACATAAAACAGAGACATTAAAATGAAACTCAAGTTTTTTGTGAATATTGGCAAACAAAAATTCGTGATATTGTGCCAGGACAAATATTAACAATTTTCAGAAATATTGTCATCAAAAACTATTACAGAACTACTTTGCTATAATCCGTGTGTTTTGAGCGAATGTATGTAATGCTACATGCACTATAACAGAACTATCTTGCTATAATTTGCACGGGTTAAGCGATTGCATGCAAAGCCAATGTGTATGAAGCAGGCAAAAATTTACGCACCTTACACATGCAGGACAAGTCACCACATGTACCCCAAGGCGCCTCCACCAGCAGCAACGCACACAAGCAGAACACACAACCACCACCACAATCTCATTGTCGTCAATCGTAGAGATTATTAGTTTTCGAAATGCATTTAATTGGTAACGCCTCTGTCGCGATTAATTGATATAGACGCCAGCACAAATTTATAATTAACAACCTATACACCAGCTTATCATGGCTTCTTAGAAAAAATATATATCCGGAATAAATTAATTCCGGACTCAATCATACGTATCTTAATAACAATCTCGATGTGTGATGTATAGAATAGAAACCAAGACAGCGTAAGAGAGAGGTGTAAAATTTATACTAGAATCTGTCAGCGTACGGACTTAATTAATATTTTTTAATTTTTTCAATGATACCAACATAATCATAAATAAATAAATATATGGGATACTTACACGGTTCTTCCGTCCGCAAAGTAAGTAACTTAATATTTATGTTATGGGTGACGGACAACAGGTAAATATGCTACATATATAATTTTAAATACATACTTAAACACAAATATACACCCAGGCTCGAAGAACCAACAAATTTTTTATATTAAAAGTTAGCCCTCGGAGGGAATCGAACCTGCGCCCCGCGGTTGACTACCCACTGCACCAACGGGCCAGTCATAATCATACTTAATCTTGAACTTTGAAATTGTTTTACACGAAAGAAGTGTTTAAAATATATATTTAAACCAATGCGGTCGTCTTATGACTTCTTATCGTAGATTAAGAATTTAACTCCCTACACAGAATTATTTATCCGCGTTTGCTAAGAAAATCTATATGTTAAGTGTAGGAAGCGAAACCGTTCTCATACCTTATGCGTGCAGAATTATGTACCGCACGTATTACAAGACGCCACCACCACCAACAGTACACAATACTACACAATTACTACACACATTCACTACGACAACCTCAACGATCGTTTCGCCCCGCAACCTTTTGTATTTCAATAGCATTTGTAAAAATAAATAGAACTTAACAATTACTGGAACTTTTGGAGATTTTAGTCGAACATTAATGTATTAATTAATAATAAAGTAAAATTTTAGTAAACATTAAGTGGACTCTGTAGTATTCATATCTCTAAATTTATATAATAATTTAAATTTATAATCGATTATAAAATTGGCATATTTTAGTTAATGAGGCATCAAAAGCACTCGAAATCAAAGGCAAGGAAAGTTTTAGAAAAAAAATTAAAGATACACGTTTGTGTTATATTTAATCACTAGCTATCCGGTCACCCGTTGCTGTGGTTCAGTTTGGTTGTGATTTCCACTCGAAACAGACCTCAACAGTTTAAAAAAATGCTCCGATTGCCACATCACTTTACAGAATGATCCACTGGGTTATTCTAACGATTGACTGAAAATTTCCATAAAATTTGTTTGGCCGTTTCGGAGTCTATAAAGGACATAGACAAACATTCATTTTAAATATAAGATTTTGTAAAACATGATTTTGAATGACTTTCACCGTTTACTTATCGCACGTAAGGAAATCTTTAAATTTTGCCGTTGTCGCAATATTTTTATGGCTGCTCTCGTATTTATCTTGATGTTATACAGTCTTTAATCTTCCTCAATAAATGGGCTATAATACAATCAAAGAATTTTTCAAATTGGTCCAGTAGTTCCTGAGATTAACGCGTTCGTACAATCAAACAAACAAACTCTTCAGCTTTATATATTAAATTAAAATATAATATGATATAATATAGAATATACAAAAAGTTGTCTTATTAATACTGTCTCAATTAATTAAACTACATCTCACATGATTTATGCTGTGACATTAGTTGTTGCTAACTATTTATAATTGTTAAAAGATTGATGACTATCACTTGAACGTTTCTAGTCGGTCGTTAGTTGTAGGGCAGAGTAGATTTAAATTAGAGGCGTATCATATTAAATATTTTTCTTACACGCCACAAATCTGTTTTAATATTCTTTACAATACTACGAATTTAAATGCTAAAGATGTCCTTCTTTCATGTCCAAACAGAGCAAAGGATGAACTGGATTATCATTATAGAGATATTTTGAGGCCTAAAAAGTTAAAAGGTTAATTTTTATATCACTACCTAAATACCTGACATGCAGTTAGATACTCGTTGAAGCTATTATTGAATAATTTCGTAAGTTCAAAACAATAAAAATATTTTATAAAAACTATTAAATTTTAAGTCGACCCGCTCCCACACGTTTTTTTAAAAAATTCTTATAGCCACCATATAACTACTATGCCTTTGGCAAAAAAAAGTATTTGCATGTAATAAACATCTTTTGAAAGTTTAAAAATAATATAAATATGAAACAAAAATAAATATTTCAGTACTAGAATTATTTTTTTAAACAATGTTTATACTTAAATGATTTATAGAAGCAGGCGTTACTTTGCGGAATTCCATATTACAAGCAATATAACAGAACTAACTACTTTGCTATAATCCGCACGGGTTAAGTGAATGCATGCAAAGCTCGTACTGCAAAAAATGCAAAAATCGTACTGCAGTACAGTACGATTTTTGTCGTGAAGCCTATCCTCCTGATGATGCTTCGGTTTCGGGGCGAAACGATCGTCGAGATTGTGGTGGTGGGTGTGTGTGCTGCTTTTGTGTTCGTTGTTGCTGGTGAATTGCACCTTGGGGTGCATATGGTGGCTGGTCCTGCATGTATAAGGTGCCTACGCACCTTATACATGCAGGACTTTGCCTGCTTCATACACATTGGCTTTGCATGTATTCACTTAACCCGTGCGGATTATAGCAAAGTAGTTAGTTCTGTTATATTGCTTGTTTATACTTAAATTAAATCACAAATCTAATAAGGTATCTTAATGGACGATTCCTATTTTAGGAACCGTTGTCTAGTGATGGGAATCATTCAAATCCCAATTGATCATTAGACCAGAGTCACAGTAACAACTGAATTAAATCTATATTATATGATATTTCTGTCCATATTTACTTACTAATAACATCTATGCAATACTAGATATTTATTTTATTTTTTATTATTTTATTATTATTTTTTTAAGATATGTTTTATTTCATATCCATCCTTTATGCCATGAATCAACCTACGTATTTTAGTCATAACAAGACGGTCAGTTTATAACCAAAAATAATATACACTCCTTATTAAATAAATATAATATAACTTATAGGATCAGAATAATAATAACATTTTGCCGCTTAAAGAAGGTGAGAATTTCCAGAATTATAGTAATTTAAGAATGCTTTTAATATTCAACAACATAAGAGTAAATACCGTTATTCGAAATTCTAATAACATAAGTTATCTGGGAAATCTATTTTAATTACAAATTGGCAAACACAACTTTCATATACGATAGAGTAAACACTTAAAAATACATAAAGGTAAGAATGGCACTTAAAGTAACTCGTTAAAACATTTTGTATTCATATTGAACTATACAAATATTCTTTAGTTTAAAACATTTTTCATAATTAAATGAACGAACTAAATCATAATTTATAAATTGAAAGATTCTGGTATTTAAGAAGATTCTATTAATTTTGTGGCTAACTTAATAAATCAGTGGAATAAATTTTTAATATATGCTTATTGATATAGTATGGACTTTATAGACACTGGAATAATTAATCACTCTATAGAATAGAATAGAACTGGAATAATTAATCACAATTATTCCAGTGTTTCTGCTGGTTGTTAAACACACGAAGAAATGTTTCAGAACGGAAAAATGTAATATTGGCAACACTGCAATAAAAGTTCCTTCCTTCCTTTCTACGCCACGCAACGCACGTACGTCTTGTATTTTAGTCCCGAGTATTCTGCCCTTTTTCAACTTTTTTTCGCTGTTTTATACACTGGTGATCCTTAAATTATAATAAAACGGTTAAGAATACTTATCAATTTTATTATCACCTATTTGGAAATTGAAAAATAATTTTATTATAAACTAGCTGTGCCAACAACGGCTCCGCCCGCGTGGATTTCAGTGATTTACGTAACTTTTCCCAAATTTTCGAAATTTTGAACATAAAAGTAGTTATTGTGATTTAACCGTGAGAGATACAGACATGCTATCGCGGACTTTCTTGAAGTATTTTTATAGATCTACTATTATCTGCTGGTTTACGCAGCGCACGTGAGTAAAGCTACCAGCAAGCAAGTTTTTTAACAACTGCGCGATCTCTTCAACACAATTTACATAATATAGATATGTTCTATTTACCTAAACCATCCGGAAGTATTGCACTTTTGGTGAAAACCCTACAAAAATCCGTTCAGTAGATGTTGAGAAAAGCAATTACATACAGACAGACAGCTTTTTGGGATTTTGTTTTATAATAAGTATATATATATAGTATCCATTGTACCGAGTCCAACCATACCGTTACTTAATACTCTACTGTTTTATTGTCTTGTTTATTGATTGATTGATTGATTCTGTTATCAAGTAGTATTATAGACACGCCCCCGTCGCCTCTACAGTTTCATTGCTCTATTCAAGTCAAGGTATAAATAGCGCGGTCAGCGACCGGCCTCTGTTCGGCCTTCACTTGTCGCAACCCGTAACCAGGGTTGCCATCATTAATTCATTAATTATATATTTTTAAATATCTACTCACCATTAACCTCCTGCCCTAATCCCTCTCTGAGTGGGGTCTGCACAACATATTAAAAACATGTCAATAATTTTGACTATATATTTTACGACCGGCCGCCTGCCTGACGTCAACTTACCTTGGTCGTGTTTTAAGACCCCTTGGTAAGAAAGAGGATGGTTGGTCTATTCTACTAAACCGGATACCACACGGCGGATCAACTTACCTTAGTCGCATTTTACGACACCTTTGGAAGAAATAAGGGTGGTCTATTCTACTCAGCCGGAAATAAAATGGCATTTTTTAAATATTATATTAAATATCTAAACTAAAACTATTGGTAATATATAAAATACACTGTAGCAGATCCACAGTTAATACGAGATATTCGCAACTCGGCTCTCTGATCTGACAAGCATTGATGTAACAACGCAACATACTTTCAAATAAGCGGCCTCGTGAGGATATTTTAACTGCAACACGTTTTTAACTAATTTGCATTTACTTTATGTAATAAATAGTTTTGAGTAAGTAAAAAGACATAATTATACGTTGTAATAAGTGCCGTGAATGACTACGGTACATTAAATAACTTTTAATATACCTATACATAATTTACCGCAAAACGCCGTGTGGTATCCGGCAGAATAGAATAGACCACCCTCCTTTTCTACCGAGGTGTCGTAAGAGGCAACTAAGGTATGCGCCATGTGGTATCCGGCTGTATAGAATAGACCACCCTCGTTTCTTACCGAGGTGTCGTAAAATGCGACTAAGGTAAGTTGACGTCAGGCAGGTGGCCGGTCGTAAAATACGTAGCCAAATAATGTGACAACATGTTTGTAACATGTTGTGCCGACCCCACTTAGAGTAAGATAAGGGCAGGAGAATGATGATGACATAATTTACCGCAAACTATTCCATTTGCACCAATTATGGGATACTAATTACGTATCAAATACAAGTTTTTCCCGGCTGTATTGTTCGTGATTGATCGAATACTGATTAAATATAGTACCAGTACTTTAACTTAGAAAACTGACTTACACTGGGCATTACGGTAAATATCTATGTGCATTGTATAATTACCCAATCATATAACCAAAAATAAATTTCATATCGCAATTAATAATTTTTTCTAATAACAAATTTGTTATAAGACGCTGCATTTTCCCGAATCCAAAGTCTAATTATATTGATCTAATAAAATTAATAAATCACAAAAATAATATATGTTCATTGTAGTAAATGATTTTCATCGCATTTTAATGTATTAATAAAATAACAATTCGAATCTTATCAGGTAAGTTTTAGTAACTTTAAAATAATGTGCGATGCGTTTGAAATGTGTAACACATGTTGTAATAAGTTTTTAAATGACATGAACAATCTATTTAATATAGATCGATGTTTATACGTATTATCAAATTTTACATACTTAAGAATAAATAAAATTTGACTTTAATTGAAGGTACATTCGTCACTATATTAAAGTTACTAAAACTTACCTGATAACATTCGAAATTTTATTTTATTGTGACATTATAATGCGATAAAAATAATGCGTTATGAATTTACTACACTGAACATATAAGTATATTTGTGTTTTATTAATTTTATTACATCAAATGTCGTAAAAGGAGACTAGGGTAAGTTGTCTCGCCGTATGACATCCGGCTGAGTAGAATAGACCACCCTCATTTCTTACCGAGGTGTCGTAAAAGACAACTAAGATAAGTTGTCTCGCCATATGGCATCCAGCTGAGTAGAACAGACCACCCTCATTTTTTATTAAGGTGTCGTAAAAGATGACTAGGGTAAGTTGTCTCGCCGTATGGCATCCGGCTAAGTAGAATAGACCACCCTTATTTCTTACCGAGGTGTTGTAAAAGGCGACTTATGTAAGTTTAGGTTAGGCAGGCGGCTGGTCGTAAAAAAATATGCCAAATCATGTAACATTTTTGAAATATTTGCCCACGCTACTTAGAGAAAAGGGCAGTAGAATGATGATTTGAATTTAATAATTTTAAGCTGCGTATCACACTTTTCTGTTAAATTAGTGAGATCGGATTTGTATTTTCTTATATTATTGATTATATTAGAGAACTCTTTCCTCAAAGGTATACCACCTTTGAGGAAAGAGTTCTCTAAATTTAGAGTTCTTAAATGATATAAAGTGAATGTAAGAACTAGTTTCAAGTACAAATTGTTCAATAGCTCCCTACTTCCATATAAATAATCCCTGACGGGGTTTGTCATTATTATTATAATAGGGCGGCGGCGTTGAGCCGTAGAACCTTTTTCTAAAACGTGTAATTTCATATTTTTAACTCGACACAGATTAGACTGATTGCTCCGTGTAAGTATCCCTGGAGTACTCCGTCAAGTTAATTATATACCGCTCATTATAATTTGCTTTATTTGTAATGCATTTTAGCCGTTGGCTTATAAAAGGACAGATGTGCTAAAATTACTCTATTCTCTCATTATATGCTTTCTCTAGTTTTAAATTACACTCCGGCATTACATCTACATATCGTGAAATGTTAATACACTTAATTACTAATACCACAGTAGAGCAAATCTCTTTTCATGTCTTATATACCGTATATTTTATATATACACGTATATATTGTCTGTTTGGTATTGAGTAGAATAGACCACCCTCATTTCTTACCGAGGTGTTGTAAAAGGCGACTAAGGTAAGTTGACTCACCGTGTGGTATCCGGTTGATTAGAATAGACCACCCTCATTTCTCACCGAGGTGTTGATAATGACGACTAAGATAAGTTGACTCACCCTGTGGTATCTAGATGATTAGAATAGACCACCTTCATTTCTCACCGAGGTGTTGTTAATGACGACTAAGGTAAGTTGACTCACCGTGTGGTATCCGGTTGATTAGAATAGACCACCCTCATTTCTCACCGTGGTGTTGTTAATGACGACTAAGGTAAGTTGACTCACCGTGTGGTATCCGGTTGAGTAGAATAGACCACCCTCATTTCTTACCGAGGTGTTGTTAATGGCAACTAAGGTAAGTTGACTCACCGTGTAGTATCCGGTTGATTAGAATAGACCACCTTCATGTCTTACGGAGGAATTGTAAAAAGCGACAACGGTAAGTTGACGTCAGGCAGGCGGCCGATCGTAAAATACCTAGCGAAATCATGTGTCAACATGTTTATAACATGTTGTGCCGACCTCACGTAGGGTATAAGGGTAGGAGGATGATGAATGAAAATTATGTAAATTATTATATAATCGAAATGATGATTATATAAATGATTACATAGATTGAAGAATAAATCGAAATAAAAATAAGTAGATTTATCACGATGGTCACTTTCTCCTACAACAAAACAGTAATATATTGTCCGTTGAAATGCCGGTTAAAAAAGCGAACTTAATTTTTACGGTTCTCGATGGAAGCGGCCCGCCTTGCCATTGTGTTTTTATTTGTCATACTTGCGTCTTTACCATTAACGATATTCGCTTTCACCGGTATGTGGTGAATAATTGACGAAAGTGATGTTAAAAACTTGTTTTAATTGAAGTCGATAATTAATAAATTGTATTAAAGTTTTCACTCAGTGAGTTATGATTTTTATGAATCATCATCATCCTCCTGCCCTTATCCCACTCTAAGCGGGGTCGGCACAACATGTTATAAACATGTTGTCAAGTGATTTGGCTACGCATTTGACGACTGGCCGCCTGCCTGACGTCACCTTACCTTAGTCGCCTTTTACGACACCTCAGTAAAAAATGAGTGTGGTCTATTCTATGCAGCCGGATACCACACGGCACATACCTTAGTCGCCTCTTACGACACCTCGGTAAGAAGGGAGGGTGGTGTATTCTATGCAGCCGGATACCACACGGCACATACCTTAGTCGCCTCTTACGACACCTCGGTAAGAAAGGAGGGTGGTCTATTCTATTCCGCCGGATACCACACGGCACATACCTTAGTCGCCTCTTACGACACCTCGGTAAGAAAGGAGGGTGGTCTATTCTATGCAGCCGGATACCACACGGCACATACCTTAGTCGCCTCTTACGACACCTCGGTAAGAAAGGAGGGTAGTCTATTCTATTCCGCCGGATACCACACGGCCTGAATAAACTTTTCTATACTTATTACAAAAGGTGTCTGTCTGTATGTAGATAGTAGATTTTCTTAAAATCTACTAAACCAATTTTTGTATGGTTTTTACTAAAAGCTAGTACACTTCTTTCGAAAGGTTTAGATAATAGTAGTAGATAATAAATTTTAGGTAAATTGTGTGTGAGGTCACGCGGTTGTATAAAAACTCGTGCTGGGAGCTTTACTCGCTTGCGCCGCTTAAACTTTCAGAGATACACTAAAGTAATGTACTAGAGAATTGTAGATCTACAAAAATACTACAAAAAGTCCCCTAAAGCATGTCTCTATCACTCATAGTTAACTCACAATAATAACTTTTAAGTTCAAAATTTTGTGACTCGTGTGCACAGATTCTATTAAACCGCTATTAGGGACAAAAGGCTAATGAAGTTAAATTAATTGTTTCCTACATTTGCACCCTAATTACATTGTAAAACTGTTACCTTTATGTAGAAGCGTTTGATTTTACGGAGTACTAAAATTAATTGAAGTTGAAGTTTGTTATTACAGTTCGTAAGTACGCAATGACTTTATAGTTACTCATTACTGACAGTTACTTTAATTAAATCTGTTAAAGTATGTCGCGTAAAAACTGTACTAATAATGTAATTAAATATTGGAACTGCGCTTTCATCTGCCGTGCAAAGTTGATGTAAAGGGTAGCTACGTTGTATATAAAAATTGCATTTTAACGTTTTTTTTTTATTTTTCCTGTATAAATAGTTAAGATCTACCTGTTTGCAACATTTCGTAGAAATCAATTAAGTAATTTTTTTAAATAATTATACATGGACACTTACACACACGGTTGTCCATCCCCAAAGTCAGTAAATTAACGTGGGTTATGACTGACGGACAACTGGTAAGTATACTACATATATAATTTTAAATACTTAAATATAACAATACATCCAGACTTGAAGAACCAACAAATTGTTTATAGAAAATGTTGGCCCTCGGCGGGATTCACCCGCGGAGCTGATGGCAGGGTCACTACCCACAACGCCAACGGGACAGTCAAACTATCACTCGTGCGATAAAATTTAACTCGTTTGAACCTATGCGTTTAACATCTAATGAAATCATATCATATACTATCATTTCAGCTTGGCGTTTGTTGCAGTCATTATAACGTAATGTAATACCGACATATCATGTAGTATCATCAAGTCAACGTATCGGACACCTGACTAGCCGGCGACTTTACGCGAAACGCGACGGATTTCCGCAAAATCGCGCAATTGTTGAATAAAATATGACGTGCGTGTCGAAGCGAGCGCGCGGCGTGTCGGTTACGTTTTGCTTCTAAATAACACTAGTCACATCGGCGCGATACTGTCACCGTGTGGAGACTTGTCCATAGTTTATGTATGTACACTGCAGCAGGCCTACCATGAACTCTTAGTAAAGTAGTAAAGTAGCAGCCTGTTACAATCCCACTGCTGGGCATAGGCCTCCTCTCTCCGTTTCTGGAGAGAAGGGTTGGAGCTAAGACCTAACACGCTGCTCCAATGCGGATTGGTAGGTTACACATATCAACAGAATTCTCTAGAGATATGCAGGTTTCCTCACGATGTTTTCCTTCACCGAAAAGCGTGTGATAGATAAATTGCAATTATCAATTAGACACATGAATTTTAATAGAAAAACTCATTGGTGCCTGCCCGGGTTTGAACTCGTGTTCCCCTCGAAAAAGTCGCACGGTCTCACCGCTGGGCTATCACAGCTTATTATACAGCCATGAACTCTTATTGCGACTCAATTGAAGACATAAAAGACGATCGCGAACCGCTTTCTTTCGTACGATGAAGTGTGAATTGCATTTGGGTTGCAATGTTTGAAAAGGATAACGTTATATGAACTATAGATAACTCTGTCTATTTTACTCACATGTTCTTAGGACAAATTCCGAACGCTCATTCAGCAACGACTTAAAGTGTGCGTATTTAAGACGTCATGGTATGAAAAAGCAAAACAATTTCGTTTACGTCTTCAATAAGAAGTAAGTCTGCAATAAGAGTTCATGGTAGGCCTGCAGAAAGACAATATCGTGCGATTCTATCGCTCTAGGAAGTGCTGTCAAAGTTACGACAGTAGTTTCTGTTTCTTTATAGGTTTTCTCATTTTTAAGTTCAGGCATCTCAACTCCTTCCTTCTATTGACTCTTATTGACACAGATATTACTTAAGATATTAATATAAGTTTCACAGAAAACCAGCTGCTTTTATTGTCATAGGATATTATATAAAAGAAAAACGGTTTTGCAATGCCAAAGATCGTAATGAGTATGGAAGTATCTGATGTCAACTTTATGTTTATGTAAAGCCATTAAGAATTAAGTAGCGGACTGTTTTTTATATTCAAATTCAAAAACAAATGCAAAATATTTCCGTAAATAACTTCAGCAAAGTATTTTTCATAACATATGAGTAAGTGCTTCTGAATTAACAAATCTTCTGATGATTTAGAAAACTACCGAGAAGAGCCAGTAGAAACTCGGCGTAAATTTTATGTATTATAACTTATTATGTATGTAATCCTGAACAGTATAGTAGGCATTCTGTATCATACTTAGGCTAAGACCTCTTACCATTCCATAAAACTATCACGAAGGCAGTTAACCCATATCCTATAGTTCTGCAGAGATACGTTCCTAAAGACAGATAATAAAATATTACGCATAATTAAAATATCAATTGAACAGGCCGCAAACTTAAGCCGGGTTCTCACCCCGCGACCATTATTGCCTGGGTGTGTTCACGGAAATAATTTCAGATTATCTTGTTATATTATTAAGATTAATATTCAACTGAATCTTGTGATGCCATATTTTTACTCCAGAATATCTAATTAAAAACTTCTTTAAATGTTTGGAGCCTTGTATTGTCATGTATAAACTTTAAACCGAGAATGCACCATGCATCTCTAATGCAAAGTGCGTTCACACATGCAGTTACCAGTGACGCAAAGGCGGAGTCCATTACGCCCACAAATGTAAACGCGAGTTTAATACAAAAGACCGGGTCTGAGTTGTTTCTGATTTATGCAACTCCGCCTGCTAATTCGCGGAACTATGTACCTAGGAACGTTCGGTGAACGTTGGTATAAAAACCAAGGCATCCTATTTCATGCATTTCATTTTTCTTATAAGTGTAAAGGAACGTGCGTCCTATGGCAGGTACTTTGTGCCAACTTAAGCACTTAAGTATTCTCCAAAATGCGAATTTTTTCTGCTTCCGAAATAAAAATTCACAACTTTTATCACCATTACTCCAGCAGAGTAGCGTAACAGAGAGACATACAGATTTTCGCATATATAATATTACGTCACGTCATCGCATAAGCGCACCATACGGTTTTCAAAACTCATAATCCGGGTTGTATAAAATGTATTTTTTAAAAGCATTAGTACCTCACCTACGGAGAGAATCATTTACATATCATTTTGTTTGTTAATTTAAATTAAGAATCATGCAAATAAAAATCTACCCTCCACTACTTCCATTTTACACTGGTTGAAGAGTGCAAAATCCTTGCCACAATATACCTAAAATTTGTATGAAGGTTATTTTAGCACTTTGAGCGGCGCATGTGGATTATCAAATCTCGATCTGGGACCGAATGACAACATAAGACCAAATTCACTTTTTACACAGCTGGCTTACTTTCTTACGATCTAGGAATTATGTTTATCTAGATTATTTTCAAAGATACAGATTCACATAAGGTCGTATTAAAAGTGTTAGGAGTCGAAAGACATGAGCTTTTGCTAAAATATTGGCAATATTTCATTTAAAATTGTACATAAAAACTAAAATACTAACCCGATTAGTTAGCAAATTTTCTTTTCACTCTCCCGAAAAGTCACCAAAACATACATCAGACCTTATGCGTCTCAAATCGAGATACTTCTGTTGTACAGCACTACATTTTCTTCGAAATAAATTCCAATTAATGACGTTCTGCTTTAATACACGCGTACAAATAAACTAACGTGGAGCGACACTATCAGTCCAAAGCTTTTAGGAATTGGTACAAGTCAGTCGTTTATGGACGTTGTTTAAAGAAAGACATATTTTGTGCCGACGTGTATAAACGTTGTGTCATCAATTGATAACGTTACTCCGCCCAAATGTTAATTTATTCATTTTATATCATTATTATGATTTCACTCGACGTTATCTAACCGATCTAATCTTGCACTTCGCACTATCTGCATCCATTTTAAAAACCTTAGTTGGTTTTATTTATTTGAGGTCCTTTTCACGCTATATCTATGACGATAATAATGATCAACGCACCATGAGTAAATTGAATTCTATGGCTATTACAGGGACCACCATGTAGAAGTGCGAAACACATACCGTTCCATTGTTGTGTCGTATTGATTTATACGGCATTACTGATTTATCGATAAATAATTTATAGCTCTGTCCGTCTGTACTTTATGGAAGAAATCTATAAAATCTTTGTGGTGTTATATAACGGTTTCCTTCGATCTTTATAATACTTGTGTTAACTTGCTTTTATATTCAACTAGCAATGCCAGCGGCTTCGCCCGCGTGGAAATAAGCGTGTCACAATTTTTTTCTATAATTCAAATTTTAAACATAAAAAAAGTTATTGTGAGTTAAACATAAGAGCAGAGACATGTTATTGCGGACTTTTTTGTTGTATTTTTAGAGATCTACAATTCTCTAGTACATTACTTTAGCGTATCTATGCAGGTGTACGCAGCACACGCGACTAAAGCTCGCTAAAGCAAGTTTTTTAATAACTCCGCGATCTTTTCACACAATTTACATAATACCGATATGTACTATTTACCCCTAACCATCCGGAAGTATTGCACTATCTTTTGGTGAAAACCGTACAAAAATCCGTTCAGTAGATTTTGAGAAAATCGATTACATACAGACAGACAGCTTTTTGGGACTTTGTTTTATAATAAGTATAGATGTTGGCCCTCAGCGGGAATCGAACTTGCAACCCATGGAGCTGAAGGCACGGTCACTATCCACTGCGCCAACGGGTCAGCCAGTCAAGTATGACATTTTGTAATTATGGCAAAACGAAAACTAAGCCGAACGAAAATTAAAATCAAACGTCGTGGTCACTTGGGAAATAATATGCTATTATAATTAGCCGAGTAATTGTTATAATAAAATTAGCCATTATCTTCTAGTTAACACCGTACACTTCCTTGACGATTGCAATATAAGCAGTTATGGGAGGTTTATGGAGTAGTAAATATTTCAAACAACTGCACAATAAACGATGAAACCGTTATCTCATTATACAAAACAAGCTAATTCGTTAAGAGATAGTTTATTTTTCCTGTATTAAATCACGGATTCAAATAACGAATTTGTAATTTCAATTACAAAAGAGGACAAAACAGCGCTGAAATGTTTTTAATTTGCGGACGAATTTAAAAATGTCAAGGTTTATCAATCTTTGAAAAATAAAGACATCTTTAAAATTTTAACATGAGAATTTTATGATAGTTCGTCCCTTATGCTAATTACAAAAAAAGTAAAGTAAAGTAACGGCCTGTTAATATCCCACTGCTGGATTCCCAGCAGTTCCCAGAGAGGAGGCCTATTCAGACCTCCTCTCTCCGTCTATGGGAGAGAAGGACTGGAGCTAAGACCTACCACGCTGCTCCAATGCGGATTGGTAGGTTGCACATATCCCTAGAATTCTCTAGAGATATGCAGGTTTCCTCACGATGTTTTCCTTCACCGAAAAGCGTGTGATAAATTGTAAATATCAATTAGACACATAAGTTTTTAATAGAAAAACTTATTCGTGCCTGCCCGGGTTTGAACCCATGTTCGTCTCTAGAGACGGTCTCACCATTGGGCTATCACAGCTTACTAATTATAAGTATCAAAGTAAATAACAATATGTTTACGGTCTTTGATCGTACCTTTGTTGATTTGTATATGAATATGGTTGCCGTCGCCACACACGAAAAACAGTTAGCATTTCGTCATAACCACATGTAACTGTAACATCACTCAGTAAAAAATACACGTTCATTTTACTCTGGTATACTTATAAATTAACGTTAATAAGAAACAGTAAAGTTATTTTCTTAAAGGTGTCTTTTATTTTTGGTCCTTCGAGCCGGATTAAGTTTTTCACCACCTATGTTAAATCTATATCTATATTAAGTCATCACCAAATCGTGTAGCAGCCGTGTTTGAAAACTTGGAATTACTAAAAATATTCTATTTAAATAGCTTACGTGTATTTTCTTAAAAAATAAGGAATACTATATTAAAAGTTTGTTATGGTCTATGATATTAACAAAAAATTGCAACGCCTGATTTTTATCAAGTGTTTAGCTGTAAAACACAAAAGATATTATGTGTTTATGTGCGCGTGTGTGTGTGTGCGTGTGTGTGTGTGTAGTAAGGGTGTACTCTCACACCCTTGCGCATGCGCAAATTTCATAAATACATTTGTTAACACTTTGTACATAGTGTTTTTAATTTATACGTTAGTGTTTCTAATTAAAACGATATCGATAGATATGTATCACAAAAGAAATTTGAAATTATTAGGAAAACGTCTTTAAAGTTTCAGCATTTTCTACGTTAACTAAGTTTTATGTTAGACAGGTGCTTGTTTCGAGCCCACACATCGCTTCTTTATATACCTTATTGTATAGTTTTATAGGTGAAATTGAGGAACTTACTTACTTTACTTCATGTAAACGGCAGTAAAGTAGATGAAAGCACATTCGTTATTGAGCATTAATTATTGTCTACTTTACGAACGTCGTAAACGAATATGGTATACAAGACGAACAGCGAAGTAAGTTTTCCTTAGTAAGAATGGCTTATATGCTTCTTAGGGTGCCGAACTTGTATTCGCTTTCATAATCAAAATCATATAGCCTTAAAATTTAGATCTTTCAACTATAGAAAATTATTTAATTATTTTAGTAATTTTTAGATTCAAAAGTTGATAGGTAGCTGTAGATATAAGGTAAGTAATATTAGCGCTTCTTATTGCAATTGCGTATGTAGAAATCGATTTAAACGTTGACGCATTACAACTATTAGATGCTTTGTCGTCTAATCCTTGTTATTGTTGGTGTTGCTTATAGAAGGTAGCGGTTTAATAGGGCGTGTTATTATTGGTAATGTGTTAGAGATCTGTGTTGTTTTAATATTGGTAGTGTTTACCCTACCAATATCGTCTAACTACATATAACCGTATTATAAAAATGAATATAGCAAAAGATATGTCATTCTAATCGCTATAAAAAATCGGAATGTTTGCATTTCTAGTAACAGTTAATTATGTCATCGATAAACTTAAAGGACTCAATGAAGTATCGACAATTCAGTTCCAATATCTTATTATTCTCGTTAATTCAACATTTTATAGCTTCTGATAAAACTAGTACCGTAGATAAACAATAAAATTATCCGCTAAAGGATTCGAGATAAAATACAAAACTATGAAACGATGTCTATGTTACGAATATCGCAAAATCATGTTGGCTTTTATGTTTACGATAGTAAAATAGAAATATTGTTTTATAAACGCATTATAAAATCGCCTCATTTGAAGAATAAAGTTACGTCTGCAGTATTTAAGCATAGGTAATGTGACTTTATTCTTCGCATGATTAATATTTAAATTGCATAATTGGACGAACTCCCTCATTTTAATTAAATCATATTATATTTCCCAACAGAGAAAAAAACATTCAGGTGCATCTTTATAATATTTTAAGGTCTTAATCCGTAATGTTGAAACTGGCTGTCAATCAATATTGTTAAAATAATAAAGGGTTCACAGTACAGGACCCCGGGAAATTTTGATATACAAACTTATATTTGCGATTCATAATAAATAGTTGTTGAATGAATTGCGTTTCACGATGAACGAAAAATATCGTGATCAAATCAATACAAACATACAAACAGATTTTGCAAGCACTTTTTATTTTAACATTATTTTTTCTGTAAGGAAAAAATACCTTCGAACATCATGTCGGGAAAACGAACTATTACTTTACGTTTTTGTTTTTAATATATCTTAAAACAAAAAAATATTTCCACTAGGAAACAATAAATTAATAAATAACAAATACTTGCTAAATATTCATTATTTTTCCGACAATACGAAACATATTATAGTACTTCACGTTACGCTGTAATAAAACCTTACACGCCGGTAAACAGTTTACAAGTCAAGTCTCATTCACACGCAACGAAATGTAAAAAAAAATATCCGAATGTTTCCAACTCATTTATCAAAATTATGAGCGTTTAACACGCCTTGTTGAACGTTAGTTCTTTTAACTGTTAGAGTAATGGGAAATTAAATACTTTCGCTAGCTTAGCCTGTAATTGTTCTTCTTTATCTAATTTATTGATGTTGGAAAAACAACTGGATGGTATAAATTATAATTTTTTTTTACTATTGTCACTATTATTGTAATTTATATTTATTATTAATTTGTCAACTATTGGTTATGAAATTTTGACGTTCAAAAAGTGTATGCTAATACCAATTTTGAATAAAATGTTTGATTTGATTAGATTTGAAAATAGTAATAAATAATAAATATATGGGACACTTACACACGCGGTCGTCCATCGCCAAAGTAAGTAACTTAATACTTGTGTTATGGGTGACGGACAACTGGTAAATATATACATAAAAGTAGCGGCCTGTTACGGTCGATGGAGCCATTTCCTCTTCGGGAAACATGTCCAAAAAACTTCAAAATGCGACTTTGTACTACCGTCGATAGTCGATGTTTAGGGCCGATTTCCTCGAGAATAGAGACGTTGGTGCGAAATTCGGTCCATGAGACTCCAAGCATTCGTCTCCAGCACCACATCTCCAGAGCATCAATTTTCTTCTTCTCGGCCTGTCGCAAAGTCCATGTCTCCGCGGCGTATAGAAAAATGGGAAAAACAAGCGTCTGCACAAGCCGGATCTTGGTGGCTTTTGTAATATTTTTGTTTTTCCATATTTTCTTGAGTCTGTCCATTGCAGTTCTAGCTATCGCCATACGTCTTTTTACCTCTTCCTTATACAATTTAGTTTTAGTAAAGTAGCGGCCTTTATAATCCCACTGCTGGGAATAGACCTCCTCTCTCCGTTTCTGGAGAGAAGGGTTGGAGCTAAGACCTAACACGCTGCTCCAATGCGGATTGGTAGGTTACACATAACTCCAGAATTCACTAGACATATGCAGGTTTCCTCACGATGTTTTCCTTCACCGAAAACCGTGTGATAAATTACAATTATCAATTAGACACATGAGTTTTAATAAAAAAACTTATTGGTGCCTGCCCGTGTTTGAACTCGTGCTCCCCTCGAAAGAGTCGCACGGTCTCACCGCTGGGCTATCACAGCTTATACATATATAGTTTTAAATACATACTAAAATACAAATACACACCCAGGCTCGAAGAACCAACAAATTGGTTATAGAAAATGTTGGCCCTCGGCGGGAATCGAACCCGCGACGCACCGAGCTGAAGGTAGGGTACTACCCACTGCGCCAACGGGCCAGTCAATAGTAAAAAGTAACAACCTGTTACTGGTACAATGCCGGACATAGATGTCGTCTCTTCTTCCTGGAGAGAAGGGTTAGAGCTAAGACTCGCTGCACCAATGTGTATGGTTACTTATATACCTAGAATTCTCTAGGTATATGTTTCCACACGATGTTTTCCTACACTGAAAAGCGCGTGAAACCCGAACATTGCAATTATCAACTAGACATATAAGTTTTAATACAAAAACTCATTGCTGCCTGCCCCGGGTTTGAACTTATGGATTAATGTCATTATACAAATAACATATAATAAATTCCATACTCAAATTATAAATGTAGAAGTCTGGTAAAAATACATAGTAAATGAGGATATTTTAAACATCAAAGTTGACACTAACGAAGTCGCGAAACAACTAGTTTATATTTAAATATACTATTTATTACATTATAATAATAATACAAACTTCATTATCAACATTCTCCTGCCCTTAATTCCTTCTAAGTGGGGTCGGCACAACATATTTTAACCATGTTGTGATTAAATTTTGGTATTTTACGACCGGTCGCCTGCCTGACGTCAACTTACCTTAGTCGCCTTTTACAACACCACGGTAAGAAATCAGGGTGGTCTATTCTACTCAGCTGGAAACCACATGGCGCTTACCGTTGTCGCCTTTTACGACAACTCGATAAGAAATAAGGGTGGTCTATTCTACCCTGCCGAATAAATACCACACGACACTTACCTTAGTCGCCGTTGACGACGCCTGGGTTAGAAATGAAGGTGATCTATTCTACTCAGCCGGACACAACACGGCAATATATTATAATAAAAACATATTATAATATAATACAACATGAATTTTATAATATGAATAAACTACATCGTTTGTTGACAGCTCAATAAATCATAATATTCCATTAAAGTACTAATGGAAGTAAGTCTAAAAGTAAAAATAAACATGATAACCATATAAATGAAACGGAAATAAAGATATTGATGGTGCAGTCTGTATTATGTTTAACAAGTTGTAGCAAATAAAAAAGTAATTAAAAGTAGCAAAAAACAAATTAATAATAATTATTCACGATTAGAAATGTACAACTCTATCCGTCGAATCTCATGAATATATAATAGAGGCATCTCAGAAGCGTATTGAAAATAAAATCTATGTTAGATCGATGATTGCAATTATCGATGATATAACAAGCCGCTGTGCAATTTGCAAGATAAGTTATGACGATTAATAAATCAGAAGTAATATCACATATATTATGGTGACTTACGTTTTTTTAATCGTAATATTTTTCGTAATACATTTATTTTTTCCTTCTCATTATGTAAGAATTATTTTAGTTCAAACCACAAGACCCCAAAAAGGCCCCAGGCTGGCTTTAGCGAAAGATTTAGGCCGTGGTTAAATGTCATGTCTCTCTCTCTAAGGTCGGTCCCTATTTTCTGAGGATTGTGGTCAGCATCACGCCGACGAGTTTCTTATTTGGTCTGTCTGTGTGTGATCTTTTCCGTGATCCTTGAGTGTTCCCGACCACAATAGGTTTCTCCAAAATTTCGATGCCTCTACGTGTGCCTGAAATATGACAGGACGCATCCTGTGAAATATTATGTAGACACTGATAAGCACTATGGTTTACCTCGTAGACTTCTGGGAGCGTGATGACTAGTCAGCTATACCACCAGCTCTTTACTATATGTCGCCCTAAGCCGTGATCCGGTCTCACATGAGACAGCCTTAGGACGACGTTCTCCAACGCTAGTAGAGCTTCTGCGGTCTACTCTCCGTATTTTGCAAACTCAACGATGCTTCTGTGCTCACCCGTCCCGCCCGGTGACGCTGTTAAAACCGTTAGGACTAACAGCACATAGTCAGTTCAAAAAAGAAATGGATTACCTCAATAACTTTTCCATTCTATACTTTCATTTTATGGTGACATTTTTTACTCGAAACCAGGTTAGCATACTACACAAACTGCTTATACATTAAATAAAAATCTTGAAGCTTTTTTTATAAAATAAAATAAGAATTATATAATTTTACGGCATATGTAGGTACTTACGGAAGTTAAATTTTAACTATATACTTTGGATTTAATAGCTATTGTGTAATATGACTTCATTTATCAAACATATTGCGTGTCTGTGCATCGAATTTAAATTTACCCATATAATAACACCAGAAATGGTAATTTGCGTTATTATATGCACGGACATTTTATGTCCACTTTATAGCCGTGACTTTATGATTGATGTAAGAATAAAGTGCTATCACATCTTCATACAGGCATATTTACAATATAGTCCGAGAGCTAGTGACTTAAGCAGTCCCTACATCTCTCTAGGAATTTTTATTAGTAATATAAATATAAAATTTTATTGTAACTTTAAATTAAGTGAGCGTGACATACAATTTTTAAGTGCTGATTAACAAACAGTATTTATATACCATAAGCCGCATTCGCAACTTTTACCGCTAATTTTAATTCGTTTAAGCTAATGAAAATCATATAACTTATAAGATTACAAGCAAGTTTTTTAACAACTGCGCAATCTCTTTAACACAATTTTCCGTACTATTTACCTGAACCATTCGGAAGTATCGCACTATCTTTTGGCGAAAACCGTATAAAAATCCGTTCAGTAGATTTTGACAAAATCGATTACATACAGACAGACAGCTTTTTGGGACTTTGTTTTATAATGAGTTTAGATTTTAGACCTTACAAGGATCAAAATTAACCTACGTTATTATACTACCGGTCCGGCCACGCGTTGTTATGGCTCAGTCTGTTGTCGACTTCCGCTCTTACAAAACTGTGATTGACAATTAAAAAATGCTCAATTCGCCAGGATTTTTTTAACACTTTTTACTATACATTATCAACTCTAAGGTCAATCTAAAGGTTATTATTACATTAAAATCGGTCCCGAAGTTTCGAAGTTCATAGGAAACATGCATACATACTTTATATTCAATAAATATAAAAAAAGTAAAGTAGCGGCCTGTTACAATCCCACTGCTGGGAATAGGCCTCCTCTCTCCGTTTCTGGAGAGAAGGGTCGGAGCTAAGACCTAACACGCTGCTCCAATGCGGATTGATAGGTGACACATATCTCCAGAATTCTCTAGAGATATGCAGGTTTCCTCACGATGTTTCCCTTCACCTTGTGAAAAGCGTGTGATAAATTTCAATTATCAATTAAACACATAAGTTTTAATAGAAAAACTCTTTGGTGTTTGCCCGGGTTTGAACTCGTGTTCCCCTCGAAAGAGTCGCACGGTCTCACCACCGCTATCACAGCTCCAATAAATATATAGATTGACAATTACGTAAAGGGATTTATGCAGTCACTTAAATAACTTTTTTTTATCTCGTTGTCTCCCCTGCGTATTGTACAATCATACAATAACAACATGTTTGTAGTCTCTAGCTCTCAAAACATATTTACTTTCTATTAAGTTTTTCCAATTTTATCTCAAGCGTGAAATAAGCGTGCGTAATTTGACACGTAATATGTTAAATTAAGGCAATTTATTTATAATATTTGACAGTAAAAATTGGCATGAATGAGATTTTGCCTCTGGGTGTGTTAATAGTAATCCAATATAATAAATACCACTTTGGGTGGCGAACGCTGTTTTGTAAAACGTTATTAAGTTAATTGTTCGAAAGTTTTTAAGCCCTTTCTCTTCCTTATACAACAAATTTATAACATTAGCTAATACTGGCTTCATACGCGTAAAATTTTTATATTCATTCATATTATTAGCAAATATTTTCATGATTCTCAACCCTCTTCTATACATGAAGTTATCGTAAACTATAATCTAACTTAAGCTCATAGTTTTTCGACTCTAGAACTACGGATGTGGAAAAATAATCTATTTTATATTTATCGATTATTTTATTATTATAATAGCTTTTTTAATAATCGATTTTATAAAGATTATAAACATATATTTTTTAATCGTATATATTAATTACCCTCTTTTTCTTCTACTTTACTGTCTTTGTTTTTTTAAGATAAGATATTCGTTGTTGGATAAAACCCATATAGCCAATTGATGCATCAATAAATTACGAATTTCGAATCACAAAACCCACGTTTATTATTATTGATTATATTAAAATTAAAAAGCAACTTTTTAAAAGTGAGAAGAAAATCGATTAATAATCAATTTATTCCATTCGAGTTAATCGATTCATTACAGTTTTTTTAAGAGAGAAAAAATGACTATTTATTAATCGACATTTTGCATATTTATCTTCTTCATTTTATATGAAATCTCACAATATATTAAAAATATAAAGACTATTTACATCGGTCTTTCATTAGTTATCACCGTACAAAGCCAGTTTAGCCAGACGGAAACGGGATATGTTTATCCTGGCCAATTAAGTATTCCCTCGGGAATACTCACGGTGGGCGTAAGGCCGAGGCAAAGTATAACATAGTAGTAATTTATATGAATAAATAACATCTTGAGTGAGCGGCGATTATTGCTACTTAGGAAAATTATCTTCGGCATAACTTTTGTACTTATTGTTCCGACTGTCCCAGTCGTTTTGAAAAATATAATGAGAGAATCTTTTTACCTGTCCAGTCATGAATGAATGTTATAAAATTATCTATGATAAGCTGTGGTAGCCCAGTGGTGAAACTGTGCGACTCTTTCGAGAGAAGACGAGTTCAAACCCGGGCAGGCACCAATGAGTTTTTCTATTAAAACTCATGTGTCTAATTGGTAATTGCAATTTATCACACGCTTATCGGTGAAGAAAAACATCGTGAGGAAACCTGCATATCTCTAGAGAATTCTGTCTTCTTTATATATCACTTCTTTTCATTTTCTTTCTGTTACTCAAAGGTTGCCTGGAAGAGATCCCTTTTAGGGATAAGTCCGCCTTTGTACATGTGCTATTTTTCTTTCTTTCTTTTTTTTCATATTTTTATGTCTGTACAATAAAGAAATAAATAAATTAATACATAGTTTCTTCGCTCCAAAACTAAAAAAAAGGCCATAATGCTTAAATTTACTAAGCTTGAATACTTGTTTGTTGAATGATTGTTTTGGAATATTAAATCGTAAATTGACTGGGGGTGTCGCAACCATAATAACACATACTGTGTTGAACTCTTGTTAAAAACAGTTAGGTACACGGTTATATAAGATGATAGCGAGATCATGTATAAAAACTATTTGACCTGTAGTTTACACCTATAAAGGCATCCACTCGGCGAATTGTCTGTAATCTTGTAACTTCATCGTATGTAGGTAACGTACATCACGAAACATGGGAAAGAACCCTTAACTCGGGTAACACTCTTATCCACTTAAAACGCTCAGACTCTAGGCAAGACAATCGTATTATTCAACACAATAGACAAATATAAACTTTTGTACATTCCTATAGAATATAATTTTAAATTTTATACATCAGTACAGAAAGCCTACTATACTATTGAGGATTACAAGTACTTAGAGTTTAGACGATAAGAATGAGTCGATATAGCCACTCTTCGACACTGTACAAGACGTTAATAGCTATATGTAATTAGTAACTTATTACTTCTTTTTTCAAAGAATAATTCTTAAATTATTCTTCGAAAAAAGTAACCACCGAGTTTCTTGCTGGTTCTTCTCGGTAGAAACAGCTTTCCGAACCAGCAGTAGATGTTGACGATTCAAAAGCACTTGTTTACAAGTATACTTGAATAAAGAATATTTTGGATTTGAATTTATAGTCATTGCTTCGATCGATTGGTTGCTTTATAAAAAAATTGACCAACATCTCATGATTGTAGTCTACGATATTCATATATGTACTTAAGTATGTATTTAAAACTTATATATGTAGTATATTTATCAGTTGTCCGTCACCCATAACACAAGTATTCAGTTACTTACTTTGGGGACGGACCGTGTTTGTAAAAGTCCCATATATATATATATATATATATATATATATATATATATATATATAGTCCTTTTCTGCTACTTGTTTGATCACGCAATTTTTCTAAGTACTTGTTTGATCCACTTAAATTAGCTGTTTTAATGGCTCCTGATTTGTATTCACAATGACAAAAAGGATATATTTGATTGACATATCGTGTCACTCATTCATATTTTATGATGCACCAGTAGACTCTATATTTTTCGTTTCATATTTTTGGTTATTTTGTGGCTCCTGCTAACGGTTTTTGCTAAAGTCTCCGTTAAGCATTAGTTGATCTTAAAATCCAATACATTCTAGACACTTTTTGATCCATGTTTCATATATAATGAGTGAGATGCCCCACCTGTCAACGTCGGCCCCAGAGGTCATTGCTACTATATAATTCTGTATCAATAGGCATAAGTTGATCTAATATAAATCTTTATTTTTAACATCGTCCGGGGCATTCTGACATATATTTGAAATTCCAAACTACCTATTAGTAAGAACTATTTCTGGACTGCACTTTTTTGCATGAAATGAAACGAAATATGGTTTCAAACGGCGTTAAATTTTAAAATAATACTGTATTACATACTTAGTTATAGTTTGAATAATGAGAGATAACAAAATTATTTTTATTAATAATATTTAATAATTCATAATAATATAGACTGTCAAAATAAGTTACAAGTTACAATCATCTTCAACATCTTCTGAGCCATTTTAAGGCCCACATGTTTAGTTACTCTACTGACTGCTATAACGACTATATCGTCGGCAAATCTAAGGTGAGTGATATACTCGCCGTTGATGTTGATGCCATATCCGTTCCAATCCAAAGCTTAAAGACATCATCCAATGCAACGGTAAACAGTTTCTGGGAGATGACATCTCTCTGTCTCATATCTCGCCGTCTTGGATACGGATAGACATTGTGGCATTTTCGTACAAATACTTCAGCACTTGGTCGCACCGATAGACGATTCGGCATCTCTGGAGCCATCTTAATACGGCCCATGTTTCCACCAAATCAAAGGCCTTCTCATAGTCCACAAACGCCAAGCAAAGTGGCTGGCTATACTACTCGGTCTTCTGTATAACCTCCCACAGCGTGAATATGTGGTACTATAGTACTTTAGCCTTTTCGGAATCCGGCTTGTTCGGGAGGCTGGAAGTCGTCGAACCTACCAGCGAGAAGATTCGTTTTGACTCTGGAGAACAACTTATAAACATGATTCAGCAGAAAGATGGGTCTGTAATTCTTCAATAAGACGTCACCTTTCTTGAAGAAGAGAACCACCACGTTCCTGTCTCATGCCTTCGGCATAATACCTTCATAAATAACGGAATTAAATCGCTGAAGGACTTGAGGTAGTTTTTCAGTTCTTCATCCACCTTCAGTAGTTAGGTTGTCATTTTTTCATCATCTGGAGCCTTGTTGTTCTTAAGTTGTTTGACAGTAATACTAATCTCGTTAGGCTGACGTCCGGTGGTATATCTTCGGTATAGTGTAGAGTCAAATTGGGTCTTGGATCTTTTGCCAAATTGACAACAGTATGAAATGTATAACTGCCTATAGAACCTCTCAACCTCTCTTAAAATCTCAGGTCGAGACGAAATGATCTATCTATCTATCTAATTCGGGGACGCCTGCTGTAGCAGTGCGGGTGGTCAGCTCCTATGTCAGACTATTCCACCCATTTCCCCATGTTGTGACATGGGTATCACTGATGTTACGGCAGTGTCACCTGCTTTAATCTACTAGTAGCTTTTGTAAACCTGATAATGTCCCTGAAGGGGATATCAGCCAAGTCCTTAACTGCAAGTTCATCCTCACCTAGTATCTCCCATCTTACCCGCGAGTACATAGGGCACTCAGCTATAAGGTGAAGACTCGTTTCTTCTACTCCACACTCTGAGCACGCTGAATCTTCCTTTATTCTCTTTATCGACAGGTGTTTGTTTAACAGGCAGTGCCCCGTAGTAATACGTATTATAATTGACACATTTTCCCTACTCTGAGATATTAGCTGCTTGGTCTTCTTTGTATCGAAAGATTTGAGGAATAGCTTCGACTGTCTGAGTGTTTCCTTTCTCCATCTTTTGTTAGCTTCTATTTCTATTATTCTACCTATAACACGCTTTATGATAGTGTTAGCAATTGGGAGATAGGGTTCAGGCCCTATAAAAGTCTGACTCGCTCCCTTTCTTGCTAATTCATCAGTTTTTTCATTACCTGCATGGCCGTAGTGCCCTGGGACCCATGCAATCGTTACTTCACCAGCTTCAGATAGTTCATTTAATGCTTGTTTGCATTCTTTAACTATGGCTGAAGTCGTTTCTATACGGTCGAGTGCTTTTAATGCCGCTTGACTGTCGCTTTATAAACTATATTACCTGCTGTTTATGTTTCTTTCAATCTCCTGGCGCATTCCATGATAGCGTAGGTTTCTGCCTGGAAGACACTTGAGACGAAATGATAGCAATATCGGTCTTCAATCACGTCAACTGCCTTTGCCTAATAGACAGATGTCTTGCGAAAACTTTTGAGCCCCTGTAGTACGCTCTATAGTACCTCGAATGTATTCGGTGTTGAACTGTCGCTGGTCGCACTTTTGCCCTTAAGAAATCTGTCTATGGATACACTAATCTCATTTTATTCCTCTCATTCATAGGCATGAGAGTCTGTGTCAAGAATTTATTGGTTCTCTTACGACTTTTCTTATAAAGTTTGGACCATATGGACGGTTTCCACCAGCATGTTGTTTAAATCGTCCACAGTCACAGCGCAGTCAGTTTGGCAATCAAAACGGCTCATCAGATCGAGTTGGAACTTTATGGGATTTTGGATATGAGCTCAAATGGGTTGGAGCGTAGACTTCACCAGTCTGGATCTTTCCAGCTGTACGCATATATTCAATGTACCTCTCGGTGATCGCTCCCACCGATCGATCTACCATACGGTGATCGCTCCCATTCCTTACGGTATTGATCGCAGATATATCATTAAATATATAACGTCTGGTCGACATGATGAAGTCGATCTCATTTCTCGTGGAACCATCGAGACTTATCCAGGTCCATTTTCGATGAAGCTGTTTCTTGAAAAAAGAATTCATCATGTAGAGATCCTCTCTCTCCAAGAAATCCGCCAACATCTGGCCCATGTGGTTCCGTAGCCCGTATCCAAATTGCCCTACTCTCACCTCTGTGCCGCTTCACTTGCCAAGCTTTGCGTTTAATTCCCCCATCGAAACAATGTAGAAGGTTTTCGAGGCATGCATCGTATGCATCATCGTCTTGATGTGCTGATGTCGATGCGTAAACCTGTATGACATTCAGATAATACCGTTTGGTAATTCTGAGTATAAGGAACGCGACTTCAGATAATCCTATCACCACCGCAATTTGTTTACTGTTTTTTTTCCAGCTCAAGTATATTTTCCATCTTCTCTTCCCTCAAAATTCGTGCGTCTCACGTTGCTACGTGGTTTTCGTGGCACCGGATTTTTTGCCGGAAATTCTCGAAACCCCCTGCTACGCCGTTATTTAATCCGCTGCCAGAGCTGGGAACTAGGGGCTGTGGTCTATATTGTGATAACATCATGTGAAGGGTTTGCGAGTAATCACCACGCTCGGCATGCAGGTTGGCGATTGTAGTGCTGACGATGTCGCACCGACAGTGCTGCTGTTCACTGTCGGTCTGGTATTTGGGTCAGCTGGACAGAAGTCGGTTATATGACCATTAATCGGTCGCCAGATCCTCGTTGGTTATCTGCAGGGTGCACCACGAGCAGGTGACGTTGACACTTGAAGAGACTGAATGGGACGAGCCTCCCTCTTACACCCTCGCCTGGAGCGCCTTAAAACAAGTAACTTAAAAATTAAAACTAGAAGTAGGCGCTACTTTGCGGAATTCCATAATACAAAAGTAATAATATACATTATTTTGGTATTTAACAAAATAATTTCTATGATTACCTTTTTTTACATGTACTTTATAAGATTTAAGATTTTAAGAATTTCTTTTAGGCAGAAAGGAGGGATTTTTTTAAATATTAATTCAGCCTCTTATTCAAGATCACTTATTACTAAATGTTATAATTTCAATTAGAACCATCAGATCCTTCAACTACATTTCTTTGAAATCTGCATGCTTAATAATGTACTGCAAACTCAACCTTGAAATAGCCTTGAATGACGGGGTCAAAGTACGGAGTACGTTCGGTGACGATCTGCTCTGTGATTGGCGCGTTTGAATCGGATCAAATAACTACGGAGTGGATTTGTATAATTATTGAGTACTTACAGAGAAACAGTATTCATCATTTGTTGATCCGAAGCGGAGCCAACAAATGTGATGTAAAATTGTATTGGATCAACAAATCGGGCCTGGATCAACAAATCCGAACGGATCAACTTAGAACTGATTATACGTACCGCTTGATCAAACAACTCCTAGAAGGGATAACTATATATATATATATATATATATTTATATATATCTATCTACCAAAAACTACTAATAGTGGCTAAGGCCATTGCCTCCCTGTCCGGGCTATACTCGAGCGATATGGAGGACTTAAAAAAACTTGTGAAAAGAAGACCGTACTTAAGAATATCACACGAATTCAACTAATATGGGACAGATTGTCGCAAAAACATAATTTTATCTCGTTATAGGCATTTTTTCGGCTACGAGGACGACCGACGTCTTATTTCCCTATCGCATATATATGTCGATCGAGTGTAGCTTCCTTCACAGCGTTAACATTAATCGTTTGACTTTTCTCTCTGCCCATCGCCCTAAATCGTGATCAGTAGTTTATTTATTCTACGAGTTCTTACTGATCGTTATCATTATAATTAATCATCTCAATGATGATCCATAGAAGATCATAGAACTTATGCAGTTGTGAGTCTACTCTGCCTCTCAGTATTTCGTAAGTAGGTAACATATAAAGTACTCACGGCTCTCGTCCGTGTTTATCGCCCAATCTGAAACAGATAACAACACTTTAACAATACCCTTTTAACTGCAAGCCAAATAATTTTGAGTTAGGGAATCGGAACGCCCGTTTCATATGCAAATTTTATAAAAAAAGTTGATTAAGTTGTCAGTTATTTTTATTTTACCGTTTCTGCATACGGCATACATGAATTTGATAATGAATCATCATTCACTTATCCCACTCAAAGGGTCGTTTTAAACATGTTGTTATATAGTTTGGCCAGGTATTTTAACTTTATCAACTTACCTTAGTCGCCATTTACGACACCTCAGTAAGAAATGAGAGTGGCCTATTCTACTCAGCCGGAAACCACGCGGTACAAATCTGATACTAAATGTAGCCGTAAATATATTATAACGGCTAAAGCTTGTGAGTGTGTCTTTGTAGTTTTTTACAACATTAAGGCACATTTAAACCATTTAATTTTACTAAGCCTTTTATAGGTCTAAATTTGTCCTAAAAACACTTTGATAACTTAGGTACCAAGTAAAATAACTTGAATAATAGCACAACACAAAAACGATATGACCACCTATATTTATTATAAAACAAAGTCCCAAAAGTGTCTGTCTGTATGTAAACGATTTCGTCAAAATCTACTGAACGAATTTTGGTACGGTTTTCACCAAAAGATAGTGCAATACTTCCGGATGATTTAAGTAAATAGTACATATCGGCATTATGTAAATTGTGTCGAAGAGATAGCGCAGTTGTTAAAAAACTTGCTTGCTGGGAGCTTTAATCGCGTGCGCTGCGTAAACGAGCAGAGATACGCAAAAGTAATATACTAGAAATTTTGTAGATCTACAAAAATACTACTAAAAAGTCCGCGATAGCATGTCTCTATCTATTGTGGTTAAGTCACAATAACTACTTATATGTTTAAAATTTGAATTCTAAAAAAAAATTTGTGACACGCCGATTTCCACGCGGGCTAAGCCTCTGGCACAGCCAGTAAAGTATAAATACAATGACTAGTTGAAATATCCTATGAAATTATGCAAACGTAATAAAAACGTAGAAATGTCAAAAAATAGAATTTCGAACATTATATTTCACACTCTAATTCATGTGACATTTACCAAATTAAACTACAATTGGTTGGATTTCACGGCTTAATTCATTTCTGAAATTCTACTTTTACCTAACGCAGTCATTGAAAACAGTTTAACCCAAATAAAATAAAACATTCGCGAGAAAGCCTTTGAATCGAAAGTCTTATAATGTTTAAGTAAATCCTCAAATATTTTTTAACCATACGACAACGTCATGTAATTATCGTAACACGATATATGTATACAAAACTATAATTGTATTTGCAAAATACTTTCTTAGTCTTATTTTACTAATTACTATGGTTTAATTATTTATTTACCGGAAAGATAGTATTAATTAGATTATTATTTACGTTACGTAACTAACTTAGCCTAAAATAGCAGGCAACAAGTCGACCAAAGACTGTTAATGCTATTGCCTCCTCTATTAAAGACTTGAATAAAGAATGATTTGATTTCATTAATCAGGGCCTTTAAGTAAAAATGCTAGCATAATATAATAAATAGGGAGCCAACAAAAGGTTAAACCATATGTCATTCGATTTTTAAAGGAGTGTCTCGGTTCAAATACATTTATGAAACCCCGAACGGTAGAAATTAAAGTGAAAATCAAATTGGTCGAATTATAAATGAAATGTTATTCCTGAGGGTATTCCTGAGAATAAATATATTTTAGAGATCTTGATACGTAATTTTACACGAATACAATAAATTGGAGAATTTTAATGTATATAGAATAAAATATAAAGAATTATTCTTATATGTAATTTTTTTTTATAAAAAAGAATTGCAAAATCCACATCGGAAAAGCTTCATAAATATAGCGCAAGTAATTATAGGATCATTTTTTTAAATGATTTATAGAAGCAGGCGTTACTTTGCGGAATTCCATATTACAAGCAATATAACAGAACTAACTACTTTGCTATAATCCGCACGGGTTAAGTGAATGCATGCAAAGCCAATGTGTATGAAGCAGGCAAAATCTACGCACCTTATACATGCAGGACCAGCCACCACATGCACCCCAAGGCGCAATTCACCAGCAACAACGAACACAAAAGCAGCACACACACCCACCACCACAATCTCGACGATCGTTTCGCCCCGAAACCGAAGCATCATCAGGAGGAGCCCGACTTAACCCGTGCGGATTATAGCAAAGTAGTTAGTTCTGTCATATTGCTTGATCATTTTTTTATTGAAATTACAAAGTCGTGTCGCATTATTGTCGTACGTTGTAAACATTGTTAGTAAATTAGAAGTGAACCGCAATTACTGGCAACACTTGATGCGTATCCGATATTATAGGGCAATATTAAAAATTGTACCCGAAGTCTAGAATTATAACACCGTGTGCGGTCTGTATAGGCAAATACAAAGTAATAGAAATTGATAATTTCTTTTCTATATTTTCATTTTTACAATATGGTTGCTACATGAAAATACTACGATCATAATTAATTGATGAATAATTGATTAAATAAATTTGAAATATCTACCTGTTTAAGAAAATGAGATCTCTTTATAAAAATAAAGCTTGGGTAAAAAATTTACTTGGCGTTGGCGCAGTTAGCAGTGAACCTGCCTTAAGCTCTGAGGGTCAGGCTTTGATTCCTGCCGACGGAATATTCTATGAACAACTTGTTGTTTCTTTGAGTCTGTCAATCAACCATAATACAAGTATTAAGTTACTTACTTTGGAAACATAGTGATGTGTGTATAAGGAAAAAAATAAGGTACGGAATTTCACCAATATTGTCCCTGTAGATTAACCGTGAGGACTTATTTTTAATTTACGCATTAAATATGACCTTGGATAATCCATACAAATTATAATAAATAGTAGCCAGTTTAATAGTTATTACAAAAACATGGCAACCATTTACTGGTAAAGAAATTGAGTTATATGACTTTGAAAATAATACGGCAACACTGAGACCGAACAGTTATCACGTACTAACCAAATTGCATCAATATTGATCCTGCAGATTAACCGTGACAGGATAACAAACGGACATTAGAAATTACGCCTTTATGAAACTGGGATGAATTATAAATATTTGCAAAATTGACAGTCATAATAAAAACATGGCAGCCATTTTCTTGTATTTCTTTTCGAATTGACTAGTTAGGCTTAATGGCTTTGACAACGTCACCGGAAGGATGGGCGAGCGCAGAAGCTTCGGCGGGCAAATTTGGTAAGAGGGAGTGCATTGACGCAACTCCCTGGGAGCAAAGCCTTAAGGATATATCCTGCGACACCGAACCTCTTAAAGTGGCGCGTTAAGGAGGACTGTATCTGACCATTGACTTTGAAGAAATATGCCATGTGGTATCCGACTGAGTAGAATAGACTACCCTCATTTCTTAACGAGGTGTCGTAAAAGGTGACTAAGGTAAGTCGAACCGCCGTGTGGTATCCGGCTAAGTAGAATAGACTATCCTCATTCTTAACGAGGTGTCGTAAAAGGCGACTAAGGTAAGTCGATCCGCCGTGTGGTATCCGGCTGAGCAGAATAGACTACCCTTATTTCTTAACGAGGTGTCGTAAAAGGCGACTAAGGTAATTCGACCCGCCGTATGGTATCCGGCTGAGTAGGATAGACCGCCCTTTTTCTTACCAAGGGGTCGTAAAATACGACTAAGTTAAGTTGACGTCAGTCAGGCGGCCGGTTGTAAAATATGTAGCCAAACCATGTGAAAACGTTTTTTTAACATGTTGTGCCGACCCCACAGAGTGGGCTAAGGGCAGGAGGTTTATGACTTTGAAGAAATCTGTATCACGGTAGCTGTGGCCGATGGCTACGGCTGCTTGACACAGGACATTTCCTGGTAATAAAATGCAGGGTCTTATATGACTTCGAAAAATAATACGGCGACACCGCAGTCCAACCTACAGTTAAAGCGCACTTTCACTTAGCGATGCACCGGATGCATCAGTTATGCCCGGTTTCACCAACAACCCCTAAACTATCACTTTGCTAAGGGACACCTAACTAAATGGGACTCCTAAACAGACCCCTTACTTAAATTTGATTTCACCAATGAATGTTACCCCTAACTATGGGACTCCTAACTATGTGACGTTTTTTTTACCATAATAGTGCGTGACTTGCTATCGGTAGTAATGCTGTCAAGTTGTTACCTACGCCATAATTATTGATATCTTTCAAAGCCTACAATTGTTGTGTGTACACTGTACATCTTGCGAATGGAACTGTGTATTTTAGTTATGTTTAGCAAATTATACCAGTAATATGCTAAACATAACTACACACATTTTTTCAACTTATTAAGTATAGTTAGATGAGAAGATACTAAGATCTAATAAAATAAATAGTCCTTACTCACCTATTATCTGGGTATTCCAAATAAGGCTCAATAATTTCTAGTAAATACAACACTGTCGATTTATATAACCTATATCTCTTAAAAAAGTCTACTTCATCAAAATTTATAAAATAATTTGGCCGCTTTCGATAAAGTTTTGGTCTTCGACTTCTATTCACGTCAAAAATAGTATCAATAGTTTCTAAATTATCGAATAAATCAAATAAATCACTGTCCATTTTCGTCTTGTAGTTTCTTTTATAGTTGTGTGTCGGTTTGGGGGGTCGAAAATCCACTCCTCAAATTTAAGAGTCCCCTAAGCGGTTAAGTGACCCCTAAATGTTGGTGAAACGAAAACAGTCTCCTAAACGTCCCCTAAATATACATAGGGGTCTCTTAAATTGTAGGGGATGTCGGTGAAATCGGCCATTTGACACGTTGTTAACCGTTTTTCATGAGCGTGTTTACCGTTTAACAGTTAAAATTATAACGCGTTGCGTATGATTAATGAAATGTATTTAATGATAATAATTTCCTGCAAATGTAGAGATCGATCTTCATATATGTTGTGATATCGTGAGAGTAAATATAGTTTCCGGTTCGCACTTTGTATAATAAACTAACTCAACACGTAGTATATTATAGCATTAAATTAAGATTTAAATATATTATGTCGGTGAATTACTATCTTAAATAGGAACCAACATAAGCTTGCGATTCCTGCTTTGGGCCTTGCAAAAGTCCGTTTTTGGTTAATGACTAAATGTAACTAGTAATAAGAATTACACTTTGAAAAGAACTACCGCCAAGTTCCTTGCTGGCTCTTCTCGCTAGGAACAGCTTTCCGAACCAGCAGTAGAGTTGCCGATTCAAAAGCACTTATTTACAAGTTCACTTGAAAAAGAAAATTTTGAATTTTGAATTTAAAATAAGGGAGGGGATCCTTTTTAAGGAGGCAAATCTCCAAAAGATACCGGAACTGTCAGGGGTGAGATTCAGTCATGAAATCCTATCAATTCTTATCTATGTGAATTTAAAATACACGTTAATGTTTTAACTATCTCTACTTATTATAAGGCAAATATAAGGCACGGTCTTTAACAGTCGCCTGTCTGTGATCGATTTTATCAAAATCCATTAAACGGTTTTTAGTAAAAGATAGTGCAATTCTTCCGAAATCCAATATTAGCTCCACGAGCCAGCACTCTTGCCATGAGATACTATCGTAATACGTATTAGTTTCATTTATATTTTCAACTAAGAATAAAATGAAGGGATTTACGAGGGAAAAACCTTTACCAGCTAGTAAAAATATAGTTTATTATTACATTTATACTTATTAAATTACAATGACACTTTTTCCGTGCAAGTAAAAATATATATTTACGTTAATATTTTCCAAGAAAATCATTATCAATGTAGATATTACGAATTTCACAATCACGACTACAATTAACATTGTGTTCAAATCATTACAGCTAAAAATCCCCGGGCCTACGATCATGCCGGAACCTGAATCTGTAACTAAATTGATTTGTTGATTCACTAATCTTACAAAAAGCAAATAGCAAATATAATATAAAACACTACACACAAACTATAAGGTATTTACCGTTCCCTTGCAAGAACAAATAAAATTAACAATTGATACAAAAATTTATGCACATTTAAATTAATTCAATTACTAATAAAGCAATTCACGATTTACTGCTTGAAGAAAAACGGGGAAACAACTTATTTACATAGGTCAAGTTAGCTATAAAACATCACTAAAGCTATAAAAGGTATATAGACATATATTAGCTTTAAAATTTATACTATACTACCAATTATAAACATAAATATATGTAAAATTAATCAATCTCGTATGCAGAATAATTATAAGTATATGTTATGCTTTTTATATATTAGCTTTTCAGGTCATAAATTAATAGGTGTCGTGATAAACATTAAACTATATGCAATCAAACACGAAAGGAAACTGTTTAATCGTAAATCAAGATCGGATCTAATGGTTCATAATCTTGCCAAGAAAATGTTTAAAATGTATATTATTAATGAAATCCATTATTTCTATCCATACTTATATTATTAATATAATAATAATAACACGCCGTGTGGTATCCGGCAGAATAGAATAGACCACCCTCCTTTTACCGAGGTGTCGTAAGAGGCGACTAAGGTATGTGCCGTGTGGTATGTGGCTGCATTGAATAGTCCACCCTCAGTTCTTACCGAGGTGTCGTAAGAGGCGACTAAGGTATGTGCCGTATGGTATGTGGCTGCATTGAATAGTCCACCCTCAGTTCTTACCGAGGTGTCGTCAAAGGCGACTAAGGTAAGTTAACGTCAGGCAGGCAGCCGGTCGTAAAATACGTAGCCAAATCATGTGACAACATGTTTGTAACATGTTGTGTCGACCACACTTAGAGTGGGATAAGGGCAGGAGAATGATGAATGATGACTTATATTATTAATATAAATGCGAAAGACTGTCTGTCCGTCTTGTTCTCTGTAGATCAATTACTTTTCCAAAGCTAAGTTGAAACAATATTGATGAAGTTTGATGTCCCAACTCCGGGCAGGCGTCAATGGGTTTTCTATAAAAACTTATTGGCCTAACTTGTATTTACAATTTATCTCGTGTTTTGAAGAAAATCCTCATTAGGAAAGCCACATATTATCCCTAAGACACGTGTAACATTTAAGCAGCAAGTGTGTCTAAACTCGAAATGAGAGATACATCTTTGACAAGCAATAGAATATCACAAAAGTACTTTATAGAAACTCATAAGTGCTTGGGGTTTGAAACCGCAGTCTTGTTCACGAATTCTTCAACCATTGTGACTTATACTTAGATACCACTTAAAACTATAGTTAAAGGAACATTAGCATCAATATCCGTTACAAGTAGGAAACAAATAATCACCATTAAGATATTACACGGTTAAACAATACCATTACGAATCTATGTCATTGACAACGTAATTACAATACAGACATAAATTTGGCATTAGAGGATCTGTACGAGTAATCAACTGACTTCATATTTTTATATAATATATAAAAATTATACAACAAATATTATATATAACATGTTACGAACATGTCGTCGTATGATTTGGTTACGTATTTTACGTCCGGTCGCCTACCTGACGTCAACTTACCTTAGTCGCCTTTTACGACACCTCGGTAAGAACGGAGGGTGGTCTATTCTATTCTGCCGGATACCATACGGCGTTAATAGAAGAAAAAAAGATATACGGAAGAATTCTATTACACAATCATAAGACATAAAGGTATCTTTGAAACTAATTGATTCTGGCACCTTAAGTCCATTAGTTCTTTGACCTTTTTACCCTCAAGTTGAAGTAGGGCAGTCACTTTAGATCATCTCCGGATTTCCTTATTTCTGATTTTATCAAGCCGCCACACTACTAACCACACTAATTCATTACTAGCTAGACTCAGCCCTGTTTCGCTATAGCTCATTCTGATATAATATATAAGGATTTCATTATCTCCTTTCCTAAGCACTGCTAATTAATGTAGTTTTATAAACTTCTGTATCTCTCAATTTAAATCCTATTATAATATGTCAAGCCAAGCCAATATGGACAACAGTTTAGAAAAAGATATTTGTTAATTTAAATAACTCTATATGAGAGCGACAACTTAGTTAACTTAAAATATATAACGAATTGGAAGCTGTTTACGGAATTAGGCGATTTTCATAAATCTCAAGGAAGTAGAGGGAAAATGCCTCTTTTCGTATTTTATATTAAAAAGTTGGAATTTAATCAAATTTATATTTTATTTTATATATTTATATTTTATATTATAGCACGCATACATACGTTTTTTTATTCACTCCTGAAGTTTGGCTGGGAGATAATTCTTAAAGCATTAAGCCGGCCTTTGTGCAATTATTTGTATATGCATATATTGTAGTTGCTCCATAAAGTTTAGAAATAAAAATAAATAATATTTGTAAAGAAGATTCCGTGCTATATCTAAAAAGAAAAAAAATATGGAAGTCTTTGAAATTAGGAAAACGCGTGGCAATTTTGTTTGCTTGTTGAAAATTACGTCGAACTATGAACTCTACACATACATATTTACAAGTAACAGTAATCACATAATTGTAACTGGAGTTAAAAAGACCAGTTAAGTACAGGCTACACAGTATGACCAAATATTTACGAGGGGAAGACGTGGAATGCATACATCATCTTTGTCTTTGAGTATGATTGCTTACTCATTAAACTGAGCCGTTAGGAGTTATATGGCAGGTCAACTTAGCAAAACAAGTTCGCAGGGCTAGTAAATGATTTCAAACTTTTTGTATGTATGATATAAAGACATATTTAGTACCAACATAGTTCAATAAAAAAAATATTAAGGCACCTGAAACTAAATTTTCTATTTATTTTTATTGTTCAAGTAAAGTTTTGTTGAATTTTTCGCACATTTTTAATTTTTTGTTGAAAATAAATTCTACAGTTCTAATTGGTATTTGCGATATATCTATATAGGATTATAAAACTTATATATGATACTTTATATAACTTAACTTGTGGCACCTTCGACTACGTTTGTGTCAACTTGACTACTATTTAAATATCCTCCTTTATGTATTAATAGCTTTTAATCGCAAATTTGTTTGCGCGGGCTGCAGTCTTATCATTTGAGTTAAGCATTATACTTATATTAATTATAGTTAAAGTGGGTTAACCTTAAAACCTAGACATATCTTATTGTGGTCTTTGTTTTAGAACTTTTAGCGCGGAACAATTTTGTAGTACGAGTACCTTTACACCGAAATTAAAAATAATTCCTTATACACCGGAGTAATATATAGGCAATAGAAAAGCGCCATCTATTATCAGACTATCAAAGTTTTTTTATTCACAATGATCAAAGTCAAGTCAAATCTGTAATTTAAAGGAGATTCTATATCATGTGCGATATTTGCAGGGTTGGTGAGTGAGAGAAGCTACTGTTTATTCCAAGACTACAGTCCACGCGAACTAAGTTGCGGATAAAAGCTAGTAAATAATAAATATATGTACAAACTCCACCACTCAGTAACCTCAGAAGTTCTTAGTAAGCTAGACGTCAGCGATGTCGCGTTAGATGAAATATACCCTAGTGTGACCAAAATACTTTTAAATATGAACGTGGATGGATACGTGACTAGAAGGAGGCCGAAGAAAAAGTGGATGGATTCTGTGAAGTCTGAAGATAAAGTCTCATATGCATATAAAAGCAGTTTTAACTTAACGTCGAGCAGAGTTCAAGAATGATAAGAGAGAATTGAAGATGAAAACATATTGGGCGGACCCCACTTAGAGTGGGATAAGGGCAGAACAGTAAATGAATAAACAATTTCGCAGGTGGAATTACATTTAGATGTATGCTGATCTCGAACCTATTATTATTAATAACGCATATGTATCCTATTTCTTACAAGCTGTTAATTCGTCAATTTAAGGTTTTCAAATACTCTAAATAAAGTTATTTTTCACGTTTCCTAAGGAAAAACGGGATTTTTAATCCTGTATGTTAGCGCGGTGTATAAGTTTTAACCGTGACAAATTTTTAATTTAAAATTTATAAACTTAGAATATGTCATTATAATGTCCTCCTCAATGTGGGATTGCTAGTTCAAATCCCGAGTTGACATACCTATCAGTTAACGACATAAACTACCGCTTAATTTATATTTCAAAAATATAACGCGCTTTACATATGAAGAAAACGTCGAAAGGAAACCTGCATATCCTAAGGTAATTCTTAAACCTGCTTGTCAGCATTGGAGCAGCTGAATTGCAATCTTTATCTCCATAAAGAAACGTTAAACCTTATATTGATGCCCATCTTCTGAGACATATCTCCGTAGCGAGCCTATGAACACCGTCTGTTCATTCCATATGTACACATACAATACATACAGAAATAGTATCAAATCTCGTTTTCAAAGAATAATGCTTCCATACGTTATATGTTTTTTCTAATAGTGCGTACACGTAATTTAAAAAGCGCCCTCAGCGATATTCGCTAGAACATTACTCAATGACTTCACATCCGACGCGGTGTATATTATAACATGCTCGCTACTTTGTTGCAATTATTTCAAATAATAAATATTTGCTCGTTATAGTTACTATTTTTCATAACCTGAACGTCACAGTGTGTGGACTTTCCAATAGGTCAATTTTTAAACCTCCAGCAGACGTATTTGAGTTAGTGTATTTAGTCATTTTTATTAAAAACGTATTATACTCTCTGAAGCATTAGTTATATAATTTAACTTCTGTAATAGAGCACAGGTTTAATCTGTAATTTTTCTTTCCTAACAAAAACAAAACCATTGCCCTGTAACTGCATAGTACAAAACTAATTACTGCCTATATTAACTTCCCTTTTTTTAAGTTTAAAGTTTTGTATAGGAAACCGGAGTTAAACCCATGAACTATTCGTAAGAAACAAACGCCTTCACCGTTCGCCCAATACAGAATAACAAACACATACAATAATAACCGCAGAAATATGTGTTTTATTTTCGTATTAATGTTATTTGTAAACATTAATACGAAAATATTTACTCGATTTATTGTACATAACAATCCATGAACATGTTAGAAAAGATTATATCGTCCATAGGACAATTAGATATAACTAAGTATTATAAACTACGTAAAATATAATCACCAATAACAAAACATTACACAAAGCTAAATTCTCCTCGAATGTGTACCTCTATAAGGCTTAATAGGAAATCATTAACGAAAAAACATTCGGAGGATTTAATTCCGTTATTAATTGTTTGTGCGCATTCAGTAATAACATTTATATCGACAAACGGTTTGCTAATGGGCCACGTTAATTGGACGTTTCTGTTAGTCAATCATTCTTGAAATGAGGAAATGAATAGGCTTTAGAAGAAGAAACTCTTTACATTATATTGTTTTCAACACACTGCATTCCTCGTAATGAGCAAAATCTAGATTTATTATGAGCTCACATCTAACAGTATTCTTTGAATATATAATTCCTATTCTCTATTTTGAGTAAAGCAATTTAAGTGGCTACTTCAGTAACTATTAACTTTGTATATTAACTTACAAACTTGAAGGAAAGCTCGTCTTAATTTGTTTCCCTCCAATAGTAAGCTTGAATTTGCTAATATTTTCACCAATTCCCAATTTAAAATGATTTTAGAATATTCTTAAAATAATATAACGGGCTACTATGCCACTGCTGGACAAAGATCTCCTCTTTCCGTTTTCGAAGTTAATGTTTAAAGCTCATCTTAAACTTCTGTTACTTAACATAAATATATCGAAACACTCCTAAATGAATATAGGTTTTCTAAAAGAGATGCCCTAATTAGCAATTTTTTTCAAGCAGTATCTAGTTATTAGCTTGATTTTTTTAAAGATTTCGAACTACTTGACGATTGAAACAGGTGCATTCCAAGTATTTGTAGGTTAAAGATCATAAATTTCTCCTTCCGAAGAAGAAATAATCAACAGCAAGGTTTAAGGACTTGTGATAGCGATGAGCGAGATCTGATCCATAAGATCCAAAGGCTAAGTTAAACCGATAACTCCAGAAAGGTTCTGATAAGCCACTCAAAGCAAGTCGCATATAACGTAGAAAATGTTTGGAAAGTCAATTTGAACACTGATCCTGATACTGAAAAAAACAAGACGTCAAACATGCTTGATCTGAAGTAAACGTAATACAAAAAATGGTGTTATATTTTAAAGAACATCAAAAATCACCTTAGAAATTTCTGTCTAATCAAACACAATGTCTAGCAAACACCACTTAGAAATTCATCCACTTAAATATAAAAAAATGAAAAACGACGCGGTTTATGAAGTGCCATGCAAATATTAACACAGCCGTTGTTTGCATGTGTACAAACAATTATAGCCGACAGTATAAAGACTAAGCCAGTTGAATACGCCAAATTACTGTGGAGACGGGTAAACGCAATGCAAATGTGGAATTACCGTTAATCAATGTATTTATAGAGAACGACAAAGCTACGTGCAAACGGCACGATGTTCCTTAGACAAAGTAGGAACCGACATAAACTTGCGGTTCCTGCTTTGCGCCTTGCAAAAGTTCGTAATTCGTTTGTGGGTTTGGGTATAAGATTCTATAATAAAATTCCACAATCTACTTTAACTTTACCATTACAGAAGTTTAAAAATACTATTAAAAAAAGGGTAATTCAGAAAGCCTATTATACTACTATATACATATATTGAAGACTACCTAGACGACAAGAATGCGTGGATATAACTTCTCTTCAACCTTGTACAAGACATTAATAACTATATGTAACTAGTGATAAGATTAATATTTTAAAAAGAGCAACCGCCGAGTTTCTTGCTGGCTCTTCTCGGTAGGAACAGCTTTCCGAACCAGCAGTAGATGTTGACGATTCAAAAGCACTTGTTTACAAGTTTACTTGAATAAAGAATATTTTGAATTTGAATTTAATCAGTATGCTTATGCTAATTAAGGAAGACAGATAAAAACAACACAAGTACATTTTATTCATTGACCATAACATAATTTAATGTTCATTCTTATATTATATTTACGTACGCATGTCTGTCTGTTTATTCGCCCTTCTGTTGGTATATAACTGAAGCTATTATACTGATATAAAAATTACGCATAAATTTTCGGAAACAAAAAATCTATCTATACTTATCAAGAAGAGGAAGAAAAGTAGAGGAAGTAACCCCCTGTTCCTGTACCGCGCATCAAAAATGTATGCGCGAAATAAATTGTACGATGATTGTTGTGTTGTGTTTGTGTACTACAACGCAATAAATGAATATTTTATTTAAGTACATAAATCATAGTATTTTTATACTGAAAATTAAAGCAATTAATGCAAAATTATTCCCGAACTATACAACCCGTTATTGGAAACACGATAATAAAGCGCGTTATAGACAAAAGAATAGAAATAGAATCGAGTAAAAGATGGAGAAACACAACGTTCTGACAATCAAAGCTGTTTCTCAAATCTCAAGTCTCACAGCAGGGAAAATGTGGCAATCATAACAGGCATTACTACGGGGCACTGCCTGTTAAACAGACACCTGTCAATAATGAGAATAAAAGAAGATGCAGCTAGCCCAGAGTGTGGAGAAGAAGAAACGAGTCTCCACCTTATGGCTGAGTGCCCTATGTACTCGCTGGTAAGATGGGAGACACTAGGTAAGGATGAAATTGAAGAAGAAGACCTAACAAATATCCCCTTCAGGGATATCATAAGGTTTGTAAGAGCAACTGGTAGGTTTGAGCAGGTGACACTGTCGGGACAACAGTGAGACCCTTGTCCCAACATGAGGGGAAATGGGTGGAATAGTCCAGAATTGGAGCTGACCACCCGCCCTGCACCGACAGGCGTCCCCTACCCTAGATTAGATTAGATTAGATACAACCCGTTGATTATTTTATTTTATTTCATTTTATCGTTAACGTTATATTATATTGTTGCTCAATTAATTATTATCGTAGACATCGTGTCGGTACTTGTAATAAGGCTTTATATTACCTACTAGACACAAAAAACATAGGAGCAACGTTAACGAGCGTATAGTATACGTCTAGTATACCGGTTATTGTGATTTCAAATTGATATTGACATCACATGCTCGGAATACGGTTTTAATAGAATAATTAATTTTAATTGTAATACTATTACGACAGTCGTGTGAACGTGTTTCAGATTCTGAAATGCGAAGTTTTGCACTTTTTTTCTTATTCACTGCACCCCGAGAGCCGTGGTAGAGTTTATGTAAAAAATAAAATTATAAATAATTTCTAGAAGCAGGCATTTTTGCAGAATTCCATATTACAAAAGTAAAGAAATAATTATTTTACTGTAATATAATCCGCGTTTGCTAAGAAATATTATGTAATGCTAAGTGTAGGTAGCAAACTAAATCTAATAACGTTCTTATACCTAATACATGCAAGATGCGGTAACTACCGCAAGTTTCAAAAACACGACCACCAATAACATATTACACAAGCACTACAACAATCTCAACGATCGTTTCGCCCCGGAAGCGAAGCATCATTAGGAAATAGGTTCGACAAGGTTTAACCATTCATCATCATTTTACAAACATGTTGTTATTTGATTTGGCTACGTATTTTACGACCGGCCGCCTGCCTGACGTTAACTTACCTTTGTCGCCTTTTACGACACTTCGGTAAGAAAGGAGGGTGGTCTATTCTATTCCGCCGGATACCACACGGCACATACCTTAGTCGCCTCTTACGACACCTCGGTAAGTAATGAGGGTGGTCTATTCTATGCAGCCGGATACCACACGGCACATACCTTAGTCGCCTCTTACGACACCTCTTACGACACAAGATTTAACCATTATGCCATCATATTTTTTTTCTTTTTGACTCGCCAAATGGCGCAGTTGGCAGTGAGCCTGCTTTCAGCTCCGCAGTTCGCGGGTGCGTTTCCCCTTAGGGGCAATATTTTCTATAAACAATTTGTTGTTTCTTTGAGGGTGTATATTTGTATTTAAATATGTCTTTAGAATCATGTATGTATATATTTACCAGTAGTCTATTATCCATAAAACAAGTATGGAGCTACTTACTTAAGGGACGGATTACCGTGTGTGTAAGTGTCCCATATATTTATATACCTATAAGAAAGTATAGTAGCATTTAATTCGACAAATAGTATACCGAGGTGTCGTAAGAGGCGACTAAGGTAAGTTGACGTCAGGCAGGCGGCCGGTCGTAAAATACGTAGCCAAATCATATGACAACATGTATGTAACGTGTTGTGCCGACCCCACTTAGAGTGGGATAAGGGCAGGAGAATGATGAAATAGTATATAGTTTTTATTTCTGTTGATCATAGACACAAGGAGCTTTTAGGTTTTGAATTGGAATTTAAAATTACGGCTTAGAATGTTGGTGAAAGCAAAGATGGGTATGGAATCAATAAAAGGTATGCTCCTACCCGTGAGAAAGATTTTAATAAGTAGACATCTTGACCATGGTCGGAAATGGCGTAGCATTTCTGTGCGATTTGCTATGAAGTTATCGTAACAAACATGTACTTTTTATAAGAAGAGCTTGCAAGTAGTTCACACTGATATATAACGGTGATTTATAGCCAATAGACAATATTTGAGTTGCACTGTAAAGTAAAGTAAAGTAGCGGCCTCTTACAATCCCACTGCTGGGAATAGGCCTCCTCTCTCAATTTCTGGAGGGAAGGGTTGGAGCTAAGACCTACCACGCTGCTCCGATGCGGATTGGTAGGTTACACATATCTCCAGAATTCTCTAGGAATATGCAGGTTTCCTCACGATGTTTTCCTTCACCGAAAAGCGTGTGATAAACTGCAATTATCAATTAGACACATGAGTTTTAATAGAAAAACTCATTGGTGCCTGCCCGAGTTTGAACTCGTGTTCCTCTCGAAAGAGTCGCACGGTCTCACCGCTGGGCTATCACTGCTCGAGTTGCACTGATTGTACTCAATTGTGGATGTTTTTATATACAAAACTAGCTGGAGATCAGTGTCTCAAAACATTGTGACCGCACTAAAACTTTGAACATAGAAGTAGTTTTTGAATTTAAACTATTGTGAATGGTATTCATAATTAATCTTTAGAGACTGGCTATACTCACGTCTTATTTTACGGATCGTCATCGGATTTTTTCCGTACATCCGATGACGAAGACCAAAGTAGCGACCAGCAGGTCTACCATGAACTCTTATTGCGACGCAATTAATGACGTAAACGAAATTGTTTTGCTTTTTTATACCATAACGTCTTAAAGACGCTTTAAGTCGTTACCGAATGAGCGTTCGGTATTCGTCCTAAGAACATGTGATTAAAAGAGACAGAGTTATCTATAGTTCATATAACGTTATCCTTTTCAAACATTACGACCTCAATGCAATTCACACTTCATGGTACGCAAAGAAAGCGGTTCGCGGTCGCCGTAAATTAAAGTTCAAAATATTCTCTTTTCAAGTAAACTTGTAAACAAATACTTTTGAATCGTCAACTCAACTGCTGATTCGGAAATCTGTTCCTTCATTACGAGATGAGCCAGCAAGAAACTAGACGGTTGCTCTTTTCAAGTTATTTTTATGACTAGTTACATTTATAGTCATTACTATTTTGTATAGGGTCAAACAGTAGCTATACCCTCGCATTCTTATCATATCCTCAACAGTATAGGAGGCTTTCTGTATCAGCTTCCCTTTAGCAGTTTCTTGAAAACTGCTTTAAACTGCTGGCAAAGTTAAAATTGTTCGATTAATTTATACATGGCTTGTATTTACTATACATAAAAGTACCTTATATTTCCGATATTTTTGTAGGTTTACCTTTATTCCCACCTTTGTTTGTGGCCTTAAAAAATTGTTTACAAAGAGAATCTAAGTTTAGCAAGTATAGTATGACTGTGTCTAGACAAACTAGTTAGCTACTATCCTTATTTGCACAATTATAAATAGTGCAAACTCTGTGGCCGCCCATTCATTAATTATTCATTAGATCTATTCTTGTTGAGTATTTCAGGTAAAAGGGATAAAGTAAAGTGCTTTTTAAATTGATATTCTCTGGATTTTTTATTATAACTATATCTTTAAAAAATATAATAGATCATTGCTAAACTTAGTTAACATAACATAGTTAAATCCTAATATTGTCATAATATTGAAAAATAAACGATAATACTTCCCTGTCTAGTTATTTTTTGCTTATATATATTTTTAATATTTTGAAAGCAAACAGTACAGTTTTTCTAATAACATTAAAGCGACTAAAACTAATACATAGAGCAGTAAAGTTTTTACTAATTACAATAAACGAGCTTTTTGTATTCGTCTAAAGTTCGTTAAATATAATTTGATAAAACATTGATTGTTCAGGTATACTATAGTTACGAATATACGAAAAGAGTTCGTAATGCATATGTCATAGAATTCAAATTGGACAGGGGCAGTTTACGAACATGCAAAAAGAGTTCGCAATCTATATGTCATAGGGTTCAAATTCTCTGGAATATTCATGTTGTTTACGAAAGGTTCTTTACGATCTCCCCAAGGACTCAAAAACGTTCTCGAACATTGTCGTCATCAATTCGTTCGATATATAAGCAGACGTATCGTGCGCCTGGACGTTCAGTTTGCGAATAGCGATCAAGATCGAAAAATAATAGTGATCTCGGCTTTCTTATTGGATAATATATATGCATATACATATAATAGTACTAAGTTTTTAGTGAAAAGTTGAATAAAGTGTTTTTATCGAGTCACCAGGTATTTTGATTCACGAACCCTTGTACGTAACACTATTAACGTCGAACAAGGTACGTGTACTACGTATTGTTCATAGTACGTGGTTAAATAATCGCACTGTATAAAGATTAAAGGTATAAAAGTAAAGTAAAGTAACGGCCTGTTACTATGCCCACAGCTGGGCTAAGGCCTCCTAAGGATTGGAGTTTAGACCTACCACGCTGCTCAAATGCGGAGCTCAAAAGTCATTGGTGCCTGCCCGGGGTTTGAACCCATGTCGTCTCAAGAGAGTCGCACGGTCTCACCGCTAGGCTATCACAGCTTATCCAAAGGTATACTCGTCATTAAATTTGTGCTTCTGTCAGACCCATTGAGTTATTATACTGGAATAAGAAAGTCATAGGCCGGTAAGTGAGAGTATTGCAACAAATAATAAAAGGGAAGATGAAACTTGTATACAATACAATATACTTTATTGCACCACATAAAAAATTAACATAGAAGGTAAATAAAAAAACAGTTTAAACTAAGCTTTTTTTTATCGTATGGCATTCATGTCAGCAAACTATAAGCGTCGACTAAATGAAAATAAATATAGAAAAATAATAAAACTGACAAAATATATTTTAAAAATTATTAAATTGTGAAATATTATATTATATTATTATAATAGTTTAAACTAAGTGCTACAATAAGGCTGCCTTATCGCTAATACGCGCTTTCTTCCAGGCAACCTTTGGACTAAAGAATCTATTAATACTGGGAAAAACAGGTAGTTGGTGCTTTATAAAATGAGTATACACAAAACATCATTATCCTGCCCTTATCCCACTCTAAGTGGGGTTGGTACAACATGTTACAAACATGTTGTCACATGATTTGGCTACGTATTTTACGACCGGCTGCCTGCCTGACGTCAACTTACCTTAGTCGCTTTTTACGAGACCTCGGTAAGAAAGGTGTCTATTCTATTCTGCCGGATACCACACGGCGAAAAATGAGTATACACAAAATAATACATAAATAATATATAGTAGTATACATAAAATGTGTATACCTTTGTCTTATCAAAAGAAAGACGAATAATAAGTCTGTATTGCAAAAGTAATAATAAAATTATTTTGCTGTAATCCGCGATAAAGTAAATAGAAAATATGTATAATGTTAAATGTAGAGTGGACTAAACGTTTTTATACCTGATACATGCAGCGTTCCCAAAAACAGATGCACTACAAACCTCTACCAATGCCATCACAGTACACAAGCAATACACACATTCACTATCACAACAATTGTTTCGCCCCGCAATCGAAGAATCATCAGGAGATAGACTCCACGACAAAATCGCAGTCTCTATTGCTTTTCTTAATTGTAATAGGAGACGTGTTAGGCTTGCTTCCCTACTCTAGTATAATGAAATCTATGGTCCGACCACAACATTGTGGGACACAATAACTTAAGTCTAGTCTATGCTTAGTAGTAAATATTAACTGTACAATCTCATCTACTTTAGCTACCGCGCGCGTAGGTCGTTAAAGCTCAACATTTTATCAAGGATTACCATGTGACATTCAGTTTAATTGGTAGAATGTTCTAGTATTCAGCCAGTTGCACGTGAATAATCCAAGTAGACGAAGCAAATGTCTTGTTTTAGTAAATAAAAAGTGTACACGCAACTTAGTTCGCGCAACTTAAGTATTAGACAGGCCCGTTGGCGCGATGGGTAGTGACCCTACCTTCAGCTCCGCGAGTCTTGGTTTCGATTCCCACCGACGTTTTCTATAAACAATTTGTCGATTCTTCGAGCCTGGGTGTGTATTTGTATTTAAAATTATGTATGTATATATTTACCAGTTACTTTGGAGATGGACGACCGAGTGTGTGTCTCATATATTTATTTGTTAAAGTAATCTAAATTTGTATTATTTCCTGGTCTCGAAAGAAGAGCTGAAATTATGGTTTGTGTATAGAAACCAGCTATACTTGGGTCTTATTCTATTGGGTTAGCCCAACAAGTTTCGAGTCCATCCCATGCCATTATTCTACAACGATGAGCCGGATAACGCTGGGCTCAAAACTAGGCGGGCTAACCCGATAGACTAAGACGTGACTATAGCCGGTTTCTAAACATAAACTATAAATAGTAGTTTTAATTTTAAGAAAAACTTAAATCATTTTATCCTAACATAGACCCTTGTAATTTATATTTGCACAAAACTTAATCAATATTGCTCCAGAGGATTCGCCATGAAGCTGAGTATTGTATGGTATTATTTATTGGCTAATATTTTTTATCTCGGCACTACAGACCATGGAGTCTAAGTCATGGGTAAATGTTACTAGTTAATAAATACGTGTCTAAATTCAAAAACAAAATTCTCTTTGAGTTTGAGTATGTTTTCTTTCTTCTATCAATGTGATTTTTAATTCCGAAATATCTAGAGAGTTGACACTAAAGGCTTCTTTTATATCTATATCTAAGTAGTCTATACTTCTATACTAATATTATAAAGAGGAAAGATTTGTATGTTTGTTTGTATGTGTGTATGTTTGTAATGTTTTTACGCAAAAACTACTGGACCTATTGCAAAAATTCTTTCACCATTGGAAAGCTGCTTCTTCACCGAGCAACATAGGCTATATGACATTTTCAAAAAAATATCATATAGCCTATGTGGGGACCCCTAATAAAATTGTAATAACTTGTGAACAATTTAGTCGTAAATATCTTTCATCGCGTGCGCTGCGGAAACTATTGATGATAGAACAAAAAAATGTTCTACAGTATTATAGAACATATCAATATCCACAAAAAAGTCCGGGATACCATATGTCTAACTATTATAGTTATGCCAATATAACTACTTTTTTACATTGTAAAAGTTGGTAAAAGTGCCGACAATAATCAAACCATTTTATTCATATCTCTGTATTAATCCTTATCCCATTAAATGATATTTTATGAATAACTTTTTCAATACCTGTAAAATACTTTTTAAATTATTAAAATCCGACATCCCAATCAAAAGATTTTACTAATTTAAGAATGTAAATCGAAATCAAATAATGCCATAACAAACCTAACCTACCGTTATAGCAGGGCCTGCACTTGGTGAGTTAAGTCTTATTCCAAGAGTACTAATGATACCCATTTTTTTATAATTGAATAATCTATAAATAAATCTATAGTCCGACTTCGTACACTTTCCACTACCGCGAGATCGGTATGGACGCGGGTGAAACCGCGGAGCATTGCTAGTCTAGGTAATGAAGTCTACTAAGACAAGCTTAATGAATAAATATAAATGTGGTATCCGGCTAAGTACCCTCATTTCTTACCGAGGTGTCGTAACAGGCGACTATTGTAAGTTGACCCACCGTGTGATATCCGGTTAATTAGAATAGACCACCGGCTACCCTCATTTCTTACCGAGGGGTCGTAAAATACGACTAAGGTAAGTTGACGTCAGGCAGGCGGCCGGTCGGAAAATACGTAGCCAAATCATGGACAACATGTTTGTAACATGTTGTGCCGACCCCACTCAGAGTGGGATAAGGACAGGAAGATGATGAATGAATAAATATAAATACGATAAGTCTCAACCAGATCATGATCATTTGATAGCATTATCTGAAGTATTAGACATGGACCTCCGTTCAGTAATGATGAATATCTCAATTTTATCTCCAGTTAGATAGAAAACGAGCTCGTATATGTAAACAAGGCATTATATTACAGCCTTTATCACTTGCGTGTCGGAATCCAACCAGCTACCTGTTGATACGCTAAAATCAAATGCAATATACATTCAGTGCATGATTCAACGGTATCCTGTGATTGTCTATGTGTCAATTGTAATAACCGTTGGACTTGTGATGTTATAATATTTATGTGATGTAATTCTTTTAATTCGGTGCAGGAAAACATCGTGAGGAAACCTGCATATCTCTAGAGAATTCTAGGGATATGTGTAACCTACCAATCCGCATTGGAGCAGCGTTGTAGGTCTTAGATCCAATCCTTGTCTCCAAAAACGGAGGCCTTAGCCCAGCAGTGGGCATAGTAATAGGCTGTTACTTTACTTTACTTTTTTTTACTTAATTCTTTTATCTAATAGCTTTTATTCAACTTACAGCTGTGATAGCCCAGTGCGAGACCGTGCGACTTTTTCGAGGGGAACACGAGTTCAAACCCGGGCAGGCACCTCATCAAACTCATGTATCTAATTGATAATTTAATTTATCACACGCTTTTCGGTCAAGGAAAACATCGTGAGGAAACCTGCATATCTCTAGAGAATTCTGGAGATTTGTGTAACCTACCAATCCGCATTGGAGCAGCATAGGTCTTAGCTCCAACCTTGAGTGAGGAGGCCTATTCCCAGCAGTGGGATTGAAACAGGCCGCTAATTTTTACTATTCAACTTACAATATATATATATGAAGGTGGTATCTTGGAAATATATTTGACCAACTTCCCGGGAATCGTTCCCAGGAACTAGGAAAGAGGATGTAATATTAACTTCCTCTTCCTTCTTCCTCCTACCCTTATCCCACTCCAAGTGGGGTAGACATAATATGTTACAAACATATTGTCACATTATTTGACTGCGTATTTTACGACCGGCCGCCTGCCTGACGTCAACTTACCTTAGTCGACGACCCATCGGTATGAAAAGGGCGGTCTATTCTTCTACTTAACCGGATACCACACGGCAGGTTGACTTCCCTTAGTCGTCTTTTGAAATGAGGGTGGTCTATTCTACTCAGCCGGATACCACACGACATGAATGTAACTATTATTTGTATATTAATTTCTTTTATTTAAAATTATACAAAAACCGTTCAGTAGATTTCAAGAAAAAAGCGTTTGGGAACTTAAATGATTAGGGCCTAAAATTGATTTTTACAGCCTGGAATCAGTACAATTCATTTTACTTATCTAAGCAATACGCATTTAACCCCCGTTTCTTTAACATTAGACTCCCCAAGAATTTTTTTTATTGTATTTTATAAACTTTTTTTTACTACTTTAGCGGAGATCCATAATATAATTATAAAATTATTAATAGTCACAATAAAATTATTTTGCTATAATCTGCGATAAAGTAAATAGAAAATATTATATATATAGTGCTAAATGTATAGTGAACTTTCCAATTTCGTACCCGATACATGCAGGATTCATAAAACACATGCACAAACCTCCACGACCGCCGCCACAATACACAAGCACTACACACTTTTACTATAACAAACTCAACAATCTCGCCCCGCAACCGAAGCATCATCAGGAGATAGACTCCACGACAAAATCGCAACGCAAAATCGGTTTCGGTAAAAGTTAAATGACTCTCTGCGCTCGTTTTTACTGTAAATAAAAAACTTTCTCAAACGAGAGTCGTTTATATTATGTCAAGTAATGTATAATTACCATCGGTGTGGTTTATAATTATCCTTCCTGTAATGATTTCGCTTTCAATAACTACTTAACACCGTCTTTTGTTCAACCAGTATTAAAAGTATAGGACGTCATAAAATTCAACAAGTGTTTTATAAGGCTATCGTATGCAACTTTTTCTTATATAATGAGGCAAATTACAAGCAACAAAAATGCACGCTTGTTGCGGCTGAAAATAAAGGTATTAACGAAAAGTTACTATTTTGTGTTCAAGTCATCGTCAAGACATCAGGTATTCTTACATTGGCTTCACAGTATATTTTTAGCAGTATAATTTTTGTACATAAGAATATACATAATTATAAAAAGATTATCGATGTATATATATATAATAGACAAAGTAGGAACCGATATAAGCTTGCGGTTCCTGCTTTGCGCCTTGCAAAAGTACATAAGTCGTTTGTGGGTTTGGGTATAAGATTCTATAATAAAATTCCACAATCAACTTTAACTTTACCATTACAGCAGTTTAAAAATACTATTAAAGAAGGCTAATTCAGAAAGTCTTCTATACTATTGAGGGTTACTTAGACGATAAGAATGCGTGGATATAGCTACTCTTCGACCCTGTACAAGACATTAATAACTATATGTAACTAGTGATAAGAAGTATTGTTTGAAAAGAGCAACCGCCGAGTTTCCTGCTGGTTCTTCTCGGTAGGAAAAGCTTTCCAAACTAGCAGTAAAGTTGACGATTCAAAAGCACTTGTTTACAAGTTTACTTGAATAAATAATATTTTGAATTTGAATATAATATATACGTTGTACTTAGTCGCCTATTATGGCCCTCATAAGAAGGTTACAGCGGGCATCAGAGCCAGATATGTTTGAACAATATCTGCGGGATCGAATCAGAAACAAGAAGGCCTTTAGAAGAATATAGTGCAATATAGTGCCATTGATTAAAGATATAACTGTAACGTAGGGGTTGTCTGTAAGAGATCACTTTTGGTGATAAGACCGCCCTTGCACTTCTGTTTGTTATTATTCTCTTGTGTTTGTTTACTGTTTGCTTGGTGTGCAATAAAGAGTTATTATTATTATTATGTTTCCCCAACACAAACATAAATGACTCTATGCTGTAGATGTTGAAGCTCCTATTTTCCTCGTACTTTCCTCCCCAAATACTTTACTCCCCATACTCTCCATATACTTAAATCACGCTAAGCTTAGGTCTGGACTCGCAAAATACCTTAATACTAACTGTTTGAGACAACTTTCTCAATGTTAGAAGATTTAAGCAATATATATTTTTTTAATTTAAACTATCGTGAGTACTATTCATAGTTTATGTGTAGAAACCGGCTCTACTCACGTCTTATTTTATCGGGTTAGCCTGACTAGTTTCGAGCTTATCCGGGGCACTTACAGATGAGCTCTTAGCTCGTCGTGTAACTATGAAACTAGAAAAATAAGACGCGAGTATAGCCAGTTTCTACAGATTAACTATAATTTTTACATTTTGCACAGTCAAAGATTCTCCAAACGCTTTTCTCAGTGTTAAATTCTTTTACAGTTCTTACTGTTTACAGTATCTTATCAATTAATAAACTCACCTGTATATATTTCGCAGAAACGTTCGGAAGGAAACATTTGGAAATGCAAGAGGGAAATTAAAAAAATGTAAAGCGTCTATCTCCGTTTAAACACTTTCCATAATTACCTTTTTAGGTGGCATGATTTATAGCTAGAAACGCGAGCGAGCATTCTCGGAATCACTCCACTCAGGCATGATTCGTATCATGGTACAGCAATCCCCCTTATAACGCGGTAGATTAATCCCGCGTTATAGGAAAACGCGTTGTAGGAGAATTCTCGTATACCGCGCTCGTATGAAGCTCATTAAAGGGGGTTTAAGAGCAATATAAAGATAAAACTATGTTATAAATATGAAATATGTGCTTTTTTTTTAAAAACTGTGATCGCCCAGCGGTGAGACCGTGGGACTCTTTCGACAGGTTACGAGATTTAAGCCGGCCAGGCACCTCTGAGTTTTTCTTTTAAAACTTATGTGTCTAATTGATAGTTGCAATTTATCACACGCTTTTCGGTGCAAGAAAACATCGTAAGCAAACCTGCATATCTCTAGAGAATTGAGATATGCGTAACCTACCAATCTGCATTGGAGCAGCAAGGCAGGTTAGCTCCAATTTATCACTCCAGAAACGGAGAGAGAATGCCTGTGCCCAACAGTGGGTTAGTAACAGGCTGTTATATTACTTTTAAAAACATGGTGGCGAGTTCAATATTTAATTTACAATAAAAGTTATAACTTAGTGAGCCCTGTTTTTTGTCCCGCGGTATTTCTCTGACGAGCTACGCCACAGGTCCCAACTAAGAAAAAAACATTAAAACGCACTAATGTGTTGTAACACTATTACAAAATGTTTAAATTAAGTGTAAGAAATATTCTTACGCGTAAAACATATTAGGTAATTGAAGATTATTTGAATGATAAAAATGTTAGGATTTGAAAATCTTTTCAGCTTCAAACATGACTGCGGTTAAATAATGTAAATTTAAAATGTTTAAAAGATTGACCGCAGAGTTTCTTCCTGGTCTTTCTCGGTTGCAGCAACATTTGAAGTTTCATTAAACTCAATTGATCCTTGACGATTCAAAAGTGTTTGCAGAAAGCTTACTTGATAAAGATTATTTCAATTAGATAACATGCATTTTTAAAATAATTAAAACAAAAAGCATACCATAATATACTTTTACTATGGACATCAGTAAAAATTACCCTATAAAGTGTTGTATAAAACCACGTTTTACAAGTTGCTAGGCAGATGAACTGACAGGAAGAGAATTGTTAGTAACGAGCCTTAACAGCCTGGAAAAAATATATGGAATGTCGTAAATGACTGACGTTCATTCCCTGTTCGGGCTTCATGTGAATAGATTAGCGGGCTTTCAATATGATCGCACTTAAGTCATTACCTTAATGAGATTCAATGCTTTTACTTTGTTATTTAAATAGATGGCAGATCGTTTTTATGGTGTTAACTTGCACGTTAAAATGCTAAATCGAGGTAATTTTATTCTATTTTTTGCAAATCAAAACCTTTTTAATTAAAACTTTAAAGCTTGACTCGATGAGTAAGCTAGTGAATGCTTGACGAGATTTTTACGAAAAATGTGATCTGGCGAAGCAACAGAAGCTGAGAGGGAGATATATGTTAGTGAGGGTAGGAAGAGAGAGTGTTACGTTTCATTATAAATTTTATATAAAAATTATATAAAATTTTATTATAGTTAAAACTACGCTGCAGATATCAACGCTCGCTTCCTTAAAATCAAATAACAAATATAAGTTACCGTAGAGGAAAGATAGATAGGTGCCGGCACATATTTTCTTTCTCTCATAGTCAGTTACTTTTCGTATATGTTAGGCAAAATGCAGGTCCATTGTCTGTATAACACTGTAGAAGATAGAGAGAGCAGCGCGTTTTTCTGTCTCTCTTCCTCACATAGCTAGTGTATGTTATAAAAACATGGATGGAAAGAATAGCCCGGAGTAACTCAGTGATCAAACCACAAACAAGGAAACCCCATAGAAGAATCAAAACGTGGTCGCAAAGGTGTTAATGGTAAGGGCATATAGTCTTAAACTAGAGTGGAGAAGTGACCTAAAAAAGAAAACGCAACACTAAAAGAACCAACTAGGTGAACAGACGACGTAAAAAAGTTCCCAGAGATTAACTCTTCAAGAATCGCACCCATGATACTTTTACTGAGATTTACTTTGACTATAAAACAGAATTTTCTAGCATAACCGATCTTTCTATAAATCAGAATTATCTGTAAAGGCTGCTTGAAGCCGTATTGATCAAGAGATACAAACAAACTAAATGACCAGTGATTTACAACTGTAATCCAGTTAGATCACCCTAACGAAAATATAGGCTCACTGAAAGATAAAGAGCATTCAAAAAATGATTGCCAGACATGAAATCTTATAGTATATTGGCGAAGACGAAAAAGCCATGAAGAATACCTCCATTGTGTTGACAGACGACCTGAAACAAGTTGATGGAAACTGAGGAATTCAAAAGAACAAAAATTGCAACCGCAGAAATCCTCTTAACATATCTAAGTGTATTCATGTAACACATGTAAGAATATCCTTAAATTATTGACAACAATCGACAACTTACGAGTTGAATCTCCTCGCAATACATGTAAATAAATCATTTTATATGATCCAGGGTCTGACGAGCGGTAGTTAAAAATATTGTATGATATTATAAACTATTGTCGGTCTAAATTCCTTGTTGCTACCAGCAATCGAAGTATTATAATAATAAAAGGCTGATCATTAAGGGATATCTCTATCAAAGACGAATCTAACAACCCTGGCATATTGCTCGCTCAATAAAATGCTGATAGTAAAACTGACTTCACCGGTTATATGACTTAATGACTGATCAAACGTATACATGAGTTTAAAGGGGTCTTGCACGAGTCAAAGCCTTGCGAAGCCGATTGCATAATGAATCGAGTAAATATTAGTATTAAGCTGGAATCATATCCGCCCTGGGGCTATCTATTAATGATAGTAAGGAAGAGACTTGTCTATTTGGTCGTGTCGGAAAAAATTACAATTACTTACAAAAGCTAGTCTTAATAATCTTTCGCATATGGTGAAGTTTTTCGAATATTTTTGTCGCCATTGATGACTTCAAGGAAACAGTTCATGCAGATTATATTTCCGATGGGTAAAGAGGTACAAATTCGAATTCAGATATTCTATAATCAAAAGAAATTATACTTATAATGATTGGTTTTAGTAATAACAAATTGGACTCTGAAATTGAATTTTAGGGTTGTTAACTATAAATTATAATTTATTAGAAAGTCATGAAAGTTCAGTAATCAGAGCCGTACAACTATCATACTCTGGTTGCTATGGTATATTTGTTATAATGCAATTTCAGGGCTGTCAATAAACAATCAATTTATTAGTTACCATCACGATGCTCAGTAGTGAGCACATCAATCAAGGAGGAGGAGGAATTTATTAGATAACTTTAGTTGAGGTAAGGTATATCACCACTGCTCTTAGTAAATACCTTCAAAAACATAATTTTCTCTAAGAGAAATTAGCTTTAAGCATCCACACTGTCCAAGTAGATCTTATTGGGCGAAATAATACAAATATTATATATGATGGTAACTTTAATTGATCTCAGAAGTTTATTAAACCATTTTAGCTATTAAATATTAGTTAACTAAAATATAATTAATTGCATTCCCTATGTAAACAATAATGTTTATAAATATGTAGGTAATAACTAACACATTTATTATACAAGAACAAAAAAAATCTAAATGAAGCTCGACTGAATTTAAGATAATATATCAAAAATTAATAAACTTCTCACACTACTCTTTCACAGAATAAATGTTAAAGTTATTACTTAGTAAACTAATGTTAAATAAAGTAAGTAAAAAAATTATGCGAAGGGTTTCGTTAATAAAACGTATATTTTTACTCGGGCAACTGCTAAGGCGTTTTTTGAAAAACCCTTATATTGACAACCCTGAAAATAGCAAACCGCCTATGGAAGCTACAGAAGTTAATGGCAAGTTCACTGTATATCTAATAAAACACGCTTATAATTCCAATTGAACCCATCCGGGCGCTGTATACAACACCTGATTAAACTTTTACTACGCCCCGAACAAGCGTCTCTCACTAATGAGACCACTATTTATTACTTCCAACCGCTCTTACAAGGAAGAAACAACGAGATTACTTGCTATGTGTGCCGTGAGAAAACTTATATGGTGCCGAAATCGAATATGAAGATTTAGGATTTGGTATATGATTTAGCTGTGAGTTATGAGAGCTGTATAGCCCAGCGGCGAGACCGTGTGACTCTTTCGAGCGGAATACGAGTGCAAACCCGGGCAGGCACCAATAAGTTATTCTATTAAAGCTCATGTGTCTAATTGATTATTGCAATACATTACACGCTTTGCAGTGAAGGAACATCGTGAGGAAACCTGCATACTTCTAGAGAATTCTGGAGATATGTGTAACCTACCAATCAGCATTGGAGCAGCGTGGTAGGTCTCAGCTCCAACGCTTCTCTCCAGAAGCGGAGAGAGGAGACCTATTCCCAGCAGTGGTATTGTAACAGGCCGCTACTTTACTTTTTTTTTTTTATTTAGCAAAAAGGGCTTCAGTAGGTAGTCGAAAGTTATCCAACTTAAGATACGCCGACGACACTACTCTTCTTGCTCAAACAAAAGAAGATATGGAACATCTACTAACACGTCTAGAAACAACAAGCCTTTCCTTCGGACCTGCGATCAACAAAGACAAAATCAAATTGATTGATATACACCGAAATAGCCCGTAACTTTCTAAACCCTCGACTTCAGTAAAGAAGTTTTATCCTGTGCAACAGTCTGAAGACATTTTTTAAGTATATTTGTAAGAGGAATGATGAAGAGGAATGGGATAGAATAGAGACCACGTGCTAACAGTAGATAACGTAGCTTGGAATGGAAGGACATTAGGACGCCTACGTCAAAGACTGGATACTAAACAGCTAAAAATGATGATTTGAGTATATCAAATTTGAATTTGAAGTAAAACCTCAAACGCTCGATACCACATGTTCTTCTTTTATCAAATAGTTCATTACAACACTAACAACTTTAATTAAGAAAAGTGTATGCTTCTTATGTAGTGTTTAAAATCTACAACAACCCGACTAAACGACGTGAAGAGCTCCATTACTTAGTATACAGGGCCTTTCGCTTCCGATATATTTCAAAGTCTAATTCTCAATTGCACAAGATATATCTATCCATAACGTAGTAAGTAAACCATAGATAGGTTTTAACCTGTGGTACTTACCAATGGAATAAAACAAAAGCGTGAATGCTAATAGTATCTTTTTTTAGAATTAATAAAAGATGGGTGATGCGTCGAATAGTTTCATGACACTTAATAGTTAATATTTAAAATCGTAAATTATCTAACAATTTTAAATCGAAAACAAAAGTGAATTCTTGATTTATAATTAACTAGCTGTGCAAGCGTCTTCGCCTGGGTGAAAATCAGGGTGTCAAGGGTTTCCTGGATTTAAATTTTAAACATAAAAGTAATTATTGTGAGTTAAACATGAGATATAGAGACATGCTTTTGCGCATTTTTGTATTATTTTGATAGGTCTACAATGTTCTCTTACATTGCACTATTGTATCTCTATTGTTTTATGCGACGCACATGATTAAAGCTCCCAGCAGGGTTTTTTTTACAACAGCGCGACCTCTTCAATACAATTTACATAAAACGGTAATGTACTATTAACCTAAACCTTCCGGAAGAATTGCATTACCTTTTAGTAAAAACCGTACAAAAATCCATTCAGTAGATTTTGAGAAAATCGATCGCATGCAGACGGACTTTGGGGACTTTGTTTTATAATAAGTATAGATTTCCATAATTAGAAGAGTTTGAAGCGTTTACAACACAATATAGTGAGGTGTCCAAATTCATATTGTCTTAAATCAGATAAGGCATCTCTAAGCGAGGTGAGTTGATAATATTATTATATGTAAGACATTAATTCTCCCACCTAATGGTTTATCATAAACGACTTCCTGCGTTCAGTGAATAATGGACTAACGTGACTGAAATGAGGTATTCGACTCTAGAGACATGATGGCGTGATGCAACAGCCTATGTTTATTCCGATGCAATTAGTTTTAACAGTGAAAGTTTTGCGGGTGTAGCATAAATAGCTGTAGTTATCTTCGGAGTACTTTATACTTTATCTGACAGTACATCAAAGACACTCATATTATCTAATCTTGTTAGTCTGATTTTAGACAATTTAGTTTAAGCAAAGAATAATTAATTTACATTTTTTCTTCTTGGCTAAGCAGTCGATCATTCTTTGACTGCCGCTTATCTCACTTTATGTGGTGTTCACACATGTTTTGTTCTTCCATTGTCAAATATCACTCGTCAATTCTTTTGCTAATCAATTTATACTTATGTCATAATTTACAGATTTATCGTTTCTATTTTATCTTTCTATAATGCGCTGAAACTTTATGGTCTCTAAAATCATCAACATATACTTTTTGTTGTGGTAAATTTTACCATCGGGAGTTAAAATTATGATTTTCAGTTATAATATTAAATTAAGGTTTTGCACCGTATCTCTCTAATGAATAATTCTAAAGCTGTTTTCATTAGTTTATAGATATGAGGAAAGTTTAAACGTTTATATTGTGTTAGTTTTGTGTAAATTGCTCAAAATGTTGTAAATATCTGAACAAGTCAAGTTACAAAAGCTATTTAGAAAATTTCACGTCCCTATTGTTAACCGTTGATAAGATCTCTCATCTGGAGCCAATCGTGGTAGCAAGGTCATCCTTATCATAAACATTGCCATCGAGACTGGGTCAGTATGTAAAATGTCAGCTCAATCGTACAGCAGAAAGTGTTTAAAGTAGCGGCCTGTTACAATCCCACTGCTGGGAATAGGCCTCCTCTCTGCGTTTCTGGAGAGAAGGGCTGGAGCTAAGTCCTACCACGCTGCTCTAATGCGGATTGGTAAGTAACACATATCTCCAGAATTCTCTAGAGATATGCAGGTTTCCTCACGATGTTTTCCTTCACCTAAAAGCGTGTGATAAATTGCAATTATCAATTAGACACATGAGTTTTAATAGAAAAACTCATTGGTGCTTACCCGGGTTTGAACTCGTGTTCCCCTCGAAAGAGTCGCACGATCTCACCGCTGGGCTATCACTGCTCCAGAAAGTGTTTACCTTGCCAGAAATATAGCTTTTAAGATTCCACCTTCACATACACACACAGCAAGTTTTAATTAAATCCGTAGCTACTTAGCACGCTGGTGCTGACGGGAAGCCGGTCTAATTCCTACGTCACCTTCAATGGTAATATCTTATTAAATATTTGATTTGATTAAATAAAAGCTTTTGAGCCGCTGGGATCAAGCAGCGTTTTACTTATTATTCAGATCCAGAATTGATTGAATGGGTGATTCAATATTAATCCTTATCTTACTGTGTTAACTTCCATGAAAGTTTCATTTTTAACATTAAGACAATCATTTACATAATATTATTTAAATGAATATAATTTAACGAAAATTATAAAATCAAACGTGAGTCTCATAATATATTCTATAAAGCCAGGACGGATTGCTAATTCAAATAAAAAGATCAGTATTATATAGAAGCTTGACAATCAAATAATAACTATTATGTTTTACAAAACTGGCTATCTAACTCATAGCCAGTTTAATATTGAGTAATAAATCAAAATAAAGTATATTAAAAAAACGATACGAGCATTTGGATTCGAATTAGTGTTTGCTTATAAGGTGTTTCAATCAATTAAAACAGCAACCAAAACTACTAAAGTTATTACAGCAGAAGACTAAAATCATATAATGAATCGTTCTAAAGCTATTGAAGACAAATAGGTTACGATGGAGTGTCTTCTATCAATGTTGGAAACAAAAACTGTATTACCAGTATAATTTCCAAGACAAGGAAATATAGGCAAATAAATAACGGTATTAAATATTAAAGTCTAGAAGCGATGTTGCTAGCCATTTCGCCATGGTCACGTCAACTCAGCTCAAACAATAACTTCACCCTGGTGAGTTCAACGAACTTTACAGTAAAACTGTTAACAAAGTTTACGCTTTGTATAACTGTTGTCTATACAACAGTAAACTATATTTGTTTATGGATAATTGATTACTGTGCAAACTGGAGCCTGCGATGATTTTATGACGGAGCAGTGGGTTATATATACAAGCTTCTGCCTGCGACTTTCTGACGTGAACTTTAATGTTGAACCAAACCAGGAATGTTTCTCGATCAGCTGAATGCTATTGGAAAGTTTATTTAGAATAATTCTAAATAAACTTAAATCATTTGAATTGAAAGAAATATAACAAAAAAATATATATCACAAAAACTGTCGATTTTCGTATTTAAGTATCTGTTTTTTAAATTTATCTCATAATTTTGAGGGTTTATATGTCAAACTGACCTTGAATTCGTAATCAGTGGATCGAAATAAGTACACACATGTCGGTCGTTCAAATGCACTATGCAATTTTTTTGTATGTCGGCGTTATTATTTACAAAGCTTTAGCGGCAAGATAAATATTGATCGTTAATAAATTATATAATGGCAGCATTTCTCAACTTATGTTGGTACCCGTATCTTATAAATTATCTTTCATTTCTTACTTACAAGTATTATCGGGTATCATAAACGGCCATATAAACTGAGCTATCCTTTTACAAATGGACATCTGAGTAAATCTGCTAACGTTTAATATATTGATTGTACTCTTTAGGAAATATTGTTTAGCATTATATATTAGCATTCCATAAACAACGATAAGAGTATTTTGGTTAGCTTAACTATTTAATAATTAATTAAAACATCATTTGTTATTAGAGAAATAACAAAATGTTCATTTCTCTAATAACAAATAATGTTTTAATACCAACTATATAATAAAATGTTTCATATGCTATTTTATTTAAGAATTTCCAGATTGTTTCATATTTAATATTTTGATACATGCTTAATACATATAATGATTATATGTATATGTAAAATCGTATTAAATCACGACTTGAACCCCATATGTATCATTGCTTACCATCAGGCATGATTACAGCAAAGCGCTCGCCTATCACGAAAAAAAATATATATTTTTCTGATTTATACAAGGCGTTACTTTGTGTAATTCGATATTACAGAAACAGATATAACAGAACTACTTTAACTACTAGGTCTTACTTTAGGTCGTAGAGATTTTGGTTGTGATTGTGTTTATTGCTTCTGTGAACTGTTGCTGTTGGAGGCATCTGGTGATACGTATGGTGACTTGTCCTGCATGTGAAAGGTATGTGAATTTTGCCTGCTACATACACTTAGCATTATATTATATACATTCTCTTAACACAAGCGGATTATGGCAAAGCAGTTCTGTTATAGTTTCTGTAATATATATTTTTGGTGACATCTGATAATTTCTTTCTTGTGGTACATATATTTATTAAATAAGATAAATAGAAGTAAGTGAGATTGAATAGCGTGAAGCCAGATGGCTTTATTCCATTCCCCCAGCTAAGCGTCATCATATTACAACAAAGCCGTAAAAAACAGCTCATGGATAATAACTACAAATAATGAATTTGAATCTAGTCAGAAAAATCCAATATTTATGACTTGAGTATAGCGAGTTTCTAAACTTAAAAATATATATCTTTAAATGTTAAAAATATACAACTTTAAATGTTAAAAATATTGTTTAAGCAATTACTGTAGATAAAGGCAGCGTCTACCGAAGCACGACCAATATTTAATTTGAGTTGATATTATTACTTTCTATCAGTATGGTCGTAAATTGAAAAATATTTTTTTAATTTAGTAGTAACCAGTAGTATATATTCAATTTCATATTGAAAACAAACCCGTTATCGTTATTGCAATACAATGGGTATACTAACTTGATAACTTGCATAACGCCGATAGAGCGTTGACAAGTAATTTGCAACGCAAAAAGTGACACGCCTCGACTTCAATTCATTTTTAATGAGTATTGAAAACGGCAAACGACTTTTTAAAATGGTGCTTTCTTATTCTCTGAAGTAATACTTTAATAAAGTTTGTTGTTACGTAAAGGAATTCCGTTCATGTCCAGTCTAGTTCATGTTTAATTCCGCCTCGTCTATATCTTTCTATATAACTAATATATGAAGCTGAAGAGTTTGTATAATAAAACGCTAAAGCGCTAAAGCGCACTCAAGAACTACTGGACTGAATTTGAATAATTATTTGAGTGTAAGATAGTCCATTTATCGAGGAATGCTAATAACACTACGCTAAGATGAATAGGAGAGGAGCAACAATAAAAAATATTGCGAAAACGGCCAAATTTAAAGCTTTCCTTGAGTGCGCTAAGTAAATGGTGTAAGTTATTCAAAAATCATGTATTACAAAATTGTTCCCCTCTAAAATTTCTAAATAAAAGTCCGCGACAGCATATATCTAGCCTTTAAGGTTAACCCACTTTAACCAAAATTAATATCAGTATTACGGTTTACTCAAATAATAAATCCACGCGAACGAAGTTGCGTTTAAAAGCTAGTTTATTATAAAACAAAGTCCCCAAAAGCTGTTTGTATTTGATCGATTTTCTCAAAATCTACTAGACGGATTTTGTACGGTATATAGTTAGAGATGTGCAATTTTTCCGGAAGGATTAGTTTATTGATACATTACGGTTTTATGTAAATTGTGTTTAAGAGGTCGAGCGGTTTAAAAAAAACTCGTCTGCTAAGATCTTACACTAAAGTAATGTACGAGAGAATTGTGGATCTATAAAAATAATACAAAAAATTCCGCGACAGATTGTCCCTGTCTATGGTCGCAATAACTACTTTTTCAAAATTCGGAAAATTTTGTGATATACAGATTTCCACGCGGATGAAGCGTGAAATAGCTGAATAAAATTTAATGTTCAAAGAATATCGAAAACAAATAACAGATTAATAATCTAGATAATTGAAAGCGTACTACAAATATAATATTTTATCTGTGGATTATCTTATTATTTATTCATAAAGATTTAAAGAGTGAATTTAGAAGAAAATTATATGAATTACTCATGGGAGGCTAGCGAGCATGTAAGATAGATCATCTAATGATGGTCATTTCATGGTATTCATTTGGTGGTATATTTCAAAAATAATGACGCCAGAATCGCTGTAAGATCTATCTAAGATATAATATTCTTGTAAGATTGCACTGCCATATAAAGCGAAAAAGGCGCGTTAATATCCGCTCGCGTAAATGTACAGAAAACAAGTGATATTTTTAGTTACTTTTTCTGAATTTATCATGTGTTTACTAAATAAGATAAATATAATCGACACGCGACTTTTACTTTACGCCATACTCTTAAATAAAAATGTAATTAAAGACTGGCCTGTTTGCGCAATTGGCAGCAACCCTGCCTTCAGCTCTAACGGTCGTGGGTTCGATTCCCATAGAGCGCCAACATTTTCTATAAACCATTTGTTAGTTCGTCGAGTCTGTGTGTATTTGAACAAAATTATATATGTGCTTAAGTATATATTTACCAGTTGTATGTCAGCCATAACACAAATATTAATTTACTTATTCTGGGGACTGACGGCCGTGTGTGTAACTGTCCCATATTTTTTTATTTAACTCTGTGTAAAAAGTTTTGAATACTAAGCGATAAGAGCATGCCACTTTTTACCAAAAGTTCGCGGAATGCATGCAGCTTTAAAAATCATCATCATCCTTCTGCCCTTATCCCACTCTAAATGGGGTCGGCACAACATGTTAACATGTTGTCACATGATTTGGCTGCGTATTTTACGACCGGCCGCCTACCTGACGTCAATTTACCTTAGTTGTACTTTACGACCCCTCGGTAAGAAAGAGGGTGGTCTATTCTACTCTACCGGATACCACACGGCGGTGCAACTTTAAATTTTCTATTACAACTTTTTTGCTATTTATGTATCATGTATATACTAAGGATAAACAACGTGAAGAAATCTGCTTAACTATGAAGAACTCTTGGGATATGTGCAAATTACCGATACGTATTTATCTACTTTTTCCACAGAGACAGCAGTCTTTGCCCAGAGGACTATACTTACAGATAATTTTATGAAGTAACAACGGAATTAAAGTGATTTAGAGACTCATGGTTTAATGTATAGAAACCGGCTATACTCACGTCTTATTTATAGGGTGAGCCCGGCCGCTTATTTATGAGCTCTTTATATGATCTTTTTATTCTCTTTATGATTTGTTAAATAATTTCATTTTTTGTTGTAAAGGTCTGAGACATGTTTTGAAATTATGCAGAGATTCATCTACTCCCTTATCCTAGAGGAGTAAAAATCTTTAACAGGACGCTATTATATCTAGTAGATAAATTATAAATGAAGAGTTAACAACATCCGGCGGTTTAAGTTTTATAGTTTATAATGATATACGGTTTACCAAGGAATAATTAAATGATGAAGTATGTATAGAATGTTGCCTCTAAAGTCTTAAGTAATTCACAATTTTCAGTATTCTTAAGTTCTCTTACCGCCTGTACTCACGGTGTAAGTATCAGCTTTACCCAAATAAATATCAATATTAATGATAAAAGAAAATATATGTGATACTAAATGTGTGCAAACAAATGTCTACAAAATGTGTGTGATAAACGCATGTACTACCAACACAAAAAATACACTTATTCACTAAATACTGTTTTCTAGAGAGAAGTTTAAGGAAACAGGTATTCTCACGTTAGCTTCACAGTATATTTTTAGCAATTTGATTTTTGTGCATAAAAATATACATAATTATAAAAAGATTGGCGATGTATATAATAGACAAAGTAGGAACCGACATAAGCTTGCGGCTCCTGCTTTGCACCTTGTAAGAGTACGTAAGTCGTTTGTGGGTTTGGGTATAAGATTCTATAACAAAATTCCACAATCAATTTTAACTTTGCCATTACAGCAATTTAAAAATACTGTTAAAAAGAGGCTGATACAGAAAGCCTATTATACCGTGGAGGCTTACATTGATGATAAGAATGCGTGGATATAACTGCTCTTTGACCTTGTGCAGGATAGCTATGACAAAATGTAATTAGTATTAAGAATCTTCTTTTTTAAAAGAGCTCCACCGAGTTTCTTGCTGGCTCTTCTCGGTAGGACGGCTTTCCGAACCAGCAGTAAAGTTGACGATTCAAAAGCACTTGTTTACAAGTTTACTTGAATAAAGAATATTTTGAATTTGAATTTGAATTTGAATCTACGCATGCACGATACACGGTCTGCCCAACTCGTCCACCGCGTAATATCAATGTCGCCATGTGTACTTGGCGAGTTGCTTCACGATTGATTCCTCCTATTGTTGTAAACTGCATAGAAAATTTTGTTTTATATATTTTTTAATTTATTATATTATTTATTATATATTTAGTAGAATAGACCACCCTCATTTCTTACCGAGGTGTGGTAAGAAGCGACTTAGGTAAGTTGACGTCAGGCAGGCGGCCGGTCGTAAAATACGTAGCCAAATCATTTGACAACATGTATGTAATATGTTGTACTGACCACGCTTAGAGTAGGATAAGGGTAGAAGGATAATGATGATATTTTTTAATTTATTGCGAATATCTGGACTGTTTCCGAGAGGGATTTTGATTATATATAACTGTGCTGTGCTGCAGGTCTCGCCCGTGTGGAAATCCGTGTATTTAATTGAAATTTTAAACATAAAGTTAGTTATTGTGAGTTAACCATAAGAGATAGAGACATGCTATGATGGACTTTTTTGTAGTATTTTTATAGATCCACAATTCTCTAGTACATAACTTCAGTGTATCTCTTATGGTTTACGCAGCACACGCCACTAAAGCTCACAGCAAGCAAGTTTTTAACAACTGCGCGATCTCTTCAACATAATTTACGTAATAACGATTTGTATTATTTACCTAAACCATCCGGAGGTATCTCTACCTTTTGGTGAAAACCTTACAAAAATCCTTTCAGTACATTTTGATAAAATCGATTACATACAGCTTTTTGGGACTTTGTTTTATAATAATTTGGATGATGATCTGTGCGGATTTAGGTTCTGTGGTTTTTGAAATATCTGGCATTTAAAAATACACTAAAACAATACACAGAGTAACTACCACAATCTCATAAATCCTTTTTTTGCGTTTATTTTTTAATCCTGCACGAATATGAATGGATTATATTTAGCATTAAATATATTTTGGCCTTTGATTGATTATATGAGCAAAATAATTTAATAATTGCTTATGTATTATAAACCGTTGCAAAGTAACGACTAATTTTATAAATTATCGAATAAGTATAGTTCAAAAATTCCTGATTTTCTTATAGACAACCGAAGAAAAAAATTGTAGTGGATTCTAGTCTTAATCTCAGATACTAGTAAAACCACAGGTTGGTGGTGTTACGGAAATAATTTAACCTAAATATAGGTTAAAGCATCGGTCACTGAACAAATTAAAGCCATTACAAATGCCACATGTGACCTAGACACCTACTTCGGGAATTCGTTTCGTACGCACTGACATGCAACGTTTTATAGTAACCGAATTAATACACTTTTTGTACGGTATATTAATCGAACGAACGAATTGTTTTCTATAAGAAGAACAGATGTAACTAATTTCGTACACGTAACAATGTTTTCTTAGAAGATTTGAAAATACTAAAGTGCTTAACTTAAAATACTTAACTACGCATATAATATGTTGATGTTCATAATGATCACTTTGGCTTCACAGTATATTTTTATAAATCTAATGTTTGTGCATAAGAATATACATAGGAGAAGAATACATCGAAGGATTAGCGATGTATATAATAGACAAAGAATATAAGCTTGCAATATAAGCTGGCGGTTCCTGCTTTGCGCCTTGCAAAAGTAAATAAATCATTTGTGGGTTTGGGTATAAGCTTCTATAATAAAATCCCGCAATCGATTTTATCTTTGCCACTCAGCAGTTTAAAAGCGCTGTTAAAAAAATATATAAATAATAAAGATGCATGGATATAGCTACTCCTTTACCCTGTATACAAGCCATAACGAAATAACCAAATGTAACTAGTTATAAGAATTTTATTTGGAGCGACTACCGAGTTTCTTACTGGCTCATCTCGGTAGGAACAGATTTCCGAACCAGCGGTAGATTTTGACGATTCAAAAGCACTTGTTCACAAGTTTACTTTGAAGAAAGTATATTTTGAATTTTAATTTGAATTTGATCATTTTTGCAAATTAATAAAATAAAAACATATATGGGATAATTACACACACGGCGGTCCGTTTCCAAAGTAAGTAACATAATACTTGTGTTATTGGTGATAGACAAATGCTAAATATGTACAAATATATTTTTATATACATACTTAAATACATATAATGCAGTATGGTATCCAGCTGAGTAGAATAGACCACTCTCATTTCTTACTGAGATGTCGTAAAAGGCGACTAAGGTAAATTGACCCACCGTGTGGTATCCGGTTGTGCAGAATAGGCCAACCTCTTTCTTACGGAGGTGTCGCAAAATAAGACTAAGGTAAGTTGACGTCAGGCAAGCAGCCGGTCGTAAAATACGTAGCCCAATCATGTGACTATATGTTTATAACATGATGTGCCGACCCCACATAGGATAAAGGCAGGGGGATGATGATGACTTAAACACATATATACACCCATAGTTAAAGAACCATCAAATTGTTTATAAAAAATGTTGGCCCACAATCCACAACCCGCGGAGCTGAAGGCAGGGTTACTGCCAACTGTGCCAACGGGCTAGTCAATCTAAATAACAATTTTAAATACTGTTCCTACTTAGATAAGTGTGTGTTTGAGTTGTCTAAAAAATATAAAACGAAAATTAAAAATGCTATTGTAGTTTCGAAAGCGCTACCAAAGTGAATCAAATGTAAGTGATTTCTTTACAAAAATATATTTAAATGCATAGTTGCTTAGTAACAAGCCGCTGTAGAATAATAATATCAGAACTTAACTTCAGACTTACGTGCTATATATTTCCATGTAAAAAAACTATTTTTTATATTTGCGGTATAAACACAAGCAAAGTCATATTTATATTATCATATTAGACATATTTACTTTAAAATGATTGTATCGTGAAACGTTCCAAATAATTTATGATAATTTAATTTAATTTATTGCAAAAATGATTAATTCAACATGAATATTCAAATCAGCATCGTATTTCATCCTAAACGGCTAGTTTTGCTCTTTCGTTTATAACTATCGCAACTAACACTAGTTACATTTATGCAAATTTATGAATGAATACATAGCTTTATAGTCAGAGTGACAGGGTACGCCCAGATTTAGCACCTCTACTTGATAGACTTGTGATTCACAACTCGTGACGCTTATTATAAAGGTACTTTCAAATTAATCGCGTAATTTAAAAGAGCGATTACATTTCAAATTTCAAATTTGAAATGAAATATTTCAAATCTCACTTATATCGCTCATGAGCTCCAATAGTGGCACAACTCAAAAAATACACGTTGTAACGTTGGTACACGTTGGTGTAGGAATAGGTGTATATGTTAAAATACACATTATTTTCAGCAGCAATACTGACAGAACTCACAATTCAATATAAGGCTTTCGTTTAATCAAACTAAAGCATTCTTTAATTCCATTCCATAGTAATAAAATCTTCAAACTTATGCATCTCAATACATGATTTTTGAGTTGTGCCACTATTGCAGTCCACGTCATTATCATAAAAATGTTCTCTTATTAGAACAAAAACGAAATCTGGTCATTATTATACGAGTATATGGCGCTCAAAAAAGAAGGATATCTTTCTCTTATATAGAAAGTCAGTGAAACTCGTCAATTTGAAGTCTTGATTTATTTTTGAAAGTTTATTTCTGTCGGTTTTTAAAGAATAAATATAAACTTTAATTGCATACAGGGTCGTCCGTCCCCAAAGTAACTACCTTAATACTTGTGTTATGGGTGGTAATATACATATATAATTTTAGATACATACTTAAATATATATAAACATTCGGACCCGAAGAACCAAAAAAATGTATTTAGAAAATGTTGATCCACGGCGGGAATCGAGCCCATGACCCGTCGAGCTGAAGACAGGGTCACTGCCAAATGCGCGAACGAGCCTTATATCTTATAATACGAAAACTTGTAAGAGAATAAAAGATACTTGTATTTTCTTGACAAAACTAGTGGGCTATTAACATAAACACCTATAAGAAATAAATTCAGAGAGAACCCTAAATGCATTCTACACTAGATGACTAACCTGATATATTAACGTCGTATAACTGGTTCCATTTATTTACTTATAAATATTATTCATGTAAATCATAGTATCTGCAAATCCAAATTACGTAGCCTTCGTGAATTCTCACATTATTTTTATGTATACTGGAGCACTAAAAATGTGCCTCATAAGAAAGCTCAGAGTCTCTTAGCGGGCGATGGAGCGATCATGCTTGTATTATGTCTACGTGATCAAATCAGAAATGAGGAGATTCGTAGAATAGCCAGAGAAGTCAACAGAGCACAGCGTGTTGCGAAGCTGAATTGGCAATGGGCGCCACATAATGCGGTGCACCGATGGGCGTCTTAAGGTGTTGGAGTGGCGATCTCAAGCAACGGAAAACGCAGCGTCAGTAGACCCCCCACGAGGTGGACTGATGACCTCAAAGGTCATTGAAGAGCCACAAGATCGTGTAGTATGGACATCTATATCTACCAGTGGACGTCTATCGGTTGAAGGAGAGAATAAAAAGGTTTAAAAAAGTAAATTAACGGCCTGCTTCAATACCACTTCTGCGAACAGGGCTCCTCTCTCCGTTTCTGGAGAGAAGGGTTGGAGCTAAAACCTATCACGCTGCTCCAATGCGGATTAGTAGATTACACATATTCCCAGAATTCTCTAGATATATGCAGGTTTCCTCAAGATGTTTTCCTTCACCGAAAAGCGTGTGATAAATTGCAATTACCAATTAGACACATAAGTTTTAATAGTAAAACTAATTGGGGCCTGCCCGGGGCTAAAACTCGTGACCCCCTCGAAAGAGTCGCACGGTCTGACCGCTGGGCTAGCACAGCTTTGTTAAAAGGTATTAAAAGGTAGTGTTTACCCGATTTCAAAACTATCATGAATACTTAAAGATTAAAATTGGCTTTAATGCAAAACACATTATCATTAATTTAAAGTAGACGAAACCTTTTAAATTACAAATGAATACATTACCCGCTGTGTCTCTGATGGCATCTTTAGGACACATACAACCAGACAGTTAGACGTTTAACTAACCACATCACGCGCGTTACGGGCATTTTAATTTCCAGTTCACACGGTCAGAGGCTTTACATTTTAGACAATGCATTAATATTTATAAGGTTGTATATTATTCGTACTAGTGCAGAATTCGTATAATAATAGCGTCATCTAGACTAGATTGTGACAGGTATACTGAATTCACTTACTATTTGCTTTGTTAGTATTCATGTATCATTGATACATCGATTAAATTGTCTTATCAAAGAATTGTTTGTAAATTAAGTGCGTGTTTGTGTTCCCAAAAAGTTAGATTAGTATCGCTTATATAGTCCAGTCATTCATAAAATTTTATTAGACATATTTATTTTCTTTACATTGACATTTTTTAATTCGTTACATCTTTTGATTGGAATGTCCGATTTTAATAATTTAAATAGTATTTTACAGGTATTGAAACGGTTTTTAATAAGATATCATTTAATGGGATTTCGAGTAGAATGTTTTTACACAACTTTACGTAAAAGATGCACTTCCCTGATTCGCAGACTGAGAGCAAGCAGCAACAGCGTCCTGAAGATGATAGCTGAGAGGCTAGACTGTCCGTATGTGAACCGCTGCTGTAGGATTCCCATCGAGTATAGTAATAAGTAATAAATATGTCGTATAAGTAAATAATTAGTAAATAAATAAGTAGTATAAGTGACTATTATAATCATTGTATTACTAACATTTTGAGTCATTGTAACTTGCAGTAATAAAAATATTATTATTATAAGGATTAATGCAGAGATATGATCAATATGGTTTGATTATTGTCGGCACTTTTAACAACTTTTACAATGTAAAAAAGTAGTTATATTGACATACATATAATAGTTAGATATATGGTATCGTGGACGTTTTTAAATATTGATACGTTCGATAACACTGTATAACATTTTTTTGGTTCTATCATCAATAGTTTCCACAGCGCATGCGATGATCGATTTTTGTGACTAATTTTTTCACACCTTATTACATTTTTATTAGGGATCTCTAATTTTTTTAAAACTTATATAGCTTATGTTGCTCAGTTAAGATGCAGAATTCATTTTCAATGGTCAAACCATTTTTGAAATCGGTCTAGTAGTTTTTGCGTGAAAATATTACAAACCTACACACATACAAATCTTTCATCATCATTCTCCTGCCCTTATCCCACCCTAAGTGGGATTACGACCGGCCGCCTGCCTGACGTCAACGCTGCACGACACCTCGGTAAGAAATGAGGGTGGTCTATTCTACGCAGCCGGATACCACACGGCACGTACACACAAATCTTTCCTCTTTATAATATTAGAACCATTAAAGAATAGCCATAATCCATCAAATTTATTCACAACATGTTACGGAACTTTTCTTACGATTCAAATGTGACGACATTAAATAACGTAATGATGTGGAAAATATCTAATGACATCTAGTTACGGAGCAACTGGCTTAGCCGTGTTTCAATCGCCATGAAAATTGATAATAAACTGATCCATATCGCATTATGTGATATTATACCACGGTATCAATTTGATACATTTTCTATCATAATTCTCAAATTGTGCGAATTTGATTATAAACCGCTTAGTTACAAGATACCTAAGTGCTTTGACTATCACATCTGCCTATAAAAATATGTAAGAATAGTTTATGTATAGAAACCGGCTATAATCACGTGTTATTCTATCGGCTTAGCCCGTCTAGTCTTTCTTTATCGGGTAAGCCGACTAGACACCAAAACGTTGTATAAAGACCTCATGAATAAGTGCCCCGGATGGGTTCGAAACTATTCGGGGTAAAACGATAAAATAAAACGTGAGTACATCCGGTTTCTACACATAAACTATAAATACCACTCACGATAGTTTAAAATCAAAAATATTAAAAAAAAATTAAAAGTCTTGTTAATAAATTAATCGAAACGAAACGCCATTCATTATATTTAATAATTGAGAGGGATGTTTGATAAACAATCCATTTTCAAGAAATTCTTTTATTGCCCATATCCTTTTACACGAAGACTACCGACATAAACGATATATGGGACAATGGAATGAATGAAACAAATGAATGGGAATATCAATTACATCCAGAATATGGAGATAATGTTATTGTTTGAAACTAGAATCGATAACAGGACTAACATTAATCACTTTGAGACCGAGATACCCGTTGAAGTAATACGTAGTTAGAATTCTCTTCTTTTTGAACAGATGGACGTCTATTGTACACAAGTCTTATTATATAATAGGATTTCCGTGAGGTATCCGGCTGAGTAGAATAGACCACCCTCATTCTACCCAGCCGGAATCCACACGGCGGGTCGACTTACTTTAGTCGTCTTTTACGACACCACGTCAAGAAATAAGGGGGGTCTATTCTATTCAGCCGGATACCATACGGCAAGTAGTCAAGTATGATCAATGTACCACTAAAACTTCGCCATTTTGAAAGACCATATTTCTAAATTTTTTGTAAGGTTCCCGATTCTTAAAACTGGATCTGTCATATTTGGATCGACGTATTTTAATATTCAATACACCAGAATTCTACAACTCATTAGAGATGAATCGACATCACGGATATAATATTGGACAAGATTGTTAATAAAAAACCATATTATTGGAAAAAATTATATCGACGCCTTAGCACCAACTTTATCCAATTTCCTACTAAAATCAAGTGACGTTATAACTTACACATTTCGTGACAACGAAAAATTACTATCAATCAAATAATTAACCGCTTATCCTAATCTAACCTGCAATTACAAAGTCATTCACCAATAAAGTCATGGATTGTAAGGATCGGTATCCAACTTCGAGAATGATAAAAATATATAAAAAAAATAATTAAAGCAAGCTGAAAGCTTCAAAAGTTGTCAATTTATATAAAGTTATTATTATTAAATGCAATTGCAACAGATTTTAACGTAATGCATTACGATAAAGTATAAACCAATATAGACTAACTAGCTGAAAAACGTTATTTTGCCATATAAATTATTTCTAGGGAACTTATAGGAAAAAACAATGTTAGGGGTGGACAACCCTTGTTACTTAGGGGTATGAAAAATAGATAGTAGCCGATTCTCATGAATATGCATATAAAATTTCATAACAATCGGAAAAGCCGTTTTGGAGGGGTATGGTTAAAATTGTGACACGAGAATTTTATATATAAGATGTGGTATATCGGTTGATAAATTACTCGCTTAAGTAAGCCTAGTAAATTAGCATAACTATGACTATAACTATCTACTTATATGTGAAATTAATTAAAAAAGAAATAAAATATGATTGTTGGTTGGTGATGATTTTTAGTTCAAACGTAGCTGGTTAATTTACCAGCAAACAACCGATTTCATTAACGATCCTTTAAAATGTTGTGCAGAAATCATGTTATTTAAGTATCACTGGTGTATAATATGTTATTAATTCTAGGTTACTTAGTTTTTATAACTTATACCATTGGATGAGTTAAGTATAAATCGCTTTAATTAATAATTTATAATTTAAAAAAAATCTATATGACAAATAAGACCTCTTTAGCATTATAGTCGTCGGTTATGATAAATTTCACAAATTAAATATTTATTTCTAAAATCTAGTAACAGTAATTCACGCATGTTATATCGCTACAGATTAACGCTTTAAAAGCCTTATCTAATATCTTTTACAAGCAATATAACAGAACTAACTACTTTGCTATAATCCGCACGGGTTAAGTGAATGCATGCAAAGCCAATGTGTATGAAGCAGGCAAAATCTACGCACCTTATACATGCAGGACCAGCCACCACATGCACCCCAAGGCGCAATTCACCAGCAACAACGAACACAAAAGCAGCACTCACACCCACCACCACAATCTCGACGATCGTTTCGCCCCGAAACCGAAGCATCATCAGGAGGATAGGCTTCACGACAAAAATCGTACTGCGCCGCGCTACCCATACAAGCAGTCTTAAATAGTTCAACTCCCACCAATACCCTCCCCTCCGAACACATGCAGTAAAACGGAATTAGATACATTTACTTGCTCGTTAATTAAGTGACCATTGTTATTTTTTATTATCTCAAGCTGCTCTAACGTATTGAGTCGGAGTCCCTTATCACAAGTGTGGAGGTGGTCCTGCATGTATAAGGTGCGTAGATTTTGCCTGCTTCATACACATTGGCTTTGCATGCATTCACTTAACCCGTGCGGATTATAGCAAAGTAGTTAGTTCTGTTATATTGCTTGTAATATGGAATTCTGCAAAGTAACGCCTGCTTCTATAAATCAATAATATCTTTTGTCAAATAAAAGAGCCTAGTTTTATAATCTTTGAATCGAGATTGAAACTTTTATTCTCTGTGTTAGCGTATCGCTTCGCTCCGCACTGGGTGTCACAGATTATCTATAATTATTTAATTACATAGAAGCTGGTATTTACGCGCGGTGGCCATTGTTATGTTGTATCAATGGACACCATCTAGATTTATCGTATATATATTCCCTAAGTGGGTTTTCGCTTGAAATATGTTTACCAGCATAAAGATTTTGATTACATAGAACGATTACTTTAATCTTATTTTTGCCGTGATTTCGAAGCTACTGGGAATAATCGTAACAGATGGAAAATAATTTTATTGTTCTTTTTAAAAGTCTGTTTCTTTCAGGAGAGCTGAAAGTGTCCTTAAATCATTAGACATTACCGTTGGCTCATGTGCAACTGAATTTATTTTTAATATAAAATGCTTGCAAGCATTAACTTGAGATTTATAACAGTTATATTATTATTTTTTTAATTGTTAAAAATATATTTTATTATGGCAAATCAGATTTCGCTTACTTAAAATTCACGTAAGATTCCATAATTTTGAAATTACAAGTCGATTATCGTTCTTTTCAAAAAATAATAAAAATCATTCATTTCTCTCAATGAGAATTTAAGGGAAACAATGCCGTGTTGTATCCGGCAGAGTAGAATAGACCACCCTCATTTCTTACTGAGGTGTCGTATGAGGCGACTAAGGTAAGTCGACCCACTGTGTTGTATCCGGCTGAGCAGAATAGACCACCCTCTTTCTTACCGAGGGGTCGTAAAATACGACTAAGGTAAGTTAACGTTAGGCAGGCGGCCGGTCGTAAAATACCTAGCCAAATCATTTGACAACATGTTTATAACATGTTGTGCCGACCCCACTTAGAATGGGATAATGGCAGGAGGATGATGATGATTTCTCTCAATGAGAAAGAAACTCATCAATTAATTTCCACTTACACATGAATATCATCAGTTTGTAATAGTTTACAATTTTAAAATTTGTAAAGCATCAAATAAATTTACTTCAATAAATCATCGTAGATCATTAATTCATTCATTCAGTAATGGTCGATCGTTACATACTTTAAAAAAAGGTTAAAATATCATTACGCTGTAATTCAGAATTATCTGCCGTTATATATCATTCTAAATTAGGACACCCGGTTTTGCAACTCCCAGTCCATCACAGTGCGTTACTGTATAAAAACTACAGTACAATAAAATAAAAAAAGGTTAAGTGAACAATTTGGTCCAAATTAGATTTGAAAGTAGCCCGTACGTCTTGGCCAATTTATTTCACGATTGTCATTAGAAAACATACAAAAGGTTGGAGAGAGCTACAAGCTTAGATTAATTTTTCATTGACGCAATTAAATCATTACACAAAATAATTCGCAATGCAGATTTCATACTTTCTCCTGGTGTGTGGAAATTGTGCACGTTTTTCTCGGACTAATCTTTGATCGGTGGCGTATGCAGAGCACGTCTGTTATAATACAAATTTTCACGTTAACATTTTATGTTTAAAAAAAATGAAATAACTTTTTCGTCAACAAATATTTATAAAAATTAAAAAAAATGAAAATTGAAAATCATTTTCACGGAAATCCACATATTTACAAAGTCATATACATATATCAAAGCTGTGATAGCCTAGCGGTGAGACCGTGCGACTCTCTAGAGACGACATAGGTTCAAACCCGGGCAGGCACCAATGGGTTTTTCTATTAAAACTTATGTGTCTAATTGATAATTGCAATTTATCACACGCTTTTCGGTGAAGGAAAACATCGTGAGGAAACCTGCATATCTCTAGAGAATTCTAGGGATATGTGTAACCTACCAATCCGCATTGGAGCAGCGTGGTAGGTCTTAGCTCCAATCCTTCTCTCCAAAAACGGAGAGAGGAGGCCTTAGCCCAGCAGTGGGCATAGTAACAGGCTGTTACTTTACTTTTTTTTTATACATATATCATCTTTCATTTGTCAAAGAATTATTTTCCGAATTTCCTCAGATATAAGATCACCTTTCGAACCAGTCGCAGCTTTATTGTAATTTGACGATTCAAGAGTGCTTCTTAAAGCCAACTTGAATAAAGAATAATTTGGATTTGAAATGAATATTGGATTATAGTATAATCATTATTATTTTCAGGATTTTGACATACGATCAAAAGCCGAATGCTATAAATAATGCTTTTTAGATGAAAGATTAAATCACGTTATATTCTTTACGTATAACTACTGAAGGTTGTGGCTGCTTAGAAACGTATCAGTCTACTGATAGATATAGACCATTTTTCCCTATTTTCGGCTTCACTTTTTCTCTTTTCGGCTCACTGGGAATCCCATTACCATTTTGCCGACCCCTTGCAGTCCGTTGTCGCCGCTGAGTCCACTCCACACGCCAGCATCTACTATTGTGGCAATATTTCTATCACCTCCGTGTAGCTGATAGTGGTTAAAATCACCCGGAGTTCGTAACATTGCAAATACTTTAGAAGCAAATAGATACTAAGTTGCTGTAAGTCGTGTAAAAAAGTGCTCGGTGTACAATGGTTTAACATTCCCCTGATCTATAACTATATGACTTGCTTTTAATGGTATCTCTAAATGTAAACACAATATACGATTCTCCTTTGGTATTATATAGTATTCGGTAGTATATGGTTTATTCATACTGATATACGAAAATCTAATTAATATAGAAATAAAATATCGGAAAATATAAGGGATAAAAAGTTAAAAAAGTAATAATAAAATTATTTTGCTATAATCCGCGATACAGTAAATAGAAAATATATATAGTGCTAAATGTATAGTGGACTATCCGTATTTTCATACCCGATACGTGCAGGATTCGTAAAAACACATGCACAAACCTTCATCACTTCCACCACAATACATAAGCACTAAACACTATCACAAACTCAACAATCGTTTCGCCCCGCAACTGAAGCATCATCAGGAGATAGACTCCACGACAAAATCGCAAAGCTTTGCGATTTTCTATTTACTGTATCGCGAATTATAGCAAAATAATTTTATTATTACTTTTGTATTATGGATCTCCGCAAAGTAACGCCTAATTCTATAAATTATTGGATACAAAATTCTTGTATTTCCTTGACGATCATGAAAAATATAGTACACAATTGAGGGTAATATAACATTTAAAGTGACTCGAAAAAAGTCAGTACCGCTTGTGGCTTATAAATCAAAAAAAGGTGTTTATTCTGAACTAGCTTCTTCCCAAAACTTCGTCTGCTACGACTTTAACACCTAATTAAGAAAGGAGCTAGGACTCTTCAGTTCTCAACAATCTCCATACCAAAAATCACATAGATCCGAAACTCCGTTCAGGTGTGAAAAAAGGGACAAACAAACACAGTCAATTAGTAATATAAATATGGACGAGCTATAAGTTAGCTACACAATAGAAGTGCGTTCAGTAAATTGTCGTGTTGAACACTTTCGCTAAGAGATATATTACATTATAATGATCTACAATTTGATGTCTGTGTTATGACATTTGACCGACAATGAGAGGCGTTAATTTAGTTTTTATTCTCTAGAGAAATTGTATTTTTTGCTCTCGACCATTCATAACTTCTAATAACATAATGATACATCGTCATTTTTTACTGGGAGCATCTGAAACTGACAACGATTTGACATGCCGTATCAGCGTTTAGTAATCGTTTTATTATTAGGCCCTTTTCACATACAATTATTATAATAGAGTAGCCAGCCTAAAATGTGTCCATCGAAAAAAGAGTGAAAGCAAATGAGGCTACTTACCTCTCTCTATTTTGGAGGTTTACTAAAAATGTCTTTAAATTAAGAAACCGCTATGAATTTGTACGCATGTGTGATTAGATAGATAAGTGATAAGTGAAGTGATGAAAATAAGTGAGTAGGTGGCGAACAAAACTAGACATGTCCATAGCAAATGTTTTTTTTTCGGGATCCTTTAGTACACATCTTTAAAGTTGCAAAATATTTTCATTTGAAACCAGTTCGATCCTACCCTCAAAAATGTAAAACTTGACTTTTCATCAACGACACGTCTGTTTAACAGTTGGATAAAATTAAATAGCTGTTATATTCCTAATCAAAACTAGACAAATATAGCATTCATAGCATTTATAAATAATACGACTTGTTTGCAAATAAAGCTGTACTTGTTTAATGAAATTTTCCATGTTGCTATTGTGCTTTGGAATATCAACTTTAAATTTTTAAAACGGCAAGAGAAAGTGTAAACATTCATAGGTTCTAAAGCTGCCAGCAAGTGAGTCTTAATGTGAGTTATAATCGGAGAAAATTTTAAAAAGTTTATTTGTCCTATGAGCTTAGACATCAGGAAAGTATGGGAAGCGCCTCAGAAACAATGTTTCGAAAACAACTAAACTAGGTTTTTGAACTAAGCCTAGCATGATTTTCATGTTTTTGAGATCCTTTGACAACCTACATTAGTAGAATTACTTTATGCCTTCTCACTTAACGTGCTCCGCTTCATGATAGAGTATTTTTTTCCTTCAATATATTACCTACTAGATATTGATATACAATCTAGTGATTGTTAGTAATTTAGTAATTACATGCCCAAAAACTAGCGTAACTGAGCGTTTTTAAACAATTTACATGTTCTTTTTCTCATAAATGTTCATCGACTGTGAATGTTGGAATATCGCACCTTCCTTAAACATGAAAACTTACTTTCATTAATTAACGTCTTAACGGTGCCACAACAAAAGGTACGTATTTTTGATATATGTAAGCCAGTTATGCACACATCGTAAATTAATGTCACAATGTAACGAAAAGAGCTTATGACTAAAACCTCGGATGAATTTGAAAGTTAATATCTATCTGTCATAAACATACTGTTAAAGAATGTTCAGAAGTGAGTATGAATCCTCAATCTATTAATAATAAATAAATAAATATATGGGACACTTACACACACGGTCGTCCATCCACAAAGTAAGTAACTTAATACTTGTGTTATGGGTGACGGACAACTGGTAAATATATGCATAATATATAGTTTTAAATACATACTTAAATACAAATACACACCCAGGCTCGCAGAACCAACAAATTGTTAATAGAAAATGTTGGCCCTCGGCGGGAATCGAACTGGCGACCTGCGGAGCTGAAGGTAGGGTCACTACCCACTGTGCCAACGGGCCAGTCATAATTCAACTTATTATTTCTTTGGTCGGAATTAATACAATAATACCAAAAAAACGCGTCACGTCACACAAAATGCCTCCTTGTTATTTATTTTGTCTCCATGGAAACTACTATTTGTTGTTAGGCGTTGCGTCGGCAACGCTATCGGCTTTGTTCGTAGGACACTCGGTCACAGCGTAGTCTATATACGCACGATAACAGCGACATCTTGTAATTACCCCTAACACTATATATAAACAATTCGATACTTACAGCATACATATAGCACTACTCACGACTCTGAATTGATTTGAAGTACGAAAAGCCATGAAGGTCGTTAGACGCTTACTGAAGAGTTACGGGTTCAAACCCCGACGGCACTGTTGAATTTTGTATAAAAACTTATTTGCCTTATTGATATTTAAGATAATGGTAAAACAAAACATACCTACATTTCTCCGGAATTCCTGGACTATGTCAATCTTTGCACATATTTGTGCTGAGCTGAAGCTGAATAATTTATAAAAGTAACGGCCTGTTACTATCCCACTGCTGGGTATAGGCCTCCTCTCTCAATTTTTGGAAAGAACCGTTGGAGCTAAGACCTACTACGCTGCTCCAATGCGGATTAGAAGGTTACACTTATCCCCAGAATCCACTAGAGATATGTAGATTTCCTCACGATTTCCTTTACCAAAAAGCGTGCAGTAAATTGCAATTATCAATTAGACACATAAGTTTTTCACAGAAAAACTCTTTGGCTACCCAGCGTTCGAACTTGTGACCCTCTCGAAAGAATGACACGGTCTCACCGCCGGGCTATCGCAGCTTAATAGCAGAATAATTTATACTAATATTATACTCGTAAAAGCGAAAGTCTATTTATCTATCTGTAACACTTTTACAGCTAGACCTTTAAACCGATAACGATGAAAATCGGCACAATTGCAACATATATACCAAGCTAACATTTAGAATAATAGAATTCGTGTTTTTATCTTAGGAATAGGGTAAAACTCAGTATATAATTAAGGGTAGTTTAACGGTTAATTGATGTGAACGAATTCGTAAGTACCATTACTTATCTAATAAAGTTATGATTTAAAAAATCATAACTTAATTAGTTATGATTTTTTTTATGTAACATTTTATTGATAACAATGTATTTAATAGTCAATTTTATTATGTTATAGTATAGGAACCGTCTAAAACGGTTTTTTTACAGACTTGAAGCATTTCGGGCTCAGTCGATAGAATAAGACGTGAGCATAGCCGATTTCTAAACATTAACTACGAAATACCACTCACGATTTTCTAAATTTATCAAGTTGGTTTATATTCAAATATTTACAAAATTATCGACACATTATATCTATCGGTTGACAGACAGTATTCCTTTTCTGTTCACAGATGTATCCGTATGTACATTGAATGCTAAACATCACAGAAAACATGGACATTGATGGAAAATTATGTACGGTTTCTCCTAATATGTTATAGGACTTTGAAATATATTCCATCTGATATCTGTTTTCTTAATACATTTGCATATGTAGAAAATACGAGAAAATTTACAGCGGATATGCAATTACCAATTCAACCATGTTTAAAACAACCTCAGAACACGTTACTGAGCATAAACCTGGTCGGGTCATATACAAGATTTTACCTACTTGTTTAAACTAAACAAATATTAATACCAACCACTACCTAAGCGACAGAGCATCTAACTGTTCCATCGAGTCACTGTTCAAAAGGCGACTGTTGTTTGATATGCTACTTGATTTCATTAATGTAAATATCTTATAGAACCCTACTTCCGCTATGTGATAGACTGTATCCTTTTATCTAAAGTAAGACAAATAGTAACACCTTAAGAGATCTAGGAGACAGGGTATCCAATAGTTGAATCAGTCGACGTTCAAAGCGCGGCTATCTTTTATATGGCTACCTCCATATTTTATTCACTGGCGAACACCATTTCCTCTACATTTTTCACTTAATTTTTTCCGATTTCGACCCATATAAACTGGTTGGATTCCAGTTACGACGCTGAATATTTACAGGTGATCCATTAATTTGTTCGATAGCTAGACGACGGAATTCTAGAATATATTAGGCCTACGCTTCTCAATCTGTCAGGGTTACAATTTTCTGAGTAAATAATTAATATTCATTCTTTTAACATTTTTACGGTTATATGCTCGGCTGTACGCACAAGCTCTAGAATAAAAGGTTTTGTAAACATTACATTTATATCTGATTTATTTAATTTAAATCAACAGTCAATAGTGATAGCAAATTGTGATTATTTGATTATCTGTTAGCTTCTTTAAAAACATTTGACGATTCAAAAGTACTGAAAACAGTCCACTTGAATAAAGAATATTTTGAGTTTGAATTTGAATTTATGTTTTTTCATGATTTTATTATTTTTTATGCTTTTGCATTACCGGAGCAAAGAAAATGTATTTTTAAGCCAATTATGATTTAAAACGATTATGAAACCCTTGATAAAAGTTATTAAATATTAGAATATATTCTATAGTCTAATTTTAAATATACATCACCTGATTGATACTAACTGTTGGAAATCTAACAATTCATCTTCCTGGATCGATAAGTATGCAAATTCCGCAATTATATGTCGGGAATAGCGCAACCTCATTCCTATTCCAATGGTAGAATTGTGTGACACAGTCGATTAACTTACAGTTTGATTGACAGCATTGAATTATGTACGAACAAATAAGCTGTCCGTCCGAATTATCGCTTTCTATACTCGCACCCAACTGACACTTTCACGGAAACGTGCGTAAAACGATTTCTTAATCGATTATCGACAAAACGGTAACGTGAATGTAGAATAATCGCTTTGATATCATATTTTCATTAAGAAAGCAAAAATAATCGATTGTAATATTTTTTGGGATAATAGCACAGGCTCCTATTGACGGGATTGTAACTAACTTAAATTTTAAACCCGTTAGGAATGTTTCTGGCTTGGCTGTAATGAGAGGCAATAAAAAAATAGTAACCATTACTACGATAATTGTTTCGCGTCTAAACTAGTAGCCGATTTATCTTTAGCGAATTATTCATACATTGTAGTTTTAACTCGAATATTTGTAATTACGATTTGTATTCACCATAGAGTAGAAGAAGAACGGTATGAACTATAAACATATTTCGCTTTAAGATAGTTAATACTGTTAATAATAAGCAAGTGAGGTTAATTGTTTGACGCTTAAACGATAAGCCGATTTATCTTTAAAAGTATTTTGTACTTTACAGAAATGTAGAGTAGGTTAAAACATATATTACTACAAATTAGGTTCATGGTAAAGCAAATTATTAGGCAACTTAAAAGCCTTTAAGTTCTGTCAATGTGATACTATGACCCATTTTAACTGTTACACCTTTTTTTAATGTAGAGAATAGTATGTTGGCATGTACCGCCCAAGGCGAATATATATTTGATAGTTCTTTTACGTAACTGCAGATTATTATATTAAACTTAAACTTTATACCTCCCTTATTATTTGAGGAATAAAAATACATATTTTAAACATATTTAGCACAAATTAAAGCAAAATAATTTTAGTGTCTCATGTGCATTATGAATCACCTCAAAGTAACGCCTAACTGTATCAATTATATAAAAATAAATTTATGAATAATCAAAGTAATATATATTTATGTTATTTTCTTATGAAAGCAAATATATTAGAAAAATATTTTATTATAAATAAAAAAATTTTTTTTCATAAATATCGAACTACCTTAACCAAACTACGTATAGGATATGGCAATATCTGAAATTTTTCGTTTACTTAAAAAAATATGTATCTATTATAACTTATTACACATTTGAGATCTAAAAAATGTGACGTTGTGTAAAAATTTCAATCCATGGCCTTTTTAACGCAGCTTTCATATATTAGTATATATGAAAGCTGAATTTTTATTTATAATGATTTACAGAATCAGAGAAAGCCTTTAACAAGAATGGAATGCTCTTACATATTAATTGAAATTATAAAAAGTTCGATTGCAAGAAGCAGAGAATGCTTAATTAAATAATTACCCTAATTGCTGAATATATAATCAAATTTTTAAGATTATTAAAAATTACTTGTAAGTTTTATTAATAAAAAATTCGCTATATACTATATATATTATTATATTTCAATAATGTTTCTATTACCACATGGTTTAATTTATTTTTCGTACTGAAAGCACTCGCTTTTTTCATTAATATCAGAAATTTCATTTTAACGATTTTTGCCTTTAATATATTAGTCTTACAGATAATAAGGTATTGGTGCAGCATAATTTTTATTTTGTTTTTTGAATTATATCTATTTTCTGAGCTATTTAACCCATAAAGTTATTAAACGTAGAGTTGAGGAGAGGTAGGTTAGTGTCTTTTTTCGATGGGCACTTTTTAGGCGAGCTGCACTACTCTAGTGTAATAACTCTATGGTCTAACCGAGTTCAATCAACTTAGAATACAACTCGCGTTTTTATAAAAACTAGGTAAGAGATCACCTAATAGGGACAAAGACAAGGACTGGTAAGAAACATAATATTAAATACCGGTAATTATTAAAGTTGCTACTAGTTCTAGTTCAATGACAAGACTTATATAATAGACAATTAAGTAACTTAGCTACGTTCAAGTTTGTGAAGCAAACAGTATGCACTACCGCATAATTTAATTTATGCACGCATAATGGCAAATTTATTTTTACAGATAAAATATGTAACTTTTTCAGTAGATTAAAGAAATATTTTATAAAAATGATGATCTTGCTTATTTTAATATAATATAAACAAAATATTTTATTTTCTTATTCTGTTTTAATCAAATGATGATAAATGTGATAACTATTTTTAATGTTGTTAAAAAATTACTGGGTATTAATAATATTTTAATTCTTTATACATTTAATTCTGATAATTTTTTTAAACTTCATGTCTATTTATTTTAAATATTTATTTAAAAATATAATATGTTCTTAAAAAAATATATCGAAATTTAAAAAGAGAACGGAGATATTGTAGATTAAAAATATCTTTAGATACACTTACCAAGACAACTCAAGGATGCACTTTAAAAAAAAAAATTAACTCACAATCGCATTCGAAATTCGAAACACTACACTGCACTAACGCCGCGCGCACACGCCGGCGTGGTATTCGCGAGTGACCCGCGACTTGCGCATGCGCGCGTTTATACACGGATGAGGGTGCGTGCACTTTCGCTGCTCACTCTGAAAAGGGTTTAACAGGGAAGGTATATATTTTAGTACTACTAGTAATAATATTAGCTTATCCTCGACAGTTTTGATCTAAATCTCTAAACACGCTATATTTTTACTTTAGACGGTATTCATTACATCTTATTAAAAGCAAAGATTGTTACTCGCTAGTGTTTGTTAGCGTGCTAGTCAAAAACGTATTCATTCTTCTTGAAAACCTTTAATATAGAAGATTTTAGATAAAAACGGTTATTAAAACCCTTTAGGACCTAATTTATAGAATTGATAAGCTGTGATAGCCTAGCGGTGAGACCGTGCGACTCTCTAGAGACGACATAGGTTCAAACCCGGGCAGGCACCAATGAGTTTTATTAAAGCTTATGTGTCTAATTGATAATTGCAATTTATCACACGCTTTTCGGTGAAGGAAAACATCGTGAGGAAACCTGCATATCTCTAGAGAATTCTAGGGATATGTGTAACCTACCAATCCGCATTGGACAGCGTGGTAGGTCTTAGCTCCAATCCTTCTCTTCAATAACGGAGAGAGGAGGCCTTAGCCCAGCAGTGGGCATAGTAACAGGCTGTTACTTTACTTTACTTTACTTATAGAATTGGGCGTTACTTTCCGGAGATCTATAATACAAAAGTAATATTAAAATTATATAATATATATATAATTAATTATATAATTATATAATATTAAAATTATATAAATAAATATATAGGTATAAGCTGTTGCGGTTTATAGAAAAATAATTTTATTATTTCCTAACCTATTTTAGGATCTGTTTCCAAAAATGAGTACGGGTCCTAAAGAAACGGGAATTGTATTAACTTTAATTGCACCAAATTTCTCCAAAACAGGTATAGTAAATGCGTAACAAACAGACAAAAAGACTTTTATAATATTAGTATAGTTCAAAACAGTATGAAGATAAATTATAAATATCGAAAATGAAAGTTATAAAATTTCATGAGACTTACTTAAGATTGTCTTTAAATATTTTTCAAGACATTTCGATGATCTTGTCGAATAATCGTGCAATTTCATTTTTGATGAACAATTATGTACGAACCATCCCAAAAGGGTTTTTTTCTCATCATTATACTTTTCCTATTTCTTCTCTCTTGGAAAATGGAATAATAATATTCTCTTTAATTACTTTCTCTTTTAAATGAATATTCCCGTAACTTAACATTCTGATGGTTTAAAAGAGACTCTAAATCGAAAATCTAAGATTACTTTATTGAAGTAACTCTTCAACGTTACTTTTATTCATCTCCTGATCCACAGATGGTAGTGTACCTTGCTCTTAGCTCATAAGATCAATTTCCGCCGAGGGCCAATTTTTTGGTTCTTCAGGCTTGTATGTATTTAAATATTTATATATTTTAAGATTATATATATGTATAATTATTCCGTTGTCCGTCACCCATAACAAAGTATAAAACAGAAGATATAACAGAACTACTTTGATATAACCCGCGTTTCTTTAGAGAATGTACGTAATGCTAAGTGTATGAAGCAGGCAAAATTCACATACCTTACACATGCAGGACTGGTAGTACGATTTAGTCGTTGAGCTTAAGCTCCTGATGATGCTTCGGTTTCAGGGCGAAACGATCGTAGAGATTTTGGTGGTGGTTGTGTGTATTGCTTTTGTGAGTTGTTGCTGGTGGAGGCATCAAATCAAAACAAACTTTATTTAAATAAACCATTTCAGTCACTTTTGAATAGTCAAGCATCAATATGATTAATGAAGCTACAACTGGTTCGGAATGTTGCTCTTACCGAGAAGAAACAGCAAGAAACTCGGCGGTGAATCTCTTAAATATTTTGAATTATAGATTATTAAACCGCTGTCTTGTATGAAGCTGAAAGGATTTTCAAATCCAGGCATTCTTATCATCCAAATAATCTTCAATTTTGTATTATGCTTTACGTATAAGCATATTTTTTCTAAAATGGATTGAGCAATTTTATAATAGAAGCGAATAGCGAGACCATTACTCATTGCTGATTGAGGCATCTTGGGATTCGTGTGGTGACTTGTCCTGGATGTGTAAGGTATGTGAATTTTGCCTGCTTCATACACTTAGCATTACGTACATTCGCTAAAGAAACGCGGATTACAGCAAAGTAGTTCTGTTATAGCTTCTGTACTATGGAATTGTTCAAAGTAACGCCTGCTTCTATAAATCATACAAAGTATTAAGTTACTTTTGAGACTGACAATCGCGTGTGTAATTGTCCCGTATATTTTTTTTTTCTTCAACTCTACTTGCTTGTTGGCAAAAGAGATTGTGCCGAGAATAACCAGCAACAAACTTGCAAATATCCCTTTCATAATATAATTCTAATTACTAATAAAATTGTACTACTCCTGTCCTATGCATGGGTAAATTTTTCTGATTTGTGTAATCCGCGTAAGAATAATATCTTTCTATAGCGGCATCCTTTTAACAGGTATTTTTAGATAATATAATGGCATAGCTAACATTTCATTATAAAATCTTATTAAATACCTCTAAAAATTTTCATCGGTGTAAATATATCGCAAAGCTAATTGAAAAACATCTATTTCTTTAGTTGTCTTCATATGTATATTTTAAATGGTTCGAATATACTGAATGGACTCACAAGAAGGCTCAGAGTAATTCAGCGTGCGAGGGAGTGAGCTTTGTTTGTTTAAATAAGAAATGAGGTTATCCGTAGAAGAACCAAAGTCATCACAATAGCTCAGTGTATTGCGAAACCATAAATAAATCTATGTCCAGCAGTAGTTCATCAGTCGAGGAAGAAAAGAAAGAATTTTTTTTTGAATATTCTACTATTTACCCTCGCATAAGGTGGGTTAATAGGGTAAAAAATGAAACCGTACTACAGCGCGTCAAGATGACCCGAAATTTGTTAGCAACCATAAAGAAACGAAAAATGGAATACCTCGGCCACGTTCATAGGCATGAGAGATACAAGTTGCTTCAACTCATAATAATGGACAAGATTGAAGGTAAAAGGCGCGCTGGACGTCGGAAAAAATTGTGGTTGCGAAACATAAGAGAGTGGACCGGAGTTGCTTCCGTTGAAGAACTGTTTCGTCTTGCGAAGGACAGAGTGGCTTGCAGTCTGCTAACGGCCAACATTCAGTAGTGAAGAGGCACTAGAAGAAGAAGAAGTATTTACCCTATTAAATAAACTCGTAGGACTGAACTATAATATAATTCCATGTCCTACGAGTTTAATATATAAAATTTTGTAACTATTACTATTTCAATATAAAAAAGTGGTGTAAAGGCATTACTTAGACGACCAAACTTCTTATTAAGTGGCTCTAGATAGTATCGATTGATATTTGATAAGATCGCTGTCAATCGATAGCATCTTAATCAATAGAAAAACTGCAAACCTGTCATCGATAAAACAAAATAGACAGTTAATGGATTCAGTAAATTATGTTACAAAGTACCGTATAAACGAACTTGAGACGCTTTTAAAAATGTTTAAAATAAAGCTATCAATTGAAATTTATTTAAAAGGTGATAAGATAATTATACCACAATTAGCGTAAGCAGGTGCCTAGTTATCATTATAATGTATTGGTAGATATATACATAAATGGGTGCATGGATGTGTATTGTGTGCATGTGTTTTTGTGTGTATGTATTACTTTTTTTAAAGAATAGTTTTCTGTTCAAAATAATTCCGAAAATTAAATTTCTTTTAATGTTTAAAGTTCCCCTAATGGGAAACTTTAAACATCAAAGTTTTTATATAATACGTATTTCTCCTATCATTACACTCTGTAGGTAGATGTATCTACAAAAATGTGCATATGTGTGTGTGTGAGAATGTGTTTGTGTGACTTCTAATTTATTAAGAGGAATTATGTTCTGTTTAAAGTGATTCGCAAAATCTAATGTTTAAATTTATCTTTTGCACGTAAACGATATTATTTCTCTACCACAAGTTTTAAGAGATGATTTATAGGTGCCTGCGCGAGGTTTGAACCTGGATACCTTGGTAAGAGTCGCTCTCATTCAGCCATCAAAGTTTTTTATTTACAATAAGGGCGTAAAAAAATGTATTTCAGTTTAAATACTGTGATCGCTGTTTGATTCAAACATCACTTACAACCTACAACTATATGCTCTGATCTCTGGTCACTACGAATAAAATTGTAGTTTCCAAAACTAGTTCGCTTCAACAATAAAATTCCACAATCTATACTAGGCCTATCTACATAAAGGTTTAAATTAAGTGTAAGAAATATGTTCATACGTAGAGCATATTACAAAATTGAAGATTACTTGGATGATAAAAACCCTACATTTGAAAATCCTTTCATAGAGGACATCGGGTTAATTATGTCAAATTGAAAATGTTTAAAAGGTTGACCGCTGAGTATCTTGCTGGTTCTTCTCGGTGAGAGCAACATTCCGAACCCGCTGTAGCTTCATTAATCATATTGATGGTTGACGATTCAAAAGTTAGTCGTGTGGTATCCGGCAGAATAGAATAGACCACCCTCCGTTCTTACCGAGGTGTCGTAACAGACGACTAAGGTATGTGCCGTGTGGTATCCGGCTGCATAGAATAGACCACCCTCATTTCTTACCGAGGTGTCGTAAAAGGCGACTAAGGTAAGTTGACGTCAGGCAGGCGGCCGGTCGTAAAATACCAAATAAAATACCAAGTAAAATACGCCAAATCATGTGACAACATGTTTGTAACATGTTGTGCCGACCCCACTTAGACTAGGATAAGGGCAGGAGAATAATGATGGTTGACGATTCAAAAGTGTTTGAAAAAGCTTATTTGAATAAAGATTGTTTTGATTTGATTTGATTTTATAATTAAAGTTACCTTGTTTTTATGTTAATATTTAAAGTAATGTAACTTTCTTTTAATAACACACTGCATTGGCCGCCAGACTTACCACTCAGTAGTTTACCCATATCTCCAGAATTCTCAAAAAATGCATGTTTTCTTACAATGTTTTCCTTTGCCGAAAAGAGTGTAATAAATTGCAAATATCAATTAGACACAAAAGTTTTGCTGCCCCCTCATTGCCTGCCTGGGTTTCAAACAAGTGACCCCGTCGAAAGAGTCGATTTTAACAATACAAGGCTGACTCCTTTTTCGTACAAAGAAAATCAGCCTAGCAATTCAACGCGGAAACACTTCCAGCATTCTTGGGACCATTCAACGTGGGCATGGTTTGTATATTACTAGTATTATATTACTTATAAAGGTTTCCAATAATATATCAAAACCATTCTTAAAACACCTTATTATACGTAATTACTTTTATATTAATTATTTTTCGTCACACCAGAATGTCGCCAAAATGAATTACCCTATCCTTTTTTTAATATCCCCTCAAGTTGAGGCTAATGCCAATACTTAAACTTCCAAATACACTTATTACTTAATACAATAATTAATATCAATACAATATTATTATTATAATTATTATACAAATGTTAAAATTGCGAACACTAGCATGTAAGTAATTTAACATATACATAAATTGTACATTTTTAATAAGATTAAATATTATCAAATTGTTATAATTAAATAGGTCGACGGCAAGATATCTAGAGGACGTAGCCCTATGCGCTGGTCAAAAATGATCCGCACCACTCTCAAAACAACAGTCTCCGCGGCCATCCACGTGCCCGAAAGCTGGAATGATGGAAGACCATTGCCCAGGAGGTGTTTTTATGAAGAGATCATGACCTCCAGTATTGGAGTTTATAAAAAAAATTAAAAAAAATACATTACAAAACTTCGTTAAAATATGCAAGAAAGCTACAAGAATTAAAAAAATAAAGTATATACTGATGTTAACAAGCGATCATTTAATTTAATCAAACGAAACGAGTCTAACTGCCATACAAGTTGTTAACGTAAGGTCTTTGAGATCCATAATTAAGTTATTAAAAACTACTTTTTGTCTGCTTTTAGTGGTATAGAACTGCTCACAGAGAAAGATAAATCTTAAGGCGCACAATTTCTTTGCATTTATTGCATATCTCAAAGGTCGATGACAATATGGTAAAAACAAATAGGTTTCTTTTATGTTGTTAAAATATGCATCCATACCAATATTATAAATGCGAAAGTCTGTCTGTAATACAAAAGTAATAATAAAATTACTTTGCTATAATCGCGATACAGTAAATAGAATATATATATAGTGTTAAATGTATAGTGGACTATCCGTATTTTCATACCCAATACGTGCAGGATTCGTAAAACACTCCAAAGCTTTGCGATTTTGTCGTGGAGTCTCCTGATGATGCTTCGGTTGCGGGGCGAAACGATTGTTGAGGTTGTGATAGTGAACGTATGTAGTGCTTGTGTATTGTGGTGGAAGTGGTGGAGGTCTGTGCTTGTGATTTTACGAATCCTGCATGTATCGGGTATGAAAATACGGATAGTGTACTATACATTTAACACTATATATATTTTATATTTACTGTATCGCGGATTATAGCAAAATAATTTTATTATAACTTTTGTATTATGGATCTCCGCAAAGTAACGCCTAATTCTATAAATTATTCTGTCTGTAATGCTTAAACGCTTAAAATTTGGTAAAATAAAGAACTTATACACTGGAGAGAGAAAGGGAGGGAAGGGTTGTAGCTAAGACCAACCACGCTGCTCCAACGCGGATTCGTAGGTCACACATATCCCCAGAATTATCCAGAGATATGCAGGTTATCTCCCGATGTTTTCCTTCACCGAAAACCGTGTGATAAATTGCAAATATCAATTATTATTGTACTTTTACTGAATCTTAATCGTTGTGATAGTCCAGCGGTGACTTCGTGCACTTAAAACTTACGAATTTTGTTATTCTAAATGTTAGCTTGGTATGTATGCTGCAATTGTGCCGAATTTCATCGTTATCGGTCCAATGGTCTAGCTGTAAAAGTGTTACAGATAGATAGACTTTCGCTTTTCCGAGTATTATATTAGTATAAATTATTCTGTATGTATTATAAAGCAGCGGTGAGACCGAGCCACTCTTTCGAGAGGGTCACGAGTTCGAACTCCGGGTAGGTAACAATGAGTTTTTCTGTGAAAAACTCGTGTCTAGTTGATAATTGCAATTTACGCATGATTTTTGGTGAAGGAAAACATAGTGAGTAAACCTGAATATCTCCAGGGAATTCTGGGGATATGTGTAAACAACCAATCCGCATTGGAGCAGCGTGATAGGTCTTAGCTCCAATCCTTCTCTCCAGAAACGGAGAGAGGAGGCCTACGCCCAACAGTGTGGTGGTAACAGGCCGTTACTTTACGTTACTAAATCTTTATCATGAAGAACGAGTGTAGTAAAATAATTTCTGTTTTCAATTATTTAGAAATCAAATCTTTAAACTTAACTAATATTATTATATATCTGTTGCAACTAAAACATACAACATATTAATTAGATATGAAGAAAGCAAACTACTAAGGGCCTAATTTAATTTGAATTATTTCTACAAGTTTTACAAGTAAAGACAATGTCTTCTACTTCGCTTGATCTTTCATAGTGCTTTCGTTGGGATAATATTGTAAAATAACTTTTGCTAAAGAACGTCTTTGTTTCAGCTCTGTGGGAATGACTTGTTCAAATGATATATGATATGTTAAGAAATCACATGAATTGTATTGTACTTCAATATTCAATTTGAAAACCGCTTCTTCATGATCATTGCTCTAAAAAGTAATAAGTTTTTTCTACTTTAAAACTTTTGACAATAAATTTCTAACAATATTGATTGCATAATATTTCTTTTAGAGTTGATTGATTTCGATTACGTTTCTGCAAAAACACTAATGTTAACAAAAATAAATATTATTTACTATAATTTTTTTAAGATACATCCAAGGAAATAATATTTTTTATTTTTAAGTTTCAAAATAAGATAAAGCTGTATTTTTTTGTATTTTTGCTCTCGTTACTGTTTTTTCTTATCATATTTAGGTATTTAGGCAGCTCTTTTAGTTCATGTTCTAGGCAGTTCAATACAAAATCAAAAATTTGTTGATATTCTTGTTTGTTGTAATTAACAGTAGCAGACTTTTATTCTACCCTTAGGATCTATTAATAAAGTATTAATTATAATAGTCAAAATTAATTTTAATCTAACACTATCTATTATACTCTATATATCTATTCTTACTCAGGTGCAAACCCGTATTTCCATACATACCAGCCGTAGTTCAAAAATGTGTATGTTACTTTAAAAACGCATTATTGAATAAAACGATGGAATAAATTTTAATCCAGTTAACGCAGAAACAAAGATACAATCGTGATCAGTATTATCTTTGCATAGGCCTTAATTATCCATAATTAACATTAGAAAAAAGATAAAAACAACGGAGCATCAGAGTATTTTATTGTGTGCCTGACTTGATTTACAAAGATCAAGTTAAGAAATCGTCATGGTTGCTGGTGCAAATTATAATTTCATCGTGCGTAAGATTGATATGGTTTTTTTTATAAGGCAATGAATTCGTTTGTTTTTTTATAAACCGATGAACGGGTTCAGTTGGCGTCGAAAATCTTTCTATTTTTTTATCATATAACAACTTGTGATTCGATCGCGTCTACTTGTATTGAAATACTTGTATCATTTTCGTTTTCCCAAAGGAAAACCCGAAAATTTTTATTCTCTATGTTAGCACGGTAATTAAGCATCAATTGTACTAAATTTCATCAATATTGCTTCAGCGGATAAGCCCCGAAAGTAACAGACGGACGGAAAGCCTTTCGCCTTCATAATATAACTATGGATAAGCGCAGTCTATACGCAATCATGCATAATAGAAAGGGATAGAAATGCTTATTAACTCGCCTATTCAGTTGCCTAAATAACCTATTCACTCTAGTTTTTAGATGCATGAATCAGAATTGGGAACGGCAAATTCAGGAAGAGAACTCTACACCGATGCTGTAATAGGAAAACCGAAACAGTAAAGCGTTCCGTGCGCTTTCGTGATATTACAAAATAATAATTACAAAATTATTAATATTTAAACAATATTAATAATATTTCAAAAACTAATATTACTAAAAAAACAGGTCCTGGAAGCACTTAAATAAAAAACCTTAGGAGCTGTAAATATAATGTATGATAATAGATGCGAATAAATAATTAAATAGCTGGCTTTGTGTTTTTTGTATTTCAAAACAATGTACTAAAAGTTGGGGTGTAAGGAGGAAACTCGTCCCAGTCAGTTTCTTCAAATGTCAACCTCACCTGCACGTGGTACACCCTGCAAATAAACCGACGAGGCTCTGGCGACCGACTAATGGCGGTATAACCATTCTTTAGCTGACTTAAATATAACAGACCGACAGCGGGCAGCAGCGTTGTCGGTGCGACATGGTCAGCACTGCGATCACCAACCCGCATGCCAAGCGTGGTGATTATTGGCAATACCCTTAATGGATACACTTAAAAAGCCACAGCCCCTAGTTCCCGGCAGCCCCGCTATTCCTGGCTCTGGCAGCGGTTTAGGTAACGGCGGGGCAGGGGGTGTTAAGAATCTCCGGCAGAGATTCCGCTGCCAACCCCGACGACTTGACCTGGCAACATACAACGCACGCACTTTGAGGGAAGACGGAAAGATCATCGAGCTGGAAGAAACGTTAAGCAAGTTGCGGTGGGATGTGATAGGATTATCTGAAGTCCGAAGAGAGGGGGAGGACACGATAATTCTTACATCCGGCAACTTGCTTTACTACCGGGAGGGTGACCAACAGTCTCAGGGTGGTGTCGGGTTTCTCGTCCACAAGTCCCTTGTCAACAGCATTGTCCAAGTCGAGAGTGTGTCGAGCAGGGTCGCGTTCCTTATACTCAGAATTACCAAACGGTATTCGCTGAAGGTCATACAGGTTTACGCACCGACATCGGCACATCCAGACGAGGAGGTAGAGGCCATGTATGAGGATTTGTCTAGAGCCATACATGCCTCTAAAACCTTCTACACTGTTGTGATGGGGGATTTCAACGCAAAACTAGGCAATCGAAGTGGTACAGAGGTAAGAGTAGGGCCATTTGGATATGGGCAACGGAACCACAGGGGCCAGATGTTAGCCGATTTCTTGGAGAGAGGACCTCTACATGATGAATTCTTTCTTCAAGAAACGGCCACATCGTAAATGGACCTGGATAAGTCCCGACGGTTCCACGAGAAATGAGATCGACTTCATCATGTCGACCAGGCGTCATATATTCAATGATGTCTCTGTCATTAACACCGTAAAGACGGGTAGTGATCATCGTATGGTAAGAGGCACATTGAATATATGCGTACAACTGGAAAGATCTAGACTGGTGAAGTCCACACTCCGACCAACTCGAACTCATATCCAAAACCCCGAAAACTTCCAACTCGAGCTGATGAATCGCTTCGATTGCCTAGCGGACTGCGCTTCTGTGGACGATTTAAACAACAGGCTGGTGGAAACTGTCCATACGGTGGGGTCCAAATTTTATAAGACACACCGTAAAAGAACCAATAAGTTCTCGACCCAGACTCTCAAGCTCATGGATGAGAGGAACGAAATGAGACTACAGTCTTCAGTAGACGCGTCACGCTACCGTCTGATCAATAGACAGATTTCAAAAGCGCAGAAATGCGACTTGCGACACTTTAATACCGAATATATTCGAGATACTATTGAGCGTAACAGGGGCTCAAAAGTGTTCGCAAAAGATCTGTCTATCGGGCAGAGGCAGCTGACGCGATTGAAGACCGATACTGGTAGTATCATTTCATCTCGACCTGAGATTTTGAGAGAGGTTGAGAGATTCTATGGGCAGTTATACACCTCAACACAACAGCCTGCTGTCACCTTGGCAAAAGACCCAAGAGCCAAGCTAACCCGACACTATACTGAAGACATCCCGGACGTCAGCCTATACGAGATTAGTATGGCTTTGAAACAACTTAAGAACAACAAGGCACCAGGTGATGACGGAATCACAACCGAACTCCTGAAGGCGGGTGGAAAACCAGTACTCAAAGTCCTTCAGCGATTGTTCAATTCCGTTATTCACGAAGGTACTACGCCAAAAGCGTGGCACAGGAGCGTGGTGGTTCTTTTCTTCAAGAAGGGTGATAACACCTCATTGAAGAATTACAGACCCATCGCGCTGCTGAATCAGGTTTATAAGTTGTTTTCAAGAGTCATTACGAATCGTCTCGCTCGTAGGTTTGACGACTTCCAGCCTCCCGAACAAGCCGGATTCCGGAAAGGCTACAGCACCATAGACCACATATTTACGCTGCGGCAGGTTATACAGAAGACCGAGGAGTATAACCGGCCACTTTGCTTGGCGTTTGTGGACTATGAGAAAGCCTTTGATTCGGTGGAAACATGGGCTGTGTTAAGATCACTCCAGAGATGCCGTATCGACTACCGGTACGTCCAAGTGTTGAAGTGTTTGTACGAAAACGCCACAATGTCTGTCCGTGTCCAAGACGGAACTACGAGACCAATCCAAACGCGGCGAGGTGTGCGACAGGGAGATGTCATCTCCCCGAAGCTATTTACCGCTGCATTGGAGGACGTCTTTAAGCTTTTGGATTGGAACGGATACGGCATCAACATTAACGGCGAGTACATCACTCACCTTAGGTTTGCCGACGACATAGTCGTTATGGCAGAGTCTCTGGAGGACCTTAACACAATGCTCGACGACCTCAGCAGAGTGTCTCAACAGGTGGGCCTTAAAATGAACATGAGCAAGACGAAAATTATGTCAAACTCACTTGTTCCGCTCCACCCGGTCATCGTTGAGAACTCTGTACTTGAAATTGTAGACGAGTATATATACCTGGGACACACGGTCCGGTTAGGTAGGTCCAATTTTGAGAAAGAGGTCAGTCGCCGAATCCAACTCGGATGGGCAGCGTTTGGGAAGCTGCGCGAGATCTTTTCGTCCGAAATACCTCAGTGCCTGAAGACCAAGGTCTTCGAACAGTGCGTGTTGCCAGTTATGACTTACGGAGCAGAAACGTGGTCGCTGACTATGGGCCTCATAAGAAAGCTCAGAGTCACTCAGCGAGCTATGGAGCGAGCTATGCTTGGTGTATCTCTACGTGATCAAATCAGGAATGAGGAGATCCGTAGAAGAACCAGAGTTACCGACATAGCTCATCGTGTCGCGAAGCTGAAGTGGCAATGGGCGGGGCACATAGTACGTAGAACCGATGGGCGTTGGGGTCCTAAGGTGCTGGAATGGCGACCCCGCACCGGTAAACGCAGCATTGGAAGACCCCCCACGAGGTGGACAGACGACCTCAAAAAGGTCGCGGGGAGCCGCTGGATCCAAGCGGCACAGGACCGTGTGGTGTGGAGATCCCTTAAGGAGACCTATGTCCAGCAGTGGACGTCGATCGGTTGAACAAGAAGAAGAAGAAGAAGTACTAAAAGTTAAATGCATAAAATTTAGCATTCATTGTGAATTATTCGTAAGAGATCAATTATATATTTTATTTATGTCTATTGTATGTAGTCACCATAGATTATAAACGTAAATAACAATCAACGTAATCAAGGAAAAGCTGCCAAGCTAGGTCTAAAACCAATATACCGAGGCATATCATTGCTGGCCATTTCTGGACTTTCTACCGGTTTGGTCGTAATATTAAGAATGGCATCACAGGTATAAGAAATTGTTACTTTTTTATTTATAGCATTTTTAAAAGTAACTCCCGTAATGAAGATATCAGTTATAAAGATATTATTTCGATTAATACCGCGGAATTTATTGGTTCGACCCAATTACATGGATACGTTCGTGGCGCATCAACATAATTGCAAATTAATTACACGTTTACACCACGGCAGTTAGTTTGATTTGCTGATATTTGAAGCCAGAATGTTATGAAAATATAAGTTGTTACAACTGTACTCCGTATTTTTATTTTACTTCAAGATCCACGCAAGCAAAATTCTGATCGATTTAAGACACTTTATTTTAGTACTAACTACCTGAACCGGCGAACACAATCGCTTTTAACAATCTCCTGCGGGTCTTTTCATATTCCATAATCTAAGTTATCTTCCTTATATAGTTATTATACATAGATTAGAGAAGCTATAGGCAAGGCTGTGAGTGCGAGTGACCAATAAATATTAATAGGGAAGATCTATGCTTATATTTGTCTAAACGTGCACTGAAATATTCATGGCGTTTATTTGGGGAACATATTTTAGCACAAAGTAAAAAAGTTTTTTTAATGTTTACGCGTATCCTTAATACAAAAAAAAATTATTTCATACTAACAATTTTTTTTTAATAATTTGAAATTTCCAACTTCCTAGGAACTAAATTTAATCTTTTATATATATATTATATATATATATATATATATATATATATATATATATATATATATATGTATATATATATATACATCCTGTAACCTATTCTGCACCCTACATGGGCCTTTTTGCATATAATGTGACGTCCACCTGCTTACGGCGTCCGATATACGGACGTTGAACGAGAGATTGCGAGGATCGCGTACACTTTTCTATACTGAGCACAGAAATGTAAAAATTAAAAAAAAAATTTGGGCGTCACTTGGGTTCCATGCTGAAGGTACTGAATATTTTCGTAGTTCAGCAATTTGTCATCGCTAAAAACAGTAGCGCCACTGCTGTTTGCCGATGCTTTCATAGCATGCAGTATGTTACGTCCGCTTACTGAAGCGACGTTGCCAAATCGTGCCCTTAATTAAATACAAATGTTTTGTTTACCAATGTTTTGATTTTCTAATTATTTTTCATTTCGCCCATCGAGTATTCTTTATACACGCGTCCGTACATTCAGTTTGTTTTTTGACGTCCAAAAAAATTAATGAAATGCCGAATAAATACAACTATAAAAACCTACGTCGTAATGAAAAATGTTGATTTCTCTAATCTAATAACGAGTTTCAATTCGTTCTTCTTACCTATCTGGATATGAAACGAGCTTTCTTTAGTTGATTTTCTAAATTGATGTCAACTTGGGTACCTTCAAGAAATGCTTGTTGAAAAGCTAAAATTTAAGTAATACTTTTTTTTAATATAAGTGATTTATATGTTGTAATATGTTCTTACTGTAACGAGTACAGATTCATTGTTATTTAAATTTCGTACCTAAACTGATTTTACAAATAATCCATAGTTTAATTAATTCGTTTATTACAAAAATAACAAACGAATGTCAGATAAGCATAAATCATGCATGATATATGAACATTTCACTTCTGTACAAAAGTTAAAATTGAGTACAAATTAATTTCAACTCGATAACCAATTTAATGCCAATAACTGTTTTTCTAATTCAAAATATTATTATTTACTAATAGAACTGCATTATACGGATGTAGAATGGCCATAAATATTTCATATTGCACAACAATCGACGTCCATATATAGGTAGTTGGTAGGCATCAATCGAGATGCTATTTTATTATATACTTGATTACATACATTAGTTATGTTATTTTATCTGGGTCTTTGGGCCCAAAACTGAAGGAAATATAATTAATTTAAAAAATTGTATTATACAGACGTCGAATGAGTAAAAACATTTATATTCTATAATATTAGGCATCCTATCGCCCATATATAGACATTTAACCCTCAATGCATATAATAAAACCGTTGAGATGTCAAATCTGTACATTTAATATTTTCAAGAAAAAATAACTGTAGTCGTCCCTAAACACGCTCCAAAACATAAAACAATAGTTTTTCTTAATTTTGTCTGTTTATCTGTGCGTTTGTGTCCGCTAATCTCAGAAACCGCTGATCCGATTTGGTCGCGGTTTTCACTAATATATATTAGGTCCTTACATATGAAATTGGCGTTTTGTCGTACTGGCCACTTTGATCTCAAATATTACCTTTATGGTTAGGAATTCCAAATTCAAATTCATACAGCTATTTACTCATGCATTTGTGTTTCAAACCCCCTAATTCATTTGTTTTTCTTCTTTTGTTTTTTTCTTTGTGTCACTCTGTTTACAAAATGGAAAACATGAAATATCGCGTTATTTACGAGTATGAGTTCCACCGTGGCACCAGTGCTGCAGAAACGGCTCGAAGGATTAATGATGTGTATGGTGACGGTGTCGCAAAAGAAAACACAGTGCGTTTTTGGTTCCAACGTTTTCGTTCTGGAAATTTCGACTTGCAGAACGAGCCTCGTGGACGGCCGGAGACCAAAGTTGATAATGAATAGTTGAAGGCTATTGTGGAAACGGATCCATCGCAAACCACGTCCGAGTAAGCTGCAGGCTCCGGTGTTAGTGATAAAACTATTCTAATCCACTTGAAGCAGATTGGAAAGGTGAAAAAGCTTGAAAGGTGGGTACCTCATGAATTGAGTGAAGCAAACCGACAAACGCGCGTCGACTGCTGCGTTACGTTACTCAACCGGCACAATAATGAATGAATTTTAAATCGAATCATTACCTGTGATGAAAAGTGGATCCTCTACGATAATCGGAAGCGCTCATCGCAATGGCTGAACCCTGGCGAACCAGCCAAATCCTGCCCTAAGCGAAAATTGACTAAAAAAAAGTTGCTTGTAAGTGTTTGGTGGACTAGTGCCGGTGTCGTTCACTACAGCTTTCTTAAATCTGGCCAGACGATTACGGCAGATATCTATTGTGAGCAACTGCAAACCATGTCAATCGCTCTAGGCCACTGCTGCTTCAGGACAACGCTAGACCACACACTGCACAACAGACGGCTACCAAATCAGAGGAGCTTCAATTAGAATGTCTTAGACATCCACAATTTGGATAACTACTTGCAAGGAAAAAAATTCAACTCCGATGGGGCAGTCCAAACCGCCCTCAAAGATTTTATTGATTCCCGCCCGAATGGTTTTTTTAGTAAGGGGATCAATGAACTACCTATGAGATGGCAAAAGTGCATACATAGCAATGGTACATACTTTGATTGATTAAATATATTTCATTTAAAAAAAAACGACTTTATGTTCCTCCCATAGAAAACGCCAATTTCATATGTAAGGACCTAATAGTAAGAAGTCTAACTTAACATATAGGGTATGCTTTATTTCAATCGGTCCGCAAATAAAAAAGAGATGTCAATTATAAGGTGAAAGGTCGTGTACTATGATACTGGTACTTGCATTTATAACGTTTTTCGGTGTTCATGAAGCAATCTTCCTTACTGGATTACATATGTTACCATGTCTAAGAGAAGCATACATCTTTTTATGAGAACTAGGCCGGTCTGAAGCTGATTTGTTTGAAGAATTTTTGATTCCAGTTTTTTAGGGCATTTGGACGCCGTTTTCATTAACATGGAGAAAGCCTCATTTTTTAGTTCCATTGGTCAGCAAATAAAAAGTATGTCAATTTTAAGTTGGAAGGTCGTTTACTAAGATAACGCTATTTGCATTTTTTCCGGTTTTCGTCGTTTTTCATGAGAAAAAGGCTGGTCTGAACTACTACGCATTTAATATATTCGTATTAATATCGGTCGTAATTTTGAAACCCGTTTTAAAGAACATAAGGTCGCTTTCAGGAATAATAAGCCACAAAATTCACATTTCGCTAAACATTTGTTAGAAAGCGGTCATAAAGTTCCTAATGACCATTGTTTCGAAATACTGCACACCTGCGAAAAAGCTTGAAATTAAATATTTTGGAACAATTAGAAATCATTAAGCATAACAATGGCACCCTCATTAACGAGCAGATAAATGTCTCTATTTCAAGCTTGTTGTACGTGTTCCGAGGTAAAATAAAGGGTGGGGATGAACCAAGTACTATTTAACAACGCTTGTTCGGATAACGCTTCGCTTTGCGATTTTGTCGTGGAGTCTATCTCCTGATGATGCTTCGGTTGCGGGGCGAAACGATTGTTGAGTTTGTGATAGTGAACCTGTGTAGTGCTTGTGTATTGTGGTGGAGGTTTGTGCATGTGTTTTTACGAATCCTGCACGTATCGGGTATGAAAATACTGATAGTCCACTATACATTAAACACTATATATATTTTCTATTTACTGTATCGCGGATTATAGCAAAATAATTTTATTATTACTTTTGCTTTTATGAAGTCAAAAGTGGGCTTTTCATCATAGAGCATTTGGAAAATCGAAAATAAATTCATTGAACTTCGCCTAATTAAGTCTGAAACAGCTTTTTTTATATGTTAGTGTAACGATGTTCGTTACCTCATACTTACGTACACAATACACAAATTGGCAACGTCGCATTTTATTGGATGCAAAATAGTCGTAGAATTGAATGTTATTTAATTAGTATACACAGGAAGCCTGACGATTAGGAGTCTAAAGGGGAGTCTTAAACAACAGCGATTTGCATGATGATATACATATATTTGTATATTAAAACAGTTAATTTTTCCATGAAAATAAGTTGCTTACCAATATTCCTAAACGTTTATTAGCCAGTATTCGCCGAAAGCACTGGCCTAAACCTAGTACAAGTGATGGACGTTACAATAATGCAAAATGAAAGGATGCCTGATGTGAAGCGGGATGTATATATATATATATATATATATATATGTATATATATATATATATATATGGGACAATTACACACACGGTCGTCCTCCCCCATCGTAAGTAACTTAATACTTGTGTTATGAGTGACAGGCAACTCAATATATTACTATTATAATTTTAAATACATAATTAAATTCATAAATACACCCAAAATCGAAGAATCAACAAATTGTTTGTCAATTGTTTTGACAATTGACAAATTGTTTGTCAATTAGCTCTCGGCAAGAAAAAACCGTGACTCGGGAAGCTGAAGGCAGGATTACCTACTTCGACTAAAAGTCATGACTGTGACCATTCATCAATACATCACGTGTGTGACGAGAAGTCGTAGCCGACTCCGACCGTAGTTCAACTAAATGGTATTCATTTATAGAATTAGGCGTTACTTTGCGGAGATCCATAATACAAAAGTAATAATATAATTATTTTGCTATAATTCGCGATAAAGTAAATAGAAAATATATATAATGGTAAATGTATAGTAATCGCAAATCGCTGTGCGATTCTGTCGTGGAGTCTATCTCCTGATGATGCTTCGGTAGCAGGGCGAAACGATTGTTGAATTTGTGATAGTGAACGCGTGTAGTGCTTGTGTATTGTGGTGGAAGTGGTGGAGGTTTGTGCATGTGTTTTTACGAATCCTTGCGTGTATCGGGTATGAAAAAAACGGATGGTCCACTATACATTTACCATTATATACATTTTCTATTTACTTTATTGCAGATTGTGGCAAAAAAAATTATTAATTTGTAAAAGGTATCCAGTGATACCATATATACACGGCAATGCACCCATACGATATACACGACGTCATGTTATATTAGTCATGTCGGTGAAGGAAAACATCGTGAGGAAACCTGCATATCTCTAGAAAATTTTGGAGATATGTGTAACCTACCAATCCACATTGGAGCAGCGTGGTAGGTCTTAGCTCCAACCTTTCTCCTCAGAAACGGAGAGAGGAGGCCTTTTCCCAGCAGTGGAATTGTAACGGGCCGCTACTTTTTTATGTTTTAGTAGGCTTAAGACACTATTATCAGCGTAACATAGCTACAAACATAAATTCCACAATAACTGCCTTGCCTCTTACGCTTTATTTATGAAACAAAAGTAAGGAATTTACAATGAAAAGTGTGAAAAGTGGAAAGTGGTAAAAATCTATTAATATCTGTAAGGGAGAAAGTAGCCATATACACGTAAATCAGTCTTACGACCGTTTGATTTTCATAATTAGCGACATTTTCTAATGCTAATCTTAGTAAGATATCTTTTTTGAAGCCATACAATATCATTTGTAAGTTATATTTATTTCAAGAACTGTGTTTATGACAACTTGTTCCGTTTATTCGAATTGTTTTAAGAGAAGTGCAATGCAATTTACCAAAGTTTATTTGTCATGGTGAGGTACATACAAATCGTTGACTCTGTAATATACTATATTTATATAAGTGAGAATTCAAAAGAGTTCAGTTCATTCGAGCAAACCCAATAACTTTAAGACGTTAAGCTTTTTCAATGTTGACGTGCGGGTTGCGTGTTGGCAACCAATATCCTTTAACAGTAGCGAAAGCTCAATATTCATCGTTGACACGTCACAATTCATTAACTTTCAAAAGCTGTATCGAGTCCCTGGTGATTATAACTGTATTATTACTATCATCTGATGACCTGTATAAAATATTTACAGTCTCGTTTCTCTTTTTATCGATGACGATCTAAAAGAATGGTTGCACAAAATGTAGTCGGACTTTATCAAAGCTTTTAGTACTCTAAACACTAGTAACATCCTGACAAATCACGAAAATGTACCTATAGAAAATCTTTGTCTACATTCTGTACTTCAGAAATATAGAGCCTAACTTTTTTTTTAATGTTTCATGAACTCGAATAAACTAATTTTTAAATTCATTATTTCCTCTCATGATCTGATTTAATGATGAGGTAAGATAATAATGCCATTTATTTACAACAAAAATGTACAATTCATGTCTTAAATTACTTACACGCTCGTACTGAACAAATCATGCCCTACGTGAAAATTGTCCCAAGAATGCTGGCAGCGTTTGCGCGTTGAATCGCTAAGCTGGTTCTTCGTGCGCAAAAGGAGCCTGCTACCTTGTGATCTGAAGAGGATATTAACCGAGGTATTAAAACGGATATTTCTTTTGCATTTTGACTCCGTGGCCCTAGGGTCTTAACTGCAAACGACACAAATATATAACTCTTGATGAGAGATACATACTTTTGCCGCTTACCGGATTCGGCCATTTTTACCGTAGTTTAGCTCTAACTCTTGACGCTATTGCCTTGATAAGGGACAAGGCTGACGTATCAAGGCATATTGCGCATATTAGAGGCCGTCCCCGTTCCCAAGGAACCAGCGTCTAAGCCACTGATCTCTTGCCATCATACCGACTTATCTCGTAAGGCTCGAGAAAAGTAGGAATGTCGACGGAAAAGGCATGAGGTTATACGATATGTGTTAAACATCAAATTATATTTTATATAATTTTTTTAGTTTTCTAAGATTTTTTTTTTTTTATGCGATAAGGCTAGCGCCTGGCTGCTATCTCGCCTGATGGTGAGCGAAAGATGCAGCCTAAGATGAACCGCGCTTGCCAAGTAGGTGCCTATTCACTCGTCTTTTGAAACTATGCAAATCGTAGGAATCCGGGAAGATAGATGCAGGAAGGGAATTCCATACTTTGGCTGTACGCATCAGAAAAGATGACCTGAACCGCTTTGTACGTATTTTTGGCACATTAATTGTATAGCGGTGGAGCCCCTCGCGGCGTCTTGTTGTTCGATTGTAAAACGGTGAGGAAGGGATCAGATCAAATAGATCTGTGGCACACTCTCCGAAATATATCCTGTAAAAAACAGAAAGAGATGCAACTGCACGTCTGTGCTCTAGAGTAGTGAGCTTTCTTTGAGCTAGCTTACTATCGCCTATGATTCTTCTGGCGCGACGATCCACAGAGTCAAGTGCCTGTAGTTGATACTTGGCGGATCCATCCCAAAGATGACTACAGTACTCCATACAAGAACGAACCTGTGCCTGATATAAGGTTAGGATTTGTTCAGGTGTGAAGTACTGTTTCACTTTGTTCAGGATACCGAGTTTTTTAGCGGCAGTTTTAGCTTTATTCTCAATGGATCGCCCGAAGTTTAATGTCGGAGTAAGCTGCATGCCCAGAAGCTCTAGATGATTAGTTAATTGCAGGGATATATTTCGGAAAGTAGGAGTCAGATAATAAGCACTCCGTTTTGCGGAAAATAAACACGCCTGTGTTTTGGCGGGATTGAATTGGACTAGATTTGCATATCCCCAATCGGATACTGACTTTAAGATTAAATTCAATCGTCCAACCATGGCCTCTCTCTCGTGGTCGATTTCAGTACTACTTGCTTTGGGATTAGATATGTATCTTTCTACAACTGTGCTGTCATCGGCATAACCCAAGATACCAGGTTTGAATAAATCGTTGATGTGCAGCAGAAATAACGTTGCAGAAAGAACCGATCCCTGAGGTACTCCGGCATTAATAGCCATTAGATCGGACAAACAACCATCGACAACCACTCGTATGGATCGTTCCCTCAGGAAATCCGCAATCCAAAAGCAAAAGTCGGAAGGAATTCCGTATGAGGGCAGCTTGCCAAGTAGGCTGTCATGCCAAACCCTGTCAAAAGCCTTCGAAATGTCCAATGAGACTACAAAAGCCTCACCATGCTTCTCAATAGCTTCCCCCAAAAGATGTGTGACGTAGACGAGAAGGTCGCCAGTAGACCTATTACGTCTAAAACCGTATTGCTGGTCCGAAAGAAGATCGTTGCTTAGTATTTTCGATCAGATTCAGAGATTTTCGAGAAGTGCAATACCATTTAGAATGAAACTCTTCTTAATTCTTCCGTCCCTTCTACGATGATGCGATGTAGAGAAAGTACAACGTTCATCTAAAGTAAACGTAAAAGCTCCTCAGCCATCAAAATATGATTAAACACAATCATGTCCACCATCAATTTCACCAATCATGAATAGATGAATAAAAAAATCTAAACAGTTCAGATTGTGAAGCACAAACCAAAAACTTGATTTAAATAAATTTAATTGCTTATCAATGCTTTTCTTTACCAAAAATTTGCGACCGTCTGCTTAAATGGAATTGCTTATTTAAATGATAATTAAAATTTTGATTTGTCATGATATGTTTCACTTTTCTATATCACAAAAGAAAGATGCTAGTTCCAGAAACTTGGGTAGTTAATGCGTATTACTTTATAGTTCGTTTATTAATATTGTATCACAAGTTGTCTGCGCCTGGTCACAATACCTTACTAAACTTTCTAGTTATACCTGAAAACTTTTCAACAGCACCATAGCAATTCAAACATTCGGGCGCCGAAATTAGGACTCAGGACAAAATAAATAATTGCACCACATCAAGTGATATTATATTATATTAATAATATTAATGTATCGTCAATAAACAGTTATTTCTTTCTTGGAAATAATGTTATTGTTGCATCCAATAAGTATATTATTAAAATTGATTTATTATCAGCGTTAAGTAGACGATTTATTGATTCTGTGTGATGACACGATTTCTTGCAACGAAGTCTGTAAATTATTGTACGGTTGTACCTCACGGCGTCGATAATCGAAGTTCTCCGATGTTCTTCTCAAAAGAGCTTTGTCAATTAACGCATCCGCCCCATTTCACTTAGCCCCCTAAGAGTAAACACGCGTGTGGAACAAATAGACGGTTGAAACAAAGATGTGAACTTGTTTGTTGACCCGCTGACCGCGTAGGCCGAATCTCGCCCCGATCTGTTAATGCGCGTACCCATAATACTTAAGAATTAAAAAATCCAAATGCAAGACAGGAAGCTAATCTCAACGTATTAGAATAAAAATCAATTTAAAGTAAAACCTAGTAGCTAATTTTTACAGCCCACCGTCCTTAAAATTTAATCTATTACCACTTTATATCCATCTTTTTCAACAGTTTTCCAATACTTTATAGTATCGTTCAAACAGATTTTAGTCGTAACTTTACCTTATTAGTCCTAGTTATTATATAACTGAAGTAATGTATAAAAACATTACTTACGTTTTATAAAAACATTACTTCAGTTACAGAAAAAAGTTGTTTACGCCCAATATCTTATTGAAATGCTTCAACAAATGCTATAGATTTCAATTTTTGTTAGATACATTAGCACTTAACAAAGTAAACTCTGCCCATAAATTGAAAAATTAGTCTTGCAAATTCATAGCCACTTCTGATGTAGACCTGATTGCTATAATTTACGAAGTAAGTAATCAAGTGCCGAAGCACTGATAAAGGCATTTAAATTATATCACGATTAAAAACCACAAGATCCGCATGGCACTACCCGTTTACTTTCTTTACCACCATTTTTATGACAGTTATTAACTGCCAATACCTAATTTAATCTGTAAGCATACACTCGCTGCAGCAAAAGCTTTAAATTTGGGAAGTGGACAATAATTTCTGCATACATAAAATTTTACTCTCAATATTAATTCAAAGTGCATTAATTACCACGTATTTTAATGTTATATTGTATGTTTATTAAAAATACTCGTATTTTTGTCATCTTGCTCCAAATATGTGATAAGAGTTTTATGCAAGAATTATAGCCATGTTTATGAGATTATATGAGAGTATATTTTTATTCTGCTAACTGCATTAAAAAAAAGTTGTTTATAAATGTTAAAAGCATTTTTACAATACCAATAATTATAACGCAACATATTATAGTTTTGGTTAGTATTTTTTTTTGTCATGAGTATATAAAAATTAAAAAATGACAAAAATAATATCAACGACAAACTACTAATTCCACTGTTTTATCTGTATCAAGATGGCGGTTCGTTGTCAGCATAGATAAATACATTGTCTTTTATTTTAGACATTTATTTTAAAATAAAAAGGTATATGGAAACAGTTTTATTGCCCAAATATTTATTTTTCACTCGCAGCACGTGCATAGAATACGTAGGCTGAACAGAATTTTATGCACCTAGATCTTAGTTAATGTAAGCGGACGTTAACGTCGCGTCCTGAATCAAGATTACTACAAATAATTCAATCACCAAAAAAAGGCAGACATTTAAGTAACGTGATGAATATTACGTAATGCCCAGATAATTTCTGATATTTGTGTAGCCTGTCATTTCGCGTCTATAGAGAGCTATTATAGTAGAGTAGTGAATACAAATGGACAAAAAAACTACCGTAGGGCGGCGCTATCAGGCCAAAAATCTTGAAGGTATTCGTAGAAGCTTCAGCCGTTTATGCACGATGGTTAAAGAATGACATATTTATTCCCGACGTATATAAACGTTTATTAAATATTACGCGTAGTAACGTTGCTCCGCCTAAAATGCTAATGTGCTTCTATCCAACTTTACTAATAAAAGTAAGATAAAAGTAAAAAAGTTTTTGGAGAGAAGGGTTTGAGCTAAGACCTACCACCCTGGTCTAATGTGGATTGTTGGGTTACACATATCCCCATAATTCTCTAGAGGTATGCAGGTTTTCTCACGATGTTTCACTTTTCCAAAACGTTTCTGATAAATTGCAATTATCAATTAGACACATAAGTCTTAACAGAAAAACTGTCTGTCTGGGTTTTGAACCCGTGACCCCCTCGTGACCTCGCACGGTCCCATCGCTGGGCTATCACAGCTTAAAGTAAGGTAGCAATCATGTTATATCAATATCATTGGTGATTTACCTAAACATGATTCACGCACCGTAAAACGCATTTACACGTAAAATCATGCGTGTCATATTTTGATTAGTTACACTTAAGTATTTTTAAACAAAACTATTTCCCGAATGACGTCTGTATCAAAATATGTGAATACCTCAAGTGCGTAGATTTTAGAAGCTAGTTATCAAATACCTTGTATTGTGCTACGAAATCGACTTTCTTCAGAGATCACCTTTTTTGTGTGCACACAAACACACAAACAATTTTTTGTATTTATGATATTAAATATATCCTTTTTTTGGTATTTTTTATATTAAATTTGCAAAAATCTCGAAAATATGTTTTCTATTTTTGGAGGATTAAAGTTATATATCATATATAGCATAGTTACATGTTCTATGTATTTAACATAGGAGATGTAAACTTATCTTCGGATGAGGCAAATTATTTTCATGAGTAAATGTATGAATTGTCAAATGGTATGTAAACTTTCCTAAAAATAATATTTGTCTGGGTATACATCTGGGTAAAGGAAGTATCCTTTACTATATGAAACTTTATGATTGCCGTTCCATTAACCAAAATTTATCTTATAATAACATTTTCAATATATACTATTTTTATAATAACAATATATTTAAAAAATTCTCATTACTCATCTTGAGTGACTATAATATAACAGCGGTCTATTCATAACTTCGAAAGTCCATGCTTCAATATAAATTACTAATCTTTCACTACAATGTTGCAATACATAAGTGCTGTCAAATTATCAATCATAAAACCGATGTATACGGCAGAAATAAAACCATTACGATCTACGCCAATATTCACAAAAAAAACCACCATTTTTCTTTTACCATTAAATAAAATAGATCAATTAGTATAGAATTTAGCTTAATAACCGCCTTGAAAGTTAAGAACAAAGTGTCGGATTGCGAATTAAAATTGCATACGTACATCACCTGTCAAGATGGCAATCGCGTAATTTTATGTAATTCTTTCAAATAGAAAGTGTATCCGCAATGCAACACGAGCTTGAGCGTATTGCGTGCAAAAAAAACTATTTTGTGTCCAACACAAAGGATCTGCTAATCAAATTTGTCAGGCGTATATAGAACAGTCCATCACGATCCATGGCTTACGGTTGGGTTTTGAAACAAGCGTTTTAGCACAGGCGTTTTGGAAAATTACAAAAAAATTACCACTGAAGTGTACTTCAGATAGATAAAAGAAAAATACCGTGCGATTCGTTTCATAAACATTTAAGCTATGTGGTTAAAGAATGCCAAATAAGAATTACTTCAAATGAAAAAACCTAAAGTATTTGTTCAGTTTCAGCTCTGAAGTTATTATTTTTTCTCTCTCTCCCATTGTTGCCGCTTAATAACTAACAACTTAATACGTAACTTTATATTACATTTATTATAAATTAATGCAATATTGTTAGAATTTTATATTACATTATTACATAATTTAAAAAATTCATCGTTCTCCTGCCCTTATCCCATTCTAAGTAGGATACCACACGGCACATACCTTAGTCGCCTCTTACGACACCTCGGTAAGAAAGGAGGGTGGTCTATTCTATGCAGCCGCATACCACACGGCACATACCTTAGTCGCCTCTTACGACACCTCGGTAAGAAAGGAGGGTGGTCTATTCTATGCAGCCGGATACCACACGGCACATACCTTAGTCGCCTCTTACGACACCTCGGTAAGAAAGGAGGGTGGTCTATTCTATGCAGCCGGATACTACACGGCACATACCTTAGTCGCCTCTTACGACACCTCGGTAAGAAAGGAGGGTGGTCTATTCTATGCAGCCGGATACTACACGGCACATACCTTAGTCGCCTCTTACGACACCTCGGTAAGAAAGGAGGGTGGTCTATTCTATTCTGCCGGATACCACACGGCGTTACAAAGTAAAAAATTATTAATATTATTAAAAAGTTTATATTATATATGTGCAAATATATGTTTATATTATATAGTCTTTTAAGTTTTTGTGCAATAAAGTTTTATCTATCTAATATGTCTAAAATTTACACCTACATTAGAAAAATAGTGTGCAAAACCAATACAATCATTTGATATTTGCAATTAAACTTTTATTATTTCGGACGCTATTTTCAAAACCACGGCCTAACATTGCAAAAACCTCGCCAATGATCTGATATACATTTTCTGTGTTCTTTTAATCATTTACTTTCGTTCTGATTGCATTCATCGCAATTATAATATTAAACATTCCTTTATTCTTTTGTATAATCTTTTTGAAAGTGCGAACATGTATTAGAGCCGCACAAAAAAAATCTAATGGTCTAGTAACCAAAAGATACGATCTTGATAATTGAGCTAGATGTATAACTTCAAACGCTTACACATGATACGGATTAAAAATATAATAAATAATAGTTGAGATACGTTTTCTAGACGTACTAGAAACGCAGCCGCTTTCTTATCGCTCATGCTGCAATAACGAAACAACTCAAAACATCATGGTTTGAGATAAATGGGTTTAAAGTTTTCATTGCTAATTGAAATGCAAAAAAGGTTTAGTTTGTTTAAACGAAAAGTATCTTCAAGTTGATACCTAATCTAAAGGGTCATTTCATAATGTGTATATACTTTTGATTTTTTAAATTCATCTTTTAAATCACGGTTTTTGAAAAATGTTTTGAATTATGCCACTATTGCAGCCCATGAGCATTATACTACAACACTATCTATAATATTAGCAAAATGAACAGTATTTTAATTATTTAATGGATTAGATAAATATTTGGATTCATTCTGAGGAAACATTGTGATTTTTTGTGGCTGCAAAAGTTTACGCGCTCTCTGACCAAATAAAGCGTCCAAGTCTAACGCTTATTGTATACGCTTAGCGTTTTGATTTTAGAAACAGTATTTTCCACATATTATTTTTGTTCAACAGTAAACTGTTAAAATAAACAGTAACTCGTTGCCATACACCATTATCTATGATAGCCTTAACCTTCCCCCAGTGCTTTTAAACTTAGATTAAAGAAACATTAAATTTCTTTACTGCCACAATGTATTTGTTGATATTTATGTATATATTAATGTTATTTTATTTATCATATATATAATAAATTTATGATTTATATTTACAATATATTATTTATATAAATATATGTATTTATTAGTATATAAGTTAGGATATTAGTATCATAGCTGTTTAACTATAAATTGTCTCACTTCGTAGGTTAGCTGGTAGAGATCTCTGTCAAAGGGATAAGTTGACCGTTGTACTCTGTTTTTTTATTGATAATGTTTTTCTTACGAATTTTTTTCTTTATGGTACATAAATAAATAAATTAAAAAAAATTAAGTCTAATGTCATGATAAACTGTATAGTATTATTTTAAAAGTTTTTATTGTCATCTCTAACTACATGCAAAAACGCTACTGTGCTTGAGTCGTTTGCCGAGGCTCGTACTGAAAGATTCAATGTTCTTTGATGGAAAAAGACAGACTCACTGTTGAACAGATTGCCTAGTAGCAGATGCCGTAGTCAGAACATTATAAATAAGATAAGTATGTATAAGTATAAGTATATACTTATACTTATAAGTATATACAAAATTTCAATTCGGAAAAAATTTGTGACACACCCGTTTCTATGCGAGGGAAGTTGATGGCACAGCTAGTATTGAATAAATAAAACGTATAACTGCAGTGTTTAACTAATTTTCAACAACGAAACAAAATAAAGACAAAAGGAAAGTATAATTAAATTGCACATTCAATATTCAAAAGTTTAAAATTATTTGTATTTTATACAGCATCGTTTTTAATTGAGGTTTCCTATGTGTAGCGGACGGATTTATTTTATAGAAATAAAATACATATCGTGTAAATTTTGTTATAATTGGTTTTATTTGAAACCTTTATGCGTCAATGACGTGTTTGCTCGCCCAGTGGGAACAGAAGAGAGGGCTGACGTAGTTGCGTTTTGACATTGACAATTGCAACAGACACACCTACGGAAATTTCCCTTTACAATACACCGATTCACTGGCAACAGAAAGTCAAGTACCTAGGTGTCACCTCAACCTTCCATGACCTTCCACATTTTCCACATAGTCTGCAATAAGGCTGCGTATGTCATGGGACGACTTTATCCGATGTTATGCAAGAAAAGTAAGATGTCGCTCCGTAACAAAGTGACACTCTACAAACCTTGCATAAGACCAATAATGTCCTATGCGAGCGTTGCGTTCGCGCACGTTTCAAAGGTCAGATTGCTCAGGCTCGAAAGACTACAGAACCGATTTATGCGGACAGCCACTGGTTGTACGTGGTTCATGCGGAACGTTGACCTCCATAGAGACCTCGATCTCCCTACCATTACTCACCTCTTTAAACGTTTTTCGAAATCTTTCTTCGTGAAATCTGAGGTATACCCGAACCCCCTTATTTCAGTTGCTTCTACCTACATCCCAGTTAGGTCCGACCATCGAAAATATAGGCGTCCAAAAAGCGTCCTGTATGACCCCGACGATCAAATAACGATCGCCAACACAGATACACGTAATACACACACACAGCGTCTTCGCCGGCAAAGACGAGGTCCCAGTTTTCTGACGTCGGTCGGTCGTGGCTTCTCGCTATCCTTCCGACGCCGCAATGACTAACCTAAGTCATACCATCAACCCTCCACTACACGTCGCCCTAAGCCGTGGTGCGGCCTCACAGGAGGCACCCTTAGGACGACGTTCCCCGACTTAACTAGAGCTTCTGCGCTCTACTCTCTGCATTTCGCAACCTCGGCGATGCTTCTGCGCTCGCTCGTCCCGCCCGGTGACGCTGTAAAAGCCATTAGAGCTAACAGCATACAGTCAATTCGAAAAAAAAAGACAATTGCATAGATTAACTAATAATTGTTTACAGATAAAAAACTGTTGTGCATGTATTGTACACTATGTAGTATTGGCGCCAATCAAATCCGCGATTCACAGAGCTAAAGGCAGAGTCACTGCCAACTGCGCCACCCAATTAATAATACTATCGATATTTTGATTTTTATAAGCTCCTTTGTGATCTATTTCAAACAGATAGCATATATACTTGATATTAGATGATTACAATTTATTTAAATAAGAGAAGAATTATCATAGTTATCAATTTATTACAATACCTATTTAGTTATGACCTTCCAAATTACGGTACAAACAAACCAAATTTCAGCTTCGTATCAGATATGAAGGCATATGCGCAGAAATAACATATAGCTATGGTAATGACACTTCCTATCAATCTGCAGAACCAAACACAACCTAGATCACAGCACACTGGTCTCTGATTCGGTTCTTTTAATTTTAAATTAGGTCTTGGTTTTGTGATGAGCACATCTTGAAGGCTGAAATGTATAAAAGAACTTATAAATTTCCCAATGTGTATAATTATCTCGCTAATTCATAATTTGTGGCGACTAATTTTAAATAGTTTACAGAAACTATAACAGAACTACTTTGATATAATCCGCGTGTTTTAAGTGAATGTATGTAAAGCTAAGTTTCTGAAGCAGGAAAAATTCACATACCTTACACATGCAGGACAAGTCACCACACGTATCCCAAGACGCCTCCACCCTCCACAAGCAGCAATGTATATAATCGCAATACGATTTTGTCGTGATGCCTATCCTCCTGATGATGCTTCGGTTTCGGGGCGAAGCGATCGTCGAGATTTAGGTGGTGGTTGTGTTTATTTCTTGTGTGCATTGTTGCTGATGGAGGCGTCTTGGGATACGTGGATGCTAAGTCGACTCAACGAAAATATAGACTTCCAAAAAGTATCCTATTTTTGTTAAAAAACATGGAGAGTTTTTTACTAAGACACATAATATTTACAGTGGTCGCACGAGAAACCCTAATAGACTAGTCTTTGGATGCATTCCAAGAACTAATTTGGTTCTAAAAAATTGTGTATCTATGAGCATAAAAATATTTAATAAATTGCCAAGAGATGATGAATCATTACCGATTACACAACTTAAAAGAAAATTATTCGAAATACTAATTATTATTATTCGAATTTACGATGTTATTATGCATAAGATTTTCTAATATTGATAAATTCTAATGATCTCTAGTTGACAATAAAGGAATATTTACACATAATTAATGATAGATAATACTTGTATAACTGACATTTTAATATAGCTATATTTTTTCTCTTTTTTTACCATTGTAAAACTAGGACTATTTGTTTCTTTTGTATTATTTGTATTAATTTTAACAATGAATTTTAATTTATAACTTATAATTATTTTTAATATTTTAATGTGCATGCAAATTTATTGCGAAATAAGCAAAACTGTTATCATTATCTATCTAATGTACCTTATTTCAAGCAATAAACGATGATTATTATTATTATTATAGGACTCTGACGGTCAAATTACGATCGCAAACACAGACACACAGCGTGGTCTACGGAGAAGATGAGATCCAATTTACGGTCTTGGCTTTTTGCCGCGATGGCAGAGGCATGTTGACTATTTTTGTTTTATTTATTAATTTTACTCACAAAAAACTTTTACATGTTATTAAAACTTAACCGAGTGATTAGAAGCTCCATTGAAGCAAGTAATGCCTGTACTTGAAGCTTCCAACCTTCCATAGCTCATATATTGTAATTTAGAAACAAAAAATGACAATTAAATTAATAAAAACATTAACGCTTGTAAGCGTATTGTATATTGTGTGTGCATTAGTGTGTATGTGTGCCTGTAGGTACGATTGTGACTATTCACTCTTACCAAAAGCTGTCTACTATATGTTACCCTACACCGTGGTCCGACTTCATAGTCACGCTTAGAGTAACGTATAAGAGTAATATATATATATATATATATATATATATATATATATATATATATATATATATATATATATATATATATATTTAGTCGCGTGCTCTGCGTAAACCAGCAGAGATACGCTAAAGTAATGTAGTAGAGAATTGTAGGTCTATAAAAATACTACAAAAAGTCCGCGATAGCATGTCTCTGTCTCTCACGGTTAACTCACAATAAGTACTTTATTGTTTAAAATTTCGAAAATTCGGGAAAGTTTTGTCAATCACTGAATTCTACGTGGCCAATGCTGTTGTTGGCACATATAGTAATAGATAATAACATATATAACAACCTTTTGCTTTTGCAATAGGGTTGACATCATATTGCGGAATTAAAAAAATAACTATCGTTATTTGATGCCTTGCCGAAAGAATGTCTCCAGATAGTTCGTAAAGTGGTACAAACGATTTTTGACAGATACCGATTATATCTTTTAACAGAGATCTAAATTTAGTTAGTGTCATGACTAAGATCTTTCAGATAATGTCGTCCGTTGCCCAATTAATAGTTAGTGCTTGTCCAAAATATTTTTACTTTTACCGAAAGTAAAAGGGTATCGACGTAACTCACCCGTAAGTTACTTAATTTATTTATTTTGTACTGAAAGTTAGAAAACTGTAATAGCCGAACAGTGAGAATGCGTGACTATCTCGAGGGGATCACCAGTTCAAAAATCCAAGGCAGGCATCAATCAGTTTTTTTTAATTAAATAAATAAATAAATATATGGGACACTTACACACACGGTCGTCCATCCCCAAAGTAAGTAATTTAATATTCGTGTTATAGGTGAGGGACAACTGGTAAATATACTACATATATAATTTTAAATACATACTTAAATACAAGTATACACCCAGGCTCGAAGAACCAACAAATTGTGTATAGAAAATGTTGGCCCTCAGCGGGAATCGAACCCACTACCCACTGCGCCAACGGGCTAATCAAATTGAATTGAATTGAAAACATCCTGACAATATCTCCTTACTCTTACAGACTACAGTGGGGAAAGAAATAAGTGTAGACAACTAGGACCTGATACTTTAGATCCTCACTTCATACATTTGTACTCGCCCATGAGAACTTCGGTGAATTCTTAGATAATATTATTTTCTTTCTATGCTTCTTATAGCGAAGAATTTTTTTATACTTACAATATATTCTTATGTCTGGAATTTGTGGAGTTCATTTAACTTTGTAATATCCACGTATCGTCTGCCATATATCTAGAAAAAAACATTCACTTCTTTTAATGGGAAAGACCAAATTAAAAAATAAGAAATTTAATATATTTTTGTATACTGTTATTCGATACCGAAAGGTATCGAAATAGCCTTTTGTTCTATAGCTGATCTGCAAATGTCGTACGTACCTATGATCACATCGCGATATATTGCAACAGTTTAAGTAACGCATTTATATAGTAGACAATATTGTTATTTTATTGACTCAGCAGGTGCACTTATAAAATGTCTCCTTAAGGCAACAAGATATCATAAATAGAGATTACATACTTACTTCTGCCGCATGTCGTACCGAACATTATATGTGACGTAATTTATTTTCGCTATATACAAAATGAAACAGAAAAAAAATATTAATATGCAAGCGAATGCAATGAATTCGAGATACCATAATACATTCGTAAAAATTCCGTGCATATTATTTTATTTGTCTATTTTCTTTTAACATTTTCTCAGACTTGTCAATATACTTCAAAATATAAAAACTCCTTTCTTTTATTGATGAACAATATCTTTGTCGATTATATTTGAAGATTTCTCTAATTCTTAGAAATTGTGAAACCAATTTCAATTTATATCCAATTATGTATTAAATCATTTCCTGAGTACGAAAATAGTAAGTGGGTACGTACTAAGTACTAATGTTCTCTCACTAATTCATATCCGGGTTGACTTATCATTTACGTGGCTCATATTTGTCATTCAGATATTGTCAGTTAACAAGTAATTATATATTTAACAAGTAAATATACGTAATATACTTCAACCAATAATACTAGTGAGTAAATAGTTTAATTTTATATAATTAATATTGTTTTTTGGAATGCTACAATTCCCTAATGCCTAATTCTGCAAATTATATTTTATCTGTTAGAATTACACTTGTTGGTTTTTACGAAAGAAAATCTTAATTTACGCAAGAATGGGACGTAATTAATTTATCGTTCTAAAATATTTTCTAAGCAATATAACAGAACTAACTACTTTGCTATAATCCGCACGGGTTAGGTGAATGCATGCAAAGCCAATGTGTATGAAGCAGGCAAAATCTACGCACCTTATACATGCAGTACGATTTTTGTCGTGAAGCCTATTCTCCTGATGATGCTTCGGTTTCGGGGCGAAACGATCGTCGAGATTGTGGTGGTGGGTGTGTGTGCTGCTTTTGTGTGCGTTGTTGCTGGTGAATTGCGCCTTGGGGTGCATGTGGTGGCTGGTCCTGCATGTATAAGGTGCGTAGATTTTGCCTGCTTCATACACATTGGCTTTGCATGCATTCGCTTAACCCGTGCGGATTATAGCGAAGTAGTTAGTTCTGTTATATTGCTTGTAATATGGAATTCCGCAAAGTAACGCCTGCTTCTATAAAATATTTTCTGTGAAACAAAATATTTTTTTTATAATTTAACACAAATAATCAGTATATGATTAATACTAAACGAGATATGCATTTTATATTAATATAAAAAAAAACAAATATACAAGAGTCAAAAAAACAATAAAATGGCAGGAATGCGTTATGTCTTTAATTTTCTATTTCTAATTTTCGAACTATAGAAGCGAAAGTTTATGTGTGATTAAAATTTAAACGTTTATTAATACTTATAATTAAGCGGAAGTTAATTATTTTATACGTGTAACTTCATATTAACATGCCCGTTTTTTTTAAAGTTTGATTAATTATGCTTAGTCTCAATCTCAATTGATAATGAATAAATGAATGGATGAGAACTCCTTACTACAAACTAGTGATGTATAAATATATGTATAATTATATTTTATAGCACTAGTTTGTACGTTTAAATAATAGTAACCCAATAGTTCAAAAATGCTCCTTTTTTAACTATTGGATTCTATTGAGCCACAGCAATGGTGTCCTGACATCGAATATTTTATAAATATCGTTCCTTATAAGTTTAAATTCCATAATTAATATACCTATGTGAGAAAAAATTACAATCGATCCCTTACTGAATATTCACGTACCATTAATCAGGCGATACGTTAGTTAAGGGGTACTTACTAGGTACATACGTACTTATATATTGTTAGAAAAAAAAAAAATTGACACACAGACGTTAATTATTATCAGAAATTATAATATATTTGATGACATCTATCTTGTTGACTTTTTTATATATCGTTTATATTGTAACGTAGAGGAACTTGTGGATTTTGATGAAAAAACCTGATGACTCGTTAAAAACACTTTATTCAGCTTTTCATTACAAAATTAGTACTTAAAGTCACTATCCAGTCCGTTGTCCAGTAAGAAAGCCGAGGTCACTTTTATTTTCAGTAAAAATAAAAATTAGTACGAGTAGTAAGAACCAGCATCTCAGTAAATATTTTCCAAATTTCAACCGACATTTTGTAGGTTAATCGTTAAAATATTTTTCTGCTATTAATCCTAGCCTCAGAAAAAGAAATTTCAAAATCAATCCCGCTCTTACCATGATTAGTCTACATTAACAATACTTATATACCACAGCTGAATCATCTAGTCGTAATCGACGAAAAAAACTCATTGAATGAATCGTAATTTAAAATAAGACCCACACTAGTAAGTCTAAAATGAAATTTGAGATAAATTAGTTACTGAATCGTATAGAGCGCTGTAGGTCAATTTTATTTCAATTGCTTTTTTACAGGATGTCCGGGGAACGCAAGTAATCACTTTTAAATTTCGCAGTGAAAGCAGATGTGTTCTTATATTGAACGTCAATAAACTCAACTGCTTTCTTCACTTGTTTTCATTTATTGTGTTAATACGTTACGTAATAAATAACTGTGGTTAGTCTATACTATTAAGACATTCGTGTTTAAATTTATACATATAATACAATTTTAGTTTATACATTATACAAGCTGTGGCCGCGACTTCGCCCGCGTAGATATCACTGAGTCACAAAGTTTTTCCCTCGTAAATTCCGACCTTGCGGAAATTCTAGGGTAAACAAGTCAAGTTAAAAAAGCTTTTAGCAACATTTTATGCTTACTCTTAACCGTTGAGAAATTCCCTCGTCTGGAGCTAATCCTGGAGCATCAGGTCATGCTTATCAAATACATGTATTAGCATCGGGAGTGGACCAGTTTGTAAAATTTCAGCTCAATTAGAAACCGGGAATTCGGTAAATTTAACTAATAAGATTCTACCTTCACATACATACATACACGGCGAGTTAAATAACAGCTTTTAAAAATAGCCTGTATGGTCCACTCCCTTCTCAATGTTCCAGTTGAAGTCCCATAAAAAACAGTTTACCCGTTGCCGAATGTTCTATTACCCTAAAACTTCCTCAAGAATTACCCTACTATTAGTAAAAACCGTATAAAAAAATCCTAACAGTAGATTTCTCTGAAGCCATTGAGTGATCACTTTCTTGATGCGAAGACAAAACCTCATATAGCAAAAACAATCGGTGTAAATTTTGATGGCGATTGAATTTATCGCTGTGTCCTTTTGATAAGCATCCGTATTAATATTTTAAATGCACAGGTATGTTTGTTTTCATTTCTGTAACTTCCGAATAGTGCGACCGAACGTGATAATTTTTTTCGGTATCATGGAGTTCAAGGGCTAGAGAACTATCCAGGTTACTCTATTTTCTTTTTAATGTATGCATAATGGTTATTATTTTTTTATTATTATCTATATTATAATATTACACAATGAAACGTTTGTTCAATTGTAATATATTATTTCAAATTGAAACTATGACATAGTTCGGAGCAGCTGTGTGCTCGGTTTGTCATTTTGAAAATACAAATAAACGTTAACTTGTTCCTATTTTATAAAATAGTTTAATGTCTGTGTGCACTAAATTTTACCAACACTGATGCATATAATGTTACAACTTAAAACATTAATCTCTATGAACGAAGTATTAATTGCAGTCATAGAGAAAAATAAGATATTTTGTAGTTTTGTTATCTGTCCCGACCATGTAAATTGCTGTGTCGTGGTGTGTTGTCCTTGGTCACATCTGACAATTTCATTAATTTCAAATAAATTTCACGGCAGCGATTAGATAAAATATTTAAAGTTTCCACCAAAAATGAGCAATAATTGGATAATTTTCATTAGAAAGAAGTCAACTAGTAATCTATCACAAATAGTGTTGGTGCGAACGGATCTAGATAAAGTATATATGTGGTAATTTATGAATTATAGTAGTTGTTTTTTAATTTACAAGTTTTAATACAATCAATAATGAACTTACGTTATGTATGACTATTACGAATTGGAAGATCATAACATGCAGAGTAGTTTTCGTGATTGGCGCAAAGCGCTCCGGACTCCAACAACATACAGAGTGGGAAACACTGTGAGAATACAACCTCAATTCCTGTTCTTAATCGTCGTTACTGGTGTTTGCCTTTCAATATTTTTTTATTATAATTGGTGTACTACTAGTGGAGTTTCAACGTACAAATGGACTAAACCTGTGCGTCAATACAATGCAACATACCCTCTTTCGACTCCTTTTCGCGCTGGAGACGTGATTTCTTACAGAATTGGTATCGTGGCAGATTTGGATACGAATTCTAAGAATGAAAAAAAACCGCATACATTCAATAGTTATTTGAAAAAGGGTTTTTTAAGTTATGACAGTGTAAAACAGTATGCAACTGTGTTGTGGGACACTAAACCCACATTAATGCTGTCATCAACTTATTCACAAAAAGGTCGAGGGATGGAGCTATCAGAGCTGATTGTGTATGATGGCAGACTGCTTACATTTGATGACCGCTCAGGCATGGTAAATAAATAAATATATATTTTATTTATAATTGTTATACATACATCTCTTAACATTTGAAATTATTCATTTCAAACTAAAATCCTGTGCAATGTAAATGTTATGATAAAATTATACATTATCTATACTTCTAAAACACTAACATGAGTTATTATTTTATAGATCTTTGAGATAATTAAGAATAAAATAGTGCCCTGGGTGGTTCTTTCTGATGGTAACGGACTTAATGAGAAAGGGTTCAAAAGTGAATGGGCAACAATCAAAGATGAGGTGTTATATGTTGGTTCTATGGGTAAAGAATGGACCACTGCTGGGGGGGAATTTGAAAGTTATGATCCTATGTGGGTGAAAGCTGTAAATATGCATGGAGAGGTAACAAATGCTGTATTTATATACCTGATATGATTTCCACACAACTCACATATGCTACAGTTAGTAAAATTGTTATCTTTTATTATCATAAATTAATATATGTAATTTAATATAATCTTAAAACGATAATTGTACAAAATTTCTTTATTAATCTGAGTGTACTTCAGCCTAAATTGTCTACAACATCAGTACTTCTCTTGAAATTTGTATTATTTGTATAAATTCAAGTGTTCTATGCTTGTTTGTTAAGATAATAGATGTAATGCTAAGTGTATGAAGAGGCAACATTCTCATACATTGTACATGCAGGATAAATCACCAAACTTAATGCAAAACACTGTCACCAGAAACACGCCACACAAGCACTACACACGCTCACTACTACAGTTTCTATGATTTTGAATTTGAATTTCTAACACCAAATTACTCTCAGTAATGTAACATTACAATTTCCTTTACTATTAACTTTATGTTTAATTGCAAATATCTTATAAGTTTGTTAAGGGAATATTATGATGATATAAATATAAATATATGGGACACTTACACACACAGTTGTGCATGCCCAAAGTAACTTAATAATTGTGTTATGGGTGACAGGCAACTTGTAAATATAGTACATATATAATTTTAAATACATATTTAAATACAATTATACACCCTGGCTCGAAGAACCAACAAATTGTTTATAGAAAATGTTGACCCTTGGTGGAAATCGAACCCGCGACCCGCGGAGCTGAAATAAGGGTCACTACCCACTGCGCCAACGGGGCAGTCAATGACACCTATTCATTTCCTGTTTTTGTTATAATTGTTCCCTAAACGCCATTTATGTTATATATCAGGTCCATCACATAAACTGGATTCGTGAATACAAAGCTGTGAGAGATTCTATTGGTATCCATTGGCCCGGCTACATGATACATGAGTCTGGTGTGTGGTCTCCTATTTCTCGAATGTGGCACTTTTTACCTCGGAGATGCAGTCACGAACCATACAACGAGACAAGGGATGAAGTCATGGGTTGTAATTACTTGGTTACGGCTGACAGTAAATTTAGCAAAGTTCAGGCCATTGAGGTGATTTTATTTACATAATTTAGAAAATTTATGCCATAAAAAAATTATATACATTTGTATTTTTTCAGTATATTATATTAACCTACCAATCCGCATCGGAGCAGCGTGGTAGGGTCTTAGCTCTAACCCTTCTCTCCCGAAAACGGAGAGAGGAGGCCTACGCCCAGCAGTGGGATAGTAACAGGCCGTTACTTTACTTTACTAAATGTTACAACGTAATTTTATTTTGTTTTAAGTCATTGCGGGCTACAGAGTGAGAATATTTTAAAGTTATAAAGTTAAAGTAATATATTGTTTTTATTTCAGGAATAACGTTTGGCAAATATAATCATTTTGTCAAATGTTTGGATATTGTCTTCAAAAAGAGTTAAAATCTAGTAATTTTGTATTCAGGTTTTTCAAGAAGTTCATAATGATGTGTTTGCTAAAAAATTGGTTTTACTTAAGCACAAGTAGTTATCTCTCTTTAGTCTCACAATTAAATTTTTTGATTTACCAACTACCAATCCCATTGGAGCAGCGTAAAGTAGCGGCCTGTTACAATCCCACTGCTGGGAATAGGCCTCCTCTCTCCATTTCTGAAGAGAAGGGTTGGAGCTAAGACCTACCACGCTGCTCCAATGCGGATTGGTAGGTTACACATATCTACAGAATTCTCTAGAGATATGCTGGTTTCCTCACGATGTTTTCCTTCACCGAAAAGCGTGTGATAAATTGCAATTATCAATTAGACACATGAGTTTAAATAGAAAAACTCATTGATGCCTGCCCAGGTTTGAACTCGTGTTCCCCTCGAAAGATTCGCACGGTCTCACCGCTGGACTATCACAGCTCGGAACAGCGTGGTAGGATTTGACTCCCAAGTCTTCTCTCCAAAAAGACAGAGAGGAGGCTAATGCCCAGCAGTGATATAGTAACAGACTGCTTTGCTTTTATCTTAGCAGATGTAAGATAGCAAAGATAAAAGATTCTATAAGTATAATATGATTATTATATTCCAGATTACTGAGAAACAACCAATGCATGGTTTCTCATCATTCAAGTTCATACCTGACTCAAACGACGAGGCCATTGTCGCATTGAAAACCACAGAGTTTGAAGGCAAAACAGCAACCTATATTACTGCTTTCAACACTAATGGAAAATTACTACTCGAAGACACATTTATTGAAAATCTCAAATATGAAGGCATAGAGTTCATATAAAAAAAATTGACTTATTGAATTTTGATAAAGATTGAAATTGTAAAGCTTATGTAAAGTCCATTCCACAAGAACCGATTGATTTAATTAATGCTACATGTGAGTAATTCTTAAACAGATTTTCTAATAATGAATAACTTCGACTAAGAGATATCTTCATTAATTGTTGGCTACGAACACATGATAAAATAAACGATAGCTTTTTGACAAAAACTTATAACAATTAAGCACAAGTGTTAATTTATTTTTAAATATACGCTAGTCACAAAAATAAAGTTATTATTTATATTATATATAAAGGATTTGAGAAGCGCAACCAAATGACGTAAATAAATCTCTGCATCATAATGCAAATTCGCGTCTTGAGAGCAATTGAATGGTATGCAAATTTCATGGGGAAAATATAGATCCTCATTCTCTTATCCTTGTCCCAGTCTAATCGGGGTCGGTACACTATGTTTTGCCCTTCCATTCTCCTATCATTCGTCAACTCTGGCGCTACTCCTTTTATATGCATGTCATACTTCACATAATCCTATCATCTCCCTCCCTCCCTCTAGTCAGATATCCACCCACATTAATATTTTACTTTTTTTTTGATCAAATCATTTTCATCGCTCCTCATTATATGTCCATAGTCCATATGTTCACAGTGTAAATATAAGATAGGTATCTGTTAAATATCTACCAAGTACCGTCAAAAATATATTTTAAACAATTTTTAAAATAATTTTGCGATTAATTTAAATTTCTGTTTTTGATTGTTTTATAAAATTCCTGATTGCTTGTTTAAAATGTCGCAATAATTTATAAATCGAAAACCAATATTGCATTCGTAAAACTTTGCGATTATTTTTGAACGTACCATTTTTCATAACCAAAGTTGAGAACCATAGAGTAATTGTAGTAGAGTAGGGGAACCATAGGCAGGCTTGTAAGTGAGATAATGAGAGGAAACATAAAACTCATATACTTCGTCTTTGTTTAATCACACATTAAAAAAAGAGACAGGTAGATAGACCTTCATTTTCTTTCTCTTTATTGTAATATGGCACATTTTAGGCTGGCTTCACTTCTCTTAAGTATAACTCTAACAGTTACAACCTATCTTTATTGATATCTTTTTTAGAAACAAACTTTTTAGTCAAAAACATTGCATCTCATTTCGATTAGTATAAAAGAAGTTGAGTGAATATAGAGACAAAGATAGACGAAAAGATTTTTTTTAATGAGAAATCCTTAAAGTAACCTGAACCTTAACCTGATAAGTAGCTGATATTTATTCCTACCAGCTTAAACCATTCTGATTAAAAAGTAATCATGTAATTATTTGACTGTAATCATGATAAAGTCAATAAAAAATATATATAATGCTAAATGTAGAGTGGCCTATACGCTCTCATACCCGATACATGCAGGATTCACATGCACAAACCTCCACCACCGCCACCACAAGCACTACACACGTTCACTACCGCAATGTTCACTACCACAATGACTCCACGACAAAATCGCAAAGGACTTTGCGATTTTGTCGTGGAGTCTATCTCCTGATCATGCTTCGGTTGCGGGGCGAAACGATTGTTGAGTTTGTGATAGTGAACCTGTGTAGTGCTTGTGTATTGTGGTGGAAGTGGTGGAGGTCTGTGCATGTGTTTTTACGAATCCTACACGTATCGGGTATGAAAATACTGATAATCCACTATACATTAAACACTATATATATTTTCTATTTACTGTATCGCGGATTAAAGCAAAATAATTTTATTATTACTTTTGTTTTATTTCTTTCCTTTCAAATTAAGTAAATTGAAGTGGTTTTTAGAAAATAAAATCAAAATTACAGTAATATATTTATTAATAAACAATATCACAAGGTCACCCTATTCTGCCTGACATGTATATTTAGCAACAATAAGTATATCTTAAAACATTACACAACTTATCGAAACTAGAGATAAAAACAACATCAATAGTACATTAAAAGGAGATACAAGAAACCACTCAATATCCTACACATAAAAGCAAACGAAACTTAATAAATAGATAACAAAAAAGATAACGCGAATAAGGAACACTTTATGCTCTTAGAGCTATTTTAGATTCAATAGAAATTGCGTTAATAGATTTTATTGACTTTAGTCTAATAATTGACTAAAGTCGGAAAATTTGAAAAATTTAATGGAATTAAATTTCATTGAAATGAAATTTGAATTGAAAAAATTGTATTAAAGGCTAGGACACACTAGGAAAAAATTAAAAAGGTATCTAAATAAATTTTTAATGCAAATTCTGAATTCCATTACTCATGTGTTTGCCATTTTAAATTACACTGGTAGAGTGATTTGCGCATAATTTGCGCTATACAGTCCATAATGAATAAAGAATATTAATATCAATCGAGTAAATATGATTTAAATTTGAAAAGTACCGTGTTTGTTACACTAAAATGAGGCAAGCAAAAATCTATAAAATATATCATCTAATTGATACAATTATGTATTTCCTAGAAAAACTGTTTGAAACTACTAGAAATTAGAATTGAGTTTACGAACTGTCGAAATTCAAATATAAAAAACTTGCGTCACTTTTTACTTGACGCAATATCTATACAAAGTTCACCTGAACTTTACGAGTGAAATATATTTATTTATTTCTTTATTCTACATACATATTGTTAGAAAAGAATAGAAAATAGCACTTAACGGACTCACTAAAAGGGATATCTTCTCAAACTTGTAAGTAACAGAACGAAAAGACAAGAATTGAAATACGGGTAATATAAAAAACAAAGTAAAAAAATATGTATCAAGATGAATCTGTATTTTGTGTTTATATAAAAAAGCAATATATAACACAAAATATATAAAAAAAAGATATATATAGGTAATAGTAACTCCATCTATTTAATCTATTAAATAAATTTTTATTAATACAAATATACATAAATATCATAGACAAACAGGCGAATTAAGCATATGAAGTTAAAATTAACGCAATTTTCAATGCCATCAAACCCGAACTAAACCACCTTTTCAAGTATGCAAAATAGCATACACTATACACCATAAAAAACCTGCTGCAAAGCGATTGAATTTCTAATTTATTTCAACCCCATGGATCGCGTTATTTCCTCAAACACTGTCCAAGCCATCGCCGCCATAAGAGTTCTGCGAATCATCCTTGGTACAGCCCCCTTGAAATAACCTCGGAATCCGTAAGTCTATAACAACGAAATTATCCTTACTAATATTATAAATGCGAGTCTGTATGTCTGTTACGTTTTCACAATCAATCTGCTGAACCAATATCGATGAAATTCGGAATTAATGCTTATACACCGGGGTACACATATATGGTATAGAAATCATTAAAATTTAACAGGAATAGCATAACATTAAGAAAACCCCATCTATTATCACTATATCCCGTTGGCGTAGTTGGCAGTAACCCTGTCTTCGGCTCCGTGGGTCGCGGGTTCGATTCCCGCCGAGAACCAACATTTTCTATTTAGAATTTGTTGGTTGTTCGAGTCTGGGTGTATATATGTATTTAAGTATGTATTTAAAACTATATATGTATATATTTACCAGTTGTCTCTCACTCATAACACAAGTATTAAGTTACTTACTTTGGGGATGGACGACCGTGTGTGTAAATGTCCCATATATATATATTTTTTTATTTTTATTAATATGTGTGAAAGTCAAGTTTGTAAGTTGCGTTAAAAAATAGGTTTTATATATAACACCTGATGATCTCTCACGTTAAAAGATATAGTACAAGAATCTCACATTATATACAGTCAGGTGCAAAACAGTCAATGTACTGACTTTGACTATAATATCGAATATATTAATTATTACTAAACTTATTTTGATTTCTGCATATATTTATGAAAAACTATACTTATCAAGTACGCGATCCGCATTAAAAATTGCGGGTAGTGATATACAAATTCAAATTCAAATAAGTCTTTATTCAAATTGGCCTATTACAAGCACTTTTGAATCGTCAAATTAAAATTAAATTGAAGCTACAACTGGTTCGGAAAGGTGCTCTAACCGAGAAGAACCAGCAAGAAACTCGGCGGTCACTCATTAACTATTGTTAACAAACTTAGATTATAATATCGTCTAGTACATAGCTGGTCGCAATTTAGTTCCAAGCTTTCTTATCATTGACATAGTCTTCAACATTATAGTAAGCATTATTAATGAGAGTCTCTTCAATTGCTTTTTTGAACTTTTGTAAAGGCAAGTCCAAAATTGATTGAGGAATTTTATTATAAAAAAGTATACCGAAGCCCACAAACGATCTACGTACTTTCTGAAGCCTTAGCCTTGGTATTATTAATTTATTTCGGTTCCTAGTTTGCCTATTACTAATATCGCTTTTTTTATTAAAAAGATGTATATTTTGTTTCACAAACACTATATTATTATAAATGTATTGTGAAGCTACAGTAAGAATACCTATTTCTTTAAATTTATTACGAAGTGAGTCACGTGGTTTCATATTATAAATCGCATCGATAGTTTTAAGCTATGAAATAATTTCCCTCGACTGACTCGCTTTTGCACCACTAGTGAAACACATTCAATTCAGGACTTTAATATTTCGTCCAAAGACCCTTTACTTATTTCACGGCAATTAATCTGGTCCAGCATTTTTGAAAAGTATTTGGCAATAGTCAGGTGACATTTTGTACCACTGTTCTCGAATTAATATATTCGATATTACAGTCAAAGTCAGTACATTGACTCAGTTTTGCTCCTGACTGTATATAACAAAGGTTGTATAATTTTCTTTAATAGTTTTTTTTACCGACGATACGAAATTAATTTTAATTTTAGGTAATTACCTCAGCACCCTACATAAAAAATGAGTCAATTCACTGAAGTATTTTAGACACAGGAATTATTTGACGTTTTTTAAAAAAATAAACATGATTTATAAATTGAAGATCAATGACCGTACCCTATCACGCTATTCCAAACTTGACCTAAAAACTAAATATGGTACAACTAAAAAGGTGCGAGGGAGACAAAACAATAATAATAATAAATACATGAAACAAAAACTTTGTAGCCGTTTTTACGAAAATTACTCGAACGGAAGAGTTTGAAAATTGTCACAGTTATAGTTTATAATAAATAAATAATAAATAAATATATGGGACATTTACACACACGGTCGTCCGTCCCCAAAGTAAGTAACTTAATACTTGTGTTATGGGTGACGGACAACTGGTAGATATACTACATATATAAGTTTAAATACATACTTAAATACAAATACACACCCAGGCTCGAAGAACCAGCATTTTGTTTATAGAAAATGTTGGCCCTCGGCGGGAATCGAACCCGCGACCCGCGGAGCTGAAGGCAGGGTCACTACCACAGCGCCACAGGCCAGTCAAACTATATACTAGAGTAGAGTATAATGCATTTTTTTAATTTATCATAGACAATACATTAAAAAATATTGACGCACAAACCCTATGTATGGTTCTATATATACTCTTTTTTTATCTGTGGTCAAATGGAGAAGAGATATTATTTGTTTGTAGTCTTACACCCGTATTCAAGAAGCATACGCAGCTAAGTAAGCACAAACTACTATGCGAAGGAGGCTAGTTCACTGTGCGTTCCTCGTGTCAAGCCTTCCATTTCATAAACAATACTTAGGCCACACTCAACTAAAAGAACGCTATGCGTCCAACTGCGCGCTCTGATTGGTCCATTTGATGTGGCGTACTTCAGTCTAGTTTTGACAAATGTCAATGTTATTAACAATTTGTTGTGTTGTTAATAACAAACAAACATAACCTTACTTTGGTATTCCCGTAATTTGCAGTTTAACGTGTTAAATTTTTTTATGATATTTTGTGTATTATGCAGTGTAAATAAAATATAGTTTAGTATAATGACTTCGCCTTTGGATTTAAATGCACGCACTGCAACTCATAAGAGGTAGAACTATTTTTCTTTAATTTATTATGTATGGTAATTTTATTGTATAGTTTTACTTATATTATTTACTAGACAAAGTTAAATGATTATAAGAATAAAAAATAATAAAAAGATAACTAATAAATAATTTTGTCATTAACCAAAGCAGCACGAACACTATGCGTTCGCTAAAGTAGCTCCTTATCTATTTTAGCTGTGCGTCGATTTTGACAAACGCATAGTAGAACACTTCACTCAAGTAATGTCTATGAATTGGTTTGAATGACCCTATGCGTCCCTGAGCACTGTGCGTTCTCATAGTAATGTTTATGAATACGGGTGTTACTAAACTTCAAACTCACATCCATAAGATAAGTCAATTAGGTAATTTATTATACAATTTTTTTTTTTTTTATCTTTGGTTTTTCTTTGGTCATAACTTCTAAATTCTAAAAAATTCGAAACATTAATTCACCTGATGTACGTAAACCGCAGCACTGAAAGCGTTGGGAAACTTTTCCGGGTAGAGCTGCATTTTCGTCTTCAACACGTCCGCGGGGTTAGTGGCTAGAGACGCCGCTATCCCGGCCACTATCCCACACGTAAAGTGAACTATACTCGCCGTTGGAGATTGTAGGAATTCTACAAAGATTTATCAACATTACACACTAAAAAAGTGAAGTAACAGCCTATTACTATGCCCACAGCTGGGCTGAGGCCTCTTCTCTCCGTTTTTGGAGAGAAGGATTGGAGCTAAGACCTACCGCGCTGCTCCAATGCGGATTAGTAGGTTACACATATCCCTAAAATTCTCTAGAGATATGCAGGTTTCCTCACGATGTTTTCCTTCACCGAATTAAAAGAATTACATCACATAAATGTTACAACATCACAAGTCCAACGGTTATTAGAATTGACACATAGACAATCACAGGATACCGTTGAATCATGCACTGAATGTATATTGCATTTGATTTTTGCGTATCAACAGGTAGCCGGTTGGATTCCGACACGCAAGTGATAAAGGCTGTAATATAATGCCTTGTTTACATATACCAGCTCGTTTTCTATCTAACTGGAGATTAAATTAATTAACAAAGACCTACCACGCTGCTCCAATGCGGATTGGTAGGTTACACATATCCCTAGAATTCTCTAGAGATATGCAGGTTTCCTCACGATGTTTTCCTTCACCGAAAAGCGTGTGATAAATTGCAATTATCAATTAGATACATAAGTTTTAATAGAAAAACTCATTGGTGCCTGCCCGGGGTTTGAACCTATGTCGTTTCTAAAGAGTCGCACGGTCTCACCGCTAGGCTAACACAGCATTAGACACTAAAAGGTCCAAAAGAATTTTTCAAATCGGTTCATTAATGACGGAGAAAAGTAGTAGCAAACTAAAAAAAACAACTATTTTCTCTGCCCAGCTATTTTCTATCCAAGGGGTTTTTTTATTATTATTTGGATAACAAACATACTCATGCTAATAACATTGATAAAACTAATGCACAAACCAGTAAAGTTTTCACTTATTAAATAATTACATTAACAATAAGAGTAGGACAATTTAGTAGGACTCCACGACAAAATCGCAAAGCTTTGCGATTGTTGAGTTTGTGATAGTGAACGTGTGTAGTGCTTGTGCATTGTGGTGGCAGTGGTGGTTTGTGCATGTGTTTTTACGAATGCTGCATATAACGGGTATGAAAAAACGGATAGTCCACTATACATTTAGCACTATATATTTTCTATTTATTGTATCGCGGATTATAGCAAAATAATTTTATTATTATTTTTGTATTATGGATCTCCGCAAAGTAACGCTTAATTCTATAAATTGTCTTAAACTTTATAAATGATTCCGAAAACAAATCAACATTACGGAACATTGTGTTGTATTTTTTGCATGCTCTAAAAAGAAGATAAAGTTTTCTACATAATTTGATCTTATAATAGGCAGATCAAAACAAAAATTTCTAGAAATGCGGGTTCGTTTGGGTACATGAACCTTAAAGAACCTCAAATGCATGGAGATCACTGTGTAGCAATAAAGTCGTCCAATGTACATACTAAGTCATCATCAGTCAACTTAGGTCTTTTATATTTTAAAATTTTGGTATACAATAAAGTATAATTTTTATTCTGACTGGCCACTATTAATATGACTGGCCCGTTGGCGCAGTTGGCAGTGACCCTGTCTTCGGCTCCGTCGCGGGTTCGATTCCCGCCGAGAACAAACATTTTCTATTTAGGATTTGTTGGTTCTTCGAGTCTGGGTGTATATATGTATTTAAGTATGTATTTAAAACTATATATGTAGTATATTTACCAGTTGTCCGTCACCCATAACACAAGTATTATGTTACTTACTTTGGGGACGGACGACCGTGTGTGTAAATATCCCATATATTTATATTTATTTATTTTATTTATTCTATATTTTTCTTGTATTGAAAACTCTATATGTACTTCTATGTTTATCAGTATTCAGAAGCTCCTTTTGCGAAGTCTTTTAAATTGGGAAACTCCAATTTTGTTTACCTGAATGCGGAATAGGCTTAAAATCCATCTTTAAATTTAAACTTCATCTGCCCACAGTCAATTTAAACGACGCAATATCATTTACTATCGGATATATATCGAAAGGGCAAGACTAGGGCAAGACACAAAAGATTTTCTAATTAAGCACAATAAAACTTACCTTTAGGCATAGCTTGTTTCGCCTGTGTATAGAACATTAGGTATAGTCCAGAGAACGGCGCATCCCTCGCTAAAGTTGGACCCAATCCACAAGAAAGTCCTCGGAAACCTTCTGCCTTGTATATAGCCTTTAAAGCTCCGCCCAAGCTGTTATATTTGTACACACCTGATTCATATCTATAAAGGAACATTGGGTTAAAAGAATAGATAATTTATAGAATTAGCCGTTACTTTGCGGAGATCCATAATACAAAAGTAATAATAAAATTATTTTGCTATAATCCGCGATACAGTAAATAGAAAATATATATAGTGCTAAATGTATAGTGGACTATACGTTTTTTCATACCCGTTACATGCAGGATTCGTAAAAACATATACAGAAACCTCCACCACTTCCACCACAATACACAAGCACTACACACGTCCACTAACACAAACTCAACAATCGTTTAGCCCCGCAACCGAAGCATCATCAGGAGATAGACTCCACGACAAAATCGCAAAGCTTGCGATTTGCAAGCTTTTGCGTAAAGCTTTGCGATTTTATATCGCGGATTATAGCAAAATAATTTTTTTATTACTTTTGTAAAAGAATAGAATTGACAATCAAAGAAAATATAGTGATCTATAGGATCATCGCATAACCAATCATGGAGGTCACAACCATCATTTATTGATTGCAGAAGCATCATTTTAATTTCATTTAAGGTCAGATTAATGGTCAAAATTAAATAATTTTAATATTAAAATCAAAATTTGAATTACTGAAACTTTATACCCAAGATATCAACGATTTTATAAGGAAAAGAGCCTCAGTAACATTAGCTTACGAAATTGAAATATTAATAACTTAATTATAAATGTGCGAGTTACATAATTAATGAAAGTTACAATTTCAAATATAAGATGTTCTTAGCCGTGTGGTATCCGGCAGAATAGAATAGACCACCCTCCTTTCTTACCGAGGTGTCGTAAGAGGCGACTAAGGTAAGTGCCGCGTGGTATCCGGCTGCATAGAATAGACCATCCTCATTTCTTACCGAGGTGTCGTAAAAGGCGACTAAGGTAAGTTGACGTCAGGCAGGCGGCCGGTCGCAAAATACGTAGCCAAATCGTGTGACCACATGTTTGTAACATGTTGTGCCGACCCCACTCAAAATGGGATAAGGGCAGGAGGATAATATATATAAATATAAGATGTTCTTATAAGACTTAAACCGAGATTCATATCTAGGGTACGAAAAAGAAAAATAGGAGTGCTCTACACAAATTAAGAATCAAAATATACGAAAAAACTCATCGAATTGGGGATATAGTTTGCAAATCTTACAATACTTTCTTGGGAAAATTATGTTATAAAGAAAACCAACGAATTTCCAATTTGGTTGACGTTATAATCCCATGCTATAACGTCAACAAAATTGATAAAATCTCCCAAAATATAATCCCATTATGACTTATTCTATCAAAACTTGTGTCTAATTGATATTTGCAATGTATCACGCTTATCGGTGAAGGAAAACATCGTGAGGAAACCTGCATATCTCTAGAGAATTCTAGGGATATGGAGGTATGTGTAACCTACCAATCCGCATTGGAGCAGCGTGGTAGGTCTTAGCTTCAACCGTTCTCTCCAAAAAACGGAGAGAGGAGCCCTATTCCCAGCAGCGGGATATTAACAGGCCGTTACTTTTATAATCCCATATTTATGATACTAACCTCGTTTTGATAACAGTCATGGGTATTAACGCGACACCACTCATTGTCCTCGCGATAACACCAAGTGCGACCGCTTCCATAGCTCCAAGATCTTGTCTGTTCTTCCCAAGCTTAGTCTTCAACCAGTGTAGAGAGGAAAAGTAGAGACCGACACCGGGAACGCAGCGGGCTATGGAAGGCACCATGCCTCGCCATAGTCCCACTATTTGCTCCTGACGTACGATGTTCACGAATATCGTGATCATGCCGGGTTGAATTCGGCTGCTGCATAAATAAATGTACGTTGAATAATTTATAGAATTAGGCGTTACGTACCGTACTATAAAATGAACAATAATACCTTCTCAAAACCCACAAATAATCGATGAACTTTTACCACAAATTGGAAGGAGTAAAGTAAAGTAAAGTGACGGCCTGTTACAATCCCACTTGCTGGGAATAGGCCTCCTCTCTCCGTTTCTGGAGCGAAGGGTTGGAGCTAAGACCTACCACGCTGATCCAATGCGGATTGGTAGGTTACACATATCAACAGAATTCTCTAGAGATATGCAGGTTTCCTCACGATGTTTTACTTCACCGAAAAGCGTGTGATAAATTGTGGGCTATCACAGCTCACTAGCAAATTGGAAGGAGTATCGGGCTTCATATTGGCCCATTTTATTGACTGGCCCGCCGGCGCAATGGGTAGTGACCCTGCTTTCAGAGCCGCGGATCGCGGGTTCGATTCGAGTTTGGGTCGAGTAACCAGAAGAAGCTATACTATCGTCAGCTAAAATAAATAATAGCTGAAATTGCTCTACACCTAATTATACAACTTAATAAAAGATCTTGCATTGGGATAACGTTGATAATTATATATTTCAATCTTACATTGTTTAAAAGCCTGTTTTTTTCTATCAAGACTTTGCAGTGTCGTTCCATTTAAAAGATATAATGTGTTATTGTGAAAGACTAGGGCAAAGGTTAATTAAAACTTATAACTGTCGCTAAGCGACGAAAAACGAACTAATTAATTCAAAATTTAATACCAAAACAAATGTTAGTCATGAACATTTTTGTACAAATATGTTTATATACTCGAGTTATCTAAACGTTATCAACTTATTTAAGAATCCCTTGATGAACTAAAGTTAACGACGTAACTCATGAGTGGGACGTAAAGTTCGAACACCTAATAAACGAGGGGAACCTAAGATTTTTGGAATGGATTAAGTCACAATGCAGTTGAGATGGATCCTACCACTAGATGGCATACGATCTCAAAAATATCGCAGAGAATAAATGAATTTAAAATAGAGTCGAAAAGATTTGAAAAATTGAGCCGCAATCCCCTAAAACCTAACCTAAACTGTGCCCTATATTTAACCATAAAAATAATCTATCAGTCCATCGGGTAAAAAGAAGGATCCAAAACATGACTGAGGCGCAACTTACTTGACTGCCGCCGCAATAACATGCTGACTGGGGTTTTGCAACCTAGTCTTCACCAAGTCGAGTGGTTGAAAGAGAATAGTGCTGAATGTTCCGGAGAAAGAACCAGCCAGGAACGCTTTGAACACCGGATGATACTGCGGATAAATGGGAAATATAAGTTTCGTAAGTTTAGACACAAATTATGGGTGAAAACGAATTTTTTATGAAAATTCAGACGTTGAGACAATGCAGTCAGTTGTTTCACAAAACTGGAAAACCTGTCCCTTAGAAATATAATTAATCATAAGCTATTTTCGCAGAAACTTCCGAAATAGTGTACCTACCTAAGAATTCTATGTTAAAGTAGCCTATTATATTTTAGTCTGCCTTCACAAAAGTGAATATTCCTGCATATCAAAAGAGAGAATGCATTTTACTATAGATATTATTTTAAATATTTTACCTTCTAGATTTTATAAGCAAGTCAACATAATAATACAAGAAAGTTGATACTTAGTTTAAAAAAAAAGGAATCGACATTTACTGCAGCCAATATTTGTTTATATAAATAAAATCGTAGTGGCGTATGTTTTACTAACTTACTATTAGATAAATTTTATGCAAACTTAATGAATTCTTTTATCGATATTCAACCTCCATGATTTATGAAACGGACAACGTAACATTCGTTTACTTCATGAATTATTAAAGATAAACTTCGACCTAAACACGAGTGTGGACTTAATTACAGATAAGACTTACGTTCTGACGTTAATTTACATTAATATTCGTGAATATAACAATCTACCTAACGACTAGCGAATACTAAAGTGAACCGGATTAACTACGTTAAGGTGGGTTATTGTTAGATGGCAAACATTACGTAATTTTACACAAAACGATATCGAAACAGCAAAGATTAGAAGGTAGCAAATATTGTTGAACCATAAAAGTTTGACTAAATGACGCTTTTTATACCGCTTCAGAATCTTTAGATAGCATTATTAAAACAGTACGATCAAAGAGAAATAAAGACTGCAAAATTTCGTCATATACTTACGTTGGCAACGATGTCCATCTTCTTGAAATGGCCCTTCTGGAGACTTTAATAAAGCTATAGTCAGGTGATATCTTTTGGATAAACTCCAAATTTGTAGTATTCAAAATGATAAAGCCAATGGCAGAAGACGTGTTTTAGAGCATATAATTTATGTTGCAACCCTAAATCGTATCCGAATAGTCTGAATAGTAAATTGGGTTCACTCTGTACATTAATGTAATTGTCATTTTTTGGATCAGATCCCCCGAAAACTGATGCATGTATGCTACCGCAAAATTGAATTTTAAATGAATACAGTCCTCTTATTCCAAGATTTGGAATACTTTGGTTTTCTAATCACAAGATTAGTTAGGAGAAAGGAAATCACTATAATTCACAAATTTAGCCATCGAGAATGAAAAACTGCTTAGTAAAAAGGAATTCTTTAAGAGAAAAAGAAATTCTTTGGTAATAATATTGAGTTAGAAGAAAAGCGTGCGTCTTTAAATGAAACTGAACACCAACTGGTAACAAATGGTTGATACATTGAGATAATGTTGGGTAATTTATAGTATCTGTTATCTACTGTAGACAACGGTCTCGGGTGATCGAGGTCCAAGTCAAGCTGACCCAATGATAACGCTGGCGGTGTCAGGCTAACTAGGGGGTATTTGCTCGTAAATATAAAATGTCACTTATCTTATTTCAACATTTTATACTACCAAGTTAAATAAAATAAGGACGATATTTTTGTATTAACTGTATACATAGAATGATATATTTAAGCACATTCAATAACTGACATCAAAGTTACGAAATTGTTTAGACAAAATGCCACTATTAAATCATTTAAAAATGGCCATTTCGATGTGTTCATTGAGCTACAAAATATACAATTCCGATATTTATTGGAATAATGTACTAATAAAACATGTTGCATTAAAATAAAGTAAACATTATATTATCACTAATAACACATCTTTAAATAAACATGCGATCTATTTATTTAATAAATAAATACTCAAGATAACTTATGTAAAAGCATTAACAACGTAATTTATTTACATTAATTATTAATATAACATATCTATTTTAAATGACGCATCTTTTCTGAAGTCAAGAAGCTCTATAGAGTTCAGAAAAGTCTAACTATAGGCTAACTGTTTAACTCAGACCTCGCCTATGGGGTACAAGGGCGAGAACGGGGTCTGCGGTAGGTGCGTGCGGTCACCTCTAGTATAACACGCTACAGGCATTCACCGCTTGGACCTACCTCAGAAGCTCAGTCCCCGTTCTCCTTTCACCTTCGCGCTCTTGTACCCTGCAGGTGAACTCGTGAGTTACACGGTTAGCCTATTGTAGTATCTACTGTGAGGCCAAACTGCGGCTAATAGCTACTTATGATCGATTACTGATAACTTGACTGTGACAAGACATCACAACATCAGAATTTTGGGGAAAGCAACTACCAATTTCACAAATGAGACATATTTTCAAGCGAAAACAAAGATTTTGTTCATTATTTATTGATTTCATCGTCATATGTAGGTCTTTTTTGGGCGCCGTTACGGCTTTGGACCAGACATATGAACTTCTTCAAGTTTATTACAATTTCCACAAAATGTGACTTCGAGGAGCTTTTAAATGCTAATGCTATGGTCAGGTTTGGTCTTTGTGGCTGTCCATATCCCGTAATAACGATCAACAGCCAAAGCATGAGAAGGGGTTTTCCTGAATAGTCTTTTGACATGTGCACACGTCCCTACTATACGCATCGAACGTTATTGGTATTATGCGAGTCACTTTATACAACTACTACTACTTTATACTACTCGCGTCTTGCTGGCATATCATCATATAAAGTTGATATACGCTACATAATTTCCATAATAATGTCGAATCAATGAAAAAGACAGATGAAAGAAGAATGCATGCAAATGAAATGAGAATGTTAAGGTGACGAAATTGGATAAAATACGAAATGAGTATATGAGGGGAAGTATAAAAGTTGAGCCCATTATAGAAAAGACGAGAGGTGCAAGATTGGGATGGTATGGATATGTAATGAGGAGGGATGAAGAATCCTGTGACCTGAGTGTAGAGTATGAATGTGGATGAATATGTGACTAGAGGGAGGCCTAAGAAGAGATGGTTGGATTGTGTGAAGTATGACATGCACATAAAAGGAGTAGCGCCAGAGTTGACGAATGATAGGAGAGAATGGAAGAGAAAAACATGTTGTACCGACTCCACTTGAGTGGGATAAGGGTAGGAGAAAGAAGATATACTTGTGCCAACTGGGTACTTGATTTTCTGTGATCGTGCTCTTGATACACCATGAAATGAGATCTGATCGGAATCCTATGTTAAAACGAAAATATTTGATTCACTTCTATCGTTCACTATGTTGCAATGGAGACATCGCTCTTGAATAATATACATATCAAAGAACGGGAGAAGAACATCCCGCTCATTATTGCTACAATTAATCTTCGAATAATTCACAATACTGAACCAAGACTGTGAAATAAAAACTGTACAAACTTTGTTATCAAATTAACAAATGTTTCCACGACTTGGGCGCAATTATTATTTGATAACAATATCATATATTTTATTTTGACTAAAAAACATAAGATATTAGGGGTTATACACCTTTATCAGTAACTGAAGACGAAGGAAGTGATATTTTCTTATATTATTCCTATTTCAATGGTTGTTTTATTGGATCTCAATGGGAATTCAACAGTGCACAATTTTCATCTTTTTAAGACAATTTTCATTACTTATTAAAAGATAGTCACACATATAAAGCTTGGAGATTTATAGAGATTGAATGTAACAATCTTCACAGATAATTAATAATAATATATATTCATAGGTGTATGTGTATGTGTACTAGTATGATCAGCCCACTTCGCAGGGCTTCATTTGAAGATATATAAAGACTATTAGTATTCAGTATTTATTTATTTTAGAGTATTTTTTACAGTGATTTAAAAATACTCTAATCACCACCAATCTAGAAAATATCTGAAAATTTCATTAAAATCGTTCCAGCCATTTCACATTCTTTACCCATGATAATTGTGTTGAGTCTATATATTGCAAGTATATTTGTTGGTTTATCCCACATTTTCCCACAAAAAATAGAGCATTAGACTTCATGTAGCGTTTGTTATGAACATTGTTGAAGGCCTGAAGACTAAAATATACTTTTTGTTTCAATGATAGTATATATAGCCAGAAAACAGACTAAAACAATTTATCACATTTTATATGTCAGAAGTAAATATACTAACCTGTTAATGACCGAGTAACCATGGCCTGAATTATAACATAAATACTTTATTGTGCAAATATATGAGGCACTGCAATTAAAAATTATTTCCAAAATAATCAATAAATTACGACCATACTAACCTTTCAAAGAAATTTTCTCCTGCCCATTATAATTAAGTGGTATGTAGGTTGGACCAAATAAATGGTTATAGTGCCATTAGTCAATTCCCATATATAAAAGGAGATGCTGATGTTAGAGTCAGCCTGGGACAAGTGCCTGACTGATAATGTAAATAACTATTTAGTACTTTATTTATAAATATTTGATAACCACACTATAAGAAAAATTAGTGAGATTTTATGTCATCAGGAATATGGACATACTATGATATTCAAAGACAGGACAGTGATATGCAGCTAGAAATAGATAATTACATGTCTTGTCTAAATAACCAATCTTTAAAATTACAAAATTTCATATTAGATAACCATAATAAATTAATTTAACTATTTACAAAATCAGATCAGATATTGACCCAGTACAATCTTATGCTTTCAATAATATTTCCTACAGATTCAGTGTAACAATGTATTCATATATATGAAAATAAGAAGTAGAACAAGCCTTCTACTATCCAATAACTGGCATCATCACTTCTTTTGGATAGAAGGATTGGAAATTTGACCCAACATGATGCTTCAATGCCAATATGTGGTTAAGCTCATGCTAGGAATTCTCCTGAGATATGCAGGACTTGTGACAATGTTTTCCTTCACTTACAAGCATGTAACAAACTGTAAATAAGCAGATAAGTTTTATGAAGAACTCATAGTTGCTTGCTGGAGTTGTAGGAGCTCTAGATGAGGGTCAAACGATCTTTTTTTGGATTAATTTACCATGAGTATAAAGTATATATTAATATCAGGTTATACTTAAATAGTTTTATCTATACCTGACCTTGACGAAAAGCTTCCATCTGTCGTGCAAAAAATGATTGTTACATAAATACGTAACCTACCCGTTATGTACTCGATATGTTTACTGAACTGCAGGTTATTAAATATCGAATAATGATGCCACATCATAAGTTATTTCAAGAATATATTAAATAGGAAATATAGAAGTCCACTGGAGGTAAACAACGCAAAGGGTCATAGAGGACATCCTTATCGAGATAAACAAGTCCACAGGGGGCCTCACTTACTTCTTTATCAGGGTTCTTCAGGTCAACTGGGGCTGTTGTGTCAATCGCCCAACCGTTTGAAAACGCGCCCAAGGAATGCGACATTACAATAATAATTTCAAAACATAATTGTTTTTAGGAACCTGACGTAATTTCGCCTTTATTTTATTTTCTATACGCATTGTTATTGAATTTATGACATAAGTTTCTACGTCAATTCAAAAGTCAAAACAAATCATATCCTGATTGCTTTGACGTTGACGTATCGTTGACGATCTCCACAACTCGTAGAGCAACTGTATCAATCAAGTTAAAATATATAGCTGGACAATATGATGTATTATTTTAAAAATAATACATCATTTCTCATTCTCATTCTTCTCAGCGTTGTGAAGAACTTTCGTAAAACTCTATCTTGCTAGATATTCTGTAAATTTTGTGGAACGACTTTTTGACCTTTCCTCGGTCACATGGTCTAAATCTAGGAATTATTAAGTCATATATCCCGTATAAATTTAAGCAGTACATGACCAGATAACCCGGTGCATTAGGTTTTATTAGTAATAACAAATAAATTGAGAAAAATAAATTGTGATTGTAAATTCGGAAGTGCCCTATTACAAATACAATCCAGCAACAGTTCTTAAAAATGATCTTTCTTTGCTCTACTGGGACCGATCCATTATCACTGAGACGTATATTGTTGCCAATAAACCTGATATAGTTTTAGTCTATCGGTCAGCGCTTCGGGCAGTTATTGTTGATATCACTGTCCCACATGGCGATAACCTCATAAGAGCTGAAAAAGAAAACTTCACTAAATATCTAGACCTAGCTCATGAGATAACCATGTATATGTATTGACTCAACAATAATTGTTCAGGTTATTGTATCGGTAAACAGTTTACTAGCGAAGAGCCTCGATCAACATCTCAAGTGGCTCTTGCTTAGTTGTTGGATCAAGCGTCATCATTTTTTTTAATATTTTTAAATGTTTTTTTATATAGAAAATATTTGAAAATATAATGTAAATTTGTATATAAATAAATAAATATATTCAGAGCAGTATTTGTAATATTTTTTAAATGTCGCGTCTTAAAAATGTCTTTAAAATATTTTAGGTTTTTTACTTTCAGCCCATTCCTGTAATTTAACCTCCTGTAATTTAATAATTTCTGTAACTCAAGTTATGAAAAAATTAGTAGTTTCGTATTATTTATTTATATTGTACTTCACATCGTCGTTACTAGTTTTAAATAAACATGATAGCCTAATTGCCGCTTAACTAAATAGTATGTGCTACTGTACATATTGACTATTTCATTATACAAAGGTTATCAAACTTATTGATAAGTTCCTCGCAGGGGGTACGCGGACATCACCCTATGACGTGACAGTATTTCTAAGAATATTTTAACTTCCTATTGTAACTTTTCATAGTTGATAAAGTTACTGACTTCCGTGACGCGATAGTTGGGTTTCGCTTTGTTACTGGAGGTTCTGGGTTAAATTCCTTGTCATTTACAATTTATATTTTTCTACTGTTCTAATACGACGGGAAGAAAACGTTAAGGGTCTTTTCCTTTTAAGACGCTTCCATCTTAGAATGAATCTTCAATTACTATCAAGTGAGATAACAGTCAAGTTATAGCCAATAAGACACAACTAAAATATATCGTTCATTACAGTAGCTAAGACGTGGCAAAAAAATTAGAAACCACACGACTCTTTTTTGCTCTTAGTTCCTAATGTATTTAAGTTATTATTATAGCTTAAATCATCGCTCGCTATTTGCACAAAGTAGTAAACATACCAACAGCATCTTGATTTTATTATATATTAATCATGTTTATCGAAATACCGACGTACATAGATTGCCCTTTAAATATTATCATAATTATATATTTGACCTTTGATAATCAAAGGTCTAATATATAAAACGCAAAAGTTTTGATTCTTTATTCATAATCATCATCCTCCTGCCCTTATCCCACTCTGAGGTGGGCACAACATGTTGCAAACATGTTGTCACATGATTTCGCTTTACAACCGGCCGCCTACCTGACGTCAAATTACCTTTGTCGTATTTTACGACCCCTCTGTTAGAAAGATGGTGGTCTATTCTACTCAGCCGGATACCACACGGCGGTTTTGATTCAAACATTTGAATATCTTCCTTAATAAATTGTCTGTATAATATTACGATTTCATGCAGGAATTATGCTATAGTAGTATATAGTTTATAGAGTTATAAATACCAGAGTAGGGGAGCCACAGGCAGATTAAGCCTGTAATGGAGAGTATCACAATAAATAATGAGAGAAAAGATTAAAATCGTATACGTCATCTTTGTCAAATCACACATAAAAAAAGACAAATAGGTCACCCTCATTTACTTTCTTTTTTTGCAAAAAGAATATAATAACTCTATGATATAGCTCTATTTATGAAACGAAAACATGTAGTTAGTCTGTATTTTATTTAAAATAATTACTCTGTAGAATATAACCCAGACAGAGACATATATTGGACATTTTAAATACTTCTTTAGCATAATTTATAGACTTAGGCATTACTTTATGAAGATCCATAATACAAAAGTAATTTTAAAAATAATTTTTATTATTACTTCTTTGCCAATTGTCACTCTATATCATGATTAGTCTATGATCATGATGTTATATTGTTTTCAAAGATGGCGTTTAGAGTAGAGACCTACGTTTATAAACATGAAAGATATATATTTCAAATATTTCATATACAATGCAAGATGTTTGCTACTTCCTGATTTAATTTATTTAACTGTCTGTATAATTTTATCTTTATTATTTGTAGACACACATCTGCGATGCAACATTTATTGTTTATGCATTATATATTTTAAGTTTTTATTAACAACATTAGAACTTTATTTGCTTTTGAGAAATTACTAAAATATACGTTTCATGCAATTGGTTTATAAGAACAAAAAAAATCCACAATTAGTCAGTATTTTAACACATGTATGTATTTCCAAATTTAAAACAATTTATAAGTGATACTGTCATCAAATGTTACATGAAATAACTATAACCAAAAGTTTTATTTCCTTGGTAATACCGAATATGACAATACTGTAATATCGCATGGATATCTTTTTAATAATTTTTAATATATAGAAATTAAATACTTGCCAAGCTTAACCCCTTTTGAAAAACAGAATTAAATTAGCAACTAAGAAGAGATTTTTGACAATACGGGACATAATACATGTCATTTTTAAAGAGATTTGAAGCTTATACCCACCACGCTGCTTCAATGCGGATTGGTAGGTGACTCTATCGCAGGAATTCTCCAGATATGCAGCTTAACTCACGAAGTTACCCTAGTCAAAGTAATTTAACGAATAGTGTGTGATAGGTATATTGAAAATACGAATTAGGCACTTATTTTAATGGAAAAACTCATTAATGCCTGTCCGATTTGTGAACCTGTGGTCCCCAATTACCACTTCATATGAAACACTAAAAACGGACGAAGCGTATGTAGGTAGTGCAACAAGTGTTCATTGGCTTGTAAGCACTTAGCAACACGTCCTAAGGCAACTCGCTTTTTAATTTTTGGATCAATAAATGATAAGCTTAACTCTTTGCGGTCATATGTCTACTCTCAGCCAACAAAGCCTTTTTACCGTTCAGTCGTAAGTCTGCACTCCGCTACAACGGTAAGGAACCATTCGAATCTTACATTGTATCCAGTCATGTATAAGTTTACACTTTTTCTAGACAAACCTCAATATACCTAAGAAACTTTTTCACGAACAAATAAGATGCTCTTGTCATTTGAAGATAAGGAAACAAGTCACATTCGAATAACGATAACAAGAAAATTCTGATTATAATACTTGAAATATGCTAAAGTTCTCAAACAAACAATTCTACGAATAGTTTGTCTTATTCTATCAGGTTAACGGGAACTGTTCCCGTCGTGATAACGCCGTGGAAAGAGCTCATAATAAGTGCCCCAGATGGGCTCAAGACTTTCCGGGCTTACCTGATAGAATAAGACGTGAGTATTTCTGGTTTCTAAACTATAAATACTACTCACGATAGTTTAAATATAAAAAAATCTTTAAATATGTTAATATTGTCATGAAGCCTTTAATCTGTATGAATATGAAAATATGCCTGTCTCTTACGCTTTAACGACAAACCCATTGAAACAATATTAATGAAATTTATTACAATTAAAGCTTATATAACTACCTAACATTTAGGGCACAAGAATTTCCATTTACTCTGAAAACGGGAGAAAACAAATCACATAACTGAAGGTATTTTCAAAAACTAAAGAAAAGGCGTACGAAGTCGTGTTCATAACTAGTACTATATAATGTTTTAGTCCGATTACACCGTACGTATGTCGGATTACATTTACGAAGAATTCGTATTACATGTTAAACGGATTGAATAAAAATAGAAGAACAATGTATGGATTCACATACTTTAAATTAACAGTTAGTTTTATCCGATGAGACACTGAATAAATAAGCCATTCATCCATTCAGACAATTCCTGCTGAGTAAACATTATGATAGTAAAATATGTACAATGTAGATGTGTAACGAATTCTTGAAGAATAATTAGCAAAATCAAATCATAAGAAAAATCGAATATATAGTAAATATGTACCGTTAAGGCTTTTCCATTTCTTGCTTTAATTTTTTTAAATAGTTTATTGGGCTATTGAAATTTTAATTTAAATATCGTTTCTAACTATTATATAAAATAATCATATATTGTCACATATATATTTTAAAACCGTATAATTAACTATTAGGTTAATAGACGATTCACAAATGGTATTCTAAATTTTTTATGTACATCATTCTCCTGCCCTTATCCCACTCTAAGTGGGGTCGGCACATATTACAAACATGTTGTCACATGATTTGGCTACGTATTTAACGACGGGCGCCCGCCTGACGTCAACTTACCTTAGTCGCCTTTTACGACACCTCGGTAAGAAATGAGGGTGGTCTATTCTATGCAGCCGGATACCACACGATATTCAATTTTTTTGTGATATAAACTTGTAAAAATTAAATCGAAAATTACCGGTTGTATTATAAAAGAACATAATTTTATAATATGAAGAGCTGGCCCGGCGAACTTATTATCGCCTTTTAATTTAATAATATGTCAATATTCAGTAATTTAAAATAACAGCCAACAAAATTCAAAATATTTATCCAACTAAACTTGTAAACAAGTGCTTTTGAATCGCTAACTCTGCTTGTTCGGAGAACTGTTCCTACCAAGAAGAGCGAGCAAGAAACTCGGCGGATGCTCGTTTCAAAATAATTCTTATAACTAGTTATATTTAGTCATTACTATGTTGTACACTGTCGTACAGTAGTTACATCCACGCATTGTCGTCATGAACGTAATCCTCAACAGTATAGTAAACTTTATCAGTCTAACAGTTTTTTTAAACTGCTATAATGGCAAAGCAAAAATTGATTGCTTCCTTTCTTTATTTGGATCTGATATTCAGTAATAGGCGTTAAAAAAGAAAACACAATATATTTTTTACATTACTTATTTATTCTACGTACTTCCACAAAGGATGTGCTTTATGAAACTTACCCAAAAAACTTACGCATCGTCAAATACAATATAAGAATAGATGTATTTTTAAACTCGTTAATCACAGTATACAAACACAATAAATAGAATATGGAATGAATTATTAATTTTTAATAAATAAGGGAAAAGATATTCCCAGTTTAAGCTTATCTTTGTTAGACACTTCCCAAGCACGAATCGTCCCTATGGGACTGGAAGGCACATTATTATATCTTTAAATATAACATTTATTAAAGGAAGTACATTTTATAATAATAAATGAACAGTTAATTGTACCGTATCAAAAACATATCATCCAAATTCAATTGGCACATAAACTAAAACCTAAGATTCTCTTCTTTTTTTTTTTCAATAAAGTAAGTTAAAAAAAAACTTACGTTTAAATTTCGAATATAAAAATAATTTTAAAAATACGGAATGAATAAGGAATGATTGATATAAATGCTATATTTGAACATGGGATCTAACCCCATAAATATTTTACTTAGAGATTCCACTCGAGTTTTACTAAAATGGTCCTTAATTCGTACTATTTAAGTATTCATTTCTCTTTATAAGTACTGATTACTTTAAACTTTAGTTCTTTTATATCTATCTGATTCTCAAATTGGATTGATTTCTCTTATCAGTTAAAAAAATTGTGATACCTTAATATAATAAATCATTTTTTACTTGTTAAAAGTGACGTATGTTTTGGAAAAGTGAGATATAATTAAAAGCAAAAAAAAGAAATGCAATTACCTAGGGTTTACCTAGGGTTTACCTAGTTCATATATAAAGTTTTAAATCTACTAACAGGTATGACTTGTACGTTCATATTATCTGGTTTTTAAGTGTAAATATATTAAAGTTTGGGTTGTACTCCCCTATTTTATCCCTCTCTATGACAATTATTAGAGGAAACGATAACACAGGGTTCGACCCACTTCTGACTTTACATATGTCTTGTGTTGCCAAAGTTGATTCCACTCTGGGTGGCGCCCTTGTTAGAGCCATACTGAAGAGAGATGACACCTTGGCCAGCCCTCAGCTGCTCCTCCGTAAAGTGTCTCACGTTCTTTTCAGCTTCCTTTGGACCTATAGATGGCTTGCCATAGGAACCCGCCTGAAAATCATTATTAGTAAGGCATGGTTTTTCTAACAATATTATTTCATGATTTTATACTTGAATATTCGTGGTTTGAAGACATAATTATAAATTATTTAGTTTCGGGTACATACCACGGTAATTTGTTTTGATTCAATCGCGAAGACGGTTTTAGATTAGCGAACATGTGGAATCCAGTAATAGATTTGTGTAAAACTCAGAAACGGCGCCAAAATTCAAAATTTAAAAGTGACGTTGTGAGTGTAGTATGCCGAACAATCCGTGACGCACCGATAAAAAGAACGAGACGGAGGGTAGTTAGTTACTGCCCCTAACATCTCAGCTTGAAGTACCGCCTACCTGCAGTTCCGTCGTGACCACGATCCATGCAACTGGGTCGAAATATCGGCGAATCAAAACAAATTACCGTGGTATGTACCCGAAACTAATAATTTTTAAATATTATTTCATACTAATTATTATCCTCCTGCCCTTGTTGCACAACATATTTCAAACATGTTGTCACACGACTTAGCTACGTATTTTACGACCGGCTGTCTGTCTGACGTCAACTTACCTTCGTATTCTACGACCTCTCGGTAAGAAAGAGGGTGGTCTATTCTACTCAACCGGATTCCACACGGTGGGTCAACTTACGTTTGTCGCATTTTACGAAACGTCGGTAAGAAATTAGGATGGTCTATTTTAACTCAGACAACACACGGCGGGTCTACTTAACTTATTCGCCTTTTGCGAAATCTCGGTAAGACATGAGGGTGGTCTATTCTACTCGGCCAGATACCACACGGCATAATATTATTTCATACTAATAAATGCGAAAATCTTTCTATCGTAACGGTTTCACGTCTATTCCGCTGGGCCAATATTGATGGAATTTGCCACAATTAAAACTCATATTCCTAAAGGGATTTGGATATGTTGGTAAACTTCCTACGAGATGATCTGGTGACATCAAATAGATCGCGGAGAATCGCTGGATTCAAGCAAGACAAGTTCGCGTTGTGTGGAGATCACTTGAAGAGACTTATCTGTCACCGGTTGAATAAAGCTTATATACCTGTTCAATATATACCATAAAAATATCGTTTGTCTTTCGGGAATATATTTAGAAAAATTTCACGGTATTTTGACCTGATATTTAATATCAGGCGATATGACTGTTTAATAGTGAACATTTGATATTTATATTATAAAAACGATATCATCATAGAAACTGTTATTAAAAAAAGTAATAAAACAAGCCCTTCTTATGATTAAATCGATTTGTTTTTTTATCTTTGGAAAATGACAATATGCTGTTAGCTAAAGTGGCTTCTACAGCGTCCCCGGGAGATATGGGGCGAGCGCAGAAGAACCGCCGAGGCGAGAGGTGGGGCGAGCCTCAGGGGAGACTCGTAACATCATTGGGAGCGCCGCCTTAAGGGTACCTCCTGTGAAGCCGAACCTCGACTTAAAACGACGTGTCGTGGAGGACTAATAGCGCTCTGGTCGATTTATTACTATATATTTAGTATAAATAGTAATGTTTTCTTGAAAAGGCATTTTGCAAAAAAGGCAGTGATTTTTGATTTGTTTTGTAATATTAATGGACATAAAACTAAATTAATAAAAAAAGTCGAATAACGTACTCCTACCTTCCTGCCAAGAGACTGCAGGCATATAACGACAGAATTCAGATTCTGTCTCTCCCAAAGATCGACAGTTTGGAAAGTCTCCTGAGCGGGGACCCCGAAATTCTTCGCCGATTCCAGGAACGCGTTTATGTTCTCCATGCACTTAAATGCCATCTTGGATTCATTTATCTTCTTAATAGTTCCAGGCTGAATGTGATTAGATAGTCTGGAACAATAAAACATAAATAAATCAAAATACTTATATGGGACATTTACACACACGGTTTGTTCGACTCCAAAGTAAGCAACTTAATACTTGTGTTATGGGTGACGGACAAAAGGTAGATATAGTACATATATAGTATATATTTTAAATACAAATATACACCGAGGCTTTACCAACAAATTGTTTACAGAAAATGTTGCGGGAAACGATCCCGCGACCCGCGAATCTGAAGGCAACCCACTGCGCCAGTTAAATAAATCAATTGATAAAATAAATCTGTACTAATCAACAATTTTTGATATAAAAATAAATAAACCTGACATGCTAGATTTTATTTTGAATTCTCCATATCATTTCAATCCAACTGAAGTGTTTTAAGAGAAATAGAAAAAAAATGTGCGTTGGAAATAATTTATAAAAAGGCTAAAGGCGTTTTCTTTATAGAATTATATATTAATCGGAAACCCATTTTTGAAAATAAAAACAAAATAATTCTATCGGTTGTATATCAAAGATTGGTGTATCGTATATTGTTCAGGGTCATTTAATTAATAATCGAATATCTTCATTAAGCAGCATCTATCAATCAAATCAAAAACCGTCCAAACACGCATATGACCTAAAAAGCTTGACAAGTCTCGCGGAAAAAAGAGGAAAAATTGTGTCTTTTAATTCAAGACAAAGTTGAAAATATAAGACCTCCCGGTAATTGGCTTTGTGATCGACCAAACACGATCAGTTGATGAGATCTGCTGAAAGAGATGCACTAGAATGACGGCCAAAAGACAGGATTGGCAAAATATCTTTTGACAAGTGATATACGCCTATATATGGGCGCTGGGGTCTTAAGGTGCTGAAATCTCGACCCCGCACCGGAAAGCGCAGCGTCGGTAGACCCCCTACGAGGTGGACAGACGACCTGAAAAAGGTCGCAGGGAGCCACTGGAGCCAATGGATCCAGGCAGCGCAAGATCGTGTGGTGTGGCGATCCCATGAAGAGGCCTATGTCCAGCAGTGGACGTCCATCGGCTGAAGAAGAAGAAGATACGCCTATTCTATTAAGATCAATATAAAACCATTCTCACATGTATACTTATATTAGCAACACGTAACGAAATACATAAAAAATGCATATTTATAAAATTAAATTAAACAGGAAGCAGGTGATAGCGTACCTTAGAAGACTGACTGCATTCCGACATTCGTCGTCCAAATAACAAGTCAATTTTAGAGTCATTAGTTAAACCAGCGAACCTCATCGAAATATCTTTGTACGAACATGAATTTATCCCCATGGTCCCAAAGTCTTTACCTGTACTGCATACTAATAAAACTGGTTATCTATTATAAGATTTGTGGTAAGTTAGTATAAGGATCCTATGATTTCAATTCATTTCTGAGATGGGTAATATCTGGTTAATTAATATTTAAGATTTCATTTGACAGTGGTAGATGATACTTTATAAAATAGATTTACTAATGCTATAATGACCAAAAAACTCCCTAGTACGGAACGTTTTTATTCTAAAGAGAATATAGTCTAGTTCCACAATAATTGGACATTGCAGCATATAGCAACTACTAATTATACTGAGAAACGAATGGAACAATACGACCGACGTATAGGAATATCCAATTATATAATAACCAACAGGATCTCCCTTCAGCTTAATCACTCAATACAAATTCAAAGCTAGTTTGACAAACACTGTAGACTACTTAATGAACTCCAGTAATATGCAAGTGTTCGCCTTAATTCATCTGACCAGCTTGAATATAAATTGCGGTAATCGCGTGTAGCAAATATCTCCAGAAGAGAACTAAGCTGAACATTTCGAGTGGACGTACAATTATTACGACTACGCAAATATGAATACTGGAAGGTAGTAGCATAATGAATAAATATAAATAAATATATGGGACACTTACACACACGGGGTCGTGAATTATAAACTGTGACAAAAAATCTTAATCCACGTACCAAACCTGTTGATAATAGGTAAAGACACCTACAGATTTTAGACATCTTGAGAGTTTTGAATATTTGACGATCACCTGTTGGTATACTAATGCAGGAATTAAAACTGGAACGTATTTATCTTCATTTCTTCACATAAAATTATTCTCGAGATAATAAGGAAAGCGGCATATCGAATATTGAAATTTAGCATTCCAAGTGTTGTCTATGCAAATAGGACAGTACCATTACCTGTTCTTATCTTAGCGTGGCTAAATAAACACCTCAAACGCTTAAGTGTGACGCAAAAAGAGGCAAGATCTAAAATAACAGATCACGATCTGGCTGACTTATTGTAATACAGAAATACTTGAAATTCTTTGCTAAATTACTCATGATTAGGGACTACTATAGCCCCAGTCATTTCACTGTTGGTTCTTTATATGATCCCTTAACTATTATTATAATACGAGTGAAAGTTTACAAATCTATTGAAAATCTGATTGAACAAAGGAATTTGGTAAATCGTGTTGGATAATTTAAATTAATTTGATATTGAATTACAGTACGGAATCATCGGTTCAATCTAAATTAGCTAAATATCGATTGTAAGGTAAAGTAAAATTTAATTTGAAATGTGATAGTGTAGCTTCGAATTTCGGAGCGCAATTGCTTATAAAAGGTTGTTTTAAAGAGCCTTATTTACAGGTGGTTTTATTACCTACTTTATTACCCACGGTATTAGATATCTCAGTCTGTATAAACAAAATCAAAAAATTAAATGAAATTAGTAATTTAAAATATCACATTAAAAGATAAAGTGATTGATCGATTGAGATTATAAAAAAACATTATTGTAATCCAAATACGACTGTGATATCATCGTGGATAGGGCATGGATTTATATCAAGGACTCTACAGTTTATATTCAAATTCAAATTATACTCTTTTGAATCGTCCGAAAAACGTGCTCTTACTGAGAAAAAGCTTGAAACTCGGCAGTCACTCTTTCCAAAAAAAAATCAAATTAAATAATATATAATTATACAAAATAAAAATTAATCTTACAATCTAATTTATCTATATCCGCATAGTAGTACGTTAATGTTCTGGTCATTTGTCAAGGATTATACTGTGATTTATCTTAATCAGTTATATTCTATAGTAGTATATAAAAATGGAAAAGTGTATTGATGTGTACACGAAATTTGCTCTCAAGTAGTTAGAGGGGTAGTTGGTGAAGCGAGCATCTTTATATTGCTTATTATGAAAAATGCGTAATAAAATCAGTAGTAGAAGAATAGTGTTCGCCAAAAGTGGTTGCGATTGTGACCCGTAGTTGAAGAGTGGACCTCACGGACATATAAAGTCTCACACTCTTTTATTACGAACACAAAACGTTTAAAAAGGTCCGAGAGAAAAACGCTGGATTCAACGCACATAAGATGATATTTCATGGAATTTCCTTGGAGACCATGAACATCCTGGACATCCTGGTTTAAAAAAGAAGTGTAAAATAGGAGAGGACTTTAAACGATTAATGTGTACAGTTTTATTCTTATCTCTTACAAGCTAGATAGCTGCCATTCAGAATTGGCACTTATATTTTAACGTAGCATAAATATTTCTCAGCGAAATGGCTTATGAGGAAATTTCACGAGTCTGCTTCTTTTATTTTATCCAAGGGCAAATTTCCTAAGCAAAATAAATCATGAGGAAATTCACGAGTCATCTCCCTAAACTTTCCGTTATCATACTGAACTTAGTCTTCTTAAAGGGTCTATTAGTGTCTCAAACGATAATTCCAACTCACTTGCAAAGCAAGGTGCCGTCTTTAAGAACTTCATAGAAGTTGTCCATGTCGCCGGACGTGTTTTCTGGCTCGCCGACGATCTGCCGGATCCATTCCAGGCATTCTTCAGCCAGCTCCTCGCTGTATTTGCTGTTTATCTGAAATTATACATAAAACTACGTTTAATATAAGAAATATGGAGTACGTTTCACTAAACTAATAAAAAACCCTAGTATTACACTATTGGTCAAAAGTTCTTTTCTGTTTTTGGGCAATAGAAACACTCATATTTTTGGGAACTATTTTTTTTCAATTTGAAAATTATACTGTTAGCCCTAATAAATTGTACAGCGTGAATTGAAAAAGCGTTACAATCCTGCGTACCGTGAGATGGCATACTTATTCTATGAATTTCAGACTTATTATGGGATTATCGTTATGTTGACTAGTAGTAATATTAGTAATTAAAAATGATACTAAATATTTGAAAAATAGGTGTTTTATATTATTTTATTTTTTTGAATATTTTGCAATAAAATAATTGGTATGAATCCATTTAAATATTGTTGTGAATGGTATGTAACTTTAATATCGAGAATGATTCATATTTTGATACCAAAATAAGTCTTAATAAGGTTTGGCCGACTCATGTGGAAATGACAATTGGTTAGTCATGAGATAGTCGTGGCCTTATTGGTCAGATAAACTTAGTGTTTGTGTGACTTAAGCGTCTATTAATAATTATTATTAATGTCGTGTTATTATAGTATTTATGATACTGTTGCATAATAAGGGTTCTTTTAACACTCGTGTGACACTATAAAAAAACTCGCCTGCGGCTCGTTTTTTTAAACCGCACTCGTGTTATAAGACCAAGTTATGTACAGTGTCATACAATGTCGATAACTTTAACTGGACTCGGCTTTCCATTCAGTGAAGTAAAGGGACACAGATATGCCCTGAATAAGCGTTGCGTAATAACAAAACTATGCATGTGTCAATGCTAGTGATTATCTGCCAACGCTTCATATGTGAGGCTTCATTATAAATTCAAACCTCAACAGCAGTATTGCTTTTCCATTTTTGCATCAAATTAGCTGACTTTACAAATTCTTTCCTCATTATATTTTATAAACGTAAGCGACATTCCAAAGGAAGCAATTAAGAAATCTATTTTAAGAAAAAAAATGAATTATAAGAATTTTTTAATTTGATTTATTTAACAAAGAACTCTAACACACTTTCTCTGCATCGAGACGGAGAAATCACTTTTGCACATACTTTGCGACTGCCCGGTGCTAATGATAAAACGGAATCCCTCTTCTTGGATCGCTTCTCTAGGGTTGCACCCTTTGCAATCAGAGGAAAAAAAAGCTTACCAAAAAGGAACAGCTGCAATTCTTGGCGGTATTGCTAGTACTAATTTGAACTAGTCTAAGTAATACTCGTAATAGAGATCTTACATAGTGACTATTCTTAACTTCTATTAAAAGAAGGAGAAGATTGTTAATTAGAAAAGCTATATCAAAAGGCTAGCAAATACGGTGACAAGTTGTTTTATTTCAATATTAATTAATATTTTTATTAATTAATATTTTTATTAATTAATATTCCTCAGCTTTATAATGGGATGTACAGCCCTATTTAATTTAGTCATTACACGGAATCCTTATCTATATTTATGAGTCGATGTAGATCCTGGAACACTCCGACATCACTGAGTAGTGCAGAGTGCTCTTCAAAAGTTCGCAGTCCTGGGTTTTTAATGGCGTAGTGCTATATTTAAATATCCTCATTTCATACCGAGGTGTCGTAAAAGGAAACTAAGTTATGTTGACCCACCGTGTGGTATCCAGCATCCATATATATATATATTATATTCAAAATGCAAAATTCAAAATATTCTAGTAAACTTGTAAACAAGTGCTTTCGAATCGTCAACATCTACTGCTGGTTCGGAAAGCTGTTCCTACCGAGAAGAACCAGCAAGAAACTCGGTGGTTGCTCTTTTCAAAGAATAATTCTTATCACTAGTTACATATAGTTAATTATGTCTTGTACAGGGTTGAAGAGCTATATCCACGCATTCTTATCGTCCAAGTAATCTTCAATAGGCTTTCTGAATAAGCCTTTTTTTAACAGTATTTTTAAACTGCTGTAATGGTAAAGTTAAAGTAGATTGTGGAATTTTATTATAGAATCTTATATCCAAACCCACAAACGAAATACGAACTTTTGCAAGGCGCAAAGCAGGAACCGCAAGCTTATGTCGGTTCCTTCTTTGTCTATTATATATATCGCCAATCCTTTTATAATTATTTATATTCATATGCACAAAAATTAAATTATTAAAAATATGTATAGCTTATTCATATAGTTTCAGTTCACATGAAGACGATATAAATTGTGTTCTTTACATTAAGCGTATATAGTTTTTTTTTCTATAATATTAAACTGCACAAAGGCCAAACCTTTACGATGTATGTAGCCTTTGCCTAATAAAGATGACAACATTTACATTTTCTATACTACTATTATAAAGAGGAAAGATATGTATGTATGTAATGTTTTTACGCAAAAACTACTGGACCGATTTCAAAAATTCTTTCACCATTGGAAAGCTGCTTCTTCACTGAGCAACATAGGCTTTATTAATTTAAATTAAGTAATTGCTTGTAGGTTATTTAGAATATATACACAAATTCTATATATTTATATTGTACAGTAAAAAATTTAATACAAATATTTAATTTACTTTGAATATCAGATATTTTTTGAAATTGGAACAGTTTATTAAATGTAATAATTTTCGCAACATTGCGTGGAGTCTATCTCCTGATGATGCTTCGGTTGCGGGGCGAAACGATTGTTGAGTTTGTGATAGTGAACGTGTGTAGTGCTTGTGTATTGTGGTGGCAGTGGTGGAGGTTTGTGCATGTGTTTTTACGAATCCTGCATGTAACGGGTATGAAAAAACGGATAGTCCACTATACATTTAGCACTATTTTCTACTTATTGTATCGCGGATTATAGAAAAATAATTTTATTATTACTTTTGTTTTAGAATACCACATATTAACACAACAAAACATGTTTGCCGGCTCATTATTCCAATCACGTAGTTAGCCCTCTTATCGGCATGACCTTCAGCTCTCAGTATATGCTAAACTTGCATTATATTTCCTACCGTTTCTTATCATTATAACCGCTTTATTTATGCAATGCTAAAATAAAATTTTCACGGACACTAAGCTAATCAATATTAGGCATCTTTATGTATTTTAATAAAGAAAATAATTGATAAAACGATTCATACTGGTATATTGACTGGCCCGTTGGCGCAGTGGGTAGTGATCCTGCCTTCAGCTCCGCGGGTCGCGGGTTCGATTCCCGCCGAGGGCCACCATTTTCTATAAACAATTTGTTGGTTCTTCGAGCCTGGGTATATTTGTATTTAAGTATGTATTTAATATTATATATGTAGTATATTTACCAGTTGTCCGGCACCCATAACACAAGTATTAAGTTACTTACTTTGGGGACGGACGACCGTGTGTGTAAGTGTCCTATTTATTTATTTATCCTTTACAATAAAATGACAAACATTTTTTTGCAAACGTAGCCTTCGTCGACCAAGTTTACTTATTTTGCCAAAAAGTTGTACAAATTATGTAAAACAAAAGTATCACGTATGCAGAAGCATAATTATTTAATAAGTTTCCTTCTAATATAACACATTTAAGCTTGTTTAACTGCGAAAAAAAAATCGAAAATTACGTTGAATACTTTTTTACTTTACGTTGAATAAAAGTCAATTACAACAGTTGAACGAACAAGAGTTCATGGTGGGCCTGCGGCTCTTTTGGGGGCTGCCTAAATTATGTAATAGTTTATATTCTCATGTATTGGCCATTGGTTTTTTTTTTGAGAATAAATTACTTAAAACTAATATAAAATATATTTCTGTACATTGACAATAATAATTAGAACATTTTTATATTTTAACCAATTGTACCCGCAACTTTGTTTGCCTCGATTTTAATGTTATATCCTTATATGTACTGTATTGTTTTTTTCTCGTCCCCGAAGCAAAAATCCTATATGCAATCACACAAACAGACAGAGAGGCTTTTTATAATATTAGTGTGGCGTGGATGTTTGTTTGGTTGATGTTACTTCTTTTGATGTGGAGCGAAATTAAAGAAGGCAGGTGAAGATAAATTTATTATGGATACGTCTTAAAAGTTTGCGTATTAATTAGCGACTGGTTATAAGTTGCATCCATTATTATTTCAATACGGATATTTGAGATCCGCTGACTTCGCGCTATAATTAGTAAGGATGTATATTATTAAAAACAAGTGCTTGATGTGTTGCTAAGTGCAAAACTCTACAACGCGTCCCAATTCGGATATATTCTTGTTTTAATATTTATTTTAAATAAATTATAAAGAATTTTATACACCAAAAAAATTGGAAAACACAAGACAATTATACAAAACAACATTTTTGTTTTTCCCATACACAAAGAGATCGATGACTTCGGTGAAATATATTTTTCTTATATATTTTTCATTCCTTTGATTTTTTTAGATTTTTCAACCGCTGTATTTTTTTCTTGTATTTTTTAATCATCGTTCTCATGGAGGTTCTCATGGCCTCCAAGTGGGGTCTGCACAACGTGTTAAAACATGTTGTCACATGTTTTGGCTAGTTATTTTACGACTGCCCCCTGTCTGACGTCAACTTGCCTTAGTCTTCTCGACAACTCTGTGAGAAATGAGGATGGTCTATTCTACTCAGCCAGAAACCACACGGCGGGCTTATATTTTTTTAAATGTGTAAAAAATATGGGGAGGGGGATTTGAGGTGCCAGAGCACTACTTGCACCCGGGCGCGTGTTGTCCTTAAGATTGGCCTGTTCGAACCGTAAGAAGTTTATCAGGCGCCTGTAATAGTATTTTAGAATTATTAACATCGTAAATATGGTTCAAAGGCTGCAGAAATAATCGCTTAGCAACGAAGTACGTGCATATTCTTGTACTACTTATTTTAATCAGCTTACATGGCTTCTAAACCCATATTATAAATTAATATCATATACAGATTATAATGAACGTTAGTAGGTGTTTTTAACGCCGTGTGGTATCCGGCAGAACAGAATAGACCACCCTCCGTTCTTACCGAGGTGTCGTAAAAGGCGACTAAGGTAAGTAGACGTCAGGCAGGCCGGTCGTAAAATACGTAGCCAAATCATGTGATAACATGTTTGTAACATGGTGTGCCGACCCCACTTAGAGTGGGATAAGGGCAGGAGAATGATGATGGTAGTTTTTTTAGCCGTAGAAAAATCTGTTAGAAACATTTGCCTTATAATTGAGCCAAATTTAATATAAAAAGCTTAAATTTATTAAGAATCTTGTCTACGAGGAATACTAGATACTTTATATTTTTGTCATATTTCTATTTATCTGTTCTAGCCAGCAGTGACATTGTGCGACTCTTTCGAGGGAGTCCGGAGTTCCGGGTTCAAACCCGGGTAGGCACCAATGACTTGTTCTACTAAAAATTTGTTTAATTGTTGATAATTGCAAATTATCACATGCTTTTCGGTGAACGAAAACATCGTGGGAAAACCTGCTTATGTCTAGAGAATTCTAGGGATATATGTAAGTTACCAATCCCAATTGGAGAAGCGTGGTAGTCTTAGCTCCAATTCTTCTCTCCAATAAACGGAAAGAGGAGGCCTATGCCCAACAGTGGGATAGTAAGAGGTCTTATATTTATATAATAGCAATGCCCCGCAGTTTCACCCGCGTCCATAGCGATCTCGGTAGTGGAAAGTCTACGAAGTCAGACTATAGATTTATTTGTAGATTATTTAATTATAAAAATGGGTATCATTAGTATTCTTGGTATAAGACCTAACTCACCAAAAGTAGGCCCTGCTATAACGCTCCCTACAATGAATTTGTTACGGCATTATTTTCTTTCGATGTATATTCTTAAATTCGTAATATCTTTTGATTGGGATGTCGTATTATAATAATTTAAAAAGTATTTTACAGGTATTTGACATATAGCCTATGTTGCTTAGTGAAGAAGCAGGTTTCCAAAGGTGAAAGAATTTTTGAAATCGGTCCAGTAGTTTTTGCGTAAAAACGTTACAAACATACACGCATACAAACAAACATACAAATCTTTCCTCTTTATAATATTAGCATAGAAGTATAGAAGTATAGATTTAAGTTACCTGCATTTATAATAATATCTAACTGAGGTTGTATTTATGGTCTCAAAATACAACAATTTTTAGGAAACCTATCTTTTTACATTTTATATAAATTCATCATCACTCTTGCGAATAACAATATAAATGTAGGTCAATGTTATTTGTATTTAATTCAATACTTCAACGACTTCAATGACATACTACTTAAGGAAAATGAGATTGAAAAAAAAATTGCAGATGCCTTTATATAGATGTAGACGAGAGATTTAAATTGCAAAGAATCCCTGACCTTTGATGAACTTGTTATATTTGCAACGAGTTGGAAACAGAAATTAAGGGCATGCATCGCTATTTACCTGGTAATTAAAAAAAAAAAGTTTGCTGTGCAGATTTACCTGTCTTCAAAACTAAGAACCCTCAAACGGAAATCTAAAGCAAACGTATAGAATTGATATTTTATCAATGATGGGTTTGAATATTTTGTCAATCCTTTTTATATACAACTAGCTGCTGGTGCGGCCAAACGTTGCTGTGGCTCAGTTTGGTTTCGAATTCCCCTCAAAATAGAACGCAACAGTTTAAAAAAAATGCTCCGATCGCCACCAAACTTTACAGGAGCGTCTGAGGGTTATTCTCAACATTGTCTGAAAATTTCACGTACATCGGGCCAGCCGATTCGGAGTCTCGGACATACAGACAAACATTCATTTTTATATATATATTATGTTCTGATGCTTTCTGTGCAAGCATTGTATAAGTCTACTATGTGAACAGCAACGAGGTTTCGGGAACCGACTAATGGCATTGAAAAGAGTTGCCATGCCATGAAGGTTGATTTTGCATAGACTTACCCCTCGTTCGCAAGAGAGGATTTTTATCGTGCGTTAAAATTACGTCGAATTGAAACAAATGGGTATACAGGTATCTGTTCACACGACAGCGTATTTAAATCGCGACGTATTTTATCGAGCAGTGTTCCATTTTAGTCGTTAGGGCGAGGGCGTTAAGCTGAATATAAATATGCCATACCAAACTTCTTATAACGCCTATTGCGGAATTTTAACGCGACGTATTTTTTACGCTCGTCCGAACGAGGTGTAAATCTTTATCAATCAAACACGCACATTATGACACAATTAAGATAAATAAAATGATTAAAGTCTGCTTTTATGCTCCTATTACGGAACAACTACTTAATCTACTGATTTCAATGAATTCTTCTAAGTTTTATTCCTAGGACTTACTAATTAATAACTTTCTTAGTTTCCGTTCATATCTGTTTTTGTCAAACTTTATTTAATGTAAAGTTATTAAAGTCTAAAGCAACGACAATATTTAAAAGCAGGACGCGTTTAATGTACATTAAAGCAACGTAGAAAATACAAAACGATGTAGCATCTGTAACTAGTTGCCTAATAGTATAACCCAAATTACTTTTACATGTGACCCAAAGATCAGCCATAGAGTTGGTACATATACTTAGAGGAGGAAAGCCAGTCCAAAATATGGGATATTACAATAAAGATAAAGCAAATGAGGTTGATCTATCTATATGCCGTGTGATATCCAGCAGAGTAGAATAGACCACCTTTATTTCTTACCGAGGTGTCGTGAAACGCGACTAAGGTAAATTGACCCACCCTGCGGTTGAGTAGAATAGAACACCTTCTTACCGAGGTGTCGTAAAATATGACTAAGGTCAGTTGACGTCAGGTAGGCGGCCGCTCGTAAAATACGTAGCCAAATCACGTGACAACATATTTGTAACACGTTGTGCCGAACCCACTTGGAGTGGGATAAGGACAGGAAGATGATGATGAGGGTGATCTATCTGTCTCTCTTTTTTATGTGTGGTTAGACAAAGATGAGGTATATTAGTTTAATCTTCCCCCTCATTATTTATTGTGACATTGTCACTTACAGGCCTGCCTATAACTCACCGACTCTAAGCATAATAACTCTATGGACGCAGTTAGAAAGATAAACACGATTGACGTTTATGCTAGCTATTTGCACGAAATGCTCGCCTTTTGCAAATATTGTCAGGCCACGGATCCATTAATGCGTGCACTTTCTTAAAAACCTTTTACCAATAATGCTTTAAAAAATTGTACCTTATTAATATTATACTTTTAAGGAAAGCTCAATCTTCGACCAATTAATATTACCCAAAAGCTTTTCGGGTTGGAAACACGAAATTCGGTAGACATGCAATTTGTAAATTGCAACGTGTTTAAAGAGTGTTGCAATAAAAATTTCGTCACACTTAAATCTCTTATAGAGAAAAGATTTTTATATTGCATCATGTACATTCGGTTAAAGAATCAGCGTCATTTCCCAACACCATGGGGTCTCAAAGTCGCGGCCCTGTATCGTAAGACATAATGCAATTGATAGTGACTTACTTTTTCTTGTTAAAAGTCCATCTTCTTTATAGGGTATCTTTAAAGCATCTTGGACTTTACCTGCCTAGCCTAATATTTAAAGTAATTTTAATTACTTTTACTATTCCTGTGTTCTACTTGGGAGTGTGTGAAAAGTAAGACATCTACAGGCAGGTTGAATCTACGAAAAAAAATTAAGTCTTATTTTGCCTGAAGCCGTGGATTTTCCAAATTAAAAAATCACCTGTTAACTACTCTAGATATACCTATAAATTCGTAAAAATCTATTAAAGCGGTACAACCCTACCCTAAACTTTCACCTTTATAATATTAGTAGAATCATGTCTTGACTTGTAATGCAGGGAGGACAAACCTGATAAAAATTTGAAAATGTATTCATATTTTGATCATTAGCTGTGTTCAGAATTATAACGAATATAAAATCTAGGTTACTAGTCCCAACGCATTCCTTATTAATAGCATTGTAGAAGGCTGATACTATGTAGTCTAAATTAATAATGATGCGTTCAGTGCAATATCAAATTATGCTTAACATTGTATATTCAATGCACACCGTTCAAAGGAAGGTCTAAAGGCTACAATAACTTCCTTTTAAAGTAATATGAATTGACAATGTTCTTGGAATTTTATTACTAAGAAATGAGACATATAAAGGATTGTTGTGTAATTGTCGTACGATACCAAAATTAACTGACGCGCGTTTGATGACGCAACTAGCTAAGGATTCAACGTGACTCAGGATTTTGCAAGTAAAGCAGTTGCAAGCAAAAAAGTACTTAAAACCGATGAAACATTTGCTTCTCCCAATCATTTACTATCGACGCATGCTCAAATTTAACCGATGGAATGATGAATGGACCGATAAGGTAACAAATGAGGAGGTCTTGCGGCGTATGTCATGTAAGCGCGAACTATGGACATACATCAAAAAGAACAAAGTTGCATACCTGGGGCATGTACTTAGACACGAACAGTATGGACTTCTGCAACTTATTATGATGGGCAAAGTTGCAGGCAAAAGACGTATCGGCCGCAAGAGAAAATCCTGGTTGCGCAACATACGGGAATGGACTGGAGTCGCGAGCGCTGCCCAGCTTTTTAGCCTCGCGAGAGATAGGAAAGCATTTCAAGCACTGACGGCTAACCTTCGCTAGTCGGAGAGGCACAAGAAGAAATCATTTACTTCCTAATAACAGTCAGCGAGTTAACAAAACAATATTATCACTGATTATAGAGAATTGTTAGTATGATGAAATACATGAAAATAACTTTTGCAGTAAAAGAAGGCTACAAGGCAAAATTTTCGTTTTGATTTTTTTCTGTTAAATGAAAACGCATGCTTTTTTCTTTAACATACTCAGTATAACTCGAGTTGGTAATGGCAATTGATTAAAAAATAAATTTGAAGATTTAATAAAAAAATATGTTTGGATTTAAAAAATATAACTACACAGTATTTATGTTGATAGTTTGACTTACGTATAGTTCATCATCATTCTTACCCTTATTCCACGCTAAGTGGGATCGGCACAACATGTTTTTCTCTTCCTTCTCTTCTATCATCCGTCAAATCTGATACCACTTCTTTTCATACGCATATCATTCTTCACACAATCCATCTGTGTTATTTTTGGCCTCACTCTAGTCATACATCCGTCCACATTCATATCTAAAACTCTTTTGGTTACATGATTTTCATCCCCTCTTATTACATGACCATACCTACTCAATGTCGCACTTCTCATCTTTTCTATAATGGGCGCAACTTTCAAACTTCCTTATTTGAATGACTTACGTATAGTTATAATTTGAAATTATAATTATAATTATTTTGTGTATTAATCAATGTATTATAACATCAATACTATGTGGAGGATAATCAATCTTTTAAAATAAACTTCCATAAGGCATAGCTTTTCGAAAGCTTGTTATCTAATCCATGACGCCTCACAAAAGCACGTTAAGCTTGTTGGTTTAGGAATAAGGTTCTATAATAAGATTCCGCTATCAACTAAAGTTTCGAGACATTATATCAGTATAAGCTCATGATAATAATATTGTTATAACTTCGATCCCCGAATTTTTATGCTCTTTCCGATGGCGTCTTTCGGACATCATCATTCTCCTGCCCTTATCCCACTCTAAGTGGGGTCGGCACGACATGTTACAAACATGTTGTCACATGATTTGGCTACGTATTTTACGACCGGCCGCCTGCCTGACGTCAACTTACCTTAGTCGCCTTTTACGACACCTCGGTAAGAAATTAGGGTGGTCTATTCTATGCAGCCGGATACCACACGGCACATACCTTAGTCGCCTCTTACGACACCTCGGTAAGAAATGAGGGTGGTCTATTCTAAGCACCGGATACCACACGACACATACCTTAGTCGCCTCATACGACACCTCGGTAAGAAAGTATTCTATTCTGCCGGATACCACACGGCGTGGCAGGTGTCTTTCGATCGAACAATAAAGTTTTCGAAAAACTTAAAAATCCTATATGAATCTTAAATAAAAATAAAATGAAAAGACGATCTTATACATCGAGTGACACATTTTGAAATATGTACTTTTAAATGATACGTACATAATGATTAGGTTATTGACACTTAACATTAATGAAGTAAGGTCAATACGCTTGTAACGACAGTCGGCTTAGCATTTCTTGTCAATGTATATATATAAGAAAGCCGGCTTAGTTTTTAACAGATAATGCTTAATTTGTTAGTTATGTAGAGAGCCATCTGCTTTTTTTAACGGAGATTTCAATAAAATGAATTTCATACTTGAATTTCTTTTACGTTCAAATACCGACAAAATTGTTACACGTTCACTCACGGTTGATGGGACTGACTGATAAGAGTAACGTTAAATAGATGGGCCTTTCATTAATATTCCGAAGCGTTATCTAATTTGTGTTGCAAGACGGAGGAAGTGGTGTCTTGTTAGCTATGTCCTGTTTGAACTTTTTTGGAACAGCTGTCCATCGAAAAAATTCAACACAAAAAAATAACCTCAGTTTACTTAACATTCTACTAGTAAACCTAATGCCTGCACTTCACATGATCGTTGATCGTGTGATGCTCAATAATCGGCACGATCATGGAAATGTCTAAACGATTGAAGATATTATTATACACGATCATACGGTCAAAGGGTTCTGATCTGTGTTAGAAAAACCGACAATTCCCGAGTTGAAGGTTAGACGATCTTAGACGATGATGGGCGAGTAAATCTGAATATACGCTCTAATCTGGTCGCTCTAAATTGTTTGTAGTCGCCGATTATAAGGAGGAGTCAATAGTTAATATTTTAAATATGTCATGTCATGTCAACCTGTATCCGTCCACTGCTGGACATAGGTCTCTCCTATTGCACGCCACTGAGCTCGGTGTTCAGGTCGTCGTTCCCAACCAATGCCAGCCACTTTGCGGATGTCGTCACTCCACCTAGCCGGAGTGCGTCCTACACTGCGTTTGCCAAGACGCGGTCTCCACTCCAGAACACGTCTACCCCAGCGGTTGTCGGTTCTGCGACAGATGTGACCAGCCCACTGCCACTTAAACTCTAAGCCTTTGGGCTATGTCGATTACTTTAGTTCTCTGTCGGATCACTTCGTTTCGAATACGATCCTTCAGAGAAACTCCGAGCATAGCCCTCTCCATAGCTCGCTGAGCGACTTTAAATTGGTGGACCAGTCGCATTGTCAGTGTCCACGTCTCAGCCCCGTATGTCAACACAGGTAGTACACACTCGTTAAATACCTTTGTTTTCAGGCTTTGTGGTATTGACGACGTAAAGACTCGGTGTAACTTCCTATATGCAGGAATTTAAAATATGGAAGTATGTTTATATTTATTACGAATGACAACGGATTTTTGGTTTGAGCAATATTTAGACAAAAATATTTTTCAAGATATGAGAGTCTGCGCACTTCAAGTCGCGGGCAAACCATCATATAGTTTATTATACGAGAGTACGGAAGCCTCGCTAGTGTGCCAAATTACAATAAAAAGAAAGCAAATGAGGTTTACCAGCTATCTCTTTTAACCGCGCGCGTAGTAAGCAAACGTTATTTTGAAGGTGTACTAAAACATATACTTATTATAATAGAGATATTATATTTAAAGTAGGGAAGCCAGCCTAAAAACTGCCATATTACAATTAAGAGAAAGCAAATGAGACGTTGATCTATCTGTCTCTCTTTTTTATGTGTGGTTAGACAAAGATGAAGGATACGAGTGTCTGCTTTCCTCTCATCACCTATTTATTTTGTCACTATTTCATACAGACTTGTTTGTGGCACCCCTATAAGTATAATAACTCTATGGTTATTACTATTAATAAGTCTATGACTAACAATTTTCAAAGTATTTTTTAAATTAAAAACGCGCCATAAATATTTCTCTGCGCATTCGTGATAGACAAACATAGGAATCTAATTTTCCCTCTAATTATTTATGACACTCTAGTATAATAATTCTAAGCAAAGCATACATACATATTTGTAACGGAATATTTATATTTAATTTAGAACATACTGGCGTCGACTCCTATTTTGTTTATCGGCGTAATGAGGTCATCAGCTTGGAGAATTAACTGCTATTAGCCACGTGACTGTTTAATGATAATTAACTGATATGTTTCTTTATGTTAAATTGTTCTATATAATTTCAATAAATAATTTAGGTATATTGCTTGTCTTAGTTATTTATAGAGGCATTTATTATCTATCTGTTGCTGGAAGCGCTTATATAATTTTTGTTCAAAAATGTCAATGACATCAAAATTTGTCACTGATGAAAAAAATAGGAATTTATTCAAGTGTTGGCACATTCAAAAATATACTCCCTAATAAATTCAAAAATATATTCCCAAAAACATGCTACGCTAATTTCAACTAAATGGTAGATCGAGATATGGCACTGAACTTGATGAAAAAAGCATGTATTCAAGTGTTAGCTTATTTAAAAATATATTCTCTTAAAGGTTTAACAATAACAGCTGCTTTTGAAGTAAAGTAAAAAGTGAGGTAACTGTCAAGTTCCTATCCCACAGTTGGGCATAGGCCTCTTCTCTCAGTTTTTAGAGATCCATTAATTTACTCATATTATATACATATCGTGAGAGTTCTTTAGAGATATGCAGTATACCTCAAGTTGTTTCTGTTCACCGATAACTGTGTGTTAAATTGTTAATATCAGTTAGACACATATTTAACAGAAAAACTCATTGGTGCCTGCTCATTTGAACCCGTAAATCTCTCGAAACAAGTATAATCCAAAATAAATTCCTGTGAATATTTGGGACACTTTATATATGGGACACTTGGGTATAAGTAAAATTTCCAATTTACTTAAGATCCTTTCATTCGTAGGTATTACAATTTCTATTCTGCCTGTATAACAATTCTGACATTAAGTACTAAATATATGGACATTGCCAATTTTTTATATTATATCGTTGTTTTTTATTCTTTTCGCATACTATTATTATAGTTGAATGTTACGGCTACCGGAATTCATGTTTGTAACCAACCAAATAATTATCAACATTCTTAGAAATAAATCATCGATAGAGTCACACACTTTCACCACTTAACTATCACAGCTTTTGAACGGAGTATATATTTTTTTTGCAAAAGAAAAGCTGCTCAGCTAATTTCAACTAATCGCGGAGTAATTAGTTTAACATCAAACACATTGCACAGTATGACATACATACCTATTTAATATCTGGCGCCAGCTGCTTACGAAGGTCGCGACATGGGAGGGGTTACAGACGTGTTAAAGCGCTCTTTCATTGCCAATCTATACATGGTAAAGACGTATGCCGTACATTTAGTAACATTTGAGGACACAAATAGACATGACTCAGTATCAACGGATTTTTATCACAACGTTCGCTTGAAACCATTTTACGACATCACTACTCAGTAGCATTCGTTACACATAAATGTCATCATCATTCTCCTGTCCTTGTCCCACTCTAAGTGGGGTGGCACATGGCAACATGTTAGAAACATGTTGTCACGTGATTTGGCTGCCTATTTTGTGACCGGCCGCCTGCCTGACGTCAACTTACCTTAGTCGCCTTTTACGACATCTCGGTGAGAAATGAGGGTGGTCTATTCTATGCAGCCGGATACCACACGGCACATACTTTAGTCGCCTCTTACGACACCTCGGTAAGAAATTTCGTTACACATAAATGTACTAACGTAAAAAAGACCTCGTAATACAATCATCATCTTCCACTTATTCCACTCTAAGTAGGATCGGCACAACATGTTGTCATATGATTCAGCTACGTATTTTACGACCAGCCGCCTAAATGTCGTCAACTTACCTTAGTCGCATTTTATGACACCTCGGTAAGAGGGTGGTCTATTCTACTCAACGGATACCACCTCGTAGTATAATGTTCCCTTTAAAAGGGAACAGAAATGGCAGTAAATTAATGGGGTCAGTTAACACGAGCTTAATGTTATACGACTAGTATTCATAAATTATATGGGAATTCATTCCGTTATATCATAGTAGAGTCTAGTTTATATTTGATTATAATATGTATTGCCGCTGTAATTGAAGCCCGTTCATCTTTATATCTAAAAGAGTATGTATGTTCCTTATAGACTTCGAAACGGCTGGATCAATTTTAATAAAATTTTCAGACAATTTTAGATCGACCTAAAGGATATTCCTGTAACAATTGGTGACGATTTGAGCATTTTATTGAATTGTCAAGACAGTTTTCTTCAACGAGTGGTCGAAACTAAACTGAGCCACAGCAACGCGTGGCTAGACCGTTATTATTATTACAAATACCAAAATCTGGTTGATAATCCTTACACTTTCGTAAGAAGACAAGGAAGCGATTTCTAGAATGAGCTAGGTGAGAGAAATATAAGCTATAGTTTATCTCGGTACCAAAGTCTGATGATAATACAATAAATAAAAGCAGAACTTTTCGATCTTTGACAAATCTATATAAACGGTTATTTTATTACAGTAATTGATAATCACGGCCGACGATGTCATCGGGAAATACACACATATACAGAACGGCATTTCTCATCGTTAAGTTTATCTCAAAGAAATTCCTGTATGAACATAGCAGTATAATAAAATACGAAGGTCGAGGTCTACATGGAGGTCAACGTTCAGAATGGCTGAATGTTAATGGTCGTTGGTATTCTATGGTAAAAAAACAACTAACTAAACTGCTCGAAAGAAGACTGATGCTACCTATAAACAAATTATATGAAACAAAAAGTGATGACTATATTAAACAAAAATTACCCTACTAAAAAATCTTTATAAATAAAATTCCCGTATCACAATGTTAGTTTACGCTAATCTTCAAAACCGTTGAACCGATCAATTTTGTAGTTTGGATTTATTACGGGCCGACTGAAAGGATGGCGAGTTTTTATCTCGATTAATAATCTTTATTTTATTGCGAATTCAAAGTTTTTTATACCTAAAGAGTATAATTTATTTCAAAGTTCTAAACATTTTCAATTACATCGCGCGTCGGAATACCGTCATTGTTGTATATTTACGCAGCGCTAAAAGTCCTGAAAATATTCTTTATCAGAACCCTAAACTTTTCGTTAAAAATGCGTTTTTTATTATTAATTTTATTTTAAAGATATATTTTTTTTGGTTAGCTGTTATTTGACATTACTGAATTATTAAAAGGCGATAATAAGTTCGCCGTTGGGCTAAGGCCTCCTCACTCCGTTTTTTTTTGGAGAGAAGGATTGGAACACATATACCTAGAACTTTCTAGAGATATGCAGGTTTCCTTACGATGTTCTCCTTTACTAAAAAGCGTGTGATAAATTGTAATTATCAATATTTTTTACAACAATCACATTTTAATAGAAAAACTCATCGGTGCCTGCCCGGAGTTTGAACCCATGATCATCTCTAGAGAGTCGCTCGATCTCACCGCTGGGCTATCACAGCTTATAAGTTCGCCGGACCTGCTCTTCATATTATAAAATTACAGTACCCGGCATTAAATAATGCACATCGATGCTTAGAACGAAACAGCCGGCCAGTTCGGTTTCGTAGAGCACTGTCACTGTCACTCAGTATGTGACGTTTCGCACGGGTTCGTCAGTCTGTGCGACAGAGACAATGCTCTATGAAGCAGAACTAGCCGATGTTCTCTCTCTAAGCCTTGATGTGCATTATTTATTGCCAGGTACTATATGTTCTTTTATAAAATACCACTGGTAATTTTCGATCTAATGCAATGAAAAGGCATTATGTTTTTACGTTACGGTTTAAAATTCATTACAGATAACGAAAACATCAGCGCCGTTTCTACATGGTTGAAGTAATAATCAGTGTGACATGTTAAAATTTATGAGAGTGCCTATAATAGGGAACAATAATCTTTGGTTTGTATATCGGATTTCATGTGACCACACATGTTGAGAGTGAAAAATAGGCGGGGAATAGCTAGGGGAATGGAAAATACATAGTAGCCGATTCTCAGACCTTATATGCATATAAAATTTGACAAAAATCAATCAAGCCGTTTCGGGGGAATATGGTAACTTTCATTGTGACACGGGAATTTGATATATAAGATTTTGTAACCTCGTTCAATATTATCTTCCTGCCCTTGTCCCACTCTTCGTACTTACGACCGGCCTGACGTCAACTTAATTAAGTCGTATTTTACGACACCTCGGTCGGAAAGAGGGTAGTCTTTTCTACTCAAACGGACACCATACGTTGGGTCAACTTACCTTAGTCGTCTTTTACGATACCTCGGTAGAAATGACGGTGATCTATTCTACTCAGACGGATACCACACGGCATCGTTCAATATATCATACATAATTAATTTATTGTATATTTCCTAAAACTAAAATTATGATATCATGATCTTAAAGTCATTACCTGTTCTTTTCATCGATATCATTGAACTAATGCGTTTTTATATTATACAAGTACATAATTGATCACATCGCGATAACCCCTCGTACGCACGAGAGGTTTTTTACCGTGCCATAAAAATATGTCAAAATGAAACAAATGGGTATCTAGTTATTTATTCACACTAGTTTCTAGTTAGTTTCTAGTTAGTATTCTAGTTAGTTATTTATACACACACGAGTAGTGTTCCATTTTAGCTGTTAGGCGTAGTGCGTTGTTCAGCCGAATATACCATACGAAAGTTCTTATTACGCCTATTGCGGAGTTTTAACGCGACGTATTTTTTACGCCCGACGTATTTTGTGCGTACGAGTTGTTACGAGTTAACGGTGGACATAAGCTTTTTTTACATAAAATAGCTATAAAAGACTTATATGATAATTAATTCATACAATTCATTATGGGCAAAAAAAACATCGTCAAGGTAACCTGTATCTTTCTTTTCTATCTATAAAAAATACGCTTTATTGATAAGGCAGGCTATATAAACTTAAAAGAGAAATTTGGCTGTGTCAATCACGAACATATGGTGGAGTTTTGAAAGTAGCCTATATGTAAGGCATATAAATACGTCCAGCGTAAAGGCCATACCGTATAAGGTGTGGTTTGTGTTGTAACTGAACCGTGCCTTCTATGATTCATCGTCTTGGTGAATTAGTATGAAATGAATACTTTTGCACTAATTGAACATCTGTTATATTTTTTTTATATTGCACGGTTAAACGTCACCGCTGTATGGCACTCGAGTAAACAATGTGACTAATTAAAATCTGACCTTACATTAACAACCGTCTTATTTCGGTTGCTTCCACCTAAGTCGTATCTAATGCGACTTTATACAATTATAAATATTTGCTTGCATTTAAATGCAGGCAATACCAAAAAATAAACCTAAGAATGAATTTAAAATTAAGCCGTTATCAAGTAATAAAATAACATTTCAAAAGCTGCAAAAAAAACTGAACTATTTTCAAGAAACAATTTTTCAAGTCAATTTGGCAAGAAATACAGAAAAATAACTGTTTACGATAAAAGATAAATAAATTGACTGAATTTATACTACATGGCTAAAACAAAAAAAAATTCTATTATACAGAAAGTCTCTTCGTCCGAAATTTTCAATATGTACATACTTATACTGAAGACTGAAGGACTAGATGCATGGCTTTTTAACCTGTAGGCGTACCATGAACTTTTAGAAAATGATTCAAAGTCAGTACCTAAACTCAACCGCTTTATTTTCGTACCATGAAGTGTAGATTCCATTGGGGTCGTAATGTTTGAAAAGGAAAACGTTATATGAACTATAGATAACTCTGTCCCTTTTACTCAAATGTTTTTAAGACGCATTTCGAAGGTCATTCGGCAACGAACTAAAAGTGTGCGTATTTAAGATGTCATGGCATGAAAAAGCAAAACAATTTAGTTTACGTCTTCAATCGAGTCGCAATAAGAGTTCATGGTAGGCCTGCTGATCTCTGTAGAGAAAGTCGCGGGAGAAGTTTACTGACAAAATGATGCGTTAAACAAAGCGCGCTCAACTTTTTTAACGGTTGGTCCAAACGGACGTAACAAAAATCTATGCGGGTCACTACAGTATAAAATATAGTATTTTAGGCGACCAATTCAAATATTATGAATAATAACTGACAAAATGTTATAAAAGTAATGTGATAGGTATAAGTTCTAGCTTAGGTCCTTAGTCCTAGCATTAGCATTATAGCATGTCTTATGGAATATTGTTATGGGGTAAATGAGCGGACAGTGAAACAATTTTTGTATTACAAAAAGGGCCATACGTTGCATTAACAATTTAAGTCCGCGTGGTTAAATAGGTATTCTTACATTTGCTTCACAGTCTACTTTAAGCAATTTAATTTTTGTACATAAAAATATAAAGAATTATAAAACGATAGGTGAAGTATATAATAGACCAAGTAGGAACCGACATAAGCTTGCGGCTCCTGCTTTGCGCGTAGCAAAAGTACGTAAATCGTTTATTTGGGTATATTTCTTTTTTTTTTTTTCCTTTCTCAAGTGCTTCCCTGTATTTTAATTATTTTGAGATAGCCACACTTAGGGCCAAACCCACCCAGGTCAAGGGTGGCAGTGGTAAATCTATATCTTAATACCTAACTTATAACTATAGTCGCCGCCTTAGCTATTTAAATGTGGGTTTTATCGCTATTTGGGGGGGGGGACGAATTCCTTGTTTATAACTTTTCCGGTTAGGGCATCTTATGGCTGTGTTGTGTGTTGTGTTTGTAATGTGTGTGAACATTGGGTGTTGCTCTGGGTAGTGGTAAGTATCAGTGTTATGTTGTGCAGTTTATAGTGACGTGTGGATGTTAAGTGTTATTGAAACGTTTCAGATTGTTATTTGGGTATATGACTCTATAATAAAATTCCGCAAGATTTATCTTTTTAAAAGAGCAACCGCCGAGTTTCTTGCTGGTTCTTCTCGGTAGGGACAGCTTTCCGAACCAGTAGTAGAGTTGATTCAAAAGCACTCGTTCACAAGTTTACTTGAATAAAGAATATTAGAATTTGAATTTGAATTTCTAAAATGAGGAAGGATAGAAGAGGAGATCTAGGCTTTATATGGCCTAGGCTTAATATTTTTCTGCGTGTAAAGAATAATGGCCGACGAGCATAGGGTTGAGCAGGCCTGCGTTAAACAATGCGTCAGACGCAGAGAATTCCGTTAAATAAACTCCTTGAAGCATTAGTTTGCGTTTTAAGTCATCGTTCACGCTATACATTTGTGTATTTTGACGATATATTTAATACAAAGGCAACATTATCGTGCATATGAATATTAATTTTATTTATATATTAAATTCTAGAAAACAATCTGTAGAGAATTCTAGAGCTAAAAGAAGTAATGGACTAAAATAATTAGTTATTAAATCATTAGAAGATCATCAAAACTTTAAAAAAACACTTTATAATTATTTTTCTAATAATAACTTTACTGGTTCAGAAAATGGCGCCAACCGAGAAGAGCCAGCAAGAAACTAGGCTGTTATTCTTTAAAAAAATGTTTCGTTATTGCTATGTTGTACGAGAACGGAGAGAACTTAAATCTCATATTTTTATCATTCCTATAGTCCTAGGCAGTCCTATATTATATATGGCTAGTTTTTCCATTTAATTTATAGGTCAAGTGTAAAGATATTACATGAGTGGTTATAGCAAGTGTTTTTGTAATGTAACAAACACCGGAATTATAAATTTGCATATACGCTTATATCCTGTCACTAAATCCAATAAGAACCGATTTTCATGTTACAGAACTAAAACTAAAACTAAATAAGTCTCCATTTAAAAAACTGTACACAAATGCCACGGTGCTATGATACCAAAGCTAGACACCTTAATTTAAATAACTAAAATTAGAGGCAATAATTAATATTCTTTAAAACTAAAAAATGTCTTGTACGCTCTCAAGTTATGTTAACGCCGCTTTACAGTTATCATCATCGATGCATAACGCCTCCTATTTTGTATATAACCGGTCGAAATTGTTGACTGATTCTCCTTGACCCACAACGGTTGAACGTAGCAGGAAGAAATGCCCATTAAAACACCTTTTACCACATAAAAGATGAGACTTTTTACACACAAAATTCATGTTCCAATTAATATAGCAAGTATAATTTACATTACAGTTAAGTGTTACTATATATATATGCGTTAAAAAGACTTATCTACCTATAAAAAGCATAATTTAAAGGTACGTTGACCGTATTCGGTAAAGTTGAATCATTTAAATGTGTAACTTGACCATCACTTATGGTGTTTTAATTTACATTTTAAAATGTTATGACAATTAACAGTTAGTAGCGACAGAAATATGCAAATATATATAGTAACACGAAAAAAGAAATCTAAAACCTAAAAATAATTAAAAAGAAAGTAATTGTTCATTTTGTTTTTGTAACGGTCATTCCTATTTCTTAAATTTCCTATAAACTTATGAGTAGAAACGTACTCGAACGTGCTTTATCAGCCCAGTAATTTAATAATCTCGTTATTTTCGAATAAGGATAACGTCACCTCTAGAACGAATTGAGTACTTTAATAAAGCTTTTGATAGAAAACACACGTTTTTAATGAATTAAGATTTCAAACATATCCATCCTTGTCGTGGTCGTAAACATGAATATAAATAAGTCAGCTTGCTTCTTAAAATGCAAAGCCTAACGGGCAAGTATTCAATGGAATTTACTTGGCGAGTGTAAAATTATTTTACTTACCTACACAGTTTCTGGTAAGATTACGTAGTATGTGTTATATTTCGTATTTATAGATATGATGCGTACATAATTATTGAGTTTATTGAATGTTTTGTAGCAATACAATCACGTACCGTTCCTATTGTTAGTCAAGTTTGGTGTTCTTACATCACTAGTCATTAGAGTTTGCCTTATTATGTACATATCTATTAATGACATCATAAGGGTCATAACCTTACATATATACTTTTTATACCCACTAAGTAAGAAACGTTTGATCCTTTATTTCTGAAAAACGTAGCCGAGAAATGGATAGCTGGATTTTTATGACGACTTTAATAGAAAAATAGCTTTGCTTTAATTTAAAAAATACCCACTAAACTACATTAAATTTATACCAAGCTTAAATTTAAATTATCAAGTCCACATAGCGTTCATGGAAGCCTATACTTGTGTTAGGTGTACCTACCTATATAGAGGATTTTTTGTAAGCGATCCTCAAACCTGTTCCGTCGATTAGGATACCTCGTGTATGTGGATACGTGTAACGTATAGGGTATTTCGTAGTGTGGGTAGAAGACAAAAATATAGATGAAAGTTAAGAAAATTTTGGTCTATAAAATCTTTAATATAAGTGTGTCGAAGAAGCGGAAAACTAATATTTTTTTACTAATTTGTAGTTCCCATCGCGAAAAAATTAGGTCGTTCCCGACTAGGAAAGTAGGTCACGGCCTAGCCCTTGTAACAATTTCTGGACCACAGCATCCCAATCGATAATGTGGCATGTCGGATAAAACTGTGCCGCTTAGAACTATTCATGTATTAAATATCTCATAAGCCCTTACCTTTCTCTGTGCTTCAGCGGCAAATCCAGACTTCGTGGCCCGGTTGTTGGCCATTATAACTAAACTATATTAATAATAAATAATAAATTATCACAAACACGAGTAGTCGTGAAGTCACCGCGTATGGAATAATCGTTTTTAATGTAAACAGAACGTGGGTCGACGGGCAGGCGACCAATTCAATGTGTGAGTGTGTGATGAATGACATCATGCAGCGGCTGGATTGTGCCTGGTGCACGACTCTGTGAAGGGATGTCGCGGCAAGATTGCTATCGATATTTTTAATGATCTGATTTTAAGTAACTACCAAGTTTTACGCCAAAGAACCAGACTAGGAAGCGTTTAAAAGGTTTTTCGTAATCTTAATATTAGTTTCCCGCCCGGTGACGCTGTAAAAGCCATTAGGGCTAACAGCATACAGTCAATTCGAAAAAAAAAATAATATTAGTGTCGTCTATAAGACGCTTTTTATACTTTTCGTTCTTGTGGTGGCATATATTTCATATATTCTACAAATTTAATAATACTTAACGTTACTATTTGGTCATAGAGTTCAGTATAATTTCGTAGATTACTATTGTTACTAAATATAGTTCAATATTTGCTTGACTTATAGGACATTGAGGAACAAGAGTCCAAGAATTGATCGAAAGTATAAAAGCCTCAGTATAAAAAATAGGATTTAGAAGGAATAATGAAGGGTGTACTTACTAAAGATGCGATTTTCCGAAAAAAGTAAATATAAAAAGTCTATGCTTTACAACTCTTTCTTTCTTTCTCCTACCCTTATCCCACTCTAAGTGGGGTCGGTACAACATGTTTTCCTCTTCCATTCTCTTCTATCATTCGTCAACTCTGGCGCTACTCCTTTTATATGCATGTCATCGCCTCTGGGGAACGCCCTAACATTTTTACTATCATCTTTTATCCCAGTAACCATGTTGTATTTGGATTTGGCAAGTATTTTATGACCGGCCGCCTGCCTGACGTCAACCCTCCTCGGGAATTATTGAGGCCTACTTTTCCCGGTAGGACAGCGGTGCCGGATACACGGCATTCTGGGAGGGGGAAGTTGGGATGGGTCACTATGGGACAGGATACAAGAAAGTTATTAAAGGAATTGGGATTTGAGGGATACTACTACCTGGAAGGTAAGGGAAAGGCAGTAGTAGCTCGGGAGGCCGGGTTCGCATATCCGTGTACCTCTAGGACTGGAGGTACCCCTGACCCTTAATTATAAATTGACCCTTAATTATAAATTATAAAAAAAAAAATTAAATTATACAAATTAAGTATATATTAAAACTTAATATGTAAATAATCTTATTCGGTCTAGATGTGACTGCTATATTATATCATAAATATTCTTTATGGAGATATGTTCATATATGTCGTCGAGAAGGTATCCTAATATTCTGTATTAGTACACAATCATTTCCTCTAAATTAAATACATTGTATCGGATATAAGAATATACACAACATCAATCGATATAAAAAAAATGTCGATAAGGACTCCTAACTATTAGTTCGATGTAAAATGAAAACTAAGTACGAAATACAGTGAGAGGGAATGAGACGCGCTTAGTCCCTCCTCTCCGTCTAGAGTCTCGACGGAAAGGCGTCGACACCGAAAACCATGAGATTGAAGGCATACATCTGTGCTTATAGAAAAGCCTGGATAAATCCTAACCTTAAAACAATAACTTTAATTAATAATTTGTAAATCACATGTGTCAATAAAATTCTAAATATAGCTAATTATTTTGTTTAAACAGCCAACTTTAATATTATAAAACTAAGAAATATTTAAAGTTTATGCATACGTACTGTTCATTTTAATGAAACTTTCCTCTATCCTTATATGAAAATATAAAGCACCTTTTTTGAAAATAATGATTCTAATGCCATCTATTAGGATCAGACGAAATTTTTTGGCTTTTACTGTTACTGAGTGTTCGTTAGTCATTACCAATCACTTCGGCTGAAAAGTTCCGATTCGCGTCTAAAGATGGCATTTCTAATTTTAAGAACCGCACGGGCAAGTAGTGACAGCGTGTAATGTGTATTTGTATTTATTTGTGAGTTTTATAAATGCTATGTTGTTTGGAGTGGATATCAAATGTTTTCCGATAATTATTTCACGAAAATTTTACTTAAACTAGCCGTGTAAGAATATTATACTAGCTTAAGAAAAAATTGTAGAATCTTTTACAATTTAACACTAACCATTTAAACACAGCTGTGTTAGCCTAGCGGTGAGACCGTGCGACTCTCTAGAGACGACATAGGTTCAAACCCCGGGCAGGCACCAGTGAGTTTTTCTATTAAAACTTATGTGTCTAATTGATAATTGCAATTTATCACACGCTGCTCGGTGAAGGAAAACATCGTGAGGAAACCTGCATATCTCTAGAGAATTCTAGGGATATGTGTAACCTACCAATCCGCATTGGAGCAGCGTGGTAGGTCTTAGCTCCAATCCTTCTCTCCCAGCAGTGGGCATAGTAACAGGCTGTTACTTTTTTTTTATTTAAACACAAGCCCTACCCGCGACTTTGATCCTATAAACTAAAGTTTAGGAGTACGCTCAATTATATTTGATTTTCAAATTTGAAACAGAATTTTTGAATCCAATATGTTAGTCCGGTATATAAGTGTTAACTAACTTAATTTTTTTTATACAAGTCCAGTGGATTAACCGTTAGAGCGGATAGACACAGAAAGACTGAGAGATACATAGACCGATATACCTTTGTATTTATATATAATATTAGTATAAATTCTTTAAAGTAAACATTGAATACAATGAACAGAAAGTTCATAAAAGAACATTTAAATAATTGGTTCGATAAAAAAAATCTAACAGAAATATTACAATATAGATAGATGATAGTTCAATAAAGAATAATTATCTATTATTGATTGGATGCAGTGATTGGATATCTGGGTATTTTTCTACTAAGTTAATATGAGAAAGTAGGTCATAACTATTATTTGTTTGATGATTATTTAAATCTAGATAACAATGTGCTAATTTCGATACGGTTGAAAGAAAAATGTTCATTACCAAGAATTCTGAACAGCAGGCTTAGCAAGGACCCTTATTGCGACTCAATTGTAGACCTAAACTGGTTTGCTTTGCTTTTCATACCATGATGTGTTAAAGACGTATAGTTTTAAGTCGATGCCGAATTAAATCCTAAACTGAATTGTTATCGTATTTCATTCATTCTTATTTATATAGTACTAGCTGTGCCAGCGGCTTCGCCCGCGTGGAATTCAGCGTGTCACAATTTTTTTCTAGAATTCAAATTTTAAACATAAAAGTAGCTATTGTGAGACATGCTATCGTGGACTTTTTTGGAGTAGTTTTATAGATCTACAATTCTTTAGTACATTACTTTAGTGCATTTCTGCTGGTTTACGCAGCGTACGCGACTAAAACTCCCAGCAAGCAAGTTTTTTAACAACTGCGTGATCTCTGCAACACAATTTACACAATACCGATATGTATTTATGTACCTAAACCATCCGGAAGTATTGCACTATCTTTTGGTGAAAACATTACAAAAATCCGTTCAGTAGATTTTGAGAATATCGATTACATACAGACAGACGGCTTTTAGGGACTTTGTTTTATAAGTTTAGAAGCGTGCGATCGAAATGTAACTCAGTCAAAAACACTTCATAGTAAGAAAAGAAAGCGATTCAGTTTAGATACCGTCTTTGAATTGCATTGCAATTTAATCATTTTCTAAAAAATGATGTTAGGCCTACAGGTACGAAATTAATTATAAAATCCAATATCAATCAAAAATGAGAGTATAACCTGTTTCTATAAGCTATATTTGAAAGAAGGGAAAAAGTAATAAAAAATGTAATCATCTTATGTCAATTTAGCAAATGTCTTAAACCGGAAAAAAAGTATTGAACTTCACAAAAAAAATGTTACAAAATTGATAGTAATCATTATTCATCTTGAAAACTATTGAGAAAATATGATCCAGTAATCATGTTCTAAATTAAAAATAAAACCAAACAATCAAAAAGGAAAAGGAAGTTACTGCATCAAAGACGATACCCTAAAATCATGGAGTACTATGGCAGAAGGAATCGCAGAGGAAGACCACGTTCTAGAGCTTTAAATCCTCCAACACCTGTTCATTTCCCACAACTTCCGCCTACATGCAGTGTATATAACGGCTTTTGCAACTTCCTATTAATGAGCAGTCTGGTTGCCATAATCTATATAATGCTTAGTTACCATTGCAACATTTGCAACAAAAGATGTGATTTCTTTAACATTACCAAAGAAATCGATAATATTGCTGTAAGTAATTCTGCCTTATTAACTGCCTGATAAAACTTGCGTTTATCCGTTATCAGGGTTTAATATTCCTTAGGGTAACGTAAAACCATTAAGCAATAGAGCCCTAAATCTGTGAGACTGATGAAATCATTGGAAAAGGACAAAAAATATTCTATTTAAAAATAATTTATAACAGACGCAGACCTTTTTCGATAGTAGTATTAGATTATAAAACAATTATGTCTAAATATTCAGTTGATCCTCTATCAGATAAACAAGGGTCTTAAAATGAAGTGGAAATTCTTCTGAGAGGTTTGTGATTTACATTGTCTCTTTAGTTGAATCGAAGAGACGCATTTGATAATGAGCATAAAAAATAAAATGTCGCAATAGGTTTGCCATAACAAACGATTTCCTTTTTCTTTCAGAATAATCTTACGAGACTTAAAGAGTCTTATACTGATTTAGAAATAACATTAAAGAAATTTTCACAAGATATTCCAAAAATTGAGGGCCAAATAGAAATATTAGAAACATTAGCAAACACTATGGAAAAGGGTGATTTCGTCTGGAATCCTAAAACTCATTTAACTCTTCCCAATGTAGATGTTTTCCTTAAGGAGTCGAAGAGAATGAATATGGGGAAAGCTGAAATAATTAATAATGTGACACGAAAAAATACAAAATTGAACCCAGAAATATGACTAGACCACAATTACGTTAAAAGTTTAACGACGGATAGAGATTTATGTATCGGAGTGTTTTAAATATAATTTAACGATATTTTGACGAATATGAAACTATATTTTATATGTTACAAAGATAAAGTATATTTTTATAAAATATTTAATATATATTTTCATGTAATATTGTTTTTATTTTTAGCATTGATGAAATTTTGTAAATATTATCTGTTTTCTTGATATAACTTGTAGTTCTGCCATCCCTAACACTCTTGCTGTATTCGTTATTAAGCTTAAAAAAGGATATAATTTGAAAGGTCTTATTCACTTACAATTTCTAACATTTCAAATATTTATATTGATCACAACTACAATCATCAAAATCTTCGCAGCGAATATTTAGTTCATCGTTTGACATACTCTTGTATCGGCATTTATTTTTAAGGGCACATTTATTGATTACGACAACAGATTCTGAACCTATAGCAGTCGCTTTCACTGGATATCGTGTCAAAGTCGTAGCATTTTTATTTTCAGTTTTATTCGTAATGGCAAAATTTCCAATATCCTTATCAGCTTTTATAAGCAGAACTTGTAAGTTTCGTAGTATTTTCTGATCTAGCTCTTTCGATTTCTTACAAGAAAAGAGATCATTTGGTGATATAGAAGGTTTTGAGTTGATCCTCGCTATATCTATTAAATCTCGTTGCAAATCATCATAGGCGTCTCCTATGTTATGAACTGTAATCTGTAATTTAGAAATAGATTTATAAAAAAGAGATCATAAGTAATTACTGATTTTGATTATGATAAATTTTAATAAAATTTGGAATTAGCAAAATATGTACAAAGATATGATTAATACTTTTATTTTGGCATAACGTGTCTAATTGAATTGTGGTTCTAACTTTTAAGAGACTTTTAAAGATTTTTTCACAGAATATTATAAAAATTGACCTTATAAATCCCGAATATCTATTAACAATGGTAGTTTTCATGTGGGGCTTAATTACATGCGACTCTTCTCATTTAAAATATAATTTTTGAAGCAAAGGGCATTTAAGTTAATAATAAATATCCTACTTCAAAAACTTGCTTCTTAGACTTACGTGTAATGGAAACAATTTTAGCAACATTTTGTTTAACAATTTAATCGTAAACAAATGATTTTTTTTCTCTATGGGTAATCAAACAGCGTTTCACAAGTTTTAGTAAAGAACAAGTAAAATATATAAGGAATTAGACAGTTTCCTGTTACTATGCCAATGCTGGAAAAAAGCCTCTGCTTTCGTTTCTACAAAAATGATTGGATTTGTACCCTTGAAGCTACTCCAACGCGATTAGTCTTTCAAATGGGCCACAATATAATAGACATTATTGTACTACCAGAGTTGTCATAATATTGTAGTTTCATTGCTTTTGAGAAATAAAAAACTTACCTTCAAGTGATCTAAGCTGTGCTTCATATCAGAAAGTTCATTTCGGACAATATATCGCTCCCAAAAATTGACTGTCAAATGACCCGTTAGAGCTACTATCGTGATAAACAGTACAACTTCCATTAAAACATTTTTCAAAGATTTCTGTGGCATTTTTACAATATCTTTATTATTTATTGACGTAATTTTCTACTAGTTATTTGTACATTTTTGGAAATTTTAATATCACATGTTTTTTATATATCTATATTTAATATTTAAGTCATGTTATAATGTATGATGACTTTTATTTGATCCAAAAACAATAACATAAGATTATAGATTAGGGCATAATACACTATATAGGATGGATAATACCTCTAACTATTTTACACATAAAGAAGCTTATATCGTCTTTTAATTACAGTATGTGCTTACTTAAATATGTTTCGTGATTTTGCTTTAGTTTTCCATGTGTTCTTACGTGATTTAGACACACATACGTTAAGACAACTTCAATAATGTATTTGCAATTGACGAACAGTGTTGTAAAACACTTATATGACTTCCGGGACCAGCAAGATATACGTGTAAGGTCTAAAAGGAGGCTAAATATTATGCTAATTATGCTATATTATGGAGGCTAAATATTCTAAATATTATGAAAAATATCAGGTCGTAGAATTTATAAAATCTCACGTCTACCCCTGTAATTCGTACTTATTATTCTCCTCAATCGCTATAAATAAGCCTTTTAAAGTGTAATTATATAATATAATTAAGTATAAACGTCATTTTGTGTAAAAGTTGAAAGTTTATTAAATATTTTTTTTAGCTTTTCTCTAAGGCTTTATCTAAGGTTCTACATTCTTCAAAATGTTAAGACTGGAGATAACTCAAAAAAAAATACAAAAAAAAAACAAACAGAGAAAAGGGTTTTATTGTTTATTTGTTTGTTTATGTGTTTGACAATTCCTTTACTATTTTAGCCGATTACATCTTCTATGTTTTTTTGAGAGTCGAACGAATCTGTGTACAAGATTGACATGATGGCAATTTCCTGCGAAAAAAAATTGTTATATACATTGTGTCAGTCTTGCCCCGTAGTAGTAGTTTTTGTACTATTTAATGCAAATAATTGTATTTCTAAATTATAAAAATAATAGCATAATAATTAAGTCGCTAATTTCGGGCCTCAATAGAAACCCTGATGTAACCTAATGAGCCCTAGAGCAATCTTTGAACATAAATAGTCTTTACGAAATAAAATCCGTTATAAATATATCCGTGGCCAATATTACAGGTACAGGCAAAAATAATTTAATCGAATCTATAAAGACTATCCGCAAAATGGGACGTGCAATAGATTAACAAACGATTTTTCGCAAACGTAGTATTCACTTTCATTCTGTTTCTGATTATCTTTTAGTCATTGCTGAAGATCTTTATCATACCCAATTCATACTCATCTATAGTTATTTATAAAGCTGAAGAGTTTGTTTTTTTCTTGTTGTAACGCGCTAATCTCTGGAACTACTATTCTGGATCTACTGGACCGATTTGAAAAATTCTTTGAGTGTAAGATAGTGCATTTATAGAAAGGCTTATTGATTATATAACATCACGCTTAGATGAATAGGAGAGGAGTAGCAATAAAGAATATTGCGAAAACGGAAAAATTTAAAGCTCTCCTTGAGTGCTCTGGCAAACGCAAGTTATTGAAAGATCATGTATTACAAAATAGTTTCCCTCTAAAAGTTCTAAATAAAAGTCCGCGATAGCATATATATAGCTTTTAAGGTTGACCGATTTTTACCATAATTACGGTTTACTCAAATGATAAGAATGCAGTCCACGCGAATGAAGTTGCGTCTAAAAGCTAATTAGTATATAAATTTACACCTTTTTGGAAACATCTCGATTGAGTGCGAAGAATCGGCGAAAGAAACCAATTTTCTTTTCCACTTGTACAGGCTCGGACTGAGTGACGAGCAATCCCCGGCTTGTGCAAACTGATAGGTTTTTATGTTCCTGGTTCTGCAACCAGACTGTGTTCATGATTTAGATTATACTGATCGGCTTTAGAATTTAAAGTACGGTCGTGCCGTGATTATAAAGGATTCGTTAACAGCAATATTAATTAAATGTCACTTTCAGTAATAACCTCTCATAGAACAATGTCAACCGCTTAGATTGAATTTCGGATATTTTGTAGAATCTAAACGGATTAAAAATTTTAGTTGTGATTTTTTATTATAATGGTGATATAAAGAAGTTAACTGTTAGAATTTGTTCATTTTCCTTCTTAACCCATGGACATTTGCAACATAAATCTTTTTAGGACAATCGGAAATTGCAAAACTGATCAAATAATTTATAATCAAATCTGCATCACCAGATCCACGCGGATGGGAAGCCTTCCAATTATCCGCTTAAATTGGACCGATTCACGAAAGAATCGCTTAACTTAAGATACAGCTGATATTAGGTTGATTCTTTTTAAATAATTCCTATTAAAATATGTAATTTACTTAAATACTCTTTCAATATTATACTATAATCATGCGTATTGAAATAAATCAATATATTGGACACTTCTCTTTCACAACTTAACTTACCTCAGTCGTATTTTACGGCTAAGGTAAGTTAAGTTTAAATTATACAAGTGTGCTTATTTTAATCTACCTTTCTAAAGTTCGCTAACGACCACGGCACGACAAAACGGGTGGCAAATACAAACTGTCTCTGTTCCTTCGTCGCAAAGGGCACAATGCAGGCAGCACATCTCTTCTGTTGTAGTTAGACATGCAACTTCTGCTCGGTTCACCTCATTCTGTAAACAATATTAATATGAAGATTAATCCACCGATTTCACAATGACGTCATTTGGTTGCTAGTTTAAAAAACAGGTCCTTATTTTATTAAACTCGTCATAATTTTTTTGTATGACGTATATCACTGTTTATCTAAGAATGGTATGATCCTTCATTCACCTTGTAAGACATTTAATAGCAATCGGGAAATAATAAGAAAGTTAATTAAATCATGATAAGAACAAAGCATGTTCTTCGGAAAAAAATCCCTTAAAAATATTTTTGAAAAAAATAAAAGAACATATTGTACGCAAGGGAACGCTGGTTACAGTTTAACCCGGATACCTATGGGTTTCGTACAGAAACTTATGAGCTTAATTGATATTTACTATGCATGCCCTTTATTGTGGGAGAAAATTCATGAGGAAAATGTATATCTAACTTTTACTAATTTCTGGGGTAAGTATATTCACAAATTTATTTGCCAAACCGCATTGGTACAGCCTTTTTTAAATTCGAATTCATCTCTTCAAGAAACAGGGATGGGATAGAAAGGATTTTGCCCAACCATGGGAATGTCGCAAGCTATTATTTTGCTTCTTTTCTGATAGTTTTCTTAGCTGCACAATAGTAATACGTTGCATGCGTTTATGTGTGTCAATACATTTTTTTTACTCATACCAAATTATTAAGTTATATTTTAGTACTTATATCTAAACTGGCTGTGCCAGCGGCTTCGCCCGCGTGGAAGTCAGTACGTCACAAGATTTATTCAGAATTGTAATTTTGAACGTAAAGTAGTTATTGTGAGTTAACCGTAAGAGATAGAGACATGCTATGGCGGACTTTTTTGTAGTATTTTTAAAGATCTACAATTCTTCAATACATTACTTTAGCGCATTTCTGCTGGTTTACGTAGCGTACGCGACTAAAGCTCCCAGCAAGCAAGTTTTTTAACAACTGCGCGATCTCTTCAACACAATTTACACAATACTGATATCTACTATTTACCCAAACCATCCGGAAGTATTGCACTATCTTTTGGTGAAAACATTACAAAAATCCGTTCAGTAGATTTTGGGAAAATCGATTACATATAGACAGATAGCTTTTTGGGACTTTGTTTTATAATAGGTATAGATACGTTCTACTACAGACCATAATACATTTTATATTACCCTCATGTGATTAACAGTATTTTTAATCGCCTTTAGTTCACTATTCTTATGCAATTTCTGAGAAATGTCTGGAAGAAGTACGCTCAAAAGAAACACGCCCACAACGAATATTATTGCTAAGTAGTAACCACCCATTGTTGAATACATCATCCAAAAGTATTTCACAGCCATTTTTATTAATCTTTTTGAGCTTTTCATCAACTTCTTTGTTTCTAATTTAGGAAATATAGACTTATTAGCCGGTTGTGGTGCTAGAGTATTTTTGCAGTGATGTTTTTTAGTATGGTCCCCTAAAAAAACGGTAAATTAAATCACATTAACTAGTTATCACTATAGATTCATTTCTGACTCATTGAATCGCCATTTTGATTCAATAATAATAATCAGCGTCAAGGAAAAAAATTGCGAGAAAATGATAATTTGCTAAAACATTTTTTAGTGTACCCAGCCAATTCACATTTGAGAAGTGTGATGGTTCGCTGCAAAAATTCGTCTTATTTGACAACATATTTGATCTAGAGTCGGTTAGTGACATGTTATTTTAACTAATTACTATTTTGTAGTAACAAAAAGAAAAATAATAAACAATTTGTTAGATTAACGAAGAATTAGTAGCTACAAAAAATCTCCTGCTTGATTTCCCGAGCGAAGATCTGATTTTAACAGTGCTGCTTACTGTTTCTTGTGCGCTAAGGTTATCATAAGGTTGAATACGCCTCTTCTAAGCAAGCCTTACGGTTGCTTGAAGTTACGTCATAAATATCATTAGTTTTGCCAAAAACTTGTCAGTTTGTTGTTACTTTTCGTTCCCCGACTTAAGTAGAGCTTCTGCGCTTTACTCTCTGCATTTCACAACCTCGACGATGCTTCTGCGCTCGCCCGTCCCGCTGGTGACGCTGTAAAAGCCATTAAGGCAAACAGCATACAGTCAGTTCAAAAAAAAAAAATTGTTACTTTGAGATAGACAGGTTTTATGAGTTTTAGACTTGTGAGGACTTTAATAATAAGTATTATTTGTTTTTTATGTGGATAAAACCCCTGAAACTAACAGAATAAATGTACATATTCTTAGTTATGTTAATTTAAAACTTAAGTAATAACAATATTAACAGTATACCATAGCACTCTAAAGAGCTGCTGATTTCATCATTCATTTGGATTACGATGTCTCGAGATCTAAAGAGTCATCATCGAACTGCCCAATCACTTTAAGGATTTGGCTTCGAAGATTTTGGAGCCGCTTAATCTTTCTTAAAATGAAGATATACGCGTTACAACCTCAGCGTACATGCTCGATGCGTTGCAATATCTAGGTAGCTTCATAAGGATGGGGAATGCACAATTATACTGCACTCTTATGGCACTAAAGGACCCTTTTTTAAAGAACGTTGTCTTTTTTAAACACATTAAATTCACTTACCTAAACAAATATGTCGTTTAGTCATTTTTGTTGTCTATACATAGTTATATCTTATACGTCTTGAATACGATCATATATATCGGAAACATAAAAAGGTACTTGTATATATTTTTATTACACAGTCATAACGGTTTTATGAGTCTTAGTAATGCTAATATGATTTAATGTTTAGTGATCACATGTGAAGAGTAAATTAACATATAGTTATTTAACTCTTAAAATGCGATGTAAATTTAATTAGTTACATTTTAACCTAGTAGCACTCTCAGTATTTTTTGCTTGTCACTGTCAGTAAATTAGCTCGATTATATAATAGACAAAAATAATAAAAGCAAAGAAGTTTATATTTGAAAATAAAAAAATTTTTGGACTAAAATTTTGTCAGGGTTGCCTGAAAGAGATTGCTTATAGTATAAGGCCGCTTAAAGTTAATATTGTAGTTTTCCGTATGCATTTACGTTCTGTAAAGATGTTGATACAAATATTTATAATCAAAATGCTTAGACCTTGAAGAGTGGGGTAAATTTTTACGCATATGGCCGTGAATAATTCTGTCTTTAAGAATAAATGTCTTTCTTTCTTCTATTTCTAGTGATAAAAATGCGTGAAATTCTATGTACATAATAAATTTAGGAGCAGTTTAACAAATTATGATCTCAAGAATGAATATAAATCTGTATTAATATTTAATGTCGCATAAGAAGCTTTTGGATGGCCTTTTTTTCTATGGGTCTATCTAACAGAGAGGGTAGGTGGAGGCCACTGCTATGGCGGATTCAAAAGCATTTCGGTTTTCTCGAAATATGATTTAGAGGAGTACTTATATATATGATAGGGATAAGATGGAGATTTCTATGAGATGCAAGAACTTGGGACAAATGGTGGCAGCCATTCTCTCGAATTTTCGACTTATGCATAATACGTTAATGTTGTGGAGTAGTATATTCTTCTTGTTCAATTCTTGTCGTATAAAGTCGTCCCACGACCTTCGTTGCTTTACTACAAATTATGCTTATGGAGTCGTCAGAGGTCATGGAACCAAGTAACAATTTCAATAGTATATATTTGCAGACGGAATTTCAAACTATAACAGTTTAAAGTCCAACATGCTTAAGAAAATTAACTCCAGCAAGTACTTTGTTGAAACTACGTTGAAATTATGCGGAAAACTGAAAAATATTTACTTTGAACCGAGTGGCCGTTGGGTTAGATTGCAAAACTGTAAAGTTTGTCGCTCATTATGCAACAGAGATTAATAAAATTACGAGACAAAAATAGTAATTATATTGTAAATATAAGAAATATATTTTTAATCACATTGTACTGATGTGAACTCCTGCTACACGTAAAATAAAAATGTAATATAGCGAAATATGGCAACACGAGATGAAAAAATTGATAATGCCTAAATACAGGCTTAGCAATCCCGGTCAACTAAGCCTGATGTCTTCGTCCGCCTGTGCTATGCAACACAAATTTTTCGCATGCATTTGAACAATTTAGCTCGAATAAAAAAGTTGCTTACTGAAAAAGAGAGTGTTTAATTGATTCAATGTTTAGAATTCATACTACAATGAGCATCTTATATTGCCGAAAATTAGGATAACACATAGATTACGAGCGCGCAACAAGGTAGTAAATTATACAAAATTAAACAATATAAAAACATAATTTCAAATAGTGTTTTATCATTTCATACTGTGTTCCAACGAGACAATTCTTATTAAATGTTATTTTGATTTCAATAGTGTAATGTGCGACGACCTTTATCGTAAGAATCACTGCAAACTACACAAGAAAATGGAGTTTCTAGACCGGTTGACGCTTCCACAAATGACAAATTGGCCCAATTTATTTAATGCTTCCCTCCATTGTTTTGCTAAAACTCGACTGAAGCTTTTCAGTGCCCGTTATTTCGCACATTTCGCACTGATATAAATAAAAGAAATGGTAGACAATAATAAATTTATTAAACAGAATAAATCAAATTTTAACATGAACAAAACAATATATAACATTCTATGCGCTTGTGTTTTATTACTATTAAAGTATTTTCGAAATATAAATTCTAATTAGGTTACGTCAGTTGGTTAGCTTATTACTTTTGCTTGATTTTCGATTGAAATTTTATCTTCTAATTTTCAGACAGTTCAGGACTCATTTTAAAACCTAAAAATGTGAAGCTTTTTAGGCGCGCCGAAAATGTCAACACTTCTATAATATTTTAATAGAATCTAGGAGGTTATGATTATTGAGGCGTAAACAATAACAAATGCCAGTTGCCATGTCTGGTCTGATTTTTGTTTATAAAGTTAACGGATACATCGAAGGCCGCTTTGCTTATCCAAAGTAAATTTGGCTATATTTATTTTTTTATAAATTTACATTGTTTAAATTTAAATTTAGACGTACATATAACTCACACAATGGTGGATTTTAAACTTTCGCGATTCATACTAATTATTACAATAACTCACAGAATATCTACTTACAAATTTTGTTTACATTTTTGCACTCATTCTTTGTTGCAACACAATGAACAACATGATTCTTGCTTTGACACCGTTCTTGGAAGAATTTGGAAAGGTTGTATGTAATCTGGAATAAATTAAGATAAGCATTTATTTAACCCTAAACTTCTTCTTTTTGTATACCTTTTACCGAAGGCTTCTCTCCTATTGAACTTAAGTCTCTTCCCCTAGAAGAAATCTCTAATTGCCACATATCACAATCTGGTGCCGTTCTAATTCAATGAATCCCTGCAATCTTCTTGAGATGATCTTAGTCTTGTGTAATTGAAAGATATAGATGTTGCAATTTGTAACAACTTTAAAGAGATAAACAATTCAAAAACCTGTCCCATATTACGTACACTTATATTGATAAAAAAACCACTTACTTGAACGCATGGATTGAACAGATTTTCGTTTCGATGGAGGTAAACTTTGCATAGGTACTCTGAAATAGCGAATAAAGAATATTGTTATCAGATATTCTTTCGAATAAAACTGCATTGTTGCAAATTATATTGTGATTTATTTTAAGACAAACGGAAGCGTGTAACAACAAGGGAATTTTTAATAAAGTTTCAATTATAATAACTGCCTTGTACTAACTAACCTGCACGGAATATAGCTATGGCTGTTAGTTCTGCCACACCAGCCAGGCTGAAAAGAAACAATCAAGTTTCATTTCCTTTTCAAATTCACCGTTTTGTCTGAGAAGAGGTTTTTTATCAATTCCATTGAATAATGTTGCCCCTGGTTTCCAAATAAATTTCATTAATGTTTTTATCAGTCACTAACAGATCATGATCCGAGTTATTATTGCTGCCTTTATTGGCACTTACTACTTATTATAATCCACACCTTAATTAATCACTTGTGCTTAATTAAATTTATAATTTGGATTCGTTTATAGTAAAATTAGATAGTTAATTCAAGTGACGTAACAATACCTGTATGCTATTCACTGAGATATTCACTCTATATATAGAAATGTGTAAGAAATTAATATCGTCGTGACGCTCCTACCCTTATCCCACTCTAAGTGGGGGCTGCAAAACATGTTTGAACATATTATTGCATGTTTTCGATAGTTATTTTACGACCGGCCGCCTAACTGACCTCAAATTACCTTAGCCGTATTTTACGACACATCTGTAAGAAATGAGGGTGATCTATTCTACATAGCCGGATGCCACACAGCGGGTCAACTTACCTTAGTCGCCTTTTACGACACCTCGGTAAGAAATCAGGGTAGTCTATTCTACTCAGCCGGCTACCACACGGCTTATGTTTAAGAAATTATATTATAGATTATCAAGGATCAACAGTCTCCCTTAACGAAGCAAATATTAGATAAATAGATGCTAAAATAGCAACAATACGTAAACTTACTTTTGAACAAGAAGATAGACCAACGTCCCTTAAAATTTTTTCATCAAAACTCGGCAAAGAAGCGATTCCCGATGCAGTATTAACGCCAGTGTGTATTCGTTCTTTACCGCCCCTTTTACCAAAACCTAAATCACTATCTTTGAAAAAATTTCTCTGATTACTACTGGTGAAAGTCTGCTCCGCTTTTGCATTATCGTGTACATTCATATTCCTTATTTGATTGTGCGCACTAACTGCATCTTCTATAAAAAATAAATAATAACGCTCAATGAATTAAATAAATAATAATAATAAATATATGGAACATTCACACACACGGTCGTCCATCCCCAAAGTAGGTAACTTAATACTTGTGTTATGGGTGACGAACAACTGGTAAATATACTACATATATAGTTTTAAATACATACTTAAATACATATATACACCCAGACTCTAAGAACCAACAAATTATAAATAGAAAATGTAGGTTCTCGGCGGGAATCGAACCCGCGACCCACGCAGCTGAAGACAGGGTCACTGCCAACTGCGCCAACGGGCCAGTCGATATAGATTTTAGATTTTTTTTTTTTTTTATTTCAATAGAAATTAGTCTTAATTTACACATACATATAAGTATTTAAAAATTTAGACTGAAAAAACGTGGACTTCAAAAAGTACGAGCAAAAGTTCCATAGCAGCTGAATTTCAAGAAATTTTATGTTAAACACTTTTATGTACTTCAGTTTTAATCAAATTAATTAGACCATTGGTCCCCATATTATAATTGAAATCAACAAATATTGATATAAGTGTTTTCCGTTCAAGATTAAATTAAAATAATAATAACTAACATCTGCAAATTTCGTTTTTGCTTCGTATTCCACGGAAATATTTAAGCCAAAATTTATAAATAGTTGAGAATCTATTTATAATTAAATGCAGTACTGTATTTGCATATATCTAAAAATTATAACAATAATAAAAAATTAGATACAGAAAATTAGGCATAGCAGTAACTGTTGCCAATACAACTTAAGACGCAAAAGGAAACAATAAAAATTCTGCAAGTTTCTCTGAAATAAATTAAATGCTTACCAGCAATAATATTGCTAATAGGAGAACGTTCAGATACAACTCTCAACAAGTACACGAGCATGCCAACAATGATGGCAATCCCAATTGACATGATAATAAGAGATTTCTTAACAAAGTCCTCGAAACATTCGACTAGGTCATCCACATAGCATTCTACACTGTCAACTAAAGCTCGATTTGAACACATTTGAAATCGCTTTTATCTCAAAATGTGTAATAAATATACCTGAAACGAATTAACTCTCAGTTTAAGTATTAAAAGGTATTTAATTAGATAGAACTTTAACAATATCTGGTAAAACATATTTTTTAAAACCACTAAAAATGTATTTAATCTTAGACTTAAGGATTATATGATTTAAATATTAATAATTTCTAATAACTTTCTTTTTCAAGTCATCAACTATACTAGTTACATTAATTTTGTTACGCTTAGTACCTCAACTATACAGTACGTTAATGATTTAAACTGTGATTAGCTTTCATTGAATCTCATTTAAAATACTTTAATTTCCTAATAAATGGCAATGGACTTCTCTTATCTATTTTAATTTAAGTATTAAATAAATTTTCAATAGAGATCTCTATCATCTCTATTCTTTTCGCTTACTACATTCCATGGTCTTATTTGGAATTAATTTTATGCTATTAATATTAGAAATTTAATGAATAACAAAATTCAATACCAACCAACCAATAGTTTTTAAATTTTTAAAATATTTTGGATACCTCTTATACATGAAAATAGGACGCATAGTACGTTACGTTAAATTTTTGATGATTTTCTTATAAATTTTGAGGTTCATAATAAAACGGTTTTTTAAGTCTTTGAGCCCTTGACACTGTATTTCTGTCAAATATAGTCAACCTTACCAATATTACTAATTCTTAATTTTTCTATGTAACCTTTTTTATAAGCTTAATTTAGCTACATTCCACAGATCATCACCATGAAGAAAAAAGTTTTTCATTGAATAACAAATCTTTTAGTTGATCAATCTCTCAGAATAAAATTCCATAATAATTTGTATGTACAATAATGTAAATAACATCAACGAAGTCTTTTTAATGGAATAAAATGTTTTTTTTTCGTGGGGAGGAAAAATCCCTAACGGACGCTTACCAGCCCGAGCTCGTAAGGAGTGCCCGATTTGTACGGACTAAACGACCTCCCCCTGGTCGCCCAGACCAACAAGGAAGCGCATCAGCCCTAATGGCTTTTACAGCGTCACCGGGCGAGCGCAGAAGCATTGTCGAAGTTGCGAAATGCAGAGAGTAAAGCGCAGAAGCTCTACTTAAGTTGGGGTAGAACGTCGTCCTAAGGGTGACGATGTGCCTCACTAAGTTGTCCGAGTTCATGGCTGATACATAGTTTTAAGTCATAGAGTAATTATACTTAGAGTAGGGGCGCCATAGGCATGTAGGTGACAATGAAAGAAAGAATAATGACAGGAAAGATGAAACACGTAAACTTCATTTTTATCTAATCAAACATAAAAAAAAGAGAAACATAGATCACCCATGCTTTCTCGTTATTGTAATATGTCACATTTTAGACTGTCTTCCCTACGCTAAGGATAATAACTTTACTTTATAAGTTTAGAGATTAATATTCTTACAACAACAAAAATATTTTGCTATAAAATTAAAGCAATTTATATAAGCTTTTAGCACAGAATTAATTATATATTTTGTGTTATAAAGCTCCACAAAGTAAATTAAGTTAAAAAAATATAGTTAATAACGATAATGAAATAAAGAATAGAGTTAAATCATGGCACACGTAGTCAATACGTTTTTAATTAGATTTTGATTACTTCTGTTATAATAAATTACCCAAAGCATAATGTAGTGGGCAAGCATTTTCATAATCCATATTAAACTCATAATATTTACGAACGCGTCGGTCCTTTGTGATGGATCGTCGAGCCTCCGGTTTGATTTATTTCACTATTACGGCCCAGATGGACCCTATCTATTATATTTTTAGCTTCACTTGTTTCATTTTTTGCGACTTTTATTGGAGAAGTATATATTCCGGCATTTGAATTTGAAGTAACCATATATATAATAGTAATTATGCCGTGTGGCATCCGGCTGAGTAGAATAGACCTGACCGATGATCTTACCGAGGTGTCGTAGAGTCGCTATATCCATTCTTATCGACTCAGTAATCCTATATAGTATAGTAGACTTTCTGTATAACCTTTTTTTACAACTGCTGTAATGGCAAAGTTAAAATCGATTGCGGAATTTTATTATAGAATAAAAGTAAAGTAAAGTAACAGCCTGTTACTATGCCCACTGCTGGACTAAGGCCTCCTCTCTCCGTTTTTGGAGAGAAGGGTTGGAGCTAAGACCTACCACGCTGCTCCAATGCGGATTGGTAGGTTACACATATCCCTAGAATTCTTTAGAGATATGTAGGTTTCCTCACGATGTTTTCCTTCACCGAAAAGCGTGTGATAAATTGCAATTATCAATTAGACACATAAGTTTTTAATAGAAAAACTCATTGGTGCCTGCCCGGGGTTTGAACCTATGTCGCCTCTAGAGAGTCGCACGGTCTCACCGCTAGGCTATCACAGCTTTTTAGAATTATAGAATCTTGTACCCAAACTCAAAAACGACTTATAGTAACCGGCAATAAATAATGCACATCGAGGCTTAGAGAGAGAAATCAGTAGATTCTGCTTCATAGAGCATTGTCTCAGTCGCACAGACTGACGAACCCGTGTGAAACGTCATATACTAACTGAATGACAGTGACAGCGCTCTACGAAACCGAACTGGCCGGCTGTTTCTTCTAAACATCGATGTGCATTATGATATGCCGGGTATTATACGTACTTTTGCAAGGGGCAAAGCAGGAACCGCAATCTTATGTCGGTTCCTACTTTGTCTATTATATACATACATCGACAATCTTTTTGTAATTATGTATATTCTTATGCAATGCAATTTTATTCACATAAGTATTAAGTCCAAACCAAAATCTAAAACAATTTTTTATATGTACATTCCAGTAGCGGCCTGTTACAATCCCACTGCTGGGAATAGGCCTCCTCTCTCAGTTTTTGTAGAGAAGTGTTGGAACTAAGACCTACCACGCTGCTCCAATGCGGATTGGTAGGTTACATATATCTCCAGAATTCTCTAGAGATATACAGGTTTCCTCACGATGTTTTCCTTCACCGAAAAGCGTGTGATAAATTGCAATTATCAATTAGACACATGAGTTTTAATAGAAAAACTCATTGGTGCCTGGCCGGGTTTGAACTCGTGTTCCCCTCGAAAGAGTCGCATGGTCTCAGCGCTGGACTATCTTTTAAACATGGTTTTTGTATGCAACATACTTTCTTAAAATAACAGCTCTTGTAAATTGTTGAGTTTGTTATATTGACGGATACCGACAGTCTCCTGGTTGATTGATTACCTACCGGTTGAATGCGGCTGCCAAAGACACCGGAGATGGATGCTCGATTTTTTTGCTATCCGTAAAAGCTTATACTTGCAGCTGTTAAAACTTTACCTCCCAAATGTTATAATTAATATTGTTTAATTGGTAAATTAATTTTTAAGGTTCTAAAAGCTACGCTGTTGATATCACAGTATTTGAATAAAATTTGTTTTTGTGCATGTAATTAAATGTGTAATGCAAAACAGCGTTTATCATCTATTTATCTATACTTATTATAAAAAAGTCCTCAAAGCTGTTGATCTGTATGTGATTGATTTTTTTAAAATCTACAGGACAGAATTTGTACGGTTTTTACTAAAAGATTCTTCCGGAAAGTTTAATAATACGTAACCATTTCATGTAAATTGTGTTGAAGACGTCACGCGGTTTTAAAAATCTTGCCTGCTTGCGCCGTTAAAACCTACAGTAATTACCAAAGAAGAAGAAATACAGTAAAGTAAAAAAAGTAAAGTAGCGGCCTGTTACAATCCCACTACTGGGAATAGGCCTCCTCACTTCGTTTCTGGAGAAAAGGGTTGGAGCTTAGACCTACCACGCTGCTCCAATGCGGATTGGCAGGTTACACATATCTCAAGAATTCTCTAGAGATATGCAGGTTTCCTCACGATGTTTTCCTTCACCGAAAAGCGTGTGATAAATTGCAATTATCATTAGATACATGAGTTTTATTAGAAAAACTCATTGGTGCCTGCCCGTTTGAACTCGTGTTCCCCTCGTAAGAGTCGCACGGTCTCACCGCTAGGCTATCACCAAATAAAGGCTATCAGAAATACAGTAGTACCAAAGAATTTTAAATATACAAAAATACTACAAAATAATCCAACATAGCATGTCTCTATTTCTTATGGTTAACTTACGATAATTACAAAAGTAATGAGAGTATTATTTTTCTGTAATACGCGATAAAATCGATAAAAAAAATATCGCGGATTATAGCAAAATAATCATTACTTTTGTATTATGGATCTCCATGAACTAATGCCTTATACTAATAAATTATTTACAATAACTACTGTTATGTTCAAAATTTCAATTGGGGAAAATATTGGTCGCCAGCAGCTAGTTCTTATTATAAAACAAAGTCCACGAGAGCCGTCTGTCTGTTTGTATGTGATTGATATTTTCAAAATATACTAAACAGATTTTTGTAGGGCTTTTTCTAAAAGATAAGGCAATGCTTGTGGAAGGTTTAGGATATTAGAATATTCTTCGGAACGGGTTAATTTAATTTTTTTGGAACTTCCACTGGAAAATGGAGGTGGTAAAGAAACATATAGGCTACTTTTTATCCTAGAATTCCTGCCAGGAGGGGTTTAATTTAACGCAGGAGAAATTATTTGAACACTGATTTCTACGCTGGCGAAGCCTCAGGCAAAGTTATATAATAAATGCGATAATCTGTCTATTTGTTCCTCAATTACGCTTTCACGGTTATACTGCCGATGCATAACTAAAATCTAAGTACTCTGACTTAAAGTAAATTAAAGATTTATTTGACTTAGATTTTGACATAGATATTAAGCCGGTTTTCTAAGTATAATAAAGCATAATTGTTTTATGATGTAGTAGAAATTACTAACTTCGTCATATTGAAGAGTCCTCGACCTTTAATCAATTAAATGTGTCATTGATTAGGAACGTCTGGACGCTCGCTTGTTTAAATTAGTCATGCATCAAACTTGTCACAGAGGTCGCAAGGTAATATCATTTATAATTAAGTCGCTGCTCATTTTCAATCGCTTTATATTCTTTATGGGTTCTATTGATACTAAATTATAACTCCAAAATCATTTAAAGTTAGATGAACAACGCGGCAGCACCTGCCAATCCGCATTGGAGCAACGTGGTAGGTCTTAGCTCCAACCCTTCTCTCCAGAAACGGAGAGAGGAGGCCTATTCCCAGCAGTGGGATATTAACAGGCTGTTACTTTACTACAACGCGGCTCTTTAAAAATTTGTATGCGGCCCGCTAAGCATTTCTAAAATTGAATTTATTTTTTACACTTTCGTCCAATAATATATTGTTAGAAAATCAATTATAATAAAATGGTAGTGCACACTAAACTGAAATCTTAGATTTTATTTAATTTTATATTTTTTTATTCTAATATTTATTCAAAATAAAGTTTTCTAGATTATTACTGTGCAGCCTGACAAAAATATTAAAATTTAAATTGTCCCGTAGATCTAAAACGCCGTGTGGTATCCGGCAGAATAGAATAGACCCTCCTTTTTTACCGAGGTGTCGTAAAAGGCGACTAAGATAAGTTGACGTCAGGCAGGCGGCCGCTCGTAAAATACGTAGCCAAATCATGTGACAACATGTTTATAGCATGTTGTGCCGACCCCACTTAGAGTGGGATAAGGGCAGGAGAATGATGATGTCCCGTAGATTTAAAAGGTTGCTCACCCCAGATTTACGGTAATACGAAGAAAAAAGCTTTGATAACCGAACGAACGTTCAAACAGTAAGTCTCTCTCTCCAGGGATTCATAGATTCAAACTCCAGGCAGACACCATGAGATATCCTGTTAAAAATTCTGTCTAATTGATATTTGCATTTCATCACACGCTCTTCGGTGACGAAAAACATGATGAAAAAACCTGCATATCTCTAAAGAATAATGAATAAGATACGTCTTCCTACCAATCCACATTTGAGCAGGGTGGTGTGACTAAACTCCAACTCTTCTCTCTAAAAAAATGTGATAGGAGGCCTATGCCCAGCATTGCGATAGTTACTGACTGTTACATTATAAGAAAAAAAGCTTAGAATATTTTTAAAACGTATCGATAATCGTTTATTTTTTTATTCTTGTAGACGCAATGTTCTGCGAAAAAAACTTTTTGTACTATGGTATTTTTACTAAAATTGAATAATTATGTCATTGATAAACATATTCTAAAGGTTCGCCCGTGTGTTATCCAGCTGAGTAGAAGAAACCACCTTCATTTCTTACTGAGGTATCGTAAAAGGCGACTAAGGTAAGTTGACATCAGGCAGGCGACCGGTCGTAAAATACCTTTTCAAATCATGATAAATATCATCATGTTTATATATCATGTTTAAAACGTGTTATACCGACTCCACTTAGAGTGTAATAAGAGCAGGATAATTATGAAACATATAATAAAGGTTAAAATTAAAATGTTAGTTTAACTCTTTACTTTCTATTGTGTCTGTGCGTTAAACCGCTTAAAACATATTACAAATGTTTATGTATATATCGATAACGGTCTTTGCATTTACCGCAGTTAATTTTATGGTATATTACATTACCATACAATTTTATGCTCTATGCATTTGTTGCGATATTACCCATACCATACATAATCTGAACTGCTCTGTGTTAAGGCATGTGAATATTTTTTGAGTATATTATATTTTATTACGTCAGAAGAATATGATGAACTTTTTTTATCTTTAATATAAACATAATGAATAAGAAAACAAAGAAAAATGGAAGTCCAGGATGTTAGTTTTGTGACGACACCGATATAGCTCAGAGCGCCTACATAAATCAACGTACCGACACAGCTCAGCGCATCGACACAGCTCAGCACACCGACACAACTCAGCGCATCGACACAGCTCAGCGAACGACACAGCTCAGTGCATCGACACAGCTCAGCGCATCGACACAGCTTATGGTACTGCTTATGTCCAGCAGTGGACGTCCATCAGTCGACGAAGAAGAAAAAGAAGTTTTGTGACGTGGTATAATAGATAAGATTCTTAATCATTGTATATAACAATAAGTTTACATTCTGATTCTCAGGAAACCTGAGATTATAGATTTTCTCAGTTAAGAAGCTAGATAAGATTAAGCAAGTCAAGTTAAAAAAGTTTACAAAAAAGAATTTAAAATTTCTTGTCCCTACTGTTAACCGTTGAGGAGTTCCTTCGTCAGGAGCCAATCCTGGCAACATCATCAAGTAATGCTTATTATAAACATGTCATCGGGACCATTATTTAAAATTTCAGCTCAATCGGACAACGCGAAGGTGATCAAATTTAACTTGCAAGATAAGGTGAAGGTGGAATCTATACATACACACATACACATACACGGCAAGTTGAATTAAAGCTTTTAAAATATTACTAATAATTCGTGACACCAGAAGACATTCATTATTCCAAGTTATTTATTTCAAATATTGAATTGGAAAAAGACATTCATATTTTAATCCAAATTGAGTGATTAGACGATTTATTTATAAAGAAAATAATTTAACATTTGACTGCTCTCAATATAAGTTCAATGTAATAAAAAGTAATGTTACACGACAAATTACAAAGAATGTGTGAAGTATTCAAGAATTTCCATACCTTTTTTTAGACATGTTTGTTTACCTTATTAGCATGTTTGATTTGGTATACATCTCGACCACATTTCGTGATCACGCATAACTATGTAGACGTGGACATTGAGTGGAGAAAAGTAACGTAAAATTGTTTAAATCAATCTGAAATGAGGTCTCATCTTGCTGCGAAGACCTTCTTTTACTGCTCAATTCTAACACTCCTGCTGCTGTTATATAAATCAGTAATGTATTCAAAATATAATTACGATAACATAAATGTTAAGTATTTGTTACAAATAAACACTGAAAGATCTGCTGACAACGCTATTAATGCAAGTAAAGCTGTGGAAATGGATATAAAATACATTTTGCAATGGACATCACCTGCAAATGTACCTTTCGTATATATGGGAGAAGGACGACAAGGTTTTATTGAACGGAATTGTTTGTATACAAACTGTTTCGTTACAGCTAACAGATCTTACCTCGGTGATATCACGAAGTTCGATGTTATTACTTTTTCCGCACCAGAGGTGAGATATTTGAGTGAAGACGGTGTTAATTTTTATGTTCCCATAATAAGATCTCCACATCAGAAATATGTATTCGCTAGCATTGAATCTGCTGATAACTATCCGTTATGCTCGGATATATTTAACGGTTATTTCAATTGGACCTGGACTTATAGATTAACCTCGGAAGCGCAGTGGGGTTATATAGCAATACGAGATTCGAACAACAATTTAGTAGGGCCCAAAATCAATATGAACTGGATAAAATTAGAAGACATGGATCCTGTGAGTGAAGAGATAAAATATAGAATAAGGAATAAAACGAAAGCGGCAGCATGGTTCGTATCGAATTGCCATTCCAGAAGTGAACGAGAGATATTTTATAGGGATTTAGGAAATTGGCTCGTTAAATACAATCTTAAGGTCGATGTGTTTGGTGATTGTGGAACGCTGAGCTGTTCTCGGGACAATGAAGAAGAGTGCAATAAAATGATTGAGAAAGATTATTACTTTTATTTATCTTTCGAGAATTCGTTTGCGGAAGACTATGTGACTGAAAAATTATTGCATCCATTAAAGAATTATGCTGTACCAATTGTGTATGGAGGCGCTAACTATTCAAGGTAACAAATGCATATTATTATCAAAATAATGTATTCCATGAAGAAGAACGGTTTATTTCCAATGCCATATTTAATTACCATGCTTTTTATCATGCTGAATATCTTTTGTTGTAATATGCTACAATACAAATTCTAACAGATAATGCCTAATTTTCCCGAATGTTAATAGTCCTAAAGACTCAACATGCTATTGAAACATAATGAAATATTATCATAATTAAATAATAATACGAATAACCCATACTAATATTATAAATGCGAAAGTCTGTCTGTCTCTCTATGCTGTCACAGCTAATCACCTGGACCATTATCGAAGAAATTTGGCACTCCCAAATTTTATACACCGAGCTATAGAGAATAAAATAAATCTTGTTTTTCTTTCGTGAACAGTGACCAACATGTATTACAATATTAAGGGCATTGAACCCCTTAAATTGGCGCGAATGAAGTTGCGGGTATCATTAGTATAAAATTACTACATTAAACATGTGTAATGAAATTGCAGGTTTATGCCAGATGGTATCTATTTAAACGCTCGAGTGTTGGGCGCGGCAAGATTAGCAGAACAAATGAATGAGCTGATCGAAAACCCTAATCTTTATGCTGAATATTTTAGGTGGAAAAAGTACTATTCATATCATAGAAGATCTGAGAGTATAGAAACAGATGATTACTGCAGATTTTGCTCTATACTCAATGAAGAAGATTCAGTGAAAACTGTAAGTGTGTACGAGAACATTCGAGAGTGGTGGGATCCACCAAATCGATGTTATTAAATTTAGTAACAGGAATAATACTACTTATTGTTAAGATAATAGTTTGACATGACTAAAGACTGGTCTTATTAAAAAGTAAGTTAGAATTTCTAAGTCAACAGTGGGAGGTAATACTAGGAATACAAGTTCAGAAAAATAATATAAAGCAAAACTGGACATTAAATAAAGCTCTCAAAAAAGTCCTCCAAAGTTGTCTTTATTTATTTCTTTATTGTACATACATATTGTTAGAAAAGAGAAAGAAAAATAGCATATGTACAAGGGCGGACTTATTCCTAAAAGGGAGCTCTTCAAGTCAACCTTTGAGTGACAGAAGGAAAAAAACAAGAAGTGAAATACGGGTAATATAGAAAGAATGAAAAAGGAAAATATATATACATACACAGATTAATAATTGCACACTTTACACAAAAGATAAAAAAAGATGCAATATAGATAGTAGTAATTTAATTAGTAATTTAAATTTATATAAACTTTTATCTTATTTTATATTAATTTTTATTTTTATATTTTTATTCCAATTTTCTTCCTATATATAGATAGTAAATGTAACCAGTTAAAAAAAGTAATAAACCTATATCCTGATACCATAAATTATCGAGGACAATACTTACGCGAGTAATCCATTATGACTAATTGTTTGAACGAGGTGATGGTAACGAAATGAAATTTTCCATACCGGCTTTAAAACACTATTGAACAACGATGTCATACGACATTTTATGTTTATATTTAACACAATCTGTATCCGCAACGTCACTCGCGTCAACTTAAGTATTAAATATTGTGTTGAGGTCTCTTCGATTCCTTCAAAATTATCATTTATCGCTGCCTTTATATCTCTGTAATAACGCCGTGTGGTATCCGGCCGAATAGAATAGACCACCCTCATTTCTTACCGAGGTGTCGTAAAAGGCGACTAAGGTAAGGTGACGTCAGGCAGGCGGCCGGTCGTAAAATACGTAGCCAAATCATGTGACAACATGTTTGTAACATGTCGAGTCGACCGCACTTAGATTGGGATAAAGGCAGGAGGATGATGATAATTTATATCTCTGTAATAAAAACCGCAAAATCGCGGACAGAAGCAACTTTAGTAATGCACGCTTAAAATGAAATATATAACAATTAACATTTGAATAGTGATTTCTATAGCGTTATAAAGTCAGTAAGTAATATTTCATATACATGAAATTTTCCAATTTCATAATTAGAAAATTGTGATTGAGAAAGTTCAAATAAGGTAACGACTTTCCTCGGAGATAGAGTCCAAAGTAACAATCTCGAAGGACGAATTTGTGAAGTAATCTCTTTGAAGAATTAACTTTTCTATTGAAACTTTGAGATTATATCTTCTTACAGTTCCATTAATCCAATATGTAAAAGTTACTTATATATCAGTCTCTCTTTTTACCTTCGCTCTCATTATTTATTGTGACACTCTCAAAAGTAATAATAGAATTATTTTGCTATAATTACCGCGCGAATAGCGACCATATCTTCTTGTCTTTCTTGTATGTCTGATGATCCTTCGGTTGCGGGGCGAAACGATTGTTGAGTTTGTGATAGTGAACGTGTGTAGTGAATGTGTATTGTGGTGGAAGTGATGGAGGGTTTGTACATGTGTTTTTACGATCCTGCACGTATCGGGTTTGAAAATACGGATAGTCCACTATACATTTAACACTATATATATATAAGTCTATTTTTGCACTACCCACGATTTTGTTCGTGTCATCTAAGTGTTAAAATCATAGAGTTATTATAGAGAGTAGGGAAAGTATAGGTAGCCCTGTAAGTAAGTAAGTAAGGTAGCAAGAAATAATGGGAGGGAAGATGCAAATCATATTCTTATCTTCGTCTAATCACACATAAAAAAGAGAGACATAAACAATTTCATCTGCTTTCCTTTATCGTCTATGAACACATTTTAGTCTGGCTCCGCTACTCAAGTACAATAACTACTTAAAATACGCTGAGTACGTGTTTTTACCTGTATTTGAAGGAAAACGAGATTCCCTTTCTATTTGTTGACTCGGTATTAAATAGTTATATTATATAGCTTCAATTGTATCAAATTTCATTAACATTGCAGAAGCTGTAACAGAACTAGTTTGCTTTAATAAGCATTTATTAAGAGAATGTATAGTACCCGGCAATAAATAATGCGCATCGAGGCTTAGAGAGAGAAAATCGGCTAGTTCTGCTTCATAGAGCATTGTCTCTGTCGCACAGACTGACGAACTCGTGTGAAACGTCATATACTAACTGAATGACAGTGACAGCGTTCCACGAAACCGAACTGGCCGGCTGCTCCGTTCTAATCATTTTCATTATTTAATGCCAGGTACTGTATGTAATGCTAAGTGTATGAAGCAGGCAAAATTCACATACCTTACCTTTGCAGGACAAGTCACCACACGTATCCCAAGATCCCAGCAAAAATGCACACAAGCAATACTGTGTGTATTGCTTGTGTGCATTAACCACCACTAACACCTCTACGAACGTTTCGCCCCGTAACTGAACGGGCGCTGCTATATGTGAAGTTTGCCTGCTTCATACACTTAGCATTACATACATTATCTTAATTAACAAACGCGGATTATAGCAAAGTAGTTCTGTTATAGCTTCTGATATATGGAATTGTGCAAAGTAACCCCTGCTTCTATCATCATTCCCCTGCCCTTATCCCACTCTAAGCGGGGTCGGCATAATATGTTAAAAACATGTTGTGACATGATTTGGCAACGTATTTTACGACCGACCGCCTGACGTCAACTTACCTTCGTATTTTACGACCCTTCGGTAAGAAAGAGAGTGGTCTATCCTACTCAGCCGGATACCACACGGTGGGTCAACTTACGTTAGTCGCCTTTTATGACACCTCGGTAAGAAAGGAGGGTGGTCTATTCTGCTCTGTCGGATACCACACGATAACACCTGCTTCTATAAATCATTCATCAATATTGTTTAAGCGTTTTAGTCGCGAAAAGGTAATAGATAGAATTTTGAATTTAAATCGTCGTCCGTCCCCAAAGTAAGTAACTTAATACTTGTGATACGGGTGACGTACAACTCGTAGATTATACTACATATACATACTTAAATACAAATACACACCCAGGCTCGAAGAACCAACAATTTGTTTATAGAAAAATGTTGGCCCTCGGCGGGAATCGAACCCGCGACTCGCGGAGCTGAAGGCAGCGTCACTACCCACAGCGCCAACGGGCCAGTCAAATATAATAATATAGTGTAATATGATTATGGATAATACTTCATCTTTTAAATTGACTAATAAAGATGTCTTCAGATCTACGCTATCTACACTATACGGTCTTATATCATTCAGATCCAGAAGCTCCTTAAGATCGCATAGAGGTTGTCGGTCCATCTCATATCACTAATCCGTTTACTATTAAAGGGTCACCTTTTTTAGCCTTTTGATCCCAACGTCCATTAGCTCCACATATTTGCTGTGTATGTACGAATTTAATTTGTTTAAAAGTTTTTCCTTAATACTCAAAAATGCAAATACCCCATTAAAAAGTCAGTCAATAATAAGACCCAATTTCTTAGATTTTTAATTCTAACGCTTACTGGAACACATTATCAATAACAACCCTGTACATAAAAAAATATGTATATTATTTATCATTACAAAGATTATATTATCTTTTATCACAGTGATTATATTTTACAATTAAATTGATAACTTATATGTACACATTTATATCTACGAATTGATTTCATGTTATTTGCAATGAATTTGAAGTTTTTCAATCTATACATTACCGATTTGTTCTATATTTTTACGAAAAGAAAAAACTTACTGCCGCTTTTTTCGAAATGTTTAAGACCTTGTTGTGAGATTTGGCAAAAGTTAAATTAGTAAACGGAAGGCTTACAAGAAAATAATTAATGTACGAGTATAATGGGTGTTGCAAATAGATTACATTAAATAATAAATTTCATATTCCATGTTTTACTACCAATTTTAAACATGTACTATTCTAGTTAATGTATAGAAACCTGCTATACTCACGTGTTATTTTATCGGATTAGTCCGATGAGTTTCGAGCCCATCCGGGGCACTTATTAATGAGCTTTTTAGACAATGTAATCGCGGCAGGTACTTAATTTAAAAAAATGTACTATTGTTTGTTTCCATTTCATCAATAATGATTTCAACATTTTTTAAGACATTATCGGGTTGGCAAAAAAGATATCGCTTAGTTTTAAAGTGACATAATTCAAAATTAGGCTTAATTGGGTGGGTTACATGGCATTGTAATCGTTATTTCAATGCCATCTATATCACGATATGTTCTATTAAAAAAAGCTGGTGTTCTCTTGCTCCAAAAGAGATCCAAATTATGGATCTCTTTGAAACTCACGAATATTGTAGACACTACACTCCGTTTTATTACATTTTGCCCCAAAATTTTTTTTGAATAAAGTGTGCGATATGTTGGAGTAAATTTAAATCGTGTGAATAGTTTTTAGATTTAGATCCATAATACAAAAGTAATATTAAAAATATTTTGCTAAAATCCGCGATACAGTATATATATATATATATATATATATATATATATATATATATATATATATATATATATATATATATATATATATATATATATATATATATATATATATATATATATATATATATATATATATATATATATATATATATATATATATATATATATATATATATATATATATATATATATATATATATATATATATATATAGTGGACTATCCTGCATGCAGGATTCGTTAAAATACATGCACAAACCTCCACCTGCCACCACAATACATAAGCACTACACACGTTCAGTATCACAACCTCAACAATCGTTTCGCCCCGCAACCGAAGCATCATCAGGCGATAGACTCCACGACAAAAAAGCCTCGAAGGAACTATACATTTATCTCTACATATATTTTCCATTTACTATATCGCGGATTATAGGAAAATAATTTTTATTATCACTTTTGTGGTGGGAATAGTAGTAATAAGATGAAATAATAAATTCTGACGTTACATTAATAAGCTTTGAAAGTAACTTCCCGAAATGTGTTTTTTTAAATTGTTGATTTTTTTCAATTTTTGATGTTTTTGTAAGATAATACTATAACATAATATTATTGAATTTACAGTGAATTTATGGCATTCATATGGTTTAATCATTTTATGACCATTATAAGACCGCTTTAAATAATGTAAAGATTTCTATTGACGTTACTCTAGTGTAAATAATATTAACACTAATGTTTCCAAAATTAATCTTTAATCTTTATCTGATAAAGTAAAGGCAAACCTGAAAAATTAAATTAACTGCTACTTTAAAAATATGATAAAAGTCACAAATCATATATATGCTCCCTAATTTGATTTTAGTTTTTAATGAACTAATATTTCTAACAACTCTCAACATCGACCTGGAGGATTCCACCAATGTCTCAAGTCCACGTATATATTCGTCTTTTTCACCAAATCTTCATTATTTAGAATAGTACAAAAACTACAATAGTCATCTGTTTCTATACTTTCGAATCTTCTATAATATGAATAGTGTTTTTTCCATCTAAAATATTCTGCATATAAATCCGGATTTAAAATTAACTCGTTCATTTTTTCAGCTAACTTTTCTGCACCCAAGTCTCTTGCATTCAAATAAATCCCGTCTGGCATGAATCTGTAATGAAAAAAATGCATAATTGATTATACAGAAATTAAAAAAAATTGTTGTTTTGACTTGCACGTAATATATATTTACTACACGTAACTCAAACTAATTATTTTTAAAACTGGTAGATACGCCAAGATAAAAAATTAGAGCAATTAAAATGGTGAAATGTGTACCAGTCTTCCGCCGTGTGGTATCCCGTTGAGTAGAATAGACCACCCTCATTTCTTACCGAGATCTCGTAGAAGACGGCTAAGGTAAGTTGAACTTGGCAGGTCGTAAAATAACTAGCCAAATCTGATAACATGTTTAAAACATGTTGTGCCGAACCCACTTAAGGGCAGGATAAGAGCAGAATGATGAGACGGACAAAAAGAGGATGTCTAATTTTTATGGGTACATAAACAGCGCAGATATGAATGGCAAATATTCAGCTATTAGGAACCAATACATTAGCATAATTTGTTTAATGATAGCTTGCAAATAAATTTTCACAAAACGTAAGTTACTAGTGCGAGGATGTGATATATTTCAATAATTATCATCTTAAAAAAACGATTTACGTATATTGTTTTTATTCTTAACTCAGATAACGAGAGAATTAGCGAAAGATATATAATTTTACCTTGAATAGTTTGCACCTCCATACACGATCGGGACAGCGTTATTTCTTAACGGATATAATAGCTTTTCAGTAACATAATCTTCAGCGAATGAGTTCTCAAATGATAGATAAAAATAATAGTCAGTGCTTAACATTTTATTACAACGATCGTGTTCGTCTGGAGTGCATTTCAGAGGACCACATCTACCATAGATATCTACTTCTAAATTGTATTTTTTGAGCTTTTGATGTAACTCCTTAGCAAATCTTTCTCGTCCGCTCTTAGAGTAACAGTTAGACACAAACCAAGCTGCTGCTTTAGATTTAGTTTTTAATTGTGCCTTCAATTCGTCACTCACAGGTTCCATTTCTGCCATTTTTAACCAGTGCATATGTGTTTTAGGTCCCACTATATTATTATTTTCATCTCGCACTACTATGTAGCCCCATTTAGCTTCAGATTCAAGTCTATACGTCCAAGTCCAATTGAATACGTTATTGAGGACATCAGAGCACACTGGATAATTATCTGCAGATTCTATACTAGCAAATGCAAATTTTTGATGAGGTGATCGCTTTTGGGGGAGGCTATGTTTACTCATGCGCGCTACCTCTGGCCCAGCGAAAGCGATTACGTCAAATTTCGTGTAATCACCCAGATAGTTCCTGTCACTAGTAACAAAACAATTAGTGAAAGTGCAATTTCTGTCTATGAAACCTTTCTGACCTACTCCCATGTAAACAAACGGTACGTTTCTTGATGACGTCCATTGCAGTATATATTTAAGTTTAGTAGCAGGTTTTGATTCGGTGTTTAATGTTTTGTCTACATTTAGTAACATATTGCTCCCAGTGTTTTCTTCATTCTGCATTCCACTACCGAATATCACGCCACGTTTAATTTTTAAGTGACCCTTGGACACAAATAATATCAACAAAAAAGAACAAATGGATAAATAAAAGAAAGCTTTTACTAAAATATTGCATCTCATTTTTGCACTTCTAATACACACATAACAGCACTATCACTCAAACGAAGCTACACAACCAGTACTCACTTTACTGAGTGGTTTCGATTCAACAATATCCAGTCCATATCTTATCAACAAGTGTTATTAAATGAAATTTGCGTCGTTCTTGATACACAGTATATTTGGTATATACTGTACTAATCTATGCTAGTCTGTATGCAATTTTAACACACTAAGCAAAAGTTAAATCAGTTTCCGTAATGTCTAGTAGGATACGTTATGTTATTGCTATCTCACAATATCGTGCAATAGTTACTGACGTGATGAGATAGACAAAGGTATTCCTTCACTTCGTTTAACAAATAAGTTTATAAAATTTTGCATACACATTTAATGTAACTCTTGTATGCCTCTATCTCTGGACAATACAACAATCAACTGAAAGAATATCTAACTGTTTTCCTCATATTATACAAGAGAAGATTATATAAGTTTGTTATATTATTAGGTTTATTAATTGAAGTGTATTTAAATAATTTATAGAATTAGGCGTTACTTTGCGGAGATCCATATTACTTACTATTATCCATATTACTTACTGTTATTATTACTTTTGTGAAGTGTATTTCTTGCAAATGAGTTTACAACTAATATTTCTTGTACTAGTATCAATTGTACTTGGTATATTTGCGATGTGAAATAATGTTCTGAAGTAGTCGACGATAGACACTGGATGGTATTTTATTCACCATAAATACGAAGTAAATCTTCATTTATTTCAAAGTTCTTTTTTACATGAGGTAGAATTCATTCTTACGCTTATGAACTGTATAAAAAATATAGGTATTAATAATTATTTAATTATAACATTAGTGTAATTAATATCAGTTTATCTTTAGATTGACCTGTTAACTCAGTTGGCAGTGACACTGCCTAAAGCACCGCAGGTCATGAATCCCCATTCATACTCAGGGCCAACGTTTTCTAAAAAACAATTTGTTGGTTCTTCGAGTCTGGGTCTATATATGTATTTAAAATTATAAGCATATATATTTACCAGTTGCTTGTGACCCATAACATAAGTATTAAGTTATGTACTTTGGGAACAGACTACCCTGTATATAAATGTCCCATATATATAGATAGATCAGAGATCTATCTTTATTTGAAATAATTAATTTATAGAATTAGGCGTAACTTTGTGGAGATCCATAATCTACATCTACATCTACAATAGGAGACAGCAAAGCTTTGCGATTTGAGTCTGATGATGCTTCGGTTGCAGGGCGAAACAATTGTTGAGTTTGTTATAGTGAAAGTGTGTAGTGTATTAATATATATTTATTATATAGAGACCGGCTATGCTCACGTTTAATTTTATTGGGTTAGCCCGTCTAGTTTCGAGCTCATCCGGGGCACTTATTCATGAGCTCTTTACACGACGTTAACGCGGCGGAAACTGCGTGCAGCAGCTCGCTGGGCGCGACACGGGGTTGGCACGTGACAAGTTAGACGCGAGTATAGCCGGTCTCTATATATTAAATATGAATGCTACTCACGAAAGTTAAAATTTTAAAAACGTGTAGTGCTTGTGTATTGTGATGACGGTGGTGGAGGTTTGTACATTTTTACAAATCCTGTATCAAGTATGATAACGGTGAGTCCACTCTACATTTAGCATGTTATATTCTATTTAATTATTCGAGAATTACTGTAAAATAATTTCATTATTACTTTGTCAGTTATTAACATACTCGAATTGATTTATTTTTCTTGTCATTCTCGGCGTATCACAACTGATATGAAGCGATGATTCAGGCTACGGTGGAGTGCATTTACCCAATAAATATAATATTTATAATATAAATATGAATCGCTCAATGTGTTGCTAAGAGCAAAAAATCTCGAGAGCAGCTGAACGGATTTCGCAAATTCTTTTTACAATATTCCTTGAAGTATGAATATGGACGTAGAGAAAAAATTGCCTGAAAAAGTCTAAAAACATAACTTTCCTATATTCCCATATAAAATAATAGTAATAATACTTAAAAGTCAATTTGAACTTGGGGGGATTCCGGAAGGCAAATTTAAAAGTAATTTTCATTGTGATTTTTTGTGACTATTAAAAAGAATTTTAATCGATTTACGATTTCCATTTTTTGACTTAATGTAATTGTTAACTTATCAATTTTCTTTTTTTTTTATCTTACTAGCTGACCCGGTGTCCCGAAAAGCAGAATAAGTATTTAAAAAAATCAAAAAATCGACTCTTAGGCGGTACAAAGTTCGCCGAGTCAGCTAGTCAATAATACTGTAGTGTTTGGTATAATAATAGCAGTTATATACTGTTATATTCAATATAATGTTATGAACTTATCAATTGTACGGGCTAACACGTACATTTGCACCATCAGCATTTACGCCATATTTTTAATATCGCATAAATTTGAAATCAGTATGACGTTAGCGGCCGCGCGTGCTCAACCTATCAAATCATTTCTATCAAATTATAATAATTAATATCAATTAAATAAATCTATCAGTTAAACGTCGCAGCTATCAATCTATCAACAAAAGATAGTACAGGGTAGTAACAGCCCGTACATCTTTTTGGTCCTTCGAGCCGGATCTGAACCAGCGGCCTATGGATAGTATGGCGATGGGAATAAAATATCGAAACCGCGCCATTTTAAATCCGTCGTCCAATATTTGCAGCAACGGTATACGTTTTAATATGTTATTACGTAATTCCTGAATCACGTTTTCAGTCACTATAAATCAGAACACTTGCACACTGAACTTGCAATCAGAACACTTGCACACTGAACTTGCAATCAGAACACTTGCACACTGAACTTGCAATCAGAACACTTGCACACTGAACTTGCAATCAGAACACTTGCACACTGCAAACATTGACCACGTCGCTAAACGTTTGAGATATTATTATATTAAAAATAAATCGTCTGGATCGGCTAGAACTTAGTGTCGTACAACTAAGTTGCTGATACAATATCACATTAAATTACTTAATCAGATAAAATTATAAATCATAAATTCAGCGAAAGAGACTAATGCATTACATTATTTTAATACACATTGAAAATTAGTATGATTGCGCAAATAACTATTTTTAATTAACTGCGGATCTACAGTTACGGTGTGTATAAGTTTACTTTGAATGAGTCTGAAATCTCATTATTTAGAGAAACTTTTTATCTATTAGCAAATATTAATATTCTAAATGTAAAATAACTCGCAAGCTAGCAGTTTATATGAGTAGCTATTATGTGAATGTATTTGATAGAATTTAAATTATCATTAACCATATAAATAAAAGTTTGAGACTCAAATAAATTCCTACTGGAAAATAATAGCAAACGCTGGCGGACTATATTTAGTGAATGACAACTAAATTTAGTACATGGCCCCCAAATGTAGTTAATAATTAACGTACTACTCAAATAAAACTTTGAGACTCAAATAAATTCATACTGGAAAATAATAGCAATCGCTGGCGGACTATATTTTGTGAACGACAACTAAATTTAGTAAATGACCCCCAAATGTAGTTAATAATTAACGTACTACTCAAATAAAACTTTGAGACTCAAATAAATTCCTACTGGAAAATAATAGCAATCGCTGGCGGACTATATTTTGTGAACGACAACTAAATTTAGTAAATGACCCCCAAATGTAGTTAATAATTAACGTACTATTAAATACTGATTACTATCTAAATTGACCAATCATCGTATCTATTTCTGCTTTCAATATATTTTAACACATTTAATCTTCTTGGTTTAGGGTATTTTTTATACGATTTATTGGTTTAAAAGATGTTATGTTTAGGTATCAAGATATTCGGTCGTTGTTAACTAAATTTCACGGATATATATCTCTGGCGATTAGTAAAAATTTATGTCTGTCTGCACACTATCGGCGGTGATTGTATATAATCGGCACGATCATCGTGCAATTGTTGACATGATCGTTCATCTTACTAATCTTACTAATATTATAAATGCGAAAGTTTGTGAGTATAGATGGATGTTTGTTACTCTTTCACGAAAAAACCATTGGGCGGATTTGGATGAAACTTTACAGTTATATAAGTGATACATCGGAATAACATATAGGCTACAATTTGTAATGATTTTATGTAATATAACGATACATGTCAATAAAGTCGGAAAAATCTGGCCTACCTGAGAGCTATCTCGGGGTACGCTGCCTAAACCATTGGAGATACATAAAGACGGTGTACCGTAGTATAGTTTGTCTTAAATAGTTCTAAATAAAAGTCTGCGACACCTTTTATGTGCAAGCCACTATGACCAAAATTGTGAATTATAAATTTAATTAAATTAGTAACTGTAGCAAATCAAATTCCATGCGAGCGAAGCCGCGGGCAAAAACTAGTATTATCATAAGATAGTTACGATCATACGTATCTCTCTTCCTATTCGTGATTCCCTTTGATGAATTCCCTTTTTATTGGCGATCGTAGGCGATCATAGACAATGATTGGCAAGTAAATCTGAGCCCTACACGCTCGTGATCGCGTTTAATCGTTTCTAATCGCCGATTATGAAGAGCAGCAATAACATTAATAAATAATAGATATTTATTACCTTCAGAAAGTACTTCAGACATCCATAAACACTTTAAGATACAAATTAAACACAACAGTCTAAAGGAAACTTATGTAGTGGTTCTTTTAATAACAACATTTGTAAGTACTATCAACTATATTCAGCCTTTATATTATTTATCTATATCGCTTACAAAAATATACAATTTGTACAGATGTGATCGTGGACGCATAAAATGGAGTTTATTATCACAGCATTAATAAACATAAATTCAGAATTAGTAAAGTAACAGTATATTAAACGAATAAATTGAAGCTAACAGTATATTTAACACGTTTATTATTAAAGTGACCGAATTTAAAAAAGTAGTTTAGAGGCAAATTGCAATAAAGCGTAGCATCGCGCTTATGAAACTCGTGATTGTTAAAGCGATCCTTAACTTGGAAGAGTAAGAAAAACTAGCTTTTTTAAAATTTTGTAACGTGATGTCATAGATGGCTATGAAATAGGGATTACAATTTGTCTTACTCAATTAAATTCAAAATTAGGGTAATTATGAATCACTTTAATACTAACCGTGCGATATTGATTATAAACACCTTTGTGGCTTTCGTGCAGTGTTTCCCAACATGGGACCCACGCCCCACAGGCAACTTGATTTTTAATGCGGGCGAATCCGAAAATGGACTTCACACGAGTTCTACATTTCCGCTTCGGTTCATTCCAATCTTGATCCAATGCTAAACTTAAAACTTTCGTTTTCGTTAAATATTACATTTGACGAAAACGAAACGAAAATTATCGTTTTCGTTAATATTTCGTTTTCCTAAAACCTAACATTTAATTTCCTTAAGTGAATAATTTAATTTTTTGATTTCAATATTTCTGCATAGGGCGCATTAGAATTTTTAAAGTAGGGCTTGGCACAAAAAGTTTGGGAAACACTGGTGAAGATAAACTAAATATTTAAACAGCGTTAACTATAATTTTTTTAAAATTGTACAATATATCTATTATATAATTTATCACACACAGAGGCACAAATTACATAAACATTTCATTCTTGACGTATTGACATTGCTATATTCGTATATAATAATATTATATAATATTATATAATATATTATAATAAAGAAGATTTAGAATATCACAGTATTTCACAGTTTCACATTTTTCGAATCAGTTTTCATTTTTCGAAAACTGATTCGAAAAATGTGAAACATTGTGCGTGGACTCAATCCAGCTACATTGACTTCTAAGATTGTCATAAATCTCTATGCTTCCATAATCATGGGGGTAGGTAGGGTGAGGTACGGGCAAGGGGAGCAGCTGCCCCCCCCTTACACTGAAAACTGTAACTGGGAAATTATCAACTCGCAGCATATTGACAAGGCTTGCATAAGACCTATATGTTTCACACCTTCGTTACAAATGTGAGCTCCTTATATTTTTATTTCATGATTACGAAAAAAAAATAGTCTAGACAATTTTGCCCCTCCCTGTATAGATTTCTGGCTACGCCCTTGCCTGCATTAACAATGAACTAACGAGATTAGTTGGAACCTATAGTTAGATGGTAATTTTAACATTTACTTCAGCGATTGTCCGTGAAAGATAGCTGTATTTAGCTATAAATAAAGTAGAAACAACTGTTACGTCATTGAGGATGACAACTGCGGAAATGAGAATAAATTGATAACGATAGTGTAACATTCTGCATAGGTTTAACGAAATTAAACCAAATTTAAAGCATGGAATTGTCATAAATTTATCATGAATGGTTTGCTTAAGTGACAATTGAAAATCATGATTTGTAAGTTCGGAATAATCAATTTGTTATCATTAACAAAGATAGGTAAGCGATTACAGAGTTTTTTATGCAAAAAATGCTTCGTTACAATTTGATAACGTGTATCTTTAAGTCTAACCGTTTATTAAGTAGTTATTAGGTTGTTTTTTTTTCTAAAGACATAGGTTAATATATGAATACTGCAAACGAAAGAATACATCATTACATTAATTTTTTAAAGTTTTAAAGTTTATACTTACAGTAATTGTTTCTTTACAAGAGCATGTGCATTAACGTAAAAATAGTACCAACAAAATAACTTAAATCTTTATACTTATACTATTGGTACCCGCGTCTTCTTTTACGCCAACTTCAGCGTTGAAGTACCCTTATTAATGCAATATGTGTTTTTGTACCAGTTCACGTATGAGAAACATGATTTTATTAGCCTGTTTGTTACCCTGGTGTAGTCTTTAATTGTTCCAAATTTCATCTATTATAGTACAACGGAATAGATGTGAAAGAGCAACAGACGTTCAGAGAAAATATAGCATTTATCATTATTAATATAAATAAGTAGTATTATTAATATATCAATAGTATTATTAGAAGCGTCAGGATCATTTATAGGTTTAATTTATCTCCAGATTATTATTTAAATTGTACATTACAAACAAACTTCCGGAGTTTCTAGAATACTGCATTTATTCCAAACTTCCTTGAAATATAATTTTTCCTTTTAGTTTGATCGTTGAACTATAAAGGATATCAAATTAACTATCTGCATTAACTGGTTTTATACGGGTCAAAAAGACATATCTTTTGCTCTGTGTAATTAAGCCAGTCCATTATTTTTTGCAAAACTTTAACTTTAAAGGTACTTTTATATTATCTTTCATTATTTTTATATTATAGACCTCCGCAAAGTGACACCTAATTCTATAAATTAAAGATTTGTCTTTCAGGCGTATACAGATTACCAATGTTACATGGTATAAAAAATGTATTGATTTTAAAAAAATGAATGATTAATAACTATTTGGGATATAAAAAAAATTAGCAGCTTCAGAAACAACCAATTTACAAATAGATTTACTAATATATAAGTAGTGTTATAAAATAAATAAGTACTAACTATTTACACCAAAAACAATTAAAAAGGCCGAAAAAGCACCGATATCTCACTAAACGTATAACTTAACACATACGCGACCAAAATCCTAATTACACTATATTATTTATAAAAGGAACTTTAAGAGGTGCACTAAATATACATTAGATAACTAAATATGTTTGAATGAATTTACATAGTGTATATTACTTTAATCGTTATATATTTACAGTTAGTATCAATGGCGTAGCTGAGTAACCAAAGGCCCTAGTGCAAACTAAAATAAGGGCCCCAACTTAACTATTTAAGATCCCGCCTACTAACTATTTGAGTTCCCGCCGCGATAACGTCGTGTAAAGAGCTCATGAATAAGTGCCCCGGACGGGTTCGAAACTAGTCGGGCTAATCCGATAAAAGTAGACGTGAGTATAGCCGGTATCGTTATTAACTATGAATACTACTCACGATAGTTTAAATTTAAAAATATTTAAGATCCTTTGGTCCGTATCCATCTTGTCCCGAGTTCGACATACGATCAGTCGTAATGCAGACTCGTATTTCGGATACGTTGTTATATAGGAATAGGAACTGGTTGGAATATTTTTTCAAATATTTGTTTTTATCTAAATAATTTGCCATTATTTAAAGCTCCTGGAATCTGATTTGATAATATTCCGAATCTGGGAGAAATTTTAACTAGTTCAATTTATAGTTTGTAAATCCGAGTTCGAAAGGCCCCCTGAGACTAGGGGCCCCGGACACTGCCTCGGCTAGCCTTCTGATAGCTACGCCGCTGGTTGGCATCGTCTTGACTTAAAGTAAGTGTAACTTATGTGGAAACCGGAGTTATTTACATGTTATACAATTTCAAAACTGATTGAGGGAATGTTACTTCATCGTATATTGGATTGATTATTATTTATATTATTTCCAATCCGAAAAATATTTGCAATTATCAGTGACTTATATACGATATAAAATTAGTTAAAATCTTATTTTAATATTGAAAAATTAGAAAAACAAAATATTGTCTATAGCCTGTCACACATGGTGTGTCTGATTACCCAATATGTCTGCTATAAGACAATTTCAAAATCGATGACGGCAATTTTACATTATTATTTTCTATTAATATTACACATTATTTGCTTATGGAATGAAAAATATTTCCAATTTAGCTACTCCTCGTAACTAAATAATTATTAAATGTTATATTAATTTGCGCGATTTATAAAATTTATTAAAAATATTTTTTTTACTGAACAATAAGAAAATGAAAACATTGTATAGACAATGTTTTCATTTTCTTCATTTTCAGCTATAGAGCTTCACATGTTCGTTTGATTATTCAAAATATCCACTATAATATTACACATAAACTATTATATTACACATCTCTTGCATATAGAACGAAAAATATTTACAATTAGGTGAAGTAACAAAAAATTTATTAAAATTTTACATTAATAGGCGCGATATAAAATTCGTTACACAGTTTTTTTTAATACTGAATGATCAGAAAATTAAAATATTGTCTATAATCTCATATGGGTAGTCTGCATTAAACCAGTTTACTTAACATCGGCCAGGGGGATTCCACCAATGTTGAAAGTCATTGTAGACACTAGTCTTTTTAACTAACTCCTCATCATTCAGCATAGCACAAAATCCGCAGTAGTCGTCTGAATCCGGACTATCAGATTTGTCGTGATATGAGTAGTGTTTCTTCCACCGGAAATACTCCGCATATTGATCTGGATTTGTTATTAATTCATTCATCTTTAACGCCAAGTTTCTGACGCCTAGTTCTCTTGCGTTTAGGTAAATCCCGTCTGGCATGAACCTATAAACAGATATATACTTTAGTTAATGAAGTACCATGAGGAATAGAACTAGCTAAAATAGTAAGTAATTTATTTATTTATTGAAATTCAAGCTTCAAGATATATTGGGCTGTAAAAGTATAAAAAAATTGAGGTTTTTATTTTATTAATGAACTTTTTAGCGCTGTTGCAAACTGAAAACTGTAGACATTTATATAAACAAAGAAAGAAAGAGGGAGTTACTTGCAATGTTACTTTTGCGTGCGGCGTCGTTAAAAGTACAATAAGGTATAAACATTATTATGCGCCAAATTAGTTTGAACTTCCCAAATTAATGCTTATTCTTTTGTGAAAACATTCGGCTTAGTTTTTTGTATCTATATAAAGAAAACCGCTTCTCAGGTTAACAAACAGATCATCATCATTCTCCAGCCCTTATCCCATTCTAAGTGGGGTCGGCACAACATGTTAAAAAGATGTTGTCATATGATTTGGCTACGTATTTTACGACCGGCTGCCTGCCTGACGTCAACTTACCTTAGTCGCCTTTTACGGCATCTCAGTAAGAAATTGGGTGGTCTATTCTATGCACCCGGATACCACACGGCACATACCTTAGTCGCCTCTTACGACACCTCGGTAAGAAAGGAGGGTGGTCTATTCTATGCAGCCGGATACCACACGGCTGAGGATAACAAACAGATGAATTGAAAAAAAAAATTGAATAACAATTTGTGTTATACAAAAAAACGTAAAATTATTCGACTGGCCCGTTGGTGCAGTGGATAGTGGCCCTGCTATAAGCTCCGTGGGTCGTGGGTTCAAATCCCGTTGAGGGCCAAAATTTTCTATAAACAATTCGTTGATTCTTCGAGCCTAGATGTGTATTTGTTTTTAAAATTATATAGGTATATATTAATCAGTTGTCTGTCACCCATAACACAAGTTTTAAGTTACTTACTTTGGGGATGGACGACCATGTGTGAAAGTGTCCCATAAATATATTTATTTATATTGAATTATTAATTGTGTACGTCGATCCTGTCAGTGTTAAACACGATAAAATTTGTCATAACACAATATTGACGCGTTGGATAAAGATAAGGGAACGCCGTGTGGTATCCGGCAGAATAGAATAGACCACCCTCTTGTCTTACCGAAGTGTCGTAAGAGGCGTCTAAGGTAAGTTGACGACAGGCAGGCGGCCGGTCGTAAAATATGTAGCCAAATCATGTGACAATATGTTGTAACATGTTGTGCCGACCACACTTGAGTGGGATAAGGGCAGGAGAATGTATGTATGGATAAAGATAAGGGAATAAGAGAAATGTAATTAATTTAAATTTAAATACTGTTAATACTATAGAATGGTAAAATAATTAGAGGATTCATGTGATTATAAAATAATGTTTATGGGAATCTATATTTAGTTTAGTAATTTTAGGTCACTTAAAAAAAATAAACTCGAAATTTAGTTTTTAATTTTATACAGAGCTTATGGTTCACGTCATGAAATTATCGGTATATTTGTGATATTGTAAATTTATTTTTAAATATTATCAACTTCCTTTGTTATAAATTATATATGCTGCATAATATGCTATCGTGAACCAATACATATAGAAGTAAACGTAAATTTAGAATAATCATGTTATAATAATTTTTTTGTTTATGTGTTGTTTATAAATTACTGAATGTGTAATTTCAATATAATTTTATTGTTGTGCATAAAAATATACAGAATTATAAAAAAATTGACAAAGTGTCTCATAGACAAAGTAGGAACCGACATAAGCTTGTGGCTCCTGCTTTGTGCCTTGCAAAAGTACCTAAGTCGTTTGTGGATTTGGGTATAAGATTTTATAATGAAATTTGGCAATCAATTTTATCTTTTTAGGTAAATTTTTTTTGGACAATTTTTTTAAATAATATACAATACAAATTCCCTAGAATGCCGTGTGGTATCCGCCTGAGTAAAATAGACCACCCTCATTTCTTACCGAGGTGTCGTAAAAGGCGACTGAGGTGAGTTGACCCACCGTGTGGTATCCGGTTGAGTAGAATAGACCACCCTCTTTCTTACCGAGGGGTCGTAAAATACGACTAAGGTAAGTTGACGCCAGGCAGGCGGCCGGTCGTAAAATACGTAGCCAAATCATATGACAAAATGTTTGTAACATGTTGTGCCGACCCCACGTAGAGTGGGATAAGGACAGAAGGATGATGACTACAAAGTCTCTAGAAATAGAATAGAATATAGAAGATAGAATAGACATTTATATTACAAAACAAACTTTTGCCGTGTCAGCTAATGATCTATACCTAAACTTATTATAAAACAAGGTCCCAAAAGCTGTCTGTCGATGTGATCGATTTTCTCAACTAATCGGATTTTCGAACGGTTTTTAGCAAAAGGTAGTGCAATCTCTCCTGAAGATTTATGTTAATAGTACATTACGGTTTTTTGTAAATTGTGTTGAAGAAGTCATGAAGTTGTAAAAAGAACTCACTTGCTGGCAGCTGTTGTCGCGTACGCCGCATAAACCAACAGAGATACTCTAAAGTATTGTACTAGAGAACTGTAGATTTACAAAAAACTACAAAAAAGCCTGCGACAGCTCATGTTACTGACAATGGCTATTTTAATGTTCAAAATTTCAATTAAATACACTGATTTACACAAGGGCAAAGCCGCAGGCACAGCTGATATAGTATCTATACTAATATTATAAAGAGGAAAGATTTGTGTGTATGTCTGTAATGTTTTCACGCAAAAACTACTCGACCGATTTCAAAAATTATTTCATCTTTGGAAAGCTGCTTCTTCACTAAGCAACATTACATTTTGAAAAAAAAATTGGGATCCCAATTAAAATTGTAATATGGTGTGAAAAATTTAGTCGTAAAAATCTTTCATCGCGTGCGCTGCGTAAACTATTGATGATAGAAAAAAATGTTCAACAGTATTATAGAACATATCAATAACCACAAAAAAGTGCGCAATACTATATGTCTAACTATTATAGTTATACCAATATGACTACTTTTTTATATTGTAAAAGTTGATAAAATTGCCGACAATAATCAAACCATTTTATTCATATCTCTGTATTAATCCTTATTAGGCTTTGCGATTTTGTCGTGGAGTCTATCTCCTGATGATGCTTCGGTTACGGGGCGAAACGATTGTTGAGTTTGTGATAGTGAACCTGTGTAGTGCTTGTGTATTGTGGTGGAAGTGGTGGAGGTTTGTGCATATGTTTTTACGAATCCTGCATGTAACGGGTATGAAAAAACGTATAGTCCACTATACATTTAGCACTATATATTTTTTCTATTTACTGTATCGCGGATTATAGCAAAATAATTTTATTATTACTTTTGAATCCTTATACCATTAAATAATATTTTATTAAAAACTATTTCAACACCTGTAAAATACTTTTTAAATGATTAAAATCCGACGTGCCAATCAAAAGATATTACGAATATAAGAATAGAAATCGAAAGAAAATAATGCCATAATAATTTCATTGTAGCGACCGTTATAGCAGGGCCTGCATTTGGTGAACTAGCTCTTATTGCAATGATACCCATTTTTGTAATTGAATAATCTACAAATAAATCTATAGTCCGACTTCGTAGACTTTCCACTACCACGAGATCGGTATGGACGCCGGTGAAACCGCGGGCATTACTAGTATTCTATAAAGTTATTCAGTTTTACGCTTAGTAAGTAACCTACAGAAATTTAGCGATTTATTTTTATTTTTACAGAGTTAAATGTTAACGCCGGGGCCGATTTTCATGGTGCGCACTTATTGCTTGTTCAGAGCGTTGCTTGCTCAGTATTACACCAGTGCTTATTGTGTATAATTCGTACTCTTTTTGTATACGTTAAATTAATATTACTTTAATTTTAATAGAACAATCGTACGCCTCCCACCGATGACCCGAGCCATCTGATAAGAAAGTTTAGTGCGAACCGCCGGTGGTACGCGTCGGCGTCAACGCGAACAATTTATGTTCATTCAGATAGATATTAAAAAAAGTTTTTTTTCGAAATGTTTTCATGATTGTCATGAGTAAAAGCAAAATAATCTCTGTTAAGCCGGCCCATTTCTGTTATCTGCTTATACATGGCTAACAGAATGATAAGTTAGTGGGTCGATAAAAACACGATTACTTTAACGATTTCGTGGAAAGATTAATCTATTTAAATACATGCTTTAACTTCAATTTGATAATTTATGAATATATGAAATACTAGTAAATTCCTGCGACTTTGTATGAGTAGGGCTCAGTACTAAGAAAAATTAGTTAAAATAAAGTATATAGGTATACGCTAACGCTTTCGCTATACGCGACGCTTCCTTCACTGACAGCGCCCAACTCGCCTGAAGCCGGTACGGATTACGAGTTTATGAATAAATAAACATAATTAAATGTGCTTGATAGTTGTGTATTCTTTTGTATGATCAGATATTTTGATGCAGTCATATCTACAATTCCGAGGACAATACCTCATTAAATGATTTAAGTATACCGATATCGGCCCATATCATATCAGTAGGATTTACCGAAGACCTTGTCTGGTATTTATTTTATTTCGGAACCGGAAATAGTCGAAGAAAACTTAAAGTATTATTTATTTAAAGTGGCTATGGGGTTTGTGAGGGAGTGGTTTTAGTTATAAATCTATACTTATTATAAAACAAAGTCCTAAAAAGCTGTCTGTCTGTTTATAATAGATTTTCTCCAAATCTTCTGAACGGATTTTTATACGGCTTTCACCAAAGGATAGCGCAATACTTCCGAATGGTTTTTGAAGAAATCGAGCAGTTATTAAAAAACTTGGTTGTTGGGAGTTTTAGTCGCGTCCGCTGCGCAAACCAGCAGAGTTACGCTAAAGTGATGTTCATGAGAATTGTTGATCTATAAAAATACTACAAAAAAGTCTGCGATAGCATGTTTTAATCTCTTACGGATAACTAAAAATAACTACTTTTATGTTCAACATTCCAATTTGGATTTTTTTTGTGATAACTGATTTTCGACGCGGGCTAAGCCGTTGGCAGTAGTAGCTGCTATTTACTAGTAGTTTGCATAATTTATTTGTAAATAAGACTTACAAATGTATTATATAATTACGTTATGAATGTGAATTCGATGCGAAAATACCTCTGGCGTTGCTAGAGATAAATAAAAATAAAAATCATAAGTAGCTCTTAAGCCCTTAGACTATATCGATATTTAAAATTATGTCCTTGATCCATTGGGACGTGAGAAAAGCATAAATAGATATACTTTTGCATTCATCCTAACATTATAAAAGCGAAAGTCTGACTGTTTGTCTACTGAAGCAATATTGTTGTATTTTGTAATTTGCTACAACTGATTGCTTATATGGGAGTGTACTTCAGTGTTATTGTGTACTCAGATTGTTTACTAAAGATTTGTTTACGTTCTCCTCTAGGACTCGCAAACGTTCGCCAACACGGTTCGTACAATATATAAATGGACGCATCGTGCGCCTCGACGTTCAGTTTGTGAATAGCGATCAAGAGCGAAGTACGAAGCGAAAAAAAAGTGAAATAATAGTGACCTAATAGTGAAATAATAGTGGCTCTCTTATTGGACAACGGAATGCATAGAGCTGTATTTATAACAAAATAAATATAATTTAATTGAGATCTTACTTTGTTATAATTTATTTATTTATTCAATGGACTACCAACAGTAGATACATTTTATTATTTACTTAAAATTAATTACTCTGAACTCATTATAAATATTCTATTAATTGCAGTTTATCTCGTCATTCGTAAAAATAATTAAAGCTACCACACGATAATAATGTCAATAATATATATAATGTCAATGTCAATGCAAAGTCATAAAATAATATTTAACACAATTTTATCTCATAATATTACATTTAAGTCATTAAACAACAATAATATTATTAAATTTATATTTAATTACTTTTTGTAATTTTATATATTTTTTATAATTTAGCAGAAACAAGTTCAGTGACTTTGCGTTTAATTTTTAGTAACGGTTGACTGACCTGGCGCTGTGAGCTTGTTCAAAAAACAGGACAAAATAACATTGTTGTTTCCTCTACATCATATTAACTATTTAGTTTTTGGGTCAGGGTTACTTTCATTTCATGTATTGTAATAGGGTACGGTCCTTGATCTCTAGAATCTTTCTATTTTTTAAAATGTAACATAATCCCTGTAGCAAAAAATCGCTGAATTAACGGAACTTTTAAGTTTAAACCAAATAATTAAAAGTAATGTATGATCGGTACAACTCTATACTGTCATAGAAGATAAAAATCCCGTTTTTTGGGAACGGAAAATAACAGTTTCATTGGAGGTATTTTAACGCTGAATTCGACACAAAAGAAGTCATAGGTACCACTAGTTTATAACAATGATATGGATCGTATATCGATAGGCACCTATAGGGTGACGTCGTGCGGCGGACGGCGGTTTGTTGTAAAAACAAATAGCAGGTCACATATGGTCCTTCGCACAACAAGCGAGCTTCTGTTAAAAACCGACATTTGTTCCAAACTAACATGTGTTTGAAATATCATACAACACGTTATAATATATCGTCAAGCCTTGACAAAAAAAATCCAGATATTATTACGGGACCTGGGAGAAAATACACACTTATTGCATTGTTGTTGCACAGCTAAGTTGTGCGAATGAAGGTACCTGCAGTATGACATACTTTAAATATAATTTTATATATTTATTATAACATTTATAAACCTTCTATAAACCTTTCTACCTAGTAAACTTACTACATACGAGTATTATAAAAACCATAAATTTTATGATTCCTATGAGTCCCGCCGTGTGGTATCCGGCTGAGAAGAATAGACCACCCTCATTACCGATGTGTCGTAAAAGGCGACTAAGGTAAGTTGACGTCAACATGTTTGTAACGTGTCGTGCCGACACCGCTTAGAGTGGGATAAGGGCAGGATGATGATGATGAATTTTATTATGATTCATAATTCATTATTAAAGCACAATCCACTTTCAGAGATAATGTGATATACAATACGTACTTGTCAGATTAGCTCATATTTTATCTTTACTGCGATTGAAGCTCAAACACAAAGATAGTAAAAAAATAATTTGGGATTCCATTACCTTGTGTAGTTCGCGCCGCCATAAACTATGGGCACGGCAGTATGTTTGAGTGCGCGCAGTAATTTCTCCGTGACATAATCCTCCGCGAACGAATTCTCAAATGCAATATAAAAATAGTAGTCCCTGTCCACCATTTTATCACAATCATCCTCGTTTTTCCTCGAACACTTAAAAGTACCACAACCACCATATATATCCACACTTAATTTATATTGTTTTAATTCCTCCTGCAACGTTTCAATAAATTTCTCGCGGCCACTCCTCGATTTACAATTCGATACGAACCACGCAGCAGCTTTCTTTTTAGTCTTCAGCTTTTCTTTAAGCTCATCACTCACGGGGTCCATATCAGCTAACTTCATCCAATGCATGATATTTTTAGGACCGATTATGTTATTATTGGAATCACGCACTGTTATGTAACCCCACTTAGCAAATGGATCCAATTTGTAAGTCCATGTCCAATTGAAGAAATTATTTAACTTTTTAGAACAAATCGGATAATAGTCTGACGATTCCATGCTTCCGAATACGAATTTTTGCCGCGGTGACCTTCCGTTCGGAAAACTGACTTCAGCCATGCGCACTACTTCTGGCCCGTGGAATGCGATAACGTCAAAATTTTTATAATCGCCCAGATATGTTCTGTTACTCGTTACGAAACAATTTTTGAATGTGCAATTTCTGTCTATAAAACCCTGTTGGCCCTTACCCATGAAGACAAACGGCATAGTGCTGGGTGAAGTCCACTGTAAAATGTATTTCATTTGAGGCTGTGCAATATCTGCTCTGTGTAAAAGGCGTTCGTTCTCACGATCGCGTTCTTCTAATTTTAGAAGCATTTTTTCCATCATTCTTTCAATATTCTCCATTTTTCTGTCCAATAATATATCGTTGTTTGGTTTCATATTGATCAAAGATATGTACAACAACATAAGCATGAATATCGTAAATATGTAGAAGAAGGTTTTCATTGATATATTACTTCCCAAATTGTTCGACTTCATGGCAAAACACTGACTTATCCGAGTACGAAAGGAGCGCGCGTTTGCGTCGGCACGCAATTTGTTATGACTGTACGTTAAATAAAACTCTTTACACTATACACTTTATCGGGCAAGCTGTTCAACATTTTGTAACGATTTAATGAATTTATCAAACACAATCGAATATCACTGGCGTTTAAGTACACTAGGCAAGCGGTACATGTTATTATTGGTTTGGTAAATATCGAATTGTTTGGTGTTATGCTCATGTTTTCGCTATCCGTTGCGTACGTTCCGTTTCATAATCACAACGGAATAAACTGCTAAAAAGACTTGCGAGTTGCGAACGTACCCGCTGTGTGGGAAACGTCATCGGTGACGTCAGTGGCGGCGACCGCCCGGCGCCCTCAACCAAGGCAAGGCTCTAGGGAGGTTTTTATAACAACACATAAACTTAACGAGCTTATGTAAAAAATAGATGTATTTGTAAACTTTTATTCCAATAGTAATTGCTGAAATTAGTATTTATTAATGAAGTAATTAATCCATAGTAAATTATCAACTGAAGGTCGTCTTAAAATCTTTTACATCGGTGAATAGATTTACTTTAAGGAAAAAATGACGCGCGCTATTTTCTGGATCTAAATATTTTTATTATATACTTTATATAAATGAAATGTAAGACATTGAGATCATTAATACTTCTACCAGGTTTTACCAGTGTCATGGGTTACGTTCATAGTCACGTATTTAAAAGGTTTTGGCCAACCCTTCGAAATTAGAGCTTATCTTGAATGAAATTTTACAAACATAGCAAATTCAGGATTCGCTTTAGTTTTAGTTAACCTACCATTGCGCTAAGAGGTCACCAAATTTGGCCATAGCTTTGATTACTACCAAAAATCTATATTATTACTATTTGTATGGTATTTAATAACAAATAAATAACAGTAACAAGTAAGAAATATTATAAAATGTATGACTTTGAGATATATCAGAGAAATTTGTGGCATAAATTTATACGTTACTATATTTTTTTAAATATTATTAAATACACTTAAAGAATTGTTGCAACTTTCAAAAGAAAATTTTCGATATGTCTAATCCACAAATATTTTAGTTGTTTTCTTGAAATTCTTGTACTTGTATTAATTATATTTAAGTAATGATTTATTAAAATTAAATTTGTCTTGTATCTTTAATTATTCTCAATTGCTTTTTTTATTTACGTAGCTTTCGTGCAATTTTTGGAATTGCCTAATAGAAAATTAATTGAATTCAAATTGTTACATTATATTTATACACTTTGGTAAACAAAGTAAGTCAATAGTTATTAAAGTGTCGTCAAGCTGCCGACTACTTAGCATTTGTAATTTTATAACTTGACAAGTTAGTAAAATTTATGGTCTCAATAATTTCTAAACGAAAAAATCTTTATTGTTTATTATCTTCGTAAAAACACGGTTCACCAGATGGACAGAAAAACTGGCACAGTTGACCTGTGGTGGATAACAATCTATACTGAAATATCGTATAACAGCGTGACAACGGCATTGAATATGACATTGGCGAAACTTTTTTCTTATTAATTAACTTAGTCCACATTGTTGTTAGTTTTCGTGGTTAAAGAAACTGTTTGTTTACTTAAACAACGCGTGTAATTAAAACATTGCAAATGCAATGCAAACCGGGTTAAGGGTTCAAAATCCGGGCAGTCACCAGTGAGCTTTCTGTTAAAGCTCATGAATGTAATTAATCATTGCATGATTTATAGAAGCAGGCGTTACTTTGCGGAATTCCATATTACAGGCACTATAACAGAATGCATAATAATGCATGTGTAAGGTACGTGAATTTTGCCTGCTTCTTACACATTAGCTTTGCATGCATTCGCTTAACCCGTGCAGATTATAGCAAAGTAGTTCTGTTATAGTGTCTGAACATTGCATAATATAATATCCTATATGCTAGATATGAATTCTGGATAAGGAACGAGTACATCGGAGATATGATAGATAGATACGACTCTCTAGACACCATCATGGGTTCGAACTCCGGGCAGGTACCACTGAGTTCTTCGGTGAAAATTTATGTCTCTAATTGATAATTGCAATTTATCACATTCTTTTTGGAGAAAGAAAAAATCGTGTATCTTTAAAGAATTCTAGGGATATATGTAACCTACCAAATCGATTTGGAGCAGATGGTAGATCTTAGTTTCAATCCTTCTTTCCAAAAATGGAGAGAGGAGGCCTATACCCAGGAGTGGGTTGGTAACAGACCGTTACTTGTCCCATATGTACCTTTTGGTAATGAATACAGCGTTTATTTATACTACTTATTTATTTTTATAAACTATCCAGCAATCACAAAGTTAAAATTTTTGATGGCAAACCTATGACTTTATTAACATTTGAAAAAAAGGTACGTCGATGTATAAAGGTTCGCCTACCAATCTAGACAAATAGACAGGGATCTTTCTCCGGGATCAAATAATGGGGGGGCGGGTCCTGAAGAAGAATAAAAGCCACCGAAATAGCTAAACTAGAAAGGAGCGAAAAGCTGCAGTAGCTGTAGCGGGGATGATAAAAGTCCTAAGGAAATGGGGTGGCGATCCCATACCGAATGACATTGTTCGGAAAACCACTATTATGATAATGAGTTAGAATGAGGCGAAAATCGTCACTCATAATTCCATACATAACATTTCCCGTGGTTAAATTTCTGTATTCGTGGCGCATTTAAGGAAACTTGGTTACAAACTGGGAATTGTTTTAATAAGAAAAGTATATGTTTGTTCTGATGTCATTATGAATTCTCAAACCAATCGTTACTCATTTTAAGACGGCAATTATACGTAAGAAAGATGCATCCGTTTGATTTGAAAATAATAAATGTAAAGAAGTAGAAGTTTCTTAGCTAAATTCCATAGTATCCGTCCGTCGGGTGAAAAAAAAGACGGTACGATGCCGTGGTGAAACCATTAATACTAAAAACTAAATACATATACCTCGGTTGATCGCCTCTTCGGGTGACAAGAGGGCTGGCTCCTTTTTCGCACAAAGAATCGGCTTAGCGATTCAACGCGGAAACGCTATCAGCATTCTTGGGACCATTTTGGGATTTTATTATAGTAGCGTGTAAGTAATTTAAGATAGATATAACTTGTACATATTTGTTATAAATAAAAAAAAATACATATAATAGTTATGATATTTACGAATTTCAATGATATCAATTAAAGATTACATAACCATCAGTTCAAATAGTTAAATAGCAGAAATCCTTCAGAATATTTATTTTCTTAATTTGCATTTTAATTAATCTTCTAATATTTTAATTAATCTTATAATATTCTTATTCTTATAATATTGTATGGTTTAGGTCGAAGTCTATGGAATTGATCTGTCGACATCATATGTTGCATTTAAGGACAAGTTTTTCTGATCTGATCTGTTCCCACGGGAAAAGGGAAACTCCAAACTGAGCCGCAAAGCATGGCCGGTTTTAACTAGCACATATCTGTAATATGGATATGAAAAGTATAACCAGTGAAACCATATGTTAATGTTTATTGAGCATTATAAAAGAGCCTTATTGAAAGTATTTAAAGTTATATTACCAAATAAATAAATTAATATGTCTGAATCTGATTTTAAAGATTTCTATACTTTTTACTTATCAGCTTCAATTTACGATTTAAAATATTAACATCAAAGATTTGATTCTTATATATTCTGTTACATGTTTGAAATACAATATCCTTCAAATAGTTAGGTCAATAATGTAAAAATCAAGTAATGAGATATTGAAAAAAAAATTAGCTGACTTTCGAGAAAATTGTTTCTTATTTATTGAATAAGTGTAAAGGAAAAATAGTCTATAATTTTTAAGAAAAATATGACATTTATAAAATTTGACATATTTGAATAAAATTAAAATATAAGTTACATATATTAAATATTTACGCATTAACAGTTTCAACAACTCCAAAGAGAGTAACGTCACTTATTAAAAATATTAACCAACACCGGCTGAGAGTAACTCGTACTCTTGTCATCGACGCAAAACTGAACTGGCTATACATGGCTGGTGTCATAATACAAGTTGTCAATAGCATCCACAGCGAGTGGGTTTCCACTGTCTATTTCGGGAAACCGAAAAATATTTTTTTTATTTGTCGTATATTTGTTTTCTGTTTTCGTCATTGTTTCTTTGCCAAATTTTGTAGGAATCTGTTTATCGTCCCAGCATTTAATTAGGTCACCCTCTCCTTTATGAGAAGTATTCCCCAAATTAAGCACTTTGTCTCACATCACCATAGGGTTATCTCTAGAATCTTCACCCTTATTTGCGTCATTAAATGATCACTTGTAGTTGTGTTGAGTACATATTTAAAATTTTATTGTTTAACATGTAGAGTAACATAATTGGGTTCTATTTGGATTTGACTGGCTGACGCTGCCATCACCTCTGCGGGTCGCGGGTTCGATTTCCGCCGAGGGCCAATATTTTCTATAAACAATTTGTTGGTTCGTCGAGCCTGGGTGTATATTTTTATTTAAGTATGTATTTAAAATTATATATGTAGTGTATCTACTATTTGTCGGTCATCCATAACACAAGTATTAAGTTACTTACTTTGGGTTGGACGACGGTGTGTGTAAGTGTCCCATATATTTATATTCATTTATTTATTTTAAAACAACTTTAAAGTAAAAAAATACTAGTTATTGGGTTCAACGTTTGCAATTGCATTTGCTATTATGTACAAGAAAAAACATTCATCACTTTTGCTGATAATTTTGCTAAAATTATATTTGACTTACCAGGTGATGAGACAATTTAATTTATGTCAAACATCACATTCCTTTCGATTTATTTCCGGTCAATTTCGGTCTATTAAAACATGAAAAATGTTGCTTTTGTACTCTCATGGGTTGCATAATTATTAATTTTCATCGTCGTGTATATATGTTACGTTCCTTTAACTTATACTTAGCAAAAAATCTATTTTGAAGATGTTAAGATTAAAAACTTCTACTTTATTTATTCCGGTCCTCTACAACAGAATGCTGAACGCTGGAATATGATTTAAATAGAAGCATGTTTTCTTTTTTCGTCTTAAAATCACATGCGGACGTGATATTATCGCATAAATAAATTGTAGGTAAATTTGCATATCGTGGGCTAAATGCAATCGATTCTAAAATTAAAAGGATCTATCAAACTTTTGCCGTGCCGGAAATAAACAGTCTGACTTAGCAATTAAAGTAATGGCTTCATTTATTAAAAGCTTTAATTTAACTTGCCGTGTATGCATGTGAAGGAGGAATTTGACCAATTCGCGGGTGTCTTTTTTTATACAGGGAAAAACCCCTTATGGGTATCGCGGCCCGACGGGTACAGACGGCGGTTATGTCGGACTTGCACCGACTAAAACGACCTGTGTGCTCCACCACGCTGCCGACGGTAAGGACAGGGTATCGTTGTACACATACTCCCATCCCCACCGACAGCTCGGATCGCAGGGAACACCTCTTCTGGGTAGGGACTCCTCGAAAGAGAAGCCCCCTTCCGCTAACCGGTGCATCGGGAGCACCAGATTCACCGACCGCCTCGGGGACCTGTAAGCCAGGCGTCCGATATACCCCATTTGTAACACCTGAAGGTCCCCGTCAGAGCGGCAAACGATGGGCTTGGGCAAGTCGCTACCACCTGGACTCGCCAGCAGCAGATTGGATCCAGAACAAAGTTCCCGGAACATTCGCGGGTGTCTGATTGAACTTAATTTTACAAACTGGTCCACGATAAACTATGCATGTTCATGATAAGTTATTTATGATGAATCTCAATAATGCTGCCAGAATTGGCTCCAGATGAGGGATCTCCTCAACGGTTATCAGAAGAACATGAAATTTCTGTTAAGAGCTTTTTTAACGTGACTCTTATACTTTCATAATAGGAATAAGCATGAAACATTCAATGAAATTATTTAACATATACATATTTAATGATTTATAGAACTTAATTATGAATTACTTTATGAATTAATAGACCATTCATTTCATATTCTCCACACTTGTGATAAGGGACTCCGCCTCAATACGTTAGAGCAGCTTGAGATAATAAAAAATAACAATGGTCACTTAATTAACGAGCAAGTAAATGTATCTAATTCCGTTTTACTGCATGTGTTCGGAGGGGAGGGTATTGGTGGGAGTTGAACTATTTAAGACTGCTTGTATGGGTATCGCGGCGCAGTACGATTTTTGTCGTGAAGCCTATCCTCCTGATGATGCTTCGGTTTCGGGGCGAAACGATCGTCGAGATTGTGGTGGTGGGTGTGTGTGCTGCTTTTGTGTTCGTTGTTGCTGGTGAATTGCGCCTTGGGGTGCATGTGGTGGCTGGTCCTGCATGTATAAGGTGCGTAGATTTTGCCTGCTTCATACACATTGGCTTTGCATGCATTCACTTAACCCGTGCGGATTATAGCAAAGTAGTTAGTTCTGTTATATTGCTTGTAATATACATATTAGGTCCTTACATATGAAATTGGCGTTTTCTATGGGAGGAACATAAAGTCGTTTTTTTTTTAATGAAATATATTTAATTAATCAAAGTATGTACCATTGCTATGTATGCACTTTTGCCATCTCATAGGTAGTTCTATGATCCCCTTACTAAAAAAAAGCATTCGGCCGGGAATCAATAAAATCTTTGAAGGCGGTTTGGACTGCCCCATCGGAGTTGAATTTTTTCCTTGCAAGCAGTTATCCAAATTGCGAAAAAAATGGTAATCTGTTGGAGCAAGGTCCGGAGAGTACGGTGGATGTCTAAGACATTCTAATTGAAGCTCCTCTGATTTGGTAGTCGTCTGTTGTGCAGTGTGTGGTCTAGCGTTGTCCTGAAGCAGGAGTGGCCTAATGCGATTGACCAGCCTCGGTTGTTTAGCAGCTAGCTTTTCAATCATGGTTTGCAGTTGCTGACAATAGATATCTGCCGTAATCGTCTGGCCAGATTTAAGAAAGCTGTAGTGAACGTCACCGGCACTAGTCCACCAAACACTTACAAGCAACTTTTTTTTAGTCAATTTTCCCTTAGGGCAGGATTTGGCTGGTTCGCCAGGGTTCAGCCATTGCGATGAGCGCTTCCGATTATCGTAGAGGATCCACTTTTCATCACAGGTAATGATTCGATTTAAAATTCCTTCATTATTGTGCCGGTTGAGTAACGTAACGCAGCAGTCGACGCGCGTTTGTCGGTTTGCTTCACTCAATTCATGAGGTACCCACCTTTCAAGCTTTTTCACCTTCCCAATTTGCTTCAAGTGGATTAGAATAGTTTTATCACTAACACCGGAGCCTGCAGCCAACTCGGACGTGGTTTGCGATGGATCCGCTGCCACAATAGCCTTCAATTCTTCATTATCAACTTTGGTCTCCGGCCGTCCACGAGGCTTGTTCTGCAGGTCGAAATTTCCAGAACGAAAATGTTGGAGCTAAAAACGCACTGTGTTTTCTTTTGCGACACCGTCACCATACACATCATTAATCCTTCGAGCCGTTTCTGCAGCACTGGTGCCACGGTGGAACTCATACTCGTAAATAAGACGATATTTTATGTTTTCCATTTTGTAAACAGAGTGACACAAAGAAAAAAACAAAAGAAAAAAAACATGAGTAAATAGCTGTACGAATTTGAATTTGGAATTCGTAACCATAAAGGTAATATTTGAGATCAAAGTGACCAGTACGACAAAACGCCAATTTCATATGTAAGGACCTAATATATCTGTACAAATTTAGAGACTTTCGTGAATATCAAAGTGTATGTAAAATTATATGTGACTAGCAATGCCCCGCGGTTTCACCCGCGTCCATACCGATCTCGTGGTAGTGGAAAGTCTACGAAGTCGGACTATAGATTTATTTGTAGATTATTCAATTACAAAAATGGGTATCATTAGTATTCTTAGAATAAGACCTATAACCAAATGCAGGCCCAGCTATAACGGTCGCTACAATGAAATTGTTATGACATTATTTTCTTTCGATTTATATTCTTAAATTCGTAATATATTAAATTGGGATGTCGGATTTTAATAATTTAAAAAGTATTTTACACGTATTGAAATAGTTTTTAATAAAATATAATTTAATGGGATAAGGACAGGGATATGAATAAAATGGTTTGATTATTGTCGGCAATTTTAACAACTTTTACAATGTAAAAAAAGTAGTAGTTACATTGGTATAACTATAATAGTTAGACATATGGATCGCGGACTTTTTTGTGGATATTGATATATTCTATAATACTGTAGAACATTTTTTTGTTCTATCCTCAATAGTTTCCACAGCGCACACGATGATAGATGTTTACGACTGAATTTTTCACAACTTATTACAATTTTATTAGGGATCCCTATTTTTTTTTATGTCATATAGTCTATGCTGCTCAGTGAAGAAACAGCTTTCCAATAATGAAAGAATTTTTGAAATCAGTCCAGTAGTTTTTGCGTGAAAACATTACAAACATACACACAAATAAACAAAGATACAAATCTTTCATCTTTATAATATTAGTATAGATTAGTATAGATATATATTACATTTATGTTTTATAGACAGGAGTTGGTGGGTAGTTCTTTAACGTTTTGAGTGAAGCACTAAATAGTTTGCACTTGATAATATGCCTTTTTGTATCATCGTTAATCTGTGATCTAAGGGTCATATATTCCTACAAAGGATATAAGAACAAAGTGACCTTTAATACCTTATTTAATGTTTGAAGTATACAAATTTGCTTGCAAATTCAAAAATAATCCAATTATTTTCTATTTTCGTCTTGTTGTTTTACTTGTACTTTAAATGCTATTTTACAATCGTCTTAAAAGTCGATTGTTCCTTAGTTTCGCTTATAAGGTCCAGTAAAGTAAAATCGATCGAAACGAAAAAAGTGTTTACTTTGATAAATCATAAATTAAATATGAAGATTATTGAATATTTCATGTTTCTTTGTTACATATGTATGGCGTGATGTAAAACTCCTGACTGAAAAAATGTTGAAAGACCTTGGGTGGACGGATCGTGTTTTTGCATACACATGTTAGGTATTTGCAAATAAAGTGTTTCCAGATACTTCGAATACATCTTAAAAGGCAATATTTTTTTTTATCCCCGTATTCACATGGATTTTTTTTGCAGGCGATGACTTTTGCTAAATTGTGGCCATAGTAAAGTATAATATGATTGAGATGCGGCGGAAAAAATCTAGTAAGAAATGTAAACTGGTAACACTATAATCACGTGGCCTATAGCTAAAATATAGCTTAGCTATATAGCTTTTGGATAGCTTTTGGAGCTAAAATTGTTTACAAAGGACGGGTGTCGCCATGCTGAAGGCAATCTTCGTGTGAAATTTAAGTAATACGGTTATTAGGCTGTACAGTACAAGTAGAAGTATCATCGCTTGGAGTCTCGTTTATCGAGACTTGTACGATTATTAAACGTTCTCGCATTCAGATCGTGTTACAACCTGTCTTGATTAAACAAGCAGGTGTAATTAGTGTTACGGTGTCGTTCTAATACGGTTCGGGTAGACCAGCGTCTACCTACCTACATTGAGTGTTCTTTGTTATTAGAATCTAACCTCGACTAGTTAATATTCGTGATAAGAGTAACCACTAAGTTTCTTGCCAGTTCTTCTCAGTAGATGATAGTGTTCCGAACTGGTGTTAGAATCGTCCTGGTATTAATTCCAAATTATATTAACTTCCTGTTCATACTTGTTTGACCTGTTCCATATGTTGTAGTTTGTACGTTTATCTTTGCTAACTATGTGAGAAAGCTAAAATTTTTAAGTGGAATTCCTTCCACTTCTAACAATATATATTTTTTAAAATTTATTTTTCATCGAAACGAGTAAAAATTGATCCTAAAAGTGTATTTTCATCATAATCTTATCCTAACCTGGTACTTTTTTGTTGTACTGTAATTCTATCTATCGCACTGTTGTGATGCCTGGAACATATAATGATAGTGTGATAAGACCACCCTTTGCGCATTTTACTGTATTTATTGAAATTAATATTAAAGTTTGTCTCGTTATTAAAAGCTAAATAAAAGTTTAATAAAGGATAGGTAAATTTAACTTACCGTGTATGTGTGTTTGGTGGAATATTGCAAGTTAAATTTGACCGACTTTCCGGTGTCCGATTGCGGTGTCCGGCCGCCTGCCTGACGTCAACTTATCTTAGTCGTATTTTACGACCTCTTGGTAAGAAAGAGGGTGGTCTATTCTTCTCAACCGGATACCACACGGTGGGTCAACTTACCTTAGTCGCCTTTTACGAAACCTCGTTAAGAAATGAGGGAGGTCTATTCTACTCAGCCGGATACCACACGGTGGGTCAACTTACCTTGGTCACCGGTGACCGATTGAGCTGAAATTTTACGTTTGATGCTGCTGCCAGGATTGGCTCCAGATGAGGGAACTCGAAATTCCTAGTTCTCAAGTTATTCCATTCAATCACTCACAAACGTCAAGGATTCTAAATGAAACGCATCACGATTCCTGATACAAGGTCGGTATTGTTTATACGCTGCATCTATAATGCAAGTATGTTAGTTACTAACATACTTGCATTATAGATAGATGTATTCAGCACATCTTTGTTAATTACTAGTTCAGTGTTAGAATATTACAATGTCATAGTTTTGCTGGTATATTGTGAAGCAAGGCACGATTTCAATTTTACTACAGAACAATGGACTCTGCCTGTATTGGAAGTTATTTGAAGTCCAGATATTTTTCAAATATCCAGTGGGTCTAAATTTAAAATGTAGTAACAGCCTGTTACTATGCCCACTGCTGGGCTAAGACCTCCTCTCTCCGTTTTTTTTTTGAGAGAAGGATTGGAGCTTAGACGCTGCTCCAATGCGGATTGGTAGGTTACTCATATCCCTAGAATTCTCTAGAGATATGCAGGTTTCCTCACGATGTTTTCCTTCACCGAAAAGCGTGTGATAAATTGCAATTATCAATTAGACACATAGTTTTAATATTCAAAATTTTCAAATTCAAAAAATTCTTTATTCAAGTAAACTTGTAAACAAGTGCTTTTGAATCGTCAACATCTACTGCTAAAATATATAATAAATAAATAATAGAAAAACTTATTCAAATTCAAATTCAAATTTGAAATCGGGGTTTGAACCTATGTCGACTCTAGAGAGTCACAAGGTCTCACCGCTAGGCTATCACAGCTACTATTTAAAATGTAATACAAGTAAATTAATGTATGAAAATCATAACTGAACAGTGTACAAGACCTCAAAATTTTTAGTCGTGATTACAAAGAAATAATGCTGTGCACATAGTAATTCATTTATTATTTGGAAGATTTTATCCTGAATTTCAAGAATTGCACAAGCACAGAGATTTGTATTCATTTTCTAATGTCTATATCTACCAATACTTTCTTTCTAACTAACATGAGTTCGAGTATTACGTTGGTATCTTGTGCTTATAAAAAAAATATATTTTTTTATTTTTATCAATGAACTTAGTCGTATATTGAGTATTAATAATCATTTTTATAATTAAGCGTTACTTTGCGGAGATCCGATAATACAAAAGTTTATAGCAAAATGATATATATCACAAACTCAACAATCGTTTTGCCCCTCAATGATTGTTGAGTTTGTGATAGTGAATGTGTGTAGTGCTTGTGTACTGTGGTGGCGATGGTGGAGGTTTATAGTGCACGAGGGAACCCTGCATGCCTCAAGTATGAAAACGAATGTGGACACTTTTAATGCAATATTATATATATTAAATAAAATAATTGTATTATAACTATTGTATATTAAGAGAGAAAAGCTGTGAATATAAGAATATAAGTTACGTTTTCAGAAAAGTCTTTTCTTGAAGTATATAATAGAAATGCTCATAAAATGATTCAAAAGATTTAATATAAGCTAAATTATGAGATTTCGAATATCAGGGAGTCGTTTTAACAATCCAGACGTACTTTTCATACGTGTGACGATCAGGTGGCGGTTACCGATCAATAAGAATGGTAAGGTTGCGTTTACATGTGGAATTACATGAAACGTACATTGCAATATTCTTTGTACAAATAATAATTAAGCATTACTTTGCGGAGATCCATAATAAAAACAAGGCAGGAAACCAAATACATGCAGGATTCGTAAAAACACATGTACAATCCTCCACAACTGCCACCACAATACACAAGCACTACACACGTTTACTATCACAAACTCGGTATGGGTATCGGGTATGAAAAAAACGGATAGAAGACTATACGTTTAACATTATATATATTTTCTATTTTATTTATCGCGGATTACAGAAAAATAATTTTAGTATTACTTCTGTTCTTAATCTTAAGGATTCATAAATGAACAGATATGAAGTCACATTAACGTATTAGCGAATTAACGCAAGTAATTCGCAAGTAATCCCCCTAGTAATTTGCATGTAATGTAATATTGTGAGGACCCCCTCACAATATTACATTACAAATAATTAGGGATTCAATACAACAATCCAATATTGTTATATTTACGGACTGCCGAAGCGCCATACAGCATATAGCTCGATGCGCCTCTGGACACAGAGGTGTTGCGTTAGCTTATACAATTCTCAATAAGTTGAATCAACTACAAAATGCAGGTAAAAATATAAAGATTCAATGGATTCCATCTCATATAGGTCTTTTTGGAAACGAGCAAGTGGATATTTTAGCAAAAATGGCCATCACAGAAGGTGAGGAGAATTTTATTCAGCCATCTTTTTTCGATATATTGCCAAAATTTAAACATAAAATTTGTAAACTTTGGGAAAATAATTTCAGGTCTGTAAATAAAGTATAAAAATAAAATAAAAACAACCTGGGATATTATAAGCGATGAAACAGGCAGACATAAAACGCATAAATCTGCCATTGAGCTTAAAATTGGGAATGAACTTATTGATTCCGATACAGCAGTGGCTAGTGCATTTGAGCATTTCTTTCAGAATATATCCATTTCCACCACTAGCTCAATAAACTCATCCCCAATGGAAGCTTTTAATGTTTTAAAGGACAGCGTCACGGAGTGCAATGTTAATTTTAAATTTGAACATATTTCCCCATACGATATTGTCAAAAATTTTAAAACTTTAAATATTAAAAAAACAACTTATCTGTGGAGAATGTCAGTAAAATTAATTAATTATATTATTGAAATTATCGCCCCAATTATGGCCAAGATCTTTAACAAATCTGTAGACACAGGGATATTTCCAAAAAATCTAAACACTCGTTTAATAACTTTTTAGCATAATCTTTACTTTTTATATAAAATACTTCTCTTGAACCAACATCAATGAAATTTGGCACAATTAATGCTTATACTCGTCATCAGGGTAACTGTGATATAGGTTCTAGAAATCCTGTTAATTTAACAGGAATAGCACGAAATTAGGAATCGCCATCTATTATCAACCTATCAAAGTTCTATATAGCACGTTGTTTGACTTACATATAAAGAGTTATTTAAAAAACAGTTTTAATATATTATAAAGTTTTAATATTTCTATTTACTGTATAAATTTAACTCAGCTATTAAAATGTAAAATTAATGTAATAAGTTATACAAAAAAGTAAATGCGAAAATCCGTCTGTCTGTTGCGTTTTCACGCCAAATCTGCTGAACCAATATCGATAAAATTCGGCACGATTAACTTTTTTACATCAGGGCAACATAAAAGCGATAGAAATTCTGTGCATGCAACTGGAATACGATGACATTACGATTACTTTACTTTCATAAATAATACGATATGTCGTGAATCATTTTTGGAATGGCACTCCCTATGAGAGTACAATTAAGTTACTTGAATCTTTGTACTTTTTGTCCAATTTTTGAGCTTGAACCTTGTCTTTGTAGACAGACCCTTTTGAATAAAAAAAACGTGTGCTAATTTAATGTTAGCTAAAATTGCCTTCAAAAGGAGAATGGGGATTGTGATTCGCACTTAACTGAGGGGCAGTTTTGCGCGAACGTTTCCGAAGCCTGCATATCGGTGTGATGATCACGGACTAATATGAGTCTTGTTTGATACCGTTTTTGAAGCTTTTATCATTGAATGACAACGGTGATATGCATTTGATTACTCTTTATATTAAGTGAATGTCTCCCGAAGTTCGCAGTTGAGTGTGTTGATCACAATCTGCTGTAGTCTTCGGATACATGCTGAATTGAACTTTTGAAAGATCTAGACTCCAAATAATGAAAGCGAGCAGGGAAACGCTATTCATAGTAAGAGAATATTTTCCGGGTTTGCATTTCTGTATGATACTCACAATCGGCTGTAAAATTTCGGCAAGACAGAGAGATTTATCGTTTTTTCGTAAGCATATTTTATTTTATTTTTTTCATTTTTTATTTATTTTATTAAATAGCGCGTATTACTTATATTTATTATACGCTGTTATAGCTCTTAAATTTATAAATAATTACATTTATCCAGTAAAAAGAAATCAAATAATATAAAAACTCTCACTTCTACAGATTGGACTTAAAGGACTCGATTCCAGGCCGTTAATATATTAGTAACTATGACAAATTGTAAATAAAAATAACTTATTATGTTTGTTATAGATGGTTCGTTTTTAAACATCATTTTATTCCTGTTCAATTAACAGGATTTCTATAGCCTATATGTTACCCCGGTGTATAAGGAACAATTGTGCCAAATTTCATCGATATTTGTTCAGCGGATTGGCCCCGAAAACGACACAGACAGACAGACAGACAAACTTTCGCATTTATAATATTATAAGTATAAGTATATGAGTATAAGTATATAAGTATAAGTATATAAGTATATAAGTATATAAGTATATAAGTATATAAGTATATAAGTATATAAGTATATAAGTATATAAGTATAATTATATAAGTAAGTAAAGTAAGTAAAGTAAGTATGTAAACGTTGGCTGCTTCCTACACTTAGCATTACATAGATTTTCCTAACAAAAGCGGATTTTAGCAAAATAGTTCTATCATAATTATAAAAAATACTGGAATTTGTTTCTACATTTTGTATCATTGAAAATTGTTGTGACAATTTGTAAAAAATTTACTACGGCAATAACTGAAGCAGAGAATTTATATATCACTAAAATGAACTATTACCTCACTTCTATGCATGAGGGAGCAGGTTAAATCGCCTATTCCGGTTATTATACCTAGTGTCAGATTTAAATCATTAATACCAGGTTGGAAATAACTAAAGCCTTATACATATCCGGCTATTGTTGTGATTGACTGGGGTTTTAGTTATGTTACTATTATTTTATATGAAACTAGCTGCGCCAACAATGGCTTCGCCCGCGTGGAATTCGGCGATTTATGAAACTTTCCCGAATTTTCGAAAATTTGAACATAAAATTAATCATTGAGAGTGAACCGTGAGAGATAGAGACATGATATTCTGGACTTTTTTGTAGTATTTTTGTATGTCTTCATTTCTCTATTACATTACTTTAGTGTATGTCTAAAGAACTTGCGTTCAAAGAATTCAAAAATATTAATTATAGATACTATGTTGCTTTTTTTAATTAATTTATAGCGGATTATAGCCATTTGCATTATGAATAGATTACCTTCTGTCTTTGATTTCATTTACAATGATTTCAGTAGCTACCAAAGTAAAAATTATCCAGCTACCTTAAAGTAAAACCTTAAGTTACTTTAAAGCATATAATAGCAACTGGAAATAATAAAACATAATAATGGCACTAATGAATAGATAAACAGTGGGGGTGAAACTCTATATAACTCTGATTGTTTGGGTGCGTCGCTTTGCGATTTTGTCGTGGAGTCTGTTTCCTGACAATGCTTCGTTTACGTTAATTATTGAGATTGTGGTAGAGAATGTGTGCTGTGAACGAGTTTCCTGAATTCTGCTGACTGGTTCTTCTGATACAACATTCTCTACATTTAGTATTACATATTTATTTTATCGCGGATTATAGCAAATAAATATTTTATTATTTCAATAAATTCTTATTCAAAAACACATCATTCTCTTGATTCATTTGAAGATGAAAGCAGAAAAACAAATATTCTTTCGTATTTAAAATATTAAAACTTGTATACTTTCAGTTTATGATTGCAAAAGGGTGCAATTCTAAAGGGGTAAATATAAAGGTGCTGAAAAATTGAGAGCCAAGATTGATATTATATATGCACGAACTTGAATGTTGAAAAATATTATGTTGGAACGTGATCGAGTGAGCTTTCAGACGGTTAAAGATTCACTTACCTATCGATTCTTCTTAATACTAAAGGTAGTATTTAGGTGTTTGGAACAGGCTTTATAAGGATAAAGCCTGTTCCAAACACCCTCTCGTGGACTTTTTAGAAGCAATAAATATTTATAGACCTTTCTGTTACTCCATCTTTTAACAAAGATTATTATACCGACGGTGCCAACGTACATAAAGACATTTCAAAAATTGCGTATTTTAAAATTTGCTGATACACTTTAGATTCTCCATATTATTTAGTATTTATCTCCACTTCCAAGTCAAAAAAACAAAGATGTCTAACGAATTTGTTAAATATATGGGACATTTACACACACGGTCGTCCGTCCCCAAAGTAAGTAACTTAATACTTGTGTTATGGGTGACGGACAACTGCTAGATATACTACATATATAAGTTTAAATATATACTTAAATACAAATACTTATATAATAAGTTTCTATAATATAATATATTATATTATAGAAAATGTTGGTCCTCGGCGGGAATAGAACCCGCGACCCACGGAACTGAAGGCAGGGTCACTACCCACAGCGTCAATAGGCCAGTCATAAATAAACATCTTCATCAGTAACTTCATCTGTTAGTTATGTTTTCATGTTCTAACCGTATACCTTATTTAAGAAAGAGATTATTTAGGACCTTAGAAAAAAGCCATAGCCAATCAGTGTCTGACGCATGACTAATCCTAATGATTATTAAAGACTTAAAACTATTAAGTTCAACGTTGCTATTTTTTTTAAAAAGGAGGTCTTAGAAAGAAACATGATGAAGGGATATTTATTAGTATCACCTTAATAAATGTAATCAGGGCACTACTCGTATGTAAACATTCTTTAGTGAGCGGTAATCACTGCATCATAATCCTTAGTATTGTTTTAGATGTCTAAAGTCCTTTCTTTATCTTACTAGTATCTACCAGCTGAACTAACTAAGAATAGAGATCAGAAAAACAGGATGGCATAATGCCATACATAATACGGCTAATATAACTTCAGCTTCTTGAAATCCCCGCTGAAATAAAATCTGACTACCTCGTTACGTATCTATCTATACTTATGTTGTTTGTTTGTATGTATGTATGTTTGTTACGTTTTCACGAAAAAACTACTGGACTGATTTCAAAAATTATTTTACCACTAGACAGCTGCTTATTCACTGATCAACATAGGCAATATTACATTTAAAAAAAATAGGGATCCGTAACAAAATTGTAATAAGGTGTGAAAATTAAGTTCTAAAAATCTTTCATCGCGTGCGCTGCGGAAACTATCGATGATAGAAAAAAAAATGTTCTACAGTATTATAGAACGTATAAATATCCACAAAAAAGTCCGGGATACCATATGTCTAACTATTATAGTTATGACAATATAACTACTTTTTTACATTGTAAAAGTTAATAAAAGTGCTGACAATAATCAAACCATTTTATTCAAATCTCTGTATTAATCCTTATCCCATTAAATGATATTTTATTAAAAACTGTTTCAATACCTGTAGTAGTTTTTAAATTATTAAAATCCGATATCCCAATCAAAAAATATTACGAATTTAAGAATGTAAATCGAAAGCAAATAATGCTATAACAAATTCATTGTAGCGACCGTTATAGCAGGGTCTGCATTTGGTGAGTTAGCTCTTATTCCAAGAATACTAATGATACCTATTTTTATAATGAAATAATATATAAAATAAATCTATAGTCCGACTTCGTAGATCCACTACCACGAGATCGGTATGGACGCGGGTGAAACCGCGGGGCATTGCTAGTACTTATTATAAAATAAAGTCACCAAAGCTGTCTGTCTGTATGTAATCGATTTTCTCAAAATCTACTGAACGGATTTTAGAACGGTTTTTACTAAAAGGCAGTGCAATCCCTCCGAAAGGTTTAGGCTAATAGCACATAACCGTTTCATGTAAATTGAGTTGAAGAGGTCGTTTTACAACGATTTTTAGTGGGGGTAGTGACAAACTTGTGTCGATTGTAGTTTAGACGGGGAAATACTATATAAGGAATACTATATATTAGTATTCCTTAGTAGGGAATAAACGCTGAATTTAACGCGGGCGAAGCCGCACGTATTTCCAGTTTTTTTTAAAAGCAATCTGCTTACATTTCATTGTCATGACTGCGGCTTGATTTTGGCTTGGAATCATCATTCGCCTATATGCGTCTGCTTCTGGATATAGAAATTTTGAGACACCAGAATCATTTCCTTTTATCAAAATCCAGTTCCCATATAATTTCTTAAATGATCATAATAGTTATGACTTTACAAGGACATCCTAAAACATCAAAAGAGTATATACCAACGTTGTTGTTATATTTCAGGAGCTAAAATAGTGTCTTTCAACACAACAAAAAACTGTAGGGAAGTGTAAGTACTTGTTCTTGCGTCCATTTCTCTTGGTGCTGCTCTTAACGAACGTTGGAGATCATTAAGCAACTACACTTGACACGGTTTCTATGCACAACGGAGTTTTCTATTGCTAGGAAATCTTTTCTCTGAACGTATAAAACATATATAAATACTACGTAACCCTTGTGACGACTGAAGTGTTTTACATAACAAATATATATCAATTACATACTAGGAAGTGCATCAAATATGGTTCTCAAATATTGAATGGGAGGCGGGATAATATTAATTATCTGAGCTCTAGGAAAGCATAGGAATGTTAAAGGTATAGAAAAATCTTAACCAAAGCCATAACCATCATCATCATTATCCTGCCCTTATCCCACTCTAAGTGGCGTCGGCACAGCATGTTAGAAACATGTCACATGATTTGGCTACGTATTTTTCGACCGGCCGTCTGCCTGATGTCAACTTACCTTAGTCGCCTTTTATGACACCTCGGTAAGAAATGAGGGTGGTCTATTCTATGCAGCCGGATACCACACGGCAAATACCTTAGTCGCCTCTTACGACCCCTCGGTAAGATAAGAGGGAGGTCTATTCTATGATACCACTACGGATACAACACGGCATCTCAAGCAAAGCCATAAAGGGCCATTAAATCTCTGCAAAAAGTGCATTAAGCTTTTTCTTTGTATAATTACTGTATCTCTTAATAAATCTTCCTCAAATATTAATGAGCAGTCTACACAGTCATGATAGATCGCCCGATCAAAGTGACCTTGGTTGGGACGGGTGAGCTCCCGGTCAAGACCGTTGGCAGCAACCAAATATTGGTCAGGTCAACCGACTTCTGCACGGTCCATTTTTACCCGACCCCAGGAGGTCTTGGTCGGATAGATTATCCCGACCGTGTGGAAGTCTTTTAATAACACAAATACGCTAAAGCAGGTACCAAGTGCAAAAATTCAAATAGTAAATTAATAAAACGTCTTTACACCAAACATAATTGACCTTAATTAAATAACATTACCGACATAAAATACCGGTTCTTTTCGACTAGTTTACAATAATTCAGTATTCTTGTTTATAAGAACTTTACCTCTAATATTAAAGCCGTCATAGTAAAAGAAACATTTTGAAAATAGTCAAAAACCTTATTACGCAATGCTAAACTAAGCAGAAACATACTCTCATTTCCAATTCTGACCTTTATCCCGTTACATAGGGATATAATGAAAGGATCTGTAAAGTCCCTGTTGTGTTAACAAACATTGTTTTGAATAGAATTTTAAATTTTGCCGACCTAATCGTTTTGTATATACTTTTTTAGACAGAAATATCGTTCATAAAAATTTAATTTATTTTTCTAGATTCATATGATACATATCTTTATAGTAACAAATATAAATATCTATACATATTATAAAACTAAGTTTTAAGAGCTATCTGTATGCGATTGATTGTCTCAAAATGTACTGAACAGATTTTAATATGATTTTTACTTAAAGATTGAAAGAAGAAGTGCAATTCTGGAGGAATGTTTAGATTAAGAATACAATACGGTTTTATTTAAATTGAAATAGGAAAATTGTGACACACTGATTTTCATGAGGGGGAAGCTGCTGGCATAGTTAGTAGAGATATAAGAATAAAAAAGGAGATTAAATGAATAATTGGTTAACTTATGATAAAATTATTTTCGTCTATTTCCAAAATGACAGTTGGTAAAAGATCCCTTGCACTTTATCCTCTCTTTACTTTATCCGTTTTCCTATTATTGTTAAATTTAAATTTCCCTGTTTAAGGCAACCACGTTACAAGTATTGTAGTTTAAAGATTGTAAATGTTTGACACAGTATGAGAGTCTGACTATAATTAACAACTAATACAATAAATAAACACCTTTATAATTTTCGAATACGTAAGCTGAATTCTTGATAGTTAGGCGCTATTCACATAAATATGGTTCATTGTAAAAACAAAAACACATACCCCAAAGTAATATTGTTTTAGGCGCAGTTCTTAATACCTCCAGTGTACCGTCAATATATTATAGTTATAACAGAACTCTAATTTAAAGTATGATTAATTAGGTACTCCATCTGTGATATTCATTTATATTAGAAAAACAAAGCATCTATGTACTTATAAATGTCTCAAAACAAAAATGGCTCTAAAAAAATTCTTTCGCATGTGGTATATGTGTATTTTGAAATTTTCAGAGTAATACAAACTCATCATTCTCCTGCCCTTATCCCACTCTAAGTGTACGGCACAACATGTTACAAACATGTTGTCACACGATTTGGCTACGTATTTTACGACCGGCAGCCTGCCAGACGTCAACTTACCTTAGTCGCCTCTTACGACAACTCGGTAAGAAATGAGGGTCTATTCTATGCAGCCGGATACCACACGGCACGTTGGCATTTAAAAACATGTATATTTTTTTTTAATAATACAAACTATACAAACTAATATTATAAAGACGAAAGTCTGTCTAATAACTCATGAATTTAGATTTTATAATTTTAAGGATTACGAATATTTGAATGCCTTTTACGTATACTTCAAAGTTTGTGAAATATCAACGTTCTTGTATGGAAATCATAGTCCATTTGCTGATACTGCTAGGCTTTTGCTTTTTTTTTTTTTTTTTGCTTTCTCTCTCCGTTTTTGTAGAGAAGGGTTGAAGCTAGAGTTGTAGAGAAGACGCTGCTCCAATGTGGATTGGTAAGTTACACATATCCCCAGATTTCTCTATACATATGCAGGTTTCCTCACGATGTTTTCCTACACCGAAAAGCGTGCCATTGCCATTATCAATTAGACACAAAAAATTTTTGTTTACATAAGAACCCAATGGTCTACCCAGGTTTTGAACCCGTGATCCTCCTGCAAAGAGTCTCGGTCTCACCGCTTTTATAGCTTTTATAGCTTAGCTCGCTGATGCTATAAAATATAAAATAAAAAATATCTACAAATTGTTTTCTTCCCTTTTATTTAGCTAGGAAAATCTGAAACAGTTAAAAGGCATACAACAATTTCAATCTTGTTAGTTAACATCCGCTCCCTGACGAGCCGTTAGATTGACAATCATCGCTCTATTTCCACGAAGGTCCACTGTCCATCTGATGCAGATTATAATTTAACCAGCTCAAGCAATCTGGCTGGAACTGAATAACTGTTACTGCATATCGGCTATTTAAGTAGTAATAATGTAATGAGTAACTAATTCATAGACTTAGGCGTTACTTTGCGGAGATCCATAATACAAAAGTAATTATAGAATTATTTTACAATAATATAAATCTATGTTATGGTAAAACGCACCACCCATGTTCATACCTTATGCATGCATCCATTTCCTCATGATGTTTCGGTAACATCTCGAAACGATTGTTGAGATTGTGATAGTCAATTGGTGCAGTTCTCAAATTCAAATTCAAATTCAAAATATTCTTTATTCAAGTAAACTTGTAAACAAGTGCTTTTGAATCGTCAACTTTCTGGTTCGAAAAGCTGTTCCTACCGAGAAGAACCAGCAAGAAACTCGGCGGTTGCTCTTTTTGAAATATAAATCTTAAAACTAGTTACATTTAGTTATTACTGTCTAGTACAGGGAAGAAGTGCACCTATATCCACACATCCTTATCATCTAAGTAATCTTCAACAGTATAGTAGGCTTCCTGTATCAGCCTCATTTTAACAGTGTTTTAAAACTGCTGTAATGGCATGGCCAAAATTGATTTCGGAATTTTATTATGGAATCTTATACCCTAACCCACAAACGATTTACGTACTTTTGCTAGACACGAAGCAGGAGGTCGCAAGCTCATGTCGATTCCTACTTTGTCTATTAGTTCTAATTCTGTAGTGTGGTGTTTTTTTTGTCGGACACTAACTAATGCTGTTAGCCTTTAAGGCGTTGGCGGTCTTGTTTTATAGTAGGTACATGAATTAATTTATGAATCCTGCATTCATAAAGTACACGGATGGCGCGCTCTACTTTTAGCATTAACTAGATTTTTTCTAATCTCAGATTATATCCAAATTTCTATGTATTACTTTTATAATTAATACTATATTAGTTATATTATCGCCAAATTCGTTACGTTATCGATCCGGGATAAGGACTGTGGTATCACGATAACAATGATTCACCAATATTATGAGTCACGTCGATTATGATGAGTCGGGATGAATTGAATTTTGTTTGGTTTTGTTGTAATATGATATTAAAGAATTGTAATTTATAATAGCAGAATCGTGTTTGATAAGTCGCTTAGTATTCAAGTTGATGAAGTTGAAATTTGATGTTTAATTTTGATTTTGATTTTGATTTTGTGTGTATATAACTACTCTTCAATCTTTACGAAATAGCAATGACAAATTATAACTAGTTATGAGAATCATCTTTTTAAAGAGCTCCGCCGAGTTTTTTGCTAGCTTTTCTTGGTAGGAACAGCTTACCGAACCAGCAGCAGAGTTGACGATTTAAAAGCATTTTTTTCTCGTAAAAGTTTAGTTAAATAAAAAATAATTTTAATTTTAATTTAACTAAACTTTTAATTTTTTAAACATAACAGCATCGGCTTTTAAGTATGGTCATGTATCTAAAAAGGTAATGATAGAAAATTCGTGATATTATATCACTCATAAAAAAATTTAAAAAATCAATCAATCTTTACTTATGTGTTATGAAATTTTGCAAAGTAATGCTTACTTGTACGGATTATTTGGTTGTCTTTACTTATCTGTATTATTATATACAATTAAAGTCATTTCTATAAATAAGTGTTGCGTTTTTGTATTTGTATTTCTTATCTGTGATTTTGTATCTGATTGACTAGCCTATTGACGCAGTTGGCAGTGACTGTCTTCGCGGGTTGCGAGTTCTATTCTCGCCGAGGGCCGACATTTTCTATAAACAATTCTTTGGTCCTTATTTCATCCAGCCGTGATAAACAGTTGTTAATTAAAACTAAACCTTATCAAATAATAATAGAAAAATAATGTACCAATAACATTTTAAGAACACTAAGATATAAATAAGCTGGATACCACAAGAAGAAGAAAATGGCGAACCGCTCAGCATACATTGAACGACTAAATTCTGTCGCACAACACTATTTAGAAGTTTTATTATTATTAGCACTAGTATTTCAGCAGTAGCCAGGAGCGATAATTAAGGATACATATAAAACGAGCCCAGAAGGTCTTGGATCGTAACATCTTCACTTTCTCACTATTAAAATTGTATTATTCACTATTCGCTTTCAGCTTGACTTCACTAATTAAGGCTGCCCAAAAAATCCCTACCCTCGCTATTGATCACTCAAGAACCGCACTTCCGGTATTAACCACAACACCGATTGTCATTTGACTATTTCACATTCCAACATTTTTAGTGTCTGTTACAAATATATACATGATAAATATTTTGTATATATATTTTTGTACTGAATATATTAATTTAATAAGAAAAATAAAAATGTACGAGTTATACCTATCTTAAATTACTTACACGCTACTACTATACTAATCATGCCTACGTGGAATGGTCCCAAGAATGCTGGCAACGTCTGGTCTGTTACCATCATCCCGACATATCCCGGAAGGCTCGAGAAGGGCAGGAATGTCAATAATGGCAAGAGCTCTTTTGATGGTGTCATTAAGAGAACCATGGCGGAAAAGCCTACCAGAGCTCCTATGGCATGAAAGCCCGAGCATGCCAAAACTGTTTACCTCTTTTCCACATGGACATCTGTGCTTAAGGCACAATGTTATTCCCAATCTGATATTATATTATATTATATCCAATTGCATATTATATTCTATAAATAAACTGTAACATATTACGTATATATTAAAAAAATTATTATAGTTATACGAAATAATATATCTATATCTATACTAATATTGTAAAGACGAAAGATTTGTTTGTTTGTGTGTATGTATGTATGTATGTTTGTAACGTTTTCACATAAAAACTACTGGATCGATTTCAAGAATTCTTTCGCCATTAGAAAGCTGCTTCTTTACTGAGCAACATAGGCTATATTACATTTTCAAAAAAATAGGGATCCCTAGATCGTAAAAATCTTTCATCGCGTGCGCTTCGGAAACTATTGATGATAGAACAACAAAAATGTTGTACAGTATCATAGAACGTATCAATATCCACAAAAAAGTCCGCGATACCATAAGTTTAACTATTATAGTTATGCCAATCGTCATCTTCCTGCCCTTATCCCACTCTAAGTGAGGTCGACTCAACATGTTACAAACATGTTGTCACATGATTTGGCTACGTATTTTACGACCGGCCGCTTGCCTGACGTCAACTTACCTTAGTCGTATTTTACGAACCCTCGGTAAGAAACAGGGTGGTCTATACTACTGAACCGGATACCACACGGTGAGTCAACTTACCTTAGTCGCCTTTTACGACACCTCGGTAAGAAATGAGGGTGGTCTATTCTAATCAGCCGGATACCACACGGCGATATTATAGTTATGCCAATATAACTACTTTTTTACATTGTAAAAGTTAATAAAAGTGCTGACAATAATCAAACCATTTGATTCATATCTCCATATTAATCCTTATCCCAGTATGAATATTTTATTAAAAACTGTTTCAATACCTGTCAAATACTTTATTATTAATATATAAATTATTGAAATCGGACATTCCAATCAAAAGATGTAGCGAAATTAAAAATTCCATAACCAAGCAATTCATATAGCGACCATTACAACAGCGCCTGCAACTGATGAGTTTTATTCAAAGGATATCAATGATACCCACGAATATAGTAGCTATACCTCCTAAAAGAATTCAATTTACAGTTAACACTTTATTTGCCTTCACTATTAATAAGACTTAACGCCATAAGTCTAATTCACAAAAATAAATCTATAGTCCGAATCAGTAGACTTTCCACTACCACAAGATCGGTATGTACGCGAGTGAAACCGCGGGGCATTGCTAGTAAATAGATAAGCATATTGAAAATTGTAAATCGATACATAATTATTAAATAATATAATTTTAAGTCATATACTTCTCGTAATATATTTGATGCTCTAGTATGTTTATCTATGTATTTAAATAGGTATTTAAAATTATATGTGTATTGTGTATTACTTTCTTTGAGAATGGACAGCCGTGTAAATGAAATAAATAAATAAATAAATGTAATAAATAATAAATAAATGTTCTATAATAAAATAACAGATATTGCAAAGATCGCTTAATTGCATTTCTGTATTAAAATGACAAATTAAAAAAAGTTTATAATAACGAAAATCAATTTTGCATCCACTGAATGCAAAATATTGCACAATTATACATGTTTGAATAAGCAATTTTTCCCGGTATTCAATGACAATAATATTACGGGAGCATTGAAAAACCCATAATTCTATGTCGCAACATTTAAGTTGTTCAGGATGTAGAAGCATGAAAATTAATTGAAGCCTGATATCTATTAACACTAGATTGCCAGAACGAGTCAATTTGACTCGTTTTCTACTTTAATGATGTATATTTGGAAAAACCAAAACATTTATATGATAACAACTATTGGGTTTTAGTATAGAGAACCAATATTTCTACTACTTGTACCTTTGGACATTCTTGGGAATATCGTAATTATGCAATATTTTTGTGTATGCGTTTATTTTTTTTAATTTATTATATCATTTACATATTCGTCATAAAATTTACAACTCGTAATCAATTAAGCGTGTAATTTGGTTTGTACATTTTGGAAAATCTAACTGTTGAAACAGAGCAAGGAAATATAATGAATTCATACGTGAGAGTGCTGATGGATTATAATTGCAGAAGACTATAGTCTTCTGCAATTATAATCACAGGTCGCAATACAATCGCCAGGTCACAGGTCTAGAAATTCATTCAGAAGAACATTGTCTTGCTCAAAATGTTCAATGTCTATTGTTTGAAAAGAGAGAGAGAGAGAGACAAAGGGAAAGAGAGGGAAGGTAGAGTGATAAAGAAATAACTGTACATATCTAGACATCTATTGTCAGTCACGAAAACAAAGTTTTCAATTATACGACTACAATATTTATATAGTATGCAATATAGCGATGTATATAATAGACAAAGTACGAACCGACACAAGGTTCGGTTCCTGCTTTGCGCCTTGCAAAAGTAAATAAGTCGTTTGTGGGTTTGGGTATAAGATTCTATAATAAAATTCCGCAATCGATTTTATCTTTGCCACTATAGCAGTTTAAAAAGGGAGGCTGATACAAAAAGCCTACTATTAAGGATACCTCCTCTACCCTGTACAAAATCGTAATGTCCAAATGTAACTAGTTATAACAATTATATTTGAAAAGAGCAACCAACGAATTTTTTACTTCTTCTCGGTAGGAACAACTTTCCGAACCGGCAGTAAAGTTGACAATTCAAAAGGACTTGTTTTCAAGTTTACTTGAATAAAGAATATCTTGAATTTGAATATATAGGATAACATTGTAAACAAATTCGATGCAAATCTCAATATCAATTGATGCGTGAGTCAATTAATTGAATAGGCATTCGAACGATTTCATTCGGGCCATTATGTTTTTATTACCAGCACTCGATGGTAGGAATATAACGAACTTTTTTTATTAATTCAGTCTACATATAGGCTTCAGTAAATAAATAAAAATTGCGGTGTATGTAAAGACGACAAAAAAAAAATTGAATAAAATTGTTGTGTATGTAAAGGCGACTAAGGTAAGTTGTCCCACCGTGTGGTATCCGGTTGAGTAGAATAGACTAGTCTCTTTCTTACTGAGGGGACGTAAAATACCACTGAGGTAAGTTGACGTCAGGCAGGCGGCCGGTAGTAAAATACGTAGCCAAATCATGTGATGTTTGTACCATGAGGTGCCGACCCCACTCAGAGTGGGATAAGGTCAGGAAGATGATGATGAGTGATGTTATCATGGAACTTAGGGGTATGTTCGACACGCCGCAGTGCAGTGGTATGCCGCCTATTACTTGAGGTCCTGGATTTGATTCTCAGTGTGATATGCAGGTTTTGGGTTCAGATTATTGGTATCACGTCTTGACGCCTTTTAGTCGTGTCAAAGCCGTTCCGCAACTCAATATCTTACAATTACATTTACAATATATAGTCAATTCCGATCCTAGTGATTATAAGGTATTCCTGTAATAAATTTCATATAATAAAAAGTGTGTGGTATCTGGCTGAGTAGAATAGACCAACCTCATTTCTTAAAGAGGTGTAGTAAGAGGCGACTAAGGTGAGTTGATTCGCCGTGTGATATCCGGCTGAGTAGAATAGACCACCCTCATTTCTTACCGAGTTGTCGTTAGAGGCGACTAAGGTGAGTTGACCCGCCTTGTGGTATCTGGTTGAGTAGAATAGACCACCCTCTTTCTTACCGAGGGGTCGTAAAATACGATTAAGGTAAGGTGACGTCAGGCAGGTGGCCGGTCGTAAAATACGTAGCCAAATCATGTGACAACATGTTGCGTCCACCCCACTTAAAGTGGGATAAGGGCAGGAAGATGAAGATGATAATAAAAGCTGCCTCTGAATATCGTACCGCTAACAAAGAACTCCTTTCTTTTCTATGAATTATTCGAGTTTAGATCCACAAGGCCGATTAAATATAGATTGAGTCAATAAAGTAAAATCTACGTATATGCTATCATAAAAATGTTTTTCGTTTTTGCAAAGCGTTTATAAAAAAAACTTATCGGTGCTTACCCAAGTCTTCAACTCCTAAAACCTTGTAACAGTCAAACAGTTTGACTAGCCTGTTGGCGCTGTGGGTAGTGACCCTGCCTTAAGCTCCGCGGGTCGCGGCTTCGATTTCCGCCGAAGGCCAACATTTTCTATAAACAATTTGTTGGTTCTTCGAGCCTGGGTGTGTATTTGTATTTGAGTATGTATTTAAACTTATATATGTAGTATATCTAGCAGTTGTCCGTCACCCATAACACAAGTATTAAGTTACTTACTTTGGGGACGGACGACCGTGTGTGTAAATGTCCCATATATTTATTTATTTAATTTAAACAAACTTTCTGTATGTCACATTCCTTCCGTACTCGCAATTAGCTGACCTCGCATTTTTGATAGCTGGTATTTAACTTGCCTTGTATGTATGTATGTATTCGAAGGAGTCTTGGAAGTTAAATTTCACCCACTTCCCGATATCCATTCAGCTGAAATTTTACATACTGGTATACCATGGTCCATGACGATACTGGATGTTTTTGATAAGCATGACTTTTTGCTGCCGCCAGGATTGGCTCTGGACAGGGGCAACTCAGCGATTACCAGTAGGGACATGAAATTTTTTCTAAAGTTTTTATTATAATTTAAAATGTACGTAAATCATATTCATAAAATAGAAGCTAAATTAATACTAATAAGTACGAGCTTGTAAGCCAAAACCACATTAAAACATGCTTGGAACCTTTCATTAAATTAGAAATAATAAATATGACAAGAAAGCTTTTGTGAGGTGAGACGACTCATTCTCGCGTGCTAATTAATTAAAAGGTGGAATACGTTACCGTTATCAAAAATGTTTGTTCCTTTGTATTCGGTTAAAATGAATTGAATGAAAGAAAATTAATTATATACTTCTAAATACTAATTGTTAAAATATTATAAAGCTGCTATGATGATGATAATTTTGCAAAAGGAGCATAAAAATAAATAAATAAGTAAATAAATAAATACCATGGGTTTTATGTGTTATCAAATGAGCCGGAAAATTAATAAAATAAAAACAGTTTTAAATATTTGTATTTGGGAAAACATGAGATAAAAAATTAGCAAAAAAAAAATTCTCAAAATCATGATAATTTGAAAACCAAATTCTTATATTAAGTTTCAAAAATTACATACAACTACATCTTAAGTCTTGTATCTCAATTCCTTTTAGAATGTCGATGTAATTTGCTCAATTGACACAATTGTAACCTATTAAGCAAGTATACTGATAAATTAGTTGGCCGATGTGGAATTCCTAATAATACATAGTTTAAATCTTGGGTATCATATTTTTTATCGTGGCTTATACTATTTATTTATCTAACAGGTATGAAATTAAAGTAATGGATAGTGCGTATTGTTTGCATTTGGTAGTTAATTGTACATCCTTTATGTCTTTTACCGCCGATTACAGATATATACAAAAGCTGTGATAGCCTAGCGGTGAGACCGTGCGACTCTTTAGAGACGACATAGGTTCAAACCCCGGGCAGGCACCAATGAGTTTTTCTATTAAAACTTATGTGTCTAATTGATAATTGCAATTTATCACACGCTTTTCGGTGAAGGAAAACATCGTGAGGAAACCTGCATATCTCTAGAGAATTCTAGGGATATGTGTAACCTGCCAATCCGCATTGGAGCAGCGTGGTAGGTCTTAGCTCCAATCCTTCTCTCCAAAAACGGAGAGAAGAGGCCTTAGCCCAGCAGTGGGCATCGTAACAGGCTGTTACGTTTACGTACAAAGAGATTTTACTGAATTCATCATTCTCCTGCCCTTATCCCACTTTAAGTGGGGTCAGCACAACATGTTTTAAACATTTTTTTACATGTGTAGGCTTGTTATTTTACGACCGCCCTCCTGCCTGATGTCAACCTACCTCAGTTGCCTTTTTCGAAACATCGGTAAGAACTGAAGGTAGTCTAAATCACTCAGTCGGATACCACATGGCGCGGGCGGGTCAACTCACCTTAGTGGCCTTTTTACGACACCCCGGTAAGAAATGAGGGTGGTCTATTCTACTCAGCCGGATACCACACAGCGGGTCAACTTACCTTAGTCACCTTTTACGACACATCGGTAAGAAATGAGGGTGGTCTGAGTAGAATTACTCAGCTGAATACCACACGGTGGAAAGAGATTTTACAAAGTTATCGAAGGATATTTTTGGAAGATTAAAGATGTAAGAAAACAAAAATCAGCTTTGCCGTTCAAATGGAAGCGAACTTCGCAATTTACTAAGTAACTTTTCGTTTGAAAAACATACTTATGACTTTCTTTAGTATTCAAGAAGTTCAAGCATTAAGTTTTTATAATGAGATCAGTATATTTTTTGTAAAGGCCGATTTACATCCAACGAGCGAATGCTTATTCTATCTCCACTCTATGGAATTAGATTTCTGAACAAAACTATGTATGTAAATATGATTTTCTCTGCAAGTGAATATACAAATTCTTTGAGAAATAGTCTTATTTAACCATAAATTCGGTTACTATAAACCGTTGACCATTCCTGTGTTGTATTTTATGCGTTCGTAAAGATTCTATGGAAAAATCTAAAAATGCTCGCTTGATGTAAACGATACTAGAGCGCGCGAACAGATGATTACAGCGTTCCTGAGCGTTCGATCGCGCCCATTTAGGACCACTTTCCCTTCAAAGTATTCGATAGGCTGATCTTATGTAAAAATGTTAGTTCTTGATTTTCATTCTGGCTCGTTGATATTTTAGTAAACGTTAAGAACCATTTGTCGTTTACACTAAAAGATCCAGAGGAAACGAACATCTAGCTCTAGCTCTATGTTCGTTTGGTTTAAGCCACCCTTATGGTGGAACTTCTTAGTCTATCAATTGTCAACATAATATACTAATAATGACTGCTGAATTAAATATAAACGCTTACTTTATAAGCTTTATTCGAATATACTTTTGTGAGCCATTTTAATTGAATTTTTCACATCCAAAAAAACACATCAAATCCAGAAAAACCGGCAAGAAATACTATTAATAATTGTGATTCTTTAGACAGTAAATATATTCGTCTGATATGGGAATTTTAACTGAAGTCGATAACAAAACAGGCAATTATGACCTTGTCACTTACACTTGACACCTTGTCACTTACTGTGATTTTGATTGTAATTTGAAATTGAAAGTATGCGTTTAATTATTAGGAGTTGTGATAGCCCAGCGGTGAGACCTTGCGACTCTTTCGAGGGGAACACGAGTTCGAACCCGGGCAGGCACCAATGAGTTTTTCTATTAAAACTCATGTGTCTAATTGATAATTCCAATTTATCACACGCTATTCGGTGAAGGAAAACATCGTTTGGAAACCTGCATATCTCTAGAGAATTCTAGAGATATGTGTAACCTACCAATCCGCATTGGAGTAGCGTGGTAGGTCTTAGCTCCAACCCTTCTCTTCAGAAATGGAGAGAGAAGGCCTATTCTCAGCAGTTGGATTATAACAGGCTGCTACTTTACTTTTTTTTTCAATTATTCTAATTATTTTTTATTTAGTTAGGTAAAACAAGCACTTTTGAATTATCAGATGATTTTAAAGAAGCTTTTTGAACTGAGTTTAATCAACTTTTACTCATTACTATATACTGATGCGCGCATACCAATTTATTTCTATTCCCGTTATAACTTCGTCATATACTTACGCTGTGTCATGCTAGATTACACAATTGTCATGTTATTTTTTAAAATAAGACATAAAGTTACCACGAATTTCGATGACGGGGTATGGAACTTATAAAACCAATCCTAACCTAATTCTCTATTGAATGATTTAGGATGTACCATGGTAAATTTATTTGTCCTTATGCCCACTTAAAATAGATAATAAAATGTGCAAGTCAGATATATGACAAAGCAACTTACTACTAAATGTTGCTCATATCTTGTTACACCTTCTGTTACCATGTTCTTGGCAAATAAATTAATTTGAATTTAAATTTGAATAAAATTTCTTTGTAGCGTTCAAATATACCAACTTCTTCCTACTGTTATAGTTAACTACTACAAAGGTTTAAATCAACAACACGGCATAAATATAATTCTATTAAATATTGTGCTTTGAGGATGATATCATATGATTCTATTTGTACCTGACGACATTTCCACATTTACTTGTAATAGATGTTTTATAATAAGTATAATAAGAAATTCGGACTTTGTTTTATAATAGGTATAATTATGGATTACACAATTTTTTTTAAATCCAACAGTCTATCTGAGAACAAAAAGTATCTCGAATTTTCAATAAGAAAAACGTTGACAGTGTAATCCTAAGAAATTGAGTTGGGTTTCAACGTTTAATAATATGTGAGAATGGGAGGTGTGATGTATTCGCGTAGATATTTGTTGTTTTATATAAAAGGATTAAGCGGTATCTTCGTTGAGAAATTACGGAATTTACAATGCGACGCGGGATAAAAGTATTATATTACGCTACTTATATTTACATATCGCAGGCTTAGTATTAAAGTGACCTAATTCAAAAAAGCGTTAATTCCAATAAAGCGTAGCGCTTACAAAATTTGTGAGTGGCAGAAATGCCCTTAACTTGGAATAACAAAAAACACAAGAGTAATAAAATTATTTTGCTATAATCCGCTATACAGTAAATAGATGATATATATAGTGCTAAATGTTTAGTGGACTATCCGTTTTTCCATACCCGTTACATGCAGGATTCGTAAAAACACATGCACAAACCTCCACCACTGCAAGAGTAATAAAATTATTTTGCTATAATCCGCTATACAGTAAAGAGATGATATATATAGTGGCTAAATGTTTAGTGGACTATCCGTTTTTCCATACCCGTTACATGCCACCACAATACACAAGCACTACACACGTTCACTATCACAAACTCAACAATCGTTTCGCCCCGCAACCGAATCATCATCAGGAGTTAGACTCCACGACAAAATCGCAAAGCGATGCAGTTGTGGAGGTTTGTGCATGTGTTTTAACGAATCCTGCATGTAACGAGTATATTAAAATGGATAGTCCATTATACATTTAGCACTATATATATTTTCTATTTACTGTATAGCGGATAATAGCAAAATAATTTTATTATTACTTTTGTATTATGGATCTCCGCAAAGTAACGCCTAATTCTAAAATTATTTAAAAAACGCAAGCTTGTTTAGCTTTCCTAGTGTGATGTCATAGATGATATTGAAATAAGGATTACAATGTATCTAACTCAATTAACTCGACTTTTGAATTAGGTCACTCTAATATTGAGCGTGCGATATGTGCATATAACAAAGCAATTTAATTTCTTTTCTATTCCTTTCTAATTTTGTTCCATTTTGCGTGTACGTTATCGATATTAATTGGGTTTTTACTTCATTTAACTTTCTAGAGACCACAAATAAACAAAAATATAAAGATGGGTGTATTCCGAATAACCAAGTGAAGCATTGTTAATTTATACATATGTGTGGAATAATGAGCTTTACAAATATATGAAATAAGGTCGAAAATTCTTCCCGAATGTTAATTTCACATGCACTTATTCGCGGCTTATTATTGCGTGACGCTGTGTTGGTTTTTGTATACGTATAGAGAGAGCCAGCTTAGAATGTATTAAAAAAAGTAAAAAGTAAAGTAGCAGCCTGTTACAATCCCACTGCTGGGCATAGGCCTCCTCTCTCCGTTTCTGGAGAGAAGGGTTGGAGCTAAGACCTACCACGCTGCTCCAATGCGGATTGGTAGGTTTCACATATCTCCAGAATTCTCTAGAAATATGCAGGTTTCCTCACGATGTTTTCCTTCACCGAAAAGCGTGTGATAAATTGCAATTATCAATTAGACACGTGAGTTTTAATAGAAAAACTCATTGGTGCCTGCCCGGGTTTGAACTCGTGTTCCCCTCGAAAGAGTCGCACGGTCTCACCGCTGGGCTATCACAGCTCGTAATGTATTAAAAAGTGCATTTAATGTATTAAATACTAATCCGAAAAACTGTTGCTGCAACTCATTTACCTTTCTTTATCTGAATATTATACATAATCTGCTTTATGTGAAACCTGTTTTGTGATTCGGTTACGTTTTCCCTGCTACATATTTTAATATCACTAGTCACGACTTAAAGGTCATATACTTGGAAACAAATACTATATAATAAATTTTGATTGAAAAATTTATTGATATTATTTGTGTGGGTTTTTATCCACTTGCTAAAAATTCAGTGAATTGTTGCGTTGAAGAAACTGCAATTCTCCAAAGTATTGATTTGGATTCCTGTAAAAATCTGTTTTCTAGATCATTTAACTACCTGGAATAGAGTCCTTTGATAAAAATAAAAATGTCAGTTATACTTTTATTATTACAGACGAGAAACAACAAAATTTTAAAAAATTATCACTAAAAATAAATTTTGTTCTTAATTATCAAAGAAACTTTTCAAATGCTTTGTAAAAAATTTACAATAATTTTATAAATAACTAGCTGCCCCAGAAAACGTTGTTTTGCCATATAAATTATTCGTAGGGAATTTCTAGTGTACATTATAAAAAAAAATTGTTCAAAAAATAAAAAATATATGTTAGGGGTGGACAACCACAACAACATATTAGCCGATCTTCAAACCTACTGGACATGCACATAAAATTTTATAAAAATCAGTCAAGCTGTTTCGGAGCGGTATGGCAAATAACAAAAACAAAATATATATATATAAGATTTTTTGGTAAATAATAACCGAATATAATTTTATTACAGAAGCAAACAGAGAAATAGCGGATGACTATGTCTACACATTACACAATACTGATGGTTATTTCATCTCTTGATGAGAAGAATACAGATGATCCACATATGAACGAATTTGTGTGCGTAACATCTGATACACGTAACCGGTGTCATACAGATGCAAGCAATACAGGATTGTATATTTAGACGTTCCCTCACACTAAGACAACCTTGTATAAATGAATGAACCATAAGAGTTGACTGTCGTTTAGTTATGCATAAATACTTGAGCTCATAGTTCGCGGCGTTGAATTAAAGTCAGATATATTTAGGCGCGCGTACAGACTCCCGTTTGAGCTGTATTATTTACTAAAAGTTATAACGTATCAGTGTAACGATGTCAGAATCGAGTGATACGTGTAAAATATGGACTAGATTTGAGTCCAAACAAGCCGATGGAAGTGTTATTAAATTGCGGATTCAAGGTTGTCCGCTGGAACCGGGAGATGAGGTTTTTGAATTTTTAATGAAGTACTACGTCTGTTCAGAAGCTGTACACAATGCTTCAGGTATCATTTGCTTAATTTAAGAAGTATGAAACTGTTGTAGAAATAAGATTTCGTCTTAACCGGTGTTATCAGTACGTTTGCAACAATAAAGGTTTTAACCAAAAAAAATTACTACGTTCGCAGATAAAATCTATATTTGACAATTATCATGCTTGTCTAGTGATTATTATGCTTATATTGATATAATCTTATAAATGAAATTCTCCTGTCATAATGTTAGTTACTATACTCCTCCGAAACGGCTTGACCGATTTTGATAAAATTTTATATGCATATTCGGTAGGTCTGAGAATCGCTTACTATCTATTTTTCATACCCCTAGGTGATAAGGATCGTCCACCCCTAATATATTTTTTATTTTTTTATAATATACGCTACAAATTCCCTATAAATATATATTGCAAAACAACGTTTGCCGGGTCAGATATATTAATTATATAATAATATCATTTGACTTCCTTAAACGTAGGATCATCACTTGATTTTCTTATATTATTTGAGTAAATAAGATGATTATTTATGAATAATTTCTTAAATGTATTTATTATTTATTTCTCAAAGAAGTCTATTGCAAGACATCCATTGATTAGAACACCGGGTGAAATTTTCTAATATGTATATTGTTCACCAGTCCCTATTTGAGAGAACTTTCACATTTTTTGTATTCGGTGTTATTCAATCTGAAACTCCGCCTTATTAGTGAATAAGTGCACTCACCTTATTTCTACTTAATGGTTATCTGTGCTCAATATCAGATTTTACAATATAGCTTCTACAGTTCAGACAATAAGAGTCCAAAATGTTGATAGTCATATAAAGCGATGAAGTAAACTCATACGTTATGTTTAAATTTAAAAAATAAGTCAAAGAGCACTTCTTATCATAATCTCTTTGTTATTCGTGTACTTGTGACGGTGTCTATATTTATTTAGTGATATCAATTATATGTATAAAAAATTCAGTTCCTCATAAAACATGGTTCGTTTTCTATAATTCGCATATAATAAACAAAACACGTGGAGGTAATTTTGTTAAGAAGACAATGTAGTTTATGTTTCCTTATTCTGTACTAATGAGTTCTATAATCTGCCGGAAAGAACACTAAACGTTATACTACTAAGGTATTCCAAGCGACTAATTTGCTATTTCGTGAACGAAGAGAATCAGTGAATATGAAACAATAAATGGTATTAACAGGATATGGAGAAAGTGCCCAAGCTTCCAAAAGTTAGAATTCCAGAGCGAGAAACCTTCTCACATATCATACATGTCATCTCAAGTAAAACCATCTCCTAAATCTTAGTCTTGATGAAGCTTTTATTACTGTCTAGACACAATGTTCTATAAAGTGATAGTACTCTATAAGATTACTTCTATGTATTATACATTCATTATTCTCCTGATCTTATCCCAGTCTAAGTAGAGTCTTCGCTTCCATTCTAGCCTATCATCCGTTTTCTCTGGCACAGCTCCTTTTAGATTCACACAATTTAACCATCTTTTTTGTTACATATCCGTCCCCATTGAGCTGTGATAGCCCAGCGGTATGACCGTGCGACTCTTTCGAGGGGAACACGAGTTCAAACCCGGACAGACACCAATAAGTTTTTCTATTAAAACTCATGTATCTAATTGATAATTGCAATTTATCACACGCTTTTTGGTGAAGGAAAACATCGTGAGGAAACCTGCATATCTCTAGAGAATTCTGGAGATATGTGTAACCTACCAATCCGCATTGGAGCAGCGTGGTAGGTCTTAGCTCCAACCCTTCTCTCCAGAAACGTAGAGAAGAGGCCTATACCCAGCAGTGAGATTGTAACAGGCCGCTACTTTACTTTTTTTTTTTATCCGTCCCCATTATATTAAACACTTTTGGTCCCATGATTTTCATCCTTCCTTATTATATGTCCATCTTAATCTTGCACTTCTCCACTTTTTTATAACGGGGGCAACTTTAAGACTTTCCTTTATGTATTCATTTCGTATTTTATCCAATCTTGTCACACACCACATCCACCACCTTAACATTGTCATTTTATTTGCATGCAATCTACATTAATATTTCTAGGTATTTTATATTCATATAAAAATTCTTATAGGTATATATAAAAGTGAAGAAGCAACAGAAGAATACAGGGATCTTATGGCCCACTTTTTCGAATTAGCACCGCTTCATGGAACTGTCTGCTGCATTGACGACGACTCGAACAGCATAGGAGAGATTCTGGGCGTATCAATAATACAGTTGTCTCGGAGTACAGATAAATTAGAAGATTTGATAAAAGATGTAAGTTTGCAAGTATAAGGTACTAGAGCAGAGTAGGCAACTGTGCTATACATTTCTAGTTTTGTACCCTCAGCGCTGCTTTCGGCTTGTTAAACAACAAAATACTATAGCTTTATAAATAGTTTGAAATATGTAATGTACTCATTGAACGTAATACTAAGCCGTCCGTCAACATAAGCTGATCAGCATTTGGGCTTATCGTTCGACTTTATTTTGCAATTTAAAGGTACAAATTCTTGTCACAATTCTTCGGTAAGGCCGCGTATTTTTTTTATTTGTGCTTATAAAACAGAACCTCTCATTAGCGATCACACACCGTACTAGTTTCTTAGATCGCATTTGAAACAATCCAATTAAAGTCAAGGCCAAATTTTAAAACGGGTATTAGTTATTGCGTATATTATAACTAAAATAATAAGCTGATTGCTTAACATAAAATGTTAAGCTGTCGGAATAGATTAAAAATATGTTAATATAATGGTTGTCCGTTATAATTTTGAGTGCTTTGTGCGTGAGTGCTTTATAAAATGCGGAATTAGATTCCGTGCAATAAATTTCATTTAGACTTTTCTTCAAAAACGTATTCCAAACGTTTACCATTTATCACACGTCGATCTATATCGAAACATCATCCTTTCTATAGGAGATAGAAGGCCTTTTCCCAAAATTAGGATAGAACCAAACCGTAACTTTGCTTCTTTATAGTATTGATATTAATATCAAATTATGGATCGAAAATTATCGTTGTTTAACGTATTGTTTGTATTCCAATTGTGAATAAATTGATGTTATGACAGTCCTGAGAATTGATGTTATAGGCACAGTGGTTGCTATTATTGATAGTAGTTGATTATTGGATGTTCCGGGATTGATTCATCGATATGAGAGCAAATTTATATTTTCCAAATTATCGTTCTTCGTTCGGTCATAGCAATTTATCACTCTACCCACAAAGCTGAACCGTCAGTTTCGTGTTATACTTACGTGTTACACTGTTTCATCATCATTGTCCTGCCCTTATCCCACTCTAAGTGGGGTCGGCGCAACATGCTACAAACATGTTGTCACATGATTTGGCTACGTATTTTACGACCGGCCGCCTGCCTGACGTCAACTTACCTTAGTCGTATTTTACGACCCCTCGGTAAGAAAGAGGATGGTCTATTCTACTCAACCGGATACCACACGGTGGGTCAACTCACCTTAGTCGCCTTTTACGACACCTCGGTAAGAAATGAGGGTGGTCTATACTACTCAGCCGGATATCACACGGCGGGTCGACTTAACTTAGTCGTCTCTTACGACACCTCGGTAAGAAAAGAGGGTGGTCTATTCTAGTCAGCCGGATACCACACGGCTTACACACTGTTTATACTGTGTAAATGGTAAAAATAATTGCAATGATTATCAAATGATTGCGTTATGTACCGGTAGAGGTATCGTTAACTGAACTCATTTCACATTTATAATCTTGTAGCTATCTATTGTATTCTACCTTCCTTCATTTACAGATTTCAAAATCCCTTAGTTAAATTTACAGTTAACCGTAATCCTTAAAGCAATAAAAATAATTTATAAAAGATATTGTATCAATATTACAAGAAAAATATTGCAAATTATATTATTTATATAATTTTTGAAAAATCTGCGCAATTATAAATGTATGTATATAGTGATATCAAAAAAGTATTAATGTCGCAATTTATTATTATAGATGGATTTTAAAACAAAAGAACTACAACAGTTATTGTACGCTGGAAAAATATTAGAAGGATATACTATGGACAAGACAGACTGCGAGTTATTTTACTATGGCAGAGGTATTATTGTAAATCCAGAGTACAGAGGATTGGGTATAGCGAATGAACTTGTGAAAGTGAGGTTGGTAGCATTCATAGTTTTTTCTTATGTATATAGGCTTTTGATATATGTATACTAGGAATACCCCGTTGTACGTCGAGCTGCAAAGGTTATGTTCAAAGTAAGAGTATAATTGGTAGTATATTATATGTCAATCAACATTTAGACCTCTCTATAAAATTTCTTACAAATTCATTAAGTTTGAGAGCGTCAGGCATTACAAACAAACACACACTTATGCTGTTATGTTATTATTAAGATTACTAGAAAAAGCTGTAATGCTTCAGACATGGTCACTCTATAACCGAGTCATGGGTCTATGCTCCTCCAGGCCTATACACCTATAAGTTGTCCATAAAAACTTGTGTGTTTAAATTATAGTTACAGTTCATTCAACCTATTGTGGTAAAAGAAAACATAACCTACCAGTCCGCTTGAGAGCAGCGTGATGGTTTACAGGTCAAATCCTACCCTTTAAAGAAGAGAGATCCTTCTCTATAAAAAGGTGACCACAATTGTGTGATATTAACAGGTCGTCAAACATCAGACAATAGGAAACAAATAATTTTATGTACTGTAAAGAGACATAAGCTGTGATAGCCTAGCGGTGAGACCGTGCGATTCTTTCGAGGGGAACACGAGTTCAAACCCGGGCAGGCACCAATGAGTTTTTCTATTAAAAACTCATGTGTCTTATTGATAATTGCAATTTATCACACGCTTTTCGGTGAAGGAAAACATCGTGAGGAAACCTGCATACCTCTAGAGAATTCTGGAGATATGTGTAACCTACCAATTCGCATTGGAGCAGCGTGGTAGGTCTTAGCTCCAACCCTTCTCTCCAGAAACGGAGAGAGGAGGCCTATTCCCAGCAGTGGGATTGTAACAGGCTGCTACTTTTACTGTAAAGAGTAATTGTAGAGATCACTGTTATCACGCGCATTACGAATATAACTGTTCGTTTCCAGACGGAGTTGCGCGGCCATCTTGAAAGAGGGGAGGCCATCTTGAATTTGTGTGACATGTGATATGGCATTTTGTTTTTAAATTTGAGCGCGGTTTACAAGTATAGAAGTTGCATGTTATTTTGTAGTTTTATTAATATTTACTTAGGTATTTATTTTTATGTCACTTGACCATTAGTGTAGTTTATTAACAAAAATTATACAAATAAATACCACGTCTAAGGTTTGAATTCACAATTCACTCAAGATTGTGGTATGCCAAAATTACACTCAACTCAGCCGTCGGTTGGGCTAACAATTTGCATCGAACATAAGCTGTGGCCTCTCGGCATATATTACCTTTGGAATTATTCAAAAGCAGAGTATCTTTAGATGCGAGGATTAGCATATCCCAAGGTTATCCAATTTCTAAGTAAGATGTAAAACCCGGATTTCAACGCAATAGTACTTTGCTTTTTTCATTTTGTAAAAGCTTGAAATACCTATTAAAGCGATATTTTTTACAGAAATTCTATTGTACTATTGGAGATTATAGTATAAATAATAAAATAATATCGGTTTATTTATACTATGAACTTGGCAGCAAAAAAAAACAAATTAGTTTTAAATATTTTTTTGCGACACAATGTTTAAGTTATTTTATAACGAAACGAAATATTATCGATTCAAAGGACCTTATAAAAGTTGCTTTGATTGTAGTGAACTAAAGTTTTTAATTGTAATTTATTTATTCTTAAATTTATAAAGTAGCAAGACTTATCCTGAAATGTACAAACTTTGTGACTCGGTTTTCTTTCAGAGTTTAGTCAGTAATGACTTCTAGTATAGAACCAGTTATACTAGAAGTCATGGGGGCCCGTGTGCGTTTGAAAAAAGTCGGGCTCACCTGATAAAATAAGAGGTGATTTTATCGGGTCAGCCCGACTATTTTCAAGGCCATACGGGCCCCCTTATTCATGACCTCTTTATACAGCTTTGTCCCCACGGGAACTGCGTGTAGAAACTCGCTGGACGGGGCTCGTGACACGACGTGATGTTAGGTCCATTACAGTGTAACTCAAGCTATGGTTTTTGAACTTTAATTTTAATATAGAGTTCTTTTTTTTCAGAAAACTCATTTGTATCGACAATGATATCTCAATGACATGTGCGTGGATGTCAGCAATAGGTTCCCAAAAAGCAGCTCATAAGAACAATTGGAAGGTCCTGGTTGAGGTGCCTTTGGACGAGCTTGAAGAGAAGACAGGGCTTACCTTCGAAAATAGGATACCAAGTTTCAAATTCATGTATACGACAGCTGATTAAGATAGTTTAAAATTTTATTTATTGTTAATACTGATTCCCGAATTTTAGTTCGAAATATATTTTATTCAAAAAAACTATGTATTTTGTATCGAGTGTCCGAATAATGAATTTTTCACCTTTTATGTTCGAGAAAATATAAACAAATAATATATAGAAAAAGGTAAATACTACTACTAGGAGATTCTTTTAATTATCTGAATAATCTCGTAATCATTATAATAATAATAATAATAATGATTTATTTGCCAGAATGTTGGTAATTATTTAGTTGGTAAACATTAAGTCTGGTAGCCGTAACATTCAACTATAATAATAGTATGCAATTGAACGGATAGACCACTTGAACATTCTACCGGAGTGTTTTTACGTGCTAACACGCCTTTATTTGTGACAGTGGCTAACCACCGCCTAAGAAAGTTTGCATCAGAACAGAACAGAAACGACTAATTAGTAAATAAAACTCCAAAAGTAATAATAAAATTATTTTGCTATAATCCGCGATACAGTAAATAGAAAATATATATAGTGCTAAATGTATAGTGGACTATCCGTTTTTTCATGTGCGTTACATGCAGGATTCGTAAAAACACATGCACAAACCTCCACCACTGCCACGACAATACACAAGCACTACACACGTTCCTATCACAAACTCAACATTCGTTTCGCCCCACAACGCAAAGTAACGCCTAGTTCTATAAATTATTTAAAAATAAAACTCCCATTTTAAGCGCTAATCGAATTTTTAAGCCCTACTATAATATAGCTCCACATTAACTATTCCTACGGAAGTAGTCTGACTATCTGCTGCTCCATCGGACAGAGAGGAGAATATAAAGCTTTCTAAGCTTTATATTCCTCGAACCACGTTAGTCTTACGTATTGGCAGGTGATATGTAATCACACAAAATATTTAGATGCAAGTACGTCTTGTCGTATTTTAATAATGATGAATTTTGCAAAAATTAATAATCCATATCCACACTTATACTATAACTAACTTATACTATGCCCGCGGCTACACCCGCGTGGAAATCAGCGTGTCACAATTTTTTTCTATAATTCAAATTTTAAACGAAAGTAGCTATTGTGATTTAACCATAAGGGATAGAGACATGCTATTGCGGACTTTTTTGTAGTATCTTTATAGATTTACAATTCTCTAGTATATTACTTTAGCGTATCTCTGCTGGTTTACGCAGCGCACGCGACTAAAGCTCCCAGCAAGCAAGTTTTTTAACAACTGCGCGATCTCTTCAACACAATTCACATAATACCGACATGAACTATTTACCTTAACCATTGGGAAGTATTGCACTATATTTTGGTGAAAACCGTACAAAGATCCGTTCAGTAGATTTTGAGAAAATCGATTACATACAGACAGACAGCTTTTTGGAACTTTGTTTTATAATAAGTATAGATTAGACTAATGGTAAATTTTTTACCCCCAATTGCCGAAACAATTTTGATAAAATAGGATATACAAATGGACTTAAACAAAAGGGAAATAGGCTATTAAAATATTGATTCTACGTAAAGTAATGAGAACCGGATTGTTTATAAAGAAATGCTTGAAACTCTTGGTAATAATTGCACGTTTAAAATTATTGGCTGTATCAGCCATAATAGTTTTTTCAAACGGCAACACATGACTCAGAAAAAATACGTTATATCATTCCTGTTATTAATATCCTAATCTACCAATAGTTGATAAGTTTTTTTATCTAATCTACAGTTAGGAGTGTATAAAATGCATGCATAACGTGTAAACGAATATTTTAGTATACACCGTTTGTCAGGGACAACGTTAATTCGGTAAGATAAATCATATGATTTACACTTCGAAAATATTTACGAAGTGTAAATTTGTATTTATGTAAATACAAAATCACCGAAATCTCAACCGCTTTTTCTTCCACAGTGTTCATATTGTATTTTATTATAGTTATATTATCTAAAATGTCTAATACATGTGATTCAAATAAAACTTGGTCAAAATTGGAATCTAAAGGAAAAGATGGCAGTGTTCTTAAATTAAGATTTCAAGACCTTCCGGAGGGTATGAAAGATGATGCTCTCGATTTTCTAATGCAATATTATATGAAAGAAGAAGCTTTTCAAGTAGCAGCAGGTATGATATTCATTTATGTATGTTTAGTGCTCAGTTTTTGACATGTGACCATTAAGTTTTGGGTTTAAAATTGTTTGTTGCATATATTAGACAAAGTAGGAACATAAGTTCGCGGCTCCTACGCTTTGATAAATTACGTATGTCATTTGTGGGTTTCTATAATATAATTCCTCAATCCATTTTAGCTTTGCCATTATAGCAGTTTAAAAACACTGTTGAAAAGAGGCTGATACACAAAGCCTATTATACTGTTGAGGATTACTTAGAATCTGAGCTTGAATTTTTAATACCATTAAGTATGCTAGCTGTGATAACCTGTACCCGTGTAAGATCGTGTGACTCTTTCAAGAGGTTACAGGTTCAAACCCCGGGCAGACACCAATGACTTTTTCAATTTAAACTTGTGTCTAATTTATAATTGCAATTTTTCACGCTCGCTTCAATAATGAAAACATAGCGAGGAAACCTGCATCTCTAGAGAATTCTGTCACCTACCTGTGTAACCTACCAATCCGTATTGGAGCAGCGTGGTGGCTAATAGTACCAACCTTTCTTTCCAAAACAGAGAGAGCCCTATGCCCTTCCTTTTTTTTACTGTTTAAATGATTTTAAAAATATGCGATAAATAAATATATCTGCAATTTATTTCTACCAAATTAAGGCCGAAGTTCATAAGTTAATTATTCACAAGCAATGTATAAAAATTTATTGAAATTTTCTAAACTTTAAATATTTCCCAGGAATCCCTAAAAATGAAAAAGCAATTGAAGAGTATAAAGAAGGCCTAAAGATGATTGTTTATAGCCCAAAGACACATATAGTAATATGTTGCGAGGACAAAGCAGATATTCAAATTATTGGTTTATCGTTTATGCAAGTGACTGAAAATACTGACACTGTTAAAGATCATTTAAAAGAGGTAAGCTAATAAAATCATGCAAAATTACTTAATATGTTTAATTATTAATAACTTACTACCACGCCGTGTGGTATCCGGCAGAATAGAATAGACCACCCTCCGTTCTTACCGAGGTGTCGTTAGAGGCGACTAAGGTATGTGCCGTGTGGTATCCTGCTGCATAGAATAGACCACCCTCATTTCTTACCGAGGTGTCGTAAAAGGCGACTAAGGTAAGTTGACGTCAGGCAGGCGGCCGGTCGTAAAATACGTAGCCAAATCATGTGACAACATGTTTGTAACATGTTGTGCCGACCCCACTTAGAGTGGGATAAGGGCAGGAGAATGATGATGATGATTAATAACTAACTACCATGGGCGTGGCGAGGTACGCGCAAGGGATGGCAGCTGCCCACCCTTACACTGAAAACTGTAACAACAGGCAACATAGTGATACTTTGTAAGGCTAGACAAATTATAAGGCCTATAATGTACCTCACCTACATTACAAATGTGAGCTACTTATATCTTAAATACCATTATTAAAAAAATATTCTCTAGGATTTTCTGCCCTCCCTTTTATAGAATTCTAGCTATGCCCTTGCTTACTATAACATACGTTTTTGTATAGATTTTTTTAATTTTGTATAAATTTTTGTAAAAATATCTTTGTCCAAATCTTAAAGAAGTTTACAGATTTTGTATACTTTTGCTTGCTATTTGCTAAGACAAAGTCTTGTCTTGTTTTGTTCAATAGCAAGTTAACAATTTTAATAAGGGTCTGCTTTCTATTTCTGACTCCATTTTGCTTGGTAATGGGTGTAAAGTGAGATAATTAAGGTGTGCATCAAAACTATATTACTTAGAGGTGGCATCTGAATTTGTTGGCACTTACGCATCAAATTCAAAACATAATGTTCTTTTTTCAAGTAAACTTGTGAACAAGTGATTTTGAATCGTTAACTCTGCTGCCGGTTTGGAAAGCTGTTCTTCCGGCAAGAGCCGGCAAAAAACTCGGTGGTTGTTCTTTTCAAATAAAATTCTTATAACTAGTTATTACTATCTTGTACAGGGTAAAGGAGTAGCTAAATACACGCATTCATATTTAAGTACACATAACTTTTGTTATGCAGTGAAGCAAATGTAAGAATCACTTTATATATATATTATATTATGTTTATATCATAGTCAAAGTTTTAAGAAAGAGTTTATGTAAAAGCCGGCATGATTTCAAGCATGACCGCAATATTGTCAATCTCGAAGTAAGACAATATCTTAATATGATGATCTCATACAGATTATATGACTATTAGTATAAAAATCAGCGGCTTGATGTAGTATTTACAATTTAACTATAATATTGAGATACCAATGTATGTGCTACTTAATTTTTCCGGATATAAGATCAGTTGAAACATATGAATAAGAAATAATAAGAAACGATAGCTTTAGAAAAAATATATTGTAGCTACTTATTAAATAAGCAATTACTAGAAATATTAAAGGAAGGAAGAAAGTTAGTATAAATTATTATTTAAATACAACATTAAAAAAAATTGAGAATTAAAGTTTTATAATTTTGGCAATTTTGTGATAGCCTAGTGGTGAGACCGTACGACTCTCTAGAGACGACATAGGTTCAAACCCCGGGCAGGCACCAATGAGTTTTTCTATTAAAAACTTATGTGTCTAATTGATAATTGCAATTTATCACACGCTTTCGGTGAAGGAAAACATCGTGAGGAAACCTGCATATCTCTAGAGAATTCTAGGGATATGTGTAACCTACCAATCCGCATTGGAGCAGCGTGGTAGGTCTTAGCTCCAATCCTTCTCTCCAAAAACGAAGAGAGGAGGCCTTAGCCCAGCAGTGAGCATAGTAACAGGCTGTTACTTTACTTTTACTTTTAATTTTGGCAACAAGGTTGACAGCTTCTGAATTAGTCGAATTAGTTTAGTTTGTTTATAGACTAGCGCTTGACCGTAACCACGCCTGATGGTAAGTTTGATACAGTCTAAGGTAGTACGCGCTAGCCTAGAAGATGCCTATTCACTCTAGCATTAAAAATGCCCATATCATAATCATTGGGAAAGACTGGTGCCGGAAGAGAATTTCATTCCCGTGCTGTGCGCAACAGAAATGAAGAATTGAAACGCTTCGTGCGCCTTCGTGGGATATCTACAATGTAGTGCTATATATAAATCGTTGAAAATCTTTTAATAATGATATTAACATTTTCATTAAACATAATAAATAAATGAAATGTTAAAACCCCCTTAGTAATAACATCTTCGAGTGTGTTGTTGTTGTAAAAGTAAATATTTGTTTTATATTGATATTGACATTTTTAGCTTCTACACGACGATATATCCAAGGAAATAGAGAACCTAATAAATATTTTTCAAGTTTTAGAAGATATTTGTGAGCAGATGCCTTATAAATCTTATTACGAAGGGAGAGGAATGGTAGTTCATCCTGACTACAGAGGGTTGGGTTTGTCGAATGAGTTTGTAAGATTGAGGTACGTTTATAAAATTAATTTTAGACTACGCTAAGATTTTATCTATTTTTAAATTAATTAATTATTCATTCAATAACGCCGTGTATCCGACAGAATAGAATAGACCACCCTCCTTTCTTACCGAGGTGTCGTAAAAGGTGACTAAGGTAAGTTGACGTCAGGCAGGCGGCCGGTCGTAAAATACGAAGCTGAATCATGTGACATGTTTATAATAATTTGTGCCTACCCCACTTAGAGTGGGATAAGGGCAGGATGATAAGCTGATTCCTCGCAAAGTCCTACTCCTAGGGTGTTACTGAAAATCAGAGTTGTGGCTTCGGCCGTCTCGCGCAGTTGGCCTCGCCAGTTGATTGGAGGTCTCTTGTGAGGGAGGTCTGGAGCCTCAGCGTATCTGAGTGGCATCCCTTTTTTCAACACCACACTCATGTACTTATTATTATTATTTTTTACTTAGTTATATTTTATGTAGTTAGTTTTATTCGTTAATAGATATATAATGTATACATTTGTATATCTATTGACTAATATATTTTATGTTAATGGTTTTTTTTTTAAATGTTTTGTATTTGTTTTTTTTTCTATACTATTTTTTGTATTAGTAATAAGTGGTGTTGAAAATAAAGAGAGAAAATGAAAAATTAATAAAAAAATAAAATGATGATGATGATGGATGAATACACTAATTCCAGATTTAATTACACTTTCCAGAAAAGTTATATGTAAAGAACATGATATACCCATGACTTGTGCCTGGATGACGGCAATAGGTACCCAAAAGGCAGCAGAAAAGTACAATTGGAAAACCTTCACTGAAATATCTCTGGACGAAATGGATAAGTTGACGGGACTCACATTTGAAAAGAAGGTTCCTACTTACAAATTTATGTACACGACTACAGACTAGTCAAATAAATAAATTAAAAAAAAAATCTTTTATTATTATGTACCAAAACTGTGATTGCGTAGCAGTTAGTAGGTAGGAAGGCGTGATCTTTACTAAAATCTGCACTATTTTCTTTAATAGATTATAATATATGCTAAGATTACAGGATGTAATAGTAATTTGTGAAGGGTATACGTTACTATCAACTTATAGTGTATGTTTTTTTAAAACAATCTAAATTAAATATCCATTATATAATTTGGGGCAAGACTCTATAATAATATTCCGTAATCAATTCTAGCTGTTCCAGAAAAAATAATATATCGACATTTTAAAAATATTTTTCTGTCATCAATCTCTTAATAGGTCACAAATCTCATGCATCTACTATCAGGTGTTAACGCCCAGAGATAACATTAACAGGATTATATTACTATCATTTGTTTGTTAAATGTAATGTGTGCTCTGAAAAACATTCGTATCAAGTGTATCTAGGTGAAGGTTACATTTTTAACTGAAATAAATGATAAATTATCGGGCGCGGTTGGCAAATGTCTGCGCGTAGGAAAGTTGGGTCTTCATCGCCTAATATTCCCAACAGTTTTTAAACTGACTCCACAAATCTTGGCATTGAGCTAACGAGCTTGATTGAATTTAATACTGATACATTTTTCTGGATCTTCTTTAACTTCTATCAAAAATTTGACAGAAGGTTTGACAGACGCTTGAAGTTGAAAATTGGTTAAAATATGTTTAATATTGCTTTCTAAAATGCGTCACAAAAAAAAAGTTAAAGTATTGATCGGCGACGTCCAAATGTCTAATGACAATATAGAAGCACATTAAAACATTATTTATATATTCAAAATTTATAATCATTATTAAATTACCCTAGAAAACTAATTAATTACGGGAACCTATTAACAAGCTAACGCACGCATAACATACTATTACTCCCTGCATTTCGCAACCTCGGCGATGCTTCTGCGCTCGCCCGTCCCGTCCGGTGACGCTGTAAAAGCCATTAGGGCTAACAGCATACAGTCAGTTCGAAAAAAAAAAACATATTATTTCTTCATCCGTTTAAGAATCAATAAGCAGTTATCGATAAGTGACGCGTGTGTGTGGCGCGTGCACTACACGCACGGTGCACAGATATCTTACGGCACTGCGGGTAGCGAGTCACTTCTACTTTGTTTTTTTATCATCACAGTTTCAATAATATTTAATGAAGCTTATAATATGTCTAATACATGTGATGCCTACAAAATTTGGTCAAAATTTGAAGTTAAAAATAAAGATGGCAGTGTTTTTAAATTAACAATTCAAGAACTGCCGAACAAAATGATGGACGATGTTATTGAATTTCTAGTAAAATATTATATGACAGAAGAAGCCTTTCAGGTAGCAGCAGGTATGTGTATAATATTATATATCTTCTAAAACTATACCGTGTTGTATCCTGGTGATAAGAATAGACCACCCTAATTTCTTACCAAGGTGTCGTAAAAGGCGACTAAGGTAAGTTGACGTCAGGCAGGCAGTCGGTCGTAAAATACGTAGCCAAATCATATGACATGTTTGTAACATGTTGTGCTGACTGCACTTATAGTGGGATAAGGGCAGGAGGATGATGATATCTTCTAAAACCGAGAGTTGCGATAAAATTATGAAGAAGAAGATTCACATAGGAATCAAAATTGCCGATAAAGTGTTGCGAAGTTTAAGTGACTATATACTGGACGTGTAGTACGAAGAACCGATGAACGTCGGAGTCATGAGGCGTTAGAATAGCGATTTCGCATAGGAAAACGTATAACCTTCAAAAGGAGGATTGAGGACAACAAATACATGTCGGAGAGCCGCTGGATGAAAGTAGCACAAGATTATGTAGTGTGGAGATCCATAGAGTAGACTAATGTCTAGCAGAGAACTTTTTTCGATTAAATAAGAAAAAGAAAAATAAATAGATTCTCACACAAAATAAAAACTTGAAGTGTTAGCAGTAATATAAGCCTATTTTTATTTTAGGAATCTCTGAAAGCGAGAAAGCAATAGATGAATATAGGGAACGTAAAAAGGGACTTCTTGAAAGTCCGAAAACGCATTCGCTTGTCTGTTGCACGGATGAATCAAATATTAATCAAATTATTGGATTATCGTTTATGCAATTGGTGGAAAGTACTGAAAGCGTTAAAAATTTATTAAAACACGTAAGTTATTAGTTACCAAGTAGTGCATCGGTATTTCTACAGGATGGGATAATCTTTATATAATATTTTCGTATTATTCTAGTAGCTGAAGTAAATTTCCTCGACATTGATATGAACATTGTGAAGCAATCTTTATTACTATGAAGTTAGTATTTTAGATTCCAGAATACTAAATTATTATATATAGATTAAAAATAATCCCATTTTTATTTATTTATTTATTATTTATTATAAATTATTTTTATTTATTATTCATTTTTATTTATTATAAATTAATATATCTTAATGAAACGATATATCCTTCCGTAATATATGTAATGTTATGTTAATACTTTAGATTAAAATTTCATAACGTGTGTGTGAGCTCAGGTTTTCAGCAAATATTATAGTAAAAAACACACAGTTATAATAAGTGATTGTTACGGACTTAGCCCAGGATCGGGCTAAGTGGCGAATTATTGGAGAGGCCTATGTCCAGCAGTGGACTGATGTAGGCTGATTATGATCATGTTACGGACTATATTGAAACGGAAGGTATCACAAGTTGTTGGAATGTAATCCTGCGCTCGAAATTGCTGTGTACAGACTAGGTAGACTAAGTACCTCAAACGAGAAGATGCTTTATTCAAGTAATTATTAGATCGTGTGGTGTGAAAATCTCGCGTTGCTAGCAGTTCATGTCACTTATAATGATATAATGAATGAATGGATGAATGAATGAATGACACCTTTTATTGAACACCACATTAATTACAATAAAACTAAATATAACAATAATAAATAAGACAAAAGTAGTGATATAATCTGGCGGACTTATCGCTAAATAGCGATCTCTTCCAGCCAACCAGTTTGATGAAAGGACAGAGTACAGTTAGTTATAATATACTAGTTACGAGAACTTGTACTTGTATAGTACGTTATATTCTGATATTCGGACTTCGATAAAAAATCTGTATCACATATATTTTAATAGTACTTCAAGTATTTAGCGATTTTTTCGTAAACATTGTAATTTTTAGACGGTGCTCGAAACTAAAGAAATGGATCACTTTTATAACATTTTAAAAGTTCTGGAAGAGTATTCTGAAGAGAAGCTTTATGAAACTCGTTATCAAGGCAGGGGAATCGTAATTCATCCTGACTATAGAGGACTGGGTTTGTCGAATGAGTTTGTGAGGTTGAGGTGCATTATAAATAATATATTTTACATAACGTAAACTTTTATCTATCTAGAATGCAGAATTTTATATGCTTGATTTATTAAGTTAAATTTGCATAAAAAAAATTCTCGTGTGATTCGTGATGAAAATAATTTGTGACCTTTGTATATTTATGTATTCAAAGGTCACACGGTCTGACCATTCAGCAATTACGTCTTTTCGACATTTAAATTTAAGAGTTTTTTTAAGGTTATGTATCATTTACACTATATTACAGTGGCTAGATGGGAGAGTATTCGGGAACCCTAAGCTCCGGGAGGCCCCCTCTTAGCTTGACCCCCAACTCTCCATTGGAGTACGTCAAATCCGGAACACGAAGAACGCGAAACAAATAATTTTAAATAGTTTGAATGGGGCCCTTGTTTCCTTTTTCTCAGGGCCTATTATTCCCTAGCTACGCCACTGTTATATTATGAAATTTATTACAGTGTAGAAAAAATTTACAGTCTAATATTTGCTTATTAACGACTTCTTAACTCTGCCGTGTAGCATCCAACGTAGTAGTATAGACCACCCTCATTTAATACCGAGGTGTCGTTAAAGGCGACTAAGGTGAGTTGACCCACCGTGTGTTATGCGGTTGAGTAGGATAGACCACCCTTTTTCTAACCGAGGGGTCGTAAAATACGACTAAGGTAAGTTGACGTCAGGCAGGCGGCCGGTCGTAAAATACGTAGCCAAATCATGTGACAACATGTTTGTAACATGTTCTGCCGACCCCACTTAGAGTGGGATAAGGGCAGGAGGATGATGATAACGACTTCTTAACTAAGAAATGTCTAAAGCCTGGCAACGGTGTTGCTTCATGGAAAAAATCTTTGTTTTCCATGAAACAAGATGTAGAGTAAGGTGCTAATAAGTTTTTGTAGAAATAGAAAGGGAGGAAATTCTACGTCTGAACCCTATGTTTAAGAAATAAGGAGCCAAAAAACTTAATACAGACTTTCGTTACCTCATTGACATTTTCTATTCACATCGTGCTTTACAAGGAACAAATCGTATAGTAACTTCCATTTTTTAAAATAATTTCGTAGCTTGTTTTTTTCATTCTTTCAAGCATGCACTTGAGCGTTGTATCCTTGCTTTTAAGTGAATAATCATCTCAAAGGTATATTAACATTTTTAGTGCATTTGTCACTGAAAAAGTATCAGAATAAATTAAATTTTTAGAAAAGTTATATGTATCGACCACAATGTACCTATGACGAGCGCCTGGATGACATCATTAGCAACCCAAAAAGCAGCAGAAAGGAATAATTGGAAGACCCATACTGAAATATCACCGGATGAATTGGGCAGGATGACTGGGCTCACGTTCGAGAATAAGCTTCCATCCTTTAAATTGATGTATACAACCATTGACTAAAGACTAATCGAAATAAATTAAATAATTAAAATATTACATTCAAACACAAAATACTTTATTAACTTTATTAAACTAATTAATATATTAATATAAGATAGACGCTTCCTTAACCAAAAGTTACTAATTACTATATAGTTCCTAGTTATATAGTACTAGCGTTGAATTCTACTTCGCTTGCGTGAAAATCAGCGTGTGAAAAACATTTTCTCGCTCAAATCCCTACATTGCGGAAGTTCTAGGATAAAAAGTAGCCTAAATGTTGCTCCACAACATCCTCAATCTTCCACTGAAGTTCAATCCCAATCAAGATCAAATTAGCCGTTCCGGAGAATGCATTTAAACTTTCCGTAATAAATTTTTTATCTTTTAGTAAAAACCGTACAAAAATTGTGTTTGGTAGATTGTGATAAAATAGATCATATACAGACAGACAGCGTTTGGTGACTTTGTTTTATGGTAAGTACAAAAGTATTTTTTTGTATTATGGGTCTCCGCAAAGTAACGCGTAATTCTATAAGTTATTATAATACTAGCTGTGCAAGCGGCACAATTCTTTTTTAAAATTAAAATTTTAAATATAAAAGTAGTTATTTTGAGTTAACCATGTGATAGAGACATGCTATCGCGGACTTTTTTGTAGTATTTTTATAGATCTACAATTCTCTAGTACATTACTTTAGCGTATCTCTGCTCGTTGACACAGCGCACGAGACAAAAGCTCCCAGCAAGCAAGTTTTTTAATAACTGCGCGATCTCTTCAACTCAATTCACATAATACCGATATGAACTATTTACCTAAACCATTCGAAAATATTGCACTATCTTTTGGTGAAAACCTTACAAAAATCCGTTCAGTAGATTTTCAGAAAATCGATTACATACAGACAGACAGCTTTTTGGGACTTTGTTTTATAATAAGTATAGAAGTAGATAGATACGAGTAGATAGGCATAGTTCCAAATCATATCAATTAAACAATTTTGTGGGTGTTACAAAATGCTTCAAGTATTCAAGCCGATCAGCAATCGAGGCAGTTTTTAACATGGCATTATTTTTAAAATTCAAGAATATTCAAGGCGTTCAAGATAAAAACATGGTGTGCTTATTAAATTCATAGTAGTCTTCAATCTGAAGATAGGAACATTAGATAAGGTTTATGATTATTTCGGTACAGTTGTATGTTCGGTGTGTCATTTGTGTTACACAAGTGTTGTTCTATTTATTTGTAATTAATAATATATCTTAATGATATTTAAAGGTCTTTATCTAGAATGCTATTATCATTTACTCTCCATTAGTAGTCGTACGTTGTCATTAAAGCAACCGATATTATTGAATCCTCTCCATCCGTAACCAAAACATTAAATTGTAGTTTTTTAAATATGTCTAACACATTTGATTCTTGTAAAATTTGGTCAAGATTCGAAGCTAAAAGGAGAGATGGCAGTGTTGTTAAGCTACGAATTCAAGACCTTTCAATGAGCGTGAAAGATGATGTTATTGAATTTTTAGTAAAATATTACTTGAAAGAAGAGGCTTTTCAAACCGCTGCCGGTATGTATGGTTTACTATAACAAGTAACATATTTGATCAAAAATTTAGCACATTTACACAGAAATTGTTAACCTTAACTATATAATAATCTATGCAGCTTATTTATTTACAAGTGACAATACTGTCTGATTTTAAAGAACAAGGTTTTAGCCTGCTTTGCTGCTAAGCTATTATATTCAAATTCAAATTCAAATTATTCTTTATTCAAGTAAACTTGTACACAAGTGCTTTTGAATCGTCAAAATCTAACGCTGATTCGGAAAGCTGTTCCTACCGAGAAGAGCCTGCAACTCGGTGGTTGCTCTTTTCAAATAAAATTCTTATACCTAGTTACATTTGGTTATTACTATGTTGTACAGAGTAGAGGAGTAGTTACATCCACGCTTTTTATCATCTATATAATCCTCAATAGTATAGTAGGCTTTTTGTATCGCCTCTCTTTAACAGCGCTTTTAAACTGCTGTAGTGGCAAAGATAAAATCGATTGCGGGATTTTATTATAGAATATTATACCCAAACCCATAAATGACTTATTTAACGTTTGACTTCTTGAATTGATTCCTTCTAATTATATAACAGTAATTCAAACTTATAAAATCCGATACGATTGTGTTATTTGCCTTGGCATCACTTGAAAATAATACTAATATGACTGGATGTGTACAATTTACTAACGAAAGTTATATAAATTTTACATTTGAAAGTTGGGTTATTGAAAGTTTTATTATTAAAATTAGATATTTACAATCTATACAAATAGTTTAATATTATAAAAATAGAAAAAAAAACAATTAAGAGTTTATATTGTATTGTAGAAAAAAAATCTTCTTTTGATGCTAGTTCCGTACCTTGTTTCTTAGCAAAGATTTTGGATCGATTTTTAAATACATAACACTATCGAATACTTTATTATTAGTACCTATATGTTGATATCAACAAGTATCACTAGTATTCTTGATAGGAGAACAACATTAAGAAACTTTTATATCATAAAAAAAAATAAATCAGCGGCCCACAATCCCACTGCTTCCCAGCAGTATAGGCCTCCTTTCTCCATTTCTGGGGAGAAGGGTTGGATGGAGCTAAGACCTACCACGCTGCTCTAATGCGGATTGGTAGGTTACACATATCAACAGAATTCTCTAGAGATATGCAGGTTTCCTCACGATGGTTTCCTTCACCGAAAAGCGTGTGATAAATTGCTATTATCAATTAGACACATGAGTTTTAATAGGAAAACTCATTGGTGTCTGCCCGGGTTTGAACTCGTGTTTCCCTCGAAAGAGTCGCACGGTCTCACCGCTGGGTTATCGCAGCTCTTCATATCATGTCTAGAATATTTTCGACTTGTTTGTACAATTTGCTGCATTGAAACATTGGGCGTGGTAAGTCAAAGCATTACAGCTTAGGCTCACCATGCTTACTCACAATTTTTGTTTTTAAGGGGGGATTAAGGGGGGATTGAAGAGAAGGCTTAACATAGAAAGAGTTTCTTAAACTTAATAAACTTGAAAACTAACCAACAAAGTTGAACGGTTGAATTTGAATGAATTGAAACGTTGTATCACCTATCTTAGGTATTTTTAGAAGTGAAAAAGCAATTGAAGAATATAAAGAGGGCATAAATCGTATTTTAACTCGTCCGGAAACACATTCAACAATTTGCTGCTCAGATGAAACAAATATTGGAGACATTTTAGGATTATCGTTTATGCAAGTGGTTAAAAAAATGAGATCAAGAAGGATTTTTTAGAAGAGGTAAGTTTTACATTAACGTATAAATATTTAATATACTTGTGAATGGTGGGTATTTCTAAGATATTTCTGAGGTGACGTAGTGATGCACTTATTATTTGCAGTATTTGCAGTTACGACAGAATAAATAATGAAATTTTAAGGTAATATATTTTAGCCAACTTCGCAAAATAATTTAAATGTACTTTACAAGATACTCACTTCTCCTAAGAAGTGAGTATCTTGCTGATTCATTTCGGTAGGAGAAACTTTTCTAAACCTGTGTTTGAAATGTGATGGTTTTGAAATTAATAACCATAAAGACTTTTTGACGTCAACTATTTCAAAATCTAGATTAGCGTTCCCGTAATAAAGTGTGACAAAATATGGTACTGCCATCTTCCGGTGGCAGCGCGAACTAGATTAACAATTAAGGTATTTTTTCGTCAAATTATCAATCAAATACGGCTAACTGCACTAAAGAGTTCATAGGGCATTCAGGCTGCAGCGAATGCTGTCGTGGCTTTAAAGTTAAAATAAACTATTGACTTTGAAACCTTTTAAATTGTGGCAATCTACTATTAAATTCATATCAAAATCAAAATCTTGAAAAAATTGACACGATGCCCATCATTTTAGAAAAAAAGGCGATGTTAAATTTTTTTGATAATTGACAAAATTTATAGCAAAAATATTTTTTTTAACATTTTTAGGCGGTACCTATATCTAAGGAAATGGAGCAACTCTTTAGAATTTTTAAAGTCTTGGATAATTACTCTGGATTGAAGATGGCTTATGAAACTTGTTATGAAGGCAGGGGAATCGTAGTGCATCCCGATTACAGAGGTCTGGGTGTGTCAAATGAGTTTGTTAGATTAAGGTATGATTAATTGATCTCTAGTCTCAGGGAATAAGATAAAAATATATTCCATTACTCTCCTGCTCTTATCCCATCTAAGTGGGGTCGGCACAAGATGAAATGGATCAGTGGACTGGATTGACATTTGAAAAGAAGGTTCCAAGCTTTAAGTTGATGTATACAACTGTAGAATAGATGAATAAATAAAAATATAACTAAGTATATTGAATATAAATAAAAACATAGTATACGGAGATTTTTTTAGCTTGCGCCCTTTGTAGTCTCTGTATTGCACACACAGAAATATTGAAACTAATAAAAAAAAACATTTTTTTTCGCACTGACTGTATGCTGTTAGCCCAAACGGCTTTAACAGTATCACTGGGCGGGACGGGCAAGCGCACAAGCATCGTCAAGGTTGTGAAATGCGTCTGCATTTCTGTACTGTCTAGTACAGCAAGTACGAGCGCAGAAGCTCCATTACCGTCGGGGAAGAAAAAAAAACAAATATAACCAGTATACAACGGCGGACTTTTTCCGGAATTGGTACTTCTTCTCAACCAACCAGACAATACAAGCTTTAAATTTAAAAATTAGTAAATGTTAAGTAAATTTTAAGCTGAAAATGAAAATGGGAGTATATAATAATGAAGAACAAAAAGTAAATTAAAATGTAATTATTTTTTAAATTAAATATAGAATATTATCATGGTAGTGATATATTTTTTCTTAAACTTCCAATAACCATGAGTATACTTTTAGTGTGATAATTAATAAATAATAATTGTAAGAGAGATTGAAGACAGGTTTTTAATCTAACTATGACAAAAGACAAGAAAATTTCGTAGTATGGTATTAATACTGGGAATCGAGCCGTCAACCCGCGGAGCTCAAGGCAAGGTAACTTTCATTTGCGGCAACAGACCAGTCATTGTAATTTTTTAAATGATTAATATGTATATTTAGTAATTTTACTCAGCTATTTATCAATATCGAATAATTATTCATGAAAATCAAAGAAAACTCTAGCATTAAAAGTTACATTCCCTCCTCCGTATATTTAAAGTATAAAGTATATATAATCCAACTGCTGGGAATAGGCCTCCTCTCTCCGTTTCTGGAGAGAAGGGTTGGAGCTAAGACCTACCTGGGTTACACATATCTCCAGAATTCCCTAGAAATATGCAGGTTTCCTCACGATGTTTTCCTTCACCGAAAAGCGTGTAATAAATTGCAATTATCAATTAGACATGAGTTTTATGAGTTTTAATAGAAAAGCTCATTGGTGCCTGCCCGGGTTTGAACTCGTGTTCCCCTCGAAAGAGTCGCACGGTCTCATCGCTGGGCTATCACAGCTCATCTTCCATATATTTGCATTATGTAAATTGATACTTTTTACAGTCGCTTGCTTTTTAGAGAATAATTTTTGTCACTACATTACATTTAATGATCGTGTCGTTTTAAACATTTTTTATTCATGAAAAACATTATGCTTTAAGAATATTGAGGTCGCTAGAACATTTAACGTCTATATTAAATATAAATTCATAAATATTAAAACATTTTTTAACAAAATTTATAAAGACAAATTTATATTTGTTTCAAATACCTGCTTCTAATAATAGGTCAATAATTTAGACAACATTGCCGCGGTCAATGTGAAATTTGTCCGTGGTTTTCTCATAGAGTTATTTTACTAGGCATAGGAAAACCAGCCTAAAATGTGACATATTACATTACAGAAAGCAAATTAGGGTGATCTGTCTGTTTCTCTTTTTTATGTGTGATTAGACAAAGATGAAGTATACGAATTTCATCTTCCTCTCATTATTTATTGTGTCATTATCACTTACAAGTCAAAAAGTAATAATAAAAATTATTTTGCTATAATCCGCGAACCAATACATAGAGAATATATTTAGTGCTAAATGTATAGTGGACTATCCGTTTTTTCATACAATATACAAGCACTTCACACGTTCACTATCACAAACTCAACAATCGCTTCGCCCCGCAACAGAAGCGTCATCAGACGATAGAATCCACGACAAAATCGCAAAAATCTTTGCGATTTAGTCTATTTCCTGATGAACGCTTGGGTTGCGGGTACGAAACGATTGTTGAGTTTGTGACAGTGCATATGTTTTTGGAGTAGTGGTGGAGGTTTGTGCATATGTTTTTACGAATCCTTCATGTATTGGGTATGAAAAAATGGATAGTCCATTATAGTCATTAAGTCCACGTGATTCCCTGCGAGAGAAGTTTAAGGAAACAGGTATTCTAACATTTGCTTCACAGTATATTTTAAATAACGTAATTTTTGTACATAAAAATATAAAGAATTATAAAACGATAGGTGATGTATATAATAGACAAAGTAGGAACCGACATAAGCTTGCGACTCCTGCTTTGCGCCTAGCAAAAGTACGTAAATCGTTTGTGGGTTTGGGTATAAGATTCTATAATAAAATTCCGAAATCAATTTTGGTCATGCCATTACAGCAGTTTAAAAACACTGTTAAAAAGAGGCTGATACAGAAAGCCTACTATACTGTTGAAGATTACTAAGATGATAAGGATGTGTGGATATAGGTGCACTTCTACCCTGTACAAGACAGTAATAAATAAATGTAACTAGTTCTAAGATTTATATTTTAAAAAGAGCAACCGCCGAGTTTCTTGCTGGCTCTTCTCGGCAGGAACAGCTTTCCGAACCAGCAGTAAAGTTGACGATTCAAAAGCACTTGTTTACAAGTTTACTTAAATAAAGAATATTTTGATTTGATACATTTAGCACTATATATATTCTCTATTGACTGTATTGCGGATTATAGCAATATAATTTTTATAATTACTTTTGTATTATGGATGTCCGCAAAGTAGCGCCTAATTCTATAAATTTCTTACAAGTCCGCCTATGGCTTCCCTACTGTAATTATAATAACTCTATGGGTATCCTTGGTTATTTCTGGCCTAACCACAAATACATCGTTGCATCAACTGACTTTCTATTATTAGTTCCTTACAGGCTTTTCAATAATTTCAAATTTTACTATCACATATATTGCGCATTAATTTTTAATCGTATATATTTTTATGCACTTAGTGCAGCAAGATACGTAATGCAGTAGCCTGTTACTGTCCCACAGTTTATTAATTTTTAAGAATGCTCCAAATATTTTAAATATTACTATTAATTATGTAAAATTAAAATCATACGAAAGTATATAATAATAAATTCTAATTTGTATTATTTCGTTTTTTATTGCTGAAGTCATTTTAGTACATTACTAAAGTAAGTCACAAATATGTTCTGTATTTTTCATTGCAAACAACGAGAAACATGCTAAATATTCAAAAGTTGTCGAAGAAGTTTCGTTATAAAAACTTGTTGCGTCACTTCTGCTTGATAAACATGTATAACAGTAAAAAGAGTCCGCGAAAAGTTTTATTGGTATGGTCCTCTCAAATATTTAGTACTCAAAAGTAATAGAAAAAATTTATTATATATAAAATTCATACTAGCTGTGCCAGCGGTTTCGCCCGCGTTGAAATCAGTTGTCACAAAAAAAATCAAAATTGAAATTTTGAACATAAAAGTAGTGAGTTACCCGTACGAAATAGAAACATGCTATCGCGGACTTTTTTGTATCAGTTTTATAGATCTACAATTCTCTAGTCCATTACTTTAGCGTATCTCTGCTGGCTTATGCAGCGCACGCGACTAAAGCTCCCAGCAAGCAAGTTTTTTAACAACTGCTCGATCTCTTGAACACAATTTACATAATACCGATATCTACTATTTACCTAAACCATCCGGAAGTATTTCACTATCTTTTGGTGAAAACCGTACACAATCCGTTCATTACATTTTGAGAAAATCGATTACATACAGACAGACAGGGACTTTGTTTTATAATAAGTACAGAAGTAAGCACCGCAGGTGTTTTATATTACTTCACTGATATAAAAATGTGATTTACTATACCAATAAGGAATGACATTTTGAGGTGCTCAGGAATAGCAACATTTTTGAATTTACGATTATTTCATGCCATTTATTAAAATAAATAACTTTATCGATAATGCCGTATGGTATCCGGCTAAGTAGAATAGACCACCCCCATTTCTTACCGAGGTGTCGTAAAAGGCGACTAAGGTAAGTTGATGCACCGTGTGGTAACCGGTTGAGAAGAATAGACCACCCTCTTTTTAACCGAAGGGTCGTCAAATACGACTAAGATAAGTTGACGTCAGGCGGGCGGCCGGCCGTAAAATACGTAGCCAAATCATGTGACAATATGTTTGTAACATGTTGTGCCGACCCTACTTAGAGTGGGATAAGGGCAGGTATGTAATATAGAACCAACTTCTTTAATTTACAGACTTGAGTTGAACCAATTGTGAATAAAACACCTTTATATACTTTAGTTATCTATCTAAAATTTATAGAAATTAGGCCTTTTAACATAGGAAACTTTAAATTCGTAAAAGTAAGATTATTATTCGAGATGAAAAGTCCTAGCTTGTTTAACCCTCTTAGTTGGACCAAAATATAACTACCTAGAAAATATAATTTAAATCGGTTCAAATGATTTATAGAAGCAGGCGTTACTTTGCGGAATTCCATATTACAAGCAATACAACAGAACTAACCACTTTGCTATAATCCGCACGGGCTAAGCGAATGCATGCAAAGCCAATGTGTATGAAGCAGGCAAAATCTACGCACCTTACATATGCAGGACAAGTCACCACATGCCCATACCCAAGGCTCCTCTACCAGCAGCAACGCACACAAGCAGAACACACAACCACCACCACAATCTCGACGATCGATTCGCTCCAAAACCGACAAAATCGCAATGCATTGCAATTTTGCATTAAATCGCATTGCGGTTTAAATCGGTTCAGAAGTTTTGAAGATTAGCGTAAACGTACATCATGACATGGGATTTTTATACATTATTGCCTTATTATTATGACGAAATAGCAAATAAAAAAGTACATAATCGTTTTCCTATACAGAATATCGCTGGTAGGTTGGTAAAAAATTCACGTTTTCGCTTTTTGCAACATTAAAAAGTAAAATAATTGCCTTGCTCGTAAAATATTTGGCTTGATATAAAACGAATGGGGCTCTTTCAGCGCTCACATAACTTGCCGGATTCATGTTTTCGGGAACTATAAAATCGATTCATTTCAACGCCGATCACGACCCACGCTTTTTAATATCGACCAAATAATACAAGTATTTTTAACTTTTTGTTCTAATAATATATCTATGTAGAAATTAGAGGGCACTAGAATGTTACGCTACACGTCGCTTTAATCATTATAACTTCTAGCTGCTACTTTGCGTGGGTTAAAACTACTAAGTATGGTATTTCTAACCATCTATTTAACTTTTGACATATAGATGCTTATAAAGTAACAGCCTGTTACTATGCCCACTGCTGGGCTAAGGCCTCCTCTCTCGGTTTATGGAGAGAAGGATTAGAGCTAAGACCTAACACGCTGCTCCAATGCGGATTGGTAGGTTACACATATCCCTAGAATTTTCTAGAGATATGCAGGTTTCCTCACGATGTTTTCCTTCACCGAAAAGCGTGTGATAAATTGCAATTCTCAATTAGACACATGAGTTTTAATAGAAAAACTCATTGGTGCCTTAGATAAGGAAGCAATACAACAGAACTAACTACTTTGCTATAATCCGCACGGGTTAAGTGAATGTGGTGCCTTAGATGCTTATGAAGTTCCGTAATTATTACATTAAAAATCACGGTAAACTAATGAAACGCATTATGGGCACTTTTTTTTTTATAGGCGTGAAGTGCTAATTATCACCGATATTTATTGAGCTGAATTGATTGAATAGAATGATTTCAATTTTATTTATAATTTATAATGATTTAAATATTATTTTTATTCCGTTGCGATTAACAGAAAATGGCCGCTACTTTGTTGGCGAAGGATATTGTCTATGACTTCTGAAGGTGTTATTAATAAATAATAAATACTTTTTTCATTGTTTCATTGCTGTCTTTAAGTTTATATTTATTTTAAGACCTACAGTATAGTCATTTGAATGCCTGTTTATTTCTATAAAACTTAACAAAACGTTGCGTAAAAAGGGAATATCAATATGATAAATCGATTAAAACTTCTATGTAAATAAAATCGATGATTTTAGTAATCGAGTCAGACATGCAATTTGGACATCACTACTTAGACACTACTATAGTACCCGGCAATAAATAAAGCACATCTATACTTAGAGAGAGAAATCGGCTAGATTTTGCTTCATAGAGCATCGTCTCTGTCGACTAGATTGACAAAGCCGTGCGAAACGTCATATACTAACTAAGTGACAGTGACAGCGCTCTACGAAACCTAACTGGCAGGCTGTTTCGTTCTCAACATCGATGTGGATTATTCAATGCCGGGTACTATTTACTCATATCGATTAAATTTAATACAATTGAAGGTTATACAAGAATAATCATCATCATTCTCCTGCATATCATGCTTATCATGTTATAAACATGTTGTTACATGATTTTGCTACGTATTTTACGACCGGCCGCCTGCCTGACGTCAACTTACCTTAGTCGCCTTTTACGACACCGTGGTAAGAAATGAGGGTAGCCTATTCTATGTAGCCGGATACCACACGGCACTTACCTTAGTCGCCTCTTACAGCACATCGGTAAGAAAGGAGGGTGGTCTATTCTATTCTGCCGTATACCTCACGGCGGGTTATACAAGAATAATATACACCGGTAAAAATCTCGAATTTGCTTCGGGAGCAGAAAAAAAAATTAGGATATCGTGTCACTTAAGTTGTTGCGCAAAATTGCGGGTTTAGATTTTGTTTTATATATTTGATAGATGAGATACCATTTTATTTTTTAATCAGTATAAAGCTGCATAAGTTTCATCTCTACAGCGTATGTTCATATTGAAATGTATGTCACGCTGATGTCAACAGCGGTGGTACTATTTGTTCTCAGATAGAATTAAATTTAAATAGTATCGAAGAAGAGTTTTTATAGTTAAACAAGACCGACGTACAAGCGTACCGTGTAATAAGAGGCCAGAAGGTAACATAGTATGGGGCTTTATTGATATTTGTAATTAATCATACTTTTCGTCGAAGGCAAATATTGTAAATCGAGAATTTCAAAAAAGTCGAAAAAGGTGTAGGTTTAATGTCCAATTTTTCTATTTAAAGCAGATAGGGGCCCAAGATTTTACTAGTAAAAAGCCACTTCTTTACTTTGTACTCGTAAAAGTAACCATTATTTTGCGCACTATTAACGTAAATGATTTTGTGTTTCGACACGAGGCTGTTTAGAAACCATAAGAACATCAACTCCTTGATTTTTTTTCGAAGGATTTGCACGCTTCTATGGCAGACTGTATATGTAAAAATGTAACTCTGTAAAATGTACACTCAACATTCACCATAATATATTATCATTTATCTTTTTTTATTGTTTTTAATTTTATTTTCATGTTTTGTATTTAGTGCATCCCACATTTATGTATTAAGAAATTTTTATTAGTGAAGTGAGCGCAATTAAATTTAATACTTTTTCATCTTTTGAATTCAAATTTAAATTCAAATTATTCTTCATTCAAGTTGGCTTTAACAAGGACTTTTCAATTGTCAAATTACAATGAACTACGACTGGATTGGATATGTGCTCTTACCGAGAAAAACTAGCAAGAAACGCGAGGGACACTCTTTTTAAAAATAATTAATAAAACAGTATACAGTGGTGGTAACGAGGTATACGATAACTTTGGCATAATACAATATTCTGAAATATCGTTTAAATAAATGTATTTTCAAAGAAAATAAATATAATTGAATTGAGATCTGTTTTTTTAGTAATGGTTGATTGACCTTGCGCAGCGTGCTCGTTCAAGAAACAGGAGAAAACATTAACATTATAGTTTTATCTCCCTCGTACTTGTTAAGTTGTATTTTTTTTAATAAGATAAGGCAAGAGCCTGGCTACGATCTTGCCTGGAAAGCGAAGGATGCAGCCTAAGGTGGACCGCGCTTGCCAAAGTAGTGTCTATTCATTCTTTTTTGAATTTTCTAAATCGTATGTGTCCGGGAACACATATGCATGAAGGCAATTCCATGCCTTAGCCGTACGGATGAGGAAAGATGAGCCGAACCGTTTTGTCTGAATTTTTGGGATATTTATTGTGTAACTGTGGAGCCCTTCACGGCGTCTGGTCGTGCGGTTGTAGAACGGCGAAGAAGGAACCAGATCAAACAGATCTGTGGCATACTTCAAAATATATCCTGTAAAAAACAGAAAGCGATGCGACTACACGTCTATGCTCTAAATTAGTGAGCCCTTGAGCTAGCTTACTATCGCCTACTATAATTCTTTGTGGCGCGTCGATCCACAGAGTCAAGAGTCTCAAGTTGGTACTTAATATATTAACAAACCGGATTTAGGCTAAGGTTGGAAAGGCGTGTACGGTCATTGATCTCTATAAATCGTGTTTATTTGAAAAAATCCTATGATATAAATACTTCACTGTATTAACTGTTTTTTAAGTAGGGAGCTGAGGTGTGTTAGTACCAAAAATTAAAATGAATGTCGTAGGGTTGATACCAAACTGCATAATTTTTGACAAAATAAAAATTAGGACATAATCTAATGCGTAGTTGGTAGAAACTTAAATCCAAGCTCTCTTATAAAGCCTTCAATAGTGTTGTGTGATAGTGAACGATCAATCGTTTGAATAAATCGAGATTTGTACTAGTAGTTTAATAGTTGCACCGCAGAGTTAGATGGGAGTCAAAATCGTTATGTGAGAGCCAAGTGCCAGTCAACCAGCCTGAATTGAACTGACAATTGCAGAGCTATCGTAGCACTTACGATATATGTCATTATGTGGAGTTTGACTACATTCAAGCGATCAGTACTTAATACTTGCTAATTGTTTGTGTTTGTCCGTGTGGTATCCGGCTTAGTAGAATAGACCACCCTCATTTCTTACCGAAGTGTCGTAACAGGTGACTAAGGTAAATCGACCCGCCATCTCGTATCCGGCTGAGTAGGATAGACCATCCTCATTCCTTACCGAGGTGTCGTAAAAGGCGACTAAGCTCAAGCTAAAGCTCAGTAAAGAACAAACTTTTAAGCTTTTCCCTTTTGATGTTAAGGGTTTGATGTTAACTTTAATATTCGATCATATATGTTAATAGGTGTGTCGTGCAGCCTCGCCCACGTAGCAATCAGTTTGTTACAAAATTCTTAAAGTAATTTTCTAAATTTATTTAAATGTTATGTTGTTCTTCGTAAAACTTGTTCGAATATAGACAGACAGCCGTCTGCCTTTCGAATATAGGCAGACTATACCCTAAATATCCCCTATAAGTACCCTTAATATATATATATATATATATATATATATATATATATATATATATATATATTAAGTACCCTATATATATATATATATATATTAAGTACCCTATATATATATATATATATATAGGGTACTTTGTTTTAGTATAGATACATATAGATTAAATATTATAGAAATTTTATCATCGAACAATTCAGTCTTTTACCAAAGCCAAGTCAAAAATAATAATAAAATTATTTTGCTATAATATATTTTGGAACAATTAGAAATCACTAAGCATAACAATGGCACCCTCATTAACGATCAGATAAATGTTTCAAGTTCAAGCTTGTTGCACGTGTTTAGAGGTAAAGGTGGGGTTGAACCGACTACTATATAAAAATGCTTGTTTGGATAAGGCTTCGCTTTGCGATTTTGTCGTGGAGTCTATCTCCTGATGATGCTTCGCAGGGCGAAACGATTGTTGAGTTTGTGATAGTGAACGTGTGTAGTGCTTGTGTATTGTGGTGGCAGTGGTGTGGGTTTGTGCATGTGTTTTTACGAATCCTGCATGTAACGGGTATGAAAAAACGGATAGTCCACTATACATTTAGCACTATATATTTTTTCTATCTACTGTATCGTGGATTATAGCAAAATAATTGTATTATTACTTTTGTATTATGGATCTCCGCAAAGCAACGCCTAATTCTATAAATTATTTAAAGTCAAGTCTGTTACTTGGGATTAAATTTATTTCCCTTGCGACTGTTATAGTAGTGATATATTAGTTCGTTATAAAACAATTTCATTAGGTAGTCGGATCACGTATCGGTAAGGAGAAATAGTGACTGTCGAATAGGGGGGTATAAATCTTGAAGTTTCCTTGCTTTTGTATTATTATATTGATACTAGCGGTAATCGTGGCTTTTTTCACTCGCTTCACCGTAGTCATCGTTGAGTACTACAATATTTACTATCTTCGGTGCAGGGCACCCCCAACGCGCCCAAAAAGGAGCCTGAGACCCAAATGTCCACCGTTTTTTCGAACTATGTGCCCCGCCCATTGCCACTGCCAGCTTCGCGATCCGTTGAGATGGACATAGTCCATCACTTTAGTCCTTCTACGGATCTCCTGAATTTCTGATTTGATCACGTAGAGAAACTCCGAGTATAGTTGTCTCTATAGCCCGCTGAGTGACTCTGAGTTTTCAGATGAGGCCCATAGATTACAATTTCACCACAAGCCTCGCATATTGTTTATTGTTACATTAATTAATTGCATATAATAGCTATATAAATGAATAATAAACTGCTTTAATGATTCATATTATTTACATATATGTAAATGGTACAGTTAGTTATGGTCAAGATATTTTCCTTCTATATCTTTAAGGAAAACGAAGCAGGATCATTTGTTAATTGTTATAAATAGCCTTTTAGGAAAGCCGTCTGTAATCTATCAGTTAATACGCTTCTCGAAATGTCTATAGAATATTTGTTATGTGGATGCAAGATAAAAATTGTCTAAAAATTTTACAAATCCCCCTATCCGAAGAATAAAGTCATATCTCCCAAATACAAGCATGGGAAATGTGACTTCTTCGGATAGGGCGATTTGTGCTTAATAGGAAAACTACAGTAATAATTGCACTGTAAGATTATATAAGATTATAAAAAAAATCAACCATAAAGTAGAGATTCTATTCTATAAGAATGATAAGAATACTACTAAGCTACTCTTCTACCTGTGCACGAAATAGTAATGACTAAATGTAACTTGTTGAAAGAATTATTTTGAAAAGAGCAATCGCAATGTTAAAAAAATATATGTAAACATTAAAATTTTTGAATCTATTTTGTATGTTTTTTTAGACAAAATGTCTTATACGGTAAATAGTGGACGTAATTTTTCTGTATATATAAAAAAACCGCAATAAAAGGGCTAAAGGAACAAAACATTGTTTTTTTAAATCGGATTTTATAAATCGCTTTTTATAAAGCTAATTACAGACTTATAAATTAAGCAAAAAAAAGGCAACCGTATATCGAGGTAGAACGATATTAAAAATAGAAAAGTATAGATACATCGATCGGGCGTTAAAATGTCATGGTGTTCATTCGCCTACCGATCTAGGGTCTGCTTAATATCCAAATCGATGCGAGACGCTATTGACCCTTATAGGGGTCACAGGTAATTGAATATTTATCGACATTTACAATCTGTGAACCCTAGTGAGGGAAAGTACACTTTAGGGCAATTTTTGGACTAATACTGCACTGAAATTTCCAAAAAAGAAATAATCAGCTTTCTTAGTTGATTATGACATAAATATGTACGTAAGCATGTACAACGTGTTTCGATGACACCCTGCGATTGACCAGAATAAATATTATTAAGTATTAAGCCAGTTTTATGCAATATGCTTACCTAATTTTATTAATTATAATACATGTTAGTTATGTAATAGATCAAGTAATATAAATGTCTCAAAACAAAGGTAAATATACAAATCAAGTTAAATTAACTAGTCTGAATCTATTGAGGAGATTCCAGCCTCAGAAGTATTTAATATAATTAAAATTTCCATTAAGTGTATAAAAGGTAAAGAATCTAATAGTCAATTTAATTTTTTACATCGAAACTATCTTCTATAGGAAAACCCGTATTCAGGCAACGTTATTCAATAACAAAACACCTTTTATTAACTTTCCTATACACCTATAAATAAATTCGCAACCGAAGTAAATTTCAGTTTTCTGTCGAACCCAATATATTCATTTAAGTATACTTCGATTCCTATATTAGTATATGAATGCTGTTTTTATAGTTTAACTACGTATTTTTGTATTTTTCATCTTGCTTAACTTTTTTTCGGACTTTAGGACAAAAAATATAGCTGTATTTCCCTTTTCTACCAATGGGAGGAAGCGAAGTCTTCAGTGAATGAAGACTGATATTCAATTCTGTTTGCGGAGTCTCTCAAATGCACTGTTGTATATTATTATGTATATTCTCTTCTTTAGAAAACTTAGATCATATATTTCACTTGGTTATATTTAATCGAGATCACATGATCGCATATATTTTATTGCGTGAGCGATTCTGATTATTGCTTAAAAAATTACTTCAGCGTTAATAATTTCAAGATATTGAAGGAGGTCGGGTATGACAAAAAAGGTTCAGGTAGAATTGGTCTAGACTAATTTTCCGTTCCGAACTTTTTTCATAAAAATTATATTAACAAAATGTTTAATTATGTTCAGAATCGCGTAAAGTAGTGTAAATTAATGCATTTTTTATTTTGGAAAAAATATTATACATGAATTTCATTTCATTATCTATACTTATTATAAAACAAAGTCCCAAAAAGCTGTCTGTCTGTATGTAATCGATTTTCTCAATATCTACTGAACGGATTTTTGTACGGCTTTCACCAAAAAATAATGCAATACTTCCGGATGGTTTACATAAATAGTATTAGATATTATGTATATTGCGTTGAAGAGATCGCGCAGTTGTTAAAAAACTAGTTTACCGGGAGCTTTAGTCGCGTGTGCTGCGTAAACCAGCAGAGATACACTAAATTAATGTACTAGAGAATTGTAGATCTATAAAAATACAACAAAAAAGTCCAAATATCATGTCTCTATCTCTCACGGTTAACTCAGAATTACTACTTTTATGTTCAAAATTTCGAAAATTCGGTAAAAGTTTCGTAAATCAGTGAATTCCACGAGGGCGAGCCGTTGTTGGCACAGCTAGTAATAAATAAAGATATATAGTTAATTGTTACCATTGTGAGAGATAGAGAGTAACGGCCTGCTACTTTGCCACAGCTGAGCATAGGGTGCCTCTCTCCGTTTTTGGGAAGAAGGGTTGTGGTCAATACCTACCACGCTGCTCCAATGCGATTTCCTATATATATATATGCAGATTTCCTCTTGATATTTTCTTTCACCGGAAAGCGTGTAATAAATTGCAATTAACAAAAGACGGATAAGTTTTAACAGAAAAACTCATTAATGCCTGCCCGGGGTTTGAGCCCATGCCCTCTAAAGAGTCGCGCGGTTGCACCGCTAGGCTATTACAGCTTTGTTACTAATATAATGAGCCAAAATTACACTATAATATAAAAATTATTAAATGAACGTTTTATATAGATTGTAGAAGTTTAATAGAAGAAATAAAAGTTGTATATTCGTATATGTTCGAGGATAAAATAACTTGTAATACAAAGCCACTTAACTTCAAAGTAAATGTTTACACGAAATCTTTGTACTCAGTAAGCTACTTTACATTCATAGGAAGTTTGTCTCGTTTGCCGCAAACAATCCCCGCGTTTAGCTTCACTGTGTTATGTGAATTTTTTGGTAGACAATTTAATATACATGTAAAGTTAAATGTAATTTAGAGATGACATTACAATGTCTTCTATGCTTTGACGAGTAAATGTAATGTTTGAACCAATATCTTGACTAGCCCGTTGGCGCATTGGGTAGTGACCCTACCTTCTGCTCCACGGGTCGTGGGTTCGATTCCCGCTGTGCCGGAGAATGTACTATTCACTTAAATCTTCCCCAAAAATCTTAGCAAAACCCTTACAGAATTCCGTTCAGCAGATGTCAAGAAAATTGATCACATACAGAAAGACAGCTTTTCGAGACTTTGTTATTAAGTATGGATATTTACCAGTTGTCTGTTCTATAATAAAACACAAGTATTAAGTTATCAACTTTAGAGACAGATGGCCGTGTGTTTTTAATTATCCCGTATATCTATTTATATAAATACCGGGCGAAGAGCTGTGATAGGCCAGCGATGAGATCGTGCGACTCTTTTGAATGGAATACGAGTTCGAACCCGGACAGGCACCAATGAGTTTTCCTATTAAAACTTATGTGTCTAATTGATAATTGCAATTTATCACACGTTTTTACGTGAAGGAAAACATCATGAGGAAACCTGCATATCTCTAGAGAATTCTGGAGATATGTGTAACCTACCAATCCGCATTGGAGCAGCGTGGTAGGTCTTAGCTCCAACCCTTCTCTCCAGAAACGGAGAGAGGAGGCCTATTCCCAGCAGTGAGATTCTAACAGACCGCTACATTTTTACTTTATACCGGGCCAAAATATAGGCAAAAATGGGTTTTTCCTACTGGATCATGAAGAAATTCAGTACATAATTGAAGTTTTTAACAGTATGTTGATGCGAACGTATTCGCGAGTACGGCTTGTTATTTATATTTCAGTCAAAATGTACAGTTGGAATATAAATCATTAAAAGTTTTAATTGAAACCGAACCGTTGAGAAGCTCTGTAGGGGTCTCAGTGGAATATTAATTAAATGTCATTCTGAATAAGCTTGTTTCATAGCGACGAATAAACAAATGTCTTTCTTATAGACGAATTTATGAATGAATTTTTTCAGCAAAATCTATGACATTTATGAGTTTATTATACCGGGAAATTAAGAAGAATTCCTCACTACCTGTAACCGAAACTTTGCCCATGTGAAAATATTGTGTCACAAGGTTTTTTTTCGCGTAAATCGCGAGCCCGCGGGAATTCCCGGTTATAAATCCTAATCCTCTATCTTCCATTGAAAGTGCCATCAAAATCGGTTCAGCCGTTTCGGAGAATGTTCTGTTAACCTAAATAAAGTAAAAAGCATACAAAACTCAGTTCACTATATACTAGTGAATTTAAATTAAAAATTTTAGTTAGAATTTTTTTTTTTAGTTAGTTTAAATTAAGTAAGAGACATACTAGTTAATTTATTATCATTCTCCTGCATTTATCCCACTCTAAGTGATGTCGGTAAGCTGTGATAGCCTAGCGGTGAGACCGTGCGACTCTCTAGAGACGACATAGGTTCAAACCCCGGGCAGGCACCAATGAGTTTTTCTATTAAAACTTATGTGTCTAATTGATAATTGCAATTTATCACACGCTTTTCGGTGAAGGAAAACATCGTGAGGAAACCTGCATATCTCTAGAGAATTCTGGAGATATGTGTAACCTACCAATCCGCATTGGAGCAGCGTGGTAGGTCTTAGCTCCAATCCTTCTCTCCAAAAACGGAGAGAGGAGGCCTTAGCCCAGCAGTGGGCATAGTAAGTAAGTAGTAAGCAGTTTAAGTGATGTCGGCACAACGTGCTTTGAGATATTTTAGTTAATTATTCTTTTACGATTGCCCGCCTGTCTGACGTCAACTTCTACTTAGTCGTATACCACACGGCGGGGCAACTTACCTTAGTCGCCTTTTACGACATTTTAATAAAAAATGGGGGTGGTCTATTCTACTCAGCGGAATACCACACGGCGGGTCAACTTGCCTTAGTCGCCTTTTACGACACCTTAATAAGAATTGGGGGAAATTTTACAAATATATTAAAATGTGTGAAATATGTTTATATATATACCTATTTTCATCATATTATACCCAATAGCAAATTACTTCCCTTATATAATTTTATTATCTAGTTATAGAATATCTTTTGTCGTTTTTTATCATCGTGTTGCGACAGATCGTTTCTTGTTAGTGGCAGAGCTTGCCAGCCTTCATTTTTGCATATGGCAGTGTTTCAAACCGTCAATTATGTGTCTTACTTTTGTATTTATGCTACTTATTTTGTATTTTCCTTTCAGGTTTAAAATAATATTTCCAATAGTGCTTTGAAGTTTTAACATTGTATTTGGTTTGTTTTCTACTATTGAGGTTATCTTCTTCCCTGGACAAATAGTCATAACTAAATGTAACTAGTTATAAGAATTATATTTTGAATAATGCAACCGCTCAATATCTTGCTGGCTCTTCTCGGCAGGAACTGTTTTCAGGACCAGCAGTAAAGTTGACGATCCATAAGTATTTGCTATCAAGTTTACTTGTAAAGAATATTTTGAAGGGAAGATTAAAAATTTGTATGGAAATTTCCTTTTTGATTTTAAACTATCGTGAGTGGTATTCATTATTAATGTTTAGAGACCGGCTATACTCACGTCTTATTTTATCAGATGAGCCCGACTAGTTTCAAGTCCATACGGGGCTCTTATTCATGAGCTCTTTACGCGGCGTTATCGCGGCGGGAACTGTGTGTAGCAGCTCGCTATACCTACATAGCCGGTCTCTCAACATTAATAAAGAAAATTTCCTTTAGCTTTTTAATTTAATTCTATGTACATGTAAAGTTAAACTCTATGAATATACAAGGCAAAGAGGAAAAGATGATATAAACTGATTTTTTTCGGTCAACTCTGATGAAACATTGAACGGATCGTTTAATTGATGCCCGACGGAAACTGGCCTTGATGGACGCTGACAAGCTTTTGATATGTTTTCGTTTGCCTTTTTCCGAGATAAACTTTTAAACGTAGATTATATTTTTTTTCTTTAAATGATTAACTATACAGATGCAGATGTATAATCGTTTATTCATGATATAAAATATACTATTACATCTATTCCAATTAGTGAAGTAGCGAGTACATAAACTCTAGGTCTGTTTTCTGTAAAAGTTACTAACTGACCATACCTGACGTGACCATACCATAGAAAATGTCTAAAAATATATTGAAAATTTGAATATAATTAATAAGTGAAATAATAATAATGAAGATAAAATATTTTTAAATGAATATGTTCGCGCACATATGCGCTTACAACAAGTTACACACAACATTGCCGGTGGAGACAGAAGCTAAACGCGATATCAGCTTAGTACGTGCAGTGCGAGAACTTTGTACACAATTTTTATAAACAAATGTGCTGCATACTATTTTGGTGGAATCCTATCTTAACATTGTATCAAAAGCCTTAATACAATTACAATTATTTGTTGTAGCTCTATATATAAAGCGTATAAATCTTAGAAAGATCAAGATGCAGTCATGCTAATCTGTAGCATGCCACACTCACGAGGAACGCCGCGCGTTCCGACGCACGCGCTTTAACCCTTAAAAAATGTTTAGCTGATGTATTTACAACAGAATCACCTTCATTCTCCCAAATTTAATACTCTAGTCAAAGTAAATAACTTCTAAAATAATAGATTCGACATATTCTGTTCCGAGCCAATCTAAAAGCCTACCCTGTTAGCCAGAGGTCACAATCGACGAACGAATGAGTCCTAAAAACAAAGTCTTTCTCTTTTTACTTTAGTTTTTTAGTTGATATTATATAATATAATATGGCTTATATTACACCCAAATTTTAAATGATAGTTAAAATATTTTAAATTTTGTGACTTATGACGCGAAACTATTTTAGATTTTCAAAAGTATTACTTTAAAAATAAGTATAGTAGAAGTAAAGTATACCGTAAATTATAGCAGTGTAAAGATAGTGAGCTATAAACCAATCCATATGATGCCGTGAGTAGCCGATCCGGCTGAGTAGAATAGACCACCCTCATTTCTTACCGAGGTGTCGTAAAAGGCGACTAAGGTAAGACGACCCGCCGTGTGGTGTCTGGCTGAGTAGAATAGACCACCCTCATTTCTTACCGAGGTGTCGTAAAAGGCGACTAAGGTAAGTTGACCCACCGTGTGGTATGGGGTTGAGTAAAATAAACCACCCTCTTTTTTACCGAGGGGTCGTAAAATACGACTAAGGTAAGTTGACGTCAGGCACTTGGCCGGTCGTAAAATACATAGCCAAATCATGTGACAACATGTTTATAGCATGTTGTGCCGACCTTACTTCAAGTGGGATAAGGGCAGGAGGATGAAGATGATGATGATGATGATAAACCCAAGGGGTACAGAGCTGTTAAATGCTTACATAACGGTTCCAAAATTTAATATGTATTATGTTATGACAGGTCAAATGATTCTAAATCAACTCGTCATTAGTGCAAACATAAGAAAATAATATATAAACCTGATTATACTGAACCTGATTATAACCTGAACCTGATAAATTTTATTTTTGTTATAAGATTTTTCTGTAGTACCCTCTCCGGGGGCTTTTATGAAATAAATTTGGCCTTGTTCACTTTTATATAACTTTTCCTTCTTGTTGGAAATTTAATATAATATCAGATTACGATTTCTGAGCGGAATTCGCTGAAAATTTTCCCCGCTCTTTCTATAAATCAAATTGTATAAAGCAATGACGAAGCGTGAGTAAATTACATAATCAGATAGAATAACATTAATGTATGTAATATATTATATATAAAATTCTCGTGTCACAATGTTAGTTATTATACGCCTCCGAAACGGCTTGACCGTTTTTTATGAAATTAATTTGCATATTCAGTAAGTCTGAGAATCAGCTACTATTACTTTTATACCTCTTAATGATAAGGGTTATCCACCCTAACATTTTTTTTGGACAACTTTTTTAAAAATCCACTTTATAAATTCTCTAAAAATATTTATATGGCAAAACAATGTTACGCACAACAACGTAAATATTACAAAAGTAATAATAAAATTATTGCTATAATCCGCGATATATATATATGTAGCATCGCGGATTATAGCAAAATAATTTTATTATTACTTTTGTATTATGGATCTCCGCAAAGTAACGCCTAATTCTATAAATTAACGTAAATGTTGTATAGTATTTTATGCATTAAACCAGCCCTTATAGCTTACCCATCAAAGGTTGTGTGCGAGAGATCTATTAATCGCTATAGCGATAAAGCCACATTTGCATGCTTTTCATGCTTTTATTTCACACTAGCCGTGTAGTCATGTGTTTCTGTGGCTCACTCTGTTTTCGAATAACCCCCGAACAGAACTCAACATTTAAAAAAATACTCTTCTCGCCACAAAACTTTACAGTCCCATTTGCTGGGTCATTTAAGTTTTTGAATTTTTTGTTACAACGGCCCAGATGTAGCAATATATCTTTATATATTGCAATAAGAATAATATAAAAAAAATATAAATAGAAATTTAGAACACTAAAAATGACTAGAGCTGAACAACAATTTGTAAAAGAAAACAATAATTCTAAACAGAAACTACTCATAATAATGAATAGTACAAATATATAATAAAATATAGTAACATCTTAATAATATTCTAAAAATCGAATTTTGAAGAACAATTCTCTGTAAGATAATGCTTTATATAGATTGAAGGACTATTCAGCCTTTGTTAATCTCCAGAAAATCTCAACGCCGGAAAGATTGTAGATTGTAAGAAATGTTAAGTGATTGGTTCTTTATCGAAAAAGAGGAAACTGGAAAGGCGATCATTGTTCCGACATTTGGTTATCGGTTTACTTGTCAATGTTTATTTGTGAATTCAAATTCCAAATGTCTATTTTTTAAGAAAATTTCAGCGCTTTTATTTATTTATTTTTATTTTTATTTTAAGGGACTTTTGTCTGTTCACACATGACAGCACCATCGTGCCCTAATTTAATTATCATTTAACTTAACATGTAAGTAGAAAGGGAATGATTTATTTATTTATTTTAAGAGGTACACGAAACTGAGTACAGTCGGAGAAGTACAAGATAAAATATATGTATGTATAAACTTAAGAATAGACAGTAATCCAAAAAATATGTGTACACATCATGTTTAGTATAAATTTTGGGGTAAAATATTCAAACGATATGAAATTACTATTAACATTAGATAGAAACAATTTTTAAGCGTGCCCTAAATTTATTATAATTGTTATCAAATACGTCCAGAGAAGAATTGTTTACATCTATTTCACTGTAATAACGACATATTCGAATAATTGCATTGTTAAAAGATATATTATTGGAGAGAATAGGATGGTTGAAGGGATTGTTGTGCGGCTTACGTGAGTTAATGCGAGTATTAAAATTAATTAGGGAGAGCAATATAGATGAATCAAGTGTTGAATGAATAATTTTATGAAGATTGAAAAGGCTGTGTTGTCGCGATTCTAGCGAATGTGGCTGAAATTTTTTTAATCTCTTGTCATAACTATTGTATACGCGCGGGGACCATATCTATAATTAATTATTTTAAGGAACTTTATATTGCACTCTTTCGATACGAGTTATATGAATTTCATAATAAGGTGACCAGATGACGGAATTATATTCAACGACGCTTCTCACATAAGCATGATAAAGCAACAATATGCTATTAGCTTTTCGAAATTGAAGTGTTGATCTATATATGAAGCCTAACACATTGTTTCCCTTTTTTATAATGGTATCATAGTGTTCGCGGAATGTAAGCTTATTATCAAAAAGTATGCCTAAGTCCTTAAATGTTGTCACATGTTCTAGAAGAGTGTTATCGAGTGTGTAGTCAAAGTTTTGCTTTCCGGGAAAATGAAATTACGTGACATTTATTAACATTAAGTACCATTAAGTTCTCATCGCACCGTTTGCGATGGTAAATCCATGGCAATGACGTAATCTGGGATGTTAAATGCAAACTACATAACGCCAACATTGGTATAGCACAAATTGACGCGCCAATGACTGCCTTTAATTTTGGTTTTGCTTACACTCCATTAGTAGTTGGTATGTATCGTCTAATTTGTTACATATTAATTTGGGGAATTAGCTTTCCTCATTAGGTATGCAAACTTTTTACTGGTTTATGTACTGAGCGGATACATGCATACAATTTTCATCAAGTCACTAACTATGCCCATAGTTCGCATCGGCGTAGAAATCAGTGTGTCACAAAGTTTTTCTGCGTGAATCAATTAAAAAAAGTATATATGTTGCTGTACAACTGCCGCTTTCTTTTACTGAAAAGATCAAAATCGTTTCACTATCTTTTAGTAAAAACCATACAAATATCCATTGAGTAGATGTTGAGAAAATCGATCACATACGGATACACAGCTTTTGGGGGACTAAGTATAAATAGATTATAATTTGAATGTTACTCTATGCACTCTTGACAATGGGCAAACAAGCAAGTTTCAAACAAAATTTAAAGCTATAAAAGCAAACAAATTGAGTACCGTATACAATGGTGGAGACAAAATGCCTGTAACAGATAAAAGCCTTTATATGTTAGGAGAACTACAACAAGCAAATTGATCGTGTTTGTTTTCGGCTCTAAAAAAGTCTTGTAGATATTTTGCAACGTTCATTGTTGACATGATCAATCATAGTGCAGAATTTAACACCAAAAAGTCAAATCTTTCACTTGCAAAGATACTGGTAAAATGAGACTTGTAAAATGAGGTATAACCTACTACTATCAATTAGAAAAAGCTTCCTCAATCAGAATGACGAAATGATCTACCGTCGATATTTTTTGAGACAGTGTGTTAATCCCGTAAATACAAGCTTTAAGAAGTCTTGTTCATATTTAGGAATATTCCAAGTTTACATTATGGTGTATCAATCATAGTCTGGTAGAATAAAAAACTAAAAAGTCAGAATTTTTCTTGCGAAGATAAATTAAGACTTAGATATAAGTTATTACTACCACAACTTAGAAAAACCTTCCTAAATTCGGATGGGAAAATAATCTAGCTCCATCATTTTCTGAAGTATATAACCAGTTTAGTCAGTAAGACACAACACAAATATCACAGATTTAACACTTTCACAGTACCTCCTCTACTATTTAATTACGACATGGGCCTGCTCAGCAAATCACCACGACCTTGAGAATTCCCGATAACCCTTTATTCTTATCACTAAGAATTAGGTAGGTTTCTCTCCAACCAAAATCAACCATATCTATTGAACACAGATCCATTAAAAAAGATTTACAGAAATCTAAGTGTGATAGGTAATCACTAAGATTACCATTGTTTGATATCAAATGTCAGTTTAGCATATACTTGCAATAGCATCCTTCCCGTTTCCTTCCGCACGCACTTCAGTCGCAAAACGCCGTCGCAAGACGCACGTCGTACGTTGCACGTCTCATGATCGATCGCCGCACACGCATCACTTTGTTGTAACTTTGCACCGCGCCGCTAGCACGATTGTGTGTATTATATGTGTTAACTTCAGTGAATGGACAAAACGCTGGATCCGACATCACAAGTAAGTGCCTCCATCCCTCTTTGGCAGTTATTTAATCCCGCCCTGTACCAGACGGCTGCCATATTCCATCTTGTTATTTGCAAGTATTTTGGGGGTTTCCGCGAACCGGTTAATAACAAAAAATACAGTCCACTTTATTAAGGCCCAGGAATAACACTTTACCTGGGCCACACGCCCGCATGTCCATTTTTTGGTCACATCGAACCGAATTTTTAATCGTCATATTCATTCGGTCCACCATTTTGTTCATAGTTCGATTTGAACCGTAATATTTTACCGCATATTATAGTTAAACCGCATTCAAATTCATTAAAATTTGTCTTAAAATAGTTAAAATCGGTTCTTATCGTTAATAAACCGCATACTGCTGTTGACTACTTATTTATTCAATACAAATAATTTGTGCTGTAATACTAAAAAGTTGTTAAAATAATAGTATATTTTCGTTAAACCGCATTGGCAACTGTTTTAGTTTTATAACATCATAGATTGCATATACACTCGTGCATTCCACTCGTTTCGCTTTGTACTTAGTTAATTATTAACTCCGCATTATTTCGTTCGACCGATATTAAGTTAAAAAGTACGACGTCGCTGTGCAGCTCCGTAGTCTCGCTAGTAAATTTTGTGCAACCCACCCGCACGCATAATTATCAATCTAACGCTGGTTGACTCTTATTACATAGTGCATAAGGTATATTCTCGCGCGTTATAATAACGATATTTTTGTTACTTCATAATGAGTAGAAGTGATACAAAATCCTCACACGACAATAATGACGATATTAATATGCTTTTAATATTGGAATCGAAACGCGACGCCATGTTTTCTCGATTGCAAAGTATATACGATACGGCTGTTTTATGCGAAAAAGATCCTAGTAAGTTTGCAATTTTAAGTTCGAAGGCTATTAATATCGATACTTTGCGGAAGGAATTCGAGCAAAATTTAGATTCATTGAATGTTCTTAATCTAAAATTATATCCTAAAAAGCCCATTAATTATCAGTCATGGATCTCATTTGAGGAAATGTTTTGTTTCGTTAAGCAAATATTGGTGCTGAATAGCGAAACTACTAGTAGTAAACCGCAATCATCTTCGCATATACCTAAGTTAAAACCGCACCTCCCGCCTATAGACTTAATATCTTTTGATGGAGATGTCTGTAAATGGCCTTTATTTTACCAACAGTTTAAAAGTATGATTCATGATAACTCTAATTTATCTGATAGTGAAAGGATATTTTATTTAGTTGGAAAATTGTCTGGTAACGCTTCATCTGTTTGTTCGGGTTTACCGCTGACCGCTGAAAATTATTCTATTATATGGGAAGCCCTGATACAAAAGTATGATGACCCCCGCTCGCTCGCAAGCGCTTATCTCAATCGATTGTTACAATTTAAGCCGCTCGCTAGTAATAATATAAATGCATTAGATCATTTTATTAACACCTTCGATTCTTCGGTCGAAGCGCTGAAACAATTAAAATTGGATTTAACCGACTTTATATTTTTTCATTTGGCTACGCAAAGGTTAGATTCGGATACAGTAAGAATGTTTGAAATATTAAACCGCCAGGATAAAATTCCATCATATAAAAATCTTATCGAATTTGTTAAGGAACAAAACAAAGTATTGTCGCGTTCTGTTAATAATGTTTTTAGCCCGCAGTCGATTAAATATCGTAATAAAAATATTCCTTCGCCCGCGAAAGTTCCGTCAACGAAAACCTTTGTTAATACGGACTCGGTATTTAATTCGAATAATAAAATTAACTGTAGTTTATGTAAGAATAGTCAACATTCTCATTTGTATTCGTGTTCTTCCTTCATGAAATTAAATCCGCAACAAAGATACAATTACGTTAAAAATAATTCTTTTTGTAACAATTGTTTGAGTGTCAGTCATAAATTCATGTCTTGTGCATCGAAGCACACTTGTAATTTTTGTTCGGCAAGACATCATTCTTTATTACATTTTAATATTAAAAACAAACCTAAGGAGCCGGCCGCGATACAACCGCCCGCACAGCGTAGTAACTCGTTGTCTCGTATGACTCATTCGCGCGCTTGCGACTCGCCGCGCAATGAGTCGGCCGAGCGTATAGAACGTTCTGACGATGCTTCTGCGCTCGCTAATTTAAATACAAGTAATGCACTTGTTTGTCATTATGACCGCTTTAACCGCACCGCAACTACTACCTTGCTTGGCACAGCCAAGATAAGGGTCACTGATAAATATAACCGCACGCATTATTTGAGATGTCTTATAGACCCGGGGTCGCAAAGTGATTATATTTCTTTCGACTGTTGTAAACGACTCTCACTTTGTATTTCACCGCAAAACCGCTACTCTGAGGTTCAAGGGTTCGGTGGAACCTCTCAGAAAATTTTGGGTATTACTGACCTTAAGTTTAACTCCCGCTTTGACAATTTGTCAGAATATTTTATACAGCCTATGGTTGTAGAACGCATTACGTCACATTTACCTGACGCACACGTCGATCTAATATCGATAGATTATATTCGCAACTTACCGCTCGCGGACGATGAGTTCTCAGAACCAGGTCCAATAGATGTTTTACTCGGTGTGAATATTTACTGCAGGATATTATTATATGATAAAATTATAGGTAAAAATAATATGCCTTCCGCTTTTGAAACCTCTTTAGGCTATATTGTAATGGGTGACACCCCTATCATATCTAAGCCCTGTCAGACACGCACTATGTGTTCGCTTACAAGTGAACCATTAGACAAATTAATTGAAAAGTTTTGGTCAATAGAAGAAACACCTGTTCGCAAGTTTTTGAGTCCTGACGAGCAACAGTGTGAAGAAATATATATTGCGACAACCGCGCGCAGTCCGGATGGTATTTATTCCGTGGATCTTCCTTTTAAACAGGACCCTAATAATTTAGGTAATTCCTATATAACCGCTCGGCGTAGGTTTTTTAATTTAGAAAAGAAGTTTTCTAGAGAACCTGAGCTCCACGAAAAATATAATTACGTTATCCGCGATTATCTTGCTAAGGGTATTTTATCACGCGTGTCACCTGACGATTGTCTTTTGCCCGGCTACTTTCTCCCGCATCATCCTGTAGTGCGCAACGATAAATCGACTACAAAATTACGCGTCGTATTAGACGGCAGCGCCAGTACAGATACAGGGCTGTCACTTAACGACATTTTGTATACCGGTTGCAATTTGCAATCAGACATTTTTAATATTCTATTAAATGTTCGTATTTTCCGCATTGCATTCTTCGCCGACGTAAAACAAATGTACTTATGTATTAATGTTAATCCCCCGCACCGCAAATATCAACGTATTATATACCGCTTTTCTCCCGATGAACCGCTCGAAATATACCAATTTAATCGAGTAACATTCGGTCTCCGCTCCTCGCCATTTCTGGCATTACGCACCTTACGCCAGTTAGCCAGTGACGAAAGGCAAAGATGGCCTCTTGCTGCTGCCGTGCTTGAGCGAGATGTATATATGGACGATTTGGCTTCTTCTGCTTCAACGCTTGATGAAGCAGTTAAGGTAGCAGATGAATTGATCCATCTCTTCAAGGCAGGTGGATTTGAACTGGTCAAGTGGACAAGCAATTCACATGAATTGTTGGAACACGTACCAGAGTCTCACCGCCAATCCGAGACAATATCTTTTGACCCTAATAGCACTTTTAAAATTCTCGGTTTGCACTGGCTACCTGCATCTGATGATTTTGTATTTACTGTAACGCAACCGCCAACTGCTTGTACTAAGCGAGCTATTCTTTCCACTACCGCTCGTCTTTATGACGTCTTAGGCCTTATTGGTCCTGTAATTGTATACGCTAAATTGATTATACAAGAATTGTGGCTACTTCATATAGGTTGGGATGACTCTCTTCCTATACATTTTATAAATAAATGGCAAAACTATATTTCTGAGTTGCCACTTATCGCTCAACTTAAATTTAACCGCTATATGGGAATTGAGAAAACATCTAAGGTTACACTTCTTGCTTTTGCAGATGCTAGTGAGAAGGCTTATGGTTGTGTGCTATACTTACACACTGAGACTGAAACTCTTCCGCCTATAGTAACGTTAGTCTGTTCTAAATCTCGCGTGGCACCTTTAAAGCCAACAATCACACTCGCTCGACTCGAACTAAATGCCTTAGTTCTACTCGCACGCTTAGTTCGATCAGTTTATGACACTTTGTCTACCCGCATAACTATAAATGAGATACTCTTATTCTCAGATTCAGAAGTTGCTCTCTGCTGGGCACTTTCTTCACCGCATAAATTTAACACTTACGTGGCTAATAGGATATCAGAAATCCAAACGCACTTATCACCTTTAAAGGTTAACTTTTATCACATCGCAGGAATTCAAAATCCTGCCGATTGTGTCTCACGCGGGCTTTTGCCTACACAACTTCTAGAGCATACGCTTTGGTTTAGAGGCCCTTCTTGGCTCTCCTTTCACTCTGAAGAATGGTGTTTAAATACCTTTTCACCTAGTGAAAAAACCGCAGTACCTGAGAAGAAAACTGTTTGTCATGTAGTAAAACCGCACGATGAAAATATAATCGTAACGCTTGGTTCTAAGTTCTCATCTTGGACCAAATATCTTCGCTGTACCGTTTACATCCTTCGCTTTTTAGGAAAACTTCCACGTAATAAAACAATAACGGCTGAGGATATGGATACGGCAGAATTAGCTATAATAAAAGCGATACAACGCGAAGCCTTTAGTGACGATCTCAATAATATTAAAAATAATAAATTATGTTCGCCCGCATTGAGAAAGCTATTCCCTTTCGTTTCTAACGGCATACTACGCGTAGGTGGACGTCTGTCTTATTCTACTTTAGATTATGCTCATAAGCACCCTGCTTTATTGCCCAAAAAGGGGCACATTTTAGATATTTTAATTGATCATTATCACCGCAATAATTTGCACGCAGGACCGCAACTATTACTCTCCATATTAAGACAAAAATATTGGATTTTATCCGCACGACGCTTGGTTCGTCAGCGTATTCATAAGTGCAATACTTGTTTCAGGCTTAATCCGAAACCGACATTTCCTCTTATGTCAGATCTTCCTCCATGTAGGCTGGAGCAATGTAAGGCCTTTCTACATACAGGCCTGGATTATGCAGGACCTTTATATGTGACGCCAAGTAGAGGGCGTGGAATACGTAGCCAAAAGGCATACATTTGTTTGTTTGTGTGCTTAGTTACGAAGGCAGTTCATATAGAACTAGCATCTGATCTGAGTTCCGCTACCTTTTTAGATGCTTTCAAACGGTTTTTATCTCGCCGTGGTCCCTGTAAGTTTCTTTACAGTGACAACGGAAGGAACTTTATTGCATCAAAGGCTTACTTTAATGAGTTGCATATTTTTTTGCAGTCAGATGACTATTATAAAATGTTCAATTTTGAACTGACGAAACATCGCATCACGTGGCAACTAAATCCGCCCAGCGCAAGTCATTTCGGAGGGATTTGGGAGTCTAATATTAAGAGCGTCAAATCTTTGTTATTCCGTGTTATTGGAAAACAAATATTGTCATATGAGGAAATGCTCACCGTACTTAATCAAGTAGAGGCGCTACTTAATAGCCGCCCTTTGTACGCTTTAAGCTCAGACCCTTCTGAGCCAACCGCGCTAACACCTTCACATTTTCTTTCCGCTATACCGCTAGAATTTATTCCCGCACCTAACGTTAGTGGAGAACGTACTAGTCTTTTAACTAGATATTCGCTAATGGACTCTCTTGTCCAATCATTTTGGAAACGCTTTAAGACGGAATATTTGCATAACTTGCAAATGCGAGAAAAGTGGAATACACCGTCTCACCCGCTTACAGTAGGAACCGTCGTTATACTTAACGTAGAGAACGCACCGCCGTTGCAGTGGCCCTTAGGAATTATAACTAAGGTTTTCCCGGGTAAAAATGGAGTAGTTCGAGTCGCTCAAGTTAAGACCAAGAGTGGTACTTATGATAGACCCGTCGTTAAACTCTGCCCGTTGCCAATGCAATAGTTATTTGTAATTTATTTAGTTTTAATTTACTTTTCTTATATATTACGCACAAATTAAATGAATAAGTAGTTTTAGGTTCTTCTGTAGATTAATTTTGTTTATGTTTTTTACCGCATTTATGAAGGGATACTTCATGGCCGGGGGGATGTTTGATATCAAATGTCAGTTTAGCATATACTTGCAATAGCATCCTTCCCGTTTCCTTCCGCACGCACTTCAGTCGCAAAACGCCGTCGCAAGACGCACGTCGTACGTTGCACGTCTCATGATCGATCGCCGCACACGCATCACTTTGTTGTAACTTTGCACCGCGCCGCTAGCACGATTGTGTGTATTATATGTGTTAACTTCAGTGAATGGACAAAACGCTGGATCCGACATCACAAGTAAGTGCCTCCATCCCTCTTTGGCAGTTATTTAATCCCGCCCTGTACCAGACGGCTGCCATATTCCATCTTGTTATTTGCAAGTATTTTGGGGGTTTCCGCGAACCGGTTAATAACAAAAAATACAGTCCACTTTATTAAGGCCCAGGAATAACACTTTACCTGGGCCACACGCCCGCATGTCCAACCATTAAAGTGTTACTTATATACGAATTGTGCTACTGCCTGCTTTCCGTCTGTAGCATTTGGGTTATCAAGAAAATAATAATTAGAAGAGTGGCAATATAATAATGCTTTTCTATCAGTCTTGCTAGTTCACAATTAATCAACTCGGTCCGCAAAGCACCTTCTTGCCACTCTTGTTCTTACCCCATCGACCCCCATTTTAGTTAAGCCTTAGTTAGTTCACAACTGTGTTCATAGTCTAAGTCAATAGCGTTTACAATAGCGGAAGCCGTTACCCCCAACCTGAACGGAGTTTGGCCACACTGTTGGCATTTTTCTGCAGTGGTCATCCCAAAAGAACCTTGAATCACTTAAAACTGGCAAAAAAAGTTCACAATTAAAGCGAGTTAGGTTTTATATTAGTGTATTGAGAAAGTCATTGACTTACCTTCCCCACCTTAGTATTTGAATTTACAGAAGATTCGCATGATTTTTTTGGTAAAATTGAATACTAGCCCTACTATATTAGCAATACTTTATCCACTCAATGCCAAATTAATATACTGGAAATTCTCATCATGTCCACTTTTATGTTACAATTGTGGTCCACCAGATCGAAACTTATTAAATTACGCACACAGAATTACCTTATTGTATAGTGAAGAAGCTACGTTGATGAGGGTATGAATCGTCCAGAATGGAAACAGTCGTGCGGAATGAAATAAATCGTAAGCCCGAAGTATTGTATTCTGTAATATAAGTTAGACAAGTCATTTCAGATCACTGAGTTTATTATTTTGGACCATTATTATAACGGAAACTGTATTCATGGTATGTGGTAAATTTAACTCATACATAATACGATAACTTAAATGCACATTGGCCTGAGAAATAATATCTACTAACTCTAGACCTGACTGAAATGATTAAGTGATCACAAAAATATAAAAATTCACTACGAAAAAGAAAGCTAATTCTAATAAAAAATTCTAATTCTCTCTTTCTATATAAAAAAAAACGAGGCATTTATTCGTAATTATAGAATAGAATAGAATAGAATATACTTTATGGCACCACATAAGATTCACAATAGATAATATACAGAAAACAACAATTTAATTCTAAGTGACACAATGAGGCGGCCTTATCGCTAAATAGCGATTTCTTCCAGGCAACCTTGGGGCTAGAGACATTATTTCAGGAAGATAAGGTAGGTGGTGCTTGAATACAAATTATACGAAAACTAATACATAAATATATATCTACATACATACATACATTTACATACCTACACATATATACATATATAAATGAACGTTATAATATGTTATAAATATAAATATGGAATATAAGTTATACATATATACAAACTAAAGAGCTGTGATAATCCAGCGATGAGACCGAGCAATTCTATCGAGAGAATTCGGGTTCAAACTCTGGGTAGGCACCAATTAGTTTTCGGTGAAGTAAAACATCGTGAGGGAACCTGCATATCTCTAAAGAATTCCAGGTATTTGTGTAACCTACCAATCCGCATTGGAGCAATGTGGTAGGTCTTAGCTTCGACCGTTCTCTCCAAAAACTGAGAGAGGAGACCCAGCAGTGGGATAGTGATAGATTTACTTTACTTGTTATACAAGTTTATGTGGACAGGTATTATACGTTTTAAGATATAGAATGCACAAACTAAGGTGCCAACAAGGGCGTAGCTTGAATTCTATACAGGGGGAGGCAAAACTGTCGCAGAAAATCTAGACTATTTTCGTAACCATGGTATTTAAAATATCAGGAGCTCACATTTGTAATGAAGGTGAGGCGCATTATAGCTGTTATGCAAGCCTTTTATAGTGTCAATATGTTGCGAGTTTCCAGCTTCACAGTGTTACAGTTATCAGTATTGCCCGTATCATGGAAGCCAATTTAGCATATGAAATAGTATCCCAATTGTGTCTTAATACAATTATAAGCTGGGAACATCGCATAAATGTATGCGATGTTGCCAGCTCATGGGAAGATCGAATTCATTCGAATACTACCTAGGTCGCTTGTAGTCGAAAACAACTTGTGCAGTTTAGAGTGCAGCCAAATAGTCTTAAAAATCGTTTTTTGAGGTGGAAATTTTATTTGACATTTAATTTAATATTTTATTCAGCTGAGAATTCGAAAACAATTACTCGTTGAAAGATATTAAATTGGTATCGGGTTAATTAAAATGAATCCCTTCAATTCGAATCCGTTTCAATTAGCTCAAGGAATTTTCATTAATATGAACCAATATAATAATTTAAATTATCTTTACAGGCGGACATTTTATTATAAAAAAAAGGATAATATCAGATCTAGTTGTACATAGAATCAATTTTAGGGTAGGTTGGTTAGACATCATGTTTTAGAAGCTAAGGGGTTTAATAGTAGCCACATCCGGAAAACATAAATATCTTTTACTTTCGGACTTTCCAAGCTGTGATAGCCTAGCGGTGAGACCGTGCGACTCTCTAGAGATGACATACGTTCAAACCCCGGGCAGGCACCAATGAGTTTTTCTATTAAAACTTATGTGTCTAATTGATAATTGCAATTTATCACCCGCTTTTCGGTGAAGGAAAACATCGTGAGGAAACCTGCATATCTCTAGAGAAAAGGGATAGTTGTAACCTACCAACTCGCATTGGAGCAGCGTGGTAAGTCTTAGCTCCAATCCTTTTCTCCAAAAACAGAGAGAGGAGCTTTAACAGCCTTAGCCCAGCAGTGGGCATAGTAACAGGCTGTTAATTAAGGGACTTTCGACCCGCCATACACTTATCAGTGAATGCTCATTAAACTTTATTCCTTTATTTTATTGCTTTATTGTACATAAATTTTGTTAGAAAAGCGGAAAAAAGTTTATGTACAAAGGCGGATTTATCCCTAAAAGGGATCTCTTAAAGTCAATCTTTGAGTAACAGAAAGACAAGAAGTGAAAAACGGTTAACAAGATATAAAATGGCTATAAATACGAACAGCTATATATATACGAAATATAGTAATAATTAACATCAAACTGTACCACAGTCTGACGTAGACCTATATTCAAATACAAATTCAAAATTCAAAATATTCTTTATTCAAGTAAACTTGTAAAGAAGTGCTTTTGAATCGTCAACATCTACTGCTGGTTCGGAAAGCTGTTCCTACCGAGAAAAACCAGCAAGAAACTCGGCGGTTGCTCTTTTTAAAATATAAATCTTAAAACTAGTTACATTTAGTTATTACTGTCTTGTACAGGGTAGAAGTGCACCTATATCCACACATCCTTATCATCTAGGTAACCTTCAACTGTATAGTAGGCTTTCTGTATCAACCTCTTTTTAACACTGTTTTTAAACTGCTGTAATGGCATGGCCAAAGTAGATATATAGATAGATATATACATAGATAGATAGAGCTATGTGGCAATACAGGTACCGATTACAAATGGCAATTAAACCAAAGACGGATTAGGCTAGCAAACTAATGGCAACAGTTGCATCGGATTTGAGAAACAGCTTTGAGACCACACCATTTAGTATGGCATATGATACATATATTCATAGTAAATATTATAAATGCATAGGCGTAATATCTTTCGTGCTTTCCAATATTAATGAAATTTGGTAATTAATGCTTATACAATAATTTTTTATATTTGTAAACTTTTGACGACAATAATTAAAGAAATAATCGGAATAATACGCATCACGATCTTTTGTTGTAAAAATTTAATTTCACGTTCAAATATTTTAGCTTTAAACTTCGGAACAATCTAAGTAAAACTATATTGATATAGGAAGTATTTTCAAAAGGTTACTCTTGAAACCGTTTGTGCAGCAAGTATTGGTGACGTTAAAACTTCTTAAAAATTAATTTAAGTTTCCTCGTAAATAGCAAATTGTTCCTTTAAATCCAGAGTTTAGAAAGTGAGCAATTGTTATTTAAATTACTCTTTAAATTTTGTAGTGTTTCCTCTCGTTTATATGGGTTTTAAGTAAATCTTGTGAATGAGTTAGATTAGATTTTCATTTGACCATTTTACAGGAATCCATACGAATATTATAATATTATAAAAATAGTTTGCCATTTATGCTTTAGTTCATTTTTTTAACGCCAAATGCGGCAAATTATTAACCATACTTCTACATTAAAATTGAAGCCTAGCGTTTTTCCAAAAAGTTATAATAGCTACTAATACTGGTATGATTCATTACATATCTATTTGTGTATCCATTTTAATTTTACCTCCACGCCTCAGCATTCTACATAAAAAACAGTTACTTCAGTGAAGTATTTTAGCCATAGGAAATATTTTACGTGTTTTAGAATATAATACACGATTTATAGAGATCAATGAACGTACTCTAACTTGCGCCCCCTAATATTTTAACCTTGACCTAAAACCTAAATAGGAATAAAGGCAAAATAATCACGTCATTGTTTTCTTACGTTTTTTTAAAAAAGCGGCAGTTTAGTGAACCCAAAAAAGCCGAATTAAATTGTAAAATATAATGTATCAAAAACTTATTTCATACAGTTATATTCACAAAGGGCCGTAAAGTTTGATATAATTAGAAGCCCAAAAGAAAAATCGTATTTTCTATTTTTGTTTAATACACACACGGCTTTTTAGTATGTCCGGTTTGCGGAAAATTGAATTTATCAATCTCAAAGGGATTGTGTACCTTTTTAATATAATTTGTCTCATTCAGATTAAATCTGGTTAATTGATGTTTTAATCTAAGGCAATTAGTAACATTTGATTTCGCTTTAAATTTCGAGAAAATCTATTACAGATTTAGTAACTATAGCTCAAGTTATTTTAATTACCGGTGAAAATAAGTTTTTGAAAGGAGAAATTAATATCAATTTTAAAGATATAATCGCTGAGGACTCTCTAATAATTAAATTAAATTGTGAAAATTTGTATTAATATGAATCTGTTTGACTACCACGTAAGTTTACGTAGTTGTTATTAATTATTTTGGCATGTTATTTCGTACTTTTTATGATGCGAATTAAAAAACGGGTTATAAGTTAAACGATTGCTGTTTCTTGTGTAGAGCTAAGATATTCACGATAGTGTATGCTATTCTGGGGTGTAAGGGTAGGAGTGGATATAACTAGGGTGTAAAAAGAAAGTACTTTCAAGTTTATTTCCTCAAATTACCTTTTTACACCAGGAAATTTTGGGTGTCAACCTCAAACGATGGTTATGTTGGAGTTACATAACCTAAATCTTATCATTATACGGTAAAGTTGTACGGCATTTCATATCCTTACTTGACACACTAGAAACCGAAATAAACTAATGACAACAAGGTTGCGCCTCCAAAAGGCCCGAAAATCATTTGTCGGTCTCGGTACACATTTTTATAATAAAATTCCTCAACATTATCTAGAGTTGCCTTTACATAAGTTTAGAAATTATCTTAAAACGATGCTGCTACATAAAGCTTACTATACAATTGAAGATTATTTGAGTGATAGTAGAATATCTTAACTGCAGTCAGCTACGCACCAAGCTGCAACGATTAATTTGTAACCATCAATCATATTGTAAAAAAAATGGCCGCCGAGTTTCTTGCTGGTTCTTCTCGGTAGGAGCAAACTGCCGAATCAGTGGTAGCTTCTTGAAAACATTTGACGATTCAAAATTACTGTAAACAGTCTACTTGAATAAAGAATATCTTGAGTTTGAGCTTATTGATACCTTGGTTTTATCCGAAGAAGAAACCGAAAAGGGCCTCTTTAAAAAAAAACTCATCGCCATTAATTTATGGTCTAGGTTAACGCGATTCCTCCCCATCCCATGGACCTGCTTCCATGGGTGTCCGACTCTCCAATCTAAATACCATTTGGTCCTTTAGGACGGCATAATATGGACTTCAAAGACAAGCATCGGTCGTAATTCTAATTAAAATTACTATAGCTAATAGCAAATGTTCCTATCAGAACGAATATCTCCTCATATTTAAATATGATGTAATGGTAAAAAATATTATTTTCGCTATCGTTAAAAAAATTAGATTTGTTGATGCAAACATTTGATTGAAGCAATTGTTCAAATAACAGTGTTAAATTCTAATTTATTATAATAAGCAGTTAAAATATAAAATCATACAAATTTAGCTTCATTAAAAGTTTTCACCCAAAAGTTGCCTTATTATACGGTACAGTTATTACAAATGTCAAACTTTTCGGAAATTTTGCTGTTCTCACAGTTTCCACTGCGATATTCTGTAAATATGTGAATTCCTCTGTGATTTTGAAGCGTCAATTTAGTATTCGATCAACTATGTATTTTTTAAATAAATAAATATATGGGATAATTACACAGACGGTCGGTCGTCTTCCCCAAACTTTAAACTTGTTTCGTGGGTAACAGACAACTGGTAACATATTGGTATGCATTTTTAAATGTATTGTAGACAGCAACAATTTTTAATCAGTGTCTCAAAACACTATAGTTACCGCCCATCCAAGGGTATATAAGTGGCCAGGTCATTAACATAGCTCTCTCTTTTACGATCGGTTCTCGCCTGCGGAAGCTCTGTTAGTTGGTCAATTCGCATGACTCATTTTATTGGCGTTGTATGGTTACATACGTGTTAATTTTGTTCTCTTTTTATAAATCCTACTTTGGATCCTAAAAGTATATATTTTTAAATAAAAAAAATTACCAAGACTCTTAGAGCCAACTAATAGTTTTTCGAAAATCTTGGTACTTAGCGGGAATCAAACCTTTGACCCGCATAGTTGCAAGCAGGGTCATTTCTACCAACGCCCACAACCAGTTAATCTATAAAAGTTGTCAATTAATTGCCAGTTGTCTGAACCCCAATGATCACGCATTTCCACCGTCAAGCCATTACTAAATCTTATGAAGTTGGTATAATTTTAAAAAATAATACTCGTATAAAAAAAACTTATGATGTTTTTGGATTCGAACCTGCAATCTAGTCAGGGATACTTTACGATACAAACATCACAGGCAATTTTTATTATATGTACAAATGACTGAGACATCATGTTTTACGATTGGGGTTTCCTTTTCCACCCTGCGAAATCTTAAAATATATTTACAGTCAACTTTTTATGGGAAGTCGTCATTTCAATGAGTAATTTCAAAAGAACCGAGCTGTCGTTATGTTCTGGATGTTATTTAGCTCCGTACTTGTAATGGCCTCGTTTACCTTTTATTAATACATTTTTGTTGACGCGAGGGAAATCTTCGGAAAGATACCTATGTTAAAACGCATGAAGCTTGGTTATTAAGGATTTCTATAAAACAGTTGTGTCACATTTTGTGTCCAGTGTCGAAAAGCTTTCATGGAAAATACGGTAATTTACGCTAATTTTAGCGAAAAGCTGAAGATTAAAGAAGAGTGCATGCAAATGAGATGAGAAGGCTATGATAGATGTGTGGTGCGACAAGACTGCACAAAATACGAAATGTGTATATAAAAGGAAATCTTAGAATTGCGCTCATTATAGTAATTTTTTGATTTATAGAAGCAGGTGTTATTTTGCGGAATTCCAAATTACAGAAATTATGACAGAACTACTTTTATAATCCACGCGGGTTAAGCGAATGCATGCAATGCTAATGTGTATGAAGTAGGCAAAACGTACCCTACACACGCAGGAGAAGTCACCACATGCATCCCAAGACGCCTCCACCAGCAACAATGCACAAAAGTAATACACACAATCACTACCAAAATATCCATCGATCGTCTCGCACCTACACCGAAACATCATCAGGAGGATAGGCTCCACGACAAAATGGTATTCCTTAATACATATAATAATAATAATAATAATAATAACTCTTTATTGCACATCAAATACATAGGAAATACAAGACAAAAGAAATACAAAACAGGAACATATATAGAAGTGCAAAGGCGGTCTTAAGAGTAATCTCTTACAGACAACCTCTACAGTAAGAAATAAAGAGCAGAAAGGTTGAGAACGATGCACAAGACGGATACTACATGCTTTGCTTAATCCGCGCGGATTATAGGAAAATAGTTTTGTTATAGTTTCTCAATATAGTAGAAAAAACGAGAGGTGCAAGATTGCGATTGTATAACATGTAATGAAGAGTGATGAAAATCATGCGATCCAACAAGTAATAAATATGAATGTAGATGGATATGCGGAGAGAAATCTAGAAAGAAATGTTTGGATTGTGTGAAGTATGAAACGGATAAGGAGTAGCGCCAGAATTGACTAATGACAGGAATGGGAGTGAAAAATATTTTGTGTCGACCGCACTTAGGCTAGATTAGGTGGGATAAAGGAGAATAATGGTGATGTTGCTGAAAAGCCGAAAGTTAGCGTTTTTATGAGAGCTTAATCAACTACATGTAAAATACTGCAATACGTAATGTATCTTTGACACTGACTTATATTTTCTTCAAGCCTTTACTAATCATATTCATCAATATGAAAAACATTTACATTTTTTCACACGTTATCTGTGTGCTACAGCCATGTCTATCAACACATATTTTTATTCTCATGTAAAAACCGACATATACCACACACGATATATCACCTCAGCAGCAATATTTTACAATATACTCTTTTTTTATAACACAGAATGTATCTTTTGCATTTATAAAATGCTTTTTAAAATTTTGTACCTTAGAATCTTTTACAAGACAGTACAAATAGAACTGTGATGACTAATTCGGCTGCCAAAATTGGTGACTAATGTCACCTATAACATACTAGAACCATGTATAAAATTTTCTTAGGTAAAATTTTGTAACACCCAATCCTAATATCTTATTACTTTATTATGCAGAAACGCCTACCAATTAGTGTTCCGATCCCTTGACCCGATTCCTTATATTACTGCGACATATTTTTAAAACGCCACTGTCTGTATGTTCCTTTACAATTCAAGGACGAGTTTAATTGGGTTAATCGCTTAAAATATTTTTGTGAATACGCTTGTAATGTAGAATTGTGAAGAAAGTAATGCATTTAATGGATTTTTGAGAAACCCAGTGGCCTTTATATAAGAATCAACATGTCAGCACAACTTCATTGAAAATTGACGGGACATATCGTACGAATAACCAATGGGTATTCGAATCCTAGTGTTAGTGGTAAAAGCTGTATAAAGGATATATTATATTTAATAGATTCCTCAAAGTAAGTAAGGTTATACTTTGAGGAATTTGTTGTTATGGGACAATAATTCCAAACTTAGGTTTGCCTAAAATAGTATTCAGTAATTATATCCTTTACTCCATTATAGTAATAGTAATTATATCCTTTACTCCATTAGAGTAGCATAGTACAAAAGTAATAATAAAATTATTTTGCTATAATCCGCGATACAATTGTAATACGCGATACAATTGTATCGCAAAATAATTTTATTATTACTTTTGTATTATGGATCTCCGCAAAGTAACGCCTAATTCTATAAATTATTTAAATTAGAGTAGCATAGTCTTGTTATAATCAAGCTCCTAGGCAATGGCCGCCTTTCACCTTTTAGTTATGCTGGTTTCTTCAATATTCTTACGAATATGTGAAAAGAGTTCGTAATGCGAATGTCATAGAATTAGAATTTGACGGTGGCACTGTTACGAACAAGTGAAAAGAGTTCGTAATGTATATGTCATAAAGTTCAAATTGGACTTAGGCAGTTTACAAACATGCAGAAACAAATAGAGTTCGTAAACTGTATGTCATAGAGTTCAAATTCGCTTAACGTTAATTCTCTGGAACATTCGACGTGTTTACCAATAAACATGTTTACAAAAGACTTGTTTATGATCTTTCCAAAGTCTCACGAATGTTCTCGAAATTTGGTTCGTTCGATATATAAGCCGACGTATCGTGCGCCTCGACGTTCAGTTTTCGAATAGCGATCAGGAGCGAATAAACAAGTGAAAATAAAAGTGAAATAGTAGTGACCTCGAAATTCTTATTGGACAACGGACTGTATAGAGACTGTAAGTAGTAAGTTTGTAGTAAACAGTTGAATAAAGTGTTTTTAACGAGTCACCAGGCATTTTCATCCAAATCCAAGAACCCCTGTACGTAACAATATGTTCACCATCATCGAATAGCGCGTGACAAATTGTAAATATAAATCAGTTCTGTCGTGGAAAAATTACTAGTGCCTGACCGGGGTTCGAACCCGTAGCGAGTTACAAGGTCTCACAGGTTTTTTGGGACATAAAATAGATAAATGATGTCCTAGTATCAACTAGCAAATTGTTGATACATGTCCCAGAATCGAATTCGTATTAACATTATTAGATTAATAGTAATTGACTGTTTGCTCAAGCCCTCGGGCAAACACTAATTTATTAGTACAAACCAACAATATAATTAGCATATACACATTTTATAATCAAAGCAGTTTTAGGAATTTCAGTTAATAAATGAAATTTTTGTATGCTTATTTTTAATTCATTCGGGGTATATCCATTTTTCTAAATCCGTCCGTCCCCACTGAGCTAATATAACTTCGCAAATGACAGCGTAATTACCCTTTAATTTCTAATAATATTGTAGCATTTTGTCAGTGCCTAAGAACAAGGATAAAACCATTTTTTTAAAAGAAACCTAGCTAGATCGATTTATCGCCCCTGAAACCCTCTACATACGAAGTTTGATGAGAAATAATTTGAAAGTTATTATCACATGTAATTAGAATATCTCTTTATTTTAGTTGTTCAATTTACAATGTTAATGTTAAGTGTATATTTTGTTGGTGATCTATAAATAAATAAAGATTAAAGATTTGACACGAAATGCAATATATTGTATTTCGGAAACATTCATAAAAGTGGGATAAGGTACAAACATATGGTACTTTGAGTGTCCCAAAGCTATTTAGCGTCCGGTATTATAGAAAGTTAAGCCTGGTAAGAGGTAATCGTTGCTTTTGTATTTTGAAATGCATTTTTACTTACTATCATATCATCATAATTCTCAAATTCGAATTCAAATTCAAAATATTCTTTATTCAAGTAAACTTGTAAACAAGTGCTTTTGAATCGTCAACATCTACTGCTGGTTCGGAAAGCAGTTCCTACCGAGAAGAACCAGCAAGATACTCGGCGGTTGCTCTTTTCAAACAATAATTCTTATCACTTACATCGTTACATATAGTTATTAATGTCTTGTACAGGGTTGAAGAGAAGCTATATCCACGCATTCTTATCGTCTCGGTAATCTTCAATAGAATAATAGGCTTTCTGAATTAGTCTTTTTTAAAAGTATTTTTGAACTGCTGTAATGGTAAAGTTAAAGTAGATTGTGGAATTTTATTAAAAACCCTTATCCCATTCTAAGTGGGTTCGGCACAATATGTCTTCATTTTATAAGTCAATCGCGGATTATAGCAAAATAATTTTATTATTATTATTATTATATACAATAAGCTTGCAATACACATTACTGTGGACTGTGTATAATATCTTCTTAACGACACAACATTAAAATAAATGAGAAAACTCTTTACCTTTTTTGAATTCTTCTTCGGCAAGCCATGGCATATGATATGATTGTGAAAGACATATCAAAACTCCGAAAACATTTACCGCGTCGTTGCTGAGAAACATTCTCCTTACATATGTAGTAAACAATATTTGGGAAAGTGTAAAATGATGATTAGACTTTCTGAGAAATTGTTTCCATTGTTCTACGATATTTCGACGATATTTCATAAGCTCTGTCTTTTACCAAATCAGCTGTAATAAACCACAATTTATAGTATTAATAGCCGTGCCAGCCACGGCTTCGCCCGCGTGGAATTGACTGTTTTACGAAACTTTTTCGAAATTTTGGACATAAAATTAGTTATTGTGAGTTAGCCGTGAGAGATAGAGACATGTTTTCGCGGACCTTTTTTGTAGTATTTTTGTAGATCTACAATTCTCTACTACATTACTTTCTCAACGTATCTCTGCCTCTTTTCGCAGCGCACGCGATTAAGCTCCCAGCAAGCAAGTTTTTTAACAACTGCTCGATCTCTTCAACACAATTTAGATAATACCGATATGTACTATTTACGTAAACCATCTGAAAGTGAAACCACTATCTTGTGGTGAAAACCGTACAAGAATCCTTTTAGTAGATTTTGAGAAAATCAATTACATACAGACAGATAGCTTTTTGGGATAATTTATAGAATTAGGCGTTACTTTGCGGAGATCCATAATACAAAAGTAATAATAAAATTATTTCGCTATAATCCGCTATACAGTAAATAGAAAATATATATAGTGCAAAATGCATAGTGGACTATCCGTTTTTTCATACTCGTTACATGCAGGATTCGTAAAAACACATGCGCAAACCTCCACCACTGCCACCACAATACACAAGCACACACACATTCACTATCACAAACTCAGCAATCGTTTCGCCTCGCAACCGAAGCATGACAGGAGATAGACTCCACAATCCAGAAATCGCAAAGCTTTGCGATTTTGTCGTCGTTCTGATAGTGAACGTGTGTAGTGCTTGTGTATTGTGGTGGTAGTGGTGGAGGTTTGTGCATGTGTTTTTACGATTCCTGCATGTATCGGGTACGAAAAAACGGATCGTCCCACTATACATTTAGTACTATATATATTTTCTATTTACTGTATAGATTTCCGCAAAGTAACGCTTGCTTCTATAAAATATTAACATACCTTTAATCAAAGAAAATACTTTACGCGTATAATCTTAAGTTTATAGTCCGTGCTTCAGAAAAATTAGAAAAAAATATTCATCAAGACATCAAAATTTATCGTTGATTAAGCAACGCTCTTGTTTGCCTTGTCTGATAGTACTCTTCGGTTTCCTGACATTAAAAATGCGTTAGTTTTACCAAGCGTATGACAATGGAAACAGTTCCAACGTCGTATCAACAAATACAGCTCAGTTCACACGCGACTACGCAGGAGTATTTTGTCATTTCTTGTTAACGTCGGAGTAAATATGGCGAAGTGAGTTAAGATAAACAAGATTATGGTGTGTGTTAGACGAATATTTTATGATGCGTAAATACCTAAACTGTGATAGGTAAGTAATCGCGTGAATCTTTCCAGAGGATCTAGGGTTCAAATCCCGCTCAATGAGTTTTTGCGTTTAGGGATAACATCGTGTTGAAATCTAAATATTTCTGGAGTGGATATGATTCATAGAAGGAAAAGATCTCCATAGTAGAGAAGCTATTACAGAATTATTTTGCTATAATGCGCGTTTGTTATTATTTGTTATTTAATGCTAAGTGTATGAAGCAGGAAACATTCACATACCTTACACATGCAGGAAAAGTCATCACACGTATCCAAAAATGATGCCAACAGCCTCCTCCACATATCCAGCTGATGATGCTTTCGTTGCGGGGCGAAATGACCGTAGAGAATGTAGTAGTGTGTGTATTGCTTGTGTGATTTTTTTCTAGTGGCGCTTTTTGGGATATGTGTAGTGACTAGTCCTGCATGTGTAAGGTATGCTGGTGGCGGAGACAGGGTACCGTCTGACATATTGTCCCCATCCCCAACTGCGGCAACTCTGAATCCCAGAGTGCGCCACCTCTGGCCCAAGGCCTTTTATAGAGTGACCTTCCCTCCGGTAATCGATGCATCGGAAGCACCAGATGCATCTACCGAAACTTAGGCACAGAAATTAGTTTGAACTTTGACGTACAATAAAAGTTATTCCTTTACCAACAAATATAACATTTTATTATAAAACAACTTATTATAAAACAAAGTCCCAAAAATACTACAAAAAACTCCGCGATAGCATAGTATAACCTTAAGAGATAGAAACTATTCTATATCTTATGGTTAACCCACAATAACTACTTTTATGTTTAGAATTTGAATTCTAGAAAAAAATTGTGACACGCTGATCACCACGCGGGCGAAGTTGCTGGCAAGGTTGGCAGGTTTTATAAAGTTCGTGAATTCCACATAGTCATCTATCCTAAATAGGCAGTTTTAGTGAAACAAAACTAAAACTTAGGTCATATTCACTGTACTCTCCTATTCAGGTTTATGGACCAAAGTAGTTGCATAAAATATTACACACGCCGATAGAGTCCATTTACATTACACGACTAACTAAAATAATTAATAAAAGATCTATCAAAGCCCACGAGGGCATTATATTAGAACGTGGTTACGTAGACCTCAAATTTTATATGAAAAAAGGCATATTTTTGTTAAACGTTTTAAAATCGTCATTATAGCAAAAAAATTAAAATATATTTTATATATTTAGTTTACAATAGCTTTATATTATAATATTATACTCACACAATGAAAAGTTTCGTGCAGTGGAAATGTTATAAAGCATTTATTTATAAATAGACATAAGACAACTCTAAGAAAAATATATGTGGTAATATCACATTATTGAATTATTGTATTCATATACATTTCTGGGATAAGTGTAATCTATAAAGTAGGCCTTTTCCTAGCATTGGGATTGCATTCATAGCATTACAGACATAGACAGTATCTTTAGTATACTTTTGTGAATTCATGATAATATAACCTATATACTTAGAAACAATTCACAGACAGACCACTTTGTTGTTACTAATTTGGTTGGGTATTTTGGAGTAAATTAAGCGAGATCATTTAAAAAAGAGAGATATCTTTTAACGAAAAGTAACATACGACATATCGGATACGTCGACATCTTCATCGTGTGCTACTTTTTTTATTATTACTAGACCTTTAAAATTGATATAGACTACTTAACTTCTGACATGCTTATAACTGTATTATTATTATTTTTTTTGCCACTTTATCGTTTTAATATAAATTATGTTATCATTAGCTATAGAAAAATTCTAAAATTTAGTGTTGTTATTCAAAACTACAAACATTTGGCAATGTTTATGTAAACAAAATTAAAATTATTTGCATACTATTAAGTTAGTTTAATGTCAGGAAACTAATTTACTGTATCCACCACATTATAGCAAATAAAAAAAATATATTATAATCATTATTATACCAGTCGTGGTCGAATATTCTAAAATACTCTGTAAAAATCGAGTTTGCATACAACACTGGTAATATTCTTCTGGGTGATGTTAAATGGCTGCTTACAAACTATTCGTTCGTTTTCTCCGTATTAGCTTTGGTAAATAAAATAAAGCTTTTTTCTTTTGTTCTGAAACCTAAGTGTACTTAGAGGTGTCGTTTAGTTTCTTCAGACGTAACTCTCTGGAGTATACATACGGTTGTTATCTTTCTGTATTCTATATTCTATATAAGATATGTTTTGGTGACTTTTTTGATATAGGGTTATTTTACTTAGAGTCTTCTTTCTTTCTCCTACCCTTATCCCACTCTAAGTGGGGTCGGTACAACATGTTTTTCTCTTCCATTCTCTTCTATCATTCGTCAACTCTGGCGCTACTCCTTTTATATGCATGTCATACTTCACACAGTCCAACCATCTCTTTTTAGGCCTTCCTCTAGTCACATATCCATCCACATTCATACTCAACACTCGTTTGATCACATGACTTTCATCCCTCCTCATTACATGTCCATACCATCCCAATCTTGGGGGGTTGATGGCAGTCGCTACGCTCAGGGGTGTGAACTGAGCTACAGAGCACTGCCATAAGTCGAACCATACGCGTCCCCGCCGCACTTCCCGGGCAATGTTGCAGTCAATGAGATCACACACCCATTACAAACCTCAGGCTGCAATAGCAAGTATGGTCTGGCGGTGCGGGGCTACGGTTTCCCACGTAACCACGCACGTCCGCTATCCCCTTCCTTTACACCAGAATCCTTCTTAATCCAATCCTTCCCCCCACAAATTATCCCTCCTCACCTGCGAAAAATAATGAACGCGGAAAAAAAGAACAACCTACCCCAGGAGGGTACCAGCTCAGCTGGAGAATCCCTCCCTGAGACTGCTGCTCGGATTACGGTCCGAGCACCAGTCTCAGGCTGCTCCTCGTATTCTGGGGGGAGCAATTTTTCGCCTTCACTAGTGCGTCCTGGGGGCTCTGCAGTGAGCCTTCACGACCAATTATCTAGAACCCTCCATCTGAGGGAAGAAGAAGAACTCTTGAAGTCGCCGACGCCTATGCTCCCTAGTGTGGGCGAGGGCGAGTTCAAGTTGGTCACATCTAAAAGACGTAGGAAAAGATCAAAGAAACTTAGTAGACAATCGGCCGTGTCGGAAGAGCCTTCGACTTCCCGATCTGCGATGGGGGAAACCTCATCGGGGGTTGGAGAGTTAAGGACCTCCAGACCGCTGAAAACGAAAAGGCAGGGGACAGACCCTGAGGAAGGACCGAGTGATCAGCGACCGGCAAAGCGTCGCAATCGGGGGGCTGTGGCGGGACCACGTTGCACTGCAAAAGAGCAAAGTGATCTCGCTGTTGCCATCCATCGTGCAGACGGAATGCCGGTCGATGAAAGCCTAGCAACTTATATTAGGGACAGATTAGCTGATCTTATCGAGGCGGCTGTTGTGGAGGAAGTCGATAGCGCCAAGCTAAACTTCGCAACCTCGGGGCTGGTGGCAGAAGGATTCTTTCTTGTGACACCAGCCACCGAGCTATCGAGGGATTGGCTGCTGGAGTGCGACTTCGGACTTTACAACGGCGTCTCGATAAGGGCAACGAGAAGGGACCGTGGAAGGGTCGCGATTTGGATCCCGGGCAGCAGAAGAGCAACTGATCCTCTTCTACTGCTCAGGGGTCAAAATCGCAATAGGACAGAGTTAAGGTTACCTGAGTGGAACCTCATAGTCAGAGAGCCGCTACCTCTAGGGGAGCGTCTGATTGTGGGGGTTCCTCGGGAGACGAACATCCATTTTCGTGAAGGACTGGTGTGGCTCTTTTATCAAGCTACACAAGTACAAGTTAGGTATTTAAACCCAAAACAAAGACCAAAACAAGACCATGAAGCACAGAGCCAAGTTGACACCGACCCAAACTCTGTACATAACAGAACCAGTAGCGATGCTCGTGTGTTGGAACCGGCTGGCACGATGAATCCACTCATCGGAGCGTCTGGCGGGGCCCCTAGTACCCCCCCGCCACGACATCCATGTATGGAATAGTCGAAGCCGCTGGTACCACCACAGCACGCTAACTGTTATAGAGACCGATACATAACTGATGCCTTGTTGGCTTCTTGAGCGCCCTGCCTCACAGCGGGTGCTCGAAGCTATGCGAAGCATCATTATGTATTGGCAAGCAACAGAGTACACACACGACACAACACCCACATTCACATTCACACCCAATAAACATAAACAAAAACACACACAAAAACACTCAACACAGACACTAAAGATCCTTCAGTTAAACTTGCATCACTGCAGGGAAGCCACAAGCGAACTCTGCGACTATGTGATTAGCAAGCAAATAGACGTGGCCCTGCTACAAGAACCGTACGTCGTGAACAAACGTGTGGTCGGTATGGGTTGTTTAGGGGGAGACCTGACCTATTGTAGCAATGGTGAGTCTGACCCCAGAACATGTATCTATACCAGTAGCAGGATCAGAAACTTAGGACTAATTGAAATAGACTGTTACAGAGACTTAGTAACGGTGGAAGCTGTAATTCCACTAGATGAGGACAAAAAAGTTAGAATGGCGTTTATGTCGGCCTACATTCCTAGCGAGACCGACTTCACACCACCAACTAGAGAGCTGGAAGAGACTGTCAACAAATACAGAGGTAAGAGAATTTCCTTTATGATAGGTTGTGATGCTAACTCACACAACGAGATGTGGGGTAGTACAAACACAAATAGGAAAGGAGAAATTTTGTTAGAATTTATTTTAAGTAATAATCTCGAGATAATGAACATTGGTAATGAACCAACATTCGTTACAAGTACAAGGAAAGAAGTGTTAGACATTACTCTAGCATCAGAAGATATCGTCAAGTACATTAAAGATTGGAAGGTGGATCGAAAAGACCCGTTTTCCGATCATCGTAGAATCACCTTCCACATAGACACCAAAATTGATAAATTTCGCATAAGAAATGCAAAAAAGACCAATTGGGACAACTTCGAGTCCTTAATGAGTGAATGGAGACCCAAACACACTTCCTATAACTCTATAGAGGAGTTAGAGGAAGGCGCAATGGAACTAAGCACAGCACTTAAAGCTGCCTTTATGAGCACTTGTCCACTAAGAGAGTTAGCACCAGGCAAGGGTCAACCGTGGTGGAACAATGAACTGAAAAGACTTAGGAAGAAAGTACGCAAATCCCAAAGAATTGCCCTTAAAAGAGGCGATGAATTGAGCTGGGCGGAATATAGAAAGAACAGGTCGGAATTCCGAAAGAAGTGTAGAAAAGAATCCAGAAATGGCTGGCAAGCGTACTGCAACGGGATTAAAGAATACCCCGAAGCAGCCCGCCTTATGCGTATATTGGCAAAAGACAAATCTTGTAGACTAGGTAGTATTAAAGACAAGGATTCGATAATATCAGATCCCAAAATTATACTAACTAAGATGACAGAAGCACATTTTCCAGAATGTAAAGAAATCAAGGAAGAAGAGATATTACCAAACACCAATTACTATTGGTCGGATCCGGGAAATATCATATTAGAAGAACAGATCAAGTGGAGTATTATGTCCTTTGCACCATATAAAGCGGCGGGACCTGACGAAATACTTCCAAAAATGCTACAGGTAGCATATAAATACATTAAAGGAAATATGATAGCACTCTTCAAGGCTAGCTTGGCATGGGGTTATGTACCAACGAGCTGGAGGAAAGTAAAAGCAGTGTTTATTCCAAAACCAGGGAAGAAAACCTACCAAGAACCGAAGTCATTTCGGTGTATTAGCTTGTCCTCCTTCATTTTAAAAACAATGGAAAAAGTGATGGACACCCATATAAGAACTAATATAGAACTAAGTAATCTACCTGTAGCGGATATAATTTGTACAGCGAGTAATAAAACACGTGTGGATTCTTGAATGTGGCGGCGTGCGCGCGCTATCGTGCCGGCGAGCGAAGTGACCGTTACGGCTCGGGTGGGGCGCTTTTATACACGCGTAGCGCTTGCACTCGCACTATCTTTATTTAACAATAACTATTTACAAAGGTTCTTAGTCTAGCAACTTACGTATACGCCTTATAACTATTACGTATGTCTTATTAACTAACTTAACCATTTACGAATAAAAGACGATTACTCTAAATGTTTATTCTAAAATACTCTATTCTACAACCTATCTTATCAATTAATCTTTATTATTAAGTACAAAATGGAGAAATAGTTAGTATTAAATACAAAACGGAGAAATCGTCGTCTACATTCCCCCCTCCGTGCGAGAGTGCTTCGAGCACTAACTCGATGCTGCTGACGGCGATTTGGATATCACTACCAGCTTCGGAGTAGACCTCTTGAGGATTCCGGCAGCGGAGGATTTGCATAGTGGTGTTGTCCGGTGCCGTATCTTGGGGCGATGGTAGAAAGGTACTCTCTTAGCCATCTTTTCCAAAAATGATCGGTCAGGTGCTGTACGGCGCTTCCAGGTGGTAGATCCGATCAATTCATGATCGTTGAATTCGCCAAATCGTTGCGTACCGCTCGATCGTCCGATTAAGAAATGGTTCGGCGTGGGGCTTTCTTCCTCTTCTAGTTCCATTGAAACGTCGGTGAGTGGACGAGAATTAATTGGATGTTCCGCTTCTAAGAACAAGGTGAGAAGTATTTCTTCGCGAGGGTGTCTCGTCGCGAGGGTGGCGGAGAGCGCGATTTTGACAGACCGCACCAACCGTTCCCATGCTCCTCCCATGTGTGGTGCTCCAGGAGGGATGAATTTCCATTTTATGCCTCGTTGCGTTGCTTTCTCGGTCATTTTTTCCAATTCTTTTCTAAGTTCTTTATTGGTGCCTACGAAGTTGGTGCCGTTATCGCTGTATATGGTTTTGGGAGTGCCTCTGCGGGCTATCATGCGTTTTAACGTGAGCAACATGCTATCGGCTGATAGCGACGTGGCCATTTCGAGGTGTACGGCTCTGTTTTTTATGTAAATCGCTGAACATGGAGATGAAGTTGCCCCAAATATTAAGGTCTTCATCCTATATTCCCGCGGTTCTGTGTCGGAGTCATTTTTCCATAAAAAACGAAGACTGTCTCTATCTTCATCACGTATCTGAACGCGTAGGAACATTTCCTTAATATCTGCCGCTATAGCTATGGGACCTTGCCGGAATTTTATCAATACGCCGAAAAGCGATTGCAGCAGATCGGGCCCAGGCAGCAAGGCGTCGTTCAAGCTTTCACCATTCGTGCGCTCGGCTGCGTCGAACACTAATCTCATTTTTTGTTTTTGAGGGTGTACGACGGCAAAATGTGGCAGGTACCATGTTCTAGTAGAGGTGGGATGACTGTTCGCCAATTCAGCGTAGCCGCTCTTTAATAAATTTTCTATTTGCTCAGTGTATTTCGCTTTAAATCTTTCGTCCTTGGTTAATTTAGTCATAATACCAGCTAGGCGGCGAACTGCGCTGTTTCTGTTTGATGGTAAAACGCTTCGCCACAATAGGCCGCATTCGAATTTCCCTTCGGGGAGTCGTCTCGTGGTATTCTCTAATAACATCAGCGCTCTTTGTTCGGGGTCATTCATCGGCTTTTTGGGTGCTATTCCCAACGAGTCTAATTCGAAGTGTGATTTGATCAGGTTTTCTATTTCACTTTCATTGCTTTGTCGTATGTGGTTTATAAACAACACGGGTTTCGTCGTGTCAGTCTTGCAACCGTGCAATATCCATCCAAGCCGTGTGAATGAAGCCACTGGTCGGTTCGGTTCACCGGTTTTCAGTTCTCTCGAAACAATCAGATGCAAATTGTCTTGGCCTATTAGGAGAGAAGGTCGTGTTTCTTCGTATAATAACTGATCTTCGATGTCGACTAGATGAGGGCAGTTCTCGATGTCTTCCATCTTGATCGATTGTGATGCCAAATTTAAGTGTTGTATGGTGTACGCTTTCATGTGTGCGTACTCTCTTCCAAACATACCTCTAATTTGCAGCTTCAAACATCTCGATTGTCCCGTCTCTATCTTGTGACCGCTAACGCCCTCTATCGAGAGATCGTGTCGCGATCCCGTGGCGCCTAGTTGATCGGCCACTTCTTCTAGTAGTAGCGTGACGGTCGAGCCCTCGTCTAACAAGGCCGAGACGGTTGCTGTGCCGTTCGGTCCGCTTAATTCGACCGGCACGATCTTTAGGTAGGATCTCGACGTGCCCACATGGTTCACGGAAACGATTTTGTTCTGCTCAATATTTTCTTCGGTGGTTGCATGGAGCATAGCATGATGGTTTCTAGAGCAGCCGTCTTTGCCACAACGTTTAGATCTGCATGCTTGGTGGCGGTGATTTGTTTTAAGGCACTTGAAACACACTTTTAACTTTTTCACTATCACCCACCTCTGCTCCACGGATTCCTTGGTGAACTGTGCGCAACCATCCAGTTCATGTTCACTTTTGCACAATAAACACTTTTTCTTTTCTTTTCGTATGACACTTAATACGATATTCTTTTCAGTTTCAAATTCGTCGTTATCACTATCATCTGATCCCGATTCCGCGCTGCTACATTTATTGTGTTTAGCAGCGTGTACTTTTGCGTTTCGAAATGATCTTCTGAACGATTCTGATTTTACGCGTGGTGAGGGTTGAGTGTCGTATGTCCCAAACTGGTCCGCGATCGTATTCAAGAATTTTGACAGTGCGACCAACACCGGTTCCTCTTCTCTAGTGGATCGGTATTCATACCATCTAAATTTAACTAGCATGTTCATTTTATCGATGATCTTTTCGGCTATGTCGTTCGAGTACAAGTAATCTACTCTATTCATTTGCCGTATTGCGTTTACGCTGTTGCTTACACTCGTAGCAAATACACCTATGCCCTTTATATCGTGTGACATAGGTGGTATTCTTTCTAGTAAAGCCACCTCGCTTTTAACTAAGTGAGTGGGTCTTCCAAATCTTCTTGCCAATGTTTCTAGTATCTCTACAGTATTTGTATTTGTGTATAATAGAGATCTTACGGCTTCTCTCGCCTGTCCCTGTAGGGATCTTCTCAGGCGAGCTATATTCTCGATTTCACTAAAATACGACTTCGTGTCTTTGTACGTTGCGGTAAACGCAATCCAATCTCTCGGGTTGCCGTCAAAATACGGTAATTCACTAATGTACCTTGGCGGAGCTTTCATTGTGTTTTCTTTGGAGCCATTTATGGCGGCTATTAGGGCGGACGTAAGTTCGCATAGTCCATTGTTCTCACCCGGCCCGGTGCCTTTTGTACTTTGCTGTGGCGGCGGCGATGTTTCGATCCATTCGGATACCGGTTCGTTATCTTCGTCACTCAGGTCCGAATGATCGGCGTCTAGGCGTAATAATTCCAGTTTTGTTCGCGCTAGAGCTGCTGCGGCCTCGGCTCGTTCTAGCTCCAAACGCGCCTGTAATTCTGCGCGCCGGCTAATTGAACTGCGTGACCCCGTTGTCCTCTTTCCTGTCGCCGCCGGTGCAGTCGGTTCGGTGCACGTGGTGTTTCCTGGACCCGTGATGCTTTCCGGGCATGTTGTGTTTTCTGAGCACGTGGTGTTTTCTGGGAGCGTGGTGTTGTCCGGGCATGTGTTATTTTCGGTGCTTGTACCGACGCTCTCTTCATTCAGCGACTTCTTTCTTCGCGTTCTTATGGTACTCATCTTGAGTTCTTTTCCTTCTTATTTCCCTATCTTTCCCTAGCGGCCCTAACAATCTCGTTCGAGGGCCCCGAGGGACACGCTCTCCCGAGGATGGAGATTTAGGATAAGAAAGGTAGGAGTCGCCCGCCAGAGGGCACCGTGTGAAATTAGAGTGCTCGGGTATCGAGAGGAACGCTCAACACCTTCGGCGTGCCCACCAGGAGGTGGGTGCCCACCACCACCACCACTAAATCACACGAGCCTTATCGGCGCGACCGGACTGGTACAGACTAACAGCCTCGAAAAAGGCTAGCTGGCGGTGTCGTCCGTTACACCACTTCCGCCTCAAGAGGGCGTTCACTCACTGTCCACCGTTTGACACCGTTAGGTGGTGGGCAAGTGAGCCGCGGCGAACCGCTTTGTGTGCCTTCGGGCACGGAATGACTTCGTACTTGCCGACGAGTTCTTGAAGCGATCTTCGGTAGTGCTTTCACGGTCCGATTCGTCGGTGGCCTGCCGCGTGAACGATTCGTCGAACAATGCTTCTCAGGGCTTCCCGTTGCACTTGTGAGATTCCTCTTCTTTATTTCTTCGATAGCTTCCTTAATCTTGAACGCCAAATTCTTGTAATCCGGAATCGAAGGACCAAACACTGTAGCGGATATAATTTGTACAGCGAGTAATAAAACACGTGTGGATTCTTGAATGTGGCGGCGTGCGCGCGCTATCGTGCCGGCGAGCGAAGTGACCGTTACGGCTCGGGTGGGGCGCTTTTATACACGCGTAGCGCTTGCACTCGCACTATCTTTATTTAACAATAACTATTTACAAAGGTTCTTAGTCTAGCAACTTACGTATACGCCTTATAACTATTACGTACGTCTTATTAACTAACTTAACCATTTACGAATAAAAGACGATTACTCTAAATGTTTATTCTAAAATACTCTATTCTACAACCTATCTTATCAATTAATCTTTATTATTAAGTACAAAATGGAGAAATAGTTAGTATTAAATACAAAACGGAGAAATCGTCGTCTACACTACCACTACATGAAAATCAACATGCATATATGGGGGGCAAGTCAACAGAGACAGCTCTCCATAATCTAGTGGTAAGAATAGAAAGAACTTTAAGCAATAAAGAGCTTGCATTGGGTTGCTTCTTTGACATAGAAGGTGCTTTTGACAAAGCAAACCGTAATGCTATTAGAAACTCTATTTGTAGAGAAGGTATATCTGATGAAGTAGGCCGCTGGATAATGAACATGCTAGAGCATCGTTCTATCTCGGTGGAGTTAAGCGGAGTAACACACATAATAAAATCAACCAGAGGCTTTCCCCAAGGAGGATGTCTTTCACCTCTTTTATGGTGTCTCCTTCTAGATTCATTAGTTAGGGAAATTAATGAAATGAAGACTTACATGCAAGCATACTCAGATGACGGTATCCTCTTAGTAACCGGGAGAGACCTGAGCACTATAAGGAACATTATGAGTAATAGCATTAAAATAACATTAAGATGGTGTCAGGAAAGGGGACTAAACCTAAATCCTATGAAAACCAAACTAGTTCTCTTTACTAACAAAAAGAAAATAGCGAACTTCAATCCACTCAATATAAACGGAGTCGAGATTCAGTTGTTGAAAGAAATAAAGTACCTAGGGATCACACTGGATAAAACCCTTAGGTTTAGAACTCACATTAAAGAACAATGCAATAAAGCAAAAATAGCGCTTATGCAATGTAGAAGAGCAGTAGGAAGGACCTGGGGTATGAAGCCTAAAATAATTAAATGGATTTATACGGCTATTATATTACCCAGAATACTCTATGGCGCTTCGATTTGGTGGCATAGAGCCAAGATCGGAGTCAATAGTAAAGACTTAACAAAGGTACAGAGGATAGCAACACTAATGATCACAGGTGCAGTGCGAACTACCCCTTCCGCTGCCCTAGAGGTTTTGTTAGGATTATATCCTCTGGATCTAGCAGCCAAAAGGAAAGCAATAGAACAATGGTATAAGATGAAAGTATTCCATCAGTGGAAGGGAAACTTTATGGATAAAGGTCATACTGAAATAGAGAAGATCTACGGAGATAATCTGTCGATGGTCGTCAAGAGAAGTGACCTGATCAAGAAACAGAAAATCTTCGATAAGAAATATAGAATACACATAGGAGTCAAGGAAGACTGGGAAGTAAATGATAGTAACAACCGTCAAACCATCTGCTATACGGACGGATCTAGACGTGAATCCACGAAGCTGGCAGGAGCTGGCATTGTTTACAGCACCTTGCCAAATTTACACCAGGTTATAAATCTGGGTAAATATACAAGCGTTTTCCAGGCCGAAATGATGGCTATCATGGAGTGCGCCAGGAAATTGAAAGAAACACTAACGGCACCAGTACACAATATAGTCATCTATAGCGACAGTCAAGCCGCATTAAAAGCACTTGACCGTATAGAAACAACTTCAGCTATCGTAAAGGAATGCAAACAAGAACTAAACGGACTAGCTGAAATTGGAGAAGTAACGATTGCATGGGTCCCAGGACACCATGGGCATGCAGGGAATGAAAAAGCCGACGAATTGGCAAGAAAAGGAGCAAGTCAAACATTTGTTGGCCCAGAACCTTTCCTCCCAATTGGAAACACGATAATAAAGCGCGTTATAGATAAAAGAATAGAAATAGAATCGAGTAAAAGATGGAGAAACACAACGTTCCGACAATCGAAGCTGTTTCTCAAATCTTTCGACATTAAGAAAACAAAACAGCTAATGTCTCACAACAGGGAAAATGTGGCAATCATAACAGGCATTACTACGGGGCACTGCCTGTTAAACAGACACCTGTCAATAATGAGAATAAAAGAAGATGCAGCGTGCCCAGAGTGTGGAGAAGAAGAAACGAGTCTCCACCTTATGGCTGAGTGCCCTATGTACTCGCTGGTAAGATGGGAGATACTAGGTAAGGATGAAATTGAAGAAGAAGACCTAACAAATATCCCCTTCAGGGATATCATAAGGTTTGTAAGAGCAACTGGTAGGTTTGAGCAGGTGACACTGTCGGGACAACAGTGAGACCCTTGTCCCAACACGAGGGGAAATGGGTGGAATAGTCCAGAATTGGAGCTGACCACCCGCCCTGTACCGACAGGCGTCCCCTACCTTAGATTAGATTAGATTAGATCCCAATCTTGCACCTCTCATCTTTTCTATAATGGGCGCAACTTTCAGACTTCCCCTTATATACTCATTTCTTATTTTATCAAGTCTTGTCACACCACACATCCACCTTAACATCCTCATCTCATTTGCATGTACTCTTCTTTCATCCATCTTTTTCATTGCCCAACATTCTGATCCATACATTACGACAGGTCTTATGACCGATGTGTAAATTTTTCCCTTTAGTTTAGGGGGCATTCGGGGGTCACATATTTTACTTAGAGTAACGGAGCACAATAAACAATGAGACGGAAGACGAAACTCGTACTTTATCGTTGTCTAATCACACGTAAAAAGAGAGACAAATATATTACCCTCATTTGTTTTCTCTTTATTATAATATTGCGCAATTAAGGCTGACTTCCTCACTCTAAGTATAATAAGTTTTGATGATATTCGACGTTAGAATGGTTGCTTTATTCAATTACAATTCAGACATATAAACATCAATTTTTGTACGCCGTGTGATATCCGGCATATAAAAGGAGTAGCGCTAGAGTTGACGAATGATAGAAGAGAATGGAATAGGAAAACATGTTGTACCGACCCCACTTAGAGTGGGACACTTCTTTCTTTCTTTCTCCTAAGGGTAGGAGAAAGAAAGAAAGAAGTGTGATATCCGGCTGCATAGAATAGACCACCCTCATTTCTTACGACTAAGGTAAGTTGACGTCAGGCAGGCGGCAAGTTGTAAAATACGTAGCCAAATCATGTGACAACATGTTTGTAACATGTTGTTGACGCCACTTAGAGTGGGATATTTATTTATTATTTATTATCAATTCTTGTATTAAGAAACGGTTTTTCTTGCACCCCGAGTTGTAGTGGCTTAAACTGATAATAATCTGAGTTAGTTAGACGGAATTTTTTCTCACTAATGTCACTATATTTGTTCCCGATAAAACCTTAAACGGAAAGACTAGAATTTTTATCGTATGAAAACGGCTATATTCACGCCTTATTTTATCACGTGAGCTCGTGAGCGTTACGATAACGCCGTGTAAAGAGCTCATGAATAAGGGACCCGTATGGACTTGAATGAATCGGGCTCACCCGAGTCTATAAATTTTTTATTAATAAATGACATTACATACCACAGGCTTTATGTCCGTGCCCTTTTTTAGTTAAGCTTTATTTGTATCTTTTAATTTTCTTGTACTTATAAAAGAAACTTAGTCTACGCATCAATGCTTATACAATAAATATTTTTAAATTTAATTATAATTTTTTTTATTATTATTAATATTGTTATAGCTATTTTTTGGTATCTTTTTGTTAATTTCGTTTATTTATTTTTTTTATTTTTTTTGCTTTTTTTGTATTTTTTGTTTGTATTTTTTTTTTCAATACTTTTATTCGTACACGTTATCTACTACAACTAATCTTTACAACTAAAGTACTTAAACACTTTAACTTTACATATATAATTGCTGGGTGTCTTTTAATAACTTCGCTATTGTAATATCTTGAATAGTTTTTCGGCTACAACCATATTCTTATCTTTAAGTGCCATCTTGATGTTATGCTATATATGATGAGTCTATACTTTACTATACATTAACTATGAACACTCAAAATAGTCTTTATTCAAACAAGACTAGAGTAGTTCTGATTAATGTTTTATGATTATTACTAGCTAGACTATTACTAGATTAAAACTAGCTTACCTACAGCTTCCTACCAAAGATTGCTCGTTTAGAGATTCCCTTCTAGCAATTTTCTTTTAAAATGCGTTAAGCTTTCTATTATTTACTATATATAGAACATGGTATTTATTATCTCTTTATGTATGTTATAAAATTGGATATGCGTGAATAAATTTGATATTTCAACGTTATTGATAATTATCGGATGTTGAATAAAATTACTGGATTCACAAATGTGATTTATGAAATCTGCCAAAGCGAATTTATTGCTAAATGTAAACAACATTAACGAATTCTGACTATCAATATATTTTGCTACTAAATTAACATGACGCGAATAAGTTCGTAAGTAACAGTTTTTCTTTCTCGAAATCATTTATTAAATTTAACTTTTAGAAATGTATGTCTTATAAAAATACTTTCTAACTTAGAGTTCCTTCCAGGGAGAATTCTATAATATGACAGGCCCGTTGGCGTAGGTGGCAGTGAGCCTTTAGCTCCGCGGTTCGTCAGTTTGATTCCCATCGAGGCCCAACTATTTTTTAAAAACGATTCGGTCGTTCTTGGAGTCTGGGTGTATATATGAATTTAAGTAAAGTAAAACTAATGGCATTTTACTATCTCACTGCCGAACATAGGCTTTTTCTCTCCATTTTTGAAGAGAAGTCTTGGAGCTAAGAACCACCACGCTGCTCAATGCGGATTGGTAGTTTACACATATCCGCAGAATTCTCTCAAAATATCCAGGTTTCACGATGTTTCCCTTAGACACAGGAGTTTTAACAGAAAAGTTCATAGGTATACTGCCCGGGACTTGAACTGGTAAACCCATCGAAAGAGTCGCACGGTCTCACCGCCGGGCTATCACAGCTTCAGCAGATGCATTTAAGTATTTATAACATTATATACCTATAAATATTTACGAGTCGTTTGTTCTCCTATAACACAAGTATAAAGTTACTTGCTTTGTGGACCGACGACCGTACAACTAGTTACAATATATGTCTTATATAAAACAACACGTCTTAAATTTATTAACCCTTTACATTTAGTGTACATTAGCATGTCACGTATCAAGTTTAATTTGAGAGTAAATAGGTTGTACCGAAACTTCAACGGTAGTAAATGTACGAGACTCTAGCTGGCAGGGACATTACGATAAGCTAACACTGCTAGTGGTTACGGGCTGAAAAGCGAGCACGGTCTGAATGAGCCAGTGGCTTTGTCAGTATTATTAGCGCTCCTAACTTTGACTAGCCCGTTGGCGCTGTAGGTAGTGACCTTGCCTTCAGCTCCGTGGGTCGCGGGTTCGATTCCCGCCGAAGGGCCAACATTTTCTATAAAACGAATTGTTGGTTCTTCGAGCCTGGGTGTGTACCAGTTGTCCGTCACCCATAACACAAGTCATAAGTTACTTACTTTGGGGACGGACGACCGTGTTTGTAAATGTCCCATATATTTATTTATTTTGTCCTATGTCTAACGCCATTATCCATACTAATTTTATATATACGAAAGCAAACGTGACGTTAATACACATAAAATTAATATTGCGCAGTTAGTGTAGAATTAAAGAACTCTACACGCTATGCCTATCTATGACTTTTGTATGCAAATGCATTAATGATTGAATACTGATACGAAATTATCTGGCAATTTTGCCAAAGAATTTCGAAAATTGAATACTAATACGAAATTATCCGGCAATTTTGCCAGAGAATTTCGTATCAGTATTCAATCATTCTGGGTTTTATTTAATCATAATCATTCTCCTGCCCTTATCCCACTCTAAGTGGGGTCGGCACAACATGTTACAAACATGTTGTCACATGATTTGGCTACGTATTTACTACCGGCCGCCTGCTTGACGTCAATTTACCTTAGTCGCCTTTTAAGACACCTCGGTGAGAAATGAGGTTGGTCTACTCTATGCAGCCGGATACCACACGGCACATACCTTAGTCGCCTCTTACGACACCTCGGTAAGAACGGAGGGTGGTCTATTCTATTCCGCCGGATACCACACGGCGTTCTTGGTTTTATTTAATAATAATATTATAATAATATAATAGTAATTGAACGCCAGTATTTAAATATCGACTGTGAGCGCAACACAGATGGACCACAAACAGAATTCGCAATTTGTACTTGCAAATGATTTTCGGTCAAGCGTTCCAGAGCAGAATCACAAGTTTACCAACTGAATACAAATGTGGTGCGAATATTAAATTCCCACAATTTTATCTGTCGAAGGTTTATAAATTACTTTGAATTTCGTGACATAGCTTTGGTATTTGGTCCGATAATTTATTCTTTTTTACTTTTGTTTTATGCTTTTGTGTAGCGTTATCGCTTATGACGCCACTGTGGTAGATTTTCCAAATGAAAATCAGATTAGTTTGTGAGTCGTTGGCTTTTTTCTCAATCTGTCAATTCTCATTATAACAAGATTTATCTTGTGTACAATATTATATAACGCACTATTTAAGCTCGGCAAGACACAAATCATCACTACACATACACTAGCCCAGCACATCAGTCATTAGCTTATGTTATACGTTATACAATGTTATTTTTTATAATTGACTGGCCCGTTGGCGCAGTGGGTAGTGGCCCTGCCTCCAGCTCCGCGGGTAGCGGGTTCAATTCCCGCCGAGGGCCAACATTTTCTGTAAAAAATTTGTTGGTTCTTCGAGCCTGGGTGTATATTTGTATTTAAGTATGTATTTAAAATTATATATGTAGTATATCTACCAGTTGTCCGTCAACCATAACACAAGTATTAAGTTACTTACTTTGGGGACGGAAGACCATATGTAAGTGTCGCATATATTTATATTTTAATTTGAAGTAGGTTGTATTTGATAAATATTGTAACAATTATATTAGACTAGCTGTCCTGCCAAGCGTTGCTGTTGCTCAGTCAGTTTTCGAATTCCCTTCGAAACAGAGCTCAACAGTTTAAAAAAATAATGCGATTCCCACAAAAGTTTACAGGATCATGCGCCGAGTCATTTTATAGATTGTCTGAAAATTTTATTAAAATCGGTCCATTCATTCGGAGTCTATGAAGGACATAGAAAAAAAACATGCAAGGAAAGCTTAAAATTTTGACCGTTTTTGCAATATTTATTATTGCTGCTCCTCTCTTATTTCTCTTACCGTGGTGTTATATAGTCTATAGCCTTCCTCGATAAATGGACTATATTACACTAAAATAATTTTTCAAATCGGTTCAGTAGTTCCTGAGATTAAACAATAAAATAAAATTCTTCAAAGACCTCATATTGCGAGTAACTCGATTTTATTGCGATATAACCCGTATGTTTTTATAATAATTGTATTAGAATTTTGAAAAATACCAATATATTATTCTAATAATCCTTTTAATATCAAATATTAAACAAATCACACTGTAACGGAGACTGTTCTGGCTATTCGGGATTAGGCAATTAAACATTCGAACCACTCACTCTCGCTTTAAAAACGGACGTGTAAAATCCATACAAATATTATAAAACAAAGTCCCGAAAAGCTGTCCGTCTATATGTTATCGATTTACTCAAAATATACTGAACGGATTTATGTACGGTTTATACTTAAAGATAGTGCGGAAAGTTTAGTTTTAATAATACATAACGGTTTAAAGTATACTGAAATGGAAAACCTTGGTAACACAATAATTTCCACGCGGCACAGATAGATAATAATATTTCACAAGCCAGAATCTAGTAACAAATTTCCTTGAACTTTAAACGTCGTAAATGCTTAACCTTGTCTCCTACCGTCGGAATTGAGATTCATCTTAAATTTTTAGAAAACATTAACTTCAACCTCTACGGAATGCCAAGACGCACCTGTTCCATCACAAGGAAACATAATCTTTTTAAACTGCCGTTAAAACAGTAGTACGTGCAGGGCAAAAATGTTACTGCCACTTAAACAAAAAATTATAAAAAAGTTATTAAATTAAATGAAATTATTTTTATTTTAATGACTTATTAAATGTAATATAATATTATGAGATAAAATTATGTTAATTTTTATTTATGACTTTTCATTGACATTATTATTGTACGGTAGCTTTAATTATTTTTTATAGATAACCTAATGTAATGTGTAATTAATAGAGCATTTATAATGAGTCATCAGAATAATTAATTTTAAGTAAATAATAAAATGTATCTATTGTTGGTGTTCCATTGACTAAATAATTAAACAAATAAATACCCTGGATCAAACAACGAAAAGGATGGCAGTAGTTTTGCCAAAGTCCGCTACGTTACTTGATTTAAAAAAGTTCACAAAAGGCAAACATTGCTCAGGTTCCAAATTCAAATTCTTATCCAAATAAAAAAAACAAATTCTCAAAATGTAATCCAAATTATAGATTCGGTCAGAACCCTTTACACTTTAGTCCTTTGTGGTTGTCACGTTTACTAGACCATTAAACTACACAATCCAATATTTCCCACACCTTAGAAATTCTCAGAACGAGAAAAATCTATTTCAAAGAGTTTTATAACACTATGATATTTTCTGCTGCGGAAAACCTCTCTATACCCGAGAGGCGACGAAATATTTTTCATTCAATGAGTTATATCGGAAAAATTGCGGAATAAAGTTGGCGTTAATATCATTTTAGAGGTATCCGACTCGAGGACAGTCTGAACATTTTAATGCCGGGGCTTTTAAAAAAGAAATCACACGAGTAAACAGATTTTTAATATTTTATGGTCTAGAAAGCGAGTGTAGACTAACGCACGGTTCTAATACTTCACATAAATAGTAGCTAATATATTTTTAGCTAATATATTCTTCTTCTTAAGGTGCCATCTTCTCTCGAAGTTCGGCGATCAATAAGACAATTTGGACCTTCGATACCGCTGCTCTGATGCTCTGATGCTAGGGAACGAGTACTTTTGCCGTACCAATGGCGTAGATTTTTTAACCAAGATATCATCTCCGTCGGCCCTCCACTTCGTTTTCCTTGGATTTTGCCTTGTATGATAAGCCGCAGTCATTCATATTTAGCATTTTTCATGACGTGGTCAAAACACTCGAATACTTTCTTTTTGTTACTAAATATTCTTTGATTTATTATACTTGATATTTTGCTTTTTGCTTAACACGGTTATATTTACTTTGTCTCTCCAGGATATCCTTAACATTCTTCTGTACACCCACAATTCGAAAGATTCTAATTTCTTGCTCATCGATTCCGTGAGTGTCCACGCTTCAACGCCGTACAGGAGAATGGAGGAAACAAGAGTAAATAGGCACTACATCGGCAAGCACCTTAGGCTGCATCTTTTGCTTTCCATCAGGCGAGATCGCAGCCAGGCACTTGCCTTATCGTATTAAAAAAAACATAACATCGTGCTAAATGCGTTCGTAGCATAATGTTTAGCTTTTTATTGCTCAGAAGTGGCTTGGCTTGGCATAAACTTTTAAATGCAAAATAATTTTCCTTAGGCGGGCGGAAGCTTTAAACATGGGCGTAAATTTTTTTGCCTTCTGTTACGACGAACTTGTAAATAATTCACAGAAATCAAAAGAAACGTTCCTAAAAGCTGACTAGACATTAAATATATGATTAAATATATTTGTGGTCTATATTGCACGCTTAGTATTAAAATGACTTAGTATTAGTGATAAGGGACTCCGACTCAATACGTTAGAGCAGCTTGAGATAATAAAAAATAACAATGGTCACTTAATTAACGAGCAAGTAAATGTATCTAATTCCGTTTTGCTACATGTGTTTGGAGGGGAGGGTATTGGTGGGAGTTGAACTATTTAAGATTGCTTGTATGGGTAGCGCGGCGCAGTACGATTTTTGTCGTGGAGCCTATCCTCCTGATGATGCTTTGGTTTCGGGGCGAAACGATCGTCGAGATTGTGGTGGTGGGTGTGTGTGCTGCTTTTGTGTGCGTTGTTGCTGGTGAATTGCGTCTTGGGGTGCATGTGGTGGCTGGTCCTGCATGTATAAGGTGCGTAGATTTTGCCTGCTTCATACACATTGGCTTTGCATGCATTCACTTAACCCGTGCGGATTATAGCAAAGTAGTTAGTTCTGCTATATTGCTTGTAAAATGACCTAATACGAAAAATTTGTTTGTTGCATTGCAAAAAAGCATAATGTAGCGCCTATAAAACTCGTGAGTGTTAAAGACCCATAACTTGGAAGAGCAAAAATTTTTTTTTTATAGTTCGTAGCGTGATAGACGGTATTTAAATAAGGATTACAATGTATCTACTAATTAAGCCTAATTTTGAATAAGGTCACTTTAATACTAAGCGTGTCCGTCGTCAGCCGATGGACGTCCACTGCTGGACATAGGCCTCTTCATGGGATCGCCACACCACACGATCTTGCGCCGCCTGGATCCAGTGGCTCCCTGCGACCTTTTTAAGGTCGTCTGTTCACCTCGTAGGGGGTCTACCGACGCTGCGTTTTCGGGTGCGGGGTCGCCCTAGGGGGGGTGTAAGGGGGAGGCTCGTCCCAGTCAGTCTCCTCAATTGTCAACCTCACCTGCACGCGGTGCACCCTGCAGATCAACCGACGAGGCTCTGGCGACCGATAAATGGCGGTATAACCATTTCATTTTGCTGACCTTAAATACCAGATTGACAGTGGGCAGCAGCACTGTCAGTGCAAAACGGTCAGCACTGCGATCACCAACCCGCATGCCAAGCGTGGTGATTATCGGCAAAACCTTCATGGCATCACTAAGCGTGCGATATGTAGTAAATGAAGCCAGAAAGTTCACTCTAAACGCGTCAAACGCACAGCTAATCGTGAAGCGCGGGAATCAATTCAATTTGTCCATCAATATGAGCTACTTAGGCTTACCTGTTACAGGTATACGGGCTGAGGCAGGGCGGGCGGGAAAGTAGGGAACAGTGCAACCGCTGCCTTCGCTAGACGCGGACGCTACGCGCGCTCTACAACCCGACGCGAAACTTACAGTGAACGTTGAAAACCCAGTGCCAGTTCTGAAACATTTATGTGTTCTTGGTTTTTTTTTTTCTTAAGGATTCCTTAACAAGTAAGCATACATTACGTAATAATTTTCTAATCTATTTTATATTGTTCCGGAATTTAATCAATTTATTTATCTTTAAAGCTATTGCGTGCGATAAATATTTCTTTTGCACAAAAATATTTTTTAAAAAATTATTGCGCAACATTTACTTTATTAACGATTTTTTTCGTTGCTATATAAATTAACATCAGTTATTATAGTTAGCTGTGAGCTGTGATAGCCCAGCTGTGAGACCGTGCGACTCTTTCGAGGGGAACACGAGTTCAACAGGCACCAATGAGTTTTTCTATTAAAACTCATGTGTCTAATTGATAATTGCAATTTATCACACGCTTTTCGGTGAAGGAAAACATCGTGAGGAAACCTGCATATCTCTAGAGAATTCTGGAGATATGTGTAACCTACCAATCCGCATTGGAGCAGCGTGGTAGGTCTTAGCTCTAACCCTTCTCTCCAGAAACGGAGAGAGGAGGCCTATTCCCAGCAGTGGGATTGTAACAGGCCGCTACTTACTTTTACTTTATTATAGTTAGTTAGTATATAAAACAGATAAAGTAAGTTCAGGTGTGTAAAATTAATTACTTTACAATATCTAAAGTAATAAGCAGTTACAATAAAGATCAGCCTTATTTTTTAAGCGATTTAAACGGATGTAGTCGCAATACGTTTTGAAGAGCAAAACAAATGTAAGTAATTTGGATGTATGTAGGATGATAATAAATAAGAACGGTGAAAAGAATTCCCGTTCTACGTGTAAATAAAAGTGTAACATTTTAATTCAGGCTTGTAAAATAATCACCGCCAGCGAAATGGGCTTACGTGGATTTAACTTGTTGCATACGGCGTTAATGTTACTCCGTTTTGTAAATTACGGCCCCATTTATATAAAGGTAGGCTACTAATTTATTAATGTACACCTTTATATTGTGAATGAATGATGAATGCACTGTAAAATATTTTTTCTTGTTCGAAAATATCTGACTGAATTTATTTAAATATCCATTGATCGTTGAGTTAATTTAATAGCACCGACGTTTCTTTTATTTATTATACTGCTATTATTTAAATGAAGTTTGAATCGAAATAAGTTTTTGATTATGTAGTTTTTAATTTCGTTTAAAGATATTTAAGTTTAAATAATTAAATTAAACAGTTACTAGAACTAGCACTTTATTTATTCTGTTAAGGCAGAAATGGTTATTATAATTATGTCACAAAAATTTTAACACAATAATTTTGTTTCACATATATTTAATAATCGAAGTTTTTATTTATTTATTTAAAACAAAACAAAAAAAAACTCCAGCTAGCAAATAAGAAATAATTTTTTAAAATAAATGTTTACAATTAAGAATTATTAACGAAGGTATGTCTTTTAGTCGGTTTTTTTTGAAGTTAGACTTATAGTAGACCGGTCAGCGCATAACTATTTAGGATCAATATTCGATTACTGAAGAAATTGATTGAAACGGCACATATCGACAGCCGTTGCGTATTATAGCAAAATATTATTATTTTTTATTTGTCTATATAGCTTTTCGATAAAGTATCAAGGGGCGGAAGCTATACTAGAGTCCTCCAATGAAATAAAAAGTGAAAATTTTCGTATGATCTTTTAAAAATATTGGAATTTATGAATATTCTCTTGCAGTTATAAAATATTTTATAACACATAAAAGCGTCATAAACTAATAATGTTTATTAAATTTTTGTATTCACTTATTATACAATTCTATTATTAGTTTAAATGTAAAAAAGTTTGTATATAAGTATTTTGGCTGTTTGTTACTCAACTTGCGAAACGGCTGAACGGATTTTGATGAAATTTAACATATGAATAGCTTCTAACCTAGTCCAGGTTACAATAAACACTAATGTCCTAGCCAATAAGTGATGGGTAGAATATTAACGTTAGCTCATATTAACATCAGCTAAATTCCTTGAATGATTTAATACCTTACATACTATGATAGACCATATATATTTTTGGGATTAATTAATCTAAAACATTGTAAGAAATAAAAAGTCTTTTGATCTTTAAAAAAAAGGATTTCAGCGCAATTAGGAAATAATCCAAAAGGAAACCGTATGAAATTTAATTTTACGATCTTGCTCAAAGCGGATTAAATTAAATCTTTAATTTGGTTACTTAACAGCTGAAACAAATTAAAATTTGCTGAGTATTAAAATTGTAAAAAAAGATTACGACTATGCCAAAATTATATATTATATTTTTAAAGTGGGTTTCACAAAGGGATATAACGATTACAACAGCATTGTGAATATAACTATCGAAATACTTTCCGATAATCATAAATATAAAAATGAATCTTTGTCTGTATGTCGATTTGTATCCGGCTGATCAGAATAGATCACCCTCATTTCTTACCGAGGTGTCGTAAAAGGCGACTAAGGTAAGTTGATTCACCGAGTGGTATCCGGCTGACCGGAATAGACCAACCTCATATCTTACCGAGGTGTCGTAAAAGGCGACTAAGTAAGTTGACTCGCCGTATGGTATCCGGCTGAGTAGAATAGACCACCCTTATTTCTTACTGAGTTGTCGTAAAAGGCGACTAAGGTAAGTTGACCCACCGTGCGGTATCCGGTATTAGAATAGACCACCCTCTTTACTGGAGGGTTGTTAAATACGACTAAGGTAAGTTGATGTCAGGCAGGCGGCCGGTCGTAAAATACGTAGCCAAATCATGTGACAACATGTTTGTCTGTTGACCAGAAATGGCAAAACTTAAAAATTATAATGGAAATAAATTCAACAACATTATGACGTGTCATGATATTATAATGTGAATTAATTCAGTTCCTAAATTTAAAAATAGGAATACCACTCACGATAGTGTGAATTCAAAAATGTTTTTATTTTAATTACTTAACGCGACATATTCATAAGAGGAATGTCAAATTATTTTGCTGTAACTTGCGATGGAAATGTAATACTGGGCGGGACGTACTTTCCACTTTTTCAGTAGAAACACTTCTGACAGACTATAGAATATTTTACATAGGGAATTTTGTGCACCATTTCCAAACAGCCATTTCAAATTGGAGCAGTATGGTGGGTGTAAGCTCCAAGGAGAGACGAGACTAGCTATAGAGACGTTCTCTACTTTTTTTGTACAAAAGACATATGTATCATTATCCTCCTACCATTATCCCATTCTAAGTGGTCGGCACAAAACGTTAAAAACATGTTGACACGAGATTTGACCAGGTATTTTACGACCGGCCGCCTGCTTGACTTTAACTTACCTCGCCTTGGTAAGAAATAGGGTGGTCTATTCTACTCAACTGGATATCACACAGCGGGTCGACTTACCTTAGTCGCCTTTTACGACACTTCGGTAAGAAATGATGGTGGTCTATTCTATTCAGCCGGATACCACACGGCATAAAAGGTATATGTATGCATATTGAAACATGTTTAGCGATGTTTCATAACTTCTTAAGACGTACATACTCGCACTGAAATAACCATATGTAATACATACATAAAAGGAGTTCTTAGAAGCTCTTACGGGATAAAGATGTGCATTTATACCAATTAAAAGCTTTATACTAATTTCCCATCGAAACGTAGAAACCGGCTGCTTTATTAGATTGGTGATTAATTTCTTGATCTTCGATACTGTTTATGCTTAAAGACAAACTCAAACTTGGATACAAAGGGCTCCTTAACAGAATTTCTAATCCGGGTTTGGCACAAACCCAAAACTTACTAGATATTAGATATCAACTTAGCGGCCGGCGGTGACTTCTTTTCATTTTGTATGTTTACTGGTTCTTTTTACATATCGACCAATCTAAGTCTCAACAGTATAGTAGGTTTTCTGTATGAGCCTTTTTTAACAGTGTTTTTAAACTGCTGCAAATGGCAAAGCCAAGATTGATTGCGGATTTTATTATAGAATCTTATAATCAAACCCACAAACGAATTACGTACTTGTGCAAGGCGCAAAACAGGATCCGCAGGCTTATGTCGGTTCCTACTTTGTATATTATATATACTATTGTTTAACAAATCTTTATATTTTATATACAAAAATTAAATTGCTAAACTTATGTGTCTAATTGATAATTGCAATTTATCACATACTTTTCGGTGAAAGAAAACATCGCGAGGAAACCTGCATATCTCTAAAGAATTCTAGGGACATATGTAACCTACCAATTCGCAATAAGCGTGGTAGGTCTTAGCTTCAAACCCTTCTCTCCAAAATACGGAGAGAGGAGGCCTATGCCCAGCAGTGAGATAATAACAGGCCGCTACTTTTTTTATTAATATTATAATTTTCCTACGCTTATCCCACTCTTAATGAGGTCGGCACAACATGTTATAAACATGTTATAGCTTGACTTAGCCTTGGTACTTACGACCGGCTTCTGACGTCAACTCACCTTAGTTTATGACACCTTGGGAAGAATTGAGGCTGGTTTATTCTACTCAGTCGGATACCACCCGGCACATACCTTAGTCACCTACTTTATATATTATATATCTATCAATTAAAAAAGCAAAGCTGACGTATTCTGATCTAAAATTATTGATAAAGTGTCGAGACTATTTTGTTAAAATAATTCTATAGAATGTTGATTACTGGCAAAGAAAGTATTTTACAAGCACAATTTTTGATGTTTAATTTCGTAAAGTTCATTTTCGTTCGAAACATCAGTTTTTGTGAGAAAAAATTGTAATATCTTCAAGTTTTTAGATTTCTTTTTACCTTTCAATACTGTTATGAAGTTTTGAACAGTTAATTAGTGCTGAATAGCGGTGTTAAATGAAAATTTAGTTGTAAAGACTGAGACGGCTTGAGAATTTCCAAGGAATTTCATGAATTAACGTCTAGATATTTTTGTGTCCGTAGCCTCTAGAATATTTGAGAAATTTATATATTACTTTTTTGTAATGCTGGAAATGAATTATAATTTTATATCTATTCGTTTTTTAGATATTAATACCTATATAATATCTTTTCAAATATAATATAATGTTTGGAGGCATTGTTGTATGACGTGTTATCTATCACCATTTACCAATTGTTATCTTAAATTAAATATCGATATCTACATATACAAATCTCTTAAGCTCAATTGCTTATCATCATCCTCCTGCCCTCATCCCACTTTAAGCGGGGTCGGCGCAACATGTTACAAGCATGCTGTCGCCTGCCTGACGTCAACTTACCTTGGCGCCTTTTACGACACCTCGGTAAGAAAGAGGGTGGTCTTTTCTACTCAACCGGGTACCACACGGCGGGTTCGATTGCTTATCGCACCTTCTTAAATTTTTAGTTGACAGGTACAAAACGCTTAACATAGTATTATTTTTTATATGTATTAAACGTGTATACTTTATAAGTATTTTAAAAAAAAACTCGCAAACCTGGCAACACTTTGTCGCCCAGGCGGTTTTCGATTTCCCTTCTTTTATTCCGGTGCAATATACTTAAAATTTTACGATCTTCTAACATATTATTTTATAAACTTAATCTCAAATCTTCCTTGTCAACGATTCGAAATGTGAAAACCACATAAAAATTGGTTCAGTAGTTACAGAGTTTATCTAACGATATTAATATGATAGTGACTGCGATTTTTGAGGGGGTCATGAGTTCAAACCCTGGGCAAGCGCCAATGAGTTTTTCTGTTAAAACTTATGTGCCTTATAATTGTAATATATCACACGTTTCTTGGTGAAGGAAAAACATCGTGAGAAAACTTCCATATCTCTAGAGAATTTTAGGGATATTTCTTAACTACCAATCTGCATTGGAGCAGCGTGGTAGGTCTTAGTTCCAACCCTTCTCTCCAGAAATCCGTTTCTGGAGAGCAGCGGGCCTACCATGAACTCTTATTGCGACTCAATTGAAGGCGATGACCGCTAACCGCTTTCTTTTCGTACCATGAAGTGTAAATTGCATTGGGGTCGTAATGTTTGAAAAGGATAACTTTCTATGAACGAAAGATAACTCTGTCCCTTTTACTCAGATGTTCTTAGGACGAATTCCGTGTGAATCCGACTTGAAGTGTGCGTCTTTAAGACTTCATAGTATGAAATAGCAAAACAATTTCGTTTTCGTTTAATAAGAGTTAATGGTAGGCCTGCAGACTTACGCCCAGCAGTGGGATACTAAAAAGCCGTTACCTTACTTTTCTATTACTATCTTATGTACTAGCGTCTACCAACTGCGTGGACATTATTAACGATATAAAAAAGCTTATGGCACCTTTTGACTCTTAAAGATCTCTTTACCAAAAATCACAACGATACACAAATAAAAATATATTATTAGTACATACAACATACTTGATTTATATTTCGAAGTTACATAAATATAATCCAAACAATGTAGTTAGTCTAGCGATATTGTTTCTGTTGACTAATGCTTTAAAATCAGCTTCCAAATTGGTCCTCCACCTGAGTGTTTCAAGGGCTTTTACTTTGATTAAAATGGCCCTGACAATGAGACCGCACCAACGACATAATTAAATTAATTTTAGAGGCAACAGATTTTGGTGGATTCTGTTATACGAGTATACCTTATAGCGAAATTCTCGTATTAGATTGAATAACTAACTAACAAGAAGAACATGATACGAATAAGTTTTGGTAATGATCTTAGATTTTAAACTTAATTGAAGATAATACATGTAAAAACTTTCACAATGAAACTCAGTCCATCAGTTTAAACCAGAGTTCCCCAACTTTTTTGTGTCGTAGACCCCTTGCCATGTTTTTCCGTGTTGGGTAGACCCCCTACTTACCTAATATTGATTTTCTGTAAATTTCTAACTATAGTGAAGTTAAGTGTTAAAAATTAAAAGTAAAAACACGTGTTAATTTATACATTTATTAATTGAATTTAAATTAAAAATAAAATTTTGTGTAAGGTAGCGAAGCTCTGAGACTGCGACTCTCAGGTTTTTAGAAGTTCAAAATATATTGCAACCACAAAGCAAATACCAACATCGTACAACTTACACAATTTTATAAACATATATAATAATTTTTTTACTTCATAGGTACTTTTATAAATAATGTATATGTTTTGATATTATAAGATAGTATGATGCTAGTAAATAGGTACTATCAGTGTATGCATTGAGATCCACTATCGTGGACCGCCATTTTCATTTCATGGACCCCCAAATTTTTTTTCGCTGACGTAGACCCCTTGCAGGTTGTCATAGACCCCTAGGGGTCGATATAGACCACTTTGGGAATCACTGGTTTAAACCGTTAGGAAATTGAAGAATGGTGAACAGAACAACATTTTTTTGTCGATTTCAATGGCATTATATTGTCTTATCGAATATTTGCATTTAATTCTATAATCTGTTATAATATAATTTTTACTACAGAAAACTATACGGAAATATTCCTCACACAATATATGGGACAAAAATAACTTAAATCGTTTATGGTTTTGGTATACGATTTTAGCATTAAATGTCACACTTTATTGTACTTTTGAAATCTCACCAATTTGCAACAAAAAAATAACATTCTCCTGTAATGAGCATCACATAAATTTGAATTGCAATTTACTAAACAACATCAATTTATACATGGAACTATAGCAATTAACATTATAAAATGCTTTTATAGACAGTTATCATAGTAACTATTGACTCTGTCTTGAAAATGAGAAAATTTTGTTACGGAAAGAAAAAATCGTGGAGCATATTGCAAAATATTTGTTATGTCATATTCATCACACAATTTTTAAACTAAAATGGAATATCACTGAAACTATATAAATGAGGGTACGGTATGAAATAAGCAGTCCTCATTAAAATCTCCAGCCGTAAGCTGTGACTCCCTAAACTTTATAGTTTCTCCGAACAGGGCATGCAACTTTTCGCGATCGTTGCACGATTCTAGCCAATCTTACGACACTCTTTAAATGAAACATGAAAGTTATACATGAAAGCTGCATTTCAAAATCCTGATTAATAAGTGCTGTAGTCCCTGTATAGCTAGTAGTTGTTGCTAATTTTAACCGTTAGTTTATTTTTGTATGATTACGGCAGGGACACATAAAAGGCAAATTATCGACAACATGCCACAAAAGTCTGCGAACGTGTGTGTAACGCTTCGTTATCTCGAATGCGGGATATTAGTTGGACATTTATTTTCAATATGACGGCTTCAACTTAATAGGGCCATCATCACCAAGGTCGTGCTAATATGTCATATGAAAAAGGATATGGCACTCGACATTAAGCTTGCTGAATTTTATTTATATGGATAGTATGGTATTGTAAAATAATTTTAGTAAAACATTTGTGCTATGGGATTTCTCGAAGTAACGGCTACGTTTGTAAATATAAAGAAATATTATTAGGACAAGAGTAAGCTTTAATCCCTGGGCCTGTATAGGCCTGCGATAGCCTAGCGGTGAGACCGTGCGACTCTCTAGAGACGACATAAGTTCAAACCCGGGCAGGCACCAATGAGTTTTTCTATTAAAACTTATGTGTCTAATTGATAATTGCAATTTATCACACGCTTTTCGGTGAAGGAAAATATCGTGAGGAAACCTGCATATCTCTAGAGAATTCTAGGGATATGTGGAACCTACCAATCCGCATTGGAGCAGCGTGGTAGGTCTTAGCTCCAATCCTTCTCTCCAAAAATGGAGAGACGAGGCCTCAGCCCAGCAGTGGGCATAGTAACAGGCTGTTACTTTACTTTTTAAGCTTTAATATCAATTGCTTAAAAGCCCTCTAGATCAAAACAAAGATGACAATGTTAGCGACAATTAAAAAGATATGAAAATTAATATAGAATTTCTGCTGCGTTCATTTCTGGAGACCAAACGACAGCGCAAGAAATATTAACCTCAATAAATCTTGGAAGCTAATTCATTAAAAGATATAAAAGGAAGAATATGCCAACTAATGAAAGCGTCTAACCACATTATGTTGACCCTCCGTGAACATGTTACGTTACATTGTGCTGGTTCGAAATGGTCGTAAATGTTGTGTTTGTACAGTTATAATTTGATACTAAATAATAAAAACAAAGTGAAGAATTCTGCATATCTCTAGATAATTTCAAGGACATGTGTAACCTAACATTCCAAAATGGAGCAACGTGGTGGGGTTCTCTCCAAAAGCGGAGGGAGGAGGCCTATAACAAGTAAAGTGATTGTAACTGGTATTTACTTACATTTTTTACTTGCCAAAGAATTGGGATACTAAGAATTTTGTAATTGTCAGCTGATAGAAAAAGAAATCCAAGAACCCTATGATAAATTAATTAATAGATTTAATTATTAAAAAGTTATTATCAATTAAAATGTAAAACAAATTAGATGTATATAACTATGTCACTGCTGGGTCAAGAACTCCTCTTTTCTTTGGAATAAAGGATTGTATAACTACACATTCTAAGTATTCTTCTTTCAAACGCAGACTTCTTTATAATATTTATTTTGACTTTAAAAGCGCATGATGTAAATCAATATTATAATGTTTATATACAACTCACAGGTGCCTCTCGGCGTTAGAGCTAGCGAGCAAATGGTAACACTCTATCAAAAACTATAAAAATGCAAACTTTTTTCTATATTATATTAAATCTCTCATCATTCTGCTGCCCTTATCTCACTCTAAGTGGGGTCGGCACAATCATGTGACAACATGTTATATACATATTGTCACATGATTTGGCTATGTATTTTACGACCGGCCGCCTGCCTCACGTCAACTTATCTTAGTCGTATTTTCCGACCCCTCGGTAAGAAAGAGGGTGATCTATTCTACTCAGCCGGATACCACACGGCAGGTCGACTTACCTTAGTCGCCTTTACGACACCTCGGTAAGAAAGAGGGTGGTCTATTCTACTCAGCCGGATACCATGCGGCGGGTCGACTTACCTTAGTCGCCTTTTACGACACCTCGGTAAAAAAGAGGGTGGTCTATTCTTCTCAGCCGGATGCCACACGGCAGAATATATTAAATCTCTATGATTAACAATGTCAATGCATAACTTAAGTTTTATATAGTTCATGAGTGTATTTATAACTTAACATGCAAGTGCAATTACATTTTATATGAATAAAGAGGAAAGATAAATAAGATTCCACTAATTTGGGTTAATTGTTTATTTAGCTTTATACAGACAGCAGTACAAAAATGAAAACCTCGTGTTCCAGATAGAGATTTAAACACATTAATTAATAACATTTTTAAAGGAAACATATTTTGGTTTAACTTATCAACAACATACTATTTTTTTAAGTGTATAAATGCGAAATTATAAACTCGAAAGTGAGTTTCTTAGTATGTCCTTTTACGTCCGCACGGATCTTTGTGCTGTTTAATAGGGAGATATTTTAAGGGCTGGATTAAAATAATCAACTTAACAATAAAGTTGCGGCCGCTATGTGAATGCGACCATTGCCACTAATACATCGACGCTTATGTAATAATCTATACTTTATTCCATTAAATAATTCAATATTCAACGGGCCTAATTTGTCACTGAATATTTTATCACCTTCATGATTGTTAATTGGTTATGTGTGAAACTGTTATGGTTTATGTAAATGTTTGATATTGTACTTAATTTAGTTAATTTGTAGAAGTAGACGTTACTTTGCGGAATTCCATAGCAAATAATTATGATAGAATTATCTAGCTATAATCCGCATTTGTTAAGAAAATCGTAATGGAAGATGAAAAAAGGATGAATGTAATTTAAAAAAAAAAATCTTCCATTCTCACACCTTATATAGAATTAGTTACCGTACGTATCACAAAACCCCATCACCAACAACTCACTGCGCAAACACTACACACAATCACTACGACAACCTCAACAATCGTTTCGTATCGTAACCGAAATATGATCAGCAGGCCTACCATAAACTCTTATTGCGACTCAATTGAAGACGTAAACGAAATTGTGTTGCTTTTTCATACCATGACGTCTTAAAGACGCACACTTTAAGTCGTTGCCGAATGAGCGTTTAGAATTCGTCCTAAAAACATGTGAGTAAAAGAGACAGAGTTATCTATAGTTAATATAACGTTATCCTTTTCAAACATTACGACCCCATGCAATTCACACTTCATGGTACGAAAAGAAAGCGGTTCGCGGTCCTCGTTTACGTCTTCAATTGAGTCGCAATAAGAGTTCATGGTAGGCCTGCTGGAGATAGGTTACATGACAAAATCACAAAGCAACCGTTAGTTCATTTTACTTTTATTTTGACGTCCATCATTTGAATATGATGAAAAAGAAATGCTTTATTTAATTGCGATGCAGTAATGAGGTCTATATTAAACTGTTTCGTTCCAAAATACCTATACAAAATTATGCGTGCAATAAGTACTCTAACTATTTCAAGGATTTCCAATCCCATATGTTTTGCATCCACGCAAGTACTTATGTACCCAAATTACTATCCAGGCGCCAACATAAATTACACTAAAGGCCAACAAAATTATGATAAAACTAACCAAACTATTGCCTAAATCATAATTTGAGTGAATTCTTGGCTTTGAAATCAATTCTCTTATTGATCTGCATTATAATTTAAACTTGAATATGATTATTGATTAAATGCAGGTTTGCTAGTAGAGTCTAATGCACTTTGAATGCATCTATGAGAATTATTACGGATAAGTATTACTTCTCAAATACTATTATTAAATCTATACAAGTATACAAGCTACTTATGCTTCACGGTATATTTTTTAGAAATTTAATTTTTATACATAAAAATATAAATAATTATAAATAAATATAAATATATGGGACACTTACACACATCCCCAAAGTAAGTAACTTAATACTTGTATGGGTGACGACAACTAGTAAATATACTACATATATAATTTTAAATACATACTTAAATACAAATATACACTTCGAAGAACCAACGAATTGTTTATAGCAAATGTTGGCCCTCGGCAGGAATTGAACCCGCAATCCGTGGAGTTGTAGGCAGGGTCACCCACTGCGCCAACGGGTCAGTCAAAAATTATAAAATTTAAAAAAATTGGTTATGTATAATATATAACAGGCAAAATAGGAACCGACTTAAGCTTGCGACTCCTGTTTTGCCTTGCAAAAATTTTCTATAGTGAAATTCCGCAATCAATTTTAGCTTTGCCATTACAGTAGAATAAAAAGTTAAAAGAAGACTGATAAAGAATGCCTCCTATTGAGGTTTATTTAGATGCTAAAAATACGTGGTTATAGCTACTCTTCAACCCTGTACAAGATAGTAGTGAATAAATGTTATAAGAATTATATTTTGAAAAGAACAACCGCCGAGTTTCTTGCTGACTCTTCACAGTAGGTAGAGCTTTCCGAAACAGCGTATGACGATTCAAAAGCACAACTATACTTCATACATACATACATTCTCCTGCCCTTCCTCTAACCGGGGTCGGCACAACATGTTACAAACATGTTGTCACATGATTTGCCTACGTATTTTACGATTGGCCGCCTGCCTGATGTCAACTTACTTTAGTCGCCTTTTACGACACCTCGGTAAGAAATGAACCCTCATTTCTTACCGAGTCTATTCTATGCAGCCGGATACCACACGGCACATACCTTAGTCGCCTCTTACGACACCTCGGTAAGAAAGGAGGGTGGTCCATTCTATGCAGCCGGATACCACACGGCACATACCTTAGTCGCCTCTTACGACACCTCGGTAAGAAAGGAGGGTGGTCCATTCTATGCAGCCGGATACCACACGGCACATACCTTAGTCGCCTCTTACGACACCTCGGTAAGAAAGGAGGGTGGTCCATTCTATGCAGCCGGATACCACACGGCACATACCTTAGTCGCCTCTTACGACACCTCGGTAAGAAAGGAGGGTGGTCCATTCTATGCAGCCGGATACCACACGGCACATACCTTAGTCGCCTCTTACGACACCTCGGTAAGAAAGGAGGGTGGTCCATTCTATGCAGCCGGATACCACACGGCACATACCTTAGTCGCCTCTTACGACACCTCGGTAAGAAAGGAGGGTGGTCCATTCTATGCAGCCGGATACCACACGGCACATACCTTAGTCGCCTCTTACGACACCTCGGTAAGAAAGGAGGGTGGTCCATTCTATGCAGCCGGATACCACACGGCGTAAGCACAACTATACTTCAATAAATAATATTTTCAAATTTCGAATTTTTGTATAAAATAGCTAGCTTTTGTCCACAAACCCATCGAAAAAGAATACTGAATTAGCGTAATAAAAAAAAATACTTAAAGAAATTCATTTTTTTACTTTTTAAGCGTTTACCATTTTTACAAGGTCCACTTCAGATGAAACGGAGCTCCATCGTATTTAGATTTATCCTCCGTAGTTCTGCTCAAACCAGGTTTTGAGGTCAAGAGTGCGAATGCAGTATGAAACAAGTTTTGCCCGTGATGTGATATCATGGAGATTTTTATATAGATGATATAATTATAGAGTTTAAGTTAGCAATTGAAATCGATTAACCAAACAATACAAAATTAATAGTAAGAAATACCATAAAATGTTTAAATATAAAAATAAAAGCTGTGATAGCCTAGAGGTGAGAACGTCCGACTCTCTAGAGACAACCATAGGTTCAAACCCCGGGCAGGCACCGATGAGTTTTTCTATTAAAACTTATGTGTCTAATTGACAATTGCAATTTACCACACGCTTTTCGTGAGGACAACATCGTGAGGAAACCTGCATGTCTCTAGAGAATTCTAGGGATATGTGTAACCTACCAATCCGCATTGAAGCAGCGTGGTAGGTTTTCCTTCACCGAAAAGCGTGTGATAAATTGCAATTATCAATTACACACATAAATTTTGATAGACAACTTATTGGTGCCTGTCCGGGGTTGTAAAACATAACCTCCACGAAAGAGTCGTTTGATGTCACCGCTGGGCTATCACAGCTTCGAATCATATAGGTAGGCATTAATATTTAAGTGAGACATTGATATCTCCGCCGTGTGGTATCCGACTAAGTAGAATAGACCACCCTCATTTGTTACTTAGGTGTGGCAAAAAGCGACTAAGGTAAGATGACACACCGAGTGGTATCTGGTTGAGTAGCATGGACCACCCTCTTTCTTACCGAGGGGTCGTAAAATACGACTAAATTAAGTTGACCTCAGGCAGGCGGCCGGTCGTAAAATAAGTAGCCAAATCATGTGACAACATGTTTATAACATGTTGTGCCGACCCCACTTAGAGTGGGATAAGGGCAGGAGGATTGATGATGAGACATCGATATCTGTGGTGACACACTGAAACGTTATATGTTGCATTCCACATTTGCCTTTGCGATTAGAGCATCTGATTAAGACTTTCTTTTTCCTCTGAGAGGATAAATCTTAAGAACGAATCTTTAAATATAGATCCGAACGCTATTTATTCTCTTTTTAAGTTTACAGCAGCTGCGTATTGTCTGCGAGGAATTCACTTTTTTTATCAAGATTGACAAGGCAATGAATTTTTAACAAGTGATAGACATTTCAAAGCAATAAGCATATAGTTAAAGTCAGCTATAAAAATTATTGGCCTTTTTATTGTAACAACCTGCGTACATATACAACGATCTATACACCCACAGTAAATACACATTTCTTGCATATGTCTTGCCCTTTCTAGTATTTTATAAATAATAAATTTCATGTTAAAAAATTTATATGGGACAATTACAAAGACAGTCGTCCCTTCGTTGCGTTATGGGTGACAACCAACAGGTTCACCTGTTTTCTGTCGCCTTGTCTAATTTATACAGACAGACTTTTTTCCAATTTTCAGTGGTTCTCTGGTCTTATTATTTGTGCCACTGACGAGAACCGCCAAACCTTTGGCCAAACTCGTCACAGGTCAAGGGTAGCTTCCGCTATTGGATACGTCCACCACCACCCTACCAGAAGAACCAATAAATCATCTTAAGTTAAAATTTAAGAAAAGAACCCATGACTCGCGGAGTTGAAGGCAGGGCCACTGCAATGGATCAGTCAAACATTGCTTTAATATAAGAAGTTTTAGAAAATGTAATAAGAGTAGCCGCCGTTTTTCTGCTGTTTCTTCTCGGTAGAAGCGTTATTCTAGTGAACAGATTAAACCAACCAATTAAAGATCCAATCCAAAAGAACTTGTAAAAGTCTATTTGATGTAAATTTAAAGTAACGGAATGTTACTATTCCACTGCCTGGCATAGGCCTCCTTTTTCCGTTTTCGGAGAGAAGGATAGGAGTTAAGGCTTACCACAGGTATGTTACACATATCCCCAGAACTCTTTAGAGATATGCAGGTTTCCTTACGGTGTTTTTCTTTAAGGAAAAGCGTGTGATAGATTGCAATTAGACGTAAGTTTTAACGTAAGCTGTGATAGCCCAGCTGTGAGACCGTGCGACTCTTTCGAGGGGAACACGAGTTCAACCCGGGCAGGGACCAATGAGTTTTTCTCTTAAAACTCATGTGTCTTATTGATAATTGCAATTTATCACACGCTTTTCGGTGAAGGCAAACATCGTGGGGAAACCTGCATATCTCTAGAGAATTCTGGAGATATGTGTAACCTACCAATCCGCATTGGAGCAGCGTGATAGGTCTTAGCTCCAACCCTTCTCTCCAGAAACGAAGACAGGAGGCCTATTCCCAGCAGTTGGATTGTAACAGGCCGCTACATTGCTTTACTTAATTAAAGATTTAACAGAAAAACTCATTGGTGCCTGCCCGAGGTTTGAACCCCTCGAAAGAGTCGCACGGCCTCACCGCTTGGCTATCACAGCTTATTGATGTTAAATGATTAATGTTAATTTCGTTTTAGGATAAAACTAGATTTACAAATTCTCTAGTACTGAATTTAGAAATTATAACATTAAAATGTTGGAAATCGAACCATTACCGGTAATCCCTACTTCGGAAATCCCTCAATTCAGCCTCATTTGTACACCTAGATGGCATTTCTGGATCCGTTCCTTTGATCTATAGACCTATCCCACCTACGAGGGATCTTTATAAGTGAGTATATTTTTCCAATTTCGCTCCCAAGGCAGTCACGGTACGAAAAATGGCTTTGTCGCAGTTACGTGGTACTATGGAATTTATATTGCCATTGTATGGGATGGAAGTTTTACAAATGTGTGGATTTTTATTAGAACATTACCGAAAGTTTTGTTTTGTTTTGTTTCGTAGTGTGTTTAGAGGAAACAGAAGATTTCTGCTCTAAACGGTAAATTACGTATAGCTTGAGTTTAGTACTTAAACTCGGCGTTCTGTATGACTTTTGGTGTTCCATCTAAAATTTAGATAACCCAAAAGTATGAAGTATGATATGACCATGATGAGGAAGTCATAATTGCTCATAAAACAGTATTTGGGTGAGCAGTATTTTTTAAGAAGATATAAAAAAAGATGAAACTTGAAAAGAAAGGAAAAAATAATTGTGCTGGTGGGGCTCGGTTCGGGGCATTTTCACTTTACTAGACCGCCCGTTCCCCAATTGACTTTGCAAATGACAGTGTAATTAACCTTTGCATCCTCTTTATATGTAAGCAGTTTTTCAATGCCTAAAAACAGGGAAAAACTACTATTTTTTAATAAAACCTAGTTATATCTATTAATCGCCCCTACCAAGTTTCATGAAAATCGTTAGAGCGGTTTCCGAAATTAAATTCTATATATATACAAGATTAGCTCATTCAAAGATTGGATAATGCAATGCAATTAGCTGTAATACAAAAGTAATAATAAAATTATTTTGCTATAATCCGCGATAAAGTAAATAGAAAATATATATAGTGTTTAATGTATAGTGGACTATCAGTATTTTCATACCCGATACGTGCAGGATTCGTAAAAACACATGCACGAACCTCCACCACTTCCACCACAATACACAAGCACTACACAGGTTCACTATCACAAACTCAACAATCGTTTCGCCCCGCAACCGAAGCATCATCAGGAGATAGACTCCACGACTAAATCGCAAAGACTTTGCGACTACTCTATAAATCGTGTATAATTGAAAAAATCCTGTGGACAGTGAACCTGTGTAGTGCTTGTGTATCGTGGTGGAAGTGGTGGAGGTTTGTGCATGTGTTTTTACGAATCCTGCACGTATCGGGTATGAAAATACTGATAGTCCACTATACATTAAACACTATATATAGTTTCTATTTACTGTATCGCGGATTATAGCAAAATAATTTTATTATTACTTTTGTATTATGGATCTCCGCAAAGTAACGCCTAATTCTATAAATTATTTGCAATTAGCTGTGTTACACGAAAAAGTACGAAGAGCAAAACGCTTTTCGTTGCTAAACATCTTACAAGGTGTAATTCGATCATAGTTATCTCTAGCTTTCCAATACACGTCGTCCTAAATCATGAAGTGCTCATAAGGAAGACGTTTAACGACAATGGTTTACTTTACAACTATACTTTGCGCTTTCGTATCTTTAACAACCTTTCTTAGTTCATTTGTTTTTCCCATCGCCGTTATCAATTCGTTTTATTCGACTAGGTTTCCAAACCGTACGTCATCCGTGACAATGTTTATAAGACAATGCTTGTTGATAAACATTGGTCTTCAGACACCGAGAGTGCCAATCATGTAGGCGTTTTATTCCCATGAGTTCTAAACACCTCATGACCCTTTGGGCAGTCGTCAATCAGGTCATTAGAGTTGGTATTACGAGACCTTCTTCTACTAATCATCAGGGGTTGTAAAGGCTCGCTCATTTGTTTCAAGATGAACTATTATAAAGCTTCATATTATTACGATTTATATAGTAACTACTGATAAACCTTCTCAAATAAAGAAGGAAAAATTTGTTTTTAACCGTAAGTTCCACCTTTAAGGGTCCCTCCATTTCTCTTCATTTGTTGACATAAATGGCAATTTTGGTCCTTTACCTTAATATATTATGTATTTCTCCCACTCACGCTTCCTTGTAAGTGAATATTGTGCTATTCTGCTCCCTTACACATCCCTTCATATATCTTTTACACAAGAAATCGTATATAGAGACGTATTTCCTACTTTTTTCACAGTGAAGTAGCGTGATAGATTTACCCCTCGTACAACACGGGCGTAAAAAATACGTCGCGTTAAAATTCCGCAATAGGCGTTATAAGAAGTTTCATATGGTATATTCGGCTTAACACCCTATGCCCTAACGCCTAAAATGGTACACGCGCGATAAAAATACGTTGCGTTTTAAATGCACTGTCGTGTGATCAGATAACTGGGTACCCATTTATTCCATTACGACGTATTATTAAAGCACGGTAAAAAACCTCTCGTGCGTACGAGGGGTTAAGATCATATCTCTCTCTCTTTTAGAGAGAGGTAGTTACATGCAATTGACGTAACTTTTCTTAATTATTTTGTTTTTCTTAATACAATTTTGTTTTGTAAAAATAATTTTGTCGTAGTTATTACTTCTTTCTTTAAAAGCTGGAATCTGGAGCTTAACAAGCTCTATGTCCAAATAGAGACTACATAGAATCTGGTATGCATTTGCACATAATCTTTCGACAAGCTCAAGCTAAAGCTTCTAAAACTCCTGGCAATTAATTAAAGTACATCACTATGCAGTCGCGCGCAGTGCAAACCAAAAGAGATACACTAAAGTAATGTACTAGACAATTGTACATGTACATAAATACTACAAAAGTCAGCGTTAGCATGTCCCTATCTCTTATAGTTAATTCACAATAACTATTTTTATGTTCGAAATTTCTATTAAATACGCTGATTTCCGCGCGGGCGACAGATAGTAAATATATAAAACAGACACTGATTAATGGGATGAAACTCTCAATCGACATAAAAAATACCTCCGGGTTATTCGGATATATTTCCAAATCATTACACCGTTGACATGTCCCATTTAATGACTACCTTCGGTGACGGGCACGAAATAAGTGTAAATATTATACAAGCTTCTGCCTCGGATTTCATCACGGTGAAATACAGTAACGTGATGACATCACGTTCATGCCCTTTAATATTTTCATACTTAAAACTATGAAGTAGGACTAATTTAAAATTGTGTTTAAATAAAAACAATAAATATATATAATAAAATAATATTTCTGTAACTCTTATATATTATGTAAATATCTATTGTATAAGTTTCTTTTATTATTTGTATAACAAAAAATCTAAAATGTGAAAATATATTTCCATGACCTACCAATCCGCACCGGAGCAGCGTAGTAGTTCTTCGCTCCATCCCTCCTGTCTTAAAACGGAGAGAGTGGGCCTATTCCCAGCAGTTTATAAGTAACATTCCGTTACTTTAAATTAACATCAAATAGACTTTAACAAGTGCTTTTAAACTGGGTCTTTAATTGGTTCGTTGAATCTGTTCGCAAAAATCGCTTCTACCGAGAAGAGAAAGCAGAATATCGGCGGCTTCTCTTTTTAAATCTTCTAAAATCTATATTAAAGCAATGTTTAACTGATCCGTTGCAGTGACCCTGCCTTCAACTCCGTGGGTCACGGGTTCGATTTTCACAGAGGGCTGACATTTTTTTATAAACAATTTATTGGTTCTTCGAGTCTAAATAAACCTGTTGTATGTCACCCATAACACAAGTACACCCGGCGAAGCGTCGGCGCTATTTGTGATACATTGCACATCGCTTATCCACCCGAGCGCCGCCTTTATATAAGTCTGTTATCTATGGACTTACCTTCAACGACAGCTAATGAGACGATTGTTAAAATTTTTATAGTGTGATCGCGCATATATACATAAAACGAGTTTATGGTTTTTTATTTGATAATAGTGTAATCAAGTTTAACACCACCACGAACTAAACCACATCAGTCTGAAAGAAACGAACTCCTTTCCATCCTCCTACTTGCGTCGTTTTCCTCAGTGCTGAGGGTCGTCACCTGTTCCAAAGATCACTTTTTCGTGGATAGCCGATTTCCAGGTTTCTTTTCATGCTATCTCTTGCGGCTTGCAAGTCATCATGAATTTGGATGGAGAGCGACTTAGTTATCTGGTCGGAACATCGAGTTGGATTCTTTTCCTTTCCATACCCAAACTATTATTAGTATAAATGCAAAAGTATAATATGTCTGTCCGTTTGTAATGCTTTCATGGTTAATGTACCGACAAAATATTAATGAAATTTCACGTGATAAAATTTTTTACATCGGGTGGCATAATGATAAAAAACACTTTTTTTTAAGAAAAAGGGGATAGACTCATTGCAATGTAGAGACGTGAATAAAGTATAGGGTAACTCTAGTATAATTTTGTTATAGATTCGCATTTATTTTTTGCGATATACGATAATTTACATATCTAACAAACTACTTTCAAAGCATGAGTTAATGGGTATCTTGTAGATAGGAATGTTGTAAAATACGATTACAATAACGTTTTGCTCACCGCTGAAATAGTAACGAAAATAGGATCTTACTCGCCTCTCGAGATTGATTGTCACAAATGTAGACTTAACGAAAAATATTCTATGCAGTTGAAGCTACAAAACAAATGGGAATATAATAGGAAAAATGTAATATCTTCATAAAAAGGTTTTCTGAAACACTTTTGTATACGGTCAAAATAATAAATCAGGCGAAGTAGTCTCTTTATTTACGTTGGGTAAGTCACGGTGACTTGCGATATTTTATTAAAATCGCTTTATGCCGGCTATTATAACGCCGTTAGGACCGTCAAATCGGGTATTGAGAACATGTGGCGTGTGGTATTAATGTTTTATGTTCAAAAAGTTTTCGATAGAATACATTTGTATAAGCTTAAATAAGGCTATCATTTGTTAACACTTTAAGCGGCTCCCATATGGTTTTAAATGTTTGTTGTACGGCACTACATTTCCTCATCTATATATATTTTTTGCAAAGAATACCAAAAAAATTGTTGACGTATATAATAGACAAAGAAGAAACCTACATAAGCCTGCGGCTTTTGCAAAGCTCTTTTAATGTACTTTTGCAAAGCTTTGCGCCTTGCAAAAGTACATTAAAAGATTAAAATGAAATGCGATTATAGTTAGACAAGTGAACTTTGTATGTTATTTTAAAGCTATATAAAAGTAGTTAAACGGTATGTTGAGTATCTCCATATTATTTATAGATTTGTTAAAATCTCTAAAACTTTATTGTTTGGTTATTTTGTACCGAAACAATTTGTAAACCATATAGAAGAGGAATATGAATATTGAAATAGCATGATTGATTTATTCGTAACAGAATTTTTTGGAGCGAATGCTTTAAAAAAAAGTAAGGCTTTTTAAACAATTATACAAATGATATTTTTCCTTTAGACTTCAAAGAATTTATAGAATTAGGCGTTACTTTGCGGAGATCTATAATACAAAAGTAATAATAAAATTATTTTGCTATAATCCGCGATGCAGTAAATAGAAAATATATATAGTGTTAAATGTATAGTGGACTATCCGTATTTTCATACCCGATACGTGCATTATTCGTAAAGCCAAAGCCAAAGCTTTGCGATTTTTTCGTGTAGTCTATCTCCTGATGATGCTTCGGTTGCGGGGCGAAACGATTGTTGAGTTTGTGATAGTGAACGTTTGTAGTGCTTGTGTAATTTGGTGGAAGTGGTGGAGGTTTGTGCATGTGTTTTAACGAATCCTGCACGTATCGGGTATGAAAATACGGATAGTCCACTATACATTTAACACTATATATATATTTTCTATTTACTATATCACGGATTATAGCAAAATAATTTTATTATTACCTTTTCTTTAGACTTCAATTCAATAAATAAGAAGCAACTGCTAAAAAGTCAAACCATTTAATCTTTTTCAACAACTCAATGACATTGACGGCGACACTGTTTTTTTTAATATTATTGACCAACTATATGAAGGAGGTTGTATTAGAAACATGTTGTAACACATTCTTAAGCTAACGCAGTACAAAGCAACCAAAAATACTAAATAATACAACGAAAATAGAAAATCCCAATCGTTTGTTTGAAACTATCCATAAATTATATAAAATCATATTATGAATACATTTTTTTATACAACATCAAAGAGAAATTCCTTAAGCTAATGAGGGTGTAAATTCTTTACGAATGATTTGTGGATTCCCAGAGGCGAAATAAATTTCCTCAATACTTTCAGAAATAAGCCGTTTGAGGGTCGTAGAAAAATAATAAAAATGATTATTGGTTTGTAAGGTTTTTAAAAGCATTTATTTAACTTGACTTTTATATATGAAAGTGGAATCTTGCAAGTTAATAATAATAATAATAAATTACTGACAGGTATATTGTTGCCAATAAACCTGATATACTTTTAGTAGATCGGTCAGCGCGTCGGGCAATTATTGTTGATATCACTGTCCCGCATGACGATAATCTCATACGAGTTGAAAAAGAAAAATTGACCAAATATTTAGATTTAGCTCACGAGATAACTGCCATGTGGGATATTGATTCAACAATAATTGTTCAGATTGTTGTATCGGTTAATCGTCTTATCGCGAAGAGCCTCGACCAACATCTCAAGAGGCTCTCGCCTAGTTGCTGAATCAAGCACAGGATACAGAAGGCAGTGTTGCTTGAGACGGCACAGATAGTGAGGAGGTTCCTCACTCTGGAACCCTAACCACCGGGAGCTTGGGTCCTCTCCCCGCTCTCCGTGGATGGCAATTTTTTATATTTTTTAATGTTTATTTTTTTAGAAAATATTCAAAAATTTAATTCAATTTGTATATAAATAAATGAGTGAAATAATAATAATAATATTTTTTTTTTATTTTGAAGCAACATAGGCTTATTATGTTAGTAACAGACTTATAACTATGTTAGTAACAAATATACACAAAATAAACACAAACAAATTTGACCCACTTGAGCTGAAATTTTACATTCTGCTCCGATCCCGATGACAATTCATGTTTATGATAGCATAGCCTGATGACGCTGCCAGGATTGGGTCCAGACGAAAGACCTCCTCAATGGTTAACAGTAGGGACATGCTATTTTGTCAAAAGCTTTTTTGACTTGATTTGTTAATAAAACGTTGTCGCATAGATATATACTACTTTATAACAAAAATTCTAGAATTTATAACTAGAGTTTACTAAAAAATAATAAAAGAAACTGGAATGCTAAAAAGATGCTAAACTTGGTACTTCGGTGGTATATTAGAAATTTAACTGATAATGATTGCTATATTGCCAGTTCCGTTGAGGCAAAAGTGCTAAATGTATAGTGGACTATCCATTTTTTCATACATGATACATGCAGGATTCGTAAAAACACATGTACAAACCTCCACCACAGCCACCACAATACACAAGTACTACACACGTGCACTATCACAAACTCAATCATTTCGCCCCGCAACCGAAGCATAATCAGGAGACAGACACCACGACAAAATCACAAAGCGAAGTATTATCCCAACAGGCATGGCTATATAGTAATCGGTCAACCAACAATCAATCAACCTCACCACTTTACCTCTGAACACTTGCAACAAGCTTGACCTTGAAACATTTATCTGATCATTAATGAGGGTGTCGTTGTTGTGCTTAATGATTTCAAATTCTTCCAAAATATTGAATCTCAAGTTTTTTCACAGGAATTCAGGATTTCGAAACAATGGTCATTAGGAACTTTATAACCATGTTCCGTTGAGATTAGAAATTAAGACGAAAGTGATAAAAGAAAAAAATATATTATTTTGATATTTAGTTTAGTTATTTATTTATTTTATTGCTACAGTTGTACAATCAATATTATCCGCGATTAAGTTAATAAAAAATACATACAACGCTAAATGTAAAGCGGACCATCCGTTCTCATACCTCATACATGCAGAATTCGTAAATTCATGCCTACTCGCCACCAGTAACACAACAATTTGTTGTATGGACATCCATAACGCCAAATTCTACAAAATTATATGCATCACAGTTTATTACATTGCAATCCCACCCTCAGCAGTTATTGCATAAACTTGGATAAAGTTGAATGAATTAATAGGGTATGAAAATTAAATACAGAAACTAAAGTCCGTCAGCTTTATACAATGTTTCTCTAGAAACTAGTTGTGTTCCTTGGACTTGAAGTTTAACATTATTGACTTGACCAAGCCGCTTAAATAACAACGGGTGACTCGTTGTCTGAATTATTTGTTCAATGTTGTGTTTGCTTTCAACGCTATAGTGTGTTACAGTATACACAATAATTGAATGTGTTTGGAGATAAAATTTAGTTATAATTATTTTATATTTTTAAAATACCACTATTACTTTATAGTTTATAATTTTTGATTTGTGTTATTGAACAGTGCCGTCTATGCCGTCATTTAGCGAACGGAGGCCACTGAAAATCAGCAATGGGTTTGCATTGCCAACCCTGTTAGTCTGAGTGGCTATCCATTTCTTCGTCACACCGCTGCACATTTTTAATTTGCTATAGTTGATATAAGACGTTATTTTATATTATTTTCTATTTAAAAAAAAATATTTATACTGTTCTTGTACTGAGGTGTGTTGAAGAATAAAGATTCATTCATTGTTTGATTGATTGATTGATTTATTCATTCATTTAAAACAAACAAGTTACGGACGTCTAGGACTTTCCAAGTTATAATGATTTTATATATGGATATTCAACTCCAAAATTATCTCAAAATTAAGCTTCATTGAGCTAGTTAGCTAGCTACATTCTAATTCTTATTTGAATGCCATCTGTGACATCACGACCTATTGAAAAAGCTAGTGTTTTCTTGCTTTTCCAAGTTATGGATGTCTTTAAAACGAGTCACGAGTTTTTCCGGCGCTATTTTGAATTCGGTCTCTTTAATACTAACCGTGCGATTAATATACTTCTATGCTTATATATAAAGCTGAATTGTTTGTTTGATTGATTCATTGTTTGATCGCGCTAATCTCAGGAACTGATATACTGGATCGATTTGAAATATTCTTTGAGTGTAAGATAGTCCATTTATCGAGAAATGCTATAGGCTATATACCATCACGCTAAGATGAATAGGAGAGGAGCAGCAATAAAAAATATTGCGAGAACAGCAAAATTTAAAGCTTTCCTTGCGTGCGCTAAGTAAACGGTGAAAGTTATAAAAAAATCACAAAATTGTTCCCCTCTAAAAGTTCTTAATAAAATCCGCGACAGCATATATCTAGCTTTTAAGATTAACCTACTTTAACCATAATTAATAAGTGTTATGATGTACTCCAATAATAAGACTGCAGTCCACGCGAACAAAGTTGCGCTTAAAAGCTAGTATATTTATAAACCTGAATATTTATTCTAATCTCATATCATTCTTAATGTGATGTATCAAGTAAGCGATGATATTTGGATTGTGATTGATGATAAAATGTTAATCTTAAAGAAATTTGACAAATTGCTAATGGGTGATATATCTTAGCATAAACGCTGCCGATGGTATACTAGTAACCAGTAACGTTTTTATTTGAAACCTGATCTATGGGCTAATCGTTTAACTCAGACTTCGCCTGCGGGGTAGAAGGGCGCAGAGATAGGACGAGAACGCGGATGAGGTAGGTGCGGCGAACGCTATTAAAACTTTAATTATTAACTGGTTACAGTTGAAAGCCGTGATTAGCTAATAAGTAAAACGTATCCCACATATGAGTAAGGGTTTAGGAGCTGAGGAGCTTTTTTTTTACAATTATTGAATAAACTCCTTGAAAAAATTTAATTGGGAAAAAAAGAGTTTACACAACAAATTCCGGGTATATCTTTCAAATCTCGTGTTCAGTTGATATAAAATTCATTGTGCTCTTAATGCTCAAGGAAAACATTATGAGTTGAGCGGCTTACTTCAATAACTTTGGGAATATGTGCAAACTGTAAACCGGTACCGGTAAGGAAGATTAGTCTGAGATAATCTAACTCCATACAAGGGGGGAAGCTTTTTCTATCAATTTGGTAACAGATTGTAACTTTTTAAACAAATTTAAGTTCTATAAAACCATGATTACGTTAATATTTATTAATTAAATCATAAAAAGCATTCCTGTTTCAATCTTTTTATTAGCTCAACTCAGTTTTTGCTGAAACCAATCTAAAACTGTTATTGCCCTTGTCTAGATTGCCTCAATTATTTAATTATATCTATGGAGAAGTGGACATTTTTAATGTCACTTTACAAAATTTTAAAAAGACTGTAAGATTGTTAAAAGCGGATGAATGAGATGCGATTGATATTACCTTCTTTTTTTTAAATTCTTCTTTTTTAAATTCTTAATATAATTTTTTTACTTATTAACTAAACATGCTTAAATTTTTTTATTTGTATTGTAAAATAATTATTTAATGCTGTGACAGCTTTATAAATTGTACGTGTTAAAAAAAATCTTATTTCTCTATCTTAAATATGTGTACACACACACACACACACAGCTACTGGCTATTCAAATTAATAAATATATAAGTTTCTTATTTCTGAAAATTGAAAACGACAAATTTGATTATAGCAGTTGAAGCTGACTTGAAAATAATGTATTATTTAATATACTATACTTATTTAACGACGAAGTTTATTTTGTTCTACCGTATTCACAATTTTTACTGCATGTGCGAAATGTTAAAAAGGCCAATGTTGCGACAGAACATGCCGAGAGGCGCAAATAAGAAGATACAGAGATAACTTTTGTGAACCATGATACTTTAGTTCTTGCCTCCTTCAAATATCAATGCAAAAGACTCATAGAGCGTACCGGAGACCTGAACCATTTGAGCCTTTGGTCATACAAAGAGGTAAACCTTCCAGTATTTTTAGTACCTTACTTTATTGCAGTGGTTTTGATTTACTATAAAAATACAAATATACATATTTATAATAGCGTGTGTAATTCGAATGTAATTGAACGAAATGCACGCACAAAAAGAAAAAAAATATAAATGTTTCTAGTAATATTTTACAATTCCGCTCTGCATATTGAATTAAACGGAAAACAGAAATCGCTTAAACGGATTCAAACGCATGAAACAGACCCGAGAATGCAATGATAAATCTCCACTTCGTAGCACAAATACATATTGGATAAACTAAAACGGAGTGGCGTTAATGGATAACGTGATAACTAAAAGCTCGTGTGCGCATCACTACATAAGCTATTCAACAATCAAGGTCATAATACTGTGTACAATGAGACACATAATAACCAGTATGACTTTTAATGATTCATTTGATTGATATGACGTTTGTGTCACTCAAAGAAAATTATAGGAATACGACCAGAGAGAAAAGATCGAAAGAAATTTTATATTGATAAATTAAAATAAAATTTATAGAGAAAAATAATACATATTGTTTTTCTATTATTATATGTTACATAACGACAAACACTAGAATAAATAGAATATAAAAAATATATTTTTTGTCAGCATATGAACAATATTTATTCTGCTAAAAAAAAGAAACAAATTAGCGGGAAACCCCGTCGTAATGGCGTTTTCTGTTTGCACAGACCGCATAGTTACAGAAAACTAATAGAAAAAAAAGTATATTATCAACCGTTAGTTCGGAAAGAAAGAATTTTGGTTATTTCGTGTGGATTTAATATTTGTAAACGGTTGATAAGAAGAATAAGAAAAAACCTAAACTAATTAAGAATGTAGAAATATCCCTATGAAAATGGTTGACAATGTTGGCCGATTCATACTAGCAAAATACAGTGACCTATGATACTATTGTTTAATTATTTAATCACCTTCAAATTTGCAAAGATGTCCTAGCAATAATGTTTTACCTTCTATTTACAGAGAGAAGATATCAACTTTATAATGTTCGCAAAAGTTGGATTATTTGGATGAATTCTTTTTATTGAGAAGTGAAAAAATTGCTACTCTCGAAAAAAATTCTATGGCTTATCACTGAGAGCTAGTATATTTTTTTATTTATTCTATCATAAAATAGCATCCTATAATTTTAGCAACTGAGTTTAATTTAAAAAAAAACTTTATACTATTTTAGTAAACTATAATATTTTATTATATAAACTTTTTTTAGAAATCGATGACCCAGAGACATTATATTGATTATACTTATTAACAATAGCATGAAAGTTCAATTCCGATAACTATAATCTCTTTATATTTTAAACTAGCTGTGCCAGCGGCTTCGCCGCGTGGAAATTTGCGTGCCACAACTTTTTTCTAGAATTAAAATTTTAAACATAGAAGTAGTTATTGTTAGTTAGCCATACGAGATAGAAGCAGGCTATCGCGGACTTTTTTGTAGTAGCTTTATAGATCTACACTTCTCTAGTACATTACTTTAGTATATCTCTGCTGGTAACAACTGCGCGATCTCTTCAACACAAGTTACATAAGACCGATATGTACTATTTACCTAAACACAATCTTTTGATGAAAACCGTACGACAATCCGTTCAGTAGATTTTGAGAAAATCGATTACATACAAACAGACAGCTTTTTGGGACTTTGTTTTATAATAAGTATAGATTAACAAACGGGGATACTAGTTTCTGATTGCCTTCCTTCAGATCGCCTACCGTAAGCTCTAATCTCAATGACTTGATAATGTTCTGGTAGCTTCATCACTACGATAACCAATTCACCCGGCATGTGTTATGATTTTTAGCAGGGAACTTAAAAAGGTTGGTATAGAGGCAACCTATTTAGCATAAGAAGTAAAAAAATAGATAGTTATACATTCTTTTATGGCTGATGTTACTAATATCAAACAAATACATTGCGTTGATGAATAAAGCGTTTAGAAACTATATGTTTTGATTCGAACTATTTATCTTACAGCAGCTCACTTAATTCTAGTTCCTTTTGTATGTTCTTAGCAGTACATTCGCGAGATATTTTGATTTTCGTTCGTGATATTCATAATGAAATAAAAATAGTTCATACAAGTAGGTGTTACTTTTTGAATGAATGACTAGGATGAGTTTTTTTTGCAACTGCCATTGTGTTTATCCACATTGATAGTTGTCATTGCTAATACGGGCCATGATAAATAGTATTATTGTCATAGATTTAATTAGGGGCAAAAAAAATCACTTGCATGCATGCATCACACACACACAAAAACACACACACACACAATTACACGCAACTTTTTTGTCTTATCTATATATTCTTATTAAACAATTTAATTTAATTTAATTTTAGTAAGTGTTCACTCCTGGCCTTATTATTATTATATATAGTACTTAAGTAAGAATTTTATAAACGCTGTAGGATTACTGAATAAATAAATAAATAAATAAAGAATTATTACACTAGAGTAGGAGCCATAGGCAGACTTGTAGGGGAGAATATCAACAAATAATAAGAGAAGATGATGAAACTCATATGCCTACATATCTTTGTCTAATCACACATAAAAAAAGAGAGTAATAAGCCTTATTTGTATTCGATGAACACATTTTAGGCTGGCTACTAGACTATACTAGAGTAGGGACTCTAGTATAGTCAAGTAGTCTATGGTGATTGTTGCTTGAAAATAATATAGTATCATTACTTATGCTACTAGATAAACGTATTAAATAATTATGTTGCCCGTTGTTACATTAATAAACAGTTCGCTGAGGAATGATTCTCATCATCATCCTCCTGCCCTTATCCCAAGTGGGGTCGGCAGAACATGTTACAAACATGTTGTCACATGATTTGGCTACGTATTTGCGACCGGCCGCCTGCCTGACGTCACTTACCTTAGTCGTATTCTTCGACCCCTCGGTAAGAAAGAGGGTGGTCTATTTTACTCAACCGGATACTACACGGTGGGTCAACTTACCTTAGTCGCCTTTTACGACCCCTCGGTAAGTAATGATGATGGTCTATTCTACTCAGCCGGATACCACACGGCGGGTCGACTTACCTTAGTCGCCTCTTACGACACCTCGGTAAGAAATAAGGGTGGTCTATTCTACTCAGCCGGATACCACACGGCGGCGCTGAGGAATGATTCTAAAATACTTAAATTTTCTTCTAACGTTACTATTTAGAGCCACTTTAACCGTAACTCCTTCCTCCGTTGAATGATTATACTCTCTTATTCAACAATAATTCATTCGTTAAAAATTTAGCCTTTGTTCTGCAGTCACTGAGACTTTAATTATTTATTATTAGATCACTTCAAGCTAATCCTACTTAAACAAAGGCCGTGATTACAAATACTATAGGATGTTTCAGATTTTTATTTAGATTAAATCTTCCTCGAGAGATTGCACGGCATGCTCCTTTTCGGTAAATAATTGATTTCTTCATTATGGCACAAACAATTTTACACCAAAGAGAATATTTTATACTGGCTTATCCGCAGAGAGGTAAAGTAGTATTTTTGGATATATCATAAAATTTGTATTTTTTTCAATTTAAAATATTCTTTATTCAAGTAAACTTGTAAACAAGTGCTTTTGAATCGTCAATATCTACTGCTGGTTCGGAAAGCTGTTCCTACCGAGAAGAACACATACACGGCGGTTGCTCTTTTCAAAGAATAATTCTTATTACTAGTTACATATAGTTATTGATGTCTTGTACAGGGTCGAAGAGTAGCTATATCCATGCATTCTTATTGTCTAAGTAATCCTGAATAGTATAGTAGGCTTTCTGTATTAGCCTTTTCTAAAGAGTTTTTAAACTGTTGTAATGGTAAAGTGAAAGTAGATTGCGGATTTTTATTATAGAATCTTATACCCAAACCCACAAACGACTTATGTACTTTTGCAAGGCGCAAAGCAGGAAACGCAAGCTTATGTCGGTTCCTACTTTGTCTATTATATTGTAAATGTATTAGAAGTCAGAGGAAGTTAGGTAATTATCAGATGAAATTTTAAATAGGAATCTTTAAATTAAGGGTTAAAGTTGGAATAACTGATTGTATATATCTATTTATATAATCTTATATTATATGTAAGTTAATTACTTTTATTGTTTTATTCAATAATATACAAAATAAATAAATTTATTTATTTATAATTCTGCTTTCATTATATAATTTTAACATACGTTTCACTGATTTAAATTTATAAATAGATGTTATTTGAACACTGGAATTGCTCTAAAATATAAAATATTTCATTAATTACAATTATATAATATTATTATTACATTGTACATTTTTCATTTTTTACATTTACGCCGTGTGGTATCCGGCAGAATAGAATAGACCACCCTCTTTTCTTATCGAGGTGTCGTAAGAGGCGACTAAGGTTTCTGCCGTGTGGTGTCCGGCTGCATAGAATAAACCACCCTCATTTCTTACCGCTGTGTCGTAAAAGGCGACTAAGGTAAGTTGACGTCAGGCAGGCGGCCGCTCGTAAAATACGTAGCCAAATCATATGACAACATGTTTGTAACATGTTGTGCCCACCCCACTCAGAGTGGGAAAAGCGCAGGAGAATGATTATTGGACATTTTTCATTTTTTGTCCTATATAAATTCATGTAATTTATTGGTCTTGTTTCAGATTACCTATATAACCTCGATCTTAACTTCGTCTATTGATACAAAGTGTTCAGTCTTCGTAGATCATCTTAATTCAGGTAATATTTTATATATTATAAAGATATTAGGAATCTAACAATTCTCTACTTCGGACATATGTATTATGCAAAATTCAAATATAATGTTGCGTTTAAAAGTTTTTACCTTTCAGTGGGACGAATGAACACAGTATAAACAATAAAACTTTTGATAGAAAAACGTAGGCCCTGTTATCAAAATTCGGTTGAATATGATTTGTTATATAAGTTTTTAGTATTAGAATATTTTCCATCACATGCTAGTGAAAGTGACAACCGTTATTATAACTGTCACAGAACCCTTAGAGAGAATATTGTACATATGTATATTTTCTTACCCGTTGACGTCGTTGAAAGTGTCCCTGCTCTCAACTCTGCGGGTCTCGGGTTTGATTCCCACTGAAGGCCAAGATTTTCTATGAACAAGTTGTTGGTTCTTCGAGTCTGTGTGTAAAATAATTAATCAAAAAAACATTTGTGTATATATATATTATTTGTCACTCATAACATAAGTATTAAGTTACTTACTTTGGCAACGGATGACAGGTGTAAACTGTCCCATATATTTATTTTTATATTTATTTAAATCAATATAAGGATTGAAGGGGGCACGTGCCGAGTAAAATAAAACACAACTTCAAGTTTGGAGTGCTGGTGGCCAACTGCCCCAAAAACATTCTCTTTTTCTTTATCTTTCATTAGTACTGCCAGATTACCCACATAAAAAAAGTAAAAACATTGACCGATAGAAAAGAGTACACCAACTTTTATCATAATATAATAGAATCTAACAAATAGAATCTAACATCAATGACTTAGTCTTACGGAAGTTATATTATTCCTGTACTAAATAAAATTATAGTATGCAGGTATATATTGTATACAGTATATGTATTTAAACATGTAGTTAAAAATAATATGTGTATATATTTACCAGTTTTCTGCCATCTAAAACACAAGTATTAAGTATTACTTTGGAAATGGACAGCCGTGTGTGTAATCGTCCCATTATTGTCTCATATATATTTCTAGTAAGTCTAAAGATACCTTTGAAACTACTAACGTTGCGTGTACATTTAGGAAATTTAAGCGTGGAGTATATCAGGGAAACACTACCCAATTAACTAGTAACATATTTTTTATCCTTTAACCTTTTTTTAATTTAATGCCATTTACCTTCTTACGGAGAGCTGTGATAGCCCAGCGGTAAGACCAAGCTACTCATACGAGGGGAACACGAGTTTAAACCCGGGCAGGCACCAATGAGTTTTTCTATTAAAACTCATGTGTCTAATTGATAATTGCAATTTATCACACGCTTTTCGCTGAAGTAAAACATCGTGAGGAAACCTGCATACCTCTAGAGAATTCTGCAGATATGTGTAACCTACCAATCCGCTTTGGAGCAGCGTGGTAGGTCTTAGCTCCAACCTTTCTCTCCAGAAACGGAGAGAGGAGGCCTATTCCCAGCAGTGGGATTGTAACAGGCCGCTACTTTACTTTACTTTTATATTTTTTATCTTAGTAATAATATATTTGGATTTTATAAACAATTTCGTACAATGTTTCTGTTGGATTTTTCTGTTTGAACTAGCTCATAGCATCTCGTATCATCAATATATATATATATATACTGACTCATTCTGTTGTCCTTATCCCACTCTAAGTGGGGTCGGCACAATACGTTTTAAATTTATTATGTATGTTGTATAGTGTACTGTTCGTACTTCCACCCGATAGCGTTATATCGGCTCTCTGCTTCACACACCGCACGCGCGTCCGTCATCACCCGTGGTCGTAGTGAAAGTGAGTAATTCTCTTCCCTCGCCCCACTACTATAACGCGCGGTGTGCAGGCATGAGACGACAGAACCTCCTTTATTATAAATCTACCTTCCATCAAAACTTCTATTCTTATTCACATACACTACATCTAGTATCCGGCAATAAATAATGCACATCGAGGCTTAGAGAGAAAATATCGGTTAGATTCCACATCATAGAGCATTGTGTCTGTCACACAGACTGATGAACCCGTGTGAAACGTCACATACTAACTGAGTGATAGTGGCAGCACTCTACGAAACCGAACTGGCCGGCTGTTTCGTTATAAACATCGATGTGCATTATTTAATGTCGGATTTACTATACTTGTATTGTTGACTAACCCGTTGGCACAGTGGGTAGTGACCCTGGCTTCATTTCCGCGGGTCGCGGGTTCAATTCCCGCCGAGGGCCCACATTTTATATAAACAATTCGTTGGTTCTTCGAGCGTGGGTGTATATTTGTATTTAAAATTATATGTAGTATATCTACCAGTTGTTCGTCACCCATAACACAAGTTTTAAGTTACTTACTTTGGGGTCGGACGACCGTGTGGGTAAGTGTCCCATATATTCATGTTGTTATTTTTAATATACGTCATAACTAAACACCCCCAAGCGTGCCAACAAAAATAATTATTTCCGCCCTGTTTATTAATAAGCGTAAAACTTTTATCCACTTTAATTAATTTATCGTTATTGCGTGACGATGGTTTCGTTGAAGTGCTCACAATCGATTGCATATTCAATAGGATGGAAGAGTGGTGTATTGTTAACTTTATAATCGCCACGGATGCAGAGATAAGGTCTAGCGATATCATGACCTATTTTACACTACCGACGACGATTGTGAGGCTTTCTTTAGCTGGAAAGATATGCGAATATAAGATTTCTATATATAAAACATTCAACTGTTTTTTTTTAGAAACCGTTTCACGATATGCTCGTTTTCAAAATCTACTGAACAGATTTTTGTGCGGTTTTTACTAAAAGATAGTACAATTCCTTCGAAAGGTTTAGGTTAATGGTACATAACCGTTTCATGTAAATTGAGTTAAAGAGGTCGTTTTACAACAATTTTTAGTGAGGGTAGTAACAAACCGTGTCGATTGTAGTTCAGAGGGGGAATAGGTATAAAAAGCGGTGTAGGGTATAAGAGAACCCTGAGTCCGATACAGTTCACCACAGCGCGTCGCTTTAAGCCGAGGTCCGGCCTCACAGGAGGCACCCTTAAGGCGACGCTCCCAGGATGCTGCGAGCCTCGTTCGAGACTCGCTCTCCCAGCTCACACCCCCGGCATAACCGGCACCCCTAACAGCATTAGTTAGTGTCCGAAAAAAAATAATAATAAGAGAGCCAGTCTCATGCCGAGATTCGAGCGACTATAACATACTAAACACGGTCGGGCGAAGCTGCATGTATTTCTAGTATTGGATAAAATAATATCCGTATATCCTTTGGGAACAGGGAAAAACATATATTTTATTAATGAGGCTACTTAAACGCGTAACTTGGCGCAAACGAAGCCTCGGGTAAAATTAGTTTTAGTATAAACCTCATCTGTTGCGTGGTTCATGAAGGTGTTCGTGCGAGTGATTACGGCCGATTGCGCGTTGAACAGGGTAAAGTGGGTGGACTGTCAACTTTATGATGCCTGCTATTGATAAGGTGCAGCATTAACCTGACCCATTTAGAATATCGATGACGGCTGCTATTAAAAATTACCCTTATCCGATTGACTGCCTCGTTAGTAAAGGCGACAGAGACCTTGTCTTCAATTCCAGCGATCGCGAGTTTGTATTTCTGTCAGGGGTCACCATTTTCTAATTTATTGGTTTTTCGAATCTGGGTGTATCTATTCATATTATGACAAAGTCCCTAAAAGCTGTCTTTCTGTATTTGATTTATTTTCTCACGATTTACTAAACGGATTTTTGTACGATTTTTATTTTCTAATCAAATCAAAGTAAAGTAGATAACAGTAAATATAATATATAGAAATTTGACGTTACGAATTGGAACACCATTCAGCTTAAGTTGAGGGTATCTCAACGCTAGTTTTCAATGGCGACCATTGTTCCTTATATATAAATCTTAGTCTAAAAGACAGTAAAAAACGATAGTGATAGTTGGAGGTAGAATAATAAAATAATAATAAACAAAAATAATATAATAAAATAATAGAATAAAAGAAAAGGCAATGGAGGGAGTTGAATTATTACGACTGACTTTTATAGTTGGTGACGACCAAATAAACACAGAAAGCGACTCTTCTGGAAGGTTCAGGTTAATAGTACATAACGGTTGTATGTAAATTGTGTTGAAGAGCTCGAGCGGTTGTAGAAAAACTCGTCTGCTCGGAGCTTTAGTCGAAAGCACCGCATGAACCGACAGAGACACACTTAAGTTATGTAATACAGAATTGTAACTCTATAAAAAAACTAATAAAAAGCCCATCAAAAGCATGTCTCTATTTCTTATCTCTTACTCACAAAAACGACTTTTATATTATATTTAAAATTTAAATTAAAATATTACGCTACTTTCGAGATTGTTTACTTCTGTTAAGATTAATCCTTACCTAAATAAATGCGTTTGTTAGTTTTGTAATTTAATAGAGTTAAAAATGATTTATAGAAGCAGGCGTTACTTTGCGGAATTCCATATTACAGGCACTATAACAAAACTACCTCGCTATAATCTGCACGGGTTAAGCGAATGCATGCAAAGCTAATGTCAAGCAGGCAATATCTACGAACCTTATACAATACCACTCACTCACACACTTTGGGGTACGTGTGGTGGCTTTTCCTGCATGTATAAGGTTCGTAGATTTTGCCTGCTACATACACATTAGCTTTGCATGCATTCGCTTAACCCGTGCGGATTTTAGCGAGGTAGTTTTGTTATAGTGCCAGAGTTGAAAATGTCCTGTACACCTCATGAATCAAATAAATACTTTAGAAGATATTATAGATTAAAATTATACGGCACAAAAAAAATAGTACCTTTTTTAGATTGTAACTCAAAATAAAGGGATGTAAGCTGATGATTTGGTAGAGTATGTCATAACTCGTGTTGAAAACTGCTAGAAGTTTAAAACAAACTTGAAATCAAGTGTTCTTCTTCCTAAAGAGAATGCTCAGGTATGAGTAACCTTGACGACCTGCGTGGTGCGTTAAAGATTCAATCTCCCCTAAGTCCTAGAGACCTAAGTCTTTAAACCTTACTGTGTCTCGCTCTTTAATTAATAGATCCCCACTGTTGGCATAAGTATCTTAGATTTTGTTACTGTGATTTATAAAATTAAGCGTTACTTTGCGGAGGTCCACAATACAGAAGTAATGAAAATATAATTTTGCTATAACCTACCATAAAAGAAAATATATGTAATGCTAAATGTAGAGTGTACTATCCGTTCTAATACGTAATACATTAAAAATTCTTAAACACTCATGCACTACTCACCACCAATAACACAATAATATATATGCACTGCATACATTCACTACCACAATTTCAACAATCGTAACCACAATAACAGCAACATCCCGTAACCGAAGCATCGTCCGGAGATAGAGTTCACGGCACGACACGATACGCTTTGCGGTTTTGTCGATTATTAAGATTGTGGTAGTGGTGGTTTTACGAATTCTGCTCTTATCATTCATTAATTAATTAATTCTTGTCTTGTCATGAATAAGAACGGATAGTACATTCTACATTTAACATTACTCATATTTTCTTTTATCGCGGATTATAGCAAAATAACATTATCATTACTTATGGTTACTATGTTTAAGAACACTTTCAAAGCTGAGTTAACGAAACGCAGATAGAACAGAAATCCCTCATGGAATACTGATCGTAATATTCTAGGACAAACAAAACCATTTCCGCAGTATTTTTAATGGGTGGTATAATTTTCAGCAAACGTTAGACGTAATTATCAAAACAGCACGCTAGTCGTAAATCCCGCGATTCATTAACATTTCTCAACGGCATAGTGGGTTTAACCCACGGTGATGCAAAAATTTAAAATACTTCTCTTTAAAAATATCTTTTTAAATATTCAAAAGTTCCTTTGGGAAAAGTTCTTGCATATGTTACTTACTACATAGTGACGTTACTATGCTTACTTGCATAGAGAAATCATATGTATGACCATTTTATAATTATGACACGATTATTATTCACATGATGGACCAATATTGATGAAGTTTGGCACCGTTTAAGACCGTACATCAACATATGAAATATAAAAAACCTTTTATAGAATTAGGCGTTACTTTGCAGAAAACCATAATACAAAAGTAATAGTAAAATCACTTAGCTATAATCCGCGATAAATTAAATAGGAAATATATATAATACTTTTGTTTTATAAAAAATCCTGTTTTTCTTTAGGAAACCGGGAAAAACAATTATTGCATTATTGAGGACTATTAAACGCCTAAGTAAGCGCGAAATCGCGGGTAAAACTAGGATATAAGTTACTTATTCCTTTATTAATTTATGTTCCCATAATTAAGTTCTCTTTTAGTTCAAATGGTAACTCAAATTGATTGATGATATAAAGGGTTCAGGATGTTAAGGTTTGTGTAAAACATAAAAATCGTTTAATTCTAATGTTATAGTCCTTCAAGGACTTCTCCGATCATGACATTGAAGATTTCGGTTCTTTAGTTCATTACTTCTATCTTATAACAAAGTCCCCAAATCCTGTATGTATGTATGTGATAGATATTCTTAAAATCTACTAAATGGATTTTTGCAAGGATTTTACTAAAACATAGTGCAATTCTTGAGGAAGGTTTAGATTAATAGCACACTACCTACGGTTTTATGTAAAATAAAACAGGAAACGTCGTGACACTGATTTTCGCAAGAGCCAAACCGCTGGCACAGCTAGTTTAGTATAACAATAAAAATAATATAAAGTATACCAAAATACATTCCCTTAATCGAGGATGAGGTATTTGTATTCCGCAGACGGTGTAAGCCGAAGAGTACGCGCTCATTATCCTTTTATTAGGATTTAACCTTCTTACATGTTCAATGTAATCTTATTTCAATACCTCAGTGTAATATTTGTTAGTAAAAGTAATATGAACCCTATTCTTGTTGATAATATAACTACGCCCTATAACCTTACAGTAATCTACTTCTCCACAAAGCTTATTTATTGCTTAAAAAAATTTAATAATGTGATTAGGTGCTTTACGAGATTTGGACAAGATAATTTGTAATAATTAAAGCCGTGATAGTAAAATAGGTATGCGTGATGCTGCTTCTCTCTCCGTTTTTAGGTAAAACCCACCAAGCTACTCCAATGCAAATTGGTAGGTTGCAAATATCACCAGAATTCTCAAGAGATTTGCATGTTCCTTCACGATGTTGTCATGTACCGAAAGGCGCGTGATAAATTGCAATTATCAATGAGGCACATAAGTTTTAACAGAAAATCTCTTTGGTCATGCATCAGGCGCCCGGGTTTCAAATCCATGACACTCTTAAGACCCGCTGGGTTATCATAACTACGGAGTTTCAAGAAATTCTAATACTTTCAATCGTTCCCACATTACTGAGGATCGTGGTCACTTGAAGTCTTTCGTATGATCTGCATTATCTATCTATTTTATTCCAAAGTAGCCCTCATAGTCTGATAGAATTTGAATAACGAGATGACTTTTCTGATGACTGGCCCGCTAGCGCAGTGGGTAGCGACCCTGCCTTCAGATCCACGGGTCGCGGGTTCTACTCTCGCCGAGGGCAAACATTTTCTATAAACAATTTGTTGGTTTTTCGAGCTTGGATGTATATTTGTATTCAAGTATGTATTTAAAATTATATATGTAGTATATTTACCAGTTGTCTGGCACCCATAACACAAGTATTAAGATACTTACTTTAGGGATGGACGACTGTGTGTGTCCCATATATTTATATTTACATTGATTTTTTTTTCTCCTGGTCAAACCATCGTGTTGGCGAACGGCCTCATGGCCTTCTGATTTCTCTATTGATAACGAGGTTTTCAAAATTTCCATCTTCTCTTCGCATTATATGGCCAAATACGAAAGTATCAAGAAATAGAATACATTCAAATACCAAGCAAAAATCAGCCCATAAAAGAGCTACTCGTACTTTTGGATTTTCTTGTTAATAGAGGTCTGCCAAATGGCACAATTGATTAGCGGCAAAAGCTACAAATAACTTATAGCTGAATATATAAAACAGGATAAATTCCCTCAGGTCCTTAATGTTGGATAATTTTACTCTCTAGAATCAATTTTCCTTCTATTTTTTCGATCATCAATGTCTTCTAAATAATTAAACGCTTGTGATATTAAAAAAATATTAAAAATAATTATTATAAGGTTTTTGTATCAATTTTATCCTCACTTTGTATATTTTTGGCGTTTAATCAGGCCAGAATGGAATAAATCAAAGTAACCCTTATTTAAGTATGCTTTTGCAAGCACTGTTGCGTCAAGGATCAATTAGATTCAATGAAGCTTCCACTCGGAAAGTGGCTATTACTGAGAAGAACCAGCAAGAAACTTGGCGGTTAATCTTTTAAACATTTTCAATATACATTTGTGAACCGCAGTCTTGTATTAAGCTGAACGGATTTACAAATCCAAGTATTTTATTATTTTAATAATCTTCAATTGCTGCTCTCTTAGTTGCTCTTGCTTAGAGCTCTTAGCTGCAGAAATTAGCCTTAAACTTAAACGGTGTCACCGCTCAATTCAAACAATTCAAAGAAGACCCAATGAAGGAGAATTGAAAATCTTCTCCAAGTGCTTAAACACCAAACTAAGTAACATTTCTATCTTCGACCACTTAACCGATGTTGATACGAAGTGGAATGAATTGAAAGACCTGATGCTCTCATCCCGTCAAGAAAGCCAGAAAGCGACCTTATATGCTCCGAGAAAAGTATGGATAACAGAGGAAACGTGGAAAACCATTAATGATAGAAAGAACCTCTTAAAAGGGAACAGAAAAAATGTCCATACAGAATATCAGGAACTATCAGCAAAGGTGCAGCGATTATGTCGCAGGGATTATAATTCCCACTTGAACGCAATTTGCCAAGATATCGAAGAACACGCTCAAAGATATCAAACGAAAGACCTATTCCTGAAAATTAAAAGCATAACTCGCGAGTTTAAGCCAAGGACGTGGGCAATAGAAGACGATGAGGGAAAGTTGTTGACTGAGATAGATGAAGTCACGGACCGATGGCGAACATACTGTGAAGCATTATACGCAAACACGCCGCCTAGAGCGATAATCCCTTCAGCTACAGACGAGCATTATTTAGAGCCGGAAATCTTGGAATCCGAAATAAGAAATGCAATACGCAAAATCAAAACAAACAAATCAGCCGGTAGAGACAAAATTCTCGCTGAAGAACTCAAACAACTAGGAGATCAAGGGGTAAAGGTAATGCTCGACTTATGCAAGTTAGTGTGGAAAACGGGGAGATGGCCGAAGGACTGGAAAGAGTCGCTACTAATCCCATTACACAAAAAAGGCTCTACAAAAAAGTGCGAAAACTATCGCACTGTAACACTTATATCCCACGCAAGCAAGATCATGCTGTACGTTATAAATAGTCGCCTACAAACGTTTCTCCAGTGGCAAATACCGCACGAGCAAGCAGGCTTTGTGAGGGGTCGAGGTACACGAGAACAGATCATGAATGTGAGGCAGATTATTGAGAAAAGCCGAGAGTTTAACACACCTGTTTTCATGTGTTTCATCGACTACTCCAAAGCGTTTGATTGTGTAAGATGGGATAACCTGTGGTCCATACTACTGGAAATGGGAGTGCCTACACATCTCACAGCTTTGATCGCAAATCTGTATGCAGAAGGCGTTACCATGGTAAGAGTCAACAATATCATCTCCAGGGCTTTTAAGCCAGAAAAAGGAGTGAGACAGGGATGTATTTTATCTCCCATTCTCTTTAATATATACGGCGAGTATATTATGCGAAAAGCCTTAGAAGGATGGGAGGGGGGTATTTCTGTCGGAGGCTTAAAGGTCAACAACCTAAGATACGCAGATGACACCACTCTTTTCGCGTCAACCGAAGACGAGCTCGCTGACCTTTTCCGCAGAGTAGAGTACGAGAGTGATCTGGTTGGACTCACCATCAACAAGTCCAAGACCAAAGTTATGCTTGTCGACAGAACTGGTCAACTTTCCAGGACAGGAGAACTCTCGGGTATGGAATTTGTCAAAGAATTTGTATATCTCGGATCGTTGCTATCTGATCAAGGAGGATGCGAGAAGGAAATCCAAAGAAGGACACAAATGGCGAAGAATGCCATGAGCAAATTAACCCGCATATGGCAAGATCGTAGAATCTCTAATGTCACCAAGACCAGACTAGTCCGTACTTTGGTATTTTCAATATTCCTCTACGCATCGGAATCATGGACGATTAGGGCAAAAGATCGCAAGAAAATTGACGCGTTTGAGATGTGGTGCTGGAGAAGGATGCTTCGCATACCATGGACCGCCAAGAGGACGAATAAGTCTATACTGGCTCAACTAAAAGTTAAGGTTCGCCTCTCAACAGTGTGCTATCAACGAATCCTGGGATACTTTGGTCACATTGCTCGCCGTCAACCAGATAACCTTGACAAGTTGATAGTAGTGGGCAAGGTCGAAGGAAAACGACCCCGCGGCCGATCACCTAGCCGCTGGTGTGACCAAGTGACCGCACTTACTGGTCTCTCCGTAACATCCGCCCTAAGAAAGGCCGAAAACCGGGAGAAATGGAGGAAGATTGTAAGATCTATGAAGGACTTTCATTTAGGACACGACCTTCACTAATGAAGAATCCGACAGAAGAAGACCGACAAAACTCAAATTTTTAATATTAGACCTTCCGTTTAAGTAAACTAAAACCTTTAACGCATTTTCCTTAGCAATTAGAACTTTAAACCGATTTATCTTAAAACATAATTTTATGAGTTGTGTCACTATTGTATAGCCCATGAGCGAAAGAGTTGATTGAAATTTGCGTGTGCTTGCCTATCTCGAGGGGTGCATTGGTTCGAATCCCAGGCTAGCACCAATGAGTTTTTTTTACAAAAGTAATAATATAATTATTTTGCTATACGCGATATAGTAAATAGAAAATATACATAGTGTTAAATGTATAGTGGACTATCCGTATTTTCATACCCGATACGTGCAGGATTCGTAAAAACACAGGCACAAATCTCCACCACTTCCACCACAATACACAAGCACTACACACGTTCACTATCACAAACAACAATCGTTTCGCCCCGCAACCGAAGCATCATCAGGAGATAGACTCCACGACAAAATCGCAAAGCGATGCTTTATTATTACTTTTGTATTATGGATCTCCGCAAAGTAACGCCTAATTCTATAGTTTTTTTTATTTAAACTTATGTGCCTAATTGATTTTTAGAATGTGTCACATGCTTTTCGGTAAAAAAAAATATCGTATAAATACCTATATATCTCTAGAGAATTCTTGGGATATGTAAAAACTACCAAACCGCATTGGAGCAGCGTGGCGGGTCTTTGTTCCATCCCTTCTTTCCAAATAAGAAGAGAAGGACCTATGCCCAGCAGTGGGATGGTAACAGGCCGTTACTTTAGTTTATACTTTTATATATTTATTTCATTTACATTACAATTTAAATTGTATATATCTTCTGGTTATACTAAAAGTTTATGACTTATCGTTTTAAATAGCAGGCGACATGACCATGGAGATTGTAGTCTCCAAGAATATAATAACTGTGTTAAACTAAGTTCATTGCAGTTTCGCAACTTGCGTAATGCGAATTTTATTATTTGATCTCAATTTCACTGAATCACTGGACCGAGTTCATCAACTAAAAACATTAACGCAACAACTTAAGTTAAAATTGCCTACGCTTCGTGAACTTTTATCTCTGAATAGATCTTGACTTTGGGGATTTCCTTATGTTCCTTATGTTACTGATCGTAAAATTCCTGATGCACTAAGAGTAAGTTATAGAATTAAGCGTTACTTTGCGGAGATCCATAATACAAAAGTAATAATAAAATTATTTTGCTATAATCCGCGATACAGTAAATAGGAAATAAATATAGTGTTTAATGTATAGTGGACTATCCGTATTTTCATACCCGATACGTGCAGGATTCGTAAAAACACATGCACAAACCTCCACCACTTCTACCACAGTACACAAACACTACACAGGTTCACTATCACAAACTCAACAATCGTTTCGCCCCGCAACCGAAGCATCATCAGGAGATAGACTCCACGACAAAATCGCAAAGCTAGGCTTTGCATGTGTTTTTACGAATCCTGCACGTATCGGGTATGATAATACTGATAGTCCACTATACATTGAACACTATATATATTTCCTATTTACTGTATCGTGGATTATAGCAAAATAATTTTATTATTACTTTTGTTTTACACTAAGAGTAAAAAAGTTAAGTGGGTATTTTATTTTACACTTCTACTTCCATGTGTTATATTAGACGCTATAGTCGACGTTTTTGGTCACTTAATTTCAGACAAGTTGGATTGGATTGTTGAAACTATAATGGCGACATCGACAATTCTCAAGTGAACGTAGTAACGTCAATACGACAATTCCCATAGTGTTATTATACTAGTGTAGGGAACCCAGCTTAAATGGGCCCTATTATAAAAATGAGATAAGTATACGGGTATCATCTTCCCCCTCGTTATTTATTGTGACACTCTCATTTACAGGCCTGGCCATGGCTGCCCTACTCTAGTGTTGAAAATACCACAATGACTACTAATCAAAAAGTCAATAGTTTTGATGGGACCAAAACTGACAAGGTGATGTATAAAGGTTCGCCATCCCTGTTTTAGACAATATATTACAATTTACTCCTCACGTATTTATTATTCATACAATTATTTGAATAATTTAAAGACAATGTATGCTTTATTTAAATAAACTCTAACTACTTTCAGAAGTAACGAACTACATTAGCAGTTCATCAATTTGAACCTGCCCAAACCTTTAAGTACTTCGAAACTTATTAGGAAGTCAATACATTAGGCCGCTTAGGATCCCCAAAACAGATCGGCAGCTTAACGACTTTTCTAAGTTTATATTTAGGGGAACACCCAACACTTGCGCCTCATTTTCAGATAGATTTATAAAAAGACGTATAAAATATTATGTTGTGAATATATGGTGGGTTATTGGTGGGTCACGCTTATCTCTTCCATGGGGTGGCTTGACCCACCGGTGGGTCACGCTTGTCCGTTCTGTGGGGTAGCTTAGTGCTAATTCAAGCGTCACCGCACGGAAAAAACTATTAATATCCGCGCCGGCGTCAACATGTTAAATATGTTCAATTATGCATTATTAAACCACTGTCTTGTATGAAACTGAAAGGATTTTCAAATCCAGGTACTGTAAATATTCAATTGAAAATTTGCTAAGCATTGAAATTACCCAATATAAAAAGACGAAAAAACTTCAACCTCAAAAAAGCTAACAGAAGGAATGCAAACATAACTGAAATTTCTAAACAGATTGAGTTTAGAATAACATTTTATTTATAAACCTTTAAACATCTCTTAAATGCAAGTAGTTTTCATGAAACAGCTGCTTATAGAGTTTGTAATTCCGTCGAGAAATTAAAAAGAAATCCCCGAGTATGTTACCGCTTACCAAGTTTCTTGTTAGACTACTTAACTTTTTATGAAAGAACTTATGAGTACTAACGTAATACAGCCGGCAGGGAAATTACAGTATAAAGTTGGTTATTTGTAGTTGTTTTAGTTAATAATTATTTAACTAGAAATATTATAGTTCCACAAATAACCTATAAGGACTGAGTAAATGAGAGTTCTTTTGTAGGCCATTTCGAGAGAAATTGAAAATTATATATTCTTCGTATAGTTTTGCAATACGTTTAGAGTAAAAAAATGTACAAGTTATGTCTAGCAATTTTTAAATTTAAACTATCGTGAGTAGTATTCATAGTTAATATAGATACCGGCTCTACTCACGTCTAATTTTATCGGATTAGCCCGACTAGTAAAGAGCTCATGAATAAGTGCCCCGGACGGGTTCGGGTCTAAACTAGTCGGGCTAATCCGATAAAATTAGACGTGAGTATAGCCGGTATCTATATTAATTAAGTTATGTCTATCTTAAATTACTTACACGCTACTACTATACAAATCATGCCCACGTGGAATGGTCCCAAGAATGCTGGCAGCGTTTTCGCGTTGAATCGCTAAGCTGATTCTTTGTGCGAAAAAGGAATAAATAAGGAATCTTTGTTTAGAGTTATAATAAATATGTACTGCTATACTAGACTATATGTGTAAAATCTATTGCATATGTTGTACTGATCATTTATGAAAAGGATGACAGCCGAGTATGTTATTAGTCCGATAAAAAAGCCCTAACTGCTTATACTTATTAGAATCATCAGATAGAACGCGCAAATGCCAAGGAATGGCGAGTTTACAAAATGCAAATAATAGAACACAAATTCTTTATTACTTTTTAGTTTAAAACACTTTTCCCTACTATAAAAATTGCTATGATATCTAATGAACAACGTTAATCGATTTAAAAATATTACAGAATACTTTTATCTCAACTATTCTAACTGGTTATATTGAATCTCAAAACAGCACTATTTTTTTTTATCTACATCAAGTGCTAAGGGTAATAAAAAGGTCATTAGAAGATTTTTACTTTTATGGAAATTACATTGGCACAAGTCGGATGATTTATACTTCTTAAATGTTTTTTGCTAAAAACTGCCTAGTTGTGAAATTTATTTATTGTCAAGGAATTATTACATAGTATTATAGCCATACAGAAATATAACGTTAGAGAGAGACCAAAGTATCATACGGTATGCAGTTACAAAATACCGCACTCAATTTTGATTGATTGACATTGTACGCAAGTATAGTTGCGAATCTTATATCGAACTCCAGAGCTCACCGACGAACGATCCTATTTCTGGAACAGACAAACAGATCAAAACAAGCTTAGGATTGGAATTTCGCATCAGACATCTTGCAGATAAGTATTGCAAATAATTTATGGAATAGTAGGCGTTCTTTTTTGAATTCAAAGATACTTGTGGAACAATGAGATTATTTTGTAATCCAATATAAAAAGAAATATATAAGCATGCAATATGCACTACCCACTTTTCTACTTTGATCCATTCTGTTCTTGAAAATAATTGTAAGGTAAAAATAAGTAAAAGAACGTTTTTTTCACATTTCACGACAAGTTGAGATAATTAAATCATGTGAGAGAAATCTTAGTTCAACTACCCTAATATTTTATAGATATATCGTGAAAATTTTCAAGGCATATACAGGCCTAATCAAGACATATTCCTGCGAATAGTAAAGTCCCTATAAAGCAAGTGATAAAAAAATAATAAATATTGCTTAGGCATAAATTAAATGGATAAACATAATTAATTCATAATTTAGTTAAAGTTAAATTGGCTATCTATCTAAATTAAAAATACTCTACAAGACATTTCTTAGTAATCTATACTTATTATAAAACATTGTCCCAAAAAGCTGTCTGTCTGTATGTAATCGATTTTCTTAAAATCTTCTGAACGGATCTTTGTACGGTTTTCACCAAAAGATTGTGCAATACTTCCGGATGGTTTAGGTAATAGTACATATCGGTATTATGAAAATTGTGATGAAGAGATGGCGCAGTTGTTTAAAAATTGCTTGCTAGGAGCTTTAGTCGCGTGCGTTGCGTAAACCAGCAGAGATACGCTAAAGTAATTTAATAGAGAATTGTAGATCTATAAAACTACAAAAAAGTCCGCGATAGCATGTCTCACAATAACTACTTTTATGTTTAAATTTTGAATTCTAGAATTAAATTGTGACACGCAGATTTCTACGCTGCCATAACTAGTTATTTGTATAAACTATACGCTTAAAAGGGGGTAATGAAAAAACTAAAATTTTTAAATTGATAGCAATATCTTTATTATTCTTAAGGTTCATAAGATATGCGCAAATCAAGTTGTTAAAATAGTAGGTATAATAATGTTAGTACACATTCCGTCGAATTGTTGCTGCCATATTATACTCGTATAGGACGTATTGGTATGTGTCTAATTAAATTAATTTAGTCATCATCCTCCTGCCCTTATCCCACTCTAAGTGGCGTCGGCACAACATGTTAACATGTTGTCACATGATTTGGCTACGTATTTTACGACTGGCCGCCTGACTGACGTCAACTTACCTTTGTCGTACTTTACGACGCCTCGGTAAGAAAGAGGGTGGTCTATTCTACTCTACAGGATACCACACGGCGGATCGACTTACCTTAGTCGCCTCTTACGACACCTCGGTAAGGAATGAGGATGGTCTATTCTACTCAGCCGAATACCACACGGCGGGTCGACTTACCTTAGTCGCCTTTCACGACACCTCGGTAAGAAATGAGGGTGGTCTATTCTACTTAGCCGGGTAACCAACACGGCGGAATTAAATTAATTTAATAAATTACGGTAAATTATATGTACTGCTGTTAGCTTACCATCATTAATCGTGAATTTTTTGACTTTCAACACAGTTCAATTTAGATTATATACTATTTAGTTGGAAAACAATAGTAGTTCCATTCAACTTTATTGATTTTTCAAAGGTTATCAACAGAAGGCTGCTCCATAAGACTATTTTAATTGCCTATCGTTTACTTCCTTCCTTTCCTATTCCTTATCCATGATTGATCGACAGTAACCCTGACTAGTAAGTTTTAGGTATGCTATAAATACATTTAGTTAGAATTGTTTTGCTGTTTCTGTTACATTACGCGAAAATGACCTATTCTCGCGCGTAAGTTTTAATTCAAGTATGGGATACTGCAAATATTGGCACTGTTCGAATAAATACTAACATTTGGCAGACTTGCATAATATACTAACAGTCCCATATATTTATTTATTAAAATGTTTGCTATAAACGGAATACATATAAAAAAGAAACTTGAAGCCAGCTATATTCTCGTACATATGACATTTACTAATTCCGACAACATTCCTAAAGTAAACGTTATACGGAGCACTCTTGTAAATATAAAATGAAATTTTTCATTCGCGTTTGCATTTTATATTCATTGAGTTGGATCGGAGTCGTGTACGTTCAGGATTATAACCATTTTTGCCGTCATGTCAATATTTTTAATGAAATTGGCGATGTATGTAGTTTTTTGCCGTGTGGTATCAGGCTGCGTAGACCACCCTCATTTCTTACCGAGGTGTCTTAAAAGGCGACTAAGGTAAGTTGACGTCAGGCAGGCGGCCGGTCGTAAAATACGTAGCCAAATCATGTGACAACATGTTTGTAACATTTTGTGCCGACCCCACTTAGAGTGGGATAAGGGCAGGAGAAGGATTAAGATGGAGATGTATGCAGTTTTGAGTAATTTTGGATTAAAAATGAAACTTAAAAATCACTTTATTTAATTGAATCTGCTATGGTAAAAACAAGAACATTTACCCAGAAGAAAGGTTTTTTTAAACTCTAAATTGGTAAATTATATAACAACCAACAATATTTGAAATTATTGGTCCTTATGATAGAATTATTTTGCTATAATCCGCCTTTGTTGAAAAAATGTTGTAATGCTTGCTAAATGTAGGAAACAAAACCGTTCTTATAACGTATACATGCAGGATTAGTCACCGCACGTACCACAAAACACCACTAACAACAACACACTACACAAGCGCTACACACATTCACTACGACAATCTCATCGGTCGTGTTGCCTCATAACCGAAGCATCATCAGGAAATTGACTCCACGACAAAATCGTAAAGCAACGTATCACCCAAGCATAACCCAAACAATTTTTTCTGGTACGACTCCGTGAAAATTGCGTTATATTAGTTACAAATATTTGCAAACTAAACTACTAGACTGAAGTTTTTTTATACTAGTATAATACTCTACTATAGTATAATATATCTATGGTATAAAATAATCAAAAATAAAATACAGATGGTAAAATAATTCAAAATACAGATCGTAATTCAAAGCAGTACATCATAAATAAGTTTGACCAAAAATCACCTATAATGAAACTATTTAGTCTAACTACAAAAACTTACAACAGAAACTAGAATCACTAGCATATTATTAATGCACTAAATAATCCCGGATGTTTATAATAATCTTTTTAATAACTTTGATTTATTACATAAAAAAATTGCATGACGTAATCAACGAGATAAACATACTAAAATCATTCATAGTGGAATCAAGGTTAAGAAATTTAATACATGGCAGCATTCCAGCTGACATATCCTTGAAATTCGGGAAAGTACAATAGGTCATTGTGAAAATGTATAGGGGACAAACAAACTACGAAAGAAACAAGGTATTTGTCTTACTTCTTACGCCATGGTTCATTTTTGATGATATATTGTGAGGTGGCTAAAATTTTGATCCTTGATCTAAGTCAACAAAATCAATTAATTTATTCCTAGGGTTGTGGATATAATTTAGTTTTTGTAATTTATATTCATAAACAATAGAATGAGGACAATGCCAGCAAACGTTCTCTTAAAAAACAATAAAGTAAGAAGAAACAATGAACGTAGCACAGAGGGAATTCTAAGAAAATACAAATGAAAAATTTGATATTTATATTTCTGAAATAAACGGTTTTGTTGTGCTAGTTTATGCTAATGGATAGAAATGGCTCAGTAAAGAAAAACTTGAAGGTTTCATTGATCGACCGTAGACCAATGAAGCCTTCGAGGACACGAGAGATATGTAGTATTGTCAAATAAGTAAAAGTAGCGACCTGTTACTAGGAAATGGACATAGGCTCATTCTCTCTAGTATTGGAGAGACGGTTTAGAACTAAGATCCACCTTGCTGCTCCAATGCGAATTAGTAGGTTACACATAACCTCAGAATTCTCAAAAGATATATAGGTTTTGACACAATGTTAAACTCTAAAGTGACGCTATAGTCTTTTGTTTATCCAAATGTTATATATTTTTAAAATTAAATGTTCTTGTCTGACTTTACTCAAGATAAAATAGATAACCGTGTTCCAAATTAGTGACCGCAACAGTTTTAAGCTTGTTTAAAGAGAACTTCGACGATGGACGATATTGCCAAAATTCCAATACCGAACGAAACAATAACTAAAATGCACTTGAGCGTTTAATATTGGACTTGTATATTTTAGGTTTGAATGATTAATGTTGCTGCTTGTGTTTGAATTCTTATTTATTCATTATAATATTAATAATATGACTTATGTTTTTTATCCATAATAATATTATAATGTGAAAGTATGTTTGTCTGTATGTCTTTCTATATAGTTGTTTTCACTGGAGTTATATAGAAAAAGTTTGGAACAATTGAAGCTTATATACTACGGTAACATTACTTAATTGACCGACATATTTTATGATAGATAGCAGCCGTAGTAAAGTAACAGCCTTTTACTATCCCACCGCTAGGCATAATTATATAAATATATGGGACACTTACACACACGGTCGTCCATTTCCCAAAGTAAGTAACTTAATAATTTTATATACCTACTTTAATACAAATATACACCAAGGCTCGAAGAACCAGCAAATTGGTTATAGAAAATGTTCGCCCTCGGCGGAATCGAATCCGCGACCCGCGGAGCTGAAGACAGGGTCACTACCCACTGCGCCAATGGGCCAGTCAAACCGCTGGGCGTAGGCCTACTCTCTCCCCTTTTTTTGGAGAGAAGGATTGGAACTAAGACCCATCACGCTACTCCAATACAGGTTGGTAGGTTACACATATCTCCAGAATTCTCTAGAGATATGCCGGTTTCTGCCGATGTTTTCCTTCACCGAAAAGCGTGTGACGAATTGCAATTATCAATAAGACAAATAAGTTTTAACAGAAAACCTCATTGGTGTGTTCCCGGGGTTCGCACCTATAATTCTTTCTAAAGAGATACACGGTCTCACCGCTGGGCTATCACAGGAGATTTGGCCATAGTACAAATTAATAAGTGTGCTAAAACAACCTAATTCAAGGTTCTTTCATTGCTAGTTGTAAATTTTCCTGCAATAACCGTAACATACATTACTTATTAAACATCATATACATTTATAGAATTTCATCATCCTCCTGCCCTTATCCCTCTCTAAGTGGGGTCAGCTAGACATGTTACAAACATTTTTCACATGATTTGGCTATGTATTTTACGACCGGCCGCCTGCCTGACGTCAGCTTATCTTAGTCTTATTTTACGACCCCTCAGTTAGAAAGGAGGTGGTCTATTCTACTCAGCCAGATACCACACGGCACTTACCTTAGTCGCCTTTTAAAAAATGAGGGTGGTCTATTATACTCAGTCGGATGCCACACGATGGATACATTTAGAGAACTTCTGGTCTTATTTTGACTTGCCGAGTATTCACATTTGAATTCACCAGAGAGTTCGGAAAAATACATACGCTACGAAAAATAGTTCAATCTTTTATAAGCTTCAACCCAGTGTGAATGCATGAGATTTTAAGTAATATATGGTACTTTTAGAATTCGTACGCTATACTTTTAAAAACCTCTTTTATTAGTATCTCTGATTATTTAGTTGAAATGGAAGTTACGTTACTCGCATACTTCATTCTGTTTTAGAATTTTCACTAAAAAATCTATACTTGTCATAAAACAATGTCCCCAAAAGCGGTATGTGATCGATTTTCTCAAAATCTACTGAAAGGATGTTTGCACTAGCTCCATGTTTATGGAGAGAAGGACCTAAGGGCCAAGACATACCACGCTGCTCCAATGCGGATAAGTAGGTTATATATACCCCCAGAATTCTCTAGAGATATGCAGGTTTCTTCACGAATCTATACTTATTATGAAACAAAGTCCCAAAAAGCTGTCTGTCTGTATGTAATCGATTTTATCAAAATCTACTGGGCTGTTTTTGTACGGTTTTCACCATAAGATAGTGAAATACTTCCATATGGTTTAAGTATACAAGTACATAGCGGTATTATGTAAATTGAGTTGAAGAGATCGCGCAGTTGTTAAAAAACTTGCTTGATGGCAGCTTTGATCACATGCGCTGCTGCTGGTTAACCCACTTTTATGTTTAAAATTTGAAATTTCCTGAAAAAATATGTGACACGCTTATTTCAACGCGGTCGAAGCCGCTGGCACAGCTAGTATAATAATATAATATTATCACGCCGTTCAAGTTTAAATTAGAAAACCGATTCTTCTTCTTTCTACTTACGGAAACATTTTCCTTCCATATAAGAATGACACATTGTATTTCCTTCAAGGTTCAGTTCCAGGACATGTTCATGTAATAATATCGTGACGACAAATGCTATTCAAAAGACAGATGTTGTTCGACATAATGGATTTCTGATGACGATGTTTTCCTTCCGTGTAGGGGCATAATTAGTAAACATCAATTGATGAAAGCGAATGAGAGCACATAACTCTAGAAACATCCGGATGCCTTGTTAGGCCGTGTTTTTAACGGGAAATGATATGCCAAATACCATAACAACTCTCTAGTCTTTATAGTCAATAAGTTCTCCTGCGAGGTACATAAATGATCGCAAAAAGGTAGTATAGAACCGACAAGTTCATGAGACTTATTCATATGTATAACGTAGAAATTTGTTGAAGTCATCAAGAAGATAGATAGAAATATTGATAAACCTCACGCACTGTCATCATTACAGCACGGAGCAAATAAAATTTGAAAGTGTCAAACGTTACGTTCCTCATTCCATTGTTCCTCATCATCACTTTATACATTAACAATTAATAAGAAATATTAAAAGTTAGGCCAAACTTAATAAATTAAACACTTGTAAATTATGCTCAGCGTAATCTGTGGATATTCAGGGGTTGGAAATAACGCGTTATTTATTACATCATCCCGGTATGACTTGTTCGCATCCGCAAATACAAGATTGTTTTATCCGTTTAACACAGTTCAGCATATTCACAGTTCTGCTTTCTTTAGATATGAAAATTCACACAATAGAATTAAAAAAGGTAGCATAGCATGGTGATTCAATGTCAAGTTTTTTTTGGCTATACTAATACGTAGCAAAGGGAGAAACGCGTTTTCGCTGTCCCGAATATCAACTCCAGCCTGTGGTGATCCTGTTATTGATCCGGCATGTATATTCTTTTTGACATTTTATTTATAAATCACATTTATTTACAACTACAATATACATGCTATATCTACCCTAAATTGGACCACGTAGAATGGTCCCATCCCAATTTTCTGACGCCGGTAGGTCATGGCTTCTCGCCACCCTTCCGACGTCACAATGACTAATCGAAGTCATACCATCAGCCCTCCACTACGCGTTGCTCTAAGTCGTGGTTTGGCCTCTCAGGAGGCACCCTTAGGACGACGCTCCTCGACGCTAGTAGAGCTTAAGCGCTCTACTCTCTGCATTTCGCAACTTCGACAATGCTTCTGCGCTAGCCCGTCGACGCTGTAGAAGCTGTTAGGACGAACAGCATGCAGTCAGTTCGAAAGAAAATAAAAATGGTCCCAAGAATAGCAGCGTTTCCACGTTGAACCGCTGATTCTTTATGCGAAAAAAGGGGACAGCGCTCTTGTCATCTCAATAGAGAATTAACTGAGGTGTGAAAACAGAATTAATTTTTTTTTGCACTTTAACTCCATGGCACTAGGGTCTCAACCGCAAACGGAACAAATACATAACCATCGATGAGAGATGCTAACTTTTGCCGCTTTTCCGATTCAGCCATTTCCGCCACAGCTTAACAACAAGGATAATGTATCAACGCATTTTGTGTCCCACATTAGGGCCTGCCCACGTTTCCAAGGAACCACCGTTAACACATGAACCTTTCAAAAAATAATTTATATTTTTTTAAGCGTTAATCATTTAGTCTAGTTATTATTTTAATATTCTTAGCCGTGTGGTATCCGTCAGAATAGAATAGACCACCCTCCTTTCTTACCGAGGTGTCGTAAGAGGCGACTAAGGTAAATGCCGTATGGTATCCGGCTACATAGAATGGACCACCCTCATTTCTTACCGAGGTGTCGTAAAAGGCGACTAAGGTAATTTGACGTCAGACAGGCGGCCGGTCGTAAAATATGTAGCCAACTCATATGATAACATGTTTGTAACATGTTGTAACCCCACTTAGAGTGGGATAAGGCCAGGGGAATGATGATGATTATTTTAATATTCTATGCCCGTTTGCTGAAATCAATATTTTTATTTCAACCTATTTACGTGCCATCATACGGTAAATCTAAATTACCTAATGTAATATAAAAGTAAAGTACCAGCCTGTTACAATCCCACTGCTGGGAATAGGCCTCTTCTCTCCGTTTCTGGAGAGAAGGGTTGGAGCTAAGACCTACCACGCTGCTCCAATGCGGATTGGTAGGTTACACATATCTCCAGAATTCTCTAGAGATATGCAGGTTTCCTCACGATGTTTTCCTTCACCGAAAAGCGTGTGATAAATTGCAATTATCACATGAGTTTTAATAGAAAAACTCATTGGTGCCTGCCCGGGTTTGAACTCGTGTTCCCCTCGAAAGAGTCGCACGGTCTCACCGCTGGGCTATCACAGAATGTAATATATATATAACAAATTATACGTATATCAATAACAAATAAAATAATAATAAAATTATTATTTATACATCGCATACACGCTCTAGAGATTCGTATGAATTTTTTAATTTACTTTCGTATGTCAGTCGATCAATAAAAACCAAACATTGCTATTTCTGTATCCATTATTTCTGTAGCTCATGTATGCTGCATTTCCGGATTTCGGTATTCGTCATAATTGGATTGCGCGTGTTGTTACGGAAATAAATTTTAAAACGATTAACCATACATCTGTGTTACTTTCATCAAAAAATCATTAACTAAAATGTTTTCTGTTCAATAAAAATTCTACATCGTATATATTTAAAAGATTTTATTTAATGTCCTTGTACTTTTTTAAATATATTTATTTCTATTTTTTATTTGTATGTGAATCTTGCAAGTTAAAAGATGGTGCCAGAATTGGGCCTAATTGTTACCAGAAACCCCACATCAAAAAATTCTTAGTTTTTTCTGTTTAAATATGACTATAGATAGTATAAACCTTCAATGGGAATATGTTAGAAAACTCATTTAATAATGATATTTATAATGATATAAGTAATTAATGCCTTAAACGGAACGTATCATTGTCAACTTGTTACTTTTTTAATAGCCTAAACAGCGCGGATTCCAGCGTTTTTAGTATAAATAGACCAAAAAAATATAAAGATTCCTTAATTACGTTTTTGTGAACATAATAAAATATTTATATAAAAAATATATTAGCTTCATTTTATTCACAAAAATTACTTTCCAGATATTAGAAATGGTGTTTAGAATATACATATCCTCAATACATCATGTCAGTGGGCCGCGGAAAATCGATAATACGTGGACTGGTTTTTTCTTTATATCATTCTATATATTTTTAATCTGAATGTCGATAAAGCGTGAACTGATTTCTTATATATTATTCTACATGTTTTTAATATGAATGTGGTTTTTAAGCAAAGGCTACAGCTCAAAAGCGAATTTAAATTTTTCATACCTATCAAACTAATGTTCTAGTTGTAAAAATATTTGACGTCTGCTAAAAGAAAACATGTTGGGATGCTACCTCAAATACATAACAATGTCGAGTCAAACCACTAAAATACACTGCAAATAAATTAAATATCTACAACATAATCCTAAATCACAATAAAGAATAATATTCTTCTGTTTTAAGTTTTTTTTTAATAGTCTGTTATCATCCCACAATTGGGCTAAGGAATCCTTTCGTTGGAGATGAAGTTTTACCCTACCACGTTGTTAATGCCGCTTGATAAGTCACACATATCCCCAGAGTTCTCTACAGATATGCAGGCTTCTGTAGAGAACTCTGGGGATAGCCCAGCGGCGAGACCGTGCGACTCTTTTAAGGGGAACACGAGTTCAAACCCGGGTAGGCACTACATTTTTCTAGTAAAACTCATGTGTCTAATTGATGATTGCAATTTATCACACGCTTTTCGGTGAAGGATATCATCGGTAGGAAACCTGCATATCTCTAGAGAATTCTGGAGATATGTGTGACCTACCAATCCGCATTGGAGCAGCGTGGTAGGTCTTTGCTCCACTCCTTCTCTCCAGAAACGGAGAGAGGAGGCCTATTCCTAGCAGTAGGATTGTAACAGGCCGCTACTTTATGCAGGCTTCCTTACGATATTCTCCTTATCCATATCTCTAGAGAACTCTAGTCTACCAATCCACATTGAGACAGCGTGGTAGGTCATCGCTCTTACCCTTCTCTCTCTCTTCTCTCTCCATTCTCTTCTCCAACGGAGAGAGGAGGCCTATGCCCAGGAGTGGGATAGTAACAGGCCCTTATTGTACTGTACTGTTCAAAATCCTTTTATAAATGTGTCTCTGTATTGTACCGGCATTCTCAGAGTAATAATTCTCAGGGCTTTCATGTAATGGCCTGTTTTTTGTTTTAAATGCGCCACATGCACGCATTACATTTTCCTTATGGACACATTATCCCGAAATCATTTTTAATGTAATGTACATGTTTTATAATGGCAATTTTTAAAAATGTTTTTTCACTCTATATTTGTCACTTTGTCTTATAAAAGCACAAGTTCGTATGTCTGTTTATAATGCCTTATTCTGCGTAGATAGATCTGAAGGTAACGTAGCATACAGGTAAGTTTTTATTCTGTAAAATATAAAACACTCGAGTCCCTTCTAAATGCATTAATACAACAGAAATGATAACAGTACTACTTTGCTATAATCCGTGTGGGTTAAGCGAATGTATATAATGCTAATAGTATGAAGCAGGCGAAATTCACGTACCTTACACATGCAGGTCACCACATATCCCAAGACGCCTCCATCAGCAAAAATACAGAGAATCAACACACACACACACACAGTGGCTACTTTATACACTTAGCATTACATGCGTTCGATTAACCCACGCGGATTATAGCAAATTAGTTTTGGTATAGTTACTGTAATATGGAATTCCGCAAAGTAACGCCTGCTTCTATAAATCGCTTTAATATAATTTATAAATCCGTTAAGTATCCTTTCTTACATTTGAACATAACTTTGCTCCACGAGTGAAACTGCAGGTTAGCTAACTTCTATCCACGATTTCATCATTCTTTTATATACCACTGTACCCAAATATAATCGCTCTATTGCTCTGTTCGAGGTATCCTTGTTGCCTGTCTGGAGTTTCAACCATGGGTATTCCTTAGTAAGGGTTAGGTTATCCTTTCTGTCTCTCTCCCTACCCTGTCTGCTACCTCTATCTCTCTCTTTATCTCTATCTCACTCCCGACTATCAAAGCGAATTGAATTGAAGAAATTGAAGAATTATATAGAAAGAAATATATTACAAAATACATACGAATAAAACGATAACGATATTTGTTTTATGCACTTATTCACTTAATAAGAAGCAATTTTCTCAAAACTTAGCTCAACAACTATTTCAACAACTCGTCACATTAACGGCGACAATGCTTTTGTATATACTCGTATTATTGACCTAACTATTTCAAGGAGATTCTGTTTAAAACATTTTGTAACAATATACAATAAGTATAAAATTTGTATAAAAAGCAAATGAAACAGAAAAGCTCTCTTAACGTTTTCAAAACGGCCGTGTACGGCTCCAGAGTCAGGGAAATGTGTTCATCGCGGAAGTTGTACAGATAAGAGTAGCCATTTCAACATCTAACTAACTTGTTTATATGTTGTTTATGTTCTCGTATTAACGTACCAGCGAGAGATTGTACTTTCAACGAAAATACATTGCAAATACTTTAGTCTCATATCGAAATAGATTTTAAGAATTTGGCACCCAGTACATCTTGAACTTTATGTACATGAAGACTGAATAGGACCTAAAATTGGACAAACCCATTACGACTTTTACATTAGATTGTTTTTCTACTACAAATCTAGTATGAAATAAAGTGCACGCTAACCATCTATTTATTTTTGAAAACAAAAAAAGAAATGATTCGCAAACAATTGACGTTATTTACTTTTCGAAAGATCTTTTATTCGTATATTAAATGAAACTCAAAATTTACTATGAGGTTTAAAAAAAATTCTTCGAAAGAGTCCACAAGAAACTATGCTTTTTACAGTTACATACACTATTACTCTTGGTCTTTTCAAAATATACTACTTTCAACTAAGGCACATTATAAGTTGCTATGTCCTTCCATCCTTGTAAAGTCAAAGTTATGATTATATATTTATTGAATTCACAGCTTTTTAATAGTGAAATTTAACGAAGGAACGAAATATCAAAATTTGGAATAAAATAAATTAAGCTTAATTCCAATAATTGCAATCTTTGATAAGCAGATTAGTTATGGTATCGTTCCCGTTTGTGTTAGTGGTAGTAGTAGTGTCCTTATTGATGATAGTGATAACTTTGATCACAGTGATATTAGAGATAGCTCTGCAATTATTGATAGCATTGATACAAGTTATATCAATGTTGTTAATGAAATGAGCAAAGGCATTGTTCTCAATAGTGTTAGTAATTGTAACGTTTTTAATGAAGTAAGTTATTACGATGTACTCAATAATCATTGTGATGACATTATTCTCATCGATGTTGATATTGGCATTGTTGTTAGTGATTTTATTAACGATTGTCAGTTAAGACTTTGAAATAATCATATCCCCTACACTAATACGGATTAGATTACGCTTAAAAGTTCCAACCCTCGTTAGTAATATACTGCTTAGTGTTTAACTATTATGTACATCGTTAAATCACGTTACGATACTTGATCCCCTAAAGGCGATTTAAGTAGGCTCATAAAATTCTATTGGATGGACTTTTTTGTTAGTTACAAGATAAATAAAAAATATTCTTGCGCGTAAACGTAAGTAAACAAGTTCTTTTCATCGTCAAATTTAATTAGTGTTAGTGGAGGTCCTTATTGATGATAGTGATAACTTCGATCACAGTAATATTAGAGATAGCTCTGCTATTGCTATAAGCATATAGCCTATTAGACTACGGATTAGATTAACGCTCAAAAGTTCCAACCCTCGTTTCTAATACACTGCTTAGTGTTTAACGATTATGTACATCGTTAAATCACGTTACGATACTTGATCCCCTAACGGCGATTTAAGTAGGCTCATAAAATTCTATTGGATGGGCTTTTTTTGTTAGTTACAAGATAAATAAAAAATATTCTTGCGCGTTAACGTAAGTAAACGAGTTCTTTTCATCGTCAAATTTAATTATTAAATTTTAATTAGAGTAAACCCGCGGTATTCTTATAACACGTCTTCGCGTTATGCTATTTCAGTCCTTCGTATAACGCGTGTTTTCCATTTTACGCGAGGATTACCCATGTTCCACGTATTTTAAAATTAAATTAAGTGAGAGCATTGTTTTTGCATATTTATACTGAAGGTGTAGAAATTTAGTTTCTATGAATTTTATTTGAAATAAAATATTTATTTATTTAGTTCATAACATGATTTTATCTTAATATCACATTTAAACTACCTTTAACGACCATCGGTATTCGAGAATACTTCTACAATGCGTTATCCGATAACTCGGAACAGATTACTGTATTATATATAGGAGTAGAAATTATTTAAGGATATTCTTCGTCTTTTTGCCATTACTTAGTTGGATCTATTAGTTTAATGTAAAAGGAAATATATTTCAACCTCAATAATGTTTTAATCAACGATCATAATTTACTTTGCAGTCAAGATTTTCTCACAATTTTGTTTTAACATAAAAGTTATGCTAAAAATCTGTGGGCCATGAAACGATCGGCAAAACGCGGTAACGTAGAAGTACTTAAAAAATAAATATCAGCCAACCGTGAAAGGGACTCACGTGTTTTATGTAGAAGATGTATATGAAAATTTATTTATGTCTATATAACATTTACTGAGTCTGACATAAAATAAAAGACTCATTTAAACCAACGTACAATTTGGTTTTAGCATAAAAGTTATCCTAAGAATCTGTGGGCCATGAAACGATCGGCAAAACGCGGTAACGTAGAAGTACTTAAAAAATAAATATCAGCCAACCGTGAAAGGGACTCGCGCGTTTTATGCAAAAAATGTGTACCAAAATCTACTTGTGTCTATAGAGACGTTACTCAATCTGAAAAACTAAAATAAAAGACTCATTTAAACCAACGTACACTTTTGTTTTAACATAAAAGTTATGCTAAAAATCTGTGGGTCATGAAACGATCGGTAAAACGCGGTAACGTAGGAGTACTTAAAAAATAAATATCAGCCAACCGTGAAAGGGACTCGCGTTTTGTTGTTTGTAAATGGTGTATATAAAAATTTATTTTTGTTTATAGAGACTTTACTGAGTCTAAAAAACGAAAATAAAAGACTCATTAAAACCAACACAAAATTTTGTTTTAACATAAAAGTTATGCTAAAAATCTGTGGGCCATGAAACGATCGGTAAAACGCGGTAACGTAGGAGTACTTAAATAAAAGTACTTGTTTTATGCAAAAGTTATCCCTCAGAATTTCTTCGTCTATAAAGAGACTACTGTGTCTGAAAAAATAAGTCTAAAAAAAAGTCTATCAATCGACTGGCCCGTTTTTGCAGGTGACAGTGACTCTGCCTATAGCCTCGTGGGTCGCAGGTTCGATTCTCAATGATTCCAACGTTTTCTTAAAAATATTTTGTTGTTTCTTCGGTTCTGCATGATGTATATATCTATTTATATTTATTTATATATATATATATTTAAGTATTTATTAAAGACGTGTAAGTAATTTAAGATATTGATAACGTGTACATTTTGTTGTAATTAAATAAAAATAATAAAAAAGTAATTATTTAAAATTATTTATTTTATATGTATTTATTTACCTATTGACAGCCTTGCTTAGAAAGTTTCATCATTTAAATGAAATTACGAGCATTCATCACTTTTAAAACCAAATACTTTTAGTATTTCCATATTTTTAGGGAAATTTTTTTACACCAATAACTTTGGTTATTCGAATATAACTAACAAATAACTTGACGAGTGACTTCACAAAATGTAGCCTGTTCGTATCTGGATAAAATACTTAAGCAAGAAAGTGAGAATGCGTTTGCATTGTACGTTATTTTACAGAATTACCGTCTACCTACGTATGTACCTAGACTGAATACCCATGCTTTACTATAACTGTCACGGATTATTGTCAAGGAAACAATACGATCTCATACAGGAGGTTATCATTTGTGACATACTAAAGTATGGACTAAAAAAAAAACAGTTCGCAGTGCTCACAACAAATCGTGCGGGTCGTTATACCGCCCCTCCAGAGTCATTAAAGTTGTTGAGGTTGTAATGAGACTCAATTCAAGAACTGGAAGCCAACGTGATTGCATTTTTATGACACTTTTTTCGCTGGAACCATTGAAATCGTACATTGAAAAACTCTACGGTCTTCTCATTAGCATACAAAATTAGTGTCCGCTTTCATCCTTATATTGTTAAACAATTGGTCTTTCCTTATGTTTACGTTATAACACAAAAAATTACAGTCGAATGAAAAACGATCTAGTAATTTGATTGATTTAAAAAAAAATATTTAAATAAGCTTTTTCGTAGTTTTTAATTTTTTAGTATTGAATGTTCTTTAGTACTTTTGAAGTTAATAGCCGAATTAGAGTTGCCGAGAGTTGTTATACCTAGAGTAGAGCAGCGATAGGCAGACCTATTAGTGACAATCACACAATAAATAATGAGGGGAAGGATGAAACTCGTATACTTCATCTTTGTCTAATCACACATAAAAAAGAGAGACAAATCACCCTCTTTTGTGATATCTTTAATTCTTTTTATGTTAACACTAGCTTTTACCCGCAACTTCGTTCAAATGGGAATGTAGTCTTCGAATAAACAATAGTTTATGTCACTCACCAACCCTGCAAATATCTCCATCACAAAAGCCAGATCGATCCGGGAAGACAGAGAGACTTATCGTTTTATCGAGAGCATACTCTTAATAATAGCAGAAACCAAAATATATAACAACTTTCTTAAAATAACTATTTCGACGTGAGCCAAATAACGTGATATAGAAACTTCTTTAAATTACAGATTTGACTTGACTTCAACACGTTGCGATTAAAAAAACAAAAAGGTCAACTGGAAGAGATCTCTGTCAAAGGGATAAGTTGACCTTTGTACATTTTTTTATTAATAATGATTTTCTCACGTTTTTTATGGTACATAATTAATTAAAACTTTGAAAAGTTGATTATAGATGACGTTTCTCAATGTAATTCTATTCCTGTTGAATTAACAGGATTTCTATATATGTTACCGCGGTGTAAAAGGTTCAGTAGAGTGAAAACGTAACAGACATTCTTTCGCTTTTGTAATATTAGTAAGGTTGTCTACAGTAGTTATAAATAATGAAGGTACGAGTAGTATCATACAAGTATAATGGCTAGTTTCGTTTTGATCACCACCAACCAAAGCTGTTACGTTACTGTTATGAACCACAACGGTGTATATTCATAATAATCTTTCATATTTTTTGTCTTCTCATAGTCTATAAACCGAATATTGCTGTTTTAATCTACTACTTTTATCACTTTAACATAATACAACCATAAAATGTCACTCATCATCCTCCTGCCCTTATCTCTAAGTGAGGTCGGTACAACATGTCAAACATGTTGTCACATGATTTGGCTACGTATTTTACGACCGGCCGCCTGCCTGACGTCAACTAACCTTAGCCGTATTTTACGACCCCTCGGTAAGGAAGAGGGTGGTCTATTTTACTCAACCGGATAACACACGGTGAGTCAACTTACCTTAGTCGCCTTTTGCGATCCCTCGGTAAGAAAGAGGGTGGTCTATTCTAATCAGCCGGATACCACACGACGGAAACCATAAAATGTCACTGGTCATCATTATTCATTTACCTTTGAATCAAAATCATTCGTCACCAAAATTAAAATTTCAACGCCACAAAAATGGCACTACTATTTGCACAGAATGTAACGGCTTCACGAAATATTCCTTTGGGTCATTATTCCGCCTCTCCAATGTCATTTAGATTGTAGAGGTTCTAATGAGACTCAATTTCTGAGCTAGAAGCCAACTTGATTGCATTTTTATGACACGTTTTATTTCTTTGTGGCCGTTGGATTGGTAAATCAAAAAAAAGTTTTCGGCGATTTTAAAATTTAATATCAGAACGCAATTGATGTTAATATTACTAAAGTATACAATATCGACAACTAATTTAAAGCTCACGTATTTAAGTTTAAGTAGTTGAGTCAAAGAAAAAGAGATGTACTAACTTGAAAATATTGACATTACAATCGAAACAAAAGGGCTCGAAGTCGAATTAGTATGTTTGTGACAATAGTTTTCAGACGAGGGCTGAGATTTTATTATTTTTCGGATTCATCTGAAATGAAATAAGTTATTTTAAATCTGAATACATATTATTCGAAATAACAGAGTTTTAAAACGTTTTAAATAATATTATTCTAGAATAATTCTTCTGTGTTTTGTATTTCCTTGAATCTGACTATATAGAGATTTTAGATTTCCTTTACTAATAACTGTTTGCCTTTCTGCCGGCTTAATTATGAAGGGAAATATACCATACTCGTATATTTAAGAGGAGCACTGTTTTATATAAAGATTAAGAGTTATTTTGAACATTCACTATATATATCAAAACATATACCTTCTGAACTATAAACTTCGTAGCCGATAAACAATTGTGTAAATCAAGATTGTTTATTAATTTAGTTCTGATCACTGTTAACTGTGGCTATTCATTTTCCTGGAACTTGGATAAATTTATTATAACGTTTATAGTTAATTTTAAGAATTATTAGTTAAAGTTATTTATATTAGTGTTCTGGGGCAAACATTAAAACACCGACCTGTCTTCATTCTCTTTTGAATCCTATTAGACCCACTAACGGTATTCATATCGCAGGAAATCTCTAGAGATATCTCTCTTAACTGTAAAGTCTATGATTAATTGGTTCAATCAATCAAGAAGATAAGTATTTCTGAAATTATAGGTGCTTGTTGTTAAAATCTTTAAACCAGTGGTAAGGATCTCTCACAATTTAGGCATCAGAACGTTTTAATTCCTACAATACCTAACAATATCACACCTGTGAAATACCATTTAAAAATTTCAATGTCTGTAAGAAAAGTCTTAATAAGGCTTATATAGCCTCTGAGTTTTATTGTAAAAGCCCATTCTTTCTTACTTAAGAAGTTATGAAAGTAAAATCTTCGTAACAAAAACTGTGTCAAAAAAGATTGTGATTTTTTAATGGATTTTCAATGCAAAGCGAACTGTAAAGTTTCTTGTTTGTAAATGATTTTTGATCGATGGTCGCAGCTGCCTATTTGGCCAACTGCCGACTAACTGGAGGTTTTTATTCACTTCTTATGTTACTTGGTTTGTAGGGGAACTTATTACCTAAAACAATGTTATGTTTATAGAAAAGTAACGGGCTGTCACTATATTTCTGCTGGACATCCTTTCTCTCCGTTTTTGGAGGAAAGCATTTGAATTAAGACCTATAACGCTGCTCCCATGCGGATTGGTAGGCTTACACATCCCCAGAATTCTCTAGAGGTATGCAGGTTTCCTCACGACGTCTACCGTCACCGAAAAGTGTGTGATGCATTGCAATTATTAATTAGACACATCAGTTTTAACAGAAATACTCATTGCTGCTTGCCCTTGATCTAAACCCCTGGGCCTCTCGAAACAATCCCATGGTCGCACAGCTGAGCTTTCACAGCTCTATGTAGATTATGTGTTGTAGATATGTATGTAGGAGTATGCTTAATAAAGACGAGTAGCAACCTATTTTGCTGACAACATCAACATTAAATATGTATCTTATGACGGCCATCTTGTAACATAACGCGTTGTTTCATCAGATGGCACTGCTAATAGTGCTATCACTTTAATTGGCCTTTGAGTCGAGACGTTGATGCCTTTAATATACGTTGCGTTGATCGAAATTTTTGGTTTGTAATGCCATTTCCGAGATGTATACATTCCAAAAGCAATAATTTATTACACATTCCAAAGGCAATAACAGAAATCCTACTATACTGTTGAAGATTACTTGGATGATAAGGATGTGTGGATATAGGTGCGCTTCTACCCTGTACAAGACAGTAATAAATAACTGCAACTAGTTTCAAGATTTATACTTTAAAAAGAGCAACCGCCGAGTTGCTTGCTGGATCTTCTCGGTAGGAACAGCTTTTCGAACCAGCAGTAAAGTTGACGATTCAAAAGCACTTGTTTACAAGTTTACTTGAATAAAGAATATTTTGAATTTTAAAATAATATTGATTTAAATATACTTACAAATAACAAGTAGTAGTAAGTAGTAGTGGTGTTAGCATGCAAGTAAAAATAACGGTAAGCTTATAAAAAATCTGATGTCATTGTGTATAATGTGAAGGTTGGTGTTGGTGTTGGTGTTGGCAAATCTCAAAAATAAATAATATATTGGAGTTTTCAAATGATTATTAAGTTTTTACATAAGAATGTGTTAATATAAGCCAAGTTCCCATTTTTAATGTTATTATTGTGTAAGATGTCACTTATGAACGATAACAAAGTTTCATTAAAGTAAAAATGCAAAAACTTAAACAAAAAAGTAAAAATGCAAAAACTTAAACATAGAAACAGTATGAAAGTTAAAAATTTATTCGCTGGTATTCGGTTTTCCACCTTTGGTATTATAAGTAGCCATAAAGTTTATTTATTCTACATCGCAAACTCAGTTACGTCGTAGGTTATACATATCTTTGTAACCATTTTTAATTTGATATCCGTTAAGCCACAATGACGTCACGATCAGCTCACGTCTAATAGACGTGAGGTTCACCGTTTATCGGCATAATGGCAGGAAAATGATCTCAACGCGCCGGAATGCCGAGTAATTTAAATCTACATTTGGATCAATAAACTATTAAGATCAATGTTCTGGATACATTTAATGTATATTTATCTGCCAGTGACGATAATGATAAATTGGAACGTTTGTTACGAAGCTTTCGTTCGAAGACATCACGACGATTCTAAAACCTTAAAGCAAACGACCTCGATACACCTAGACACACTATCTTTGAATTCTCAAGGTGGGGTGAGAAACGTCAAATGGTAGCAGATAAAACAGGGGAGACACTTCCACCCGAAACTTTCCTCCCTTTTATGCTCCGCGACACGGAAAGCTGGACCCTAATGCTCAAGTTTGTGTCGGACATAATGGGAGAGAAAGAGACGGAGGAACGGGCCAGAAAGGCCAAGAATTAGACACCGGCTACGGTGAAGCAATGCCAAAAGGTGCTTCCGCCGTAGAAGGGAGAGGGAAATGAAGAGGGATTTTAGTCCGTGCGAGTCGGACACTGCCCTGTGGAGAGTCCGCAGGAAGTCCACAAAGGATATCCCCTCCTCTAAAAAAAAAGAAGCAAACGACTGATGTTAAATTCGCACAAAGGATTGAAATATAAATACAGCCTGATGTAGTTTAAAAAAAAACTATTCCCGTCGCTATAACGTCGTGTAAAGAGCTCAGGAATAAGTGCTCCCAATGGACTCGAAACTAGTCGGACTAACCCGATAAAATTAGACGTGAGTGTAGCCGGTGTCTACATAAAGTAAAAGTTCTATTAACTATAAAAAAAACCGTAACACTCCTCATATATTTTTACCAGTCTCTACGACTTAATTCATCTGTCCATTTATATAATACTATCCTTTAAGCGCAACTTCGTTCGTGTGGATTGCAGTCTTATTATTTGAATAAACCATAACACATATTAATTATGGTTAAAGTGGTGGTAATATGGTTAATCTTAAAAGCTAGACATATGCTGTCACGGACTTTTATTTAAAACTTTTAGATGGGAAATATTTTGTGATACATGATTTTTTAATAACTTTCACCGTTTACTTAGGGCACGCAAGCAAAAGCTTTAAATTTTACTGTTTTCGCAATATTTTTTTATTGTTGTTCCTCTCCTATTCATCTTAGCGTGATGATATATCCTACAGCCTTCCTCGATAAATGGACTATCTTACAAACAAAGAATTTTTCAAATCGGTCCTGTAGCTCCTGAGATTAGCGCGTTCAAACAATCAATCAAACAAACAAACTCTTCAGCTTTATATATTAGTATAGAGTATAGATTATTTAAATAAATTTATAAGAATCTTTTATATGATTAGTTACAGTAAAAAAACTTAAAGGCGTTGTAAGCCAAAAACTATAGAGTTACTAAGCCAAGAGTAGAGAAGCCAGTCTAAAATGTGCCATATTACGATAAAGAGAAAGCAAATGAGGGTGATCTATCTGTCTCTCTTTTTGAAGTGAGATTAGACAAAGATAAAATATAGGAGTGTTACCTTCCCTCATTATTTATTGTCACTATCACTTACAGGCCTGCTTATGGCTCCCCTAATCTAGTATTAAAACTCTATACCGAAAACACATATCTCTATATATAAGCTCAGAACGTCTTACAGTTTTGACTCAAGAGAACGAAATATTTGTCCTGTACATTTCAAAGGTTTTCGGGATATGAAGAAATAGACCGCTTTACCTTAAGGTATATCATTTTTTGGTCTTAAAAATTGTTAGTGAAATTTTTAAGGCAATTTAACAAATTCCGTCTATATTTTTAGTTCATTAAGAAATTTTAGCGTCAATTTACTTAGACACACAAAAGGTTAATATGAATGGAAATGACATTTATTGAATAATCCCGGGATCGACAGAAATCTATAACTAACTTCGATATTACAGTGAACTTTCGATGTTTGGGCGAATTTCTATTTCCAACACCTTAACTTAGTTATTGGTTTTGCGCGCCAATATAACAAACATTGCTATTGTAGAAGTTACAAGAACTTTAATTATTATTGTCAAATATAAATTATAACACTATTTCATATTTATTAGTTTGATTTCATAGTTTATCTTAAAATATATAGAATACGTAGACTAGAGAGGTAAACTTTATGTACAAAAGGGTATCAATCAATTTGAAACTTCGACGTTACAGAAATTTAAAATAACTATTAAAAGGAGGCTGATACCGAAAGCCTACTGACTACTTAATAGCTACTTTCTGACCCTGTAAATGATAGTATTGACTAAATGTAACTAGTTATACAAATTTATTATTTTTTTATTTTTTTTATTTTAAATAAAAAATAAAAATAAAATAAAAAAATAAATAAATAGTTATACAAATTATATTCTCTGAAAAGCAACCGCCAAGTTTCTTGCTGGCTCTTGGTAGGATAGGAACTCGGTAGGAAAACCTTTCTGAACCAGCAAGTAGAGTTGACACAAAGCACATGTTTTCAAGTTTACTTGAATAAAGAATATTTTAATTTAGATTTGAATACAAACTAGCAGGTTCATAGATTAAAAAAAAGGGCTAATTGATTGCCATAAGTTGAGATGACATTTTTTTTTCAAATTTTAAAATTATTTATTAATAATGTTCTTTAATAAACTTTCAAACGGACAATATAACATTAAATTTTATGAAGACAAACTATAAAATTACATTTGAAAGCTGAAATCAGGCCGTAACATTTAGCGAGCATCTTTTATGAGCAAGTGTACCGGCCCGTTGGCACAGTGGGTAGTGACCCTGCCTTCAGCTCCGCGGGTCGCGGGTTCGATTCCCGCCGAGGGCCACCATTTTCTATAAACAATTTGTTGGTTCTTCGAGCTTCTAAAAATTAAAAATGTAGTATATTTTTTTGCTTTTTTCTAACAATATGTATGTACAATAAAGAAATAAATAAATAAACACACAGTTCATTGTATTAATATATAGTTATAGATGCAGGCGTACCATTTATAAGCTAAAACAAGGCCACAGCCCTTAGAGAGCATCTTTTATGAGCGGGCCTTGCGTTTCTATTGTGTGCGTTGTAACTGGCATGAAATACGTAAATACTAAATGTGAAAATCAGGTCGGGCGTTTCTTGTAGTGACTGTTCAAATTGTTCGAGCTTGCACCGACTTGTTGAACAAAATGATTCTCGTTTGAAATTTTCTTTCTTATTGCAGTCTGAAATTTTTTATTTTTATGAAAAGATAAAATTATTCATATAACTAATAGTTTAAAATTTAATATAAAAAGCATTATCCGATCTTATATTCATAGTTCATACATATACTAGCAGTGCTAGCGGATTCGCGCGTATGAAAATCGATGTGTGACCAAATTTTGAAAAATCGAAATTCTGAACTTTAAAGTAATTATTGTGAGTTAACAATAAGAGATAGAGACATGCTGTCACGGACTTTTTTGTAGTATTTTTGTAGATTTACAATTCTCTAGTTGTGTACTTTAGTGTATCTCTGCGGGTTTACGCGGCGCATGCGATCAAATCTCCCTTCAGGTGATTTTTTTGAACACAATTTACACAATATGGTATAGCCGTGTGGTATCCGACAAAATAGAATAGACCAACCCCCTTTCATACCGAGGTGTCGTAAGAGGCGACTAAAATAAATGCCGTGTGGTATCCGGCTGCATAGAATAGACCACCCTCATTTTTTACCGGGGTGTCGTAAAAGGTGACTAAGGTAAGTTGACGTCAGGCGGGCGGCCGGTCGTAAAATACGTAACCAAATCATATGACAACATGTTTGTAACATGTTGGGCCGACTCCACTTAGAGTGGGCTAAGGGCAGGAGAATGATGAATTTACCCAATATGGGAATGTATCAACTTAAAGCTTCCGGAAGAATTGCACTTTTTCAGTAAAAACTATACAATAGTACAAGTAGATTTAGATTTTGTGGACTTTGTTTTTATAATAAGTATAATATGCAAAAGTAATTTGTTCGTCTGTAATATTTTCCGAAGTTCAAATATCAAACTAACAAAAGGATATAAAATTTTCTGATGATAAGTTTCGTTGAATAGGCACATTATGATTTTTGCTATATAACGTCAAAATCTCTTTCTTAAGACTTTTTGTGAACTAAACACAAGTCGTTCATTATATTTCACTACAGATTTCTAGGTTGTAATTTAGGAGCCAAGTTTCATTAGTACAAATCGCCCCAACACCCTTAGCGAGCAACGGTCGCAATCGATTTCGATCGTAAAGCACAGTTCAATTGGTGAATAAAACAAAATTACTGTAGACTCTGGCTTTCCAAATCAAGCTGCTTTGTCAACAGATGTTATCGGTATAGAAATTTAGTCACAATGCTACGGTCAACGGTTCCAAATAACCATTGACCGTAGCATTCGTGTAGTACCATAGTAGTAGGGAAAATACACATCATCATTGTCCTACCTTTATCCTCTAAGTGGGGTCGGCACGACATGTTATGAACATGTTGTTACATGATTCGGCTACGTATTTTACGATTGGCCGCGTGCCTGACGTCCACTTACCTTAGTCGTATTTTGCGGTCCCTCGGTAAGAAAGAAGGTGGTCTATTTTACTCAACCGGATACCACAAGGTGGGTCAACTTACCTTAGTCGCCTTTTACGACACCTCGGTATGAAATAAGGGTGGTCTATTCTTCTCAGCTGGATACCACACGGCGGGTAGTACCTAAAATTAGAAATATTGTTTTAATCATGCCTAGATGGCAGCACCAGTCGATTCTATCACGCTAATGTTTGTTCTTTTTAATTATCTATTATAAGCATGGGCTTACCAAAACAGTTGTGAGGTCGGCTTAGAAAGCTGTGTAGTTCTAGATCTTCGAAATAATACATCGTAGGATTCTGTTGCTCTAATTATTCGTCAATTGTATTTTGGTTTAGGTTATCTAGTTTACTTGACAGTGTTGTCGAGATTTCAGCTAAGGTTTAGTTCTATAGATTTTTTTCTGAAAGTAATGAAATGTTTAAATATTATTTGTAGAGGACAATTTGGTCACAAATTGTTTGGAGCAGACGGAGTATAGATTGAGTTAAATTATCTAATCAGAAAAATCTCTACGAAAATGGTTCTTAATTCAAACTCAAAGTACTTAAAACTGTAGTCTAAAAAATTTGCGGTTTTATAAGTAAAGCTATGACTTCTACCGATATGGTGACCATTTTTATTTTCTTAAATGCGTTCCATGGATTCAAAACTTAATTGCTATTTATGCACGTCATAAGTAAGCTCAAAGTGTCCGAAAAAATACAAAAAAATAAAAATAAAAGTCATCATCCTCCCGTGCTTATCCCACTCAAAGTGGAGTCGGCACATCACATGATTTGGCTACGTTTTTTTCAACCGGCCGCCTGCCTGACGTCAACTTACCTTAGTCGTATTTTACGACCCCTCGGTAAGAAAGAGGGTGGTCTATTTTACTCAACCGGATATCACACGGTGGGTCAACTTCCCTTAGTCGCCTTTTACGACACATTGGTAAGAAATGAGGGCGTTCTATTCTACTCAGCCGGATACCACATGGCATAAAAAAAGAAGTATATTAGTATATGAGCTAAAGTAACCCACATAGATCAAACCAGCTATGTAAGCGTGAACAGTACGAGGATTTAAAAAATCGAGCAAGGAGTTGCTAAAGAAGTCTAAATTCCAAAACATTGAAGCTTATTTAAAGTAACGGCCTGTTACTATCCCACAGCTGGGCATAGGCCTCCTCTCTACTTTAGGAGAGATGGGTTGGATCTAAGACCTACCACGCTGCTCCAATGCGAATTGGTAAGTTACACATCCCCAGAATTCTCTAGAGATATGCAGGTATCCACAATGTTTTCCGTCACCGGAAAGCGTGCGATAAATAGCAGATATCAATTAGACACATACGTTTTAAAAGAAAAACTCATTGGTGTCTTCCCGGGATTTGAGCTCGTGACCCATTCGATACTCATTTTAAACCCACCAAATTCTGAATCAAGCGAGCTGCTGTTATCTAACGTTGATTTTTCTTAATAAATATTACTAATACATTATCAGTATATATCCTTTAGATCGGTGTTTGATCTAGTATAGTTACCGCAGTTAAACAGTATCTGATTATTATTGTGTCCCAGATTAGACAAGATACCAGTATTAACTCGGGGCAATAACCATCATCTAACCTTCGCATGTCTTTAAATAGGCCATACAACCATTGTCTACGCTAAACTCCACAATTCCATTATAATAGTGTCGAAATTAGCTATGTATAAACATATATATATTATTTGTTTTATATATTTATTTATATATCTTTCTTATACTTAAACATTTTTTACTTAGATATTTGTCCTGCCAAACTGCTAAGCAGTTTGTCGGCAGTATACTCCCATTCGACAAACTATGTAAGCTCTAAATAAATAACTAGCACCCCTGGCACCTGCCATATTATTAGTATAAACTAATTTAGTTCATTTCCACACTTTAAAAGTTAATGAATTTGTCTTCTCTGAAACCTAGAATAATATGAAGCAGATCTTAGACGGAGCGCTAGCAATTCAAGTTCCGGTTCATATATTATTTACATGCAACGAGCTTTTCCTTAAGCTATCATTTTTAAAGACAAAGGGCATTGTCATAGGTATAAAAGAAAGATTTAAAGTCAAATTGTGATGAAACCAATTTATAGGTGTGATAAGCCGCAGTAAGGAGCCAGAATTAGGTTACTGTTTTGTTGTATTAAACTTAATCTAAAATGACAATATTATAAGGTATGTATTTTTGATGTCTAATCGGTATTTTTTAGGAGAAATGTGCATTTTATCATTAAAAAACAAAGATTTTTCTCATTTCCTCATCTAGTATGTTGAAGATACTTATTCTTAGAAACAATTACATTAAATCTTATAAATTCTGATTGTCATTCACCTAGCTTCTGTTTCCAGGAGCGTAGCAACACTCACAATATCTGCAACAGCAGCTTGGTATCCCAGAGTATCCCTGGGCACCTTATAAACAGAAACTTCCTTATCTCCTCTTCCATTCTTTCCTCTAATATGAGTATATGCCAAAGTAAATTCCGATCCTTCTGATATTCATGATGGCTAAGTGTAATTTTGAATTGTATTTTATAGCATTATCCCATTTAAATTCTGTTTCTTTCGGAAAACACATTAAGTCGTGGAACCCGATTGTTAGCACTAATATCATGTATGAAGATTCCTGACATTTCACATTGTTTCCTAACAATTACTTTTAAAAAACGCTGAAAAAATACTCTATAACTTTTTTAGTTACGAGAAGAAATGAATGATGAGAAATGATGATTAGGAAAATTGGAAGTACAGAAACAACGTACCAAAAAACGTATTTCGCGTAAGATTCGACCCAATTAAGTATTAACAACTCAATATGTAACGCAAAGATGTCTATTTATTCTCGTTAATGTACTGAGATAGTCGAAAATCAGCGTTGTGTACCGTAACAATAAGCTGAGCTTGCGACTAATTACAGTGGTAAGGCAATATAATGTTAGCACAAACTAACTTTTATTATTTGATTAAGTCGGTAATGAAGTGTTGAGGATAAGAATAACAAATATGAATCTTTGTTAAACGTACGTGATAATATTAACGAAATTAGGGTCTTTCATATTTTTCATATATAAGGATATTAATCAAATAACGATAAGATTTATATTTTCATAATCAAAAGAATTACTAATTCTCTTTCTATGTGTTATTCTATAATTAAGAGGTGCAGAGACAAATTAATCGGTCTTCTGGATCAAATTGGTTGGCTTATTAAAATATATGAGTATGTTGATCTCAATTGAGATTTTTTTATTTTTGTATGTATTAAACTTAACCAGTTCTTTTGAAATTCACACAATAATATTATGATAAATTTATATCAAAGTTATTTTTTTATTTCAAATTTTACACGGGAATGGGGAATTGTAAATATTCAACCGCGTAGAAAACAGAGTAAGCTCACAACATTTTACCCGCGTAAATCCCGACTGCACGGGAATTCTAGAATAAAAAGTAGGCGCTATTTTTCCACAACCTCCTCTATCTTCCAGATAAACTCCCATTAAAATCAGATTAGCCGTTTTGGATAAAGTTCTATTAACCTAAGCCTTCCTCAAAAATTGCATTATCTTTTACTTAAAACCGTAGATCCGTTCATTAGGTTTTAAGAAAATTGATTACACACAGACAGACAACTTATGGGGACGTTGTTTTATAGTATGTATAGTTTAATGTCAACCTATAAATGATCGTTGACGGTTCAGAGACGAAAATGCTTAATTAATCAAGCGCGCGTGACCAAAAATTCAAAACGCCAACATTTTTGACCAACTAAATAACTAGACAAACTAAATAGGTCGCAGGAAACAGCTGAATCCAAGAGGCAGCATAACGTTATGATGAGTGATTTTTCTTAAAGAAACCTATGTTTAGGAGTGCAGCAAAAGATATAGAGACAACGAAACCACTTAGACTTCTTTTTTCAATTAATACAAAAAATTAGCGTATTGTGAAATCCGAAGATGAAGGAATTGTATCTTTACTGATTCAATGAACAGTAAATCGACAAATGTCTAACGATTCCCATCTGCGGCATGAATACGGTTCATTACCTTTCCATTTGATAGCTCTTTAGAATAGCTAGTGCTTAAGGGTAAAATACAGAAGCTAATATAAGAGTGATAACCACAAAAACATACAAGCAAAATCAAACCATAACACGATGTCAAAGATTCTAAAATTGTACAGTAAATTTTATCAACGATTTTGTACTCAGTCGGCATTATACTTTAACAATTTTTGTACGAACGAGACCTATGCTGTAGAATACTCTTGTGAAATAATTGGCATCTTACGCTTTCAACATGGCTCTGAGCGGTTGTCATAAGTAACAGCTTCTGTCAAGAAGTGCTTGTTAAAAGTGGAAAATATATTTTTATCGATTCCAGCAATACAAGTGTTATTAGGTGCTTTTTCACTTAGAAATATAAGCCATAGTCATTTTAAAAATAAAAGAAGTTAGATTTACTTCTTACTACAGTAGTCTATTACTATCCCATTGTTAGATTAAGGCCTTATTTTTGCTTTTAGCTAAATGTTTTGACCACGGGGTTTGAAAGGCTACCCGAATCCAAAGAATATTATAGAGATTTTATCAAGGATATACAAGTTATTAGCATAGTCGATTCAAAGCTATAGCAAAGCTCTTAATAGAAAAAAGTAGTATAACTTTCAGAATGAAACCAATACCGCTAGTTTTGTTAAAGTTTTCCTGAACATGAGATATGAAATAAGAAAAAGTCATCATTTTAATTTCAAAAATCCTATTAAAAAGCACGATTGTTAAGTCCTGTGGTGGATTCCGGTTTTTGTTTGACACGAGATCATTCAAGAATTCTGCTTTTACTTTTAAAGCTTTTAAGTCAGACGTAGTGAATCCGATAGATTATGTTCGAGGAATAAAGTAACGGCCTGTTACTATACCGCTGCTAGGATAAGATTGCCATTTTTGGAAAGAAGGATTGGAGCTAATACCTACCACGCTGCTATACAGATTGATAGGTTACACATATCCCCAGAATTCTCTAAAGCTATGCAGGTTTTCTCACGATATTTTCCTTCACCGAAAAGCGTGTGATAAATTGCAAATATCAATTAGACACATAAGTCTTAACAGAAAACTCATTGGTGCCTGTCCGGAGTTGGAACCCATAACTCCTTGAAATAGTTGCATGGTATCACCGCTGAGCTATCACAACATTTTTCGAGAAATGTGTGTCCAATATTTGAATAATAAACATTTTAATACGATACATAGACACATAGATACACAGTTTACTATTAAAATTAGTCCGTAAGGACATAGGGATAAATTAAAATAGTCGTATACTATAAAGCAGTTTAAACTTTGTTGGAGTCAAAACTTTTAGTTTAACCCGCGAGAAGTTATGATTTATTAAAGCAGACCTACATCTGCGTATATCATCGGTAGGTCGGATAATCAAAATTAACTCCAGATATAGTTACCCTTTATAATATATCACAAAGTTAGTTTATTCATGTGTTTCAGTGAGGACATTGATAACAAACGCCAAATTAATGGCCACGTAACCAGAACGTGGTGTAAACAAGGCTCTAATTATAGTTACGCGGGTAAATGCCAGCAGGAGATCTTAAACGTATAAGAGTATAGAGGTATAGCGAGGTAATACTGAAGTGCTAAATATAGCAAATTCACTATTATACTCTTGTCATTTTCATGCAAGAGAACTATGACATCTAAGTGCTACTTTACTGCTTAAGGTGTTAGGCGAAGTTTTCGTATTTTTCGCCGATTAGAACAGAATAGAAAAACGTAAATCTTTGAGCTGAAACCTCTTCAGTCTCAGACCATATTTGAATGACTTTATCTTTATGCTAGTTCGATGGAAAAAATCATAAATTTTACCCAAAATATATTCAGTCATATAAGAAATGGTTAAAAGGAGGAACACGGCTCAGTACGTTTTATGCAGTCCTTTTAAAAACTATATATCCTAGATAGAATACAACATTCGATAATAGTTGTTACGTAATATCCGATTTAGCTTCCATTTCTTTTAATAATTTATAGAATTAGGCGTTACTTTGCGGAGATCTAAAATACTAAGGTAATAATAAAAATGATTTTGCTATAATCCGTGATACAGTAAATAGAGAATATATATAGTGCTAAATGTATAGTGGACTATCCGTTTTTTTCATGCCCGATACATGCAGTCTATCTCCTGATGATGCTTCGGTTGCGGGGCGAAACGATTGTTGAGTTTGTGATAATGAACGTGTGCTTGTGTATTGTGGTGGAGGTTCGTGCATGTGTGTTTACGAATCCTGCAGGTATCGGGTATGAAAAAATGGATAGTCCACTATATATTTAGCACTAAATATAGTCTCTATTTACTGTATCGCGGATTATAGCAAAATAATTTTTATTATTACTTTCCATTTCTTTGTTGAGCAGCATTAAAAATCAACAGTACCTGAACTTATGCAGTTTTAACTACCAAACTTTCGGTATGAAAATATAGTTGCTGGTCCTTTAATGTTATGTAATTGATTTAACGATTGATTCGTTTTATACCTAATATGATTTTAATATAAATCCCACACTAAACATCTCATTTTTAGGCAAGAACATGTCGCCGTATACAATTATTTCTGTTGAAAGAGTATTTAAGTATTAGTAAGAGTTCTATTTACGAATATTGGTGGATAAGATATATGGTCGGGGCACATAGTGCGGAGAAACGATGGGCACTGGGGTCTTAAGGTGCTGGAATGGTGACCCCGCACCGGAAAGCGCAGCGTCGGTAGACCCCCTACGAGATGGACAGACGACCTCAAAAAGGTCGCAGGGAGCCACTGGATCCGGGCGGCGCAGGATCGTGTGGTGTGGCGATCCCATGAAGAGGCCTATGTCAAGCAGTGGACGTCCATCGGCTGTAGAAGACGAAGAGGAAGAGAAATTAAATAAGTTTAAATTTAGATGGTTAAGCGAAAAATTTTAGATTTAGCTCTCTGCCATTAAAAGACGCTAAGTTTTATATCCTAAACGACCTTAGATTCTGAAAGATCGCATTTATCCGATAGATCTCATAAATACCCATTCAAATTTCTATCCAACTAGAACAATGGGTAAAAGCAAACCGAATAACCGTGAAATTAATCGACAAGTTTGTTCTACAGCCGATCTCTCTTATCGCATAATCGTTCAGACAAATAATTAATTTGCTCGCTTAAAACTTTTCTTTATTACAAAGGCCTAAGTCAAGACAAAAGTTGAGAGTTTTCTTAAACTTCTATGATTAAAAAAGCCTTTGAATACATTTTAATATTGCTCAATATCTTACTATCCATGTTTTATATAACAGTCTAAAAATATTAAATCCATACTGCATGCATTTGTTTACCCGGAACGGCTTAAAGGATCTATATGATTATTGGAGTATGGAAATAGTTAAATATACTGAAGTTACCGCGCAAGAAATCGCGGGTGGACACTTATGCATATCCATAGGAATAATCTAAATGTGAAAGGTCTTTCTATCTATCACTCTTTTTAGGACTATTCCGCTAGAGCAATATTGATGGAATTTGATTCAATTATAGCTTATATAATGAGCTAACATGTAGGATGAAAAATTCCTGTTGTTCGTTCGGGAACTGCAAAGAATATAATTGAGGATATTTTAACACTAAAGTTGGTACGAAAGTGATCGCACGTATTCTAGTATTAAAATAAATACGAGTGTTGAGACAAAAACTTGAGTGTCAATCTGTTTAATGTCGTATAGTACCCGGCATTAAATAATGCACATCGATGTTTACAACGAAACAGCCGGCCAGTTCTGTTTCGTAAAGCGCTGTCACCGTCATACACGGGTTCGTCAGTCTGTGCGACAGAGACGATACTCTATGAAGCAGCATCTAGCCGATTTCTCTCTCTAAGCCTCGATGTGCATTATTTATTGCCGGGCACTATACTAGATTCCAGTAAACTCCTTTCCAATATATAATTGTAAAGAGGATGTTTGTTGCTGCAAAAATTCACTCATAAGATTCGAATAAAATGGTAACCGTTTTAGGTACTATATTATATTGCTCCTATCAATTCCCCCTAAACACGTAACATTTAGTAGTTTGTTAAAAGTTTTGATGTCATGGTCCGAATAATTAGAAATATCGAACCTCCGTTTCAATTTCAAGAAATTCGTTTCGGTTCAACATACGCACGAGTGTGCCAAATTTCATAGAACCAGTTTCACCGTACAGGTCATCCCTAAAAATATTATACACAAGAACATAAATGTATACGATAGTATCATAATAATTAATGGCCTGTTAAATCAGATTTTGTTTAAAGAATCAGCAGCTAGCGAAAAAAGCAGACGCAAGACTTAGTTCCGGTACGATGTTTATGAGTCTATACTACTTCCTGAATCTTGTAGTATCTGATGCATCAGATTGTGGACTGCATGATGCATATGTGTTGATTTATTAGTACTGACTACAGTCAGTACTGTGATGTATATATTGTGATGCTACAGCATCACAATATATACATATATAGTAATATACTATTTGTACGGAAAAATATAAGTACGTATAAAACAAAATTTGATGTATATCATAGACATACGAGAGGTCACAAACAGCTTGTGATACCTGCGTCGCGGCTCAGCAGAGTTAGCAACTCATTTGTTGGTCTCGCTATTCGCTTCTATAATAAAATACTCAATCCATTCTAGACCAGTGTACAGAAAGATTCCAATTAAGTGCAAAAAATATGCTAATACATAAAGCATATTACAAAATTGAAGATTATTTGGATGATAAGAAAGCCTGGATTTGAAAATGCTTTCAGCTTCATACAAGACAGCGGTTTAATAATGTATAATTGAAAATGTTTAAAAGATTGACCGCCGAGTTTCTTGCTGGTTCTTCTCGGTAAGAGCAACATTCCGAACCAGTTGTAGCTTCATTAATCATATTGATACTTGACGATTCGAAAGTGCCTGAAATGGTTTATTTGAATAAAGATTATTTTGATTTGATTTGATTTGATTAGTAGTTTATTTATGAAGGACGCATTGGTACAAGAGAGTTTCATTTGTGAATACCAAAGATAATCGTCTGATAATCGTTTAAAAATAGTGATTAGTCTTTAGAAAGAGGAGTGGAAGAAAGACTGATTGAGAAATTAAGTGTGGTAAAGACCTCTTTAATAAATAATTTATAGGATTAGGCGTTACTTTGCGGAGATCCATAATACAAAAGTAATAATAAAGTTATTTTGCTATAATCCGCGATACACCGCGTGTACCTCTTTAATATTTAAGACGACTAAACCAAATTAAAAATGGACGTCCGCTTATCGACATGTCTCTTCAAGGGATCTCCACACCACACGATATCATACCGGTTGAAATCACCTGGTCCTGCAACCTTTTTGAGGTAGTCAGTCCACTGTGCAGATAGTCTACCAATACTGCGTTGTCCGTTTAGTTCTTCTACGAATCTCCTCACTTCTGCTTTGATCTTATAAAGATATGTCAAAAAAGCGACTAAGGGACTCTGAGCTTAAGTTCTCTGTTTGAAAAAGCAGTAAGAATCTAAAAAGTATTAAGACATTAATAATAAATAACAACGAAAAAGTGAGTAACTCAAAACTTTTACTATGGGTGACAGACCACTGGCTTTATAATAAATATAAACATATATAATTTTAAAAAAAATTTTTTTAGAAAATGTTGGCCCTGGGCGGTAATCGAACCCGCAACCCGTAGAGTTGAAGGCAGGGGCACTGCAAACTGCTTCAACGACCCAATACTGAAATATTTCTAAAATACTTATAAAATAGGTGAAGATGGGCAATAACGAAGAGTTTTTCTCAAACTACACACAGCACATTTATACTTCGATAATCATAATTCTGAATGTCAATGCATGACAGCGTTATAAAAAGTAGGTGGACTATGGAGCGTTGGCAATATTCAAGATCTTTGTCCATAAAAATGCTAGGCGGAAAACAGACGCATAAATACTATTCTACACCTTTCCACTGTTTATCTCCGTCGGCCGTTACCATGATTCATGGTGGATCCGCCTCACGCCAAGCTTTCGAACAAAATGTACGTCCTATAAATCAAGCATTATAACAGTTGCTACTACATCATTTTGTTTATATTGTTGGTGTACAGAAAAATTGAGAACTAGGTCGTCGTTTTCCGTATACTCTAATTGGATCGAATAGAAAAGTATTAACTCATTACTACCCAACTCCTGGATATAATCTATTCTTTCATTTAAAGAGAGTTAGTTATTGGAGGTTAGATCGATGATACAGCCGCAACCCGATTTGGTAGTTCACATATCTTTGAAATTCTCCAGAGATATACAAGTTTCTGATGATGTTCACCTTCACCTCAAATCGTATTTTTAATTGTAAATATCGATTAAGAACTTAAGTTTTTGTAGGAAACTCATAAGCTACTTGAGGTTTGAACTCACGATTCCTCGGTAAGGATTACGTCTTCGGGCCATCAAGGCTCACTCACAAAAACATTAGAGTATTAAAAGCACTATATCAGAACCTTGCTATAATCTGCATGGGTTAAGCGAATGCATGGAAAGCTAATGTGTATGAAGCAGGCAAAATTTACGTACCCCATACATGCAGGACAAACCACCACACGCACACCAAGGAACCTCCACCATTACGATTTTTGTCGTGGAGCCTATCCTCTTGATGATGCTTCGGTTTCGGTAGCGAAACGATCGTGGAGATTGTGGTGGTCGTTGTGTGTGCTGCTTGTGTGCATTGTTGCTGGTGGAGGTGCCTTGGGGTGCGTGTGGTGGCTTGTCCTGCAAGTATAGGGTGCGTAAATGTTGCCTGCTTCATACACATTAGCTTTGCATGCATTCGCTTAACCCGTGCGGATTATAGCAAGGTAGTTAGTTCTGTTATAGTGCTTGTAATATGGAATTTCGCAAAGTAACGCCTGCTTCTATAAATCATTAGAGTATTAAATCTAAAATCCTAAAATCAATATCCAAATCCAAATTAATTCCAAAAGCTAAATAATCTTCACTTATGGCATGATTTATATAGTACTAGCGTGTAAGTAATTTAAGATAGACATAACTTGCAAATTTTTGTATTTTTAATTATATTTCAATAATCTTATTATTTTAAACTTAAATCTAAATTCGTAGATCTATAATAATTCGATCGTAAACGATTCCTTTCTATAATTTTCATAAAAGTAGGCAGCTTATATCAGTCTATTTTTAATGATTTCTGAAAACTAGATGAGACCTGTGTCAAATTTCCCTAGATGGTTTGCATTAAAAAAAAATTAAATATATATGAAAATTTATTCAATCTTGCATTTATACTATGTGAAACGAGCCCAGAAAGTTTTGGATCGTAACATCTTCACTTTCTCACTATTAAACTTGTATTAATTCACTATTCGCTTTCAGCTTGACTTCGCTAAACGACTCAAAAATACACTTTAACTAGGAATCACGTTAATAACTACAATCGACAGACTCTCGACATAATCCCAACAAAATCTCTAATGACGTCAAGTTTCACTATTTTAAGGCAATCCCCACTAACATGAAAAGTCCCTACTTAAGTCGCACTTAAGAACCTCGCATCCGGTATTAACAACAACATGGACTGTAATTTGTCTATTTCCTATTCCAACATTTTTAGTGTCTGTTACTTATGTCAAGTCTTGTGGATTAAATCATAGTGGATTAAAAACGTCATCTCCACTGATAAGTCGCTTATCAAATCCCAAGCAACCCAACTTTATATTTTCAATACTATCTTGTGCGTCTAATGTTTTACAATTTATGTACGAAAGAAGATGTCATGGTGTAAAACTGTATTTGGAAGAATTCATCTTAAAATTATATAATTTTCCCTTACGATATTGCAACGATAGAAGTTTAAGCAAAAAAATGAATGAAAAACTAAAATAGACATTTAAGACGTAATTAAACTTGAATAGTCTTGGAATTTTCCAAAAATAAAACATGAAACAGATGTACAAACAATCACTAAATTATTGCATATGTATGAAATATGAATACTAAAGATATTCTTAGTTTCTTAGACAAACCAAGAGGTTTTTGTACACACGTTTAAGAAGGCATAAAAATGTATTAAATGAATTTTAGTTCAAACAATAGTAAAGTATAACAACGCGAATATCTTTTAAACATTCGTAACGCCAGTGTTTTAGCATACATAAAGTGTGCTCTTCATTTTTGATGATAATTATTCATTTATTAATTGGGTTCATTACATTATCTTATGCTTCGTTGTGAAAAATATAAAGGTGCCTCAAACTTTCCAGACCGCCAAAAAAATAGGTCAACAACATTCTGCCAAAAAAATAATCCTCATTCCCTTTTAAAGGCGCGCCACAAAGAGTCAAATATTTTGTTTTTTTTTGGTGAATACATTTTTTTGTTAGGCGCCTTATGTAATCTATGTTACGACTTAGGCTCTCAGCTCAAATACGACTGTACGAACAGCAAATAATAGCAGAGGTTTTAACTATATATTGTTATTCATTTGTTCTTCAAACGTGACTTCGTGCCTGATTCAGTCTTGACTATATATGGCTCAGAATTCTGTTAGCTAACTATATTTGATAAACATACACAAGCGCAAGGAACACTCAGCTTTCCTTATAAAGAGCCTGAAGGTGATAAGTTCTTAATGTAATTTAGTATGCCATTGGCCATTTTTGTCAATTGACTAATGCTTCTAGGGCCTAATGGCTTTGACAGCGTCATCGCAAGGGCTCGCGAGCGCAGAAGCTTCGTCGAGTAAAATTAACGCATTACAGCACCCGCTCTTACCAATACCTTGGTTTTGGAGGGTTGGTATCTGACTTTGAAGAAGTCTGCATCATGGCGGCCGCGGCAGAGGGCTATGGCCGCTTGACGGAGACCTTGTCTCGCCGGCGAAGACGCTGAGTGTATATGTTATGTGTACATCTTTTTGGACAATGTTATATCATCGTCGGGGTCTTCAAGGACGCTCTTTGGGCACCTATTTAATCTATTGGGATATATAAACAATCTATAGTTGTTTGCCGTGCGGTATCCGGCTGAGTAGAATAGGCCTCCCCCATTTCCTACCGAGGTGTCATAAAAGGCGACTAAGGTAAGTCGACCCGCCGTGGGGTATCCGTCTGAGTAGAAACGACCAACCCCATATCTTACCGAGGTGTCATAAAAGGCGACTAAGATAAGTCGACTCGCTTTGTTGTATCCGGCTGAGTTGAGTAGACCACCCCTATTTCTTACCGAGGTATTGTAAAAGGCGACTAAGGTAAGTCGACCCGCCGTGTGGTATCTGGCTAAGTGGAATAGACTACCCTCATTTCTTACCGAAGTATCGTAAAAGGCGACTAAGGTAAGTCGACCCGCCGTGGGGTATCCGTCTGAGTAGAAACGACCAACCCCATATCTTACCGAGGTGTCATAAAAGGCGACTAAGATAAGTCGACTCGCTTTGTTGTATCCGGCTGAGTTGAGTAGACCACCCCTATTTCTTACCGAGGTATCGTAAAAGGCGACTAAGGTAAGTCGACCCGCCGTGTGGTATCTGGCTAAGTGGAATAGACTACCTTCATTTCTTACCGAAGTATCGTAAAAGGCGACTAAGGTAAGTCGACCCACCGTGTGGTATCAGGTTGAGTAGAATAGACCACCCTCTTTCTTACCGAGGGGTCGTAAAATACGACTAAGGTAAGTTGACGTCAAGCAGGCGGCCGGTCGTAAAACACGTAGCTGAATCATGTGACAACTCAAATCACTTAGAGTGGGATAAGGGCAGGAGAATGATGATGAAACAATCTGTAGTTGGACGCGTCCACTATATGTAGATTTGGGAGGATGGACGCTTTCTCGATGTAAGTCTTCAAGACACGTCTGAAAAGATCGGCTATCGTGTGTCATTGGAGAATTAAATTAGGGAAAACAACTATAGATCTCGTGACATATTTTTGTTTGTATATTGTCGTTTGTTTATGTAACGAGTACATACATATTCTCGACACTGAATAAAGGTCATTTATCATTATATTTAGAAAGGTATCTTGACCAATCATGGTACTTGTGTATGAGTCTTGGAACCAAAACATTGCATTCTATTCTCCCAATGAGCTATTTGATTTTAAACTGAAAACACGGTCAAACAAGCAAGAATTAGTTCAGATTCAATAAACCTTGAAAGTTTTGTTGATCTAAGAGTTTGCTTTCTTATCCACATGACTGCACGTCGGCATTTTGCCAAATGCACGCGTATTTGGAAACTTAATCGCAAACTTAGTTATACCATTACTAAATCAAACTAATATGTATTATCTTATAACACAAACAAATGTTATAAATAAATAAATAATTGAAATATTGTGTAATTAGTTCACGGCAACTTTAGTATTACTCTAAATTAATAGTAATGCCCTAAATAATGTTTTTTTTCTCCTCAAGAAAAAACAGGAATTTATCTATATGTTAGTCCGGTATATATTCTGCCATTGTACTAAATTTTATCAATATTGGAGCAGTGGTTTAACCATGAATACGTATCAGACAGACAGACTGAGTCATTCGCTTTAGCATGAATTCTTAGGAATATAAGCAAATATCAGGATGGGATTTATTGGTCAATTAAGCTATGCGTCTAGTATTTTTAATAGAAAATTAATTAATGGTGTTCCGAGCTTTGACTCATTGGTTCTTTGATAACTGTCATTCGATATAACTGTTCAGATATCACAAGGTTGCAAGACGTATAATAAGTAAGTAAGTAAGTAAGTAGAGAGTGTCCAAAAAATTGTAAAAGTGGGGAATCCCCTTCGAACGCCTCTAAAGAAACTAAGAAAGTCCGTTGACTCGATCAAATACTTATTAAAGAACGAATAATATACTCGTATCTATCAAAAAATGGAATACCAAAATAATTTATAAAAACAGGCGCTACTTTGCGGAATCCCATAGTACAGAAGTTATGATAGAATTATGCTAAAATCCAAGTGAAGAAACCGACAAAATCGTTTGTCGGTTTTTGTCGATTAAGGGGCGTAACGATCGTAGAGATTGTCGTAGTGAGTATGTGTAGTGCTAGCGTGATGTGTTGTTGGCGCCAGCGTTTTGTGATATGTGTGGTTACTGGTCCTGCATGTATTAGATATGTGAACGTTGCCTGCTTCTTTACACTTAGCATTACATATATTCTCTTTACAACCGTGGAGTATATTATAGAAAAATAATTCTGTCATAAATTTTGTAGCTGCCTGACGCAGTTACTAATACCTATTACCTCGCATAACCTCCAGAACTGGTGACCCCTAGAAAGAACTCGCCTTACGAAGAATATCCCTACAATGAACTCGTCATACAAGACTTCGAAGAGCCTTCAACATCAAATTATGGAGCAAGCCCAGAAAAAATCTCAACCAGCGCAAACAGAAGTCGCCGAGTTCCACCATTCTGGAGAGATAAACCTCGCCTATGGTTTATTAGCTTCGAAGCCGCCACATCTGACTGAAACGAAACCAAGAACAGTTAGTTCCGATAGTCCTCGCAAAAATCTCCACAAACTTGGATACCAAAATCTTAGAAGATCATCAAAACTCGCGCTGTCTTTTAGAATGATACGAAACATCGTTTCACTCAAACAATACTAAATAGTGAGAAACAGATAACTGACGGTGAAAAATCGCGTGCCGAATTTAATTAACTGTTATTGCTCTCACTATTATGTTACTAAACTGTTAATTTATTGCGCAAATAGTGAGTTTTCTTCAGAAATAGCACAGGTTTGATACGGACAGAGACTTTGATGTTAGTTTATGCAACATTCACGTTTTAAACTCTGCGTTTGCAATTTTAAAAATACTGACTCATTGCATTGCATTACTTTTTTGATTATTTAAGATATACATCTATGGAAGTTTGGAAATAATTTTAATAAACCTCTCTTTTTTAAGGAATTTCCCTTTAAAACAATTTTTCAATATAACTTTTAATTCAGTTTCGTTTCAAGTAAACGATTGTTTTGCTATAATCCGCGAAAAAACAAACTTTTTATATAATGTCAAATAAAGAGTGCACTGTCCGATTTTATACCTTATATATGCATTAGTAAACCGCACGTTCTCTAAATCAACACCAGTATAGCAGTCTACTCGCGCTGTAAATTTTCATTAAGGCAATGTCAACAATCCTTACGCGTAGTATCTCAAGAATCATCAGGAGATTGACTTGTCTTAAGGTCTAATTCATTTTGTCAAATGTCAAAATGTATTTTAAAAATAATTCAGTTAAGTTTAGACGCCGAGTTTTATGTTTATTATTTAAAAATATTTTATTATGATATATAAATATATATAATATAATTTTTTAACTAATGCCGGCTGAGTAGAATAGTCCACCCTCATTTCTTACCGATGTGTCGTAAAAGGCGACTAAGGTAAGTTGAGCCCCCGTCTGGTATCCGGTTGAGTAGAATAGACCGCCCTCTTTCTTACCGAGGGGTCGTAAAATACGACTAAAGTAAATTGACGTCAGGCAGGCGGCCGGTCGTAAAATATGTAGCCAAATCAAGTGACAACGTGTTTGTAACATGTTGTTCCGTTAAAGCAATTATTTATGTTTAATTATTAAGGCACACTATATTTCTAGTAAGGCACACTATACTTCAGCCTATACGAGATTAGTATGGCTCTCAAACAACTTAAGAACAACAAGGCTCCAGGTGATGACGGAATCACTACCGAACTCCTGAAGGCGGGTGGTAAACCGGTACTTAAAGTCCTTCAGCGATTGTTCAATTCCGTCATTCACGAAGGGACTATGCCGGAAGCATGGTACAGGGGCGTGGTGGTTCTCTTCTTCAAGAAAGGTGATAACACCTTATTGAAGAATTATAGACCCATCACGCTGCTGAATCATGTTTATAAGCTGTTCTCGAGAGTCATAACGAATCGTCTCGCTCGTAGGTTTGACGACTTCCAGCCTCCCGAACAAGCCGGTTTCCGAAAAGGGTATAGTACCATAGACCACATATTCACGCTGCGGCAGGTTATACAGAAAACCGAAGAGTATAACCAGCCACTTTGCTTGGCGTTTGTGGACTATGAGAAGGCCTTTGATTCGGTGGAAACATGGGCTGTGTTAAGATCGCTCCAGAGATGCCGAATCGACTATCGGTACGTCCAAGTGTTGAAGTGTTTGTATGAAAACGCCACAATGTCTGTCCGTATCCAAGACAAAACTACGAGACCAATCCAAATGCGGCGAGGTGTGCGACAGGGAGATGTCATCTCCCCGAAGCTGTTTACCGCTGCATTGGAAGATGTCTTTAAGCTTTTGGATTGGAACGGATACGGCATCAACATCAACGGCGAGTACATCACTCACCTTAGATTTGCCGACGACATAGTCGTTATGGCAGGTTGTCTGGAGGACCTTAACACAATGCTCGACGACCTCAGCAGAGTATCTCAACAGGTGGGCCTTAAAATGAACATGAGTAAGACGAAAATCATGTCAAACTCACATGTTCCGCTCCACCCGGTCATCGTTGAGAACTCTGCACTCGAAATTGTAGACGAGTATATATACCTGGGACATACGGTCCAGCTGGGTAGGTCCAATTTCGAGAAAGAGGTTAGCCGCCGAATCCAACTCGGATGGGCAGCGTTCGGGAAGCTACGCGAGATCTTTTCGTCCGAAATACCTCAGTGTCTGAAGACCAGGGTCTTCGAACAGTGCGTGTTGCCAGTGATAACCTACGGATCCGAAACGTGGTCGCTCACTATGGGCCTTATAAGAAAGCTCAGAGTCGCTCAGCGGGCGATGGAGCGAGCTATGCTCGGAGTGTCTCTACGAGATCAAATCAGAAATGAGGAGATCCGTAGAAGAACTAAAGTCACCGACATAGCTCAGCGTGTCGCGAAGCTGAAGTGGCGATGGGCGGGGCACATAGTGCGGAGAACCGATGGGCGCTGGGGTCTTAAGGTGCTGGAATGGCGACCCCGCCCCGGAAAGCGCAGCGTCGGTAGACCCCCTACGAGGTGGACAGACGACCTCAAAAAGGTCGCAGGGAGCCACTGGATCCAGGCGGCGCAAGATCGTGTGGTGTGGCGATCCCATGAAGAGGCCTATGTCCAGCAGTGGACGTCCATCGGCTGACGACGACTATATTTCAACGAGTCTATTAAACTTCTGATATTATGTAAAGCGTAAGAACGCGTTACCTTCAAATAGTTAGATTTATATTAACCAGTTTATTTCTGAAATCTATTACTCCAAACCGAAACGTTTCATTGATGCTGTATACATATTTACAATCCGAACGCCTGGGAATGCAAATTTCGTTTTCATGTTTGTAGAATTTCATCCTGTGCGGTTGTTTAATAATATGTATATTTGCCCCGTGGAAATCGGTGTATTTAATTGAAGTTTGTTAAAGTAGTTATTATGATAGTTAATAACGATACCGGCTATACTCACGTCTAATTAAATTTAAAAATAGTTATTATGAGTTAACCATAAGAGATAGAGACATGGTGTAGTGGACTTTTTCGTAGAATTTTTGTAGATTTACAATTCTCTAGAATTAAACTCTAGATTAAACTCACAATAACTACTTTTATGTTTAAAATTTGAATTCTAGAAAAAAATTGTGACACGCTTATTTCCACGCGGGCGAAGCAACTGGTATAGCTAGTGGTATATAATAGTTTCATATTTAACCTTCAAAATTTTTTATGATAAATAAGTAGGCACTCACACATTATAGCGGGTGTTTAACGATTTATAAGATCATAATATCGGGTGTTCTAACAATTCATAAGTTCTTAACCAAATAGTGCACATAAAATCCAATGAAACTACAAAATGGTACCGCAAAAGACACGTAATACTGTAAGCACGCATCGCTCGTCCACCGTGCGGTGTAAACCATCTAACAATGGCCAGATGATTCAGAAATAGCCGGCCAATGTAAACACTGCGGACAAAGCGCCGTGTAACAGGCACAACTCTTGACCTTCTGTTTATAATGTACTCCGTTTTATTAATAACTGTTTCTTGTACCTTAACGCCTTATTTTTTTTGTTACTACGTTTTTATGTACTACTGAAATACTGGGTAAAGTAAAAGTAAAGTAACAGCCTGTTATTATGCCCACTGCTGGGCTAAGGCCTCCTCTCTCCGTTTTTGGAGAGAAGGATTGGAGCTAAGACCTACCACGCTGCTCCAATGCGGATTGGTAGGTTACACATATCCCTAGAGGATTCTCTAGAGATATGCAGGTTTCCTCACGAGTTTTCCTTCACCGAAAAGCGTGTGATAAATTGCAATTACCAATTAGACACATAAGTTTTTAATAGAAAAACTCATTTAGCGTTAAATACTGGGTAATTGTTATCAATTACCCAGTATTTCAGTAGTACGTAAGGATGGGATAGGATTATTCCTATCCTACTAATATTATAAATGCGAAAGTTTGTGAGTATGGATGGATGTTTGTTACTCTTTCACAGAAAAACTGTTGGACGGATTTAGATGAAACTTTACAGTAATATAGGTTATACATTGGAATGACATATAGGCTACAATTTGTAATGATCTTATGTAATATAACGATAGGTGTCAATAAAGTTGAAAAAAATCTGGCCTCTGAGAGCTATCTCGGCGTACGCTACCTAAACCAGAGTAACACAAAGATGATGTACCGTAGTATTGTTTGTCTTTAATAGTTCTAAATAAAAATCCGCGACAGCATATATCTATCTTTTATGTGGCCACTATGACCAAAATTGTGAATCATAAAATTAATTAAATTAGATACTGTGGCAGATCAATTTCTTGGCGAGCGAAACCGCGGGCAAAAACTAGTAGATATATAAATGTAAACTCTACTTTTATCCATAATATCACAGATGAAAGTCTCTGTCTGTCTCTCCATTACCGTTTTCCAGCTTGAGCAATGTTGATAAAATTGGGCACTATTAAAGCTTTTATCACCATCATCATAATCACTCTCCTACCCTTATCCCACTCTAAGTGGGGTCGGCACAACATGTTACAAACATGTTGTGCCATGATTTGGATACGTATTTTACGACCGGCCGTCTGCCTGACGTAAACTTACCTTAGTCGCACTTTACGACCCCTCGGTAAAAATGGGTGGTCTATTCTACTCAACCGGATACCCAACGGTGGGTCAACTTACCTTAGTGCCTTTTACGACACCTCGGTAAGAAACGAGGGTGGTCTATTCTACTCAGCTGGATACCACAGGGCACTTTTTACATATGGTTAAATATAAAAATTTCCCGTTTTTCCTCCGAGTACGGAAAAACTAAAGTTAAGGCTAAAGTTTTCGAATTATATAAATATTAAACAGAGGGAGCTTTTATATTCACTTGTTCAAATTCGTTATGCGTTTTGCGGTGAAGGAAAATGTCAAGGGAATATGTGTGATATGCATAGTTAAAGACTTCATTTCCCAAATTTTTATTACATTATTACAGATGTTGGCAGAAAGTAATAATAAAAATATTGTAATTTGGAATTTTTAATAATTTAATCGTAGGTCATACCAAAGTAATTTTGATGTTGCTTAACAACTTAAATTGATTTAAATCATAATCGTCGTAACAAAAAATTAATGAGTACATGAGGGTATGAGGATAGATTCTAATAACAATGGACACTTACCGTAGATAGACGTAGATCTACCTACATTAAAACTAAAGTAACGACAACATATCGCACGTGCTCGTCTAACCAAGTCAAGTTGCAACACAATCTAAACACTTGAGCGTTTAATAATCGTACAAGTCTCGTTTCGTTCTAAACCAAGTAATGATACGTTGTAGTTGCGTAAACGTCCAACAACCGTCTTAGTCAAATTTCAGAGAGAGACTGACTTTTTTTATGGGTCACCTAATTACGGCGCTGCCAGTATACCAGGTATTAAACAACTATACAAATGTCAAATGATATTTCTATAATTGTTTAATATCACATATTTAGTATCACATGTTTAATAACACATGTATATAATATATCCTGCATAGTCGATGTAAATATCAAAAATATATTGCTTTTCTCTTGTAGACATGTTATTTCAGATTCAGTAACATCGTGTGAGAATTTGTGATCCCATTAAAGGTAATGTGAATCGTAACGTTTGAGTACTCGTTAGAGCTACTTAGCCGACCCTCTCATGTAGTTTGTACGAATTATTTGGGCATTAAATGTTACAATTCACTTATTTTGTACAAGTGGTGCAGATTTAAAGATTTTTTTATCGGACTGCTTCTACCAAACTGCCGGGTTAAGGCCTTCTCCATTTTGGAGAGAAGGGTTGGAGATCTATCGTGCTGATTCAACGCTGATGGTCACGTTAAGCATATCTAAAGAATTATGTTTAGATATGCAAGTTTCCTCACGTTGTTTTCCTCTACACAAAGCACTCGATAACTTGTAAATATCAATAAGACATAAGTTTCAATAGAATAACCCAGCGGTGTCTTCCTGGAGATTTAAAGTCGTGATCAGCTATCGAGGATCTAAGATAAATTTCTGCGTAACCATTAAACTATTTAGTTTAGTTATTATTTATTTTATTTATTATTATTTTGTTTAGGTATAGTTATATTCGACATTTGTATTTTTGGGAGTGACCTTGGATTCAAAATTCCAATGGAGCACACACATAAAAACTCTTGCAGGGAAATTTAGTTCAGCAGCCTACGCTGTTCGAAAGATAAGTCAATTTACAGATGTCGAAACAGCAAAACTTGTTTATTTTGCTACTTCCATAGCATTATGTCTTATGGAATATTGCTGTGGGGTAAATTCGCGGATAGTGAAAAAAAATTCGTATTACAAAAAAGAGCCATACGAGGCATCTACAATTGAAGTCCGCGTGATTCCCTGCGAGAGAAGTTTAAGGAAATAAGTATTCTTATATTTGCTTCACAATATATTTTAAACAATGTAATTTTTGTACATAAAAATATAAAGAATTATAAAACGATAGGTGATGTATAAAATAGACAAAGTAGGAACCGACATAAGCTTGCGACTCCTGCTTTGCGCCTAGCAAAAGTACGTAAATCGTTTGTGGGTATGGGTATAAGATTCTATAATAAAATTCCGAAATCAATTTTGGCCATGCCATTACAGCAGTTTGAAACCACTGTTAAAAAGAGGCTGATACAGAAAGCCTACTATACTGTTGAAGATTACTTAGATGATAAAGATGTGTGGATATAGGTGCACCTCTACCCTGTACAAGACAGTAATAAATAAATGTAACTAGTTCTAAGATTTATATTTTAAAAAGAGCAACCGCCGAGTTTCTTGCTGGCTCTTCTCGGTAGGAACAGCTTTCCGAACCAGTTAAGTTGACGATTCAAAAGCACTTGCTTACAAGTTTACTTGTATAAAGAATATTTGAATTTGAATTTGCCTATGTAGTAAACACTACTCCCTCATATTAACTTAATAACTCTACTCTTGAGTAACTTGAGAAATACGACTACGCTGTTGAAGTACGTTTGAGTGTGCCTCATATTTGTTCTGTATAACGTATATTTAACAACTTCTAGTTACATATATATTTAATGTTTTGAGTTCGTTGTCGTATTCGTTTCATAATATGAGCTATGGCCAACCTGCTGGCGATCTCATTTAAAGATAAAAAAACATAATTATTGAAAATATTATTTTAATAATAATAATATCCATTTATTTCAGACCATTTTTAACTTAGATCCATAATTGTTAGTAACAAAATATTCTTATACACTATGTTAGTAAACGTAATTCTAAAACTTAACCTAGCTTAATTTAAATATTTGCCCCTATTAACTGGAGCACTCGGTATTTGGACATGAGTCTGTGTCCAGTGCCTCAATATGGGGCATTCCGGTTTGTCAATAAACCTAAAATATTATTTACCTAAAATTTTGCTTTAGTCCAGGATAAATTTATCGCAGAGATTGCCCTTAGATTCGTGAGATATTCTCTTCTTCTTCTTCAACCGATGGGCATTAATTGCTGGACATTGGTCTCTTCATGGGATTCCCACAAAACACGATCTTTTATCGCTTAGATCTAGCGGATTTTTTAAGGTGGTAAGCAACGATCACCCACGTCGTAAAGGTCTACTGACGCTGAGATTTCTGGTGCGAAGTCACCTCTCTAACACCTTTAGATCTCAACATCAATCGGCAACGGTTCTCCGCACTATGTGCCCCGCCCATCGCCACTTCAGCTTTGCGACACGCTGAGCTACGTCGATGACTTTGGTTCTGTGAAATGCTATTCTTCCATCTTCTTGTTTTCAAATTAATTTGGCACCTCTCTTTTTTCATTTTTGTCTTTAAGGTAGAAATTTCTGTTATCTATCTTAACCTAACAATGTTTTAAAGCGTGGGAAACTAAACTATTTAACTTTGACTTTATACTTTATATACTCTGATACTATAATACAAAGATTATAAAACTGAAAACAAAATTCTAATGACAAACATTACGTACAGACCAAAAATAAAAAATTAAAAAGTTTCATTACGATACAGGTCTTGTATGGACACCTGTATCATAATGTTACTTTTTAATCATAACGATACACCTATACAACTTCCAGCTGGACCAAGGAGGTTGAACCTCTACCTTAAAAAAAAAGGTTTCAATGAATGAGTCCGCGGCGACGAAACACGCATGCGCAATCGATGTTTGCGCATGACATTTAAAAAATCTTTTCAATATTTAAACGAAATTTAGTTTTCTTTGTAAAAAAAATAAGTTTTTGTGTAAAAACATGTCTGAGAGCGGGGATAGTGGTGATTGTACACCATCAGATATTCTGAATGCTGCCTCAAACATGACCGTGAACCTGTTGCCGACGAAATCTAGGAGCAACTATATTCAATGTTACCACGAGTTCATGGAATGGAAAATGAATATTCAGAACATCAATAATTATTACAAGTAAAAATAAATTTGTTGTTATATTCAGCGTTTTATTTGCAATATTGTTTTACGTATTATAGTATGAGAGTAGATAAAGTAGTGTATGATACTGTACATAACTTGGTCTTATAACACTCGTGTGACACTATAAAGAAACTCGCCTGCGGCTCGTTTTTTTAAGCCACACTCGTGTTATAAGAACCCTTATTATGCAACAGTATCATAAACTACTATAATTTAACTCGAATGCAATGTCTTTTTAAAATATACCCATGTATTAGATAAAGTTATATTCAATTATATGTATACATATAGAGAAATAAATATTTCTTTTAAATATAATTTTCCCGCGCAACTCATGTCATAGAGCCGCAGTCTATAAAAGGCGACATAAAAAAGAATAAATATCGCGTCATTGTCGCATAAACCAATTTCTAATAGTAAAAAATTATATTATTTTTGTGATTTAGACACAATTCAATTAAATGTCGTTTCTGTATTGATATAGAAACCCAGTTCTATTTTATTTAAACATCTAAATCACATTTTATGTAGTTCATGTTGTTAAAATTTTACTCGATTCTCTCGTTTTTAATTATATTATATTTACTTAACCCGATCTCTTAACCGAATTTGGTCTTTATACCAAAGTTCTTCTGTGAGCGATCGCTTCAAGAGATAACACCACCTTTGCACGCTTGCTGTTATTCTTTTAAAAAATGAAATTGTTAAATGAATAAAACTGTAAACATTCCTTATATTTAGTTACAGTTATAAACCACAAAGTTTTTGTAAACCAGCATATTTTAAGTAATTGAGCTATAACAATAATTTTTGTGGTAATGGAAACATTGACGCTAATGGTATGTAAACAAAGTTGTTTCAGTTGTTAAGAAGCTTTTACGTTGTACTTGTGTTAGTTTGAATTTCGGTGTAGTTAGAGGTGACCTGAGATTTATTCTAGGGAATCATAACACAACTTCAATGCAATTACAAATTAATGATATATTTAGAAATCATAAGCTAGTGAATCTATTCAGACATATCTTTTTTCTTATATTTTTGTGATGAAGGGTCATTATTATGCCATTGAGAATTTTATTTAAAAAATGAAATGTTTTAAATTTTATAGTAAATTATTTTAAAAATAATAATAAAAATTATTTTGCTATAAGCCGCGCTACAGTAAATAGAAAATATATATAGTGCTAAATGTATAGTGGACTATCCGTTTATTCATACCCGATACATGCAGGATTCGTAAAAACACATGCGCAAACCTCCAACACTGCCACCACAATACACAAGCACTACAAACGTTCACTATCACAAACTCAAAAATCGTATTGCTCCGCAATCGAAGTACATTAGGAGATAGACTCCACGACAAAATCGCAAAGCCTTGTTGTGCATATAACATTACAAGACACTTGCTACAAAAAATAGAATTTATATACAAGGACTTAATGCTCAACATTCTAATCGTGTAATTGCTTTCATTGGGAGTATCTTTATACGATATATATTATACATCAGCAAATTATTGTGCCGTCTAGGGATTATCCACATTTACTTAGATACCTTTTAGCAAAGGGACATTAAGTGATCGCATTTTACTGATAAAGGATTCCGACTGAGCATCAGAGTATTTAGAGCTAATTAAATATTATTTATGGTCTTGTTTCGATGTTGAGTAACCGAATAGTATCTGGGTCATTTCTTTTTTTCCCTACCTCATCGACTAAACAACAAATAAAATCTATTAAAACAAAAAAAAACTGCTTTGTCTTTGTTATGTAGTTTCCTGATGATTCTGAAGACCTCCTGATGATGCTTCAGTTACGGGGCTATTTGTTAACAGTGTGGTTATGATTGTGTCCAATTTATATTGTAAATGGTAATGTTGCATGCTTGTCACGAAACCTGTATATATAAAGAATGAAAAGGGACAGTGCATTCTACTTTTAGCACTATATAGATTTTCCCTTATCACATATTAAAGATAAATAATTCAATTTTCTTTTAATACAACTCTTCAATTCTATACATTAAAAAAAAAATGCATAACTAAGCTACATTCTATGGCGTTTTATTATAATATTCGATATTTTATACTATCTCCTGATCATAGCAGAGCGAACTTTATCCCATTCGTAATTTTAAATATATAAATTAATTAAATATAAAATAACATAATTTTAATGTTTTAATTTGTAAATGAATGAATGACATTTTCCATGAAAATTTTTCCATTTGTAGTAAGGGAGATCAGCCTGAAATGTATTGTACACTAAAGAGAAATAAAGAGAAAGCAAATAAGGATGATTTATCTCTTTTTTGTGTGATTAGATAGATCGCCCCCCTAATCTAGTAAAATAACTCTATAGCACGTCACAGGTTTCGTATTAGACTCATCTATACTTCTTACAAAATAAAGTCCCCAAAAGCTGTATGTGATCAATTTTCCCAAAATTTACTGATGTGATTTTTGTACGGTTTTTATTAAAAGATAATGCATTTGTTTTGGAAGGTTAAAGTTCAGAGTACCCTTTTATATACACTGTGTTAGGAAGTCGCGCGTTTGTTGAAGGTCTCGCCTGCTGCGAGCTTTTTTAAAGTAATGTACTAAAGAATTGTAGATCTACAAAAATACTACGAAAAAGTCCACGAGAGCATGTCTATATCTATTTTGGTTAACTCACAATAACTATACTTTTATGTTCCAAATTTTAATTCACGAAAAATATTGTGACTGATTTTCACGCGGGTGAAGTCGCTGACACAGCTAGTATTAAATAAAAATTCCAACTCTGAAATATTGAAATATGGAATGGGCTACAATAAATTATTGCTATCCATAAAGTGACTGCCAATAACCGACACGCTACCTAAAAACTCTGCAAACGATTGATCCCTCTCGATGGGCGTAAGGCACGTTTGGTATTGCAGACGTCGAACAAAAATAACACTAACCTATCAGTATATACGCATACCTATATACAAATCGGTACGGCAAGTAGGCGGGCCATTCAAGACACGCGCTTCAGTCATTTAATCCAGACACGACTTGCCGAGTTTATTTATATGTAAAGTGGATGAATTTTTCTCGTCATATACATCTACGTTTTAAATGTTAAGTGGTGAGTCTGAGAATTCATGTTTGTTGAGTAACTATATTAATGTTATGTATAGAAAGCAAAACCGTTCTCCTACCTTATACATCATTTATTATTAATAACGTACGTATTATAAAACACCGCCACCAAGAACACTCCACCCAAGCACTACGCACATCCACTACGACAATACGATATACGCAATGTGATTTTGTCGTGGAGCCTATCTTCTGATGATGCTGTCACGGGGTGAACCGATCAGAGAGACTAGATCACTACGACAACGTAGTGAATGTGTGTAATGCTTGTGTAGTGTTTTTGGTTGCGGTGTTTTGTGATACGTGTTTTTTGAAATTTTAAAATTTTTGAAATTGTTAATCAATTCTAAGACTGTTGTTCTAGATATATATAGTATTAAACTAAATTATATTTTTGTTTCAAGAATTTACATGAATATATAAGAATTATTAGATATTACTGTGTATTTTTCGCACTGGTATTACCGAAGTAACGACAACCCTAGTACTTATATCTGTAACCCATTTGCTACGGTCGACCTTTACTGAGAATGTTTTGGATGACCGTTCAATTCGGCGCTCCCTACGCCTATTAGTCACCACTCCTATTTATTTATTTGTCTCACTATATTCCTATCGACATATCTACAAAACTATATATGACGAAGCATATGCAAGTTTACTTGAAAACGTTTACTTTGAACAACCGTAAAATCTGAATGCAAAATATTAATGTACAAGAAAATGTTAAATGTTCAAATTATATCACTTTTAGTATAGATATAAATTTATATTATTCATAATTGAGGGTATTTTAATATAAAAGACGACGCTAGTAAATACTAATACTTGTAAATAACAATTAAGCGTATAAGTTTTTATATATAAGTCACAAATGTTTTTTGTTTCCGGTTTTTGTTCGAAATTTCAATAAATAGTATGGACCTTCCGATTGTAATGCAAAAGTAGATCTTAGTGTGCGTATTATAGTTTACTGTATTAATAAATTATTTTTTCTTATGTATCCTGTAATGTGTTCCAAGACGAACATTCCTCGTATGTAGGACATTCATCCTCATAGACAAATATAAAATGATTAATCACTTGTACATGTAACCGACTGTCTCTCAATGCAATTGTTAACTTGTCACACGTATCATTAATATTTGCTTCATCTATTTACATTGGCTCGTAAGGGTGATGGATGGTGTTAAGTCGGTAAGTTGGAATTTCAATTATGATCTAGGAAAAATATCGCGATTTCGCTTTAAAAAATATTTTGTTGAACGGAAAAACGTGCGATTGGTACAAAAGGTGATATAGCTGGATTCTTATTCTCTGTAGTGGAAGCAAGTAACAGCCCGTTACTATAGCACTGCTGGACAGACCCCCTCTATCAATTTTCAGAGAGAAACGTTGGAGTTAAGACCACGCTGCCCCAGTGAGGTTTGGTACCTACCAAAGATGCAACCCACTTATGTGTGCGAGCGGTTTCCGGCGACCCTGGGGTAGTAATCACATCAAAAAGACTGGCGCTTAAGGATCTGGGAACCAACTGCGTTTGTTTTCCCAAGAAAACCTCTTTTTTTTCGAACTGACTGTATGCTGTTAGCCCTAACGGCTTTTACAACGTCACCTGGCTGGATGAGCGAGCGTAGAAGCATTGTCGAGGTGGCGAAATGCAATGTAGAGTGCAGAAGCTCTACTAACATCGGGGAACGTAGTCCTAAGAGTGCCTCCTGTGACGCCGGACTACGGTTTAGGGCGACGCGTAGTGGAGGGCTTATAGTATGACTTTGATTAGTCATTGCGACGTCGGGAGGGTAGAGAACCTTCTCTAGAGTTTCGTAGGTTTCTGAACGATGTTATCCATCACCGAAAAGCGTGTGAGAAATTGCAATCATCAATCAGACACAAAGTTTAACAGAAAAACTCATTGGTGCCTACCCAGGGTAAAGAGCCATCACCTTGTTTAATATTTAGAAGTAGAATAAAACACACTGTAATGGTTAATTAATATTTTAAATATATTATACCCATTGCAAATATTTTTGACGAAATGTTTTTGAAATATAGTTCACTAAAAATTTTAATAGTGGTATAATAATGTAAGCGACACGGCGTTCATACTATACGTGTATTTAGTTCTAAGGTAATTTCCCAGTTATGTTAATTGGCATACCTTCAAGTTATGCATTTTCACTAATTAAATACCGTACGAAGTACACATAAATGTTTGGTATACATTCTTTACCATTACATGTTTTTTTTATAAAAAACAATTATACATACTGTTTGTAACTCGTTAATGGTTAATTCTTACACACCATCAACCCTCCACTACGCGTTGCCCTAAGCCGTGGTCCGGCCTCACAGGTGGCACCCTTAGGACGACGTACCCCGACGCTAGTAGAGTTTTTGCGCTCTACTCTCTACATTTCGTAACCTTGGCGATGCTTCTGCGGTCGCCCGTCCCGCCCGGTGACGCTGTAGAAGCCGTTAGGGCTAACAACATACAGTCAGTTCGAAAAAAAAATGGCTAATTCGCCGGAACAATTTAGATAGAATTTGATACAATTAAATCTTATAAATTGGGCTAACCTAAAGGAAAACAAGGTTTGTTTGTAACAAACCTTGTTTTCCTTTTGTCATTGAGGGTATTTGACCTTAAAAATAAAAAAAAAACTTCATCCGTACTTTGTGTAATGTAATGTGTGTGCAATAAAGACTTTCTAACTATCTATCAAATATTCCTGAAGAAAAACCTTCGAATAAAGAATTTGTTGTAGTGTCAACCCTCTGTACTTTTTTTGCACTCCCTTGTGATTGAATTTCCACGTGAATGGGTGTTGTGACAAGTGTGGAAATTGTTTCACCGAACCTTGCCCCAATTTATGTAAATGAATCTGTTATGAATGATTTATATTACATAAATCCTTCACAGCAGATGCCGTGTGGTATCCCGCTGAGTGGAATAGAATTCCCTCGTTTTCTTACCGAGGTGTCGTAAAAGGCGACTAAGGTAAGTCGACCCGTCATGTGGTATCCGGCTGCGTAGAATAGACGACCCTCATTTCTTTTCTAGGTGTCGTAAAAGGCGAATAAGGTAAGTAGGTACCCGTCGTGTGGTATCCGGCTGCGTAGAATAGACCACCCTCATTTCTTTCCGATAAGACCAGGAGGATGATGAAATCATTCATAACAGAACATCACAGTGAATAATAAAAACATGAAAGGAGCAACTTTTCTGTTTACAAGTTGCGTCAAATTCTAATATCAAGTCCCAATTCATATTTGACTTTGAAATAAGTTCTGACGACCGTTTATGGCGGTTATTTCAAAACGTAATATAAATTCTGGCATAAACCCAATTCGCTACGGGAGTGCCATAGTAACTTTAATTACCATACCTTCACGGTATATAAAGGCTTTTAACGAGATCTTGTAAGAATGTCATGAAATTATTAAATAATTACATGACTGAGAAAGATTTATATATATATTTATTTTTATTATTTTTATATTTTTTCATACCATTCACACAAATTATGCCTTTCATCAACCTGGTTATCTGGAAGAGATCGCTATTTAGCGATATGTCTGCCAGATTGTATCACTAATGTTGTAATATTTTTTTTATTGTTTTGGTTTTCATTGTTATTGATGTGGTGTTCGATAAAAGAACTCATTAATTGATTCATTATGGTGTTTTAAAATGTTTTTGTGTTAGGAGCCTACTGAAATAGGAAAGTCAATAGTTAACGATTAACCTATCACATTTATTTCGAAATTTATAATGAATAAAGCATTTGTGTACAGAGCCTTATATGAGAGGTGAATAGTCAATTTTTCTATAAACCTATGTCTGTATACTCTATTTATTTTTACCTATGAAAGTTTCACTAGAATATTCTAGACTTTAGATTAAACTAAGCGCGAAGCAACTTAAAAATTGACCATATTTCCTCTTCTTCTCTAATACTCACAATAGCAATAACCTATAGAAAAGTGGAATATTTATCAAAATTTAGAAAGGCTCCATATAAAGCAATTTGAAATATTTTACCATAGACAATCAATTGAACTGGGAAAACTGCTTTTGTGTTAGTATGTGATATATCTCCTCATGGTCTGCGGACAAATGCTACGTGCTTTAGTGTCAGGTTATTTATGGGCAGTAAAATAGTGCATGTGTAAACTCAATAGCTACCAATGTTACTGCATTCATGGACTAAGTGTCTGAATGACACAGAATATTATGAGTTCAATTCAAATTGGTAACTTACCCTTTACAATATTTTTTTGAACATGTCCTTCTGTATTAGTTCTGAAACTGTACTAAAAGAATAATTGGAATTTTTATATAAATTTACGATTAAATTTTACAACTGTTGGTAGCACCGACTTTAGTATGGCAACTTTAATGAAATCTTCGCTCCTAATGAGGAACCCGAAGCTTGCTCCAGGTTAGCATATAAACGGTACGTTGAATGTGCAGCGGTCGAGTTGGATATACGGTATTATTTCATTGTGTGATTATATTAAAGAAAATATATTAACATTAATATTAAATTGATGTGTGTAAATAAAGTGTTGTAGCACGACGTTGCAAGATCCTATTTGTAATTTCTTCGTGGAGTCTTATCTCCTGATGATCCTTCAGTTGCGTGGCAAAACGATTGTTGAATTTGTCATAGAGAACGTGTGCAGTGCTTGTGTATTGTAGTGGCGGTGGTGGAGGTTTGTGCATGTTTTTTTTACGAATCCTGCATTGGGTATGAATAAACGGATAGTCCACTATTACATTTAAGCATGATATATATTTTCTATTTACTTTATCGTGGATTATAGCAAAATAATTTTATTATTACTTTTTTATTCAAATCAGCCCATATTATTTTTAAAAGCTCAATCATCTTGATTACTCTACACATTATAGTTATGTTTGAAATCCACTAAAACCTTATTTAATATGCTCGTATGTTACATTTCGTTATAACCAAACTATAAAGTATTTATACAGCCACTTAACAAATTATATCCTTTGAAACGAGCTCCCTTGCGCCCAATATGTTATACGGAATATTTCGACGTCTCTAAAATGTTAACATGGGGTGACAATAATTTATAAACACAATTTATATTTATTAATCTTACTAATCTTTTGGGTGAACGTGTACTAGGGATACACAAGTCAACTAAAAAGCTCTTGTTAAACTTGTTAATCAATCGTTAAAGTATTATTAGGATATTATATATTGCGAATATGATATGTCACCAATTTTTTCTGTTTTTCGTATACGAGAGTCAAACTTCAAATGTAGTTTATATTATTTTCTTGAAGTATTTTTTGATGTCTTAAGTATTAGCAGTAGTCTCTCTAATCTGCACACAAAAAAAAATACTAATAAAAAATATAGATACTGTACACCGGCGGGATTTTTTTTATTATCTCTAAATTTTTTGAGACAGAAAGCTCAAGAAATTTGTCAGGTATGCTCCAGTAAAGTTCAAGTTCGTTTTAGAAGTGAAATACAAATACAAACGAATACAAATAAATAATGAAATTTTAGTATTTATTAAAATATTAGGTATACCCATGGTCAATGCTCATTTTACTTATTATTTATACGTATAATGTATATGGAATTATATTTCGGGAAAAATTTATGACCTAAAATAACAGTAATCATCATTCTCCTGCCCTTATCCCACTCTAAGTGGGGTCGGAACAACATGTTGTCACATGATTTGGCTACGTATTTTACGACCGGCCGCCTGCCTGACGTCAACTTACCTTAGTCGCCTTTTACGACAACGCGGTAAGGAATGAGGGTGATCAATTCTATGCAGCCGGATACCACACGGCAAATACCTTAGTCGCCTCTTACGACACCTCGGTAAGATAGGAGGTCTATTCTATTCTGCCGGATACCACACGGCGTCTAAAATAACAGCAATATTTTACTTAATTACAATATCCTGATTTATTTTAGTGATCTTATATATACCCTATTAAAATATAAAATCGCGATACTCGAGAGGTCTTCTTTATGCACACTTAAGAGAATTATGATACTGGAGCATATTCGCATATCTGTAGACATCTTTATTGCAGCTTTACATTGAGACGTTAACATACATTTTTTCGATCAACTAAAACATCGTTCACAATATTTAATCTCTGTTGGTCTCTTTGTGAGCTTAAGTAGAATATCACTTTTATTAATCTGCTAGCTGTGCCAGCGGCTTCGCCTGCGAGGAAATCAGCGTGTCACAATTTTTTTCTAGAATTCAAAATTTAAACATAAAAGTAGTTATTGTGAGTTAACCATAACAGATAGAGACATGCTATTGCGGATTTTTCTGTAGTATTTTTATAGATCTACAATTCTTTAGTACATTTCTTTAGCATATCTCTGCTGGTTTACACAGCGCACGCGTCCAAATCTCCCAGCAAGCAAGTTTTTTGACAACTGCGGGATCTCTTCAACACAATTTACATATACCGATATGTTCTATATTCCTAAACCATCCGGAAGTATTGCACTATCTTTTGGCGAAAACCGTACAAAAATCTGTTCAGTAGATTTTGAAAAAATCGATTCTATACAGACACACAGCTTTTTGGGACTTTGTTTTATAATAAGTATAAATTTGACTTGTACTCACTATCCATATTAATATAATAAATGCGAAAGTCTTTCTGTTACGTTAATACAGCTAATACACATATACAGATGAATTTTGGCGCAATTGAGGTACATATACCGGGCTATATCTCTATTTATTGAATTTAAAAAATCCTATATTTCCTTCGGGAACAGTAAAAAAAAATTGTAAACATTAAAGGGTATTTGAACACAAAAAAAAGGCGCGACTGAAGGTCTGAGTGCCACTTGTAATTTTATAAAAATGTAAGAACCTTCAACAAGATCCTCTACAATGCTGGTCTTATTCAAATTAAATAAATAAATATATGGGACACTTATAGACATCGTCGTCCGATCCCAAAGTAAGTAACTTAATACTTGTGTTATAGTTGACGGACAGCGGGTAAATATATAGTTTAAAATACATACTTAACTAAAAATCTACGTCCAGGCTCGAAGAACCAACAAACTGTTTATAAAAATTGTTGGCCCTCGGCGGCAATCGAACCTGCGACCTGCAGAACTGAAGGCAGGATCACTACCTACTGCACCAATGGGCCACTCAAGGGATAAAAATATGCATTTTCCGTTTTATCAGCTAAATTTTAAATATATATATATATATATATATATATATATATATATATATATATAGTTATCCCTTCTAGCAGTTGTTTGATCAAGCGGTACGTATAATCAGTTTTAAGTTGATCCGTTCGGATTTGTTGATCCAGGCCCGATTTGTTGATCCAATACAATTTTACATCACATTTGTTGGCTCCGCTTCGGATCAACAAATGATTAATACTGTTTCTCTGTAAGTACTCAATAATTATACAAATCCACTCCGTAGTTATTTGATCCGATTCAAACGCGCCAATCACAGAGCAGATCGTCACCGAACGTACTCCATACATTGACCCCGGCATTCAAGGCTCTTTCAAGGTTGAGTTTGCAGTACATTCTTAAGCATGCAGATTTCAAAGAAATGTAGTTGAAGGATCTGATGGTTCTAATTGAAATTACAACGTTTGGGAATAAGTGACCTTGAATAAGAGGCTGAATTAATATTAAAAAATATCCCTAAAAATCTCTCCTTTCTGCCTAAAAGAAAATCTTATAATAAGTACATGTAAAAAAAAGTAATCATAGAAATTATTTTGTTATAATACCAAAATAATTTATATTATTACTTTTGTATTATGGAATTCCGCAAAGTAGCGCCTACTTCTAATTTTAATTTTTAAGTTACTAGTTTTAAGGGGCTCCAGGCGAGGGTGTAAGAGGGAGGCTCGTCCCACTCAGTCTCTTCAAGTGTCACCTGCTCGTGGTGCTCCCTTCCGATAAACCAACGAGGATCTGGCGACTGATTAACCATACGATTATATGATTAACCATTTCGGTCCAGCTAACCCAAATACCAGACCGACAGTGAACAGCAGCACTGTCGGTGCGACATTGTCAGCACTACAATCGCCAACCCGCATGCCGAGCGTGGTGATTACTCTCAAACCCTTCACATGATGTTATCACAATATAAACCACAGCCCCTAGTTCTCAGCTCTGGCAGCGGATTAAATAACGACGTAGCAGAGGGTTTCATGAATTTCCGGCAAAAAATCCGCTGCCAACCACGAAAACCAAACCTTGCACCGTAAGACACACAAATTTTGAGGGAATAGAAGATGGAAAAGATACTTGAGCTGGAAAAAAAGGTAAACAAGTTGCGGTGGTGATAGGATAATCTGAAGTCGCGTTCCTTATACTCAGAATTACCAAACGGTATTATCCGAATGTCATACAAGTTTACGCACCGACATCAGCACATCAAGACGATGATTATGCATCATGATTATGATTTGATGCATGCCTTAAAAACCATCTACACTGGGTAAATTCCCCCATCGAAGAAGCTCTCTTCTTCGATGGCGGAATTAAACGCAAAGCTTGGCAAGTGAAGCGGCACAGAGGTGAGAGTAAGGCAATTTGGATACGGGCTACGGAACCAAATAGGCCATATGTTGGCCGTTTTTTTGGAGAGGGAGGACCTCTACATGATGAATTCTTTTTTCAAGAAACAGCTGCATCGAAAGTGGACTTGGATTAGTCCCAATGGTTCCACGAGAAACGAGATCGAATTCATCATGTCGACCAGGCGTTATATATTTAATGATGTATCTGCGATCAATACCGTAAAGAAACTCCCCTTCTTCATCACCGTATAGTTAGAGGCACATTGAATATATGCGTACAGCTGGAAAGATCCAGACTGGTGAAGTCTACGCTCCGACCCATTTGAGCTCATATCTAAAACCCCATGAAGTTCCAACTCAATCTAATGAACCATTTTGATTGCCAAACTGACTGCGCTATGACTGTGGACGATTTAAATAACAGGCTGGTGGAAACTGTCCATACAATCAAAACTTTATAAAAAAAGCCGTAAGAGAACCAATAAATTGTTGACGTAGACTCTCAAGCCCATGAATGAGATGACTGAAATGAGATTAGTGTTCAGTAGACGTGCTGAGCTACCGTTTGATCCATAGACAGATTTCTAAGGTGTAAAAGTGCAACCAGCGACAGTTCAACACCGAATACATTCGAGGTACTATAGAGCGTAACAGGGGCTCAAAAGTTTTCGCAAGACATCTGTCTGTTAGGCAAAGGCAGTTGACGTGATTAAATACCTATATTGCTATCATTTTGTCTCGACCTGAGATTTTAAGAGAGGTTGAGAGGTTCTATGGGCAGTTATACATTTCATACTGTTGTCAATTTGGCAAAAAATCCAAGAACCAATTTGACTCGACACAATACCGAAGATATCCCGGACGCCAGCCTTACGAGATTAGTATTACTCTCAAACAACTTAAGAACAACAAGGCTCCAGATGATGACGAAATGACAACCGAACTACCTGTCCTGCAGCGATTTAATTCCGTTATTTATGAAAGTATTATGCCGAAAGCATGATACAGGAACGTGGTGGTTCTCTCCTGACGTCTTATTGAAGAATTACAGACCCATTTTGCTGCTAAATCATGATTATAAGTTGTTCTCGAGAGTCAAAACGAATCGTCTCGCGGGTAGGTGCGACGACTTCCAGCCTCCCGAACAAGCCGGATTCCGAAAAGGCTAAAGTACTATAGTGCCACATATTCACGCTGTGGCAGTTTATACAGAAGACCGAGTAGTATATCCAGCCACTTTGCTTGGCGTTTGTGGACTATGAGAAGGCCTTTGATTTGGTAGAAACATGGGCTGTATTAAGATGGCTCCAGAGATGCCGAATCGACTATCGGTACGACCAAGTGCTGAAGTGTTTGTACGAAAACGCCACAATGTCTATCCGTATCCAAGACGGCGAGATATGAGACAGAGAGATGTCATCTTCCCGAAACTGTTTACCGTTGCATTGGATGATGTCTTTAAGCTTTGGATTGGAACGGATATGGCATCAACATCAGCGGCGAGTATATCACTCACCTTAGATTTGCCGACGATATAGTCGTTATGGCAGAGTCTCTGAAGGACCTAACCTTGAAGGACCTTAACATAATGCTCGACGACCTCAGTAGAGTAACTAAACATATGGGCCTTAGAATGGCTCAGAAGATGTTGAAGATGATTGTGACTTGTAACTTATTTGGACAGTCTATATTATTATGAATTATTAAGTATTATTAATAAAAATAATTTTGTTGTCTCTCATTATTCAAACTATATCTAAGTATGTAATACAGTATTATTTTAAAATTTAACGCCGTTTGAAACCATATTTCGTTTCATTTCATGCAAAAAAAGCAGTCCGGAAATATTTCTTACTAATAAGTAGTTTCGAATTTCAAATATATGTCAGAATGCTCCGGACGATGTTAAAAATAAAAATTTATATTAGATCAACTTATGCCTATTGATACAGAATTATATAGTAGCAATGACCTCTGGGGCCGACGTTGACAGGTGAGGCATTTCACTCCTATATATTAAACATGGATCAAAAAGTGTCTAGAATGTATTGGATTTTAAGATCAACTAATGCTTAACGAAGACTTTAGCAAAAACCGTTAGCAGGAGCCACAAAATACATAAAAAATATTAACAGAAAAATACAGAGTCTACTAGTACATCACAAAATATGAGTCAGTGACACGATATGCCAACCAAATATTTTGTCATTGTGAATACAACTCAGGAGCCATTAAAACAGCTAATTTAAGGGGATCAAACAAGTACTTAGGAAATTCGCATGATCAAACAAGTAGCAGAAAAGGACTATATATATATATATATATATATAAATAATATTACCCACCCTTATTTCTTACTGAGGTGTCGTAAAATGCGACTAAGATAAGTTGACCCACCGTGTGTTATCCAGATGAGTAGAATAAACCACCCTCATTTCTTATCTAGGGGTCGTAAAATACGACTAAGGTAAGTTGACGTAAGGCAGGCGGCCGGTCGTAAAATACGAATCCAAAACATATGACAACATCTTTGTAACATTTTGTGCCGACCCCACTCAGAGTGGAATAAGGGCAGGAGGATGATAAATGTTACGTACGCCTCTGGGCCATATCAAATGTTATTTTATAATAGCAAATAGAATTCGTGACTCTGCAGAGTTAGCAACTCATTTGTTGGTCTCGCTATTCGCTTCTATAATAAAATTCCTCAATTCATTCTAGACCAGTATACAGAAAGATTCCAACTAAGTGTAAAGAATATGCTTATTCGTAAATCATATTACAAAATTGAAGATTATTTGGATGATAAGAAAGCCTGGATTTGAAAATCCTTTCAGCTTCATACAGGGCAGCGGTTTAATAATATATAATTGAAAATATTTAAAAGATTGACCGCCGAGTTTCTTGCTGGTTCTTCTCGGTAAGAGCAACATTCCGAACCAGTTGTAGCTTCATTAATCATATTGATACTTGACGATTCAAAAGTGCCTGAAATGGTTTATTTGAATAAAGATTATTTTGATTTGATTTGATTTAAATATAAAGGTAAGATACCATTTATGCTACTTGACCTTCAAGGTATTGGCCATGCCATAAATATCTCATCCCAGCTTATGAAAGTATAGCTTTAATATAAATAATGTTTTAAATATGGTTTCCATATACTCGTATACCGTCCCAAAAGTTCTATATGCCGAAGATTTTACTCTTGAACGATCTCAGATGGTCATTATACCGTAAATATTCAGGTGTTATTTGGTCCGTAGGGAGCATAGCGTGGTATTATGTAATCCAATAAAAGTTAAGTACGAGGTTTCTTTTTATTTTATTATATTCTGTCTGGAAACTTGCACAAGCCTTATGTCATTAAAATGTATATCTAGGGGTATATTAGAAGAGGCCATTTTCTGATTTATATAAACTAGATAATCATTTATAAGCCACCACAATAACATGAAAATATTAGATAAGAAAAGAATATATAAAAGAAATAGCACATGTATAAAGCGAACTTATCCCTAGAAGGGATCTCTTCTAGTTAACCTTTGATTAACAGAAAGAACATGATTAGTAGTGAAATGCGTTCGTACTGAAAGAAAGAAAAAGAAAAATTACGAAAAACTATGTACCTAGATAGAAATCTCTACAGGAAGTAACATAAATAGAAAAAGTAACAAAAACATCTTGCAATATAGATTTAACCGATTAATTCGATTTATTTTTTTGGTAATTAAATAGGTGAATTAAGCTAATTGATTACTTGAAATAAATATTTTCTAGTCTGCGATTTAAATGTTGTTAAGGAATGAGGAATTTTTAGCCAGACACGGCTTAATCATTCCACAGTTTGACAGCCTGATAACTAAAAGATCTCGAGTGAGTCAGTGAGAAACACGAGATTTTCGATTTTTATGATGATATACACCATATATCACACTATTCTGCCATTATAATTGTCTAGGTTACGGCATTTTCTATTTAAATATAACTTTAGCATTACGTTGAAATACTTCGAAACATTGTAAAATTAATATGAATTATTGCTTTATTTCAGCTTCATTAACAAGTTCCGTTATTTTGCGTACAGCGTAATGCCGCTGACCTTATGAAAAGTATTTTTAAAATTCTCTGCAGACTTTAATGGAAAGAGCTTTTGCGAAAGCGATTTGATGGCTGGTTTAATCGATTTATTTTAATATTTAAAAGTTACATTTATGTTTTCACTAACTTTCTTGTTGTTATTAATTACTCTTGGAATCATTAAAGATATTTTGGAAAAAAATCTTTTGCAAACAGTGTTTATAAATTTCCATTACTTTTATATACTCGTTAAAACCATTTGTAATAAACGGCCTTGTACGTGAATAATATGTAATAAAAAATACTTTATAATCGCGGAACTCTATTTAAGAATAAAGCACAAAGATACGGGCGTCGTATACCTGATAGAATAAATGAAATAAGGACAGAGAATTTTTCTGATAGTCATAAAGAAAATGAAATTAGGAAAGAGAATGTTCGACAGATAGACAGATAGGATAATTAAAAAAAAAACCTTAAATATATTTTAGCTTTATACTTACGTACGTTTCAATTATGTAAAGAACATACATATTGTATACTAAACATATCCCAAAAGTTGTTTTTCTGTATGAAATCGATTATCTCAAAATGTACTTAACGGATTTTTGTACGGCTTTTACAAAAAGATAGTTAAATTTTTCTGAAAGGTTTAAGATAAAAGTACATTATTGATTTAGTTAAATTTAAAGAGGTCGTGTGATTGTGAAAAAAACTCGTCTATTGAAAGCTGGACGCACGCGAATAATCGCGTGCTTCAGGTAAACCAACAGAGATAGACTACAGTAATGTACTAGAGAATTGTAGATCTGCAAAAACACTTTAAAAAAGTCCGCGATAACATGTTTCTATCGCTTATGGTTAACTCACAATAAAGATTAAAATTTATATTCAAGAAAGATTTTGTGACTCACCGATTTCCACATGGGCATAGCCGCTGAAACAGCTAATATACAATTTATAGAATTAGGCGTTACTTTGCGGAGATCCATGATACAAAAGTAATAATAAAATTATTTTGCTATAATCCGCGGTACAGTACATAGAAAATATATATAGAAAATACTGATAGTAATGTATAGTGGATACATTTAACACTATATATATTTTCTATTTACTGTATCGCGGATTGTAGGAAATAATTTTATTATTACTTTTGTAGCTAATATACAATAAAAATGGATGTTTGTCTGTATGTCTATTATAGGTTCCGAAACGGCTGGGACGATCTTAATAAAGTTTTCAGACAATTATTTAAATGGCCCATAGGGTGATTTTGTAAAGTTTGGTGGCACACAGAGCTTTTTATTAACTGTCGAATTCTGTTTCGAGGGGAATTCGAAACCAGACCGAGCGACAGCAACGCATGGTCGGACAACTATTTAGTTATAAATAAAATAGTTCGACAGTTCGTTCCTTCGTCCAGTATCCATTGATTAAAAACGAAGAATAATTTAACTCATCATTTAATCACTCACATAGAATCATTTATAGTAATGCGCAAAAATGTAAGCACAAATTAAAAGTATAAATCGACAGTGTATTCGAATTATGTACTTGAAGTCATTACAATAATATTTGTTTAAATTTTCTGTATAAATATTAGTAAACAATCAATCCCAATCTTCAAAGAGAGCCATTACATGTCGCTACTCAAATTTAAGTGCCACAAACGAATATTCAATAAACATTTTACAACTTCCTCCGCATCAGAAGCTTATTAGAAGTTCTTATTTCTTTTATTAACGTAAAAAAATTTTTAGTGTATTTAAAAAATCGTCATCGTTGCAAATGCAATTATTTTATTGATTGTTGTCTTTACTGTATAGATACTTAACTGAATTTATCAATTATAAATTAAATATAAGCAAAATGTAGGTTACGTTTAATTTACCGTTAGATATAGGAAAATGGTGTTTTTATTATTGTGTGCTCTATGTTACTAGTCAATTAATTAATTAATGGCCCTTTGGCGCTGTGGGTAGTGACCCTGCCTTCAGCTCCGCGGGTCGTGGGTTCGATTCCCGCCGAGGGCCAACATTTTCTATAAACAAATTGTTGGTTCTTCGAGCCTGGGTGTGTATTTGTATTTAAGTATGTATTGAAACTTATATATTTAGTATATTTACCAGTTGTCCGTCACCCATAACACAAGTATTAAGTTAGAGATCTTTAATTCTAAAAGTGCACGCCCCTCCACCAAATTACATTTCTTTCATGTGTGAGAGAAAATATTGACTGTACTATTTTATATGTGTGCGCGGAGCAATTTCAAAGTTGACTCGACTCATTCGCGCACTTAAAGGTCAACTAATTGCTCGACTGGTGTAAGTCAAGCATTTATATGGCGAAGAATGCACGCTTTGTATGAGACAACACGTCTATTCTGTCACGCGTTACTATCATTTGTGCACTGGTTGACCAACCAATCTGGTTACACGGGTTACGAGTAACGTTTGCATAAAAATAAAATTAATTTCATATTTATAATCAAATTTATGTCGAAAATTCTTCAGAATAAAAATTAAAGTTTTTAATGTTTTCCCTTGAGTAATAGTAAGCGCGGTGGATTGTAAACGGGAAGTTCCGCATTCTAACAAAAACGTACCACCAAGCGGTTTAGCGTTTAGGTATGATATCGTGTAAAACCCTGAATGGTTATCATATGGTTACACTGAATGGTTACGTTTTATCTCCATCCTTTTCAAGTTAGCCCACTTCCATCTTAAACTACATCGGCATCCATCAGGTGAATTCGCAATCAAGAGCTAGTTTGTCAACTTAATTTAATAAAGATCATATCATATATTCACTATGCAACTATTAGAATAATAAATAAAACGTAATGTACAGTATTCTGTTCATTTATTTTATTAGTAAAAAGAGAAAAAAATTAAACCGCAATAAATATTTACAATTTTAACGCTCTTTACTCACGTCGCTTTCTTTAGATTCGGACTCAACATTAATTATAAATTCAAAATCCATGTCAGTATTTTTCATAAATTCTGTCCAATATCATTCACATTTCGACACGTATTTTCCCACATATCTCTATCAATGATGTCAATTCGTTCCTTAATTATAGCAATGGCTTTAATGATGAAATAATCATAGATGTTAAGTTTGGCCCGTTTTTTTTTCGTCAGATAGTTTTTTGAAATTATCCATATTTTTCTATTAAAGAAAAAATATTTATCTGCTCCGGAGTTGTATTTTTTTTGTGACATGCTGACTGTACTTTTGGCAATAATCGACGCGTACTCCTACGTTCGTGTCTGTCCGGCAACTGAATAACCAATTAGAATTACAAGTTTGCGTGTATTTTGTCTGTACATAAGTTTTATGTGTGTGAGTAAAGACATTGGAGGGGCGTGCACTTTTAGAATAAAAGATCTATACTTACTTTGGGGACGGACGACCGTGTGTGTAAATGTCCGATATGTTTATTTATTTATTATTTATTAATTTTGTTAGAAGTGTATAAAGTTTCTAGGTTTGATCTAACATTTAGAGACACTCATAATTAGCCATTTTATTATTTACATACTCGTATATTTAAAGGATACTGCACTAATAATTTCTATACCGAATGCATGATTTCGTGAGCTTTGAAATAAGAGAAATAAACTACGCTGTGATACTCAAGATATGGAAAAACCGAAATAACAGAGTTCGCAAGAACCCCCCTATTTTTTTTAATTAACGACGGACGAAGGGCAAGAAAAGGGTATTATAAAATTCTTACTAGTGTGTAAACTGTATGTATAATTTTGTGTATTTAATTTTAAAGACGTATCAATTTTTTTAGGATTTTTTCGTAAGTTTTGGACAATAAGGACTTGAATGTAGCAAAATCTTATATAGTTTTATCTATGTAAAAATCTTTTATATCCAAAGTTTATGTAATTGCAACCAATAACAGGTATTCTTTAAGTGTTCAGTTTGTAAGGAAAATCTGACATTAATTTTCCTTTGTTTCAGATTTTATAACTTCATACATTCCGCAACCATGGAGTCGACTTCCCGGTTATTGACTGAACACTCGAAATGTACGCACTCTTTACCGATACAAAGTGATACTTATTTGTACAGTTGAAGATTCCCCGAAGATGGTGAAATAGTAGTGTAGTGTTTAAGTGATAAAATGAGCTTATAAGTTAAGTGAATGTCGGGAGAACGGGAGATGCCGTACTACGGGTACCGCGAAGGAGGGTCGGAGTCGAGCGGCGGATGCTCGGAGTCCGACGGAGGGGACTCGGACTCAGAGGGTGGGTTGAGCACGGAGAGTACCGGGGACCAAGGGTTACCGTTCCCTGGATTTACCCCCGTAGCTCTCAGGTACTTAACGCAGGACACGCGCCCTAGGAGTTGGTGCCTCAAGCTTATCACGAATCCATATCCTTTTCAATATAATGTGAATTCATGTTATTTTACTGACTTGACATATTTTTATTCATATGTACACATTATTCGGTATGAATGTTGTTGGATATATGAATAGAGGGTGGCCGAAAGAAGATTCAAGCATTGTGTGAAGTATGATATAAAAGGAGTAGCGACAGAGCTGATGAATGATAGAAGAGAATTAGAGGATGTAGACATATTGTGACGAACCCCACGTGAGTGAGATAAGGGTAGAAGAAGGATGATGATTTCCAAATTCAAATTCAAAATATTATTTATTTAAGTAAACTTCTAAACAAGTGCTTTTGAATCGTCCACTCTACGGCTGGTTCGGAAAGCTGTTCCTACCGAGAAGAGCCAGCAAGAAACTTGGCGGTTGCTCTTTTCAAAGTATAAATTCTAATCACTAGTTACATTTAATCATTGCTGTCTTGTACAGGGTTAAAGAGTAGCTACGATGTATGTGCACATTTTTATTCAGATATACATATAATGTGTTCTTTTGATGGTTACTGCTTGGATATGTTTTAGATGTTTTAGTGCAATTCTTGTAAATGGATGTATGAATAGAGGTAGAGGCCGAGAGGTAGAGGTAGAAGAAGGATGATCATATCTACATTATTATTCAGATATTCATATATTTTCGACATGGCCATAGTAATAATTACGTCACAAATATCGCGTTTGGCAAGCAGAAACAATTTAATAACTAAGAATCCTAAATCGAATCAAAATTCGACGTCGACCTAAGTTTAGCCGAATATTTTAAACATCTTCAGTTATTATGCTCAGACTGAAATGCTGGTTACAAAACTGTTTCCTATTTAAATAAACATATACAGATGTTGTAGTCCTTGTCTGAGGGATGATGATTGATTGGCATACGCACACGCAAAATGTAAAGAAGAAAACTGTTACACTGTTTTGAAAAACAACAACTGCGTTGAAAAACGGGATGTTATAACTTCCCGTTTTCATGCTCATATAATCTGACACCTAATAATATTTACAAACTAATCAGCTTTCATCAGTATCATTCCAAGAAGTCTTTATATAACTTGTTCTATTGAAATAGAAAACATGCATGTAATATTTTCATATATTTTTATCGTATTTGTGTCAGTTTCACTACTTTTTCAACCTTTATACGTCCGCTGTTGTACATCCATGTCTTTAAAGAATCGAATATGACATTTATGTTCCGGTTCGAAGTTACGAGTTGAACACCTTAATTCGCCGACGCCTATACTCGTAATTACGCCTATAACTCCTATACTTTATTCTTTTAATGGGTACTGCTTGAACATGTTTTAGATATTTATGTTCAGAATTAATCCCACAATATGCAGTTCTTGTGATTCATGATGTACTCTACCATAATATTTTATCTTCTATATATTTATGGTCCAAAATTTGTAGTCTACTTTTAAAGCACTTACTTATATTCAACGGAACTAAAATTTTCAAAAGTTCGATGCTACTCAATTACTACAACGTTAAAGAGTTGCTTTAATCCAAATAATGGCATCTGTGGCACATAACATAAATAATAATCCAATATCGTTACAGTTGTCTCATCAAGCACTACGTATTTAGGAAATATCTCAGGAATTATTACTTACTATTACTATTGTATTGTAAGAAAACGGCTGATGGCGGCGAGAATGATCGTATTTTATGATTTGATGTGTATTAAAAAAGTTACAATTACAATATGGTATGAGAAAATAAATACTATGAGTATGACTTAAGGAAAAATTACTTTGAGGTCAACTGCCAGTTCAAATAAGTGAGTAAAGCGTATAGTTATAAATAGATAACCTTTAGCTCCATGTCTTATTTCTGACCTGACATATGTAGATCATATTTCAGGAATGTATTTTACCTATCGCATATGTGCGGAGATTACTTACTCGTATTTAATAGACATAATGTCGTTCGATTGATTATTTGCTACGTACTTAATCAACCAAGATTTTAACAAGATTTAAGCTTTTTTTTGTTTTTTTTTAAACTTACTTTCCATGTTTTGATGAGAATTGTTGTATGTAGATAAAACATTCAAAAGTCAGGAAAATCTTTGTTGAACAAAAACATGTCAGGGATTTTCATGAACTTCATTGGTAGTGTCATTGTATGCGCCGTCTCTGCTTTTGAAAATCTTTTTAGCAGAGGCTTCCCACCGCCGAGTTGTACGGATTATAGTGGCTTCAAAGATTTTACGTCTGCGCTGTAACTTCTGTCTTATATCGGAAAATATCAATAGGACAAGTACATTTACTACGACTTTTACGGTTTCAACGGGCTATATTGTCAGATTAAATCTAAATTTACCTAAAACATATGAATTTTCTGTGTTAGTGTAAGGAATCTACTTAATTTGAAATCTCAATTATCCTAATGGAACCACAACGGACAATATGTCTAGCAACAATGGGCTTTACCGATAATGATTTGCACGGAGCCAAATTTATTGAGGATTTAGATGTATTTACTAATCCGTTAACATTATATTGATATATTAACAGATGGATTTCGACAGTTTTTTTATGCAAACGAATTATACAGTTCAGGACATACTCATATTTGTATATTTTGTGCCATGAGATGATATTGTAATAGTCAGAAAAATTTCTTATTCAGCTACATCTTGATTCATTAAACCAGTCATGATTTTAGGTCCGTGCCCCTACGATTAGCTGGTTTGCATTAGTACATAGGCCAAATATATTAGCACAGTAAGAAACCATGTTTATAAAATGAAGTGTACCCAAGTTGAGGTACAGCGCTTCGAACCCTCTAGAAACCCTTCAATCACTCTTTTTCTACGTTACCCTTGTATTTCTAAATATCCATCCGATCATTCTTTATGAAAATTAAATAAGAATTGTTTGGGAAACGGGGTGCAGCGAGGTGCTTGTAGCTTTGATGCTTGATTTGACAGTATTAAAATATGGCGGTAATTTACTCATCACGAGAATATTGCATATAGAAATTTACTTTTACTAGTAGCGATAGATGGCGTTGTTATCGCCCACACCACAATTACGTCATAAGTGCACACGGTAGATGTATAATTTACCAACAGCGCAAGAGCAACCATCTTGATACACACTGTCATATTTTGTTATAACAACTATAATGCTGCATAAGCAGGTTAGTGACCGCGTTGATTGTCTTTTTCTATTCATACCCTCGCTACCGCTATTATTGGAAAATGGGTTTTAGGTAAGCGATTAAAGCTAATTATATCATCATTTAGAGGTCCCTAGATTCTAATGGGTTGGTCAACACACATTTGACAGTTAAGCTACGCAACTTATTTACCTTCCTAGGCAATATACAGTTTCCCAAAATCCAAAGTATTAAGTACATTACAGTCAGTATATGTGGTATCCATCTGGGTAGAATAAACCACCCTCATTTCTTAGGTGTCGTAAAAGGCGACTATATCTCGGTAAGTGCCGTGCGGTATGCGACTGAGCAGAATAGACCCTCATTTCTTACCAAGTTGTCGTAAAAAGTAACTAAGGAAGGTTGACAGGTTTGTCAGGTTGGTCAGGCAAGCGGGCGGTCCTAAAATACCTAGCTTAATCAAGTTATAGTGCCCGGCATTAAATAATGCACTTCGATGTTTAGAACGAAACAACCAGCCAGTTTGGTTCGAGCGCTGTCACTGTCACTCAGTTAGTATGTGACGTTTCGCACGGGTTCGTCAGTGTGTGCGACAGAGACAATGCTCTATGAAGCAGAATCTAGCCGATTTTGTCTCTCTAAGCTTCGATGTGCATTATTTATTGCCGGATACTGTACATCATGTTTAAAATATATTGTGCCGACCCCACTTAGAGTGGGATAAGGGCAGCAGAATGAGTCAGTATATATGTATAGATGATACGAGGTGCTATGAACTAGTTCAAACAGAAAAATTCAACAGAAACATTGTACGAAATTGCGAACCACAGATAACTATAGAAGCTAACACGCGTATAAATTATGAAAAACGAATCTGGTTTGTTTCATTCTAACAACACGTGTACAATGAACGCATATAACGTGTGGAGCAAGGAGTAAGTTGGAGCGATAAAATTTTGTTTTCATTTTAAATAAGGAAGAATTGATCTAAATATGGTATTGAAAATTTACAAGGCGTGATACAAATGATTAGTCGTTCGGTAATCATGAAACAAGTTTCATAACTAGAAATTCAACTAAATTTTTAAAAGATAATTTATTCATGAACATCAATGTCCTGGTTTATTTACCTCCATAACCTAGAATATTCTAAGAAAATCGTCCTAATAGGATAAACATCAATTTTCTCATTCTTCAGAAATTTCTAATATAATAAATATTAACAAAGTATTTTTCCAAGATAAAAATTGGATCAAATTCTGAAATAACTTAGCTTACATTTTATTGTTACAGTTATTTCTAAAGTTCATGTAATATACATATTTTACTTATATGTAATATTACTATTTCACAATTTTTTAGACTTATCTTATTCTAAAAGTAAACCAATACTTTTAACTACTAAAACCATTTAATACTCTGTTTAAACAAGTTTAGTTTAATTATAAAACATTTGTCCCTGCAAAATCATTATCAAAGCTTCGTAAACTTAAACAGGGTCGAACGCCTTTGTGGTATTTTTTTAAAATATAAACAGCCGCATAAATACCGTATAAAGAAAACTAATATCGATACTGCGATGTAAATTTCAAGCTGTAATAGCTAAACGGTGAGACCGTGCGCCTCTCTTGTAATCATGGTTTCAAACCCCAAGCATATGAAGTTGTTACCAATGAGTTTTTCTATTTAAACTTATTTGCAATTTGACACCCGCTTCGGTGAAGGAAAATATCGTGAAGAAACCTGCCTATCTCTGGAAAACTCCTGCGATATTTAGGAATTTCTGGAGTATATGGGATAGAAATATGTGTAAGCTATCAATCCCGATGGGAGTAGCTTGATAGGACCTAGCTCCAACCCTCTTGTCCAAAAACGTAGAGAGGAAGCCATTGCTCAGCAGTGTCACGTGTATGCTGTTCAGCAGGCCTACCATGAACTCTTATTGCGACTCAATTGAAGACGTAAGCGAAATTGTTTTGCTGTTTCATACCATGACGTCTTAAAGACGCACACTTTAAGTCGTTGCCGAATGAGCGTTCGGAATTCGTTCTAAGAACATGTGAGTAAAAGAGACAGAGCTATCTGTAGTTCATATAACGTTATCCTTTTCAAACATTACGACCCCAATGCAATTCACACTTCATGGTACGAAAAGAAGTGGCTCGCTGTCGTCGTTTACGTCTTCAATTGAGTCGCAATAAGAGTTCATGGTAAGCCTGCAGGTCAATACTTTTATTACAAAATAGCTGAAAAAATAACAAAAAAAATTAAAATGACAAAATCGTCATGGAGTGCTTGTCGTGGTCTCCTGACGATGCTTCGGTTACAGGGCGAAACGATTGAGATTTTCGTAGTGAATGTGTGTAGTCCTTGTGTAGTGTGTTCTAAGTGACAGTGTCTTGTGATACGCGCGGTAACTAATGCTGCATGTATAAGGTATGAGAACGATTTTGCTTGTCTTAGCATTACATAGAAGTTCTTAACAAACACGGTTTATTGCTATAAACATAAAATAATAATTCTATTACAACATTTCTACTATGGAATTCCGCAAAGTAATGCCTAATTTCGATAAATTAATTTTTGTAACATTAAATATGTGTCTTTTGAAAATTTACTCAGGTATAGTAAAAATTTTTAAAAATTTACAAATATATTTTTCAAGAACAAACATTAACCCTCCAAAGTGCTATTTTTAACTAGCTAGGTCACTAGGTTACTGTTAATTCGGAACGATGTTACACGGAAAATTCAGCGTTGAAAAACATCCGTTTAAACCAAAAAAGATCAGATTTCTCACTTTAATCTTTTGGAGGTGCCACTTCTGAAAGTGGAAGTCAAGACAAGCAGGCAGGTCGGTACCTGCCTAAAGCCAACATACCTCAAAAGCTTACCAAAAGTAAATGAGATTATTTTGATATAATCCGTGATAAATGAAAATAGAAATATATGTGATGATAATTATGGAGTGTACTTTTTTATCAATATAAAAATATACAATTACACACACGGCCGTCCGCCTCCATAGTAAGTAACTTAATATGTGCTTGTGTTATGGGTGACAGACATGTGGTAAAATATACATTTTATCATCCTCATTATCCTCCTGCCCTTAACCCACTCTAGGTGATGTCGGCACAACACGTTACAAACATGTTGTCACATGATTTGGATTCGTATATTACGACCGGCCGCCTGCCAAGTTGACGTCAGGTCAACTTACCTTAGTTGTATTTTACGACCCCTCGGTAAGGAATAGGGTGGTCTATTATATTCAACCGGATACCACACGGTGGGTACGTACCTTAGTCGCCTTTTACTACACCTCGGTAAGAAAATACATATAGTTTTCAATAAATAATTAAATACACATATACATTCATGTTCGAAGAAACCAGGTGGCACTGACCTGCTTTCAGCTCCACTTGTCGCGGGTTCGATTCCCGCCGAGGGCAAAAATTTCATAAATAAAATTTATTGGTTCTTCGCGTCCGAGTGTATATATGTATTTAAAATAATATAAGTAGTATATTTACCAGTTTTCTGTTACCCATAGCACAAGTATTAAGTTATTTACTTTGGGGACGGATCACCGCCTATGTAAGCGTCCCATATATTTATTTATCTATATGGGACACTTACAGACACGGTCGTCTGACCCCAAAGTAAGTAACTTAATACTTGTGTTATGGGTGACGGACAACTGGTGGATATACTACATATATAATTTTAATTACATACCTAAATACAAATAAACACCCAGGCTCGAAGAACCAACAAATTGTTTATAGAAAATGTTGGTCCTCGGCGGGAATCGAACCCGCGAGCCGCGGAGCTGAAGGCTGGGTCACTACCCCCTCTGCTAACGGGTCAGTCGAATCTATACTATATTTATGCGTGAATGTACTTATTTGTTAACCCACCGCTATGGGAATTATATTATGGGTGGCGACTGTTGGGTACACAAACTCACTGTGTCTAATTAAATTTATTTATTTACAGTTAATTAATTATAATTTTTCATATACTATCGTACTATGCTAAAATCTTAAATACTAATGGCGTCCGATCCCACCGAAGTTAGGTAGGGAAAGGTGAGGTTGCACGAAGTGTCTTTCCCAAGCGTGGAATAGTACACTTCCGGTGTCGAGTGCAGTCTGGAAAAGCGGTAAACGCTGAGTGGACGTAACATGGGAATAAATTTCATATCGCTCTCTTCAAGGAGACATGAAGCTTCTGCCGCGGACCGCGCTGGGATTAGAACTAGCTATTACTAACTATAATATTTACTGTATGTGAAAAAACCCTCTAGTCATGACGATTATACACATACATGCGTACGAGGTTCACCAAAGTGCTCTTATTAGCTCTGAGTGCGCGTTTGTTTATTCTATACAGTAAAAATACATGCTGACGAAAACAGGCCGCCGATACGGTTGTCTTGTACTAACAGACAGCGGTTGTAGTAGACATGGGTGAGACAACTCTAAAAAATGTTTCCTGGTCATATAAGGGCGAGGAAAAATCATACTTTTATGTATATGATGTTATTATTTATATTGAAAAAGTTGTTAAACTAACAATTTACGCATAATTCAAGTATAAAAAAGCGAAGACAACTTAACACAACGTCTTTATACAAAATTTTGTTATCTCATCTAATCAAATCAAAATAAAATTTATTCTACGAGACTTTTGCAAACTATTGCGAATCCAACTTAAGCTATGGAGATAAGGGATTCTCTTTATTATATTAAATTACATAAATAAGGATAGTCTCTTAAAACGTGATAAATAATTTATGATAGAAATGATTAGTTTTTAAAAGGAAATGATTAGTTTTTAAATAATATCTTTCGTTAATTTTCACTTTTTCGAAAGCGCTGTTAGTTTCTATAAACTACGTAAATAAATTTAATTTAAACTTGTTTGAAATCATTTCTATACTTATTTTATTGTATTATCCCCGATTCTCACTAAGTATACAAAGCTTGAATTAATTTTGGCAGCTCAAAGTGCGTCAAAATTAAGTTTATAGGAATAGGTTAAATACATACAGACATACATGTGAAACTAATATAAAACGCGATGAAAAGAAAAGAACAGTATATACTTTATTACGTTGTGTTGTGACTAGCAATATTTGTGGCCATTTATTATTGGAGAATATACCAACAAAACATTCCTATGGTATTCGAATAGAAAGCACTTTGAGTTGTTAGTTTTTAGAATGCACATTTTAGAGGTTCACTTTCGTGAATCTATTGGGATATACGCGAACAATTAACAACACAATAGCTACTGAGCTTTCTTTGTGGAAAAAAACAATATCGGATGCATAGTTTTGTTCCGAAATTTTTGAAGTAACACCAGACATCAATTCTGCATGTTATTAATCCAAACAATATACGTCATTCAAAAATTTTGGCAAGACTAAAGTTAAGTAAGTCTTTGTTCGTCTTTTAAAAATTTTAAATAGAATTGAACACAATACAGGGCAGGACAATTTTATTTATGAGTTGTTCCCTAAGCCAGTTGATGAGTTCATATTTAAGACTTTCAATTATATTTTTTTAGGTATTTATTGCTCATGTAATTAGGTTTTTAATCGGTGGAAGCGCATAACCTTTATACCGTCCCCGTCATACAGCGATATCCATAAGGATTCTTCTGGCGTAAGAAAAGAAAGAATCAGTCAGAATCGACTTCTAAATAAATCAAATAAATATATATAGCTAGTCTTCGAAAATTTTAGCTTTTATATTATTTTAAAGAAGTTTATGTCACTCACAAATGTGGGTAATTATATATATATCTCTCAAAGTACCATATTTTTCAACCTAAAGCCCATGACATACACTTATACAAAATATCATTTAGATTTAAGAGCTCAGATATAGATTTTAATGTGAACCAATAGAGTTACCAGTGATTTACGTATATTAAACCAAACTATCTTCCGCCGTGTGGTATCCGGCTGAGTAGTATGGACCACCCTCATTTCTTACCGAGGTTTTGTAAAAGGCGACTGAGGTAAGTTGACGTCACGCAGGCGGCCGGTCGCAAAATACGTAGCCAAATCACTTGACAACATGTTGTGCCGACCTCGCTTAGAGTGGGATAAGGGCAGGAGGATGATGAAACTAAACTATCTTACACAATAATATTATTACGTAAAGCACCTAAAAAGACAAAACACTGACAGCGTATTTTTTAAGCGATTAGATAACCACACTCGCAGATTTTATACGCAAGGAGATAATTCTGATCTTTCATAAGGATATATACAAATCTGAAATTCGACAAATCGGAAATTCTGATGTTTGATAAAGGTTCTGTGAGTCAATAAAATAGGACGTATCGCTTTGAAAATGTTTATAAAATCACCCGCTCTAATGAGGACGAAGGTTTTTGTCAAGTAGGTATTAACAAGCTCTCGAACCAAATTTCTATTCCTTTAATGTCCTTTATATAAAAGATCTCTAGAGTATATTTTACTCCTTGATTTGACTCAATATTTAGTTTTGTGTAACACAATCGTCGATGAAAGTTAAAAATTGTAGAGGAGCTAAAATAAAACTTTATAGTCTAAATTGTAGATTGAATGAACTTTGGAGGTACGTTAATTATTCGTAGAGCCGGCATGAAAAAAGTTTCTGTTTTAAGTTTTAAGTTTAAAGTTTAATTCTTGAGCAGTTACTCAAAAACTTTTTGTTGCAGTTACATTGTAGTCCATTTAATTTTATATTATACGGATGGAATAAAAAACTAAAATAGTTTTAAAATTGTTTGATTGAATTGACGGAATTTTGTTAAAGAATCGTATAGCAAAAGCCACAAATCACTTACGTACAAAATCTGTGTAAAAACAACGTACGTACAAAAAAACGTACAAAAGTTGTTGTGTAAGTTGCGTATAGCTACTCCTCTACACTGTACAAGACAGTAATGACTATATGTATCTAGTAATAAGAATTATATTTGAAAAGAGAAATCGCCGAGTTTATTGCTGGCTCTTCTGGGTAGGAACAACTTTCCAAACCAGCAGTCTTCTTCGTCGTATCACTCTTGTCAGAGCAGTCGTGGTCATTATAAAGTAACTTTAGAGGCAGATGTTATTCGCCTCACGAACATGCGCCACCTATCTCTGCTAACTGATAGCCTGGCACATTCGTGAAAGGGACCCCCCATTGCAGCCTTAATTTGATCAGTCCAGCGTGTGGGAGATCTTCCTCGGTGCCTTCCACTCCGCCTTGATCGATGGAGCCATTTCCTCTTCGGGAGACATGTCCAAAACACCAGCAGTAGAGTTGACGATTCAAAAGCACTTGTTTCCAAGCTTACTTGAATAAATAATATTTTGAATTTGACTTTAAATTTTAATTTGTAGGATGCTAATTTTTTTCATTGTATCATAAAATTAAACACCCTTTGGTATATCTAATGCATTTGTTCGTACGAAATCAGTCGAGAAAAAATGACAGGCATTAACGCGCATACTTCAAACATTTTTACAACTCCAAACGGCCATTACCGCCGTAACTTTGATATTTATTCGCTGACTTTACCGCTTAAACATGAAATGGGAATCATTGAGACTTCATATTATCAAAACGTTGTAACTAACACGGCAATAACGAACACTGATCCTCAAGAACCTTTCCATAAAAAACAAAGTTAAACTATTATGGGATGAAGTGCGGCTGTAAATATTGGGTTCTTTTACCGATTTTACTATAGGAATAACATTTCTCAAGCCATACAAGGCGATATATATAGTAATAACATTTATCAAGCCATAATAAACTTGCTCTCTCGTCGAGAAGGGTATTCGATAATATTCCTGTCCGCAGCGCTATTCCAACGATATCGGATTATTAATATCACATAATCTAATACTGTATATGTGCAAATTAGTATACCGTCACAAGGGATTGTGTTACCGCATTTTACACACTTTGAGGTGATTTTGATTTGCTTAGTACTTTAAAAACTTTTAGGTTAAAAAAAATTCAGGCTCAATATAAATCTGTAGCCTAACTGATGACTTCTATTAGATGTCACGTAAATTTTTAAGGAACATACAAGATTCCTCAAACCGTTTTTAAACGTATTATTTAATAAAAATAAAATTTAAGAAACAATAAATTTACTTAAATAGCAATATAATACCTAAACTTTCTTAGGAATATACTATATAAAAAGTAGAATATTATGCATCGGTCGGTACCTATTTCATCATCATCAGCCTACTCTAAGTATGTGCGGCACAATATGTTTTAAACGTTTTGTACCATGATTTTGCTAGGTATCTTACGACCGGTCGCCTGCATAACGTCAACTTATCTTAGTCGCCTTTCACGACACCTCGGAAAGAAATGAGAGTGGTCTATTCTACTCACCCGGATACCACACGATATATCGGTATTACAATATTATATTATTTACTATTTATATACAAAAATCGAGTTTAGTTTTGGAACCACGTATTTTTGCAAAATAAAATAGTGTGTTATTCCATGTTGCTAAACCTTCCTGTACAAATTCGTTAAGCAGTTTGTATCAGAGTTACAAGCTCACAAAGTTTCGCCTTTATAATCATTATCATCATCATCCTCTTGCCCTTGTTCCATACTAAGTGGGGTCGGAATAACATGATATAAACATGTTGTCGCATGATTAGTCAGCGTATTTTACGACCGGCCGCCTGCCTAACGTCAACTTACCTTAGTCGCCTTTTAAAACACCTCGGAAAGAAATAAGAGTTTATTCTACTCAAGCGGATACCACACGGCGGGTCGACTTACCTTAGTCGCCTTTTACGACACGCCGGTAAGAAATGAGGGTGGTCTATTCTATTCACCCGGATACCACGACCTTTATAATATTGGTAAGAAGTGAGATAATAAGAAAACCTAGTTTCTTAGTTTTTATACAGTCCGTATTATAATCTCTATCAAAGGGATTCGCATATGTACGTCAACGATAACGTTTACAAGAAGCGTTTTGTTAAACTTTTATCTTGGATTAACGCCAACACGCTTTTGTTTATTTGTTATTACGGTTTTATAGACCTAGCAAACATGTAGGAATAAAATCTGTTCCTTACATTTTGAGGATGCTTTTGTTGCTAAGTTATCAAAAATGGGTGAATAGACATAAATATTTTATAGACATATATATATTTCCTCTGATATGACGGTCAGACTCTGTGATATTCTTTATTTTATGTATTTTTCAGTTACATTTAAATTTATACATTTGCTTACTTATCTGTGGTTGTAATTTTTAGGTATAAAAGTATCTCCGGGTTATCTAATATGTGCCAGTGAAAAAAAAAAATAGAACTAATAATAGAGAAAAAAATCCTCTCGATGCCCATTGTTTGTATATATTTTAATAAAATTATATGTAAAAACAAAACTAAAAAACTACTTTTTTCAATTCATCGAATTTATCTAATATAAAAAGTATATTGAGTTTTGAAACCGGCTTTTCTTAGCGTAAAATAAACCTTGGTTATATTTTATATTTAGAGATGTATCTCTATAATTCAAATTCACATTCAAAATATTCCTTATTCAAGTAAACTTGAAAGCAAATGCTTTTGAATCGTCAACATCTACTGCTGGTTTGGAAAGCTTTTCCTACCGAGAAGAACCAGCAAGAAACTCGGCGGTTTCTCTTTTAAAATAATTCTTATTATTAGTTACATATAGTTATTAGTGTTTTGTACAGGATCGAAGAATATATCCACGCATTCTTATCGTCTAAGTAATCCTCAATAGTATCGTAGGCTTTCCGTAATAACCCTTTTTTTAAGAGTGTTTTTAAACTGCTGTAATGTTAAAGTTAAAGTAGATTGCGGAGTTTCATTATAGGATATACTAGCTGTTCCAGCGGCTTCGCCCGCGTGGAAATCAACGCGTCACAATTTTTCTTCTATAATTCAAATTTTAAACATAAAAGTAGTTATTGTGAGTTAACCATAAGAGATAGAGACATGCTATCGCAGACTTTTTGTAGTATTTTTATAGATCTAAAATTCTCTAGTACTTTAGCGTATCTCTGCTGGTTTACGCAGCGCACGCGACTAAAGCTCCCAGCAAGCAAGTGTTTTAAAAACTGCTCGATCTCTTCAACACAATTTGCATATTACCGATATGTACTATTTATCTAAATCATCCGGAAGTATTGTTCTAGCTTTTGGTGAAAACCGTACAAAAATCTGTTCATTAGATTTTGAGAAAATCGATTACATACAGACAGACAGCTTTTTGGGACTTTGTTTTATAATAAGTATATATAGATAATGTATAAAATTCAAATAACATATTAAGATATACATATGTGCTGTATACACATTTCTGCCACAAATAAAACGTCTTATTTATATCAAGATTTCGGAAGCCTACAAGGCAATTTCAGGATAAGCCGTTGATCTTACTGTTGGCATTGCTATAATATATGTTCACAGAAGAACGTAAGACCTCTTTGTGTTGCTTTATGTAATTCTATTCAAACAAGCCTAATGGGGTGTAATCCTTGTTGATGCCATATAAATTCCGTAGATTTGTATATATCGATAGTAGTAGATCTTTTGACCGCTTCTTTTACATATAATAAGAACGTGTAATTTTGTTTTGAACATTCGATCAATAGTTTTAAATAGAACTAAGAATGGTTTTTTTTTAAATTATTTATTACGCCCACAAGTTACATACAAATTTCTCCAATAGGAATATAAAAAAAATTATAGATAGATATAAATCATACACAATTTTAAGACTAACTTAATTTTAAATAAGTATTCTGACACAGCACCAGATTTAGTAAGAAAAAAGAAATTTATAAAATAAATGATCAAACACATAACGAAAGAAATTACAATTACTAATAGGCAATAAGAAAATAATTAAATCATTTTTTTAAATATTAAAAGTTATCAGTGAAGTAGACGATTATAAAAAATTTGTCCAATGATATTTATTCCTGATGTTATTAATAGCAAATAATTGTCTTCGCAAATGAGTTAGACTATATAAATCGTCTCGTTTTGTTGATTAAAACAGTTGGGGTTGAACCGATTACTATATAACTATGCTTGATTGGGTAATGCTTCGCTTTGCGATTTTGTCGTGGATTTTATCTTCTGATTTTGCCCCTGTTGCGGGGCGAAACGATTGTGGAGTTTGTGATAGTGAACGTGCGTAGTGCTTGTGTATTGTGTTACGGGGGTGGGAGTTATGTGCATGTGTTTTTACGAATCCTGCATGTTTCGGGTATGAAAACGATAGTCCACTCAACATATAGTATTATAAATATTTTCTTTTATCTTTATCGCGGATTATATAAAAAAATTGTTACTTTTTGATTAAAACAGTTGTAATCATTGACACTACGAGTATTAGAACCTCACGCATCTAGATCGTGTCAAAATTTGTCGAAGGTAGATAGATTCTATCTATGAGGCCATTATGTCTATATACTTATAAGTTATAACTAAAAAAAATTTTTTTTTTTACAACAACAAAGCTTTGTAATTTTTTATTTCACTTCCCTGTCTCCTGGTGGCTTGGGTAACGGGGCGATATGAGTATTAAGATTGTTTTAGTGAGTGTGTGTAGCACAAGATTAGTGTGCCGGTGGTTTGGTGTTTTACTAAGACATATGTTTTATTCAACCTACATGTAAAAAAAAACAGATAATAAATACACTCTTCAATTAGCAAGCCGTGTGGTATCCGGCAGAATAGAATAGACCACCCTCCTTTTTACCGAGGTGTCATAAGAGGCGACTAAGGTAAATGCCGTGTGGTATCCGGCTACATAGAATAGACCACCCTCATTTCTTAGCGAGGTGTCGTAAAAGGCGACTAAGGTAAGTTAACGTCAGGCAGGCGGCCGGTCGTAAAATACGTAGCCAAATCATATGACAGCATGTTTGTAACATGTTGTGCCGACCCCACTTAGAGTGGGATAAGGGCAGGAGGATGATGAAATACACTCTACAATTAGCATTACATAGACTTTCTTTCATTGCAGATTATACCAAATTAATTTCTCCAGGAAGAATCAGGATCACATATGGGATAAAAAAAATACGGAAAATAGGTGAAATCAAGTTTATTCCTTATTTTTTATATATCTATTGTTTTATTTATTAAATATACTATATTTATTTATTATTAAGATAATGTAAACAAAGTTGCGAGTACATTTAGTTGATATAAAATTAATATATTAAGTGGGCCGTAATATTTGCAAAGAAAGCATACAGTTGGAAAACACCCAAATAACTACAATTGCTCACAATTGTTTCCCATACTCTGAGCCAAATCGACTACCGCTTTACTAACCCGTAATTTTATGCGAATGTATGAATCAGATAACCTTGCATTTGTCAACATGAAAATGGCTTTACAAATGCTCACTCAAAAGTAAATTTTCCTGTTAAAGTTCGTTTAGAAATGTATTGGATTTATTACATATGCCATTCAAGTTTAAATTACATATAAAGACATTGACAAACTAAATTGTACTTTGAACCCGCAATCCCATTTGTAAATTATGCACGTGATCACGGTTTCTCATTCACAGCTTTATTTATTTCTTTATTGTACATACATAATGATATAAAAAAGAAAGAAGAAAAAAAAAAAGTACACGTGCAAAGGCGGAATTATCCCTAAAAGGGATCTCTTCTAGTCAACCTTTGAGTAACAGTAGGAAAAGGACAAGAAATGAATACGGATAATGAAAATAGAAAGGAAGAAAAAGAAAAATAACGAAACATGTATACAGATACATAGATTAATATAGAAAAATGCTGCAATATAGATAATTTGATTATTTGAATTTATTAAAATTTAACTATCTAATTTATAAATTATTTTGGTAAAATAAGTAGATGATGAAGATGCTACTAAAATTTAATTTAAATTACTTGAGACAATATTTTCTTGTCTGTGACTTAAATGTTGATAGGGAAGGAGATTTGCGGATTGATACCGGTAAATCATTCCACAGTTGTACATCATGAAAGCTGATGATGATCTCGAGTAAGTCAGTGGGGAGCATTTAGGGAAGAGGCAAGATCTAACGTATTTATAGATCTTAGCCGGCCACGTCCTAAATCCGACAAGAAGTTGAAACGCTCTTTAAGATATAATGGAATTAAAGGCTTAAAGAGTACTTTATAAAGAGATATAATATGTAAATTTCTTTTGGATCCCATAGGAAGCCTATTTAACTTATGACGGAACTCACCGATGTGGTCAATCTTGGTCAGCGTTAAATTTTGTCCCGGCATTGAAGTCTACATAGTCGTGTCGTTGACTATTAAATTTTATCAATATGACCACTTTATCAGTTCCCGCCGTGATATCGCCGTATGAAGAGCTCTTGACTATGGACCTCGGAAAACGTCCAATCTAGTTGGTGTCGGAGCGGAAACTCGAGTCCCTGGGTACGAGTAGCCGCAGGCGACTCGCCAAAGTCCTTCGCATGTCACGCTAATGGTACCTTCGGGCATTCTGAACGGGGCATCGGACGCCCAGTTACAGAAGGTTCCTTAGGCGGTCAATGCATCTGGTTCTCCCGATGCATCAATTAGCGAAGCGAGGGATACACAGGTTAGGGAGGCTTCGACCAGAACTGGCACTATCCGGGGTACAAAGCTGCTGCTGACAGAGATAAAAAAATTGCCCAATTCGGGCAACGTAACACTATCCTCGCCACCCGTATCGTGGTGGAGCACCGTCATGTTTTGGGTCGATGAGAGTCTGACATATCCATCGCTTGTCCACGTCGAGCGGCGACGACCCATAATGGGTTTTCCTAACAAAAAAAAGGGTTAAAACTAATCGGCTTAAAGACATTATAACCGGTTTCTATACATGAAATATCTTAGGCCCATATTTTTTATTTGATATTCTTATTTATTTATTTATTGTACAAACAAAAGGCGGACTTATCCCTAAAAGGGATCTCTACCAGCCAACCTATGAGTAAGAGAAAGAAAATGAAAAGAAATAAAATAAATGAAATGGATGATGAAAAAAAAGGAAGGAAGAAAAATAAAAATAACGAAACACTATATACATAGATTAAAGTTGAAAAATTCTTAATATAACTACTTCATTAATAATTGAAATAACTTCTTCGTTCTGTTCCATTTCTGCATGAAACAAATCTACACCAACAAATTAAGATTAGGTAAAAATTCCAAGCGTAACGATCCGTCAGTTTTATGTAACACATGCGTATAAATAGGCGAGCTTTTATGGTTGCAGCATGCCAATGACTTTGAAAACATTTTAATGTTTGTTTATTTTATATCAGCTGATGTCACTTCCGGAGCGCGGTCGCGGAATCACTGCGATATTCGTAAACCTGGTGATTATGGCACTGCGTTTAATAAATATTAAACAGATTGCGTATGAATTAAATTTCATATTTACATTATCTTTTAAGAATTATATCCACTATTTATCAAAATACTTCTATCGCATATAATATTGTGCCCTGCAACTTTTGCGTACAATTTCGTACAAATCTTTGTATTCATCTATGCTTAAGAGCGGTAAAAAGACATACGCGCGTACAAATACAAGGACAGACCTATATATACATAAAATTTCTGCTTCACAATATTAGTATGACATTAGACTTACTAGTATCTATCTATATTAAAGTATAAATTAAGTGTAAGAAATATGCTTATACGTCAATCATATTACACAATAGGAGATTTGAGTTATAAAAATGCTTTGATTTGAAAATCCTGTCAGCTTCATAGAAGACTGCGATTTAATAATGTAAATTGAAAATGTTTAAAAAATTTACCGCCGAGTTACTTACTAGCTCTTCTCCATAAAAACAGCATTCAGAACCCGTTGTAGCTTCATATAATCTAATTGATACTTGACGATTCTAAAGCTTACTTGAGTAAAAATTATTTTGATCTTAATAGAATTATAACCCACTCTCACAAATCAAACATGCCCACCAATATAATACAAAGCTTTCTAATGAAATATTCGTCAATTAAACGGCAAATCATCTGACCGTTATTCAATTTTATACATTTTTATAGCGTGCTAGTTTTTGTCCGCAGCTTCGCTCGCTAGAAATTTTGTGTGCCACAGTATCTAATTTAATTCAATTTATGATTAAATTTTGGTCATACTGGCTTCCGCATAAAAGATGTGGAAGATAGATATATGCTATCGCGGACTTTTATTTAGAACTATTAAAGACAAACAATACTACGGTACATCATCTTTGTGTAACTCAATGGTTTAGGCAGCGTAAGTCGAGATAGCTCTCAGACGCCAGATTTTTTCCGACTTTATTGACATATATCGTTATATTACATAAATAGCTGTGTGGTATCCGGCAGAATAGAATAGACCACCCTCCTTTCTTACCGAGGTGTCGTAAGAGGCGACTAAGGTAAATGCCATGTGATATCCGGTTGCATAGAATAGACCACCCTCATTTCTTACTGAGGTGTCGTAAAAGGCGACTAAGGTAAGTTGACGTCAAGCAGGCTGCCGGTACGTAAAATACGAAGCCAAATCATATGACAACATGTTTGTAACATATTGTGCCGACCCCACTTAGAGTGGGATAAGGGCTGGAGAATGATGATCGTTATATTACATAAATGCATTACAAATTCTAGCCTATATGTTATTCCGATGTATAACCTATATAACTAAAGTTTCAACCAAATCCGTCAAATAGTTTTTTCGTGAAAGAGTAACAAACATCCATCCATACTCACAAACTTTCGGATTTATAATATTAGTAGGATAGAATTAGTAGGATTATAATATAAGTAGGATTAGTAGGAAGTAGGATAGTAGGATTGTGAGTGCAAAATTCATCAAATCGATACTCGTATAGCTATATCAACTGTCAGTCGAATGCCTTCTAAAATTCCGCAATCAAAATATTTGTTAATAGTGTGTTAGACCACCGGGTAATATTTGGTATTTAATGGCACATATACTGCTTAAAATATTTACCAATTATGTTCCGTACGACAATAAATGGCATTTTATGGCGCGCGCTGATGTCATAGAAATTATGGATGCGCGCGGTTTGGAACATTATTAATTACAAACTAGTTTTTGATTGCTCATTTTGATTTTGTTGCCAAATCTAGGAGCGTTGTTAAGTTAATAAATTTACTATACCTCAGATTAATATGATAATAATCTTTATTTATATAAATCGTTTAACATAACATCTTGAATCTCTGGCTCCTAGATTTAACTGTATTACAAGAGCCAGTGCCCTCCCTTAATATTGTAGATTATTATACTAGTGTTAGTATAGTTAGTAGCGGTAACTTAAAATAAATTAGTTGGATTACCCAAATACTGTATAGTTAGAAATTATCACCTTTAGGTAGAAGCAAAACTACTCAAGCAATATTAAAATGACACAGTAATGATACTAGTTGCGTAGTAACAACGCATGAACATGCTGGTTGAGACCAACCAAGACAAGTTGAAACACGATCTACGATAACGCGGGAGCGTTTATAATCGTACAAGCCAAGCTTTACACAGCAAGACTCCAAGGGATGAACGGTCTAGCCGCGTAAGCGTAAGCTATTAACCCTACGAGCCGAATATTACAACAAGACTGCCTTCCGTTTTTTTTTTTCGAATGTGTCTAATGCTGTTAGCCCTAATGGCTTTTACAGCGTCACCGGTGGGATGGGCGAGCGCAGAAGCTTCGCCGGGTAAAATTGATAAGAAGCGAGTGTTTTTAGGCACTCGTTACTTATTGGGAGCGTCGCCTTAAGGGTGTCTCCTGCGAGACCGAACCTCGGCTTAAAGCGGCGCGTTTTGGAGGACTGTATCTAACACATTGACTTTGAAGAAGTCTGCATCACGGCGGCCGCGGCAGAGGGCTGCGGCCGCTTGACACAAGCAAGCGGGGACCTCGTCTTCGCCGGCGAAGACGCTGTTTGTGTGAATGTTGTGTGTAGATCTTGTTTGATGCTGTAATAGCATCGTCAGGGTCGTTAAGGACGCTCTTAGGGCGCCTGTAAAAACGGTTGGGAAAGTTAAACACTTTATAGTTGGATGCGGCCACTATAAGGGAGTTCGGGTGTGTGGACGCTTTCTCGAAGTAAGTCTTCGAGAATCGTTTGAGAAGATCGGCTATCGTGGGAAGATCGAGATCTCTATGGAGATTCACGTTGCGCACGAACCACGGACAGCCAGTGGCTGTACGCATGAATCGATTTTGAAGTGTCTGCAACGGACACAGCCGTGACTTAGGAACGTGCGCGAACGCGACGCTCGCATAGGTCATTATGGGTCTGATGCAAGTCTTGTAAAGCGTCACTTTGTTGCGAAGTGACAGTTTACTAGTCTTGCACAATATCGGATATGCCTTCCATGTGGCGAACTCCGCCTTTTATAAACAATTCTCGCTCCAAAACCAAGCCCCCGCTCTGGTATCGATCACGTGATCACAGTGATACGACTATACAAAACTAAAGAAATGAGACTTGACTATTGCCATGGATGCGACTTTAATGGCGGTTAGGCAAAACCTCTAACTGTATATATTTTCTTTTTTAGAGGCTCAAATTTCCTAAAATAAAAATGAGGGCACAGTTTACGCTACTTGCCTCAAATGATTTTCTAAGGAAATAAAATGAACAAGATCTCACCAGTTTATTCCAAATAATAATTAAAAATATTAGAGCAATAAACTAATAGTCTCGACCAATATCTCCAGAGGCTTTCACTTGGATTGAAAGTCGGATGCAGAAAGCAGTATTACTTGAAACAGCACGAATTTTGAGGAAGTTCATCCCTCTGGAGGCGTAACCAACGGTAGCTTGAAATATTGCCCTGCTTCCGGCAGACGACAATTTTTTGTTTTTTAATCATCATCCTCCTGCCCTTATCCCACCCTATGTGGGGTCGGCACAACATATTAAAAACATGTTGTCACATGATTTGGCTACGTATTTTATGACCAGCCGCCTGCCTAACGTCAACTTACCTTAGTCATATTTTACGACCCCTCGGTAAGAAAGAGGTTATTCTATTCTACTCAGCCGGATACCACACGGAGGGTCGACTTACCTTAGTCGCCTTTTACGACACCTCGGTAAGAAAATGAGGGTGGTCTATTCTACTCAGCCGGATACAACGCTGCGGGATTTTTTTAAATGATTTTTTGTATTATTTTGTTTTTGGCTATTAGAAATATTTAAAAATGTAAAAGGTTAATTATGAGAAAAATAAAACAGCAATAATACTACAGTACAATACTTTTTCTAAATGTGCCTCATAAGTTTAAAACTGGAACTTTCGAAAGACTGTAAGAACTATCTCTGAGCGATTTCTTAAACCACTCTCTCCAACATTAATTCAACGGACAAACTTTTCCAAGAACTCGTAGCTGTAATGGCATTACTAAGAGTCATCATAAAAAAGTTCTCTAAACATTTCTTACGAAATATTTTGATTTTGTTCAAGAAATAACAAAATGGATAATTATTACTTACAGCGACTTTTAATGATGATAAATGAATTTCAAAGTAGTGATATTATTATTCTTCTATAATTCGCGATAAAGTTAATAGAAAAAATATATAAATAAGCTTAATTTGACCGCTCAGCTCCACGGGTTGTGGATTCGATTCCCAATTTGTTGGTTCTTCGAGCCTGGGTGTGTATTTGTATTTAGGTGCGTATTTAAAATTATATATGTATATATTTATCAGTTGTCTGTCACCCATAACACAAGTATTAAGTTACTTACTTCGGGGATGGACGACCGTGTGTGTAAATGTCCCATATATTTATGTATTTATTTAATTTAAAGTGTACTATCCGTTTTCATACCTAATACATGCAGAATTTGTAAAACGCATGCACTATTAACCTCCACCACAATACACAAGCACTACACACATTTACTATTTCGAACTTAATCGTTTCGCACCGCAACCTAAGCATCATCAGAATATAGACTCAAAGACAATAGCAAAGCGACGCATCGCCTATGCAACCATAACTATATTCTAATTGGTTCAACTCCACAATTTATTCTGCCTCAGAACACACGTAACAAGTTTAAGCTAGAGACATTTATCTGATCGTTAATCAGGTCTCTCCGCTAAGTAACACCTAATTAAGTAACAGCCTCTTAATATTCAACTGCTGGTAATAGGCCTCCTCTTTCTGTTTTTGGAGAGAAGGATTAGAGCTAAGACCTACCACGCTGCTCCAATGCGGATTGGTAGGTTACACATATCTCCAGAATTCTCTAGAGATATGCAGGTTTCCTCACGATGTTTTCCTTCGCCGAAAAGCGTGTGATAAATTGCAATTATCAATTAGATACATGAGTTTTAATAGAAAAACTCATTGGTGCCTGCTCAGGTTTGAACTCGTGTTCCCCTCCTAAGAGTCGCACGGTCTTCCCGCTGGGCGTCCACAGCTTACCTAAAAAAGTAACACCTAATTCTATTAATTAATAAATTTATCTTTTGTCCATTAATGATAGCAATCCAGGGCATATTATCTAGTCATTTCTTAACTATTACAACTATTATAAGATGTTTGCATGTTACACAAACATAAGCTTTCGAAATGCCACAGACTTAATTAAGGGTTACCGAAATATTAATGGAGTTTGACGTAAATTGAAAACATTCCAGCTCATTTGAAGTCTCATGACTTTTACAAACACTTATACTCTCATATCTCTCGAGGCTCTCGGTTCTCTCGAATGGGCAGCGTTCGGGAAGCTACGCGAGATCTTTTCGTCCGAAATACCTCAGTGTCTGAAGACCAGGGTCTTCGAACAGTGCGTGTTGCCAGTGATGATCCGAAACGTGGTCGCTCACTATGGGTCTTATAAGAAAGCTCAGAGTCGCTCAGCGGGCGATGGAGCGAGTTATGCTCGGAGTGTCTAAACGAGATCAAATCAAGAATGAGGAGATCCGTAGAAGAACTAGAGTCACCGACAGCTCAGCGTGTCGCGAAGCTGAAGTGGCGATAAGCGGGGCACATAGTGCGGAGAACAGATGGGCGCTGGGGTTTTAAGGTGCTGGAATGGCGACCCCGCACCGGAAAGCGCAGCGTCGGTAGACCCCCTACGAGGTGGACAGACGACCTCAAAAGGGTCGCAGGGAGCCACTAGATCCAGGCGGCGCAAGATCGTGTGGTGTGGCGATCCCATGAAGAGGCCTATGTCCAGTAGTGGACGTCCATTGGCTGAAGAAGAAGAAGAAGAGATACTCTCATAGCTTAGAAAACATAATCCCGTTAAATATAATCTCGCGCACAACTGTAAATGATGCAAACAAGGTTTTCATGCTCTTACAATTGCTATAAAAATATAAGTTTGTTGTTGTTGCTGTTTGTACCGGTCTAAATTTTGAGAAGAAAATTTGTATGTGAGTTAGTAAGTATAGGTTACATTTTGATTCTGGAAAATTAATTCTCACGTTTTTTAACCTAAAGAATCAAAGCAGTAAGAAAGCCTTTGCAAATTTTGTATCATATTTTGTTACTCTTGTCTAGTCTTTGATTTGTTATAAAAAAATAGTGTGTTCCTTTTTTTTTCTTTTTCTGCCTAAAAATAAGTGACAGCGCGAACTCTTGACCCTTATCAGAGGGTCGGAAGTTTAAACCCCTATGAGTTTTCTATTAAAAGTTATTTGCCTGATTTGTGTATACACATTATGATCCCCTTCATAGTTAAGAAACAACTTTTTCTATACTACATATTAAATGACCAACCTGTGTACAACTAAGTGAGTAGCATAGCTGCAAGCCAAGGTCGCGAGCTCGCTCCTTATCTATGACGCATCGACGCTAACTATAGTACACACCAGACAAATCTCGCTGATTTTTGGTATGTATTTTTGTAACCACTTTTATTTCGTTTACTTAAATAAATTAAAAAATAATAATAATAATTTTTTTGGAATATGGAAAACCAGCTAAACCGCATTAGAATCTTTTGAGGTTACATATGACCTTTACATCGCGAATAAAACCGTGGAAAATATAACGAGATTGATGCTTAAGTAGATACCACTGAGGTTCTTGCTGGCTCTTCGCGGTAGGAATAGCTTTCCGAACCAGCTGTAAAGATGACGATTCAAAAGCACTTGTTTACAAGTTACTTGTATAAAGAATATTTTGAATTTGAATTTGAATTTGATAATTTATAGAATTAAGCGTTGCTTTGCGGAGATCCATAATACAAAAGCAATAATAGAAAATGTATTTTGAGATTATCCGCGTTATTTCTATTGCAGATTATAGCAAAATAATTTCATTATTACTTTTGTACTTATGTAGATAATAAAACCACGAAAGTCGAGAAATGGGCATGTGATGTTTTATTTATAACGGAGAGTATTATTTCCAATGACTTTATTTGATATGCCATGAAAACTATCTAACTTTACGAATGCTGGGAATAATATATTACGCATGTCTTATATATTTCATATGAATTTTTTATTTTTAGACTTCTAAAAACTTAATAAAATATAATTTCGCGGTGTTGTATCACAAGTTTACTATTGTTTTCCTCGCCCGAAATTGCATTAATTGTATTTATAAATTAATCAAATATATGCATGCCCAGGATCTGGAGTACTAATAAATTTAGGCGGTTTGGCGGTTTAGATATCACAGCTCGAAATTTGCTACTCTAGTTAACTTTCGTTTAAGTTTTCAAAACTTTGACAGTAACGAATACGCTTTTATATATATGATTTATACAAGCAGGCGTTACTTTGCGGAATTCCATATTGCAGCAGCTATAACAGAACTACTTTGCTATAATGCGCGTGGGTTAAACGAATGCATGCAATGCTAAGTGTATGAAGCAGGCAAAATTCACGTACCTTACAAAATCGTAATGCCGTAATCGTATTCGTAATGTCTGTCGTGGAGCATATCCTCCTAATGATGCTTCGGTTTCGGGGCAAAACGATCGTAGAGATTTTGGTGATGGTTTTGTGCATTGTTGCTGGTGAAGGCGTCTTGGGATACGTGTGGTGACTTGTCCTGCATGTGTAAGGTACGTGAATTATGCCTACTTCATACACTTAGCATTGCATGCATTCGCTTAACACATGCGGATAATAGTAAAGTACTCGTAGTTCTGTTATAGTTTCTGTGTTATATTATATGTAGAATTATTAAAATTCTTCTTTATTTATTGATTTCGTTTATTTAAAGATTTACACTACTACAAACACTTAAAATGAACTAGGGGATTAAAAATATTCGAAAACAATACGTTCACGTCGTTGCGTCGTTCCGCTGGGTCGGCTTAAGACTATTAAAAACTAAAACCATCCATACGTCATCCAATCCTTTCATTTCAATTCATACATTCTTCTCGTTTGCTCACCGCTGCGTTCAAACTTACAATCACACATATATATCACAAAAACAAACAGGTCTGTAGGTTCATTTTGTTCACTCTCTTCCCTCTAATGACCTGTAAAATCCACTGCCCACCTTCGAACCTTTTCAGGCCAACCGTGAAAAAATAACTACGCAACCTTTTATCTTTCTTTGAACGTCAGACGGGATACTTTATTATGAATGTGCTGAGGGTCCATGAAATATTCGCCAGCTTAATCTCCGATTTAACAAAGAGATATAATAATATATCTTTCGAGAACGAATCGATTTCGAATAAAACATATAAATTTATTGATTTTAGGTGAAGTAGAATTTGTTTATATGATTTATAAATAATAAAAACACATACCAAAATAATTTTATACTTGTGCTATAGGGAAAAGACGACTGTAAATAAATACATGTATAATTTTAAATAAATACACCCAGATACAAAGAACCAACAATATTTTCAATGTGCGCACTCGGCGAGAATCGAACTCACGACCCCCGCAGCTGATGGCAGGGTCACTGCCACCTACGCAAAGGCCAGTCAAAGGTTACTTTATTTTTATTTTTAAAGGTTATGTACAAAGGTTTTCTTGTACCTAAAAATGTTAGAAAGACCATTAAATAAAAAAAAAGTTTTAGTAGATCAAATGTACTATCAAACTCAAAAAAATATATTTTGATTGATTTGATTTTTAGTGTATGTGGTGTACACAAACATATAATGCATATATGAATATACATATACTACTGTATAATGGAAAAATTACACTGTCTCAAGCGCAACACGTCAGTAACACCAGAACCCTGGATGAAAGTGGATGTTCAGTGACATACTGTTAATGCTTGTTTTAGCCTTTGCTATACTTATATCCTTTAAAGGATACCCTAAGTCCTACATGGTTAACGTCTGGGATAATCAACGAAATAACATTTTTATTTATTATACATGTAAAGTAGTGCGTATGAGCTTATTAAATAAAAGAGCGCTACCGCCTTTGAAGAGTTTCAAAGGATATTAAATCCATTTGATTCATTAGTTAATCTCTCGCCGGTTCCAGTAAACAATCTTTACTATTGTGAGAACGTCTAAGTCAAGATGACAAAAGGTTGTACTCCTACACTGGCAGCTGACCCTTTGTTCGTAGAAACCTTCGAGTTCTGTCAATTGTTCCAGTTTAAAGCAAGATCCCTTTTCGAAATCTATTAAATTATTCGAATTGTTAAGAATTTGGAACCCTCTTCCAACAAAACATTCAATTTAATGGATCAGAAATTCAAGATATTGTCTTTAAAATTCTGTCGTCGCTTCCGGGTATTATTTGTTCTCATAATTTTTCAATTAGCAACATTTTCGTTTGTTGTAAAGATGTAATAATACCTATCTAACGAAAAACTTAGAGACTATACGCTATGTAGTCTAATAACTTTGTCATGGACAGGATGATTCAAGATAATATATATAAATTATAGAAAACAATTTTATGAATTAATCTATTAGTAATTCGTAAATATTAATAATTCATACTGAATGCTATATCCATACTTATTACAATATCCACCAATAAAAAAATTTCTTCAGCAACAAGAAGAAATACACATCGTACTAAAAGAGGAAAGTTAAACACTTAAATCCACTCGGACGTTGTGCGAGTCCTGATTTATATATTTGGTGATAAATGTTATGGGATGACTTACAAGCTGGAGTGAGAGTGGAAGGTATCATCGGCTAAAATTTCTCGCTACTGGCGTTCGTGCAAATCACTGCAGAAGCTAGAAATAAAATTGACATAATAGCTTTAGTATGCTAAGCGCAAGCTCGACTTTCATCCTTGTGTATGTAAACAAGTTTGTTGCTTAGTAAAGATCTTCTGAAATAAATTGCTTGTGAATATCGCTGAACATAAAAATATGAACTCCCATCATATTGCGTAATTCAATTTCTCTTTAACTTGTCGTATTTGAAGTGCTTCACTGAAGTTTATCGTGTGGTATAATATCCCTTCCTAGACCTCTCCAATTATTATTCTGGGCACAATGAAGATTTTTTTAAAGTAACAAAAACCTCTGAAGCTCGGGTTAATTAAGGGTTATTCTGTGTCAAGTAGCAGTCTTTTACGGATAGCTGAAGGCTTTATATTTCTTTTAACGACCAGAACCCACATTACATATTGCCAGATGACACATATTTTCAAGAATCATTTAGGGATATGCAGATTTTCGTCAAAATTTTAAACACATAATGTATTGTTTATATTACTCAACATTCGGCTGTAAACCCGCAAATCCTTGATATAGAGCCTTTACCAGTTTTGATAGATAAAATTTGGGGACTTTGTTTAATAATATGTATACATTATTTCCCATAAAGAATCAGCTTAAAGATTCAAAGTGGAAACGCTGCTAGCATTCTTGGGACCTTTCACCGTGTGCATGATTTGTATAGTACTAGCGTATAAGTAATTGAAGATAAATATAAGTGAAAATATATTTAATCCGCAAAATGTTCGATTTGGCCTTTACGAGCACTTTTGAATCGTCAAATTAAAATTAAAATGAAGCTAAGACTGGTTCGGAAAGATGCTCTAATCGAGAAGAACCAGTAAGAAACTCGGCGGTCGTTCTTTTCATTCCGTTCCCATTGTATAATTAAAAGATTTGGATGTGGTAGATTCATAACTTTCTTGCTTTGTTTGTTTTTAAAAATGTAATTACGACCTTTCTCTTGTTGACCGTGAGAGAAGTCGGCAAATGTTATCGCAAAAGTTTTCTTATGTTCATTTACGACTCTTTTATGGACAAACAGAGACGTTGACGTCAGGCCATCGTAAAGTTATCAAAATAGCTGATCAAACTTTATCAGATATGCGGACGCCCTCCGTAAACAATTAAACAATTAACCGAGTTATTGGCAGAAACTACAATCTATTTCTCGTTTTTTATATATTGTTGATTGCTAAAGATAATTTAATGAAAAAATTAACTTACCTTTGTTATTTTGAAATAGATCTTGATCAAAATAGGAGATTTTATGAGTTACGAATTTCCATCTAATAATTTAACTATAAAGAGTTCCAAATTTGTATTTCGATTTTCATAGTTTTACTCATCATCCTCCTGCCCTGGTCGGCACAACATGTTACAAACATGTTGTTACATGATTTGGCTACGTATTTTACGACCGGCCGCCTGCCTGACGTCAACTTACCTTAGTCGTATTTTACGATACTTCGGTAAAGAAGAGGGTGGTATATTTCGTAGTTTTACTAAATTACTAAAGTGAGCTACTGCCCAGATATGATTTTTATGAGTTGATGGATATAAATGAACGTTATAGAAATCACTTCCAAAAGAGGCCTTGCAGCTATATATATTCTTATGCTAACGGAGTAACAAGATGTTATGTAAGGACATTTTACTTTAAATAGAACCGATACTACCGCCGTGTGGTATCTTGCTGAATAGAACAGATCACCCTAATTTCTTACCGAGGCGTCGTAAAAGGCGACTAAAGTAAGTTGATGTCGTAAAATATCTAGCTAAATCATTTAAAACATGCTTATAACGTGTTGTGCCGACCCAACTTAGTGGGATAATGACAGGAGAATAATAAGAAGTGAACTGTACTGGTACCTAATTTAAATCGCCTAGTGATTTTTTCTATATGAATTTTTTCACACTGCACGATACGCACAATTTGCTTGCAATAGGAAAACAAAGTTTTATTCACATATCAATTATACATATAGTTATCTATATATCGACAATTTCAAGACGTCGCTGAACAGCGTTTACGACTGTTTTATGAGCGAGCGGAGCCATGATGGTTCAATGTCGGTCTCTGTGTTTGACCTACCGTGAAAATATCGAAATAACAAATAGAATTTGTTCACGCACCGGCAACTTCATCGTCCGATAAGCTGAAGTAGGTATGCGAAATTTTTTTTTCAATTCCCGTGTTTTTTTCTAGGATTTTTATAACGAAAGGTTTAGCACGTTAAGTGCCTATTATTGCTTAATTTTTGAGTGTTTAAAGTATTAGTTTAACGGTAATAGTGAGTGACCCTTAACAACGAACAAGAACGTTTAGTAAAAGTAATGTATGAGGCTTAGTTGACATATATTATTTATCATGCGTTTTCGCCTAAAAATGATATCATGCGAAAACCTGCATCTGAATTTCTTCGTATAAACACTTCCTCAATTAATATTTACAATTTATTGTACGCTTAATCATCAAGCAAACATCGTTATGAAATTCGTATAGTTTGGAAGAATGTATGGTATATTATTTGTACTATATAAATACATGTGTTATGTGTATCCTTCCATTACTTACTCATCTTCCTCCTGCCCCTATCCAACTCTAAGTGCGGTGGGCACAACATGATACAAACATGTTGTCACATGATTTGGCTACGTATTTTACGACCCGCCGCCTGCCTGACGTCAACTTACCTTAGTCGTATTTTACGACACCTCGGTAAGAAATGAGGATGGTCTATTCTATGTAGCCGGATACCATACGGCATATCCTTCCATTACTTACTATGTTTTTTTCGTAATCCCGAATGGAAAATCTTTTTTAATCTTATCCACTTTCTCACATCTTGAACTATCAAGGTCGAAGCAACCCGGGGGAAATACCGTAATAAAAGTTTAAAGCGAAGTGTCCGAAGTAAAGGAATTGATTACAAATGTAAGGGATCGTGACAGGAACAAAAGGTGAATCTTCTCAATTAAAACTTGAAAACTGTGATTTCAAGTAAAGCTCTGAATTGTTTTTAGGTAAGTTTAGGAACAATGAAAGCAATTTATTTCATTACCGTCATAATTTTTACTGAAATTTTTACACAATCACCGAAATTTGGCCATTCCATTTGCCGACGTTAGTCCTTTGTGGGTTTGGTTTTAAAATTCTAGAATAAAATTCCACAATCAATTATGCCATTACATCAGTGAAAAAAATTTAAAGGAAGACTGATATAGAAAACTGTTGAGGATTTATAGTTGATAAGAATGCGTGGATATAGGTACTATTCAACCCTGCACAAGATATTACCTAATGGCTAAATGCAAATAGTTATGAAAATTATATTTTGTAAAGAGCAACCAGCAACCTGATTTTAACATTGATTTATTAAAATGCAATGATAATAAAGCAAAGATGCTCTGTGAATTTTTACACTATACAGATCTAACTCAAATAGTTACCGAGCCACTTTACAGAACATAGTGAAACACTAATAGATGTTTTGTGTACTGATGCACCTGTAAGAAACGTTACCAATCATCATATACCTGAACTAGGTAAGCATGCAGTAGTAGTAGCTGAAATAAATGTGAAGAAGGTTAAAGTTACACCGCAATGGATGGCTGTCAGATCTCTGAAAAATATTAGCATAGCAAAACTTGATATGGATTTAAACAACTTGAATAATGATTCGATATACTGCAGTATTGACGTAAATGATAGTGTCGCAAAATTCAACAATATGATAATTAGTTTATTCGACAAGCATGCTCCCTTACATGAAGTACGTTTAAAAGAGCAACATCCCTGGATAACTAATACTATTAAAGATATGATTAAAATAAGAAATGATAGTCTCATGAGATCAAGGAAAACTGGTTTTAAGTCGCACAAAGAGTTTTATAAATCAATGAAATATGTAGTAGCTAATGCCCTAGAATCGGAAAAGAAAGCTTATCATGAAACCTATATAAATGCTTACATTAAAAATCCTAGCATTTTATGGAAGAACCTAAAAAAGTCAGGTTTATTGACAGACAAAAGGGAACTAAATGAAATTCCAGTTACACTTAGAAATCCTTTTTTAATAAATAAGCACTTTCTTGATGTGCCTGGTATAAATAAAGTCTCTTTATCTCATCTTACATACTACGAATACCATAGATATGGTGGTGAAATATTTACGTTACAGACAGTTAATGACACAATAATTGCAAAAATTATTCAAAATCTTAAATCTAATGCAATTGGTGTTGACGGCATCTCACTGCAGATGCTTTTACTAATTTTGCCTCAATGTTTACCGCTTATTACTTATATTGTAAATAAGTCGATGTCAACATCTACATTCCCGGATTTATGGAAAATAGCCAAAGTTAAACCGTTGCCGAAATCTAATAATCCGGTTTCATTTAAAGATCTTCGCCCTATTAGCATCCTGCCTTGCATGTCTAAAATTTTAGAAAAAGTAGTTTCTATACAAATGAGTGAATTCATCGAAACAAATAAAATACTTCCCATGCTGCAGTCAGGTTTTAGAAAAGCACATAGCACTACAACCGCACTCTCTAACGTGGTAGATGATGTTTTGACAGCACAAGATAGGGGAAAGTGCACAATTCTTGTACTGCTTGATTTCTCTAGAGCTTTTGATGCCATCAACATAACCCTCTTACTATCTAAATTGTCGTATTACGGTTTTGACATCACAACAGTACAATGGTTCAACAGCAACAGCAACAACAATGGTTCTCAGAAAGAAAACAGTTTGTCGAACTAAGAGATGCAAGCTCGATCAACACATCCACAATGAACTCTGTTAATAGGGGAGTCCCACAGGGCTCAATACTAGGGCCCTTGCTCTTTGCTCTGTATTCGTCAGATATGGTAAACTGTATTCAATGTTGCCAATATCACTTATACGCTGATGATGTGCAGCTCTATTTTTCTTTTCAACCGCGAGACTATATTGAGGCTGTTTCTAAAGTTAATAACGATTTGGAGCGGATTAATTCATGGGCAAAGGAAAATTGCCTAGTTCTAAATCCTGACAAATCAAAGTTTATGATCTTGGGTACTAAAAATTGCATCAGCAACATGAACGCTTTTAATTTCAACATAAAAATTGGAAATAATAACATACAGAGAGTGAATGAGGCTAGAAACTTGGGTGTTACTTTTGATTCCTCAATGAATTTTGAAACACACGTGTTAACAGCTGTTCGTAGTTGTTTCTACAGACTCAAGTTATTGTACCGAATAAGACCGTATATTAGTATAAGTATCAGGAATAGGTTGTGTGAGGCATTAATATTATCTAAACTTAATTATGGAGATATCGTATACGGACCTCTTTTATTAAGCAGAACTAAAAAACTAATTCAACGCGTGCAAAATGCGTGCACTAGATTTTGTTACAAAATTCCGCCACGCAGCACATTACGCCTTATATTAACGATGCTAACATGTTAAACATGGAGTCGCGTCGGAAGCTTCATTTAGCCACGTTACTGTTTGGTGTAATAAAAAACGGAGTTCCATATTATTTACGTGAGAAATTATTTTGGATGGGAGACCGATTGACAGGTAGAACACGTCACTCCTTCGTTCGGTTATCCATACCGAGACATAAGACTGCCGCTTTTCGTGGGAGTTTTAAATTCTCGGCCACTAAGTGTTGGAACGATATACCACCACCTTTACGGGATATAAAATTAATCGGATTATTTAAAATAAAACTAAAAAGCTATTTGCTAACAAAACAAAAATTATAGATCTCATTTACACAAGCTGCTTTTACCAAATTTCATATATTTCCAACACTTTAATTTTCGGTACATTGACACATTCGTTGGGAGTGGACTGGATTTTTAGTTTAAATATGTTTTGTATATACATACATATATATAAACACTTTTCTTAATTCTTTTATTTTCTGATTTTATTTTTCCCAGATGCGTATAGTAAAGTAAGTAAAAGTATATAAGTTTATTAAAGATGCTCGGTAAAATGTTATATATTATGATAGATATAAGAATATGTTGAATAGTTTTAGTTGCTAAATATTAAGTCGTAAGCACGTCCATTACGTCACAATAGGTTCACCCTGAAAACCAGCTTTGCAGCTTCGCTGCAATATTCGTGCTGAGGGCGGACCTATATTTGACCATTATTTTATTTCTTTTTTTTGTATTCCTTTTTATTTGTATTTTTGGTCAAATAAAAATTATTTTCTTTCTTCTTTCTTTCTTTCAACCACCGAATTTTCGCTGGCTTTTCTCAGTAGGAACAGTTTTCCGAATCAGCAGTAGAGTTGACGATTTAAAAGCACTTGTTTACAAGTTTTCTTGAATAAAGAATAATTTGAATTAAAACATAATTTCTAAAGCAATAAGTCTTCATAAAATCATAATATAATCAAAGATTACTTTGTTATTATTGCCGCTGAGTCAACAACAATTTTGTCATCGCTTTCGTCTTATTTTCCATCCGATCGATCTTCCCAAAAACAGTAATTACGGTAGATATCGAGTTGTTTGTCCTCTGCGCAGAATTGTTGTTTGTTCGGAAAATATATTTATGGGAACTTTTTATACTTTATGACGAGAAAAGCCATTAATGTAGAGCGGTCATCTTCGATCAAATATCTTTTTATTATCTATACTTATTATAAAACAAAGTCCTAAAAACCTGTCTGTCTGTATGTAATCGATTTTCCCAAAATCTACTGAACGGATTTTTGTACGTTTTCACCAAAGGATAGTGCAATGCTTCCGAATGGTTTAGGTAAATAGTACATATCGATATTGTGTAAATCGGTGGTAATTTAGTCGCGTGCGCTGAGTTACCAGCAGAGTTACGCCAAAGTAATGTGCTGGAGAATTGTAGATATATAAAAATACTACAAAAAATTCCGCGAAAGCATGTTTCCATCTCTTACGGTTAACTCACACAAATTTTTTTGTGACAACTGATTTTTGACGCGGGCAAAGCCGCTGGCAGAACTGATAAATTGCAATTATCAATTACACATATAACTTATAGAAGAAAAACTGATTGGTTCCTTGTCCGGGGTTTGAACCCATGATCGTCTCTATAGAGTGGCACGGTCTCGCCGCTGAGTTATCACAGCTCATCAAATTGCCTGAAATTATGAAAGATTTTGTATGAAATTTATTTCAATGGAACGACTAAAGAAAAACAACCTTTCTCCCAGATAACAAATTTTCAATTTCGAAGTAAATTTAGATACAAACATAAAACATTTTCAGTACTGAAGATGTAAATATGTCAAAACTTGTTTCGAAACTTTTCTAACGGGCATTGAAACTCTTCGTACGCATGAAGAATTGGAAACCCCTCGAGGCAATCTCACGTACTTCTTGATATGATATTTTGTAACGAATTATTTCACTTGTCTTGAAGTATTTCAATAAAAACTTAGCTTAACTTATCAAACATAACTAATATTTTACACCGGAGAATATATCGCTCATGACAACAACATCTGCAACAGTGGCACAACTTAAAAAAACACGTTTTCAGATGGGTTTAAAGTTATCACTGTTAAGGAAAATGCGTTAATAAATAAATAAATAAATAATAAATATATGGGACACTTACGCACACGGTCGTCCGTCCCCAAACTAAGTAACTTAATACGAGTTATGAGTGACGGAAAACTGGTAGATATACTACATATATTATTTTAAACACATACTTAAATACATATATACAGTCAGGCTTAAAGAACTAACAAATTGTTTATAGAAAATGTTGGCCCTCGGCGGAAATCGAACCTGCGACCTGCGGAGCTGAAGGCAGGGTCACCACCCACTGCGCCAACGAGCCAGTCAAATATAATAATGTTAATAATATGTAAATAAATTAATCATGTAAATAAATTAAATTCTATTTTCTTTGTTCAAGTAAACTTGTAAACGAGTGCTTTTGATCGTCAACTCTACTGCTGGTTCGGAAAGCTGTACCTACCGAGAAAAGCCAGCAAGAAACTCGCTTAAATCCAACCCCTTTCTAAAACGGGCGAAAGGAGGCCTATGCCCAGCAGTAGGATAGTAAAAATCAATACAAACAAAAATAACAATCAATAGGAGACTGATACAGAAAGCTTACTTACTGTTGATGATTTACCTAGGTGATACATCGTAATGACTAAATGTAACTTAGTTATTTTATTTAAAAAAAAGAGACGCCGCCGAGTTTTTTCTGGCTCTTCTCGGTAAGAACAGCTTTCCGAACCAGCAGTAGAGTTGACGATTCAAAAGCACTTATATACAAAGCTACTTTAATAAAAAGATTTTAATTTGATAAATTACTTTACCATACCACGTTTACCATGTAACTTAATTATATAAAATATAGGTATAGCATAATACCGATCATTAACATAGAAAAGCGGAAGCCGTCAGCAAATTTTAATGAAACCCCGATAATCCCGTGGGATAATTGAAAATTTAGACAGTATACAGAACATGAAATCCTAATTAAGCCGCATGATAATGAGTGCATGTTGAAGCAGTCACACACAAACAATAGAACCAGCTAGTACAAAACCATAATGGCTCAGGCCATTGTTTCTAGTAATTATTTCATGTAAAATAAAAACTTCCTTTTAACAGACATCTGAATAGAAAATGTTGAAGCGAGAATTGCTTATATAAATATTTATATCTGAAGTAAAGATAACAATTAATCTATATCTATACTAATATATAAAGTTAGAAAGAGTTTGTTTGATTGTTTGAATGCTCAAATCTCAGGAACTACTGAACTGATTTGAAAAATTTGTGGAAGATAGTCCATTTATCGAAGAAGGCTATAGATTATATAACATCACGCTAAGATGAATAGGAGAATAGCAGCAATAAAAAATATTGTGAAAACGGCAAAATTGAAAGCTTTCCTTGCATGCGCTAAGTAAACGGTGAAAGTTATTCAAAAATCATGTATTGCAAAATTGTTCCCCTCTAGAAGTTTTAGATAAAAGTTCGCGACAGCATATATCTTTTAAGGTTAACCCATTTTAACCATAATTAATATAAGTATTACGGTTTACTCAAATAATAAGACTGCAGTCCACTTGAACGAAGTTGCGTTTAAAAGCTAGTCTTTAATTATTTAAATACCACACCATACTCGCAATCTTTAGGTAGTGCAATTCCTCCGAAAGGTTTAGATTAATAACCGTTTCATGTAAATTGAGTTAAAGAGGTCGTTTTACAACAATTTTTAGTGGAGGTAGTAACAAACCAGAGAGCCCGTCACCTGCCGAGACTCGAGCGACTACAACATGCTAAACACTGAATTTCACGCGGGCGAATCCCCACGGATTTCTAGTTAATACTAAAATTGAAAAGGATAAGATGATATATTTGTATACTTCTTTTTTATTAATATTTTTTTCTGTTTTGGTTTATAAATAATAAATAATGAGTATCGTATTGTCGAGGCAAAAACGGAACGCCTGTTAACAGCAGCTGTGGATGCCCTTTCATCATTGGCTGTTTGGAAATCAGCTGTCAAACCGTCAGACGTCAAAAATTTAAAAATCTCTGTAAAACTTGTCATAATAGCAACTGTATCATTCTTGTAACATTACTCGCAAAAATATAACCACTATCCGAAAATCTGTCGTTTTCATCGCTGCGCTAAACCTAAAGAGAAGAAAAGCACTTCGTGTCGGCTTCGACACGTATTTTATAAATATATAAAGTTAAGGGACTATGTAATATCGTTGTTGCAATTCTACCTTATATAGGATCATATACAGAAAATAATAGCATAAACACATATAGTGAGTGCCAAGAAAATATAGTACAATAGCTGATGACTTTTTACTATAATAGTTTTACTACTTCCATTAGCGGTCATCTTCAGAACCACAAACACTTATAAAATTTCCAACACCTCAAAAGTTCTCAAAAACTCTACTTAAAATAAAAAGTATTCTATCTTTGAAAAAAAATTCAATGACTACGTTTGAATATTACTAGGCAATTATCCAAACCGCAATACCTACTTAGCAAATCACTCATCAAACGTCCAATGTGGTTGAATTGAAAATGATAACCCTAATTTCAATGGCAAATTACTTGATCCGGCTGATATCGCTGTATATTTCGTATTAAAGCTTAAATAGTGAACAGATAAATATTTAGATTTAAGATAGTAATATAATTCTGAAAAAAAACTTCGTATTTTTTGAAGCTTTTAATGTGCATAATAGTAGCATCTCTTAAGGACCGTAACTGAACGCTAAAATATCTATTTCAAATATAACCCAAACAGAAAATAATATCAGAAAAGGCTCTTATGTGTCTTAAGTACTTACATATTATTTATTATCATGTTTGAGCTTCGACTTATAACTATATAATATCGAATACAGAAACATCGATAAAAAATAGATATAGCGCTTAAAAATTCAAAAACGCAATTTTAGAATCAGCGAATACTTATTATATATAAATAAATAACTAAATTTTTTGATAATCTGTTCATATATTATCCAAAAATTTTAAGTTACCGAGCCTTATGATACGCAATAATTATATTTGTCAGACAAAAACAAAAGATTCTAAGTCGAGACTAAGGCATCGTGAAATAGCTTGACGCGTCTAGGGCCTATAAAATCATACACAAATGTAATAAAAGTTAAATATTTTCGTTTTCTCACGCGATAAGCACAACGTCTGATTATTTTATTCGTGACATTTTTTTTTATCCTCCCTTTTATCTTTCAATGTTTATAACTGTAGGCCTACCATGAACTTTTAGATAACGATTCAATACAAAGTCAATACCTAAACCGAACCGCTTTCTTTTTGTACCGTGAAGTGTGGATTGCATTGGGGTCGTAATGTTTGAAAAGGATTACGTTATATTAACTATAGATAACTCTGTCTCTTTTACTCACATGTTATAGGACGAATTCCGAACGCTCATTCGGCAACGACTTAAAGTGTGCGTCTTTAAGACGTCATGGTATGAAGAGCAAAACAATTTAGTTTACGTCTTCAATTGAGTCGCAATAAGAGTTCATGGTAGTCCTGCTGGTCTATTTATTTTAGCACCTACTTTCTTTTCTATTCTATTTATTATTACAGTTAATCAAGTCATAAGCGCTTTTTTAACTCACAAACTTATTTTGCTCAACCAAAAGACAACAACACTTTGGTCCTCTATAATCATTTGACCAACACAATATTAAATAAGACTTCCCACACCACATTGAATGAATTTAAGTTTTTCTTGGGTATTAAAATATAAACTGTCATAGCCGTTAGACCGTGCGACTTTCGAGTGAGTCACGTGTTCGAGCACCGCGGAACGGGCACCAGTGAATTATTCTGTTACATTAAGTTATGTGACTAATTGATAATTGCAACTTATCACTCGCCTTTTGGTGAACGAAAAGATTGTGAGGACACCTGCGTATCCCTAGAGACTTCTTTTTTGTGATATGTGTATTCTACCAATCTGAATTGAATCAGCGTGGGTTACACGTTTAATCTCCAAACCCGTTCAAGAAACTTAAACTACATCGGCATCCATCAGGTGAATTCGCAATCAAGAGCTAGCTTACCAACTTAATTTAATAAAGATCATATCATATATTCATTATGAATATCATGATATTCAATTATAATCATATCATATATCAACTATTAGAATGATTAATAAAACGTAATGTACAGAAGTCTGTTCATTTATTTTATTAGTAGAAAAAGAAAAAAATTAAACCGCAATAAATATTTACTATTTTAACGCTATTCACTCACGTCGCTATCTTCAGATTCAGACTCAACATTAATTATAAATTCAAAATTTTTCATATATTCTATCTCAATATCATTCACATTTCGACACGTATTTTCCCACATATTTCTAACAATTATGTCAATTCGTTCCTTAATTAAAGCAATGGCTTTAATGATGAAATAATGATAGATGTTAAGTTTTGCCCGGTTTTTTCGCCACATAGTTTTATAAAATTCTCCATATTTTTCTATTAAAGAAAAAATTTATCGAATTATTATTTAAAATAAAAAATAGAAAATATTTATCCTCTTTTTTTATGACATGCTAACTGTACTTTTGGCAATGATCGATGCGTACTCCTACTTTCGTCTGTCCGGCAACTGAGTAACCAATTAGAATAACAAGTTTGCGTGTATTTCGTCTGTACATAATTTTTATACATATTTTTTGTACATAATTTTCTGTGTGTAAGTAAAAACATTGGAGGGGCGTGCACTTTTAGAATGCAAGATCCCTACTTTACTATTAAAATGTAACAATCGCAAATGTTTCAAATTAAATGTTGCACCTTGACAAAGTTGCAGGCACTCAACGGTGAACTAATTAATAATAATCGACAGCACTAAAATCATAACCAGCAAAATTCTATTTAGGTCGTGTTTGCAATTAAAACAGTTAACTACTTACATCGAAATTACCTCATTCTAAGTGCTCTTACACACTAGTATTTTCTTGCGTTTATTATAAAATTAGCGATTATTAAATCGTAGACACCACTAGGTTTTAATCCATGGATGCATTGAAGGAGTCAATTCGCCACAATCTTTATTATATGTACGAAACCATTTAGTCACTGTGCAACCGCAAAAACGTTGTTTGAGTTAATTTGCAGCTAGGCTAAGCGAGGAATGAACGGAAAGTTATATCTTGTTAAGATATTTATTGGGCAAGGGTTACAGTTTAGGGACCAAATATAAATTTAAAAGTTTGGGTATAACCTTGGAGTAAACGGCATGAATACCAGGAAGAGATAAAAAAACGTTTACGGTCTCAAAAATCATATTTCAGCCGAAAAGCTTTTTTGCCAGAAATATCCTCTTAAGATACAAACCATGGCAATCAAAAAATATTACATACCAGTTAGTTTAACTCAATACTTCATGTGACCTCGCCTCTACTTTTGCGGTAATTTGGGAGGCGTAGACTTCCAAAGCTTCATCGATATCAGAAAGTGATTGACTTGTTTCGATTACCGATCTAATAGTGAAGAGCCTCGATGACATAAACTGTATTATTGTATCATTTTCATAGTTAAACAGCTATAATATTTAATTTGTGATGTTCTTTCTCTAACTCTAAAATATAAATGAAATGTATTAGATTCAATTCAACTACACCAAATATGAGACCTTATCGCATTAAGCATTTGAAAAGCCATTGAAAACGTAGTTTGCTTAACCAATGGAAATAATTTAAATGACTATCCGCTTATCCAAGTTTAATAATTTAATGTTTCAAAGTGGATTGATTGCTTTTGAAATAACTATCGATAGCGATAGTTAGAATTTGCAATATTCTCAAAATCTTCATTATATGTGATGTCATATTGAATGATGTTATGAAGTAATGAGATAATATTTATAGTTTCTTGAGTATTTCTGATAAATGGAATACTTCATAATCTTTTCTCTAAGGATATAAAAGACTTTTACCAACAGAAACAGCCTTACTTTTGCTATTTCTTACTGTAATCACGAGAGGTTGGGAATTTTATTTGTTTTCATGGATCGTTTTTGAATTTCGTCTTTTTAACTCTTGCTAAATAACTAACATCCTAATCAATCCTTAGTACCTAAAGGAGCGTTTTAGCTTTCTTGGTTCTGATAAAGACTTGACTTTGCGATCCAGCAGCGATAACAAGCTTAAAACGCCACGCAGTCGAACCCAATGGTATGGCAGTTCTTATACGGTAAAGTGTGTATTACTTTGGAACTCTGTCCCGGCGAATATCCGTCATTCCGAATCGGTGCACGTTTTTAAGAGTCGTTTGAAAAATTATTATTTATCTATTTGTTAATATTAGTATGTAGTATATTATAAGAATATGTATTCAAGTATGTATGCTGTTTAGTATATGTGTAATATTAGTATTCAAAATTTATGTAATCTATTAACTATATGTATGTATATAGGCGAATAGATCAATTTCTCTATTATATTTGTGTTGCACCAACCTATTCTTTTACTTAGATTCGTTACTCACGGGTTGTCTGTAAGAGATCGCTGAAAGCGATAAGACCGCCCTTGCACGATATTATAAATCATTTCTTGTACATATAATATGTATTTTTTTTGTCTGTATGCATAAAGAATAAATAAAATAAATAATAAATAACATCCTTACATAGATCGTCATATAACCTGGTGGTATCTGCAACTTCGCTCGCGCCAACTTAGCATTTAAGTGCCCGCCATTTCTGTTTCCGTAAGAAAAAAGGGAACTTTTATATCCTTTATGTTACGGTGTAAAAGCTTTAATTGTGCCAAATGTCATCAATTAGTTTCAATTGTTCAGTGCATTAGCACCTTACACATATTAGTTTAAATACGGACACGGCGCCGCCGCACTCAGTTTGCAACAGTCTATGAGCAACGCGAACAACGCGTTAGTTTTTAGCAATATAGTATTAGTTTATCATTAGTTTTATAACAAGTTTGGAGAAGAAAACAATTCTTCTCCTTACATTTTCGTCCTTTGGGCCGGATTAATATTCTATTTATAAAAGACAATATATATTATGTAAGTCAAAGTGTACATTAAGTGATTTTCTTAACTAAGACATAAATGGTTCGAGAGAATATCAATGCTGGTGATTCTGCTCAACTGCGTTACGCTCGGCATGTATCAGCCGTGTGTGGACGACCAATGTGTAACGAATAGATGTAAAATATTACAGGTAATGTAAATGAATGTCATATATATAGATAGGGTGTAGAAGAACAGTTTCTGTCCAAAAAGCGTACTATATGACCCTGAAGATCAAATAGCGATCGCAAACACTATCCTGATGACGAGGTCTATGTTTTCTGATATCGGTCGGCCATGGCTTCTTGCCACCCTCCAGACGGAGTGATGACTAATGACAGTCAGAAATAAAGTTCAATTTGATTTTGTCATGATGTTTTTTTTTCTATTATTATCTTATAGTGTTATTTGCTACTAAATTTTGTTATTTCTTTTTTCAAAGCGCTTCGTCAAACTAAACGTCACTTTTTTTTAAATACATCGTATAATCTAACATATCCTCTATTCATTTTAATATAATATTTCGTGCAATTTGATACAACCTAAATAAAAACATTCATTAGGTCTAATGATGGGCCTGGTCCAATTCAAACTTCATGTCAGATGTCATTTTTATTCTGACTAGCTTCAACATATAATACAAGCCTTGGTGATGAAATTTTAAATTTTGGTTAATTTATTTTTTCCACACTAGGTATTCGACGACATTATATTCGCGTTTTTCACGTTGGAAATGACAATAAAGATGGTCGCCATGGGAGTTTACGGCCACGGAACCTATCTCGCTGACTCTTGGAACAGGCTAGACTTTTTCATTGTTATGGCTGGGTGAGTATTTATATTATTTATGAAAAGAACCATTAGGCTGTGTAGTATAATAAGTTAATTTTCTTTAAACTTCTGTATTACTTAACCTTAAAACCAGAAAAGTGTAACATTCCTCCTTATGTCGTTCCGCAACAAAGTGACATTCTACAAACCTTGCATAAGATCAATAATGTCCTATACGAGCGTTGCGTTCGCGCACGTTTCAAAGATCAGATTGCTCAGGCTCCGAAGACTACAGAACCGATTTATGCGGACAGCCACTGGTTGTCCATGATTCATGCGGAACGTTGACCTCCATAGAGATGTCGATCTCCCTACTATTACTCATCTCTTTAAACGTTTTTCGAAATCTTACTTCGAGAAATCTGAAGTACACCCGAACCCCCTTATTTCAGTTGCTTCTACCTACATCCCACTAAGACCATCGAAAATATAGGCGTCCAAAAAGCGTCCTGTATGACCCTGACGGTCAAATAACGATCGCAAACAGAGAAACACGTAATACACACACAGCGTCTTCGCCGGCGAAGACGAGGTCCCAGTTTTCTGACGTCGGTCGGTCGTGGCTTCTCGCCACCCTTCCGACGTCGCAATGACTAATCAAAGTCATATCATCAGCCCTCCGCTACGCGTTGCCCTAAGCCGTGGTCCGGCCTCACAGAAGGCACCCTTAGGACGACGTTCCCCGACTTGAGTAGAGCTTCTGCGCTCAACTCTCTGCATTTCGCAACCTCGAAAACAAAACAAAATAAAATAAGTTTAATCTTAGTCTGCCTACTAACCTTACCTCAAAAATACGCTGCTATATACTTTCCATGCAAATGCTTTGCTATCAGGGTTCAAGCAAATCAATGATCATTATTAGATTCCAAAATTAAAAAAGGTTTACTCAACACCTAGCCTGAATTGAACGACCGTATTATTTCGCTCAAATTGGGTGCACTTTGAGTGTCTACCTTACACCCAATTACCATTATATTATCCCTTAGTCCCACGATAAACCTACAGATTTATTTACCACCATTAAACCTCATAAAAATTTCAGGGCACTAGAATACGCGCTGAACGTGGAGAATATAAATTTATCGGCCATAAGAACGATCCGAGTACTCAGACCGTTGCGAGCCATCAACAGGATACCTAGTGAGTATAATTTTTGTAATTTCGAATTTAGAGTAAAGGATTTCTTACTTTAAATCGCAAGGGATGGGTATCAATATAGGTAAGTATTTTATTAGAATAAATAAATGTATGGGACACTTACACACACGGTCGCCAATCCCCAAAGTAAAGCACTTGTGTTATGGGTGACAGACAACTGGTAATATACATATATAATTTTAAATACATACTTAAATACAAATATACACCCGGGCTCCAAGAACCAACAAATTGTTTGTAGAAAAAGTTGGCCTTCGGTGGGTACTGAACCCGTGACCCGCGGATCTCAAGGCAGCATGACTACCCACTGCGCCAACAGGCCGGTTGATATAATAAAAAAAGAATGCAGAGTGTGTTGTAACCAAGGAATACGTTGTTTATTTGTACTTACTACAATGAGATCCTCCTTGAAATTGTAGTTTATAATGGAATTGCATGTAACACAAAATACATCGCGTGCTTTGTGTTTACTCAGAGCAGAGTCACTTTTGCATAAAGATCCATAACTTTAAGGTTTATCTTTATATATAAATATCCCGTGTCTCGATGCGCATTTGCGTAAAAAAGTACATGTTTATCTTCTAAAATATTGTACCGATTTAAATGAAATTTTCTAGGATGTTATATTTCAGTCCAACTTAAAGGAAATGTTTTTATCACGTTTAATAAGGTTTCAAGTTTTTTGTGCTTAAAAGCTCTAATTTACTTCAAAGTTTTTGACAGATATCAGTTTGGCAGTCACAATTTAGTTTTTACATTGAGTAAGTATGCAACATATGACGATGTTTTTCTTTTTAATTATTTAAATGCTTAAATTTCGTCCACGCGTCCGAAGCATTGAAAGTTTAGCGAAAAATTAGAAAAAAAAAACTCCCTTACTCAATAATCAAGAAAGTCCTGTCTGGTCAGGTAGTTATAAAGAGTAATATCAATTTTCATAACGATTGCCGGGCGTTTGATTATTGCACTGTTAATCATATTACATAACAACAGTAAGTAATGAGTGTTATCTAAGCTGTGATAGCCCAGCGGTGAGACCGTGCGACTCTTTCGAGGGGAACACGAGTTCAAACCCGGGCAGGCACCAATGAGTTTTTCTATTAAAACTCATGTGTCTAAATAATTTATAGAATTAGGCGTTACTTTGCGGAGATCCATAATACAAAAGTAATAATAAAATTATTTTGCTATAATCCGCGATACACTGTATCGCGGATTATAGCAAAATAATTTTATTATTACTCATGTGTCTAATTGATAAATGCAATTTATCACACGCTTTTCGGTGAAGGAAAACATCGTGAGGAAACCTGCATATCTCTAGAGAATTCTGTTGATATGTGTAACCTACTAATCCGCATTGGAGCAGCGTGGTAGGTCTTAGCTCCAACCCTTCTCTTCAGAAACGGAGAGAGGAGGCCTATTCCCAGCTGTGGGATTGTAACAGGCCGCTACTTTACTTTTTTTATGAGTGTTATCTATGTTGACTAAGATGTTTTAGGACTGATCGTCATTGGTCGATCAATATTGGATCATGGGTTTATTGGTGAAGTGATTATTCAAGGTAGACAAATGAGACGCTTCATATTTTAAGGTGACTTTTCTTTTTTTCACGATCTCATCACTGTTTCCTGCAGATTGGTTTGAAAAATTTAAATATTCTTGTTTTTCTTTTTTTTTACAATTATAAATGGTATATATTGAGAAATATTATAATTTTAATAAAGCTAAATAAGAATGTTATCATGTATTTGATCCTAAACCTGAAGCGTTGAACCTGATTCTATAAAAAACCTGAACCTGATTCTATATAAATTTTAAAATTTTCTTAAAAGCTGAAGGCTTCAGTTTAAGTACTATGGGGCTTAAGTTTCAAGTTTTTAGCAAAATATTAATATTAAAAATGCTTAATAAGGACCTCGCAAAATACTATGTTGATGATGTATATTCATGGCTTCGGCCGTGAAGATCATGGCCTCGTCATGAACTTTAGTAAAAGTAAAGTAACAGCCTGTTACTATGCCCACTGCTGGGCTAAGGCCTCCTCTCTCCGTTTTTTTTGGACAGAAGGATTGGAGCTAAGACCTACCACGCTGCTCCAATGCGGATTGGTAGGTTACACATATCCCTAGAATTCTCTAGAGATATGCAGGTTTCCTCACGATGTTTTCCTTCACCGAAAAGCGTGTGATAAATTGCAATTATCAATTAGACACATAAGTTTTAATAGAAAAACCCATTGGTGCCTGCCCGGGTTTGAACCTATGTCGTCTCTAGAGAGTCGCACGGTCTCACCGCTAGGCTATCACAGCTTCCTTGAACTTTAGTACTGAGTTTTAAATCATCCTTTATTAATACAGACTAAATTCATCATAAATTTATAATGAGCCTGAACTTCGTTCGCGTCAACTTAAATGTTTAAATACCCCCAATTATGCAATATGTGATTTTTCCAACTTTCCACAGAAAACAGGAAAATTTTATTAGCCTTCTTATAAGTCCAGTATATAAGATTTTAGCTTTTATAAATATTGTTTTAACGGATAAGCCATTAAAGTGTAACAAACGGACTTTTGCATTTATAATATTAGTATACCGTTGGCCGGTTGGCAGCGGCCGACCCCGCGAACTGCGGAGCTGTACGCAGCTACAGCTCCGCAGTTCGCGGGTTCGATTCCGCCGAGGGCCAACATTTTTAAAAATTTGAGTGTGGGTGTATGTATGTATATATAGTTATATATAACAAGAAAAAAATTTGCTAGTATTATATCTAACTTAACAGCAAACTCGATTTTGGCTATTTTAAAATAACACAAATTTAATTTGATTATTTCTAATTTTACATATTTATACATTGGCTGTGCTTGCGGCTTCGCCCGCGTGAAAATCTTTCTGTCACAAAAAACACAAAATTAGTTATTGTGAGTTAACCGTAAAAGATAGAGACATGCTATCGCGGACTTTTTTGTAGTATTTTTATAGATCTATAATTCTCTACTACATTACTTTAGCGTAACTCTGCTGGTTTACGCAGCGCAGGCGACTAAAGCTCCCAGCAAGCAAGTTTTTTGACGCGCGATCTCATCAACACAATTTACATAATACCGATATGTACTATTTACCGAAACCATCCGGAAGTATTGCACTATCGTTTGGTGAAAACTGCCCTTCCTTGCAGAAGACTTTGAGATAATCGATTACATACAGACAGACAGCTTTTTGGGACTTTGTTTTATAAGTATAGATACATATATTTATATATACATATTTTGAAGCAAACGATATGTATTTTTATGGATTCTTAAGTATGAATCGTGAACAACTAGGGTGAATAATACATAATGAAGTCATTTTCCCAGACATTTCAGAATTAAATCATCAGTGTACAAAAAGGTCTTTTTTGAATAGCGTGCATAAGTGTTACCACATCGTTTTGAAAACACCTTTTCCGACCAATTTGAATGTATCCTCACAATGGCCACATTTATGAGAGGTCCCTTGTAGTGTTCTCTCGAACAAAAAATATTGTTTTACTTGAGCCTTTTTGGTCCAGAGGTCGCGTTCCTGAGGTAATAGTATTTTGTACGTGTCGTAAATGAGAATGCTTTCTGAAAAACAACACGCCTCGTTCGAGCACACGCTACCCTGGGAGGGTGGGAAGTCAACCCTTTACACAGTGTAACAACTGCTATAAAAACTAAACGGCTAAAACTAACGCTTTTAGATTTTATTTATGTATAAAAATTGCTGCATAAGTAACTCGTTTACGCGACAACTTAGTAACTAACTAAAAAACTAGGAACTAACTAATTCTAAATTATGTCATGAGCTTTTGCATTATATATATATTATTTTGCATGTCATGACATAATTTAGAATTAGTTATTAGTTATGACAAAAAGTGTAGTTATACTCCCTAAAATGTCTAAATCATTAAGGAAGGAGTCATTAATTTACTATATATTGCCAATAGTAAAATAATAGTACTATAAAATTATAATTCATTTTTATATTATTAATGTGGTTGTTGTGTGTGTGTGTGTGTGTGTGCGTATTTATATCAATTTGCGCCTAAACAACTTACCCGTTATTTATTTATATATTAAATACAAAAACATAGGAAACAAAAAACTTAAAAACAAATCAAACAAAAAAAAAACAATCAATAGGTACCTTACGTATTAGTAACCGTCTTATATTTAATATATACTTCGTGTAAAACACAATAGTGAGTTAAGTAAAAGAATAAGTTATGAAATAAGATTGTGTATAACATAATCTCTATGAGAAAATAAATATTTTAATGGTAAGCGTACAATACCAAAAGTTGTATCCAATAACAAAAGCAATTATCATCCATTACGCGGTCGATAGACCATGCGATTGAACTGCCACAGATATCGTCGTCTAAAGCAAAGGAAAATCAATTGAAATATCTAGAATTTTTAAAAAAATTTCATCTTTAGAATATTTTTTATCTTGATATATCGATTATAAAATAAATCGTAAAAAAAAGTCGGAAGAACGTCTAATCTGGTGAGATCTTCCAACAAAGCTTTGTTTCACTCCGAATCCACACATTATTTTATGTCTAAGTGATTAACAAAATGAACCAGTAATAAAGATATAAAAAAGTAAAGTAACGGCCTGTTAATATCCCACTGCTGGGAATAGGCCCCCTCCCTCCGTTTTTTTGGAGAGAAGGATCGGAGCTAAGAACTACCACACTGTTCCAATGCGGATTGGTAGGTTACACATAACCCTAGAATTCTCGAGAGATATCCAGGTTTCCTCACGATGTTTTCCTTCACCGAAAGGAGTGTTATAAATTGCAAATATCAATTAGACACATAAGTTTAAAAACTCATTGGTGCCTGCCCGGGTTTGAACCCATGTTCGTCTCTAGAGAGTCGCACGGTCTCACTGGGCTATCAGAGCTTATGAATAGCGTAACTTGACACGTATAAACTCTGTTAACTGTTGGTGGTGGTTTCTTGTAATAAGTTCCGTTAACTGATCCTGCATATATAAGGTATGAGAACGGTCTTGCTTCCTACATTTAGCATTGCATGGAGTTTTTAAACAAACGCGGTTTATAGTCAAATAATTCTATCATAACTTTTGTACTATGGAATACCGCAAACTAACGCCTACTTCAATAAATTATAGAAATAGATCAGTAAGATACAGATATAAAACAATAAAAGTTATAGTACATGTTTTTGACGCCACTATACAGTCCCGTATTAAGCTGTGATAGCCTAGCGGTGAGATCGTGCGACTCTTTAGAGACGACATAGGTTCAAACCCCGGGCAGGCACCAATGAGTTTTTCTATTAAAACTTATGTGTCTAATTGATAATTGCAATTTATCACACGCTTTTCGGTGAAGGAAAACATCGTGAGGAAACCTGCAAATCTCTAGAGAATTCTAGGCATATGTGTAACCTGCCAATCCGCATTGGAGCAGCGTGGTAAGTCTTAGCTCCAATCCTTCTCTCCAAAAACGGAGAGAAGAGGCCTTAGCCCAGCAGTGGGCATAGTAACAGGCTGTTACTTTACTTTTATACAGTCCCGTTGTCGCGTTATCCGATAACAATCAGCCATTATCGACCATTCTGTGGTCGGGCGGTCTGTAAAACCACGGAAAACATAGTTATCGTCATCAAACAGCCAATTTCAACTCTCAAAGAAAATCCCTACCGAGGCACTTATAAAAATTAGGCCTGAACAAAAATTGAGAGTGTGTGGAGGTGGATCGATACTCAAGCAACAAGTGAGCCACGAACGCTCCGTACGGAATATTAGATCGTGAAACCCATTCTATAGGCAAATTTACATTACACGCTTACCAACGTCGGAGCACAAAGTCTGCCATGTTTTTCTTAGCTTCAAATTTTCTTAGTGTCATTCCATTACCACGTTTCCATACAATTTCCTATTGGAGTTTTATTATTGTTAAGTAGATATTAGATCATACAATGTTGTGTATTGTATTGCATTAAGTATATTTATTTATTTATTCGGATCTTTAACATCATTATAAATAGCACGATACAGCACGATAAATCATTTAATATATATCCCATATAGTCTTAAATTAAGTATGTAGTACCAATTATGGAAGAACACATTCTTAGTTACAAAGTGACAAATTATAAACCTAAAAATAATACTAGAGAATAATGAATACATAGAAATAAAGGAGAAAACAACAACAATAACGCTTAACTATTATAACTATGACATTAAAATTTTGGAACATTTTTTCATGAACGATGAAAGCCCATCGCAGCCAATATCCGTATTTTTTTTTTTTTTTTTTTTTTTTTTTTTTTTTATGAAATAGGATGGCAGACGAGCATGCAGTTCAACGTTATCACCGCCGCCCACGACCTCTCGCAGAGCGAGTGTGCTGCCGACCTTTAAAAAGGTGGAAAATACGCTTTTTGAAGGTATTTATGTCGTACCGATCCGGAAACACTGCTAGAGGGAGATTATTCCATAAAATGGTGGTGCGCGGAATAAAATTATTGGAGAAACGAACTGTAGTGGATCGCCACGCATCCAGATGGTAAGGATGATATTGTAACCTGTGACGTACAGTGCGGTTATGGAATTTGGCGGCAGGAATCAGTTCGTGTAGCTCACTGGAACACTCCCCATGAAAGATGCGGTAGAAAACGCACAGTGAAGATACGTCTCTACGCATCGCCAAAGAGTCCAGCTGTTTGCTGATCACCGGGTCCCCGATAATGCGAGCTGCTCTGCGCTGTATGCGATCGAATGGCTTTAGTTGGTACTGGGGTGCACCAGCCCAGAGATGAGAACAGTACTCCATGTGAGGCCGGACTTGTGCTTTGTACAGCGCTAGTCTGTGGGCCGGCTTAAAGTACTGCCTCGCTCTATTGATGACACCCAATTTTTTGGAGGCCAACTTAGCCTTCCTTTCCAAGTGATCGCGATACTTGCAGCTATTAGAGATGTCTAGACCCAGTATTTCAATACTAGTCGAGCCACTTAACAGAACATTCTCGAAAGACGGAGATACGACAAACGGTGATGTTTTTGTGGTTAACGCACAAACTTGAGTCTTCTGGGGGTTAAATTGTACTAAATTCAATCTACCCCATTCCGAGATCTTCCGTAAGGTAGTTTCAACAGAAGACACAAGATTTTTTCGACACTCATCAACCTTTTCCCAAGAGAGTCCTGCGCAGCCGGTGTATATGGCATCCACTGTACTGTCATCTGCATAGCAATGAATGTTAGGATCATCTAACATGTCATTAATATGCAGAAGAAACAGTGTAGGGGATATCACGCAGCCTTGAGGAACACCAGCATTCACCGGCTTGGGATTCGAGCAAAATCCATCGACAACGACACGTATGCTACGGCCAGTGAGAAAGCTGGAGATCCAAAGGCGCAGATTCTCTGGAAGCCCATAGGAAGGTAATTTCGAAAGAAGTGCCCTATGCCACACACGATCGAAGGCTTTCGCCATATCCAGGCCAACTGCAAGGCCTTCTCCCTTGCTTTCTATAGCCGCTGCCCAACGGTGAGTCAAGTAGACCAGAAGATCACCAGCTGATCGACTATGTCGAAAACCGTATTGACGGTCGTTGATCAACTCATGATTCTCAAGGTAAGACAGAAGCTGGCGATTGATAATCATCTCCATAACTTTGGAGATGAGGGAGGTAATGGCAATGGGCCTGTAGTTAGCTGGATCAGAAGCATCACCTTTTTTACGGATCGGATGGATAAGAGCTGCCTTCCACGTATCCGGGACTATGCCTTGTGAGTAGGAGAGCCGAAATAGACGCGTTAGCACAGGAGTCAACTCGGGAGCACACATTCGAAGCACAATTGGAGAGATACCGTCCGGCCCACTCGACTTATGAATGTCCAAAGAGAACAGAGCTCGCCGAACAGCTTTTTGGCTGAACTTAATATCAGGCATTGAGCTCTTACACCAAGGGATAGTAGGTGCTGGGTTTCCTTGGTCATTCAAAGTAGAGTTTGACGCAAAGAAATCGCCCAAAAGATCGGCTTTCTCCTTTGCTGTATGAGCCAGCGCATTATTCTCCGTGCACAACGGTGGAAGTGAAGGTTTGTCGAAGTTACCAAGCGCCGCTTTGGAGAGTGCCCAGAACCGACGCGTTCCAGATGGACATTGCTCAAGCTTCTCACCAATTTTGACGATATACTTAAACTTCGCTCTAGCAACTTCCCTTTTAAAAAACCTGGAGGCACGGTTGTAATTCCTCTTGAGTAAAGTGGAATAAATGGAATAAATATAACTATTATATATTACTAGCAATACGTGCGGCTTCACCCGCGTGAAATTCAGTGTTTAGCATGTTATAGTATAATATTATAATTTTACTTTCTATTTTGTTTTATGCTTTTAATAACATTTTACTTTTATACTGTATTGCTGTACTGTACTGTAGTCAACTGTATTGCTCATGTCGTCACCATCTATAATTGACGATACATTTAGCTGTAATCCGTATGTTTTATGTAACGTAAAGATGTATTTGTCGTCGATAGTCTTACAAAATAAATAAATAAATAGTCGCTCGAGTCTCGGCAGGAGACTGGCTTTCTTATACCCCACACCGCTTTTTATACCTATTCCCTCCTCTAAACTAAAATCGACACCGGTTTGTCACTACGCCCACTAAAAATAGTTGTCAAACGATCTCTTCAACTCAATTTACATAAAAGCGTTATGTACTATTAACCTAAACCTTTCGGAGGAATTGCACTACCTTTTAGTAAAAACCGTACAAAAATCCGTTCAGTAGATTTTGAGAAAATCGTTTACATACAGACCGACAGCCTTGAGGACTTTATTTTATAATAAGTATGGACATGAAGTATATGTATTGACTGGCCCGTTGGCGCAGTGGGTGGTGACCCTGCCTTCAGCTCCGCGGGTCGCGGGTTCGATTCCCACTGAGCGCCAACATTTTCTATAAAACAAATTCTTGGTTCTTTGAGCCTGGGTGTATATTTGTATTTAAAATTATATATGTAGTATAATTACCAGTTGTCCGTCACCCATAACACAATTAAGTTACTTACTTTGGGTACGTACGACCGTGTGTGTAAGTGTTCCATATATTTATATAAATAGTGTTCCATATATTTATATAAATATATGGAACACTTACACACACGGTTTTTATATAAATAAATAATCGAGGAATAAGACAATTTTACAGATTCGTATACAGGTGTGTTTCGCGCACAAACCGACGGTGCTTCGTAAGAAAATTATTTAGCTGTCTAAATGATATAGGGGGTGCGTTTCGAGTAAGTTAAGATAGGGCCATTCAAAGGGTAGTATTTAGGGTAAGAGATCTATTATTATTGTTTCGCGTACCCGCTAATTAGTTTGCGTTAACTTATATAATAAATAAATTCGATTAGGAAAGAATACACAGAACAAACAGACATAATTTCGAATTTATATTGTTAGTATGAAATATATTGAAGATAATGAACCTAAAGAAATAACTTTATCGAACATATATACCCTATATATTATTCAATATAACTACAGGAATAAATTCAACTCCGGACCTTAATTCCATAAAATAATTCTTTTAACAGAAGAATATTCGAACAATTATAATAAAAAAAAAGAAAAAGTCTAAAAGAAAGTAGTTTATTATTTCAAAAATTTAGTTCATATTTTAGTTTTAAGAATTGATCGATGCATAATTTCTGCCAGGGTGTAACAGGTTTAATTACTTTTGGAGTTTTCTATAAAACTTTTGTGCCTAATTATGACCAACAGTAGAAATTATAATTATCATAAAAGGAATTTTAATTTGTTTTATTTTTTTATATTTAGAATTAGTAGGTTACATCTGGTGTTATTTGACTCCTGGGTTATGTAACCAACAAATCCTCATTGGAGCAGCGTCGTGTTTCAGATCCAACTCATTTCCCCAAAAAAAAACGAAAATGACCCTCAAACCCAGAAATGTGATAAAAATAGGCCGTTTTACACTATAACTTTTTACAAAACAAATTTTCAGTGAAAATTAGCTTATATATGAAGATAAAGTTCAATTAATTGAAAGTAGAGCGATAGAGTTATATAAATGACCACATCAAAGTACTAGACTAATTCAAACAGAGATGTACGACAAAGTTTCAGAAGACCCCATCTGGGGATTGCAAACAACGAGCAGGTACTGCCCGTAAATTAAATACTGACTTGCGTCACAACAATTTGCTCCTCCGTTGCAACAATTCAGCATGTTTCCATTTAGCTTTCAATCGAGGTAAAACAATGAAATATTGACTTGAATAATTAATATTAATAACAATAAAGAATGCGACTTTTATGACAGGAATTAACCAGTGTTTTTTTTTTCAAACTGACTGTATGCTGTTAGCCATAACGGGTTTTACACAGTCACCGGGCAGAACGGGCGGGCACATAAGCATCGCCGAAATGCAGAGAGTATAGTGCAGAAGCTCTACTAGCGTCGCGGAACGTCGTCCTAAGCGTGTCCTCCTGAGAGGCCAGACCACGGCTAAACCAGAGTTAAATTAAGCAAAAGTAACAGCCTGTTATCTTACTGCTGGGCATTTAGAGCTTAGACTCAGCACGCTGTTCCAATGCGGATTGGTAGGTTACACATATCCCGAGGATTCTACAGAGATACGCAGGGTTTCTCACGCTGTTTTCCTTCACTGAAAAGCGTGTGATAAATATCAATTAGACAATTTGTAGAATTAGGCGCTAATTTGCGACGATCCATAATACAAAAATAATAATGTAACAAGTAATAATCCATATTATAAAAGTAGCGACGCGCTTTGCGATTTTGTCGTGAAGTCTATCTCCTGCAGGCCTACCATGAACTCTAATTGCGACTCAATTGAAGACGTAAACGAAATTGTTTTGCTTTTTCATACCACGACGTCTTAAAGACGAACTTTAAGTCGTTGCCGAATGAGCGTTCGGAATTCTGCCTAAGAACATTTGAGTAAAAGAGACAGAGTTTTCCATAGTTTATATAACGTTATCCTTTTCAAACATTACGACCCCAATGCAATTTACACTTCATGGTACGAAAAGAAAACGGTTCGCGACTGTCGTTTACGTCTTCAATTGAGTCGCAATAAGTGTTCATGGTTCAAGCCTGCTCATGATGCTTATGTTGCGGGGCGAAGCGATTGTCGAGTTTGTCATAGTGAAAGTGTCGTAGAGCTTGTATATTGTGGTGGCGATGGTGGAAGTTTGTGCGTGTGTTTTAACGAATGCTGCATGTTTCAGATATGAAAACGAATATTCCATTCTACATTTAGCATTATATATATTCATTATTTATTTTATCACAGATTATAACAAAATAATTTTACAAGTTATAACATAAAAACTCTTTGATGGCTCTCCGGGGTTTGAACCCATGACCCCCTAAAGAGACGCACACGGTTTACCATTCGGCTACCACATCTTGGTAAATTAATATGCATTTATATTGTTTTTGAAAGAGGTCGATTTAGCTACGAACCTAACTTGCGCATTTAAACTTCCGCTTATAAGCAATTAGTGATAAACGCAACTTTGCTTGCATCAACTTTAATTTTTTTAAATACTCTCATTTATGTGCAATTTGTTTTTCTCATTCACGAAAATAAAACGGAAATTTTTATATCTTATATATTAGTCCGATATATAAGCTTTGATTGTACAAAATTTCAAAAGTTAATTTTGCTCAAATGGTAACTTTGAAAGCGTAATAGATAGACTTTCGCATTATTAATATTAGTATGAATTAAAGCACTTTAATATCATTACACTGTCTCCAATATTTAGATTATAGTTGTAAATTTTCATGAAAACATCCATGTTTTTCAAAGTAAAACAATAATTGTTTGCTAACATTGAAAATCTTCTCGTTGTATACATAAATCACGATAGCTTGTTTAGGTTCTCAGTTTCATTTGACTTTGTACTAAATAAACGCACATTAATTTCACTTATACAGAAACTTGGTCTTGATATGAGGGTAGTGAAATAAACAACATATTAAATTTGACTGACCCGTTAGCGCAGTGGGTAGTGACCCTGCCTTCAGGTCCACGGTTCGCAGGTTCGATTCCTGCCAAGGGCCAACATTTTCTATAAACAATTTGTTGGTTCTTCGAGCCTGGGTGTATTTAAGTATGTATTTAAAAACTATATATGTATATATTTACCAGTTGTCCGTCAGTCATACCACAAGTATTAAGTTACTTGCTTTGGGGATGGATGACCGTGTGTGTAAGTGTCCCATATATTTTCATAACATTATAAATGCTGAATTTATATTATGCAAACCTAATTTTTTCATTGATTTATTCTGCAAAAAAATATAACCGCAACTTATTAGAATCACCCTCAATTTGTGCTTTTTCCTTTTTTGCAAGAAAAAGGGGACATTTCTATCCCATAAATCAGCACGATAGCTTCAATTGTGCCAAATTTCATCAATGGTAATATTAATGGTACCCGCTACTTCGTTCTCACCAAATTAATCGTAAGTACCCTCAATAACGCTAAATGTGTTTTCCCTTGCTCCTAAAAGAAAAATGGGATTATTTGTATCATTCATGTTACCCCGATGTATAAACGTTTAATTATGCCAAATTTCATCAATATGGGTGTAGAGGATTATCCATGAAAGCGTAACAGATAGATAGCTTTCACATTTAATATTAGTATGTGTAGCGTTCACTTTGATGTATTAATATAAACTAATGTTGTATGAATAGCACAGGCTCAAACACGCACTACAAGTAACAACGTGTCACTACACGTCCACTCTCACCAAAGGCTCTCGTGTATTAAACGTGTGTGCTTGTGACAGTGTAATGTTTCTATGTACATAAGTGTTAGTGTGAGCTAGTGTGAGGATATTCATTAATTTGTCTTGTTTATAAATAAACAAGGTAAGATACACACATGTCAACCCACATACAGTACAGTATGGATTGTATGGTTAACTGATCTTTGTTTATTTGAAGGATTTCTTAATGATTACAGTAAAATATTTCACTGCTGGGGTTCCTCTGAACTTAAGCTTAGATTCCCAACACTGGCAGGATTGGGGGGTTACACTTATCACAGCTCATGTTTAAAATTAAGTAAAGAACATGCAATAAATAGTTGTTAAGAGAAATTGCGGAAACAACTATTTTAAAGATTAGTTTCGCATAAAGCATTAAACATTACAAAAGTAATATTATAATAAGTAAAATTATTTTGCTATAATCCGCAATACAGTAAATAGAAAATATATATAGTGCTAAATGTTTAGTGGACTATCCGTTTTTTAATACCCGTTACATGCACGATTCGTAAAAACACATGCACAAACTGCCACCACAATACACAAGCACTACACACGTTCACTATCACAAACTCGACAACCGTTTCGCCCCGCAACCGAAGCATCATCAGGAGATAGACTCCACGACAAAATCGCTAAGCATTGCGATTCTGTCGTTTCGTTTATCGAAATTTTATTATTACTTTCGTATTATGGATCTCCGCAAAGTAACGCCTAATTCTATAAATCATTAAACATTAATAAAAAATGAATAAATTCATTGTACGTTATAAAAAAATAATTTTGCTATCGACCCTTCCTCAAAGTCAATCCACCCTTTATCAAAGTCATAATTCAAGAAACCTGAGATTAATCAAACCGCATTTGAAAATACAAGAAACTCTGAAATGTACTCTCGACCCTGACGATCAAATCACGGTCGCCAACATACATATAACATGCACAGCGTTTACGAGTTCATTATCTAAATATTAATTTTCTGACATCTTTCGTGGCTACCCTCCACGTTCCTTACTTCTTAACAGTCTACTGACTCGCCAAGATTCTTTATTAGTCGAGTTAGCTCATTGGAAATATACAAAATTAAAAGAAAAAGCTTTGTTTTCACAACTCGCGTATTTGCCGGCACAGTTTTGATAGCCCAGCGGTTAGACCATGCGAATTTTTCAAGGAGATCTCGGCTCAAACCGGGCAGACATCATTATGTGTCTTATCCATATTTTATTTATCATATGACTTTTAATGAAGAACAACATCGTGAGGAAACTTGCATATCTCTAGGGAATTCCGAGGATATCTATAATCTACCAAATTACATTACATACTTCTCTCCAAAAATGGAGAAAGGAGCCCTATGCCCAGCGGGATACTTACATTCGGCTGCGCATCAGAGGTCCCGTTCTTTGACGCTGAAATCCATCTTAAGTTACCAAATATTAAGAATACCGAATTACCGAAGTGTCGTAAAAGGCGACTAAATTAAGTTGACTCACCGTGTGGTTGAGTAGAATAGACCACCCTGTTTCTTACCGAAGGGTAGGGTAGGGAAATACGACTAAGGTACGTTGACGTCAGGCAGCTGGCCGGTCACAAAATACGTAGCCCTCTTAGAGTGAGATGAGACCCCTCTTAGAGTGAGATGAGAGCAGGAGGATTATGTTAAGAATTAAAAAGGAAAATATCGACTAGATTTATCGATTGAAGGACCACACAAATACTTACAGTTTAATAAGGTGACGCGGCCGACAGTGTCGTGAAACCTAATTTAAAAAAAAAACAACACAATAGCAAAGCCTTTGAAAGGCAAAGGCAGTGAAATTATATAAATCACGTTACCCGTACTCGTCCTCGCTAGCTCCAACAAAAGACGTACGGTAAAGTTTCACAAAACCCCTCGCAAACAACGAGCCCGTGCGACCCATTCACAAATTAAATCCCGCCTCACGTTGCCTAGACACACGTCAACTGTAGTTTCTACAAGCACTGATTTATTTTGCAATTTCGTGTCGCTAACTCTCATTTACCACAATAATTCAACTGCTAAGAGATTTTAAGGAAATACTAAAGCTATATAAAATATATATAAAATCGTTTGAGTACTGTTAGCAGTTGTTTTTCTTCTTTTTATAGCTAAATGCTATATGCCCGTAAAGTAAGATGGTAATGTAATAGTAAGTTATAAACGCAACGCCGTCGACGCAACACACGTCAATTAGCGTGTAGAGATTTTAAAAATCGTTGTTTCTTTAATAATAGACTTCTTTACAATAAATGAAGATCTACACAGTTTTAATGGATAACGATCAAGTGCCTGAGACATATAATAGACATCTTCATTGAAATCTAGCCAATTGTTGTGAATGTTGCGCGCAGTCCAGCGTTATTTATATAGATTCAGATTCTTAATTTTTTACAAAACCGTCATCATCTAATTAATTTATATTCTACATTGGCTACCAGCTAAACATGTGATTTTCTGGCATATTCGGCATCATATCATTATCATTATTTTTTTAGGATAACTCATTAAATGTAATGTTAAAAGGTAAAATTCTTTTCACTGACAAAAATTACTTGAGTTTCTACAAGCTTTTTGCAAACTGTTAAACGAACCTAGGATATTGGCCGACATGACGTTTCTTTTCTCTTGTTGATAATGGACTATCAATTGATAAAATATATGTTTATTGAGCAGATAATATTCAATGAGACTCATATTAATAGATTCCATATTTTCGTTTCTTGTGCAGCCTACTGCGATCAACAAACCAAGTTAAGCGCAATTACAGTCCTGAATAAAACCCTATGCGTCTATAATTCTTATGGTCCACTTTGTAACATACATAATTTTTAATATTACAAAATTGCATAGTTCACTTAAGAAACTGAAATGATAGGTAGGTAAAAGAAAAAATTGCTGATTTCGTTTAATTTGCCACCGAAATCTAGCATTATTTGAATTTGTCCGAATTTTGACCCGGAACGAAAAGGCTAAACTCGTATTCAGTTCATAGACAAATTACCCCCCTTAACAATCAAATCGCCCCCTCTTGGGCGTGGTTCCCACGTTGGGAAACACTGGTTTTGACAATGAAGACTTAACTAATATGTTTATAAGAATTTAGTTATAAATCTTAAATTTTTCAACAGGTATGCGTATTCTAGTGATGCTGCTTCTGGACACTTTACCGATGCTGGGAAACGTCCTGCTGTTGTGTTTCTTTGTTTTCTTTATATTTGGGATTGTTGGAGTCCAACTTTGGGAAGGTATACTTAGACAGCGATGTGAACTGGTCCTACCGCAGAATGTGCTACGACCGAAGTAAGTAACGTTGTTGCATGATTTGTCTATTGTCATTTATCTTGAAACACTTAACTGAGGTTTCTCTTTAAATAAGTTTAGATGGTCGCAGTATTGTGATTATATAAGTCTCACTTAATTATCAATTTTTAAATAATGAGATAATTATGAGTTAAGCGCAAATCTTGAAAGTCCTTTTTTAAGACTCAACTCGTTTGCCGTTTTCTCTTGCGTATTTCAGATTTGCTAGCTCTTTCAAGTTACAAGGCTAGAATTTTAAAAAATTACACAATGGTCGTTGTGATTATAATTTAATAAGATTACAATAAGTTTTGTGATTAGTCCGTTGACCTCTCACTTTAAAAGCAGCAACGTGTCTACAATACAGGGGTATTAATTCATATGGCAAAAAGGGTCATTTTATTCAAGTGACACAATACCATTTGGCGGTTAAAGTTAAAACAAAATTTTATAGAAATTTTTTATAAAATATTTTTTTTCATGAAAATGATGTGATAAAAAAAAAATTATAAAAATAATATATATTTTTAGAAAAAAATATTAATTAAGAGCCCTATTGCCAACAGTGGACGTTCTTTGGTTGAACAAATTGTACCTTGTCAACATCAAGTATGACGGAAAATGGGGTAAAATATTAATGGTGTTACCATTAACAACCAGGTGAAAAATAAGTTCATACGAAATTTTTCACCTAGGTGCAAAAGCTTTTACATGGATCTTTTAATAAAGAACAATAAAATATCATGCGACCTTCTGAATTTACTCGTAGTCCATGTGAATATTGTCGAAAAATATTTGTTCAGTTAAAAGATGTTAGTGGAAAATTTTACATTTAAATTTAGTTAGGCTTGAACATTTAAACAAGTTTCGTAATAGGACAACTGTTAATAAAGTGTATATGATTAAACAACAGAACCATTTTACTTTACATTGTTTACCCCGAGCGCTCGTCTTAGAGGCACATCCCATTGCTAACTTTGACTGCATGCAATATTTAACGCTTATATCACAAAGGGCATACCCAGGGCTGCTCGTTATTAGAAATAATTTTATAACAATTCTTACTTAATCTTAATATCACAGACGCGCATGACTGATAAGAGCTTACACTACACGTTAATATTGCATTCTGTCGAACACAAAACGAGTCTGTTTTAACAAACAAGCATGAAAAATTCGTTCTGTTCAAAATAATATTTAAAATAATACATTAGTAAATTTTAATTCATAGAAAAATATTGAAGAAATATATAATAATAGATATGTCGTGAAAATAAAAGCATACAGATCACAGAATACGAGTTCGAAACTCACATCCATAAAATTCTATATAAACATACAACCCAAAGTCAAAATAAAATTTTCACTTCGCTCCGTTTTCACTTAAAGAATTTAAAACAATTAATTCTAGACAATATATTTGGATTAGATTAGATAGATTTACATTAAAATTCAGCGCGTTCATTCATTTTCATTAAATTATTATTTTAACTCTGGAAATCTAATCGAAATAATATTAAACTTAATAATTTCAAAATCATATTTACCGTAAAAATTTAACAGTAGTTCAGATCTTTTATCACCGTACTAAGGAGATATTTAAGATTCAAATAAAAAAAAATACACTACTATTGAACAAGATATAATAAAGATGAAATTTAGTAAACCACATATGTACTATCATTATGTGATATAATAAGTTTAATAAATAAGTTGTATATCTATCATACTACTTATTAATTTGTAAAGAATTTCAACGATATTCAAATACAGTTTAATATTGCATCATAATTCGAAATCAAATAAAGAAAAGCAAAGAAAGAACTATTAGAATAATAAAACCATTATAATGTCAACAAAAATTATCTAATACAGTCTGTAGGATTAGCACAACAAAATGCACTTATATACCGTTCACTGTTTTACCATTTATGAAAGTAACCGCATCATAATTATTAATTAGACATTGAATAGATACATCACACATAGAGTTATTGTACTAGAGTAGAGGAACAAGAGGAAAGATGGTACTCGTATGCATCTTTGTCTAATCAAACATAAAAAAGAGAAACAGATAGATCACCGTTATTTGCTTCCTCTACATTGTAATATGGCACAGGTTAGTCTAGTTTCCCTACTCTAAGTAGAATAACTCTATGACCTCACACCTCATCAATCTAGTCAATTTATTTTACAGAGACCTGTCCGAATGGTACCGAGTGCGCGTCAGAGTGAACTCGTAAGAATTTGGGATCACAATAAGTGTTATTGAAAATATTGAAACTGTTGTTACGTGTACCTTTACACATCTGTCGCCCAGACGTGTTTTATCTGCTTTCCTTTACGAACTGGCAGTTTTATAATCAGTACTATTTGACTCATTTCAAACACATTCACTGACTTCATCAACATTGCACTAACATATAACAGAACTGCCAGTTTGTTTTAAGTGATTAAAAATGTGAATAGATCTATCGGTTTTCTATTCAATTATTTTTGATGCCTTTTTATTTACATATTATTTTGATATGTTACTTTTTTTCTAATAATAAATGCACTTTACACTACATATAGATGTAAAATTTTCACCGCCTTGAAAACACATATTATTAGTATGATATATATTTTTTGAATATATTATAACCATAATTCATACGAATTAACATTTTTTTATCATATTTCATAACAGAAATTTGTCGTATATCAGCAATTCTTACACTGGAAATTTCAAATAATATAATCCTATAGCATTGCAATATAAATAAAATTCGATACAATTCAGTACCCTTTAAACCCCAATAACGATCTTTACGACCATCATGAAAGGGATAAGTATCATAATTTAAATGAATTCGGTTCGTAAGCCTGTTCTACCGCTCATGCCCTTTATGGACAATGGCCAAAGGCTATTGGCAATAATCCTCTACATTCACTAATGTTCAAATCTCTCCATACCCATCTACTAGCGCCTTATCTAATTATTTTACCATCTTAACCCCTTCGCTTTCATTGTCTGCATGAGGACTTGAATGTGCCATTAAATGTTTAGTAATCGCATGACTTGTTATAATATCCCGCCTCATTTGCTGCATTACGTAGATTTAGACCATTTTTAACAATAAATACTGTACAAATTACCATTTTGATCAATTTGAATCTAATATTACATTAAATCTAACATCAATCTATAACAAAGGCGTTTATTAATGCAAAACCTAAGCATCATCATTATAACCTAGAAGAAGTTACAAAACTAAAATTATATTTTCGAATAATATGCGGAAATACCAATTTAATTAGAAATTTATTTGACTTGTAAATTCTAATATTTCAAACAGTGATCATTTTTAAAACCAACAATTCATAGATGTCTAATAGTTAATGTTGTTCCAAAGTTTTCATCTCTTTCATTGTATACAGCATCTCGTTCCACTACGAGTTCTCGAAAGAATTGGACTACATTTGCACGACTCCTGAAGACAGTGGAATGCACCTCTGTGGAAACTTCCCACCATATCGCTATGGACCTCTCGTGTGTAACGAGACCGCCAAGCCATTTTCATACAACCATCCAACTAACAGTTCATGCGTTGACTGGAACCAATATTACACAAATTGTACGCAACGAGGTTCTAATCCGTTTCAAGGAACGATTTCATTTGATAACATTGGTCTTGCGTGGGTTGCAATATTTTTGGTAAGTTCCACGACCTATATCAACTGAAAACATTGACCCAAAGAAATACTTAAATTAGCGACGCTTTGAAGAAATTATAAAAACTGTTAAAATAAAATTAAGTTACTAATCATCTTAAATTACGTAATCACCGACGTGATTTATATTTTTGCAATTTATTGGAATATTATAATGAAGGAAATTATGTAAAAATCAGACAAATTATTTTACTGCTGTAATACAAAAATTGTTCCTAGGATTGCCATGTAATAACCGCTTCGACGCAATATAATTTCATTTTTAAACAGACACAAAGCATTTTTACCTAAATATCCTTCACCGTAATGTCATCTAGAACTTCAGCATAGCTTAATTGTTAAAATTTTAATCACATAAGAGCTTTGTGTAAAAAATGTTTCATAAATATGAATAATCTAAAATCCATTGTTTGTATTACGATCACATTCTATATTACATCCTTTTTCATCCTAGTAATTGTATTTTTAAATAATTTTAAAACACCTTCAGTTCAAACGATCAGTTGTATATCGTAATGTGTATATTTCAGGTGATATCTTTGGAAGGATGGACAGATATCATGTATTACGTTCAAGACGCTCATAGTTTTTGGGACTGGATCTACTTTGTGCTTCTGATTGTGGTAACATTTTATGATGTGAATTATAAGTAAACTAGCTGTGCCAGTGGCCACACTCGCGTAGAATTCTGCGTGTCACATTTTTTTCAAGAATTCAAATTTTAAACATAAAAGTAGTTATTGTGAGTTAACCATAAGAGTGTCTCTATCTCTTATGGTTAACTCACAATGCTATTGTCGACTTTTTTGTAGTAGTTTTATAGATCTACAATTCTTTAGTACATTACTTTAGCGCATCTCTTCTGGTTTACGCAGCGCACTCAACTAAAGCTCCCAGCAAGCCAGTTTTTAAACAACTGCGCGATCTCTTCAACACAATTTACGTAATACCGATATGTACTATTTACATAAACCATCCGGAAGTATTGCACAATCTTTTGGTGAAAACCGTACAAAAATCCGTTTGGTAGATTTTGAGAAAATCGATTACATACAGACAGACAGCTTTTGGGACTTTGTTTTATAATAAGTATAGATAACACGTTAAACTGTAATAAAATACTGTTAGCTGTTTTAAATAAAAACTAGTGTGTCCGGCCCACTTATCCGGGCTTAATTTAAAAGATATATTACAGTTGGAAAAAAAAGCTCGGATCGCCACCAAACTCTACAGTATCATCCGCTGGGTCATTTTAAAGATTTTCTGAAAAGTTCATTAAAATCGATCTAGTCGCTTCGGATTCTATAAAGGACACATAGACAAACATTAACTTTTATATATATATATTTATATATATGTAAAAAATCCTTATTTATATCTTTATTAATCTAGTTTTTTTGCGAATAAAGGTCTTGATACAGTACAAAATCAATATAATATGTAAAAGGCTGAACAATTTTTGCTATTATTTTGGCAACAAATGTTTTGTAACATCCAAAATAAAATTAGCTACTCGTAGTTAACATTTTAATAATTTTTTTCGTGATGTATTTGAAGTTCGTAAAACTTTTAAATCGAAATTAAAACTTAATTATGCTTTTGAAATTGTATATTTTAAGCATTTTGTACAACATAAAACAGAACCTATTGAAGATAAAATATACACGTTGTTAGTTTTTCGCGTTAATATATAATTAATTTACTATTATTATTTATAGATCGGATCATTTTTTATGATCAATCTTTGCCTAGTCGTCATAGCGACTCAGTTTAGTGAAACAAAGAAACGCGAAATGGAAAGAATGCGGGTTGAAAGAGCTCGATTTACATCGACCTCGACACTGGCGTCATCTACGAACAATAGCGAACCAGCTACTTGCTACGCTGAGATAGTCAAGTATGTCGCGCATTTATGGAGAAGGTTTAAAAGGCGTATGGCCAAAAAGATCAGGTAAACAATATGTTGCATTTAATATTCACATATTTAGTTGCGATTATTAAAAAGTGTAACCGTGTGACTTTCCAGGGGGTCATGGGTTCACATCCTGGGCCTATAGGAAAACTTAATAGTCTTTTCTTCTAAAACTTATACACATTCAAATTGTCATCAACAAATAATCAACTTATGTGTGTCATTCGATGTAGAAAAACATGGTGAGGGGACCTGAATCTCCACCATCAATCAACATTGGAGCAGCTATGTGGGTTTAAGCTCCAATTCTTCCCTCGAAATAGGAGCTACGAGACAGTAGAAGAATTGTAACAGGCCTTTACTTTAGTTTTTACTAAAAATAAAAATTGTTGCATAATTGTCTTACGTCAATAAAGTTATGAATATTTGTAACTTCCTGTATAAAACATAATATCTTGTGTTTTTTTTTAATTTTAGAGTATATAAATACCAGAAAGCGCAACTCAAATGGCGGACTAGTCGAGAAACGCTACAGTTGCCTGCAAATCGTCCTAAACAGCACCATCCTTGTTGTCCTCGAGTACATACTCAGGTACAATTTGATATTTATAAAAATAATCAATTCATCATAAAAACATGAAATGGAACATCTTTTGAATATTCTTCTTGTGCATCTTTGCTTTTGAAAAAATTGTCGGTTTTGGTGTAATATATATATTTAAACAGATATTTAAAACTATATATTATATCTTTTTATATTTGCCAGTTGTCTCACCGATACATAAGTATTAAGTTATTTAATTTAGTTAAAGCAGCGTGGTGTGCTCAATAACCGTGCTCTCGATAAAGAGCTCTCGACTTGCTTCCTTTATAAAATACCTAACGAAACATTTATGCATGTCTTCTCTTACTCAGGGCAATGGTAAAAGTCTTACAGAAGAATTAGGAGACGAACCTATCAGCAGGCCAAGCCTACTGCGTGTACCGTCACTGTCAGCCGCTGATCTTGAGGTATGACATATATGAATATTCTGAACTGAAATAAAATTTTTGTTGAATGGTTTTGGAAGCTATTTATTAGCTGTGCCTAATAAATAGTTATATGAAATATGCATGTTATACGTATGTTAGCTTCCAAGTCTTGAAAAACAATTTATTTACAAAACCAAATTGTTTATTTTATGTAATCCTTTATAATTTATAGAATAAGAAATAACTCTGTACCCAACAGCGAACTAAGGCAAAAATCCCTTATAATAAAATTATACATCAAAGCTTAATAATGATGATATATAAATTGTGTGTAGAATATTCTATATTTTTATTTGAAACCAATCTACACGAAACGTTTGATTACAATATAAGATTCTATAATTTCTTGTGATACTTATAATGTATAACTTTTTTTTATTCTTAGAATGCATCAAACTTGTCACTGTTGTCGCCGCCATCACTTGCCCGAAGACGATCTTCAGTTATGTTCAGCGACACAGTACTTCTACATGTACCGAATGCACAACATTTAGCACATCCCCACAACGTCTGCTCGTCCGAAAAGATGACACAAACCGGTAAGTTCAACATTTAAAATAAAATAAAAAATAATTTAAAAAGTTACAAAGTCTAAAACTCTGAAAAGTCTGAAAGCGCCATTATAAACATGTAGTGCAAGATTAAGATGGTGTGGTTTATGATGGCAAGATTATGATGGTGAACATTTAATGCGGAGGGATGAAAATCATGTGACAAAAGGGGTGATAAATATGAATGTAGATGGATATGTGACTACAGAAAGACCGAGAAAGAGATCGTTGAATTGAGTGAAGTATAACAGTATAATATACATATGAAATGAGTAGCACCAGAGTTGATGAATAGAAGAGCGAGAAACATGTTGTGCTTACAACACTTGTAAGGGCAGAAGAATAATGGTTAATAAAATTATACCACACCTATATCGTAAACCTCATTTTCATAAAAATAAAATTTATCGCGCTTTATAATCAATACGCATTGTGTAACTATTTTATAAATACTATATACATAGCTCTTCATAGTTAATAAACTTTTAACAACTAAAAATATTTATAGATTCATTGTGTCAACGTGACTGGCTTAAGAGCCAAAGTGGTGAGTCTAGGAATGTAGGTTTAGACACGCTGGTAGCCGGGCATGTATAAATTAGACTTCACTTCCCTTTTAATACTCTTAGCGATGTTAGGAACGTGAATCTAGCTAAATTAGAAACCTTAAAAATTAAAACTCTCGTTTGAAAGTTTTTGATTTATTAATATATTGTAAGCTATATTTGTGAGATGTTCTATCTTAATTGTATAAAGTGATTCATGATGGTATTAGCTACAAATTATTACTTGAAAATAATTTCGAGGAAAAAAGAAACTAAATTGCGCGATTGGTGTCGCTTGTTCTTTCATCTCCTTACTTACTTAGACGCTTATTTCTTACGTGTACACACTTTTATTAATTAGCTGTTTCTTTCGTTTTCTTTAAAATTAAAAAAGTATCATGCACAAAAAATGTCATCGTTGATACGAAATCGAATGATACTTTTGATAAACTTAAAACTGATACGAGTTAAAATAGCAAAATTGCACAGTAGTGACACTTATTTGGTCGCATAGAGTTCGACCTGCCGACAGGCGAGACTGCTGAAGAACGAGCTAATGCTGGGGGCACCATGTCATGCCAAGAACTCTTGGCTTTATCCGGTGCATTATCTGCTGCTTTACCCACCGGCCAAGTCGCTTTGGACTCATTTTTCGAGGAATTAACAAAAGGAATTAGTAAAAGAGCTGGCGAAGAAAAACCAGAAACGAAGGTAACTACATTAGAAACATAAAAATGCAACGATTAGCTAGAATACAGTAATGTGACTAAAATGATTGCAGGTTGTAGAAATTGACGATTTTTCCTGTTGTGCTGAGTTAATAGCTGCGGAAGCAGTTGCAGCTGAAAAGAAAAAAAGTCGGTTTTCAAGCGCATGTTTATTATTATGGCGAAATGTATCAAAACTTTTTTCATTAGTGCGAAAAAATATAAAGATAGTTGTTAATCATAAGTACTTCCAACAAGGTATGATAAATTGAATTGAATTATATTTATTTTGTTAAAGAAAATTATTACATCGATATTAATATTTTAGGTATTTTACTAGCTATTTTAATTAACACATTGTCAATGGGCATTGAATATCATAATCAACCTGAAGAATTAACAGTGATTGTGGAAATCAGTAATGTTGTATTTTCTGCAATATTCGCCATAGAGATGGTTCTTAAAGTTATCGCTGAAGGACCTTTTAAATATATTGCAAATGGATTTAACGTATTTGATGGTGTGATCGTAATATTAAGGTATGATAATTCTTGTTTTTATACTTTAAGTATTTCTTCATAAAATTTTAGATACTTAAATCATATTAATTGTATTAAGTTGTACAAGTATTACACAATAATTTTGATTTAAGATCTGATTGTTAACTTTTTTTATTAATTTGAAGTATTTCAATAGAGCCTTTTAGTAATTCATTTTATAATAAAATTGAATAGATGTAATATACTTCAATTTCTGTCACAGTGCATTCGAATTAGCACAAAGTATGGGCAATGAACACGATTTAGCAGGAAGCTCGGGACTTTCAGTGTTACGTACATTTCGACTTTTGCGCATTTTGAAATTAGTGCGCTTTATGCCAAACTTAAGACGACAACTCTTTGTTATGTTACGGACCATGGACAACGTTGCCATCTTCTTTTCTCTTCTGGTGCTTTTTATTTTTATATTCAGGTAACTATATAAATAACTTTGTTATCTGTACAACTACTGTTCAATATAAAATGAACTTATCACTTTTATGAATATTAATAAATAAAAGCGTATTTCGACCGAAAAACCAATTAGTTTTAATGTTAAAAACTAAAATTGTAATATAAAATGCATGGTTAATAAAATGGGATATAATTCAATGGTTAAATTTTTTTCATCCGGATTATAAAAAAATATTTATTTGTTAATTTTATTAGTTCTTCGATAGATCAATCTATCAATATTTTGACTAATATGTTTTTTTATTTCCAAAGTTTCTTTTACGTCTCGTAAGATCACTATTATATAACTTTCTACAATATCACTACCATCGAAGTATTTTGTAATTATTTCTGCTCTTAATCAGTTAATCACCTTAGAGTTCTGTAAACAGTTTCCAGTCACCAATGTTTCTTGATCTATTACAGAATCTTCATTTCTTACGCGAATTAAGTAGAGCATAATATTATTCGAACAAATTTCGTAGGCTATTTATTTTTATTTTAACCTATTACACTATATGTTATAGTTTCTATATCCACACCCGCATTCCTTAACCTTTAGCACTATCTAACTGCGAGTGTTTCAGAGGCCCCTTTTTTCATTTAACCTTTCTTATTTTTTTACACTTAAAGATACTTGTACTTCTAACATTTAACCTACACACACTATACCTGTTCACACTATGTACAATTTTTCTCTTCTACTTCTTATTTATTATAGACTTCACGCTTCCTGCTTTTTGTCCACTAAGTTAATTGACACCTGCACTGTATCACTTTTCATTTTAAATTTAACTTACACCTCTGTATTTTATACAATTAATGAAAGTCTCCTCCTATTATATGGAAAGGACTGTAGTGATCGCACTTTAATCTAATCGTATATTGCGTGGTAACGTTCAGCATCCTCGGTATGAACCTCTTCGGGTGCAAATTCTGCAAGAAAGATGACGAGGGCGATCTTGAGTGCGACCGAAAAAACTTTGATACGCTCTTGTGGGCCTTTGTCACGGTGTTTCAGGTATTAAACATTTTAAATTAAAGTTTCTAACAGACAATCCAAACAGACAAAACTTGCAACATAACTAAACGCTTACCAATTGGTCCATTTGCAGTAAACACTCACGACAGAATGGCAATTCTCTTAATAGAAGATTGTCTTTATCTTTGACGGCTTTACGACTAACCACGCGAGTACACAAACGAGTTATACACTCTGCTGCAAGACCTTTGTTAAACTAAGTTTATATCGCTAACATGGTTCAATAATAATGAACATACTTGCAGCTCAGTGCGTTAATCAAATAGGCGTTCAGACGCGTAACCGCTACCCTAGTCATCCGCGTAGAACAGAATAGTTCCATCCGTAACAGATTATTCCAGTGTCATCTAGAATCACTTTTCACCTTTTTGTGTCGTACTATATCTTCATCAAAAATTATTGAAAACACATTATTTAGTGAGACAGCTTGGTTAAATTGTAGGATAGATGGAAGTTGATAAAAACGTGTCGTGGAAATATCTTTCGTCAGTTCCTCTTTTTCCACCATTACAGCTATACTCAATAAAAACAATTCTTTGTCACTTTGCATGCTGCTTCTATTGTTTAGGTCTGTATGAAACAAGTCATTTTGGTGGTTTATTTGTTCTTTTTTTAGTTTTTTTTCTATAGCATTTATTTTTCCGCAATCTCACTTGTTTCAACGGTTAATTCCTGCATATCTCCTTATTTTAATAACAATCTCGTTTCCAATTCTTCCCCTATGTCTATGTTAAAATTATTAAATTATTTTTCTTCTCATATCTTTTTAATCATTACTTTGATATTTTCTGCAACAAAACGTTTTAAATGCATCTAAAGGAATGAATCAATATTTATATATTTTCAATGAATCATGAAATATTTGAATGGAATTTTTCATTCTTTATTAATGCACTTTCGTTTGCTTATTTTCCTCTTTTTTTGTTTATTGCATTTTATTATTTTAAAATAATGAGGCAGTATATAAAGATGAATGCTAATTACGATAATACTTTATGGGGAACTTGCACTAAATAACATTATATTAAATACAGCATATAAACTAGAATTATTAACATAATCCGTTGGTAGTGGCGTACCAATGGCGTAACACTGCTTAACTAATAAACTATTTATATTCAGTGGTTGTAACTTATTTGATCGCATAAAAAGCATAGAAGTAAATTTAATTTACGGGATATAGAGTATATTCTTTGTATACAGTATACTTATAAACTAAACATAAATAATAGAACTATTAAACCTTCCGTAAATTAACTTCCACTTCTTGAGGTGATGAGTATCGGCAGGTTGCAGTGTTAACGTCCTAAACGCAACATTTTATCGTCAAGTCTACTCGATCGCAGCGTTTGCGCATAGCATTTTGTTTTTCTTTCATTTTCTCATCGGGCCCACAACGCGCAGTATACTGGGCATGTATCTATTCGGTGGTAAGTTTTGCAAGTTCATCGAAGATAATGGCACCGAGCGCGACTGCACCTGCCCCGAAATCGTTTCACACCATCCTAAGTGTGAATGCGACCGGAAACATTTTAATAACATTCTCTGGGCCACTGTCACTGTATTCCAGGTAAGTCTTCAGACACTAATAAAAAATTACATTGTCGATTTATTTGCGATCCTGGTCAAAGTCGCTTTTAGAGGGTAGATGGTGCGTGTTTCTCGTGTTAAGTGACTTAATTAGAAATTGAATATACCTGGAATCAAAAGCAATATTGAAATTTGTAATAAAGTAGACCACAAGCGAGAAACTCGCCGAGGTAGTTTTTTTATCGAGTATTAGCTTGACGTTATGCATTTACAATGAACGATCAGTAGTTAGTGCATCTTGCTTATAGTTACATAGTTTAGTAATAGATGAAGCTGGACCCTTTTTGCTTGTGTACTCCAACCGCCGTCTTTGTAACCTTTCATTACGATGTTAATTGTTGTGAACACTAACACGACACATAAAACTTCTTAACACTAACACATTATTAAGGTAAAAGTTTTTTTTTAGTTTAGTTTTTAACATTCATACTAACAATTTTTCTTCAACGTTGAGGCACAACTTTTACACAATACGACAGCACACCTCGCTTATTATGATTTATTGCGACAGTTATATTAATTGGAAATACATGTTGTATTAGAACGATTCGGCGTAATGAATGTGTTTCATATATTGAAACAGTCTCTAAATTTCCAGGTCTTAACCCAGGAAGATTGGAATGTGGTTTTATTTAATGGTATGGAAAAAACAAGCCACTGGGCTGCTTTATATTTTGTGGCCTTAATGACTTTTGGCAACTACGTTTTATTCAACTTACTCGTTGCTATTTTAGTAGAAGGATTTAGTTCAGAGGTAAGTATAGAAGTGTAAGTTTTATTTTCAGCAGTATACTAAAATCAAAGGGGATAGCTGGGGCAGGTACCACTGAGTTCTTAATAAAAGTAATTTACCTAATACATATATCTAACTTATCATGTGTGAAGTAAAGCATCGTGATCAAAACTGTATATTTCTGAAGAAATTCTAGGATATACGGAACATATTAGGTCCTTACATATGAAATTGGCGTTTTGTCGTACTGGCCACTTTGATCTCAAATATTACCTTTATGGTTAGGAATTCCAAATTCAAATTCATACAGCTATTTACTCCTGCATTTGTGTTTCAAACCCCCTAATTCATTTGTTTTTTCTTCTTTTGTTTTTTTCTTTGTGTCACTCTGTTTACAAAATGGAAAACATGAAATATCGCGTTATTTACGAGTATGAGTTCCACCGTGGCACCAGTGCTGCAGAAACGGCTCGAAGGATTAATGATGTGTATGGTGACGGTGTCGCAAAAGAAAACACAGTGCGTTTTTAGTTCCAACGTTTTCGTTCTGGAAATTTCGACCTGCAGAACAAGCCTCGTGGACGGCCGGAGACCAAAGTTGATAATGAAGAATTGAAGGCTATTGTGGAAGCGGATCCATCGCAAACCACGTCCGAGTTAGCTGCAGGCTCCGGTGTTAGTGATAAAACTATTCTAATCCACTTGAAGCAAATTGGGAAGGTGAAAAAGCTTGAAAAGTGGGTACCTCATGAATTGAGTGAAGCAAACCGACAAACGCGCGTCGACTGCTGCGTTACGTTACTCAACCGGCATAATAATGAAGGAATTTTAAATCGAATCATTATCTGTGATGAAAAGTGGATCCTCTACGATAATCGGAAGCGCTCATTGCAATGGCTGAACCCTGGCGAACCAGCCAAATCCTGCCCTAAGCGAAAATTGACTAAAAAAAAGTTGCTTGTAAGTGTTTGGTGGACTAGTGCCGGTGTCGTTCACTACAGCTTTCTTAAATCTGGCCAGACGATTACGGCAGATATCTATTGTCAGCAACTGCAAACCATGATGGAAAAGCTAGCTGCTAAACAACCGAGGCTGGTCAATCGCTCTAGGCCACTGCTGCTTCAGGACAACGCTAGACCACACACTGCACAACAGACGGTTACCGAATCAGAGGAGCTTCAATTAGAATGTCTTAGACATCCACCGTACTCTCCGGACCTTGCTCCAACAGATTACCATTTTTTTTCAATTTGGATAACTACTTGCAAGGAAAAAAATTCAACTCCGATGGGGCAGTCCAAACCGCCTTTAAAGATTTTATTGATTCCCGCCCGAATGGTTTTTTTAGTAAGGGGGATCAATGAACTACCTACGAGATGGCAAAAGTGTATACATAGCAATGGTACATACTTTGATTAATTAAATATATTTCATTAAAAAAAAAACGACTTTATGTTCCTCCCATAGAAAACGCCAATTTCATATGTAAGGACCTATTATAAATCCATATTGGAGCAGCAATGAAATTCTAACAGTCTGTTGCTTTCTTTTTTTAACTCCAAGCGATCAAATGGTCCTATAATATCTTCTTTAAAATAATTTTGTTACGACATTGTCGTATATAGTAAATGGCATTCAATAGCGGCAAAATAAATGACAATAACAACTGATCAATCAACTGTTTAAAATGGTACGTAATGACGTATTACAATAAACTTGGATAGAACTTTTTCTTGTGTTATATTTCAGAGAAATGAAAGAAGAGAGCGAGAACAGCGTGAATTAGCCAAATCGAAGTTATCGAGTGATTGTTTTTCTGATAATAACGAATTACAATATGACGATTCAAATTCAGGATCTCATTCAAGCGATAGCTTTTCCCAGGTGAAAACGTTTTCTATGGTAATATAATAATAATACCTATTTTATATAACATGTGTATGCGATGACCCCGAAGCCCGACGGGATGCGGGAAGATCATACATACAAGTGACACTATCGTGTATTTATTGCCACTTATACGTAGAGCATCGCGGACGGGTCCTTCGCAGCATTCCAAGTATGGATGTACCGGAAGATGCACCGTTTACCATCGCTTAAGCTTAGTGTTCCAGTAGGATTCCCTTTGAACCAAGGAATTGGTAGGCGATGTCGATCCAACGAAAATTTTTTATGGGGACTTCTTATGTAATTACCAAAGCACTACTATAGCGCAAAGCAAAGTTCTAGTAGCGCCATCTGTTATTCCAGTGAGGAAAATACGTAAACCGTGTTAATAGTACATTATGTTACACATGTTATATCTAAGGTAAAGAAACAGCAAAACATATTTTCGTTTAATTTAATTTTCGTGTTAAAAACAGATATTAAAATAGAACCCCCCTGTAGGATTCCTCGTTTCATTTGTAGCTTATTTATTTATATTACAAAGGACTAACCCAATAAAGTCAAATTAAGTCTTCTAAAGTTCAGAGTGGGAATAAGAACTTTCTAATAAACTGTTTTTAAAAGTACAATATCAAACTATCATAGAAAAAATCAGCAGCTAATTAAACTTCGTCATTTTAGAATGAAATCAAAAACTTTTGGAAATCAGCGGATGATGTTAGAAAAGCTAAAGATGATGTCAACGGTCATAAAGATAAAGCCTTACGTACATCACGTCGGAAAACAAAAACTTCTTCCCATCACCCTTCACTTTGTAAAGACTGCGCTCAATCAAACAAATGTAACATACAAAAAGTAAGTAATCTTGCTTAAATTTAATTCTTACCAAAAAACATCTAGGTATGTGGCAAGCATTCTCTTAATCCATCCAAGTTTATGAAAAGGGTCGACTATTTTATGTGCTTATAATACTTGTTATTAAATACCTGGTGTTTTTACATATAATTTTACTATTGATTTGGTAAGTAATAAAAAATTGCAGATAATATATGTATTTATATATATATTTTTTGTGATACTCTAGGAATCAAAAATGCTCGCATCGGGCGCTGCAGGAGCAGCATCAGACATTAATAGTACTGTGGTACCAATGATAACTCATACAGCAGCCACACCACAAGATTCACCATCGACAACCTTGGAACCTGGTGCAACATTCAGGGACTTTAATGTGGCGTTAACTTTAGAACGCTCTACAATGTTGTCTAGTTTAGATTCAATCGACCGAATATCTGTACGTATAACATATCAAATAATAAATTATAGAAAGCACACATATATTTAGTTCTCTTAGCTAAAATCAAAACTACAATTTATAAGAAAGACTGTTTAAGCAATTGTCAAAGCTGAGGTCACATAATTTGGAACATAATGAAATTTATTTGAATATTTTTGTTATTTGTTATAAGTCAAATCAAATTTCTTGACTTTTAGTTTAATTGGACAATCATAAAATATATATATTAAGAAAAGCTTCTCATTGAATAACGCGTTTTGCATTATTATTGGGCTATATATTTTTATATTTTATAACAATCATATTTGACAACTTGATTAAAAAATTTCACTTATTTAACCTATATATTTACTCTTTCTATGCATCTCCATTTATTTTCAGTGTTCCAGCATACCGGGATTACTTAAACCACCCAACAGTTATACGTTAACACTTCATTCTGCAGCTGCGCAATTAGGCGCTGAAAAAACACGACTACCCCCTATGAACCTAGCTCCTCCACCATTAAGTTTAGCACTTCCTCCATCTAGATCCACCTCTTTGAGTTCTGCAACACCAACTACTCCCAGATCATTACCGTCACCAATGTTGCCGGAGAAAAATCTTCAAGTTACAATTGCTAAAGATGATAACCTTAATACCAGCGATAAGTCTGGCTTGCTGAGCTCTCAGAAGTAAGTGACAATTGTAATAAAATATTTTGTTTTAAGAAATCATATTGACAATTTTTCTAATAGAAGTTCACTAAAATTGAAAATTATCAATAAAAATATTTAATTGTAGAAGTCTTACTATAACAACTCCAATGATAAATGGAGAAGACAAGTGTCGCGTTCAACGAGGTTGCAGTTGGCGACTTTCAAGGCCTAGCCTTAGACGTAAAAAGCAACGAACAGGGTCTGATTCCGATGCAGTAGTTCTTAATAACGGCCGGGATCATATAACTTGTAATGGTAAGTTTATGTCTATACAGCGTGAAGTGATTTGTATTTTATCTTTTCTAATTCATAACACTATGAACCTATTGTAAGTAATATTGTGTAATTCAGTAAATCTTAGGCAATTTTTAATTTTAAACCTATCTGTCACAATAGAAGTGGTAGATGGTACTTAATCTATACGTATAATTATCGTATATGAAAAGACAGTTTAAAATTAACTAATAACAGTTTCCATATTTTATAGACCGATTTTCGTCCTCAATCGTCGGAATAACATAAACAATGGCGCTTTTTTAGTTATAACCTGTTAGATTGAAATTTTAAAATACTATAGGGTGGTAAATTCGTTAAAAAACTCAATCAAATAAAGTGATATCAATATTGTTTTCACTGTATTTATGTTGCATGTTATTATTTTATTCAGGTTCCAGTGTTCGAAAGAACGAATTACTCCTATCATCATCGATGGTGATAAAAAATGATACACAATCCGAATTACCAAATAATAGGTTAAGAAGTCAATTGCCGGCACCCAGGGTACTTGCACCAACTGCAAGAAGAGTTTCAGCCCATACCACTACTATATTGCCAGATGTAAGACTTAAAATCGAATTATAAGTTACAAAAGATGTGATACACTAAAATTGTTTATATTATTTATACGATGTTTTAATTTATATTGTTACAGGTTTCGTGGAAAGCACCGGAAGCTGGTTTCTCTTCAGACTCGACAGTGAGACTGGATACAGTCAGATCACCTCCTCACAGATTGTCGCTTACAAATGAGTATTTAACAGGTAAATTAAGTAAATACCATCCGTTGAGTATTATTTTGATAATTTACCAATTATCTATACCACAGTTATAATTTGATATATTAAGGCTTAATTTTATATTTTGAACTACTTGTGCTCCCACATCCGGTTTCTTTTGATTTGGAAAAGAACTCCTACATTATAATGATTCTTTTCAGTGACAGCTGTATCAGAAGTGAAAACGAGTAACTTGACGCCCACAGCTTCACAAGTCGTACAGATTCCAACCCGACCACAGCGACATGAATCTTTACGACCCAATAACCAAGCCTTACCTTTAATCAAACAAATTAATGAGGAGGTACGTGCTATACAATTATCGTGTCTAGGTTTTCATATATATATCGGATATCTGACTATTCCCATCATTAGCTTTGCGGACCTGTCACTAGAGAGGATTAATCCTGTCAGTCATGATGATGATGGGTCCGCTTTCCTAATTTTATTCTTTCGACTACGCTCTATCGTTATCGTTTTTATCTGAGAACTCGCAGCTTTCCATGACTATTCTATTTTCTATTATAATAAAAAATATATGTCTATTCGTATCAATATCCATATCCATAAAATCCGTAAAACGTGGATGAATGATGAATATGAAGGAATCCATAAAACTTGTATTTTTTTTAATTTTGTCTTAAAATGCATTAAAACTAACAATACATACATTTGTTTCCATTTTTTTAAAAACAGTTAAAAGTACTTAATTAACAAGCTGTTGATATTCAAAATATAAATTGAAGAAGATAATTTTATTAAAACAATTGCACAATTTTTAATAATTAAATTTTTTAATGAAAATAACTGAATCCATTGGCTAGAGAGGCTTACCGAAATACTTGGTAAATAGTTACCGAGTATTTCGGATCGTCATATGTCATCAGATATATTCCAGATGCCACTCTTAACGTTCTAGTTAGTTAAATTTATATTATTACGAGTCCAAATACGATTATCTACGATATATTACGTAATCGATGTAACAACGCTTTATACATATAAGAGATATTCTGAACAAGTACACTTTATAGATTTTGGCGACTCCATTTAAAAGAAGCTCATTTTGTAGGTGGCAATAAACAACAATGTCTGTATATTCTCATCGAGATTCGATAGAAGGCGGTTTAGGTTTAAAGACCTTTTTCGATTTATGGAGCCGACGGGGTGCCTTAAGGAGAAAGAAGATTATTCTCTTTACATATTTGCTCCAGATAACAAGTAAGGGGATACATAACAAAATTTTTTGTTTGCGCATTTTATTTATTTCACCTCAATATTCGCACAGTAAAATATTAACATGAGAAATAAATAAAGGGTGGTTGGTAACTTGTATTAAATTTGTATTATTGGCTTTTGTGCGAATTCACGTCTCTACGGTCTCTGAGAGGAATTTCAATTAAGTTATTGGAGATTGTGAATTCTCTGGGGATATATTGCTCATCCTTGTGAAATGTACGTCAATTATTAATTTATTGGCTTTCATGAGTCTCTTGGATACACTACATTGTGTTGTGTGTTGATTGTTTAACTATTGGAAATTCAAAATGTGTAAATGTGGGCTCTTTTATAAATTATTTCCTATATTATAATTACGCTAACTGTTGTTTCAATTGTTCGTGTTAAATTTTATAAGTACTAGATTAGTGACATAATTATTCACAATCTATTCGAAATTTAAACTTTTAAATCCTTTTATTTATATAATTTATAGAACTAGGCGTTACTTTGCGGAGATCCATAATACAAAAGTAATAATAAAATTATTTTGCTATAATCCGCGATATAATAAATAGAAAATATATATAGCGTTAAATGTATAGTGGACTATCCGTATTTTCATACCCGATACGTGCAGGATTCGTAAAAACACATGCACAAACCTCCACCACTTCCACCAAGTAATTGCAAAATTTTCGTTATAATTGCACAAACGACACTCTAACTTTTAATTTATTTGCTTTTTTATTCCCTAAAAATTGGAAATAATAATCATAGTCATTTGTGTTTTGCTTTATTTTGGGATGTCGATCATTGTAGCCGATAATGGTTATCAGAGAAAATTAATTTTGCAGAATTAGAAGATTATGTACATGGATGGTAACCAGAAGTTGGTTTGATAATATTGTGCTATTATTCATAGCTTTGAACTGTATCACATTGGCCATGGAACGTCCGAACATTCCTCCAGATTCCAAAGAACGATCTTTTTTGTCTACTGCTAACTACGTATTCACTGTAGTATTTGCTGTTGAAATGTTCATTAAAGTGAGTAGTCTATGTAAATTTTATGTTTATAAGACCTTAATAGTAGTGCCGTGTGGTATCCGGCTGAATAGAATAGACCAATCTCTTTCTTACCGAGGTGTCGTAAAATGTCACTAAGGTAAGTTGACGTCAGGCAGGCGGCCGGTCATAAAACACCTAGCCAAATCATATCACAACATGGCTAAAACATATTGTGCCGACCCTATTTAGATTGGGATAAGGATAGGAGAACGATGATTAGACTTTAATAGTAATTTAATTTAAAGCTATGATTTTAATAGAAATTTAAATAAAAATGTAGCTCATAAATTACATAAAAATAAAAGAAAAAAATGTTTGGGCTCACTCAGGTTTATGAGTTTTTATAAGCTGTATTTGCTCTTTTAACCACACTATCAAAAGAGCTAATGCGACCAACGATTACCCTACCCTTTTTTTAAGGATTTGGGAATAAATTGCATGCATCTCTCGTTGGGTGTTAAACATTTGCCTTAAGAAATTAACAAAGGAAGAAAGGCACCACCACAATCAAAAGTCATACTCAACAATACAGCAACAAATGATCTATACGAAGTTGTAATACATATACTATTTCTATGTGAAACTTCTAGGATCTAGATAAATATAAATACATTTATCTATTCAGATATATTCGCCATTTGGTATCCGGTTGGGTAGAATAGACCACCCTCTTTCTTACTGAGGGGTCGTAAAATACGACTAAGGTAAGTTGACGTCAGGCAGGCGGCGGGTCGTAAAATACGTAGCCAAATCACATGACAACATGTTTGTAACATGTTGTGCCGACAAGACTTAGAGTGGGATTAGGGCAGGAAGCTGATGATGATGATATCTATTCACATATATGCTTGATATATAAATTATTTTCTATGGAATGCAAGAATTTTAATTTTTTTAAGGTAGTGGCATCAGGGATGTTCTATGGTGGAGAAGCATACTTTACTTCGGGTTGGAACATTATGGACGGATCACTCGTAATCATATCAATTATTGATCTACTAATGTCTTTAGTATCTGAATCTAGTCCACGGATATTTGGAATTTTAAGGGTAACTACTTACTTACTTTCTCGTATTCAAAAAATGTAAAACAGATAAATTGGTTTTCAGTATTGTATTTAAGTATAATATAACTTTCATTCAAAAACTCCCCTTATTCATCAATTTCCGACATCGTGATTAAAGATCATTAAAACAATGATGGAATTAATTAATTTTTAGAAGGTTATACTATATATAGCCGAGTAAGAAAAAATTGTCTTTGTTGTTTTTCTTTTTTCTATTTCATTCGTATATTCATTGATGCTATCTTTCAGGTATTCAGATTGTTACGATCGCTGAGACCTCTTAGGGTAATTAATCGAGCTCCCGGCTTAAAACTAGTTGTACAAACGCTATTGTCGTCTCTAAGACCAATTGGGAATATCGTATTAATATGCTGCACATTTTTTATAATTTTTGGCATATTAGGTGTACAGGTTTGTATCTTTGTTTAGAATACTAAATTTTTTTTAATAATTTATCTTTGTTTATCTTATTTTATAATGACAAATAAAATGGTTCATTTAAGAAAGAAGACTTACCAAATGTTATTAAATATATACCTAACTCACTTTTTTCTAGTTGTTTAAAGGAGCTTTCTTCTATTGTGAAGGTGCAAATATAAAAAGTGTCAAAAATAAATCGGATTGCCTAGCTATCGACGGTAATGTGTGGGTAAACAGAAAGTACAATTTTGACGACTTAGGCAAAGCTCTAATGTCACTGTTTGTTCTTAGTTCGAGGGATGGTTGGGTAAATATTATGTATACAGGATTGGATGCCGTCGGGGTCGATCAACAGGTATTGTATTGATTTACTTTATTTATTTCCTATAGTTACACTATTTGCATAAAAATGTTCAATGTTAACGTTAAAATACCTACTTTGTAAAATACTTTAACTTCGCCAATCAATCGTTTTACGTCTGTTTTTGAGAGCCTACAAACACTCCACATTCGCGATCGCTATTCGAAGAACTTGAGAAAACGATTTCCATGGATTCCTTAAGACCAGTCACCCCCATCATCGCTTAACCTTTAGATCGTTAAGCGATGATGGGTCACGCGTTCAACTATTTTCTCAAATAATTACCCCTAGGGCGTAACAGTATCGAGCTGTGATAGCCTAGCGGTGAGACCGTGCGACTCTCTAGAGACGACATAGGTTCAGACCCCGAGCACGCACCAATGAGTTTTTCTATTAAAACTTATGTGTCTAATTGATAATTGCAATTTATCACACGCTTTTCGGTGAAGGAAAACATCGTGAGGAAACCTGCATATCTCAAGAGAATTCTAGGGATATGTGTAACCTACAAATCCGTATTGGAGCAGCGTGGTTGGTCTTAGCTCCAATCCTTCTCTCCAAATTCAGAGAGAGGAGGCTTTAGCCCAGCAGTGGGCATAGTAACAGGCTGTTACTTTCAACAGTATCCTTTCAATATCATTTTCTATAAAGTCATGATTCTCCTAGAAATCGAAACTTTATTATTCGAACTTTTATAAAGCCCATAGCATCAGACTTTAGAAAAAGTGGAATACTAATACAAAATTATACTTTTCTGCCTTACACATGTATCTCAGGCCTTCGTCTAGAAATAAGTGCTGTAACTCAAAAAAATTTTTTTTTTAGCCAATTACCAATTATTCAGAATGGCGTTTATTATATTTTATCGCATTTATACTTTTGGTGGGGTTCTTCGTACTAAACATGTTTGTTGGAGTGGTTGTGGAAAATTTCCATCGTTGTCGAGAAGAACAAGAGAAAGAAGAAAGGGTTAGACGCGCGGCGAAAAGAGCCCTACAGATGGAAAAGAAAAGACGAAGTGAGTCCCAAAAATTATTATTGCCAATAAATTAGTATTACGATTAAATATAACATGAATTTTTGCGTACTTTATTTACCTGTATCCTTTTATTAGGTGAGCAATGAACCATTCTAATATTTCAATTTAGTCGTTGTTTAGGAGAATAGATAAGAAAACTTAATTTAATTCACCACTTGTAAAATGAAAGCCCTAAATTTAAATTATTTAGGCAAATTAGACTTTCGTAATAAATTCAATTACAGATTTAGTATTTTTTATTTTCATCGACCAAAACTTTTTTCAGAAATGCATCAGAGACCATACTACGCCGATTATTCTCAAACTCGTCTCTTCGTACATAACGTGGTGACATCCAAATATTTTGACTTAGCGATAGCTGGTGTAATTGGATTAAATGTTGTTACTATGGCTATAGAATATTATAGAATGCCTCCAGCTCTACAGTACGCATTGAAGATATTCAACTATTTTTTCACCGCTGTTTTTATACTAGAAGCACTGATGAAGCTCGTAGCACTAGGCTTTAAAATTTATCTAAAAGACAAATGGAATCAACTAGATGTGATAATCGTCATACTATCAATAGTTGGAATAGTATTGGAAGAGCTCGAGACCAATATTATCCCAATAAATCCAACTATAATGAGGGTAATGCGAGTTTTACGGATTGCAAGAGTATTGAAATTATTAAAAATGGCAAAAGGAATAAGAGCATTGTTGGATACTGTTATGCAAGCTTTACCACAAGTTGGAAATTTAGGACTATTGTTTTTCCTTTTATTCTTTATATTTGCAGCTTTAGGTGTTGAACTCTTTGGACGACTTGAGTGTTCTGATGATATCCCCTGTCAAGGTTAGTATAAAAGAGGTCAATGTATGATTGAAATTATTATCCTGTAAAATATATGTACATATAATAATAATATAAGCAATCGTCCTTTTTGCTTATAGGTCTTGGCGAACATGCTCATTTTGCTAACTTTGGGATGGCATTTTTGACTTTATTCCGTGTAGCAACAGGTGATAACTGGAATGGCATAATGAAAGACACATTAAGAGAAGATTGTGACAGCTCTGTAGATTGTGTGAGAAATTGCTGCGTGTCTACAATAATTGCGCCAATATTTTTTGTTGTATTTGTACTTATGGCACAATTTGTCCTAGTCAACGTTGTAGTAGCGGTAAGGATATTAAATTAGTTTGGTATTAGTCAAAATACGTTAAACGTTATATTTTCTGTCAAAATGCCTTTGGAATAGATAGATTATAAGTCACTTAGGAACTAAGTTTTTAAAAATTAGAGAAATGATTTCTTTAATTAATTTAGTTGATTATAATAATTATTATTATATGTAAACTACAACTTTAAATTAGATACATTTTTGATAATAGGTACTAATGAAGCATCTAGAAGAATCTCATAAACAAATGGAAGACGAAAACGACATGGATGTCGAACTTGAACGTGAATTAGAACGAGAAGCAGATGACGAAGAAGACCGAGCTCTCTGCCGAGCTTTAGAGCAGTGCGTTTTTCCACCGCGTCCTTTAAACAAGGTACCTTCGTTACCCGCAAATTTTACATATAGCGAGCCGAAACACCAACAGTTGCCTTCACCCGCACGCAGACGGCGCACATTACATTCACACCACGCTTTGCTACCGGCTGCTTTACCACCAAGAAGAGCTTCCTTATCTCCTCATGCATTTGGGCGCCGTCGACAGGATTCATCCACCTCGGAACCTCCAGCTGCATTGTACGAAGAGGATGCTCGTTTTATCGATGCAGATGACATCGATGAATTGGATCCCGAAAGTCCTCCACGGCGAGATTCGTTCGCACAAAACAGAAGACAACGAATTGATAAAAGAAACTCACTACGTGGAGAAGAAACGAGATTATTACGACCTACACCACTTTTACTTGAAGTTCCATCAACAAGACAGAGTATAAGACGAGGTGGTACTAAAAGAAGATCATCAACAGAATCCGCCGCTACAAGTGAAGTTAGTCGTGCATCATTCCGATCTCAATTGTCACCAGAAATTAGTGACCAACCAATAACAGAGGAAGAAAAAATAAGAATCGTAATTGCAGAAAGACGAAAAATTGACCCTAGGCCAGAGCCCGAAGAAGTGGAATTATCGGAACACGCCTCTTAGTCCAGGCAGGGCCGGCCGCAACAACACCACGAAGTTTATATCTAAATTTCATTAATGTGAAATTTAGATGTGCCCCTTTCCATGCAACTTCCCATCTCTTTCCAAAAGGTGTGTTAAGGGAATGATTCAAAATGAAGCTCGGTTTTAAAGCAGTGACACAGTGAACATTTATGTTTATAGACTTTTGTGATGTGTGTCTTTGTCGTTTAAAATTTGATTGCTTATGGCAAGCCAAGATAGAGAGACAGTGTCTATTATAATGTTTGAAACAATTATTATCCTTTCGCCATAACAAATTATTTAATTCCTTTCCGCGGCCGGTTCAACAAATTACAAAGAGACTTAAGTAAATTTAAGGGTTTATTTTTAAATAAGATAGTTGTTAGAACTAGTCAATTGTGGTGGTGGGATGTTTTCTACGAGTGCTAAAGTTTACTTCACAACTTACATGTGTAATTTATTCGTACGGTGCTTGCTGTTAATATTTGATCTTTATGTATAAATTTATGTTAACTGTAACTATGAACATCAACGAAGGATACTTTTGGTTGTTGTGTGATAGTAAATATTATAGCATTTGATGTTTCTAGATGTTATATTTAGTTATTCGGATGTTGAATTTAGTTTATATTTTTAAGAATGGTTTCAAATCATTTATGTTTCAGTGGTTTGTAGGTCAACGATTTAAAAAGCCTATTGTATAATCGTTTTAGTTATAATCGGTTTAGTTTATAATTGTTTATTGTATAGTAGTTTTTATGAAACCAACTTCTAGTAAATGACTGTTTAGACTCGTAGTGGACACATTGTAGTTAGATATATGTCAATCTATTAGTATTAAAAACAGAACCAAAAGTTCGCGAATTGAGTATTACTCTCTTTTAAGACGAAAAATATTTTCTGAATATAAATAAATCCTATTTTCATACAAAATCATGTACTTATTTAGATTTTTAAACTGGCAATACGCACATGTTTTAGAAAGTAGAATACTTTCGAATTATATATTACAAATTAACTCTGATATTTAAAATGTGGTTAAACATAGCGATCTGAATATTAAAGATTGGAGTTATATAAGAGTTGCAAGTTAGCAATATCTTCGATTAGTTGTGCCAAATTTACATTTAAAGTACGCATCCATTTAAACTTCTTTATCTAGACCTTCTTTTAGTCTTATTTCATCTCCGCTCATTACCAAAGCTAATTATTAGAAAGACACTGTATGTGTATTGTTACGTTCAATTTTATATCAGTAATTCACACTCCTCCTTTTATTATAAAACATAGTTAGGGAACTCAGCAATAAATTTTATACTTCAATTGTGCCTTTCCTATTTCTAATATATTAGCTTGTGAAATCTATTAAATTAGACTCAAAAATTAATGTATATTGTAGACGTGGCATTATAGATGAATATTTAATATTAAAATTCCTGTTAATCTTTCTAATTTTTTTTAAATTGTATGAAATTACACAAGACTTCAATAAAACCTCAACTTTAGCATTCCGAATTCTGATGTCAATTTAATAACTACCACAAAAAGAAATAAACAATACGAAGTAATATCCTATTTATTATGTTGGAACTATTTTCAGTTTGGACACTATATATTGGAAGATTTTTTCTCTTAAGCACAACTTTCTATATTCTACATATTATTTATCGTTCAAATACGCACCAAAAACGTACTATGGTAATTTGAGTATTTAAGAAATAAATTCCTTTCAATAACCATCAATATACAATGCACCTTTCTATACTCAGATTTGATTTTAAATCTGTTCAATAAAATAGTTTTATTGCATCGCTTGAAAGAAATAAAGCAATTTACTGTCATATTTTTATACTATTTTCTATGTACGACTATACTATGTTCTATATAAGCTCAGATCAAGTTAAAGGTGATGTTCTATCACATAAATGACCTTAAAAAATTAGTACAAACATGAACTTACTGTTTCTACTGTATGCTAACCGCTTAACTCAGTCCTCGTCTGCGGGGTACAAGACCAAGAAGGTAGGACGAGAACGGGGACTGAAGAAGGTGTGGGCGGAAAACAATCGTAGCATGCAATATAAGAGCTGACCGCCTGCATCTACCTCATTCCCCGTTCTTGTTGTACCTCCACGCCCTTTTACCCCGCCGGCGAGGACTGAGTTAAACGGTTAGTCTATAATCTAATGTCTTCCACCATCACCTGGTTCAAATATCTTATAATACAAGAGTTCACTTTCATTGTGGAAGTAGCGTTTAGTTTACGATACACAAAAAATAAGTAGAAATGTAAAAATGAATTGATTAAATGGAATTTAGTTAAACTAAGATTAGTATTTTCGTGATAAAAGCACGTGATAAAATGTTTAATTGTTTTCTCGGTACTGACTGTATGATAATTTTAAGGGGTATGAACAATGTTCATTAATTAAAACCTGTTAAATTTAGCTGATGATCTGTGAAGTTACGGACGTGACGAAATGTTAGGTTGAAAATAAATTGAAAAAAACCTAATCTGTGTTTCATTCATCAACAATTACAAACCATTAAGCAGGAGCATGATTGGTGTAGAGAGCATATTCAGCTATACTCGTCAATCAATGTCCATGATCGCATACAACACCTTGCATTGTCGGTTTTTGAACATACATTAAAGGTGGTTGATACGTATGACCGTATGTATTGTTTAATAATCCTGTGGAAACTTCTGCGATGATCGTGTCCATTATAGATGATCACACAGTCAACGATCATAGTTAAGTGCAGACTTATTACACCGACAAAAATTTGAAAAGTGATTGGAGTGAAGTTGCGTGAAGTAATGTGAGTGAGTCAGATGCAAATGTGCAGCATGTAGAGCAGAACAAGAGCAGATATTCAACAAATAATTCTTTAATTCAGTTTTGAATCGTCAAATCACAATGCTACAGTTGGTTCGGAAAACTGCTCTTATCGAGAAGAACCAGCAAGAAACTCGGCAGTCATTCTTTTCAAAAATAATTATTTCAATATTTACTAATCAAATATTACAATATAATCTAGTGCGTATCGCAACTTAAGTCCAAGGTTTCTTATAATCAACATAGTCCTCAATAGAATAATTATATCTATATATAAGTAACCACTTATTTCTTTACTTTCAAACAATGAGACGTAACAACAAAAACTGCAGTTTTTTTTTTCGAACTGACTGTATGTTGTTAGCCCTAATGTATGACTTTGATTAGTCATTGCGTCGTCGGAAGGGTGGGGAGAAGCCACGGCCGAAAAAACTGCTGTATTGTCTCGACGAATACTTGAAAGCTCGGCTTAATGGTTCAAAATCATTCAAGATTCGATATGAGCTATCAAATCCATTGGTTGAAAAAAAGAGATAATAACTGCTACTTTACAAAACCTTGATGATAATATACTTTTGTTATGCATATAGTATTAGAATGAAAACGACTAATATAAAGTTTATTTATTTATTTAATAGTTTCTTAATAATAAATAAATAAATATATGTGTATGTCAGTATCAGCTCAGTTATATTTAACAGATGTGATAGCCATAGATTTATTATACTTAGAGTTATTAATCTTAAATTGTGACATATTACAATAAAGACTAAGTAAATGAGGGTGCTCTATCTGTCTCTCTTTTTTATGAATGATAAGACAAAGATGAAGTATACGGGTGTCATCTTTCTTCCCATTATTTGTTGTGTCATTGTCACTTACAGTCCTCCCTATGGCTCAGTCTTGAAGAACTCTGAGAATACAATATTCTACAAAAATAAGATCTATTTGTGTGAAATGATACTAGTGCTAAGAAAATTACAGGTAGGAGTTATAAGTATTTGACTCCGATGTGAATAAATCTTACCATAAATTATCTAACAGTGATCGCTTCAATAGATCCAAAAGAGTCAGCAAGGGGCGCATAAATTGACAACAATCTAAACCATATCGCGCCTTGTTAGCGAGCGCTTGTAACCTTATTGCATTATGCTGAGACAAATTTTGAAACCTTACTTTATCGAGGTTGACAGTATTTACTATAACATTTAATAAAATATAATATTTTGAAAAGTCGAAGACACAGTAATTTTTAATCTAGCAAAAAAAAATCTTGCTGGTTCTTCTCGGTAAGAGGAACATTCCGAACGAGTTGTAGCTTCATTAATCATATTGATGCTTGACAATTCAAAAGAGTAGCAAAGTTCAATAATTTGTGATCATGATGCACGCCATCACTACACCACACATTGGCTTAGCTTTAGCTTGGCATAATGATACGAAAAACTTTTCCGCAATAACTAAAAGAGCATTTGGACATATCTCAAGACTATCATTAATAAATAAAGCCCATTATGCCTTAGTGCATTATGAAATAAAGCACAAACGATACACTACATCGTCTAATAATCCGGTTAAAGTTATAAAAACACAAAAAAAATTGCTAATAAAAATGTTAGTTTTCCAATAATAACGATGAAAGTGTTTTTTTGTATTTATTGATTTTAACAGTTCGCAGAGATTAGTTTTACGAAAAAATCCTCCTGGCCGTAAAGTGAATAGAGATAATATGAAATTGCAAAGATGTGAACGACTGGATTGCATCAAATAATTATCAATCAATCTATCTATTCTACTCAACCGAATGCCACACGCGTCAACTTAACTTACCTTACTCACTTATTAACCTTATTTTACAAAATCGTTGGGTTCGAAATGTGGGTGGTCTATTCTAATCAGCCGGTTACCACACGACGGGTGTACTTACCTAAGTCGCCTTTTAAGAAATCTTGGTAAAAAAAATGAGGGTGGACTTTTCTACTCAGCCAGATACCACACGGCATACAGAGATAGATGCAAATATAAAAAAAGTAAAGTAGCGGCCTGTTACAATCCCACTGCTGGGAATACGCCTCCTCTCTCCGTTTCTGGAGAGAAGGGTTGGAGCTAAGACCTACCACGCTGCTCCAATGCGGATTGGTAGGTTACACATATCTCAAGAATTGTCTAGAGATATGCAGGTTTTCTCACGATGTTTTCCTTCACCGAAAAGTGTGTGATAAATTGCAATTATCACATGACTAAATAAATAAATTAATTTAAAAAAAAATTGCTTTTTTCTATTAAAACTCATAAGTTTTAATAGAAAAACTCACTGGTGCAGGGTTCGGGTTTGAACTCGTGTTCCCCTCAAAAGAGTCGCACGGTCTCACCGTCAGGCTATCACAGCTCGATACAAACATACTTTATTTTAAATACATATCGTAAAAATCCTATCGGTTATATACTACACAATAAACAACAATTATGAGCAAGTTTAATTATTTTATGCCGGCCATACACGGACCGCTCTTGCAGTCAGAGTCAAACGCCTGACGCTGCCATTGATAACCGTGCTGCCAACCTCCCGAAGCAGTTGAAACAGCTCGAGCGCTTCGAGTATGAATTTAGTAAGAAGTCTGTCGTTCAGTGTACAGTCGCAGCTTGAAGCAGTCCATCTTGACTGCTTCAAGCTGTCCGTGTATAACAGGCCTACCATGAACTCTTATTGCGACTCAATTGAAGACGTAAACGACAACCGCGAACCGCTTTCTTTTCGTACCATGAAGTGTGAATTGCATTGGGGTCGTAATGTTTGAAAAGTATAACGTTATATGAACTATAGATAACTCTGTCTCTTTTACGAATTTAGGACGAATTCCGAACGCTCATTCGGCAACGACTTAAAGTGTGCGTCTTTAAGATGTCATGGTATGAAAAAGCCAAACAATTTCGTTTACGTCTTCGATTGAGTCGCAATAAGAGTTCATGGTACGCCTACTGGTCGGCATACATACGAAAAGCTTTTAGTTAACCATAGATTATAATAATTTTTTTAAAATATGACTGAATCAACGTTTCCAATTCGATTTTACAAAACGGAACGGAATTTTAAAGTCCATTTAATATTTTTTCAACTAAAGAATACAAATTGGAATTCGTTTGTGACTCGCAACGACCTCGCGTGGCTACGGGCAGACTGACATCGGTGAGCAAATTACAGTTATGAAAATAGTTATTTCCGTGGACGGCAGGGGATGAAAACTGTTTGTTTTCGTGCACCGAGCTCGTTATTTTACTCTTGTTTTGTTTATACGAAAGGTCTTCATAATTTTTAAAAAAGACAAATAAAAATTTTAAACTTTTTTTTTGAATTGGAAAAAGATTTGGACAATTTTAAGCAGTTAAAAATATGTTTGTGCGACTATTTTTTTTTTACTTTAAGAAATTTTAATCAATTCTGTTCTACCATACCATTATAATTGCGAAATGCGACTGTCTAAATTAAACTTGTACATTGTACAAGTGCCGCTACATTTTTACTTCAATTGCCAACTCCTCATCAACACAAACATGGAGATTTCTTAAGTCCCTTGGTGTGGGGAAGTTTTCCGACACCTCTAACTGTGCTGTTGATATCAATGCTCTTAATGTGTATTTGTCTACTCCTCCTATCACTCCTTCTACTGAAAAAAAATCTTCTGTTCTTAAAATACTTTCTAATACCAGCCTACCTCCTTGTGACTCCTTCAAATTTCAAAAGATCACGGTGATTGATGTTAAGAAGAGTATCCTTTCCATTAATACTAAGGCAGTTGGTGATGATGATTTGGGCCGTGATATGCTAGTTCTAATTGTAGATCTTATTTCGCCTATAATTACTCACATTTTAAATTTCTCACTGGAATCTAAGGTCTATCCCGCAGCTTGGAAGATGGCCCATGTCATACCGTTGCCAAAAATTTCCAATCCTTCTTCCTTTTCACATTATCGCCCTATCTCAATCCTCCCAATCCTTTCTAAAGTTTTGGAAAGTGCAGTATTTACCCAGCTTTCATATTTCCTCTCTAACAACAACCTTTTGAATCCCTTCCAGTCCGGTTTCCGTCCTTTTCATAGCACTGTTACTGCTTTGCTCAAAGTCACTGACGATATTCGGTACGCTATGGACAATAAACAGTTAACTGTCCTAATAATGTTAGATTTCAGTAACGCCTTCAATTCAGTTGACTTTGAGATATTGCTTGGCATCCTTCGCTCTCTTAATATATCTTCGCCTGTGATTGATTGGTTCTATTCTTATCTTAATGGTCGCCAGCAAAAAATTCGAGTCGAAGAGGAATTTTCAGATTGGGCTCGCCTTTCTGCTGGTGTACCTCAAGGTAGCGTGCTATCTCCTTTACTATTTTCTATTTTTATAAATGAAATCACTAAATCTATTTCCTCTCACTTCCATTTGTATGCAGACGATTTGCAACTTTATAGGCATGCAATAGTATCAGAATTTCATGGTGCAATTCAAGCTATTAACGAGGACCTAGCAAGAATCAAAGACTGGTCTGAAACATATGGACTCTTAGTTAACCCGGTTAAATCGCAAGCGTTAGTTATTGGTAGTAGACCACTGCGAAATCGAATTGTCTTTAGTGTCCTGCCGCCAGTTGAGTACAATGGAGTACCTATTCCTTATAATAACACTGCAAAAAATTTAGGTCTTATCCTTGATGGTAATCTTAACTGGTCGGCACATATTAATGACGTCAGTCGACGTTTACACAATTCCATTCATTCTCTGAAAAGATTGCAGAATTTCCTCCCTTTGCGTACTAAAATAATGCTATCGCAATCTTTGTTACTTCCCCTTCTCGACTACGCAGACGTTTGCTATTTAGATGCATCTGAGGAGCTGCTTGACAAATTAGATCGTCTTCAGAACTTGTGTATCCGTTTTGTATATGGTCTACGCAAGTTCGATCATGTCTCAGATTTTCGTCGTCAATTAAAGTGGCTCCCTATTCGTTTTCGCCGGAATGTGCATATAAACATATTAACTTTTCTTTATAAAATATTAAATGGTCTTTCTCCTAAATATTTGCGAGATCGCTTTTCCCCTTCTCCTCCTAGTACAAGACCAAGTCGGTGCTGTGCTGTAAAGAAACCACTGGCCATCCCCCCTTTTAACACCATTTTTTATAGAAAATCGTTTACAATCGCTGCTGCTCGTTTGTGGAACACGCTTCCTCATAGGATAACAAAAAATACAACTTCCGTAAACTCAATTAAAATGAAGCTGAAAAAACACTATTTTTCACTTGTGAATCAATGAGTAAATTATATATATTTATATACTAGTATATGTAATATTTTTATATTATATATATATATATATTTATATACTAGTATATGTAATATTTTTATTCTATATATATTTATTATAATAATACATAAAGTTTATTGTTATTATTATGTCTACATTATTTGTACCTATACCATTCCAATATGTTTCCCGAGGGCTGCTGGAAGAGATCGCTTATAGCGATAAGCTTTCCTTTGTTCACATTGTTTTTGTTATAAAATTTATTGATTAAGTTGTGGTACATAAAAATAAATAAATAAAAAAAAAAAAAAAAGTTTAATTTAACTTGTACATTGTACAAGTTTAATTTAACACACATATAAGTAGTAATAATAAAATGCCAGTTTTCGTTTGGGAACAAGGAAAAAACAATTATAATTATTAAGGATACTTTAACGCTTAATTTGCCGCAAAGAATGAGCGGATACTTGTATTTTATAAATACGAGATAAGTACGATTTTCCTTTTTTGGCCTTCAGGAAAAGTCAGTACGACAAATAAATATTCATTTCTAAATCTTATCTAGAAGGAACCTAGATCAAAGTACATGCATTTATTAATAACCATTTTATAAACGCGAAAGTCTTATTTCCCTTTGTCTATACGGCTGTCTGTCTGTTACGCTTTCAGGTCTAGTCCGCTGGAGAAATGTTGGTGGCCATTTGTGATGTTTAAACTTATATCCCCGCAAACATATAGAATATAAACGTATAGTACATAATTGAAGGTATTTTAATTTGACGCTGAAGAAGTTGAGGGAAAGTCTAGTTTATAAAGTTAGTAGTACATACAATTATCATATGTTTCAATTTCATTTCATGAGTGCATATAAAGTTTGTTTTCAATGCTTTTCCTCTTGTCGCATACTGTAGTATAAACAAAGCGACATTGCTGCCGGTGTTGAGTGGGTATTTTTTAGTGTTTTCACTATTTTTTTCATTGCCACAACAAGTACGAACGAGTCGACGCCAGCAGCGTTATTGACTGCACATATACGTTAAACTTTGGTCCGCTTTGTTAATGAAGTTTTCGTATTCGTTTGAACTAAGCGTATTAACCTGTTAAATTTATCTATCCTATAATAGCTGTGTGATTCCGTGTGGTATCCGGCTGAATAGAATAGACCACCCTCATTTCTGACCGAGGTGTTGCAAAAGGCGACTAAGGTAAGTCGACCCGCCGTGTGGTATCCGGCTGAGTAGAGTAGACCACCATCATTTCTTACCGAGATGTTGTAAAAGGCGACTAAGGTAAGGTGACACACCGTATGGTATCCGGTTGAGTAGAATAGACAAACCTCTTTGTTACCGAGGTGTCGTAAAATACAACTAAGCTAAGTTGATATCAGGCAGGCGGCCGGTATGATATAAATAGCTGTGTCTACGGCATTACCCGCGTGGAAGTGTGTCTTTTCCCGTGTGTGTGGAAGTTTTCCCTTGTAAATCCTGACCCCACGAGTATTCTAGAAAAAAAAGAACCCTATAAGTTGCTATACAAACTCCTCTATCTTCCACATTAAATCGATTTAGCGGTTTCGAAGAATGAACGATTAACCTAAACAATATTTTAGTAAAAACCGTACAAAATCCGTTCAGTGCGTAGTGGGTACTTTGTTTTATTATATGTATATAATTTATAGAATTAGGCGTTACTTTGCGGAGATCCATAATACAAAAGTAATAACAAAATTATTTTGCTATAATCCGCGATACAGTAAATAGAAAATATATATAGTGTTAAATGTATAGTGGACTATCCGTATTTTTTATACATTTAACATTATATATATTTTCTGTTTACTGTATCGCGGACTATAGTAAATAATTTTATTATTACTTTTGTAATATGTATATATGTTAGCCTGGTACATAAACAATCATACCAAATTTAATAAATATTTCTTCAGCGGATTAACCCCTCGTCCGCACTAGGGGTTTTAACAAATTTAAAAAATTGAATATTTGTACATTTATTTTATTATAAAACAAGCAGTGCTGTGTGCGTACGCACGGGCGTAAAAAATACGTCGCGTTAAAATTCCACATTAGGCGTTATAAGAAGTTTCATATGGTATATTCGGCTTAACACCCTATGCCTTAACGCCTAAAATGGTACACGCGCGATAAAAATACGTCGCGTTTTAAATGCACTGTCGTGTGATCAAAATAACAAATACCTGGATACCCATTTGTTTCATTACGACGTATTTCTAACGCACGGTGAAAACCTCTTTTAACGTGTCTGTTACAGTGAAACGTAACAGACTGTCAGACGTGCTTGCGCATTTATAACAATTCCTATATCTTATTTTTAACACAATCAAAGCTATCGTCCATCTAACATTATGGACAGTGTATGTATCCTTATGTGATCACCTTGCAGTAACCTAGCAAAGGCGTCCTAAACCAACTTCTTAGTCACTATTAATGGTGTCCCTTTTCCATTAACGCTCCCATTCCGCATTTTATAGTTTTAGGAGAGATAAGTAATACTTTGTAATGTAACCTTTATCGAACCAGTACAGTTTTTATCGAATCCAGGTTCTAATAAAGTATTCAATATAATCGAATATTTGTTAAAAACCTTGCTTAGCTCGTTAATTGGTAACTTACGTCTTAAGTCTGGACTTTATTCTTTACTGATGTCAAGTATTACCTGTTTCCTTATAACGTAAATAAAACCACAACCTGTCCCGTTGGCGCAGTTGGAAGTGACCCTGCCTTCATTTCCGCGGATTCGATTCCCGCCGACAGCTTAAAATTTGGTTGGTTAATCGGTTCTTTAAATTTATTCGTTTTTCGAGCCTGTTTGTATATATTTAATTTTTAAGTATGTAAGTATGTATTTAAATCTATAAATCTATATATTTCGAAAGAAGAAGCTGTGATAGCCTAGCGGTGAGACCGTGCGACTCTCCAGAGACGACATGGGTTCAAACCCCGGGCAGGCACCAATGAGTTTTTCTATTAAAACTTATGTGTCTAATTGATAATTGCAATTTATCACACGCTGCATATCTCTAGACAATTCTAGGGATATGTGTAACCTACCAATCCGCATTGGAGCAGCGTGGTAGGTCTTAGCTCCAATCCTTCTCTCCAAAAACAGAGAGAGGGGGCCTTAGCCCAGCAGTGGGCATAGTAACAGGCGGTTACTTTACTATATATTTACAAGTTGCATTGTAGCATAACAGCAATTTAAAAACACTGTTAAAAAGAGGCTGATACACAGAGCCTGTTGATACTGATAGACATACTGTTGAGGATTACTTAGATGATAAGAATGCGTTGACATAGCTACCTTTCGTTCGACCCTGTACAAGATAGTAATGACTAAATGTAACTAATCATAAGAATTATGTATTGAAAAATCAACAGCTGAGTTTCTTGCTCGCTCTTCTCGGTAGGAACAGACCGAACCAGCAGTAGAGTTGACGACTCAAAAGAACTTGTTTACAAGTTTACTTGAATAAAGAATATTTTTAAATTTGAATTTGAGTTGTTGGTCACACACGTAAGTCCATATATTTATAAATATTAGGTCCTTACATATGAAATTGGCGTTTTCTATGGGAGGAACATAAAGTCGTTTTTTTTAAAATGAAATATATTTAATTAATCAAAGTATGTACCATTGCTATGTATGCACTTTTGCCATCTCAAAGGTAGTTCATTGATCCCCTTACTAAAAAAACCATTCGGGCGGGAATCAATAAAATCTTTGAAGGCGGTTTGGACTGCCCCATCGGAGTTGAATTTTTTTCCTTGCAAGTAGTTATCCAATTTGCGAAAAAAATGGTAATCTGTTTAGCAAGGTCCGGAGAGTACGGTGGATGTCTAAGACATTCTAATTGAAGCTCCTCTGATTTGGTAGCCGTCTGTTGTGCAGTGTGTGGTCTAGCGTTGTCCTGAAGCAGCAGTGGCCTAGAGCGATTGACCAGCCTCGGTTGTTTAGCAGCTAGCTTTTCCATCATGGTTTGCAGTTGCTGACAATAGATATCTGCCGTAATCGTCTGGCCAGATTTAAGAAAGCTGTAGTGAACGACACCGGCACTAGTCCACCAAACACTTACAAGCAACTTTATTTTAGTCAATTTTCGCTTCCGATTATCGTAAAGGATCCACTTTTCATCACAGGTAATGATTCGATTTAAAATTCCTTCATTATTGTGCCGGTTGAGTAACGTAACGCAGCAGTCGACGCGCGTTTGTCGGTTTGCTTCACTCAATTCATTCAATTCAATACCTTTCAAGCTTTTTCACCTTCCCAATTTGCTTCAAGTGGATTAGAATAGTTTTATCACTAACACCGGAGCCTGCAGCTAACTCGGACGTGGTTTGCGATGGATCCGCTTCCACAATAGCCTTCAATTCGTCATTATCAACTTTGGTCTCCAGCCATCCACGAGGCTTGTTCTGCAGGTCGAAATTTCCAGAACGAAAACGTTGGAACTAAAAACGCACTGTGTTTTCTTTTGCGACACCGTCACCATACACATCATTAATCCTTCGAGCCGTTTCTGCAGCACTGGTGCCACGGTGGAACTCATACTCGTAAATAACGCGATATTTCATGTTTTCCATTTTGTAAACAGAGTGACACAAAGAAAAAAACAAAAGAAGAAAAAACAAATGAATTAGGGGGTTTGAAACACAAATGCATGAGTAAATAGCTGTATGAATTTGAATTTTGAATTCCTAACCATAAAGGTAATATTTGAGATCAAAGTGGCCAGTACGACAAAACGACAATTTCATATGTAAGGACCTAATACATAGAATTTCATCGATGTATAATTTTTTAATTCAATTGAAGAATCATACGAATACTTCGCTGCGACTCAATATGCAATTTCCTGTTTACGGCGCAATTTTGAAATAAAAGGCATATAAAACACTTTTTTTAATTTAAAGTGGTGAAAGAAACAATTAAATTCCTTTTTATTCAATTTGCGAATACAGACGCATGCGGAAGCTGAAAAACCCATGACTTTCTTGCGAAAAATCAATATATTGTATATATTGGGGACACTCAACTTTTCAGCTTTCGCTGGTGGCTCAAAAATGCACCAAGCATTGTTTATTAAGAATACAGTTGTGAAGGGAATAAAATTCATTAAATAACTTTGGAGCTTAATATATTTTTTTTTACATTCCCAAATTACTCTTTCAGTATGCAAATGTTACTTTCGTATAATTTATTCGAGCTCATGCAAGAATCAGACTACAATAAGCCATTTAACAGAACACTCCCATTAAGAACTCAACACACGTAATTTTTATTCCAAATGATTAATTATTCAAATATTCTTTCGTTTATCATTGTACAATAATGGCTTCACAATTTGTTTAAGTTTAAAGAAGAGAATGGGGTATTAGTATTTTTTTTAATAAAAAGAGTGTTGCAATAAGAAAATCGTCTAGATTTTTTACAAATGTATAGTGATAAAATAGTCCTAGCCCTATAACTGAGTGAAATATATTGCAGTTGCAATTAGTAATTAGTAGTTTTCTCTTGCGTATTAGTTTATAGGCTATTTTGCACTTAATTACGGCCTTCTGAATGTTTGAATCTAATTGCTGATTAATTGTATACAGATATCAGCAGTTCGTTGTATAATCGCAATCAAAATGAGGAGTAACGAACAAAATAAATGCAGATCTATGTCATGCTCCTGTGAAGCGTCTTTATTATTTACGTAAATGTTAATAATTTTATTCGCGTAAATTATCGCCATTGTGTCAATAGCACACAATGGCTAACTTAGTTTGAGACGTGATCGCTTAAATGTTTTGATTACAACAAATATTATGCTTGTTCCGCCGTGTGGTATCCGGCTGAGTAGAATAGACCACCCTCAGTTTAAGAAATGAGGTGTCGTAAAAGGCGACTAAGGTTAGTTGACGTCAGGCAGGCGGCCTGCCGTAAAACACTTAGCTGAATCATGTGACAACGTGTTTGTAACGTGTTGTGCCGACCCCACTTAAAGCGGGATAAGAGCAGGAAAATGATGATGATTATGCTTGATCCTTACATTGTAATTCAAAATCTAATCAAATCTCAAGAACGATAAAATCGAACAGTGAGACTGTGTAAATCTTTTGAGGTTGTTGGTTCACAGCACCAATAACCAATATAATTAATAAAAATATGAATAAAACCAATGTGAATAAATCTTAATCATAATTTATCACGCGCTTCCCGGTAAAAGAAAATATCGGAAGGAAATATCCATATCCCTCGATAATTTCTACATATTACAGTGCACAGTGATTAACTTCATGTAGAATTTACCTACAAAAACGAAAACCTAACATAAGCAGATGAATTAAAACCTTTTTATAGACAAAGAATACAATCAAGTCATTAATTCTTAAACAGGCGTATTTATGTCCAAATCGGATAGAAAGAAACCTTTTTTTGCGAGTTGAAGTAGGTAAATAGATTTTCTTTTACCGACCTTGCTGTTCGCAGATAACCCAGAAAGATTTATTAGTTTGCGAAACTTTTCTTAATCTAGTCTGTGTAAGCTTTTAAATACTTTAATTCTTATTAAAAAAAAACTTTCGAAATTATTTTAGTGGTTGTTTGATTTATTATAAAAGTCTTATGTAAATATTTAAATGTAATACGTCGTTAATTATCTAAAATATACCATATTGTTGTCTATAATAATATTAAAAATGATTTTTTTGCGTATCATTTCTGTAATCTACTATAATCTATACTTATTATAAAATAAAGTCCTCAAAGCTGTCTGTCTGTATGTAATCGATTTTCTCAAAATCTACTGAACGGATTTTTGTACGGTTTTTACTAAAGGGTAGTGCAATTCCTCCGAAAGGTGTAGGGTAATAGCAGATAACGGTTTCATGTAAATTGAGTTGAAGAGGTCGTTTTACAACAATTTTTAGTGAGGGTAGTAAAAATCGGTGAATATCGTAGTTTAGAGGAGGAAATAGGTATAAAATGCGGTGTACGGTATGCCGAGACTCGAGCGACTATAACATGCTAATAACATAATAATAACATATAACACTGAATTTTACGCGCGCGAAGCCGCACGTATTTCTAGTATATAATATAATTCGTTTTTTATGATACTCCTTGATCTATGAGGATTGTGCTTACGAGAAAATTATTTAAAAAATTCCTGAATAATTCTAGAAACAACACTTTTCTATATTCCCATACAAAAGATTTTTAATGATACTTAAAAGTCAATTTGAACTTTAATAACATACCATGAAGTATAAGTTTTAGTAGAGAGGGAAGGCAAGATGATTGAGTGATTTTAGTAAAAAGTAAAGTAACGGCCTGTTACTATGCCCACTGCTGATCTAAGGCCTCCTCTCTCCGTTTTTGGAGAGAAGGATTGGAGCTAATACCTACCACGCTGACCCAATGAGGATTGGTAGGTTACACATATCCCTAGAATTCTCTAGAGATGCAGGTTTCCTCACGATGTTTTCCTTCACCGAAAAGCCTGTGATAAATTGCAATCATCAATTAGACACATTAATAAGTTTTAATAAGTTTTAATAGAAAAACTCATTGGTCCCTGCCCGGGTTTTGAACACATGTGATCTCTAGAGAGTCACACGGTCTCACTGCTAGGCTATCACAGCTTGATGTTAGTATCGTATAAATATTAAATTCTAATTTTCTTTGTGATTTTTAGTGACTATTGAAAATAGTTTTAAGTGTTCTATAATTTTTATTTTTTTACATAATTTAATTGTTGATTTATTTTTTAACTTTATTTTTTATTTTTTTAATCTTGCTAGCTGACCCGGTGTTCTGAATAACAGCATAAGTATTTTTTTAAAATTCATGGATGGACTGTTAGGCGGTACGAAGGTCGCCGGAACAGTTAGTGACTATAATGTTCGATAGCAGACACGTAGACATCAAAGGTTTTAAATTTATTCAGGTCTCAAACACACCCTTATTTGGGTAATAGTGTACGGTTGACAAACATTTCGCAACCCTCGAACGTCCTTAATTAATGATACGAGTGAATATATAATGATTAAGGATGGCTACGTCGACTCAACAAAACGGTAGATTAAGTAGGCCGACAAATCTGGGGAACCTTTGAACATTCAGTAAATGTGTAAAGGGGTCAATCTAAATGTTGATCGAGATATTAAACATTAACTGAGAACTGCTGGGTAAAATGTTCTCTATCCTCATACAAAGGAATATATAGCTTTAACGAACAATAATGAGACAGTTTAGTAAAAGAGCTTAGATAAGAACCTAGCTTTACATTTTGAAATATAATACAAAATAATCTTTATTTAAAAATCCTTTTTCAAGTACTTTTGATTCGTCTAGTTATAAGATCAATGAAGCTACCACTGGTTCGAAATGTTTCTCTTACCGAGAAACCTTGAGAAAACTCGGCGGTCAATCTTTTAAACATTATTAATTTACATAATTAGGGTGTAGTTAGTATTAAAGTGAAAGAATTCAAAAAGTTGTTTTGTGGCAAATTGCAAAAAAGCGTATAGTACCCGGCATTAAAAAATGCACATCGATGTTTAAATTCAAATTCAAAATATTCTTTATTGAAGTAAACTTGTAAACAAATGCTTTTGAATCGTCAACTTTACTGCTGGTTCGGAAAGCTGTTCCTGCCGAGAAGAACCAGCAAGAAACTCGGTGGTTGTTCTTAAATATAAATCTTAAAACTAGTTACATTTAGTTATTACTGTCTTGTACAGGGTAGAAGTGCACCTATATCCGACACATCCTTATCTAAGTAATCTTCAACAGTATAGTAGGCTTTCTGTATTAGCCTCTTTTATTACAGTGTTTTTAAACTGCTGTAATGGCATGGCCAAACTTGATTTCGGAATTTTATTATAGAATCTTATACCCAAACCCACAAACGATTTACGTACTTTTGCTAGGCGCAAAGCAGGCTTGTGTCGGTTCCTACTTTGTCTATTATATCCATCACCTATCGTTTTATAATTCTTTATATTTTTATGTACAAAAATTACATTGTTTAAAATAATAATAAATTGTTAAATAAATAATAAATTGTTTAGAAGGAAACAGCCGGCCAGTTCGGTTTCGTAGAGCGCTGTCACTGTCCCTCAGTTAGTATGTGACGTTTCACACGGTTTCGTCAGTTTGTGCGACAGAGACAATGCTCTATGAAGCAGAACTAGCCGATTTCTCTCTCTAAGCATCGATGTCAATTATTTATTGCCGGGTACTATAGTATAGCGCCTTCAAAACTCGTAAGTTAAGTACTTAAGTAAGAGACCTACAACTTAACCTAAGAAAACACCAGCTTTATTAACTTGCAAGGATTGCAAAGGACATAACTCAATTTAACTAATTTTGAATTCGGACAGTTTAATACTTAAACCTATATATATCATCATCCGTCTGCCCCTAACCCACTCTAAGTGGGGTCGGCACAACATGTTATAAACATGTTGTCACATAATTCGGTTACGTATTTTACGACTGGTCGCCTGCCTGACGTCAACTTACCTTAGTCGTATTTGACGACACCTCAATAAGAAAGAGGGTGGTTTATTTTACTTAACCGGATACCACACGGTGGGTCAACTTACCTTAGTCGCCTTTTATGACACCTTGGTAAGAAATGAGGGTGGTCTATTCTACTCAGCCGAATACCACACGGCATTTAAACGTACTATATATATAATGTTCAATTGTGTAATATGCTTTACTTACGAGTAACATATTGCTTACAGTTAATTAACCTGTATAGCCTTTCTATATATACAGGTTAGTAACTCTAGGCTATGACGCTTTCTGTCAGCGTGGATAAACTGAATTGAATATGAAAATACGAGAATATTATATTTTTCCTATTACTGTGATATTTTTATTACAACTTCTTTATGAAACTGTCAATAAGTCAGTTCTAACGGAAATTACGACTCACGTCGCTCTACGTCCACTGCGAGTTGATCTGTCAGCGGCAGTAATAAAATATGATGGAAAATAACTATCAGGGAAAATCTTCAGATTATTTCCTATAAAAAGTTATTCGTATAAAAAAGCATATACATACAACTTCTGTTACGATTTTTTTTGGTATATTTTAAAGGGGATTTCAATATATAAGAAAAAAAACCTAAAAATCTTTTTCAAAATTATTTCTTTAAATAGTTATTACACTCTTAATTAAATCAATTTAACGTGCTATGATATACTTAAGTATATTTCTATGTTTTATAATAAAATAAATGTACAAATATTCAAATTATTTTGTTATACGAGTCACTATCTGACCTTAAATTTCTCCTGTGTAAAATAACTAAATAAATGTGTCATAATACAATATAGAGAAATAAATAAAAATCAAATGACGGTGTATCTATCTGTCTCTCTTTTTTATGTGTGATTAGACAAAGACGAAGCATATGACTTTCATTTTCCCTCTCATTATTTATTGTATAAATATCTCTATGAATATCATAAATACGACATTGAAATTTCATAAACTGTACCAATTTAAGATTCACTACAAAAATGAAAAATAACTGACAAACAATATATAATATTGATGTAATCAAAAATATAATACACTGAAAATACCTTAGTTAACGGTAAAGATTAAAAAGATCGAATTATAATCTCACCCTGTTCATCCCAAATTAAAGGAAGTATCAGATGTTTGGGGCGGAATCAATTATCTATCCCTCGCAACGACGGCACCCTTTACTTAGGAAATTATAGTTTAATTAATATTACCAGATAAATAAGATACTACCTGACAATCTTCAATCGTCAACAATAAATCGGAAACAAGACGGATTCTAGAAGAACAACAAGTTTTTAAGTGTTTAAGTTTAAAGGTTTTAACAAAAGTTTTTACCAAAATTTCATGTCCCTACTGTTAACCGTTGAGGAGTTCCCTCGTCTGGAGCTAATCTTGGCAGCAGCATCACTTTATACTATCATTAACATGAACAACATCAATATCATTAACATGCATTGTCATTGGGAGTGGAGCAGTATGTAAAATTTCAGATCAATCGGACACCAGGAAGTGGGTTTGCATTGCAAGTTAAATACGAGTAAAAGCTTTTAAAAATAACCGACATCGCCTTTTGTTCCAAAGCAATACTGTAGATTTTTTTTTAACAGGCAAATACCCCTTATGGGTACCTCCACCCGATGGGGACGGGCGGTGGTTATGTCGGACTCGCACCGACTAAAACGACCTGTATGCTCCACCACGCTACTGACGGCAGGGGCAGGGTACCTTATTTGACCCCATCCCCACCATCAGCAACTCTGATCCCAGAGACACCTCCTCTGAGTTGGGACCCCTCAAAAGAGAAGCACACCTCCGCTAACCGGTGCATCGGGAGCACCAGATGCACCGACCGCCTCGGGGCCCTGTAGGCCAGGCGTCCGATAAACCTCGTTCGAAACGCCCGAATGGTCCCCTGTCAGGGCGGCAGACGATGGACTTAGGCAAGTCGCTATACCCGGACTCACCAGCAGCAGATTGGTCCAGAACACGAGGTCCTGGAACCGCTCCTCCGCCTCTCTCCGCCAGTTAGAGCAGAAGGAGGTCATCGTTGCCCGTACCGCTCCCTGCCCACCGTGCCTGGAATCGCACGGTCGACAAGGAGAGACCGCTGCCCACCTGTGTCACAATAATGTAGGTAGGGTAACGTTTTACGTAGAACTGATGACCGATTAAAAGTACAAGAATGACAACCAGAACAAATGCAGTGTTGTACACCCTCTACTAGGTAGATAGTGATAAGAAGGAAGTCAAAAAGAAATTTTGTATACAAACAACGCAAGATTGTGTAGTACGGAAAAGACTTAAGGGCAGCAAAAGGTAGGACTCGTCTAAACAAGTGAATAAGAAGTATGTAATTTGATTTAATATTATTTCATTACATACTATCCCTATACCTATTTCTTGGAATTGACAATTTACAATGTCGGTGACAATCTGCATTGAACTAGCATGGACCGTAGAAATAAAGCTCAAAATCTTCTCTTCAAAAGGAAAGTCATTCTTCATATGTTCTTTTTATAGAAATGTTTGGTACCGTGTTGACGGAAAAAAAAGAAAAGAATCACGTGAAAGCGAATTGAACATTTGAATCTCAAGGACACTCAAAATGTATAGGTAAATTTAAATTCAGAGATTGCAGAGGGTACAAAGTTCACAGTTGTATTAACTTTGAACTTTTGTGCCCTCAAGAAATCCATCACTTTTAAAACTTTCGACACGAAAATCGCTTTACCAAACTATAGTCCTCACGTAGCTTTGACATTTTAATATCGAGCCCCAAAAGTATCATCTGAATGTTTTAACAGAGAAACGTTTTATCATCGTTTTAGAAGTGAGACATTAAAATCTAATATTTTAGAAGAACGTTTCATTTTATAGTAAGAGTCAAGTAATTTGAACCAATATTACTTTTTCACAAAAGCAACTTAGTACAAGTATTTATGTTCCTATTACTGCATTAGCATTACAAAAAAACTTTTAAAAGGAGGCTGATAAAGAGACCTTGCTATACTATTGAGTCTATTATACTGATATAGTCACTCTTCAATCCTGTACAAGAGAATAATGACTGAATGTAAATAGATATAAGATTTATATTTTGAAAAGAGCAACCGCTGAGTTAATTGCTGGCCCTTCTCGGTAGGAACAGAAATCACACTTGAATAAAGAGTATTTTGAATTTCAATTTGAAATTTGAATTTTATTTGATGTACGCATAAAAGGGGATTTTTGTCCTCCGTCTATGATAAGAATCTTCCTATTTTAAGCTACTACGGAGGAGAATACTATATACATATATCTACGGAGGAGAAAGCTATATCGCTTTGAATTCAAATTCAAATCCAAAATATTCTTTATTGAAATAAACTTGTAAACAAGTGCTTTTGAATCGTCAACATCTACTGCTGGTTCGGAAAGCTGTTCCTACCGAGAAGAACCAGCAAGAAACTCGGCGGTTGCTCTTTTTAAAATATAAATCTTAAAACTAGTTACATTTAGTTATTACTGTTTGGTACAGGGTAGAAGTGCACTTATATCCACACATTCTTATCATCTAAGTAATCTTCAACAGTATAGTAGGCTTTCTGTATTAGCCTCTTTTTAACAGTGTTTTTAAATGGCATGGCCAAAATTGATTTCGGAATTTTATTATAGAATCTTATACCCAAACCCACAAACGATTTACGTACTTTTGCTAGGCGCAAAGCAGGAGTCGCAGGCTTATGTCGGTTCCTACTTTGTCTTTTATATACATCGCCAATCCTTTTATAATTATTTATATTCATATGTACAAAAATTAAATTACTAAAAATATACTGTGAAGCCAATGTAAGAATACCTGTTTCCTTGAACTTCTCTCGCAGGGAATCGCGCGAGAAACCAAACCTAATATTTTTCGCTGCCCGAGATACTTCGAATATCTACACACTATGTCGAGGAATTAGCCGAAATGTTTGGAAATCGCAACCTAAATTACCAAAAAAGAATTCTTATAAATATAAATATAGAAAAAAACATATAATAATACCTTACAAAAGGAGCCTCGATCTTTCAAAGCTAGCCTTCCCGTTGTTTTATTTTTGCCCGGAAAATACATCACAATAAAAAGTTAGGAGCGGGAAGATTTTTGTTTTTAAATTTGTTTGGTATTAAATTATATACTTTTCCTGTTTCCTTTTAAGAAAAAATTGTATGTATTATGTTTTTTGTACCTTGTATCTGGAATTTTATAACAATAACTGTGCTCAAATGTAATATATTATCGTAGATGTTTTTTAAATTAAAATTTAAGATTTTTATTTAGTAAAATTTAAAGTCAAAGTAATAAACGATGCACTTTTTTATAATATGGGACACTTACGATCATGGTCATCCATCCCAAGGTAAGTAACGTAATACTTGTGTTATATAGATGACAGACAGCTGGTAAATATACTACATATATAATTTAAATAAATACTTAAATACACCCAGGCTTGAAGATCCAACAAATTGATTATAGAAAATGTTGGCTCTCGGCGGGAATCGAACCCGCGACCCACGGAACTAAAAGCAGGGTCACTACCCACTGCGCCAACGGCTCAATTTATACATGAATTATGCGTTACAAAATTAATTTAAGGAAATAGCTAAATTATATAAATTAAATTCCGAAAAATACTTCTGTCAATTGTTTTGTTCTACACTAGCTTTAGCTGCGGCTTTTTCGCGTCTAAATAAGCAATTAAATACTCTCTTTGCTTGTAAATTATGTACTTTGTGTTATTTCTTGTAGCCGTAAGAAAAATGGAAATATTTGGTCTTATATGTTAATGCGGAATATAAGGTTTAATTATATCGAATTTCTTCAATATCGATTTAGCGAATTAGACCTAACGGACAGACAAAATTTTGTATTTATAAATTACTAGCTGTGCCACGGCTTTGCCTGCGTCAGTGTGTCACATAGTTTGTCCCGCGTAAATCCCGCGGGATCCCTTTTGAACAATTGCACTTTGTTTTAGCAAAAACTATACAAAAATCCGTTAAGAAGATTTGAGAAAGTCGATGACATACAGACAGACAACTTTTGGATACTTATAGAGCTTTGAAATAACTCTTATTTCTTATAAAATAGCACAAAAAAACAATAATTACGAAAGGGTTAAATTTATCACAAATAAAATTATAAAACAAATTACAAATTACATTACCTTAATATCATCACACCTAAATTCACTACATAGACGAAAAACATAATATTAAATTTCAAAACGAAACTTTAGTACATAACCCACTGTTTAAACAACAGCCCCACTTACAAACAAGACCTTGATAACCTTCAATCGAGTTACTCGAACACATACTAAATCTCAATTCATACAAGTGTCTAAAGACGGTATAAAGAGGAGCAAACACCTTTCAAAAGGTCACGTTCACTTTGTACTTCAAAAGTCGAACTTACTTGAAAACGAGTATTAATACTTACTCTTGAACGACAAAGGTATTTTATCGCAAATGAATAAGTTGTTCTTAAGGCTTTTTTAAAACTTTTAAAAGGTTTAAGAAAAGCTACTTACGATTTTTGATAAACTGTACTATAATCTTTCTAATAAACTTTTACATAAATGTAAGGATCATATTTTACAACTATATTGTTACGACGTGTTTTAAATACAACCTCCTTCATAGTTGGCCAGTAATAAAAAAAAACATTGTCGCTGTCATTATGTGTTTAGTTGTTGAAAAATATTAAATGAGTTGACTTTGGAAAATTGTTTCTTATTTATTGAATAAGTGTAATGGAAAAATATTGTTGTCGTTATATTCAGAAGTGCGATGGAAACCTATAACCCACAAATAAAATGTAAAAAACGAAATATTAAGAGGGTGAAGAAAAAACAAGTGACGATAACGTGTAATAGTGTTCACATAAATGTAATTCCCGCTTGGATTTAAGCGTAAGAAATAAAAGATGGGAAGCTTTATTTAGTATACGGGGATAAATGCAATGCTTGTAACATTTAATAATTGACTTTACTGAAAGCTAATACCTTTCCTGCGCCAATTGCGGCGCAATTGTTTTAGAATGGCCGACTCTAACAGCAGGAAAAAAAGGCGAGCAGAAATGTAGCATGCATGTAGCAAGCAAGCCATGGCAATGAGCGTTAGCATTAGCAAGCCTGTTTACGTATGCATCTGCTGAGTTCGTTGCCATTAATTGTGCTGTGTTATGCCATGACAGCGATTAATTGCGAGATGGAAAGAGCTTAAGGGTTAAAAGAGCAAGTATTGAGTTTCTTGCCGATTCTTCTCAGTACAATCAGCATTTCGAATCGGTGGTAGAATCATTCCCAGAAGTCAGCTTATTAGATTTGCGGGGTCGCAAATGTTGTCAGGATGGTCGACTGTTACGACGTGTTTTAAATACAACCTCCTTCATAGTTGGCCAGTAATAAAAAAAAACATTGTCGCTGTCATTATGTGTTTAGTTGTTGAAAAATATTAAATGAGTTGACTTTGGAAAATTGTTTCTTATTTATTGAATAAGTGTAATGGAAAAATATTGTTGTCGTTATAATATTCTAAACTAATTGTCATTGACTTTGATTCCGTCAACTCCAAAGTATATTAACTCTATAGTCAACTCTAGTGTTAAGATAAGTACTGTGTCCTGTTGCCGAAGAAAAAATAGGATTTTTTAATATGTATGTTGGCCCTATTTTTCAATTCATTAAAATCGAAGTCGAAGAAAAGACCATAAAAATATAGGGTATATATTTCATATAAATATTTCGGTATGTTATATGATATCTTTATATGAAACTTGATACACAGCGTCCGAACCAGCAACCCTAAAAGTTAATCATTGATCCTTAACTTAATTAGACCAGAAAAAGACTTAAAAACTTTCAAAGGTTTAAGAACTCATATAAATAGTGTATATTTGTAGAAACAATCATACTTTTTAATGTTGAGATAAAATGAGTGATGCGATGATGCGAATTGCGATACGGTTTTTCTGCCTGGGTACAATCGTATTGCATTTCATTAAGCACGCATGCGTTAATATTTTTTGAGAGTTGTTAAGTTAATCTTAATGCGATTAAAATTAAATTAATTTATACGCATTTCGAAGTTTTATTCGATACCCATATTTTATGTAACACCGCAGTAACCACAAACAGCGAAATGTACAATATCCGACGATACCTGTTGCGTATCGATTTTCCCCTTTTGTAGACTCTCTGGCACCGCTCTGTTAACTCGATGTATTCCCCAAACTGTTATTTCGACTCTCTAACTAGCTTGCTTGCATACTATTGAAAAGAGATGTTTAGTCTGGTTTAATTCACCTCACCAAAAAGAGATTGACAAATTATTCGTCCTATCCTTTCCTACTAGTTTCCTTTTCCTACCTAATATTATAAATGCGAAAGTTTGTTATATGTTTGTTACTCGTTCACGGCGAATCCGCTGAACCAATATCGATGAAATTTGGCACAATGATTATTTATACAAAGGGTAACATATAGGATATACAGAAATTCTGTCAATTCTACAGGATGACATTGAAAAGCGCCATCAAATTTAACCTATCAAATTTAAAGGAAGTAATTTAAAGGAGATTCTATTTCAAATCGTTTGACTTACATCGAAAAAGTTATTTAAAGAAAGTTTTGATATATTTCGGTTTTGTTAATTGAATAAATTGGATAACGTCATACAGGTTATACATTAAAATAATTAAACTATGCTCTCTAGAAAACGATAAATTTCACTTAGTCTTCCCGGATCGATCAGATTTTTGTGATTGAAATATGATCAGGGTTATGGTTCAATGACAGAAGCTACTTGCTTATTACAAGACTACAGTCCACGCAAACGAAGTTGCGGCTAAAAGCTAGCTAGGCAGATAAATTTAAGACACATAAACCCGCAACCACCTTATTAGGATCACAATGTCTCACTATTTGGCTTACTATAACTAACCAATAATATATTCTTGAGATTTAAAATAAAATTATTACTCGTTAATTAAATAAATAAATAATAGATAAATATATGGGACACTAACACACACGGTCGGCCGTCCCCAATTGTTTATAGAAAATGATGGCCGTCGACGGGATTCGGACCCGCGACCCGCGGAGCTGAAGGCAGGGTCACTACCCACTGCGCCAACAGGCCAGACTCATAAAATAAATACGATAGATACGAGATGTTACGATAGACTATCGTGGATATATAAGAGATAGTACTTAGCATTGAAAAAAATACAATATACACATAACATGAACCAATATCAGCGATATAGCTCAAAGCTACTAAATTCAAATCCAAGTAGTTTCGTACACAGAGTATTAAAAGCAATATCACTTGTATTTCATTTTTTATTAGTCTAGCAGTGAGAGTGCTGTTTCAAATTATTTGTATAAATCTGCATAGAGTTTTACAGTTTCAATACTGGGGAATGCACTGAAACGTAGCTTTAATTTTCACTTAAAATACTTTTTTTTCGTTTTGTGTTTTGCAGTTTCCAAGTAAACTGGAGCATGGAACATGAAATAGTGTTATAATATAGACTTGCTTAACAACACATGTGCTGTGATAGCCCAGCGGTGAGGCCGTGTGACTCTTTCGAGGGGAACACGAGTTCAAATCCGGGCAGGCACCAATGAGTTTTTCTATTAAAACTCATGTGTCTAATTGATAATTGCAATTAATCACACGCTTTTCGATAATGGAAAACATCGTAAGGAAACCTGCATATCTATAGAGAATTCTGGACATATGTGTAACCTACCAATCCGCATTGGAGCAGCGTGGTAGGTCTTAGCTCGATTCCTTCTCTCCAGAAACGGAGAGAGGAGGCCTATTCCCAGCAGTGGGATTGTAACAAGCCGCTACTTTACTTTACTTCAGCAACACATATAAGACGATTTTATTCTCGACGATTTCTTTAGAGATATACAGGTTTCCTCGCGATATTTTCCTTCACCGAAAAGCGTGTAATTATCAATTAGACACATGAGTTTTAATAGAAAAACTCTTTGGTACCTGCCCGGGCTAAAACTCGTGTTCCCCTCAAAAGAGTCGCACGGTCTCACCGTTGGGCTATCTCAGCTCGATACAAATATACTTTATTTTAAATACATATCGTAAAAATCCTATTGTATACATATACTACATAATATACAACAATTACGAGCAAGTATAATTATTTTATGCTGGCCATACACGGACAGCTCTTGCAGTCAGAGTCAAACGCCTGACGCTGCCATTGATAACCGTGCTGCCAACATCCCGAAGCAGTTGAAACAGCTCGAGCTCTATAATAAATAACTAATTTTATAAATTTCTTTAACAAGTGATAACCTAAAAAACCACAAAACTGTTTTCATGGCGGCCATGTGTTTTATTGGCGGTGGATATCAAAGGCACCTGATAAAGCAAACATTTTGTACATAGCTAGTTACCGTCATACCTTCTAAGTTTCATCTATATTAAATTCTTGTACAGTATTTTTTTTTATTATTTATTCTAGTAACACATCTCGTAAAAGCTCTGTATCAGTACACTTGTGTTGTGCCAGATGAGAAAATAGTGTAAAGAAAGTGAAATAGATTAAATATGTACACTTTTCTAAGTAACTATTCTTCTTTCCAAAGTAGATTTAAGAAAAAAGCTGTCATAGCCGGACGGTAACACCTACTTTCTCGTAATACTAAATAATATTTACATTTATGTGCCTTTTCAAATTCTTCAAGTTCTTCACGCAGTTACTACTACGTTAGTAGTTTTTGCTAGCGTCAGATATTCTATTATATGATTTATAGACGCAGGCGTTACTTTACGGAATTCCATATTACAGGCACTATAACAAAATGCATGCATTCGCATCGCATTGCTATTTTGTCGTGGAGCCTATCCTTCTGATGACGCTTCGGTTTCGGAGCGAAACGATCGTCGAGATTGTTGTGGTGGAGGAGCATTGGGGTGCGTGTGGTGGCTTGTTTTGCCTGCTTCATACACATTAGCTTTGCATGCATTCGCTTAACCCGTGCGGATGATAGCGAGGTAGTTTTGTTATAGTGCCTATTCTATTATACTTTTAAGTATTAAAACGTTTCAAGTAGCGGAAAGAAAATATTATATCAAATTTTTTCTTTTTATTTTCTCCCTAAAAATTTAGCACATTTCCGTTCTCATAAAAATGTCTTGAGGGAAAAACAAAAAGGCCGCCTTCAACCTGAATTAATGAAGGTAAAGAGTTTCTTTTAAAACATTTTTACCTCTTAATGGCAAGTTAGTTTAGCTCCTGATTCAATTACTTAGTCTTGGGAAGATTTTAAACTTGGACATTGTTGACTTTTCCGTGTTAATTCCGTGCAACGTTGAAAATTCTTTGCATACAGTTTGACCTGCCTTCGTTTGTTTATATCTCTTCGTATGTAGTCAAGTAATGAAAAAAAGGTTAGGTTTAATATAAAGCAAAAAGCTCTATGTTCCACAAAAGTTCAGTTTCATTAGTGACAAGCTTAACCTGTATTTCGATCATAACGAAAGTAGGAGGCTGTATTAATATCAAATAGAATCAGTAAAGCCTGAAATCTTATCCAATTACCGATGTGGGCTTTATATTTGTTACTCAAATAACACAATATTTCAGTCAAATATTAACCTACTTAATAAATAATCTAGTTGGATATTATTCCAATGCGAATAGTATACAAACTAATACAGTTCAGGGTATATTATAATATACACTTTCATGTGAAACGAGCCCAGAAGGTCTTGGATCGTGACATCTTCACTTTCTCACTATTAAACTTGTATTGATTTACTATTCGCTTGCAGCTTGACTTCACTAAACGACTCAAAAATACACTTTAACTAGAAATCACGTTAACGACGACAATCGTCAGACTCTCGACAAATCCCAACAGAATCTCTCTAATTACGTCAAGTTTCACTATTTAAGGCAATCTCCACTCACATGAAAAGTCCCTATCCTCGCTATCGATCACTAAAGAACCTCGTATCCGGTATTAACAACAACACAGACTGTCATTTGACTATTTCCTATTCCAACATTTTTAGTGTCTGTTACACATGGTTCTCAAGATTGTAAAGGTAATACAACGTTTAAACTAACCTAACCTAAACTACGTTTTCCGGGGTTGTAACAAACCCGGAAAACGTAGCTTAGGTAAACCCACATCCTTAAGTTATCGGGCGACCTGTAAAAGGCTGTTAGGGCGCCACAGTATTCAAACGCGCAATGGTGAATGCTGTGAAAATATCTTTAAGTCAGTGGGCTAAGAAAACTAAATCGATGTCACGAAATCGGTTTGTTTCAATTTTGAGATCAATACTTAATTATTGTAAATGTTTATAAATATAATATTATAATGTTAAGGAACGGCCTGTTGCTATCGCACAGCTGGGCTAAGGCCTCCTGTCTCCGTTTTTGGAGAGAAGGATTGGAGCTAAGACCTAACACTCTGCTCCAATGCGGGTTGGTAGGTAACACATGTCCCTAGAATTCTCTAGAGATATGCAGTTTTCCTCACGATGTTTTCCTTCACCGAAAAGCGTGTGATAAATTTCAATTATTAATTAAACACATAAGTTTTAATAGAAAAAATCATTGGTCCGGGTTTTGAACCCATGATCGTCTCTAGAGAGTCGCACGGTATGACCTCTGGCTTATTACAGCTTAAGTTATAATGTACAGTGTATAATGCAGTGTGTAATACAATTTAAGCTTTTTTCGTTTCGACGTTACGTCCAAAGTCCATCGGTTCTACGTATTAGGCACTAAATGAACACTAAGAAAAAATCCTGTAGATTACATGATGTAAGAATGAACTAAAAATATAAGCTGACATAAAAGTTGGCGGTAAGCTCCTGGTTTCTCGTTGGAGTTTCCAAGCTTAACAAAATTGAAATTGCGATAAGGTTCTTTTTCAAGTCGATTGCGGTTTGAACAAAGGCTGGGATCAGCGATTAGCTGCGACAAGAGCAAACGTAAGCTTCTTAAACATTAATCTGGGCTTAATCCTTAAGAGTCGACGAAAAATGTTCCATCCATCTTTGTTTTATGTCCGTTGGTGGTTGGTTGGTATGTTTCAGTTTGCATAACGCAAGAAGTCGATCATGAATTGACTATAAATTTGAACACTGGATTGATTTTCTATGGACAAGTGTCTCTAATTACATTTTAATTTGAACTAAGCCACAAGAAAGCGTACGGCTTACATGTAAATAGAAATATTGTTCCTGATTTCAAACTATTGCGTTGTATGTTTGTTATTGTTTTTGTTTATGAAATATATACAAAAAGCTTTCGAAAAAAGTCGAAGGGCCGTTTGAAAAATTTATAGTGGCCACTTGCAAATAGCTTACGGGAACAAGTTTAAGAGAAAACATCGTATTATTGTTTAACTTTTTTATAATTACAGACACGGGAAACCGTCACCGAAGTAAGTAATACTTGTGTTATGGATGACAACTGGTATTTACCAGTTGTCATCCATACATCGTTACTTTACAGAAATCTATAATACAAAAGTAATAATAAAATTATTTAGTATAATCCGCGATAGAGTAAAGAGTAAATATATATAGCTCTTAAATGTAGAGAGAACCATCCGTTTTCATACCCAATACATGCAGGATACGTAAAAACACATGCACAAACCTCCACCACAGTCACCACAATATACAAGCAGTACACACGTTCACTAGCACAATCTCAACAATCCTATCATCCCGCAACCGAAGCATCATTACAAGATAGACTCCACAATAAAATCGCATTGCTCTTTTAATAAAAAATTTAATACAATTTTTTAGACTTACAAGTAAAAACAAGAATGTGACTAATTTTCATCTCTCATGACGAATTTGTGGACAAGCAAATGAAAAACATTAAATATGTTTCTAAAGGAAAACTTATTAAATAACCAAAAGCTCTGAAGCTGGTATTATGAACGGCTTGGCAACCGCTGTTGCTAAGCACCCTATTAAAGGAATAAACATTATTATCAAAATACGGAACAAATTTAATTTTAAGAGCGAAAGTGAAATCTTGAGGAAGATTAGTAATTTCTTTAAATATTAAAGAACGCAATAAAGGCATATTTTTATTTAATTCGTAAATCATTTGAATTAATTGTTATAAATAAGCTGTGATAGCCCTGTGGTGAGAACGTGTGACTATCTAAACCAGGGCAGGCACCAATGAGTATTTTTACTAAAACTCATGTGTCTAATTGATATTTGCAATTTATCACACGCTTTTCGTTGAAGGAAAACATCGTGAGGAAACCTGCATATCTCTAGAGAATTCTAGGGATATGTGTAACCTACCAATCCGCATTAGAGCAGCGTGGTAGGTCTTAGCTCCAATCCTTCTCTCCAGAAATGGAGAGAGGAGGCCTTAGCCCAGCAGTGGGATATTAACAGGCCGTTACTCTAACTAAATTTCCACTTTTAAAAGCTTTTATTCAACTTGCCGTGTATGTATGTGAAGGTTGAATCTTGCAAGTTAGATTTGACCTACTTCCCGGGGTCCGATTGTGCTGAAATTTTACGCCCTAGTCCAGTCCTGATGCCAATGCATGTTTATTTTGATAAGCATGACCTGACGTTCCTGCCAGGATTGGCTCCAGATGGGAGAACTCCTTAACGGTTAACAGCAGGGATATGAAAATAAGTTAAAAGCTTTTCCCACGTGCATCAGGAGACACTTTATTACTATATAATCGTCAGGCATTCTCGTGACGTGACGGTACCATCTCAACCATGATTCCCGTAGTTTGTCGGTACCCAAATTGAAATGTGGCTCTCTATATTGTCTCTAATTTTTATGTATTATTAAACAAAGATAGGTTTTCCCCGTTTTATTAATTGTTAGACACTTACATTCACAGACCTATCTATGGCTCCCATACTCTCTAAAATAAGTCTATGCTTAGAGAGCGATTGTTACAATTTATACAATATAGCCATCTTAATACATAATAACAAGTCTAGTTAAAAATTATTTAAAAAAAAACATTATGTCCCTATTAGCCATTGAGGATTTCCCTCGTCTGAAGCCAATTCTGGCATCAGCATCACATCTGCTTATCATAAATATGCACTGTCATCGGGACTGAACCAGTATGTTAAATGTCAACTCAATCGGACACCGGAAAGTGAGTCAAATTTAACTTGCAAGTTTCCACCTTCACACACATACAGAGCAAGTTAGATAAAACCTTTTAATAAAAAAGATTGGATACCATTGCAAAATGTGCACTATTGCTATAGTGTTAATAGCGTCAGTTTCGTTCACTATGCGTTGCAAATTTAAATACATACGTATTACGTACATATTTAAATAAATACATACATACATAATCGACCAGAGCCGACCAGTAAATATAAAAAAAAATTAAAGGCTAACGAACTCGTGAACGATTTCAACCAAACCTATTCCGTCACAATAACTCTGTTCTATTAAATTACTTATCTCATCTCATACATTATGAAAAATAACTGTATAATATTTTCCCTACACAACAAAAATGTCGATCAAAATTTCATCATAAAAATATTTTGCCTTCAAGACTTCCATACGTCATTTATGACACGGAAATTTGATTTTGCTTTGTGGTGACATCTTTATGTAAATTAGCGGAAATTATTTTTAGATGACACTAAAATTCTGAAACGTTATTTTATATGTCAGTAAAAAAAACATATATGCTTAAAACATCATAGTCAAATATTCAATGACTTTGTAAGTCATTGAATATTTGAATTTCAGTCCTTCATCGTCATTGAATTTTAGTCGTTCGATAGAATTGTTTGTTCGAAATTCAGTTTACTTTGAATCACTCCTTTGAATACACAAATACAAGAATATATTTTATGCTTAGACAACATGCTCTGAGGGTCAAACAATTCAAAACCGATCTATATAACATCGTATACAAGTTCCAAGGTTTGAAGGCACTTGAGAAGAAAAGATTTTCTTTATTCACGGAGTCAAAAGTACTTGAAAAAAACGCACACATTTTATACGTCCCCATTCAAAGAATTCATTTGACGCACTTTTTAAAAAGAGATTTGTTCTAGCATAAGCATTTTTCAAAAATCTTTGATTTTACTATTATTCAACTATTAATATTAGGCCTGGCTGAAAAATTCTATGGCTCTAGCTAGAGCATATTCATTGTTCATTCATTCATCAATTTTCCAATGCGTTACGCTGTAAAAAAATCATAGGGCTAACAACACAAGGTAACGGCCTTCCCACTGCTGGACAAAGGCCTTCTCTGTACTTTAGGAGAGAAGGAATAAAGCTTAGACCGACAACGCTGCTCCAATACGGATTTGTTCGTTACACATGCCTCAGTTATACCTACTCAAGTAATAAGCAGAGTTCCTCATGATATTTTTATAAGAATCTCATTGATTACTCTCCGGCATCCGAAAGAATATCTCTAAAGTAAGTTTTAGTATTAGTATTTGACTAGCCAACCCGTTTACCTTACTTTTTAATTGTATCATTAATTTTATAAAAAACATTATATCGTCACAACTACTACTAGTCCTATCGTACAAAAAGACATACATAAAAAGGAAAACTATAATACAAGTAACGTGAATACTATTTTTAAAGATCCCCTAACACATTTTATCTTTTCAATAGAAAGCACAATATATCATGCTGCAACTTTATGCGGTGAGACGAAACATCTGAACACCTGCGTTCAGGCGGAGATTTCTAATATCACTCGCGGGCTCTATATTACACCGTTTTAAGCTTGAAATTTGGAGCCTTCGCTTATATAACAATAAGATCCGAGTCTGAATATACCTATATAACGTTTTATATATATCAACGGATTCGTTATTCACCATTTAATTACAGTTAGATTCTTAGTTTTAAACTATCTAGCCTTGTTGTGGTATTTGGTAAACTTTTGCGTAAAGTAATGTACAATTTTATTCTAATTTTAACATTATGAAGCAATTTAGTGCACAAAAAATAAAAGGATAAAATAAAGGCTTTAAAAAAGTGTATAATAAGTTAAACTCAAAGACTGAATTTAATTCTTCATGCCGTAATTCAAATATTAATATTTTCTACAGAAAGGTTTAAATTAAGTGTAAGAGCTTATACGTAAAGCATATTACAAAATTGAAGTTTTTTGGATGATGAAAATGCCTGAATTTGATAATCCTAAATATTTATAAGATTGACTGCCGAGATACTTGCTGGTTCTAATAAGAGCAACATTCCCAACCAGTTGTCGCTTCATTAATCATATTGATCCTTGATGATTCAAAAGTACTTGAAAGAGCTTATTTAAATAAAGAATATTTTGATTTAATTTATATTTTGAGATCACAAATATCCATACCACTATAATGAAATTCTAAAAGTAAATCACAATATAGCATAAAATAAATATTTATTAATAAACATTTTTCCGTACCAGCATTTCACAAAATTTCAATTAGTGTGAAAATTGTATACTATATAGAAACTTCGAAACAATGATTTAAATTAATGAAACTATGAGGATATTTCATTTACCATACATCCTTCGTCGGCACAAATTTGAATTTCACAAAGTTATTTGAAATAAACATAATTTTCTATTCATATCTATCTATACTTATTATAAAATAAAGTCCTCAAAGCTGTCTGTCTGTATGTAATAGATTTCCTCAATATCTACTGAACGGATTTTAGTCACAGGTTTAGGTTAGTACATAACGATTTTATGTAAATTGAGTTGAGAAGGCCGTTATACAACAATCTTTAGTGGGGGTAGTTACAAACCGGTGTCGATTGTAGTTTAGAGGGGGGAATTGGTATAAAAAAGCAGTGTAGGATATTAGAGAGCCAGTCTCCTGCCGAGACTCGAGCGACTATAACATGCTAAACACTGTATTTCACGCGGGCGAAGCCGAATATATAAATTTCATATTAACTTCAGTGTATATTCAGAACAAAAAAAAGAAAGCTGCGAAACTCGAGAACTTTAAGTCTATGCTAAAACTTACATCGTTCGTTGCTCTATAAAAACCTGCTGTCGTAAAATTAATCTCTGATAGTTACTACACGTAGTCTGATATAGAGTTAGATACTTTTTCGGATTTTCGGAAGTCTAAATTATCATAAACGACCTATTACTATCTCACTGCTTAGTAATTTCTTATTTCTGGAAAAAGGTCATATCGGTTCACCTCTTTTTTGTATATAAAGAACAGTTTATATATTAAGGATTTAGGATGTTACAATAGAAAGGAGCTATAATATCTGTAATAGAAGCATTTGGTACATTAGCGTAGAAACAGATTTTCTTGCAAAAACAAAAGTAAATTAGACGTAGCCGTGTCTAATGGCAGCCATTATGCAGATGAGGTCACGGATATCACGGTAACGACTATTTCGTAATTTCATAACATTACGATGGAAAGTTTCCAGACTGGAATGTTTTCATTTATAAGTGACGTAAGTACAAAAACTTCTATACAAGCTATGTAAACAGTTACCAAAAAATTCAATTCTTTTTTTTTCATATTAGTTTTTTTTATGCTTACACTTGGACATAAATTGCGAGATTTAAATTAAAAACTTTAAGCTTGACCAGTTTTAAAGAAATATGATACAATTGAAGCTCAAATAGATTCCGACCTTCCGCTTTATCACGAACGTATATAAGGCAAATTTATATAAATAGGCATTACTTTACGGTGATGCGCTTGCGGTAGCGATTTTTGCATGCGCAGGTCCGATCACAGATAATAATACACTCTGCATTAAACATTACATATATTAGTTATGTTGTATTTACTATATCGTGAATTTTAGCAGAATACTATTATAGATACTTTTTCATTCAACAATTAGTTGACGAATTCAAAGTCGCTGGTATTGAATATGCGTGTCCCCCATCTCATAATGACTAAAAATAGTCTTTAACACATTATCTACAATTCTTTTTCTTGTAGTGGGCCCCAGAATGCAATAATCCTAAACTCACATAAAAAAAAGTAAAGCCTATTACAATCCCACTGCTGGGAATAGGCCTCCTCTCTCCGTTTCTGGAGAGAAGGGTTGGAGCCCTGAACAACTGACAACCTGCCACGCTGCTCCAATGCGGATTGGTAAGTTACACATATCTCCAGAATTCCCTAGAAATATGCAGGTTTCCTCACGATGTTTTCCTTCACCAAAAAGCGTGTGATAAATTGCAATTATCAATTAGACACATGAGTTTTAATAGAAAAGCTCATTGGTGCCTGCCCGGGTTTGAACTCGTGTTCCCCTCGAAAGAGTCGCACGGTCTCACCGCTGGGCTATCACAGCTCAAAACTCACATACCCTTTCTAAAATAAAGTTACTTATTTCAAAACACGACAAACTGATGTCATAGGGCAACTTCAATGAAGCACAACTTGTTGTACGTACGAGTACTTCCAACTATTACTTATCGTACTTAAACTTAGTCTTTGAGAGATGTACAAAACTACGAACTAAAAGTTTACCAAATTCAATGGAACGACGTAGTATATCAGCTACTACTAAAGTTAATAAAGAATAAAGTTAGTCCTCAAAACCTAAATAACTGACATACTTTCTTGAGTATTCTTTCCACCTCTACAATATTTATCAAATTAAAAGTCTAATCTCAACGTCCAACAAAGATCTCTTTCTTCTTTGTAAAACTCTGTATGCTTTAGTTTTAAAGTAATGATTCTAAAATGATTCTTTGTTGAGTTCGAACTGAGTGGTTTTTGTTAAAAAGGTTGTATGTTGTTGGTATGCTGTGGCATAGCTATCAGAGGGCTAGACAGAGCAGTGCCCCAGGCCCCCTACTCTCAGGGGGCCCCGCAGACTAGGACTTAAAAACTATAAAATTTAAAATTTTTCCCGTATTCAGAAAAAAATAAACCTGATTCCAGAAACACGACTTTAATAATGACAAGCTTCGCTACTGAATGTATCAATTATATAAGTACTTATGATTAAAGATGAAAGAAGATTAAAGATTAAAAACTGATAACATAGAATAGCAATAAAGAAGATGAGGCAATTTATGTGGCAAACAAAGTAGAAAACAGGGGGTGACATTCTCTATGAAGCACTTTTCAGGTCGCTGCGAACTCTATCTCTTGGCAGGTAAAAAAACAAAAACGGCTCAGTGGGTAACTAGCGGGCTATAGTTGCAGATATCCTGGATAGATTACTCGTTTCATAAACTAGACCAAAATAATTTTTCTGCTTTTTTTTCAAATTGTACCATTTTTATATTTTCTAAAGAAAATACCAGGTCAACCAGGTACTTTTTATTCAATGGGTATAAAATATAAAAATGCAGTACAGCGTCATCTAGTGGATTATAATGGTAACGTTACAGTGACATCTTTGAGACGACAGAAAGAACAATTTCCTTTCACTACTCGAACAAAATGAAGGAGTTCTTCATTTATATCCTATGGTAGAAAATGGGTGTCAAAATTAAATCATTTTGTGCCATATTTTATTCGTAGTTTCAATCTATTTTAAATACTTTTTTAATAACGACGCCGTGTGGTATCCGGCAGAATAGAATAGATCACCCTCCTTTCTTACCGAGGTGTCGTAAGAGGCGACTAAGATAAGTTGACGTCAGGCAGGCGGCCGGTCACAAAATACGTAGCCAAATCATATGACAACAAGTTTGTAACATGTTGTGTCGACCCCACTTAGATTGGGATAAGGGCAGGCGAATGATGAATCTATTTTAAAAACTATTCATTTTACTCTCTATGAAACAAATATAGTTCATAAATACTTTATAAATGTTATAATAACAAATTTTAGATAATGTAATATCAGTACAGAATATTGGCAGATATTTTTCCCTCGAAACATCTTTATGTCCACTTTTCTCGATCCTTATAAACATTTTAACACATTTTATTCTCTCCACGCTCCTTTGGGGCGCTCACTGGAAAATTGGGCGTTACTCTTAATTTACGCACCATTGACTACCTATAATGTACAAAGGATCGCTTTTTTAGAGTACCCCACTCTTACGATACAGTATCACTTTTATACATTAGAGAAGCGTGAGTTGCTGTCACGATGTAAAATAAGGCAGGCATGTGTTTTGTACATTATTTAATGCAATAGGAATACAATACATATATAAACAAAGTTGAGAGTTTGTGAATATATGTTTTAGCGGTTCAACATTTCAACGGCTTGACATACAAACAAATTACAATAGACTATTCGTTTTTTAGAGAAAAAGTCGTCTATAGCTACATTTATGTAACCATTTTATGGATACCTTGGATAAAACCTTTGCAATACAAATGGAGCGAAAGAAACTCGAAGTTATTTCATAATTTTAATTTTGACTTGCCATCTGCAACGACCGTGCTTTCAGCTTCGAGGGTCGCGGGTTCCAATCCTGCCGAAGACAATTATTTTCGAGAATCCATTTGGTGGTTTTCGAGTCTTGGTTTATTTATGTATTTAAGTATATATTTAAAATTGTATAAATTTTTATGTTTACCTTCTGTTACCGATAACACTAGTATTGAGTACTTTGGAAACGGATGGCCGTGTGCTTAATGAACAATTAAACACACGGCCTTTATCAATTTATTTATCTTTATATACAAAAATACCACGTCATTATATGTATTAAGGTAAATCTTCAAAACTACTGGACGGATCAATGATATTTTCTGGGTTGTTATATTTCGGTTCAGCTTAAAGGTTGGATATTTTTTATATGATTATGCATCAGGATAAAATGCTGTACTATAGGCTAACTGTTTAACGCAGACTTGGCTTGAGACAAGATGCCAACGCTTGCTACCTCCTCGCCCTTGCAACCCGCAGGCGAGATCTGTGTTAAACGGTTAGCCAATAGCAGAGCGTAGCCGGGGTCGGCTAGTCATTTCGAAAAAAACCCAGTGTTCAAACGATATTTTCGATAAAAAATTCTCTGTGTTTTGATACAGCTTCCAATTCAGCGAGTAGTCTTAGTATTTGTAAAGCACCAGTTTCCTATGTGAAGTAAACACACGTTTGTTCAACAGGTACGTTATTGTGCCGCCAAACGAAAGCTACGCTTTGACAAAGGTTTTGTGCAGCTCGTATAAACTGTTCCATTTGAACTTTTGCTTTGACTGCTACAGAACGCTAAAATGTACAGACATATTTCAAATACAAATTTCATAATCATTCTTTTACAAGTAAACTTGTGAATAAGTGCTTTTAATCGTCAACTATGCTGATGGTTCGTAAAGCTGTTCCTACCGAGAAGAGCCAGCAAGAAACTCGGCGGTTGCTCTATTCAAAATATAAATTTTAAAACTAGTTATATTTAGTTATTACTATCTTGTACAGGGTAGAAGTGCAGCTATATCCACACATCCTTAAGTAATCTTCAACAATATAGTTGGCTTTCTGTATCAGCCTCTTTTTAACAGTGTTTTTAAACTGCTGTAATGGCATGACCAAAATTGAATCCGGAATTTTATTATAGAATCGTAAACCCATAAACGATTTACGTACTTTTGCTAGGCGCAAAGCAGGAGTCGCTAGTTTATGTCAGTTCCTACTTTGTCTATTATATACATCACCTTTCGTTTTATAATTCAAGGTATTTCCTTCGGAAACAGTAAGGAAAAATTTTGCAATAATAATAATATAATAATATAAAATAATAATAACTAAACTTTAACTAGCTATGAACTGACTAACTTACTAACTATTAACTATTTATGAACTGATTCTGTTATATAAATAACTATAGTTAAGAGAACTTTAGTAATTTCTATCTCTACATACGTAGCAGTGTGTTAATCATTATGAGGTACCATTAGACCCTAAGTCAAAATCAAATCTCAATTTGGGTAATGGGCCTAGCCGAATGTTGTCTGAACATGTCCCTAATGATTTATAGATGGACTGACAGTGATGTGAAGTTGTTAATCCAGTTCTGATTGCGTTTAGGTGTCAAGAAAATGAAAATTCGAAATAGATTTTTATAGACAATTTATGCCAAATCTAACAATAATATAATTCAGTGTTGCTATAATATATATATGGATGAAATTTGGTACAATTGAAGCTTATTTACTGGGTTAGGATATAAGATAAAAAAAAATTGTTTTTCTTACAGGAATAGGAAGAATATATAGCACAAAGTTGAGGCTAATTTAACACTGAAGTCGTTTGGAACGAAGCCGCAATTAGCACTAGTGATATATATATGGTTATATAATATAAAATCTAAGTATATAATATAGTTAACGAAACTAAGTTAAAACGAAAACATCTGTATTCCTCTACAGCTATAAACATCCCAGTAATAGTACAGTAATAGGAAATTATTTAACTAATTTATTTTAATGGAAACAATTGATTTCTGAACAAGAATCAACTTTAACTACAATTTTTTTTATTATTTAAAATATTTAATAATAAAACAATTTAAACTGTTAAAAAAATATTTTATATGATTATTTAATAATTAATATTGAAATAGTTTTTGATGAACGCCATTATTCTGTTATACAAAAGTTAAATATAAGTTATCAAATACAATAGTATTTGATAACTTATTTGTAATAATCACATTATTTAAAGACTTTTCAATTTCCAGATTGCAAATTACGTTAATTTTTGTATATTTTAGAACACAAAAATATACAGCTTTTTTCAAGTTATACCTCTTTCACAATTGGGCGCAAAGTTCCCATCTCCATTACCGGTATATCCTTTATCCCACTGAAAACACTGAGTCTACATCTGTAGGCCTACCATGAACTTTTAGATTACGATTCAATTCATCAGTACCTAAACCGAACCGCTTTCTTTTCGTACCATGAAATGTGAATTGCATTGGGGTCGTAATGTTTGAAAAGGATAACGTTATATGAACTATAGATAACTCTATCTCTTTTACTCACATGTTCTTAGGACGTATTCCGAACGCTTATTCGGCAATGACTTAAAGTGTGCCTGTTTAAGACGTCATGGTATGAAAAAGCAAAACAATTTAGTTTACGTCTTCAATTGAGTCGCAATAAGAGTTCATGGTAGGCCTGCTGTAGAGCCATATTCAAGTGGTATTCACGCTAATAAATTACGCCGATATGAAGTACACTTCAGATAGTTCAATGTTTCCAGAGCACACTTGAGCAAGTGGATGCTTTAAAACTGAAGAAGTTGTTTTAGCTTGAAATTAACTCTTATTATAGTCTTCATTTTAATGTTATAATGAATTAATTCATAGAATTAAGTGTTACTTTGCGGAGATTTATAATACAAAATTATTTTGCTATAATCCACGATTAAAAAAATTGAAAATATATATAATGCTAAATGTAGAGTGGACTATCCGTTCTAATACCCATAGATGCCGGATTCGTAAAAACACACTATCACAAACTCACAACAAAATCGCAAAACGGTTTTGTGATTTTGTTGTGGAAACTATCTCCTGATGATGCTTCGATTGCGTAGCGAAAGGATTGTTGACTTTGTGACAGTGAAGGTGTGTTGTGCTTATGTTTTGTGATGTTGGTGATGATCCTACATGTATCGGGTATGAGAACGGATAGGCCACTCTATATTTAGCATAATATAAATATATATATATATATATATATATATATATCGCGGATTATAGAGTCATGAGATCGTCTAACTTTGAACGTGGAGTAGCGGGTTCAAATCCCGGACAGACAATAGTTTTCCATGAAAACTTAAATTCATCATATTTACAATTTATCAATCTTTTCTGTGAAGGTTAACATCAAAAGGAGAGTTTGAAGTGATGACGCGTGGTCGGTCTAAGCTAAGTCCAGCAGGCCTACCATGAACTCTTATTGCGACTCAATTGAAGACGTAAACTAAATTGTTTTGCTTTTTCATACCATGACGTCTTAAAGACGCACACTTTAAATTGTTGCCGAATGAGCGTTCGGAATGTGTCCTAAAAACATTTGCGTAAAAGAGACAGAGTTATCTATAGTTCATATAACGATGTCCTTTTCAAATACACTTCATGGTACGAAAAGAAAGCGGTTGGGTTTAGATACTGAATTTGGATTGAATCGTTTTCTAAAAGTTCATGGTAGGCCTACAGTTGTGGGATGCTAACAGTCCGCTACTCATTAAGCTTTAAATAGTTCCATTATACAAGTATAGTTTTAGTAGTAATAGTTTTTATACTTCAGCATTTACAACGTATGTGGTTTTGCGGACATAGCGAAACTACGCCTTACGTTAACAGGTTGAAATAACAACAAAATTTTTGATTAAGCTTGCTCGAGTTTAACTTGAGACAAGGTTAATTAAAAATTTGTCTACTTTCTCGGGTAAGTCTGAATAGAAGTAAGTATGACTTCGTTCGTGTAGTATGATAAAATGATACAGGTGTTTCTGCGATTTTTTTTGTACATTTGAGAATAAAATATTGGAATAAATTTATCTCTCGTGATATCGGGATATTGATGCTTATTGCTTTCATTCCGCAATAAAGTAAATAGCAAAAATATTTAATGCTAAATGAAAAGTTGACTATTTGTTTTCATACCTGATACACGCAGGGTTCGTAAAAACACATGCACAAACCTCCACCACCGCCACCACAATACACAAGCACTACACACGTTCACTATCACAAACTCAACAAACGTTTCGCCCCGCAACCGAACCATCATCAGGAGATAGACTCCACGATAAAATCGCAAATCTTTGCAATCATCAGGAGAAAGACTCCACGACAAAATCTTAAATTTGTTTCATCGCGGATTATAGAAAAATAATTTTATATATAGCACAGGGCATAGACTACACGATAAAATCGCAAAGCGATGAAAGATCATTTTCTTACATTAGATTTATTTAGAAGGTGCCTTCTGAAATTCTTAAGTCAAGGTATTTTATTCAAACTGTGTAAGTTAACTGGAACAATAGGGGAGATACAACTTGTCTTAAATATGAAATAATCGAAGAGAACCCTAAACAGCGCGGAATAAATTACTATACTGTGACTGGCCCGTTGGCGCAGTGAGTAGTGACCCTGCCTTCAGCTCCGCGGGTCGCGGGTGCGATTCCCACCGAAGGCAAACATTTTCTATAAACAATTTGTTGGTTCTTCGAGCCAGGGTGTATATTTGTATTTAAGTATATATATATTTAAAATTATATATCTAGTATATTTAACAGTTATCCGTCAACCATAACACAAGTATTAGGTTACTTGATGGACGACCGTTTGTGTAAGTGTCACATATATTTATTCTAGTAGCACAAGGCTTAGCTACTAAAAAAAATATGCTAGATAGTCTTAAATGTAGAGTCCGCGAGTTGGTGACCTTGGAATAAGGCATATAGATATCAAATAAATGATAAATCAGTTGACCCTATTTATTCCAGAATTATCCAAATTTTATTACCATTTTTCATCCCTTTAAGACATACAAGTTAATTCTCGTCATATAGTCCCGTCATATATTTTCATTACACATCTCATTTAAAATTCTCAAACTCTTTTAATTTTAATTGTGAATTTAATTCTAAAGAATTTCCCATCCTTTTTGCAATTGCTATAATCTAAAACCTATATGAGATACGAGTATCAGAAAGTATTCTCATTTTACCTTTAACAGTAAGTCTAATAATGTCTATTTTCTCCATTTACGTTTTCCCATTATACTCAGTGAGGTTTTAGACGAGTTTTCTGCCATTGAGATATAAGTGATTGAATACTAGACTCGACAACCTTTAATTATTTTATCGTTTCATATTGTTCGATTTACAAATTTTTTCACTGTAACTATCTACTGCAGCGAAAATTGAAGGTAGTGCACCAATTTTTTTTTTATCAATTTTTATTCATAACTGATAATGCTGTTAAAACCTTAGAACAAGTTCGCTGCTATCGAAGCAGTTGGTATTTTCCAATACATAATTCGAGAAATATGCTTTAGCATTTTTCATCCTATTCCTGTTATAGAAATCTTCTTTTACATATACAGCCGCAATATGTTCTTCATTGCTATGTAATTGATGTACCAAAAAAGGTTACACACAATTTTGTACGCTATAGCCCATACAAAATATCCTACAAAAAAAATGCATAAATAGATATTCCTCTTAAGCAATCAATCAATCTTAGAATTAGAACAAATCCCGCCGATTTCCTTTTATATTAATAAAACAAAAACAGTATGAGACAATGAACTATATAATTTTTTTTATCACATTATTTATATAAATTTGTTGGTAGGAATGTTCCTACCAACCAATACCTTGCCCTTACCTCACTACGCCCATGTGGGCGTAGTGAGGTAAGGGCAAGGAGGGCAGCCGCCGTTTCTTACACTGAAAACTGTAACACTGGGAGACTGCTAACTCACTACATAGTGACACTTTAAGGCTTAATATTAAGGCTTTAATTTAAGGCTTATAATGCACCGCACCTCCATAACTAATGTGAGCTACTCATAGTATTTAAAATACCATAACTAAGACAACATAGTCTAGATTTTCTGATTTTATACTTATGATTATTTTAAGATGGATTTAGGCGGATCAAACCTATTTAAGGATACCGACGTTCCTATGACTCCACTGTAACTTAAAAATGTCAAAAGCATATTGAATATATATATTTTTGTCATTTTTAAGTTGCGAGTCAGTAACTTACAGGAAATACGTCAAGTACGATGGCGGGCTATTTATAAATCGAAAACTTTCCACCCAACCCAATAATAAAGAAAATTTAAATTTAAGAATTTAAAGTTAAAAGTCCTGATTTAAACAATATATATAAAATCTACTAAACCAATATATTCTACGATTTTCTGTCCCGCCTTGTATAGAATTCTCGCTACTCCCTTGGGTAGGAAGGTATATTATTAGATAGATTAAATTTAAATATTTTTGATATTTATATTTACCAATAATGCCGTGTGGTATCCAGCAGAATAGAATAGACTACCCTCCGTTCTTACCGAGGTGTCGTAAGAGGCGACTAAGGTATGTGCCGTGTGGTATCCGGCTGCATAGAATAGACCATCCTCATTTCTTACCGAGGTGTCGTAAAAGGTGACTAAGGTAAGTTGGCGGCCGGTCGTAAAATACGTAGCCAAATCATGTGAAAACATGTCTGTAACATGTTGTGCCGACCCCACTTAGAGTGGGATAAGGGCAGGAGAATGATGATGATGATGATTTATATTTACCAATACTGCAATGCAATGTATTTACAATGTATAAATTGTCTCACTTCCAAGGTTTACTGGCAGAGATCCCTCTCTAAGGGATTAATTTACCTTTGTACACTTTTAGTATTAATTATGATTTTCTCAACTTTTATATGGTGGTACATTATTAATAAATCAATAATAAAATGTCGTCTCTAGTACCTACATACCTCAGTGTTCTCAACGAAATGATACAAAGGTTTATTCCGACTGGTTGTGGTCTGGTCTTAGCGCTTACCTCAGCAAGCTTTTGTTAGATACTAATGTGGAATCACTATTGTATGAGTTTCGTTGAGCATGATACCCGATAATATGGGCTGTAGCTAATACTCCTAACGTATCAAAGTCTTTCAAATGGAGGCAATATTTCCGTAGGTAATCTTTTAATACCTAATTTATAGAAGCAGGCGTTACATTGCGGAATTCCATATTAAAGAAGTTATGAAGGGATTATTTTACTATATTCGTTTGTATCGCATTAAAGATTTTGTCATCGAGCTTATCCTCCTGATGGTGCTTCGGTTACGCTGATGAAGGCGTTTTCTCAATATGAATGGTGATCGGTTCTGCATGTATAAGGTATGTGAACGTTGCCTACTTCATAGACTTAGTATAACATAGATTCTCTTATCAAACGTGGATTATAGCAAAACAATTCTATCATAATTTCCTTTTAATACCTATTAGAATTAATCTACTTGCAACGCAAGCCTTTATCATAAAATTAGAAAATTATAAGAAAAATAAACACTTCGAAACGAAGAATGAAAGAAAACATACCTTTTATTACCGGTCTTTCTAAATTCTAATTATTTAATTAAATTCAATAATTTAAAAAATAATCCACGGATTGAAGTAAATTTTTAAACAACGTTCTCTCTGTATTCGTTTTATATATTCCGTCTATTTATTAAGGCGCTGAACGGAGCTGGCGTAAATTCAGATTTCGGCATATAAGCCACGCCCACAATTTCTGCGACGGCGTAGCGACACACTTAATTTTTTAACACCCATTGTAGGTGTACACTATTTTATCCAAACTTTTTTTGTACAATTTATTTAAAAAACTTATGTCTAATTAATCTTATAAAACTAAGTATGCTGAAACTATAACTAAACACCTAAAAAAAGACATATTATCAACAAGGAATAGTCACAAAAGGCGGCAGCTAGCGACACACGTCCGTATAGCAGCGCGCCTCAGCGGTCACTGTCTATATTCGTAGATGTAAAAGAGAAGCGAGACGACGACTCGTTTCAGTTTTGCTATTTTCTAAAAAATATTTAATTTGAATGAAATATCTTAATTAATTCAAAATTTAAATCTTACATTCTCTTTATATTATAATGATTTATAAGTCTTATTAATTTTACCAATTTTTGTTGATAAATATTAGAGATATTTACGATCAAAGTAAAAATCAGAGGTCTATTTACCAATTTTTTTATCGAAAAAAAGTATCGTAATCATGTTTTGAAATCTTACATTCTCTCTGAGATATGATGTATATTAACATATATTTTTCTTTTAATCGTCATCCCTATAGCTTTTGTTAAAAACGTGTTTAAAGTCAGCCTATTTGGATCTGTTCAGCGCCTTAATATAAGATCTTTGAAAAGTAAAAAGTCACGTGTCAATAATAGGCAATAATTAGAAAAATACATGGACTGCGAATATTAACGTGACCCGTGCTGACGTTATCTAGCAAACCTCATCAAGAGCGGAAATTGCGACAGGAATTGTTGATTTCGGCTAGCGCAGTGGTCGGCGAACTGCGGGTCCGGAGCCGCATGTGGCTCTTTGGCTTCGGACGAGCGTAAAAAATACGTCGCGTTAAAATTCCGCAATAGGTGTTATAAGAAGTTTCGTATGGTATATTAAGCTTAACGCCCTCGCCCTAACGACTAAAATGGATGATACCTAGATACCCATTTGTTTCATTTCGACGTAATTTTAACGCACGCTAAAAATCCTCTCGTGCGCACGAGGGGTTAATTGCGGCTCTGGCACAAATACCTACGAAAGGCGCAATCATATTTTCAAATAAAAAAAAACTTTGTAAGAAAAAAATTACATCTTATTTTGATAAATTCTTCTAGAAATCGAGAACATGTATAATTTTTTGTATAAGTTAAAAGATAGATAAGTAAGTAACGGCCTATTGATATCCCACTGCTGGGAATAGGCCTCCTCTCTCCGTTTCTGGAGAGAAGGGTTGGAGCTAAGACCTACCACGCTGCTCCAATGCGGATTGGCAGGTTACACATATCTCCAGAATTCTCTAGTGAATATGCAGGTTTCCTCACGATGTTTTCCTTCACCGAAAAGCGTGTGATAAATTGCAATTATGAATTAGACACATGAGTTTTAATAGAAAAACTCATTGGTGCCTGCCCGGGTTTGAACCTATGTTCGTCTCTAGAGAGTCGCACGATCTCACCACTGGGCTATCACAGCTTTTTAAAAGATAGATAGGTAAAAGATAGATAGGTAATTAAAATTTTATATTGTTCTAAAAATATGTAACGAACATCGAGTTTAATTTCGAGTAAACAGTTTTATTTAAATGATTTATAGAAGCAGGCGTTACTTTGCGGAATTCCATATTACAAGCAATATAACAGAACTAACTACTTTACTATAATCCGCACGGGTTAAGTGAATGCATGCAAAGCCAATGTGTATGAAGCAGGCAAAATCTACGCACCTTATACATGCAGGACCAGCCACCACATGCACCCCAAGGCGCAATTCACCAGCAACAACGAACACAAAAGCAGCACAGACACCCACCACCACAATCTCGACGATCGTTTCGCCCCGAAACCGAAGCATCATCAGGAGGATAGGCTCCACGACAAAAATCGTACTGCGCCGCGCTACCCATACAAGCAGTCTTAAATAGTTCAACTCCCACCAATACCCTCCCCTCCGAACAGTTTTATTTAGTGTACTACTTATTTAGTGTAAACTAAACTAAACAAGCATTAAGATTTGGCTCCCAATTTTTTTTTTAATTGTTGTAATGTTCATATGGCTATGGCATATGGCCAAAGAGCCATCTTTGGCTAATAAGTTTGCCGACCACTGGGCTAGCGAATCAAAAATCAAGTTTACCGTAAAGTTCCCGTCTGTTCAAAAAGCATGGGCTACTATTAAAATAATTATTGTGTATGTTAATCTCCAAAGAAATAAGTCACTATATCTGCGTAGTAAAATACTGTGACATTTGTGAATTCTCGTAGAATTGACTTCAGTCTAGTTTTGATATTAATCTTTACCATATAGATATCATCATCCTCCTGTCCTTATTCCACTCTAAGTCGGCACAACATGTAACAAACATGTTGTCACATGATTTGAATGCGTATTTTACGACCGGCCGCCTGCCTGACGTCAACTTACGTTAGTCGTAGTCAACTTACCTTTGCCATATAAATAAATCTACTTGTTTATAATGTAAAGGAAAAGGAAAAAGCAAAGCTGATAGTGTCGTCTATTATAAAATAAAAATATACTTTGAGATTATAGAATGTGATAGCATACAAAATATAATAATTAAAAGCGAAATTTAAGTCATCATTCTCCTGCCCTTATCCCACTCTAAGTGGGGTCGGCACAACATGTTATAACATGTTGTCATATGATTTGGCTAGGTATTTTACAACCGGCCGCCTGCCTGACGTCAACTTACTTTAGTCGCCTTTTACGACAACTCGGTAAGAAAGGAGGGTGGTCTATTCTATTCTGCCGGATACCACAATGCTTAAAAGCGAAATTTAAGTACCAAGTGAAAATCTTTGGTGTGAAACAAGACCACAAACAAAGATGAACAGATAACTTCTTAAATCATTTCATTACATGCCCACTGTCGAAATTATTTACGGTATATAAAAGAAATACGGACCAAGGCCTCTCATGTATGTATCTCAAAGATGTGTAACTCTGATTAAGGAGTTAAGTAATTGGACTCTAGGGAAATGTGTTCAGTCCCTTTGAATAACCGCTCTTAAAACGCCTTGCATATCACGATAATTATGTCAGACTTAAATTCTCGATTCTCATTAGTTTGCTTTATATAACATGGCATAGAAGATAAAAATTTTGCTAAAAAAAGTCCTTTTTAAACAAATATTTTTAAATGAAAATATATGACAAAGTTTTAACTCAAAATGCTATTTGCTGTATCTAATTATATCAGTCTATATCTTCAAGCCAGCCTATAATTTAGACGTAATTTAAGAATAAATGCCGTGACTTTTGAGAAAATTACTTCTTATTTAATAAGTGTAAAGGAAAAATATCGTTTTTAAACTAAACATTAGATCTAGCAATTTAAGATTATTGATATTTAAATAATTGTCATTTAACTTCTTATAAATATTATTATCAATATGAGAGTTAATTTATTATAATTAATCGTTTTCTTTCTGACCCTGTTACCATTATTTGGGATCGTCAAATTGATAATATATTACATATAACATGAACTAATAATTCAGCTAGGTAGAGATATGTACACTGTAGTCTTTAGTAGAGACCGAGTCATAGAGTTATTATACTAGAGTAGAGACGCCTAAAATGAACCATATTACAATAAAGAGAAAGAAAATAAGGGTGATCTATCTGTGTCTCTTTTTTATGTGTAATTAAACAAAGATGAAACACGTATTTCATCTTTTCTCTGATTATTTATTGTGTCCATTGTCTCTTAAAGGCTTGCGTATGACTCCACTATTCTAGTATTAATAACTCTACCGTTCGAACGCCTTATCACTATCGGGATTGCATGTGCAAACTTACAAATGGAGTTTTCGTCAAATATCCCGTAGTCTGAATTAAGTCAGAAATGTGGAAATTCCTAGAAGAACCTTGATTTAAATAGTCTCAATTTTGTTTAAAAAAACCATATTAATATATACTAATAAAAAGTGCAACAGTAAATTTCTTTTAAAATTTAGCGTTCAGATGTTCACCGTTTTCATTGAGCTCAGAACAAGTCTGAACTCATTTCTTGCAAGAAATTTTAATGAGAACGTTCACGGAAATTTTATCGTGGCTTTTACTTGTTGCTCGGGAGATTGCAGATCTTAACTCCAGTTACATTTTGTAGGATCTTTTTGGAAAAAGTGTATTTATTTTAGCTAGTGGTTTTGCTAGTATTAAATCTGGATCTGTATATAAGATTGGGAATTTACTGCATTTTAAGTACAAATTTAAGACATTTTGGTTTCAAAGATTCTTTGAGTTTAAATAATACATAGTTGCCATTTTGTTCGACAGCTTACATAATTGTAATATATACAGTATAACCGAAGAGATTTATTAATCTCACTAATACGCTTTGGCCAAAACCGGCGGAATTGTGGCGAATTAAACCACAAAAAATCACAGGTTTATTTGGTAGACATCGCAAAAGCAAATTAAAGATCGACAGCAATATTCTAAGTAAGTACATTAAAGTATTCGAAAGTATTCAAAGTAGGAACATGCCTTTAAATCATTATGAACAATGCATTTGTTTTAATCGCGTATCACAGGCATTTGCTTTTTATGATATTTTGCAATCTCTATAAAAAGTTGTATAGTTTGTTCATGCCGTAAGGAAATTTTAAGTCCTCTGCTAAGATTCATCATGTAAGTAGCGGCCTGTTACAATCCCACTGCTGGGAATAGGCCTCCTCTCTCCGTCTCTGGAGAGAATGATTGGAGCTAAGACCTACCACGCTGCTCCAATGCGGATTGGTAGGTTACACATATCTCCAGAATTCTCTAGAGATATGCAGGTTTCCTCACGATGTTTTCCTTCACCGAAAAGCGTGTGATAAATTGCAATTACCAATTAGACACATGAGTTTTAATAGAAAAACTCATTGGTGCCTGCCCGAGTTTGAACTCGTGTTCCCCTCGAAAGAGTCGCACGGTCTCACCGCTAAGCTATCACAGCTCTCATCATGTAATACTATCTGAAAATACGTCATAAACTCCTACAAATGGCTTTGTTCACTGTAACGAGACTAACATATTAATGAAGCTAGCTCAAACTGTAGTGCGCTAAGAATGCATAGAATATAGCCAGATAACTTCGCCACTTCTATCACAGTTGATTTCGGAATAGATAGTTATCTTAGTAAACTTACTCCTTTTACTTAGTTATCTTAGTAATATTTCTTGCTCTTTTATTTACCTTTTTCAAACTATCCAACTTAGAGCGGCTTTTATTTCCGTTTTTTTTTTAAATAAAAACTTTCTTCAGTGATTGTGAAATATCATTAATAGATCAATAATCATCGATATTAAGCGTCTTACTCTCCAATCCTTACGAACAAAACCTAGTCTGCCTGTTCTAGATAAACTCAAAACTTCTGAACAGATTTTCAAGCGCTTTCAATATTTCAAATAATACATATAGGTATTTTATTATTCGAATTCAAAAGTAATGACGATTCAAAAGCACTTGTTAACAAGTTTACTTGAATAAAGAATATTTTGTATACATTATTATTATTTGAATTTGAATTCGATATTATGGCTACTTAAACCCTTAACTTGGTGAGAATAAAGACGCAGGTTTAATCATTTAAGTTTATTGTTACTTTAAATACTTCATACTGTTACCATAAACAGATGAAACAGTACTCATCAAACGATTAATTATCATTGTGATAAAATACTTAAGCACTGCCTTGATATTCCGTACTATATTGAATTAAAATAATAATTAAAATTCTGAGCTTCCCCTATCCTCCATTTTGTTTACGTTGTAGTATAAATTTACTTCACTTTAATAATTTATTAATAATTTTGTAAAACAACATTTTAAATTACTTAAGAAATATATAATAATTGAAGTTCAATTGTTTACATGACATATATCTTCTTTTTAATCTTTTAAACGGCCGATTTTAATGAAATTTTCAGACAAATTGATTGATAATCCACCGGATAATCCTATAAAGTTTGGTGGCGATCGGAACATTTTTTCTACTAAAAAAGTGTAAATTAAGCCCGGCGAAGCGGGCTGGGTGCTAATAGTTTATATACCTGATTGATATTTTGGAAAAAACAAATTATTTTCATGTTAGTTTCGGATGCAAAAAATTCGAATACGTGAACCTCTTCAAACAACATCTTTTGTAATAAAGAAAAATGCCTAATGTCTCGGAACTGTCAATATGATTTATCGAATATTTAATGAATTTTTAAACACATCAATCATATTTCTGTAGAATAAATTAAATTTTAAAAGTGTAAATGGAAATTACTCGGTCGGCGTACCACACCAAGTGTATCATCGATCAATTATACTATAATTTAATATTTCTCTTATGATTACAATTTGATTGAAATTTACAACATCCTCGCTCGACGCTCTCGACGGTTCCCTAAAAGATTTTTGTATATGACACTTTGTATTTTATATAAAAAATTAAAAGTGATATGAGAAAACAATATTATTTTTATTTTTTGATTGATGAAAGTTAGATTAGAGAGATTAATTAAAATGTCGTCTCATATCAGTTCGCTAACTCTAGGTTTGTTTTCTATTTATTGTAGTGTATGCGAGTTGAGATGTGTGTATTTTACCTTGTATACAATACAGATCCGTATAATACATACATGAATATATTAATACTCACTCACACTAATGCTAATTTACAAAAGAAACATTACACTGTCTCAAGCGCACCACGTCAGTAACACGAGAGTTCTTGGTAAGAGTGGACATATTGTTACCTAACATAATTTATCGTTCGAAATGGTCCAGTTCTACAATGGATGGCATGTGCTTTTGCACACAACAATGCTTTTACTTCATATATAAACCTTAATTGCAATTCTACACCCGACCCTAACTATCTCTCTTATTAATTTCTAATTAAGAGGGATAACATTGTTGACACTTATTACATTCTGATATTATAAATACGAAAGTCTGTAAGTCTGTATCGTTTTCAAAAATAATGCGCTAAAATAATATTATTGAAATTTATAACATTATAACAGCACGATTGAAGCGTTATATCGGGCCATATAACCCCCTTTTACTTCGACAATCAGGAAAAACATTTAGTGCATATCTGAGGGTAATAAACCACTAAAGTCGATGCAAACAAATTCGTGGGTATCTAATAAATTTCAATTATAAACAATGATTTTCCAAGGTACTTCGGACTAAACATTTGTCTGTTTCTAAAAACTCATTAACATCATATTATATTGTTTAATTTGTTATAAAGTGGTATTACACGTTGATAAAATTATTAACTGAAGATGGCAAAATATAAAAGTTCAAAGCATAAATCTCTCTTGCTAAGGCATCTGTTTTCGGGTTCAAGCTTGGTAAATATGCTTCCAAGTTATTTTTTTCATTTGTTCATATAATTTGTGCCTTAAAAGTTTCTTTCTACCTTTTCTCTTTGTATATACAATTCCAACGAGGCTGCGGCTTTCACATATATATTATAAGCCCACAAATATAAATACAAACAAACCACACGTTCTAAAGCTGGCGGATTAAAAAGACGACAGATTCACAAACAGTGAAACTCGTTTTAAATCCTCAACCTTTGCAAACAGCGCTAAGGGTCAAATCAGCGTAAAAGCTTTTTGTGAGAGGAAACGGAGGACGTTAGATTTACATGAATAAGGGTTTAATATGTAAGTTTTGAATCATATATTTTTATTCTATTGATATATTATGAGGTTATATATATATCGCATATCGAGGTTATTTATATAGTAAGTAGTAGTAAAGTAGTGTAGCACCTACAAAACTCAGTTATAAATAAATAAATAAATATATGGGACATTTACACACACGGTCGTCCATCCCCAAAGTAAGTAACTTAATACTTGTGTTATGGGTGAGAGACAACTGGTAAATATATACATATATAGTTTTAAATACATACTTAAATACATCCAGACTCGAAGAACCAACAAATTATAAGTAGAAAATGTTGGTTCTCGACGGGAATCGAACCCGCGACTCACGGAGCCGAAGACAGGGTCACTGCCAACTGAGCCAGTCAGTCAGTTCTAAAGAGATTTAACTTTAAGGAGCAAGAGAACACTTTTCTTTTTTGTAATAGTTCGTAGCATGATTCATGGATGGCATTGAAATAAAGATTACTATGTATCTAACTCAATTAAGCTAAATTTTGAATACTTACTTAATACTTATATTCAAAGGCGGTATGCTCCTTAGTGAATACAGACAGCAAATGCACACCTACATGTAGTAAGTTGGCACATATAGAAACTTGTTTGAGTCGATTTATAATGCTATTAATACTTCAAAAAGAATTGAAAACTCAAACTCGCCACCAACAACTGCAGCACTAAGCAGTGAAACTCAAATAATTTAGTTAACACCGCATCTGGCGATGCATTATGAAGAAATGCAAATTTTTTTAAGACCTTCAATTTCTGAAAGCAGCATTTCAGACCAGTGGTAGTTTTTTAATCAATTAACAGTCCCTTAGTTCAGGAAGTGGTCTAAATATAAAATCAAAGTGGTTTTGGAAAGCTATTTATATAAAGCTAAAGCTATATAAATACTTGAGCTTTCATTTTGGCGGTCGGCAATATGTCTGATCCGAACCTTTGTTTTAACCACAAGTTCATTTTCAAAGAAAAGTTAATTTTAGATTTAGGTAAAAATGACACTACATTTACTTTACCTAAAATATTTAGGTATAGATGTAATTATTATTAAGGTATAAATATTTAAGTGGAAGTTTTAATTATTTTGAAAAAGAGTATGTACCTAGTAAATTCATTTCCAAGAATTTACTAGGTACATTTGCTATTCGTTTTGAATAAAATTTGTGTTCTTCCCTGTTACTAAAAGATTTTTATTATCCATGATGTTTATAAGCTTTAATTCTCCCAATTTTCATCAATATTGGTCAAGTGCGTTGCCCGTATAGGTGTAAAAGACAGAAAAAAGACTTTCGCATTTGTAATATTAGTATGGATTGAAACCAAAAATATTATTGACCATCTTTAAGGCACTTTTTCATAGACTTCAAAAAGCATTTTTGTAAATTGTCATAAATAAAATTAAAGGCCAACTATCATAATCGGATAGTTCGATTGAGATACGTATTATAGTTTCCGGTATAACGAGCACCACCCGCATTGTAGAATTACACCCTCACGATATTCCTTTTACGTCCTTCATCCGTTGTGAAAGGGTTGTTAGAAAATTACATCGTGGAAAATTCAAGTTTAACCATCTCGAGATATCATGTGTCTTTCGGCAAACTTAGTTGTAATTTCCGGGTGTAAGGACACGACCCAGATTTGTGTAATAAAATTTTCCCTAACTATGATATGCATATCTCTTGAAATTATCATTCACTAACTGTGACCGCGGCTTCGCCCGTGTGGAAATCAGTGTCACATAGTTTTTAAAGCGTAAATTCTGCGGAAGTTCTAGGATGAAAAAAGCCTATATATTGCTCCAAGATCTTCTCTATCTTCCAGATCAAATCAAAATAAAAATCTTTATTCAAATTCACCATTTCAGGCACTTTTGAATCGTCAAGCATCAATATGATTAATGAAGCTACAACTGGTTCGGAATGTTGCTCTTACCGAGAAGAACCAGCAAGAAACTCAGCGGTCAATCTTTTAAATATTTTCAATTATACATTATTAAACCCCGTTGTCTCGTATAAAGCTGAAAGGATTTTCAAATCCAGGCTCTCTTGTCATCCAAATAATCTTCAATTTTGTAATATGATTTACGTATAAGCATATTTTTTACACTTAGTTTGAACCTTTCTGTACACTGGTCTAGAATCGATTGAGGAATTTTATTATAGAAGCGAATAGCGAGACCAACAAATGAATTGCTTACTCTGCTGAGTCGCGACGCAGGTATCACAAGCTTTTTGTGATCTCTCGTATGTCTATGATATACATCAAATTTTGTTTTAATTCCAGTGAAAGTCCCATAAAATCGGTTTAGCCGTTCCGAAGAATCTGTTATTAATCTAAATCTTTCTCAATTATTACACTATTTTTACCAAAAACCGTACTAGAATCCGTTCAGTAGATTTTGAGACAATCGATTAGACAGAGAGCTTTGTATGTATCAAATTTAAGTTAAGCGTAGTATAGGCGATGATGGCCAAACATTGAGACAGAACTCTTACCAGGGGGTCGCGGATTCAAACACGGTTTAGAAAGAATTGAAAATAAGATGACTATTGTTGCTTCAATATGTATTTGCAGATTTTTAACCTGCCTAATAATGCTCGACGACCTCAGCAGAGTATCTCAACAGGTGGGCCTCAAAATGAACATGAGTAAGACGAAAATTATGTCAAACTCGCATGTTCCGCTCCACCCAGTCATCGTTGAGAACTCTGCACTCGAAATTGTAGACGAATATATATACCTGGGACATACAGTCCAGCTAGGTAGGTCCAATTTTGAGAAAGAGGTTAGTCGCCGAATCCAACTCGGATGGGCAGCGTTCGGGAAGCTACGCGAGATCTTTTCGTCTAAGATACCTCAGTGCCTGAAGACCAAGGTTTTCGAACAGTGCGTGTTGCCAGTGCTAACCTATGGATCCGAAACATGGTCGCTGACTATGGGCCTCATAAGAAAGCTCAGAGTCACCCAGCGGGCGATGGAGCGAGCTATGCTCGGGGTTTCTCTACGTGATCAAATTAGAAATGAGGAGATCCGTAGAAGAACTAGAGTCACCGACATAGCTCAGCGTGTCGCGAAGCTGAAGTGGCGATGGGCGGGGCACATAGTTCGGAGAACCGATGGACGTTGGGGTCTCAAGGTGTTAGAATGGCGACCCCACACCGGAAAGCGCAGCGTCGGCAGACCCCCAACAAGGTGGACAGACGACCTCAAAAAGGTCGCGGGGAGCCGCTGGATCCAAGCGGCGCAAGATCGTATGGTGTGGAGATCCCGTGAAGAGACCTATGTCCAGCAGTGGACGTCCATCGGTTGACGAAGAAGAAGAAGAAGAACCTGCCTAATATATCCCAGTAATTCTCCAGAGATATGCAGGTTTCTTAATGATACTTTGCCTTCACCGAAATGGTTACGATCAATTGTAATATAGAGCTGTGATAGCCCAGTTGTGGGACCGTGCGACTCTTTAGAGGGGAGCACGAGTTCAAACCCGGGCAGGCACCAATGAATTTTTCTATTAAAACTCATGTGTCTAATCGATAATTGCAATTTATCACACGTGACACTTTTCGGTGAAGGAAAACATCGCGAGGAAACCTGCATATCTCTAGAGAATTCTGGAGATATGTGTAACCTACCAATCTACATTGGAGCAGCGTGGTAGGTCTTAGCTCCAACCCTTCTCTCCAGAAACGGAGAGAGGAGGCCTATTCCCAGCAGTGGGATTGTGACAGGCCGCTACTTTACTTTTACTTTTAATTATCTATCTATCTATATTACTTTTAAATATAAATATCGGTTAAGCAATAGAGTGTTATATGTAGTGTCTGCTCGTGGTTTAAACTCGCTACACCCATTGCCTGGTTAGCATTAAGAGATCTAACCTACTACAAAAGCAGAAGCTGTAATTAAATGTGAATTATCAATATCATATCAATTCTTAATTTACATAACCAACTGCAAATGTGTTTGTAACAAACTAAATAGTATGTCCAACCAAATAGGTTGATGTAAAGACGTAAAGTAAAAAATTGTACGTAACAAAAAGTTTTAAAGTACGCGTGATAAAAATACAATATCAAGTGAAAACTGATTTACCTTCTGCCTTTGTTGGAGAGATTTAAATGAGAGAATTTACATAGATCTTTTGTTTAGATTTAAATCTCATTTAAACCGAATCAGAAGAATCCACTATTTGAGATTGAAAAATCGCCTTCGAATCGATTAGGTTACCAAGGATTAATTCGGTTTGCATCATATACTTTTCCAATTTCCGCATGTACCTTACCGTTAAAAAAAGTTAGATTGGGTAAAATCTTTAAAAGATGTGATGTCGCGGAATTTTTATAGCCTTACAAAAAAGTAATATTGGGAGCATTCATTCAATCTTTCATTGTTGTTTTCAAACAAATCCACATGGAAATTTGTTGTTGTTTTTGAGTTTATCATAAACAAATAATCCACCAGACAGACACAGCATGGGACTATGTTTTGTAAAATGTGTATGAGCAGAAAAAGATGTAGTGGACATTACTAATTTTTACATTTTATAGGTTTTTTTTAATATAAAATAATTTCTTATAATAGTCTATTCAATAAAAAATTTCGGATTTGATACCCTGAAGAATATACCCAAAATACTAATATTATGTTAAAAAAAATCGGGAAAAAACACTATGCTACTAATGGAAAAATATAAAAAAGTCATAGTACATAGAAAATAGTAAATTCCCTATATTTAAGTAAGAACTGATGTATTATGTAATTTGGAACAAATCATACTAAGGTAAACATCCAGTCTACAAAATACAATTGAAGTGATACCAACAAAAGAGTTAAATTCTCTGGGTAAAGGAATTCCACTACAATAAGTCATAATAAAAGTTATAACAACAGTTTTATTTTCAAATTTTTAACCTAGAATATTTAATGGCTTTATAAATTTGTAGCAATAATATCACTTAATAACTTTTTGGAAACTTATAGATAATATATCAGGAGTTCTAAGAAGTGCTGTATTCATTTTGATGTTTGCTGGTGTTATGAGATCAGTAACAAGTATTTCTGAACCATCTGGGTTCCACTCAGCGAATGTTGCTTCAAGATTTGACTGCTCATATGTTAGTATTTTACAAGATGAACCTGAAATTACACAATTATAACTATATTAGAAAATAGCTTTTATCAGAGACTGTAAATTTCTTTGTCAATAATGAGGATATTTCACATTCTCGATATCTCCAAAACTGTTAAAAGATGTTTATTTTATGAGTGCAAGGTTCCATTTTTATTTTAGACAGTATAATGATCAATAACTATATAATCTGTTTCCATACTAATATATCCTGTGCCAAGATCAAATGATAATTATTCCAAATAATTATCATTAGATCTTAGCACAGGACTAGAGTATATATGCAGTGAAAATTATATTTTTAAGTAAAGTTCCATAAACGGTCTAAACGTAAAAATCATTATTGTATATAATTATATATATATAGTGTAGTATATAATTGATTTAATATTAAGTAATTCTTTTTACCAGACGATTTGACATTACCTTTCAATTGTAGTATAGCTTCCAGAAACGATTTTCTCAATTGAAATCTTGCTTCTTGTTCTGATATTGTATTATTATCAGGGTTCATCTTTAAGCAAAGCTATTTAAAACGAAATATTAAGTTTTTGTATTTGACTAAACATTAAACCACTGACATTTCGTAAATATGACTATAGTTATAGTACGATATAAAACTTAAAGATTTCAGTTATGTAGATAAAATGAAAGTTTAAGTAAGTCTTGTAGCTAAATGTAACAAAGTTAGCAACTTTTCATACAATATTGAATATAATTAACTCCTATTTATAAAATCATGGCCTACTTCTGTTTTCCAACGGTCTTTGATATGGAATCTAGCATTTTAGGACTTTCGCATTCTTTGTCGTCTATTATTTGGTAAAATCGTAAAATAAGAACAAGATAAATCGCCCCATCAGGAGAATCAAGTTGCATGTCCTATACATATAGGACATGCAACTTGTACTTACATATTATATATATAGGAAATGTTACTTTATGCTTTAGATAGGGCGAAATATTTAAAAGGATATGTAAATTTCTCACAATATAAAGATCTCTTTTTAACTAAGATAATACTTCAGCCTCATCAACTTAATTTTGATGAAATATATTTCGAAAATATAAATAGTCCCTTTCTAACTTCTATCGATGATGTTCCGAAGTAAAGTTCAATACAACGACCAAGTAAATTGACGTCAGGCAGGCGGCCGGTCGTAAAATAAGTAGCCAAATCATGACGTTTGTAATCTTACAAACAATAACATAACATAACATCTATTATGCATAACATCTGTTATGCCGCCCCACTTAAAGTGGGATAAGGGCAGGAGGATGATGAATAAATTTAATATTTAAGGGCATATAAATGATTAGGCAGTGTTTAAAATAAAACGAATTTTTTAGGTTCACATTTTTTTATTTTTATATTATTCCTAATGGTTCACACTATAATTTCATACATACAAAACAAATTAATCACAATATCATTTTAGCGAAATAAAAGATCGATAAATACCTGAAGTCACTCCTTAGACGATTCTGGTATACAGAAATTAACTCCCTAGGGATAAAATCATTGCAGAGGTAGCTACATTATACACCGCTTATATTCTATATAGAATTTATAACAAGTATTTATGTAACGCAAGATACATGCATTTTGCAAAAACTTCACGTGGATTAAGAATCGAACACGTAATAAGCTAAGTCACCTCGAAACCGATGTCCAAGTGACAGTATTTCCGACGAAGTATGCCTCCACCTCTTCCTCAGTTGCTGTTCTCTTAATTTCAAAAGTACCTCATTGTCTATGGTAGAGTTGTTTCAGCCGATGTTCATCTTCATCTATGGTTTTGCAACTGAAAAGTCCATCCATTTGCTAATAACGAGAATGTAGCACTTTTTAATGGATGAAAATACAATGATTGAGAAACTTTTTTGCTATATCATTATTTTATATTTCTATAATTCTGAGATATATTTAAAGTTCAATCATTACATCTTTTCCATTTGGGATTAAGGGTTATTTTTATAATTTATTTATATGGCATCAAGTATAGAAATATTAAAAAATAAAAAAACAATAATACCATAAAATTAGACTAAAATGTTTTTACTTGTTGCCATAACAAGGGTACCTGGAAATTCACAGTAGATGTAAAAACGGCATCCATTTTGTGACAGTATATAAAAAGGCTCCTTTGACATCGCCATTACTCTTAAATCAAGGACGACGGTGCATAAACTAAGAACAATGACATCTCCTTATAGGACGATAAAATATATATATCTTGAATCACATTTATTATTATTAGGTAACAAATTTAATCAATGAAATTCCTAATTTCAACTATCAAAGATTGATATGTGAGCTAGCTAATTGCCTAACAACCCTGTCTCAGAAACCTAACAAATACCTGGCATTCAATTTGCGCCCTTGGCCCGACTGTAGCCACTCGAGATTGACAAGGACGAAAGATATATAAAAAATACCTCAAACGAGACGACGTTATGCGGACAGCTCATGTAAAATCTCATTGGTCAATCGCAAGAAAAGTTGGATGCGATTGACCAAAAAGCCCTTCCTTGCCGGCTTCCAGCAGCTATTCATAATACGTATCAAATACCTGCCAAGTCCGTCGGTGTGACGACAACTACTGAATCGAGAGTGCAACGGGGCATTACTCCCCATATGTTTGCCATAAACCGAAGTTTTATTTTGGTATGTTACTAAAGCTGTAAAATAACAGTGTTCAATTTATTACTATATTATTATAGGTCAACATTTGGGATTGAGATTTAGTTTTTACTTTACTGTGGATGGTGTTGAGATGTGTGTGGTTGTTTTTTTTTTTGTGGAAATTGTAATATTGTACGGAGTAACATGCTTACCGGTTTGAGGGGTTTTTGTGATACCTCAGTCAATCACTAGTGACGCTCGCGAGAACGCCTGCGAGGCCGCTCGTGCGGAGACCCTTTTAAAGTAACATCTTCGTTAATTATCCATACGCATAAAATGAAATACAACTAAAAAAACAATACTATTACAATTAAAAACAATACTATTACAATTGTTACTATAAAATTATACTAAGTAAAAATATCAATATGTAACATGCTTTACATATTCTAATTATGCCATACTAGTTGTCATATTTGCGATCCGATCGTTTCATCGGCAACTCGGTAAGACATCTCTTTTATAATGAGATTATCTAAGTTGACGTTCTGAAATTCACTTCACTTTTTCAAAGTTGAACAATTTGCAATAAACTTCACAACAAATAAAAGTAATCATTAATTAAATATTGATGATGAATAAGAATTAAATAATTACATAAATCAGTTGGCCCTGTACTTACTTCTCTCCCGACGGTGTTTCCGGTCCCGATCTCGGTCCCGCTCCTTGTCGCGATCGCGTTCCCTTTCACGATCGCGCTCTTCGTGACGACCGCTTCTCTCTTCACGGCCCGACCTTTGAAATTACATAACGGATTTTAAAATAATGACATCTACGAAAAACGACGACTACGTTAAATCTCATTTAAGAATTTACACACATATTTAAAATAAATTAATTTTACACGCGGAGTGACTACTTGTAACTGCGCGCCTCAACCAAGGGGTGATTTGAAGATCGTCGGCACGCCCTTTTCTTTCGAATTCAGATTCGGGGGAAGACTCAAGATCACATAACTTATTATTAGACTTACTTCAGACTTTGTTAAAAAAACATTAATAGCAATAAAAAGTGGTAAATACATATATTTAAAAAAAAAACTATATCACACTTTCGAATTCAAAAAGTGAAAAATACTGTATTATCGTGACAAAAGCGTGGAGCGCTTGATGCCATCTTTTTCACCCCACGCTTATTTCACAATAATGCTAATATAATATATTTCGTTATTTTTTACTATTTAGTGTGAAAGCGTGTTATTAAGTTATTTTCTTACTTTTAATTTAGTTTTTTTCTTTGAAGAAGGGTCCTAAATATGACTACTGATCACTCTTTCTCTCCAGAGCGGTCGCTATTTATATAAATACATGTACAAACTTACCGATGTCGTTCCTTTTCTTTATCCTTATTATCCCCCCTTTCGCGTTCCTTATCCTTGTTGTCCCGGTCGCGGTCCTTATCTTTGTTATCTCTGTCCCGTTCGCGGTCTCTCTCCATTCTCTCTCGGTCCCGTCTGTCCGACCCGAGTCCTCCACCACGAATGTTTCGCTCCCGTTCTCGCTCTTCGCGGCGTTTACGCTCTTTTTCTTGCTGTTCTTTCTCTCGGGCCTCGTTCATTTCTACATACGCTTGACGTAGTTTAAAATATCTGCAAGTAACAATTGTAAATACACAAAACGTTAATATTGCAATTCGAATGGATTTGGAAAAGGCTTGTAAGGAATATAAGAAGCAGAAGAGTAAAGTAAAAAAAAGTAAAGTAGCGGCCTGTTACAATCCCACTGCTGGTTTTATCACGAGGTTTTCCTTCACCGAAAAGCGTGTGATAAATTGCAATTATCAATTAGACACATGAGTTTTAATTGAAAAACTCATTGGTGCCTGCCCGGGTTTGAACTCGTGTTCCCCTCGAAACAGTCGCAAGGTCTCACCGCTGGGCTATGACAGCTCAGCAGAAGAGTAATAGAATCTAATAAATTCATGGTGTAATGATCTTAGTTTCTTCTTCATCTATATATTAATGTTTGAAGCAAATACTCTTTGTGTATTCCTTTTTACGAGAAGAATATGGACGGAGGAGTGAGGAATGACGCACAATTAAAGTTTATACAGAGACAGAGGATATAATAGTTATATATTTTTAACAGTGCACAAAAAACACATTAATTAAATCAATTATATAATCATTACAGATAGTATGCTTTTGAATGTGTGTGTAACACATTCTTTTTTGTTTATGGTTAAGGTGTTAGTCAAATTGAGAAGTGATTAATATTATTCATCTACTTGTGGCTTACTGAATGTTAAACATAATAAAAATGAATATCTTTTTTTTATGGTTACTGGGCAACGGCTAGTATTAATTTATAATTCATTTAATACAATACATAATACTAACCCAACATGTTGCTTTCCGGACAAATGGTCATCAATTCTCTGCTGAGCGTCACCAACAATTAAAAAGGCACCACAAACTGGGCATACTTCCATTTGTTTCTCTTGAGCAGCTGCGAGTTCGGCAGTCATGGACCAATGGCTAAAAATAGAATATTAAGACTATTGTACAAGACAAACACAAAGGCTTTTATTATTTTTAATTGAATGACAGACATATATTTATGTCATTGTTTATTTATTTTATTCACGGAAATCATTAGCACAAACCACTTTAATTTTAATAGGACTATTTTATTTTTATCTATACAATAAGCAAGCAAAGTTATGCTTTATGACATTTTAGTATAGATCATCTTTAGAAAAACCTATCAATCTTTATATTATCTATCTATCTATCTATCTATCTAATGTCTGGGAGCCTGTTGGTACAGGATGGGTGTTCAATTACTTATTCTGGACTATTCCACCCTTTTTCCCTTAGGTTGGAACAGAGGTTTCACTGTAGTCCTGAATCTTTATATGATAGGCATATATAACGATATCCTTGATTGTAGTTTCAAAACCAGAGAAGAATCTCTTGTTTCTTTAAATACTATTGAGTTTTTTAAATTTAAACTATCGTGAGTAGTATTCATAGTTAATAATGATACCGGCTATACTCACAATACTATACTGTGAGTATAGCCAGTATCGTTATTAACTATTGAGTTTCATTTATGTAAGGGAGAAAATATTCTAATGTACTTTTGTAACTGCCAATCTCATCTCAACAATCTCTGAGATGCAAAACAAAACCTATGAAATTGTTGAAAGAGATTTCTGGCCATTATATCCCTACAAAATACCCATAATACAAACTGAACAAAATGCATGAACGAATTGGCATTTGTTGATTATTAGCATTAGTAACAGAAGACAAATATATCCACAAGAAGATGTACCTTGACACATATAAGGAAAATTCTCACAGCTTCTGAAATAAAGCATAAAATAAATACCTATTTTCTTGTTGTTTCAATAATTGATCTTTTTCTTCTTTCAGTCTATCACAAAGTTTCATAAGTCCCTGAGCCTGTTCAACATTACCACAAGACCCTGCCTCTTCTGCCTCCTGGACTAATGCAGTAATTTTTTCAGATAAAAGCTGTACCTAAAGAAAATAGATTAAAACAAATTTTTAATTTATGTTCAAGATATACTATCTATAAAAGTAGAGGCCCATAACAATCCCACTGCTGGGAATAGGGCTTCTCTCCCTGTTTTTGTAGAGAAGGGTTGGAGCTAAGACTTACGCTGCTCTGACACAGATTGGAAGGTTACACATATCTCCCTAAATCTCTAGAGATATGCAGATTTCCTCACAATATTTTCCTTCACCGAAAAGTGTGTAATAAATTGCTATTATCAATTAGACACATAAGTTTTAATAGAAAAACTCATTAGTGCCTGTCCTGGGTGTGAACTTGTAACCCCCTTGAAAGAGTCGCACGGACTCACCGCTGGGCAATTACAGCTTGATCTATAGTTACTAGTATAGATAATACTTATTATAAAAACATAGTCCCCAAAAGCAAAAGCAGTAATTTAGCAATCAAGAATATATATATATATATATATATATATATATAGTTATCCCTTCTAGGAGTTGTTTGATCAAGCGGTACGTATAATCAGTTCTAAGTTGATCCGTTCGGATTTGTTGATCCAGGCCCGATTTGTTGATCCAATACGATTTTACATCACATTTGTTGGCTCCGCTTCGGATCAACAAATGATGAATACTGTTTCTCTGTAAGTACTCAATAATTATACAAATCCACTCCGTAGTTATTTGATCCGATTCAAACGCGCCAATCACAGAGCAGATCGTCACCGAACGTACTCCGTACTTTGACCCCGTCATTCAAGGCTATTTCAAGGTTGAGTTTGCAGTACATTATTAAGCATGCAGATTTCAAAGAAATGTAGTTGAAGGATCTGATGGTTCTAATTGAAATTATAACATTTAGGAATAAGTGATCTTGAATAAGAGGCTTAATTAATATTTAAAAAAATCCCTAAAAAATCCCTCCTTTCTGCCTAAAAGAAATTCTTAAAATCTTAAATCTTATAAAGTACATGTAAAAAAGGTAATCATAGAAATTATTTTGTTAAATACCAAAATAATGTATATTATTACTTTTGTATTATGGAATTCCGCAAAGTAGCGCCTACTTCTAGTTTTAATTTTTAAGTTACTTGTTTAAAGGCGCTCCAGGCGAGGGTGTAAGAGGGAGGCTCGTCCCATTCAGTCTCTTCAAGTGTCAACGTCACCTGCTCGTGGTGCACCCTGCAGATAACCAACGAGGATCTGGCGACCGATTAATGATCATATAACCATTTCTGTCCAGCTGACCCAAATACCAGACCGACAGTGAACAGCAGCACTGTCGGTGCGACACTATCAGCACTACAATCGCCAACCCGCCTACCGAGCGTGGTGATTACTCGCAAACCCTTCACATGATGTTATCACAATATAAACCACAGCCCCTAGTTCCCAGCTCTGGCAGCGGATTAAATAACGGCGTAGCAGGGGGTTTCGAGAATTTCCGGCAAAAAATCCGCTGCCAACCACGAAAACCACGTAGCAACGTGAGACGCACGAATTTTGAGGGAAGAGAAGATGGAAAATATACTTGAGCTGGAAAAAAAACAGTAAACAAATTGCGGTGGTGATAGGATTATCTGAAGTCGCGTTCCTTATACTCAGAATTACCAAACGGTATTATTTGAATGTCATACAGGTTTGCGCATCGACATCAGCACATCAAGACGATGATGCATACGATGCATGCCTCGAAAACCTTCTACATTGTTTCGATGGGGGAATTAAACGCAAAGCTTGGCAAGTGAAGCGGCACAGAGGTGAGAGTAGGGCAATTTGGATACGGGCTACGGAACCACATGGGCCAGATGTTGGTGGATTTCTTGGAGAGAGAGGATCCCTACATGATGAATTCTTTTTTCAAGAAACAGCTGCATCGAAAATGGACCTGGATAAGTCCCGATGGTTCCACAAAAAATGAGATCGACTTCATCATGTCGACCAGACGTTATATATTTGATCCAGACTGGTGAAGTCTACGCTCCGACCCATTTGAGCTCATATCCAAAATCCCATGGAGTTCCAACTCGATCTGATGAACCGTTTTGATTGCCAAACTGACTGCGCTGTGACTGTGGACGATTTAAACAACATGCTCGTGGAAACCGTCCATATGGTCCAAACTTTATGAGAAAAGTCGTAAGAGAACCAATAAATTCTTGGCACAGACTCTCATGCCCATGAATGAGAGGAATAAAATGAGATTAGTGTATCCATAGACAGATTTCTTAAGGGCAAAAGTGCGACCAGCGACAGTTCAACACCAAATACATTCGAGGTACTATAGAGCGTAACAGGGGCTCAAAAGTTTTCGCAAGACATCTGTCTATTAGGCAAAGGCAGTTGACGTGATTGAATACCGATATTGCTATCATTTCGTCTCAAGTTTCTTCCAGGCAGAAACCTACGCTATCATGGAATGCGCCAGGAGATTGAAAGAAACACAAACAGCAGGTAATATAGTTATATAAAGCGACAGTCAAGCGGCATTAAAAGCACTTGACCGTATAGAAACGACTTCAGCCATAGTTAAAGAATGCAAACAAGCATTAAATGAACTATCTGAAGCTGGTGAAGTAACGATTGCAAGGGTCCCAGGGCACTACGGCCATGCAGGTAATGAAAAAGCTGATAAATTAGCAAGAAAGGGAGCGAGTCAGACTTTTATAGCGCCTGAACCCTATCTCCCAATTGCTAACACTATCATAAAGCGTGTTATAGGTAAAATAATAGAAATAGAAGCTAACAAAAGATGGAGAAAGAAAACAGACAGTCGAAGCTATTCCTCAAATCTTTCGATACAAAGAAGACCAAGCAGCTAATATCTCAGAGTAGGGAAAATGTGTCAATTATAACACGTATTACTATGGGGCACGGCCTGTTAAACAAACACCTGTCGATAAAGAGAATAAAGGAAGATTCAGCGTGCCCAGAGTGTGGAGTAGAAGAAACGAGTCTTCACCTTATAGCTAAGTGCCCTATGTACTCGCGGGTAAAATGGGAGATACTAGGTAAGGATGAACTTGCAGTTAAGGACTTGGCTGATATCCCCTTCAGGGACATTATCAGGTTTATAAAAGCTACTGGTAGATTAAAGCAGGTGACAGTGCCGGGACATCAATGATACCCATGTCCCAACATGGGGAAATGGGTGGAATAGTCTGACATAGGAGCTGACCAACCGCACTGCTACAGCAGGCGTCCCCGAATTAGATAGATAGATAGATCATTTCGTCTCGACCTGAGATTTTAAGAGAGGTTGAGAGGTTCTATAGGCAGTTATACATTTCATACTGTTGTCAATTTGGCAAAAGATCCAAGACCCAATTTGACTCTACACTATACCGAAGATATACCACCGGACGTCAGCCTAACGAAATTAGTATTACTCTCAAACAACTTAAGAACAACAAAGCTCCAGATGATGAAAAAATGACAACCTAACTACTGAATGTGGATGAAGAACTGAATAACTACCTCAAGTCCTTCAGCGATTTAATTCCGTTATTCACGAAGGTATTATGCCGAAGGCATGAGACAGGAGCGTGGTGGTTCTCTTCTTCAAGAAAGGTGACGTCTTATTGAAGAATTACAGACTTCTTCTGCTTCTGCTGAATCATGTTTATAAGTTGTTCTCCAGAGTCAAAACGAATCTTCTCGCTGGTAGGTTCGACGACTTCCAGCCTCCCGAACAAGCCGGATTCCGAAAAGGCTAAAGTACTATAGTACCACATATTCACGCTGTGGGAGGTTATACAGAAGACCGAGTAGTATAACCAGCCACTTTGCTTGGCGTTTGTGGACTATGAGAAGGCCTTTGATTTGGTGGAAACATGGGCCGTATTAAGATGACTCCAGAGATGCCGAATCGTCTATCGGTGCGACCAAGTGCTGAAGTATTTGTACGAAAATGCCACAATGTCTATCCGTATCCAAGACGGCGAGATATGAGACAGAGAGATGTCATCTCCCGGAAACTGTTTACCGTTGCATTGAATGATGTCTTTAAGCTTTGGATTGGAACGGATATGGCATCAACATAAACGGCGAGTATATCACTCACCTAGATTTGCCGACGATATAGTCGTTATGACAGTCCTGAAGGACCTTGACATAATGCACGACGACCTCAGTAGAGTAACTAAACATAAAATTGCCTTAAAATGGCTCAGAAGATGTTGAAGATGATTGCAACTTGTAACTTATTTTGACAGTCTATATTATTATGAATTATTAAATATTATTAATAAAAATAATTTTGTTATCTCTCATTATTCAAACTATAACTAAGTATGTAATACAGTATTATTTTAAAATTTAACGCCGTTTGAAACCATATTTCGTTTCATTTCATGCAAAAAAGTGCAGTCCAGAAATAGTTCTTACTAATAGGTAGTTTCGAATTTCAAATATATGTCAGAATGCCCCGGACGATGTTAAAAATAAAGATTTATATTAGATCAACTTATGCCTATTGATACAGAATTATATAGTAGCAATGACCTCTGGGGCCGACGTTGACAGGTGGGGCATCTCACTCATTATATATCAAACATGGATCAAAAAGTGTCTAGAATGTATTGCATTTTAAGATCAACTAATGCTTAACGGAGACTTTAGCAAAAACCGTTAGCAGGAGCCACAAAATAACCAAAAATATGAAACGAAAAATATAGAGTCTACTAGTGCATCATAAAATATGAGTGAGTGACACGATATGTCAATCAAATATATCCTTTTTGTCATTGTGTATACAACTCAGGAGCCATTAAAACGGCTAATTTAAGTGGATCAAACAAGTACTAAGAAAAATTGCGTGATCAAACAAGTAGCAGAAAAGGACTATATATATATATATATATATATATATATATATCTATAAATATACGGAAAATGCAGTAAGGGTTGTAAAAGGTAAACAAACAACAACAAAAAAAGGTTGAGAGGAACTGTGGTGCTGAAATGACACATGATCATGTAAAGTGAAGATCTCTTAAAAGATCTCTGTCTAATTACAGATACCCAGCAGTTGAAAAAGAGAAAAAAAAATCTTTAAAAAAAATTCAATAATTGCTCTTATATTTTCACCATGACATGATTTCAGTAACAAATTAAAATATGTAATATTATAGTATTAAATATAAAAGTTGATATAGTTACCTGCTCCTGATTTTTTTCAGTTTGTGCTTGGGTCATTGGGGGACCTTCAAGCTTAGAATTCATAAGTTCCAATCTTTGTTTTCCTTTTTGAATTTTCCCTAAAATCAAAATTTTAACAAAACAATTATAATTCTATTAGAAAGGGCCATATCTTGTTTTCTGTTTTTTAACATTCTCATTATATTGTGACATTTATTCGTTTTGATTATTTTATTTTACAATAACTTCTAAAATAATCATTTAAAAAAGTAATAATATTATATTTTTGGATTGTATTATTACATTAATGCATCACTTATGTAATGCTCAATGTAGTCTACTCTCCATTTTCATACTTTGTACATACAAGATGCAGGATATGTAAAAAACACACCATATATTTAAGTTGATAAGGATTAATATTTTATCTGTGCAATAAGATTCCCGTATATGCAGTATATAAATTTGTTTAATTAGTATTCACAATGTTTTATCAGTAAATAATTGATATTAAGACCAGTAAGCTTTGAAGGCTTTTGATTGAAAAACATTAGTCACAAAATTTTACAAAAATATGGATTAAATGATGTTTTCTTTCGTGGTATTCACTAATAATTAATAAACTTACTTTCAACATCATTGATCATGTGACGACAAAACCGAAGAAATTCCTCCACATATTGAGCTTTTTTATAAGAAGAGTCTGCTTTCTCAAAGAGATCCTTAACTTCATCGTCATGAACTTTTGGACAGGCACCAAGGTCTGCTCTCGTATTTACAAACAAGTCGTGAGGACAGAATTTTACCATATAATATTTGCAATACTGTAAATAAAAATTAGGAAAAAAATCAATACTACGAGTCAATACATAGGTTAGGTAGATACTAAGTAGAACAGTCACACATTATTACTTACTTCTGGATCCTCCCAATTGGGTTTCCTTATTTTTTCATTAGGATTAGTATTTCGGTGTCTTCCCATCAGCTCGTCCAATAACTGTGCCGCCGCTAACACCGCCATTGTTTCTTGAAGTATTATCAAAATAGGTAGTATTCAAACACTATTTAGTTTTTACTTTTTTTTATTCTCAAAAAATATATGTTTTATAACTGTACTGGTGTCTTAAAGATTTTAAAATACTTAACTAAGTAGACGCAGCATTTTTGCATTTTTATTTAACAATCCCATAAACCATAGGTGATACACTTAATCATAGACTACACTAAAGTCTAAACCACTAAACCATACCATAAACGTAACATGCGTCATAAAAGTACAAACGAATAACTAAAATAAGCATGAACGAAGAAAAATAAGTAACAGACAAATAACTTAATAATATGAAGATAAATTAAATACAGATAAAAAAATATATATGTGTGCAGTCTAGACATCTTAAAGTTGTAATAAGGTTATGCTAGACATTCACTACAATTAGGAAGCAAAAGCCAATAGTTATGGAGTATAATATTATGACAGCCAGAGGTGTACCCATTATACATAAATCGAATCTTCTTTCCTAGAAATTCGTTACTTTTGATCGTTCGAATTTAACTTTACTTGATTAGATTATCAATTAAATCGAGATTTATCGTTACGAAACCTCAGAAAGTATCTTCAAACTATCTTATTAAACAAAGCTTGATATGTACATTTAAAAATTATCTAAGGTGTAAAAACTTCTATTTGTTGTATGTAGATCAACTCGCTATTAGCTTTCGAATCATGCTGGCACTCATGTTATCCTAAGATCACGCTTCATTATGTATACTGTAATCTTTGGATCACGCCACCCGCTATGTCATTGAGTCGACGGAAAAAAAAGCCACAGCGGGTGGGCAGACGCGCACTATTTGATATTGAGGTAAAACCTACGTTATTTTATAAAACTACGTAGCATTTATTCTCTACGCCGTGTGGTATCCGGCAGAATAGAATAGACCACCCTCCGTTCTTACCGAGGTGTCGTAAGAGGCGACTAAGGTATGTGCCGTGTGGTATCCGGCTGCATAGAATAGACCACCCTCATTTCGTACCGAGGTGTCGTAAAAGGCGACTAAGGTAAGTTGACGTCAGGCAAGCGGCCGGTCGTATAATATGTAGTCAAATCATGTGACAACATATTTGTAACATGTTGTGCCGACCCCGCTTAGAGTGGGATAAGGGCAGGAGAATGATGATGTAGCATTTATTCTCTATTTCTTTCGTTAACCAACTCATTTCTTCTTATCATCTTTCTTCTTATCATCTTTCACCTAGTATATAACAAAACTACTTCGCTATAATCCGCACGGGTTAAGCGAATGCATGCAAAGCTAATGTGTGCGTGTAATGGGTGCGTGTGGTGGCTTGTCCTGTATGTATAAAGTTCGTAGATTTTGCCTGCTTCATACACATTAGCTTTGCATGCATTCGCTTAACCCGTGCGGATTAAAGCGAAGTAGTTTTGTTATAGTGCCTGTAATATGGAATTCCGTAAAGTAACGCCTGCTTCTATAAATCATCTTTCACCTATCATCTATTTACCAATATGATTCTTGTTTGCCGCTTTAACTATACTGCCCCTTATGCACTGAAGCTAGCTAATCACTCTTCTGTGATAGCCCAGTGGTGAAACTCTGCTACTCTTTCGAGGGAGTCGTAATTTCAATCCTTGGGCAGGCACTTATGAGTTTTTATTTTAAAACTGATGTGTCTAATTGATAATTGCAATTTATCACATGCTTTTCGGTGAAGGAAAACATCGTGAGTAAACCTGCATATCACTAAGCCGCATTGCAGCAGCGTGTTAGGTCTTCAATTTCATCAGCTTCCTTCTTTCCAGAAACGAAACTTTTTACTTGAATCACTCGATCAATACGGAAATGTGAAAATTATATGTAAGTAATTTAGGATATAAGTTTAATAAAAATCGATATAAAATTCAATTCAAATTCTGATGAATATTGCTTAAATTTTAAATAGTATGATTTCTTCAGTATACTTAAATGAGGAATATGTTAAACTTGAAACATTACTCGATTTACTGAATATTATTTGAGATATATTTATGAAAGATATCTATGAAAGATGTCTATATTTTAGTAAGTACTTAGGTACTTAGTAGCCAGGATAATCATCGACAATAAATGTCCTGTTTATTTTGTGTGTCAATTTGTCAAAGTCACAGACTAACCATTCTTGATTCTTAAATAGAACAAATTACAAAATTAATCTATGGAACAAAATAATATAAAGACATAAGTGATAAGACATTGTTTGTAATTCGTGTTCATTAATCATACTATAAGAAATACATACATCTACATTATAAATAACTAAAGTTTAATAATAGTGTACCCATAGCTCAAAACTCAATATATTTAGAATGAATTAAAAATGTTTATCGTGAACTTCGAAAGAACAATCTGAACGTTTCTGATGTTTTTATTGTGTAAATATTGTGATCCCTATTTAACATTTTTTTTACTTTCCTTATACTAAATAAGATAAGCAAAATGGGTGGTTTATTTAGTAAAAGCAAAAAACCGGTTAGTAGGATAACTGAGCAGGATAAAGCTGTATTACAACTGAAACAACAGAGAGATAAGTTAAAACAATATCAAAAGAAAATAGAACTCAGCCTCGAAAGAGACAGGCTGTTGGCAAAGAAACTTTTATCTGAAGACAAACGTGATAAGGCAAAGTTGCTTCTAAAAAAGAAGAGGTACCAAGAGAATCTATTGCAGAATGCTGATATACAGTTAGAAAAGTTAGAACAACTAACACACGACTTAGAATTCACTCAAATTGAAGTTCAGGTAAAGATATCTTAATTAGATATATGATATGCGCCGACTGAAACTTGTGTAAACTGTTAATAGCAATTTATTGTGATACAGTTTGATATAATTACTTGAAATTTACATATTTTTGATATGAAATTATAAAACATAACATATTAATAGTATATATTGCAAGTCATATATAAATTATCCCAATTTGCAGGTACTTGATGGACTGAAGACAGGAAACGCTGCATTGAAGAAAGTTCATGAGATACTAAATATTGATGAAATAGAGAAAATTTTGGATGAAACAAAAGAGGGTATTGAAAAACAGAGAGAAATTGATGAGCTTATTTCCGGACAGTTAACTGAAGAAGATGATGAGGCAATTGAAGCAGAGCTTGAATCAATCCTTGATGTCAAAGATCAACTACCAGATGTTCCTAGTAATAAATTGCCAGATGTGATTGAAGAAGGCACACCAGAGAAACCTTTAAGAGTAAAGGCTAGTTTAAAGAAAATTGCAGTTGAGGCTTAATATATATTTTATCATGTCCTAAGTATATTATATTTTATTATCATCTATTATTTTTGTTAATAAAAGTTGTATATCTTGAAAAATATTATATATAAAGAATAATATATTAAAAATTATATATTTAAATTGTATTGTTATTGATCTTTGGAAATGTCAATTATTCTGATTAGAAATCTAACAAAAAAAATTTTTTAAAAGTTTATAAACGTTTTAACTTAGAAGGAATATTAAAGGCTACATTAAGATGCCTTTATTAGATGAATATTCTTAAGTGGAAAATCATAAATTTAAACTAACGATCCCAGGCACTTTGAACAGGTAAGGCGACAACAGTGAGGGGCAGTGGTGGTGGTGTGGTGTGTATTCTAACATATCCTCTATTATTAATTTGTTTTTCCTGTTCCCAGGGGAAAAATGAGTTATTTATCCTATTTCAACATATTTAACCTTCAATTGTACCAAATTTCATCAATTTTAAAATGCCTTGCGTTTAAAATATAAAGGGTATATAATTTTCTAAATTAGATTACGTATTACTAAATAATTACATACAATAACACGAATTTAAAATAAAAATAAAACCAATCCTGGACTTTAATTAATAGTTAAGAAATCTTATAAGCTCTTTCCAGTTTTGATATTACAAAGAAATATTTTCCTTTATATATTGGAAAGTAAAATTTGATGTTATCAACTTTAAAAATACCTAAATCTTCAATTAAAAACAATGTAAATTGTTAAGCTGTAAAAGTATTTTTTTTATAAGATTCCATATTTACTTTCATGAATGTCTAGTTCAATCAAACCCTCATTTATATTATTTTTCTAGTCCCATCTCTCCCAAGTGTATCAGAAATTACAAAATAGCTTCTAGTGGTTATCCTGGTAAGGTCTTTGAGGAAATACAAAAAATACATATATGGGACCTCAAGATTTACCTACCTAAAATAACACAAAATAATAAAATTATTTTGCTATAATCTTCTATTTACTAATAGAAAATATATATAATTATATAGAAAATATATATATATAATCCAATGTCAAAAAAATTAAGAATAAATTAAACATTTAAAAACAAAACTCTTAGAATACTTATTTCACTGTTTTGATGCAATACGAAGTTGGATTCAAGAAAGCATTGAAAGTATTAAGGAGTAAATGAAAAGAGACAGTCCATTTATATTTTTAATCTCATTCATATCAAATTACCGAACATAATTTAAGTTTTAGATATTCTATAGTCTATAAGAGAATTTAAATTCTACAAACAACTAGTGGCACCATTACAGATAAATAATATTAAAATGGTGTGATCTCACCACAGACTTAAAAAAAAACACAAAACATCTGACGATTTAAAATCGTTTATCCAAATATTATACATGTTTTTATTCATGATTCATGTAAATTAACATATGCTATAATAAGCCTTATTATAGTTATACTACATACATCTATATTATGTTAAATATGTACAGTATACAAGCTATATAGGTTTCACAAACTGTTGTAGAAATCATTGAAGTGATTATAACACCACTCCCACATGCTGGTGAATCCACTAGTCTAAGCATAAAGCCACCAATATAACATCTATACAACATTAACCTACACTATAAAATTTATCACACTTGTACTGTACATGAATGGCAAAGAATATTTATAAAATAGATCTATTAATGTATAATAACTTAAAATAAACAAGTTAATGTGCAAAAAAATATTATATTTTAAAATGTAGTTATCCCGCACCTGGTCCCTCTTCCAAACAAACTAAATTAGAAAATAATTCTAACATATTCTGGATTTATTAACTGCTATACCTAGGATTTCAAAAAGAAATTTTTACATCTGATGTATCCCTTGTGTGTGTTATTCCTGAAAATATTAAATGGACTATGTTCTTTTTCACTCATTTAATTGTTCTCACAGAGAACCTCGCTATACTACTAATATCTACATATAATTGAATCTTTCAAATCCAAAAATTTTGTATATAAAAACTTAAAGAAACCACAGTTTTTCAACAGAAATAATAGAAATCTCTTACCATCAATGCAATGAAAATGATTTATGAGGAATGTATGATTTTGCAGTAAGTATATTATGCCATAGGACTATCATAATTGAAGTTAAAAAAAATATTATTCCATCTTCTTCATTGTTATATTGTTCACCATTACCTAAACAATTATAATAAAACTAAGTGTTTACAATGATCAGTGTTAAGATAAATTATTTTTTGAAAAAAATTACAAACCTGCAACCATAGATAATTATTAAGTAAAATATATAGTATCTAAAATCAATATCACTGATATAAATCACATAACAGCTGTGTTAATTAATAAAATACAGTATCAGACTATTCACATAAATAAATGTTAAGTTAAATTTTACAGATTGACCTACAAAATATTTTTATTTTATTTTCTTACCGATAACTTTTACTGATTTGTTTACACACAAATTTACAAATTTATAACATAACATTTATCAGGACCTAACATTAAGATAATTTATTAAAAAATATAAATTTCATTTGTCATAGGTTAAATTGTTAAAAATTTACATCAGTTATTAATGTTTATATTTGTACTTTTTTGTGCATTTTATACATAGCGCTAAAGGCCTCATTATATTTACATAAACAGAGCTTATGAAACTACGCATTTAATCAAGTACTAATAGAACATTGAGGTCAAATTTTCTAATTATTATAGGGTAAGTAGTTTAAGTTGCTTGATATCCTATACTGGTTCATTAGCATTCACCTATAAGCTGTAATCTATAAGGAATTCTTGAGTACTGTGTGCTAAGTACGGTTTGTTTAACCTATTCGATTGGGTTAGCGTAATGTTAATTTTTTATGATGCTACAACAGCGTCATCTAGTGACTCCTGTTGTAGCGTCATACAAATAGACGTTACGCTAACGGATTCGAGTAGTTAAAAAAACTCGCAATTAGCACACTGATGAGTTAAATACTTTGATTGTTTATCTATAACTTGAATTATGAACTCTTTTCAAAAATGTGAAAGTTCTTCACTAGCAGATCAATACAGAAAAACATTTTACTAGATTGTCATGTATAATAATACCATAATGTTTTACCATTACCAATGACAGTGACTAACTCTGCCTTTCTTGTATAAATAACCCACTTGACACCACTTTTCTCCGTAAATGTAGTCACTAAAACACTTTATAATGCACTTGCAGCAAAACTGCACAAAAAACAAACAAATATAAACACAACATGTTCCATATATCAACGTTAGGCGTTATCAGCTCTCTATAAAGAGAATAAGTGGATCAGAAACAGAGTTCGCATCTGTTTCTGATATGGTGGGCGTATGCTAGTAATTCACAGTGACAGGGTGGTGGGCAATGGTAGTGCCAGCGTGGTGCTGGGCGTTCGCCGTGTGGGTGAAAGTGCCCGTCGCCACGCTCGCTGCACTGGTTGCGGGACCTGATCTGACAGGTTGCTGTGTAGAAAACAACACTAATAAGTTGCAATCCTAACTTACTTAATAAATGCCAAAGAATGGTTTAATCTCATATGGTCTTTTTCTGTCCAAATAAAGCAAAACTGATTTTTAGTATGAAAATAATTAAGTACAGGCAATTGAAGCGGCGAGCACAAGCTTTAAATATAATCTCTATTCCTTGCAGTATTTTACACAGATGATGTGAGCTATCGGTTAGCCCTTACATAGTCCGCTCTTATACGTAAACAACTTGTAGGAATTTTAGCCAACATAGTAATAAACGATGAAGGTTTAAGTGTATAATTTGTCGAGTTTATGTGTATATAAGTTCAAATCAACATCATCATCCTGCCATTATTCCACTCTATGTGGGGTCGGCACAATACGTTACAAACATGTTGTCAAATCATTTGGCTACGTATATTACGACCGGCCGCCTGCCTGACGTCAACTTACCTTAGTCGTATTTTACGACCCCGCGTTAAGAATGAGGGTAGTGTATTCTACTCAACCGGATAAGTGATAAACGATGAAGGTTTAAGTGTATAGTTTGTTAAGTTTTCGAGTAGTTAGTTGAATTATGACGATAATTTTTGAAAATTTCGGAATATATTAAAGCTTCTTGGACCTTTATCGGAAATGCTGCCTAATTTGCTTGAGACATTATAAAATGTATGGTAGGTGCATTCTTCATTTAAGCGTACAAAAAAGTCAGCGTTGGCGTATATTTTGCTTATAAGGGACTACTTAGAGGTATACAGTATCTTGGGAGTTATCGCAAAATTAAAACTAACGTGCACAAAAATATTAAGGGAGAGGAAAAGAAAACAGACACAGCAACAGGTGACTGCGCTTGATAGTTACTTATAAATTAAAAATTTCTAACCTGGCTAGTGATTTGCATTACAGTACTCAGTTGTGTTTGCGTCGTATTGGATTCAACAGTTCTATTGTCAGCTGTTAATCTGCAATAAATGTACAGAAAGATTTATTTGTATTAATAAAGGATCACATGAATAATAATTGTACTTAATTGTAAACCAAATTAATCTGCTTAAAACAAGACAAATTGAGTCTGATATGGAACATGAAATTACAAATATTTGGCTTGTATCTTGGCTACAGTTTATTTTATTAGACGCGTTTATCTATTTTGAATATTAAGGTATTATTGTAACGCAAAAAAGTTTTATAAACACGCAATTTTCTATTAATGTTATTAATGTCCAATTTGCCAACATTTGCCTACACTTTCATTAAAAAATCATATAGTACTTTAAGTATTATTTAATTGTTCCTATATATTCAATTTTCTTAAGATCAGATCAAAATATATTGAAGAAAACTCAAAGAATTCTTAAAATTAATGGCCTGTTACTATCACACTGCTGGATATAGGCCTCCTTTCTTCGTTTTTGGATTCCTTGTCGGATTCGAGCTAAGACCTACCACGCTGCTCCAATGCGCATTGGTAGGTTACACATATCCCTAAAATTCTTTAGAGATATGTAGGTTTCCTCACGATATTTTCCTTCACCGAAAAACGTGTGATGATTTGGAATTATCAATCAGACACAATTTTTTTTTCATAGAAAAACTCATTGGTGCCTGTCCGAGGTTTGAACCCGTGACTTTTGTTCGAAGTCGCATGGTGTCACCGCAGGGCTATTATAGCTCAAAGCACAATTATCAAAGAATTCGTAAGTAGCAACTAAATAGGTTTCGAGCTCGCGAATCCGTTTATAAGAATTACAGAAATATTACAAAAGTAATAATAAAACTATTTTGCTATAATCCGCGATACAGTAAATAGAAAATATATATAGTGTTTAATGTATAGTGGACTATCAGTATTTTCATACCCGATACGTGCAGGGTGCATATCGTAAAAACACATGCACAAACCTCCACCACTTCCACCACAATACACAAGCACTACACAGGTTCACTATCACAAACTCAACAATCGTTTCGCCCCGCAACCGAAGCATCATCAGGAGATAGACTCCACGACAAAATCGCAAAGCTTTGCGATACAATAAACACTATATATATTTTCTATTTACTGTATCGCGGATTATAGCAAAATAATTTTATTATTACTTTTGTATTATGGATCTCCGCAAAGTAACGCCTAATTCTATAAATTACAGAAATATTAAATTCTTCAGTCGCCACAATCAAAATAGATATTTTTATTGTGTCGTTAGTTGACTGATGAGTGATAATTTATAGAATTAGGCGTTACTTTGCGGAGATCCATAATACAAAAGTAATAATAAAATTATTTTGCTATAATCCGCGATATAGGATCGCGGATTATAGCAAAATAATTTTATTATTACTTTTGATGAGTGATAGCTTACTATAAAAGGTAGAAAGGTAACTTGTTTATCCTCTTTTGATTCGTATATTGCATCGTAATGTGACAAAGTTTGTATTTTGATATTATGAAAAAACGAATGTGATACCACAGAGTGAAACTTCTAAAGTCCAATATGAGAGAAAGAGAGACGCTCGCACCTCTCTCTCTCTCTTGCAACTAAGTGATATTCGAAATGTGTTTCTCTCTCTCTTTCTATCATCACTAACTTATATCTCCCTCTCAAGTTCGCCTCGCCCACGTTCTTTTCGTATTTTCGTAACATTCTCGTCTCCAAACCCTAAGTTAAGCGTGCGTAAAGTAGTTTAACTTTTCTAAAGTTTACTTTTCTAAAATCTAAAGTAGTTTGACGTGGCTTTGCGATTTTGTCGTGGAGTCTATCTCCTGATGATTATATCGATTGCGGGGCGAGACGATTGTTGAGTTTGTGTTAGTGAACGTGTGTAGTGCTTGTGTATTGTGGTAGCGGTGGAAGAGGTTTATGCATGTTTTTACGAAACCATGCATTAACCTCGGGAAATGTATCAGGTATAAAAAACGGATAGTCCACTCTTCATTTAGCATTATATATATTTTCTACTTACTTTATCGCGGATTATAGCAAAATGATTTCATTACTTTTGAGTTTTACCTCAATAATAAATTTGTAACAAGTGTAACTAACCTGATTTCATTTTTTCTCTCTGGCATCTCAGCAGCATCCTTTTCGCATTTCGAATAATCACCACAATCTTCATTCTCCGTGGTTGGCTCGGTGTTGGTTGGATTTTCGCCCGCTTCCGTATGCGTTCGCCGATGGGACACTAAATGACCTAATATATGCATTGCGATATTAGTATTAAGTAAACGGATGTGAAAAAATCATCGATTTTTATATTAATCGATTATTTTATTACTATAATCGATTTTCTCAATATTATAAACCGATTCATAAAATCGTTTCTATTAATAATATGCGTTGATAGATGAAATTAATGTAGCCAAACAACACATATTAATCGTGTCTCGTTTAGTCTTTATTCTAATGATTAAAAGATTTCATTAATATTAAAATCGATCAATCATAATCGATTTCTTCGGTTCGGATTTTATTACAAATCGAATGGAGTGATAAAATCGATTATCTCTACTTTGTAGAGAGATAATCGATTTTATCACTCCAAGTCACATTCCTATAAGTAAGTTTGATAATATTAACACTAACTGTCCTTTTCTCAATTAGTAGGTAGACGAGTCAGTGTCGATGAGATATAAAATTGTGACACAACGTGCCGTTCAAATGTCAATTGCTAGATTACAAATATTTGAGATTTTTTTTTGTTATATTCAGGATTTCTCATGTTATGATGTTTTCATTCATATCAGTAAATGAGTTTTATAAATGAATTAACCCTGATTTACAAATTAAGACCTCACAATGTTTTAGTTACTTCAAAATCTGTTCAGGTTAATTAATAAACTAAAATAGAATCAAATTTAAACTATAAACTCTTTCCACGTTGTTACGACATCACGGACACAGGTATTATATGAAGAAATAAATCGAAATATCTTATTATATTTTATAACAAACTACTTGTGCCAACAACGGTTTCGCTAGAATTCAGTGATTTACGAAACAGTCTCGAATTTTCGAAATTTTAAACATAAAAGTAGTTATTGTAAGTTAACCGTTTGAGATAGAGACATGCTATCGCGGACTTTTTTTATAGTATTTATCTACAATTCTCTACTACATTACTTTAGCGTATCACTGCTAGTTTACGCAGCGCACGCGACTAAAGCTCCCAGCAAGCAAGTTTTTTTAACAACAACTCGATGTCTTCAACACAATTTACATAATACCGATATGTACTATTTACCTAAACCATCCGGAAGTATTGCACTTTGGTGAAAACTGTACAAAATTTGGTTCAGTAGATTTTGAGAAAAACGATTACATACATACAGACAGCTTTTTGGGACTTTGTTTTATAATAAGTATAGATTATGGAATTTGTATTTACACAGATAAACTTATAATTATAAGCATAAGGAAATACGATATTTTTGTTAATATTCAATATGTGACGACATACCTTTACACATAAATTCTTTGGAGCAAATCTCGCAGCGGAAATGTTTATTGGCGTTTCCGCTTTTATGTGATCTTTCGTGAAACAGGAGGTTGCCTTTTAATGGGAACGACTTGCCACATTCGGTGCAGCTGAATGGTCGTTCGCCGCAGCTATGTGACCTGAATAATAGATAATTATTATAAACTAGCTTTTGCCCGCGACTTCGACCGTATTGACCGCGTCCTGGAATAAACAGTAGCTTCTGTCACTCTCCAACCCCGAAAATAACTCGTATCACAAAAAGTAGATTGATCCTTGGGTTAAATTGTAATTTCTATGGCAATGATAAATCTTCTCGAGAAGTTAACATTAAATTTGGATTCCTTCATGGTGATTACTGCTAATCAGGTTCATTAAAAAATTAATAATCAGCTTAATTCGCCACCTGATATTGACTTTGCGGTCTGGGAGCAAACACTCCAAGAACCCCCACTGAACTTGATATCCCTGAGGGATATCAAGGTCACCTAGGTGACCTGGGCCAGCACTGGCCCGGATACTGACCAGGCCCACAGGCCCGTACCCCAGTACCCTCACAAGGGTAACGAGATGACATCCTAACTCAGCTTAATTTTTCGAGTAAATAGGAACCAAAATATAACATTATCGACTAAGCCAAACAACGTTATATAAAACCTACTTCTTTAAATTACAAATTACAAATTTGACACATCATGAAGAAAAATCCCCTGATATATTAATAACAGATGGGTCTCTCGTTGTCATGCTGTTTCTACATCCTATAAAAAAACCTGTATATTACCCTAGTGTATAAGCATGAATTGTATCAAAGTTTTTTGGTATTGGTTCTGTGAAAATGTAAAAGACAGACAGACTTTATAATATTATATTATAGATATGAACTTATTTAAATCTTTGGCATAAAAAAGATTTTGGGAGACACTATTATAGAGTGCAATTTCATATAATGTAGGATGTACCAATAATGTCGGTCACTTTTCAATCGCCTTGGAACCACAAAGTCACATGAGATCTTGTGTATTTTTTTTATTATAATTTTATTATTTACCTCATATGCGTAACAAGATGCTCCTTCCTAGTGAAGTGCTTAGAGCACACCTTGCATGCATGCGGTGTGTCTCCAGTATGTTGTTTCAAATGGTTCGTTAAGTGCTCTTTGCGGGTGAAGGTCTTTTGGCAGAACTCGCAGCGATGTGGTGATTCACCGGTGTGTATTCTATTAAATAAACAGTCACTTTTTAGTATTACCTCAGTATTTGTTAGCTAGGATAAGTTTGTAATCTCGGTGAAACTGACAACGAGATCCTATAACAATGGATAGATCAGCAGTGAGCTCAATTTAAGTAAATAAATATATCGGACACTTACACACACGGTCGTCCGTCCCCAAAGTAAGTAACTTACTTGTGTTATGGGTGACGAACAACAGGTACACATACTACATATAAAATTTTAAATACAAACTTAAATACAAATATACACCCAGGCTCGAAGAACCAACAATTTTTTTTAGACAATGTTGACCCTCGGGAATCGAACCCGCGACCCGCGAAGCTAAGGCAGGGTCACTACCCACTGCGCCAAGGGGCCAGTCAAGCTACATGATAACAATAATTATTATAAAGTTATTACCACTTTCATAATAAAAGAAAAACATATTTATATCATTTATTAAACAGGTAAAGCTAACCACTAGTACATAATAGTAATACTGAATGCTGGTTTACATAATTTTAATTTTATTTTTTAAAACAGCTCACACAAATTAACAACACGATAAACTGTGGCGCTAGAAATATTTTTCAACCTTAATCTAAATATGAAATATTAATTTTTCTATATATTGCCAAAGAACATATTCAACTAATTGCATACAACATATTCAACAAAAAATTATGTATCGTGTTAAAAGATACAAAAATATAATTCGTTAAGTACAAAACAAGCTTTCATCTTATGTTAAATATCTTTGGATACTTTAGAATTAACCATAAGCTTTCAAACCTAAGACTACAATCATTTCATTGCAGCTTCTCACTTCTCTTTATGGGGATATTAAAAACAATTGAAATTAATATTTCGAGTTCAAATTACAATTGAAAAACTTGTTTTTACATCAATTTTCATAAAATTAAAAAACAAGTTGTCACGTTAAACTTGAGTTTAAAAAAATACCTGGATAAGTCAAAGTTACATTTATGAATTTGGAAAGGCTAAAAACCATGTATCACTATATTGTCACAGATGTCACAGACCCACAGGGACAACAAGACTAAGCAAACAAATATAAAATATATCACGAACTCGAACGACCTAGAATACAGTGCATCTAACAGCCATATTGAGTCTACGTTTAGAATGGGACTAATAATAATGTAACCTGCTACAAAAATACAGGACACCTTTACTTTTCTAAAGGGCGAAAGTAATGATACCAACCCTTTCATTAGTATTATTCTACTGAGTAAAATCACAAATACGATAATACGTTGTTAAACGTATTTCAACCTATAGAATTCGTATCAAATAATATCTCATATATAGCAAATGGCACCAATCAATGTAAATGCCTTACTCACCTGACATGGTTTGTTAGGTGTTCCCTTCTGGAGAATGTTTTCGTGCAGAAGGCACATTTGTGTGGAGTTTCTCCAGTATGTAGATGGACGTGGTTCGTAAGGTGTTCCTTTCTTGAGAAGGACTTCGAACAGAATGTGCATTTGAATGGAGTCTCCCCAGTGTGTTGCCTGCACCAAGACAACAATTCACGTTTTAATGCACATTATGAGCCAAGCCATTTTGTGTTAATAACTTTTATTAGATACATGATTTGTATTGGTAAGTTGGTAACATATGATAGTTTTGTATTAGTGAAGTATTGACAAATTAAATTATTTTTCCATGCATTGTACTGTTTTTTTTTTATCGTTTGTGGGTATGGGTATAAGATTCGATAATAAAATTCCGAAATCAATTTTGGCCATGCCATTACAGCAGTTTAAAACCACTGTTAAAAAGAGGCTGATACAGAAAGCCTACTTACTATACTGTTGAAGATTACTTAGATGATAAGGATGTGTGCATATAGGTGCGCTTCTACTCTGTACAAGACAGTAATAAATAAATGTAACTAGTTCTAAGATTTATATTTTAAAAAGAGCAACCGCTGAGTTTCTTGCTGGCTCTTCTCGGTAAGAACAGCTTTCCCAACCAGCAGCAAAATCGATAATAAGTCGATTCAAAAGCACTTGTTTACAATTTTACTTGAATAAAGAATATTTTGAATTTGAATTTAATGTTAGGAACTGGAAATTGTAACGTTTATTGGAATTAATTATTGCACTCCTTTTTTGAGTCGTCAAACTGCTGTCAATTAGTAAAAACTGGCTAGGAAGTTAATTTGAAGAGAAGAACATGATAGAGGCTTATATATATATATATATATATATATATTTTTGTTATAATATAATGTTATATTTACCCCCACCCAGTGATGCCACAATATCAGTTAGGGATAATTAAATATTAGAAACTCGAATAAAGCTAGTAAATGAATAATGTTATCTATCTATCAAAATGTTTAGTAGTATATTAGTAACTAATAATGAAATTGATGGAATTGTGATAAATGTATAAATTAGTCTACAAACGATTTTTACACCGAATATTTGCATTGTAAGTTTTCTATGTCTAAGATTTCTAGCACTGTTTCAATATTTTACTCATATATAAGCAACGGGCAAATTACCCTCGAAATTTTTGTATTTTTTGCTTATAACAAGGCCCTTCCTCCGTTGTGAGAATGTCATAAATGATTACATACCGTAACATGTAAATGTTGCTTACTCCTCTCGTTAAAATTTCGTAGGAACAGGATTGCGGCGACGTTTTAGTACTTGCTAATACAAGATGTGAGATCTTTTAAACCCTAGTTGAGCTTCAGTGGGTTATTTATATAGTCATTACGTACCGAACATGTGTAACAAGATGTTCCTTTCTCGTAAAGCTCTTGTTGCAGAAGGTGCAGGTGTGTGGCATATCCCCAGTGTGTTGCCTGATGTGTTGGTTGAGATGCTCTTTCCGGGAGAAGGCGCGTGGGCAAAAGGTGCACTTGTGGGGAGTCTCCCCCGTGTGCTGTCTGCGCAACAAAGTACATTCCGATTTTAATATCGCAAAACTGTTATGTGTAAGCGCTTACTTAACTGGCAAAGTGGCAGGTTAGTTGGGAGTCCAAATCGGAATGCACAATGCTGTGCTATTGCTAGGGCTTGGAAACTTCCCACAAATGCTCAATGGACTAATTAAATATATGTAAAACATATATTCAATTGTTAAATTATCTTACCTTGGATTTAGTATTTAAATATTTATTTTCCGTGAAATGGCATGACACCACTTAAGTAAAAAATAATTATAATGTAATTTACCAACTTGTAGCACAGCATTGTCTTCGATTTTACAGGTAAGAAAATAAACTTACATGCACATGCAAATTTGGAATATGGTATAATTATTACTAATCGAGTTTCTTTTATTAATGGTTTTTAGTCATTAGTACTGCGAAATTCAGATTTAAGTTCAACAAAAGGTAAATGCTCGGAGACTGTTAGGTACAAAATAAAAATATATATAGATTAAAAATAATACATATACTAAACCATAATGAAAAGAAAAAAAATGTACATTCAAAAGTGATTAGAATGAATCGCTTTTTCAGATTTAATCCAATGTATTATTTATTAAATATAATATATAAATCAATAACATTGCACGTCAATGTAGCGAGCCATTGTACCGATATATTTGCCACAGTGGTTGTTATGGTGTAAGCTGTCTTAAAAAGTAATAGGTTAGCTGGAACTAAGTTATAAATTAATTTCTGTAATAACTAAGGAGTAGACTTACCATTATTTGACTAGAGTTATGAAATAAATGATATATACGATGATGATATTTTTTTAAAACATTACTGTTATTTTTAGAATAATAATTATTTAACTGATAATATGATATTATTTATCAATAAATTAACCTATACAAAATCTTCACAACGCGGCGCAAATAATTTTAAATTTAATAAATATAAATATATGGGACACTTACACAAACGGTCATCCGTCCCCAAAGTAAGTAACTTAATACTTGTGTTATGGGTGACGGACAACAGGTAGATATACTACATATGTAACGTAACGTACTAGTAACACGGTTTACGGAATGTTATAACAGATGGCGCTACTAGTACTTTGCTCCGCGCTATCGAAGTGCTTCCGCAGTTATATAAGACGTCCCCATACAAAATGTTCGATATTCCCAGTTTAACCCCCGGCGATGCTTCTGCGCTCGCCCCCTCTCCCGGTGACGCTGTAAGAGCCATTTCGGCTAACAGCATTAGTTAGTGTCCGAAAAAAAAAAAAAAAAAGGTTCGATATATACATCGCCTACCAATTCCTAAGCTTAAACAGTGCATCCTACTGGAACACTAAGCCTTAGCGACTTTGTAAACGGTGCATCTTCCAGTACATCCATATTTGGAATGCTGTGAAGGACCCGTCCGCGGTATTAACTGTATACGTAAATAAAGTACTTTCCTGTAACTTTTACATATTCATTCCCCGCCTGAACGTCCGTCCGGTTCGACGTGTTACACATATATAATTTTAAATACATACTTAGATACAAATATACACCCAGGATCGAAGAACCAACAAATTGTACATAGAAAATGTTGGCCCTCACTACCCACTTCGCCAACGGGCCAGTCATATTAACAGATTTATTTAAGATTATAAAGCGAGGTCCATTGGTCTTATGCAATATTTATAGAATAAACACAATACTTTTGAATACTACAAACTTCGTAAATTTACTTTATTTATTTATTTATTTGCGGAATATGAGTACAAAGTTCTTAATAGTTAAATCATCGTATCTTACATATTCTGCCTTGCAGGCGTGCAAACGTTATATTATTAAAGAATTAATTAATACATTATAAATTTTAGTCAAATTAAGGAAAAGTAATGTCAAATGTGTAAATGTTATATCTAAATGTCATAAATTCATTAATGTTATAATAAAGTTTATCCAGTAAATAATTAAACAGCATTTTCTTAAAATTAGGAACAGTCATACTTTTGATATTGTCAGAGAGTTTGTTATACAATGTTATGGCCATACAATAAGAATTCTTTTGAAATAGATTGTCTTTGTAAAGGTAAGTTTAGTTTAATTTTTTGGCGCCTGTTTCGATTTTGTGGTTTCATTTGGAATATATCAATGTTCTTTTTTGTAAAAATACAAATTTTAAAAATATATAAACAAGGTAAGGGTAAAATCTTTTTCTTTTTGAATAAAGGTCGGCACGGAGCAATTAGATCTGAACCACATAGGGACCTGATACACTTTTTTTGTGCTTTAAATGCTTTTTCAAAATCGACAGAGTTACCCCAGAGAATCAGACCATATCGAAGAACCGAAGCCACATAACCATGATATGCCATTTGCTGCATCTTCTGACACTGTATTTCGCAATCTATATAGCACATATACAAATCTGTCAAGTTTTTTACAAGTGATACAGATGTGTTCTTTCCAATTACAAAATTTACTTTTAAAATTTGCTAATAAATGTCGATAGTATGAACCTCAAGTACCGGATGTCACTAAGCCAAATAGCTATTATATAGCCAGTTAAGCTAAGATTTACTCACCGTATATGATTAGTTAGATGTTCCTTCCTGGTGAAGGACTTGGAGCAGTAAGTACACCGATGCGGGGATTCCCCGGTGTGCTGGCGCACGTGATTCGTGAGGTGTTCCTTGCGTGTGAACGATTTAGTGCAGTACGAACACTTGTGCGGGGACTCCCCTGTGTGCTGACGGACGTGGTTCACTAAAATAAGGGACATAAGGTTAATTATACATATGTAAAACTGTTTTGTATACATTCAAGCGTCGCGCGCGCCTAGCCAACGGAGCTTCGGTAAACTCGCGTCGAAGCTGACTTGATTGTGAATTCGAGTGCGGGGTCACGTACGCTCGCCGCTCGCGTTTATTACGTAGTATTTTTAGTAACGTTTTGTCTTACGATAAGACAGGACGCCCGCGCGCATGTACGATATGCGCCCTGTATACGATCTTATTGTAAACGCACACGCGTAATTATGCGTTTGGGGTGTGGTGTTAGATAGTACCGCGACTGTATTGACTTTTGATATTGATATAAGTATCTAGTGACGCGTTTTAACCAGTGAAGGGTGTGGTTTTTACATTTAGTGACGCGTTCAATTAGTGAAGCGTTTCGAATACTATAAAGATAAGACGCGACCGCGACGCGGTTTTAGTACGCGTTGGGATTAATGTTCGCCGATATGGGACGATTCAATAACGTGTGACCTTACGAAGGTTGTGTGCACACCGGGTGTTATTTGTGTTATTTAACAGCGTTAGTGAAGTGTATACGCCGGGAGAAATAGCAGAGTACGCGCAGTGGAAGATTGCTGAGGCGAGCCAACGAGTTCGTGAATCGGCCAAGTACATACAAGCGCACACACACACGTACACATATACACGCAGTTATTCATGAGGCCGGACCGCATACAGCTGACGGCCGCATAAGGTAGGTTGAGGCGCCGGGACCAGGTTTCGGAGGTTGCCTCATCCGCCCGCACGTTTGTGCGGAACAAAAACTAAAGTGAAGTAGCGGCCTGTTACTATCCCACAGCTGGGAATAGGCCTCTTCTCTCTGTTTTTGGAGAGAACGGTTCGTGACCTACCACGCTGCTCCAATGCGGATTTGTAGGGTACACACATCCCCAGAATTTTCTAGAGATATCCAGGTTTCCTTACGATGTTTTCCTTCACTGAAAAGCGTGTGATAAATTTGGAAATATCTATTAGACACACAAGTTTTAACAGAAAAACTCATTTGTGGCCTGCCCAGGGATTGAACCCGTATCCTTTACGAAAGAGTAGCACGGTCTCACCGCTGGGCTATTATCACAGCTTTTTTGTAGTATATATGAAACATTAAGAATAATTACTTATTTATCGAATTTAGTCTAAAATGCTATAAAAATGTCTTCTTTCAACAGAAAAGCGTATAATGCATTATTGAGGTCAATTAAAAGCTTAAGATGGCGTAAACTAGGTCGCGGTTATCACTCCTACCTTTTATCTGCCACCCATAACACAAATTTTAAGTTACATGCTTTGAGTACGGTTGACCGTTTGCATAATATCATCATCCTCCTGCCCTTATCCGACTCTAAAGTGGGTCGGCACGACATGTTAAAAACATGTTGTCACATGATTCGGCTACGTATTTTACGACCGGCCGTCTGCCTGACGTCAACTTACCTTAGTCGTATTTTACGACACCTCGGTAAGAAAGAGGGTGGTCTATTCTACTCAACCAGATACCACATGGTGGGTTAACTTACCTTAGTCGTCTTTTACGACCCCTCGGTAAGAAATGAGGATGGTCCATTCTACTTAACCGGACACCACACGGTGGGTCAACTTACCTTAGTCGCCTTTTACGTCCCCTCGGTAAAAAAGAGGGCGGTCTATTCTACTCAACCGGACACCACACGGTGGGTCAACTTACCTTAGTCGTACTTTACGACACCTCGGTAAGAAAGAGGGTGGTCTATTCTACTCAACCAGATACCACATGGTGGGTCAACTTACCTTAGTCGTCTTTTACGACCCCTCGATAAGAAATGAGGATGGTCCATTCTACTTAACCGGATACCACACGGTGGGTCAACTTACCTTAGTCGCCTTTTACGTCCCCTCGGTAAGAAAGAGGGCGGTCTATTCTACTCAACCGGATACCACACGGTGGATCAACTAACCTTAGTTGCCTTTTACAAATTTACAAAGAGGATGGTCCATTCTACTTAACCGGACACCACACGGTGGGTCAACTTACCTTAGTCGCCTTTTACGTCCCCTCGGTAAGAAAGAGGGCGGTCTATTCTACTCAACCGGATACCACACGGTGGATCAACTAACCTTAGTCGCCTTTTACGACAAATCGGTAAGATCTGAGAATATATACCTGTTCCGCGCAAACGTGCGGACGGATGATACAACCCCCGGGACCTGGGTCCGTCGTATCGGCGTCTCAACCTACCTTATGCGGCCGTCGGTTGTATGTGGTCCGGCCTCATGAGTCACTGCGTGTATATGTGTACGTGTGTGTGTGTGCTTGTATGTACTTGGCCGATTCCCGAAACCGTTGGCTCGCCTCAGCACTCTTCCACGGACACGTAATGTCTGTTTCTCCCTGAGCATACACTTCACTATATCGGCTGAATAACACCCGGTGTGCACACAACCTTCGTAAGGTCACACGTTATTAAATCGTCCACGTGTGCGTTATAAAAGAACGCCGTATACAGGCGCACGCGGCCTGTCCTTATCGTGTTCGAAACGTAACTAACGGTCGGCCGCCCGCGTCGCTAACCTGTCCGGCGGGCGAGTCAATTTTATTCAAAACAATACCTAAATGATCTTTCCTGGTGAACGCCTTAGGGCAGTATCCACACTGGAACGGCGTTTCGCCCGTGTGTTGCCGGACGTGGTTCACGAGGTGTTCGCGGCGCGTGAACGACTTTGAACAGAAGTTGCACCGATGAGGCGACTCGCCGGTGTGTTGCCGGACGTGGTTAAGTAAATGTTCCTTGCGGGTGAAAGTTTTCGAGCAGAAGTCACACCGGTGCGGCGTTTCACCTGTGGACGAATATTTATATTAAAAAAAAAACAAAAACACCGTGTATAAATCTATGAATTCTGTTTGTTCCATTCAAGCCTTGTCAGAAATTACTGATAGCTTAGTCTTTTCAGCTTCTGCAGGTTAGTTGAATAATCCTTTCGGTTATAAAATGGCGTTGCCTGTAGAACACTGATACCACTAGCTCAACTATTTATTTTAAAAAACAGAAACAAACAAGAGTACATAAAAATTAAAATATTTTTTAAAAGACAAATTGTAACATTAAATTACAAAACAAATGACTAATAATACAAATCACGCTATAAAGGGTTTATAAAATTTTGTAAAAGTCTTGGCAGTGGCGTGTTTTGACACTGCCCAAAATGTAGCTAGTGGACAAGAATTATGTCGCTACACGTGTTACTAAACCATAAAAACGTATGAACAATCATGTATATCTTATCAAATTTTACAAGTCCACTTCTGATCTCTTAAAAAAAACTGAATTCATTTCTAAAAAAAGTTCTTAAACTACACTTTGATGTGTGGTTTAACAACACAAACACCAACCTTTTGGTAAAGTTGACTATCAATACTCAGTTGCTCAACCACACCATTACGTAGCAATCTAACAAAATAAAATAACTTTATATTATCATATTTATATTGTCCTTTTCTTTTTGAGATTCCCTTTTCAAATAGTTTTTATTTAATGCTTAAAATATATTGTCATCGTACATGTCTAAGTTGTATGCTGTGTCTGCCTATAAATGGCATTTGGTGTAAATTTATAAATTTAAGCTTTTTTTTTCTTTATATTTAAATTGCACACAATTCTGTTGGCGGACCTATTAAATAAATAAAACAAGTACTGAAAAGAAAAATGAACTTCGTGGTACTTTTCTATTGCTCTAATAATTTACCTGTATTCTTGGAGAGGTTATTAAGCTTGAACATACAAAGCGCAGTTACAAGATACAAGTTACACATGACTGGAAATGCTTAGGTATGTCCCCATGATGTTTACTTAATTGTTACTTCAACGTAGAACGTATATTTAGAAAGTAACTTTTTTTAAGAGATCAGAAGTGGACTTGTAAAATTTGATAAGAAATACATGATTGTTCATACGTTTTTATGGTTTAGTAATACGTGTAGCGACATAATTCTTGTCCACTAGCTACATTTTGGGCAGTGTCAAAACACGCCACTGCCATGACTTTTACAAAATTTTATAAACCCTTTATAGCGTGATTTGTATTATTAGTCATTTGTTTTGTGATTTAATGTTACAATTTGTCTTTTAAAAAATATTTTAATTTTTATGTACTCTTGTTTGTTTCTGTTTTTTTAAATAAATAGTTGAGCTAGTGGTATCAGTGTTCTACAGGCAACGCCATTTTATAACCGAAAGGATTATTCAACTAACCTGCAAAAGCTGAAAAGACTAAGCTATCAGTAATTTCTGACAAGGCTTGAATGGAACAAAAAGTTTCAGACACATTGTCCTATAGAAAACCAAAGATTTAATCTAGACAATAGACCATCTTATAATAGCATCAGATTAAAATTCAAACAGATTAAAAACAAATTTTTACAAATAAAACTCATATCACAACAAATGTCATTTGACTTTGTCTCAGTACTACATAAATCGCTTTGTTTTATTTTCTTATAGATATTTGAAGAATAGAAACCTTGACTTTTAAGCGCTTAAGCCGAAAATATCATTTAACTATTATCCATATCCATTATATGGCAGCACTTTGTATTCATAAATTAGTATTAATTTATATATAAATCCCATATAAAATAGTGGCTGAAACAATACCCTTATCTAAAATATAAAATCAATCTATATTTTTTTAAATGCACACCAATTCTTAATCGTATATCAATAACGTAGAAGTTGGCAAAAACTTAAGAATTATTTGTTTTTCGGTGTTTATCCTACTTAGACTTCTCATAACTAGTCTGCATAACCACGAGTTTTTAATGCGATCTTTAATATCGTTATATATATTTACTGAATAGATTTTAATATTAATATCAATAGAAGTCGTTATTTACTAAGTACTCATCCATGTAATATAAAATTCCTATAATACAGCACACACATTGTACATTACTAATAATTTTAATCTTATTAAAAATAGTTTATATAGAACAAATATAAAATTATTTTATTTAAAAAATTAAGGTATTCACACCAATTTGCAAGCTTTAGTACTCGGCGATGGTATTTGAAAGCTGTACTAACCCGTGTGCCACAATATGTGATTGGTGAAGTGCTCCTTCCTCGTGAAGGACTTGCCGCACAGTTCGCATCTGAACGGGGTATCATTTGTATGGGACCTCATATGGTTCACTAAATGCTCCTTCCTAGTATACTTCTTTCCACAAATTTGACAATGGTGCGGCGTTTCACCTAGTTATGTGGGGCAGAAAATAATAAGTTAACAATCAATGATGCAACTATGTTACGCGGAGTAACGCTTGCGAATTGTACATCGATTTACCAATAAGTGGATACGATTATTGTTAGTAATATGTATATTCTTTGTTGATTTTTTGCAGGGCCTTTAATATTTTTTCGAAATATAATTTAGCTTAATAGTTGAATCATTAAATTGTTCTACTTTCTGCACCACTTGTACTAACCCTATGGCGCTGGTGCACGCTGGGATGGAGTCTTCCAGATAAGTCGAATTACACTAAGAACATTTAGCGCTACCAACATTTTTTATTGCTACTAAAAAAAAAAGATTTTGAAATAGATATGCGGTTTTCATGCTCTAAATATAACTCTAACATAAACTGAGTAACTAGTAAAAACTACTAAAAGTCGAAATACGAAAAGAAAAAGATAGGAAAATTCAAAGTGACATTTACATATCCAAGGTTCTTCATACTTTATTTAAACATGCCTAGTAAGTTGTTTCGATGATGAGTATTGTCTAACTCAGTGATGAGCAAAGTAAGTCACGCTGGTAAACTCCGATCCACGAAATAATTTCCATCCATCGACATGGACACTATATAATTACGTTTTGAAACATGCATTTTTTCTGTAATTCTGGCTTTTTTATACAATAAGGCTAGATTGTCTGCCATTTCGCCTGATGGAAAGTGAAAGGTGCAGCCTAAAGTGGACTGCGCTTGCCAATTAAACCCCCTATAATTTGCCATCTCTAGAATTTGTCTAAATTTTTGGCCCCCGATTAAAAAAATTTGCTCACCACTGGTCAAACGTAATAAAATGAGTAGTAAAATTTTCACTTAATTTCATTAAATTCATTTCAATATTTTCATTTCATTTAATTTATTTTATCATAAAATATCTATTATGAATATCTAAATAAATGAATATATAATGAAATATCTAAATATCTATTACTATCTATATAATATTAATTATCTATGAAATTTAATATCCTAGATGCTCCAGCCCACTCTCCTAATAAACTGCTCGATCTACAAGATGTTTATTTTCTAAACAGCTACAGATTTGATAATTTCTTAGGCTAAGTTTAATTTAATGAAAGTGATGTTGTCTAAGATTGCAAATCAGAAAACTGCATCTATATCGGCTTTTTTTTTATTGTATCCTGGGAAGATAGGTAGGTAGAGTAGTTCTAACCCAGAAAATGATTCCAGAGTCAGTTCGGAAAAGATTATTCTTTGGATTAAAAACCCACTTATTACCGAGGCAAAAACCCTGATCATGGTTTTATTTATACTCATGCTATAACAATGTATGAAATGTCTGATGTAGAAAACTGAGAGGCTATTATTTGAGGCTATGAGCTAGTTTTATTATTCCTCATTAAACTTTACTTTATTTATATATACCATGAATAGAAATACACAATAGAAAAATTTAAACAAAAACTACTTTTATCTCTATAAGAGATCTGTATTACTTATCTGCAAAGTAGATCTTTTGCTACTTGTTTTGTTTAATAAATATATATGTCTTACAAATAAATTTTACAAATACGAAAATAACATAAAATAATATACATTTTGAATTACAGTAGTTTTAAGATTTAAGGATATGAATGTTGAATAATTTAAGTGTTCTATATTTTTATATTCAAATTTACTTTTTATTCAAGTATACATTTGTTTGACAAAGTTTACTTACCGTGACGTACGTTTCAAATATTATAAAAAAGCTAGGAATGATTCTTACGTTGGTATATGGCAGTGTATTCTCTACGAAATTATGAGCTTGGAATGATGATATATCTGTAGGTGAAAGCTAAAGGACCTTAAGTTTTTGTCATTTTTGTATACCTGTATTGATCAAATGGTAAAAGACATTTATTGCTACAGCCACTAATTTCGTGGAAATTATAAATGATATTAAGTCCTCAAGTGTGAAAGAGTAAACACTATGAATAAAGCTCTCTTCTGAATAATTTATAAAATGTGACTAAGATCCTTTAGCTTTCACCTACAGATATTTTTTTTTATCAAATAATTATAAACTCAGATATAGGTTAGAGCTCTTCGAACTCTCTATAGCTAGTTTATGATAAACTTGACAAATTTTTCTTCGGATTTAAGAATTTACATTAGTTCTACGAAAAGTTTAAAAATTCACATGTTTCGTTTCATGCAAGGAAAATTGTGCGTAAATTTTGTTGAGCGAGTTTTCTTTGTGATCATAAGTATTTAACACGTTGAATGCCACGCTAATTTTGCATGGCCTGCTAGAATGGCCCAAAAGAATTAAGCAATGTGTGTTGCATATTCTGATGAATTATTTTTTAGAACAAAATATAGATTTTTTGTCATCATTCGTTACACATTCAATTTAATGAAGTCACTGGTGACCCCCACGGCGCTACGAGCAAAGTTAATGCCGCTCACCGATGACCCCATGGCATTCAACGTGTTAACACTAGATTGCCCAAAATTATATAAAAGCAAACAACAAACAATTCCTATATAAAATAACTAAAACAATCATAACACTAAAGAACTAGATATTTCTATACTATTCTTTTTCTTGTTTTTAATATTCTAAATTAGCCAAAAATATTGCCTTGGGCAATCTAGTGTTAAATACGACCAAAATTTTTTTTTAAGACCATAAAAATATAATAAAAGTTATATAGTAAATTATACGTACCCGTGTGCCACATGACATGGTTCATGAAGTGTTCTTTGCGAGTGAAGCTCTTCTTGCAGATCTCGCAGCGGTGCGGCGTTTCGCCCGTGTGCTTGCGAACGTGATTCACCATATGCTCCTTGCGGGTGAACGTCTTCGCACAGAACTGACACCTGGGCACGATTATAGAACACGTTGGTAATGTAAGATTCAATACTTTTAGACGATTTTCGCAAAAAAAATCGCAATATCGCTTTAGGATTTTGTCGTGGAGTCTATCTCTTGACGATGCTTCGGTTGCGGGGCGAAACGATTGTTGAGTTTGTGATAGTGAACGTGTGTAGTGCTTGTGTATTGTGGTGGAAATGGTGGAGGTTTGTGCATGTGTTTTTAAGAATCCTGCACGTATCGGGTATGAAAATACGGATAGTCCACTATACATTTAAAACTATATATATTTTCTATTTACTGTATCGCGGATTATAGCAAAATAATTTTAGTATTACTTTTGTATTATGGATCGGAGCAAAGGAACGCCTAATTCTATAAATTACTTTTAGAATAATTTTTAGGACAAACGTTTTAATTTACAATGGTATTATTTTGTTAAATAAAATAAATGGAAATCATTTGACTAATATTATAGATTATAAAAGGGACGGTACTAGGTGGAGTTGGGCAGTACGTTTTGTAAAGCTACAGTGAAGACGAAAATGAATTGTAAAGTGTTAAAACTCTGAGGATAATATATAAAGTTGGATGTTGTAAAGTTGGTTGTATTACTTTGTGCGGCCGTTCTTATGGTAATAATTCACATTCATGGGCCTGGGAGTATTACGAGTCTATAAAAATTAAACATAACACACTATTAGATAAGCAAAAAGAAGATAACTTGTGAATACTCAATTTTTAGATAACTAGAGCTAGTTACAAATTAATATCATAAGCAAAATTATAAGACGATTAAAATTGTTACTTTCAGCTTATAATAAGTATAGTAAATTACCAGCCTGTTACAATCCCACTGCTGGGAATAGGCCTCTTCTCTCCGTTTCTGGAGAGAAGGGTTGGAGCTAAGACCTACCACGCTGCTCCAATGCGGATTGGTAGGTTGCACATATCTCCAGAATTCTCTAGAGATATGCAGGTTTCCTCACGATGTTTTCCTTTACCGAAAAGCGTGTGATAAATTGCAATTATCAATTAGACACATGAGTTTTAATAGAACAACTCATTGGTGCCTGCCCGGGTTTGAACTCGTGTTCCCCTCTAAAGAGTCGCACGGTCTCACCGCTGGGCTATCACAGCTATGTATAATAAGTATAGTACCCGGCATTAAATAATGCACATCGATGTGTAGAACGAAACAGCCGGCCAGCTCGGTTTCGTAGAGTGCTGTCACTGTCACACACGGGTTCGTCAGTCAGTGCGACAGAGACAATGCTCTATGAAGCAGAATCTAGCCGATTTTCTCTCTCTTAAGCCTCGATGTGCATTATTTATTGCCGGGTACTATAATATGATCTATTAGGTGTTAAAGCTTCGCTATAGTTTAATTTTGTTGATTTTTTTTTCCCATTAATACGCATTATTTTGTGAAGATCCATAATACACAAGTAATGATGATGTTTGTTATAATCTGAAATAATAGAAAATATATGTTATCTAAATGAAGAGTCCATCCATTACCAACTACCACTACAAACCAACACTATCACAATATACAGGCACTGCGGACATTCAATACCACTATCTCAAAAACCGGCTAAGTTACCCTTAGCGGTTCATCATCATCGATTGACGACACTTATATTTTAGACAATGTGATCTTTTTAAATATTTGTTTTACATATTTTAAGTTATACTACTCTAACTGCTTGTTGACTGTATCCAACACACACATATCGAGTTAACAATTATATATAATTAAGTACGTATTAACCAGAAAAAATATTATTGCATTGGGCCTAGACATTTCCTTGGATTTAGGTAACCTACCATATATAATAACCATATTAGATTGGTAGTCTAAGAGCTTACTCCAACCCCTTTTTCAAAACAACGCAGAGAGGTAGACTATGCTCAGCAGTGGGATACTAGGCAGTTACTTTAGCTGCAAAAGTTTAAATTGCAATTGTTAAACGGTAGTTTATGAAAAAATGTACTAAAATTTAAATTTCAGAGTTTTCATAGTTGAACCTTAATGTTGTTTTTTCATGTTTTCATTATTCTCTAGTGTTTATTTTTTTAGGTTTATAATTGTAACATTGTAACTAAGAATGATGTGTAGACTATAATTGGCACTAAGTATTTAATTTAAAACTATGGAATATATGTCGGATGAGTTATCATGTAATACTGGTGAAGATCTGAATAAATAAATACCTGTAAGGAGTCTCCCCAGTGTGACTCCTAACATGGTTGTCGAGATGCTCCTTGCGGGAAAATGTCTTTTGGCACGTGGAACAAGCGTATGGCTTATCTTGTGCTAACCTCTTTGCTTGACGCTCGGCTGGGTCACCCGCTATTAGGAATAGTTTGCTAATGTAATTAATTTGCAAAAAATTATATAACTACATATCATTAATTTTCTATCATCACATCCGCACACAAATGTTTTCAATAAATAATAAATATATGGGACACTTACACAAACGGTCGTCCGTACCCAAAGTAAGTAACTTAATACTTGTGTTATGGGTGACGAACGACTGGTAGATATACTACATATATAATTTTAAAAACATACTTAAATACAAATACACACCCAGGCTGGAAGAACCAACAATTTTTTTATAGAAAATGTTGGCCCTCGGCGGGAATCGAACCCGCGACCCACGGATCTGAAGGCAGGGTCACTACCCACTGCGCCAACGGGCCAGTCAAAAATGTTGCGCCGACAATTGCCTTGCCTTCGTAATTTAGTACTATGTATATGTAAGAGATATATTAATGTCTTTTTGTGATTTCAGGCTCGCTTCTACAATTTTAGTAAACCCTTTTAAACATGCCTACAATATATTATATATAATAAATGCATAAGAAATCATATTACACAATTGAAGATCATATAAATGATAAAAATCCTTTCGCTTCATACAAGACTGCAGATTAATTGGGAAAATTTAAAAATGTTGAAAAGATTGACCACAGAGTTTCTTACTGTTTCTTCTTGTTAAGAGCAACATTCCGAACCAGTGGTAGCTATATTGAATCTCAATTGATCTATGACGATTCAAAAGTTCTTGCAAAAGTTTACCGCAATAAAGATTTTGATTTATTTGAATGTTTCTATACTAAGAATCTATGCTCACTGACGTCACAGTATGGCGGTGCTTGAATTCTTCTTCTTAAGGTGCCATCTTCTTTCGAAGTTCGGCGATCAATAAGGAACGAGTTGTTTTGCCGAACCAATGGCGTAGATTTTTTAACCAAGATATCCTATGTCGGCACTTCGTTTACCTTGGATTTTGCCTTTCATGAAGAATCACAGCAATTCATATTTAGCATTTCTCATGACGTGGCCGAAATATTAGAGCTTTCTTATTTTCACTAAATACTTGCTCGCTTGAATACCACAGGATATTTTGCATATAAATTTAAATAATAGATAATAATAGATAAATTTCTTCATCGTGCATGCAACAGTCACAATAGTGTTTTTATTGACATTGATTTGTTTAACATATCTTTAAATAAATTAAAGTGTCATTCGATGAGTTTTTTCCCTGCCAAATTGTAAGTTTTTAATATTTCATATTTCTTTTTCCTTTATATAATAATAAATTTAATTTAACTTGTCATCTGTATATGTTCCTTCTTTTTTCTTTAAGTTTTTTTGTTGTGAAGACTTTATTGGTTTATGGTTTATATTGTTCTTGTATTATATTTATGTATTATGTAACTGTGTGTCTTCATAATAAATAAATAAATAAATAAATAAATAAATATACGAACTATTTTTTTACCATACAATGTCAAGATGTAAAAGTTTAACAAAACGATATTCCCAATATGAAAATCGATGTTTTGGACCTACTCGTGGTTTATTGGATTTATCATGTACAATTATCGAAATTATAGAAAGTCTTTCATAAAGATAAATAATTAACGGAAAAGTAAAGCCAGAATGCTTAAAAAAAAATACATAATATATACATTTTCAAAGTGAAATCTGGAAATCCTATTTTAGAGAATATCCAAAGGATGTTCATCAGAGTTAAAAAGATATTTACACTTACAAGGTATATAACAAAACTAACTACTTTGCTATAATCCGCACGGGTTAAGCGAATGCATGCAAAGCCAATGTGTATGAAGCAGGCAAAATCTACTGATAAGGGACTCCGACTCAATACGTTAGAGCAACTTGAGATAATAAAAAATAACAATGGTCACTTAATTAACAAGCAAGTAAATTTTTCTAATTCCGTTTGCTACATGTGTGTGTGTACATGGGAGGGTATTGGTGGGAGTTGAACTATTTAAGACTGCTTGTATGGGTAGCGCGGCGCATTACGATTTTTGTCGTGGAGCCTATCCTCCTGATGATGCTTCGGTTTCGGGGCGAAACGATCGTCGAGATTGTGGTTGTGGGTGTGTGTGCTGTTTTTGTGTGCGCTGTTGCTGGTGAATTGCGCCTTGGGGTGCATGTGGTGGCTTGTCCTGCATGTATAAGGTGCGTAGATTTTGCCTGCTTCATACACATTGGCTTTGCATGCATTCACTTAACCCGTGCGGATTATAGCAAAGTAGTTAGTTCTGTTATATTGCTTGTAATATGGAAGTCCGCAAAGTGACGCCTGCTTCTATAAATCATATTTACACTTACCAAGGTGACATTTGCCGTGTTTGGACAATTCCACCGCGTTCGCGAAAGCCGACCCGCAAACTTGACACGTGTACGGTTTGCTCTCGCCGTGATACCGTCTGAACAACAAAACAACCGATAAATGTACAAAATATATTCAACCAAATCCGGCAAGCAGAGAAAGTATGCTCCTCTCGTTGAAAATTATATATTTGTGCCGTTTAGTTCAGAATCTAGGGTCATGGAGTCAAAGTGCAAAAAAAATTAATATCCGTATTACTTCGGTTAATTGCCGTTCGGTTCGGTTCGGTTAATTCGGTTAATCCGTGTTATTAATTCGGTTAATTGGTTGTTACTTAATTCGAATCTGTAAATTCGGTTAATTAAGACGAGAGAGCCGGCTTCTTTTTCGTTAAAAAAAATCAGCTTAGATATTTAAATGCGGAAACTCATATCAACCATCTTTTCTACTACGTACTGTTCAATCCCAGGACTCCTCTTATGTGAAAGAAATATTTTTTTTATCTGATTCTTTTCTATCCCATTCTTTGCTTCTTTTATTCTTCGTTAGGAATAAAACTAAAGCTAACTCCAACCCACACTTCCTCTTGTCTATTCCAAATCTTCTATTGCAATGGCGATATGTTTATGGAATATCTAATAGTCTTAAATCTATATTTCTTACTTATGCATTATTTTAAATGTATTGCGTACCATACATTTATTATTGATTTAATAACTTACTAAATAATTTATAATTTTATGTGATTTCCTACGCCTTATGTCGTGTGGTATCCGGCTGAGTATAATAGACCGCCCTCATTTCTTACCTAGGTGTCGTAAAGTCGTCAAAGGCGACTAAGGTAAGTCGACCCGTCGTGTGGTATCCGGCTGAGTAGAATAGATTACTCTCATCTCTTACCGAGGTGTCGTCAAAAGCGAAAAAGGTAAGTTGACTCACAATGTGGTATCCGGTTGAGTAGAATAGACCACCCTCTTTCTTACCGAGGTGTCGTAAATTACGACTATGGTACGTTGACGTCAGGCAGGCGGCTGGTCCTAAAATACGTAGCCGAATCATGTAACAACATGTTTATAACATGTGTGATGATGATGTTTCCTATGCCTTAAGGTTGCTTTGGAGAGATCATTATTTAGGCTGCTATTATAGTTTCTTTCTTTTTTATGCAATTTTTAGTATTCTTTATTATATCTTTAATTACAGTACTACTTAGTGAATACTTTCATATCTACCTATGAACAATAAGCTGGTAACGGAACTGGAATATTTTTCCGCAGATGTCGCAGGCGTGGTGTCCGGGAGACGTTTCCGCTTCCGCCAGCGCCGCGCTCGTACCAGCCACTTCAACGCCTACCTCATTTATTACCTGTCGTAATCATGGGATATATATACAAAATTATAATACTTAGTTTAAAGCTTTAATTGTTAATTCGAGCTTAGAACAATGCCTTGTGGTATCCGGCTGAGTAGAATAGGCCACCCTCACTACTCACCGAAGTGTCGCAAAAGGTGACTAAGGTAAGTCGACCCGCCGTGTGGTATCCGGCTGAGTAGAATATACCATCGTTTTTCTTACCGAAGGGTCGTAAAATACGACTAACGTGAGTTGACGTCAGGCAGGCAGTCAGTCGTAAAATACGTAGCCAAATCATGTGACAACATGTCTTTAACATGCTGTGCCGACTCCACTTAGAGTGATATAAGGACAGGAGTCAAAGTTATGACGAATCATGTCGACACAATAAGTTTTATAAATAAAATTAAAAATAATCTTACCTTAGTCTGTTGTTGCCCTTCGGCGCTGAGTTTTCCAAACACTTCATGGTAAGCTAGCAGTTGGGACAGATCTTCTACATTCACTTTGTACATAGTGTGTAGGTCGTGCTCCGTCCCAGTTGATATTTTCACCACTGCTCCTTCCATTCCCATCGCACTCTATATTAAAAAAAAACATTTAGTATCATTATGAGTTTTTTATATCAAATATTTAAAGTACCACAAAACATATTAAGACTTATGTGCAGAGTTTGTAAAATTAAATGTAAGGAATATTCAAAAGTGCTTGCAAAATCTTATGTAAATAATTTGATTTAATAATGATATACAATGAGTATTTTTTTTTCATATAATGCAACACAGAGCCTATACTTCAAAGGCTTGCTTGTATGTTACACCCAAAAAAATACTAAACATTTAAGTTTAAATGTTTAAAAACGCAAAACAAAAATCTTTCTGACGGATAGTCCACAATACATTTAGCACTATATATTTTTTCTATTTACTCTATCGCTGATTATAACAAAATAATTTTTATTATTACTTTTGTATTATGGATCTCCGCAAACAACCACCTAATGCTATAAATTATTTAAATAATTCATTGGATATTAGATTAAATAGGGCGCCTGATCATAGCTATAATACTTCATATAACCAGATGATCTCTTTATTCTAAGTTGCGTTACTAAAATAAGTAAATTAAAATAATAAAATCAGATTTCATGGAAAGCCTATGAAAAAAAATTGATATTTATATTTAAACTTCAAATTTTACAAATAAAATTTTAACGCAATCTGTATTAACTATACTATAATGTATTTAATTAGTTGTAGATAGTCGTCTTGAACTCATTGCTAGATGGAAAGCTCAAAAGGTGTTTGATGTCAACAAGCAATAGAGGAGTATCTTTAAAATTGACTTGCTTTTGCTTAAGAGATAAAGAACATTATAAATAAATCATCATCGCATATATACAATTGCATCTAATCTCATTCTATATTTCTATAGGTGAAAGCTCTAAAGGACTTTAAGTCCATTTTTATGTCATTTTTGTATTTTACATGATTCTTATCTAATATTCTCATATTTAGTACATTTGTATTTAAGTATGTATTTAAAATTATATTATATGTAAAGAAAACCATAAGGTTTTATTTAGTTATATTTTCTTTTTTTGATATTGTGTCAGCGGATTGTCAAAGAGACTTTTAATTAAATTCGTTAGGAAATAAATATTTTATTGTTTATAGTTAATTTTGAAGATAGACCCGAAAATAAGGGCTTTAAATGTTGTTTCTTTTATTTACAGGTAAATACATATTTATTTTATAATTTTATATTAATAGGTAATTTTGTAAATTCGTAGATTTAATAAATAAACTTTTATTTACAGAAACGCAATTAAGTCTTTGTTTTTCGAATGAAAATAAATAATATCATTATATATATATGTATAATAGTATATTTACCAGTTGTCCTTCACTCATGACACAAGTATTATATAACTTAAAGTACTTAATTTGGGAATATTTATTTATTTAGGTGTTATTTATTTATACCCATATTGATCAAATGGTAAGAAGACATTTAGTCCTACTACCACTAATTCCGTAAATATAAAATTATAAATGACATTAAGTCCCTAACTGTGAAAGAATAAACGCTACTGAATAGAAGAGTTTCAGTAGCGTTTACTCTTTTGAATAATTTATAAAATGTGACTTAAGGTCTTTTAGCTTTCACCTACAGATTTATACAGTACCTTCAAATCAATTCCCTTGATGTCCTTAATGTCAGCGGGTATAGCAAACTGTGCCGATTCAATTTTAGCACTATTCTTTTCGTCCTTCACGAGGAGAGGATCAACGCCGCTGGTCTCAATAGACGTGGTGCCATCTGGATTCTGCGTCACTAGAATATTGGCAGGTTCACCAGTTGCTTGCTCGATACGCACAACACTGTCTATGACCTGTTTGGAAAGCCAAAAGTATATTTGAATTTATGATCAATATTTATTATTAAAATCCTTGAAAAGCTGTGTTATGACTCGTCCCCATCATCCACCTGCCCTTAACCCACTCTGAGTGGAGTCGGCACAACATGTTACAAACATGTTGTCACATGATTTAGCTACGTATTTTAGGACCGAAATTCTACAAAATTTTATTTTACGACCCCTTGGTAAGAAAGAGGGTAGTCTATTCTACTCAACCGGATACCACACGGTGGGTCAACTTACCTTAGTCGCCTTTTACGACACCTCGTTAAGAAATGAGGTTAGTTTATTCTCCTCAGCCGGATACAACACGGCATAACTCGTCCTATAAGACTATATTAAGGCTTCCGAAACTTACTAACTTGCGGCAGGTCTCATAAGAAAGCTCAGTTCAGCTAGTAAAAGTTATAGTATATTAATAGATAAAACTTAATGCAGTTTAGTTTAAACAATTTATAGAATTAGGGTTATTTGCGGAGATCCATATTACAATAGAAATAATGAAATGATTTTGCTATAATCTGTGATCAAATTATTAATAGCGAGATGATGCTCATAATTACTTTAATTTTGTTTAGTTAATGGAACTATGTAAATTGCCTTGTTGCAAACGATTTTGAATGTCCTATAATAATGACAGATCTTGCATATTATAATTATTATAAATCTATACATATTATAAAGCAGTTTCCAAAAGCTGTTTGCAAGTGATCGATTTTTTCAATATACACCGAACGGATTTTTGTATGGTTTTTACTAAAAGATAGTCCATTTATTCCGGAAAGTTTAAATTAATAGTACATTAAGGTTTTATGTACATTGTGTGAATGAGATCGAGTATATATAAAACAAATGGCCTGCTGGACAGTTTAGTCTCGTGCGTCACGTAAATTTAGTGTATCTCTGTTGAGAGATACACTAAATTAATGTACTTGAGACTTGTAGGTGCACAAAAATAGCACAAAAAAGGTCGCAACAGCATGTCTCTATCTCTTATGGATAACTCAGAGTATTTTTGTTCAAATTTTCAATAATAGAATAAAATGTAGGGATTTATGCGTAAATACTTAGTGACATGCAGATTTCCAAGTGGACACAGCCGCTGGCACAATTAGTAGTATATAACTATACATTGTATTGTATTTATTTACCTGATGATGTCCTACGATTTGCTGCAACTGGTGCACGGTAAGAGTGTGGTCTGAGGGCATCTTGATTGTCTCGTGAAGATCCTCCTTGTCTAGTTTCCCGCCCGGTTCCACTACTGTAACGATTCCATCTTCGCTAACTGTCAGTTGAATCTAATGAAATATCGGGATTTAAGACATTTTCTCATTTCAAATAATATAGCAATAAATGTAAAATTTTACAGAAAACTTAGTTTCGTTTATGATTATAAGACGTTTTACAATTTTTTTAAGGATTAAGATCACTCTATTCGGCATAATAATGACTATAGGTTGACAATTCAGTTAACCGAATGACGCGCAAGCCAAAACTCTGGGTAGCAGAGGGTATGCATACATAAGTTACCCGAACGTGACAATGCGAATCTTTGGCGAATCGCGTGTTCGATTCCCGCCGAGGCCCAACATTATCTATAAACAGTTTGTTCGTTCTTCAAGCCTGAGTGTATATTTGTATTAAGCTATTTAAAATTATATATGTAGTATATTTACCAGTCGTCCGTCACCCATAACACAACTACTAAGTTACTTACTTTGGGAATTTGCAAGTGTCCCATATATTTATTTATTTACAGAGGTCAATTTTAACCAAAATTTGTTTAAGTTTGTGGTAATAACTTGTGGTTTATAAATACAAGCTTACCCATGTCCCTACTCTAGGAATACGCAATGTTTCTTATTGTTTACTGAGCACAAGTCTAGCATCAACAGGCTCTATTTTTATACAATAATGTTCCATCTTAGTAATCTTTTTTTGGCCATTGGCGCAGTGGGTAGTGACCCTGCCTTCAGCTCCGCGGATCGCGGGTTCGTTTCCCGCCGAGGACAACATTTTCTATAAAAAATCTGTTGGTTCTTCGAGCCTGGGTGTGTATTTGTATTTAGGTATGTATTTAAAATTACATATGTATTATATTTACCAATTGTCCGTCACCCATAACACAAGTACTAAGTTACTTACTTTGGGAACGGACGACCGTGTGTGTAAGTGTCCCATATATATATTTATTTATATATATTTAATTGTATAACTATTCTACTTCTAAAACATCATCTTGGTGATATCACTCGGTCATGGTTCAAGTCACAGTGTTAATATTGAAAATGTATTTGTCATTAAATACACTATCGCATTATTTTTTAAAATTTCCGAGCCCATGGGGTGTTTGGACGAGATCGCTTTTTAGGCTGCCTTTTGTTTGTTTTTATGTCATGAAGTTTGTTTTTATTTTTTTAGTTAACAATATAAATAGCGCATCGTATTTTTAAATTATTAACTTATAAATGGTGATAGAGTAAGACCAACTACAATTTACTCACCTCGCTGACCTGATTTTGAATTATGGCGCAGCAAAAATAGAAAATTGCGGTGTCAGAATATTCATAAACTACAAATATTTATATAAACACTACCCGCTATTTCGTGTCAACCTTCATGTTTCGAATACCCTCAAATTTGTATTTTTTTTTCTGTTCCCTAAGTAAAAACGGGAATTCTTTTATCCTACATGAAAGCTCATTATATAAGCTTCAATAGTACAAAATCAAAGTCGATCAATTTCAATCATCATCCTCATCATCCTCCTGCCCTTATCCCACTCTAAGTTGGGTCGGCACAACATGTTACAAACATGTTGCCACGTGATTTATCTGGGTATTTTACGACCGGACGCCTGCCTGACGTCAATTTACCTTAGTCGCCTTTTACGACCCTTCGGTAAGAAAGAGGGTGGTCTATTCTACTCAGCCGGATACCACACGGCGGATTCGATCAATTTCAATATAGCCGTAAACTTATAATAGACTTTCAGACTTTCGCATTTGTAATATTGTATGGATAGTCGAATAGTTCAAAGTTTGTTTGCTTTGATATTTTATTATTGAATCACTAGGATCCATCAACCAATAGGCCTTTCACAGCATACTAATAAAAACTTCCTTTATAACCAAACATATACTAAACTCTCATTCTGACTATACCTATACTAAAAAATAAAACTATAATTGTAAAATACGTTAGTAAATCCAAAATCGTATTAATCTCCTTTCATATATCAATTTTAATTCATCATAAAAATATTTAATACATCAATTCATTTATTCAATCAAGAATTAAAATGATTCAATTCAAACACAAGCATTCATTTGTGAATAGATTTTTTTTATATTTGCAACTAAAGAAAGTTTACTTTGAAATTAATTTTGATATTTTATACTATAACATGCTGTACTATGTAGCCTAAATGTAAAATGGGAATTTTTAAATCCTAAAAAAAAGGATGCTACTTTATAGTTTTAATATAAATTATGTTATCATTAGCCATTGAAAATTTAAAGTTAATGTAAAAAAAATACTTGCATACTATTAAGTTAGTTTAATGTCAGGAAACTAATGCGCGCGCCATCTTATTGCATCCACCACATAGCAAATAAATAAAAAAATATTATCATAAGCCCAGTACGGAAGCTTCGAATGCACAAAATTTCATCAATATCCAGTGGTTAAGTCATGAAAGCGTAACAAAGAGACTTTCACAATTATAATATTAGTATGATTGTGATATACCTGTTGGTTGGCGTGTTCTGGACGTGCTGCTGCCATTAGCTGTTGCTGCATAATGTGCTGTTGAGAGTGATGACCCTGAACGTGCAGAAGAAAATTAAATTATGAATATGAATAAAAAAAATACTTCATGAGGATGTTGAACATCCTATAATTAAAATTTTCAACAATATCTAATTATCATTGAACACATTGCTGGAATTTTTAAATATATTATAAAAAATACCATTAACATTCATGCAACATAAGGAATTGTATCATTTTACTTTGGTATTAAAATAACTAAGATATATTTACTTTAATATACAAAATATGCATGGCAATAGCAATTTAATGACATAATAAATTGTATATTTTACTATTACATTACTGTATATCAACCGTAATGTATTATATATAAACTATTTTAATATTATTTTATTTTTATATAAACTGACATTATATTGTAAAGTTTGATATAACACAAGAAATCATTAATCATTTTTTATATTACAAATGACAATATCAAGCTATCTCATATTTTTTAACAATTATTTTTGACTAAAAATTGTTTTTAACTATTGTTTTCTTGATATTGTAACGTATCTCAGAAAATAAAATATTTTTAAATAGTTAATACTAAGATAGTCTCTAAGATTTTTATTTACTAACAAAATGAATGTATGTTTGGAATTAAAAATATATTAATTAAAAAAAATATATTTCTAAGAACCACTATTCAATAATAATCATGTATTGTTACAAATATAATTAGTATTAAATATGTATATATATCCATGCAGGATACAGTTTCCAGTATTTTCTCTTCTACTGGTTTTTTAAAATATCTTTAAGAAACTACAATCATACCTGTTTCAGATGCATTTTGCTTAAAAACATGCTCAAAAGATGTGATTACGTAATAAGTATTAATCAGCTGAATTATATTTTAGTCACGATGTTAAACTATCAGACTAAAACATTTGTACTTCTATAGCTAAATACAAATATTCACAATTGGATAGATTACCAACCAGACAAACGTTTTTTACTCATTATACACATAAAATTAAAGAAATAATTGTTATTTATAAATAGATCTTTTCATATTACAACTACAATTTACCGAAATATTAAAAATAATTTGCATGCAATTTTTTTTAGATATAATACTTTAAGGTTACATGCATATGTTTTTGTATATGTATTGCCTATCAATATTAAAAATAAATAAAATGAGACTAGGAAATCCTTATGAGTTGTTAACTTTGGATTTCATACACTAACTCTACACTTTATGGTCTTCGCCCATTACATAAGACTGTCATATATATTTATATGTATGTAAAAATACAGCATTCAAATTCCTATTTGAATTTGAAAGCTGGAACTGACTTGGAACTTTTGTTATATAAGAGTAAACGATTAATTGTACGAGTTAAAAGCTACAGCAAAACGTAGCAAGCAGAATGTAGCAGAAATAAGATAACGCAAATAGAATTTAAAAACAAAAAACCCTTAAAAATAAAAAATTAGTAGAGTAAAGAAACTGAAGTCAGATTGTATTTTCAATGTTAACTAATTGCAAGATACCATACCCATGGCATAAAAACAAATAGAAACAACGGCGGACTATTTAGTATTAAAAAAGTTACTGTGTTAAATAAGATTATCAAGGAAGGCTTAATTGCGCTCAGTAAATAAAAATAAATATAGAAATATACTTAAATACTGTTTAATATTTCATCTAGTACTAGATACTTCAATTTTTTTGTCGATACGACGTTATTCTGTATAACCTATGTAATGGGCGTAATCCTCTATCATGCACCACAGTACTAACCTATAACAGACATCGAGTCTATTCTCTACACGACAGCCATAATTATGCATTCCCGCTATTAACGGAGTGGATTACCACATTTACCATATCAATGTTATGGTGTTGTACAAAGTCGACCCGATTATTGGGTACCTGCTGGGACTGCCCGGCAACTGCCATTTGTGCGTTGCTGCCTGCAGCTTCTTGTTGCTGACTGTGACCCACCAGAGCTTCTGTAATATTTCAAACCACAATAAAAAAAAAATTTGTAATATATGTCATAAGTAAAAAGGTAAAACTATTTTTAATATAAACCTCCGTTTTTGGGTAAAATGAATGACTCTAAGACCCACCACACTGCCCCAACAAAGATTAGTAGGTTATGCATATCTAGAGGATTCTCTGATTATTCTCTTTATAACAATGTATTCCTTCTTCGAAAGCGTGTGATATATTGCAAATATCAATTAGACACAAAAGTTTTAACAGAAAAACTCATTCATGCATTCACAAAAATATAACATGAATATTGATAACCATCATGATCAAGATCTATTTTGTATTTAATTTAGATATACAATAATGACTACCATGTGAATAAAATATTACAGGTAACTTTATTGTTATTAGAATTAACAACTACTGCCCCATATGTTGCCTACAAACAAAAATACGAGTCAAATTCAACAATTCACCTAATAAAAATAATCATAGTAGAGATCTTTGAGTATGACCTTATAATGGTTTTAAGCAGATATGTGTTGCATTCCAAATGTGATCAATATTGATTATATACTTTTAAGCTTGGTAATTGGGTGAATTTTTTAAACCTATAATCACAGATATTTAATAAATATAATACTCATATTAATGAATCTGATCGAATGACGAATCATACTGATGCCTGATGGTATACAAAGGATACATAATAGGCTAGTCCTTGACAGCGAATATCTATACTAAGTAAAAGTCTCTTTAAGTAATTTACATGTTAAAAATTTTCATACATAATATGAATTTTCCGAACCAGAAAGGGAAGCTTATTATAAAAAAAATATTATTTATTATCTGTAAACTGCAAGACTTCAATCCAATCTAGCAAAAAGCCCACTACAGCAGTTGGATATTAAACAGCCATTTAATTATTTTATACCCAAAGAGCTACTTTAACAATTTAGTGTAGATAACCTTTTTGTACATTAACATAAAGTCATGATCTATGTAAAAAAGTATTAACCTAATTTAACTAAATTGTGCAATAAGTTCATTGCTCTATGTGGTCTAATAGTTGATATAACCCTGAAAATAGTATTTTTATACTAGAAATCAATAGTGGACAATTTAATTGAAATATTTACCATGTCCTTGTGATGCTTGTGTTGCAATGAGCTGTGAGACAGGAATCTGTTGGCCTGCTGCAGACACAGTGACTTGCTGCTGCCCTGCATGCCCCAATATAATATTGGGATCTCCATTAAGTATACTAGCGTGTGCCTGACCAAGATCCTGCAAAACTTTAACTATTGAAGAACTATATAAAAAAATATTAGCTATTCTACTAATCATAATACAATAATAAAGCAATTTAATTATTTGACTTTAATTTCTCTGTCTCTTTAAGAGAATTCTATGCTTTCAAGTACTTAATCATATAATTATTAAATGCCATGTTACTCATTGTTTTCAATTGAAGCAAGAAAACATTGATAAAATGGAGTGCAGATAAATAAAGGGGAAGAACAAACTTCTTGAACATATTAAAAGTTCTATTAAAACTAATTTGATTCAAAAACTACATTATTCTTACATCCATTAAAAGAAGTGGCGATTATAAAAGATCAGGAATGCTCAAACTGTTACTAGGCCTTGAATAGCTAATAAATCAAATGAAAAGAACATCCACTGATTTTAGGATTTTACATTCTATTCCATGGATAATCGTAATTTTAAGTAGTATGTGGATATCTGGAAATCCTTAATTTAACCACTTAAGCAAAATTTTGCTACCACTTTATAAGTTACACTCTAGTTCAAAAAAAAAATCTGAGATGTTTATCAGGAGTATGAGGTCATAACTAATGGACAAGCACTGTTTAGCTAACTCAGTTATTTCTTTTATTGGACATTTAATAATCAAAAATCTTTTGACTGTCAAAGTAAATAGTTTTGAGAAACGAACAAGAAAAACACAAAATTCGAACGTAACTAACTATAATCTATAATAACGTAAATAATAATTTTGACACTGGTGTAATGTCGTTAGGACTTTTAAAAATGTTTATGCGTACCTGAACTGGTTTCCCATTTTCAATCCTTGTACTGGGTAAACCGTAGACGGAAACTTGCGGCAATGGACCGGGAAAGAGATTTGTAAACACCCAATACTTGGCCACGCTCGACAAAGCTACGTTTACGGCCGCAGAGTTAACTCGTAGGTCAGTAGCAGATGTCGTAGGTGTCAAGTTAGATTGCTGCTGCGTTGACTGCACCCTCGGATTCTGGGACTGTAATAGTCATGCAAAAAAACATTAAGTCACTGCCTAATTGGATGGTTTCCAGTAAAAAACAATAAATGCGAACCTCTGAATTGCTTGGAGGTTGGCCACCACCCGTATTGATATTATGGTGATCCGGATTCATTTTCAGTCTTTTATTCTTACAATATTATTCACTATTTTAAAGTTATGAAAACTGGACAGTTTTCAATATTTAACCTATCGGCATTGTCATAATTTGACTGTCATCGAAATGGAGGCGCGGGGGACGCGACGGGCCGCCATTATAAAACTTAGCACACAATAACATTTTCAGGACGTTCCAAGTTAAATTGTTCCAAAAATTACAAATCCAGTCACAGTTACGTCAATAAGTTACTAATGTTTATATTTTGATGTCACGCTTCACTATAAAGTATTTTAAAGTGTATTAACCGAAGTTATTGCCACATTTTCAACATTTTTACACATATTCACCATGGAAGAGGAATGAGAGTTTGTCATGACCAATAATGCCAACTTTACAAATTAATCTCAGTGACATGGCTCCTCCAATTTTAATGAAACTAAGATACTGAAAATGTAAATTTGTACTACTTAAAAAATATATCTTACACTTTTTGATGAATAATTAGTACACAGAACATAAGTCAATACTCGATTAAGATTAAAAAGATATGATTTGATACAGATAACGTCTGGGTAATTTCAGGCTATTTCGATAGATGGCTCTTTTACATAGAAAAAACATCGCAGTGTAGACAACTTACTATAACGATATTAATAAAATTGTTAGTTTAAAAGCGAAAGTTTTTTGAAAAGTGAATAAGTTGTAAATTGTAATGATTTATACTACTCGTTTACGATCAAATATTTATTAATTCTGTTACATAAAAATGTGAAAATCACATAAGATCGAAATAATGCTGTTAATGATGATGGAAATTAGCTTGCATTTATATTGACAATTACGCGCTAAAGTCCGTTACACTCGGCTGGGTGAAATGAGAAACATCGCGGTTGTCTAATAAAAGTCCACCCTGGACATCAAAAGCAGAGGTTCACTGGTGACGGAATCGTCTTAAGGCTGGTAAACCACGGTATATGATAAGGCTAGTGGTATAGTTAACGTGATAAGTTAACGAGTTATCAGGTGATGAACGCTTCCACAGCGACAAATGCCTGTTATTATACTAAGTATATGCGTTTTTTCGCTACATCGCTCGTGATTGTCAAACGAAAAGGTAACCCTACTAATGTTAAATATGGTAATTGCGTATTATAGAAAAATAATATTTTCATGACTTCAGATACCTCGCGAATCACTGCCCGATCTGCATAACGTTTTTTTTACAGATCTGGTTATACCATGAAGTTGACAGAATATCATGGTATAATATGACTGAATTAAAAAAAATAAAATAAATAAATATATTAAAATTATATGTTCTTAAATTTCCTTTTTCAAATCACCAACATGTAAGTTTAAACCTCATACGTTTCCCTTTTTCATTATATTTCATGATTCAAGACTGTTTGTAAGTGATTCAAATATATAAAACTATCTTAAATTATAAAAGAAGTTAATTGGAGGCTTTGGTATAGTATAATTCAAAATTCCAAATATTCTTTATTCAAGTAAACTTGTAAACAAGTCCTTTGATGTCATAATTATATCATTGATTAATTTTTACACTATATCAGCGACCAAAGCTCGTTAGCCATGAGTATTGATTATTGTAATCAATGTGTTGTAATCACGTCAACATTAATGTTCTAATTTAATTATGATTTTCGTGTTTTTAACTGTAAGATTGAATTGTACTGAATCTTAAAAATATTGCTCTCTGTTCCAAACAGAATATTAAGCTTTTATAATATTACGAGTTAGCCATTTTTTTTTATTCATAACAACTTCAGAGTACCGTCAATTGAGGTATGTCAAGTAAAATTGTTAACTAAAAAATTGCAAATAGGAAAATACGAACAGAATTTTACAGAACAGACAGGCTTTGCATTTTTGATTGTGAAACCGTACCAATGAGTCGATCTCGTTTGAATGCCGTAGAGTCAACGTAATCGTGTGTGTACACCAAAAACTTTTCACAATAAAATAATAAAACTGGTCTTTGAATTTTTATTACTTGATAAGTTTTGAATAACTTTTCTATACACATCGTAAGTCAAATTGAAAAAAATGCGAATTGATTGATAGAATTTTATGTAACCTTAAAACAGGTTTTTGGATATTTATGATATTACAGTTACGTAACATCAAAACATGTCACGGGATAGACGTTGATGTTCCGTTGGCAAAAATGTAAAACATATTAAGTACAGTTAAAAAAATATTGTCCGATCGTCAGCAAACTTTACAGGATTATTCGCTGGGTCAGTCTAAAGATTATCTCAATATTTTATTAAAATCGGTCTAGCCGTTTTGAAGTCTATAAGAAAATTAATAATATCTTTTATATATACATAGATATATCTACTGTAAAGTACAAAATATCCTAGGTATTTACGTAACAAGTCAATCGAAGTGATACCTTTGTACCTTTACTATTTAAATAAAATGTTATTATGATAAAAAGAAGCTTAACTTACGGTATATTAACACTAGATATACCAGCGATTTGAATAAACCTATTTCTACCAAACCAGTCAAAATGACTGGTCCATAAAAACAAGCTTCTTGTGGTTTCTAGTCTATATTTACTCTTAAAAATGACAAAAATAAAGTTGAACAATATTAATTAAGTTTATAAAAACGTACTCTCTAATTAAAGCTACAAAAGTCAACATCATTTCTGAAAAAAAAAATGTATAATATAGTAGGAATTTTGAATTTAAATTGCACGACCAGTCTAAATGACTGGTCTGGTAAATCTTGTGTTAATTAACCAAGTGTTAAGCTGCAAAGTTAAGCACAGCACAACAATACATAGATTTGCATATCCATCTAAGTCTAGTCCGTTTGTCCGTAGTAGGTAGGAACTTGAAGTCAATCTGCGTTCTACGGAGTAAGTTTTAATTCAGTAATAACTGTGAGGCTGTCGGGATTGCGCGCCTCCGCCTTCGTATGCCGCGTAAAGATTTACGTGAACTTTGCGAACTTTTAGTCTTGTCCAATATTTATAAAACCTTCGGTGAGAGTGTCTTAAGTATAATAAACCTACTTCATATAAAATAGATATTTATATTTACACAAAATAGGACAGTAATCAACTGGTGTCAGTCATTGTAAACAGGCTCGTTTTGCCGGCGGTTGTCAATTCACAGGTTTGTGTTTGTATTTACTTACTGGCAAATATTTCGCTTTTCAAATCTGTCAGCAATGTACAGCTTGGGTACTCGCCAATTTCTATAGCACGTTATAATTTGCTTTAAGAGCCCATTACTTACAAAATGCAGAGACAAGAAATTGTCGTGGTGTTTCACCTCAATGTTTCATACTAAGCTTTATTCTGAAATGTAATTTTCCTTAAACCAAACTTGTTTAATTATTAACTAATTGCGAAACAAAATAAAGGTTATTACTTGCTTTTAAAAAAAGTGGCAGAATATTAAATTGCGATGATCATGGCGAACTTTTTTTTAAATATTAAGGGAAATTAAAATGGAGTGTAGTATTCATAACACTCTTAGTTATATTCTTATAAACATAACTAAAATTAAAAAAACTTAAATTTCTATTTATATCATTCATGTGTTGACTGAATAGGAAAATTAATCCAGGCTGTAAAAGCATCAAAAATGTATTATAGTTTTGTTGTCGTTTATCAACACTATGCTATGTAAGTAAGAATCTAAACCATCTTTCTAAATAAAAAAAACGCATTTTAATTTTCCTGAGGTATGCAAGTTATAGGGTTTATTGTATCAGTTTTATGTAAAAATAAAATAAGCTTTTAAATCAAAAATGAAATAAAGCAACCAGTGAAATCGAATTAAGAATTATATCTATACGAAACAATACTAGAATAGAAATAATAGAGCTTTTAAAAACCATAGAATAGAAAGAGGTTTTAACTTCATATCATAGACAACTAATCATTTATAACTTATCTACAATCCTTTAAATCGCTAGAAATAGAAAAAAGAGTAATATAAAGAAAGAAATTTAGTTTTTAAAAGTTATGATAGAACTATTTTTGTACTATGGAATTCCGCAAAGTAACTCCGCCTTCTATAAAATTAATCTACTTTTAGAATTATAATTAATTAATCAATTATAATATAATTTAATAAACTTTTCAATAATCTCTTAGCACGTAAAAAGTCAATGTTTACATCACAAATAACAAATAATATTAGGAAGCCGATGAAACGAGATTTAAAAGAAAGACGCTAAATAAAAGGATCAGAGTTATCAGAGTTATAGAAACAGGCCGCTTTTCTTACATGCAATTGACATCTATTTCATCCAGCTTAAATCTAAATTTTACTTTAACTTTAAAAAGTAATGGCCTGTTACTATCTCACTGCTGGGCATAGACCCTCTCTGCCTCCGTTTTTGGAGAGAAAGATTGGAGGTAAGTCCTACCACGGTGCTCCAATGCGGATTTGTAGGTAACATATATCCCTAGAATTCTTTAGAGATATGCATGTTTCCTCACGATGTTTTCCTTCACCAAAAACTGTGTGATATATTGTTATTATTAATTAGACTTATAAGTGTTACAATGTGTTTCAAATACAACCTCCTTCAAATGGAAACAATAAAAAAAACAATACAAGAAACAATATATAAGTTTTCATAGAGAAACTAATTTGTGCCTGCCTTGAAAGAGTTGCACGGTGTTACCGCTGAGCTACCACAGCTTTTTTTACTACTACTATTACTACTATGTATAGTTAATATTTGTAAGAAAAACAACAGAGAAAATGCGGATAGGCACGTCTACTCACTTAACACATCACAACACGGATATCAACCACGTGACTGGTAAAACGAGTAATCTTATATCAATTATTTAATACTAACATTGAATCTGAGTTCAAAACGAGACTGAATTCAATATGGTAACTCAGTTAAAAGGATTATTTTGTTAGGAAATAAATGAAAGTTGCATCTCCACTATTAAACAATAACACTAATGTTAGTTGACAAATGTAATTGAACCACGCAGTTATTATATTGGATTGGGAAGCCAGCCTAAAATGTGACCTATTACAGGGACCTATTATAAAGAGAAATAATGAGACAGGAAATGAGTCTCTAACTGTCTTTCTTTTCTATGTGTGATTAGATAAAGATAAATATACGAGTTTCATTACTACTACGAGTACTCTCATTGTATATTGTGGCACTATCACATACAGCAGGCCTACCATGAACTCTTATTGCGACTCAATTGAAGACGTAAAATAAATTGTTTTGCTTTTTCATACCATGACGTCTTAAAGACGCACACTTTTAGTCGTTGCCGAATGAGCGTTCGGAATTCGTTCTAAGAACATGTGAGTAAAAGGGACAGAGTTATCTATAGTTCATATAATTACACTTCATGGTACGAAAATAAAGCGGTTCGGTTTAGGTATTGACTTTGAATTGAATCGTTATCCCTACTCTATTATAATAACTCTATGAATGCAACAAATGCATGTTTTATACTTCTCACTTCAAAGGTAATTTTTTTAAGATAGTCGAAAATGATAACTTAAAGAATGAAGTTATGCAAATAATAGACACGCGTCCGCGCAATTACGTAAAATGTTTGAACGAAACGTCTCGCTGCAACGCAAGCATCGCAGCAGTAAATGTAAACAATGCTTACCTCTTGTTATCTCATATCTTAATAGGTGATATTTTGTTTTCTCTTTGTTAGCCAATACACTATACATTCATATTTGTTACACACACGCAGTACAATACGGTAATGTAACGGATCCTATATTATTGGCCAAACTGGGAACTACAAAGTTCCAAATTCTTTTCGACATGTATAATACTTTAGAACCGTAACTGAGAATTTAATATGTAAAGGAAGATGTACAATTAATTTGGAATAAGTATTGGCCAGATCGATACTATTTCGAATGCTGTCATCCTCTGTTAAGAATTAGAAACACAATGAATGCTCTCATCGGGAATTTTAATAATTTGTGGTCATTTATGACATCCCAGTCCATTTTAGTAAACACGTAACTAGATACACAATATGGCCGAGTACGATATTACATATCCAATCTTTTTTTTTATTGTTTATAGACGAGCACTTGACTGTAATCATGCCTGATGGTAAGCAATGATACAGTCAAAAGTGGAGCGCGCATACCTAGAGGCCTATTCACTCTATCTTTTAAAATACCCATATTATACCCATTGTGAACGCCGTGTGGTATCTGGCTGAGTAGAATAGACCACCCTCATTGCTTACCGAAGTGACGTAAAGGGCGACTAAGGTGAGTTGACCCACCGTATGGTATCCGGCTGAGTAGAATAGACCACCCTCATTTCTTACCGAGGTGACGTAAAAGGCGACTAAGGTGAGTTAACCCACCGTGTGGTATCCGGTTGAGTAGAATAGACCACCCTCTTTCTTACCGAGGGGTCGTAAAATACGACTAAGGTAAGTTGACGTCAGGAAGGCGGCCGGTCGTAAAATATGTAGACAAATCATGTGATAGCATGTTTGTAAAATGTTGTGCCTACCCCACTTAGAGTGGGATAAGGGTAGGAGGATGATGATTATTAGCATTGGGAAGGCTGATGCCGGGAGAAAATGTCATTTCCGTGACCATCTATTATAAGAAGAATGAAACCTCTCATCACATCACCAACCTATAAGAATAGGTAACTTAAACGCAAATCAATACCTAGACCTTCGAACTGAGAGTACAATAAGGAACTGTAACATATTAAATTAAATTGGGCTATTTTTGAGTCTGTAATATTTTCAAGATAAAACAACCAAAGCACCTGCAAATAATGTGACTTTTTAAAAGCAGTTTTTTTATCTTTATGTTATTGAGAAAAAAGTCGTATGTACAAGTAAATAGCAAAAAAAGGTGATCAATCTACGAGTATTACTGACCTTTATTTTCAATCATTTCTATTCCCAATTGGTTAAACAGAAAATTATTTTCTCAGGAATTGCTTTGAGAACTTGCTCTGCCTCTAGTTACAGACAGTATCCAACGGAATGATGAAAAATCTTGCACGCCTGTTGCAAAACTATCAACCTTGTGACAAGAATGGGACTCCCAATATTTGAACATCTATCGATTTATGTAATAAATTTATTTCTTACACGATGGATTTTTGGTATAGGTATAAAACATTACAACATGCCTATAGTACCCGGCAATACTATACTCGACTACTTTACCTGATAAAGTACATACATACAAGCATAAATATAAATATGTACATTATACAAGATAGTAATGTCTAAATGATGACTAAAAAAGTTTAAAGAATTGTATTTTGAAAAGAGCAACCGCCGAGATTATTGCTGGCTTTGCTCGTTAGGGACACCATATGAATTGACGATTCAAAGGACTTGTTCAAAAGTTTACTTGGATAAAGAATATTTTGTATTTGTAGAGGCCTTTTATTTAGAATATTTTGGCCCGTCTTAGTGTTGCTACAACTACATCACTACTATTACTTTGCCTTGCAATTCTAAATATAATTCTAAATAAATCTTTAGGATACATACATATGCTGCATCTTTTTTAAACTAAGAAAATCTTATATGCGCTCTGAAGTTTATTGTCAAGTTGACGCTTAATCAGGATATTGCAGTAAACGTTAAGCTATAATTATAATATAAAGTTATAGACAATAGAAGATAAAAGGCCATCTGTTAATATCAAAGTTATTTCTTCAGCACGTTACAACACTGAGGTTACGATATTTGCTCAGCTTGACACCACTTTACGGTGGCTTAAATGAGCGCTTCGGCTTGTAGCTATTAACTACTTACTAGAACGTTTCAGTTCATGCCTTTACATAACCCAAAACTTGTAACAAGTAGGTACACAGGGCACTACTACACTTACCTAGTAAATTCTCAATACCCTAATCCTTACCGCTTTCTAAATAAGAGATATATTGCTGAAATCATATAAATTGCCTACCGTACAACAGGTTTGAAATGTGGTTGTAAACATGCTATGTTTATAAATTGCATTACTGCGTATTTCGTGATTGGTCAATACGATTTGATTGTTCTAATTATTGTGAATTTTCTTTGTTATACCGATCCGTTATCGCATTTTTTTTCATGACCATTTATTCTGATATACGCATGATTTTTGTAGTTTATTCGCAAAAATAAACGCCGTGTGGTATCCGGCATAGTATAAACTACCCTCCTTTCACATCGAGGTGTCGTAAGAGGCGACTAAGGTAAGTTGACGTCAGGCAGGCGGTCGGTCATAAAATACGTAGCCAAATCATGTGACAACATGTTTGTAACATGTTGTGCCGACCCCAATTAGAGTAGGATAAGAGCAGGAGAATGATGATGATGATTCGCAAAAATAAATATATATTTTTTTAGTTAAAAAGAGATATCTATCTCTTCTACGTTAACGAAGATCCGTTTGATTCAAGTTCGTAGTAATATCTGTAACCTCTCAAACAGTGGCCAAAGAAACTTTGTACACGGTGTATTCAGTAAACTCAGAAACTTTACTATTGTCTATTTAGTTAGCAATTCGTGGTTTGGAAGTGCAAATCTTCAATCGAATTTGTATTAGACCTGGAAATTTTATTAGGTTTATTTTTAAACCATGAATGAAATGACCAAGTATTAAGTGTTTCACTCCTTTAACCCAAAATAAAGATAAAATTTTTATCACGTAACGACGTATAGTGGTGACATTAAAACAAACAGTTTTTGTATTAATCACATTTTAATATATTCTTCGTTTCATATATTTATATATATTTTCGTATATTAATATATATTTTATAGGTATCTTGTACAATTTTTTTACCTAATATTATTTTTTAACGCCAGTTTCTAGTTTCTATAATATGCTTTCAACAAGTTGTTTGCTTCAGAAAAATTTCCGAATCATGTTATTGATCCAACCTTTTAGTAGGTTTGAAAGTGTTTACGAGTAAAATTCCAAAGGTTTTGGATAACAGAATAAAGTTACAATATTTTTACCTAAAGTTTCAATATAAGAATTAATGCAGAAGAGAAAAATAACTCATTTTAATAACTAATAACTAATTTTCTATTGACATTATATCAAACAGTAATCTGGAATCTATAATCTCACATGATATAAAAAGTCGCATTAATATCCCTAAAGTCACCACTAAAATACTAGCATTTAGAACATTTTACCTGCATTAATTTAGAGGTTATCAATACTTATATTTCGAATATAAAGGTCTTATATACTTACTAGCTTTTACCCGCGACTTCGTCCGCGTGGACCGTAGTCCTGTAATACTCAGTAGCTTCTATAGCTATCCAACCCTGCAAATATCTCCATCACAAAAATCAGATCGATCGGGGGGTTAAATAGCAGTTCCTATTGCATTTATTACGCTACTCGAAAGTCCATATTAAATAAGATTTCCTTCATGCCATTACTATTATTTAGCAAAGATATTAATTTTACTTTATACATTGTAAGAGATAATTTAAAATTGCCCTGTAAAGAAATACCAAAATTTATAAAAACCTCTTCTTAAAATAACTCTTTCAACGTAAGCTAAACATCGTGGTAAAGAACCTCCTTTCGGTAACAGATTTGACTCGCTTTGATGCGACTAGTGAATTAAAAAACTTTGATAGGTTGATAATAGATGGCGTTTTAAATGCCATACTATTCCTGTAGAATTAACAGGATTTCTATAAACTATATGTTGTCTATATAAACTATATACCGGATATAAGGAATAATGTTTCCAAATTTCATCGATATTGGTTCAGCGGCTTTCCTGTGAAAGAGTAAAAAAATTGGGACAATTAAGCTTATATGACAGGCATAGGATGACATTTAAAAACGCCATCTATTAACAACATTATAAGTTTTTTTGTTATTGAACAATGTGTCAAAGTTTCTTACTAACGGCCTGGAATCAAGTCCTTTAAGGCCAAGTCAAATCTGTTATTTAAAAAAGTTTTCATATTTTGTTTTCTGTTTACTGGATAAATTTCACTTAGCTATTACAACAAAAGTAAGTAATACGAAAAGTAAATGCGAAAGTCTGTTACGTTTTCACGGCAAATCAGTTGAACCAATATCGATGAAATTTGATACAATAAATGCTTATACACAGGGATAATATCAAAGCTGTAGAAATCCTGTTAATCCAACAGGAATATAATGACATTACTATTACTTTACTTTCAGAAATAATACAATATCTCGTTAATCCTTTTATGAATTGCAATCCCTAAGAGAGTAAAAATTAAGTCCTCGAATCTTTGTACTTTTTGTACGATTTTGAAGCTTGTATTTGTAGACCCAAGCTTTTAGAAAAAAATATACACGTGTGCTAATTTAATGTTAGCTAAAATTGACTGCAAAAGGCGAATGGCGTATGCGATTCGCACATAACTGCCTAATTTTGTGCGTACGTTTCCGAAGCCCGCTTATCGGTGTGATGATCATGGACGAATATGAGTCTTGTTTTGATACCGTTTTTTAAGCTTTTATTTTTGAATGACAACGTTGATATGCAGTTAATTGATCTTTATATTGAGTGAATATCTCCGAATTTCGCATTTGACTGTTTGGTTCACAATCTGCTATAATTTTCGGATACATGCTGAATTGAACTTTTGAAAGATCTAGACTCCAAATAATGAAAGCGAGGAGTGAAACGCTATTCATATTAAAATAATATTTTCCGGGTTTGCATATCTGTACTTACTATACGTATTCACTCACAATCGGCTGTAACATTTCGGGAAGACAGAGAGATTTATTGTGTTTTCGTAAGCATAGTTTATTTATTTTAATAAATAGCGCGTATTATTTATATCTATTATACGTTGTAATAGCTGTCAAATTTATAAATTATAACATTTATCCAGTACACAGATATCAAATAATATAAAAACTCTCACCTCTACAGATTGGACTTAAAGGGCTCGATTCCAGGCCGTTAATATATTAGTAACTATGACAAATTGAATAATACCGTTAATATATTAATAACTATGACAAATTGTAAATAAAAATAACTTATTATATTTATTATAGATGGCGTTTTTGAACGTCATTTTATTCCTGTTGAATTAACAGGATTTCTATAGCCTATATGTTACCCCGGTGTATAAGGAAAGATTCTGCCAAATATCATCAATATTCGTTTAGCCGATTGGCCGTGAAAACGACACAGACAGACAGACTTTCGCATTTATAATATTAGTAAGGAAGTAAAGAAGTAAGGATTAGTTGTGATATTGTTAACGTGATTAGTGTAATATTGTTAGTATGCCATTTATACCTCCACGTTTTTATGTTGTATTCTTGTACTACAACCTACATATTTATTGCCACAGATTAGATACCATAAAGGGTAAAGTTATCTTTTTAATGAGGCAGAAAAAAAGGAATGCTGAAACAATTTTTACATATTATCATATCTTTTGTATTCAACGGTAGATTTTTGAGAGCATTACTTTATTTTGTTCTTTATTTAATTCCTTATCCGTTTATGATTTTTTTAAAAGATGTCCTGGCTTACAAATTAAAGTCTTTTTGTTACAATTAATTTATTGAGACAATTTAACAATTAAAGTGTTTCAATAAACAAGAGTTGAAGAAATTTATGATTATTTATGATGACGTTTGTTAAAAGAATTTTTTTTCTTATGTTTTTTAACGTAGTCTTATTATTATTATAACAAATTAAGTGTAAGTAAATCGCAAAATACCCCAGTGTTTGCTTCTTACCATATCTAATCTAATTGAAAATGAATCTACATTATATGGATGAGTGCAGTTTATGTTAAGTTCTAACAATCACTTTCTATCGGGCGAATTCGACTCTGACCATACAAAAAATCTCAAATAAATAATAAATCATCAATACATATAATAAAATCGTTGAGGTGTCAAATCTGTACATTTAATATTTAAAAAAAAAAATTAGTGTAGTCGTCTCAAAATACGTTCCTAAACATGAAACAATAGTTTTTAAAATTTTTGTCGGTTTATCTGTTTGTCTGTTTGTCGGTTTGTCTGTATGTCTGTGCGTTTGTTCCCGCTAATCTCAGAATCCGCTGATCCGATTCGGACGCGGTTTTCACTAATATATAGTCGGAAGTCTCACTTAACATATAGGGTATGTTTTATTTCAATCGGTCAGCAAATAAGAAAGATATGTCAATTTTAAGGTGAAAGGTCGTATACTTTAATACTGGTACTTGCATTTTTAACGTTTTTCTCTGTTCCTGGAGCAATCTTTCTTACTGAATTTCATATGTTACCATGACTAGGAGAATCACACATCTTTTTATGAGAACTAGGCTGGTCTAAAGCTGATTGTTTTGAAGAATTTTACATTTTAATTCCAGTTTTTTAGGGCATTGTGCGTTTGTTTCCGCTTATATCAGAAACCGCTGATACGATTTGGACGCGGTTTTAACTAATGTGTAGTAGGAAGTCTCACTTAACATACAGGGTATGTTTTATTTTAATCGGTCAGCAAATAAAAAAGATATGTTAATTTTAAGCTGAAAGATCGTATACTATGATATATAAGCTGTGATAGCCCAGCGGTGAGACCGTGCGACTCTTTCGAGGTGTTCGCCAGTTCCCGGGTTCAAAGTGCCTAATTGATAATTAAAATTTATCACACACTTTTCGGTGAAGGAACACATCGTGAGGAAACCTGCATATCTCTAAAGAATTGTGGGGATATGTGTAACTTACCAATCGCATTGGAGCATGGGTATTACAGAACTACGGTCCACGCGGACGAAGTCGCGGGTAAAAGCTAGTAAAAAATAAATTCTAAATCTCTACAGCTGTTAATAGGAAACGATTATAAGATTGTGATTTGTTTACTAGATACAAGTAAAGAAATGAAACCAACTCATGCGCCATTGAATTCTGATGCATGACAGTTACATATCTATTAGCGAATTACAGAACGCATGCCTACAACTGTTCATTTGCTTCTATAACTGTTTGTTTTCTTTCATGCACTTTTTGAATTATTTACGTTCTTCTACTTAACAGCGTATCATGCGTTTAAGACGCATTAATAAAAGGGTCATAAGACCTGTCGTTAGGGTCATAATGTTGGCCAATGAAAAAGACGGACGAAAGGAGTGCATGCAAATGAGATGAGAATGTTAAGGTGGATGTGTGATATTAGTAGACAGGATAAAATAGGAAACGGGTATATAAGGGAAAGTGAAATCATGTGACCAAAAGTGTTAAATGTGAATGTGGATGGATATGTGACTAGAGGAAGGCCAAAAATGGATGGATGGATTGTATTAAGTATGACATGCATATAAAAGGAGTAACGCTAGAGTTGACGAATGACAGGAGTGAATGGAAGCAAAAACATGTTGTGCCGACCTCACTTAGAGTGGGATAAGGGCAGGAGAGTGATCAAATTGATGAGCATATGATGCGTGGGATGGCAAATTCTCATCGTTACTTTTTGCAAAAATAGCTGTTTGCTAACTAAATAACTGATAATAATTAAAATTACTAATAATGATAACTAATTGATCTAAGAATATCATGTTGTGTTCTTTATGGTAAACAGTTTTAACAGAATTCTCTGTCGAGTTGAAAAATATATTTTAACTAACCGCAATATATGCTAAAAATAGTAAACAATCACTAAAATTTTGTAAATGATCTATTTAAAAAGTTAGATGTTTCTTTAGGGAATTCCATAGTACCTACAAAGATATTATTTGCGACTTTACGTGTTAAATGCAAATGTAGAGTAATTACATTTATCTATTTGTATGTAATATATTCAGTTTTTATATACTTTCAATCAAATCAAATTCTCATTTAGTTGGCTTTGGTCAAACTTCTTAACCTGATATATGAATGTACCCGAATCAAAAATCAATATCGTAAAGCGATGAATACTCACTATGGCACTATTTGTAGTCTATTTGTAGTAAAAAAGTGTAGTTTCGCATTTTCATTTTAAATTATAGGCCGTTGTGAGTTAAAAAATAAAGATTAACAAGCTAAATAGAAAAAGTTTATTAGTACAAAATAACGGTTACATAAAAACAGTAAAGTTGCATCGGCCTATGTTTCGGTTATAAATTAGTTGTCACGGTCAACTGACCAAATAAATTTAGACAGTGAAGCATTAAGAATAATATTCCTGCAATTGCGGCGTGGTATTTGTCTGATTTTAATCACAGATTATGTCATTTCTAGATCCGTAACCAGTGTCATAATTTTTCTCTTCCTTGATTTTTTATTCGCTTTTTTTTCTACATGTGCTTGCTTACATGTTTTAACCAGATACCGTGCAACAAGTTTTGAGTCAATTTATATTCATAATATTCTTCAAACATTTTACATGGTGTTTATATCGATTGATAAGTAATCACTTGTTTAAAAGGTTGTCACCATAGAGAAACTTCTATATGATGTATATTCTAAGGGAATTCACATCTTTGACCTTAACTTTGGGTGCGACGACTTTTATTCAAAGGTTTTTAAGTATTGTACTTATTTGCTAATTTTGGAGATACTAAATTTGATTAAAATTTTAAAATGTCAATCCTTGATCTTTCTAATTAAATTTATATAGTTATATCGACTGTGAAACATTTCATTGACCTATTCTTAAAAGATATTTCATTTTTACGCCGATTCCGTCTTCTCCGATAATTTAATTTAAGACCCCCAGTTCCTGCTCTCGTTTTTCTAAGTCCAAACCTGTACGTGTAATAAAAGAAAAGACGTCTTTTTCATTTAGACTATCTTGAATGGTATTCGTAGTTAACGTATAGAAACTGGCTATACTCACATGATATCATATCGGGCAAGTTCGACTTCGAAGTTTCAAGCGAAGCGGAGCCCTTATTCATGAGCTATTTATACAGCCTGAAACTAGTCGGGCTCACCCGTTATAATTAGACAGTATAATCGATTTCTATACATTAACTATAAAGGATGTCTTAGTTCATCTGTGAGTTAGTAACCGCTACTTTACTTCAATAAAGCCTTTGTTTCGAATTTCTTCAATGTTTTGATAAGTTTTAAACTATAATATTTTAAGCTACGTTTAAACTTAGTAATATTGTAAGATAAAAATAATAATAGGCAGGCCGAGCGACAAATTGATCAAGATGTTGAACAAAGTGTGAGAACAAACACAAAACAATGTTACAAGCAAACGCGCACGCGACCGAGTATTTCATCGAATGCAGGCGTTTGAAATTCACTGGAATTTAACAGCATCATTTACACTACACGAAGCTTGTATTGAACGTAAGATTCTAGTATTAAAAGTAGCGATTTGTTTCTGTTTCATTTATGACACAGAACTCTTCTTTTCGTTTAGAAAAATGGATTGGAGCATAGACACGCCGCGCTGCCCAATGCGGATTGACTTACGTATGTAAGTAATGTAATCCGATAAACGAACTATCTGATCTATTATCGGACGTTCTGTAGGCCTACCATGAAAACGATTCAATTCAAAGTCAGTACCTAAACTCAACCGATCTCTTTTTGTACCATGAAGTGTGGATTGCATTGGGGTCGTCATGTTTGAAAAGGGCCACGTTATATGAACTATAGATAAATCTCTTTTACTCACATGTTTTTAGGACGCATTTCGAACTGTTACATCCTTAGTTCCTAGGCAAATATTGCTGACGAGGGACGCCACGACGTCCAAGTGACGCTTCACGTCAGACTATATATAGGCCCCACTTACTATTTCTTAGAGAGTTCGAGTTTTACCATCGGCGTAGTTGCATCTACTGCAACCTCGGGACGCGTATCGGAAATCCATCCCCTTGTCCCTTGTAAAAAAAAGGTGATAATAAAGAAGTGTGTGTGTAGGGTTAATTTTGTGTTTTTTTTTTAAAAACGGCGCGCTGCCGACCATCCTAACAATTGGTGTCAGAAGTGGGATGCTGTGAAATCTCGCGAATACGAGATCCAGCAACGGTCCAGTCGCCTATACCGAATTCGAGGTGATCGACGTTAAGTCTCCGCCCTCCGTGCGCGAGCCCGCATCATCTTGACCAGGTACCAAAAGTGATCGACGATCAGTCTCCGCCCTCTGTGCGTGAGCCCGCATCACAAAATTCAAGAAGTTGATCGACGGTTAGCCTCCGCTTCACGAGCGTGAGCCCGCATCAGCACACCGACGCCGCCACCACTCTCTCCGTGTCACTTTACGCCACTCAACTCCCTTTGACGCCCGCTGCGACGTCATCGTAGCATCGCAGTAATCTCCAGAAAAAAGGACTCTATCCTAATGTTGAAAACCATTTTACTGTGAGTGATTTCCATTTCTAAATCTTCGTGGAAAAATTTTATACTAAATCTTATGTGCTAAATCTTATTTTCTAAGTCCAAAATCAATTATAATTAAATTTTTACATTCTATATCTTAATTTTAACGTTTACACTATTTTTACAAATTGTTATATTTTTGATTTAAATTAATATATTATATTTGTGTTAAAATGTCTACTAAATCTGAAAAACAGGACGTAGAGAAAGTAACCCTGTCTGTTTTAACCAAATTTATTAAACCATATAATGGGGACAGAGAATCGCTCCCCGCATTTCTTACTAATTGCGATAATGCCATGTCCTTGGCTCATAGTAGTCAAAAAGAAATTTTACATAAATATATAGTATCACAATTAGAAGGAAAGGCTCAACTCGCTTGCAGCCTGAAACAATTTGCAGAATGGCCAGATTTAAAAGAATTTTTGAAAACGTCTTTCGGTGAAAAGAAACATTCATCCCATCTACTAGTAGACTTACAAAATTGTAAACAGTTTTTGCATGAACCAGTAACACAATATTCTCTCAGGCTAGAAACTTGCCTAACACGTTTACAAGCAGATATTCATTATTCTTGTGACGTCAGAGAACAGCTTCCTGGCAGAATAGCTGCTAGTGAAGATTTGGCTTTAAATACATTTTTGCTAGGTCTTAATCCTATTTTTAGCTCTATGGTTAGGTGTAGAAACCCAAAATCTTTGAATGATGCCATTTCCCTAGCCATAGAAGAGGAAAAAATCCATAAACTTACTAAAATAACTAAGCCCTCTTGTTCCACGTGCCACAAAACAGGACACGTATCTTCAGAATGTTATAAAAATAAATTTGATAAGAGACCTCCTCCTGTCCAAAAATCCTACCATGTCCAAGGAGAAGGCCCGTCTTCTTCTAATTCCCAAAATTATAATCAAGTTAAAATATGTGCGTATTGTAAAAATTACGGTCATTTAATAAAAGATTGCCGAAAAAGGCAATACAATAACAATAATCGCTCAAGAAATTATAATCAGTCCACACCTATTTCTAATAACGAATCTCAAAACAATAAAAACATTAATAATATTGAATCGGAAAACTAAATTCGGTTTCGGATCCGTGTCTGCCGAAATCGATTAACGTTTTAATTGACACGAAAAATGAAAATGCTATATCTACTATATCTTCAATATCTACTAAATCTACTAATTCTCAAACGCAACTTCCAAATCTTACTAAGTTGCCCCAAGCTAAATCTACTATATCTTATCAATCTCAAACGCAACTTCCAAATCTTACTAAGTTGCCCCAAACTAAATCTACTATATCTTATCAATCTCAAACGCAACTTCCAAATCTTACTAAGTTGCCCCAAACTAAATCTACTATATCTTATCAATCTCAAACGCAGCTTCCAACCCCTAACAAGTTGCCTAATTCCAAAAATACTAATTCCTCTCAGCAGCTTCTAAATCCTAACACTAAGCCGCCGAGTAATAATTTATATCAACAACAAAAGAATACGATTACTATTTCCCAAGAAAGCATTCCTGTATACGAAACAAAGGCACCGAACAAAATATCATTGCCTCATATTTACTTGAATACGGAATATTCCGATAACCCATTGTGTTTTTTAGTCGACACAGGAGCTAGCATATGTATAGTCAAAGATTCAAGTTTAACTCATAAACCAAAAGTTTCCGAAGAAACTGTCAAACTTAAGGGTATTAATGACACTGACTCCTTATGTTCTACCCTAGGCTCATTTCCTATGATCTTCAAATTCTATACTAAATCCTTAACGTATAAATTCCATGTGATAGATAATAATATTAATTTGCAATACGATGGAATAATCGGTAACAATTTATTAAGTCATTTCAATGCTAAAATCGACTACGAATCCAATTTCTTAATTTTACACGGAATCGAACTTCCTATTAGCTTTAGTCAACCTACTTATATTATACCGCCGCGCTCAGAAACAATTATAGAATGCGCAGTATCAAATGAACAAAGTCAATTGTGTAATTTGCAGGAAGCGTTACTTTTAGATCACGTTATAAGCGAAGGTGTTTATATTTCAAACTGTATTGTAAATTTAAAGCCTAATAAAAGAGTAAATGTCTCCGTTTTAAATACCACTGAATCGAATGTTGAGATAAAAAACTATTCCGTTCATCTCACACCTTTTGATAATGATTTTCCTAATTCTAGTTCCTCTACCGAAAATATCTATAATAATGAGATAAAACAAACCCCTTTAAATCGTCAAAATCAAGTTCTAAATCAAATAAGACATTCGCATTTAAACTCTGAAGAAAAGAAAGCCTTATTAGAGTGTTGTTCGCAGTATTCAGACATATTCTTCCTAGAAGGAGATAAATTAACTTTTACTAATATTTTACAACATTCTATTAATACAGGGGATACGCCCCCAATCAATGTAAAAACCTATCGTTTTCCGGAATGTCATAAAAACGAAGTTGAAAGTCAAGTTCGAAAAATGCTTGATCAAAATATAATTAAACCTTCTACATCCCCATGGAATGCCCCCGTTTGGGTGGTTCCCAAAAAATTAGATGCCTCAGGCAAACGTAAATGGCGAATAGTTATTGACTACAGACGTCTGAATGACGCTACAGTCAGCGAAGTTTACCCTCTACCCCTAATCACTGACATCCTAGACCAGTTAGGTCATTCGAAGTATTTTACCACTCTAGATCTTGCAAGTGGATTTCACCAAATATTACTAAATCCTAATGATGCCCCTAAAACAGGTTTCACTGTCACTACCAACGGTATATCCGGTCACTATGAATTTACGCGCATGCCCTTTGGATTAAAAAACGCGCCTAGTACCTTCCAACGCTTAATGAACACGGTACTCTCTGGTTTACAAGGTATACATTGTTATATATACCTAGATGATTGTATTATCTATTCCCACGATCTTAACTCCCATATCCAAAAATTAAAATTAGTTTTCGACAAATTTCGGGAATCAAATTTAAAACTACAACCCGATAAGTGCGAATTTCTAAGACGGGAAGTAGCATATTTAGGACACGTCATAACTGACAAAGGCGTTCGTCCAAATCCTGAAAAAGTCAAAGCCGTAATAGAGTATCCTACGCCACAGAGCGCTAGAGATATAAAGTCTTTTCTAGGTCTCATAGGCTATTATCGTCGTTTCATAGAAAATTTCTCCAAACTTACAAAGCCTCTAACTTCATTATTAAAAAAAGATTGCACTTTTCAATGGTCAAACGAACAAGACCAAACGTTTAAAATGTTAAAAGAAAGACTAACCTCTGCCCCGCTGCTTCAATATCCTGATTTTAACAATCCTTTCATCTTAACTACAGACGCATCCAATTATGCCGTCGGAGCAATACTTTCTCAAGGTGAAATCGGTAAAGATAAGCCCATTGCATATGCCTCTAGAACACTTAATAAAAGCGAAGGAAATTATTCTACAACAGAAAAAGAACTTCTCGCTATTTTATTCGGTGTTAAAACATTCCGCCCATATTTATTTGGCAGGGAATTCAAAATCGTCACGGATCACAGACCTTTAGTGTGGTTATTCAATGTTAAAGATCCCGGTAGTAAACTCATAAGATGGCGTTTAAAATTAGAAGAATATAATTACCAAATCATATATAAGCAAGGAAAATTAAATTCAAACGCAGATGCATTATCTCGCTTTCCAGTTCATATTCTAGATCACAATAATTTAAATAAATTACCTTACGAAAAGTTTGTTAAAGCTCAATTCTTAAAGACTATTTCGAATAATACTGAAATTATAGAACATAACGAAGCTCTTCAATTAACAAAATTTAAAATAATTTGTTGTCCAGTCTCTCTAGACTTTGATTATTCTATGCCTCATTGTCAAGAAATTTTATCGCAGCTACAAAACAATAATGAAATACTATCTTCAGAACGGGAACCTTTTACCGTGTATTCATATGTGAACAATGATAAAACTTACTACTTCTTATTTACTAAAATTCACCATTATGAAGAAGTTAATTACAAAACTATATACAACTTACTCATGTCTTTACGCGAAAAAATTGTTGAACAAAATTTAACTGAAAAAGATCTTTCTATATCAGATTTTTCAGAACCGTTTTCCTCATTAAATTACATGAAAATTTATAACATGATTGCATATATTTTCCATAACACTGATTTTAAAATACATATATATAAAAATCAATTAATTTATCCTACTCCAACCGAAGTTCCTCGCATACTTAAAGAAAACCATGACTCTCCTATCGCGGGTCATCCAGGTTCGAATCGCATGTATAAACGTATTAAAGAATCTTATTTTTGGAAATCCATGCGTTCCGATATTGAAAATTACGTGAAAAATTGTAAGTTATGCCAAGTTAATAAACCGCTACGATCAGTTAATAAAGCTCCTATGATTATAACATCCTCCAGCACTAAACCATTAGAAAGATTAGCTCTCGATATTGTTGGAACACTCCCTGAATCTGGTTTTCAGAAATTCAGATTCATCTTAACTTTACAAGATGATTTAACTAAATTTTCTTGCGCATATCCTCTCGTTAATTCGACTAGCGAAGAAATCGCCCGCTGTCTCGTACATTTTATATCCCTTTTCGGTTTCCCTAAAACAATTCTAACAGATTTAGGTACATGTTTTACTTCAGTACTATTTAAGCAAATAACTCAAATCTTTAAAATCAAACCTCTTAATACAACTCCTTATCATCCACAAACTAACGGTGCGTTAGAACGTAGTCACGCTACCCTAAAAGAATATTTAAAATCATTCGTAAATGAAAATCAAAATGATTGGCACTGCTATCTCCCTACTGCCATTCTCTCTTATAATACTACCCCACATACTACTACTCAATTCACTCCCTTCGAACTTTTATACGGATATAAACCTTCCATTCCTAATTCCTTATACGAAAATAATAATAATATTACTTATCATGAATATATCCGCGCATTACAATATCGAATGAAATTAAGTCGCGAAAAAGCTTTAGAATTCATTAATAAAAGTAAAGAAAATTCTAAAAAGTATTACGATAAATCTACGAAAGATATTTCTTACAAATCCGGAGATCTCGTCTATCTAAAACATCATCATCGTCAAGGCAAAGCCTTATCACCAATTTGGAAAGGCCCCTATAAAATATTAAAATTAAACGGAAAATACAATGTCACTCTCTTAATCGGTAGAAAACACGTTAAATACCACGTCAATGAAATCAAACCCTCTCAATCATAATTTCTATCTTTACAGAATAATACTATGTTCCCGATGCTACGCGCACTTCAAGTTGATCCCTATAGAACATAGTCCAGGAATATTCTTTGATCCTACAACTTCCATTAAATTTTATAACGATTACTGGAACGTCGTAACTCATATCGATATCATTTCAATTGAACCGAATATTATGAATATTCAATCTTTAAGAGCTAGAACCTATGAACTATGTAATAAAGCTCAATATCCCTCTTCTATTTCCGAATGTAAGTACATACTAAGTCCGATCGACGTACTATTAGAAGCAAATATTATTAAATTACAATCACTGTCTCATATAATCTCTACTAATTCTTCGAATCATATTAAGAAAAGATCGCTAGAATTCGGTGGTCAAATCCTAAAATTCTTTTTCGGCACTCTCGATGCAGATGATGCTCGAAAATACGATGAAGCTATTAATCTTTGTGAAAAACAAGAATCGCAAGTCCTAAATCTACTAAAAGATAACATTCACGTTGTCAAATCTACTATAAATAATTTTAACTCTACTATTTCTAAGCTTAATCAAAATGAGTTTAAGCTAAATGAACAAATTAATTTTATGAATACTTTTATCGCTCAAGTTGTGAAAAATAATGATCAACTTACTTATATTTCTAAAATCCAAAATTTTGTTAATATTTTGGAAAGTTCTCTTCTTACTATATCAAATATCCTAGACTCTATCCTTAATTCTATTTTATTTTCTAAAGCAAATATTTTGCATCCCTTAGTTATAAGTCCTTCTACATTATTAAAAGAATTAGAAAAACGAAGTAGTCACATAAATAAGCGACTAGATTTTCCAATTCCTCTTAATTTAAATAATATACATACGTTAATCGATATTTCTAAGCTTACAGCTTATTATTATAATAAGAAAATTACTTTTATTTTACAAATTCCTCTCGTGCAGCCTTCTAAGTTTGATGTTTATAAATGCATTCCATTACCTACGCCGCACGATCCTCAAAATCCTTCGTCCTTTGCTCTTATTCGTCCTACGAAATCTTATTTAGGAATAACCGAAGATAGGTTAACTTATACATTATTCGATAACTTAAACAATTGTAAAATAATTAATAATGATTATTCTATTTGTCCTCTAGAATCTATATTTTCTACTTTAAGTAATCCATCTTGTGAAACAAGACTTCTAACAGAAGTTTCTTTTACTATGCCATCCGAGTGTAACACTGTATCCTTATTCGGAATAATCGATGTATGGCAAAAATTAAATAACAATAAATGGATATATGTTCAATCTAAAAATAGTAAATTAACTATTAAATGTAATGATATCATTCAAGACCATTCTATATCTGGTACAGGTGTACTTAACTTAAGCAACGATTGTGTTGGATACTTTAAAACTTTACAATTTTTTCCTTCCAGATCTTTTACTACTACCGTTATAAATGAATTAAAAATAAATTTCGATATTATCCAAGACGATTGCTGTAACAAAGACGTATTTAATAAAACAAAATTTTCTATTTCCCCTGTCTCTTTAACGAATATAGATTTAGATAGCCTAAAATATTCATTACATAATTTAAATAATATCGAACACGAAATAAATTATGCTCAAAGCCAGCCTCATATTATTAAATACGGCTCTTACTATTCTATAATAACTTATATAATAATTATCTTTATTTTCTTATTTTTAACATTTAAATTATATCGATATTTTTGTAAAAAGAATCAAGTGGCTTCTTCATGCTGTATACAGATTTTTAATCAATGCCACAATAAAAGAATTCATAAACATAACTCTAAGATGAGTTCATCCTTCGAGATGACCGAAATATCAGATAATGTCTCCGAAGACATCGAGCCACGAGCTCTCAGCAGACATAATTCATGTCATCTTTCTAATAGAAATCTTAATAATTATACTTAAGTCTTACTATATCTCGCTGAATCTTAACAATTACTATATCTTTTAGTTTAAAAAATAATAATAATAATAATTATAATAAATCTCACTGTATCTCGCTGAATCATAATAGAATAATAAATAATTTTACTAAATCTTGCAATGTATCTCTGAATCCTATCAAAATACGTTGTATTCTAGATTATAATAATTTTACTAAATCGTTAAATATTTTGTAAATGGATTTTCGATATCGCCACCCTTATGCTAGTTCTTTGATTTCTACTTCGCTTCTTTTTAACCAGAAAGCTTCGTCTAAAAGGGGGAGCTGTTACATCCTTAGTTCCTAGGCAAATATTGCTGACGAGGGACGCCACGACGTCCAAGTGACGCTTCACGTCAGACTATATATAGGCCCCACTTACTATTTCTTAGAGAGTTCGAGTTTTACCATCGGCGTAGTTGCATCTACTGCAACCTCGGGACGCGTATCGGAAATCCATCCCCTTGTCCCTTGTAAAAAAAAGGTGATAATAAAGAAGTGTGTGTGTAGGGTTAATTTTGTGTTTTTTTTTTAAAAACGGCGCGCTGCCGACCATCCTAACAGAACGCTCACTCGGCAACGTCTTAAAGTGTGCGTCTTTAAGACGTTAACGTATGAAAAAGCAAAACAATTTAGTTCACGTCTTCAATTGAGTCGCAATAAGAGTTCATGGTAGGCCTGCTGGTCGTAAACGCAAAATCCCACACATGCGGCGCGGATATTCTCAAGTCGCCATGGGACGAACGATTCTCCTTCAAGTTTACGCTTCAAATAATCATAACATAACGGCAACTGTTGCCTTTCCTCACCATTGATCTCTGTTCAGATAGTTTAGTGTTACAAATTTAACTTGACATGTTTAACTGAAACATCAGTATGTATGAAATGCATACGCACGATTTGAAAATATCGTCCCGGTCTGACCCATAAGATATCATTTTGTTGGATATACATACTAGGGAAATGTCGGGATGTTTCCTTCAACGTAATGCATAATTAATTGTAATTATGGATTGAGCATAGTTTTTATAAAAAAGTCTAACGTATCTTGAAAACTCAAACTTCATAACGGCATTTTTTAAATGTATATAGTTATAGCTAATGAAAAAACTTTTAGCCGTTAATAATATGTAAATATGCTTTGTATATATATGTAAATATATTCATGACTTAAAAAGAACCGTCGTTCGTGCATTTTACCATGAAATTCCGAGTCTGTTATGAAGGTGTTTGATGTTTGCCGTGAAAAATCCTTGTCATATGCCATACCACAGCAAACAGCATTGTTTGCCATTTGTTGCGCGATTTATTATCGAATATTTAAAACACACAAGTGGAAGTGAGAATCGTGACACCCATAAAAACTTAAGATTGCGTTGGAACCCGGATGCGATTCTAAAACTATACATTTTTCAATTGCATACTGATAATCTGCAAGTTACAAAAGTTATAATAAGTTACGAAATACGTAATAAGTTACGAAATATTAAAGAATTCTTCCAAACTTATCTTTTCTTAATTTATTATATCATTATGGCTTTATCTCAGATTGCAATCATGTCGAACTTCATAACAATTAATAATCTCGATCACATAATTAAAAACTTCTTTCGGCGGCACGAACAGTTTGTAAATCGTGAATTGGCTTTAGTTAAATAGCATTATATCACACTCCAACATAAACTAGATATTAGTATTACGTACAGACAAATAAAGAGTGCATGAAACTAAATAATGTAGAAAATATTTCGATTCTTTACTTCGACAATCTATGAATGGTAAGAAAGTTCATTCGTTTTTAATTTTCCAACGATAAATGAGCAAAACCGAGTATGAGATCTTTTTATCTTAATTTATATTATGAGATGAGATTTATATTATCTTATTATACTTAATAATATTGGTATGAGTATTGGATTCTATTTTTGTTCTCATTATTAGCCCGTATGTCACAATCATTTTACTTGGAAATTCAGAGCACTACTTAGAACATATAATACAATTTACAACATTTAGAAAATAAGAACACTTACGTAATAACGATCTATATAAAAAAGAATACAGTACGTATGCAATACAATTCGTTTAATTACGGGTGTTTTTTACGTGTTAGATAAATCATCAAAAATTGCAAAACGCCCAATAACACAGAATTGTCATTTCTGATTAGATTCCGCAAAGACACTCTAAGCGACGGAGCCTTTTTGTTGACTAATTTTTAGGTAATTTATTTGTACTTAAAACATGTTAAAAAGGTGTAGAATTCTTAATGAGATGAAACGATATTGATCAAAACATATTCGAAATTACAGTTTTCTAAGTGAAATCCTGTCGAGTGAAAAAAGTCAAGTAGAAAGTATTAGTTAATTTTTATTAATGTACTAATTGTTGTAATTTTAAATGTGTTGCGAATATTTAGAATATTAGAGATTATCAATTTTGATAACTTTTCAAAATCAAATCGAGAAGTTTATTTTTTTAACTAGCCTTTTCTAGGCAGGTTCTTTTTTATAGTATGTGACATGATACCGGAATGCTGCCGGACCTTCGTAACTTGGTGGGAATAATCTGACTTGTCTTAATATAATTATATTGTATGCACTTGTATAATATATCTGACAAGCCCCAAGTACTCAAATCAATTATTAATCTTAACTAACTTTAAACCGTAACGGATTCAATCAGAAATATAATCAAAGAAAACATGCAATCTCTCCTGATTCTCCACGCGTTTTAAGAAAAACCAGCGTTACAAATGAATTGTCTACCGAGTTTAACGTATGGAGAATAATTAATTGGATTGGAATAGTTTTTGCCGCAACTACTGAACTCATTATTGTATGGTCTGGAATAAATAGGACATAAGTCACCTTCTCTACGTAATCCCTCGCAGTATGGACCATATTCTTAGCTTCGTAAAGATTATGGAACTCGTAGAAATAAGTTTGAATTGTGTTTCTTTGTTTTGCCATTATGTTTCTGTGACTACATTTACATAACAATGAGTTTGTATGTTTGTCACTCGGTTAATAAAATAATAAGTTTTACATTAAGAATATTGATTGCATGACTAATTGTTTATGTATAACCAGACATTTTGCTTCCTATATAAATGTATAAACATTTGGACGATACTGATCTTGGATTGGGTTATTATAATAATGGCACTATAGGATCGTAAACGCTCTCTACCATGTTAGAATCTTATGTTTATTCATAATTACGATTAATGATAATTGACAATACAGGTACTTATAGGGTCTTCGCAATAACGTGAGGGCTATTGGGGTATCGATTCCTACCGGCTCCTATTAGTGGCCATTGGATTGGCCAGTGGAGCCGGTGGAAACAAGTCGTTCACTCGAGGATAAAATCTAACCAGGACCACGACCTTCAGCAGTGACGCAACGACTATAGATACCGAGATTGCGTTATCGGCCTCGAAGCCAGCCTCTTCGGTCGGCGAGTCCTCGAGATCTTAAATGTACAGCCCTAGGTCTAGTACGGCACTAAGGAAAAGCTTCTTTTGGAAATAAGAATTCCCAGATTCCCAGATTGTCCGTATAGTATTGTGTGTAGTCGTGATCAAATCTTTCGGTATGCGGTGACGGTGACGGGAGTGTTTGGGACAGGGGAACCCTACAGCGGGCGGATGTGAAGTCATATATAAGTGACATCATATAAGTGATAGGGGGCATATTGTAAGTTAAGCACAGAAATTTAAAAATGATTTATTAATATGTACAATGAATGTAAAGATTTGATGGGTCACTATATTGATGCGAACTGTCAAGGTTAGTATGAGGTCAGCGTCTCGATCAAAATAATCGCTTTGTTATATTATGTAAGCGAAATACCATATTTGTCTAAATAAACAAAACAAAACAAAAGACAAGTTCTATCGTAAAAAACGTCTTTTTCGGCTTTGTCAATTATTAAGCTTTGTATGATAGTTGTAGTCTATTACTATGCTACTGCTGGGTTTTTTCCTCCTTCTTAAGGATTGGTGTTAAGATACACCACGCTGCTCTAATACGGATTATTAGGTTACATGTATTTCAGTAATTCCTAAATATATATATTTTTTAAACAAAACCGAGCGAATTGTACAACTTTTTAAGCCAGCAAACGTTGGTACGGATCTCGCTGTCGTATGCTTTAGTAATTTTTAAAGTGTGAATTGAAATACCTAATATTTTCCTCGGTTATCTCGTTACTGCATTAGTCTACTGTAAACGCGTCATTGAATTTAACTTTTAAACGTAAGGAGCCAGGCATAACTATCCAACGGTCTTTGTAACTTACTGTACCAGAAGAAGATTTACTGATATCATAAAAATGTATGTAAAAGTAAAGTAAAGTAACAGCCTGTTAATATCCCACTGCTGGGAATAGGCCTCCTCTCTCCGTTTCTGGAGAGAAGGGTTGGAGCTAAGACCTACCACGCTGCTCCAATGCGGATTGGCAGGTAAAAAAAAAAAAAAAATGTATGTACATCAATGTTAATGTATATATATTTAGTAACATATGAAGTATGTTGATTTTCAACATTTTCCTTGTTTGTAGTCCTTGAGTATACATTCTGATAAACGCTTAAATTAATTTACAATGGTCAATAAAAATAAGACACCGTGAATCATTTATACATAAATATATGATAAAGTATATTATTTACTTTATTTTTCATAACTTTTATCTATATAGATTCACCGAATATAGTTGCAATAAAAAGTATTTATTACAATTATATAAAAGTAACGGCCTCCTACTATCACACTGCTGAGGAGAGAAGGGTTAGAGCTAAGCCCTACCACGTTGCTCCAATGCGGATTGGTAGGTTACACATATCCCTAGAATTCTCTAGAGATATGCAGGTTTTTCTTCACCGAAAAGCGTAATATAAATTGCAAATCAATTAGACACATAAGTTTTAACAGAAAAACTTATTGTTGTCTGCCCGGGGTGTGAGAAAAGAGTTCACACCCCGGGCAGACTTGTAACTAATAGTACATGACGGTTTCATGTAAGTTGAGTTGAAGAAGTGGTTATACAACAAGTTTTAGAGGGGGATAGTAACAAACCGGTGTCGATTGTAGTTTAGAGGAGGGGAGAATAGGTATAAAAAACGGGTATAAAAGAACAAGTTCCTGCCGTGCCACTCGAGGGTCTATTACATGCTAAACACTGATTTCCACGCTGGCGAAGCCGAACGTATAGTCATATTATGAACTCATTTATTTTTAACTTTAATAATATATACACAGTTTGTCGATTTGGAGGAAATTATCTAGCGACTCGTTCAGAAATTTAATTTAATTTTAGGAGCTAAAGAGAGCTCCTCAAAAAAGTTGCACTGTCTCACCGCTGGACATTTGTATATGGCTTATTACTGCATAGACTCGCTATTTTACTTTAATGTCGATTGGCAGATAAAACGTAAATCCAAATAATAATCATAGATATGTAAGATATCCTTCGCTATAATGGTCAAGATCAGATATAATTATCGATTATATATAATAAAGAAAATTCTTACCTTTCAAAAACCTTTAAAGCGGCTATACTCACGTCCTATACTATCGGGGCAGCCTGTCAAGTTTCAAGTCCATACGGGGCCCTTAGTCATGAGCTCTTTATGCGGCGTTATCGCGGCGGGATCTAATTCTCACTACTATATTAAATTATTCAGGCTCATTCGATAGAATAAGACGTGAGTATAGCCGGTTTCTATGAATTAACTTTCAACGATTCTTGCGTATATATATATATATATATATATATTCTTGCGTAATTTAGGATTCCTTTTCATCGAACTGCAGCGTTTAAAGGCTCTTTTAAATATTCCGCTACCAAATGCTGGAATAATATTCTTCCGCCAATAAAAAGGTCTAAGTCTAAGTTTTTGTTCAGGAAATTATTGAAGACCTTTTTATTGGAAAGGCAAGTGCAATTTCAGGATTTGGTAGCGGATTACTCTTATCTTTAGGGTGTATATTGTTAATTGATTATTACTTATCATTTATTCCTTTTTAAAATAGTAACCTTTATATATTGTTTATATATAACATAATATAATATATAATATTTTATATTTAGTTTCATATTTAGTTAAAGATTATCACAGCTAGTGTATTTAAAGAAATGAATCTCATTTATTTTCGGAGATAGTCAGTTCAATCAGTTGTTTTCCGTGACGTAACTCACACTCACGCGGCTTTAACTGAAAATCAGTTATGTGTGCTTCCTTTCGAGACACACAGTATTATTATCCTGAGTTGAAGCCTTTTCTGCACTGTGCTGCATACATTTTTGGTAATTAGGATTAAGTTTAGTTTATATATTTGTATATGTTGTGTAGCACATTTGTGGAATAAACAGTTTCATTTCATTTCATTTCGTATGTAACTCATTTTTCTTAATTTTCCCAACCTAAAATTATACTTTATACTCTTTTTTATGTATGATAGTAGTAGTAATGATTTGAAATAAGAAATGTAAGGATTGAAAAAATACATATATAACTAAAATCGTAAGTAATTTTTAAATCCATCAAAAACTCCAAAGTTGAATGCAGTTAGTGACGATTAGCAAATACTTTATGAATGCATCTTGTTCAAAGTTTAATACATGTACGACAAAATTCTCACGACTGTTTAGAAATACGATAGCGCTTCTCTATTAAGATGCGAAACCAACCGGTTTGAAGATGTGATTTGCTAAAATTGTCGAGAAAAATTGTGCAATTATTTGACGTTGAAGTGCTTTCTGAGAGTGGATTAGTAACAATTGGTAAATATTTGTTATAATTTGACTTTATAAGTACTAAAATTATATATATTATTAAATCATCATAGCTTCAAATCAACAAGAAAAGAAAAATGGAGTCTTGCTTGTGAAGCCTTTTTAGGCAGTTGGTTTTTAATGGTGTGTGGGACTTACGTTAAAAAAATTGTTATAATTTGAGCTCATAAGTACTAAAATTTATATATTTTTGTTAAAAAAAAATCTTAAAGCTGGATCAACAACAAAAGCAAACAAAATACACTCTTATCGAACAATCGAGTGAAGCCTTTTGAGGCAGTTACTTTTGAAAGTGTGCGTGGTCGTGGATCTTGCGTTAAAGATGACCTTTGTAAGTTCGAACGATACGCCCGAATTCGCTTCGGTTATGATGGCGATTGGTATTTATTAAAATAATGCTAGTTGTACCCGCGGCTTCGCCCGCGTATAAATCAGTGTCATTTTTTTTCCCGCGTGAGTCCCGACTCCGCGGTAATTCTATTGTAATGTACTTTTAACCTAAACCTTCCTCAAGGAATGCACTATCTTTTACTAAAAACCGTACAAAAATCCGTTCAGTAGATTTTGTGCAAATTGATCACTTCCAGACAGACAGCTTTTGAGGATTTTGTTTTATAATATGACAGACATACTAGAAACAGACATAAACTAATGACGCCACGGTTGCGCCTCCAAAAGGTCCGAAAATCATTTGTCGGTCTCGGTTCACGTTTTTATAACAAAATTCCTCAACATTATCTAGACTTGACTATTCACAAGTTTAGAAATTATCTTAAAACGATGCTGCTACATAAAGCTTACTATACAATTGAAGATTATTTGAGTGATAGTAAGTAGTAAATCTTAACTGCAGTCAGCAATCTTAACTATGGGCCTTATAAGAAAGCTCAGAGTCGCTCAGCGGGCGATGGAGCGAGCTATGCTCGGAGTGTCTCTACGAGATCAAATCAGAAATGAGGAGATCCGTAGAAGAACTAGAGTCACCGACATAGCTCAGCGTGTCGCGAAGCTGAAGTGGCGCTGGGCGGGGCACATAGTGCGTAGAACCGATGGGCGCTGGGGTCTTAAGGTGCTGGAATGGCGACCCCGCACCGGAAAGCGCAGCGTCGGTAGACCCCCTACGAGGTGGACAGACGACCTCAAAAAGGTCGCAGGGAGCCACTGGATCCAGGCAGCGCAAGATCGTGTGGTGTGGCGATCCCATGAAGAGGCCTATGTCCAGCAGTGGACGTCCATCGGCTGAAGAAGAAGAAGAAGAAGCAGTCAGCTACGACCCAAAAAAAAAAATTAAAAAAATTAGCCTCCGAGTTTCTTGCTTGTTCTTCTCGGTAGGAGCAAACTTCCGAATCAAAAAACAGTCTACTTGAATAAGGAATATTTTGAGTTTGAGTTTATGTACTATTTATTGCGAAAACTGTTTTAGTCGAAAAATTTTTTTTTTAGTTTTGTGCATTCCTTTATTTTTTACTCTGAGATCGTAGGTAGGTACTTAAAATATTTTAACTCTTTTGGCCAATCTGCATTTTTGGACAGGCGTGTTTCAAGGTTGGTTACTTGGTTAATTGCGTCCTCCAATAAGGACATCTACTTTTAAGTATCATTATCAGTCCTTTTTTCAGTTAATAACTTGTATGGGGTATGTATTTAAGAAATTAAAACTCCATATGTAGACACTTACTCAACATAAAGAGATCGTGTGAAAATAAAGAATGGACATAATATTGAATTTTTTTTTAATAATATGAAGGATTATATAAAAATATTTATACAATATATTATATCGTTAATAAACTAACGAAAACTTCTGACTAATATTTAGCTTATCGTGAATATCTAGCTCCTAAATTATTCCTTAATAATTTTATTTCAAACATTAAATATATAACAATAATATAAAAAACTATAGGTGTATCGAAACTATTACACAACTACTTTGCTATAATCCGCGCGGGTCAAGCGAATGCAGGCAAAATTCACGTACCTTACACATTTAGGACAAGTCAGTACATGCATCCCAAGACGCCTCCACCAGCAACAATGCACGCAAGCAATACACACAATCACAAACAAAATCTCTACGATCGTTTCGCCCCGAAACCATCATCATCAACAATCATCAGGAGGACAGGCGCCAAGACAAAATCGTAATGTGATTTCATCAAATCATTCTTCAATCTGTTCATACACATTAGCATGGTATGCATTCACTTAACCCGTTCGGATTATAGCAAAGTAGCTCTGATATAGTTTCTGTAATATGGAATTCTGCAAAGTGACGCCTGCTTCTATAAATTGGTGTACGCATAAAAATAGCAAATAATGTACACAACCGTATAATAATATTTAACTATAATTTGTTTCATACTGTTTTTAATGCCGGAAAAGCAAGATTCGTGCGTAGGTTGTGTCCGTTCACATTGTTCCGTTCAAATGTTTTAATTAATATAAAATAATGGTTTTATTATTATTAAAACCATGTAAACAATTTATTTGTGAGAGTAAGAGAAAAATAAAAAAATATTCTGGTTAATTTATGTGAGAAAGAGAGAGACAGCATGAATAATATGTAAAAAAAAAGCAAGCTGTTTCTGCTTAATATTTACTAGAAATGTCCATCCATATTTGGATAACATGCATTTACTTTAATAATTAATTAACATTTTGTCTTTATTTAGAATTTGAGGACCGATTTGTTCAAATAAGTTTTTAAAATTCTTACTAGCAAGTAAAGCTAACAAAACTTGGCTATAATGGCACATAACAATCTTTGATGGAAGTGAACAACAAGTGGAATTGCCCTATCCGTAGAGACATAGAAAGGTTACATATTTTTAACCGACTGAACTAGCGTGAGCTTTTCGAGTTTATGCGTATATGTATGTAATAAAATATAGTTGTATATTTTATATTGGTTAATAGTATAGAGCTGTGATAGCCCAACGGTGAGACCTTGCGACTATATCGAGGTGGTCACAAGTTCAAACCCCGGGGAGGCACCAATGAGTTTTTTTTTATTAAAACTTATGTATCTAGTTGAGAATTGCAATTTATTTTTTATTTATTTTGGTATATGATAACCTACCAATCTGTACTATACTCGATAATAATACTTCATAGCTCCATAATAATACTCCATAGCTCCATAATAATACTTCATAACTCCATAATAATACTCCATAGCTCCAACCCTTCCCTCCAGAAACGGATAGAGGAGACCCTATGCGATAATGGTATTGTAACGGGCCGTTACTTACTAATAGTATACTCGTATGTAGATGCATCTCCCTAATTATAATTCTTTCGGAGGCCATGGTCATGTGATAGTAATTAGTTGCGCACGCTACGATTTTTACAATGGAAACATAGCCCGATATAAATCAGTCCCTATATGGTCGCTATTTGTCAGTCCGGACACGGGGTCATTTGGAGACAATTGATTCATCGAGACGTGGCAAATGTCGCTGTCGGTTTGTCGACCTATCTCCGGTGTGCATCTGTGGTTGTTTTTTAACAATACAATTTTTTTTGTTATTTATTTACAACAAAAATGTACAAGTCATATAATATACAAGTAAAATAACGCTAGTACTAAACAAATCATGCCCACGTGGAATGGTCCCAAGAATACTGGCAGCGTTTACCCGTTGAATCGCTAAGCTGATTCTTTGTGCGAAAAAGGAGAGAGCGAGCCCTCTTGTCACCCGAAGTGTTAAAACGGATAACAAGATTTATTTGCCTTTTGACTCTCAATAAGAGATGCATACTTTCGCCGTTCGCCGGATTCAGCCATTTCCACCGCAGCTCTAGTTCTTGACTTTTTGAAAATTATTAAATAAATTATGCACTCATTTTAACAATCCTTACCTTATTTAAATTGTGATAGCCCAGCAGTGAGACCATGCGACTCGACGTGTGCTCGCGAGGAAACCTGCATATCTCTAGAGAACTCTGGTTATATGTGTAACCTACCAATCCGCATTGAAGCTATGGGGTAGGTCTTTGATCCATCCTTTCTCTTCAAAAACTTAGAGAGGAGGTCTTTTCTAATGGGATAATAAAAGGCTCACCTTTTTTTACCTTATTTTCTTGATTTACTTCATATGTAGGAGAAAAAGTTTTCACAAAATTTTAACTACAGTTGACTTTTAGTAAATCAGCGTCTTTATGATTTCATGCAATAAACTTTACATGCATATTTGGTATTCCATTTTTTAAAATGATTTCTTAGCATTTACTTAGGGTCAAATACGTAAATAAATACACAAATGTTTAAAGAATATTCCAAATAAGCAATTAATAAAAATTGTGATGATTTTCCGCTAATCGGTTAGTTCTTTTAAATAAAAAGAGTGAACAACACCGGGAAATTTTTAATTGAGTGGCCCTATTTAATTATTACAATTAAATATATATAAAATATTTAATATATATTATATATATATATATAATTATATATATAAATATATATATAAAATACGGTTTACAAACTAAACTAAGAGATAAAGTTAAATAGAATCGTGTTAGAAAGTTAGATCAGGATGTGTATTGTAAATAATGGTATCAAGTAAAATCGTGAAAGTTTAAACTATTTCACAATCATGTAGTTTCAAAAGGTCACTTCTACTTGTCAAATACCAGATAGTTACAAACTTCGAAAGTGAAAGTATCGACAAAGACGTATACATTCGCGGTTATATCTGCCGGCATAATAACCTTGACTGACTTAATCTTATGCATTTTGTTACATCATTAATTCTTGTAATGGTTATTTCTACAGAGAAAAGTATCTCTACTATTATTATTATATTAAATACATGATCAAGAAGTATGTGTTGCAACCAGTAGCTAGGTAACCAAAAGCCCTAGGGTGAAATTAAAATAGGGCCCCAACTAAACTAGCGTATTCTTCGTGTTCCGAATTTGACGTAATTCAGACCCTTTGTACTCCCTTGCGTCGTAATCCAGTCTAATCCATAACAAAATTAAAAACTAAATAGAAATGGTAATTTGTATTTGGTTAATTTGATAATACTCGACTTCCTGGAAACTGGTTTATTTTTATTTCGAATAAAGGGGAAATTTTTTCTAGCTAATCTATCCCTCCGATAGCTACGCAACTTTTTTTTGTAATCTCTGTTTACGCGACTTTCATTTGACATGGATATACTGGTCTCGACTGGTTACAACAGGTACCTACGAATCATTTTTTTTAAACTACACCTATTTAGAGCGTGTCGATGAAGTAAAATAATAATAAATCAAGATGTAAAAATGGCCATTTATTACTGTACCATGAATTACTGTGCAAAACCAGAATTCATTATTATTTATGATTTTAAATAACGTTCTAAGAACTGCACTTATCTTTCGTTCTAAGTGACGGGGCCATTATAACGATTACAATAATGACTTATTTCACTTCCCCGTTAAGCTCGTTAAGGGCTACTTGCAGTAACAATTCAAAACTAGATTTAATGAATATTAAACCTGAAGTGAGGCAAAGTTGACATTTTCCACTTGCACGATATTATTTTTTGAGATAAACTAAATTTAAGAAAACGTCAATTTTTAACCACCATTAGGGTTGATATAAATTGTTAAATCTCGATTTAAGCGGGTGACATATTATTGTCGTGTACACGGATTCTTTCATTTCTTTTCATTTAATTATGGTTTATAATGGATTTTTATTTATAAACGCAAACATCACATAAAGTGCGATCAGTTCTATTATTTTTATTTAATGTTCATAATGTATGTGCATAGTGATAATAGAGTATCAAATCGATAGTCAACATTATAAAAAATCAATACGTGCAACATTTCCTTACACGTGTTTTTTTTAAACGCTAATTATCTCTTAAGTTGGGTTTAATTAAATATAGTTTTGACCGATTTTTACTGCTTTCTTCTTCTTCAATCGGTCGCTCGTTACTGAGGACCGTGGTCACCTGAGTCCTTTCGCACGATCTATCTCCATTAAATATTCTAAATTCTTATATAAATTATATTCCGCTTTAAAATAGCCCTCACAGCCTGATAGAATTTGGATGAGGAGTTGGCTTCTTTCACTTGGTCAGACCATCGTGTTGGCTACCGGCCACGATTTTTGCTGCAAGCCGCCCTAAAGATAATGTCAACTGTAATGCAAATTTTAACGCCAATAGCTTTTATTGTAGTGAGAAAATAGACATTTCATTACGTGCAAAAAATTAAATTTGAACTCAATAAATATATCTTAGCATTATATCATATTCTAACTTGACGAAAAAATCTACTGACATGAAACGTATATCAGTATTTTGTTTAACGTTCAGGATATATTTACTGATATAAATCATTTATTAGTAGTAAGATATCTTTGTTAGTATATGTAATAATTGTAACGAGTATATCTATTTGCATATGCAATCTATTTCAATACATATTGCCAAATCGATTAGTTTTCTTCAGTAATGTCTATTTATTGTTGCTCGAAGTAGTTCACAGCTGCAACTAGTCATTTACACGCTTATATCACTACGCAAGTGGGAACTGAATTGTAAAAATAGACTGATCTTGTAATGTACTAAAGCTTAGGAAATTAAGGTAAAAGTTTTCGATTTAGTTTATATAATGGAGAGAAGGTAAGGCATTTCTACTGTTGCTTTTCTATAATTTTTATATTATTGTCAGCTTGGGAATCCTTATGTATGTAAGAATATATGCAAGTTGTCTGTGGGACAAATTTGATCCGAAGCTATTTATCCGTTTTGCCGTGATTTGTATATACATATATTTACATAATGCTATATTATTGGATAATGTAATTTAAAAAGATCATTCTTTACATGTCAAATTAACTATCAATTATTTATTATTCCAAAAGGCATATACAGCTTTAGTTTAGTTAACCTGTCTTCGGCTACAATGGAACGCGGGTTCGATTCCCGACGAGAGCCAACATTTTCTATAAACAATTTGTTGTTTATTCGAGACTGGGTGTGTATTTGTATTTAAGTAATGTATTTAAAATTATATATGTATATAATTACCAGTTTTATGTAATCCATAACACAAGTATTCACTTACTTACTTTGAGGACGGACAGACGTGTTTAAATGTCCCATATATATTTAAAAATAAAATAAACTTAATTTTACCAAAAAACATTCTTACACAAAATATAACTGAATACCAAAATATTATTATCTTTACAATTTTGTCCTTAAATATTTTTTAGACCTCTGTAGCCGAACTAGGTTTCCCTGTATCTCGGTATACAGCGCCCTTCCCATAAATCAATAATTTTATATCATCGTAAAAATAAACTTTATTTTTTTTATGTAATCGACCCATATATAATATGATAAAAACAAAGATAAGAAGAAAAAAAAGGTATAGTTAAATATGATCCTCTCGGTGAATAATATGTGAATGAGTGTGTGTGACAGGTTGGGTAGCAAGACCAAAAGCAATGAATAAAAAAGTACCTTCGTGTATAAAAATATATGCATATGTTATGACATACAATATCTCTTCCGATTTTTATCAAAAACTTAAAAGCTGCCAGTTCCAAACTATTTGTTAATTGCCGGTTGAACGATTTACCAGTATGAATATTTTATCAAAATTCACACATTGTATCTTAACATACCAAAATTTTTAAGTTTAATATATAACGAATATCAAATCTCATAATTAAAACGGAACTGAGTAGTACCATTACATAAATGTGTGATTTACTTTGATAACCAGTTAGTGGCTTGTTAGATATAAAGGCCAAATTTCGACCTGACTTTCATGGTCAGATAACTATTTATTTCAAGGTATTTAAACATTGTGTTCTCTACCTTGTACTTTGAAACAGCGTAAAACCCTTAATGTAAACGGCTTCAAAACAAAAATCACGCTGTATATAGTAATAGTGAAACTTCGATCTCTGTAGAAATATTGGTCTACTCACTTTATTCAAATAGCGTTATACCACCCTAATCCACTTCCTCCGATTCCACTTCACTTATACTAGCTACATCCAACTAAAGAGAAAATATCAAAAAGTAAACAAAGAGTTCTTGGCGTACTTCTATAGTACAAAAGTTATGATAATTTTTTTTGCTATAATCCGCGTTTTTTAAGAATCTATGTAACACTGAGTGTAGGAAGCTAAATCGCTATGTTAGGATTTTGTCGTGGAGACTATATCCCGATGATGCTTCGGGTTCAAGGGAAGCGTCGTTGAGATTGTCGTAGTGAATGTGTCTAGTAATTGTGTACAGTGCTGTTGTTTTTTTTGTTCAATTATATGTTATTTTTTTCCAGTAATGGGATAATACTTTTTAATTAAAAGAATCGTATATGAAATATATATAAATTTAAACTACCATGTTTATACATTAAACATGTCGGGTTTTACCGTCCTTATTAAGGTTTCTTCGTTAAGAGCTCTTCACGCTGGGTTAAATCACAATCCGTATATTACAAACAAGTTGGTAATTCAATGTGCGATTTTTTTTTATCAGTTCCCTCGAATTATTCATAGAAGTATTTTGTAGATTACCATGTAAAATTGTGATAAAATTATTTTCTTGTACTCCGCGGCAAAAGAACGTAGAGGCTGCAATACGTTCTTCCTTAAATTTATATCAACAGTTGTTTACCAGCAAAGACACTGTGCTCCCACAGTTTTCTTATTTCAATTAGTCGTCGCTTTCCGCCGATTGTATGATGATTATTTACAGTTATAAAGTAGTCCTTAGCCATAGCTGAGCTCAGAGAAGTCCCTCTATGATGACATTTCTTGATGCGAATAGAACTTCTAGGTAACCGTTTCCCAATGTAGGGTCCACGCCCCAATTTAATTGTTAGGGGGGAAGGGGGGAAAATGGGCTCGATACGAGTTAACCCTTTCGTACTGGGCCATTTAAATGTAATACTAGTTTTCGGTGCCAAATTTAACGAAAGAAAAAGGAAACATGAATTATTAATTAATTACTACTACATCCTATAGAAAGTTAGTAAACGATCGAATTAAGAAAATATTTATGCAAATTAATATTTTATTATAATTAAACGATTCATTTTAATTACGCATGTTCATAAAAACGTCAAAATTCAAAAGTCATAAATAAGTTTAACACACTGCTTGCGAATTTTGTTTTTCAATAAACTTTTGCATTCTGCGTAGAGCGTTGATGGTGGTTTTTGTGATTCGTGTGTGTGTGTGTAAATACTACTTCATACACTTAACCATTATACCGATTCTCTTAACAAACGCGGATTATAGCAAAATAATTCTATTATAACTTCTATATATTATTGAAATAATTTGGTTTGAAAAGAGACCGCCGAATTTCTTGCTGGTTCTTCTCAGTAAGAACACCTTTCCGAAGCTTCATTGTAATTTGAAAATTCTAAATTGCTTGCAAAAGCGAACTTTTTACGGATTTATGTGAATTACAAATTTAGTAATTGCAAAATGCATAATTCTGAGACACTTATTTCCATACAGGTGAAACCGCGGAAACACAATTAGTAATATGACAATAATTCTTTATTGAATTGTATATTTATATATGTGTGTGTGTGTGAAGAACGAAGAACCAATGTGTGTGTCACATACACACATTAGTTCTTTGATTCTGGGTGTGTATTTGTATTTAAGTATATTTAACTACTTATATACACCCAGGCTCGAAGAACACACAAATTGTGTATATATCAAATGTTGATGCTCGGCGGGAATCGAATCCGCGACCCGTGGAGCCGAAGACAGGGTCACTGCCAACTGGGCCAACGGGCCAGTCAAATAATGTCATCATAATGTATATAGTGGAATCTTAATAATGTATATAGTTTTTCTTCCGTAAGAAAAGGAAGGGCGAAATATTGAATTGCGTAACGTATAATAAAACATGCAATATTTGTCTCTGGCCATTGGGTTCAACCACTTAGCTATGACGCAAACGATCGCGCCATCATGACAATTTTGATTGATGTTGCTTATAATATAATATAGCGTAAGAGTTAATTATGTATAACAGTATAAAAATATTCCTGAGTCGTATTATAAATGCGAAATTCTGTCCGTCTGTCTTTTACTATCACGACTCATCCGTTTACTATAGTTACTCAAAATAAAACCTTACAATCAGAGGATTGTAAGGTTTTATTTTGAGTAACATATAGTATTAAAATAAGGGAAAAATAAATATTGCCTTATTAAAGGTAACTCAAACGCCTAAGTTGGCACGAACAAAGTTGCAGTTACGATTATTTCATACTTGTATACCGATGTATTTTTAAATTGGCAAATGTCAATTCAATAACATATAAATAAACTTGAAAGATCAATACCAAATAAACGAATTTAAATTCACAAATTCATATTTATAATGATGCTTTACACTGATTCGAACCAGCTCTTCAACTTTCGCGATTCGTCCTAAATGCGAGTGAACTATTACGTCACTATAGACTGGTAATGATACAATAACAAATGCAATTGCAACGCGTATTGGTTTAATGCAATCCATATTAACACTATAAATGTGAAAGTCTGTCTGTTTTTGCGATTAATCCGCTGGCGAAGTCATCATCATTCTCCTGCCCTTATCCCACTCTAAGTGAGGTCGGCACAACATGTTACAAACATTATGTCACATGATTTGGCTACGTATTTTACGACCGGCCGCCTGCCTGACGTCAACTTACCTTAGTCGCCTTTTACGACATCTCGGTAAAAAATGAGGGTGGTCTATTCTATGCATCCGGATACCACACGGCACATACCTTAGTCGCCTCTTAAGACACCTCGGTAAGAAAGAAGGGTGGTCTATTCTATTCTGCCGGATGCCGCTGGCGAAGTATAGATGAAATTTGCTACAACTGAAGCTTATTGTTCCTCTCAAGCATCTGCGATTACAAATGATTAAGTGCGAACACGATCGTGTGATGATAGAGTATAGCCAGCTGTACTCGCTAATCATGGTCTATGATCGCTTGCGATCGCCTACAACCTGCGAATTGTCGGTTTTTCAAACTCACAAAAAAAATACTAGGCAAAAAAATTAAGTACTTAGTTGCGAATATGTTAAACTAAAAAAATTGACGCGAATGAAGTCGCAGGCATCACTGTATTATTTATACTTAGATCTTAAAGTTTGCAACTAACATATTTTATATTTGTACCGTACCTATAGTTAAAGTAAGAATATGTATGAATTCAGATACGCAATTTTAATTTCCTTAGGTCGCGGCTTTAGTAGTTTTAGATATTTATTGAAATTATTCCAGACATATCTATCTTATTCTGGAGCAAGTTTGCATCCGGTGTGATCAATGAATAAAATAGAAATTGATTAATTATTAGTAAATCAATTATAATAACAAAAGATATCCTACGAGTATACGAATCGAAGAAATAAAATTTCTCCTCTGTTAGTGAAAAAATAAGTATAACTGTCTAGCAGATTGGAATTTACATAACAAGTTCATTTGAATTTTGATCGTTTACCGACTCAGCTAATTTGCATTTTACTAATTTATGATACTAGATTATATTGCACTGAAATTAACGACATTACCTTCTAATGCCTACTCTTTCACTTTTAACCTTCAGATGTAACTGTATCATTTATCTGTCAATTATGTATAAATATTTTTACTTTGCTTCAGGCGATAATTGAGGTGTAAAAAAATAGTGCTGACTAAACTTCCTTCCTTACATTGCGTTTCATAGCCCTTCTATTAGGAGGCATCCTTATACAAGTATTAAGAACTCGCATAGGAAATGCGTTATTCAAAATGGACTAAACAGAATGGGATATGAATTGAGGGGATATTAACGTGCTGTTTCCTAGCACAGTGCGAAATGCATACATTTCACATACACACTCAGACACAAATACACACGCACGCAAGCATGCACATACACACAAACACGCACATACACACGCTAGGTGCAAAATAATTGGTTATTTTTTATTTGCAACGGTTCCTAATATATATCTGGATTCTGACAAAAGTTCTCACAGTGTTTACAGATTTTTAAATATATATGTAAGATTAATCCTATTACTATATAATCAATGGAAGCAATTTATTCCATAATTGAGCTATTGCAAATTTCTTGGAGTAGATAAATGCATGTGAAAGGTAATGTTTTTGTCGATGTATGGATTAAGACACAAAGAGTATTAGTAAGTATCTTGTATACCCCGAAGTAAAAGGTTACTGAGGAGTTTTGCAAGCACGATATTTAGATGTGGAGCAAACTATTGGGTATTCTAATATCATAGATTATCATATTAATGAAAAATTTAAGAGTTAATCATTTTAGTTAAGATTATTAATTTAGTTAATAGTTATTCAGGTAATTTTAACTTTATGGCAACTCTTCACTTTAGATTGAGTTTAGAGTTACCAATAAATCTGTAATACCAATTTGACAATATATTTATTATTATTATTTTTCGCACGCTTACATTTAAATAATTCTTGCTTTAAATTTAAATCTCTTGGTATTGGTAGCCTAGTAGAGTCATAGTTTTTAAAAGCATCAAACCTAAAATCTATTTAACTTTATGATATAATTTTTTTCTGTTATCTTATCAATATACGCAGTCGACGTAATCAGTTTCACACCAATAATGTGATAGGAATATGAAGTCAGGAATGCCAGAGCAGCTGACGTTGCTGGCATGTCGCCAGCGAAGCCGTCAATGCTCTCTATATTTTTTAGGTTTAACTGGCGAAAAACTAAGTGAGATCCAGTTTCTTCACTATAATTTTTTTTAAATAGATATTTTTAATCTATCCTATATATATTGATCCCTGAGATTACCGCTTTTTGAATATAACATAATTAAATAAACTTAATGCTATGTCCAATAAGAAAGTCAACGTCCCTTTCCCATATTTTCGTTTTCTTTGCTATTAATTTTATTAATTAATTTCGAAGTAAACCTTTCTTTACTTCTTTTTTCGATGTTTACTTTTTAGTGGCTTAAAAAGTTTTTCACTACTTCATTGATTAAGAATTAATTCGGAAGTGGAGCTCATTGTTTCTTTATTTATTTTGGAGGCTTATAAAGTTTTTTTCCTAGTGATTATTAAGCTTATTTTTTTATTTTGCTTATAACTATAACTATAACTTCTAATTAAATTAAATAGATATTTTTGATTTATATATGATCTTATTCCACGTCGTACATTTATACTAATGACAATGCGTAGGTAGATTCTATATTTTCCTTCTATTCTTGTTTGTTTCACTCGCTAGTTATTTCATTCCTATTCATATATGGAATTCTATAGTTGAATAAGTTATTTTGTATCAGCAATTTTATTGCATCATTTGCGTAATACTTATTGCTTACTTGTTGATTTAGTAATTTATATTATTAGGCGTTACTTTGCGGAGATCGAGAACATAAAAGTAATAATAAAATATATTTATCGATTTGGCGGATTCTATCTGATGATGATGCTTCGGTTGCGGGGCAAAACGATTGTAGAGTTCGTGATAGTCAACGTGTGTTTGCTCTTGTGTATTGTGCTAGCTGTAGTGGAGGTTTGTTTGTGTTTTTACGAATTCTACATGTATCAGGTATGAAAACGTATAGTCCACTCTACATTTAGCATTATACATATTTTCTATTTACTTGCAGGATGGATGAAGTGGCGACAGGTCTCAGGCACAATATGTGACCCCCGAATGCCCCCTAAACTAAAGGGAAAAATTTACACATCGGTCATAAGACCTGTCGTAATGTATGGATCAGAATGTTGGGCAATGAAAAAGATGGATGAAAGAAGAGTACATGCAAATGAGATGAGGATGTTAAGGTGGATGTGTGGTGTGACAAGACTTGATAAAATAAGAAATGAGTATATAAGGGGAAAAGTGCGCAAGTTTGAAAGTTGAAAGTTGCGCCCATTATAGAAAAGATGAGAGGTGCAAGATTGGGATGGTATGGACATGTAATGAGGAGGGATGAAAGTCATGTGATCAAACGAGTGTTGAGTATGAATGTGGATGGATATGTGACTAGAGGAAGGCCTAAAAAGAGATGGTTGGACTGTGTAAAGTATGACATGCATATAAAAGGAGTAGCGCCAGAGTTGACGAATGATAGAAGAGAATGGAAGATAAAAACATGTTGTACCGACCCCACTTAGAGTGGGATAAGGGTAGGAGAAAGAAGAATTTCATCATTACTTTTCCGTTGATTTAGTACTTAACGGTTATTTAAAATTGAAGCATCAAACTTTGCAAATTAAAGTAAGTCAAGCAACCAAATTTCGATAATAAACAAGTTAAGAGCTTTATGAAAATGCTATGCTTCCCCCCAATCCGAAGGTCATAGTGCATTTTCCAGGCAACCTTGCCCCACGCACTGCGACATTCGCTCTCGTAATAGCTCGCGCGTAGCGTGGGCGCGTACGAACCGCTCAAAACAACTCGCGCGCTGATCTCTTTACAATTTTCAATTTTCGCTCGAATTCTCTCGTATTACTTTTCCTTTCCGTTGCGAGTGGTGTGTTGTTTTTTGTTAATAACTGTGCCACGTGATTGTGATGCGGTATATACAGTTCTGTATTGTGATATTATACAGGTAATGTACGATTAAATGCCGGTGAATATTTAGTAACCGATCGCAACTCGATATAAAGGTTTGAATTTCAAAAATAAATCTTCCGAATGAAAGAAAACGTTTTACTTTAGATATTTTTAGATTTAACTGCCAGTTGAAAAGTTTTATAAATCTTCCACGCTTTAGATTAGGTTTTTGATACTTGTTCGCGACGAAATAATTATAGCAAGGCTTCGAGATAATTTATGTATGCAATGGGTGATAAGAGTTCGTCATTAAATAGAGAAAATTATTTAGGCTAGTTAAGCCAAGATTGTATACGGAATGGTTACAGAGCTAGCCGAAAGACAACAATATTTATTCGAGTTACATTACTAAGTTTAACGTTTCCATAGTAAACCCGTAGTTTGTTCCAGTCTCCTCAATCACCAATTTTTGAAAATTATGTTTTTACTATTGATAGAGACTTAATCCCAAAAATAAAGTGTTATGTTTTGTTTAATATGCTTTGCATGAGTGACTTCATTTCCGACGATGTAGGTCTAATATATTCTGTGATTTCATTACTATTATATAAAAAAGTAATGGTTATTGAATTGCTTGTGATTGAGGTAAGTTATTTGAATTTGCTTTCGTGCTTACGTTGTCCTTTGAGTGATGATTTATTTGATTGCAATTCAGAATTATAATCAAGAATTTTAATTTTATTGTGAAATCAACAAAATCTAGTCAAAATTTTAAAAACTGTTAAAATTTTAAGTTCTAGGTTGAGTAATTCCATAGCACAAAAGTTTATATTTATTATTTTGCTATAATCCGCGTTTTTTAAGAAAATCTATCTAATCAGAAACCGTCACGTACCTTATACATGCAGGATTAGTTACGCAGATTAGAACAAAATAATTCTATGATGACTTTTGTTTTAATAGTATAGACACTGTGTGTGTACGATTTTGCAGAAACTGTGTATAAACGACATATAGATGTGCATATAAAAATTTCTGACGTATAACCTTTTACTCATGAGTTATCTACCTCCCATGTTATATGCATTAGCAGTAAATGTAGTTTTCTCAGACTTGAGAGACTTGATTCATTTGATGTCAAGGTCATGATTCGATATCTGGTGACAATTTAATATTTAACTGAGTTCCGGAATAGGGCTTTTTTTCTAAACAGCTTGAAATATATTAAAAATTTGAACGTATGGCTGTTTATTGCGCTTTCACGGCTTAACCACTGAACTAATATTGATAAAATTTAATTACAATTAAGGCCGTTAATATATAATGGAAAAGTATACTTAACCAACAGAAGTGTATGCACAAATTTAAAATTTATCAAACTCATACCATCATTTATCATCAAATCTTAACGTACATCGCCTTTTAAATTTAATAATTGATTCAATAAATGTATATCATATGAACTTAGTTATTACAAGATAAATTTCTTAACATTATGTTGCATAAACTCGATTCAATAATAGGCGTTATCAGAAAAGGCCTAACATTGTGAATACCTGACAATTTTAATATTCGTATATGTTTCATAATATATACTCGTATATTTATTTATTTCATAAAATATGAAAATAAATAAAGTATAGACTCTTATTATCCCACAGCTAGGGATAGGTCTCCTCTCTATGTTTTTGAATTCATCGTCAACAACCACATCAGTGACTCACAAAAAAATAAAAAACATACTTAACTACACAGTTTCGGGACATTGGACATAACCAATAAAAGCGAAAGCCATCATTCCAATATGGATTTAGTTTTAGGTGGGGGTGTTTCGCAGTTGTGATACACGAAGACAGTGATAAAAGTGATGCACTAAAAATTTAGTAAAAAAAAACAAAAACATCAATTGCCGAAATACGCAATTTTAATGAGATAAGATGTTGAAATACCTGTCACCAGCAAATAAAAACAAACGAAAATTCGATTCTGAAAATTAACTTTAAACTTAATCAAATAATTATTGCACTTCTATCTGTTCGAGGAATTCTCGAAGTTTAAAATGATATCATCGCACTATGACAGTATATGTTTAATAGCAAGATATTAAAAATGGCTATATATATATATATATATATATATATATATATATAGTTATCCCTTCTAGCAGTTGTTTGATCAAGCGGTACGTATAATCAGTTTTAAGTTGATCCGTTCGGATTTGTTGATCCAGGCCCGATTTGTTGATCCAATACAATTTTACATCACATTTGTTGGCTCCGCTTCGGATCAACAAATGATGAATACTGTTTCTCTGTAATTACTCAATAATTATACAAATCCACTCCGTAGTTATTTGATCCGATTCAAACGCGCCAATCACAGAGCAGATCGTCACCGAACGTACTCCGTACTTTGACCCCGGCATTCAAGACTCTTTCAAGGTTGAATTTACAGTACATTCTTAAGCATGCAGATTTCAAAGAAATGTAGTTGAAGGATCTGATGGTTCTAATTGAAATTACAACATTTGGGAATAGGTGACCTTGAAGAGGCTGAATTAATATTAAAAAATATCCCTAAAAATCTCTCCTTTCTGCCTAAAAGAAAATCTTATAATAAGTACATGTAAAAAAGTAATCATAGAAATTGTTTTGTTATAATACCAAAATAATTTATATTATTACTTTTGTATTATGGAATTCCGCAAAGTAGCGCCTACTTCTAGTTTTAATTTTTAAGTTACTAGTTTTAAGGGGCTCCAGGCGAGGGTGTAAGAGGGAGGCTCGTCCCATTCAGTCTCTTCAAGTGTCACCTGCTCGTGGTGCACCCTGCAGATGAACCAACGAGGATCTGGCGACTGATTAACCATACGATTATATGATTAACCATTTCGGTCCAGCTAACCCAAATACCAGACCGACAGCGAACAGCAGCACTGTCGGTGCGACAATGTCAGCAATACAATCGCCAAGCCGCATGCCGAGCGTGGTGATTACTCTCAAACCCTTCACATGATGTTATCACAATATAAACCACAGCCCCTAGTTCTCAGCTATGGCAGTGGACTAAATACCGGCGTAGCAGGGGGTTTCATGAATTTCCGGCAAAAAATCCGCTGCCAACCACGAAAACCAAACTTTGCAACGTAAGACACACAAATTTTGAGGGAATAGAAAATGGAAAAGATACTTGAGCTGGAAAAAAAGGTAAACAAGTTGCGGTGGTGATAGGATAATCTGAAGCCGCGTTCCTTATACTCAGAATTACCAAACGGTTTACGCACCGACATCAGCACATCAGGACGATGATTATGCATCATGATTATGATTTGATGCATGCCTCAAAAACCTTCTACACTGGGTAAATTTAGTAAATAAAATTAAACGCAAAGCTTGGCAAGTGAAGCGGCACAGAGGTGAGAGTAGGGCAATTTGGATACGGGCTACGGAACCACATGGGCCATATGTTGGCCGTTTTTTTGGAGAGAGAGAGGACCTGTACATGATGAATTCCTTTTTCAAGAAACAGCTGCATCGAAAATGTACTTGGATTAGTCCCAATGGTTCCACGAGAAACGAGATCGAATCCATCATGTCGACCAGGGGTTATATATTTAATGATGTATCTGCGATCAATACCGTAAAGAAGCTCCCCTTCTTCATCACCGTATAGTTAGAGGCACATTGAATATATGCGTACAGCTGGAAAGATCCAGACTGGTGAAGTCTACGCTCCGACCCATTTGAGCTCATATCTAAAACCTCATGGGGTTTTCCAGCTCAGTTCAAACTCAATCTAATGAACCATTTTGATTGCCAAACTGACTGCGCTATGACTGTGGACGATTTAAATAACAGGCTGGTGGAAACTGTCCATACAATCAAAACTTTATAAGAAAAGCCGTAAAAGAACCAATAAATTCTTGACGTAGACTCTCAAGCCCATGAATGAGATTAATGAAATGAGATTACAGTGTTCAGTAGACGTGCTGCGCTACCATTTGATCCATAGACAGATTTCTAAGGCGTAAAAGTGCGACCAGCGACAGTTCAACACCGAATACATTTGAGGTACTATAGAGCATAACAGGGGCTCAAAAGTTTTCGCAAGACATCTGTCTATTAGGCAAAGGCAGTTGACGTAATTAAATACCGATATTGCTATCATTTCGTCTCGGCCTGAGATTTTAAGAGAGGTTGAGAGGTTCTATGGGCAGTTATACATTTCATACTGTTCTCGAGAGTCAAAACAAATCATCTCGCAGGTAGGTGCGACGACTTCCAGCCTCCCGAACAAGCCGGATTCCGAAAAGGCTAAAGTACTATAGTGCCACATATTCACGCTGTGGCAGGTTATACAGAAGACCGAGTAGTATATTCAGCCACTTTGCTTGGTGTTTGTGGACTATGAGAAGGCCTTTGATTGGGTAGAAACATGGGCTGTATTAAGATGGCTCCAGAGATGCCGAATCGACTATCGGTGCGACCAAGTGCTGAAGTGTTTGTACGAAAACGCCACAATGTCTATCCGTATCCAAATGACGAGATATGAGACAGAGAGATGTCATCCTCCCGAAACTGTTTACTGTTGCATTTGATGACTTTAAGCTTTGGATTGGAACGGATATGGCATCAACATCAGCGGCGAGTATATCACTCACCTTAGATTTGCCGACGATATAGTCGTTATGGCAGAGTCTCTGAAGGACCTAACCTTGAAGGACCTTAATATAATGCAAGACGACCTCAGTAGAGTAACTAAACATGTGGGCCTTAAAATGGCTCAGAAGATGTTGATGATGATTGTGACTTATAACTTATTTTGACAGTCTATATTATTATGAATTATTAAGTATTATTAATAAAAATAATTTTGTTGTCTCTCATTATTCAAACTATAACTAAGTATGTAATACAGTATTATTTTAAAATTTAATGCCGTTTGAAACCATATTTTGTTTCATTTCATGCAAAAAAAAAGAAGTCCAGAAATATTTCTTACTAATAATTAGTTTTGAATTTTAAATATATGTCAGAATGCTCCGGACGATGTTAGAAATAAAAATTTATATTAGATCAACTTATGCCTATTGATACAGAATTATATAGTAGCAATGACCTCTGGGGCCGACGTTGACAGGTGAGGCATCTCACTCCTATATATTAAACATGGATCAAAAAGTGTCTAGAATGTATTGGATTTTAAGATCAACTAATGCTTAACGAAGACTTTAGCAAAAACCGTTAGCAGGAGCCACAAAATACATAAAAAATATTAACAGAAAAATATAGAGTCTACTAGTACATCACAAAATATGAGTCAGTGACACGATATGCCAATCAAATATATACTTTTTGTAATTGTGAATACAACTCAGGAGCCATTAAAACAGCTAATTTAAGGGGATCAAACAAGTACTTAGGAAATTCGCATGATCAAACAAGTAGCAGAAAAGGACTATATATATATATATATATATATATATATATATATATATATATATATATATATATATATATATATATATATATATAGTTATCCCTTCTAGGAGTTGTTTGATCAAGCGGTACGTATAATCAGTTTTAAGTTGATCCGTTCGGATTTGTTGATCCTGGCCTGATTTGTTGATCCAATACAATTTTACATCACATTTGTTGGCTCCGCTTCGGATCAACAAATGATGAATACTGTTTCTCTGTAAGTACTCAATAATTATACAAATCCACTCCGTAGTTATTTGATCCGATTCAAACGCGCCAATCACAGAGCAGATCGTCACCGAACGTACTTCGTACTTTGACCCCAGCATTCAAGGCTCTTTCATGGTTGGGTTTGTAGTACATTCTTAAGCATGCAGATTTCAAAGAAATGTAGTTAAAGGATCTGATTGTTTTAATTGAAATTACAACATTTGGGATAAGTGACCTTGAATAAGAGAATGAATTAATATTAAAAAATATCCCTAAAAATCCCTCCTATCTGGCTAAAAGAAGATCATAAGATCTTAATACTTTTTACATGTACTTGTTATAAAACAAGTACATGTAAATATGTAATCATAGAAATTATATTATTATTATTGTATTATGGAATTCTGTGAAGTAGCGCCTACTTCTATTTTTAATTTTTAAGTTTTTTATTACATTAGTTGTTTTAAGGGGCTCCAGGCGGGGGTGTAAGAGGGAGGTTCGTCCCATTCAGTCTCTTTAAGTGTCAACCTCACCTGCCCGTGGTGCACCCTGTAGATAAACTAACGAGGATCTGGCGACCGATGAATGGTTTTTGGAATTGGAAACCATTTCCCTCCAGCTGACCCAAATACCAGACCGACCGACAGTGGACAGCAGCATCGGTCGGTGCGACATTGTCAGCTCTACAATCGCCAACCCGTATGCCAAGCGTGGTGATTACTCGCAAACCCTTCACATGATATAATCACAATATAAACCACAGACCCTAGTTCCCAGCTCTGGCAGCGGTTTAAATAACGGCGTAGCGTATTATCTGAACGTCATACAGGTTTTCGCACCGACATCACCACATCAAGACGATGATGCATACCATGCATGCCTCCAAAACCTTCTACACTGTTTTGATGGGGGGAATTAAACGCAAAGCTAGGCAAATGAAGCGGCACCGAGGTAAGAGTAGGGCAATTTGGATACAGGCTACGGAATCACAGTGGCCAGATATTGGCCGATTTCTTGGGGAGAGAAGACCTCTACATAATGATTTCTTTTTTTAAGAATTAGCTGCATCGAAAATGGACCTGGATAAGTCCCGACGGTTATACGAGAAATAAGATCGACTTCATCATATATTTAATGATGTATCTGCGATCAATACCGTACAGACGGGGATCAATCACCGTATGGTTAAAGGCACATTGAATATATTCGAACGACTGGAAAGGTCCAGACTGATGAAGTCTACGCTCCCGACCCATTTAAGCTCATATCCAAAACCCCATGAAGTTCCAACTCAAGCTGATGAACCATTTTGATTGCCAAACTGACTTCTGTGGACGATTCAAACAGGCTGGTGGAAACCATCCATACGGTTCAAACTTTATAAGAAACACCGTAAGAGAACCAATAAATTCTTGACACAGACTCTCAAGCTCATGGATGAGAGAAATGAAATGAGACTACAGTGTTCAGTGGATGTGCTGAGCTACCGTTTGATCAATAGACAGATTTCTAAGGTGCGAAAGTGCGACCAGCGACAGTTCAACACCGAATACATTCGAGGTACTATAGAGCGTAACAGGGGCTCAAAAGTTTTGGCAAGACATCTGTCTAGTAGGCAGAGGCAATTGATGTGATTGAAGACAGATATTGCTTTAATTTCGTCTTGACCTGAGATTTTAAGAGAGGTTGAGAGGTTCTATGGGCAGTTATACATCTCATACCTTTGTCAATTTGGCAAAAGATCTAAGACCCAATTTGACTCGACACTATACCAAAGATATCCCGGACGTCAGCCTTACGAGATTAGTACTACTCTCAAACAATTTAAGAACAACAAGGCTCCTGATGATGAAAAAATGACAACCGAACTACTGAAGGTGGTTGAAAAACTAATACCTCAAGTCTTTCAGCGATTGTTTAATTCTGCTATTTATAAAGGTATTATGCCGAAAGCTTGATACAGGAACATGGTGGTTCTCTTCATCAAGATTTAGAGTCCCACCTTGCTGTTAAATCATGTTTATAAGTTGTTCTCCATAGTCAAAACGAATCGTCTCGCTGGTAGGTTCGACGACTTCCAGCCTCCCGATCAAGCCGGATTCCGAAAAGGCAGGCAGGTTATACAGAAGACCGAGTAGTATAACCAGCCACTTTGCTTGGCGTTTGTGGACTGTGAGAAGGTCTTTGATTTGGTGGAAACATGGGCTGTATTAAGATGGCTCCAGAGATGCCGAATCGACTATCGGTGCGACTAAGTGCTGAAGTGTTTGTATGAAAACGCCACAATATCTCCAACACGGCGAGGTATGAGACAGGGAAATGTCATCTCCCCGAAACTGTTTACCGTTGCATTGGATGATGTCTTTAAGCTTTGGATTGGAACGGATATGGCATCAACATCAACGGCGAGTATATCACTCACCTTAGATTTGCCGACGATATAGTCGTTAACATAATGCACGACGACCTCAGTAGAGTAACTTAACATGTGGGCTAAAACTAAAATGGCTCAGAAAATGGTGATGATGATTGTATCTTGTAACTTATTTTAACAGTTTATATTATTATGAATTATTAAGTATTATTAATAAAAATAATTTTGTTGTCTCTTATTATTCAAACAAAGTATGTTATACAGTATTATTTTAAAATTTAACGCTGTTTGCAAACATATTTCGTTACATTTTATGCAAAAAAAAAAACAGTCCAGAAATAGTTCTTACTAATAAGCAGTTTTGAATTTCAAATATATGTCAAAATGTCCCGAAGTTAAAATAAAAAATGTATATTAGATCAACTTATGCCTATTCACGCAGAAGTATATGGTAGCAATGACCTCCGGGGCCGACGTTGACGTGTGAGGCATCTCACTCATTATATATTAAACATGGATCAAAAAGTGTCTAGAATGTATTGGTTTTTAAGATCAACTAATGCTTAACGGAGACTTTAGAAAAAACCGTTACCAGGAGCCACAAAATAACCAAAACTATGAAACGAAAAATATAGAGTCTACTAGTGCATAATAAAATATGAGTGAGTGACACGATATGCCAATGAAATATATTCTTTTTGTCATCGTGAATACAACTCAGGAGCCATTAAAACAGCTAATTTAAGTGGATCAAACAAGTACTTGGGAAATTTGCATGATCAAACAAGTAGCAGAAAAGGACTATATATATATATATATATATATATATATATATATATATATATATATATATATATATATATATATATACGCATATATTAGCATAGTAAACAATAGTCGACATGTTGCATTTAAAAGAGATTTGTATGTTAATGTGAATTGCAATATTATTTTCGATGTTAAATATATCTTAAATATTCCATAAATTAATTATTACAACATTATATTGAAGTCTTAGAAATTTAACTAATATATAATTTATATAATTTATATAAATGGACAACCAACAATAGTCACATTTTAAACATTTTCTTAAAATTACATATTCTGAATTCGTTTATAAATTAAAGGTTATCTCGTCATTCGTTATAATAATTAAAGCTACAGTAAAATGTAATATACAGTGTCAATGTCTTAATTCAAAAATTTCATTTCAAATTCAAAATTGATTATATTATAAATAACAAGAATATTATCTGATTTAGATTTAATTACTTTTTTCAATTACTATTTTTTATAACTTTATATTTTATTTTATTTATTTATTTCTATTTTATTTTATAATTTAGAAGAAACAACTTCAGTGACTTTGCGTTTAAATTCTAAATAATTAACGTGGAAAATGTCTAGATCGCACTGTCCAGCCAAAGTATTATAGAATGTCGACTGTCATGGCACAGGAGAGTATTTACCTAGGTTAGTTCTTTTAACACTATGGTAGAACAACTTACAGAGATATCGGGTATTATTACTACGTGGTGTATTAATTTTGAATTATGACAAAAGCTCAGGACAATCTGATTTATTATTAAAAAGTTTATAAATAGAAACATCATCGCAGAAATCTTTCTTCTTTCTTCAAGACTGTTTATTTTGAAAAAATTGAGCCTCTCTTCATAACCTTTTATATTAATGCTGTATTTATAGATAAGGTGGCGCAGAAAACGTTCCTGTACCTTTTCAAGCCTTTGGATATTAACTTTTGTATAAGGTGCCCAGACTGTGCAATATAATGAATTTAAATTAGCTGCAACAAAATCTTTACTGACTTCTTCAGCTTCACAACATTTACGGCATCGTTTTATTCAATAAAGCATAACCATTCTTGTTTTTTTTGTTTGCTAATTTTGTACTCAAGTCATTATGTAAAAATATGGCTTGAATGAACGAACGTGAATCGAGAAATTTGTAACGCAAAACTCATAACTGAAGTTGCAAATATGTGAATTACGATATTCCTTAAAAGAAAGCTTCAAAGCGTAATATTCTTTATTCAAATTGTTATAAGGGTAATAATAAATGGTTGATATGTCGTTTCGGAACTTTGCGGTCCATGCGGGGTCTCTTAACCTGTCTCCGGCCTTGACGTATGAATAACTGGTCATAAACCGGTACTAATAGCGGTGATATACACAATGTTAATTGTACGTGACATTTCTATGTTTCATGCAAAAGGATACAAGGAATGCAGAGTATTATTTCTAAGATGCAAGCAAATAGCTTAAGCCCACTCGATATTGTATACCTACTCATATTTCAGATGAAATATGAGTAGAAAAATGAAAATATCTAGCAAAATCTATAAATGTAATAATTGATTAAAATAGGGTATCGATCAAAATAGGTTTCTCTTAATTTTAAAATAAGGTAAAAATATTTTGTTAATTTTATTATATAACCCCTTAATAAAAGGAGATAAGTTTTAATATGGGCGCCTATCCGTGTTTAAGCCCGTGACCGCCCTTCCGGTTACGCGACGTTCTTACAGTTCGGTTATTAATTTTTTTTCGAACTGACTGTATGCTGTTAGCCCTAACGGCTTGTACAGCGTCACCGGGACGAGCGCAGAAGCATCGTCGAGGTTGCGAAATGCAGAGATTAGAGCGCAGAAGCTCTACTAGCGTCGGGGAACGTCGTCCTAAGGGTGCCTCCTGTGAGGCTGGTCCACGGCTTAGGGCGACGCGTAGTGGAGGGCTGATGGTATGACTTTGTCCGGTTATTAAGTGTTATTTTAGTGTTAGGTACTGACATCTATTCGTAAATACAAAAATGGAGAAGCAATTAAACAGACACTTATTTTGTTTTTTATTAAGATGAGTAAGCGTATCCCCGTAAAATGTTTACTTCATTGTCTTCGGCTACATTTAAAACTGTTCATGACGTAAATCGTGAGCATTAAAACAAAAATCATTGCGTATACCGGTTATAAATTTATCCTTTACAAAATAATATTGTGAAAACTGTTAATAAAAAGAGAATATGTATCACTTATTTTACCGAATAATATTAATATCCTAATAATAATTGTAATAATATAATATAACCTTATATTAGAGATTACTTCAAGGCAATATGTACCAAAAGTTATTACGCCGGTGGTACAAAAACGTTAAAAAAGGCTAATACAGAAAGCCTATCGTATTATTGAAGATTACTTAGATTAATAAGTAAACAGAGCTACTTTTCGACCATGTAAAATACAGTTATTACTAAATGTAACTAGTAATAAGAATTATACTTTGAAAAAAGCAACCAGCAAGAGTTTCTTGCTGGCTCTTCTCGGTACATCTTTCAGAACCTGCAATAGAGTTCACGATTCAAAAACACTCGTTAACAAGTTTACTTGAATAAAGAATATTTTGAAATTGAATTTGAATTTATGGAATGATTGGTTTGTAAAGTATACTATTAGCTATTTTATTTTACACCTCCCTTATATGTTACACCGTGCATTTAATAGTAATAGTGTTCGCTTAACGTAGCCGCCTATTTAGAGCGCGTAATTCTTGTCAAAAGTTCGCGAATTTGAAACCTGAGCGAGCCCATGATATTTCTTTAAAAGCTCAAACCGCCATAGACCGAGGTCCACGCTATCAACTTTCCGTGCGACTATTTGTTGTAACTAACTTCATTGTGATTAAATTTGTTATGAACACAGGCCCGAACATTTTTTTGTCATCGATTAGACCCCATACAAGTAAATAATCATTATAATCAGTTAAACTTTTTTTTATTTATTGACAACAAAATGTACAATTTATATCTATCTTAAATTACTTACACGCTACTACTATACAAATCATGCCCACGTGGAATGGTCCTAAGAATGCTGGCAGCTTTTCCGCGTTGAATAGCTAAGCTGATTCTTTGTGCGAAAAAGGAGCCTTCTTGTCACGTTTTTTCTATTATTGGACATTGTATAATAACGGATTTGTTGTGTCGCTTAGAAATTGTTTTATAAAATAAACGATCAATTTAAAATGAACGTAGACATTTAGAATTTCTCTCTTTATCATAAAAAAGCTAATGATACCCTTTATTTATAATTCAATACTTTATTTAGATATTTTAAATTAATGTAGCAACCGTAGCTTCGTCAATTAGAGGGGAAGTTTTGTCAGTTACCCGAGTTTCTGTTTGATTTGACGTTTTTGCTCTAATGACCGATACGGGCTCCGTCCGACGTCGTTAATGGTTCTTGATGCCAGGCATTTATAGCTGTTTATTGACATTTTAGTGTGCGTTATTAATATTTATTATCATTATCTAATTTATCGGAGTTTTTTTATTTTTTATGTTCTATAAAAACTGGTTATGACCCTAATGGGAATTTCGCATAAAAAGCTCATATCTCGAACCCAAGACACAAATCTAGCTCGAAAACCCATTACTATATTATACTAGCCTTTAAACGCAACTTCGTTCGCGTGGACTGCAGTCTTATTATTTGAGTAAGCAGTTATAAATATTAATTATGGTTAAAGTGGGTTAACCTTAAAAGCTAGACATAAACTGTCGCGGATTTTTATTTTGAACTTTTAGAGGGAAACTTCCTTTCCTATTCCTTTTAGCGTGATGTTATGTGATCTATAACCTTCCTCGATAAATGGACTATCTTACACTTAAATATAGTACCCGGCAATAAATAATGCACATCGAGGCTTAGAGAGAGAAATCGGCTAGATTTTGCTTCATAGAGCATATTCTCTGTCGCACAGACTGACGAACTCGTGTGTGACAGTGACAGCGCTCTACGAAACCGAACTGGCCGGCTGTTTCATTGTAAACATCGATGTGCATTATTTAATGTCGGGTACTATAGTTTTCAAATCGATCCAGTAGTTCCTGAGATTAGCGCGTTCAAACAATCAAACAAACAAACTGTTTAGCTTTATATATTAAGTAAAAGTATAGACATGCCAAAGTATTTTGGTTGTTTGTCTATTCTTTTATATGTTCATGAAGTAACGGTTGATTGGGATTTTTGGTATGGGAAGGGCTGGAGTTTAACATTGGCAATATTTAGGACCATTGTAGATGTGGTTGCCAGCAGTTTATAATATAAAAGATACCTCTGATGTATCTAATAATTAGTATCTGAAAACGTATAACGTAGAAAATGTAAGAGACGAACCACAAGAAATTTCTCTTCAATAATTTTAATTCAATGACGTTACTATGAATTCCGATAATTAAGGGACTTTTCGTGTATATAAAGTATAAATGTGGAAGCGTAAAGTCTGTCAAAATATATCCCTTTAGGAAGCAAACCATAATTTTATAAATAGAGTAAAACTGTCTGATAACTAGAGTAATACTAATCCTCAATAACGTCTTCATTTAAGAACATCATTTTTTTTTGAGATTTTATTTTATCTTCATTTTGGAAACATATTTAAACATATATAAATGTAGCATACATCAATCAAGTTTCCATTCCAAAAAAGATTTAAGAATAATAATTTATAACATTTAAATTATCATTAAATGTTTCAAGATTTCGTGTACTACTTTGAACTTCTTGATCCGATTTCATATAAGGTTTATTACAAGTCTTAAACTCAGCCCATACAATGGCTATAAAGCGGAGTGAATCTGGTATTATCCTGTTTTGTTTAAATGGAGCAATCCCGAATTGAGTATTATAGAGCTGAGAGACGCTTTAAAGGCAAAATGTCGTTACATAAGCAATTTTACTGTCAATCTATATTTTAAGCACATCTCTAAGAAGTTTACAGTTCTTAAAGCTCTAAGGAGCAAGATTTGGCATGATTGACGTTTGAGAACGTCAATCATGCCAAATAGAGAACGAGTTCAGCACAATATAATTTATATCCATATTCATATTATCGTCTATAAAGATGCTATAGGTCTGAATCTGTCTATCTGTTCCGTTTTCACAGCTAATCCCTTAGGTCAATATTATTGAAACTTGGCACTCTCAAAAGCTAGTACCCTTTGGTAGCAATAGGATAAAAAATCCTCTTTTTGTATCTGAAACAGAGAAAAATATAAATCTAATTGGTGACGGTACTTAAACATTACAATACATACAACCAGGTAACAGGTAAATGTAGGATAAAAAATTCTCGTTTTTCAATTTTAAAACTAGACAGCGTTTTAAATTACATTTATGAGTAAAAAAGGTGCATAAATGCAATAAATAATTACTATGTGTATTAAACTTATAAATAAACAAAAAAAAAACAAAATTACCTACAAAAAAATCGAAACAGAAAATTACGTATTTTCTTAAGTAAATATTTATCGAGAAGGCTTTATTGAAGTTCAATAAACTTGAAAAGTTTGATCGGCATTTTTAATATAATGTAATTTGTATGGATTAAATGGTTTGTTGCATTGAAAAAATGCCACGAAAGTCTGAGTATTTTGATCTATCTGTTGCGCTCAACCGAGTCTTCGTAACCTTGTGTTTTCCCAAAATGTCCATATAATTTTGGCTATCATTAAATGCCTTGAATAAATATTTTGCAACCAGTTGACATTTAAATGTAGCAATGCTTTAGCGCATGTTGTTACAGGTCATAACATAATTTGTCAACTCCTACATTAAAATGCTTCTATTTTAAACTATAAGTATATTTACATATATGCAGGATGTTATGACTCAGTTGCAACTGCAGGATACGAAATTTCAATGGGAGCTTGTGCCTGCTCTTCACTATCGACGATGATCGTTGATCGTGTGATCGTCTCTAATTGGCACGATCATCATGCAAGTGTGACGATCGTTCATTTTATCATACATACATGATCATACGATCATAGGTATCACCCAGCGATTGTCTTTGAAGTGTCTCCGAAAAACTGTCCATTCCCAGGTTGTAGGCGATCGTAGGCGGTGATAGACAATGATCGTTACACGATCGTTATCGTGGTTAATCGTTTGTAATAACTGATTATAAAGAGGGCCAATAAGTCTAAATGCATAGTGGTAGGGACCAATTGCCGAGTTTGAACCTTCCCCTCTGGAGAGAAGGATTGTTACTCAGACCCTAAAATTGTTGTCCGAAAATGTAAAATATTACCTTCTATACTTCTGTATTTAAAGTATTGAAAAATATAAAAACATATTGTGTATATTCTTAATTGTATGTACAATAATTTATATTAATAAAATTTTATCTGGAATAGAACAAAGACCTTGACCTATACGTATACGTTCACGGAAAACATCTTATAAACATAACTGTTTATATTTCATTTAATTTTAATACGATTTTGTATGATATCTAGGATAGTTTTTGGTCATCTGTCCATCTAATTAATGGTCCTGCAACATAGCCTATTTATTCCTTTGGTTGTTTCGGAGTCGTGATTTTGCATTCTAACTTTGTTCTTGGATATTACTCACTCAAATTGTGTCCATCGCCTCTTTTCTTTATAGATTTACTTAGCTTTATCATTGAGCTGTCAGTAACTAATAATCATGCGGATTTGATGATAATCAAATTTGGAGATGGATACACCTGAAACTAAAAGCTCTTTTTATTGCTAATTAACACTGAGTTTTTTTATAGTCCTCAATCAGATTGCGACGACTTCGGAACAACATCAGGCACTAAAGGATTTTCCACGTTCGCTACCTAGCAGAGTCCGACAAACAAGTTAAACACATTATAGTGCCCGGCAATAAATAATGCACATCGAGAACTTAGAACTAAACAGCCGGCCAATTCGGTTTCGTAGAGTGTAGTGTAGTGTCACTGTCACACGCGGGTTCGTCAGTCTGTGCGACAGACACAATGCTCTATGAAGCAGAATCTAACCGATTTCTCTCTCTGAGCCTCGATGTGCTTTATTTATTACCGCGTACTATAGATAGTATTCGTTGAAGAAAAGAGTGATATGTAACAATAAATATTTACAATAAAATCTTGAATAACCAATCTTTTTCTTCTTTTCAGAAACCTGGGAGCGGCGCTGCTCTATTGCTGCAGGTATAAAATAAGTATTTTAAACGCGTGATCTAAAAATAAGTCAAGCTTCTTACAAATAAACTCAGGATAATTCCTGGATATGAACTTATTATATACACCGTAATCTCATTTGCATGCACATTGCCAGTTTAAACAAATACGATATATAAAAAGATAACGATATTTTTGTAACTATACACTTTTCATTAATTCTGTTAAAGTTGGCATATTCATAATTTCTAAAGTTTATGTAAGATATCGTTATCGTTATAAGTCGGCAACTTCTCGTTTGTAAGTTGATTAAAGTGTAATACATCAGAACAACTGTTTCACATCCTCATTAAGTGGTAGGGGCCGCTTTAGCAGTGAACAATGATTTGTAGGTCGATCTCACGATAGTCCCGGTTAAGTAAGCGTGTGATCATTACGAGTGGAGTAAAGCGTAGACGATTCTTTATCAGTTTCTATGTTATTCATGTAGATATCTGATTTTTAATAAATAACTACTTTATGGTATCTAAACGTAGACTATTCGCGTTAAAAAAGAAATAGGCGCTTGATTCTTTTCTTCTTCTTCTTTGTCCAACCCTGCTCCCATTATTTGGGGTCGGGTCTCCTCACTCTTTTGCGCCAAGTTCTGCGGTCAAATAGGCAAATAGGCGCTTGATTGCGATAAAAAAATTAAAACACGTCTTTAAACACACCTTTTGGATTGGGTTGACTGTGTTGGGCTTTCAGCTCAACTACGGCTACCATTTTATAGCATTGCACTACTATTATCTGTATATTTGATTTTTTTTTGTATTATTTTACACAGAATAGTAGTGCAATTATATAAATAAAGATATTCTTATTCTTTTAAAATGTAATTGTGGTCGGGAATATCGACCGCCAAACATCGCAAGGAAGACCTCTAATTCGTTAGTCTAATTAGTAAGTCTATTCAGTTATCACCAAGTCACACTAATTTTACAATGCTGTTTACCTAAATAAAATTGACACAGGATAATCTATCGTTTAAAAAAAAGCTTTCCTTTACACCAACCCAATGGTAATTAAACTTATACTTATAGATAGACGTTTGTGACGTTAGAGTTGTTACAAGACTAATCCACCTTAGCGCAAGGGAGTGTTTTGCTAGTACCCGCGTCATGCAGGCCTACCATGAACACTTATTGCGACTCAATTGAAGACGTAAACGACGATCGCGAACCGCTTTCTTTTCGTACCATGAAGTGAGAATAGCATTGGGGTCGTAATGTTTGAAAAGTATAACGTTATATGAACTATAGATAACTCTGTCTCTTTTACTCACATGTTCTTAGGACGAATTCCGAACACTCATTCGGCAACCAGTTAAAGTGTGCGTCTTTAAGACGTCATGGTATGAAAGAGCAAAACAATTTCGTTTACGTCTTCAATTGAGTCGTAATAAGAGTTCATGGTAGGCCTGCTGGTCCCGGGCAGTACGGTACCTTTGTATTTTCATGAAACGCATGCCAACCATCACAAGTATGCCAAACATCATAATTATGCCAAACATCAAAAGTATGCGAAACATCATAATTATGCTTGATTTAGTTTGCAGATGTTTATCTGAAACCTAAATCGGATTTGAGCAGGTGATTTAAGATTTTTTTTTTGATTACTTGATTATATCATTTGTTAATATATTATCAAATACAGACCCACTCTCTACAATTTCAGTATCGGGTTTGCCCCCAAATCCTAGTGTCTTTTTCATAAGGCTGTTTCACAGGGTTATTATTAATATACATATATAATAGCTATGCAGCGACTGCCGCTATCTTGCTCTGAGCTAGCAAACTTCTGTACGCAGATTCAGACGTCATATTGCCTCGAAAAGAGATCATAACTAAGAAACACAGGTGGGTTAGGAAAACCGGATACTAATGAAGTTATTGTAGCCGATAGCCGACTAAGATGGTTTTAATTAAAATAATTATTAAGTAAATAAGTCACTGGGATGTGATTCAGCCAAAACGAGTTTTACTTTGATGATTGATTGAAGCATGATTCATCATTGCCTTATAGGGGTTATCACCGATATTTTAGCTCATTAAAAAATCAGTGCAGGGCAATAATTTATTGTAATCTTATTTATCTTTTGTTATTTATTTTTTTACGTGAGCTAAAGTTTAAACGTCTTTTATCTTTGAGGCTAACCACTAAAAACCCAAGAATCAAGTTAAATTATCGGCAAATTATTATGATATTATTTCTAAGAATAACTTTTTCCTTAATCATTCAAAAGTGTGTTGCAAGTTCCAAGAATCTTAAGATATTAGATAAAAGGAAAGAATTGTATCTGAAGAAGAGAAAAATAAAATCTGAAGAAGTGTTAAATGTATAGTGGACTATCCGTATTTTCATACCCGATACGTGCAGGATTCAAAAAATCAAATCAATCAATCGCAAAGCCTTGCGATTTTGTCGTGGAGACTATCTCCTGATGATGCTTCGGATGTTCGGTCGAAACGATTGTTGAGTTTGTGATAGTGATTATAGTTGTAGTGTGTAGTGCTTGTGTATTGTGGTGGAAGTGGTGGAGGTTTGTGCATGTGTTTTTACGAATCCTGCACGCATCGGGTATGAAAATACGGACAGTCCACTTTACATTTAACACTATATATATTTTCTATTTACTGTATCGCGGATTATAGCAAAATAATTTTATTATTACTTTAGAGAAGTCAAGTTTTATTTTATCTGTAGTACCGTCAAGAAACTCAAAAGCTGTTTTTACCGGGAACAGGAATTAAACGAAGCGAGATTTTATTAAATAGACTTTTCCTAGAGATTAATTAAAAGTAGTTTGTAGCACAAAATTTTATATTCTTTCCAAACTTTATATTTGAGTCCGATTGACTTCCTCTTGTAACACATTTTGATAAATTACAATGTTATAATATGAAGAGGTGACTACACAAAAAACAAATTAATATTATATCAAAAATACAGGGCGCATATTTCTAGAGTGAATGCCAATCTTTATATGCATATTATGATGCTGTTTGCTGAAAGGCTACCCCCCCCCCCTTTAGTAAGTGCTAATACAAAATTAATGAAGACATTTTTCTCGCTATAACACGATTTTTCGCGGATTAAAGCAATATAGTATTATCATTTTGTATTATGGACCTCCGCAAAGTAACGTGTAATTCTCGATATTATTTACATAAGTAAACTACTATTAGATATATAGAGCGTGGATGGACCACATGATGATCGTTGCAGAACTAAATAAATCCGCTCATCACAATGTCCCTTTTTGGGAAGAATTGAAGAAAGATACATAAAGAAGGCAACTATAAACAAATATACCCAGTGGCATAACTATCCGAAGGCTGGACGGCGTAGTGCGCCCAAGCTCAGGAGCCTCCCTTATACTGACTTAAAAACTAGAAAATTGAACTTGTGAAATTTCTCCCACGTTCGCAATACACGCAATACAATTTGTATTTGGTTTTTAATTTTATTATGGAGTCGACTGTATAACAACGAATGAAGTACGAAGAATCTGGATGACGTCCAATATCGAACAAACCATTTTAAACTGTTCAGTTGGGGCCCTTGTTTATTTTTATTCCAGGGCCTTCGATTACCTAGCTACGCCACTCAATATTCCATATTCTTGATTCATATTTATGTAATTTTAATAAATATGTTACGTAATTTGTAAGTGACCGGTGTTTTTTATGTAAAGATAGCAATACTATACATATGTGATACGTAAATTACTGTAATTATACTCTTCTAGGTACATATTATATTACTATAACTGGTAATTTCTAAAAGAAAGTGCTAGTTAATGGTGTATCGTTTGTTGTAACGACAAATTGCCCTACTGTTGTCGGTGGAAAGTCGATGATTACACGTATGAGTGCACTTTACTAAAGAATACCTACAGTGACATTATTTGTCTGTGGTATTTGTAGGACTTCCCCACAAAGGCGAATGAGAGCCGTGATGGCTTAGTAGTCAGAGAACGATTTTTAATATAAACGTAAAAATTATCCTAAACTACAGTTATCGGACCCTTACATCTTATTTATCGAGCCCAGATCCTTAAAATTGCTAAACTCAAAGATAAAAGAGACGTTTTTGTTCTAAAATATTTACCAGAAAAGTACAATACAGCATTTCAAAAATCGAAGTAACTACAATTTTTTTGTTAGATATTGCCTCGAGACTGTTAACCTTAAAATCAAAGAGAGTATTAAAAAAATTAGTTCTTTGGTTTTTACCTTACCCATTTGTTATTAATGGTAATTTAACAGTTATTTATTATATTATATAGTGTAAGTAGCCCTGAGGCTTTGAAATCTAGATATGTTTACCGAAGATCCCTAACGCGTATACATCAGTCTTTACTTATTCTGCAATATTTTCATACAACTCCATTAATTGACGCCATTTGATATTATTTATATATTAACTCCATTAATGGAATACGTCATTTACAATATCTTAAAAAGCCAGCAACGTATTGAAAATTCCTTCGAACGTCCGCAAATATCCGTAGGTGGTAGCACTCACTTCTTCTTCTTCTTCGACAACCGATGGACGTCCACTGCTGGACATATTCTCCTCACGAGATCTCCACACCCTCTCTTGTATCGCTTGTATCCAGGGGCTCCCCGCGACCTTTCTGGGGTTGTCAGTCCATCTCGTAGGGGGGTCTACCGACACTGCGTTTTCCTATGCGAGGTCGCCATTCTAAAACCTTAAGACCCCAACGCCCATCGGTTCTCTGCTCTGGACTCACTGTAGATAATCCTTTTGATATTTAAATTTTCAGATTTTAAGAAGTTCTGTTTTATTTAGTTATCCATTCTTAAAGAGCAGCAATAATGAATTATTCAAAAAAGAAACATTTACTTTTGTACGTTAAAATATATTAAGTTATTGATTTTTGCCGGCAATTTCTTTTACTTGAGATGTTCAGATAAAATAGTAATAATAAGAGTTATATAGGCTTCCTTATAGAGGTATTGCTTCTTTTCATTTATTTCATTTCATTAGATTTGAAGAAGAATTGTCACAAATATATAATCTGATAAATACAGTCATAATCCATTGAGGTACAAAATAATTACAATTAATTGTAGTAATTAATTGCGCATCCTCATAACTGAGAAGTCAGCAAAGTGTGCAACATCGCGTGCGCTTGCGTTATGTTCCGCTTCCTACGCGTAACAGTCTCGCGAACATCTATATTTCATTTGCTATTCGACGGGCCCGTTGGCGCAGTGGGTAGTGACCCTACCTTCAGAACCGCGGGTCGGGGGTTCGATCCCGCCGAAGGCCCACATTATTCTCTTGCCCTTATCCCACTTTAAGTGGGGTCAGCATGTTATAAACATGTTCTCACATGATTTGGCTACGTATTTTACCACCGGCCGCCTGCCTGACGTCAACTTACCTTAGTCGCCTTTTACAACACCTCGGTAAGAAATGAGGGTGGTCTCATTCTATGCAGCCGGATAACACACGGCACATACCTTAGGCGCCTATTACGACACCTCGGTAAGAAATGAGGGTGGTCCATTCTATGCAGCTGGATAATACACGGTACATACCTTAGTCGCCTTTTATCCCGCCGAAGGCCCACATATTCTATAAACAATTTGTTTGTTCTTCGAGCCTGGGTGTATATTTTTGTATATTTATATTTGTATTTAAGTATGTTTTTAAAATTATATGTGTAGTATATCTACCAGTTGTCCGTCACCCATAACACAAGTATTATTATTAAGTATATTAAGTAAGTACTTTAGGGTCGGACGATCGCGTGTGTAGGTGTCCCATACAAGTGATTGCATGTATATCGAGTAATTTTTATGTATATATAAGTGGAATATGTAAATACCTAACTATGTACCAACGTATTCGCTACGCTATTTGCCATATTAGCTTTGCAATGAGAAACATCGAGGTGCTCTTCTTGCTTCATCTTTTCATTCCTAATCGCGATATCCAAAGATAATACAAACTAAGATTTGTAATTTTGATTCTGAGCTTTCTTATTAACTCTGTACTTAGATAAATAAGCGACTATATTGACATTAACTTTTGGCGCTTATTTGCCAAAACCATGAAAGGTTTACCGACAATGAGCCTAATTTTATCAAAGATTTGCGGGCCATGCTCATGTAAGTTTCCCATATATATAATTACCATGGCCTTTATATACATTAACGGCATTAAAAAAATTCATATCACTTCTTTTTTATTTACAAGGCAAAGGCATGTTCAGTCTTAAAATCATGTAAGTTTTAAAATTATCAATGACTTGACTCGTAAACTTCGTTTATCGAAACTAATCAAATTCATGCAGCGTATTATTTCTTGCTCACCAAGCGTATAAACTATGATTTCACGGTGACACATAAAACCGTAGAATTTATAGCCCTAACCAATGCTTGCATTTTGCTTCCATATTTTATTACGCTTTTATTTTGTCAAGAAATGTGTTATTGCTTAAGAACAAATTGTTGTTCTTTTATGACCCTATAGAACGAGTTTTAAAACAAGACGTTCAATATATTATAATATTATTTAGATCTAGCTGCCCGAACACGAGTTGCTGGTTTCCAATTCCCCTCGAAAAGGAACTCAGGAGTTAAAAAAAATGCTCCGATCGCCACCAAAGTTAGCATGATCATTCATGATTGTCTGAAAATGTCAATAAAATCTGTCCAGCCATTTCAGGAGTCTATAAAGGACAAACATACAGACAAACATTCATTTTATATATCTAGATGAAAAAACTGTTATATACAATTAAATTATAATTTAGATAGTCGAAGGGAGCACAACCTTAGAGGGAATGGTTTTTAAATCTGGAAATATTAATAATATCATCCATTCTCCTGCCCTTATCCCACTCTAAATGGGGTCGGAACAACATCAAAAAAATCAAAAATATTTATTCTCATCACAAACACATTATATAAATAATATACAGAATCTGGGACCCTCCTAGTAAGTTACTAGTATTTCTACTAGTACTTGTGACAGGGGGCCCCGCTCTTCCATAACATTTCATACATAATGAGAAATATAATTATAAAACAAATCATGTAACAACATGCATAATCATGCCATGCAATCATGCATTTTGCATACGTAGCCAAATCATGTTGTTACATGATTTGGCTACGTATTTCACGACCGGCCTGACGTCAACTTACCTTAGTGCTCTATTCTACTCAGCCGGATACCACACGGCTTAATATTAATACTAATGTGCTTTATTGATTTTTACAACTGGTTAATCGTTTTTTGGTGACGTAATTATAGTAAGGAAACCTGCTACCACATAGTGCCTAGGATATTGTTACCTTCCAATTCACATGTCAGCGGCTTTCAAACAAGGCCAACAGTGGGATACTTACACTTCGCTACATTATTATTAATTAGCTAAAAAAGAAAAAGAATTTGCTAATTAGGCTCGTATATTGCTTGTTATGGCATGTTTTCAAAAAGCTCTAGTTCCGGATTCCGAAATTATGAGTGGGCTATGGTAAAGGGTCCCTACTAATAATGGAACTACGCTAGTCCAGAGTTGCGTCGTAAAAATGCGGAGACTATCGGAGGACAAAACGTGTGGTGTAAGCCTTTTGATATCTACCCTACACTGGACGTTTATTTCTTATGAGCATATTGGGTTCGCGGATGACGTATGGCACATACGAGATGTTCCCGAGTATCTTTAGCTGCGTAGGCAGCTATAGCTTTCCTGGTTTCTCGATTTTTTACTTTGATTTAATTAACAATTACGATACATCTATAAAATTCTGCTACGACAAGTGTATCGTTCTTAACTATACGTTAAATCTTTGTTTTTATCTATTAGGATGAAACATTACCTTTATATTGTTTTTTATTTTATATTATTACTATTGACGTATGTATCTTGAAGATTAATGTGCACCATCTAGGTTCACCGGTTTTCGACGTGGTATTCCCCGTGCCAAGCGAGATCATTGACCATTTATTACCTTATAATTAACCAACGCAATTTTGCGGGTGGAAATTACATATTTAACCTGTACATAAATAATAAGAAGCTGTGATAGTCAAACGGTAATACAGTGCGACTCATCCGAGTGGTCACGGGTTCAACCCCGGGCAGACTGTATTTGAGTTTAGATTCGGCTTAACATCGCTCTTCAACTGAAATTATAAACGTTCCGTTTTAAGCCTGTATGGCGTAAGATGCGAGCAAAAAATGATAGATAATTTTTGGTGGTGTATTTTATTTGTTTATTTATTTTAAGAGGCCATTAACAATATACACAGCATACGGAGCTACAATACAAAATACAAAACTTTTTTTAAACTAAGTGCTATATTAATTATAAATCGTAATGACGTGCGCAATTTGACAACAAATATTCAGAGAGTTCATATAAATACAGATCAATGACTACAGTGTACAAACTGATACACATTTACTGTCAAACTAAAATCATCATCATCATCATCCTCCTGCCCTTATCCCACTTTAAGTGAGGTCGGCACAACATGTTACAAACATGTTGTCACATGATTTGGCTACGTATTTTACGACCGGCCGCCTGCCTGACGTCAACTTACCTTAGTCGTATTTTACGACCCCTCGGTAAGAAAGAGGGTGGTCTATTCTACTGAACCGTATACCACACGATGCGTCAACTAAACTTAGTCGCCTTTTACGACACAACTGTAAGAAATGAGGGTGGTCTATTGTACTCAGCCGGATACCGCACGGCGGTACTGTCAAACTAAAATATTGGATGAAAATACAATAATCAAATAATCTATAATACTTTTTAATATATATTAGAAAGTAATAATATTTAAATTAACAAACTGCACACTAAAGATATATTACTTTTATCTTCCCTTTATTATTATTTGTGACACTCTATCTTACACGTGTGCTTATGGCTCCCCTACTCTAGTATAATAACTAGGAGTTAAGTAATACTTCACAAGCATCATTATTTGCGTCATACATATTACATATCAATAGTAAAAGAATATGTGCAATTGAAAATAATTTATCGACGAGCATAGGTTTCATTGTCTCGCTATGACATATTAAGTTCTCGTATAGAACAGAATCATTGAAATCATCTGATTCAATATTTATTTAAGATATTGTTTTAGTTAAATGATCACAAAGTAAAGAAATACTTTTGTTTAATTATAACTTTTAATATATCTATTTTGAAGTATTATATTTAAACATTAAATTGTATAAAAATCTTTTTCGCAATGGAAATTTAGCTCGCGTATGGTTATAATGGGTCCCGGCGGTTCCTATAAGATTTTTGATGTCGTTAGAATCATTAATACATTAAAATTTAAGGAAAAGTAATTTAAGTAACGTTTATAATAGTCTTAACTAATATGTAACTAAAAGTGACCAAAAAAACACAAACTCAATAATCGTTTCGCTCCGCAACCGAAGCATATTCAGGAGATAATCCACGAAAAAAACGCGTTGCTATTTTGTCGTGGATTATAGCAAAATTACATCATTACTTTTGTATTATAAATCTCGGCAAAGCAACACCTAATCCTAACAATTTTTTAATACAAATAGGTAAACGATGGCTTTTCAATATTTGTTTTAATGGCAATTCCACTTTGAGACGTAGTATTGATACTAAACCCAAGCTGAGATTAGCTCCCAAGTGATAAGAACTAGTGGATGCAAACGCCGGAAGACCCTATGGATATGAACTCTTCAGAGACCTATGCCAGCACTAGAATCAGTCCTTTGACGCAATAATGACGTATTTAAAATGATACATTGTATTACTTCATACATTACATAATGTATCATACATATAAGTTGGCAACAGTTGATACAGATGTCGGCGCCTCGCAAATACTCGAATTGACATATATAACAATTGTTACGACAATGTTTAAATTGTTGATTATCAGTTCAACTTTATTTCGACATATTTTGAACCCTCCTGTAAAGAGACGGCGGAAGATTCTAGCTGCGATTTGCACCGGAAGGTTTGATGTAAGTATTTTTACCATTGTATGAAAAGACAATGTTAAAATGATTTTGCAATAAAGTTAAAACGACACCTGTAATCCAAATTCTATCAATAGATTTGATTTTTCAGTTGCAAATGATTCGTCTGTTTTAAATTAAACAAAAACTCTATGGAATCACGATATTTCTTCTTCTAATATAGATTGAGGATTAGTTTTTGACACAAGCAAAATATAATCTTTTGTAAAATGTTACTACTGCTTCAAAATAAATTTTTTGGTGGTAGTTTATAATGTCTTAGTTCAGAGTTATGATCACATGGTACTTTGACAAAAGTTTACAGTCATATTCAAATACCGGAACGGTAAATATATAAAATACGGTAATAAGTAAATAATTAAAAGTACTAACTTTACAATAGTAATAATAAAATTATTATTGCTATAATTACTTATATATTTTTTTATAATTACATAAACTTTTGTGTTATGGATCTCCGCTAAGTAACGCCTAATTCTGTATATCAGTACTTTTTTTTTGACAGTTTTTTTGCAGTCGTTAATTTGCTGTTAAGCCTAATGTGTGGCCAAAATAAGAACTATTTATGCGTCAACAAACTCATTTATCTTATTGTATAATTAGTTCTTATTGTCTAGTCCACGTTTTTGGCATATCTTTATTCGAAATGATGCAAAATATTCTTAACAATAAAAGCGAGTATAGATAAAAATAACATTGTGTATGACGCATGAGTCTCGAGTGATAACAATCGTTTTTATTCTAAGAAATCTTTATTATCTTAATGTTTACGGTGTTGACTAAATTAAAAATCTCTAGGTCAGCAGTCTACGCCTCCTCGATGTGCGTTGGACGAACGCCCATACTCATAAATTCATTAGTATCTGTTTAAGAAGCCACTAATAACAGTGTGAAATTTGTTCTTCTTTCATTCATTCTTTCACATCCTGACAGAACAGCGAATTGATGACCTTCTCAGAACGGCAAACAGTTAAAGGGTTGGTAGTGACCAATAGTATTTTATATTTCAGTATCGATACTCACATTAAAGAAGACGCGGATGCGTTTATTTTGCGTGCGTTCATTTCATACTCGTCTATAACTATTGTGTACAATATATCTTTAGGAGTTAGGATTGCTACCGTCCCATAGTTGGGGAAAGGTCCCATTTCTCCTATGCAAGATTAGTTATATTCGTTAGTCGTTACATTTATTTCTCAAATTCTCTAGTCACTTCCAGGCTTATAATGATTAGTTATTGTTTATCGCAAAACGGTGTTGAATTGTAAATACAGATTAACCACATTTTTTTTTACAAAACTCATGAGTCTGCTTTTTGATTGTGGGATTTATGGGCTATAAGTACGGAACCCACAAACCCTAGTCTGCACGCGTGCCGTATTTACTGATTGATTGATGGACCCGTTGGTGCAGTGGGTAGTAACCCTGCTTTCAGCTCCGCGGGTCGGGGGTTCGATTTCCTCCGAGGGCCAACATTTTCTATAAACAATTTGTTGGTTCTTCGACCCTGGGTGTATAATTGTATTTAAGTATGTATTCAAAATTATATATGTAGTATATTTACTAGTCGTCCGTCATCCGTAACACAAGTATTAAGTTACATACTTTGGGAATGGACGACTGTGCGTGTAAGTGTCCCATATATTTATATTTATATTTACGCCATGGTTAGAATTCCAATTTAATAAAATCATTTACTTGGAACGCACATTCATTTCTGTATGTGCCCTTAGATTTAATTCGATTGCAAGTGTTTCAGAAAATGTCATAATTTTGTTTAGTTGAAAAATATATCTCCTACATTAAAGTGATATTTTTAAATAGAGAACCTAATTAAACTGCATCTTTTTGCAATTTAATCTAAAACTCCAACGCTCAGTCACTACATTATTGTTGATAAGACAGTTGCCAAAATAAGTATCAAAATTACTTGGCTTATTCGAGGCAACCTCACAAACTTGTATAAATTTTGCTTTTATCTCATCACTGTAAAGTTTGAAATGTCTCTGATACTAAATAAAAATCTCTGATCTAAAATACGATATGATGTAATGTAATTTGACCCGTTAACGGAATAGGAAGGCCTGTCAGTGTAGGTTTGAAGTGTCCACCGCTGAAACCGGACTTGAATGATATTTGTAACCGATACTAGGTATGTATGTATACTAGGTAGGTATGTATACTAGGTATCTACCGAGTGATATCCGGCTGAGTAGAATAGACCCCCCTCTTTCTTACTGAGGTGTCGTAAAAGACGACTAAGGTTAGTTGACCCACCGAGTTATATACGGTTGAGTAGAATAGACCACTCTCTTTCTTACCAAGAGGTCTTAAAATACGACTAAGGTAAGCTGACGTCAGGCAGGCGGACGGTCGTAAAATACGTAGCCAATTAACAACATGTTTGCAACACGTTGTGCCGACCCCACTCAGAGTGGAATAAGGGCAGGAGAATAATGATGATGACATCATAATCGATCGATCGATGATATAAATACGAATTGACTCTTCTTTCAAATACCATCAACAACTTTTAATTAATAGCAATTCATAATTCTTACTAACGATATAATTTAAAGTTTTAAATTTTGCAATTAATAAGAATAAGAATAGAAGAAGACAATAGATTCAGGCCTTTTTATAAAACAGACGCACGCAAATGTTTATTCTTTAATAAGAAAAGCTTTTGCTTAAGTCTTTTCAAGAGATCTCCACACCAGGTTATCTTGTGACCCTTGATTCCAGCGGCTCCCCGCGACCTTTTTGAGGTCGTCAGTTCACCACGTAACGCCTCGTACGGACGAGCGTAAAAAATACGTCGCGTTAAAATTAATCAATTATTTTCTCGATGAATGAATAATGTACGATTGATTAATAATACTACTTGTTGAAGCATGTAATGCAAAAGCAAGACCTAAACAGGGATTTCAAATAACATTTAACATTTAAATTAAATAACAAAATATTTAAATTATGCAGTTTCACGCTTGTTACGTGATGTAATTATTTATGTAATATGGTCTCACTCGTTACGGGCACGTTCGTTCTAAGGTCGTCAATAGATGTCTGAATGGACATTATTCTAAAGATTTTGAGCTGCTCAATAACATAATAATCACGTATTGTATGTCTAGTTGATTTTTGCAGACATTTAAAGTAATTGTAATCATATTGTTACTTTAAATACATTTTTTATTACAATAAATTAAATTAATTTGTGAACTTGTAAAGTACCATCCTGTTACAATCCCACTGCTGGGAATAGGCCTCTTCTCTCCGTTTCTGGAGAGAAGGGTTGGAGCTAAGACCTACCACGCTGCTCCAACACGGATTGGTAGGTTACACATATCTCCAGAATTCTCTAGAGATATGCAGGTTTCCTCACGATGTTTTCCTTCACCGAAAAGCGTGTGATAAATTGCAATTATCAATTAGACACATGAGTTTTAATAGAAAAGCTCATTGGTGCCTGCCCGGGTTTTGAACTCGTGTTCCCCTCGAAAGAGTCGCACGGTCTCACCGCTGGGCTATCACAGCTATTTGTGAACTTGTAGGAAATATGATTTTTTTTTTGTTACTTTGTTCGCTTCAATTTAATTATTAAAATACCCTCAATTATTCCCTGTTCCCGTAAGACAAACGGGATTTTTTTATTCTACGTTTTGGGCCCTTATAAAAAATGCCCTTTAAATTTATTGCTCCATCGGACTATAAAATTGTAACAGACAGACACACATTTGTAATATAGATTATTTTCAGAGTTTATTTTGTAGATGTCCGTAATACATTAGTATGATATTATTATTTTACTTGGTTTCTAAATTGTGTGTATACATCTTATTTCCTGATTCATATTTGAACAAAATAATATTTAATTTTTGTATTTTAATTATTATATTTTATCTTTATATGTACAAGTTTGCACATTCGTGTAGATCAACGTAAAGATAATAGAGTATATAAGATCATTACTTAGAAGTTGTTGACATTTTAGCACGTATTTAAATTTATCCACGACCTTCGAAGCGGGTTCGGCTATAAAAAAATATACTAAATTCACAAATGTCATCAGTGTATATATTTATTTATTTACTTTAAGGGGGCGGGAGCTTTAAAGTTACCAACAAAGTGATGAAAATTCAGCGGATTAGAGGGCGATCGCAATTTGAAAAAATAATAATAAAAAACCGCCATTTTGTAGACAATACAGTGGACTTGTTAGTTGATACGATAAAACTCACTCGTCAATTTCATGCTTTAGTAAGAATCACGTGTTCTAAATGTTTTGTCAATATGACTTTAAAAATTAACTATTTTTAGTAAAACATTTCAATCTTAATCGTGAGATGTAGAAAGCGGTAATTCAGACAATCAACTAATTACATCAGTTTGATATCTGCTTGCTTATCAATACCATTTATGTTATTAGTCAAGTTTGCGCTACTATATTATTTTGCCCTCTTGTTTACATTTAAAAATCAAAGTTCACACACATTGAGATTAAAATTGTCAATAAGGAACTACTCGTAATTATAAATTTCCTATACAGGAGTTTACTTACAATTTATTATGTGAAGCCTCAAACCCTTTTCTCCAAAGGAGAGAACAAGCTCGAACATAACAGCAGTATAGTTTTTTTTTCGAATGTGTCTTATGCTGTTAGCCCTAATGGCTTTTACAGCGTCACCGGTGTGATGGGCGAGCGCAGAAGCTTCGCCGGGAACAGTATAGTAACAGTAAAACAGTCGTTTTACTACTGTTATTCACAATAATGATTTTAAATATGTATACAAATAAATTATTTTGTAATTTAAATATATATATATATATATATATATATATATATATATATATATATATACATAGCAGTGATAGGCCAGCGGTGAGACCGTGCGATTCTTTCGAAGGTTCACGCGTTCAAATCCCGGACAGACATCAATGAGTTTTTCTGTTAAAACTTATTGTTGGGTAAATTAGTACCGACTTGACTTTTGTTAGTCTGTGTCGGATGTCACTATGGTTGATGGCTATTCAACTCACGTGTCATCCGTCAGAGAACTGTAAGATGGAACACATAATTTTTTGACGGGACTGGCGCTATATTTGAAAACGGGCTGAATATCATATCATGTAGCCGTGCAACTGTTGAGAATATATTGTGTAATGGGTATTCGGAGTTTTATTTCTGGCCTTGCCTGAATTGCTATCCTTACATTATGTATCTAATTGATATTTAAATTAATCACACGCTTTTCGCTAGAAGATAACATCGTGAGGAAACCTGCATATCTCTAGAGAATTCTAGGGATATATGCAACCTACCAATTACCAAACCACCTAGAAGTTACTTTGTAATATATTTAATCTATTCAAGAAAAAAGACATACATCCTGCCGCGGAGATCTAAATACAAACATCACCTAAACAACGCAAATTGAATACAATAACTGAAAATGCTCGTATAACGCGCGTGTCTGCGCAAACATACGTATCTATTTGTTGTAAACTGTGAGAGCGGTATTATTCGTGAATTTAAATTACACGGTCTCATTTTGGGTGTTTTCTCTAAATTCCCTTAGCGTGACAATGATAGAGATCTGTGTTTTACATGGCCATGTCCGTGAAAATGGAAGTGTTCCTGCTTTGTATGCAGCGGTCGACGGCGACTGCATGCCTTATTAACCGCCTGGCACAAATGATGATGCGGACGATTCAAATCCGGAAACTGTTTCACGTGATTTCACTTTTTAAATTATTCTCTTCACATTTTAGTATTATTGAAAACTTAGATAGCTCTTTTTATGTCTCAACCGAATATATGTTGTTCCAGATAACATTTTATCTTCAGATGTCAGTTTCACTTATTTATTTAGTTAGTAATTATCAATAATAAAATGAGAATACGTGACTATAACGTGGTCGCTGACTATGGGCCTCATAAGAAAGCTCAGAGTCACTCAGCGAGCTATGGAGCGAGCTATGCTTGGTGTATCTCTACGTGATCAAATCAGGAATGAGGAGATCCGTAGAAGAACCAGAGTTACCGACATAGCTCATCGTGTCGCGAAGCTGAAGTGGCAATGGGCGGGGCACATAGTACGTAGAACCGATGGGCGTTGGGGTCCTAAGGTGCTGGAATGGCGACCCCGCACCGGTAAACGCAGCATTAGAAGACTCACTACGAGTAAGATAGACGACCTAAAAAAGGTGGCGGGGAGCCGCTGGATCCAAGCGGCACAGGACCGTGTGGTGCGGAGATCCCTTAAGGAGACCTATGTCCAGCAGTGGACGTCGATCGGTTGAACAAGAAGAAGTCGTGACTATGAGTACTCAAAAAGAACAGGCCAGCCTGATATTTTTTGAGTTCGTTTGTTGGTTTTGGTCATTGTGAATGCCAAACCCCAATCTAAATATAGGGTGGTCTGAGCAAAACGCAAGATGTCAATCTATATACCTATGTATATACTTATAAAGCTGAAGAGTTTGTTTGATTGTTTGAACGCGCTTATCTCAGGAACTAAGGGACCGATTTGAAAATTCTTTGAGTGTAAGATAGTCCACTTATCGCGGAAGGCTATAAACTATATAAAATCACGCTAAGATGAATGATATATATATATTTTTGCTTATAACGTCAGACATATTTTTATCATATATTTTGTACGACGGAGAATTTGCTAATAAAACCATGTCAAACTATAGGTGTTAATAAAGTTATGACATAATAAAATAAGGTTCTAATAAACAATTGTGAAAATTTATACATTATATAATATAATTTTATTAACATGTCCCTGAAGGCTTTTGATATGTTAATAAATATGTCCTTATTACTGTCAGATTCATTTTAGTTAGCAGTTGTATTGTGTGGCGCAACTACAACAACAAAATCATTATTCTCCTGCCCTTATCCCGTGGGGTCGGCACAACATGTTGCAAACATGTTATCACATGATTTGGCTGCGTATTTTACGACCGGCCGCCTGCCTGTCGTCAACTTACTTAGTCGCCTTTTACGACACCTTTGTAAGAAATGAGGGTGGTCAATTCTATGCGTCCTGATACCACACGGCACATACCTTAGTCGCCTCTTACGACACCTCGGTAAGAAAGGAGGGTTGTCTATTCTATGCAGCCGGATACCACACGGCACATACCTTAGTCGCCTCTTACGACACCTCGGTAAGAAAGGAGGGTGGTCTATTCTATGCAGCCGGATACCACACGGCACTAAGAAAATGTATAACAAAAATTGAGAGATTTTAATTTTAGCAGCCGACTACATCAAATTTGTTAATCGCTGCCTGATTAAATTTCCTTTTTTATCTAATCATTTAAGACGCAAAAAATGTCGTAACGAGTTATAGCATGAACTTAATTGAAATAGTTTTATATATAGATTGTAGTTTTGTTAAAATATCGATCACAAGGAGCTTGATAAAGACAATTTGTGTAAAGAACTTTAATTATATTTTTTGACATCACATTTGAACATTGGCATAGCAAAAAAGTGACAGTTAATAAATTTCTGCATCAAAATCAGCGTGCGTTTTTTTAAATAAAGCTACCGCTAGAATGCTTTTGAAATAAGCTCTTTTGATTTGACTCAACCGAATAATCTTAAGCTTTATTTTGCGTCTCTCTGTAAATCTTCAAAGTTGTTAATATTATAAAATAACTTTTAAAATGGATTGCATTGAAATTATGAATTTAATTACGTGAAAAGCTGCATTAGCTTACCAACTTGGACTTCTAAATCAGTCTTTCAAAAATGGGAATGAGCTGACGTTGAAAGAAACTCATTTCCGCGGACGACTTTTTCAATACATTTCATTTAAATACTTTTTTAGAGTGCTCTCAGTGTGACAGAGTGGTTTTAATTTCTCACTTTGACTTCTCATGTGGTATAAGACAGAGAAATGCTCTTAATACGTCTCCTACTTTACATTTAAATTGCACTATAAATATGAGTAAGGTTGATGTGATCAAATCGAGTATTTAGTTAATTTAACACGTAGAAGTTGTTTCATTCACCCTTGAAATAGTGAAATTCAAATTTTTTAGTATCATAATATTTATACTATATACTTCTTATTCTGTTTGTATGTTTGTTTTTTTAATTTTTTTTTATGATCAAAGGCTAGCGCCTGGCTACGATCTCGCCTGATGGAAAGCGAAGGATGTAGCCTAAGGTGGACTGCGCTTGCCACAAAAGTGCACGCATATATTTTGGGGATGTTAACTGTGTAACGGTGGAGCCCTTCTCGGCGTCTGGTCGTACGATAGTAAAATGGCGAGGAAGGGATCAGATCAAACAGATCAGTGGCATACTCTCCGAAATATATCCTGTAAAAAACAGAAAGTGATGCGACTGCACGCCTGTGGTCTAGAGTCGCGAGCCTCCTTTGAGCCAGCTTACTAACGAACGCATAGAGCGTTCTTAAATCATTCTTTAAATTACGATGAATCTTTGGTGAGTTAATCTACGTACACCAAGAAAAGTAATGAGCTCAAACAATTTTTTTTTACTTTTTTACTATACTGGAAGTTCTTTTGCCGTCTTTCCAATGACAACGACGGAATATGTCCAGTTATTACAGCCCCATAAGGGATTTTTACAAATTTAAAATCAATTTAAGGAAAACGGAAAGTTTTCCTTAAATTTGTTTTTTTAACCAATGTTGCATTTTTTTGTATTGAAGCTTAACCTAGTTTAGCTTAAAGAACTTAGTTGTCAGTCAGTTTTTATTACGCATTAAAATCCAGCATAATGTCCAGTACAGTAACCGGGTCACGGTTATGTACTTTGTTCGTTAGGGTATATATTCAGGTACAATTCTATAATATAAATGGATTTTTTTTCTATATTAACTAGTTGACCCGACAGACGTTGTCCTGTCTTAACTATTTAAGTAAAAGAGTGTTTTGTTAGATTTTCTAATGTTTTGCTAAACTTACAATGTTTATTGTTTCATAAGAATCTTTTCTTTAAAATAATTAACACAACAAAAAATCATTGTGATATGTGTACGATTGACACATCGTGAATAAAAAACTGTAATACTTAATTTTAAATTGTGTTCCTTAATTTCCTTGAAATCTGTTTAGTAGTTTTAAGATTAGCTTAATAACGCCCCGCTCGGACGATCGTAAAAAATACGTCGCGTTAAAATTACGCAATAGGCTTTATAAGGTGTTTCGTATGGTATATTCAGCTTAACGCCCTCGCCCTAACGACTAAAATGGAACACTGTACGATAAAATACGTCGCGATTTAAATACGCTGTCGTGTGAACAGATACCTAGATACCGATTTGATTCAATTTGACGTAATTTTAACGCACGATAAAAATCCTCTCGTGCGTACGAGGGTAACGCTTGATACGGGATTTTTATATATAAATATGTTTATAAACGCATACTAACATATTATTATTGGACCTGAAATACTTTGGTTACCGCTGGACTTAATTACACTGAACTAAAAATGCTATCATAAATATATTACATTCATGGATTATTTTTACACGGCTTACTTTATTATCCGTTATTCCATGTTGCATACGTGTCATTAAAACAATTCAGTACAGTACCGGATAAAGCACGGCAATTTAGTCATTAGCTCCTTGTAGGCAGGTAATTTGTTATCTTCCGGTCTGTCATTTGAACCAATTTAACTGTTACACTGGTAATTGTGTTAATAATTACAATTCATATCAATGTGTATCAAATTTATTTCCAACCTGACTATTGTGTAGCAATAGGAAAGGACGGAAACGAATAAGTGAAATACGCCGTGTGGTATCTGGCAGAATAGAATAGACCACCCTCCTTTCTTACCGAGGTGTCGTAAGAGGCGACTAAGGTATGTGTCGTGTGGTATCCGGCTGCATAGAATAGACCACCCTCATTTCTTACCGAGGTGTCGTAAAAGGCGACTTAAGGTAACTTGACGTTAGGCAGGCGGCCGGTCGTAAAATACATAGCCAAATCATGTGACAACATGTTTGTAACATTTTGGGCCGACCCCACTTAGAGTGGGATAAGGGCAGGAGAATGATGGAAACGAATAAGTGAAATTATATTTATTGGTACTTAAATTGTTATCTTAAATTGCAAGCAAATGTACAGATGTTTTGCATCGGAGTTCGGTAGATGATTAAAATAGACGATTTTTTTTTAGTATGGTAAGGCTAGGGCCTGGCTACGGTCATGCTTGATGTAAAAGTGGAATGGATGATGGAAAAGATGGAAATGATGCCTAATATATGGATGGCAATTGCCAATAGTACCTATTTACTATTTTATTTAATTTTGTAAGTTGTAGGATTCCTGAAAGATACAAGAAGGGAATTCCACAGTCTGTACGCATTAGTAAGACTAAGCCAAATCGCTTTATGCGGATTTTAGGTATGTTTATATTTTTTATTTTCATTATATATAAAGAAATATATAGTGTATATATTCCCTCCCTTTACTTAGACTCGATAAAACTATTAGGTGCTTTGATATCTTTGTTGTACAAACATAAGTTTACGAGGTGTGATCGACATTGCAACACTTTAATTCACAATTAACACTTCAAAGTCGAGTTTGTTTAAGAGTTCTTTCTTAAAAAACAAGTATTAAAAAAACTTTTATAGATGAAAATTTGTTGTAATGCTTTGTTTTGATAATGTGGGCGTGTTTGAAATTGAAATAATATGTTTACTTAAAACGCATTAAGAAAAACGGAAAGGTTTTATTACTGAAATCTATGTATTTATATTCCTGTTACACACAGGGTTTTTAATTTGGTTGCAAACAGATATTTAAGACCTGAATTTTCACTCTTTTTAATAAATATGAAAACCATGTTTAATCTGTTAACGAAATATTTACTTTACTTTATAGTGTATAACTGTTGAATACTTAAGTGTTTTCTTCATCTTCACGGCTTATCACCTAATTTATTATTTCGAAATGCAATATAAATATTTGATTGAGATTCCTGATTGCAGAGATAGCAGTTTTTAAATTTAAATTTATAACATTTTTGAGGGTATCAGAGCGTAACCACATCGTCACGTTTATGTATTATTTTGTCAATATGGCAAACTAAATCTATTATTATACAAAAGTAACAATAAAATTATTTTTCTATAATCCGCGATACAGTAAATAGAAAATATATATAGTGCTAAATGTATAGTGGACTATCCGTGTTTTCATACCCGTTAAATACAAGATTTGTTAAAACACATGCACAAACCTCCACCACTGCCACCACAATACACAAGCACTACACACGTTTTCACAAACTCAACAATCGTTTCGCCCCGCAACCGAAGCATCACTTTTTTACTTTTGTCGTGGAGTCTATCTCCTGATCCTATGATAGTGAACGTGTGTAGTGCTTGTGTATTGTGGTGGCAGTATATTTACAAAAATACTGCGAAAAAGCACGCGATATAGTTAGATAGTATGTCTCTATTTCTTATGGTTGTCTACTTTTATGTTCAAAATCTCAATTAAAGATACTGATTTCTACGCGGGCGAAGCCGTGGGCACAACCAGTTATTTATAAAAAAGAGTTTTTAAATATGAATTCCATTGTTAGAATAAACGGAAAGATGCCATCGATACGAGCGTAAAGGCGTACATTACGTGAAAAAACGTCCTACTTCACAGTGATTTCCATGTTATTGTTTAGATTTTTCTTTATCTCCGTCAAACATTACGTATAAGGTTTATATAAGCTGTAGACATGAGTGACGAGTGTGACTTACTTTTATTATAATTAGATTACATTTTATACTAATTCCAATGCTAACATATCATTTCGTACAAACTGATTTAACGTTGTTATATTTCAATACATTGTTAAATGGAACATGATGTTTTCTATATTGTAGTATAAAAAATGAATAATCACCTATCTATACTAATACTATAAAGAGGAAAGATTTGTATGTTAGTGCGTATGTATATATGTTTGTAATGTTGTCACGCAAAACTACTGGACCGATTTCAAAAATTCTTTCACCATTGGAAAGCTGCTTCTTTTATTGACCAATTGTAATAAGGTGTGAAAAATTTAGTCATAAAAATCTATGATCGCGTGCGCTGTGCAAACTATTGACGATAGAACAAAAAATGTTTTACATTATTATAAAACGTTCCAATATCTACAAAAAAGTACGTAATACTATATGTCTAACTATTATTGTTTTGTCAATATAACTAGTTTTCTACATTGCAAAAGTTGATAAAAGTGGCGACAATAATCAAACCATAATATTTACATCTCCGTATTAACATATCATTCTAACATTCCATCCTTATGATATTTTATTAAAAACTTCAAGTTTCAAAAGCTGTAAAATACTTTTTAAATTATTAAAGTCGAACATTGCAATCAAAAGATGTAACGAATTTAAAAACGACAATATAGAGAAAGTAATGTACAATGTAGCGTATTGTATTTGTGTACCTATGAGTACATTCCGTTAAAACATTTCCTTTGCCTTAACTATTGATAAGTCCCGGGAACAAACTTTCAATTTACAAAAATAAATCTATAGTCTCATTCAGCAAACTTTCCACTACCACGAGATCGGTATGTACGCGGATGAAACCGCAGTTGCTAGTCAGTCATACACAAGCAAGCTGCCCGACTAAATTTACTATGGTAACAAACGAGCATAAATGCCACCCACCAAAAAAAAACAATAATTTAATCATCGTAAATTTCAGTTTGTTAAATATTAAACTTGTTTAACTTAGACTAAACTTGTCTTTATTCGTTTATGTTGCTGCGGTTGTCAGTTATTTCCAAAAACTAAATGTTTTGCAAATAAATAAGTTTATTTTAATACTTAATTTTAATCTGTAGTATTACGTTGCCTTCTGGTTACCTAATTACATGAATTTCTTCTAGTTTATACAATTGTTTCCAATTCATTGAATTCCTTCACTATATATCATTGTTGATATAAATATATTTTTTCCCTAGCCTTGAAGTCATGGTACACTCAAATTTACTTGCTAACCGAATTCGGTCGATGCTATGGTGATTTTCAGTCTCTATATTCTTATAAAGCAAATGAACAGCCTACTATTCAAGCCCATGTAGATATTAACGTGTTCAATGGATGTGCAAAGAGTGCAACTGTCATTACCCGCATGCACCCATGCATTAATGCCATTGAGCATTGTTTCAACATCAGTGCGTGCAAGGTCCAACATAAACATTGTGTAAGTTTTTGCTAATTTCATTTTAAATTCATTTTCATACTTTTTTCTTTTAGTTATTTATTTTCAAGTGCTTCAAATTATTATTGTCATTTCACGAAACCGTGCACGATACTCACACTATGCCGCAAACTTCTAATGTTTGCACATTACATACAAGTTTACCCTACGGTTTTCTTCGGCTTTCATCGATTCTTATTCGATTATTAAAAAATATTTTACTAGATTCAATTCAATGTTCATTCTCTACAATTTATAACGTCTATGGTGTCTATTTTGCCCTTTTCATATCGAGAAATTATTCTGCACATTTTTTCTTCATTCAATTTTTTTAAATTTTATAATCATCTTAGGTGCATTACTTGAAATTTCCTGTTTTAAGTTCATTTCAAACAGAACTTGGAGTATGTTAATTTCATAATATTATTTAGTTTTTGTTGTTCAAATATCAAATATCCAGTTTGCGTAGCAATATCTTTTTTTATTCTATTTGTCGTGCTTATTATATTTTCCTTAACACTTGTAGTTGGAATAAATATTTATTAAATATTCACTAATATATTCGATTATTGTTTTATTTACCACTTTCAGACGTATCATCAATACTTTGTAAAAAATTCTATCTTTAGTTTTGTTTATTTTATAGTACTACAAAAATATATTCCTTCTCACTCGCCATTAAGTTGTGTTGAGATCTTGGTCTAAATCATTAACATTAACAATACAAAGCATACAAAGGTAACAAGAAATAAAAGAATCACACATGATATAAGTACAACACGGACTTAGCGCTTCGAACACGCAATGATCGCTTTAGTCATTGAGATGATAAACAATGGTACACCGGCTATTGTACTGATAACATCTTGATCACATCCATTACCGACAGCAGATTACTTCTGCAAATAGCTACTTTAATTTATATAGGTTGCTCTTATTACAGGCAATTGCCGTACAGCAAATTTGAGTTATTTAAATGTATCGCAGGTACACAAAAAGATTCCATACTGGGAAGAGTCATCATTCAGCCTTTATCCTATTCTAAGTGGGGTCGACAACATATATGTCGCGTTTATTCTCGTCTATCATTCGTTAACTAAGGCGCTACTTCTTTTATATGCATGTCATACTTCACACAATCCAAACTCTTTTACAGCATTTCTTTAGCCACATATCATATTTATCAAATACACGTTCATATTTACCACATTTTGGTCTTATGATATGCATCCCTCCTCAATACGTCCATATCATCTAGCACTTTGCTTTGCCGTGTGTTATTCGGCAGCGTAGAATAGACCACCCTCATTTCTTATCAAGGTGTCGTAAAAGGCGATTAAGACAACATGTTTGTAACATGTTGTGCCGACCCCACTTAAGGTGGGATAAGGGCAGGAGAATGATCATAATTATCCAGCACTTCTTGTCTTTTGTATAATGGGTGCAATCTAGTCTTGTCACACCACTCATCCACTTTAATATTCTCATCTCATTTGCATGCACTCTTCGTTCATCCATCTTTTTCATTCCAACATTCTGATCCATTCAATACGACATTTCTTATGACCGTGAATACTGAATAGAGTATGGAGCGATTAATCTTATAAACAACTATACATAAACTATACATATACATGCTTACTAGATTTTAAATTTTCGCGATTCATACTGATTATTATGTAAACACACGGGTCATGCCGTTGTAAAATCGAGTGACCTTTGTATAAGGTTCAATGTTTCGGCAGAATTGCATCCACCATGGTCACCGTAGGTAGTCGATCTGTCTGACACCACTAGTTCTCATAAAATTTAGATCCAACACTACACCGACCGTGAAATGCGAACCGGTTTCGCCATCATTACTGACGTGCAAATGAATTTAATTTAATGTTCTTTTGTTATTTATGTTTGCACACGAATACATTTACATATGCATATGTATGTACGTATTCATATATTCATTGTTTAGATTTTTCTATTCATCTACTGTTTTAGAGGAATATTATTACTCGGATCGAATATTATTAAGGCACTCAAAAAATATACCTTACAAGCTATGCGTAAATATAATATACTAGCTGTGCCAGCGGCTTCGCCCGCGTGGAAATCGGTTTGTCATAATTTTTTTCTAGAAATCAAATTTTAAACATTAAAGTAGTTATTGTGAGTTAACCATAAGAGATAGAGACATGCTATCGCGGACTTTTTGTAGTATTTTTATAGATCCACACTTCTCTAGTACATTACTTTAGCGTATCTCTGCTGATTTACGCAGCGCACGCCACTAAAGCTCCCAGCAAGCAAGTTTTTTAACAACTGCGCGATCTCTTGAACACAATTTATATAATACCGATATGTACTATTTACCTAAAGTATTTGCACTATCTTTTGGTGAAAACCGTACAAAAATCCGTTCAGAAGATTTTCAGAAAATCGATTACATACAGACAGACAGCTTTTTGAGACTTTGTTATATAATAAGTATAGATACTTACTGTCAGAGAACAATAAATGAAAACTCCGGAAACTTTTACTCTGTTATGATATTTTACAATTAGTCGATATTTGACTAATTTGATATTTAGCGGTATAATAAAATTTTCACTGCCATATACTAAACTGTCACATTTCTGTGAATTATGAATTGTTGAAGAGTACATAGAGTTACTATACTAATAGCCGAGCCACCCTATACTGTGTCCATCGAAAAAAAAAAGAGAGAAAACGAGGCTATCTATCTCTCTTTTTTATGTTTGATTAGACAAACATAAGTATGGGCACCTAAGCCTCCCTTTCTCTTTGTACAATAACTCTATGAAATAGATAAATTACTCAATTATTGTAGTGTTTGATAATATATTTTTGTTTGATACTATATGTTAAAAGAGTGACACTTATAATTCAAATTCAAATTCAAAATATTCTTTATTCAAGTAAACTTGTAAACAAGTGCTTTTGAATCGTCAACTTTACTGCTGGTTCGGAAAGCCGTCCTACCGAGAAGAGCCAGCAAGAAACTCGGTGGAGCTCTTTTAAAAAAGAAGATTCTTAATACTAATTACATTTTGTCATAGCTATCCTGCACAAGGTCGAAGAGCAGCTATATCCATGCATTCTTATCATCAATGTAAGCCTCCACGGTATAATAGGCTTTCTGTATCAGCCTCTTTTTAACAGTATTTTTAAATTGCTGTAATGGCAAAGTTAAAATTGATTGTGGAATTTTATTATAGAATCTTATACCCAAACCCACAAACGACTTACGTACTCTTACAAGGCGCAAAGCAGGAGCCGCAAGCTTATGTCGGTTCCTACTTTGTCTATTATATACATCGCCAATCTTTTTATAATTATGTATATTTTTATGCACAAAAATCAAATTGCTAAAAATATACTGTGAAGCTAACGTAAGAATACCTGTTTCCTTAAACTTCTCTCGCAGGGACTCACGCGAATTCAAATTATAAATGCCACGTATGGCTCTTTTTTGCAATACAAAAATTTTCTCAATATCAGCACATTTACCCCATAACATTATTCCATAAGACATAATGCTATGGAAGTAAGCAAAATAAACTAGTTTTGCTGTTTCGACGTCTGTAAACTGTCTTATCTTTCGAATAGCATAGGCTGCTGAACTGAGTTTCCCTGCGAGAGCTGTTATGTGTGTGCTCCATTGGAGTTTTGTATCCAACGTCATTCCCAAAAATACAGTTGTATTTTCTGTTTTTAGTGGTACATTGTCTATTAAGAGCTCATTTGCTTTTTTAGCTGTATTAGGTAATGCAAATTCTAAACATTTCGTTTTATTTGAGTTTAGTACCAAATTATTTAGTCTGAACCATTGAGCTATCTGCGACAATCCACTGTTTACTTCGTCAATATTATTAGCGTTATTCCTATTTACTTTAAATATTAAAGATGTGTCATCAGCAAACAGTACAATGTCGCAAATATTATGAATGAAATATGGTAGATCATTTATATATACTAAAAACAGAAAGGGACCAAGGATTGATCCTTGAGGCACACCCATAACTAAGGCCGATCCGGATGACTGCACACCATTAATGCACACTCTTTGAATTCGGCTATCGAGATAAGATGCAACGAGACGAAGTGCATGATCCTTAATACCATAATGACCAAGCTTTAGTAATAAAGTTTCGTGTTGAACGCAATCAAATGCCTTGGACAAATCACAAAATACCCCTATGGCATTTTGTGAGTTCTCCCACGCATCAAAGATATGCTTCAACAATCTTACGCCCGCATCCGATGTAGACCGACCCTTGGTAAACCCATACTGCTCAGGGTGAAGTAAATTATTAAAATTAAAATGCTTGAGCAGTTGATTTAGAATAACTTTCTCAAAGACCTTGCTAAGAGTTGGCAAGATCGAGATGGGTCTATAGTTGTTAGGGTCGCTCTTATCACCAGATTTGAAAACAGGGATCAATTTACTGTACTTCATTAAATTTGGAAATGTCCCTGTGTCTACAGACTTGTTAAAGATCTTGGCCATAATAGGTGCAATAATTTCAATAACATTATTTATTAACTTTACAGACATTCCCCATAAATCAGTTGTTTTTTTAATATTTAAACTTTTAAAAGTTTTAACAATATCGTGCGGAGAAATGTGTCTAAATTTAAAATTTACATTGCACTTCATGACGCTGGCCTTTAAAACATTAAGAGCTTCAATTGGGGATGAGTTTATTGAGCTAGTGGTAGAAATGGGTATATTCTGAAAAAAATGTTCAAATACACTCGCCACTTCTGCGTCGGAATTAGTAAACTCATTCCCAATTTTCAGCTCTATGGCAGAATTACGCATTTTATGTCTGCCTACTTCATCTCCTATAACATCCCAAGTTGTTTTTATTTTATTTTCAGAGTTCATTATTTTACATTTAATGTGAAGTGATTTGGCCTGTGCGCAGACATTTCTAAACATTTTCGAATATTTTTTTACATATTCTAAGAATGTGGGGGACTGATTATATTGCTTTTCTGCATACAGATCAAATAACTTGTTTCTACTCTTATAAATGCCATTAGTAGCCCAATCGCTAAACCTGAGATGTTTGGAGACTTCTTTTTCTATAATATTGAATGTCTTATCGAATTCACTACCAATAATTCCAAAGAGAGCATTAAAAAGATCATCTGGACTACCGCAACTTTTGTCAATATGCGGTAATTTTGATAATATTTTTACTTGAAATCGCTTTATTTTATGAGACGTGATAGGCCTGAATTTAATAAATTGCTTTCTGTTATTTATAATGTTGGGAACAGATATAATTTGTCCACTATGATCAGACCTTAAGCGACTTATTATAGATTTTTCTAAGATATTACAGCTGTAATTAGTAAAAATATTATCAATACCGGTAGCCGAGTCTGCAGTTATCCTAGTAGGTTCGTTAAATACATTAATCATATCAAAACATTGAAATAAATTAAGCAACCTACAACGAGTACTGGTATCCACTAGTATGTCAACATTAAAGTCTCCACAGATTAAAACTTTTTTTGAAGATTTACATGTCTTCTTTAAAACTTCCTCCATAACACTCTCAAATAGCATATAATCACTGGGGGGTGGGCGGTACACAGAAACTATAATATAGCGCTCCAACTCTACACAAGACAGCTCAATGGTACGTTCCACAGAAAGACCGACAATATCATTCCGTTCTTTACAATTTAATTTACAGTGAGCTAGTATTAAAGATCCCCCACGAATGACGGTCTTCCTCAAGAACGCACTGGACACATTATAACCTTTTATATTTAACAGGAAGTTGGAACTGTTTAACCAATGCTCGGTTATACAATAGGTTATATTAATAGGATACATAAGTTCCAAAACCAATTTAACTATATAGTTGATAATTTAAATTATTTTAAAATCATGCGTGTCGTATCATTTCTGTTAATAATATTATTATGTACAAATATACAAATAATAATATAAAAGTTCCCAAACATCATCACCCTCCTGCCCTTATCCCACTCTAAATGCGGTCGGCACATGTTACAAACATGTTCTCACATGATTTGGCTACGTATTTTACGACCGTCTGCCTGACGTCAACTTACCTTAGGCGCCTTTTACGACACCTCGGTAAGAAAGAGGATGGTTTATTCTACTCAACCGGATACCACACGGTGGTTCGACTTACCTTAGTCGCTTTTTACCACACCTCGGTAAGAAATGTGGGTGGTCTATCCTACTCAGCCGGATACCGAACGGCATATAAAAGTTCCCGAACAAACTTCGTTAAATTGTTCACTTTTAAAAAAACCTAACCCAGGACGTTGGCCCTATTGCTCCTGTGAATTACAACGCTTTAATCCTTTTGATGAGCGCTCTTTATTCTTCATTATAAACTAGAAACAAAGAGTCGAGTTGTCATTATTCTATAACAATTGCAACAGAATCCAATTTTTGTATAGCGTCAATTTACCTGTTTCGAGTTATCAACTTATATGCATTAACGACGTGCTGTATGCGCAAATTGGATAATTGAAGCCTTTTTGTTCAACGCTATCGTACTCGCATCCGAGTCTCAGGTATCTTACTATGTGAATTTGAACATTGAATAACTACTACACTTTTTGATCTCGCAATATATCACTATTGTGTAAAATATGTAACATGGGAACAGATTGCTGTTATTACGTCTTAATAGGGCAAAAATGTAATTTTGTTGTTATATCTTAATTTGGATACAGTATCACATTAAAAAAATATATCTAAAAAAACTGTAACTAATACTACAGTGTCAACATTCGTCAAAACAAACAAGTCGTTTTTTCAGCCATGTGAAGAAAATTCTTAATACCTAATGTTCCGCATCAATTTCAAATTCAAATTGTGCAAAAAATAAAATAAAAATTTTAGGGGTTGATAACCCTTTTGGAGATATGAAAATAGATAGAAGCCGATTCTCAGATTTACTGAATATGCATATAGCATTTTATAAAAATCGGTCAAGCCGTTTCGGATGAGTATGGTATTTATTCAAGAATTTGTATACATTTAAAAAGAAGCAAATAGGAAATCTAAATAGGTGTTTATGAGAAAGTAGACTGAAATTAAACAGAGAAGACACTGTATATAAAGTATGTGTCAGATGACTTAGTGATGGTTAAACCGACAGTTAGTCATTCTTACTCCCATCCCCAGACTTATAACAGGCAGTTCATAAGTGTGGTCAAGCATACGGTTGCCGCATAGTGATTATTGGTATTGAACCTCCTGAACAGATTATAGAACAAACATTTGCCAAACAATCCTACGATCAAGTTGCGAAACTGAAAAATGTAAAAACAAATGAAGGCAGATTCAACCAGACAATTACTTAAAGACTCTTAACGGGTTTCATAAAAAGTTAAAGTTACTTAGCGGACAGTGAAAAAGTTATACTTGAAGTATCCGTGCGTAATTAAATCAGGAATGACAAGAACCGATGATAAAGCAAAGTCACCAAGATAAATTGGTCATGGGTGTAAAGCATCGCGAAGCTGAAGTGGTGATGTTCATGGCATATAGTGCGAAGAACTGATAGGCATTGGGGTCTTAAAATGTTGGTAACCCCGCACCGGAAAAAGTAGCGTTGGTTGATCTCAACGAGGTGAACTGTAGACACCAAAAAGGTCATGGGTAAGATGCAAATGGTACGGGGTCGTGTGGTCTGAAGATCCCGTGAAAAGGCCTACGTCCAGCAGTGTACAGTCCATCGGTTGAAGGAGAAGGATTAAAACATAGTTTCAATCAGCGCGGGCTACAAGGGTATGAGAAGTTAATCTAAGGATTATCTAAAAATGGATATCAAACAGTAGTAAAATTAAGGCCTTGCTAAGGGCATGATGGTATTTTATTTTATAAAAATAATCTTTAAGCCATCCATTATTCTTTGTATTGTGAACAGTCTCTCGGCGTGAAAATATTCCGCCACAATTTTTTCACAAACTTCTTTCTTTAAGCACATGTTTTTACCACAGAATGTTCTAATATTTTTATATGGCCGTGTTTACATATGAGACCGAAAGTGATGTAGGTTAAAGTTTGCGCTGTGGTTAATTTTTTCGTTCTTGTTTTTTTAAACCGGTAGGCAATATCGCTAGATCAATCTTATTTGCTCTTAGTTTTTTTTTAATTTAAAAATTTAGTTACATTATACGTTATACAGTTGCTGATTGAAATGCTGCAATGTATAATTCTAAGTATTCAATACTTATATTGAATACTTAGAATTATACACCAAGATGTTAGCTTTTAATTGATAATAGACTCTAATTCAGTGAATGACGTAACTTAATGGTAATAATTTAATCATCTATATGCCCAAGGACTATCACATAATGTTGTTCGATAAGATGACCCGTAGATTATATCTTACAATTACATTGTCGCGCGTTTCAGTCTACATAGACTTAATTTATCATCTTAAAGCAGTACAGCAGTATCAGTACGTATTTATTCGAGAATTTGTTAGAACTCCATCTCCAACTATAGAAAAGTTACAGTGAAGTATAGGGCGGGACGTATTTCACTTTAATTTCTTTGAGAATTGATTTTTGTTTATTAAACTCAGTTTTCATATATCTTTGTCACATATCCTAATCTTTGGATGTAAAGTAACGGCCTGTCACTATTTCACTGCTGGGCATAGGCCTCCTCTTTTCGTTTCTGGAGACAAAGGTTGGAGTTAAGACCCACCACGCTGCTCTAAAGCAGATTGGAAGGTATCATTGGGGGTACACGTATCCCCAGAATTCTTTAGACATATGCAGGTTTCCTCGCGATGTTCTCCCTCACCGCAAAGCGTGTAATAAATTTCAATTATCAATTAGACACAAATATTAATACAAAAACCTGCCCGGGGCTTGAAATCGTAACCTTGTCGTAAGAGTCGCACGGACTTACCGCTGGGCTATCAAAGCTTATTTTGGGATGTAAAAATTGAAATTGTTGTATCACATATTGCCTACAGTTATAATCTGTTTTATATAGGAATAGACTAAGTTATAAGAAGTTAATAATGATGTAATTGCTATACAGTTGTAATTATAATGTCAGAGGGTAATGGACTTCGACCGATTTCTTAGCTGTCAATTTTACAATGTTGTAAAATGACACGTGTCCGTTATCTGCAAGCACAGCACTAGTATTGCAGATTGAAACAAACTAAGATTCTCAACTTTGTTTATCATGTGATAATGCTTACTTGTTTTGGTCACGCTCCTGTTTTTTTACATTAAAACTTCTTAAAAACTAAATTACAATGGTGTGGACAAAAGAGAAATTAAAATATCTCTATTTGACTCAGAGGAAATATATTGGGCGTGCTTGGCTGCAGTGAATATTGGATTGAATCGTGAAGAAACCGAGAAACAGTTAGATGTAATTTTAATTGGAATTTTCCAGAATGATTTTATCACAAGTCATTTAGTTACATGGCATCTGTTGGAAGCAACTTTCAAGAAACTTAAATAGATAAAAACTTTATTGCATAAACACATTAAAATACATAAAAATACATGGGAACTTAAAGTTGAGTTATGTATACATACAAAGGCGGCCTTATCACTGAGTAGTGAATAATAAACTAAACTTAAAATAAACTGAATGGTCGCTACCAGCTTGGTTTAATCAACTAATAAAATAAAAAATTAGAACAATAAAAAAAGAGATGTAGTCATTAGTGTTATTAGGCTGCGATCTAATGACGAACTTAGATGAGTTTCTAGACTTTGAAACATGAAAAATTCACTTTAGTGCTCTCGAGTTTATTCTCTTCTATTTCTTTATTTTTCTGTAATATTTTCGTATTTCGTAAAGAAATATAAGATTATTTAAGTGATGAAATAATTAAAGAAATAGAGATAGAAATACATTTGTTTCATATTAAAAGATTATAATTCTGATTACTTTGAGAAGCTCTGTTCTAGCAGATACAGCAATTTTACTCTTTATATTGCGAAGAATCGCAACGATTCTATTTCACTGTGTCAGCGTTCTAATATTGTTGCAGATACCAATCCTACTTACACAATAGCCGAACTTATTTAGTCTACAATGAAACATTTTTTTCATTAGGTCACGCAAAAGTGGTAGGTATAAAATTTAACTAAATCTGCGCTAACTAATTACATATACCATTGTCTAATACCTAGACAAATAGATATAGGCACACACATAGAATTGAAGTAAAGTACCGGCATAAATCACATCTCTCCGTTTTTGTTGGAGAGAAGGGTTGGAGCTAAGACCCACCAAGCTGCTCCAATGTGGATTGGTAGGTATTGGTAGAATTGTGTATGCCCACAATTCTGCAGATATGCAGAATTGTGTACCTCACGATGTTTCTCTTCAACGAACATATAATTTTTAATAAACGGCTAAACGGCTAACAGTTCCGCTACTCCAAGAAGAAGACAGAATCTACCATCTGCTGTAGAGTAATAACTGTTAACTAAAATAAATATAAGAATACTTATAGAAGTAAAATCAAGTCTTGGGTCCGATATAAATAATTTTCATATCTTAGTAACTAATAGAGAAGCAAAAAAGTAGCGGGCTGTTATTATCCCACTTCTGGAAAAATTCTTTCTCTCTGCTATTAGAGAGAAGACTTGCAACCTACGAGTACTTTCACACGGATTCGTAGGTTACACATATCTAAAGTATTCTCCTGAGATTTGATTTGAGATTCCCGTTTTTTCTCAATGGTCCTTCAATTAGAAATATGAGTTTTAATATAAAAAATCATTGGTCGTTGCTCGGGCTTTGAACTTGCGACGTAAAGAAATAATTGTTTCTAAATTACCGTAGTAGTTCCATAGTGTTCGAAACTTTTACAACGAGATGTACCGTCACAATTTCAAAATGTAAGGACACAAGTCATTTTCGATTACGCAATTAACCTAGTGGTTTGATGAAGTAAACGTTACTGAACTCTGCAATAGTGGTTCAAACCACATTAGTCGTTTCCTTGATATTTTGTATGAACTGCTTACTAATCAAAATGTCACGTTTCTGACATTTAATTGAATGTATTCAGCCATTATCAAGATTATTATAGTTGAATAAGCTCGACTAATCTATACTAATGTTATACAATAAATTCGAAAGAGCATTTTTGTTTGTGTGTGTTTCTGTCGCTACCAAACCGATATTAGTCACTTTTTTACTTACCGTCGACTGACAACAGTATTCAAACGCAAAACTGTAACCAATATTAAATAATATGTGATCTTTGTTACGGTATATAAAGGGTTTTGGAGCTGACGAAAATAATATTTTACGTAGGATATTATTTTTTTAAATTTAGACTATTTTTTATATGTTATATTAATTTAGATCAAATTTCTCAATGGGTACATACCTGTGTACCCATTGAGAAATTTATAAAAATACAATAAAAAAATAAAAAGTTAGGTTTGGACAACGCTTATCACTTAGGGGTATGTAAAATAGATAATAGCCGATTCTTAGACCTACTGAATATGCATATAAAATTTTATAACAATCGGTCAAGCGGTTTCGGAAGACTATGGTAACTAACATAGTGACACAAAAATTTTATATATAAGACGTGAATTTTATATCTAAGATATGCATAGAAAATTAGGCATCAATAACAAAAAACCACCCTTTTTGAGTTTTGCACCTTTGTCATTAATATTGTAAATAATATCATATATCATAGTATTATTAGTCTTTGGGTAATTAGTGACTAATTCAAACAAAGTCTTTAATTAAAACTGTTTTTAACTAAAGACTTTGTTTGAATTAATAATCTGTGTCCATACTAAACACTCCTAGAGTCATACTAAAAAAAAACCACTTTGTAACTGTAAATGTAACTGTAAATGTGAATCATCTTTTAGATGATTAACGTTTCTTGATCCGCTTAATTTTAATTAGAAATTTTGCCGTGTTCACATTAGTTTACAAGATTTATACAATTTTTATATTAAAAAAAAAATAACATATTACATGATTTATAGAAGCAGGCGTTACTTTGCGGAATTCCATATTACAAGCAATATAACAGAACTAACTACTTTGCTATAATCCGCACGGGTTAAGTGAATGCATGCAAAGCCAATGTGTATGAAGCAGGCAAAAGCTACGCACCTTATACATGCAGGACCAGCCACCACATGCACCCCAAGGCGCAACTCACCAGCAACAACGAACACAAAAGCAGCACACACACCCACCACCACAATCTTGACGATCGTTTGGCCCCGAAACCGAAGCATCATCAGGAGGATAGGCTTCACGACAAAAATCGTACTGCCTCAGTACGATTTGCGTAGATTTTGCCTGCTTCATACACATTGGCTTTGCATGCATTCACTTAACCCGTGCGGATTATAGCAAAGTAGTTAGTTCTGTTATATTGCTTATAACAAATTACATCAGTACTTGATTAAAGTAACACGGATATCTAATCTCGCGTATGTACAAATGTTATGAACTCTGATATCACAACACATTATGATATGCATCAATCACCTCTGAGTTCTGATAAGGTGTTATATTGTTGCAGTGCGAGCGGGTGGGCCGTACGGTGGCGACGGCCATGCGCGCGCAAAGCTAAGCGCTCGCCGACCCCCGAGGATGCGCGCGCGCATGCGGGCAGTGCGTCTGCGCAGCGCCGCTCGACCGCGCGCACCATGCTCAACATGAAGCTAAAGGAGCGCCTCGCGCTTGCCCTTAGCGCCTTCCTCGTGCTCTTTACACTCATGCTCGTAGTCGACCTACAAATGGACTACGGCATATCCGGCCATAGAGTCCCTTTGCACGGTAGGGTCAAAATCGGCGACGACACGGACAAAGGACGATCTGCGTATATTGAATTTCGAAAAAGATTCCTCCAGAAAAGGTGAGAGTGATGTGATTTTTTCTTTCAATTTGTGTTTTGTGTTTGGATTAATACTAAACGTGGTATGTATGCTTCATTACTATTTTTTTTTAAATTTTATAAAGCACGTGCTTTTTTAATTTTTTTGAACTTAAAAATCTTTTATCTGTAAAAAAAAACTGCGCGCAGACAAAGTACGATAATTAATAATAAAGTTTTACTTGTGAAATAATAATAGAAGAAAATTAATGACTCGAAATATTATTATCATAATGTGCCGTAATAACTGTCTATAATATTTCATTATTCTTTTATATTTCTTGTTTGAATAAGTTTGTCCAGTTTCTTATATATTCATTAGGAATAATTGAAATTTGATACTGGTCTTGAATTATTTCTGTTTATTAATGGCAACTGTCGTCATGTTATCGCTGGGTTGCGTGTTTGACAGCGTCTCCCGAGATAACAAAACTATATTTCTTGTTATATAAACGTTATATATTATCTGTGATGCGTACTTATACATATAAAAATTATTCCATTAGGTTATTTGCTTTTAAAGCAACGCTTTTGTGTCCAGGATATCAGTTAAGTGTTGATGCTGTTTACGTTTGTAGATTAGATATATTATACCAAATAACTAATTACATACTTTTACACTTAACGGTAGAGTTATCTGTTAAGCACAAAAATCAAAATTCGCATTACATGTTAACGTTATAATGTACCATATTACAATATAGCGAAAGCAAATGAGGGTGAACTATCTGTCCCTCATTTTTATGTATAATTAGACAAAGATATGTACATAAAATTGTACATATCTATAACTAGCTGTCGCACGCCTTCGCCCACGTGGAAATCAGTAAGACACGAAGATTTTTCGCGTTATATTTCTAACCTAACCTAAACCTTCCTCAAGAATTGCGCTGACTTCTAGTAAAAACAGTACAAAAATCCGGTTAGTAGTTTTGAGAAAATCGATCACAAACAGTCATAGAGCTTTTGGGAAATTTTATTATAATATCATAAATACATTGTATAATAATATTTTAAAATTTTAAAATTCCACAATCTACTTTAACTTTACCATTACGGCAGTTTATAAATATTATTAAAAAAAGTCTAATTCAGAAAGCCTATTATACATTTGAAGATTACTAAGACGATAAGAACGCATGGATATAGCTACTCTTCGACCCTGTACAAGACATTAATAACTATATGTAACTAGTGATAAAAATTATTCTTTGAAAAGAGCAACCGCCGAGTTCCTTGCTGGTTCTTCTCGGTAGCAACAGTTTTCCGAACCAGCAGTAGATTTAGACGATTCAAAAGCACTTGTTTACAAGTTTACTTAATAAAGAATACCTGAATAAAGAAAATTTTGAATTTGAATTTGAATTTGAATTATATAGTAATAGTAATACACACATTATTAGCTAAACGCGATTTCGTCTTCTTATTTTTCTTTTCTTATTTCTCAACTGATGGACTTCCACTGCTGGACATAAGTTTCTTCACGGGATCTTCACAACACACGATCTTCTGCTGCATGAATCCAGCATCCTTGAGGTCGTCAGTCCATCGCGTAGGGTGTCTGTCTACCAACACTGCGTTTTCCAGAAAACGCAGATTTGGTCTTAGTGGACTTTAAATAAAAAAAAATATCTTACCCTTTTGCTCTTTTTCCGGATGTCACTTCGGAGGATAAACGACTAAACACATTAAATGTAATTAGAATTGATTTGCGATATTGCATAAATCCTGATACTAGAGACTTCTTATTTAATCAACTTCATATATCATCAAAAACCAATAAAAGATTGCTTTTAGAAGTAAAAGAATATTGATTTCTGTCTACTGGGATATTAAAATAATTTATAATTAAAATATATTTCATACTAGCAACAGTAAAGGTTCCCAAAACAAAGTAAATAGTTTACAAATCCGTTTGCCGTTCTGGTATACAAGGTTAATAGGCGTTTGTAATTTTTTAATCCTGGTCAATAACTTTTCTGAGAAAATGGCTAATGTTACGCGATAGACCGAACAATAGACACTTTGATCAAGTCTAAACTAATTTCTGTGATAAAAACTTAGTTCTTACAGCTCAAATAAATTACTTTTTTACGTGTTTTTAATATTTTTATTCATACCTTGTGCTACGCCGTGTGGTATCCGGCAGAATAGAATAGACCTCCCTCCTTTCTTACCGAGGTGTCGTAAGAGGCGACTAAGGTATGTGCCGTGTGGTATCCGGCTGCATAGAATGGACCACCCTCATTTCTTACCGAGGTGTCGTAAAAGGCGACTAAGGTAAGTTGACGTCAGGCAGGCGGCTGGTCGTAAAATACGTAGCCAAATCATGTGACAACATGTTTGTAACATGTTGTGCTGACCCCGCTTAGAGTGGGATGAGGGCAGGAGAATGATGATTTTTATTAATACCTTTGAGAAAATACAGGATCATGCTATAGCGGTCTTATCACCTTAAAGTGCGTAAGTATGAGAATAAGATGATGCGACATATTAACAAATTTCAAATATTGAGGAATTTAGTATAGCTGAATGTCACTTACTCAACTTATATGTCAGGCTAACAAAAATAGCGAGATAAAAAACCCGCTATTCCTGCGAAAACAGGAAAAAACACACATATAAAGAGTATTTTAACATTCACGTTAACGCGAACGAAGTCGTAAGTACAGCTTGTTTATAATTTTTTATTAATTAATTTATAAGAGCTTCAACAATGTTATAATAGCTGTTGTAAGGAAATTAAAATATTAGTTAAAAACAATAAAACTAATTTATAAAAATTTTTTTCATGGCATTGTATCCTACAAAATATTGCTACGGAGTAAATGCGTGGATATTGAAAAACTTTTGTGTTACAATATAAAGACATACGTGGTTATGATTTGAAGTTATGTGATTTCGTACCAATTTAATGCAGAAAGAGAATAAGGGGAAAATATACATAAAAAAAGCATAACTTTAAAACAATTTGAACTCCAGCCATGAACATGCAATACGATAAATGATTTTATGTTTTAGATTATTATACTTAATATTATAAAACAACTAGTTTACCGGGCAAATGTTGTTTTACCATATAAATTATTTCTAGGGAATTTCTAGTGAACAAAAAAAACTAATTGTCCAAACAATAAAAAAATAAAAAGTTAGGGTTGGACAACGCTTATCACTTAGGGGTATGTAAAATAGATAATAGCCGATTCTTAGACCTACTGAATATGCATATAAAATTTCATAACAATCGGTGAAGCGGTTTCGGAAGACTATGGTAACTAACATAGTGACACAAAAATTTTATATATAAGACGTGAATTTTATATATAAGATATGCATATAAAATTACGCATCAATAACAAAAAACCACCCTTTTTGAGTTTTGCACCTTTGTCATTAATATTGTAAATAATATCATATATCATATTATTATTAGTCTTTGGGTAATTAGTGACTAGTTCAAAAGACAAAAGTAATAATAAAATTATTTTGATATAATCTGCGATAAGTTAAATAGAAAATATTTATAGTGCTAAATGTATAGTGGCATATCCGTTTTTTTCATACCCTATACATGCAGGATTCGTAAAAACACATGTACAAAAATCCACCACCGCTACCACAATACACAAGCGCTACACACGTTCACTATCACAAACTCAACAATCGTTTCGCCCCGCAACCGAAGCATCACCAGGAGGTAGACTCCACGTTAAAATCGCAAAAAAGCGTTCTTTTATTATTACTTTTGTATTATGCATCTCCGCAAAGTAACGCCTAATTCTATAAATTACTATGGTTTACCAAAGTCATGTTTGTGTTACATTTTATGTTAGTTAATACGTAGACACCGGCTATACTCACGTCTAATTTTATCGGGATAGCCCGACTAGTTTCTTGCCCATTATTCATGAGCTCTATATTCATGAGTATAGCCGGTGTCTACATATTCACTGTGGATACTACTCATTGCTAACATTTTATGTTGTAGAATATTATTAGCAGTATTAGTCGTTACTAATAAATAATAGTTTCTTACTAACTTCTAAACCTAAACTTGTTCCAAAAGTATTAAAGTCTATTATAAGAGACTATCTACTTTTGTATTATGGATTTCCGACAAGTAACGCCTAATTCTATAAATTATTTAATTCAAAAGAGTTGTTTTGTGGAAAATTGTCATAAAGCAATACTCACTAACAAAACTCGTGTGTGTTTAACAGACCAATAACTAGGAAGAACAAGAAAACACTAGTTTTTCCTAAAAGTTCCTAATAGTTCCAATGTTTCTGACTCAATTAGCCTTATTTTGAGTTCGTTCACTTTAATACTAAACTTGCGATATCAACTATTTTATTTGGAAATAAATCAACGAAGCACTAAATAAACTTGTAATAGATGACGCACATTCTGTATATTAATATAATTTCGTTTTGCATTACTAGTTAAATAACAATTACTTGTGTAATGTGATATGTTCATATTGATATTATATTAGATATTAAGTAAAATATTAACTCATATTGCATATATTACAAAAGTATCTTACGGTCGATGATTTCCCAGAAATGACTTTAGAACATAATTCTTTTTAATAACTGACTCTTTACTTTTTTACACAAGACTACATTTTTATTACAAAAATAATTTTTGTTTGTAAAAAAAAAAGCAAATGTATTGTGTATAACTATTTTAAATTTAAAATAATAGATTATATTCATATTATACAACATTAAACAGCGTTTTATCGTTTGATAGTCTGTTACTAAGTGTACTGGATATTAAGTGGAAAGTTTAAAATGTACTTTGGCGGAAAGTAAGCTGAATGTGATTTTACTGATCGTAAGGCGGGAAAGACCCGAAGCTGACATAACTTTTGCTTAAGTATTTATGTTGCGTGTTGAGGGTAAAGGTATCTTCCATAGTTACATCCAAGTCGAGGTGTACGTTTTTATACAGGGTATATATTGGAATAAATATGCTCATCACGAATATATTGTGATGTTCTATGGATATATAGGGTAATATTCGAGCTAGAAAAACATTTTTAAATATTATATATCAAAGAAAAGTTCTCCCAGAACACTTACAAGACTATACAGAGTGTTAATACTCAATTGCAGTATAATTTATTTAAGCAATGTTACGCGTCAGTGAGAAGTTACCCGACGAAAAATTTTGAAATGAACTAGCAACACAATTGCGAGCTTAGAGTTTATAAATATGATATTTCACTTCCCGAGACGTTCAGAATTACACATATTAAAAGGTGAGACACCGACATCACTCGTAACATTAAACACAGATTAAAATATAAGTTACAATGGTTAGCCGGATTCTCTGATAAATAGATCTGACGTGATGACCTCCATAGTGCATCGGTGCGCTTAAATGTCGTACAAACTTAATAACTTGAATTCGTAACTAATGAATATCTATCTCAAATCAATATCTAGTGATTAGCTGTAAGAGCTAAGAATATATTTATATCTCTTCAGATTAGGTTCATTTTACTATGAAACATTACTTAACCTAGTAATCATTAAAAATTACACAAAAAAGTAATGACTCAGATACTTTATCTTAGTTTGAGGTTTAAGTTAAATATTGGATTGCTAATGACGTCATTACCTTAGACTTAAAAGTTATTTGATTATTTATTTATACATTGTCCGCTCAGTTACATCGTAATCTCTACATAGTTTATTGTTAGCACAATATTATGATAATATAAAGCTAGGGTTTCTAATTTTATTTCTATAGAACAATTCCAACCAATCACTTAGAAGTATTTATATTTCAATAGTATGTCCAGCCCACATCGCTGGACTTAATTTAAAGATATATTAATTACAGTTATAATAAAATCTCCAATCGCCATCAATCATCAATCAAAAAACAGCATCATCCGCTGAGTCATTCTAAAGATTGTCTGAAAATTTCACTAAAATCGATCCAGCCTTTTCAGAGTCTATAAAGAACATTCAGACGCATTCATTTTATATTATAGAAGAGTATTTTTTTTATAATGGATACAGTTTTCAAAGTATGTGCGTGTATAACATTGTCATATTTGCTTTGTCTTCTGTCTTCTAGCAAATTGTTGCTCACAGATTGAACCAAAAAAAACGATGTGTGCAATATGTTTACTGCATAATGAACCAAATATATTTTTACAGAATTTTAGCCGAATTTATTCTCTGATTCCATTGACAATAGAATACATTTTTATCGACTTACCTATGTATGCTAACTCGCATTAACAGTTTCTTGACCTCTTGCGATTTTTATCATAAACACTCGTAATCAGATTAGATTGTACATACATTTCGATTTATAATCATTAGATAAAATATTTTTGTAATAATATATTTTATGAATTTCTGTAGTAAAAAGTAATTAAAGTAGCTAATTTGTCGTCTATTCCATTAAAAATATCATTAATGATACAATATCCATTACAACTTATATTATAAATTTAGAACAAGTCAAAAGTAATAATCAAATTACTTTTCTATAATCCGCGATACAGGAAATAGAAAATATATATAGAGCTAAATGTATAGTGGACTATAATATTTTTCATACCCGTTACATGCAGGATTCGTAAAAACACATGCACAAACCTCCACCATTGTCACCACAATACACAAGCACTACAAGGGTTCACTATCACAAACTCAACAATTGTTTCGCCCCGCAACCGAAGCATCATCAGGAGATAAACTCCACGACAAAATCGCAGAGCTGTATTGTGGTGGCATTGGTGGAGGTTTGTGCGTGTGTTTTTACGAATCCTGCATGTATCGGGTATGAAAAAACGGATAGTCCACTATGCATTTAGCACTATATATATTTTCAAATTACTGTATTGCGGATTATAGCAAAATAATTTTATTATTACTTTTGTATTATGGATCTCCGCAAAGTTACGCCTAACTATAAATTAATAGAACAAGTCAACTTAAAAAAAGCTTTGAACAAAATTTCATGTCCCTACTGATAAACGTTGAGTAGTTCTCTCATCTGGAGCCAATCCTGGCAGCAGCATCATGCTTATCATGCACATGCATTATCATCAGACATCGAGACTACAGTAGTATGTTAAATTTCAGCTCAATCGGACAACGGGAAGTGGGTTAAATTTAACTTGCAAGATTCCACTTTCAATGTACACGGCAAGTTAAAAACAAAGCTTGTAAAAACATATTTATTTCTGTTTTCGGTATACAGCCATATTTCTATTATAAATGAGAAATGTCTGTCAGATTTTAGTAAAATTTAATACAAGGGCTTGATTGAGGCTTATATACCGGACACTATATAGGATACAAAATCCAGTATTTCCTATCGAAAGATTTTCCAAAATAAAGTTGACACGGTTGAAATAGTGGCTATCACCAGTAAATAATATGATTAAAAACGAATGCAGTTGTATGGTCATTAATGAGATTGTGAAAAATAATTATTGTAATTAAACAAACATTAGTAAAGCACGAGTTAATTTGCTTACGAGATTAGAAGCAAGGTTGTTCGATGGAATTCGTTAAAAAACTGCTTAGTTATATGGATTTTTTATAGAGAAAATTGCATAAATTAAGTATTTTTAATGATTTAATATTTTACGGGCGATAGATTATATCTGTTATGTATAGATAAAACCAAGTCGTTCGCTACGTCTGTCTGTCGCTCGGTTTGCGATAAGCTCAATTTACGTGAGCACGATTTTTAATTGAATCATCATTCTTCCGCCCTTATCCCACTCTAAGTGGGGCCGGCATAATATGTTTTAAGCAAGTTGTTACATGTTTTGGCTTGTTATTTTACGACCAGCGGCCTGCCTGACCTTAGTCGCGGTCTATATTCTACTGTTTCTTGCGAGTTTCTTGCTAGTTCTTCTCGGTAGTAACAGCTTTCCGAACCAGCAGTAGATATTGACGATTCAAAAGCACGTGTTTACAAGTTTACTTGAATAAAGAATATTTTGAATTTGAATTTTAATTTGACAAGGCGGGTCGATTTACCTTAGTCGCCTTTTATGACGCCTCGGTAAGAAATGAGGGTGGTCTATTTTACTACCATACGGTGGACTTTTAATTAAATAAACATTACATTAAAACAGGTAAAACAGAAGGAAATACATATCAGCCTACTCCACTCCATTCCACTACTGTATGACTGTTCTGTGGCTGAAGAAAAAAATCTCAGTATCCTCAAATCCAGTATCCATGCTATTATATTGTACATTACTAACTTCGTATTAAATAATCCGTGGAATTCTCAAAAAGTTACGTAACCTTTTATTTAAACTTTAAAGCCTTTGGTTTTAATCTGAGTACTTCTAATTACGATTCTGTGCTCTAATTTTGGACACTATTGCTTATAATCTATACTTATGATACACACGATTTGTTCATTATCGCACGTAATGAACTGTTAAAGTTCATATGGACATTAAATCATCATGTCGTATAGCTATCGCATATAACAAGAAAAAAGGTCATCGGTGAGTCCCGCAATACAAGCTGATCTGTACTACCATTAAATAAAATAAATATTTTGTTTTTAAAAGTATAGTTCCTTAGTGAATTATCAATGACAAAGGAAGTTCGCAATAATACGCAATGCAGGATGTAAATATCAATAGCATTTTTGTAACAAATTTTGATTTTCCTGTTCACTAGATTGTTATATGTTTATCATAAGGAGCAGAGGAGATGATGATCACAATTGCGATGAATGATTAAATAGCCGCCGCAATATGTATTAGATTTGGTTTAATAGGTTTTTAACTTTACGGTTTTAAAATAACTGAATTTTTTTCTTAATTAATTTTCCCTTACCTCTATATACGAGTATAAACTCCTGAACATTATTTTCCATTCCTATATATTAATATTCATAGCCTAAGTGTAGATGATTATGTGCTGCCTGTAATTGTAGTAAAGTGAATAATGCAAAGTGCGTCATGTATTATGACTACTCTCCATAATCAGCGATTACAAACGATTAAACGCGAGTATGATCGTGTAGATGGCATACTCAGCTGTAATCGCCGATCATCGTGTATGATTGCCTGCGATCGCTTACAACCTGGGGAATGTCGATTTTCGAACTCGCATCAAAGAAAATCTCTGAGTGATTTTTATGATCGAATGTATCGTATGACAATACGGGCGCTGATCTGGACAGTTGCACGATGATCGTATCGATTAAAGATGATCACACTAACAACTATCATCGCCTATAGTAAAGTGCACTAATTATTTTATTGATAATTTCAGAACTAATTTACCTTATAGTAATATCCAAATGAAAATATACATGAAGATATTTTTATCTACCATGAAAACACTTATCTCTTGAACACAATGATAATATTATGTCGTTGATAATTCCCTTAATAATTCGGCACATCTTTATTTTGTTCTTTCGATTCATCTGGCTTCCAAACATACCTAGAATTTTTAAAAAGATGCGGTCCGATTTGGCGAAGCTCCTTGAGCGGACTCTAAGCGCTTGGAAGATGAATGCGTAAAAAGACATGATGTATTAACTCTTCATATATTAAAACACTTTATATAGTATCAAAGCTCTCAACCCACTATGGAATAATTTTATTCAAAGAATCCCCCACTTAGAGTGGGATAAAGGAGAATGATGATACGTATATACGTATATATTTCTCAGTTGTCTATCACCCATAACATGTTATTAGCTAGTCTATTATGATAGACTAGCTATTTTTTGACTATATAAGTATGTGTTAAGTTATTTTGGGGACGGACGAATATTGTGTAATTTCCAAAACAAAAATTTATTTATATTTTTTCCAGTGTGTTGTCCGATTCAAATTAAATGAAAATAATTTAGCACAAGTTGCTACTTTTAGTGGTAAGATTTAGTATTTCTAGTATAACAGTAAATTTACTTGCTTTCGTATTCAGCTCGCCTACATCTGGCACTGACACACACAACAAAAGGTGTACTTTACTTTAACGCATCATGTCATATTTCTATGGTGTGTTTACAAAACGCCTGCCCACAGCTTTATATTCGTGTTATAAAGTGTCAGCTTTTGTATTGGAAACAATACCATAATTAATTTGTCACCTCGGCTGGGCAAATACGTAAAGTAAACGAAATACGAGTTCGCCACTCAGTGCTTTTATGGCATAGAACAATAGCTGTGTGTAATCAAAATGTCATATCTATACAATAGGCGACAAACAAAAATCTTAGAAATTATAAATGTTCACCAAGGACGGCTTTTATTGTTCAAATAACCGATTCTCTTATAGATTACATACAAACTAATATATACTTCTACACAGCAATCTAATCAAATATTTTATAATAATGCCCCTGGCTCTTTACCTACACTAATGTTAAAACCACGATAGTCTCTCTGTGTGTATACTGCGTGAATAAGACGTGAGTTTGGGTTCTGGTTTCTATACATAAACTAATAATTTTTTTACTTTTTTCTATTAGGACTCTAAAAACTTAAATAATAATCATCATCCTCCTGCCCTTATCCCACTCTAAGTGGGGTCGGCACAACATGTAACAAACACGGTGTCACATGATTTGGCTACGTATTCTATGACCGGCCGACATCCTGCCGACCTGGCATCAACTTAACCTTAGTCGTTTTTTACGATCCCTCGGTAAGAAAGAGGGTGGTCTATTCTACTCAACTGAATACCACACGGTTGGTTAACTTGCCTTAGTCGCCTCTTACGACACCTCGGTAAGAAATGAGGGTGATCTATTTTACTCAGCCGGATACCACAGGGCGGGTCAACTTACCTTAGTCGCCTTTTACGACATCTCGGTAGGAAATGAGGGTGGTTTATTCTACTCAGTCGGATGCCACACGGCATAAAAAAATACTAATATATAAAAAAAGTCACAATTCATTCGATTTTTTATACTTATATTAAAGCTGGTAATTGTAGCATATATTCTACTCAAATGTAAAAGTTTCTAATAATAACACAAGTTATTTTAAAATTTCCTTAGAGGGTAAATTGAATTTACTAAGACATTCTAGCATCGTTGGAACGTTGAACTTTAAGGGTATACTCCTACATTAATTTAATTTTTACTTTGAAATATGAAATAGGTACGTAAATAAAAAAAATGCTCGGTTAGCAGGAAACTGTTTTAGTAGGTCTTTGGACTACAATGGTTCGTTTAATATTCTTGGAACAAGTTTAAGTTTTGAAATTCGTAAGACCCTATTTTTTATTAGTAACGACTACTACGTGCTCTACAACATAAAACATTAGCTATTTTTTAATTTAAATTATCGTGAGTAGTATTCATAGTCAATATGTAGACACCGGCTATACTCATGAATGTAGAGCTCATAAATAAGTGCCCCGGATGGGCTCGTAATTAGTCGGGATAACGCGATAAAATTAGACGTGAGTATAGCCGGTGTCTACGTATTAACATTCTTAACTAACATTAAATATCCTACACAAACATGACATTGGTTAAACCATAGAAATTTATAGAATTAGGCGTTACTTTGCGAAGATGCATAATACAAAAGTAATAATAAAAGAACGCTGCTTTGCAATTGTCTTGGAGTCTATCTATCTCCTGATGATGCTTCGGTTGCAGGGTAAAACAATTGTTGAGTTTGTGATAGTGAACGCGTGTAGTGCTTATGAATTGTGGTGGCGATAGTAGAGTTTTGTAATCCCTTTGTTTATGGAAACCCTGCATGTATCGAGTATAAAAAGGGATAGGTCCCCTCTACATTAAGCATTATATATTTCTTATTTACATCATCTATTTTTGTAGATGCATTTTATATCCAAGTTTCTTTTTTATTAATATAATTTTCAATAATATTAGCTTAGTTCACAAATGAAACTTTTATATAATCTTATGTGAAAGTCAAATCTAAATATGGTTATGGAATTTTGGTTTAAAAAACATTTATTAAGTTCACAAACAATTTGCGCACTTATTGGACGGACACAAAAGCACCAACTTATCTAGCATCTTATTTAAGCATATGATCCGCTTTATGCAAACATCTTTATCAACATTTTCGAAGACTGCCTTATTTTATGGGTACTACTTTTTCTTAGGCATTGCTTGAAAACAATAAATATTGAGATATTAACAATAATTCTATTAAATAAACCAATTGACTTGAAGGGGCTTAAATTATTTTGAAAGGTATATTTAGGAAAACTAATTGGTTTGAGTCCGTTTAAATCTTATTATGAATGAAGAGTTCATCTTGTTAGCTATTAATAAGGACCTACTTACCCTTTACCAATTATAATTTTCGTAGAGCTTATTTATACGTGGAGGTATTGAGTGAACGTCTGGAGTACAAATTCTTACACTTTGAATGATTAATACGGTGAATCAACGTAGTAAAAACAAAATTTTGTAGTGTAGTTTTAATATCGTTCTATTTTTATCTTAGTCGTCAAATAATTTAAATCTTTTTTCAATGGTGGGCATATGCCTCTTCAAAAGATTTTTAAGTCACTCGATCCTGCTTAGACTTCTCGCAACCCTTTTGAAATACTTTATATAGGACTACTTTGAATGTTTCATATTTTCTAAATGGCAGTGCATCTTCGGACTCGATCAGTTGCCACAATTTGATGACGTCATCACTGGTTACTAATCCACTCTTCATCTATTGATAGCTTCGCAAGGGAAAGCTTTATGTCCACCCAAAATTTGGCGGAGATGCAGTCTGTTGAACGAAATTTATAACCCTGGTGATACTTCGGCACCTGCCTGCCTCTTTCGATTATGATAGCCGTTGGACTTTTTTGAGGAAACCCTTCTTCAGAACTGCTATCAGCGGAGGTGGAAGTAGTTAGGCCGGACTCTTACCGGCTAAGACCTCATGGAGTTACACGTTATTGACTGTTGACTAGGGCATAGGAATACTGTACATATCGTATCTACATCTTCGTCAGCAGCCTATTCCTACTCCTGGTAGAGCCCATACCTTTGCACTACAACCGAAGCATTGCGAACAGTTTCGGCCACCTCAAGGGACCTGCCTCCATCGAATCCCAATATTCGACGCCCGGAATAGCCCAATGAAATATTCACAATTTAAAAATAGTTAATTTTAATGAGCTCATTGAAGCCCTTAAATACATTTCTATTTCTAAAAGGCAGCGGAGTGGCTTTTTTGGAAATCGCAGCTGACGTAACAATCATTAATTATGAATATACTCGTAAAAAATTGGTCTGAAATATATATATTTTTGCAGCAATGGCAGTAATGGCTCAAAGGAATATGAACAATCTGCACCGAGCGAAACGAGTGGTGGTGAAGCGGAGCCCAGAACACCATCAACACCTACGGATCGTTTCGAGGACCTACAAAGGATTCTGGTGCTGCAGTTGCAAGGGAAGTCAGATGATAACCCTGTCGTAGCACCCCCGCATCGAGACTTAAACGTATTGCGACCTGAAAATCCCACAATCGGTGAAATGGAGGACTTAGAACCAAGGTAACTGTTTGATTAATTTAAATTTTGACTTTGAATTAAAATATTGACTGGCCTATTATTATAAAATTATTTTGCTATAATCAAAAAGCGATTTTGTCGTCATTTCCTGATGATGCTTCGATTGCGGGGCGAAACGATTGTTGAGTTTGTGATAGTGAACGCGTGTAGTGCTTGTGTATTGTGGTGGCCGTGATGGAGGTTTGTGCATGTGTTTTTACGTATCCGGCATGTATAGGGTATGAAAATAACGGATAGTCATTACATACATTTACCATTATATATATTTTCTATTTACTTTATCGCGGATTATAGCAAAATATTTTTTTATTACTTTTGTCTTATGGATCTCATCAAAGTAACGCCTAATTCTATAAATTATTTAATACAATTTGTTGGTTGTTCGAGTCATGGTGTATTTATATATTAAAGTCTGTATGTAATGTATGTATTTCATATTTGCTATTTAATTATAATGTAAGAAAAAAAGTCGTTTGTATATTAAGCACAAACGAGATTGGGAAGATTAGAATATATCATGAACTTTTATCGATTGCTATCATTGTGAAATATTTCTTGTATGAGAAATATAAGAGAGTATAAGTTGTTCAATGCCCAATGTTTTGTCAATTTTCGTCATATTATCCTACTGTACAGCCAGTTAAATGAGATATTTCCATAAATAAAAGGAAGCCAACATTAAAACCGCTAAGAAATATTAATTAAAATTGTTCCTCGAAAAACGACTCGAAAAGGACATTACAAGGAAAATTTGGTAAAGTTGCCGACAGCTGACATCCACAAGTACAATTTATGGGCGCGCGGCAAGTCGCCGAATTAAATTGTTAGTTACTTCGTTATTGCTGCAATTAAACTTTGATAAAATGAATATTGCAGTACAGATTATTGCGCAGCGTTTGATAAAACTTTTTGGCTATTAAAGCTTAAGCTTAAGGAATGAGACGCTTTGGTCTTGTACATTAGTTTTAATTTGCTTTAATCCGCGATTAAAGAAAATCTATGTAACGCTGAAAAGTACAGTATGTATTCGTTTGTTTGTTTGTATTCATAAAACTCATGCACAACATCCCCACGATCTCGATAGCACTGACGAACTAGCACTGCCTACATACACTACAAAAATCTCAACAATCGTTTCGCTCCGAAACCGAAGCATCATCAGGATGTAAACTCGCTAAGTCATTAATTCGTTAAGTCGTTAAATCAAATTAATCGTTACGTCATGTTGCTATTTCGGCTGAACAATTATTGAGTTTTTTTTATAGATAAAGCTTACCAACTAGAAATCATATACATTAATAAACTAATATAAACATTCAATATATCATCTTTTCTATATGTTTCCAAATTACAGGTGCGCACAACATTTACATAACACTTTAAACAATAATTGATGCAAATTTTTATATAAAAATGAAAAACAAAAATATACACTTGAAAAATATAAAAGTAAAATATAAACTATTAGAATAAAATGACTTTTTTTAAAAGTTTAAAAAAAATTGAATTGAGTTGAAATTGTTTCTATAATTAAGGATTAAGGGCTAAAAATTTATTATCTTTTGTGTTAAGAAACTCCGCAAAGTAAGGCTTCATTTTACAAATTATAAAATACATTAATTTTATTTTATTCCTATACTTGAAAATCGTGGTCATTATTATATTAGTGTAGGTAATGTACGTAACATAGCCGGATTTTTTTGTTATTTAAGTTTCAAAGTATAAAACAAATTTATTTAGAATACCATTTATGATTAAATAGTAATGCCGTGTGGTATCCGGCATAGAATAGACCACCCTCCTTTCTTACTGAGGTGTCGTATAAGACGACTAAGGTAGGTTGACCTCAGGCAGGCGACCGGTCGTAAAATAACTATCCAAAACATGTAACAACATGTTTCTAACATGTTATGCCAACCCCACTTATAGTGGGATAAGGGCAGGAGAATGATGATGATTATGATTAAATAGTAATATTACGGCATGATAAAATTATTATGACATGATAAAATTATTTGACATGTTTGCATTTATCATAGAAAGAATATGACATTAAAGCCGTAGCTAATTCCTAAAAGCTCGAGCTTTTCATCCATGAATAACCGCCGCCGAGCGCTGAAGTATGCATCAAAACTAAACAGGTTGGTCGCTCAGTGGTTGACGTAATTTCACCCAAGTAAATATTAGACCAAATCCCGTAGGACTACGGAGAATAGAATAAAAAAACATCATATGCTTTGTCTCTCTTATAGTTTCCTTAGAAAAAGAATTTCAATATAATAATTTAACAGATTTTTATAGCAAAGTATATTGTGAAATGTTTTATATTCTCCTGACGTTCAGCAAACTGCGACTCTGCATTAGTGCACTTTTTCATAGGTTCTTTATTCTATTATTTCTTATTCTTCTATTATTCTTATATATTATTATCTTATTATTCTTTATTCTATTATTATTATTATTGTTCTTTTTAGTTCAGGATGTTCTATTAGTGTGCGCTTAACTGTTATCTCGCTTGATGGAAAGTAATGACAAAGTAAAAGTAAAATTATTTTGCTATAATCCGCGATAAAGTAAATAGGAAATATATATAATGCTAAATGTATAGAGTGGACTATACTTTTTCATACCTGGAACATGCAGCATTCGTTAAAAACACATGTACAAACATCCATCACCCCCACCACAATACACAAGCGCAACACACGTTCACTATCACAAACTCGACAATCGTTTCGCCCCGCATCCAAAGCATCGTCAGGAGATAGACTCCACGACATAATCGTAGAGCTAAAAGCTCGAGTTGAAGATTGTTAAGTTTGTCCAGAAGAAACTTCAAAAAATAATTCTTTCTTTAAAAATATAAATATTATATGATATTTCATTAGATAATATAGTAGCAGGAAAAACAAAAATATATTCTTATGGTTGCACGTAGGAGAAATTCTTAATACAAATACAAAGCAAAAAATATTTATTTCATTTCCATAATTCGTTACAATAAATATATAATTTATAGAATTAGGCGTTACTTTGCGGAGATCCATAATACAAAAGTAATAATAAAATTATTTTGCTATAATCCGCGATACAATCATACAAATTATTATTATCCGATTATTTAATTCCAAGATTAATAAATGATTTACCAAAATCAGTGAAATCTACATTAACAAAAGAAAATATAAAGTATAAAATCAAAGAACACCTTCTAAAATTAGTACGAGAACATCAAAATCAAAGGACAATCTATTATTAAATACATAGGAGAATCAACGTGTATCTTTCGATGAGATCGTTATCTTTAACATTATTTTTCTGTTGTGCTCACTGTTATTATGAAATAACATATCCGCACTATATTATTAGATATAAGAATACTTTGTTTTGATTTGGTTTGTTTTATGTATAAATAAGGTAATAATTTATGTGTATTAAGTTAAGTAATACTTTAGAGGAATGTGCAGTATCCATACAAGTCGGCAAGGCTTAAGGATATGAAGAAAGCAAACTGTAATATGTTAGATGTAATTTGTTTAAAAAAAAAATGATAAAATAATTTTATTATTACTTTTACAATAAATATAGATTGAGACCTTCTAATAAGCACTAAAAATGTGTCAGAAGGTCTCGCCCTTTAATAACAATAGTAAATTAATCATTAAAAAGGTAAGTAAATTCTTGCTTGCCTTTTGTATTGTACGCTTGAGCCAACAAATATTAGAAATATTATTATTATTACTTTAAATATGGTCGACTTAGGAAATTTGGCTTCAGTTCTATTATGCTTGAAATTGATTCACTCTGGATAAGTAAAATTTTGTTTTATTATAATATTTCGAGTTATTTTTTATGCTATGGATATAAAAGGATATTTTTCTAGATAGCTATCCGATGATCTCGTCGTCATTTTTAACATAGTGGTAATTTTGATTACTAACTTCTAAAAAATTATAATCAATCGTTAATTATAAGATAATAATTTGGATAAAATGCTGATTTGAGTCCTGCTAAAAGTTTGGTCAACGTTAATCCGCTATTCTAAAAAGGTTAATATAAAAAGGGTCATAATATCGCGTACGATAGACCGATTTTATACCTAATGTAGCAGACAAGGCGACCTTTTTTATCATGTAAAACGAATTTCACCAACTTTGCTAGGAATCTTATTTAAAATCCAGTTACGGGGCCGTGTGGAGATAGGCGCGGGGCCTTTGACAATAAAACTAAATGGAATGAATGCATGGAGCCTTCCTCAAATGTTGCTCAAGATATGACAGCGTCTTATAGTCAAATTCATGTAATACAGAAAAGGGTATATTCATAAACTATGAATAATTTTTTATCATTTTCCTGTTTCATCTAAAAATTGCGAAGTTGTATAGGAAATTTTTAGCGCTCTTCTTTTTTTGCTGCAAATTAGATAGTTTTTTTTAAGCGTATTGTTTGATAAGTATTTATAATTTAATCCTGCTAGAGATACAATAGGCTACGGTACATTGATATTAATGATGTAGGAGATTTTGGCTTACGCCTTACGCTTAGGCCTTGTTACAATTCTATAGGCAAATGATCACGTGGAGCTGTGTGGGAACTATTAAAACATTACAACATTATTAAAACAACATTAAATAAAACATTAACATTATAACAAAACATTAAACAAGATTATCATTACTCTTTTTAATAATAAATAAAAGATTTTGAGTTATAAGCGACTAGGGTTTTACCGCGGCTTCGCTCGCGCTCGTTTGATCTGCCACATTGAGTTTCGTGACTAAATAAAAATATTTAGTTATTCCTACATCCAAAATGTCTGATGTCTAACTTAAAAACAAAAGGATTCCATACAATTTTCGCGACCCGCATAAGGCGCTCTATGGCGCTCCATTTAAGCCAATCATATCGTGATATCTTTTAAACTGTTTGGCCAAGTTACTTAGTGTAAAAGACAAAGTTTATCGAAATGAAATACTGAAAGTGACAAATGCATTCATTTTTATAAGAGTATGAATATACTAAAATATGCATTATAAAATAGTATCTAATTTAATTAACTTTATAATTCACAATTTTGGTCATAGTGGCTTCCACATAAAAGGTAGATATATGCTGTTGCGGACTTTTATTTAGAACTATTCAAGACAAACAATACTACGGTACATCATCTTTGTGTAACTCAAATGGTTTAGGCAGCGCACGCCAAGATAGCTCTCAGAGGCCAGATTTTATCCGACTTTATTGACGTGTATCGTTATATTACATAAAATCATTACAAATTGTAGCCTATATGCTATTCTGATGTATAACCTAAATAACTGTAAAGTTTCATTCAAATCCGTCCAGTAGATTTTTCGTGAAAGAGTAGCAAACATCCATCCATACTCACAAACTTTCGCATTTATAATATTAGTAGGATAAGTGAATAAATGGCTGACATTTATTAACAGAAAAAAAAACAGGTCAGTTCTGAAATCTTTCTTGTTTCAAATTTATATGAAAATTTAAAAAATTGATCACAAAGTTTATTTCGTTCAATATATGTACTTAAAACACCAAAAGCGTTCAAAAGTATGTCAATATATCAAAAACGATTAAAGTAACTAGGGCAATATCTAGGAATCATGAGTAAATGACACTTATACCTACTAGTCATTTCATATACTCCTAAATAGCTATAAGCTACTTTTTTAAATTAATTACGTAATGTATAACTTTAGTAATTGATTATCAGATATATTACGTGTGTCATGGACATCTTTTGAGTTTTAAAGTTTTTAATTCTATATTTAAGAAATATTTTTTTAAAACAACACGACAAACTTGTGTTCCAAAACCATTAAAAACTATGGTATGGTAAATAAAAACGGAAATACATAAATGCACACATCCGTGTATCTATGGCAATAATTCGCGTCCCCATCGCAGCACGTAACGTAAACACTATATCGTGCCCGAAAAATGTAAACTATTACCTGGATCGGGTAAAAGTCGCTTACAATCTATCAAGTTGGCCATTCAGAATTCTAAACGTTCATTTGTTCCAAATCGAACCGACGTTTTTGAATTCCCATTCGACACGAACACAATTCACACCAAAAGAGAGTTGATAAATTTTATAGCAGACGGCTTGATTTCTAAATGCAGGTTATCGGGGCATGCCACAAATCGAGAACGTTACACGTATAGACTCCTTAGTATTCAGTTCCGTCCTGCGTCGCCTCGGCTGGAGTCTCACCAGCCTCTAGCAACCAAATCACGTCCACTTATGTGTTCCACGCAGCCAAAACCAACACGCCGCCGGAAAATCTTCATGTAAATCTCGACATTAACGATCAGGTTTAAGAGTGTGTGACGGAAATTTAAAGTGGCTTTAAGATTCGGTTGTCCTAGTCAATAATGTACTGCGTTTTTTTAGTTAACTTTTTTACTTTCTCTTAATCTATTTTTTCCTTTTTATATCTATAATGAATAACCGTGATGACCAAACGGTAACAATATGTTAGCTTTTCGAAAGATTCTGCTATCACAAATCAAGTATATTGTTTTATTTTATGTAGTAATAGTACAGTTCCTTTGAATTCGAACCGCTGATGATATTTTGTATTCAATTAATATATTGACGTGATGACTGAATTCATTCTTTGTCTGTTTATAAAAGAAATTAAAAGAGAGTGCCAGAATTTCATACATCTTTAGGCCCAGACGTTACAGTATTAATTTTTGTGTTGTCAACTACTTTAATACCATTATAAATATCATTATTAAATAAATATTCTTACATATTCCGATTGAAAGTTTATAATATTTATAGTGATATTTAAACAGAAAAAAACAAAGAATTTAGATGGATGTGGGGTTTCTGTAACAATAAGCCCATTTCTGCCATTATCCTTTACATCGGTATACCTTGTTTCCATTTGTAACTTATAGATTTATCTAACTTTTTCTATATAATACTTTTATAGTGTTAAATAATTAATGAATTACACGGACAGACTGTAATGCTTTAAATTTTATATTTATTATACATTGTTTATATTTTTTTACTGTGTTATAATCTACAGTTGTAGCTGTTAATAATTCTCACATATTATTTTTATTTTTTTTCCGTCAAGGTCTGACTTCCGTTTTATCAGTAATTGATATATACATGACAGGTTACAAGAAGTTTTAATTATGACTTAATTAAAAAAAATTAATATATAACTGAAAACTGATTCATATCAATATATGTGCGCAAAAATGCCTTCATTAACCTAACGTTATGTTTAAGAATTAATTCAAATTAATACGCTTGTATTAATAATTTGATTTAATATATAATTAAAGAGGGTCACGGGGTTCAAACCCCGGGAAAGCGCCAATGAGTTGTCCTGTTAAAACTTGTCTAATTGATAATGGCAATTCATCACACGCTTTTCGATGCCTTCACCGAAAACTTCGTGAAAAAAACCTTCATATCTTTAGAGCATTCTGACGATAACTGTATCCTCGTACTTCATGAAATTTTATAAAAAAAAGAATTAGCGAAATCGGTTCAGTTGCTCTCGAAATTGGCGCTTAGATTCAGCGACTCATTTTATATTATACATTGCAAGTAACTTATGATAACAGGTAATATAAAAGTAAACTAACAGCATGTTACTATGCCCACTGCTGGGCTAAGACGTCCTCTCTCCATTTCTGGAGAGAAGGATTGGAGCTAAGACCTACCACGCTGCTCCAATGCGAATTGGTAGGTTACACATATCCCTGGAATTCTTTAGAGATATGCAGGTTTCCTAACAATGTTTTCCTTCACCGAAAAGCGTCCAACCCTTCCCTCCAGTTTACTTTTTTACAGTATTACAGTATTGTGTGTTGTGTCTGTTTCTTAACAGGCTTATAAAAATTATGTATTCACAATGTTTTTTTTTGTTGCAGTATAAATGCATCGAATCTAGAAAAATTCCAGCTGAAGATTGCTCAACATGAACTCTATGAAGATGAAGAACCTTTAGTCGGTGCCATACTTCACGATATGTCTACGGCGTCCATATTACACGTGGGTATGTATTATTGTTACTCGAAACAACGTCTAAGTATTTTGATTATAGATATTGTAGATATTGAGATGTCGTAAGAGTCGACTAAGGTATGTGCCGTGTCGTATCCGGCTGCATAGAATAGACTTACCCCCCTCATTTCTTACCGAGGTGTCGTAAAAGGCGACAAAGGTAAGTTGACGTCAGGCAGGCGGCTGGTCGTAAAATACGTAGCCAAATCATGTGACAACGTGTTTATAACATGTTGTGCCGACCCCACTTAGAGTGGGATAAGGGCAGGAGGATGATGAGATATTGTAGATTTCTGTCTCGGCCAAATCATCATTCTCCTGCCGTAATCCCACTGTAAGTGGGGTAGGCACAACATGTTTTAAACATGTTGTTACATGTTTTGGATAGTTATTTTACGACCGGCCACCTGCCTGATGTCAACTTTCCTGGGTCACCTTTTACGACACTTCGTTCAGAAATAAGGGTGGTCTATTATACTCAACGGATGTACACGGCGGGTCAGCTTATCTCAGTCGCCTTTTACGGCACCTCGGTAACGAATGAGGGTGGTCTATTTTACTCAACCGAATACCACACGGCGGGTCAACTTACCCTAATCGCCTTTTACGACACCGCGGTAAGAAATAAGGGTGGTCTATTCTACTTAGCCGGTTACTATATGGCGGTATTTGTACCTCAGCCAAAGTTAGGATATCTTTAAGCGTGTTTATCATTATGTATCAAATATTAGACTAACCAATTTGAACAGATTTCCACCGAATTTTTCAAGTGTAGATGTATTTAAATAAGTATTTATTAAAATTTTATATGTATATATCTATCAGTTGTCTATCACCCATAACACAAGTATTAAGTGTGTGTAAACGTCCCAAAAATTTCTTTTTCAAATCTTCAAGTAAATCAGCAAAGCAAATTAAAGTGAAGCTTTTTGCATTATTATAACTATACTGCTTTTTTGCGGCCAATACATTACTATATCATCATCATCATTCTCCTGCCATTATCTCACTCTAAGTGGGGTCGGCACAACATGTTATAAACATGTTGTCACATGATTTGGCTACGTATTTTACGACCGGCTGCCTGCCGTCAACTTACCTTAGTCGCCTCTTACGACACCTCGGTAAGAAAGGAGGATGGTCTATTCTATTCTGCCGGATACCACACGGCAACAATACATTACTATATCTCGATCCTAATATTTTAACGACCTTTTATTTTTTTGCACTATAAAACTTTGTTCTTTACTGAGTGCTATAAAATAACAATTATAATTACCACAACTTAAGTATCACATGTGAGAATCATTCATATTACTATAAAATAATTAAAATCAACCTATTTCTTTATTAAACAGCATTAGAGTAGCCACGATCACGTTAATATAAATTAAAGTTTGATCTTTTGTATATTTTATTAAGTCATGATCGCGTGATAGCTTAGATAGTAGGCGTCTGTCAGGTATTAATTGCCTTCGAACCGAAATCGATTTCGAAATAACTTCTATTTATTTATTTTAATAGATTTGAATACACGCTCTGAATGAACGGTAAATGATCTTGTCCAAATTTAAATCAATATTTAAATACAAAAGTAATAATAAAATTATTTTGCTATAATCCGCGATACATCGCGTATCGCGGATTATAGCAAAATAATTTTATTATTACTTTTGTATTATGGATCTCCGCAAAGTAACGCCTAATTCTATAAATTATTCAATATTTAAATATTATTTGTTTATAATTAATATTTTGTATGTTTAGATATACTAGTACTACTACTGAGTAGAATAAAGGCGAGTAAGGTAAGTTGACCCACCGTATGGTATCCGGTTGAGCAGAATATACCACCCTCTTTCTTACCGAGGTGTCGTAAAATACGACTAACGTAAGTTGACGTATCATGTGACGACATGTTAATAACATGTTGTTTCAACCCCACTTAGAGTGGGATAAGGGCAGGAGGATGATGGTGATGTTAGATATACTAGCTCATCAAATTCATTCATTTAAATCACAACACGACTAAATCACAAATCTGGTGGTACTTCCTTTATAAGCATATTGTTCGTCACATTATCCATCCATTGTTGTTTATTTATCTATTTATTGTACATACATATTGTTAGAAAAAAAAATAGATGTACTATTTTTACAAAGGAGGACTTATCCGTAAAAGGAATCGCTTCCAGCCAACCTTTGAATAACAGAAGGATAAGAAAAGAAATGAAAAACGGGTAAAATAGAATGGAAGAAAAAGAAAAATCTCTGTACTCTATGTACCTAGATGAATATTTGCACAAAAAAAGATGCAATATAGATAATATTAAATTTAACTATTTAATTTATAAATTAGTTTTTGTTAATTAAATAGAATTTGTTAGTACTAATATATAATTACTTGAGACAAATATTTCAGTCATTTATCTATATTATTACATCCATATATCCATATTTATTAGGATTGCTAAATATACCGCCGTGTTGTATTCCGTTGTAGAATAGACCACCCTGTTCGTTTAGCTAGGTTTCATAAAAAGCGACTAAGGTAAGTTGACGTCAGGCAGGCGGTTGGTCGTAAAATACCTTGCCAAATCATGTAATAACATGTTTATAATATGTTGTACCGACCCCACTTAGAATGGGTTAAGGGCAGTTGATGAATGACAGAATTTCTAGATATAATAAAAGTTAAGCCGATTTCCGTTACTGTCAGTGCATTCAATATTCGTTTCAGCAATTAATATTAAATAAATGCTAAAGCAGTATGGTCTCAAAGGACGCGAACCTGCACCTCCCGGGTAATGCTCGATATATCTGCAGTATTTAAATCCACATAATATATGTTTACTATTAAAAACAGATATTTTGCCGACTTCTGATCTGATTTGCAGTAACTCAACATAAAACGGATTTTTAATCGTATTATTGAATTTTATACATATATGGCCCCGGTGTATGAACTTCAATTATATCAATCAATATTGTTCCAGCGGATTCGATATTAAAGTACGACAGAAAGGCAAGACTTTCGCATTTATAATATTAGTATGAATAACTTCGCGACATCGTATACATGAATTCAAATACCTATATAAATATTCTATTCTATCAATGCGTTCGGGAGTAAAAGATGGGTGGAAAAACAATCTCAAATTTGTAATATTACTATCGGTAATAAAATCTGATAACTAAGCTAAAAACTAGTCTCACTACAATTAATTTCTCATTAATTTATTTCAATTATGAGAATTAATAATGTAATTTAACATAACTTATACATTTTTGTTGAAAAAAAGAATAATTTCAAATCAGACTTTGGAATCGAGCCCTTCTGTCCTTTACGTGTTCTTAAAACATCGGAAAGCGCGTAACGGTATCACCAGAATCTAAATTTCTCTACACACATGTGACAATCATACCCAATTTAATTTTCTTTATAAAAACATACTTCGAATTTCATCAAGAGCACAATACGCCGTCCACCTGCGTGTGTACAAAAGCTTAAGCAGGCTGCGAATGTATATTAAATGAGGTTGGGTCTGCAATCAGTAGGGTTAGCCGGGACAATAGTGGCGCACCAATCTCGCCCTTTACTTTCAATTGGAATTTAATATTTAAACCACTTAAATGGATTTCATTGTTGAAACCTCTATCATAGTTCACTACTATTTTTAGCCGGCCGCACGAGTAATTATTTAATATAACTAGGCCTATTGAATTCTCTTAGACAACTTTCGAGCTTAACCTTATTTGTAAATTCATTTGTTACGAAGGTCATGGTATAATTTGAATTTATTATTGTTGTAAGTAAAAAAACCATGTTGGCTGGTGCATTTATTTTTCTTAAGTAGATTCTGCTATTATTTTACTATACCTTGAGTGTAAGCTGTGATAGCCCAGCGGTGTGACCGTGCGACTCTTACGAGGGGAACACGAGTTCAAACCCGGGCAGGCACCAATGAGTTATTCTATTAAAACTCATGTGTCTAATTGATAATTGCAATTTATCACACGCTTTTCGGTGAAGGACAACATCGTGAGGAAACCTGCATATCACTAGTGAACTCTGGAGATATGTGTAACCTAACAATCCGTATTGGAGCAGCGTGGTAGGTCTTAGCTCCAACCCTTCTCTCCGAAAACGGTGAGAGGAGGCCTATTCCCAGCAGTGGGATTGTTACAGGCCGCTACTTTACTTTTTACTTACTTTGAGTGTTATGGTTCACCGTGTGCTATCCGGTTAAGTCCTCTTTCTTACAGAGGTGTCGTAAAAACGACTAAGGTAAGTTGACGTCAGGCAGGCGGCCGGTCGTAAAATACGTAGTCGAATCATGTGACAACATGTTTATAACGTTTTGTACCGACCGCACTTTGAGTGGGATAAGGGCAGGAGGATGATGACTTTGAATGTTAGTTTTACTAAGACATTTTAAGTATTTTTACGCGATGCTAATAGAGTTTTTGCTCTCTATTCTCCGAATTTCGTACCTTCGACGATGCCTCGGTGACGCTGTAAAAGCCGCTAAGGCTAAAATAATAGATAATTCGAAAAAAAATTTAAGAGGTCTAAGGCTTATCTCATTCTCTTGCTCTTAGATGAATGCTAGATAAAAGTATTAAACTTATATTTGATAATAAAATAAAATTTATAACAAAGAACGTATAATGACGTATGGTTTGTAAATTTTTATTGTAATTATTGTAAAATATGTTTTTTAGATACTCATTTTGTTAGTTTATTTTCGTTTATTTTAATAAACGATGACGCTCATATTTTTAGCACTAAGACATGCGAATCAATGAAGACAGATGCGATGACGTCACAATTTATATACACGTCGAATCAATGAGGTCACCAATACGTCACAATTTTGTTACTTTTATTAATATGACGGCAATAAAAATCCAAAGGTGTTTTATATAATTAAGAGTACCTCGAAGAAACGTTAGATATCGTTCTAATACTTTAAATGTAAAATTCACTCACACTAAACTAGATAGCAATTAACCTATACAACACATATTCCAACTCTTCAATGACACCGTAAACTCATTTCGTCAAAATACGCCTAAATTAATATATTAAGGTTGCTGAAAGGGGCTGAGTTAAGAACTATGGGAGTTGTGACGTAGTTTTTCTTTAAATTTTCTATACTTTTTTATTGTTTATCGTATTGTGTCTTTTTTTCATTTTAATATTTGTTTTTCATTGTAATATAAATTTTAAAATGTTTATTTAAGTGGTAGTGTAGTAAAACTTGTTCTTTTTTGTGGATGTTGTGGCTATCTTAATAAGCTGCACATTTAACGAATGCTATTATTATGTTAATATTATAATAATTTATTTAAAAACGGCTACTTTAGTTTTGGTCTTTAGAAGTGGTCTTTAGTAGTGGTAGTCTTAAATAAATAAAATAAAATAAATTAATAAGAAATTAATTGTAGTGAGACCAGATTTTAGCTTAGTTTTCAGATGTTATTACCGATAGTAATTTTATAAATGATTAAAAAGTATATTAAACGTATATACGAAATTTGGTGTGATTTCTCGGCTCAACAAAGAGCTGTTTTCGGATTTTTAATTTAAATTATCATTCATTGTAGTAGAAGATTCCAATGTTTCAAGACTGGCCCGTTGGCGCTGTGGGTAGTGACCCTGCCTTCAGCTCCGCGGTTCGCGGGTTTGATTCCCGCCGAAGGCCAACATTTTCTATTAACAAATTGTTGGTTCTTCGAGCCTGGGTGTGTATTTGCATTTAAGTATGTATCTAAACTTATATATGTAGTATATCTACCAGTTGTCAGTCACCCATAACACAAGTATTAAGTTACTTACTTTGGACGGACGACCGTGTGTGTAAATGTCCCATATATTTATTATTATTATTTATTATAATAATGTTTGTATTATTGTCAATCATATACAAAAACGAATGTTCAAAATCATGATCCAAACGTATTGTTTTAAGTTCCTTTTGAAACTTAATGTCTCAATTATTGTCGTGGAGCTTATACTCCTGACGAAGCTTCGATTTCGGGGCAAAACGATCGTCGAGATTTTGGTGATAGTTGTGTGTATTGCTTGTGTGCATTGTTGATGGTGGAGGCGTCTTGGGATGCATGTGGTGACTTGTCCTGCATGTGTAAGTTACGTGAATTTTAGACATTAGCTTCGCTTCGCTTAACCTGTGCGGATTATAGCAAAGTTCTGTTATAGTTTCTGGCTAAATTATTATTAAATAATAATAATACATTATGTTAAACAACCCAATTATTTAACACTAACTGCCACAACTAAACTATCATTTTAAGTGTTTGAAGATGAATATTAATTGATTCCCAAATTATATTTATAATTATTGCTTTGTTTTAACAGAACAAAAAGAAGGAGGCACTCAACTGAAGCTTATTATCGACTACCCTAATGGCGTTCAAGCATTGTTTAAACCGATGAGGTAAGTGACATATTTTTTCTACGTATTCAGTTAAGTTTAAAAAAATTGTACAAAGGTAGTCAAAAGAAATAAAAGGTCGACGGCACCTTTTACAAAAACCCCGCATTGCTAAGTTGCTGTTTTCTTTAAATTGATGCAATATAATTCCTAACGATAAAAGTGAACACTAATTTTATAAATACGAAAATATTTCTATATGTTATGTTGTCATGAAATTTTGATATACATATATTGAAGATTATATTAAATTAAATGCAATTGAAGATTATATTCCAGGCTCGGACTTTTACCTCGGGAAATTATTTATAAAATTGACTGTGAAAAATAAAATCAAATGAAATAAAATCAAAATAGTTTTTATTCAAGTAAGCTCTTTCGAGTACGTTTGCATCGTCAAGGATCAATATGATTAATGAAGCTACAACTGGTTCGGAAGTTGCTCTTAGGGAGAAGAACCAGCAAGAAACTCGATGGTCAATCTTTTAAAAATTTCCAATTTTACATATTATAACCATTATAACCGCTGCGTCTTAAAATTTAACATTTTTAACAAGACATCCTTTCTAAAGGACAATACATTTAGATAAGTATTGTTTTTTTTATAATATTTGAATTAACATTAAATTTATGTTTAATAACATACAAAAAAGATATAAACTACATTAAAAAGGAAGGATCTATACAAAAGCTAATTTTACCTCAGGAAAAAAGATGCGTCTTAGTATTTTGCTGCAATATGATTATGGCAGCCCTGATTTTCACACACACCCTAGACTGGCGTCCCGGACTGTTCCTTAGTTATCGTAACATATAATACACTTCACTAACAGTACCTTATTAATTAATTATTTATATTTATAGGCGCATTTTTACATTTTTGAACGATGATGTTTATAATTTTCCAATTTATTTGATGCGATATTGGTATTAATATATAATGCCTAATAAGGGTATCACGTTCAGAAATTTCATTTTAGTTGAATTTCAATACAGAGTAAATTTTAATTATTTATTATGATATATATATTTAGTAGTTTTTATACTTATTTTTGACCAATGTTTAACGGTTGTTTTGATATACCAAGTAGCTGAACGCCCCTTGTACATTGCGTCACAAGTTTTGCACAAGTACATAAGTTCCGAGTGCTTCTTTCTGAACGACTTGTAGAACTTCTGTCACCTTGTTGTGAGTATGCGTTGGTTCCATTCACCAAACTTCGAGAAGGTTCTTTCGTACGATCGGCTTAGAGTCTTGCCACTATGTATAGAACTGAGTGGTGTTCAAGCGCGGAGTTTTTCAAAGTTCCGGGCGAACTATTGTTGTCGTAATATTGTTGGAACTTACGCTATAAGTATGAAGTAACTTAATAGGTACTTTCGAAGTTAAACCGTATCAAAACACGGAGCAAAGAGAAAATATGACTTGACGTGTGAAATCTTAACAAATTTGCACACAAAAAAAGCACACAAGTAAAAGTAAAAAAATTTTAAACGGGTAATCAATAAGGAACTCAATAAATATTAAATATAATTTAAATTTATACTCTCGGGTTCGTAAGACTTTTGTTTGACTTTTGACTTTCTATGTGTCTTCAAAATTAATTGTATGCAGGCAGATTAATATATTTTAAACGTTAGAAAAACATATTTTTGGTTTTTCTGCCTTTAAAGGAAAATTGACTTGACATCAATAAAAAGCCCCTTGAGCTATCACTAGTAATTAACAGGTCATTGTTTTAAGAAAATATGTATTAATTTTCCGACAGGTGACAGGGCTTTTAATGTCTATTAATACTCCATGGTATTAATGGAAAGGGAGTTTGTCAATTCCCATAACTTAAGGAAATATACACAACGGCTTTGTTACCGATTAATATTTTCTAAAGATATTATATTTATATGTTATCTTCGCAATTCGGAACTTTACGTTAATTTTTCATACCTAACATATGTTATTCGATATTAAACCAGGGTCCATTATTCTTTGTCATATATAACGGTTTTGAAATAAACAGCATGGGTTTATATTAGAATAAGATAACTAGAACCGACGCATCACACCGACCGACCCGGTGCTAGTAGTATACCTTGCCTTAAGCTCCGTGGCTTGCAGGTTCGATTCCCACCGCGGGACATTAAAAAAACAATTTGTTTCTTCGAGTCTGAATGTATTTAGAAATTTTATAACTTTTTATTAACCACTTATCTGTCACCCATAACACAAGAATTAAGTTACACACATTGGGGACGGACAATCATGTGTGTCCAATATAAAAGAAAATGTAGATTAAAACAAAAGTAAAAAAAAAATAAAACATTCATTTTTATAAATGAACATATAGTACAAGGCTATAAATAATGCACATCGAGGCTTAGAGAGAGAAATCGGCCAGATTCTGCTTCATAGAGCAATGTCTCTGTCGCACAGACTGACGAACCCGTGCGAAACGTCACGCACTAACTGAATGACAGTGACAGCGCTCTACGAAACCGAACTGGCCGGCTGTTTCCTTCTAAACATCGATATGCATTGTTTAATGCCGGGTACTACACGTGATTTGATTGAATCGCGATTTAAATTGCGATACGCTTTACTAAAATAAAGGTAGCCTATGTTACTCTCCATGCCTGCAACTATCCATATCAAAATCATCTCCGTTTAGATGTAAACGAGGGTTAAACAAACATACTTTTGCGTTAATAATATTACGAAAGATTGAATCTAAAATTTAAATTTCATACAAATATAAAACATTCCTTATTGTAACTGGTGATACCTTTAGTGATTTATAAGAAAAATAATATACTCGAGGGGCTATCCCGTGACACCCGTACTATTCGCTCAGGGACGATAAATTGTACTCGATAGTAACCCTTCCTCTGAGAGGTTTATAGGTCAAGAGTTTATTGGGAATGTTTGATTACTTAGGTCAGTCAGTACTTGGGGTTTTTCTGCAAAGCTACTATGCAATCAGGCTTAATTAACATCTCATTCATCTCACCTGTCATTTGGAATCTTTTTTAATTATATTTCACAAGCAAGAGCAAAAGCTAACATCATACGTCTAAAAAAAAATATCTAAATCGTCTAAAGTAAAAAACGAAGTATCAAAAAGTTACAAAGTATATAGAAAATTTGATTCTACTACGTAGTACTTCGTTTCAATCATAATGAAAAATATGTTGAAAAATAGTTTACGAGGGTTGTGTTTGAGTGCGTATTTGCGTTTTGTGTGCTTTACATTATGGGTTCTGTAGTGTATGTGGGTTGACATGTATGTATCTTACCTTGTATATTTATATACAAGACGCATACATACATATCCTCACACTAACTCACACTCACACTTATGTACAAGGAAACATTACACAGTCTCAAGCGCACACACGTGGAGTACACGAGAGCCCTTTGGTGAGAGTGGACGTGTAGTGACATGTTGTTACTTATAGTGCGTGTTTGAGACTGTGCTATATTCATACAACATTAGTATATTAATAGATCAAAGTGAACACTACAGGTTCTAATTCAAATAAAACTTATTTCTTTGTAATAATATAATAGTAATGTTGAAACCTATCTGTATAGTGCAGTTAATCGTCAAGCAATATTATTATATTATACTTATAGGCAATATAATAAGAAAACAGAATCGTTATATCATATAATTCGTATAATAGAGAATTTTCATTATTCATCATCATTCCTCATTCCTCATTCGTTAGTTTTGACAGACATAACATTCTGGCACTCATAGTTTTGGTAGACTTTAAACTTTCATGATTCATACTATTAATTATTATATAGATATACGGGTCACATCGCGATAAAATTGAGTTACCTTTATATGAGGTACAACGTTCAAATGTGACCCGTATGTTTATATACTCATATTTTTATCCCTGACTAGTTTCATTTTCATTATTATAGGCAAGTTTGGTATCCCAGTATCATATAATATTGTGCTGCATTTGAATTATCTAGTACACAACTTTCCTTCACCTCCACTGTTTCACTGAGTTTGATTTGGACAAGCTTCTTGCCTACATTCCTCAGCATGTAATACTTGGTCTCTCTATATTTTTTGTAGGTCATAAACCGTGTCACATTAACTACAGAAGTATAGAAATCTGAGGTTTTTGGCACTGTTTATTCATATCATAACTGTGCCTCGACTATTTAGTGTCAGAATATCTGTTTTTATTAACACGTGCCGAAGAAAGGTCAAATTCTAAACTTAGACACATATTTAGACGAGACTACTCTTACTATTTAATAACTAAAGTTTCAAATACATCAAATTCAAATTCTAAATTCAAAACGTTCTTTATTCAAGTAAACTTGTAAACAAATGCTTTTGAATCGTCAACTCTACTGCTGGTTCGGAAAGCTGTTCCTACCCAGAAGAGCCAGCAAGAAACTCGGCGGTTATATTTAGTCATTTCTCTCTTGTACAGGGCAGAAGTGCAACTATATCCACTTATTCTTATCATCTAAGTTATCCTCAACAGTAGTAGTATTTTTAAATTAGGTGGTTGAAAACACATAAGAAATCCTAAAAAGGAGACCGTGTAGAGTTCTATAAATCGGATGACACCTGTGGCTATATTTCACGTAAATCGCTGCTATCTAACCAGCTTCACGATTTAAGTGGCCTTTTAAACGTTCCACTTCCGACTAGTTGATAAAGTACATCTTTGAAAGCTGGATGTTAGACAATTGTATTTCGCTTTTGACTTTATTTTTGTTATTGTATTCAAAATAGATGCTGTGATAGCCCAGCGGTGAGACCGTGTGATTCTCAAGATACGACCATGGGTTCAAAACCCGGGCAGGCACCAATTAGTTTTTCTATTAAAACTTATGTGTCTAATTGATAATTGCAATTTATCACGCGCTTTTCGGTGAAGGAAAACATCGTGAGGAAACCTGCATATCTCTAGAGAATTCTGGGGATATGTGTATCCTACCAATCCGCATTGGAGCAGCGTGGTAATCAGCTCCAATCCTTCTCTCCTTTAACGGAGAGAGGAGGCCTATGCCCAGCAGTGGGATAGTAACAGGCCGTTACTTTACTTTACTTTACTTTTATTCAAAATAATCCAGTTCTATTTATTTTGTTTGGATCGACATGAAGGATTTTCTTATGTTTGTCTAAATTTGTAATCGTTCTCAAGTAAACTTATACAACTTGAATAGAAGATCTCAAAATAGCAAGAGCACGCTCTACTCTTTTAAACAATTTCTTTATACTACAATTTTGTTATTCTTAGCATAAGTATTTTTGGCCGGAATTTTTATACTTATTCTCTTATTATGGGTCTAAATTATGTTGTGCATACAATAATTTATCACTTAAAATTCTAAATTTCATATGCGTGATTTCTGCAACAAATTCACCACTAAAATCCCTTTCAGTGCAGTTTCTGTATGTTCATTGTTGCCATAACTTTCCATACCGCAACCTAGTTATAACTTTCTGTTCTAGTAACTATTCAATCACTTGATTATCTCAGTCTGTTTAATAATTCGTCACAAGGATTACCTACTTCGTGTCTAAAGAGCAAAAATACTAGAAAGTCTGCTACAAAAAGCTTTGCGTGTGAACGTAATAATATCTGTAATTTTTTTAGGGATTGTACGTAAATCTCCAACATATGATAATACTTCATTAATACTCCAATTAGGCTATAGTACTATTGTATCGTTATAAAGAACTATAAAAATTGTTTTAATGTACATTATATTAACAATGCAGTTTGTTGAAGTTTGGAGCGTGTTTAGTACATTGAAACTGCATCGTACTTACTGTAATTTGAAGCACACTTGTCACGTCCTTATTAAGGTAAAATCATAAAATCAGAGAGCGGTGCGGTGTCGCTTCGACGTACTATCCTGATACTAAATTAAATATAAACAGATATATTAAAGAGTAAAAATACCAACATATATTTTTATAGGCATTGCATTTTTTAGATATTTCTCATTAGTTCATTAATAAACGTAGAAACTTTTTTTAAACTCAAACATTAGGGGCCTTTACTTGTTCGTGTTATTATATATAGTTATATATTTTTCCCAAATTACAAAATACGGTCACCACTTTCTAAACTAAGTTACAATACTTGTATTATGGGTGACAGACGACTGATAAATGTATAAATATATACTTATGTTTTTAGAAAAAAGTTGGCCCTTAACGAAAATTGAACCCGCAACCCTCCGAGCTGAATGTGGGGTTACTGACACCAACGGGCCAGTCATATACATTACTCGTTTGATGAATATTCATCGTAATTAGTTATCTCATTTTTATCGATGTCACTAAGTATTATATTGGCCGGTGATATTGTTATAAGGCACGTTTTATTAGATAATCGCGTTTTGTACAACGGATACTGCGAACCGATACTTCGTGCTTTATCTCACAATCTTACTGAGCTTTATAACATTTTTACGCATAGCTTTACTAGGCACTTGCGCGAACTAATCGAGTGATAAGTTCTTAGGCATCTTAGAGTACTAAAAAAAGTTACCGGCATTTAAAATTTGCATCCACGTTCTATTTATTGTTAAAGTATTGGTTATTACTATTGTGTATTAAATGCCATAATTTTTATAGTGTCGTTTTAAATATAGAAAGAAAGATCGAAGATTTGGTAGCCTAGATAACAGTTTTTCATAATAAATGCAACTATATGCTTAGAGCAAGATGAAGTATGCCTAATATATCTTCTGTTGACAGATTCGCGAGGGATGTGCAAACATTGCCGAACCACTTCTATTTTTCGGACTACGAGCGTCATAATGCCGAAATTGCAGCGTTTCATCTCGACAGGTTGGTTTTAACAGTAAATTCAATATTATATTCGCCTTTGCGAGTCAAATTAGATCATTTAAAGCTCGTTTAATAAAACAATAGCTCTAATATTGGTAAGAATCAGAATCTAAACGAGTGAGGAGAGCATCTGTTATTATATTAAATATCACAATACTGCGATCAAATTTGATCTTCGGAAATATATAATCTATGTTTTTTCATGATTAAAGATAATGGTTTATTTTTAATTATGAAAAACATAAGGATTAATTTGAAATGTCGGAATATCGTGGAATTTTAACATTATTTAATACAACCCGTTACCGAAGCTATAAACGTTTAAATACTTAATTATGAATGTGCTATTTCCTAGTTATGAAGGAATAACGAGTATTTGTTAAATCATCACGCTTCAATTGTACTATATTTCGTAAATATTAATCCAGCGATTTAGCCGTGAAGTGTCAACAGACAAATATAAAGACAGATTTTGTATTTCTAATATTAATATGAAAGTATGGATATAAATGATTTTTTAAATTTTTTACTGATAAGGAACATGGGATTGCTTGTAAATCTGAACTTTTATTCAGGGTTCATAGAAACTGAATTGTATGGTACTACTCTCTATTTTCCATTGATAATTAATTTAGAGATCTAAATAGAATCATAAACTCAATATGTACGCCTTATTAGAATGTACGTTAATATTACTTGTTATTCAGGTCCTAAAACGAAATAACCAGTTGTTATAAATAAATCTTTAACTTACGAAATATCAGGTTACCGATTGTTACGGTATTTAGTACCTAATTAATACTGTAATGTCCTACTACACGATGTAATAGTACACTACTGAGGCACGTGGAGCCAATTATAAGCAACCGTCTTAAACTAATTAGGGTTGTCCCATATCAACCATGATTACGTATGTAATGAGTTAGCTTATTAACTTGGGGTACCAATTTAAAGTTAATTAGGGCCTACTTAAATGTAAAATAGACTTTCACAAAATTATTACATTTAATTTTGTAGTTTCAGATCATTGTAAACAAACAAAAATAACAACTGGATTAAGCCATCAAATAATTTATAGAATTAGGCGTTACTTTGCGGAGATCAGAATACAAAAGTAATAATAAAATTATTTCGCTATAATCCGCTAGACAGTAAATAGAAAAAATATATAGTGCTAAATGTATAGTGGACTATCCGCTTTTTCATACCCGTTACATGCAGGATTCGAACAAACTCATGCACAAACCTCCACCACTGCCACCACAATACACAAGCACTACACACGTTCACTATCACAAATTCAACAATTGTTTCGCCCCGCAACCGAAGCATCATCAGGAGATAGACTTCACGACGACTTTGCGATTTTGGCGTGGGTTATTATTACTTTTCCGGCCATCAAATTATTTTCAGATTTAAAATCGCATTGATCCGTTTGAAATAAAGCAATAAACGGACTTTCACTTTTAATTATTTATAACAATGTCCCAAAAAGCTGTCTATAATCGTTTTTCTCAAAATCTACTGAACGGATTTTTGTACAGTTTTCACCAAAAGATATTTCCGAATGGTTATGGTGGATATTAGTGCAATATTTCCGAATGGTTTAAGTAAATAAAACATATCGGTATTACGTAAATTGTGTTGAAGATATCAAGCAGTTGTTAAATAACTTGCTTGCTGGGAGCTTTAGTCGCGTGCGCTGCGAAAACCCGCAGACTTACGCTAAAGTAATGTACTAGAGAATTGTAGATATATAAATACTACAAAAAAATCAGCATGTCTCTATCTCTCAGGGTTAACTCACAATAACTACTTTTATGTTCAAAATTTTGAAACTTCGGGAAAAGTTTCGTAAATCACTCAATTCCACGCGGGCGAAGCCTTAGTTGGCATAGCTAGTAAATAATAAATATATGGGAGTTCGAAACATTTATTACTTCATTAATCATAGTGTACAGTAATAAGAGCTACGGCTCAAAAGACTACTGACCGATATGAATGATAAAATTGAGATATAATAAAATTGGCGTAATAATAGATAAAGATAATTGTTTTAAGAAGTATGATTGACTAAACTTAAACATTTAAATTTTCCATCCTAGTAAATCATAATGATTTATAATACAATTTACATTTACAAAAGTCGATATGTTCTAATGAAAAACGAAAAGTATAAAGTTACGCTTAATGCATTAATTTTATTTGCCGCAATCACTTGATCATAAAATATATGTTTAGGAATTACATTATTAGCATTATTAAAGTTACTTAAACTTTATTAATGCTAATAATGTAATTCTAGTTTATCTTTATATAAATCATTTTTGATTCATACTAATTCAACGTTATACGTGACACGAAGTTAAGAAATCCGGATGCAAAGAATTACAATAAACTCTTAAATCAGGATACTGGGTTTCCGTCGAGCGATGCCAGTCGTGGGCCGAGTGCTGAACATGACTACAGAGATCTATGACGTCACCGAGGGCGACATCTTAAAGACTTTCTTCGTGTCGCCGGCGAACAACTTTTGTTTTCATGGCAAATGTTCGTATTATTGTGACACTGGACACGCAATATGTGGCAACCCTGATATGTTAGAAGGGAGCTTCGCCGCGTTTCTACCGACCCCTGATTTGGCAGAACGTAAGGTGAGTTGTAATTCTTAGATAATTTGGACAAAATAGTAAAAAAAAAGGATTTTTAAATATGTACTGTATTTCTATTTGATCAAAAGGTTATTAGATTCTACTGCCCTTATCCCACTCTAAGTGGGGTCGGCACAACATGTTACATCATGTTGTCACATGATTGCATGATGTCACATGGCTACGTATTTACATTTACATTAGTAACTTACATTAGTCGCCTTTTACGACACGTACGGTACACGTTCGATAAGAAATGAGGGTGGTCTATTCTATGCAGCCGGATACCACACGGCACATACCTTAGTCGCCTCTTACGACACCTCGGTAAGAAAGGTGGGTGGTCTATTCTATTCTGCCGGATACCACACGGCGTATTTGATCAAAAAATTATAATAATAATAATTAAACTTATTTTATTCTCTCTCATATACTTTCAAATCGGATCTAAATTGAAAAGTGTTACGAATTTTGTATTACGTTACGTCACATAAAATCGACAATAGTAAAAATTTCAAATTGATATGTTATGAAACGTGTTCGCTGCGACAACATCCGTGCGTGGCGAAATAAAATGTCTTGCAAAAATCTTTTCAAGGTATCATATGTTTACTTTTTATTTGCTAAATTCAATTTTATATGAATGCAAAACTTTTCAATAGAAATGAGTGTCATCGACAGTTCTATTATAAGTAAATTGATCGAGTTTGTTAACTGACATTCATACTAAATATTATAAGCGACAGTCCGTTTTTCTCTCTGTCTGTGCGTTATGTTACTACAGCTACGAGTAAGCTGCTAGTAATAGCAGTATAGATGTTATTTTGTGTAAAATTAAAGCTTATATACCGGGCTATCATTTTTTTTCCTGCCCTTAGTGGGGTCGGCGCAGCATGTTACAAACATGTTGTCACATGATTTGGCTACGTAGTTTACGACCGGCCGCCTGCCTGACGTCAACTTACCTTAGTCGCCTTTTACGACACCTCGGTAAGAAATGAGGGTCGTCTATTCTACGCAGCCGGATACCACACGGCACTTACCTTAGTCGCCTTTTACGACACCTCGGTACAAAGGAGGGTGGTCTATTCTATTCTGCCGGATACCACACCGCGGATATACCAGGCTATCATATAGGATAAAAAAATCCTGTTTTAACTTTGGGAATAAAAAAACAATATAGTACGTAATTGAGGATATTTTAACTCTAAAGTCAACGCGAACGAAGTTACGAGTATCACTTGAGCGGTATAAAATAGTATTAGATACGACCTGTTCATTGGTAACCCCTTGCTTGGAAAAAAGTTGTCCACTCTTCCAAGAAATTCAGCGGCTATCACTAGTAGTACAGTACTACTAGTAGTACATAAATACATGGAAAGTGTAGATAATTTCTAAAATTTTAATCCGAAATATTTTAAATATTTAATGGTTACGCAGACCACCTTAATATTTCCAAAACATATTGGAGTGCATGGTGGTGCTAAACTACAATCTTTCTCTTCAAAGAAGAGAAAATCTCTCTCTCTCTCTCATACTTAATTTTTAAGGAAACGGCTGTTTCTTTATGTGTTACATAGTTATTTATTTGTCCCTTGATAATTAAAGAAAAAGAAATAGTTCAAAAAAGTTCGTCTCAAATTTCTTGTACCTAAAAAGTTTTTTCTGATTCCGAACTGGTTTATATTTAAATTTTAGTTTATTTCAATAAATACGATTGATTGTTTCATCTATTTTAGGTGTGGAGACATCCTTGGAGAAGATCGTATCACAAAAGGAGGAAAGCTCAATGGGAACTACAATCTGATTATTGTGATACGGTAAGTAACAAATAGATATTATTTGAATCGTATCTACGTGTATAGTCAAGCATACATAGTTTATGTAGAGTCGTACCCAACCTTTAGGCCCGGTATTATGTGTCTTAAACACCAACATGATATCGTCATTTAAGCTCATTTGAGACAAGATGTGAAACGACCATATCTGATTAGTGCTCAAAATTCATCTCTCTTTTCCGCTTTAGTAAAAACCATGCCTTTTTATTTAGAAACTAACATATTGACGTTCACTTTAATTGAGAGTTTGTTAGAAATTACAATATTTAAAATATTAAAGTTTTTAATTCATATAAATTATTAAAACAAAAATCTATGACAACAGAATACGCATTTAAGCTATGCTCATTAATTTAACAAATACAAAAACAACGATATACATTTTTTTCTAAACAGTCTAAACAAGAAATCGCTTCGCGGTTTTGTCGTGAGGTCCTTATAGCCCAAAAATGTCTTACAGCGACACAGGCGTTTAAATTCTTTTAATGAATTATGTGGTACAATGCGGAAGCCGTTGTAGTATTGTTTATGGTCGTAAAGTTAGTTACTCAAATAGATACTATTAGAATAACCAGCGGCGGAGCTATCCAAAGCCAGTGAGGCAAAAATAAATTAGGGCCCCAAGTAAACTATTTAAAATAATTTACGTAATATACTTGAAGGGCCCCTTTAAGCTTCGGGCCCCGGGGCACTGGCCCGTCTTGCCTTTCGATAGCCACTACCACTGTGAATAACCAACCAACTTTACTCACAAAGCTCATTCTGTCAGGGTCTTAGCGCGTCGTATCAGAAAATAGAAAATCCCTTAAAAATGTCGGATTGACACACATCGTGATCCTCATTTCGTGAAATTGCAAGGACGTAGTTGGAATAAAAACATTGTTAATCGAGATCACAAGGTATTGGAGTTGACAATTAAATCCAAATAGCACAACCTCTGTCGCACCACACATACAGGAGTAGAGATCGATTTATTGAATAGGAGATGTGTGTAAAGTAAGAATACTGTGTAGTGAGAGTAAAGCTACATTCGCCATACAAGTTTTCGTTTTCAGGTAGTATAGTAAGGTTTCTTATTTTTGTAACAATATTTTTCTTCTAGGTGCGCACGACCCCTCCCTATGACTCAGGCCGACGCTTGTTGGATCTGATGGACATGTCCATATTCGATTTTCTTACCGGCAATATGGATAGGCACCATTATGAGACATTCAAGTAAGTAGAATGTATATGTCAAAGCTAACGATCTATCATATTCTTAAAATAGTTGCGCCCTGCAATGGGCGGGGCACGTAATACGTAGAACCAATTAGTAGGCTTTGGGATCCTAAGGTGCTGGACTGGCGACGTCAAGCCGGAAAACGTAGCGTCGGAAGAACCCCAACGAAGTGGACTTACGATCTTAACAAGGTCGCAGAGAGCCAGCAGTCGACGTCTATCGGTTCAAAAAGAAGAAAAAGAGATATTATTTAAAAAGTATGGTCTGAGCGTCAGGCCGTGACTAAACTTTTATCCTACTCTCCAAGGAGAAAGGAGGCCTTGGCTAGGAAATGACAAATTATCCCTTTGCACTTCGAACACTATTTAGCCGACGTCTCAGCAATGCCGGAGCTCATTGCCCTTTGTATCTAGTTGTAGCTAAAGTATTTACAATTTTGCAAGTTCCGGCTCCGGCTGATTTTGACCATGACTATCGGCTACCCGAAAGTGTTTAGAATATTGACACCTCTGTAGATACGTGCCTTGTCGCAGCGGCGAAAACGAAATGGTATGGACTATATACCGCGTGTCGCCACAGAGGTGATAAGTGCAAAGGGTTTGCTACTTTACTACTATACATATATGTGTTTGTAGAATTTCGTTAACTGAAACCTATGGCTACTAAAACATGTAATTCCTTACAAATTGTCTCTTTATCTCTCAAACCCGTACTCTATTTTACACTATCTGTGCCCGCATATTTGTCCGCATTGAAATCAGTATGTCAAAAATTCTTCTCATGTAAATCCCGATCCCAGGGGTATTTTAGCATAAATAGTACATCATCCATCATCCTTCAGTGAGAGTCCCATTAAAATCAGTTACCTGAACCTTCCTAAAGAATGGCAATATCTTTTAGCCAAATACATTGATCCAAAAAATCCATTGAGTATATTTTAATAAAATCGATCATATACAGACAGACAGCTTTTGGGAACTTTGTTTTATGATATGTATAGATTTAAATGAAAAAAGCTACTAATTACGTTTGTTGTAGAATGTTTGGCAACGACACATTTACGCTTCATTTGGACCAAGGCCGAGCTTTTGGTAAAGCTTTTCATGATGAACTGAGTATACTTGCACCGCTGCTACAGTGCTGTCTCGTTAGGCATACAACACTCGCCGTATTGTTAAAGTAAGTAGAATAAAGTTATGATATCGTCTTCTTCTTAAGATGCCATCTTCTTTCGAAGTTCGACGATCAATAAGGCAATTTGGATCTACGATGCCGCTGCTCTGAATAAGAAACGAGTACTTTTGCCGGAGCTGTGATAGCCTAGTGAGCTGTGATAGCCTAGCGGTGAGACCGTGCGACTCTTTCGAGGGAAACATGAGTTCAAACCCGGGCAGGCACTAATGAGTTTTTCAATTAAAACTCATGTGTCTAATTGGTAATTGTAATTGATCTCACGCTTTTCGGTGAAGGAAAACATCGTGAGGAAACTTGCATATCTCTAGAAAATTCTGGAGATATGTGTAACCTACCAATCCGCATTGGAGCAGCGTGGTAGGTCTTAGCTACAACCCTTCTCTCCAGAAATAGAGAGAGGAGGCCTATTCCTAGCAGTGGGATTGTAACAGGCCGCTACTGATATGATAAGCCGCAGCAATTCATATTCAGCATTTCTCATGACGTGACCAAAATACTCTAGCTTTCTTTTTCTTTCGAGTTATAATATGCCTTAACATAATAAACAATATAGGCACTTACTGATTTGGACTCCAGTCCTTTAAACTAATAAATATAAGTAGTAATAACTCTGTGGTTAATTTACAATAAACAAGTTGGACCCGCAAATTAATTCTAGTCAACTTAATTGCTAAAGTACCCTCATACTTATGTACTATTTACCGTTCCCGAAAAAAAAAAGATCTTTTTTTCATGTCAGGCTGTACTAAAGCTCTAATTGTTTCAAATTTCATCAATATCGTTAGAGTAATTAAGCCATGAAAGCGCAATAGACGCATAAAATCGTTATAGATGAATTTAGATAATTTTGTAACCTAATAAAATGAGATCTGTTACTTTAGCTTTTGTCAGCAAGGGCTGATCGGAAGAAATAAACATAGAATTTAACATTTAATAATCAAACTATTTTCTATGTCCTTAGATACCACAATGGCGTCCCTCTCTCTAAGGTTCTCCGAGAATCGTTAAAAAGTGATCCCGTGGCTCCTATTCTATGGGATCCTCATCTCAAAGCGTTAGACAGACGGATAGTGACTGTTTTAGACGCAATAAGAAAATGTGTAGAGAAATCAGAAAATCCATCGCTAAATGAGATAAATGACTTTGTATGACCGTAGCCAGAAATTACAAATAATAATGGAACTTTTTAAGGATTGATGAATCAGATAAGACAGTGATAACAATGTGATATGCAGCGTTATGGGATGTTTTAATGTGGGGAGAGTTGCAATTTGTGAAAATTACTTACTAGTCTAACTCTCTTGTATTCCTGCCTTAGATAAGAGAGATGTCAATGCAACGGTTGCAAGTCTTTGGTTCGAAAAGACTATTAGTGTTAAGATTTTGTGCCAAAGATTGTCCAAATGAAACCACGAAACGTAATCAGCATAAATATAACCATTCCACTGAATTGTAAGCCATGATATATGCCAAAAATTATAAAAAAATAAACCATTTGTACAAATCTGTTAGACCGTCAACATATTGGGTTTAGAGTGTTTTTATTTATAAGTTTAGGTTTAATTATCTGTATATTTTGAAAGTCTCGAGTAATCTGTGACGAAGTTCTTTGTTTCACTATTGCGATAATGTTTGATTCTAATTTGCTGTGCTTTATCCTATCTTACCCAAAGTCAAGAATCGCAGCTGGATGAATAAGCTTATCTGTTATTGGAATAGATAAGTATCTATTGTTTAAAGTCCAAAAGTTCAATAGCTTATATATGGAAAATAATATTTGATTCACCACTAACCTGCTCCTCTCCACTGTTGGGCACACACACTGTAGGTCTCACCCATGGCACGCCATTGAGCTCCATCTTCAGCTCTTCGTTCCCAACTGATGCCAGCCACTTTGCGGAAATGGGCACTTAACTGGAAGACGTCATACAATAGGTTTGCCGAGGAGAGATCTCCACTACAGTACACGTCTACCGCAGCGGTTGTCGGTTCTTATATAAATATTCAACCGTAGCCGGTTCAATCTTAAGGTGCTGTAATGCCGTTCCCGCACTGGAAAACGCAAGGTCGATAGACTCCCTAACGAGGTGAACTGACGACCTCAAAAAGGTCGCGGTAAGCTGCTGGAACCAAGCATCACAAAATCGTGTGCTGTCGAGATCCCGTGAATAAACCTATGTTTTGTATACCAGTGAACGTCCATCGATTGACGAATTAGAGAAGAGAGAGACTAATCTATTCTAATAGCTTATTCCAATAGACTTTGAAGAACATGTATAGTACGCGGCAATAAATAATGCACATCGAGGGTCAGAGAGAGAAATCGGCTAGATTCTGCTCCATAGAGCAATGTCTCTGTCGCACAGACTGACGAACCCTTGTGTGTACGTCACACAAGGGTTCGTCAGAAACAGGCGGCCAATTTGGTTTCGTAGAGGTTACGACCTCTACGAAACCAAATTGGCCGCCTGTTTCTTTCTAAGTTCTCGATGTGCATTATTTATTGCCGGGTACTATACTATCCAAAATTCATCAAATACTGAAATTTTGAGATTCGGATGACGCGGTAAGACTGGTTATTGTTAATCTAGCACTTTTGGCGTATCTATAGAAACAATCGACTATGTACATAATTAGGAAAATACAATCTTTAGTTTAAGGCAAACCACTTTTAGTTGTGAATCTGTTACCATAGCTCGAAGCTCAAGAAGACACATATCATATAAAAGCAGTAATAGCTGCGCGTGATATTTATATATAGATATCATTATTTATCTCTGTTTTATGAATTTCATTAGTTATTACATGATATTTGTTCCTTTTTCAGAGATTTTTTACTTTATTTATATATTTTACTGCTATGTTCATATATAATATTTTAAATATAAGGTGCAATGTAAACGTTTCTTGTATCTGATCTCAGCAAGAATCGTTTGTTATTTTAGATTATTTATTACAAATTTATTTATTTTACTTATAATCCAACTTACTTCTTTCCTTGTAAAGTTAAAATTGAACTTTTCAAATCCTACCTATATTTAAACGCTGATTTTAATGTAGCTGTTAAGTGTAGTTATAGTTGGGTCAGTAGATTTGAGGCTTAAATATTGCAACATTAAAAAATAGATGACTTGCCAAAGATGTACCTTCTATGATTGTGTTAAAAATGTTGTATAGGATAATTTAGCGCTACTGTAATGCGTGATTCTGTTGACTGTTAATAAATTGAGAATTTTATTTTATTCGTTTTATTTATTTGTATTTACGTTTACACACGGACTACAGATCTATAAAAGAAAAAAGGTAAAGTATGCTGTTACTATGCCACTGTTGGGCATAGGCCTCCTCTCTCCGTTTCCGGATAGAAGGATTGGAACTAACACCTACCATTCTCAGTTAACGCATTAGATATAGTTATGCATAAGTTTTAACGGAAAAAGTCGTTGGTCCCTGCTGGGGCCAGGAATTGACCTCGAAAAAGCCACACGGTCGCACCGCTGGGCTATCACAGCACAGGTATACAAATCCAGAGAGGAGCGAAATGATGCTTTATTATAAAGAAAAGGTCTAGGGGACCTAATTCGCTTAATGAAAGTAAAAAAGCAAAGATACACCCTGCACATGATAGTAATTACTAAATGTAACTAGTTATAAGCATTATGTTTAGAACAGAGCAACCGCCGAGTTTCCTGCTGGCTCTTCTCGGTAGTAACAGCTTGTCGAATCATTATTAGAGTTGAAGATTAAAAAGCACTTGTTTAAAAGTTACATGAATAAATAATAATTTGAATAAAAAATAATATGAATAGTACTTGTCATCTGTTACATTATAAAATAAGCTGAAAATATAGCTCACGTACTAAGTTATTTAATCAATATTTCAATTAGTCAAGGAACATTCCCAGAAAGGCTAAAAGTGTCAGTTGTCAGGCCTATACATAAAAAAAATGATCCAAAAGAACTAAACAACTACAGACCCATAACTCTCATTCCAATAATATCTAAAATCTTCGAAAAAATTATGCATAATAGAATAATATCATATCTAAACAAATTCAATATTATACTAGATGAACAAAACGGATTTATCAAGTCTAAATCGACAACTAGTGCGGCATATACGCTTATTAGCTCAATTACGACAAATATAGATAGGAAAAGACCAACAACAGGAATATTTTTTGACCTCAGTAAAGCATTTGACCTTGTTGATCATAATATATTAATAAATAAAATGGAAAAATATGGCATTAGAGGAATTGCATTGAAATGGATACAAAGCTATCTGAATAACAGAAAGCAATGTGTGGAGGTGATAAATATCAATAAAAAATCGGAAGAAAAATTTTATAAATCTAATTATCAATATAACAAGACCGGAGTGCCACAAGGAAGTATTTTGGGCCCTTTATTGTTTTTGCTTTATATCAATGACTTGCCAAAAGTAACTAGACATAAATGTATATTATATGCAGACGACATAAAAATTATTATTCCTAATGATAAAGATAAAAGTGACTATGAAAATGACATTAATACTACTATAAATCAAATTTCTGACTGGCTTTACGATAATAAATTAAAAATAAACTTAACGAAGACAAAATACATACAGTTCTCTAATTATCAAGCTAAAAATGTAAACATACAAATTAATTACCTAGACAAAACTATTCAGAAATGTGATCAAGTGAAGTTTTTGGGACTAATTCTTGATCAGCATTGCTCGTGGAAACCTCATATTCTACAGACATGTTCACGAGTAAATAGGTTTGTATTTGCTCTAAGACAAGTTAGACAAACATTAAATCAAAATACTGCCCTTGTTGCGTACCATGCATATGTTTGCTCATTATTAAGGTATGGGCTAGTAATTTGGGGTTGTTCCACACATACAAAAATATTATTCATAGCACAAAAAAAATGCGTCAGAGCTGTGTTTGGTGCCGGACCTCTGCAATCATGTAAGCCCTTTTTTAAAGAAAAAAAATTATTGACTTTGACATCTATGTACATCTTAGAAGTAGGAATTTTCGTGAAAAAGAATCCGCAACTTTTTGAAAAACTAAGTGTTGAAAGCAGAGTTCGACTTAGGGATCCCACAAAAAAAAGAATACAGAGTTCAAGAAGCGCCTTACTATCAAATAATTGCGCAATAAAATCCATTGTCGTCTACAATAAAATTCCAAAAATGATAAGGGAACTTACGCTTAATCTTTTTAAGTCTAAACTTAAAATGTGGCTTATAGAAAGGTGCTTCTATACAATTGACGCATACTTAAATATTAAAATTTAAAACAACATATTAGATAAGCATTTTAGACATAATAAGATTAGATAAATAATAGAAAAATTGAGATATTAGATTTTATTGACATTCAACAGGAAAGTAGTATTGACATAATTTTAAATTAATTTTTATTTTGTAAATTTGCATGCCTATAATACTAGGTGAAACATTTCTACTAGACAATAAATATAATACACCCTATTGTAAAAAATGTTTCTGCAAATAAAGAAATTTATTATTATTATTATTATTATAAATGGTGTTTTATGGATTTCGAAACTAGTTTTGTAAATAAAAAGAAAACTGCATCTGATAAAGGAGTTTGCTCTGGTCTCTTTATTTAATCTCGATTCCGTTGCTGTTGTACTGCCACCATGCAACTGAAGATCTCAAGTCCTTTCAGGCTGGCACTTTCTTGTGACGCTTTCATGACACTAGGAGATAACCAATACGAATAGTAGAATCTGAAACATCAAAAGTTTAACACTGCACTTAAGATCAGTATTAGTTAAAGCAGGTTATTTTCAATATTCTTCAAATAATTTGCTAGGGAGTTGTGTATAGCTATCGAGCGATTATAAGCGAATAAAAGGATAATAGCACAGAAGGAAAAAAGTTGTAACGAAAAAAAAATATTATCAAATATTTACGAATGTTGAGAAAAAATTATTAGGTAAGTATAATCGCACTATACTTTATATGGTATTTTTTAATATGTGTTGTGTACGAATGCCACCTTAATCATTCATTTAGATATTAAATCCAGTATTATTCTTAATATTTTTCAAATTGACATTTAAAAAATATATTCGACCGTAAACATGTAAGCGCTTAACCAAAAATGTATCCAACAACCATATAAAACGAATTACGAAAATACAAAGGATTCCCGGGTTAGAGGGTTCCCTTGACGTAATCTCGTAAAGGTCATATAAATCTGAAGAAACACAAAGATATGACGACCGCCATAAAAACGAATATGAATTGCCGAATATTTGCTATCAACTTTTATGTTTTATTGCATATTCATAAAGTTATTTTGTATTTTTATCGATGATAACTTTACGCTTGACCCCTTTCGTATCTGATTGTGGAGAGTACCATAGATAAACATTATAATTATTGGCGTTATTCATACCGTTTTTCGAAATATTAAAAGAAACGTCAAAGTTGCATCTACTATAGTCAGTAGATGAAAAAAAGCTAACATTTAAACGCTAAAAACGTTAAAATTTAGCTGACGCGATGATTAATATTGTCCACATTTAAAAACTCACAAAATGCTATAGGAATATTTTGTGATTTGTTCGAGACATTTGACTGTGTTCAACATGAAATTTAGTTGCTAAGACTTGGATATTATGGGACTTACTTATATATTTGCACTTGTAAATATACTGTCCCATAAAAGCCTCGTTGCGAAGATAAGCTTCGCAACTAGATTCGGAGAATCTTTGAAAACTTATCACCCTAGCACTTACCCTAGCACTTACTAGATCACAGTTTTCTATGTCACTTGACTACACTAGCCGCACTGCCAACAAAAATTGGATTTGAATCATTAACCACAATTTAGAGGTTTAATTAAGCGATACCCTCTGCTTTTTATTTTACAAACTTATGTGCTTAAAAAATTTCATAAAGTATTAAGGTAACTCGGGTAATTCAGAATGGACAAACTTTTGAAAGTAGTCGTTTATCTCGACAAGTTTTTATAACTAGTCGCATGTAATTACGGGAGAAGATTCATGCGATATGCGCTTGAGCAATCTCCAGATAATGGTTCGGTAAAGGATCAAAATAATTGTTAAGATTGACTTAGTGAATTTGTATGGTGTTGTGTGGAACATGCGGCTACTAATTCTGCGTGTATAGAGAACGGATTTTGCTTCCTAGACTTACACTTACTACATTACATACTCGTAGATTTTCTTGGCAAACGCGTATTAGAGCAAAGTAAATCTATCAGTATCTTTACTTTTGCATCTCGGAACACAATACAGTAAAATAAATTTTCGGTATAAATATAAATTGGTTTTTAATTAAGTCATTGAGTACGCAAAAGCCTGACAACATATCAATTTTGTTTCTCGTAATATAGTTTTCTATTACAATATTGCTTTAAATATGGTCGATAATGATATCGCTTATAGTTATTTGAATGCATAAATTTCAGTTAATATCCTTTTGCATCTCAGAAATAACATCTTTAATAAGAATTATTGATTTTCGAATGAATCTTTTTATAGAATTATTAGTTAGCTCAACAACGTGAAATTTTAAACTTATTTTAAAGACTTTATTTACTAATAATCATTTGATGAAAAGAGCTTTAAATATGAATGTAGATGGATATAATATAACTAGAGGGAGGCTGAAAAAAAGATGGATTGATTGTGTAAAGAATGATATGAATATGAGGAATAATAAAGGAAATGGAAGATGAAAACATATTGTGTCCCAAACAGAGTTGGACAAGAGTAAGAAAATGATGATTTACTTATAATTAAATCTTATGAAAGGACTCTGCAAACGTCAAAACAATATCCCTATTCGTTAAACTGGTATAAATTAAAATTCTTTGTTAGGGTATTTTAATAATCCCTCGACTTATAGAACAAGCAAATCGGATTTTCTAATTAAGAACAAACATTACCATCTCAAGAATTTCTTTGCATCAAAGAGCTATATTAAAGGGAATATTTTAATAATTGAAAGGCGCCATCCAAATTCGGGCAACGAAAATTATTGTGAAACTCGACGACAGTTGTTTTGAGTTACTCACAATTACACGCAAATAGCCAAAATAAATGAGCGAAATACTAATTGGTAATGCTCCAAAAGTATATTTTTTTCGCTTCGAATTGTTTTGATTAACAGAAGCTTTTTAAATAAAAGTTTAAGTCAAAATTAACTCGGCTATTCTTATATTTTGTATTTAATTAAAGTAATGATATAAAGAAAACAATTGAAAAAAAAAATGTAAATTTAAAAGAAACATGGAAAAAATTATCATATTTATTATATATGTAAATAATATTGAATTTCTTTTGATAATATTGAAAATCATTGTAGGTCTGTTCAAAGATATTATTACAATATCAGGGCCCTATTTTACTTTTGAGTATTAGATAGCTTACAAGCTATGGCCATGAACAGTTATCGAAGTTTAAAAAAAACAGAGGCAATGTCAGCAATAGCTCTATTCTGAGAATATTGATAGTTACGAATGTATTTGATATATTATTATCATATTAGATAAATTATTTTCTACCACGTTACATGATGATGCATCATTATCTTCAGTCATTCTTGGGTCCCATTTTGGACGTAGGCCACTTCCATGTCCATGTCAGGCGGTCTTGTGCCCTCAGCATCCCATTTCGAACTGCCTGTCCTCTTATATTGTCTACCCGTCTCTTGGGAGGACGGCCACGTGATCTGTTGCTAGCATGTGGTTTCCATTCGAGAAGTTATTTGTTCCACCAAATACCGTCAATGCGTGTCACTTGTCCTACCCATAAAAGAAGCATTTAACAATTATACTCATTAACCACTTACTTTAATCTTTGCCTACTTTTACCTATTCGAACGCACACCACATTGTTGAAATTTGCTTAGTTGTACATGTACTAGCAACATTGTTGTTTTAGAATTAGACGAGCGATATCTCGATAACAGACTTTCAGTTGCAACGTGTTCTAACAGTAACTGTCGAAGTTGCTACACAGGAGATAAACTTAGTAGTGGCTAAAAACATATCATTTTGCAAAACATTAAAATAAATGAAACTAAAATATTGGCACATGTAATTTTATTTTACCGGTTCCGATATTTATATCGGATTATATTGATATTTTTTCATTTAACTTGAAAATTATATTATGCATAAGAGTTGTTTTCACGACAAAAATTTGAAATTTTACAAGGCAACACTTTTCTTCATAGTGTGACGGTGATAGGTAGGTTGTCGAAGGGGAAGATGGGTACAAAGGATCTAGGAATTTGAACGTTTATTTTTATTTAAACAAATATACATCTACAACCCTTTGTAACCTAATTTAAAAAGGTCCGAGTCATTTTAAACATTATATGTGCTATTCTAAATGTTGAAAATTCGTAAATAAGATATACATAAAGTAACGGTCTTTTACCATCCCATTACTGGGAACAGGCCTTCTATCTCCGTTTTTGGAGGGTGAGCAACGACTCATGACGCTGCTCCAACACGGATTTTTACAAAAAAAACCTTAGAGATCTCGAGATATATCAGTTTTTCTCACGACGTTTTCCTTCGCCGAAACGCGTGTGATAAATTGCAATTATCTATTACAGACACCAGCTTTACTAGAGAAACTCATTGGTCTCGGATGTAAACCCTTGACCCTCTGAGAGAGTCCCACTATCTTAACGACTGGCTATCATAGCTCGGTTCCGCTATGTATACCCATAATTAAAATGTTTCTTGAATTTTGATTTCAAAACCGTGCTTTTCTAACACCAGTTGTAGCTGAAGCTGATTTATTGGTTCACTAGCATATTGGCCTTTTGTTTTTGATTGATTTATTATGATCAGCTGAAAACAACACATCAGCTGACTGACCAAAAAAGTAAGTTGAACGAAATATTTATATTAACATATCATATGAACCATCAGTTTGAATCAGGTAAATAGGTAGTTACTTTTGATGCGTAGTGATTCAAGTAAAGTAATAAGTCTATTTCATTAATCATTTAAATGTAAATGTCTATTATTGTGTACATTAGCCTAGTTGTTATCTGTTGCAAAGTTAAAAGAATATTAACTTGTGCCTAAGAGAGATCATGCCGACTTCGCATGATATCTCTTATCTTATGTATAATAATTGACATACAGTATGTGTAAATATATAACACACAGTTGAGTCTTTTAATGAAATGGAAATATTCTACGGCAAGGATGAATGAAATATGAATTCAAACTCAAATTTTAAATTATCATCATTCAAATACACTTGTAGCCCAGTAGTGGGCTATAAGTGTACCAAGTAACAGGCTGTTACTTTTTTTTTACTTTAAACGTATTCGCTTGAGTTTATAAACCCATAAAGTACGTACAACAATAATTCAAATTCAAAATTAAAATATTCTTTATTCAAGTAAACTTGTAAACAAGTGCTTTTGAATCGTCAACTCTACAGCTGGTTCGGAAAGCTGCTCCTACCGAGAAGAGCCAGTAAGAATCTCAGCGGTTGTTCTTTACAAAATAATTCTTATAACTAGTTACATTTAGTCATTACTATCTTTTACAAGGTCGAAGACTAGTTATATCGACGCATTCTTATCATCAATGTAATCATCAACAGTATAGTAAGCTTTCTGTATCAGTCTCCCTTTAACATTTCTTTTAAACTGATGTTATAATTGAGAGATTATTAATTGAGATTTATATTAGAAAATATACTAATACATACATAGTATCCATGGTAATTAAATATGCGCTTGATTGATTGATGTCTTACGGAATATTGTTATGGGGTAAATGCGCGGACATTGAAAAATTTTTGTATTACAAAAAAGAGCAATACGTGGTATTTACAATTTAAATTCGCGCGATTCCCTGCGAGAGAAGTTCAAGGAAACAGGTATTCTTACATTGGCTTTACAGTATATTTCTAGTATAGAAATAATTATAAAAGGATTGGCGATGTATATAATAGACAAAGTAGGAACCGACGTAAGCTTGCGGTTGCTGCTTTGCGCCTTGCAAAAGTTCGTAATTCGTTTGTGGGTTTGGGTATAAGATTCTATAATAAAATTCCACAATCTACTTTAACTTTACCATGATAACAGTTTAAACATACTATTAAAAAAAGGCTAATTCAGTAAGCCTATACTATTGAAGATTACTTAGTCTTACTCCTCGACCCTGTACAAGACATTATTAACCATATGTAACTAGTGATAAGAATTATTCTTTGAAAAGAGCAACCGCCGAGTTTCTTGCTGGCTCTTCTCGGTAGGAACAGCTTTCCGAACCAGCAGTAAAGTTGACGATTCAAAAGCACTTGTTTACAAGTTTACTTGAATAAAGAATATTTTGAATTTGAATTTGAATTATTGTTGTATGTACTTTATGGGTTTGTAAACTCAAGCGAATACGTTTGTTTACCTTTAATTGTCGGATTGCATTGATTCTATTAGTTTGCGAATGTATGGTAGCAACAGTTCAGGCAATCAAAATATATTTATTTAGTTTGTAATTTAGTGTATGGTCTTTCCTTCACAGATGGTCAACTTTTTCAGTTAGGATAGTGCGAATAACGTGTATGTAAATAATTTTTGAGAAAACTTTCAGTCACCGATCTGTAAAATATTTAACTCTTTAGGTAAGTGTGATTTAAACCAGCGAATGAATATTATGAATAATATAAAAAATGCAAACAAATCGGGACAGTATTAGTTTGAAAATTATGCTTAGACGAATTTAACAGAGTACAAATTAAATTACTAATCAAGATTACATTATGATATGCTTCTAAAATGCCTTTAAAATAGTAATAGCGTTAAGGAAAAGTAATCAAGAATTAATTATTGATTTTATAATTTTCTAGTCAATCAATTATTTCAATATCATTTTCTCCTTAATGTTTGCGAGTTGAAATCTACTCTTTGAAAAGTAAAGAAATTCATAAACCTAAGTAATTTCTATTAATTTGATTGCCTATTTGATAAATTTTCAGACATTTAAACCATCGTTATCGAGTTTCAGTTTAATTGTTGGTGCAAATCTCTATCTTAATAAAACGCTTTAATTAAAAGACGTTCCCCGAAAGAATTTTCGTTCATAAGTAAACGAGTTTAAACGTTAACACAATATACACCCATGTTAGCGAATATTGAAAAAGTAAAATTTAATATTTTCTACAGAACTCCTATCTCATTATTATTCGGTGAATGCTTCAGTAGCCGTAGTTTGAAAATTCAAGATTTGTGTCTTAAATAGCACACGTAAACTTTATTTTAAATATTAATTGATAAAACAGAATACTTATCATTTGTAAGTTAACTTTTAACATTGGATTGTGTCAAAATCTATATCCTATACCATCATCAACCATCATCAACCATCATCCTCCTGCCCTTATCCCACTCTAAGTGGGGTCGGCACAACATGTTACATACATGTTGTCACATGATTTGGCTCCGTATTTTAAGACCGGCCGCCTGCCTGGCGTCAATTTACCATAATCGTATTTTACGACCCCTCGGTAAGAAAGAGGGTGGTCTATTGTACTCAGCCGGATACCACACGGCATAAAATCTATATCCTATACCGGTAAAGGAAATTAATTTTCACTACCAATAATATTTTATAACCGAATTTTTCTAGTTATAATGATTATAGGGTTGCTGGTATAAATAGATTAAAACCCAATTATTTAACCTTCTAAAATGAGAAGAATAATCGATATTAGATAATTTGTCTTTAACTTTTTGTTATTACCCAACTTACCAAAGAACCCAATTATTTCTTTACCTCAATCTCAATTTTTTTATAATTACAAAATTTAATATTGTAATCAAAATAATTACATACAATGTTTATTATGTTACTTACTACTGTTACTAGTGTAAACCCTAAAGAGTTGTTTTCAATTTAACTTCCTTCTAATTTTTATTTGCTAAATCTAAATAAACGCACGTCCAGTGCTAGATTTTACATCTACTCGTTTAATTCAGCAACTCTGAACAAGCATACCCTGAAATGAACTCAGGATATCGATGGACATTAGCCGCTTTAATGTGCACATCTTTATACTGCCACTTTAATTGCCCTTCTCTAAAGTACGCTATTTATTGTTTAACAACACCAAATGAAAGATTTTTCTTTTATGTAGATTTAGTGAATAATTCTATTCTTCAGTTTAGACTTTAGTAATCGAATTCAATTGCAACAGAATTGTTTGTGAAAGTCAACTCAGTCTAACTGTAATATAAATAAATAAATAAACACATATCAACAAATCATCTAATCCTTTATAATATGTATTATTAACATAAGATTAATCAAATCAGATTGTGTAGTCGTGTAATCTAGTTGTAGTTTCTTTGAGATAAAAAATATACATTTTAGCATAGTTATTTGATTTTAATTGTTAAGTAAACTCACTGCATTCTATTAACCACCCATCATTCAAGCATCCAACTTTACTCTAGACATCGTTGACGTCAACTTAATAAAATAAAAATATCGTATATATATATAGTGTATACATAGTAATCGTGTATAAAATATTGTGTATATAGTGTTATGTTTTTCTGCTGTTTTCGAAGAATGAATAATATTTTTCTATCCTACATATTAGACCGGTATGCTTAAAAAATTCTAATTCAAATTATAATTTATTTAAATTGGCTTTGACAAGCACTTCCAAATCGTCAAATTTATAAAGGTTCCTTCAGTCATACCAAATTTCATCAATATTGTTCCGGACGATAAGTCCTCCGTATCTCGGATTACAGATAATTTGCATTGGAGCAAAAAGTCGTAGTTCTCAGTATCATATCCTATTTCTTCGAAAAGAGAAACTCCATATTCTTTTGTCTCAAACATTTGTATTCATGCATGACTCTGATATGAATATCTGTGTATATTATGATACAGGTGTAGTTTATTTACTATTTTAAAAAACAAAGAGCTTCAGTAACTAATTGTGCCTATGTACCTATTGCATAGAGTAATGGCTTGTTGCTATCCCACTGCTGGGTATTGGCCTCCTCACTCCGTTTTTGGAGAGAACGATTGGAGCTAAGACCTACCACGATGCTTCAATTCGGATTTACGAAAATCCCCAGAATTCTATAGAAATATGCAGGTTTCTTCCAAATGTTTCCTTCACCGAAAAACGTGTGATAAATTGCAATTATCAATTAGACACATAAGTTTTAACAAAAAGAACTCATCGGTTTATACCCGTGATCCCTCGAAAGAGACGCACAGTTTCACCGCTGAGCTATCATAAGTAAAGTAAAGTAGTAGCCTGTTACAATCCCACTGCTGGGAATAGGCCTCCTCTCTCCATTTCTGAAGAGAAGGTTTGGAGCTAACACCTACCACATTGCTCCAATGCGGATTGGTAGGATATACATATCTCCAGAATTCTCTAGAGATATGCAGGTTTCCTCACGATGTTTTCCTTCACCGAAAAGCGTGTGATAAATTGCAATTATCAATTAGACACATGAGTTTTAATAGAAAAAACTCATTGGTGCCTGCCCGGGTTTGAACTTGTGTTCCCCTCGAAAGAGTCGCACGGTCTCACCGCTGGGCTATCACAGCTTCAAGCTATCATAGCTTTAGGAATAATACTATTGAATATTTATGATTCAAGGGCCTCAGAAATCCCTTGTGATACCGCAATTATCTAATATCAATTATATAATTACTGAAACACTTTGATTATATTAATTGAATTACGTTTACCTGAAATAGCCATTATCAGATCGTTTGACTGACGGACACTTGCAATTAGGCTGATGTACCTCTAAATACATCTGATGAATCAATCTACGCCCTACTCAATAATTACGGATGGCCGGGAATAGTCGCCTACTAAATATACCACCATTAATAAGTGCTCAACATTAACAAAGAATTGACAAACCTTTTGGCGTAGGTCGCAATGACCCTGCCTTCAGCTCCGCGGGTCATGGGTTCGATTCCCGCCAAAAGCTAACGTTTTCTAAATACAATTTGTTAGGTTATTTACTTCTTAGATCATTTATTTATATAAGCATGTATTTAAAATTAGATATGTATATATTTATTAGTTGTGGGTCACCCATTACAAAAGTATTAAGTTACTTACTTTGGGAACAAATTACCGTGTGTGTAAGTGTCCCATATATTTATATTTATTTAAACAACGAATTTTAATGAGGGTACACATTAAAACAAGAAACAGATGTTGTTAAGTAAGAAAATGGGTATGAAAAGTTACGGACGTATTTAGATTTTCTGGTTTAGAGTCGAGTGATGTAGGGATCTAAGTTGCGGCACTTGAATATCTCGTCCAATGATTTCATTTATGAACATATGTCTCTATTTGCGTAACTTTTATGTCTTATGCATATTACTTAGTACAGCATTAGGTCCTGATATGCATAGAAAAACAAAGTTGTCGATTATGGCGAAATCTCGACTCTATTTTTCAGAAAGCGTTTCGATAAGCAAACATTGATCCAGTTTTCCAAAATTTTTAAAGGTAAATGGAGGTTTGAGAGTAGAGTTGGTTATGCGTTTTCTCGAAATGTTCACATCACCGTTAATGCTAACAATATTGTCAAAGAATTAAGGTACTTCATCTCAAAGAAACAGAGATTTCAAAAGATCACTTTCATTTTTAATATTAGTAATAATTAGTCGCTATTGTCTACTCCACCCATATGCGCAACGAAAAATATCACCGAAACATGTGATTTAAACCACCCTACTGAATGAAATACCTGTAATACTTTATTCGAATAAGAATTTCGTTAAGCAGCACCTGTTGTTTATACAACAGGAGTACATGCATTAAAGGCCGGTATTTCGAGCTCGTCGTTTCTCATACAACATCAGAATACTGCACCGAGTAAACAATGCCACAACGCGCGTGTTCCCGTCAAATACCAAATGACGGCCGCATGAATTGTTATACCAGTGACTCCTATACGGAGGGCGACCCATAAATCGTACAAAAACAATAGGCTGGTAACACCGTTTAGTGCTGTGCTATTTGACACTCATAAATCTGTCGTGTTCGATAGCAATCCTTTACATCATTCTTTTTTTTAAGTAGTCATTTGAAGTCTCAAGTCACAATACATTTGAAATTGCAATTGAACATTAAAAATGAAAGCTTCTTGTTTGTTCTTCTTTTATCTCTAACCGTTATTTGAAAATGCTCACGCTCGGTTCGTTGAACTCTAGGTATGGGATTTAGCTATTATCTGCCTTTTAATCGTGGGTTATAATAATAGAGAAGTTTAAGGAAACAGGTATTCTTACGTTAGCTTCACAGTATATTTTTAGCAATTTGATTTTTGTGCTTAAAAATATACATAATTATAAAAAGATTGGCGATGTATATAATAGACAAAGTAGGAACCGACATAAGCTTGCGGCTCCTGCTTTGCGCCTTGTAAGAGTACGTAAGTCGTTTGTGGGTTTGGGTATAAGATTCTATAACAAAATTCCACAATCAATTTTAACTTTGCCATTACAGCAATTTAAAAATACTGTTAAAAAGAGGCTGATACAGAAAGCCTATTATACCGTCGAGGCTTACATTGATGATAAGAATGCGTGGATATAGCTGCTCTTTGACCTTGTGCAGGATAGCTATGACAAAATGTAATTAGTATTAAGACTCTTCTTTTTTAAAAGAGCTCCACCGAGTTTCTTGCTGGCTCTTCTCGGTAGGACGGCTTTCCGAACCAGCAGTAAAGTTGACGGTTCAAAAGCACTTGTTTACAAGTTTACTTGAATAAAGAATATTTTGAATTTGAATTTGAATTTGAATTTGAAGTAGTTCTTTGTTATGTAACCTGCAACCCACCCTGTCTTTAACGGACAGTTGTCAACAGCAGAGAATATGACACCAGAAGGATATATTTAATTTGAAAGGATCTCAAAAGAATAAAATCTAACTTCACTGTATATAAATAAAAAACAAACAAGAAAATAATATTAATTCAATTTTGAAACACAGAAATGAAAATTGTAATACTTTAAATAGGAAAATTGAAATCAAGGGTTTTTCTAGGTAATAAATACTGTTTGGGCTCGATTTATTGATTTATGGTTATTAAAGATACGTCGTCTAGATAACACGCACCACAAATTTCATTTACATGGAAATGTGCCGCTCTGTAACATGTTATACGTATTTTGTATGGGGAATGTAATGGGGGATGTCAAACTCTACCGATTTATAAGAACTGACTGATTGAAAACTAAATAAAAAATGTGAATATTACAGAATTTATTTTTTATTAGCTATAATTATTACATTTAGACATAAGACATTTTTCTAAGATTTCTTTTATCGTAACGTTTTTAACAAAATTTAATTTCTCCATTTAAATAGGAAAAAGTTAAATATAATTTACTCATTGCATAGTTTTAATTAACATATATAACCAATAAGGTCAAATGTTAGTTTCAACAAATATTTTCTTAATGGCGGATAAATTACAATTATAAAAAGAAAGCATCTTTAAGAGTGCTAAGCCGAGGAAAAAGAATCTTTACGTAATAAAACTCTATAGGTAAATTATGTACAATACAAGTCGGATATTTTCGAGGATTCTATCACAATAGAGATGCAGAGTTTATGTATCAATAGTATTCGATTAATATCACAATAAAGTTGTAGAGTTTATATCAATAGTATTCGTTTCCAATTTAAATTTACATATTCATTTCGTATAAAGCTTATCAGTTACTGCACCATGTATCGGTAAAAATGTCTGTAACTGGAAACTATTCCTACAACAGATATTGGATAACTTGGACTGTGTAGTCTACTGCTTCCGTATTACAGTTCTGTGTTTTTAATTCTATAAGTTTTATATGTTTACATGTACTTTTAATGAATTCTAAAATTACACGTATAAATTAATTCTTACACCTACCATGGTTATTCACTGTATCCTTTCCGGAGGATACGTAGTATACGTAGATTACGTACGTAATCATAAGAAATAGTTTCTATTTCGATTCTCTGCAAAATTGCACTTTACAAAGGATAAGCCATGGTGGGCCGTCATACGAGTATCTAAAGAAGATGTGACTCTTTATTATAGTAACAAGTATACTTACTGTTGTACCAAATAAAATAATATAGTTTGATAAATCACACATTAAGGTATAATATAGCAGCTTCGTTTTATAAGTGCGTATTCAGCTTTGATCTTCCTCAATATCTTACACGCCACTTCTCGATCTACTCAGGCTTGTGTTTTCTGAGCATTATCTCTACACAAAGAACAAAGAAACTCACAATCTGCATTATGATAAGGCCGTAAAAACATGAAATAAGTGTGTTCATTTTCAATGGCTCGACAGTTTCCACATTTATAGTTGCCTGTGACAATATATGTTCATGTTTCAAGTCTTTCCATATTTTATCCATGAATCCTGATTCTACTATATGACTGATAACGCGTGAAATTTCCGGTGCAGCTGGCCACCGAGGGCGCATGTGTATACACGCCGGAACACTTGATACACGCTCATCTAGGATTTGAAGCACTTGTCGATAATATAATACTTGGGCCATATCCACTGCGAGCAAAAATCTTCTCCCTTCAGCCATTTCCTTCATGTAAATCGGTATTTCTTCCAATTTAATGGCTTCATATATATTTTCTATAGGTGTATTTCTATATAATTCAAGAAATGAAGGCATTCCGCCAGCTTGATCGACAACCTCTATTGCTTCTGATACTGTTTTAGTAGAAGGTTCTAAAATAACGTTTTGTAAACCATCTATCAGGTTACCTTGATATGATATACGAACAACTAGGCAAAACCAAATCCATAACATGAATAAAGTGTTGATTAACCTATTTTGATAGTGTATTTTTATTGCTTGACCAAAAAATACACCAAACATAGCAAATAAAGATTCTTTGCTTTTCAATTTTTTAATTTTTCTTGTTATCCATATTATAGAATAAATAACTACTAACGCTAATATAATTAATGGTGTAGACATGTTGAAAAAAGGAAGGAGCGCTTTGGCCCACACATATATTTCTCTGCGTGCTGGCAGACACCAAACAACTTGCACAGCATAATAGACATAAGATATTTGAGATACAGGATATCTTATTGATACTAAAATTATAGCAGGCACCAAAATATCAGCCGTACCATACACCAAATCACTAAAAGAACCAGCTCTTGATCCGTTAATGCAAGAGCTAATCGCGCCATGATCAGTGTACGATACAATGTTCATAGATGCATTAAGTGTTTCAATAATTAATTTCAGCAATTTGCCATCAACCCCACCAATATGTAAAAGAGTATTATTTACTATATTTAATTGTACATAAGGCTCAAACGGAAGAGTAGTGATTCTAATGGGACAACCATTAAAATTGTGGAATTTTCTTTTAAAAAGGCTTTCTGTTTTGAAGTTTAAATCTATGGGCGTTAAGTTGTCACATTCACCGTTTTCGTAGGGAATATAGGATTTCAATGACACATTACCATTAGCATCGTAACCCAGCAATACTATATCACCAACCTCTCTTTCCCAAGCTGTGTTAGTGAATTCAGCAAAATAATCTGTAGGCAGATTGTGATTTACGATCACCATTATTACTTGAATAGGAATAACAATTGCGCTATTTATTATGTCGAGAAAATATTTGAACTCCTCTACATCTGTTGCAAAGAAAATGGTCTGTTTGTATAGAATTTGTTTATGGAAGTCTGTATTATCTTTGCTGAAGTTGTTATTTATTGAAATAGTAACGACAGTTCCTCCAAATCGCTTTAAAAAATCTTTCACATTTTCTACATCATAGTTTCCCCAAACCACTGAAGTTAAATAATGTTTTTTATACTCCTGGTTTGCAATGGACACTGCTATTTTAATTATTTCCGATGATTCTGAAACTTTCATTAAAGTAATGGCTGTTACTGATATTAAAAGAATTGATTTCATTTTCTTTTTTCATAAAAAACTTTATAAAAATCAAACTAAAGTCAATTAATATATTTTCGTGTTTTAGCGTGAAAGTCGAGCTTCGTCACACTTAGTTAGCGTTTCACTTAGTATTCGAAAAAAGTCTATATACCAGCCACAAATGATAACATAAACCATTTCTTATTCGGATTGTTCTGTCATCATATCTGACACATTGATTGCAGTACTTTGGAATGTTTTCAACACTGAATATTTGTTTTTTACTTCTTAGAGTGATAATTTAATTCTTATTACCTACTTATACTAGATAATATGGAAGTTTCTGTGAAAACATTAACCAAATTACACTATACACACGTAATAAGTAATACTTTGGTTGTAGATCACGCTACATATATTTGTTTTGTAATAAATCAAATTAATCACTACCACTTTTGTGTTCCGTGTAAAATAAATACAATATAAATGTACTTATTGTTTCCACACCTGAAATATTACAACAATCCAAATTAGAAGGCAAACAACGCAAAATTTTCAGAAAATTCGTTTAAAAACCGTGTTTAAATCAATTATAATAAGAATTCCTTAACTTAAAGCAATGATATTTATTTATTTTGTAATTTGTGATGTGAATTTTTTCGTTTTTTTTTACATAAACAAAAATTATCAATAATTAATAAGTAAATCTAGATCATGGCGTTAATTTTTTTTTTTTTATCTTATAAGTTATACCCTTGTTCGTTTACAAATTCAAATTCTATATATTTTCTATTTAATTAAAGTTGTTAATCGAATTGCCGCGGTTTTGTAAAACTCCTACGAGAACAGTCAGAAAGAAACTAGGCGATTGTTTATATCGAAATTTAAATCGTATAACTAGTTACATTTCGTCATTACTATCTTGAACAAGAGTCGATTAGTTTTCATCAGGATTAGGGTGTCTACTGCATAAATCTAAAATTCTAATGCTATATATTATTATGCACGAAAATAATATTGCTAAAAATATAAAAATACTATTTAGCCGTGCGACACCTATTTTCTTAATAATAATAATAAATTGTATTGAAAGGCATTAAAAACCCAATAGACAAGCAAATAAAATCACATGTAGAAGGAAATAAAATATCTCTTGTTGCTATCTGCTGAGCACCTATTCCAAAGCGTCGAAAACATGTCTTAACAATTATTTCCCTTAACTTATCTTAAGTTTTTTCTCTCTGTAATATTTTTCTAATTCCAAGGTAAACTCAAACAAATTTATCCTATGCCTCCAGTATATAATAAAGATTTTTATTTATTATATAGGTATAGAACAAAAACAGCTGTTATTAATAAATTATTTAATCAAAACAGTTCAAAAAATAGGTGGTAGTTACAAAAATGCAAATGATTTCTATCTATGTCGATATCAAATTGTATTATATTTAATGTAAAAAATATTTGATGTATATTGTGATTATCAAAGATATTAAGTTTCGTAGTACATTACTGATAAATTAAATAATATATTACGAATATATTCGCATAATATCAAATATGTGGAGACGAATCTTTTAAAAGCGTATTATTATCGTATGTATTCTAACATTATAATATAAATATTATATAAAATACCCAGTTTCTTGTTTTTCTTTTTTGTAAATATGCATATATACCAACAGTCATATTGTACAACGTTCTGACTAGTGTGCAAAAGTTATCAACAACAGATTATTTTAACAAACATTACGAACTATAACAAAACGTTTGTTATTTATTTCTTAATCTACGGTGTGCTCTAAAATAATTTTCTTTATTATTTAATTCACAGGAGATTCTAAATTTGAAAATGGCGAAGAAGAGTTTTTAAATTAATTATATTAAAGTAAGTTTGTTTCACTTCTGGTACTATTATTGTTATAATTTCTGACATATATGTAATCCAAGATATAGTACATATAAAAATATTATTTCGCAATAATTTATTTTTTGTTCTTAAACGATTTCCAAGTTTATAAATTACCATGATTTGATTTTGAGAAATTATTATTAATGGACGAAGTGTATGAGTTCTATTTATACATAAAACTGAGTAATTAAATCTTAATTTGTAAATATTGTTTTAATTAAATTAAAAAAAAACAATTGCAGCATTTATAGATAACTTTCAGTCAGAAGGTTTTATTTGTTTTTATGTGCTTTATTTTTATAAGAAGTGTAATTTTTTATATTTGGTAAACATTGGAATGATTACAAAGCACCAGCATGTTTCTGAAAAAATTAAGTATAATTTCACATTTGTGCTTATTCTAAACATGTAAAGCATTGTCCAAAATATTTATAAGCAACATCAAAAAGCAGATACATGTTACAACTTAAATTACATTATAAATAATAAATTACGTAGCCTATTAACTCAAGAGACAATCGGCAAACCGTTACAGATGTACATGGATTTTTCGAAATATATATTTACATTATTATAGTCTGTATGAAAGCATAGATATGGATAAATGGATGCCACAGATATATAATATTGTGTAGTATATTTAATCATTGTCTATGTAAATATACAAATAGATTAGGGCTAAATGACACAGATAATATTTTGATTTTAAAGTTTTTCGTCCGTCTCTCGAACTATTAAGGTATTATAAAAAAAGTTCTGCGATATAAAGAAATAACAAGATGCACGATATAACAGCGCCATCTAGCCGCCACGTTGAGTTAACACTGCGTCGACTAGGAGAATCACGCCGTTAATAATAGACAACGAAGCCTTTGCTAGGTTCTTATTAGTCCACTCCGATCTCGATGATTGATGGAATCTAGAAAAAAAATAGTAACATGTTTTACAACTTAGAGAATTGCAATTGCTTAATCTTAACAAATATATACTATATCATACGCTTTGCATTAAAGTGACTTAATTCAAAAAGTTGTTTTGTTGCAAATTGTATTTAAGCTTAGCACCAATAAAACTCGTGAGAAAAATAATAGTAATTAATTATATGATGATATCGAATAACTGCCTTGAAAATGTTTATGCGTAGTCTTTTAAGTAGGCGTAAAAAATGTATTGTAAGTAGGTTTAATTTCCATTACGCCGTATGTAGGATTGGCAGCCATACTTTATAAAATCTTGCCCTATTTTATTTTCGGTAAGCCACTATAGGCAAACCGTTTTACTGAGTCTTCGCCTGCGGCGTATGAAGCCGCGGGATTACGACGAGATCGGGAACTGAGGTGGATGCGGGCGGTGTCACGAGCACTTTTTTTATATACACCTAGATTTGAAGAACTAACAAATGGTTTTTAAAAAATGTCTGCACTTAGCGGCAATTAGGTGGAACGATTATTACTGCCTGCAAGAACAGGCCAGTCCATAATTTTCTCTGATTATTTATGATCACTAATTAAAATTATAAATTAATGATAAATATGTATATGATTTACTTGTCAATTAAGACTGCTCCGCTGGCTACAAAAAGTGCGACACCAACTAGCGTGTAGAAGATGTCCACACGTTTGTGAGAAGGGGTCTGCATTATGTAACCTGGAAGGAAAAATACATTATTTTATAATCGGCCTCATTATTTTCGGAAGATGCGATTATAACTTATCATATTCAAACAATATATTGACATGTACCATCAGCGCCAAATATATTTGGCTTGGTTTATAAATTTCTGGAAAATAGGTATCGCTAATTTTATAAGTACCTACCCACCTGCAATTATATTTCTTGTATTTCGCAATAATATTAGAAAAAAGCCAAAATAATTATGTACCAATACCTTATACCTTTTTAGCGATATGATCTTATAATAATAATTATAAATTGCACTACAAAATTTATAATAATGTTTGATTGCATTTAAAAACGGATTTTAACGGAATTATTTTATTTCTAAAAACCACATTCTTTGAACAAAAAAGCTCTAAATAATATTTCAAATTTGTAACAATTACTAGGATCTAAAAACATCGTCTACCGTCCCGAGAGTACAATAAAATATCAATTATAAAAGCATTAACACTGTACGTATAACGCTGTAATCTTTAACTCGAAATTCATCAGTCACATTTAAAAAGGTTGCAAACGAGGTTAAGTACCTGTTTCCTATATTGGGATTTAAAGTCAATATCCGATTTCTCTAATAGACACCCTACTCAACAAGTGTTTCCTTTTTAGTTCACTTTTATTGTTAAAGTTACATATAGAAGGTGTATTTATATTAGTAATATATCTATTTTATAGAATATTACCATTGGAATCCTATAGTGTTCAATGGAATTTGGTTCAATCAAAAAGAGTCCCACTAGATTCATACGGTAGGGATCGTAATAGATATAATTTTTCTTAAAGAGATGTAGCACACTTAGTATGAAGTGACCTAATTCAAAAAAGTTGTTGTGTGTAAAGTTACAATAAAGAATACCGTACCGCCTACAAAACTCGAGTGTGATGTCATAGATCGCATTAAGATAAGAATTAAAATGCATCTAACTCAATTAAGACTAATTTTGAATTCGGTCACTTTAAAACTAAGTGTAATTCCTTACTAAACATTAATGGACGGTAACATAGGTTAGTAAGAAAATATACGTTACTAATTTTTTGTAGAAGTTTCACACATTGTAGTCAATCAGGATTTACGATCTAACTGCAGACGTCTATAATATCTGTGAGTAGATGTTTTTAACCACTAAAGGTTTTGACAAAAATCACCTTATACCGATATCAGTTTTAATTGACCTATTATGGGCAACTGCAGTAATACTATGCAGTACTATTGCTGAGAGCCCCTTAGGATTCGACGGGAAGATTTTGAAAAGGTAAAATCTGTTTTTTTTGGACACAAACACAGTTGTCCATCCCCAAAGTAAGTACCTTAATAGTTGTGTTATGGGTGACAGACAACTGGTAAATACACTACATATATAGTTTTAAATACTTAAATAGAAATATACACCCAGGCTCGAAATCTCAACAAATTGTTTAAAGGAAATGTTGGCCCTTGGCGGGAATCGAACCCGCTACTCACTGCGCCAACGTGCCAAAGTCTTATATCCCTTTTTCTCATCGATTTCGTAGTCTATGCTAGTTTAGAATTACATTATTGCATCATAAAGAGCAATGGTTATCAAGCATTCTTATTTATTTAATGTAACTAACTACTGTCCGATTGTGCTTGCAATTTATTTAATTTTTAATACAAGCTTACCTGCTGCCGCTCCTGCGAATATGATAAGGAAGCCGACATATGTGCCGGTGATAAGCATTCCTATTTCAGGTTCAGGATTGTAACTGTGGTAGTGAAGTGCAACGCAAGCACATGTCAACGCCTGAAATTAAGAGAGCAAATAGTTATTCTCAGGTAAAAGATTCCAAAATGTAAAACTTGTCTGCCTGTAACTAGGTTATACGGAGTAAAGGTTATTGCGATTATAAATCTCTATAACAGGTGCTTTGAACGTTTGTAACATACATTGGTACCAACATTTAAGGTTAGTCCTTGTTGGGACAGCGGATATCAAATGATTGCGACATTGTCGACACAACGATGTCGCTAGTGGTAGCTGAATCAGTATTTGATAAAAATATTAATAATCGTTACGCTACGAATCTTTCATAATAATCTAAACGAAAATTGCTGATCCATGAAGTTAATCACCGATTCTTTAACCGAAAAGCAATGTATTGTAAATATCGATTAAGAATATGAATTTTAACGAAAACTCGTGGCTGCCCGGGGTTTGAACTACAAATAGAATAAACACGCACTCTATTCGGAGATCAATATTATAACTAAATCAATAATTTTCTACCTTAGGATTTTTAAAACATGTAAACATTGAACTGAAGCACCATGGTGGATGTAAGCATATACTCATCTGCTCAGAACTAATCAAAAATTAATAATTTCTTCATCTTCCATCAAATAACCCAATAGAGTTATTAAACTTAAAGTAGGGAAGCCATAGTCGGGGCTGTAAGTGAAAGTGTCGTAATAAATAATCAGAGGGAAGATAAAACTCGTATACTTCATCTTTATCTAATCAAACATAAAAAAGATAGATAGATTTGCTTTCTCTTTATTGTAACACTTGCTGTGCCAGCGGCTTAACCCGCGTGGAAATCAGCGTGTCACAGATGTTTTCTGGAATTCAAATTTTAAACATAAAAGTAGTTATTGTGAGTTAATTATAATAGATATAGACATGCTATCGCGGACTATTTGTTTTTTATAGATCTACAATTATCTAGTACACTACTTAAGCGTATCTCTGCTGGTTTAAGCAGCGCACGCGACTAAAGCTCCCAGCAAACAAGTTTTTTAACAACTGCGCGATCTCTTCAACATAATTTACGTAATACCTATTTGTACTATTTACCTAAACCATCCGGAAGTATTGCACTATCTTTTGGTGAAAACCGTGCAAAAATCCGTTCAGTAGATTTAAAATCTAATAAATCTAAATAAAGTAGATTTTAAATCTAATAAGAAAATCTATTAAATACACACAGACAGTTTTTGGGACTTTGTTTTTTAATAAGTATAGATAGATGTCACATTTAAGGCTTGCTTCCCTACTCTAAGTATATTAACTATATGGGTAATATCGTAATATTATCGAATTTTGTATTCATAAATGCTAAGCGTGCCTACAATAATATGCCAATTAAGTTTAAATTATTTAGTGTAGCCTTGTTTGCATACATTATTTAAATAATTCAGAAATTATACTAAGATAGTTTTGCGAATGAGTTAACATACGTATGTTAGAGGAACCAATTAAATTAAAGCGCTGTATCTGACTGGCAATTAAACGTGGTCCTGTCATCTTAACAACGTAAATTATACTAATTACTACCGTAACAAAGGTGCTGCGATATTTTACGAAGAATATTTAAGATATCATGTAAGTAACCATAACCAAGTATAGCCCATTAACATTTAACTCCAAGAGAATAAAATGTTAAGCGAACAGATAGGAATCTGTAAAAAAATGTAACTGTAATTTTACTTATGAAATTCTTAGGCAGAGGTAGTTTTTGGATGGTAACCATGATACCTGGTATAATAACCAACTGTTTAAACGTATCTTCTTATGACTTTTTTAAATACAAAGTAACTTTAGAACTGTTTAAAAGTAAAAAGTAAAGTAACGGCCTGTTACTATACCTACTGCTGGGCTAAGGGCTCCTCTCCTTTTTTGGAGAGAAGGATTGGAGCTAAGAACTATCACGCTGCTCCAATGCGGATTGGTAGGTTACACATATCCCTAGAATTCTCTAGAGATATGCAGGTTTCCTCACGATGTTTTCCTTTACCGAAAAGCGTGTGATAAATTGCAATTATCAATTAGACACATAAGTTTTAATAGAAAAACTCATTGGTGCGGGGTTTGAACCCATGTCGTCTCTAGAGAGTCGCACGGTCTCACCCCTAGGCTATCACAGCTTTTTAGTGAACTAAACTGTTTAGCCGATTTCAATTATCAAAATTAAGGATCAGTATTTAGCAATGCGGAAAGAAGTAGGAAACCTTGAAAAGTTGGGCTTGTTGGTAATACAGAAGGCAAGAGACCACGAGCCCGTCACCAATACGATGGTTTGGCCAAGGGAAATAAGCCACCTATCTCCTCATCAAAATTCTATCAGACGGTGAGGGCAACTTGGACTAAAATGGATGGAGGCAGATCATATGAAAAAAAGGGTTTTGGTGACTACGATTCTCACTAATGAAGGACATTAGATTACGTGTTATATGACATTCAGGTTATACTCTAAAGTCTCTAAACACAGAATTGCTATTTCCGTATGAAATATATTTTTCGCTCTTCAAAATATTTTTATTCTCTGAACACAGATTTTTACGTAATTATTTTAATAGAAACATTCATTCTCCGTTAAGTTTTATTAAGGAAACTCAAATGCAAGGTTTTAGAATTAATAGTGCCAAAGATTTATAAACGAGTGGTATTTCGTTTTATATAAACATAGAATTACTCAAAGTTTTTGAAAGGATGACGTAATGTGTTGAGTAGTATTTGTACTCGTGTCCATAATATGTGGGTGATGTCATTACGTGTTTGCAATTAATATGAAGTTCGCGTACACACAAGGTTATCAAGGTGATAGGCCTTGTGAAACTAATAGACTTGACTATATAGTACTATATCTGACAAGATGTTTTTTTCACGAAAGTTAAACTAATTATCAACGCTAATTACTGCGCTAATCTAATTTGACTAAGCTAAAATGTCATTTGCAGGAGTAAAATGCCCTTTGCGCTCCATTGTCGTTGTTGCAGCGACAGTATCTACAGCGGTGGCAACATTGTAAACACTTTCTGGTAGCCGATAGCCATAGTTAAGATCATATGGAGTTCGCAACTTTATAAATATTTAAGGATCAGCTAGATACAATGGTCAAATAACCTGAAATTGCTGAAGCGTAGTATGAGTTCAAAGGTTTATTAAAACATTGTTTTATTTCATACTAGCAAAGCCCCGCGGTTTCACCCGCGTCCATACAGATCTCGTGGTAGTGGAAAGTCTACGAAGTCGGACTATAGATTTATTTTGTAGATTATTTAATTATAAAAAATGGGTATCATTAGTATTCTTGGAATAAGACTTAACTCACCAAGTGCAGGCCCTGCTATAGCGGTAGGTTAGGTTTGTTATGGCATTATTTGCTTTCGATATACATTCTTAAATTCGTAAAATCTTTTGATTGGGATGTCGGATTTTAATAATTTAAAAAGTATTTTACAGGTATTGAAACAGTTATTCATAAGATATCATTTAATGGGATAAGGATTAATACAGAGATATGAATAAAATGGTTTGATTATTGTCGGCACTTTAACCAACTTTTACAATGTAAAAAAGTAGTTATATTGGCATAACTATAATAGTTAGACATATGGTATCGCGGACTTTTTTGTGGATATTGGTACGTTCTATAATACTGTAGAACATTTTTTTGTTCTATCATCAATAGTTTCCGCAGCGCACGCGATGATAGATGTTTACGACTAAATTTTTACCAAGTTATTACAATTTTATTAGGGATCCCTATTTTTTTTGAAAATGACATATAGCCTATGTTGCTCAGTGAAAAAGCAGCTTTCCAATGGTGAAAGAATTTTTGAAATCGGTCCAGTAGTTTTTGCGTGAAAACGTAACAAACATACATACAAACAAACATACAAATCTTTCCTCTTTATAATATTAGTATAGATAAAACATAACCTTAATAGAGCCACAAGCCATGCCCATAGATGAAACCACCATGTTTATCTGTACAATGCTTTCAACTATACTCAACGGTAGGCATTTCTGATTTTAATTTGATAAAAACAACTAATTGATTATTTTATACTTATATACTTACAAATATGTAACAACCCGTTAATACATTGATGCACGCTGCGTAATAAATTGGGGACTAAAAAGAAGTGCGTATCTAGTCAAAACTGCGAGTATAGTCGCTTTCTATTATACCCAAACAGACTGGACTGAATGATTATAAAACCGTGGTTAGGTCCACTAATATTTATATGACGTTATAAACGCTTTGAGCTGTGATAGCCCAGCGGTGAGACCGTGCGACTCTTTCGAGGGGAACACGAGTTCAACCCGGGCAGACACCAATGAGTTTTTCTATTAAAACTCATGTGTCTAATTGATAATTGAAATTAATTACACGCTTTTCGGTGAAGGAAAACATCGTGAGGAAACCTGCATATCTCTAGAGAATTCTGAAGATATGTGTAACCTAGCAATCCGCATTGGAGCAGCGTGGTAGGTCTTAGTTCCAACCCTTCTCTCCAGAAACGGAGAGAGGAGGCCTATTCGCAGCAATGGGATTGTAACAGGCCACTACATTACTTTTAGTATAAACGCTTTTATATATCTGTCAGAGCTAAGCCTCGAAGTTCAAAGCTTTATCTAAAAATATAAGTCGTATTCGTAACACAAAGTTTACTGTACTGTGAGATAAGGTACTGGAATTAGTATTATCTAAATTGGCTTAGGTATTCGAGAATACGTAACTATTTTAAAATCATAGACCAAGGACTTCTATTTTATTTATAAACATAGACAATCAAACAGAATAGCCTGAATTGAAAATCATTACTAATTTGGGAGTATAGTAATTAATTTAATTTGATAAATTTAATGCGCTGAAACATTCTACTATTAATAATTTATAATAATATAATTTTAAATAATATAATAACAATTATACGATATTAATAAAGTGGTTCAATCCTGTTCGGCTAAAATATTCCCTAGAGTTATGTAGGTTTCGTACAATCCCACTGCTGGTAATAGGCCTCCTCTCTCCGTTTCTGGAGAGAAGGGTTGGAGCTAAGACCTATCACGCTGCTCCAATGCGGATTGGTAGGTTACACATATCTACAGAATTCTCTAGAGATATGCAGGTTTTCTCACGATGTTTTCCTTCACCGAAAAGGGTGTGATACATTGCAATTAACAATTAGACACATGAGTTTTCATAGAAAAACTCATTGGTGCCTGCCCGGGTTTGAATTCGTGTTCCCCTCGAAAGAGTCGCACAGTCTCACCGCTGGGGTATCACAGCTCTAAAATCGCCTTAATTCGTGTGATAAATTGCAAATATAAACTAGGCACAAAATTTTTGATAGAAAAACTCAGTGATGCCTTTACCAGGGTTTAAACATGTGCCCCCTGGGAAGACACTCCCAGAAGGGTCTCCCGTTAGTAGATTTCTAAATGTTAAAGAGTTCGGCCGAGGTGAAGATTTCATTTCCCTAAAGATGCCTTACTAGAATTTTAACTACGTTATTAGGATTGGCGATGTATCAAGCATCGTATTGTCACGATTAGCCTTGGAAAGCAATCATTTATACCCACGAGTATTACGAATCTTGCATTTTAATCAAGTAACAGTAAAACCTACGCTTTAATATAAATTAGAGGTCGATCTTTTAAAATTTCAAATAGGCTTAACTTGTGAAGTTTCAAGATTGTATAGGAATGAATCATCAATAAAATATGCACGAATTCAGTCATGCGTCTTAAAAATAAGTTGCGTAAATACGCTAACTCAAAAAAAACATTAAAAGTATAGTTCTATCTCTCCGTTTTTGGAGAGAAGGTTTGGAACTAAGACCTACCACGGCTGTTCCAATGCGGACTGGTAGGTTACACAAATCCCTAGAATTCTCTAAAGGTATGCAGGTTTCACAATGATTTCCTTAATCGAAAAGCTTGTGATAGACATAGAATAAATAGACACATAAGTTTTTAATACAAAAGCTCATTGGCGCCTGCCCGCGATTTCAGCCCGTGACTTTCTCACGGATTCACTGCTGGAATTTCACAGCTTACAGGACTACATTACATTAATGATGATGGATAATAATATAGTAATAATGTAGACCACATTATTTAAACAAATAAATTATTTCTAACCTATTCTTACAAATTTATTATTTATATCAAAAATATATTGTACGATTGCTTAATTTCTTTACTGTATTGGACAATGAGCAATAAATCGGATGTTAATAAATGGGGCTAAAATTTCATCAATTTAGATTCAGCGGATTAGCCGTGACAGTTAACAGAGAGATAGACAGAATTTTATATTTATAATATTAGTATGGATTTCTTTATTGTATATTAAAAAAAATATATATGTCAATATTTAGTTATCCACCTACGACGTTTTATACGCGGTTAAGTATTCTAGATTTTAAAATTTGCGCTATTTTCTGGGTCTTTGTAGTATATTTGGATTCTAAGACGACTCGTTCTGACAGTGAGGTGAGCATGTAAACTAAGTGTAATCGTTTACATATTTAGTATGTTTATTGGTCATTGAAAAGTAAACAAGCCTATAAAAGCGGCGAGTTATATCTTTGGGTTTGTTTTTTCTGCAATCGCCCTCGCGTCGTTTGTTGCGCCCGTAAAGTTTCGAAATAAAGATAGTACGATAATTCACATGCAAGGCGCTTGAAATGAGGATTTATCTATTTAAACAACATAAACTTATTGTCAAAATATTATTTAACCCTATGTTCTTTCCGTATCTTGTATCTTCTCGTCAACTACGCTACTATCCCACTTTTCGTTCCTTTCTTTTATGAACGACTGTGCCACTGTGCCGCCTTTATATTTAGTGTAATAGCCTACATACTACATAATAAACTTGTTAACAAGCTAAATTAGAAAGAAAGCTAATAGAAATAATACATAGGGGGATGATATAAATTTACCAAAATAGAAAAATAGAATAACGTCCGGACATATCGTTTGAAATCATTTTATATGTATTTAAATTGGCTTACTAACTTCAAATCAATTTTTACTAATCAAAAATAGAAGAGAAAAAATAGACCTAGTTTAAGTGAATTCCAAAAGTAACTTTAGCTCGCAAATCAGCAAACCCGCCCTAACAGAGTTCGAGTAGAAATCAAATTATATTTTATCGATGCGAGTTAACGCTTTATAGCTTTAATTATCAAAAGATTGTGAAAAAATTTACAAAATAATTATAAAAAATTTTCATATGATGTCCGCCATATATAAACAAAACCATATTGGTCTGTACATGTCACTTTCCCCTACAATCTCCGTTCCGATCTCGAGTAAATGTGAAAACCACCTTATATTTGCGGTTCCTAATCGAAAGAGATTTAAATTAAATGCTCTTAAATCTTTAACTTTACATTTTGCATACTATATAATGGGCATTGCCTACTTACTTGCCATCGATGACCTATGAGTTTCAGCTATTCTTTATACCACGTTTTTTGAAACTAGAAAATCGTAATACAAATAGAAATGACAAAGGTCCAACAACGTCCTATATCATACGTTCTTTGTGTTATCAAGGAAGAAGAGTAAGGTATTGCAGGCGTACCATGAACTGTTATTGCGATATAATTTGACTACATTTATTTAAAGAATTTGTCTAGAATTAATTTCCCATTTTGTTGTTCTAATGACACATAACTAACGTAATAGAGGTGCATATATATAAATAATAAGAATTTATTTTTAAAATATTCTCATTGGCTCATTAAGTTAAAAAGGAAATTAAACCTCTTAATTTGTTAAATCTACTTGTCTAACAACTGAACATAATACAGGAAATGCCTAAAATATTAGTATTATAATGTAGTTTTTAGTAGATGTAGCAGATTTTTTTTAAGTTGAGAAAGTATAATAATTTCATAATAATCAAACGTAATAAGAAATATATTAAGAAAGACAACAACAGTAATAAACGTAATAAAAAAAAACAAAACATTGGTTTGATAATTTTTATCTTGAATGTTTAGTTAATTTTCATAACATAATGTATTCATATTATTATAACATTTACAAAACTATTATTCTCGATATAGAAGCAAAAAAGGAAAGCAAAGAATTGATAAACAAAATACGTTTACAACTGGCGCACCTTTTTACTCTGCGCAGAATAATGTTCACAATTTTTTATTATCCAGACATGCTTACATTATAAAATAAATGTAATAATTTTCCAAACTCACCAATTCTAGAAACTTAATGATAGATAATCTGCTAATTGCCATTTTGTTTCACTTGATATTCGATTGCGCACAGTATTTTTTAATGTTTACACAGCAAGCGATGACCGATATCGTATAAACACGATGGGCAGACTGCTAGTTCACCTCACTCGCTGTACGAGAAACGAAACTGAGCGAGGCCGACGGTAAATGACGAAGCCGAGTATGACATCATAGCTAGTGTAACCATAATTTGGAAAAATTACAACTTCAATTACTACTTTTCATTGAGTTATCTAAATGGTTTTAAATGATTTATAGAAGCAGGCGTTACTTTGCGGAATTCCATATTACAAGCAATATAACAGAACTAACTACTTTGCTATAATCCGCACGGGTTAAGTGAATGCATGCAAAGCCAATGTGTATGAAGCAGGCAAAATCTACGCACCTTATACATGCAGGACCAGCCACCACATGCACCCCAATCGTACTGCAAAAATCGCAGTACGATTTTTGTCGTGGAGCCTATCCTCCTGATGATGCTTCGGTTTCGGGGCGAAACGATCGTCGAGATTGTGGTGGTGGGTGTGTGCTGCTTTTGTGTTCGTTGTTGCTGGTGAATTGCGCCTTGGGGTGCATGTGGTGGCTTGTCCTGCATGTATAAGGTGCGTAGATTTTGCCTGCTTCATACACATTGGCTTTGCATGCATTCACTTAACCCGTGCGGATTATAGCAAAGTAGTTAGTTCTGTTATATTGCTTGTAATATGGAATTCCGCAAAGTAACGCCTGCTTCTATAAATCATTCATCACATATATTAAATGAATTATAGCTAATCATTGGCTAATAATAGCGTACTACTTTCGATAAGGTCGAAAGTTAATTAAGTTAAAAATCGATTATAGTATGAATTATTTATTTTATATAGTGTATTTAACTTTGAGATGATGATTATTATTATTATTATACTAATTTAATGTTCATAAAAATTACTTTGACGCTAATCTCTTAAATTTTTATTATAGAAATATGTATTGATCTGTCCAACTTGGAATATATAATACTCACGTCGACTCGATGGACTTTATAAGTGGTGCTATTGGCAAAACCTAACAATCTTGTTTGTAACGGCAAATGCTAAGTACATATTCATTTCGTTGCATACTAGTGGTACACGCGACTTTGTTCGCGCCAACTTATGCGTTAAGTTACCCTTAATAGTGCATTATGTGTTTTCCCTGTTTCCGAATGAAAAACGGGATTATTTAAGCATATTGTTACCCCGTTATATAAATTTAGATTATGCCAAAGTTCCTCAATATTTCAATGGATTGTCCTTGAAAGCATAACAGACAAACAGACTTTCGCATTTATATTATTAGAATGGATAACAATATATTATCATACAACATCAAGACCTTGACCTAGTGATATTGTCCTGACAATAAGCACGTGGTAAACATACTACGGGAAGCGATTACCCCCTATCCTTGAGAATGACATCATCGACTTGCTAAACAGGTCGACGAGGCGGAGCATTACAATACAATGCGCCTATCTTAAGGACGTTACGTGTTTCGTAGCAAATTGTATGTAGGAACTATTTTTGAATACTTACTCAAATGTTGTTGTCAATCAACCTACGCAAGTACTCAATAATAAATCCTGGTAGCAGCATCAGGTCATGCTTATCATAAACATGCATTGTCATCGGGACTGAAACAGTATGTAAAATTTCAGCGCACACCTGGAAGTGGGTCAAATTTAATATACAAGATTCCACGTTCACATCTTCATATTAAAAAAAATGGTTTGGTCTGTTCCTAAAAATGTAAATAGTACTCAATAGAGTAAAATAAAAACTCCTTTCTAAATTGGGACCCACAAAATATATCAGTTAATAGTAAAATATGTATGTGTTTTTTAATATAACGCATTTGTATAAATTTTGATGATACGGAGAACCCAACTGTGACTTGGCCGCAATTCATTCAATAACTTTATATACAAAGATTTATGTTACGTTTTTTTTTATTTAGAAGGTAGCCAAAAACTCCGTTCGATTAAAATAAGCACTGCATAAGACAATAACTTTAATATAAAATGCAGCCTTTATTATTTGCTATATTTAAAGCAACACCGCAACATTGCCCACGATGTTTGTAATAATCCTAAGTAAATATGCAAAATCGAAAGTATGAAATAGCTATTACTACAACGAAGAATATTGCCTAAATTGTTACAGGACTTCAAAAGGTTTCAATCATTATTTTTCCTGTTGTTACATTAATAATTATAATAATAAATGAGAGATGGCACGCTTGACATTTTTAGAGCATGCCACCGCCCTAGTGAGTGTCTGAGACATTGTTTCAGGTTGTTTTTCTCTTGTTAATGGAGAGTATTTGCACAGACACAGTCAAGTAGCCAGGATTGTTCATAAGCAACTTGCTCTTCAATAAAGTCTAGTAAATTCGGAAGTACCCTATTAGAAATACAGTCCAGCACCAGTTCTTCAAAATGATCGTGCTTTGGTCTACTGGGACCGATCCATTAATACTGACAGGAATATTGTTGCCAATAAACCTGATATAGTTTTAGTAGATCGGTCAGCGCGTCGGGCAATTATTATTGATATCACTGTCCCGCACGACGATAATCTCATACGAGCTGAAAAAGAAAAATTAACCAAATGTTTAGATTAAGCTCATAAGATAACCGCCATGTGAATTATTGATTCAACAATAATTGTTCCAATTGTTGTATCGGTTAATGGTCTTATTGCGAATAGCCTCGAACAACATCTCAAGAGGCTCTCGCTTAGTTGCTGTATCAAGCATAGGATACAGAAGGCAGTGTTGCTTGAGACGACACGTATAGTGAGGAGGTTCCTCACTCTGTAGCCCTAACCACCGGGAGCTTGGGACCTCTCCGCTCTCCGTTGATGACAATTTTTTTAATATTTTTTTAATGTTTGTAATTAAAAATGTAAAAAGATGAAAATTTGTAATTAAATAAATGAGTCATAATAATAATAAAACTAATAGGTAAATGATGTGATTATGTAGGTACAGTATATGTGAAACATCATGTATGACTCTTATGTACCTACGGTGTTTGTACTCATGGCTGTGTCATATTTATAAATAGGAATTACTTGACATTTTCTGATATAAAATTTGCCTACGTGAAAAACAGAATAGATGCTTATAAATTAACAAACAAATTAAAATCAATTAAACTCTGACTGTAGAAAGTAGTGATAGTAAGTAAAGCCAAGTGCAGGAATCGTGGAAAAATATTCTGGTATACTGTTGTATTCTGATCCATTCCCGTAATAACGGGTCCTCACTGAATGGAAAATACACACCATTTTTAGACTGGATGCCTCCCAGTGACTTACAGCAAAACATAATATCTATAGAAACTTACTTTATTTATAAAGAATCCTTATTTATATAACTTTACGGAATGTATATAATTTTAAACTTTTTTATACCAATTTGTCAGTTCGCATGTCCTAATTAAAACGGAAAGAAAATAATCAGTTAGTGTGAATGTACCAAGCACATTTAAATTCCTGTAAAATTGATAAGAATTGATTGTTACTTTTATTAAATGGAACGATGAATCAATAATGACAAAGTTATTGAGTACGGTAAAAAGATTTTTCGGGACCGATAAGATTAGATTAAAGTTCGTAAAAAGGCGACTGGACTTTAATCTTTAATAACTAAACAACATTGGGTGAACCATCGCTTCAACGTTAAATGTTTAATTTTTGTACACAAGAATGATTATAAAAAAAACATTATTATAAAAAGATTGGCGATGTAAATAAAAGACAAAGTAGGAACTGACAAAAGCTTGTGGTTCCTGCTTTGCACACATAGTATAGAAGACGCTTGTGGTTTTGGGTATTCTATAATAAAATTCCGCAATCTACTTTAACTTTAACCATTTCAGCAGTTTAAAAAAACTATTTCAAAAAAAGCAAATACAGAAAGCCTACTACTATACTATTAAGGCGCTGAACAGAGCCAAATAGGCTGACTTTAAACACGTTTTTAACAAAAGCTATAGGAATGACGATTAAAAGAAAAATATATGTTAATATACATCATATCTCAGAGAGAATGTAAGATTTCAAAACACGATTACGATACTTTTTTTCGATAAAAAAAATTGGTAAATAGACCTCTGATTTTTACTTTGATCGTAAATATCTCTAATATTTATCAACAAAAATTGGTAAAATTAATTAGACTAATAAATCATTATAATATAAAGAGAATGTAAGATTTAAATTTTGAATTAATTAAGATATTTCATTCAAATTAAATATTTTTTAGAAAATAGCAAAACTGAAACGAGTCATCGTCTCTCTTCTCTTTTACATCTACGAATATAGACAGTGATCGCTGAGGCGCGCTGCTATACGGACGTGTGTCGCTAGCTGCCACCTTTTGTGACTATTCCTTGTTGATAATATGTCTTTTTTTAGGTGTTTAGTTATAGTTTCAGCATACTTAGTTTTATAAGATTAATTAGACATAAGTTTTTCAAATAAATTGTACAAAAAAAGTTTGGATAAAGTAGTGTACACCTACAATGGGTGTTAAAAAATTAATTTTGTCGCTACGCCGTCGCAGAAATTGTGGGCGTGGCTTATATGCCGAAATCTGAATTTGCGCCAGCTCTGTTCAGCGCCTTAAGTATTACTTAGACGATAAGAATACGTACATAGCTAGTCTTCGACCCTGTACAAGACATTAATAACTATATGTAACTAGTAATAAGAATTATTCTTTAAAAATAGCAACCGCCGAGTTTCTTGCTGTTTCTTCTCGGTAGGAAAAGCTTTTCGAACCAGCAGTATATGGTGACGATTGAAAAGCACTTGTTTACAGGTTTACTTCAATAAAAAATACTTTGAATTTGAAGCAAAAAGTTGTCAATATGCTCCAGACGGATTGGATGTGGGGAAATGGTTGATACATTTGTTAGTGCCTGCATATAGAGAAAGTGACTTAGTGCATAAATTCATCAGAAATACTATACTCATCAACAAGTGGTAAAGAAACTCTATCAAAATCAAAATCAAAATAAACTTTATTCAAGTTGGCTTTTTACTAGCACTTTTAAATCGTCAAGGATCAATAATAAGATTTAATAACCTACACTGGTTCGGAATGTTGCTCTTACTGAGAAGAACCAGCAAGAAACTCGGCGGTCAATCTTTTAAACATTTAAATTTACATTATTCATTTGCAGTCTCGTTTGGAGCTGAAAGAATTTTCAAATCCAAGCATTTTTATCATTCAAATAATCTTCAATTGTGTAATATGCCTTACGTATAAGCATAGTTTTAATACTTAATTTAAACTTTTCTGCAGATAATTCTAATAAAAATATAAATTACCCATTTCTTTAATGATTGTTGTGATATTTTATAGACTAAGATCCCAGAGCCGTAACACACAACTTATTTCCTAAAGCACAAATCTTTCGATTCTAAGTAGTCTTTCATGTACTTTTAATAACTGCATGTTTGTGAAATTTGCCCGGTGACACCTGCGCAGGTACCAGGTGAGAAAGGTAACTAAAAGTCAGAATTACTTAACTTAAATTTTAATGACTGATTTTTGTATATTTTGTAGAATATAACTCTGATGTCATATCAGAAAGGTCAGACGCTTTCCATGGGTCAGAACTTTTGTCAGACATTTTAAAGCTCTACGAAAAACATAACTTAATTTAATTTTAAATGTCTTACTTTATATATGTTATTCAGATAAAGATAATAATAACAAAGTTTTAATAAATCAGTCAGACAAATTGCAATGACCAAACATCGCCTAAACATAAAAATTACTCAGTCACAGTCACACGCGCTCATACTCGTACATGAAAGACTACTTAGAATCGAAAGTTCGTGAAAAAATCTCGGACTTAAATAAAAATGCTGGTAAATAAAAAGCAGCTTATTTCACTCATAATGAAATCGCATCAATACTTTGCTGCGCATTAACAAAAACAGACATACGAACATACTTTCGCGTTTATTAGTATTGAGTTGTTTATTTAACACTTAAATACAAAGGCTACAATGACGCCTATAAAATTTAATTCTCAAACGCCCAACTGTTTTGAGCTGAAATTAACTCATTCGTCTTACGCAATCCTATAATCAATTTGTCCTTCACACATCGAACTGAACACACTTGAGTCAAATAAGATGTTACTACAATAATTAACATGGTAGCTGAGAACCAAAACATTAATATCTTTACCAATAATCATTTTTATAGTTTTTTTTCTTATTTGAGCGTACCATTTTGTTGGAATACGATCTTGATCTCTTCATATCGCGACTTTTAAAAGACTTTTAATATTTTTGTACTAATTATTATTAAATGCTATATTATTACCTGTCAGAACTTTGTAATTTCTGATAAGATCGCTAATTGCGAATTAAGACACTGCATTTACGAAAGAAATTAAATTTAACTATTTAACGCTATCTAGTAACATACATTGGAATTATATGTGAACTGCTACTACAGGTAACCAGGTAAGTGTATATACCATTAAGTTCAAAAACACCGCAATAGAAGGCGTTATAATAAATTTTACAAACTGCCCTGTTCCCGATCGACCCGCTTTCCAGTAGCTGTCGCTTTTTATTGAGAACTTCATATCTCCTAATATCGATAACTTATTATTTTCATTTAAACTATATGGTATAAAACATCAATTGTTAAGCATTAAATGCTTGCCATAGCTAACATATTAAGTTAATAAAGATCAATACCGTATCCGTTTAAATAACTTTCCAATTATCGCATTGTACGTGAGCATTTTTAAAGGAGTTAAGGAATAAGTTATCCCTAGAAGAGAGATACATGCTATCGTGGCCTTCTTTGTAGTCCTATAAAAGAGGATTATACTCATGATACAATGTTTAATTATATCTCACACGGAACTGGCAGCGTTTTCAATAAAAGTTCTCAAGCGACTAGACTATTTTCCAAATTTTTATGAATTATGCCATGTTTCAATTAATTTTTACAATAATACTAGGTCTACCCCGCGACAATCTGTTCAATAATTTTTGAATTAATCGCGAACCATCACACGGAAGGTTTAATAATATGGAACTATTTGATTTATCTGGGTTATATTTAGAAAAGCAAAGCTGCTTGGCAAAGTCCTCCTTTTTTTGAATGAGGAATTGTACAGACATACAAATGCCCCAACATTAATTGGTACATATATCAGGAATTCTGCGATTTAGGTTTACTCAAGATGTTAACCACTTTTATCACCGAAATTTTAAACATCAAATAAGTCCATTGTTTACATACAAAACCTCGTATGCATGTCCGGGGTTTGAACACGTGACACACGTCCACACGTCGCCTTAATGGGCCATCACGACTCTCAATCCATACTCATATTATAAATACGAAAGTCTCTCTGTCTTTCTGTCTAGTAGTCTGTCTGTTAGGCTATAATTATACATATCGGGCCAACTTATAGAAAAAAAATTCTCGGTTTCGTTGGTGAAAAGGAAAAAAAGTGATTGAGGGTACTTTAAGATTAAAGTTGGCGCTAAATAAGTAGCCGGTACAAGTGGAAAGTGATAAAATTAAGACAATTTGTAACAAGTATGGCAAATAATGTAAAAAAGTGCTATTTTGAAAGAAACCTTGGTGTGTTAGGTGCGAGATCGTGTTATAATTGACATTCCGCGTGCACGGCAAGATATCATCGTATCATTATCGATTTTACATCCTGTATTCAATGGTTTGTAATATTTGCAAATCGAATAGGTACTCACTCGAATAATAAATAAATAATAATAAATATATGGGACATTTACACACACGGTCGTCCGTCCCCAAAGTAAGTAACTTAATACTTGTGTTATGGGTGACGGACAACTGGTAGATATACTACATATATAAGTATAAATACATACTTAAATACAAATACACACCCAGCCTCGAAGAACCAACAATTTGTTTATAGAAAATGTTGGCCCTCGGCGGGAATCGAACCCGTGACCTGCGGAGCTTAAGGCAGGGTCACTACCCACAGCGCCAACGGGCCAGTCATAAGGGGATATTCTTCTTACCTATTGTGTTATAACTTCCAGTAACGACCTGCGGCCTAAAACTTAAAACAATAGAATTTTCTCTGGCAGCTTACATTTTTTATACACACATATTATGGTTGGTTATTATGGTCGTACAACAAACGTAAAATTTTGTGAGTAGAGACCCCTTATTGGTATAGGCAGAAAAGTTGTTTTTACGTTAAAATATTTAGTGGCTGTGGACCTTGGTCTCGAAGCTTCTGAATCCTATTCAATCATTAAAGAGCGTGATAATAATTTATAGAATTAGGCGTTACTTTGAGGAGATCCATAATACAAAAGTAACAATAAAATTATATTGCTATAATCCGCGGTACAGTAAATAGAAAATATATATAGTGCTAAATGTATTGTGGACTATCCGTTTTTTCATACCCGTTACATGCAAGATTCGTAAAAACACATGCACAAACCTCCACCACTGCCACCACAATACACAAGCACAACACACGTTCACTATCACAAACTCAACAATCGTTTCGCCCCGCAACCGAAGCATCAGGAGATAGACTCCACGACAAAATCGCAAAGGGTAAATCGCAGGGGGAAAGGATAAAGTTTTTATTTTAAGTATCGGACGTAATTAGGTATAGAGCAACATTTTAATCAAACTAATCTTAAAATGGTATATATTTTAATGAGACAAATACACTTAATTATGGACTGCAACGTTTCGCAGACTTAGATCGGACACTTTCTTCGTCTTTGTGAGCGGAACACAGTGCTAGCAGAGTGTCTAAAATGAATAAAGCCGCGGTAGCGAGCGCGCAAACGGCTGCAGCGTGGGCGTTGTTCTTGCGAGGACAATGCGGCACGTCTTTCCACGCGTTAAGCGTAAGGGAACCACAAGTTGCAAAGAGAACGCCGCCGGCTGCCGACCACCAAGCTTCGATGTAAGCGTCCGCCGCCGCTGATACCGCCTCTCCTATTATAGAGACAGATGAGAATTATTTATGGTTTTCTAAAAAAAAATTAAACTACATCTTAAGGTTTAAACTCAGATCGAGGGATATTCTCGTCCAAAAGCCAGAGATACTACGTGTAGTTTTCACTTTATTGTAATAATATAGACTAATGTTGTATGAATTTTGCATAGCTCAAACACGCTCTAACAAGTACTCTCTCGTGTCACTGACGTGTGTGCGTTTGAGACTGTAGTGTGTCCTTTGTAAATTAGTGTCGGTGTGAGTTAGTGCGAGTATATTCATGTATGTGTAAGATACACACATCTCAACCCGCATATACTACAGTACGATTTAGAGTGACTCAGATAGAGCGATACTTCCGGCTGATAAATCCATTATCTCGTACCTAAGTGATCTAAACATTTTTAACCACTTTTTTAAAGATTTACTTATCAGATTTACTTCATTCTATTTTATTTTATTTACTTAAACATTTATAATATTATTCTATGAACATTGATTTTTTTATGCGGCCCAACTAAGGTTCAGCATTATTTTTGGGCCGAGTTAGCTTTGAGTTGGACACCCCTGCCTTAGAGCTTCTATAACTGCACTGCAAGATATCCAATAACAGATACCCCCGAAACTGTTTTTGAGATATACAAGTTCCATCGTGATGTTTTCCTTTACAGTAAAACATAATATGTTGAATTTATCATAAACTTAAACCCCGAGATCCGTAGTTTAAACCTTCGAAACCTTTGACGCTTTAACCTCTACACCATTAGACCTTTCAAACGTTATTTCGTACTTAGTGTTAGAAAGTTATAAGGATGCGGAACAAACAAATTTCCCAATATGTTAGATTCGAAGTACAGAGCCTCCGATTTTTATGCCTTTTTCCGTAGAATTTCTAGACAATTTTTGAAGTCAGTAAATACTAATAGAATAAATTTTATACAACCGCGACTCCATTACGAGAAAGATTTAAGCCACTATCAAGTTTGTTTAGTCAAATAAGAAAAATTATGGACAACAGAATAGTCCAAAAATTAAATCAACGATTATATTTTTCAAATATGTAGATGTCTGATATTTCACGACATATGGCAAAAGAAATGAATAAATATAAATATCTAGTCACCTCATACACTGGCTTCGTCATCAAACTGCTCACTGTCCAAATACGCAAGACTTAGATCAAATAGCATAACCAAGGCGTTGATAACAGCCAAAGATCCGACTACAAGGGCAGCGGTATGATCTCCAGTTCTTGGATATAAACTGGTCTTTGTCCTTGCACTGAGAACCAGTCCACCGCTAACCGAGAACAGACCGATTCCAACCATACCAAAGTACATATCTTGGACAAGATCCAATGGTGCAAAAAGCAATTCCCCTAGAAACGATGGGTATGAATGTGAATATTTGAATGCAGCCATTGACGTGAAATGCTGTAGTAGTGATTATACGTAAGAAAAGGGGAACTGAGCAAAATATACAAATATATTAACACCTTAAACCCCCCATCCTTGGTTCCCCTATTGCGGCAAGGGTCATAAGTTGTTGCGTCCTACATAAACAGAATAATAGGCGTAGTTCAAAAAAATATCATCGATTATAAATAATATACGAAATACCTTTATTTGTTTCATTTTAACCTTGAAATATCACAATGGGTGAATACTCTAACTTCCAAAAGAATGTATTCTCTTATTTCATAATTATAATCTAGAACTTTAATTCTTTCCAAAACAACAAGAAAAATGTACCTAATGACAAATTCAAAAGGGGTACCATTTTTTGCTCTTTAGTTAATTAGCTCTTTAATTATAAAAGCTCTTCTCTTAGTAGAAAGTTGATAAAAAATATTTTATACTGTACACTTACCGACTATTTCACCAGAGAGGACAACCACATAACCAACGTATGTTCCAGAACAGAGCATTAATGTGGGTATATCTGTCAAGTCGTAGCTGTAATGATGCAGCGTGAGGCAAGCTATCGCAAGTATCTGGGAATTCAAGGAGTTCTGTTTGATCTACCATCGAATTAAAATTTAAATTCAAAATATTCTTTATTCAAGTAAACTTGTAAACAAGTGCTTTTGAATCGTCAACTCTACTGCTGGTTCGAAAAGCTGTTCCTACCGAGAAGAGCCAGCAAGAAATTCGGCGGTTGTTCTCATCAATAATCACTTATGGATATATAGATAAAAAGGTTAATAATAATAATGGTATTTTACTTTTAAAAACTGCTGATGTTTCCCGCGGCATCGTTCACGTCTATTTATAACCCTAATAAAGCAATTTTGGGCCAATGTTTTGCCCTTTTTACCTAAGTATAAACGGGATTTCTCTTGTCCTATATTTAATACCGGTATATAATCTTTAATTGTGCCAAATTTAGTCAATATTAGATTACTATAGTGGAGACCCAGAGCAACAGCAAAGGGGGTGACAGACTACCGCAGCGCTGGGTTGATGATATCAGACACGGAGGTCGGGACTGGATCAAACGGGCACAAAACCGCCGGGAGTGGAAGGAGAAGGAAGACTACGTCCTGGAGTGGACCGAAAACAGGCTACCATGATGATGATCGTCCAGCGGATTAGCCGTGAAAACGTAAAAGACAGACTGATCTCGCATTTATGATATTCATATCAATGTATCGTTTAACTTATTGTGATTGATATTGTTATCCACAAAACGTTCTTTAACTATTTAAAACGTCGTATGAATGAATAGGAATGGACAAATTTAGATTATTTTTATACAATTCTTAAAAATTAGTTGAAAATAAATTTTAAGGGCGCTGGCAGATAAGATTATATATGTACAAATAGTTTAATGTTTCAATGCTACAAATATTGAAATAAACAAAGGATTTTATTTAATTTATTACAAATTTATCCTTTTTGCGAACTTATTTTTAAGTAAAACGAATTAATAATTAAATTTCCTTTAAGATTTCATGAAAATATTCTCGTAAGATTTATGTTATTTATGCATTTCGATATTGCAATCAATATATTGTGGTCAATTATATTTGTATTAGACTTTTATACATAAAAAAACAGCGTGTGAGAAATGCCATTCCGATACCAAAGTGATTTATCATTTACATAGAGTTATTATACTAGAGTAGTAGAGCCTGCCAGGTCTGTTAGATAAAGTGTCGCACCAAATAAAAATAAAGGGAAAATGACACTCACGTACTTTATTATCTTTGGCTAATCACACATGTGTAGAGAAATATTCATGGCGCGTTTTTACTTTAATTCTTTGAACATTTTTTACACCTTGAAAATGTTTACGCGTTTTTTATACACAATACAGGCCATTTTATATCAAATTAACGTACTTTAAATTAAACAGTGCATTACTTTGTATAATTTTTACTCCAATATAATCTTATACATTGATATTTCATTTAGCTTTAAGCATTTTAGTAAAAATGACGTTTGCTCGCAACGCACGCTCAAAAAAAGAGAGACCGATAACAAAACTCATTTGCTTTCTCTACTCTACTATTATGTCTACAATTTTCGTATGCTCGTTATACTAAAGTAGAGGTGCCATAGGCAGGCCTGTAAGTGAATGTCACAATAAATAATGAAAGGGGAAGATAAACTCATATACTTACCTTTTTCTAATCACATATAAAAAAGAGGGACAGATAGATACACCCATATTTGCTTTCTCTTTATTGTAATAGAGTACATTTCAGGCTGGCTTCCCTACTCTAGTATAATAACTCTATGATCATTTGTCACTCTAACGAAGCATATCGTCTCTTTGCTCGTGTCATCGGTAACATTAATATTGGGATAATTCGTTTCTTAGTTGAATGGATATACTACCGGATTCATTATTAGCATTGGCAATTTTATTTTCGATTGTCATTAAATAAGCATTATATTGTTGTTTCAGGAAATTGTGAACATTATTATTGCTAAATATTATTGCACTATTGAGATTCATTAAAAAATCTACCTAGTTCAATAATTAAATTGACGAAGCTATCGTGTTTGTACTGTCACGACTTTAATATATGTAAAAAATAAGGTACGTTTGTTCTTATAGATTTCGAAACGGCTGAAGCGATTTTTAAGAAAGTTTCAGACTATACCGAAAATAGCTTTATTCATTGCTTCGTTCGGACCCGAAAGAACCATAATTGTTTAATATATATGAAAGGTAATATTGAGTCAATCATTTATTGCTAATTGCTGCCAAAAGCTACTGCTAATCCTAGATGCTGAAGCATTTAGAAAAATAAACAAACAAGCGACCATATCGCGAAAAAAGGGAGAAATGGAATTTTGGACGACGCAGGCAATGAGATTTTTGGGAATGAAGAAAGACTATAATATAGTTTGGTCAGATTTTAATAACATAAATAGAAGGTTTCATTTCCTTATTGGTTTCGATTGTTAATGTTTCTCATACAATTTTATAAACTTCTATAAAAATATGCAGGTTTTCTCTTGATGGTTTCCTTCATAGAAACGAGTATGAAAAATTGTAAATATCAATTAGGTACATAAGTTTTAAATATAGAAGCTCTTTGGCCTGGAATTTGAACCTACGACCCTCTCGAGAAAGGCAAACGGTTTTACCGTTCGGCTATCACAGTTTTTATTATCAATAAAAAAATTTAAAAATCGGCCTGTTACTATCCCACTGCTGGGCATAGGCCTCTTCTCTCCGCTTTTGGAGAGATGTATTGGAGACCTACCATGCTGCTCCAGTGCGGATTGGTAGGTTCCACATATCCTTAGAATTCTCTAGAGATATGCAGGTTTCTTCACGATGTTTTACTTCGCCGAAAAGCCTGTGATAAATTGCAAATATCAATAAGACACATTAGTTTTAATAAAAAAAGGTGCCTGGCTGGGCTTCGAGCCCATGATTGTCTATAGAGAGTCGCACGGTCTTACCGCTGGGCTATCACAGCTATTTTGTTTTATCAATAATATTAAGTAATTGGTATCTAGACGTATCAACATCACTTATTTATCCATATATCAATGATATGCTTCTATCTCGTCATTTATGGGGCGGCTGGCAAACTCGTGAAAGTGTGTCGAACGGCAAATTGAAATAAGATGATAAATTATTTGCAAAATATAATCGCGTTATGTCATATGATAAAATTTATGGACTGAGCTTTTTGCTTGTATATATTAGTAAATTAATTCAGTAATATGTCTTAGATCTTACCGTAACATATTTCCTAAGTATCTGTAATGCCTCGTTAATCTAACTGAGAGTTAAATACTAATTTCTAATTTATATTTTCTATTACATATTTAATCACTTTTATATTTGTCATACGTCGCCGGCTCTGAACTTCAAAAACTTATTTTATCAACGGATGGGTCTTTTTTTTAACAATATAACATTTAGGCAACAAGGATAATGTCATTTATCCTAATATAATATAAAATATTTGTTTAAACATGATTTTTTTTATGAGAGAACAGAGAGCAAGTCTGTTAGGAACAATATTTCAAGGCATCCCATAGGAAGATAACATTTCCATTTGATCATCGAGTACAACCTAAAAATATACTCATTTTTACTACTACATTTATTTATGAACTTGGAGTTAATTTTTAAATAAATACATCAAAATGTAAAAAAAACAAAAGTTGTATAATCCAAGTTATATGATTATTCGCCCGTTATCGCGGAAATTTTCATTCGATGTATCATCTATGCAATGCAGTGCATCAAATAATTGATAATACACGATTTCACTTTTTGATTAAGTATACATTAAGTAGTCAAGCTAAACTACTCAATTATTTACAGTAAAAAACGTTTTGAATCTTACCAGCTCCATGAATTTAATAACGCAAGTTGGAAATAACATTTTATAATATCTTGTAGTAGAATAAATATTCAAAATTTAATGTGTATAATCACATGACAACTAAAAACAGACTATAACGGTGAAAGTTTTTTTTATTACGGTGATTAGATATATGACAACTTCTTTCTCGAAAAAAGTATTTCTTGAATATTTTAATTAATGAGTTTTGAGATAAATAGAAAAGGTAAGGTAACCTAATATATATATACATATACCCTATTTCGAGCGTATTATGAACAGCACTAAATTACGACTAGCCGTTTTAAAAATAAGGGCAGTGTTCTATTGTAGCGGAACACCTATTAGCCGAATTGAATCAAATTGTGCTTCGGAAAGTCCACTGGAATACTGTACACTAGTTTATTTATAGAAACTGGCTTTTACGTCTTATTCTATCGGGTTAGCCCGATAGGTTTTGAGCCCATCCAGGCCACTTATTCATGAGTATCTTTTCATGGCGTTATCACGACGGAAAAAAACACTGTAGGCTAATAGTAACAATTTTATATCAGACATCGTGTTATATTTTTTATATTAAATAAAGTTACAAGTACCAACTTCCATAAATGGTTCCAGGGGTGGGTATAACGGTTAAAACTTTACAGCTCTCCACCACATTGCTTGTCATAGTTTAATGTCAAGTCTTTACTTGTTCTCTAAACCGCCTATCGGCAATACTTTAAAGTCTGAAAAGCTTTTGTCGGACGGAAATTGTTTGTTTATCATAATGCAAGAATTTTCATCAAATTCTTTTAAACCTTTAAACCACTGAACTAGGTAATTTGAAACAAAAATGAACATGTATAAAATAACATAACAGTGAAATAAGTAGCTCTGTAGGTCACGCCGTTAAGGATTTCTAATTGTTTAATTGCCTAATTTACAATTTATCATCAACCATCAAGGAATTGCACCGCCTAGAAACCTACATTTTGTCAGAAAAAGTTTTAACTACTGATTGCTATCGGATCTTGTTTTCCTTAGAATTGTTTTAAACCGTTTAAATGGAAAACATTTGTACATAACTTAAAATATTTTTTTAATTGTATTGATTAAAGAATTAATTGTTAAACTTTTCTTATGAAAGATATTTAAATAAAGAACTAGAACATATGGATTGATGCAATAGATACGTGAACATTTTTCATAAATGTTATGAGCTCTAATTGTTTCGCCATAACATGTAACCTATTATTGCTATCAACTAAAGAGGCCTGACATACCCGCACGATTGCTGATTTCTATAAAAATTAACTTAAACAAAGCGTACAAAATATCAACAAAGAAACAGTATAACTAACTTTAAATCTAACTCCGATGATTTCAAATACAATTATAATTTTTAATATTCGATTATATTGATTGATCGATATGGTTATTGCGATTCAATTAGGTAAAAAGAGCGATAATCGAGATATTAATGATATAAAGTTATGTAAGGTATGATAACAATAATTTTAAAAACATTACGCGACTTTCGGTCAAAAATTGAAGTATAAAAACAAGTAATTTAGCTATAAGTTTTGTCATTATAACTTCGATTTTGCAGTTAACAAAGCAATAATTTCATCTTTATACCCATTTATTGGGAAAGGAAGGCATAGATATCTATGTACATCATTCTTTGTACATGACTACAAAAATATTTGGAATAACACGAATTTTTACAATGTGAACACTGGATAAGATACAAAGATAAGGAATGTAACCCAGAGTGTACTTAAAAATTAACAAGTTTACAGAACATTACGTAAATTACATTGATAAAAACAATAGTAATATTTTTTATCAAGATGAATAAATTGATGTTACCAATCGATAATTTTGTTATATGATTTCAGTGGATGAAATGAAATCTGTCACAATTTTAACGAAATATTTAGTTTGTTAAGATGTAGAAATTATTATATTTGGGTACTGTCAATAACGTACAAACAGATCACCAAAAGATTTAGAATATATGCATCTTACAAGCACTATAACAGAACTAACTACCTTGCTATAATCCGCACGGGTTAAGCGAATGCATGCAAAGCTAATGCGTATGAAGCAGGCAAAACACACGCACCTTACACATGCAGGACAAGTCACCACACGCACCCCAAGGCACCTCCACCAGCAACAATGCACACAACCACCACCACAATCCCGACGATCGTTTCGCTCCGAAACCGAAGCATCATCAGGAGGATAGGTTCCACGACAAAAATCGTAATGGCCTTACGAATTTTGTCGTGGAGCGATCGTCGAGATTGTGGTGGTGGTTGTGTGTGCTGCTTGTGTGCATTGTTGCTGGTGGAGGCGCCTTGGGGTGCGTGTAGTGGCTTGTCCTGCATGTGTAAGGTGCGTGGGTTTTGCCTGCTTCATACGCATTAGCTTTGCATGCATTCAATTAACCCGTGCGGATTATAGCAAGGTAATTAGTTCTGTTATAGTGCTTGTAATATGGAATCCCGCAAAGTAACGCCTGCTTCTATAAATCATATATGTATCTATTTATTTATTATGCTGGCCAAATAATCATAAATGATAATATTGATGAACATGGACAATAATTACAACATATCCTACTTAAGCAAATCTAAGTAAATAAAAAAGTAAAAGTTAAAAAAAGGTAAGTAACTAATTAAATCCTTCTACCTTGTAAGCGAAAAGTACATTAGCCAAAGGTATTGTCATATTACATACCAGTCTTCAAAAAAATTAAAACATATTTTGCTTTAAATATGTTTTTCAAATATATCTCAAATCTTTAGAATTTACGTTCCGTTCGTCCGAATCCGTTTGAATGTTAAAATAACAATGCCTCAACAGTCGTTATGGAATTAAAACCGTCTGAATATGTAGGAATTGAATTTTATGGAGCAGTAAAAGCTAAATGAATATAAATAGCGCTTCTTAAGATTTATTTGCTAACATTTAAGGTTAGTATCGTTAAAGTGAAGGTCAGAATCTGTACTTTGTCAATGAAGATCACCATTAAATCAATATTGAATAAGTGCGTTCCACAACAGATTAAATTTCACATATTATATTTCTAGCCTAATTTTTTGTGTCATATATGGTGTATATTATACAGATGACTTTTACATGAATAACTTTCTGAGTCCTTTCAGCACATTCCATATATTCCAGTATATATTTCAGGAATGTGTGTTTTCGCACGCTTTGCTATAAAAATTTGCATGAAAGTGCAAAAGTCAAAATAAAATAATCTTCAATCATTCAAGCTACAAAAACTGATATACAAAATTTTAGTTTATTTTTAGTAAAAGCAATTTTATATTCTTCGAAGGGTCGCCCTTAGCAGCAAAACTAAAACTTATTTTGTTAAGCGACAAAATTTTAGATTGCACAAAATACAAACGTCGGGAGCGCAGTGATAAAAAATATATACTAACGGGAGGAAATTCCTTATTTATTTTACGAAAGAAAAAAACGCGCTTAAGCCCTTAGTATATATTTAAGGTATTCCAAAGTAGTCAACTTTTCCAAGGCGCCTATTTATCCAATAATAAAGCATAGCATTGTTCCGTTGAGTGCATCTCTTATGATACAGGAAATAAGAAATATAAATACATTCATAATTCCAAAAAAATAATAAATTCTTAAATACATTATCATCATCCTCCTGCCCTTATCCCACTCTAAGTGCGGTCGCCACAACATATTACAAACATGTTGTCACATGATTTGGCTACGTATTTTACGACTGGTCTCCTGCCAGGCGTCAACTTACATTAATCGTATTTTACGACCCCTCGGTAAGAAAGAGGTTGGTCTACTCTACTAAACCGGATACCACACGGTGGGTCAACTAACCTTAGTCGCCTTTTACGAAACCTCGGTAAGAAATGAGGGTGGTCTATTCTACTCAGCCGGATACCACATGGCGGGTAGACTTACCTTAGTCGCCTTTTACGACACCTTGCTAAGAAATGATGGTGGTCTATTCTACTTAGTCGGATACCACAAGGCATAATTCCTAAATAAAATACAACAATAATAAAATACAATAACCAATTATCGTATATTTTGAATGCTAAAATCCATTCGATATCAATCAAAAGAGGATTTATGTATGAGGTGAAAAGCTTAAGTATTTTTTATAATGTGTCTGACAGATTTCATAGAAACCGAGCCCGAGTTAGCTTTCCAAGTATGGCAACTTGCTGATCTACACTACACTACGATAAAATAAATGATCAAAGCTTGTACTGCATCACTACATTTTAAATTATCATATCCTTAAAATGTCAAGAGTCCCATTTCAGCAAGATATACCTTGTTTAATATTTTGAATCGCATTAAAGGTTGCGTTTATCATTTTACAATCGTTTATTTCATGAAAAAAAATATTTCAATAGAATCAGAATACCAAAAAAAGCACGATTAGATGTAAATAATAAAATATGGAAGTCAATTTAATTTATACCTGCTTAGACCTACTTTTCATACTCAGCTGTGGGATAGTTTTAGTTTAACGTCTTTCAAAAATAGCGATTTATAATCTGGACTGGAAATGAATCCTTGGACGTGTACCCGCTATTTAGCCTTTTACCACTAAATGTATTAACTGTACTTTATATGTACTTGCTTAAATGTTAATATTCGCTCATCAGCCTTTCGACTTTGAAGACATTGAATTAAATAGGTTACTATATTTTACGATATAATATTATTATAGAAACCTTAAAATATAATAAAGTATAATAACCCTTTAAAATCTGTATTAAAAACTTAATAGTATAATAAAGCAGACCTTGGTTTATTTATTCCGTTTTAATATTACTTGACCTGTATATTTAAAGTCGCTCACTCTTTTGAAAGTAAGATGTTCCAAATGGCCTGCTTTGACCTAGAACTTTCGAGTGCACAAGAGTGCACTTTTAACCCTAAGGACATTTGAATGACCTTTAAACTTATTTTTAATTTAACAATAAGTTTTTTGGGTGATCTAGAGCATAAAGATATTAATAGAATTTTTAAAGTTAACAACTATCTTGCGGAGATCCATAATACAAAAGTAATAATAAAAGTTCGAAAACATGACATAATCGCGAAAATCGCGTTGCGATTTTTTCGTGGAGTCTATCTCCTGATGATGCTTTGGTTACGGGGCGAAACGATTGTTGAGATTGTGATAGTGAACGTGTGTAGCGCTTGTGTATTGTGGTGGTAGTGGTGGAGGTTTAGTGCATGTGTTTTTACGAATCCTGCATGTATCGGGTATGAAAAAACGGATAGTCCACTATACATTTAGCACTATATATATTTTCTATTTACTGTATCGCGGATTACAGGAAAATGATTTTTATTATTACTTTTGAACTATCTAAAGCATACACTGGTCGGTTTAGTGAAAAAAAACTATCTCATATTGTATGTATAGTAAACAAACATTTCATTCATAAATCAATAGCCGTGAAGGCTGAACGGTGACAGTGTGTGACTAGGATTTCGAGGGGTTCATATCCCGGATTGGCACCTGTGATAGCTTTAATGAAATTTATATTTATCGTTAACATCAAATACGAAATTGGCTCTGAATTCCTGAGATATTTGTCATCTGCCACAGAAGCAGTGTAATAGTAAAAATCGCTTAGTATAAAATTGCATAGCTTTGACGCTGTGATCTTAATTTAACTCAAACGATCTTTAGAATCGCTTTACTGTAACTTCAATTCAATACATTGTTTACTTTATTTACACCAAAAAAGAATATTGACGCAGCGGCTATTTATATTTCTAACTTTTTATTACATAATTTAAGATTTTTGTCTTCACATTTTTAGAAAGAATCTACGATAATACGATCTGAATCGGAAGTCTAATAATTCTCTTAAATCTATATTATGATAAGGTTATTATATAAAATCGTGATGGTAGAGCACGTGATGCTTATCAAAGGGTTTAAATTATCAGTTTGCTCTGAAAAAATTTGCACCTAATATTTATAATTCAAAAGAAAAACGCTGTATTAAATTTACGTATCCCTGTGTGTGACATGCAAACACTCGTAGTATTGGAGCAGCGACTATATTTTTGTTGGGATTTGATCCTTTTCTCAAAGTCACCAGGAGGCCGTTTTGAAACTGTGATGAAAATTAAATACTAATTATTATGCTGCCAAACTATGTTTGCTTTGTATTTAAATTTACATCCACCTAACACGAATGCAGATACAATTATGGATCATACAAACGAATTAATCAAGCTAACCCTAAAATATATTTACAGTACAGCACAGAACGGCTTGTTACTATCCCACTGCTGGGAATAAGCCTCCTTTTTTATATTATACATATATGTTTTTCGAGATATATGTTTTTGGACAATGCCGTGTGGTATCCGGCAGAATAGAATAGACTACCCTCCTTTCTTACCGAGGTGTCGTAAGAGGCGACGAAGGTAAGTGCCGCGTGGTATCCGGCTGCATAGAATAGACCACACTTATTTCTTACCGAGGTGTCGTAAAAGGCGACTAAGGTAAGTTGACGTCAGGCAGGCGGCCGGTCGTAAAATACGTAGCCAAATCACGTGACAACATGTTTGTAACATGTTGTGCTGACCCCACTTAGAGTGGGATAAGGGCAGGAGAATTTATGTATAATATATATGTTTTTGGAGAGATAGCTTGGAAGGTTACACATACCCCACAATTCTCTAGAGATATGCAGGTTTCCTTACGATGTTTTCCTTCACCGAAAAGCGTTTGTTAAATTGCAATAAGTTTTAAAAGAAAACTCATTGTCTGCTTGGGGTTTGAACCTATGATCGTCTCTAGAGAGTCGCACGGTTTCACCACTAGGCTATCACAGCTTAAAAAAACACATTTAATACAATTTAATAAATAATCAATTTTTATAGATATGTAGTTGCAACGGATTTATTTATAAGAGTAATTTGTTTAAACTCTGTTTTACACACTTTTACAACCATTAACTCTTTGCGTTTCTTTAAATGAGAACTGTAGTTCATATTAAATGTTCTAAAATATTAAGATTCAACTTAAAACCACGGATTATTATACAGCTTTCAAATGCAAATCATCTTTTAAAAACCAGTGAGAAATTTATTCCTACAGTTCTATTCAATAGACAGTAACGACCGTAGTAACTTTGTAATGGCGGTTGATTTCGTTGATTTTTCATCGCGGAATATTCGTTATTACATGCGGGCATTAACATTACTTATGTTTCGGTACTGCCCGGTGACCCTGTAATAAACCCTAGGGCAAATAGCATATAGACAGTTCGAAAAATAAATTTACTAATTGATATACTCTTAGAAACGCACGTACGTTCGCACACAAAAACGTATGCTTTCAGTCACTCCCACACATCGAACCACCGACTAATGATCCCCTTTGGCTTTGTAATAAAAACATCAAGTGAATTTCGAAATTTTATTTAGACACGACCTTATCGTACGATGGATTCTATATATATTCTATATTATAAATGTGAAAATCTATCTGTGTGGGTGTTACGCTTTCAGGGCTAATCAGCTAGAGCAATATTTATAAAATTTTGTTCAATTGAAGGTTATATACCTTCATAACATATAATATAAAAAATCGTTTTTATTTCGGGAAATGAAGTAATCAATATAACGCATAAGTGAGGGTATTTAAACACTAAAGATGACGGGAAGTTGCGGGTACGTTTAGTTAAGTTATGTGTATGATATAAACCCACACCTGCAAGAGTTACCCCGCAAATGTGTATGATAATTTTTCCAAAATCAGTTTATATATTTCCTCAAATATATATACAACGAGCGATTTAAGAAAGTGAATTAATTGCCAGCGATGCGAACTAATTTTTTTTTACAGATTTCTGCACCGTATACCGCATTATAAATATTAAATATAAATGAAGCTAAAGAACTCTACTTTAAAAAGTAACAGCCTGTAAATATCCCACTGCTGGGCATAGGCTTCGTCTCTCGGTTTTTGGAGAGAAGACAACAAGACCCACCATTCTGCTCCAATGCGGATTGGTAGGTTACGCATATCCCCAAAATCCTCTGGAGATATGCAGGTTTCCTGACGATGTTTTCCTTCACCAAAAAGCGTAGCCTTCACCATAAATTGCAATTATCAATTAGGGACATAAATTTAACCAGAAAACTCATCGGAGCCTGTCCGAGGATTGAACCCGTGATCCCCTCAAAAGAGTCGCACGGTCGCACTGCTAAGCTATCACAGCTATAAAAAACTCTACTTTATCAAATCCCAATCAGGAAATTTAAGTTACAAAGGAAGGATAAATATAAATGCTAGTACCATAAACTTACTTCTTTACTATTTAGTTAATATAATTGGCCTTATAGGCTCCATTATTGGGGCTATATGGATGTCAGTCTTCCTGATAGGAATCCCACATTGTCCTATAGATTCCGAGCCCATCGTGAGAGAGTTTAAACGTGATCGTGTTTCGTGAAATATTAGGTTCATGACGGAGTAGCACTAGTTCGAGGCCGACACTTTGTAACAAAACTAGTATTTACCCCTGGCATCTGTCGCGTTATATTAAATCATCTTTTAATTATAGTATAGATTTTATATTTATTATTAAATTAAAGAAATTAAAAAAGATGCCATGTGGTATCCGGCTGAGTGGAATAAACCACCCTCATTTCATACCGAGGTGTCGTAAAAGGCGACTAAGGGGAAGGTGTGTTCAGGCAGACGGCCGGTCGCAAAACACCTAGTAACCAAATCATAACATGGTTAAAACATGTTGTGCTGACCCCATTTAGATGAGAATGTTGATATATTAAATATAAAAATTTACTGCATATAAGCTTTTCATGCAAAAATACTTTGAGTTCGAAGTCACGATATCAGATATTTTTTTATAAACTTTTTAAAAGTTACATTACGTACATTTAATACATTAATACATGTATTTTATACAAAATACATTTAAGTATTATTAAAAAAATTCTTGAATTATCAGTCCCACGGAAGAAAACAGGAGCTCCATACTACTCGTCCAATTGCGTCAAGCTTATGAAACAATGTCATAAGAAACGAATTTTATTAATATAAAAATAAGAACATTGTTAAATAATAGGCGAATATGTGATACCCGCCGATCAGATAAGGACGTTATCTAAGTCGTAGTACAATTTTCTTGTTTTTTTTTGGTATATGACTTTAATAGACGATGAGTTGTAAAGTTGTAAATATTTACAACGAAAGATATAAAAGTTACACAAGTAATATGTATCTAAGAAAATTAACACAGTCCCAAGAATGCGGGTTGTGATTCCATTTAAATTATTAATCTGATTTTAACTATATTGTATAATATTCAGTGTTGTAATTATTTATATAGATAGTTATGTTATATATCTCGTAATAGAGTTTTATGTATTGATATCACGGAAATGTTACGGGTTGCAAAGAACGTTACACAACCCTAGTAATATGACAATAACATGTCTTATGCTAAGCTTAATGATATTATTGTTTATTATTATCTACTTTTTGAAGAGAAGGGTTGGTGCTAACACCTATCACGCTGCTCCAATGCAGATTGGTAGGTTACATTTATGGAAAGAATCTCTGAAGATATGCAGGTTGTCGATGTCTTACTTCATAAATAATAAATAAATTACAATAATCAATAAGACACATAAGTTTTAACACAAAAGCTCATTGTGATATCCTCACAACGGATTTTTCAATTACGCATATGAGGTTCAAAAGTAAACTCATTGGTGCCTGCCGTGAACACGTGACCCTCTATAAAGAGTCACATGGTCTCACCGCTGTGCTGTCACCGCTCAATATTATGTTACAATATAGTTGCTAATACTGCCGCTTATTCCACTTAGTAACTTACGTACAATAGATATAACTAATATAGAGGGCGGATCTCACAGATGATGTTACGAAAAGTTATAAATAAGGCTAATGAAGCCATTGTACTGATCTGAACAAAAAGGTTCTTCTAGATAAAAGGTCAGTACAATTTTAGATTCATGAACCGCGATGCTATTGTATTTATTTTTCTAGTTAATAAATGTTTTACATTGGTAATTGGTAACAGACCACCCTCATTTCTTACCGAGATGTTGTAAACGGCGACTTAGGTAAATTGACCCAGCGTGTGGTATCCGGTTGAGTAGAATAGTTCACTCTCTTTCTTATCGAGGTGTCGTAAAATACGACTAACGTAAGTTGACGTCTGGCAGGCCGGTCGTAAAATACGTAGCCAAATCATATGACAACTCGTTTGTAACATGTTGTGCGGACCCTACTAAGAGTGGGATAAAGGCAGGAGGATGATGATGAAATGTTTTACATTGGTAATACATATATTATAACATTACCGGTCAGTTATTTCCACAGCAAAGTGAAGCTTCTTATCGAAAATATTTTTTTTAGATTTATGTAGATTTCATGACGTTTTACTTTAGCGCGTGAAGAATTACTAATAGCAATTGAACATTTAATTTTTTATAGAAAACTCACAGATTTGGGTTTTGTTGATAATATCGACATAATAATCGAGAAAGTTAAGAAATTTGATGTTTTAAAATCTTTATTATATGTTTATCCTCCGAGAGACCGTTTTAGTTCAAGCTCACAGCTTCGATGACCGTGTACTACTGCATGTTTGTCTTTTCTATATCCGCAGTGTTTCTATAACAGATACAACGTTAGCTGTTATCAGTCTAGGGCATAGTCTTTAATGAACCGTTATGCTAACACAAATATCCTTCTCGCCTTGCGAAAGCTGCGAAAGCCTCGTTCATCGTGTGTACTTCTGCATTTCATACCATGAGCGGGTAAGATAAGATATGGGCATGAACTGGACATGAGTTTTTAATTTCATAAAGTAATGTTAATAAAATTAACGTAGTAAAATAAAGGAAAAAATTAAAAAATTCGAAATTCGAAATTCGAAAAAAAAGTTTTTGTATTTACCAACATTTAAAAAAATATTTTTTTTAATTCAAATTACTTGAAGCTGTAATTTCTATTTCCGTTGGGCTTGTAATGGAAGATTGCCATTTTAATACTATTTGAGGATATATGCTTTTCATATAATTATACAGTTAAATGTCTCGAAGCTGAAGTTAACGTAACGTCCGTGACCCAAAGGAATGCCGCTGTACCTTTCATGTCATGTGTATCTTTATTACAAATTATATTATGTAATTCAGACATGGACTATTGGTTGAGAAAATTCGACTTCTAATCGGGCTAAATTCAAGTAATCTAAGAGCTTTTATTGAAAACGCAGCCTTAAGCCTATAAGATATAACAATTGTGTGATAGTGATATTCTTCTCTTATAGGGCTACAAAAAAGTCAGCGATAGCATATCTCTATCTTTTAGGGTCAGCTTAAATTTCAAATATTAGATTTTAATTCAAAGATTAAACTTTGAAATAAAAATATATTTAATGTAAATAAAAACTTAAATGGATGGAATATAATAAAATCATTACAGAGTTTTATTCATTTCCGTCTTTGTAAAGTCCAAGCAAAAGCTACTTACTGAACACTTTATTGTAAAAGTTATGCCACCTCGGCGATTCTTTGAAATGATTATTTATTTTTTGCTTTAAGTATACGGATAAAAATGAGCCAAGTAAGCTTAATATCAAATTTAACTTTCTGATTTGATTGTTGCGTTGTTTTGTTTGAAAGGACAAAAAAATCCGATAAACACAAACTTAAGTTATATAATATCCAATAATAATACCTATGATTTAATTTCTTGACAAAGCGATATCGCTAACGCCAGTACGAGAATTCTATGGAATATGAGCATTGAAATCATAATTTTCAGATTTAACAATTGTAAATTCAATCTTAATTCAGATCAGCTTAATCCAGGGCTAAAAAAATAATACTATGGTATTTCTAACCACTTATATAACTTTTGACGTATACAGTTCCGAAATTTTTGCATTAAAAACCATGGAGAACAAATGCGGGCAAGTTTTTTCTTTCAAAACACACGTGACGTGCTAATTATCAGCAATATTGATTGAGCCGAGTTAATATAGTATCATCATTAAAATTTAACCACTATTTCGTCACGATTTAGAAGCGATTAATCAAAGCAATGATACAAATTTGTATCGAAGATACTAAGTACTAACATAAAAATAAAGTTCTTCTTCTTCTTTCCCCACCAATGGACATCCACTGCCGGACATAGGTCTTTTCGCTTGAATTTTTGTTAATATTTATTTGTTTGTTTATTTATTTATTTATTTATTTATTTATTTATTTATTTGGAACTTTAACAGCATTACATGATAAATCATCCAACATACATACCATATAGTTCTGAGGTCGTTACTTAATTTAAAAATAATATGTATCAAACAAAGAAACTAATATATAAATCAATGATCCATAGTATTGGTTTATATGTTTAGTTTTCAATAGTGAATGTTCTGTTTTAATCTACCAATAAATAAATTGAATTAAGAATACGAGTATATTCTAAAAAATCAATATAAGACATGTTTTTTAAAATAATATTAATAATATAATTTTAATTTATTAAGCCATCACTTAGAGGAATTCAATAAGATCTAAACGGTCCTTAGGCGGACCCAAAGCACGGATGCACCGATATAGCTCCACGCACAAGGTGAGGCAACCGCGAAAGGGCAAATCGGAGCAATATAAAACGAGGCACATCTTCGCTAACTGTATTCTGCAAACAACTGGACGAAGAGCATCTGCTTTGTGCAAATAACAGAGTTACATAAGCGGAACATGTCTTCTATTACGGTGAGTGATGAGCAGTTAGCTAAACTTTTAAAAACTTCTAAAAAGTTTTACAAGGAAGTTTAAACAGCATTTATTTTCTGTTGAAGTAGGCTAGTTCAGTAATTGTTCTTATAGTTACTTTTAGTAATTAGTATATTTAGGCTCTGAAAACTTACCATTAAATAGTTTTAAAAAGGCTGATTTAAGCTTCAAAGCAGACTTATTAAAACTTTTTCAGTCTGCATATCTGAGTCATAAAAAGCAATATCATGTTTATATCCCAAAGCTGGACAAAGATTCTTTTTCTCAGGGGAGAAATATAAGAATATTTCTACTACAAGAAAATTACACATCACTAGCTGTTAATTCGATTTCTTAGTTAACATAATATATCGCGGCTATTCCCAATGTAATTTAAATACAATTTATTTCTGTTGTAACACATAAATTTATATACAAAAAGCAGCATAGATATAGTACTAAATGTCATAATCCTTTAAAAATTTAGTTCAATTCCGCGCATTTAAACCATACGAGCTTAATTGATCTTCAATATTTAAAGTCGTGAAACCATGCGCTTCCTCTCAAGAGTTGGCAAGTTTAAATCCCAGTTTTACTTTACTAAGAAGGTTTGTTCAAAAAGTGCGACGATAACATTTAAATAAACGTTTTATGTATTGAGTTTATTATATTATGAACTTGACAAATTCTTGGATTCCAACTTCGTGGATTAGAGCCTAATTATGTAAAATTAAAAATAATAAAAAAATTGATCACCGAGTTTCTTACTGCTTTTTCTTGGCAAGTGCAATATTCCGAACCAATGTTATCTTTATTAATTATATCGGTCCTTGACGATTCAAAAATGCTTGAAAAAGCTTATTTGAATGAAGATTTATTTATTTGATTTGATAGACACGTTCCTGTTTGTTTGAAAAATTTTACTTTTATATTAAAATTTTGCTTTATATTCTATATAATATTTAAAAGCTTATCATACAACTGCAGATGATATAAACCTTAAAAAGCTCATGTCAGGCTAAATAGAACTATTTAGTAGATTTACCACTGGTTAATAAATAGTCATTGGAACAAATTTGCTGTGAAAAGAGTATCTGCAAGTTCATCCTTAGTTTTTATCCAAAGTAATCGAAGGATTAGGCTAAAATTTTTACATTACAACATTTAATTTGTAAAAGGACTGTTTAGCTGCCTTTCTGAAAATCGGAGCTCAGATAGTATGATATATATCCATAAATGCATATCATTACGATAGCATATCATTTTTTACAGAAACTCTTAAGCGAAAATACTGAAGTCAAACTAAAGTTGGTAATCCTTTATTAATTAATTTAAAATTCTTTTACTAAGTTTCTTTACCCGTTACTTACTTACTCGTACCCGTTTTTGTAATTATTTCCAGCATTAAATGTTCATAATGTTTTAAGTTTAAAAATGTTGTGTCATTAAAAAAATTATATTGATATTTTAATTTCTACGTTAATGTTGCGTCAACAAGGTAAGGAGCTTTTAAATCTTTAATTTCCTGGGTGTTCCCACTCTGATTATGAACTTGAGTTGGTTGAGTTAACAACTTGATTAATTTTAAATCATAGCCTTAATGAATTTTGAAAGACTGTGAAATTTCAGGCTATGTTAACGCATTTCTGTATTGGCGTTTAAATTTTAAAATTTAGAGGATTTATTTAAAAATTTAGAGCAAAGCTGATGATCAACTTTAGTACATTGGACTATTCTAGAAGAAAGGCCTTCACCTTCTTGAAAATGGTTAACAAGAAATTTTGAAACCACTCTTCGTTATTCTATTAATTTAGGGACCATTTAAATTACCGCATTGTAAGTGACCATTTTATTAGAACATAGTATACCTTACAAGAGAAATAATATTATCACACATTGTTGTATATCAAAGGGATTGGGCAGCGTTTTCAACTAAAGCTTGGGAGCTTTAATGGAAACGTTAAGGATTATTTTGTCTTAGTAAAGTAAAGTAGCGGCCTGTTAATATCCCACTGCTGGAAATAGGCCTCCTCTCTCCGTTTCTGGAGAGAAGGGTTGGAGCTAAGACCTACCACGCTGCTCCAATGCGGATTGGTAGGTTACACATATCAACAGAATTCTCCTAGTGATATGCAGGTTTCCTCACGATGTTTTTCCTTCACCGAAAAGCGTGTGATAAATTGCAATTATGAATTAGACACATGAGTTTTAATAGAAAAACTCATTGGTGCCTGCCCGGGTTTGAACCTATGTTCGTCTCTAGAGAGTCGCACGGCCTCACCATTGGGCTATCACAGCTTATTTTGTCTTAAGTTCTCAAGAAATATCGCCAATTTTTTTTACACAACACAAAACTTAACTAATTAAATAAACCTTCTTAATAATTATGGTCTATAAGAAAGCCACGTGGAGAACTGTGTTGCGGCCTAATAATCATCTGTGGCCATACGGATGACATGCACGAATCGTGGGCATGTCTACGCGAAACTTCACATACGTCGTTATGCGTTTTTAAATTCAATTGTCAAACTTATTCAAATTTTTCGTCACGCAATCTATGTACTCCTTTTAAATTGCAACCAACAACATAGTTCAACAGTATTCACAAGTCTTTTTATTATACAAATGGAACCTCCTATAAAGGCTTACCGCAAGCGCAAACTGTTCTATAGTTTTTAAGTTTGTAGCTGACAGACAGACGGGCAGATAAGTATCGAGGACTTTTGTTTTATAATAATATTATGTTAGGATTTCAAAAGTCAATGTCTCTGTTGACAGATAACGTTATTAACAGCGTTAATAGCGCTGTCGTCGTGTGGTCGTCTGGAACCACAATATCTGCCACCGAGGCCTGGAGGTGGTAACGCTGGACTGGGAGGATTGGGAGGACTGGGAGGAGCTGGAGGAGGAGGAAACGCAGGAAGAGGACCTTTTGGCGGCGGAAATGGCGGTGGAGCAAACATACCTATTTTACGCTATGAAAACGAAAACAATGGAGACGGAACTTACCGATTCAGGTAATTCGACTTATAGACTTGTGTGTTTAATACCTTTTCAATCGAATTCCCTTTTGTTATAATGGTACAAGTGTTAGCTACTTACAAACGAACATGATGATTTTTTATTAATGTTAATCGTATTAGAGTTATAATTTTGAAATGCATGAATCTTATTTACATACTTTTTTACCGTAATAGTTACGGCAGATTCACCGTGTGTAAACACGTTCGACTGTGTTGTATAAATCAAATTCACATTTAAAATATTATTTATTCAAGTAAGCTTTTTAATTGTGAACTAAACTGCTGGAAAGCTCTTCTTATCGAGAAGAGCCAGCAAGAATCTCGGCGGTTACTCTTTTCAAAATATCATTCTTATTACTATTATAGTTAACATTTAGTTATTACTGTCCTGTACATGGTCGAAAAGTAGCTTAGCTAGCGTAGATTTGCTTAGAAAAATGGCACGTTGTCTTTCTTGTACTATATTTTACGACACTGATGATCGTGTCTATGCACGGTGAATCGAATGACCCATTTTACAGCAAAACAACGGATGTGAACAACTGGCCTTAAATTCCGCCGAAAATATCAAGGTTCACCTACCACGATGTAAAATTTTCCATTTAACAAAATGTGGATTGTGTAGGATTCCCATAGTGATATAAATTCTTACGCCACTCCTTTTGTTACAATAGGGCATTGTGCATTTAGTACAAACATTTAAATGTTGAATGTCGCGATCTGTCCCTTTGCTTGTTAATCGATCACGCTTTAAACATTTAAGTAAATGAATTAAATTACACTCTGGAAAAACATTTTGGACGAAAGCAAATGATTTTAACGCCGCTTTACAAATACTAAAACTCGATCAAAACATTTTCAAACTCAGTCTACATTCTTTGAGAATAATAATTGCAGATGAGTTCGACGGGTACCTATATAATATTTCAATAGAAAAACTGGAATGATATTTTATAAATATAGTTAATAAAAATATAGATAGCTGAACCGGAGAACTTCGTACCACCTTGAATGAGTATGCTACGAGTCTTTTAATACTCCATAGTTATCCTTACTTAATTTCCGGACGCACTCTGTTTTACATATACTAACAGTTTGTATGGTAAAATAAAATAATTGCTTTACTATTTTTCCTTCCTAATTTTTCATTTTTAAAAATATTCCTTCACAGCTATTTAAAAACCATAATTAACCAAATCCCTACCCAGATTCAGATCCAGATTTAGCGAGACTAACAAATGTCATTAAATTTTTATATCGGTTTTATATAAAATAAATTCGAACAATACGCTAATTTTGAACAATTCGCTCGAATGGTCTGTCGCTTAGGATAGCGGTCGTCTATATAATAGCTTCTTAATTGTTAAGTATTAAATATCCGTGAACCTAGCTAGCTTATTATTTTCAAATAAAATGCTCTGATGGAGTCTTTTCAAAACTTTTGGAGTCAAAACTTTTGTTTTGGTCTGAGCTAAGATATCCAAAGCACTAAACTACTTCACTTAGGTCGGTATTATAAAATAATAAATAATAGTAACGCTAATTATAGTGGCTAAAGTTCCAGTAAAGATAAATAAATACCAATAGGCTGATCTTTTGACCTGTTTAGGATGGTTGGATACACAAGGCGTTTATATTATGGTGCGAAATTCACGCATATTACGTAACTCTTAGCCAACGAAAGTCAGATACAGATAACGTGAAACATAAGTTCTAATAAGAGAGATTCTTTGTTACGATAAATCTTTTTTAGAATATTAAAATAATTTAGTAGCCTCTAAAAACATAATGTATATTAAGATAAACAAGAATAATAATAATTTCACTTAATTATTCGAAATTTCCAAAGTAATTTATTTATGCCTCGTAAAATGTTCCCAAGCATGTTGGCAGCTTATCCAGGTTGAATCTTGCTGATTCTATGTGTGAGAAAACATCCTGCTCTCTTGTTATCTATCCAATCTTATATAAAACATTACTTACTTATACAGCTGTAATTTATGCTCTTTTCTAAGCTATATTAGTCTAACGGAGAGTGTCACCCTTTACAGAGGGTCGCAGGTTCAAACCCATATCACTTACCTATGTACTTTATATAATATTTGCTATAATATGCGCTTTACGGTTATTGAAATCTTCGTGAGGAAATATGCATGTCTTTGGAGAATTGTGGGATATTGCTACATATTGTTTAAGATATTCTTATCTCAAAATCATCTCCCAGTTGAACGCTCCTTTTTTATGGGCTGCAATACAAAATTGTATATATATTTTCAGCTACGAAACTGGAAATGGTATATCAGCACAAGAGAGCGGTGCCCCTCGCGCGCAAGGTCCTGAAGGTCCAGCAGTTACAGCAGAAGGCGCCTTCTCCTACCGTACTCCTGAGGGCGAACAAATTTCGCTAACCTACACTGCTGATGAGAACGGCTTCCATCCCGTTGGCTCCCATCTTCCCACACCTCCTCCCATTCCCGACGCAATCCTGCAATCCCTGGAATTCAACAGACGCAACCCGTCTTAGTAAGTTACATATATATTTTTTTAATCTGTGAATCAAAAAATATTTTAATAAAACTAAGACGCAATTGCGGAGGTCGTGAATGAGATCGTCTGACCTTTACCGAAGAGATCAGAAGGGTTTAAATCTCGTAAGACACCTATGAGTTTCTATGAAAAGCTTATGAAATTTAATTTATATTTACAATTTAGCATGTCCTCTCCGACGCAGGAAGACATTGTGAGTTATTCTGAATATTTTAAAAGTATTTCTATACTTGGGATATGATTTCCCTTTCAACCCGTTGGGGCAGCGTGGTTTATCTACCACCTTCTCTTTGAAGGACAATTCGCCCTGTATTACTACTATCAAGAGAATTTGTGTCGTTTGAGAAACGTTTGAAACGTTCACAGCTCATATTTTCTGGTATGTCCGACTATTTCCAATTCATGAGTTCAGTAACCTTGAATGTTCAGATGTGAATTATGATTTTCCGTTATATACCAAGACGAGCTATAGATCCGGTAGCATTCTCCAATTCCTCAGGAAAGGAATCGCAAAGACCTTTATCACTTTAGGATTGTACCTTACAAACCAAGATGCTACCGCATCATTGACCCGTATCAGACTTATAGTATATGTATCGGATTGCAAATAAGTCAGCTAACCCCGATGTAAAACCATGATGTCAGAAACGCATTGCCGTAGAAGATGCACAAATTTTATCCCAAACTATAATATAACAAATAATATTTGGAGATTACGTACCTTAGAATGACTTCTTACCTTATATCGAGATCTTAATTGCCTTTTACTATTAAAATTTTCCAGTTCTTTATGAAGCTACAAGCTCTGACCAATATTTAATTTTTAGTGAAGGCTCAGCCGGTGGTTCTGGAAGTGGTGGCAGCGGAAATGGAGGTGCATTTGGCGGCACAGGTTCCGGAAACGGTGGCTCAGGCGGATATCGTTATTGATTTGATTAAAGAATGACTTGAAGCCTTTACTGAAGTATAGTTGAAAAGTAGAATTTATTCAGATATAGATCTAAGTGCACGGTTCTATACAACCGCAAATACTTCATACGCTTCGACATTCCTTCATTTAAATGATTGAATTTTTGTTTACGTTTTTATTTATTATCACTGGCAGTTTTTTCTTTTCATTTTAGTACTTTATGGTAAAAAAATTTACAGGAGAATTTTCTTTAAATTGTTTTGTTGTTAATTACCTTATTATTAGATACTTTTATATCACGTTTCAGTATTTATTTGTTAGTTTTATAAATGATCTATAGCTGTTTGAGGCTCTGTTCTTTTTCTTTCTTTTTTCAATAAATTATGCTTATTGTTAGTTATAATTAGACAATATTCATCGATTTGTTTCATCTCATCAAGTTAAATGTATATTATTTAAGTATATTGTGAGGTCAACAACCTCGCGAGGTCTTGGACTGTGATACCACGAAACTGGCGAGCACTTGATATTGTTTTAAGATTTTACGTATTATACCTATGTAAATAGGCTTGTGAATAAAATGTGAACAAAACAAAATACATTTTTATTTCCCTTGCACTTTCCTTAGTTATATACCATGGCTTGTATAAAAAATAAAAATAAAACCTTATACTCAGATACTAAAAGGAAGATGGAGCAGGTATATATATATTTGTATAGAGAGAAAGCGAACACTCAAAAAAATAAACTGAAGTCATTTAGTAAATGGGATTACAACATATATTTAAATAAACCATTTTTTTATTATTTTGGGACTCATTTGAACGTTCGTAGCAGAAAGTGAAATATCTCACTGATTGACATATGAAGGATAAACCGACAAGTTATATAATTTAATAAATTAAGAAAAGGGTAAAAGGATAGTTACCAAAGATTGATTTATCACCTGATTGTACTCATAAATCTAATTTGGGAATCTGCAAAACCAGAAAAGCATGCTTTACGATATCTACACAACATCGTACTGCTAGCGATACAGCTATTGTTTATACTCAGACGAGGCTAAAAAGGACAATTTGAAAAATTATAGATTGAATCTCATACTCTAGAAATAGGGTAACATATTACCTGCTGTGCGACTGATTTCGCTAAACGAATGCTCAGTTTCAGTAATGCCAAAAATCTGACAAACGTAAAGATCTTTCATTCTAAAAGTGCACGCCCCTCCACCAAATTACATTATTTTAATGTGTGAGAGAATATATTGACTGTACTATTTTATATGTGTGCGCGCAGCAATTTCAAAGTTGACTCGACTCATTCGCGCACTTAAAGGTCAACTAATTGCTCGACTGGTATAAGTCAAATTTTACATGGCGGAGAATGCACGCTTTGTATGAGACAACTCGTCTATTCAGTCATGCGTTCCTATCATTTGTGCACTGGCTGACCAACCAATCCGGTTACACGGGTTACAAGTAACGTTTGCATAAAAATAAAATTAATATTATATAATATTTATAATCAAATTAATGTTGAAAATTCTTTAGAATAAAAAGTAAGTTTTTAACGTTTCCCTGGAGTAATAGTAAGCGCTGTGGATTGTAAACGTGAAGTTCCGCATTCGAATCCTATAAAAAATATATTAGTATATTGCTAAAATTTATCCCTGGTCTTGACTAGATAGATACTTCCGACGTACCCTTCTAACAAGAACGTACCACCAAGCGGTTTAGCATTCAGGTACGATGTCGTGTAAAAACCCTGAATGGTTACACGTTTAATCTCCAAACCCTTTCAAGAAACTTTAACTACATCGGCATCCATCAGGTGAATTCGCAATCAAGAGCTAGCTTGCAACTTAATTTAATAAAGATCATATCATATATTCATTATGCAACTATTAGAAAGATAAATAAAACGTATTGAACAGAAGGCTGTTCATTTATTTTAATAGTAAAAACTGAAAAAAATTAAACTTTAATAAATATTTACTATTTTAACGCTATTCACTCACGTCGCTATCTTCAGATTCAGACTCAACATTAATTATAAATTCAAAATTTTTCATATATTCTATCTCAATATCATTCACATTTCGACACGTATTTTCCCACATATTTCTATCAATCATGTCAATTCGTTCCTTAATTAAAGCAATGGCTTTAATGATGAAATAATGATAGATGTTAAGTTTTGCCTGTTTTTTTTTTCGCCACATAGTTTTATAAAATTCTCCATATTTTTCTATTAAAGAAAAAATTTTTATCTAATTATTATTTAAAATAAAAAATAAAAATTATTTTTCCTCTTTTTTTATGACATGCTAACTGTACTTTTGGCAATAATCGATGCGTGCTCCTACTTTCGTGTCTGTCCGGCAACTGAGTAACCAATTAGAATAACAAGTTTGCGTGTATTTCGTCTGTACATAAGTTTTTTGTGTGTGAGTAAATAATTTGTAAATTATATACAAAATTTGTCTAGGAAATAAAGTTCCATATTTTTATCCCTATAAAACTACAGCCCTCTACAGTAAAGAGCGATTATGTTTGAATCTTAACATATTCTAAACTTCTCCTACATATGATTTCATATATATATTGTATTTTCCAAACACATCCAAGAAATTTTTAAATGTTTGACAGATTATAATAAAGCTACGACTTGTTCGCAAAAATAGTCTTAACAACCAAGAGACTTGGTCTTTTTTTCTTTCATAACATGATTGATTTATCCACTTATTTATCATTGACTTTTAAACTCATTCTATCTCGTATTATATATTAAATAAACTGTAACCTATAAATCAATTTACAATACTTAACATCCAATACTTTAAAAAACTGTAGATATTAGTGTATTCATCAACATCGCCTTAGTTGTAATCGATGTTGTTAAGTGGTATAAATAAAGCAGAAAAGCAAATAAGATTGGCATGTCTAAGTAAGGAGGAAAGAAGACAAAAACAACAGAACGTATTTTTAGTGATAACTTTATTCACAAGTTACAGTTGCATAAATAATAATTACATCAATTTGACACAGTTATGTTGCCACGATATCACAGCGTTTGCTTTAGTGAGGTACATAGGTAGCCCACGGTTTAGAGATCCTTTGAATTTATTAATAGTAGCGTTGGAAGTTCGATCCTTCGTTTCTGGAATAATAAAAATTATAACTTATTAGAAAGTCGACCTAGATATATATACATCATCTTGATGTTGTTTATGTATCTAGTATGTATTGTATATGTATATGAAATTATTCGGGTATGTTTCTTCGTTCGAAATTTTCTGCTTTAAGTGCACCAGCTTTACACACCAGATTCATGGTTCAATTTTAAGTTTAGTCAAATATAATATGATTTCTATATAGATATCGATAAGACACATAAACTGGTGTACGAAACTCATTGCTGCTAAGATCTTCGTCTTGATCCAAAATCCTGGGGACTTTGGATCAAGACCAAAGAGTCGCTTTACTATTCTACAAAAAAATTTCTTCTTTTTTTTAAGATTTTTAAATTACTATCCATACATTTATAATTATCACAAGCCATATATATTTTCATTAGTACACATGATACATGAAAGAACTATCACTACGTTACCCAAGATAAAATCCATACTAATATTGTAAATGCAAAAGTCGCTCTGTCTGTTACGCTAATAAGTGATTAAATATCACTTATTATCATGTATTATTATGAACCAATTATATTATATTATTATTTTTATTGTGTATAATATGATATTATTTTATTATTTCATACTACCTTTAATTACATTTTTGTTTTCTATCTTTAAATACGTTTCATCCTTTTTTAATTAATAAATAAAAGACATGTTGGCTGGAAGAGACTTCGATTCCGGAATAGGCCTGCCGTTGTACACTTATTATGTGGTTTTTTCAATAATCATTTTTGTATAAATTTAAATATGTCCAATAAAGCGATTAAGAAACAAACGCTTTCACTGCTAATCCACTGGAGTAATATAAATAAAATTTATATACTGGACTAACATATGGCATATAAAAATTATCATTATTCCCTCGAGAATAATAAAAAATATTGTCCATAACTAAGGGTATTTTAAATTAAGTCGACGTGAACGTAGTCACAGGTGCACACAGGTTTATTTCTATATAATATAAATATATAACATAGAAATAAAATTATAAAAGCCCCGTTGGGAACTTTGTGTACTGTAATGCTCTCAAACTAACGTTTCATAATGCATCTACCATTATTTGTACACGGAAACGTTTCAGTTATGCAAATCTTATTTGTTACGTCAAGGCAAGATGTTCTTAGAAGGCGCGCTTGCACCCGCGCATATTAATGAATACTTTGCATCAGAAATATAAACTTAATTCAAAAATCCATCAAAAATTAATTAGTGAAACTAAGTTTTAATGTTTAATTTAAAGGTGCTTTCTTTGTATAATGCCTTAAAGATTTTAACTTTTTCATATAATTAATTCTGATTAAAATCCGATTTTCCTTGTGTGAGATCAAAATTAGAGGTATCGAAGACATTAAGTACTAATATTGTAATGCAAAGGCTTATCTGTTTGTTTGTCTTTCTTTAACGGCCGAACCGAAAACACATTTTAAAGAATTAAAGGAAAGTGCATTCACTTCAGATATGCATGGCCATCGTAAGACTACTGGATGATCTCTAATTATACATATCTTTGTAAATTAAGAACCTGTTGTGTCTGTTTATTACTATTTCACGACTAATCAACTGGAGCAATATTTATGCAATCTGGTACAATTAAAGCTTATATATATATATTATATATATATAAGAAAAATAATATATTATGTATTTATAGAATATAAAAAAATACATGGTTGAGGGTATATATTTGACTAGCCAGTTGGCACAGTTGGTAGTAACCCTGCCTTGAGCTCTACGGGTCGCGGGTTCGATCCCCGCCGAGGGCCAACATTTTCTAAAGACATTTTATTAATTCTTCGTTTCTAAGTATTTATTGAAAGCTATATGTATATGTATACATATTTACCAGTTTTCTGGCAACCATAACATAAGTATTAAGTTGCTTACTTTCGAGACGTACGACCGTGTGTGTGTGTGTCCCATATATTTATATTTATATTCCAAAACTAAACTTGATGATAATGAAGTTTGTGTCATTAGCAAATATATAAACTTACGATGGATGTTGTCTGTTATACTCGAGAGAACGGAGAATAGCCTCTGGGATCGGTGGTGGTGTGGGGATATGTGAGCCCTGTGGATGGAAGCCGTTCTCGTCTGCGGTGTAAGTGAGCGAGACCTGCTGACCATCAGGAGCGCGGTAGGAAAAGCCACCCTCAGCTGTCACTGCAAGCCCTTCTGGTCCCGCCGCTCGAGGGGCACCACTTTCACGTGCTGATATGCCAGTTGGGGTATCGTAACTGAAACCAGATAAAGTTAGTATTTAATCACCATCCTCATCATCCTCCTGCCCTTATCTCACTCTAAGTGGGGTCGGCACAACATGTTACAAACATGTTGTCACATGCAAAAGTAATAATAAAATTATTTTGCTATAATATACTTACTTTTGTATTATGGATCTCCGCAAAGTAACGCCTATTCTGTAAATTATGTTGTCACATGATTTGGCTACGTATTTGACCATCGGCCGCCTGCCTGACGTCAACTTACCTTAGTCGCCTTTTCCAAAACCTCGGTAAGAATCATTTTTTATGAGTAGAATAGACCACCCTCATGGGTGGTCTATTCTACTCAGCCGGATAGCCGGAAACTTAGTATTTAAATGCTTGTATATTAGAAATTTGTTTTGGCATTTACAACCTAATCTGCTTGATTCTGAACCGCCTCTACAGCAGTTTAAAATAATAATTAAAGGAGACTGATACAGAAAACCTGCTATTCAAATTTATAGAATTAGGCGTTACTTTGCGGAGATAATACAACTGAAATAATAAAATTATTTTGCTCTAATCCTTGATAAAGTAAATAGGAAATATATATAATGGTAAAGTAGAGTGGACTATCCGTTTTTTCATACCCGATACATGCTGGATTCGCCCCGTAACCGAAGCATCATCAGGATTTAGACTCCACAAAAAAATCGCAAAGCCTTGCGATTGCGGATAGTCCACTCTACATTTATTATATATATTTTAATATTAGTTTTTCTTGCTATTCTATTTAGCAGCAATAAAGAGAGTATCTTAACGAGCTTTATTCCAACAGGGAAAGTTACCACGGTTCTTCAGGAATGGTCACATCACCCTCTTACTTTTATTGCCTGAAGCCCTGTTTTGGACCAAAGCTACACTGTTTACTATATAACATGAGAGTTTATTATACAAATGGCATAGCAGTTTACACTGATTCTGCTAGATGGCGTTGTTCTGTTTAAAGTAATTTAATATACGGCATCATAAAATAAAGTATCGTGACAACAAAAATATAATGTCTTGACCATTACATACAAAATTTATGGACACTTAACTAGAGATCGTTCCCCAATGATCTTATATGAATTTAGAGAGTCTATCATTTACTAACCTCAAATATCTGATAGTGATTTTAAATATCTGATATCAATGAATGTTTAATATAATATACTGTAAATTTTCGAAAGTAAAATACAACTTTGGCAATATCAACTTTAACCCTATCGCCAAAACTAAAATATTTTGTCTAAAGCCAAGTCTAAGTATAAGCATAGATATGTTTAAACATTCCTTTGTATAACTTTTTTCATGAACATAGATGATTGTTATATTTGTTTAAGTTGTAGCCATTTTTAATTAATATAGCATTTCGTTTTAATGTTTAACATATATGATTGTATCATGTATGTTCTTTTCACTTATTTTTGTATATTGTTGATTAAAATAAAACGTGGCACGTGGGAAATAATTTTCCTATATTATATCCTATAATAAATTTCCTTTATATATGATATACTAAAAATAATATCTACGCCATTGAATTATATAAGCAAAAGGCATATAAGGCATATGCAAGTAGATTTATAAAAAAAAGTAATTCGAAAACCTAAAATATTTTAACTTACATATATACATACATACATCTTGCATGTTATTCATAATACGGAAAAACATATGTGAGAAAAAAACATTTAAAAAATGTTTTTATATTCTTCAAAATTAATGTGACTCTATTCGTAACAAAAACCATTTAAGTTGTTACTCCAATGGATCATTTTTAGAATGTGAGAGCTTAAAGTTCGAGGTTGCATCGAAGACACACCCGTAAGATTAGCATATTATGCATAAATCACAATTTAATATTTTACCTGAAGCGGTAACTCCCATCGCCGTTATTTACATTTTCGAAATTGAAAGGCGCGGCATTGCCTCCTCCGTTATAGCCCTGGACCAGATGATCTAGGCGGGCGCCAGATACTATTGCCACTGTTACGGAAACGAGGACGATCTAAAACAATAAATACATAAGGTTTAATGATATCTAGAACACGGTCAATAGACAAAATAGTGGTAATATAAATGCTTTAAATATTCTGCGCGATAAAAACATGCATGAAGTGTATGCGGGTTGAGATGTGTGTATCTTACCTTGTATATCTACATACAAGACCCATAGATAATTCTACTCATACTAACTCACACTTACCCCTCGTTCGCACGGGCGTAAAAATTACGTCGCGTTAAAATTCCACAATAGGCGTTATAAGAAGTTTCGTATGGTATATTCAGCTTAACGCCCTCGCCCTAACGACTAAAATGGAACACTGCACGATAAAATACGTCGCGATTTAAATACGCTGTCGTGTGAACAGATACCTGGATACCCATTTGTTTCAATTCGACGTAATTTTTACGCGCGATAAAAATCCTCTCGTGCGAAGGAGGGGTTAACACTAATGTACAAATTCAAATTCAAATTCAAATTCAAAATATTCTTTACTCAAGTAAACTTGTAAACAAGTGCTTTTGAATCGTCAACTTTACTGCTGGTTCGGAAAGCCGTCCTACCGAGAAGAGCCAGCAAGAAACTCGGTGGAGCTCTTTTAAAAAAGAAGATTCTTAATACTAATTACATTTTGTCATAGCTATCCTGCACAAGGTCAAAGAGCAGCTATATCCACGCATTCTTATCATCAATGTAAGCCTCCACGGTATAATAGGCTTTCTGTATCAGCCTCTTTTTAACAGTATTTTTAAATTGCTGTAATGGCAAAGTTAAAATTGATTGTGGAATTTTGTTGTAGAATCTTATACCCAAACCCACAAACGACTTACGTACTCTCACAAGGCGCAAAGCGGGAGCCGCAAGCTTATGTCGGTTCCTACTTTGTCTATTATATACATCGCCAATCTTTTTATAATTATGTATATTTTTATGCACAAAAATCAAATTGCTAAAAATATACTGTGAAGCTAACGTAAGAATACCTGTTTCCTTAAACTTCTCTCGCAGGAACTCACGCGAATTCAAATTATAAATGCCACGTATGGCTCTTTTTTGCAATACAAAAATTTTCTCAATATCAGCGCATTTACCCCATAACATTATTCCATAAGACATAATGCAAAGGAAAGATTACACTGTCTCAAGCGCACACAAGTCTGTGTCACGCGAGCCTTTGATGAGAGAGGACGTGCAGTGACATATTGTTACTTGTTAGTGCGTGTTTGAGTCCGAATTATATTCATACAACATTAGATTATATTAATACAATTAAGCGAACACTGCAATGCAGACAAAAAAATACACAAGAATTCTTAAGACTAACGAGCGACTGCTTTTTGACAACCGTTGCTAATTATAGAAGAAAAGTTGCTTGGGAAATATTATGGATTAAAGACAACGAAACAACTCATCAGCACAACAGCCATTGTCTAGTATAATTAAAAAATAAATAAACTGCGTTTCTGTTCGAAAGCACAGAAAATTATTACTATTATTAGCTATTTGAATCATCCTTCTTATTAAAGCAATTAATCCATCAAATTAAAGCAATGAGAATCAATTTGTTACTTAACAATAACCAAATATTTTCAGTGTATATCAAAACTGTTTTATAATCTTATCATTTCACATCTTTTATATCCTAACTTACCTTTTAAACCACATAATGTTTGATATTATTCGTTTAAAAGTGAATTTTCCTACATACTATGAACCATTTCTTTGTCTTTAAAAAATAATCGAAAATATTATGTCTGCTAAAAATCAAACCATGATTCATAATCAACATATCGGGAATTTTAACATTTTTAATGTTATTTTATCTTGGTTACTGAAACTAATAAATAATAATTGTACGAAATTTATACTAATATATAAAGCCGAAGAGTTTGTTTGTTTCATTGTTTGAACGCTCTAATCTCAGGAACTACTGTACCGAATCCTTTAGATGTAAGATGGACTATCTTACATTTATCGAGGAAGGCTATAGACTACAAAACATCACGCTAAGATGAATAGGAGAGGAGCAGTAATTAAAAATATTGCGAAAATGGCAAGTAAACGGTGAAAAGTTATTCAAAAATCATGTATTACAAAATTGTCCCCTTCTAAATGTTCTAAATAAAAGACCGGGACAATATGTCTAGCTTTTAAGATTAACCCGCTTTAACCATAATTAATATAAGTATTAAGGTTTATTCAAATAATAAGACTGCAGAACACGTGAACGAAGTTGCGTATAAAAGCTAGTGTACAATATAATGTCCAAAGTTAGCTTTAAGACGCTCTAATTAATGTTCTAGGCTCTATAACTAAGGTCACACATATATTAATAAAGATTAACACATTACCTAAGTTACCTAAGTTCAAAGATGCTACAAATTAGACCGCAATTTATGCATAGTGATGGAAAATGTATGACTTTATAGCCTCTAATAATATCTATATTAAAGATCTTACCAGTTTCGACATAATGTTTTAGTTGAATGCGATTAGATTGTATATGACGCTGTGAACTCTGGCGTTGGAATACAGTGTCAGATACAGGGATGTTCACGTTTTATATCAGACGAATATGCCCTTTCGGCAGGTTGCTTCACCTTGCGTGCATTGTTGAACTGCTTAGGAATGCTTTGGTACAAATTGTAAAATGTGACGACTTACGCATTTTGAACTAATTTTCATTCAAATTCAAATTCAAAATATTCTTTATTCAAGTAAACTTGTAAACAAGTGCTTTTGAATCGTCATCTTTACTGCTGGTTCGTAAGGCTGTTCCTACCGAGAAGAACCGGCAAGAAACTCGGCGGTTGCTCTTTTTAAAATATAAATCTTAAAACTAGTTACATTTATTTATTACTGTCTTGTACAGGGCAGAAGTGCACCTATATCCACACATCCTTATTTGGTGTATTAAACAGAAAAAGAAATAAATGACGCTTCGATTAAATGTGGTGTTGCGTAATAACGATCAAAATCGAAATGCTCGGCCATTATGAAGTTGATCTTTTGTGCAAACGATATCTATCTAGGGTTTGCGGGTTGCTGCTTTTTTGCCTTTTTGTGGCGTTAACTAAAATTATTATTGGCCCGTGTTGCTCAGTGTTTCATCTGTTTTATTAACTTATTTCACGCATCCTTTTTTATTCATTTATTTATTTTTATATAAATAATTGGCGATCAAGCAGTAAGTAAACTAATAATTTCGAAAAAAGTAATTTAGGAAAAAGCGTTATGCAACACTGAATCTACTCGTACTAAAGTACGAATACATATGCATTGATTTATTCATTTATGACACTCACATCAGCGGGAAATATTTATCTAGATAGGCCCTAATAATTATTAAACGTTTTTATAACTATTAGGTATTAATCGCTTTCGCCTGTGACTTATGCGTTTTTTTCTCAGGGTGCATAAGATGCCCCGCCGCGTTCTGATCGCCACGCCTATTCTACAATGACGATATAAACCACCACGATAAATGTTATTTTCATTTTTAAATCTGTATTGCTTTAACAATTTAGTTCCGGTTATCTTTTGTTCGATATATAAAGAGCTGTAACTCAATAAGATCTCTCATTCTTAGATGGTCTAACAACTATATTATCATTCTGTAACATTTTTTTTAACTTTCTTGATTTTTGTTCGTGTTTGCTATAAATGAGTTTAAAACTTATCGGATAAACCCAAATTCGAATGGTCTGTTGCCTAACAGAATTAGCTTCCTTATTGGCGATGCGCGTTTCCTATGTAAATATCATAAATGCGAGAGTCTTTCTCTCTGTCTGTTATGCTACGCACGCCTTCCCAGCTAAACATCTAGACCAATTGTGATCAAATTTACTACAAATAAAGCTTGATACTTAAATTTAAATTGGTTGTTAAACTATTTTTTATTGTTGACTGGCCCGTTGGCGCAGTGGGTAGTGACCCTACCTTCAGCTCCGCGGGTCGCGGGTTCGATTCCCGCCGAGGGCCAACATTTTCCATAAACAATTTGTTGGTTCTTCGAGCCTCGGTGTGTATTTGTATTTAAGTATGTATTTAAAACTATATATGTATATATTTACCAGCTGTCCGTCACCCATAACACAAGTATTAAATTACTTACTTTGGGGATGGACGACCGTGTGTGTAAGTGTCCCATTTATATTTATTTATATTTTTATTAAGATTTTTATCAATGATTCATACTTAGTTCTTAAAAAGTAATTTGTGTAAATAATGTAGATTATCAATGAAATTGAAAATATCATTATTCTTTGAGCCTCGGGCTGCTTGGTGAACCAACCTTGCACCAGCAAATAAATATACTATATAAATATAATTAAAGCATTTAGCGACAATGTAATCTTAGCTGTTATGGCCCAGCGGCACGGACGTGCGACTTTTTCGAGGGGGTCATAAATTTAATCCCCGGCTGGACACCAGTGAGTTTTTTTATTAAAACTTATGTGTCTAATGTATAATTGCAATTTATCACACCCTTTTCGGTGAAGGAAATCATCGTGAGGGAACCTGCCTATCTCTAGAGAATTCTGGGATATGTGTAAGCTACCAAACCGCATTGGAGCAGCGTGGTGGTTAGTAGCTCCAACCCTTCTCCCTAAAAAACGGTGAAGGTCTATGCCCAGCTTTGGGATAGTAACAGGTCATTACTTTATCCGAACTAAGTTATAAGCTAAAAAAACCGTTTTCTTTCAAAAAGAGGAAAAGCACAATTGAGGATATCTTAACGTTTTATTGAGGTGAACATAGTCATGAGTTTAGCTTTTATATTTATATTTTCGGGAAGGAAACAGTCTTAATGCGGGAAAATGATTATGGCTAAAACACTGGTGTGAGTTAGATTATCGGGAAAGCCTCAATCCTTAACGACATCAACTTTGATGGTTTCCATGTAAATACTTCTAGATTTAGATACAATATGACAGGCATTAATGGTTTTTTTTAACTTCTAACCCCTTTATTTGGATTAAAATGCATTGAACCGTGAGTAACTACATACTTTATTGACATTGAGAAAAGGTACACCGCATACCAATGCTGATGTCAATTGCAACATTGTACAAGGCGTAAAATTTGAACGACAGATATAGGTGAAAAATTACACAATACCATATGGAAGATTTCGGCATTGATTTATACTGTATTTTAGGATACAACTTCACTTTAAAATCAAGAAAAAGAACAGCAACTTTCTACATAATTCTTATAATCTTTTCAAGACTTCCTCAAATATTTTTATAGTCTCAAGATACGAATACTCTCGATACAAATCAGATGTTCAAGGCTTGATCTGGGAAAATGGTCCTAAAGGTCATGCCTATGAACGCGGATCTTAGCTGAGGTTGACGAATACTATATGGCTTATGATATGACTGTGACTTGACTAGTCATCACATCGTTGGGAATGTGGCTTAGAAAACTGGGACTTCATCTTCGCCAGTCCATGCATTTTTTCTGTCAAAAATCTAATTGATGTCTAGCCGGGTTTAGAACCCTTTTCAGAAAGTTGCACGGTCTTACCGTTAGGCAACTTATACATAAAGCTTTTTTATCTCAAGGAATGAAGCCAACTGGTAAAGATGGAGGGAACATGGATTTGGTAAATTCTTCCACATACGTCAGTACCTGAAGACATCTATACATAGTATAAAACAAAGTCCCCAAAAGATGTTTGTCTGTGTGTGATCGATTTTCTCAAAAGTACTGAACGGGTTTTGATACGGTTTTTACTATAAAGTAATGCAATTCTTGACAAGGGTTTACGTGAATAGTACATTATGGTGAAATTCCCGCGGGGTTAGGATTCATGCGGTTAAAACTGCGTGACACGATTTTTAGACGCGGGTGAAGTCAGCGCCTTTCGCTACTAAAATGATAAATTTAATATCCGCACAATGTCAGTAAACACCAATTGATTTATAAATAAGGAACTTGTAGCTGATGGCATACACTCGAACACGTGCTGGGAGATACCCATATAAAGATAATATCAGCCCCGGCAATAAATAATGTTTGCGAATGTTGGCTGATAAACGGCACGCATTCGAAATCTCTAGTACATGTAGAACAATGAGACACGTCGTAATGATCAAAGTACAAGTATTTGTGAAGTGAAGAAGTGATATTTACATTATAAGGGATTAAACGTTTACTTAACTTCTGCAACATTCACTAAAAATTCCGAAAATTTATCATGGATGAATGTAAGTCGCCTTTATAAAAATGCATTTTACTAATTTATTTATTTATATATTTATGTCATAGAACTAACTACCAACAAAATAAGGTTAACTAATTATCATCATCAGCCTCCTGCCCTAATGCCACTCTAAGTGGGGTCGGCACAACATGTTACAAACATGTTGTCACATGATTTGCCTACGTATTTTACGACCGGCCACCTGCCTGACGTTAACTTAGCTTAGTCGTATTTTACGACCGCTCGGTAAGAAAGAGGGTGGTCTATTTTACTCAACCGGGTACACACGGTAGGTCAACTTACCTTAGTCGCCTTTTTCGACACCGCAGTAAGAAATGAGGATGATCTATTCTACTCAGCCGGATACCACACGGCGGGTTTAACAAAAATAAAATGGTTAATGGTATTGCTAGTAACATATAATTCCAATTAAAAGTAATAGCACTGTAAAAAATACAATAACTATTAATATTAAAAGTATATATGAATTATAAAAGATATGGAGCCTAATAAAACTTGTAGCTAAAAATAGATAAAAATAAAAAATATCGACAACGAGGTACATTTATACCATTTTATAATTATACACCCCTAAATTTAAGAGAAAGTATGTATGTTTGTTATTCATAGGCTCTGAAAACACTGGACTGCTTCTAATGAAATTTTCAAACAATCTAGATTGATCCTGCGGATAAGCCTATAACGTTTGGTGGCGATCAGGGGATTTTTTTACTGTCAATAATTTTTTTGTTTCGAGGGGAAATCGAAACTAGTCTGAGCCACAGAAACGAGTAGCCGGACCGCCGTAGAAAAGAAAAAAACCAATAATTTAGGGACCTGCTAAATTAACTAAGTAAATATTGTTAAAAGATATTTTCATTTTTAGCACAAATTACAGATTATTTTTATATATTTATATAGATTAAATAATTGATTCTTGTTTTTTTACATGTGAACTTTTGAATATTGTTTCTTAACAAAAGAAGTGTTACAGTTCGCAACAATTCTTTTGTTGTGAACGTAACAATGGGCTATTCTAAGAAATAAAACAATGAAAATTAGCACTTTTACTTATATAACTGGACGTAATTTTACCAAAAATTATTAAAAAGACAAGCTAAAGTAAATGAGATCTTAAATGTATTCAATGACTGCGCCGATAGGTAACGTCTTTATTTTCCAATTTGGAAAGAATATTTTTTACACTGATCATAGAAATTGACATTACACCCGTTCTTATAATTAGTCTAAATTCAATTAACGATATCGTTCTATAAGAATTTCAAATTACTAAATGAATGGTATATTTATTACTTATAATATAAAAATTATAAAAATAACGATGTTTCAACAAAGTTGCAAAGCCAGAGGTTATTTAATAGTACATGTATAAGTTAAAATAGAACACTCCTTATTTAGCATAAGTATTTTCTTTGAAATAAGTTATCAAAATAACTTCATATAATTACTTTTGAGTATATTAAATTTAGTTTTTGTGAATATTATATAAAAATTAGGTATTATTATTTTATGTTTAATTATGAAAATATATTTAAAAAAGCTGTGACATCCCATCGAAAGCTGTGACAGCCCAGGGTTGAGATCGTGGTCTTTCGAGAGGGTCGCGAGATCAAATCCCGGGCAGGCACCACTGAGTTTTGCTATTAAAACTTATGTGTCTATTTGATAATTGCAATTTATTACACTATTGATAATTGCACTGTTGAGAAAACCCTGCATATCTCTAGAGAACTATGGGGATATTTACTCGTATAACCTACCGATCCGCATTGAAACAGCGTGGTGTTTTTTAGCTTCAACACTTCTTTCCAGAAACGGATAAAGGCTTATGGCCCAGACTTGGGATATTAGCAGGCCGCGACCTTAATTATATAAATATGCGATATTTTCATTTTTACTACAACAGAGAAATACACGTTATTCAATGTAATATTAAAATTTTTCGTTTCGTTTTAAAAAACGATATTTTATACTGTTTGTTTGAATATATAATGCTCTTTTGGTAAGGCCGAATTTCCACTTATTTCATAAGCCTTAATAATTCATCACATTGATGTTTCTTTAATAATTCCGCCAATTAATGCTTAATAAAATATACATCAGATACTTTGATATATTAATATTGCTATGTTACAGAGATCTGTAGGCGAAATACAAATTTATCACGTCCCATACAAAGAGATTTCTGACATTTTAGCATAAGAAAATGATAGCAGATTACCTTAATAAAACCTTGAAAGTGTTGCAGTTATTACTCTTACAAATCAGGACATTAGTATCATCATTAATCTACAAGATTAAAGCAACAGCAAATTATACGAATATAATTTGCTGTTGCTGAAGGCACTACCTTGTTTCCGCGGCTTCGCCCGCGTGGTAATCGGTGTCTCGCAAAGGTTTCCCCGTGTATATAAAGACCCCACGGAAATTCTAGGGTAAAAAGTACCACAGCCACATACAAGCCGCTTTGGAATGGAAAGGGAAAACGTTTCAATCATTATCATCCTCCTGCCCTTATGCCACTCTTCGTGGTGTCGGACCAACATGTTACAAACATGTTGTCACATGATTTGGTTACGTATATTACGACCGGCCGCCTGGCTTACGTCAACTTAACTTACCTTCGTATTATACAACCCCTCGGTAAGAAAGAGGGTGGTCTGTTCTACTCAACCGGATACCACACTGTGGGTCAACTCACCTTAGTCGCCTTTTACGACACCTCGATAAGAAATGAGGGTGGTCTATTCTATTCAGCCAGATACCACACGGCGTAGGAAAAGGTTTCTATGAAAGTAAAAACCTTTCAATTTTAAAATGATGTATCTTTGTTACAGTTATTGACCTATTGACATTAAATATATATACTTTATATTTTAACGGATGCTTACGACTCCAAATTATAGAATAAGATTCAAATCGGATCAGTGGTATCTGTAATTAGTGTGCACCGACAAATAGACAAAAATTTTAAAACCTTAATTTAGGGCTTACAAGTGTATTTTCAGATATATTTTTTTCTCAAAGTATAAAATGTACAGATTTAGCATGTCTAGGATTTTATTATATGTATTGAGTATTGATTTTAATTAACCTATAAATAAAATCGAGCGACGTTTCATGAGAATTGACATTTATCAAAAGCCAACAACAGTCTCTAGTAGTCTATTATACCGGTTTCATACTCGAAAACTTTTTAGATATTTTTGAGATTGTAAAAGTTTAAAAATTCCTTTGGGTATTTAATCTGCATTTAAATTACCACTGTGTCAACAAATTTGTTGATTTGTCACAAATAATATGAAAAAACAAAAGATAAATATTTTCTAATTTTTCGTCACGATAATTTATACATATATACAACACGATTATGATTAATCGTGTACTTAGGCCATTCTAAAATTAACTTTAATTTTCTAAATAAATCCGGTACATTCCTCTGACCTCTTTACGGTCTAAGGTTTTATTATGCAACAGATTCAAATTTAATTTGCATGTGATTACACTATAGAAATAAGTAGGCGTACATTAAACGCATTGCCCATTCAACATTTTGTTTAAACAATAAAACATTTATGCACCATAAATTCTATGAATGTGGAATTCTCTAAATTCCAAAATATAATCGGCTTTGGCACGGATAACGCATAAAGTTATTAGGAATTCAACTCTCGAATGACTCCGCGAGCTTTTGCGAACAGTTAAAGGTAAATGTTCGCCTTGGCGAATGATTTTTGAACCTTTGCTGTACAACTTCTTGACCTACATCAAAGTGGCCCTTTGTTTTAGAACCCTAAAGTGTCAGCAAAAATATAGGCTGTATTTAAAAAGTATATATATTTAAATATAAGTTTTAATTGACAAAAAGATCTCCGCATTTAATTATAAATGTCCGCAAAAGTAATAAAAATTGTTTTGCTTTAGTCCGCGATACAGTAAATAGAAAATATATATAGTGCTAAATGTATCTATCCGTTTTTTATACCCGATACATGCAGGATTTGTAAAAACACAGGCACAAACCTCCACCACTGCCACCAAGCTAATCAAGCACTACACACGTTCACTATTACAAATTCAACAGTCGTTTCGCCCCGCAACCGAAGCATCATCAGGAGATGAAAAAACGTATAGTTCACTATATATATTTTCTATTTATTGTATCGCGGATTACAGCAAAATAATTTTTATTATTACTTTTGTATTATGGATCTCCGCAAAGTAACGCCTAATTCTATAAATAATATAAATGTCCACATATAATTAGCCTCGATATAACCGAAAAATTGATATTTTAAACTTTGCTGTTTTATAGCAAGGTGAAAACAGATCGAGGGGTGACGAAATATAAATATTTAAATTAAGTAAATATAAATACTAAATAATAAATATATAGACTTTTAGATTTTTTTATTTACTACTGTATGTATTTGTCTGTCTGCTTAATCTGTTAATGTAGAACTATGAATTATTTTTTCTTCTTTAATTAGTTAATGCGATTGAAAAAACAACCCAATATTACCTTTAAATTTCATATTGCTGCATATAGTTTTCGTAACGTAATCGATGTTAAAAGATTTCGAAGTAGATGTGAGAGGGCAATCGCTCCAAACAACAGCTACCTGTCAATTATGCTTAAACATTAAGCAGATCCTATTAAAGATGCGAAAATCCTAGTAGAATAAATGTAAACTTTTAAGTTCTGTGTTATATCGGTTGTAACGTACACGTACCACAGTAGTGATTTAAACAAATCACTCTGGTACACAATGATGGGTTGTCCGGCACTCTGCCAACAGTATATTGTTAAATAAAATACTAGTGCTGTACCAAAAGGTTATTAACAATTTATATGACTCATTAATAGTCTGTGTCATTTACGATAGGGCTACAACGTTAAAAAAGAGTTTACCTTCCTTTTATTGTAATTTGTTTTTGTATTAATCCAACCTTATTTATTATTGACTGGATAATGCTCTTGAATCGTATAGCTCTGAAAACATTGAATGTGAAATAAATGGCCACGAAAGTTTAGGTTGGAGATGATAAAGATGAGCGGCGGTTAAAAACATGAACCCCCAAAGCCGAAATAATTCGCCATGACAGTGCATATAGAAGGATGCGCTACCTAGTTCTTACAAAACCAGGTGTGTGTCAAAAATTTGCAGTTGATATAACAGGGGGAACCTCCTCTTCCTCGGATAAGCCATGGTAATATTATCTATATGTGAAAAAGTCCTTACTTATTCGGCCTTCTTTCACGTGTGATCGATCGATATGATATTTGGATGTAAAAATTGTTAAAAGCACAACCATTTTTTTATTTCAGTACTGAAGACCGAAGAAATCTGTGATAGCCGAACGTTAAAATCGTGTGACTCTTACATAAGTTGATCATGGGTTCAAATTCCGGGCAGGTATGAGTTTTACTGTTTAAACTCATGTTTCTCATAATAATATTTCAAATTTTATTGCACACCCATTTCGGCGAAGGAAAATATTGTGACAAAACCTGCATATCTCCAGGGAATTCCAGCATATGCGTGACTTAATAATAAGCACTGAAGGAGCGTGGTTCGTCTTAGCTCCAACCCTTCTCTCCAAAAAAAGAAGAGAGGAGGCCTATGCCCAGCTGTGGAATAACTTTACACATTTAATTTACACATTTTACTTTAATGTTTTTTAACTGTATCTGAAGAAATCCTGGGATATGAGTAATCTGCCAATCCGCATTGAAGCATAACTAAACCAAAAAGCATGGCTAAACCAACGCCTCTCTCCAAAAGAAGAAGTCACGTCAAATTTATGGCCTGTCATAAGTTACTACGTTTACTGAAGACCACAAGGCCGAAGTAAAGTATGTTTCAATTAGCCATAGCTATAAAAGAGGTCTATGAACTATACAAAAGCATATTGTGTACACACACTGAGTTGTCATCCTTTATGTATGGCAGAAAATATACAAATTCCACATGCAGATCTGTAGTGGACAGTTGATTCACGACCTATATGTAATAGCATGATTGTAAACATCACTAACTCAAGACGTAGTAGCCACGATGGCGGCAATGGAAGTTTTCGCGTCCGTCAAATTTATATCGATGGAACATCAAACGATTGAAATTGATGATCGATTTAAATTGATATTGATGCGAGTATGAACCTTCGCGTTTTATATACCCGTGGCCCGTGGCATATTTAAACGCGTTATTGAGGAAGAATGATTCTTTACGTGCATTTTTATTAACGTATTTATACATTATGTTATAGTCATCTGTATTAAAGTAATTGTTTGAATAAAACAAGGTAGCCGAGAGAGCTATAATTACTATGAAGACTATGCAGAATATTCAATAAGTGCAATAAATGGTAAAAATAAAAATAGTATGAAAAGTGAGAAAAAAGAAAGCTTAATAAATTATGTTAAAATCAATATCTCAACTGTAGTTAATATTAAGGAAGCTAGAAGCATAATAAAAAGTAAAATATTCAAATATACATTCACAATCTTTATACAAAAGAGGAAAACTGTTTAGATAATCATTCTAACTAAGATATGAACTCTTCGAAAAACGTGTAAACTAATAATGTACTTATTAACCACTTCGCTTGTAAAATATTTTACAAAAACGACCCGTTGCTGTGTTTTTTGAATATAAAATTCAAGTTTTACGGTCTACTAGCACTAAATGGGTACTAATAATGTATTATGGTCGATAAAAGTGTTTCTCTTTGATCAACCTTATGTGTAGAGACCGCGATGATCGCTAATACTAATATTTTGGTAGGTGTTATCCAACTGGTAAATATTCTGCCGACACGCAGTCCAGACTCCAGACGGAAAACCGTGTACTGTTGAAAAGAAAACTATTCCCATTAAATTAATTGTCAATAATTCAAACTGACGACCCGTGGATTCCTAAATGTTTACAGAATATATGATAATTCGCGGGCCGTATGGTATCCGGCTTAGTAGAATAGACCACCCTCATTTCTTACCGAGGTGTTGTAAAAGGTGACTTAGATAAGTTGACGTCAGGCAGTCGGCCGGTCGTAAAATACCTAGCCATAACATGTAAAAACATGTTTAAAACATGTTATGCCGATCTCACTTAGAGTGGAATAAGGGCAAGAGAATGATAATGGTATGATAATTTGCGACCCTAAAGTCGTACTGCATCAAGTTTAAAAAAAAAACTTTATGGGATTAGCTGTATGAGGTATGTCTAACCTAACTAAATATGTCAATTCATTCAAGGACAGGAGACATATTAGCTCAAAAATGTGATAGGATAGGAACACACCGGTTATAGTAGAATCCGTCTAACATATACATTACAGAACTTTTTATAGTTTTATCATTTAATCTAAAATTTGATAGAAGTGCAATTTTAAAAATATTATATTATATTCGGCCCACTCTCTACAAAAACTAAATAAAACAAAACTGTACTAGTGAATTCAGATGTAAACACCGATTACTATTACTATAAAATTTATTATTAAGATCTTCTAAAATAGATTTAATGTAGAAAAAAATATTATCCAGGCTTCACTTTGAATGGATAAACTTTTTATATAAAATTAGAAGTGTCTAAAATTTGTGTGATAAATATTTTTTAATTATTCTTTCATGGACAAAAAATATTTATCTCTGAAATTTTTGTTTTCTTGTCAGCTATATTTGTTTTTTTTCCTTTCATATCGCTCATGGGCTGCAATAGTGGCACAACTCTAAAAATCATATTTTAAGATAAATCATTTGTTTAAATTGGGTTGAATGTTTGTCTGTATATCTCTTATTGACTTCGAGACTGATAGACCGATTTTAATAAAATTTTAAGACCAACTAATCCCAGCGGATGACCCTGTAAAGTTTGGTGGCGATCGCAGAATTTTTATAAAATATCAATGACAGCTTGTTTTACTACTGATATCTTTAAAATAAGCTAGATAGCTAGCTGGGTATGCTAGTATATTATCATAGTATTTTTAAACGAATAAAGAAAAATATTGAATGTTTTTCCAAAAACAAAAACTGTCAAGTAAATGACCATGATAGCTGTCACGTAGAAGATTCATGGTCTCTGACCGTCCTCTTTGTTCACACAGAATATGATCCCTTATGGTATGTCTTGTAGCAAAAATATTTTTATAATTTTCGTTTAATCACCGTGATTGTTTGCTAAAATTTCTGGATAAAGCCTTTCGATGTAAATATATATATTTTTCTACTTTCCATAATGCAGAAATAATTTTCATTGTTTAGGAAAATGCATAAAAATGCTTTAGTTTGCTTAAACAAAATGCCTAATATTGAATTGAGTAACGGTATTGCCGTTGAAAATAATGTGTATTTGAACATTTACACCTCCTCTTAGTTCAAAATACGTATTTTAATAGTAACAATTTATCTATAAGATTTCTCTGTCCGATATTCTTACAATCTGCCAACGATACGCTACGCTACAGTTATCAATTCTTGGAAGACTATCCATACACAATACAGCTTGCTTCTTGTTAAAAACAAATCGTAAATAATTATGAGATTCGTAGCGGTTCTTATATTTACGATCGCGTACTATACGCACTCTTATAACATATACAGGAGTAAATGCGCATATAAGTATCGTACCAAATACTGGGAACCGACAGATATTTTATTACACAGTATCCTTTGTAAATGACTACTAAGTAAAATGTTGTATACTAAATTATTACCATTATCAGATGTATAAATTCATTCTCAATATTTTATGCGGACGGATATTTGATACATTTATTTTAAACATCGCAAATAATTTCAAAAATGAAGTTAAAATGTATTTAAATTGAATTTTACTTATATAGGTTTAAATCTTAATCGTGCGGAATATATTCACACTAGTGGTATCCGCAACTTCGTTCACGCCAACTTAAGCGTTTACGTACCCTACCGTATTTTCCTATGCCTGAAAGGAAAATGGGATTTTTAATCTAATATTTTACCCCGGTCTATAAGCTTTAACTTCAACTTACCTTGGTCGCCTTTTACGACACGTCGGTAAAATGAGGGTGGTCTATTCTACTTAGCCTAATACCACACGGCGCGGCGGGTCAACTTACCTAAGTCGCCTTTTACATCTCTGTAAGTAATAAGGGTGGGTGGTGTATTCTACTCATGAACTTAATTTTAAATAATTTATAGAATTAGGCGTTACTTGGCGGAGATCCATAATACAAAAAAAAATATATATATTTTGCTATAATCCGCGATAAAGTAAATAGAAAATATATATAATGCTAAATGTATAGTGGATTTTTTTTCATACCCTATACATTTAGCATTATACACTTAGCATTATATATCTGTTTACTTTATCGCGGATTATAGCAAAATAATTTTATTATTACTATTAACTTAATTTTACTAGCAAAAATGGCAATATCACAACTATTCGATCGCTAGAGTCTATTCGATTCGACAACCGGGTTTATGGTTGATTGTTAAATTCCCTTCACATTGTTGGTGATCAAAAAGATAGATGCATTTAAAATTTCTTTGTACTGTAAGCTCGACCTAATTCAGATGATTTTGGATGAGATGCGAGCGCACTCCTAAATAATTCCTTTAATATCTCAAGTATTCTTGTTTCATAAGTGATTATAGATGCATGTTCTACATACGTGGCCTGGAAATTCCAACGGCATTAAGGGATGATACTAAGCCGTTATACCCACAGGCATAACGAGCTTACCAACATACACTTCCGTGCACTTATCATCGAGGTAGCCAGATTAATGGCGCGGCGTTTTGGCCGGCCTCCAGTTAAACAATCAAAGCAGTTTAAAGCATACAAACACGGACGAAATTTATGGAACCCAGACCAGCTTTTTAATATTTAGCTCTTATTTTATTTAATATGTAAACCATTGCTCGTATGGATTGTTTGGGCTCTGTGTACTTCTCGCAGTCACTACATGGTTTTTAGTAAGTATGGATCATGTGAGTCCATAGTAAGTAAAGAACATATAAATGATCATGCATCATCATCCTCCTGCCTTTATCCCACTTTAAGTTGGGTCGACACAACATGTTACAAACATGTTGGCACATGATTTGGCTGCGTATTTTACTACCGGCCACCTGCCTGACGTCAACTTACCTTAGTAGTATTTTACGACCACTCGGTAAGAAAGAGGGTGGTCTATTCGACTCAGCCGGATACCACACAGCGGGTATAAATGATCATGTATCTATACATATTTTAAAACGAAGTCCTCAAAATCTAATCTATTGAACGGATTTTTGTACGGTTTTAACTAAAAGATAGTGCAATTCTTAAGGAAGGTTTAAGTTATAGATTCTCAGGACCGCCTCAACCGATTTTGATGCGACCTTTACTGGAAGATAGAGGAGGTTGTGCAGCAACATGTAGGCTTTTTATCCTAGAACTCCCACAGAGTTTTGATTGACGCTGGAAAAATTATGTGACTCTGATTTCCACGCGGGCGAACCTAGTTGCTGAATAAAGTTTAAGTTGGTCGAACTTGAACAACATTTAACATCATCAGCTTAATGGTCATGTGTACCCAAAACAGAATGCTTTACACGTAAGACGTGAATTCGATTGTTGTACTAATAATTATAATATTCTTTTGAAGATTTACAATCGAACAAGTTATGATATTTTCCTTCCACTTAATATCACAATTTTAAGGTGAGCGTTTATAAATTACATTTATAATAACTTTATCAAAAAACCTAAAAACTTTAATTTCCGGTAAAATAATTTCCATTTTCTTTGGAATAACAGCAAATTAGAATTTGTACTGATTTTGTTGTGAAGTGTATTTGTAATCGCAATTAAAATTAAAATAAACCATAGGTAATATAGACATTAAATTTCTTATCACACAGTGAAGTAAAATAAATTAGTGCAATAGTTAAATGTAGTAGTATTTGATAATAAAACCATTGTGTAAAACTTAATAAATGATATTTAAATACAACAAAGACAAATATTTACATTGCGTGAACTTTCTGTTTGTAACAGAATTCTAAACCATGATATCTATTCACGACTATCATGTTTTTACTGTTAAATGAAGCTACTGTGGGTCTCTGTGATTTATAAACAACATTACATTAATAAAATTACTTAATTCGATTATTTGAATCTGAATTTGAACATGGCACTCTTCAGAAAGTCATCCATTGAAAGGTGAATTGAATAACAGTATATCATATTTAGACTGAACTGATGAAAACATAAATATTTCTGTTAAAAATTCATTTATAATATCGTAAAAGTGAAAGTCTGTCTGTCTGTTACAATTTCACAGCTAATCCGTCAGACCAATATGGTGATATTTAGCACAATTAATATTTATACGCCGGGGTAAAATCAAGGATAATAAATTCGCGATTTTGTTTCAGAAACATAAATACATATTCCATTATTGAGGGTACCTAAACGCTTTAATCGGCGCAAACTTAGTCATGGTTACCAGTAGTTTTGATATTAGTATTTAATAATTATGTACCTTTTGTATTTTAAGTTTCCGAAATTATAGTGACGACTTCAAGTCAGATACACGAAGAGCAACGTCCAGGCGAAAATTTTTTATATATTAAAAGTCTTTTAAGTATGTATATATTCAGATCAAGCAATCTTCCAAATCTGCACCTGCAAAAATTGGGAAAAACGACATCAAGTATCAAAAAAATTTAAACAAATAAACTATAAAAATAATATGATATCCTTTTTTACCATTGATTTTTTAATATTTTTTCTTAATAAGTGCCAAATACAACTTTTAGATACACATTCAGAATATGGACGTAAAAATACTAAATAACGCTGTTCATGAATGCTTTCCAAACTCAAAATATTCTTTATTTGAAGTAAGCTTGTAAACAAATGCTTTTGAATCGTCAACTCTATTGCAGGTTCGGAAAGCTGTTTCTGTCGGGAAAAGCCAGCAAGAAACTCGGTGGTTGCTCTTTTCAAATATAATTCTTATAACTAGTTACATCTGGTCATTACTATCTTGTACAAGGACTTTCTTCCAGTTGCTAAGTTACAGGCACGACGCGTTCTGTTACATTGGAGGGTAGTAAACAAGGCTACCATTAAAGTTAACGTTCTTATAAAGTAAATGAATATTTTTAAATCTCTCATACTAATACGATATTACATAACATTTTTAATGAATACGACATTTTAATGAGATGAAAGTCAAATGCGTCCGCGACATTGTCAAGGCCGTGGCGCCAGCGATGCCTCACTTTACTCTATAACTCTCATACTAGGACTACATTATGTGATTTTATAATGAATAAATTTTAATATTTTATTTAAAGTCTGAAAAAGAAACGCATTATGTATAGATAGTAAATAATAAGGAACACTACTATATCAAAAATACGATCCAATCAAATCAGTTGCTAAGCTGAGAATTGATTGGTAGGTAATAAATTAATTATAACGAATAAGACTGCAGTGCCGAGTATGACATTTTTTGTCAATCCGCGTGGAGCCTCAACGACACGAATCAATGACTCTCCTCCTGTGTGTGCTTAGTGCCAGTTTTTTTCTTACAAGATCGCATTAGCGTAACGCCAATTTGTATGACGCTTCAACACCGAATGTAATGAATTCAAAACGTTAGTTCCCTTACCTTTATAAAATAAGAATACAACATTCGACACACCAAAGTAACGAACTCACATTTTACAATGTATTCCCCTTTGATATGAATATTCACTTTTACATGTTTTTTTTTAGTAGAATTTGTCCGAACTAGATGCTGTTCCTCAATATCACAAAGTGTTCAGGTGGCACAAGATCGTGTGTTGTGGAGATCCCATGAAGAGACCTATAACCAGCAGTGGAAGAAAATGCTGCCCCCACTCTATCCCCCCCTCTCTTATTTCGAACATTTTATTCCCATTTTATTCCTCGTCCCAAATTCCAGTTATCCCCCTTTTTGAGATATTGTCCCGTTTTTGTATTCTTATTAAAGATATTCTTAATCTTCTTTTTTTTATATTAAACTTCATACTATGTTAAAAAAAATTATATGAACTTGAAAAAATGAAGAATCAACAGAAGCTTGAAGAAATCAAATATTTATAAGTACCGACATGTCGGATATGTTATTTGTGTTTTGCTACGATAAAAAATGTAATTTCTTAATTGAAAAATATTTTTTTCAAAATAGTCTACAATTATTTTTTAATAGTACAACGCAGTCAAAAATCCACGAGTGTAGTTGCGCAGTGCAACAAAACTTACATAAGCCTCAGGCGAATGCGTTCTGTTGCGCAAACGCCGTGTCCGGGTACCGTAACAGGCCGCGGACAATCCGGAATGCCGAATGCCGCCGATTTGTCGCGCGTTGTTTCATCACACACTCGAATTATAGGCTACTTTACTATTGACCACCATACACAAGTTAGCTACGACCATAATATCATACGAATCATAATAGAAACTATTACGAAGTGATAGCTGTGATAGCCCAGCGGTGAGACCGTGCGACTCTTTCAAAGTGAACAAGAGTTCAAACCCGGGCAGGCACCAATGAGTTTTTTTATTGAAACTCATGTGTCTAATTGATAATTGCAATTTATCACACGCTTTTCGATGAAGGAAAGCATCGTGAGGAAACCTGCATATCTCTAGAGAATTCTGGAGATATGTGTAACTTACCAATACGCATTGGAGCAGCGTGGTAGGTCTTGGCTCCAACCCTTCTCTCCAGAAACGGAGAGAGGAGGCCTATTCCCAGCAGTGGGATTGTAACAGGCCGCTACTTTACTTTTTTAAACGAAAATAATTTTAAAATTTTTAATTCCAATCTGAAGATCTTACAACACCTTTTTCAGTCTACAGACGCAAACCGCATACTAAGTGTAGCAATACGCAGTGTGCGCCTAGTTTACGTTCTCTTTAGCATATCGAATCTGTACATTTATAATTTATAGCAATAAACTTATAGGATTAAAAGTTTTTGTCCCTGAATGATCGCCGAAGCTTGTTGATCGATGAAGACAGAGAATTTCCTTTCATACATACTTCACTTTGCCAGCTACTGCGATCACCATCGCCGATATCAACGATGAGATCCATACGATGTCAGTTACAGTAATAATTAATGCTATGCTGCAAAAAATCTGTCTCTAACTATTAAATCATACAGTTGTATAATGTAATGATGATTACTTAAAAATTGAATAGAATAGAGCTTAGTACCTTCGGTGTTAAGCTTTCGAGTTAGCGAAATATCCTTGCTTAAAGTTTAGTTTGCAGTAAGGATAGAAAACTCTTTTTTGTTCCTGTTTGAATGTTGCGCCTTTATATCTATTAAATGGAATAGTGATCCAACTAGAATTTAAGTGATTACATATTTAATATGTTGTCTTGTTAGAAATTGTATAATGGAATTTGTACGGGAAAGTCTAACAACAATCTCTAATACAAGCACTTCAAGTTATGACTAAGTTCATGAATGTAAAGTAGATGAGAGCTCAAGTGAGAGATCTCTACGAGTGCCTAAAAGTTGTTCACATCTTTAGCTAAAACACTTTTGATCTTTGCACGACAATACTTTGTAACATTCCATTTCATTTGAAAATAATATAATATATATTTAGATAAACTATATAACAGGAATTGCAATTTAACCTCCCGGACCGATTTGATTTTTGTAACAGATATATTTGCAGGATTGAAGAGTCATAGAAGCTACTGTTTATTCTAACACTACGGTCTACGCGGAAGAAGTCACGGGTAAAAGGTAGTATGTATACATGTATTAAAATAGTAACCACGACTTCGTTCACCAAAACTTGCAAACTAATGTTAAAATACCCTCAACGTGGTTTTTTCCTTAAGGAAAAGGTGTTGTTCCATTTTTTTTATATATAGTATATTAGCCGGATAAGCTCCAATTGTACCAAATTTCATTAATATCGTTCTAGTGGATTACCATAAGATTCCGCCGTGTGGTATGCGGCAGAATAGAATAAACCACCCTCCTTTTTACCGAGGTGTCGTAAGAGGCGACTAAGGTAAGTTGACGTCAGACAAGGCGGCCGGTCGTAAAATACGTAGCCTAATCATGTGACAACATGTTGTGCCGACCCCAATCTGAGTGGGATAAGGGCAGGAGAATGATGAGTGGATTACCATAACAAACATACAGACAGTATTTTTTGTCAGACTTATATATTAAAGTAATAACATGACAATCCACGACAAAATCTAGTCGAGTCTATCTCCTGATGATGCTTCGGTTGCGGGGCGAAACGATTGTTGAGTTTGTGATAGTGAACGTGCGTAGTGCTTGTGTATTGTGGTGGAAGTGGTGGAGGTTTGTGCATGTGTTTTTACGAATCCTGCACGTATCGGGTATTAAAATACGAATAATCCACTATACATTTGACACAATATATATTTTCTATTTACTGTATCGCGGATTATAGCAAAATAATTTTATTATTACTTTTGTATTATGGATCTCCGCAAAGTAACGCCTAATTCTATAAAAGACATATATGTCAGACTATAATTTTAGTATGGATATATTTATACAGGGAATGCCAAATTTTATTACTATCATTTAATTCGTCACACAATTTACATAATCATCTTTGTGGACACAATGTGCTTCAAATTATTATGTGAACGACTCAATTAGTTCAGTTAATACGTCATACAAAAACCACTTTCGCTAATGGACTGAAGGCTTGCCGTGCATATAATAGTATTACTTACAAGAAGTAATTCAGTTCAAATAACGGATATAATCTATACTATTAAAAGTCAAGTTACGTTGATCATAATACCTAACCAAAAGGTATTTAAAAAAAAAATTTTTTTGATTCAATCCTGTATTCAACATATGTACGAATATGTAGTTAATCTAGTATTTGATTCCGAAAAGGCTTCTAATATTAGAAGTTCCTGTTTTCAAAACTTTTAAAAAGTTTTTGAAACATCAAGAATCAATAAGATTAATGAAGCAACTACGGGCCGCAATTTTGCTCTTTCGAGAAGAACGAGAACGAAAATCAATGGTCAATCTTTCAAACATTTTTGATTTTCATTACTAAGCTGCAGTCTTTAACTGGAAGAATTTTGAATTCCCAAGTATTCATCTTAATATATAAAACATTGTTTTTTTCTGTAAATCCTTTACATACTACGAAACGGCTGGACCGATTTTAAATAAATTTTCACACAACCTTTAACCAGCTAATCCAGTGGATCATCATGTAAAAATTCTTTTTGGTGGCGATCGAAATATTTTTTTAACTGTTGAGTTCTGTTTCGAGCCACACAGACTGAGCCACAACAACGAATGGCTAGACAGCTAATTCTGGATATAATCTTCTCCTTTGGAATATGCATTACGCATAAGCATATACCACTTAATTTAAACCTTTGTGTAGGTAAGACTAATACGCGCTTTGGAATTTTATTATAGAACCTATTACCCAGGCCTACGAATCATTTGCCAAGTCTATTGAGTCCTAGTACAATAAGAAAACTTACGAAACCATTCTAAAAATTGTTAAACATAATTTTATTTTACTTTATTTTATTATAAATTCTTTAATTACACTGGACATGTAGGTGTCCTACAGAATTATTTATGTGAAATAAAATTTGTATCCAAACGGTTGTACGTCCGCGCACCAAAATTTTAAATTTTATATGAATTCTACTTCGACTCTGTGCTAGGGCATAGTAATAAAGTATTTTATATTACATTAGCAATAGCAAAAGCATATTTGTACGTCTTTGAAAATACGATTATCAAGGCTAATGTATAGTTGTGATATGGGAGAACCTGAAAGATCATATTCATTCTGACTCATAAATAAAATATCAATTTATGTATCTATTTTTATTTTTCTTCACTATATAATTTGTAGCAAACTATAGTATAATAAAAATCGAAAATATTAGATTCATAAAGAAACAATTTAATTTTCTCTCAAAGTTTATGAACCTTTTGAAACTTTTTGTGGATCTCAAAATACTAACTTTCAACAATTCATTTAACGTTTTAAAAAGAACCTCTATGCAAAGATGGTTTTACCGGCAATAATGATTAGTTATAAGATCGTTATGTAGGTGCTTCCCAAATACCGGTAATAGACTCTTAAGTATTTCAAAATTAGTCATCAATCGTCTCGGTATTAACATTGGCTATTTATTATCAACAAACAAAATTTAGATTGAAATAATGTATCTGTACACAGAATTTAGAATAAAAGACGCAAACTTCTTTAAAAATTATGTAGAAGTTAGTTATAATGTAAAAAACGTATACAAAAATAAAAAAGTCGAATATGACAGGCTATATCGACATTATCACATCGAGCATTAATTGTTCATACAGTTTTCCTTCTTTTTTTTCTTTCTTTCTTTCTTTGTTTTAATGCCGTGTGGTATCCGGCAGAATAGAATAGACCAGCCTCCGTTCTTACCAAGGTGCCGTACGAGGCGACTAAGGTATGTGCCGTGTGGTATCCGGCTGCATAGAATAGACCACCCTCATTTCTTACCGAGGTGTCGTAAAAGGCGACTAAGGTGGGTTAACGTCAGGCAGGCGGCCGGTCGTAAAATACGTAGCCAAATCATGTGACAACATGTTTGTAACATGTTGTGCCGACCCCACTTGGAGTGGGATAAGGGCGGGAGAATGATGATGACAGTTTTCCTTCTTTTTATTCAAAATAAATCAATAAAAGCTTCAAAAAGATTTAAATAATATTAATGTTCTTTATAGTATTTTCCTTTTTTTGTCATGAACTATGTAGGTTCAAGGGAAGAATTACGACTACTTTTTGAATTTGCAGATCTTGAGAATTCTTTTGAGAAATGCCTCGCGATGTCTTATGTCACGGAAAAACGTAAGATGATTCGTAAGTATTAATTTTCAGACTAATTTTTTTGGAAAGCATAATACCATACATACATGCATAAAATTTAAACTTACTAGACAAGACAAGACAAGTTATCGTTCGAGCATCACTCCTTACTTACAAGACAATAATAAAAGAAGTGATATTTTGTATCGTTCTTAAATATAAAAGTGATTTTTATGAGTTACTTTTAGTGCACCGTACCTACGGGAGTAAAAATAATTATTTATTTCTGTCCACGCCAGGAAGGCGTCTCTGCATTTAATTTACGCCCCAAAGAAAATTCCTCACATCTTAACCTAATTACTTTATGCAACTTCCTACTCCATTTTGCACGTGCAATTCGTTTATGTATCCCTTGATATTTAGAAACAGTAGATATGCTGAAGATATATCACAGAAGTATTTTAGTTAATTAAAACATTAAAATGGTTTAGAAAATTGCAACACTGGCTGAAATACAAAATTATTAGTAGTAAAGTAAAGTAAAGTAAAGTAGCAGCCTGTTACAATCCCACTGCTGGGCATAGGCCTCCTCTCTCCGTTTCTGGAGAGAAGGGTTAGAGCTAAGACCTACCACGCTGCTCCAATGCGGATTGGTAGGTTTCACATACCTCCAGAATTCTCTAGAGATATGCAGGTTTCCTCACGATGTTTTCCTTCACCGAAAAGCGTGTGATAAATTGCAATTATCAATTAGACACATGAGTTTTAATAGAAAAACTCATTGGTGCCTGCCCGGGTTTGAACTCGTGTTCCCCTCGAACGAGTCGCACGGTCTCTCCGCTGGGCTATCAAAGCTCTAGCTCTATATAAAATATTAGTATGTTATGCAAATTGTATTTTGAATATTAATACATCAATGTAGATTTGGGAAATGACTCGTTTTTAAATAAATGAAAAATTGGTAAATTTTGTTTTATTTTCTAAAATACGTCTTACGTCTTCTTTCGCCTTTTGCAACTTCCGTTACATTCTTCAATTTCGTTTTCTAAAAATTACATCACTCACACTCACTTCCCTTTTATATTATTCAGTGCCTTTTTTAAAATTACATTAACATTACATTATATATATTAAATGATCAAAATTGTTTTATATCAGCTTTTGTAATTTTGTCTTAGGCTTAAGCAAATTACCACGAAGTCCATAAGCCTTCCACTTGAAAAAAGAAAAAAAATCGCGGTTTCGATTCCCGCCGAGAGCCAACATTGCACACTTTTTTAGTTCTTCGAGTCTGGATGTAATTTTGTATTTACTTAATTAAAATACTGTTTAATATATACATATATAAATAAATTATATATGTATATATTAACCACCCATGGCACCCATGATAACACAAGTATTAAGTTTACTTACTCGTCCCCCGGCCCCCTAAGGTCGGACGACTGTGTTTGGAATTGTTCTTAGAACAATATATTACGTATATTTTTAAAATGGTGATAATTTTAAATAAGAGCGTACTTTATGTATTATATATAGACCAACAGAATATTTCTGATACAGCAAACTAGTAATGACCGGATGTGAACGATAGTCGATATAATAGTCTACACTTAAAAGTTTTACACATTTAAATAGATAGTTATTATGCAATTGATCTCAAGATGTCAAAATATCTTGTAATCGGCGGAAACAACTCGTTTTTATAACACTTTATTCATCGATTTACATAATAAAATAGCGATAGATCATTACGAATTAAGCTGTTTCCGGAGCTAATCTCCGGTGGTACGGAAACAAATTCGTTTATTTCGTGTGCAAAATAGTTCATATAGCACGCGATCATCGGAAGCTGAATATTTTAATATGCCCGTTTAGCTAATCGTGTAAATGAAGGAATGCAGGAAGGAAGGAAGTCCTAGAATAATAATATAATAAGCTGATAATAATCTGCTGATAATAATAATCTGCTGATAAATGGAAGATAATAAGCTGCTCCGATATAGACTTGAATATTCACATGGTTATTACACTAGAGTAGAGGAGCCAGCCTAAAGTCATATTACAATTATAAAAAAACAAATGAGGGTGTAGCTGTCCTTCTCTCTTTTTTAAAAGCTCTTAATTAACTCGCCGTATATGTATGGGAAGGTGAAATCTTGCAAGTTAAATTTGACCTATTTCTCGGTGTCTGATTTGGGTTGAAATTTCACATACTGGTTCATTCTCGATGACAATACGTATAACGATTACCATGACCTAATACTGCTGCCCAGCCTAATGTATCCAGACGAGAGAACTCCTTTATGGTTAATAGTAGGGACATGAAATTTTGTTAACAACTTTTTTAAATGCATTTTTAATTTACTTGTTATGTGTGATTAGACAAAGATAAACTATACGAGTTCCATCTTCCCTCTCACTATTTATTGTGACTCTCACTTACAGGCATGCTTATAGCTCCCTACTCCTATGTATAATAAATCTAAGGGTATCTTACACATAAGGAATCCAGGAATATTTTAGTGGTACGACATTCCTTACGATGTGTCTACATTTGTATCTAATTCTAATTTAATTGATATATATCCACTGATGGACGTGTGTCAACAAAGGGTCTCTAACCACAGAGCGCAACATGAACTGTAAATATTAATTAAGTACGTATATTTTGAAAGATAATTCAGAGTTGCCTGCACGATAATAGTCAAATAAACTAATATACTGCTTGACTTGTGTAAATCTGGTTATTCAATTATTTTTTATTAACACAATTTTTTTAAACATAAAAACAATTGCCGACTATATGCACTTACGCAGCCTACTTTTACTTTCACAAATAAAATACAAAAATACCTTTAAGCGGATCAAAATAATAAAAATTGTATTAAAATTTTCGATTCCAGCAAATTATATTAATTAAATTTTTGACGGCAAAGTAAAAACTTCAGATTAGTTTTTTTATTTTCCTTACGTTTTGGAAAGCGTGGTTATTAATGATTCATTTTTTAAGATTTCAATTTTAATGTGAAAGTGACCAAAGACAAATTCATATCGGTTTTTAATTACGCAAATGCAGTCGCAGGCTTAAGCTAAAAATTAACAAAATAAAAAAAAACGGCAGGAAATATTACGAAGCTTTGTGTAACATTTTTGATTCGAGCGATTTATTTGTATCACAGAAAATTGAAAAACAGATTTATAACCAGGGAAATAAATTATTATTTTTACGTATAACGTACGTATTATATTTACGTATTATAATTTGGACGTTTGGAGTAGGGAACGCTGCCCTGGCTCTGTAGTTTTTTTTAATTTTTGGCATATTGTATTCAATACCTTCTATTAATATTTTCTCTTTTCTTCTTATGCTTATTACTTCCTTTTACTTATATCAAATGATTGTGTCGTAGCCTAGTGTTACCACATTAAATTACATTACAATAAATATTACATTAATGTTCTTATATACTATAATTGCAAGCTAAACATCATGCCTGTCGGATTAAACTTAAAATTTCTCATTGCGTATTATTATATAACTTATTCATACGTAATTAGTGTGAGAATGCAGTTCATTCAACAATACCTGATTATAATTTTTTTATCAACTCGAACTTTCCGACCTTAGTTTTGCTGTGTAATACATTTTATTGGTTTCCAAGAGGCAGAAGAAAAGCTCATAAAACGTTTCAGTTATGACTGCCAGTTATTTACGTCCCGTAGTTTTGTATTTTGACGCGCATTACTTATAGAACAATATGCAATTTAATCTTCACAGCTACTCTTGCATAAAATATATTGTTTTACAAATATATTGGTTGTTCCTTCCGTTTTGAAATACTAACTGATAATATTTGATCTGGCTTCTTTAAAATACACACTATAAAACTTGTATTTAACCTAGTTTTATTATTTATAATTTCTTGTTACTAAACATATAGTTACGCCGTGTGGTATCCGGCAGAATAGAATAGACCACCCTCCTTTCAAACCGAGGCGTCGTAAGAGGCGACTAAGGTATGTGCCGTGTGGTATCCGGCAGCATAAAATAAACCACCCTCATTTCTTACCGAGGTGTCGTAAAAGCCGACTAAGGTAAGTTGACGTCAGGCAGGCGGCCGGTCGTAAAATGCGTAGCCAAATCATGTTTGTAACATGTTGTGCCGACCCCACAAAGAGTGGGAAAAGGGCAGGAGAATGAATGAAAACTTAAAGGTTTTATTACTCGTTGTAAGATATTTACTAATATTTATTATAATTTTAAAAATTGCCACGTAAATGTTTTGAAATCTAAAATGTCTAAATATCGATTGAATGTATTTAGTTGATTAGACAAGGCACCATACCAATGAAAATTACTTTTATTACTAACTTAATGATACAGCATTACATTAACAAATTTTGTTTTTATCTTTATCATTCTTGTGAGGTAATTCAATTTTGTCCTATGGCAACACAATAACTATTGAGAGGGAATCGTTGTTAGCAATCCGCAAGTAGTTTTCCATTTTATTCATAGTGTGAAAACTAAACGGCTATATATAAATATTTGTAATAACTTTGAATATATTTTTTTATGTTAATTAAGCATATAAATTTAGCGTTTTATATTCACCCCGCAGAAACTAGCACTATCGAATATCGATGTCGTCAAGCCTAATGACTAATTAAGTTAAAATAATTTCACCTTGTATATACAGTATATTCGATCAATCAATGTAGTATTCAATCCTAAATGTTATTGAATTCCCACGAAACTGCGACTAAACTACTTATTATCAGCGTAACATCATTTGCGTATAAATCACACTTTCTAAAACATTGTTTACACAGAAACAATGCTGGAAGAGTTCACGCATATTTTAAGATTCGCAACAATCACGGTCACAGAACATGAGTCAGGGCCAGCAAGGGGACACAGCATTGGTTCAGAATAATCGTCTTGGTAAATGATCTTATTACACTAGCACCAGTGTTACGCACAATATATAAAATAGGTAAAAATTATAGAAGTTTCATAATTATTAAAAAGCTAGTGAAGCGAAAGCCGTGAAAGTTGTGATGAAAACCAATGAGTTTTTTGTTAAAACTTATGTGTCCAATTGAAAATTGCGATTTATCGCATACTTTTTGGTGTAGGAAAAAATCATGAGAAAATCTGCATCTGTCTAAAGAATTGTACGGTTGTGTATAAATGGATAAGTAACCTACCCATCCGCATGGGAGCAGCGTGGTGGGTTTAAGCTCAAATCCTTTTTTCCAAAAAACGGAGATCAGATGTCTATGCCTAGTTGCAGGACAGTAACATTCCGTTACTTTTCTTTGACCCGTGATTTCGTCTGCGCCAATACAGTATATGATATTTAATTGCTCCCCAAAAGAATCTGATTTTTACTTCCTATATCAACTTTAATTGAGCCAAACTTCATGAATATGGGTCACTAATATTATCCGTAAAAGCGTAAAACACAGACAGATAAACACAAAGACAGACAGTCCGACAGATTTTCGCATTTATAATATTAGTACGGATTCGCAATCATTATGATTCTAAAACATATGTCCAATATACTCGTACATGGTTAACAAAGATTGGTTCACAATAATCTTGGAATAGATTGCCGTTCTTGGAAACAAAGTTATTAAGTATAAATGTGTTCTTAGTATGTGTCTTGCCCATGACGTCCCTAAATTATATAATTAATAATTAATTATATTAAATTAAATTATACAACAAATTTATGATATATTTTTTAAATAAGGAAAAGTTTATGTATGGCAAATATAATTAAGTGGAAAAAGCATATGCCTATTTGAAAAAAATTGATGACCAATATTGATGGCCATACATGAGTCAGAACATTTAAAGCGACATACCATTAATTCAGAATAATCGTTTTAATTAATAGTCCTGTCACACTAGCGTGAACATCACGCGTAATGTAATGAATAATTATTACCACAGAAGTAATACGATAACCTACCAAACATCGAAGTGTCCGAAACATATGACAAACTTCAAAATGGCAATTGTAAAATAATACTAAATCAATATTTAACCAAATTATTATCATGTTCAACGGAATATTATAACTCAAGGCCAGTTTGGGACTGTTTCATAGCGAGAATCTACGGAAAATATACTTATGATATTAACTTTCACAAATTTATAAAAATAATAACCTGCCAAATTATTATGCAGTAACGTTAATTAGCCGCTAGTGTCATAGGATGGTTGAACAAGTTTTATTACCAATTTGCGGTTAGCTCCATGGTCGTGACTCATTGATATAGAAAGATATCTTTCCTGTATCACCGTGAAGAGGAAACGAGAGGCTGGATCTATGTTTCGAGCAAAAAATCACCTGCACCTTGATGATTCAACGATCGAAAATGTTTACTCAGCCATTAACCACATAAATTTGTGAGAGTTCTCTTTATAGAAAATATTTTATTGATAGTCTTATATCATATTGATTTAATATAAAGTTTATAATATACAGCTGTGATTGCCCAGCACTGACACAATGTGACTCTATCGAAGGGGTAACGGGCTCAAACCCGGCAGGCACCAATGTGCTTTTCTATTAAAACTTACGTGTATAATTGATATTTGCAATTTATTATACGCTTTCGCTGAAAGAAAACATCGTGAGAAAAGCTGCATATCTCTAGAGAATTCTGGGGATATGTGTAACCTGTGTATATGCGTCATAGAAGAGATTCTCCTCATAAGGATGACGAAGTTGCACCTGTGTCCTATACTCTTCACTTCTCGCACCCTCATTAATGCTTCTGCGTTCGGTTGACTCACGTGACGCTTAATAGGTCATTAGGACTTACATAATAAATATTATTACAATTATTGACGTATTATTACAATTATTTATAACGGTGTTTTAGAGTTTAACGTTTTGTTAAATCTTTTAAGAAGATGTGAAAATACACTCCTCGGAAAATAAATGCTTCAAGAATCAACTTTCAAATATTCAACTAGATACTCGTATGACACCGCCAATTAACAAAAAAAATAGTAACTAATATTTCGTCACTGGTGTCATAAAATATTTATGATACATAAATTTCCCCTAATTAACCCCCATCGCTATGAACTTATTATGAAATCGAGCCCAAAGTGACATACCGTCAGTACTTTGAATTGGTAATAACAAACTATATATTAGTAATATTTGACACCCATATTAAATAAATAGTCGTATCTACCTATCTTATTTGTAAACTTCATAAATGATATGATTTACTTTTATCACCTTAATAAACCTTACCCTTAAATAAACCGCTGTTCTAATCCATAGAATTCATATATCGGCAATGATAGTGTGATCATCCATAACCGGCAAGATCATCGTGCAAGTATCCGTTTGATCGTCTGTAGTATCATACGATCATACGTATCATCCAGCAATTCCCTTTGTCTGAAAAAAATACAATTCCTGGGTTGTTGAAGATCGTAGGCAATCATAGACGATAATTGGCGAGTACAGCTGATTATGCCCTCTGCACGATCGTACTCGCGGTTAATCGTTCATAATCGCCGATTGCAAAGAGTAGCCATAATATATTATGCAAAGATTTACAGTATTCACTTGGCAACACGAGGGCACCCTTAAAATAAAGTTTCACACCTGTTTTTAATAATTTTATGTTTATACTTGATTAATTAATATTCAGCAGATCAATCATAATGAGTTTGTACCAAATGTTATCTCTCACGATAGAACTTATAGAATAATAATAATCACCATATTCAAGCAAAGTTTTGCACAAACAAAAACAATATATACATATATGATCTATAGAAGCAGGCTTTACTTTGCGGATTTCCATATTACAGGCATTATAACAGAACTACCTTGCTATAATCCGCACAGGTTAAGTGAATGCATGCGATTATGTGTATGGTGACCTGTAGTTAATAATTCTATATATTCCATTGAACATGAATATAAGAAGTCATTTGTATACTGAATGTATTAAATAAACTCCACTATATGGCCATGATAAATTAAAATCTTTAAAAAATGATTACTATTAATTTACCACGTAAAATCATTCGTGTGAAATGTGGATGGATTATGGATACATGGACAAAAAAAGACGGATGGATTGTGTGAAGAACGATATGGATAAACATATAAGGAGTAACCCTAGAGTCGACCCATTACCCGGAAGCAGCCCAGATGGAGCCGCCTGGTAGGCCGCCTGTCGAAGAGGAGGACGGCACTGTGTCGGGTGCACCTGCGGTGTCGGAATGGGAGTTAGCCTGGGCGGTGAGTCGTATGAAGGCGAATACACCGCCCCTAGCCCTGACGGCATCCCCGGGCGCGCCTGGTCTCTTGCCCTGGGTCCGTTCGAGTCTCGACTCAGGGCTACGTACAGTGCCTGCCTCGAGCAGGGCCTCTTTCCCCGTAGATAGAAAACGGGGAGACTGGTCCTGCTCAGGAAGGAGGGTAGACCGGCCGATACATACTCCGCGTATCGGCCCATCGTTTTGCTGGACGAGGCGGGGAAACTGCTCCAACGCATAATAGTCCCGCATAGTCTTATGGTACCCATAAGTGGTTTTTTCCGAATAAATAATTAAAAAAGGGGAGACCAATTAGACTTTCAAGAGTGCTTTTAAATTTACTATTTATAAATCTCGAAACCTCTGGAATGTTTATCGTCTGGTTATGTTATCGATTATTATAACATTAGTTGTAAATAAGTTATAGTTACTCCAAAAATTTTCGTCATTTGACACGCTCACACTTTTACTTACGATATAAAGTTACTACATAATTGTTCATTAAAAAATATATATCTATATTATTTATCAACAATTTCAATATCAGTAGCACTTATTTAACGTTTTGATACAATACGAAATTATAAGTAAACCTTTTATATCTTTTTCAAGATATAATGTTTAGACCGACTCCGATACACGATGACAGGAAATATAATTTTGCAGAGATACGCAGGCTTCCTTACGAAGTTATGTTTTTGCCGTAACAACGTTTAGAAAATAACAATGGAATTTTGCAAGTATCAATAATATACTTAATATATAAAAAGGACATAATTGAGGAAGACTTTACGAATTTTCCTTTCTGATGCTCACTCTTAATAGACTGCTTAGATTTAATTTTTAAAAGGAACACCAAGTCTTTTGAGTAAACAAGTTAGAAAAAAACTATGATGCTGCAAATTTAAGAGACACCCGATATTTAGGAAATCCGAACACTAAATATATAAATGTATGGGATACTTGTGTAAGTATCCCATACATTTATTTATTGAGTGTTCGTGCACGTGTGTACGAGCCGTCCGTCCCCACAGTACGTAACTTAATACTTGTGTTGAGTGATAGACAACTGGTAGATACCACATATATAATTTTATATACACCCAGGCTCGAAAAACCAACAAATTGTTTATAGAAAATGTTGGCCTTCGGTGGGAATCGTACCCGCGACTCGCAGAGCTGAAGGCAGGGTCGCCAACGACTGCACCAACAGGACAGTCAAAAATATTGTCATATTGAGTACAATAGCACTAAATAACTGAGTACTGAAGAAGACATATGTTAACTAAATCCTTAAAGCGGACGTGCAATTTCAATTATACTGATTGCAAAAGTTATAGTAGATTTACTGCCACAGAGCTGGACAAAAAACATCTCTCCCTTTAGATAAAGATAGAAGCTTCCGTTGAGTTTGTATTGCTTAATATGACTTATACTTCAAGCTTTCATCTTAAATACATCAATAACAACATCATAACACTTATTTGTTCATAATAACAGAAGTTTAAGTATAGATAGATGTAAAAAACAAATAAAACTTATTAAAATTCAAACATCTTGCCTAAGACCACTATAAAATCCAAACAAGGTAATGCTAAAGCAATTAAAAAGCTTAACATAAGCAACCGTGAAAATCACGCGTGCAAACCACGCACGATTATAAATTTGTAAATATGGTCACGTGAACACTGTACATGCAATTTTATGCAGTTACTGTGAGTTTGGATTTTTCCGGAATTTTTTTATAATAAGAAACACATCGAACGGGGCCATTCGTATTAACCAGTAAACTAACATAACTAGGTCGGGCACAAAATATCTGCAACAAATTTTGTTATAAAATTTTATATTAAACAAATACAGACTATTATAGCGATTGTTATCTGATCTCCACAACCTGTCAAACTTGTACCAATTTATCCACATAGAGCTAATAAGAGGTTAACTCCATAAAAATAACTAGTACGAACGTTCTCCTTTTTGAATAATCGAATAATTAGACATTATTTAAGACAAATTCCTTAATAATGCATTTAAAGAGATCGAAGAAACGTTTAGATATATGGTTATTAGATTTGCAGGCCTTAATTTTAACAAAGAATTTGCAGGTTTAATTATCCCGGTTCGCTATATTTAAACATGGTAACCCTGAGTACAGCAGAGGTACACCCTTTGTTAATGGCGCGTGTACGCTTACGGGACTTCCTATATGATCAAGACGAGTAGTAAGTACTACGTTAAAGTTTAGTATTACTTAAATAAGTGTCGCTCATATACCTTAATATATAGGTATTTATAAAGTAAGAGTGGAGAATGGTATGAGACTAAGACAAACTAAATAAGATATCTGTTTACGAATAATGTTGAATAATGGCACTATTTAATTCATGCCGTGTGATATCCGGCAGAGTAGAATAGACCACCCTCATTTCTTACCGAGGTGTCGTAAGAGGCGACTAAGGTAAGTTGACCCGCCGTGTGGTATCCGGCTGAGTAGAATAGACCAATCTTATTGCTTACCGCGGTGTCGTAAGCGCGACTAAGGTAAGTTGACCCACCGTGTGGTATCCGGTTGAGTAGAATAGACCACCCTCTTTCTTTCTGAGGGGTCGTAAAGTACGACTAAGGTAACTTGACGTCAGGCAGGCGGCCGGTCATAAAATACATAGCCAAATCATGTGACAACATGTTTGTAACGTTTTTTGCCGACTTCACTTAGAGTGTTGTAAGGGCAGGAGGATGATGATGAATGGCACTATTTAATTTATTAATAAACTTTTTTTACAACAAAATAACGAATGTTATAAATACAAATCTAAAATTTTTGTGGCCCGTTAACGCGGGTTGCCTTCAGCTCCGTGGGTCGCGGGTTCGATCTTGTTGAGGCAAACGTTTCTAAACACAATTTGTTAAGTATTTAAAAATTTATAAGTAAATATATCCACCATTTGTCTATCATCCATAAAACTTACTTTGGGAACGGACGATCGTGTGTGTAATTGTCTCATATATTAATAGTGTGTTATACATAAATTATATTGGTAAATATATTATTACCTCTTGATTTCTAATGAAAATTAAAATATTCATGTTATTATAAAACATTTCAACTGTTTGATTAAAAAACAGTATTAAGAAATTGCGACGGTACTTAATAATAATAATTAAATGTTGCCTATGAGAAGTTTTATATTTTTAGTTAAATTTAATATGAGTAACTTATAACAAATCACCTTGAAAGTCTGTTTATATTATTTTTGTAATAACTCCGACGAATTAGGTTGATAATTAAGGGATGAATGTTCAATTTAAAATAGTGGTACAATTAACATTTGAAATACCTGTGAAAACATCAAAGACACTGTATAGATAGCTACTTATTTTAAAGTTAATTATGTGAAAACGGCCCGTTACTATCCCTCTGCTTGGTATAGGCCTACTCTTTCCATTTTTGGAGATATTGTTGGAGCTAAGACCCACCACATAAATTACAAATTTCAATTAGACACATAAGTTTTTAACAGAAAAACTCATTGGGGCCTGCCCGGGTTCGAACCCATGTTCGTCACTAGAGAGTCGCACGGTCTCAGCACTGGGCTATCACAGACATTAGACATTATTAGACACACAAGTTTTACCAAAAAATAACTCATTGATGCCTGCCAGCGATTTGAACCCGTGATACTCTCTAAAGAGTTGCACGGTCTTACCGCTGGGCTAAAAAACACTTAATTATGTGAATGCAACGTTAAATAATTTTACATTGGCGTTTGTAGACAGATTTATATTTTATTGTATGTATAATATATTTTAATGTATATAAAATGTAACAAATGCGAGTTATTAATCGACTTAATTATATTATGTTCCTTACAATCTAAATTGCATAATTACTTTTACTGGGTCAAGAACTAACTATGTATATACATTTTATATTTAATTAAATTGTTGAAAATTAGCCACAATCACTATTCATGCAGAATTCCTGTATTTTACTATTTCTCTGTGACTTTTAATTTGTATATTCAAGTCTATCGATTAGAACACGTGAATGATATTAATATTTCTAGGGCCCAAACCAGCATCGTAAAAATATATAAAAAAACATATTTACCTGATATTTAAAATACATCATGCGCTTTAGGTGAAGGGGAAAAGACTGCAAACATACATATAGAGAATAGAATATGTCATAGGTATGCCAATCTACGTCAGAGCGACTTAGTTGTCTTCTAATTTCAAGCACAAATCATATATTTTCAAAATTATTTATTAATCCCTTAAAATAAAATCTTTAAATAAAGCTGCAACCCTTTACTATCCCACTACTGAATAAAGACTACTTTAGATAGAGCCTTTTTCATTTTAAAGAGAGAAACATTGTATTGCTCGTGATTTCAACCCATAAGTCTGGGAAAAGGGTCACATTCTCATTTCTATTTTTTCTGTGTTATAACAGTTTGAAAAATTCTGTTATCATATGTTATAATTTTCCTTTTATTTTAATTTATTATTTGTACCCGCAAGTTGTACAAGTTGTACCCGCGACAATATCTTGTTTTTTTTTTTATTTGATTGACAATATCTTTGATTTTATCAAGTATAACTTAAGTATTAAAATACCTTCCAAAAAAGTATAATGATAAAAGTTCGGAATTCAAATCGAGATTTTTAAAATCTCATATATTAGTCCAGTATATAAACTTTATTATACCACATTTCATCAACCTTGGTCAGACGGAATAACCGTAAAAGCGTAACAGACATACAGTCTATGACCTAAAAGTATATCAATTTAAAATTGACTGGCCCGTTGGCGCAGTGGGTAGTGACCCTGCCTTCAGCTCCGCGGGTCGTGGGTTCGATTCCCGCCGAGGGCCAACATTTTCTATACACAATTTGTTGGTTCTTCGAGCCTGCGTGTATATTTGTATATAAGTATTTAAAATTATATATGTAGTATATTACCAGTTGTCCGTCACCCATAACACAAATATTAAATTGCTTACTTTGGGGATGGACGACCGCGTGTGTAAGTGTCCCATATATTTATTTATTATTTATTAAAATTACTGTTGATCTTCAACATTATAGAGATATATTATATACCTCTGCGAATACAGTTAAAACTAAAATGAAACCTGTGGATTGTTTATGTGCATAACACGTGACTGTTGTCGGTCCACGTGTCTACACGTGCTGGAATATTGCGTGCGCGAGTGCATTGGCTACTCGTGTGTAGTAACGTAATAAATACCTATTACAGGGATCGCGACCTAACGGCACGCGACACAATATTTTGAGCACGGTGACGTGCTCAAAATAACGAAATTGGTAATGCACTAAGAGAAAAAAGTGAAGTAGGTACTTTTTGAAAAGCGAACAAGGGTTATGTGGTCATCCATACTAGTAATCCATACTAAATACTAATGGATAAAAGATAAAAATGCCTGTATTTGAAAAACCTTTCAGTTTCATACAAGACTGCGGTTTAATAATGAAAATTTGTAAATGTTTAAAAGATTAACCGCCGAGGTGTTTGCTGAATCTTCTCAGTAAGAGCAACATTTCGAATCAGTTGCAGCCCTATTAATCATATTAATTTTTGACAATTCAAAAGTGCTTGAAAGACTTTAGTTGAATAAAGATTATTTTAATTTGATTTGATTCAATCCTCATAGAGTTATTATACTAGAGTAGGGAGCCAGCTTAAAATGTGTCTATCTACAATGTAGAAAAAGCAAGACTTGAGACTTATTATCTATGTCTCTTTTTTATGAGTTATTTGTTGTGATTTAGACAAAGATAAGTACATGAGTTTTTTCTTCGCTCTCATTATTTGTAGCGACACTCTCATTTACAGGCCTGCCTATGCCTTCCTCTCTCACTCTGTGGATTCTATGCATGGCGCTCGCATGGCGTTATAGTTAATGTTTTTGGTCACCATTGAAGTTGATGAAACACGCCTCTTGCAAGATTTACCCTACTCTTACGATAATTCTCGAGTGCATCATCAGCCTCCTGCCTTTATCCCACTCAAAGTGGGGTAGGCCTAACATGTTACAAACATGTTGTCACGTGATTTGGCTACGATTTTACGACCGGCCGCCTGCCTGACGTCAACTTACCTTAGTCGTATTTTACGACACCTCGGCAAGAAATGAGGTTGGCCTATTCTATACAGCTGAATACCACACGGCGGAATAATTCTCGATTTCATCTGCTATTAATAGCTTGAGGTGTCACCATTATGTTGTACCTCCTCAAAATAAAAATCTAAGGACTTAAAAGAAGTATAGAAAATAAAAGGTTTTTTTATATTTCAAATTATTATTGCGCCGATGTTTACTTTGTCATAATTTAATGGTCTGTTTATTTCTTTTTAGCATAATAATATAAACAACGAATGGATAGGCTGTCTAAAATCATAATAAAGATGTTTACTTCTAACTTTAGAGAAGGTACACATACGTAACAAATTTTGTCTGAGGTAGGTTAACTAAGTTTCAATGTTAGAAACATTCTAAGTTATATAAAGCCTGCTAAAGACGTATTATTTCGGGTGAAAGCACATGTAACGTTAAATAACACGTGATAAAGTAAAATAAACTTGTAGAAGATATTATTTTAAAGAGCACTGACATAGATTAAAATAAATCATTGTTTCCTCAAACGAGGATCGATCCACATCCGTTTATATTTTTACTTACTTTTATTTATTCACTGAAGACCCCATCACAACGTGTCGACGTGTTACTTCTCTTCTTCTTCTGGGAGTAGCGGCTATGCAGGGCCTAAGGGCCCAGTATCACTTTGACCATTGCTGATCTATTGTGATCGCCACTGCTTACAATTCGCCACCAATACCGGTGACCTTGAAGAATTCAAGGATCTTCTTGGCGGCGAGTGCTTTCACTTCTATAGGGCGTAAAATATGTGACCCTAGGAGAGAGCATCGAACGTTGATTAGCGCAGGGCAGTCACATAGGATATGCATGGGTGTTTCCTCCGCTTCAAGGCAGAGTCTGCACAATCCAGTGACTGACAGCTTCAGGTTTAACATGTGTCTGTTTAGTCCACAGTGCCCTGTAAGCACCCTAGCTAAGTTACTTAGATTTACTCTACTTAGCGCTAAAATTTTCCGAGTAGCACTTTTATTAAAGGCTTTCATTAGCGCTTTCGAGTGCTTTAACCCCGGACTGTTGGTCCAGAGATCAAGTGTGTGATAATAACAATAGGTCTCCAGAGTAAGCAACGCCAGACTTTTGGAAATTCCACAGATAGGTTCTGGGCCCATCTGCAGAATTTTGGCGCCGGCTTTCGCTAGGCCATCGGCTATTTCGTTGCCGGGGATGCCTTCGTGTCCTGGGACCCAACGTAGTATCACCCTGTTACTAGAGCCCAGAGTGTTAAGTAAGTTTTTACAGTTTTCAACCAGCCTCGACTTTGTAATCTCAGTGGAAAGAGCTGCCAGAGCTGCCTGGCTGTCTGAATGTATGTATATTGTACGGTTGAGGTAGTTGCCCCGAAGTAGAGATGAAGCACATTCAATTATGGCATACACCTCTGCCTGGAATATGGACGTAAACTTGCCCAGGTTTAGACGGATCATCTGTCTGGGAGCTTCCCCATAAATACCGCATCCTACCTCATTTCCTGACTTGGAGCCATCAGTGAACAATTTGAGGCTTCCAGACTTCCAAGTTACCTGATTCTGTAACCAAGCATCTCGATTGGGTATTTCTACAGAGTATTTCCTGCGGAAAATAAATTTGGTAACCATCACATCTGATGGCATGCCCAAAACTGGTATATTGAGTATTGAGTCTTGAAAGGATCTCAGCACTTTAGATTGCCATTTTATCTCAGCTTGGTGGGTGATTCTGTACATGCTGACTCTTGCCTCCTTTCCAACATACAGGTGAAGAGGAGGCATATTCAGCAGCGCGTTCAGTGCAGCACCCGGTGATGTAGACATGGCACCAGTGACTAGGAGGCAGGCTGTTCTCTGCAGGCTGGCTAACCTAGTTTGAATGGTCGTTTGCGTCGTTTTCCTACACCATGCCACTGAAGCGTAAGATACTATTGGTCTCACGATGGCAGTGTAGAGCCACAGCGCAACTTTGGGTTTAAGCCCCCATCTATTGCCTGCTAGACGACCGCACGTGTTTAAGGCCATTTTAGCCTTTTTCATAATACCATCAACATGTGAGTTCCAAGTCAGCTTTTGGTCCAGGATAACTCCTAGATACTTGACCTCATTGGAGAATGGTATTATTTTTCCTTTCAGCTGGGGTGGCTTGAGTTTATCAAGTTTAGTCCGCCTGGTGAAAGGAACAATGACAGTCTTTTCGGCATTGATAGAGAGGTCATTCTCTACACACCATCTGTCAATAATTTTTAGAGCTTTTTGTATAAGATACGATACGCTGCTAAAACAGTTACCTCTTACCGTTACCACTAGGTCGTCTGCGTAGCCTTGGGTGTCAATGTGGAGGTCGTTCATTCTGAACAATAGTTCATCCACTGCTAAGGTCCAGAGCAAGGGTGAAAGAACGCCGCCTTGCGGGCAGCCCCTTGTTGTGTATACCTGAGCAGTTACATCGTTTAGCTCTAATCTAGCTAATCTGTTGGTGAGCATCGCTTCTACCCAAGCTATAGTGGTTTCGTCTACCAGTTTCCTAGCAAGACCTGCCACTAGTGTTCGGATAGGAGTATTATCGAAAGCTCCCTTGATATCAAGGAAAGCCGACAGGGCTACCTCCTTGTCTTCTAATGCCTTCTCCACCTTATCTATAAGGCATAATAAGGCCGTTTCAGTAGAACGGCCCCTGCAGTAGGCATGTTGGTTATTATGGATGGGTCTTGTTATAATAACCTCGTCCCTAATAAATCGATCGATTACCTTCTCCATAGTCTTAAGTAAAAAGGAGGAGAGGCTTATAGGTCTAAAGGATTTTGGAGAAGAATAGTCCTTTCTCCCAGCCTTTGGTATGAATACAACCTTAATCTTGGTCCACTGTTCCGGTATGTATCCCCAGGCATAGCTGGTCCGGAAGATTTTTACTAAGTGCGGTATTAAGATGTCTGCTCCTTTCTTAAGTAAAATAGGAGTAATACCATCGAGTCCGCCACTTTTATTACCGTTGAAAGAGTTGATCGCCCACCTCACTAGTTCGGGTCTTATAATTCTAGCAGCTTTACCCCAGTCCTCATGACGAGGCCTGCGCGGAGCGCGCGCAGAGGTATTAGCAACACTAGCATTTAGTGCTCCCGGGAAGTGAGTTACCGCGAGTAGCTCCAGTGTTTCTTGTTCACTTGTAGTGAAAGATCCATCGGGTCTTTTGAGCAGACCCAGTTGGTTATTACCGACCTTAGATAGCATCCGATGGAGTCGCGCACTTTGAGGTGTGCTTGATATATCCTCACAGAACTTCCTCCAAGATACCCTCTTAGCCTTCCTAATTTCTTTGCTGTATTCAGTTTGGGCCTCACGGTATAAGTTCCACTCTTGTGTTCTCTTGGCCCTATTGAATAATTTTCGTGTTTTTGCTCTTAAGTTGTTAAGTTTAGAGTTCCACCACGATACCTTCCGCTTGGATTTCCTAGTCTTCAGGGGACAACTGTCTTCGAAGGCCTTAATAGTTCCTGCAGTTACAGTATCCACAGCCAAGTCTAGGCACTCCGGTGATTGGATTCTTCTGGGTACTGATTCCAGGTTTCTTCCCAGGAAGCCTTCAAAGGCTTCCCAGTTTGTACATCTGGGATCCCTGAAGGTGGTGGTTCTTGTTGTAAGTACGGTTGTTAGATCCAGGGAAATGTGTCTGTGATCTGACAATGAATTTTCGCTGCTTACTTCCCAGTTTCTGACGTACCTGGCCAAGTTTGGTGTAGCAAAAGTAATGTCTAATACTTCTTTCCTAGTTCTAGTTACAAAAGTTGGAGTATTACCTCTGTTTAATACTACTAGATAATTAGTTAAAAGAAAGTCGTACAATAACTCACCTCTGTTGTTGGTGTCAGTGCTCCCCCAGGTGGTGTGGTGAGCATTGGCGTCGCACCCCACTAGTAGCTCGGCTTTGTGTGTCTTAGCATATCGGATCACAGGCAGCAGCTCGGCAGAGGGGTCTTCGTTTTCTCCGGGAAGATAGGCCGAACAGATGATTGCTCTAGGCCCATTCCACCCTTCGAAATTAACATAGGCTGCAACCAGATCGTCAGTGCACAACTCTGGAATTGGCAGAAAGTTAATATATTTGTTGAAAACAATACATGCTCTGGGTGTAATACCGCCGGGATTTGAAAGAATCTTACCCCCAGCGTTCAGCCCGAGAATCTTGGAGTGAGAAATCCAGGGTTCTTAAATAAGAGCGAGGTCCGCATTACCCTCTACTAGGCAGCGCTCCATCACCGCGGCTGCAGCAGCCGCGTGATGGAGATTGGCCTGCACGATCCTCGCTGTTGTGCCCCCGGTTGCCGTTACTTAGCCCGTTTAACAACAGGCTGAGACCGGGAGCCAGCTGCCACCGATTGAGGCAATTGATTTCCTCGCGTGGTGGGAGCCAGCTTCGGCGCCCTGCCTTTCCTACCTTGGGAGACCCCGCTCCGTCCCCCACCCCGACCAGGAGGAGACCCGCCACCAAGGCCACTAGGGCCAGGGATCGCGAAAGTCCCACCAGAGGACGTGGGAGGCGTTGTGGTTGGTCTTCCAGAAGGTGCCAAGGAGGGCCTCTGAGGGTCCCTGCTAATCCCTCCTTGAGGGACCTCACTTAGTCCCCCACCTCGACCAGGAGGAATCCTACCGCCCAGGCCACTAGGGCCAGGGAACGCAGGATCCACGCCGGAGGACATGGGGGGCGCTGCGGTAGGTCTTCCCAAGGATGTAGTAGGGGGGTTCTGGGTTTCCCCTCTAACCTTGAAGGTAAGCTTTTTAAAACCAAGGCTTACCCTGAAATCCAGAGCACGGAGGGCTTCCACCGAGGATTCATCCATGGATAGGGCAGCAACCCGTCCGTGATTCTCTACCTTCTCGTTGAGAACCCTCCAGTGCTCTGTGTGAAGGCCTCTGTTCATATTTCCGAGGAGTTCAATAACCTCCGTCATCGACTCTGCCTCGGACTCCGGAAAGAAGGCCCACACTGTTACAGGTTTGGGCAACTCACCTTCAAGCATAGTGGAAAGTTGCGCCTCGGACCATGGCTTACAGTTGGGCACCACTCTCACAAGCCAGTCCTGGCTTTGCTGGTTCTCACAAGTCACCAGCACCCAGCCCGGCCTGTGGGAGAATCCCAAAAAGCCGAGGTCAAATACATCGGCATCCTTCTGTCGGAGAAGGCAGAGCAGATGCCGGTGTACCGACCTCATTTGTTCCTCTGACATAGGGACCTTGTGACGGATCCCTACTTTAGAAGAACCAGCGATTTCCTTGAAGGTCGGGGCCGTGTTGGTTCGGCCTCTAGCTTCATGAGAAATCCTGGGGGCCTTCTTAGGGTTGTCCTTGGGAGATTCGTCCTCCGATCTGCCCCTTTTGAGGGGTTTAGCAGAGGGAGGCCTCTCCACCGGGATATCCTTCCAAGGCTTTTTACACAAGGTGAGGGCAACCTTAGGATCAAGTCCTGCTCCGCCCACCAGAAGCCGAAAACGCTTGCGCGCTGCACCACACAGTTTACGGATAGACCTGCCTGTGATGTTGCCGTCCAGGGGCGCCTCCTTGGGCGTATCGGAGTCGTTACCTCCTCCGAAGACCGCAAGGTCGCTTCCTGTGACGTTTGAAGCTGCGTCGAGCGGGCTAGAGGCTTCAAGAGACCTCTCATCCGCTGAAAAGTTGTTGCCCTGGATATCCAGGGCGGGGGTTGTAAGGGTTTTATCGGTATCAATATCCATAAAAGTCCCACGAGAAGCTAGGGAAATAAAGGTCACGAAACGACAGAGCCCCGCTTGTCGCCCGAAGGGCTGAAATACTACCTCGATTCGCCCTGGTGTCGAGGAGACACCGTTCGAGACTGAGCTTCCCCCCAGCCATACATCCATCGGCACGGTACGAATTACACCTTGGATTGGGGATTTTTAGAGTCGAGGTTTACTCCTCCAGGAACGGAGACCAAAATGGGTACTGGGATAAAGACTTTTAGGGGAGATGGACCTGGATGTGAGAGGGAGTGGGTAAAGGGGTAATTTTGATAGGAATTGTACTGGGATAGTTGGTAAGGGAGGGGAGAATGCATGTAGTATTGGACTGTACCACACACACCGCCAGTAATACTTAGCTATTGCAGTCCGAGGTATGTAAATTATGTTGGCAAGCTCGTTGATAATTGACAACATTGCCCAGAGTGTACGACGTGGACGTGTAATACTGACTTGTGCCAGGACCCATTAGCTCAGCTTGCACTACCTGAGCGTAGTCGCTGACACCACACCCCGACGTGTTACTTAAAAGAAATCTTTTAAGCGAGATTAGCTTAAGCTTAAATTTGCTGTATGGCTTAGGATAGATAACATCGTGAAGTGGTTGATAGTCGCAATTCTAACCTTTTTATTTGGACAAGTAAAACGGATATCAGTATTGATAGATATAATGTAGATCTTGGAGCGAGAATCGCTTATAATTATATACGTGACACAAAACTAGATGCTCCAAAGAGCCTAGCAATCTCCGTAACTTTGATAAAACAAAGAGAATGGAATAAATTTCGTCAAATGTAATCATCACTATCAGATATTTTTGATAATATTATCAGCTTAACGTGTTCTTAAACGGAGAAGATACAAGGAATAAATTTTGTCGAATGTTATAATTATTTTCAGATATTTGTGAGAGGGAAAGATAAAGGCCAACCAATAATGAAATGTGATCCTTAAAATATCGGTCACGTATTTATTTACGACTTAGATCACTGGTCAATCAATTGATTCGTTGTCAACTAGTGCATGACACCCTCGACATAAAATTATAGATTGTAATATCGAATATATTGTGTCTCATTTGAACATTAAACGATAGGTAATTAAAATTCATATTCTAAATCTTTTCATTAAATAAATCTGAAATTATAGTAATAATCCAGTAACTTCATATTTTAAGCTTGTGTAAAACGTTTAGGAATAATTAGTCTATGGTTTCCAAACTTTATTGCAAACAATCTGTCCAGACACGGGATGTTGTGGCACAGTCTTAGTAGGAGTTCCCTTCAATACAGATCTGAGCAGTTTGAAAAAATGCTCCGATCGCCACTAAACTTTACTTTTTTATATTTAAAGCGGTCCAACCGATTCAGAGTCTGTTAGGGGCCATACAGAGATACATTCAAAACTCAAACATGAACCCCAATCTTATATTGATGATGACAATCAAATAATATCAATTGAGTCCCAAACTGATATTATTTGACTCGTCCAAGTTTGGAAGAATTTAAAAATTATATTTTATAAATACGGAACCATCAGTTAATGTAAAGAAACTGTCCTTGACCAGTATATTTTATTATTACAACTCGTTTAGCACATCCTTCTACTTACTTCTGATCATGAAGTAATAAAACTTTATTATGAAATATATCTTTGTACACAAGATATCATTTATGGTATTGAATCGTGGCCATTGAATCACTCAACCCAGTTTATTTATCATTAAAGCAATTGATATAACAACAGTTGCTTGTACTATTTATTTCACTTGCTATTTAGTGATTGCTTCACATTTTGATAGATCAGAAGAATCTCCAAATGTATTATAAGAAATGTCTTCTAGTGATGCCTTAAATGTTAAACATTCACGAAAAGTTAAATAAAGTGTTCGGTTCAAAAGCATTCCTGAAATGAAAATTAAGTTTAATGGAGAGAAAAAATATGTTTACGTACATATTAAGCTTACGAAGAAGACAGGATAATTCTTATATAATTATAGAATTGAACTAATTTATTAAGTACATTATAGTCACTAAATCAGGTGATATAAAATACATAATAACTCATTGGATTATAATTCGATTATCTTCATTGATCACTTTTCGTAATAAAAATATGTATTACGAAAAGTGATCAACAACTGGCTAGAGTACTGTCCATATTCCGTTGTAATTCGCGGATTATTCATACCACACAAGGCACTATTTTTTTCTTTTTCTACCCTCAATCGATCGACAAGTCGTATGCATATCGAACCGGCATCTGAATGCGATATAGTTTGTGTTAACAATATATCCTCGTGACATGAATTAATTTATTACCATTTCTCGAATATGAAGGCCTCTTTCCGATTGAAAAGATGATTTTAAAAGTTGAGAATCTAAACGTTAAATAAATAAATAGTTTTTGTACTAAACCAAACATGGCCTAAGAGAATTTCGTGTCGAACCACTGTTACCTAATTGTTAAAGTTTTAACTAAAAAATTCTTAATAAATTATCTTTGATCACTATCATTGAGTTTCGCTTTCACATCCAATGAGTATATAAAATCTGATATTTTCATGGCATTTTTTAATAATTTAGACAGTATTGAATTTATATTATATAACTACGTCTGTATATTTAATACTTATAAGAATAAACTAATGATTTTAATATTTTAATTCAAACAATAAAATAATAATTTTATTGCACTCTTATTTTAAGACATTAATTTCTCTTTTTGCAAATGTAATAGCGATTAACCATGCGTAAAAAATCTTATATAATGCGATTTTGTGATATCATTATCTTAAAGTATACCCAATAAGTTTAGATATTAATAACTAAATGAGATGCTATTTCACTAAAATAATTGTTTAAAGGCATACCGTAGCTGAAACTATATCGCATAATGTATCACATAACAAGTCGACATTGTTAGTCGATAATATTTATAATAAACAAATAATATTTATTCACTTTTAAAAAGTCATTAATGAAATTTTGTTATAAGTGCTCGGATTTAAAAATTCTTTTATCTTCACACATCACTGCATAAATCATAATGTAAATTGAAAATGTTTAATAGATTGACCGCCGAGTTTCTTGCTGGTTCCTCTAGTTAAGAGAAACATTCAGCACGAGTGGTGGCTTCTGTAAATCTGATTGATACTTTAATAATTGAAGATTCTAAGGTGCATGCTGTAAACGACATAATTTTGAAGCAATTATTTATGTTCCTCTTGCCCTTTTAGCTGTAATAAAATAGCTTAAATAAAATAAAATATCGTTTCAAGCAAATACAAAATTTCATTGCAGTAAAACAGTGTCATTAACACTTGAAAAGGCTTATTTGAATAAAGATTGTTTTTTTTTACAAAAACAAATATAATGGAATGGTCCCAAGAATCCTGGCAGCGTTTCCGCGTTGAATCGCTAAGCTGATTCTTTGTGCGAAAAAGGATTATGTTGATTTGATTTGATAAGATACCTATAATGCTGGTATAGTAGCATAACATAAGTAGCATAACATATAAACCCGTTTATGGAACAAAGTCGTAAAACGTAATATTTGGCAAACAGGAAACATTTTCCTTTCCAGCTCTTTCGAGGACATCACTCCTGACACACTTACGCTATCAATAACAGTGTATAGTTTGGAACTAAGCTAAAGTGCTTATTGGAACTTCCTCAATTGTTAAATTGGTCTGTCACCCATATTCGGTCTTACCGCTGATTCACACTGGGAGGAGTGATCAGGGATTTAAAACATTGAGCGTCTTTACAGTTTAGTATGATAATTTTATTTTACAATCAGTCTGGGTAATTGAGTTTAATTCAGTAAGTAAAATATTCTGAACATCCTCTATTAGAGAGACAAGGAGTTCTATCTGGAAATAAATGCTATTCATATTTCAAGAATTCGTGTTTGGATATGCAAGTTTCTTCACATGTTTTTCTTTTGCGTGATAAATTGTGAATATCAACTAAGCGCATAAGTTTTTCTATTCAACTAGAAGAACATCTTTATTGAAGTTTGAACTTGAGAACCATTGAAGTTTACTGGGCATATTAGGAAGATTAAATACTAGAATTGTATTAGTTGCAATAATATATTTATTCTAAGACGTTTTCTTTATAATTAAAAAACTAGCATTTCCATTAATTTACAAGTATATAAATAACACTTTATAAAATGCTCCGATCGCCATCAAACTTTACAGGATCATCCATCCACTGGGTCATTCTAAAGATTGTCTAAAAATTTCATTAAAATCTGTCCAGCCGTTTTGGAGTGCATAAGGGACATACAGACAAAATTCATTTTTCTATATAAAGATTACAAAAATAAGCGCTACAATATAATACAAATCAAGGCTGTATTAAACACATTATATAGTTTTGATTACGAAATTACACAATTAAATTATGTTTATAAAAAAGTATAAATTATTTTTAATACCGGTTGCTGTTGCTGTCCCGGAATATTCTGTTGTCTTTATTTTCGTGAAAAATGATTGATGATAGGGAAATGTCTTCATTCATTTCGTTATTTCCGATATTTTGAAAGTATTTGCAATGGATTAATAATCAATTTTCATCTTATTTTTAGTATCTTCAACATATTCCCTGGCAGTGGAAGGATGCTTCTATCATTACATGTTCTTGGAGCTCGCCTTCTTTTATAATTTTTTCTTATATCCTGACTACAGTCAAGTGTCTCTATTACACGGCCACGGTCCCAAGTAATAAGCAGTAGTAAATTATAAACACTTCCTTTCAACTTTTGGAGTGTAGCTATCACACATGTGTATTTTCAGGTTGACCATACGATATTAAGTTGGTTTTCTTGAATCCCTCGGTTAAATTGGAACTTATTTAAATTGTCTATCCACTTTAATAGATTAAAACAGTGTGAGTCAGATTTCTACATGATAATGATATAAAATATAAAAACTAACATTAATTTTTGCCCACCTTGTATTGACCACGGTGTTATCTATCATTCTGGAAAATTGGAATCTCCGGACGATGTCATCTAGTTATCGTTTGATAACATTGTAAAACGTTTACCATACATCCACTCACACCTGACCTTTGCAAGTTGAGATACCAGAAAATTGCTTATAGGCCTTCAGATACACACTAACATTTGACAAAGAGAATAGCTATAATTATATGGCCGTGCACAAATGAAAAATTCACAAAAAGGATTACTTTTAATACACGTTTCGATTATATTTTGATTAAACGATGGCCTTAACTTAACTTACTTGCTAAAATAAGTTAGAATTTTTTTTAATTGGTTCGTAAAACTTTTGGCAGATAAAACTTTTCGTATTACCAGTTGAATATTGAGGTCAAGGTCAAACTAATTATGACGAAAAAATTTTTAAGTGATTTTGTACTTTTTATTACTAATATATAATAATAAATAATAGCTTCAATTTTTAACATTTTTTTAAAACAACAAGACTAGCAGTAAGTATTAAATAAGCAGAAAGTTTATGAGTTTTACTTGTAGGTATAATTAAAAACGCACACGAACAATTTATCGTTTTATATCTATAGTTTTACCGCCTTCAATGTCTTCATTTGTAGCAAATGAATTCCATAACTCCTTTTGTAGATGTATTCGCATCATAGCTAGCAAAACAATTCAGATAATATTTACAAATCCAAAAGCTTACAACACAAAACGTGGCGGTTTATTTGATAGTGTAGACCAGACAACGATAACAAGAGGAACAATTGCCATCGATCCCCTGTTCCCTATGCTAACCGCATCGCGTACTGATTAGGGAGCTTCCGGAGTCGCCGACATTTAACTGCCGTTTCTATCTCGGCGCAAACCATAAGCGGTTGCGGGAATAAATACTTTTTAAATAAATTATCGCAACCACAGACAAATAACTATAAATATTCAATAGGCAAACCTTTTTGTGACAGTATAAAGTTAAGAAATGATAAAATATTTACTGAGATATTTGTCGTTTCATTTTTGTATAAGGCATAAAGTGTATAACTGAAGACAAATATTTGACGTTTATGTTCTAGATATATCCCTAGCAGCCACACATATAGTTAGAAGCCATATTAAACAAAGTAGTAAATAAGTAAACAAGTAAATAGACCTTTTTTCGAGATATAAAATAGGCGTAAAGGCATAATCGTAAAATTCGAATATCACTGCCCAATAAAATTCATAAAGTCGGTACGTAAATGCATATGTCTTGCATTATGCATAGCATTTTTTAAATAGAATAGACACAAACTTTTGAAAACTTTTAGTAAAAGAAATCTTACAATAAACACCAACAAAGACGTTAAAAAAACTTTAGCCTTCTAGATGACTTGAACCAGTTTTTTTACTATTTCAAAAATATTTTATAATGAAATAAGTTTTAAATATAATAAATTTTTACCGCTAACTAGAATAATTAAAATTACTTATTTTAGTTACCTTAAAATTTTGGAAATTACTAAATTAATTGAAGGTAACTTAAATTCGTGAAGATTCTTTATACCCACACAAGCATGTAACATAGAGCAGGGCTCGGAAATAAGTCTTAAGGAAGAATCTGTCATCGGTCAAACATTTTAAATTCAAATGCACGTCCTCGTACGTGTCTCATTATAGAAATATATTGACAAAATCTATTAAACTCAACACCACTGACAAAATTACATACGTACGGACGAAAAAACAAATCAAATGACATAAAGTTTATTATTGTGTCATGTCAAACTTTGTATGATAAAACATAGATTTTAATATGTAACACCTGCTTAAATGTTAAGCTTTTCGATGTGTATTTACTTATTTAATCTATGCTTATAAAATGATCTATAACTTTATGGTGATCAATTGAAATTGTATTGATTTTTAAAATACATTGTATTTATATTTTAGGGGGGTTTTTTTTCATTTACAAGTTGATATAGCAGCAGATTTTTTAAAATAGCGTCCTAGAACTCGTGGAATGAAAATCCAGACAGGCATCTGACAATTTTTTATAAGAAAAATTTGGTATTAAAAGAATATTTACTAATAAAATTTTAACAAACCTTTCAGTATTAGATTTTTTGAAAATTCACGAAAATTGGCATTAGTATTTCCTTATAGTTTTACAAATACATATATAGACTTTTTATTGCAATTTCGATTTATGTCATGCAGAATAAATTTATAACTTTACCATTATTGCAGCAAGAGACATTCATATTCGTTATTTAACTTGTCATGCGATTGTCATAAAAGTAAAAGGTTTTTTAATTATACCTGAGTGGACACACCGGCCGCTATAACTAGTCGATGCCTATGAGGCTAAGGCTTCAGAAAGTACGTAAATCGTTTGTGGGCTTCGGTATACTTTTCTATAATAAAATTCCTCAATCTATTTTGAACTTGCCTTTACACAAGTTCAAAAAAGCAATTAAAGAGACTCTCATTAATAAAGCTTACTATAATGTTGAAGACTATGTCAATAATAAGAAAGCTTAGAACTAAATTGCGACCAGCTATGTACTAGACGATAGTATAATCTAAGTTTGTTAACAATAGATAATACAAAATTGTAATATTTATTTTTTAAAAGAGTGACCGCCGAGTTTCGTTCTGGTTCTTCTCGGTTAGAGCACCTTTCCGAACCAGTTGTAGCTTCAATTTAATTTTAATTTGACGATTCAAAAGTGCTTGTAATAGGCCAATTTGAATAAAGACTTATTTGAATTTGAATTTGAATTATGTATTTGTCTGTATTTTTAATTTTTAGTTTCTTTTAGATTACCACGGATACTATAAAAATCCAGGCTAGTTATCACTATCACGATAGTTTACTGTGCCATCAAACCTTCAATACGCGTCGTCCAAAGCCGTAGTCATATCTGACGAGGCACCCCTTTAACACTTCCCCAAAAATATTCTAGATGAACTTTTTTTTTACATGAGGAAACCCTTCATGGGTACTGCTTTCCGCGCGGGTGAAAGCAGTTATGCCGGGCTTCTAACGGCTAATACCTCATGGTGTTCCACCTTGCTGCTTGGTGACGAGGGCACAGGAATACTGAACGCATCACGTCTACGCCCTCGTCAGCAGCGTACTCTTGCTAAACCTTATTGAGCCTGGATAGACCCCTGCACCACAACCGACGCATTAGGAACACTTTAATGCATCGGCCACCTCTAGGATTTCTTCTCCAGCCAGAGCGTCGAATCCCCCTATTCGACGCCCAGAGGTCCTCATCGGGGTGGTAGTCGACGGTTTTGGGCGCGTCGTCTTCGTCCTGCTCGCCTCCGACGTATTGGGTTGGAAGAAGTTACCTTCCGAACCCTCTCCGCCGCCTGCTTCTGCGAGACTACATATTCGCAGAAGCAGGCCATTGCAGCCCAATATAATATATAATCTACTTTCCACCATAGATTTAATGACGGATATTCTAGATAAACCTAACGATCAAATCACAATCTAAGCAATAACAAACACATACACAAAAACACACACAAGACCCCAGGAAAATGAGAACTCATCTTCGCCGGTGAAGATGAGGTCCCAGTTTCCTAACGTCAGTCGGTCGAGGCGGCATATTGACGACTCCGCTTGTTTACCAAATTGGTAAGTCATGTTATGTATTATATTATACAAATACATAGTAAGATTATAGATAGATTAGTTGTATTAAACAAATATTCTTATTAAAATATAATAAGACTTCGTCTAACTAATATTATTAACTAACAATCTTATTCTATTTATTTAGACATAAAAACAGTATTTAAATAACTAACTACGTCTATATAATATTCACTACGATATTCGGCAATACATATACTTTTGCGTAACATAAAAAGTGTATGTAAATTTTGTAGATGTGACAACTTTTATCGTAATGGATTTCGAATGCGGTAAGACAAACTCAAAGTTGTTGCAGTAACAGGCGCAATACAATACTTATTTAACATTGTTTTTACAGATAAAGCTTTGCGCACACCAAAATCTTCATGCTACGTTCGCATATCCTCAAATTTCACAATATTAATAGTTTATTTTAATTCAAATATATAAAATCAGTTTAATGCTTTGTTGTTGTATAACGCTGAAAGTGTTTAAAGTAAAAGAATATTAAAACAGGTGTCCGAAAAATTAGAAATCTATCGCAGTATTTCTGCCGGGTTGGTATTTTTTAATACTATAATACTTCTAAGGTAATTGTAACAATTGGACAAAGACTTATTATTGCCATATTGATATAGCCAAGAAGCCGAGGTGTCGTAAAAGGCAACTAAGGTAAGTTGACGTCAGGCAGGCAGCCGGTAAAACATAGTCAAATCATAGCACAACATGGTTAAAAGATGTTTTGGGGTCGGCACATTTAGATTCGGATAAGGACAGGAGAATGTTGTTGTTGTTTGTGTATATAAATTCAGACTTTCGGACAGGACTATCATCTTTATACTGATATTCTATACCGTTCTTTCTGAAATCGGCGCATTGTTTTCTTTATTTTAAATTCACAAGAGTAGATACGACTACAAAAATGTGCGACGAAATACTGTTGAGTATTATTGCAATGACGATCGAAAGGACAATAGGTTGCTTCTTCAGACGTTCGGTATACTATATTAGTAACTAATATACCATATTAATATTCAATGAAATATGAGAGTATAAGTCACTTTTAAACGACACAAACGTAAAGTAATCATCTACCCGTGACCTAAAAAAATTGTTATTTAATCATCTGTAAAAATTTTGATTTTTCTTTCCTTTTAAATACCAATGTATTTAAAAGTATTAATGAAATAAGTTAGCTATATTCCGCGATTAAATAAATGAAAAGCGGATCCGTTCTCATACCTGATACATGCAGGATTCGTAAAAATACATACACAAACCTCCACCACCGCCACCAGAATACACAAGCACGCTCACTAACATAAACCCAACAATCGTTTCGCCCCGCAATAGTAGCATCATCACCCAAGAAATCATAGTTATACACTAATTGTTTCAACCACCACTATTTATTTTGCCTGCAAACACGTGTAACAAGCTTGCACTAGAAACATTTATCTGGTTTATTAGGGTGCCATTGTTATTTTTAATAATCTCAAGTTGCTCTTAAATATTATACCAATGTAATCCTGTAAGATGTGCGCAAGATCTTAACAGTATTGTGATTTATAGTTCTCGTCATAACGTCGAATCACCAAAAACGGCCGCAATGATTGAATGTCATATAAATTTATCTTAAAATTCTTAACCTTTTAAAACTTACACCACAAGTTCGAGGAGATGAACTGAAATAAGTACACGCCTCATAACCCTTTGCTTGTGCAATGTTATTTTCACTCATAAGACTCAGAAACAATTTAGCTCTTCTTTGACCTTGCTTATTGATGGTTTTTGACCCAAATCTCCTTAGACAAGTATGGCACAATTACAACATACTACCGCCATTTTAGCTGTGATAGCCCAGCGGCGAAACCGTGCGACTCTTTCGAGGGAAACACGAGCTCAAACCCGGGCAGGCACCAATGAGATTTTCAAATAAAACTTATGTGTCTAAATGATAATTGCAATTGATCACACGCTTTTCGGTGAAGGAAAACATCGTGGGGAAACCTGCATATCTCTAGAGCATTCCAGGGATATGTGTAACTTACCAATCCGCATTGGAGCAGGGTGGTAGGTCTTAGCTCCAATACTTCTCTCCAAAAACGGAGAGAGGAGGCCTTAGTCCAACAGTGGGAATAGTAACAGGCCGTTACTACTACTTACTACTACCACCATTTTTTCCTCTTATTGACTGACTTCCCTGACCCTTGATCGTCAAAAATAGGCATTAATAATATTATCTAATATTAGAATAGAGTAAATATAAAATATAATAATTTCTGTCTGTAATCAATTTTGTCAATTTTTTTTTTTAATTGATCAGTTCCCTCGTCTGGAGCCAATCCTAACGACAGCATCAGATCATGCTTATCATAGACATGCATTGTCATCGGGACTGGATCAATATGTAAGATTTCAAATCAATCTGACACGGGAAATGGGTCAAACTTACCTTGCAAGATGCTTTTCCATACTCGTATACAAGGTAAGTTAAGAAAAAGCTTTTAAAACAAATAATTTATAGAATTAGGCGTTACTTTGCGGAGATCCATAATACAAAAGTAATAATAAAATTATTTCGCTATAATCCGCGATACAGTAAATAGAAAATATATATATAGTGTTAAATGTATAATGGACTATCCGTATTTTCATACCCGATACGTGCAGGATTCGTAAAAACACATGCACAAACCTCCACCACTTCCACCACAATACACAAGCACTACACACGTTTACTATCACAAACTCAACAATCGTTTCGCCCCGCAACTAAAGCATTATCAGGAGATAGACTCCACGACAAAATCGCAAGGCTTTGCGATTTTGTTAAAATACAGATAGTCCACTATACATTTAACAGTATATATATTTTATATTTACTGTATCGCGGATTATAGCAAAATAATTTTATTATTACTTTTGTCTATTAAAACAAATGTACATCTTAGGTTTAATTGCACCTAAGGTTTACGTTTATCAGATGATATGTGATGAAAACAAGATTTCCTCTTTTATTACTTCGATGATTATTTCGAGAATCAGCTAGTGTTCTATATAGAAAATAACGTAAATCATAAATATATATTCAATGAGCCCTCGACAATAGAAACACTACAAGGAAACCTGTCAGCTATATAAGTACATGATTGTCAGGTGTCTGAATATTCTGTCCATGATGTGGCCTTTCGTCAACAGAATAGTATGTAGCCTGGAAGTTTATTTAAATTTATACACGTTAATATTAATAAAATGTATGCCTATGGGCAAGATAACATTGCAGAAAGACTATGATGAACGGTTCCTTCTGATAAAATAATACCCATTCCTTCTTAATTCGTTTTTTATTCCTCTTTATTCGTCCTTACAGTTCGCCATTCTCTTTTTGAATGTATTAATTTACACCATCTGACAATATCTTATTTTTCTTAAATGCCAGCACTAATTCTTAATCTCAATAAATACTTTTATACTATTTTACGAGATATTCTATTGTACAAATAACGCAAGTACAAGAGAAGAACATTTAAATTAGAATATCTAACACTTGCACATAATTCCCCTATTTAGGAAATGGTTAGAAAGGACCTTTTTCTCTGCAGGAACAATTCACAGTATTATTAACGATGATTTTGCTCGTGTTCTCTAACTAAGAGTACTCATTCCTTTCGGAAAATTTGTTTAATAATTCATACTCATATTTTACATTCGAAAGTCTGTCTGTCAGTCTCGGTTAAAGCAACATTGATGAAATTTTAACTATAAAAGCTTATATTTGCACTACATGTTTTAGCGATTTCGCCCGCGTTGAAATCATTGATTCACAAAACTTGCCCACGTAAATGTCGATCCACGGGATTTCTAATATAATGCAATATTAACTTAAACCTTCCTCAAGAATTTCACTATCTTTTTGTAAAAAAAGTACAAAAATCCGTTACTTTCTAACTTCGGGACTTTGTTTTTTAATATGTGGGAACAGAAAAATACACTAAGCAATATAATTAAGGGTATTTTAACATTTTACTCCTCTCCTCAGCAAATTTAGGATATCTATGAGCTATCAAGACAAGCTATAACTACTTAAGTTGTTTTCCTTCACCTTAAAACGCTTGATTATATGACACAATTATGTGAACCAACGACCCCTTGGCCGAGATTAGTGTTTAAAATACTAGTAGCATAACTTTTTCTCGTCAGTGGCACAAAAAATAAGACCAGAGAACCACTGAAAATTGGAAAAAAAAATGTAGCATAACTCTACAAAAGGCAAAAAGTAATTATAGCTTTCACTACATATTACATTTTTAAGAAAAACTATTCCTGTCTGAAATTATACAAAACACAGTTCTTATAAGTAACCTGACGGGAAGTGGTTGTGTAATAGATTTCCAACTGTTATACTAATTACATAAGTATATACGTGTATAACTGTCGCAAACTGACGTCTAGTGAGCAATAGACAAATTCAAATGCTATTGCTATATATAATCAACATAGCATTTTTTTTTTATTTACTTAAAATATAGCTCTAAATTAATAATCGCACAAGTTGAATTAGTTTTTACACATAGTATCGGGCTGAATATATACAATATTGTTTTATGTATATGAATTGATATTGTTAAAAAAATTAATGATATCAAAATTGTATATATAAATAAATTTAGACCGAAAGTCGTGTATATCTTGTATATGCATTGCTTAGTTTATTTAATTGGATACTTAACATTAGGGTGAAATAGATTTTAGCTTAGTTATCATTGCATCTGTAATCTCTCATCATCATCATCTTTAGGCTGTAAGTTAATTTATGGACTGACGTCAAAATTTTAATTTTTATATACCTTTTTGGAAAAATATGACCGTGTCAATTTTTTTATAATCTTAAGAGGATTATCTCTGAATAATTTGGCATCTGTAAATCTCTCAAGGACACACTGTAGTCGTTTACAGACCTATAATATAATCGGTATTACGAAAATATTAAAAAAATTCAGTTTAATATTGAAAATAAGACATGATAAAATATACGCTGAAGACTATAAGTAAAAAACAAGTTGAGGAATTTCACCGTGTATTCAATAGAAGTTATTAATTTGTTCATTTAAAGGTACATAAAACAGAGTTCTGCTGGAGAATTAGAAAATAAACCTATATATTAATTAAAGACGTTAAAGTACGTCCGTAGAATGTATAATGAGACATCGATAGCCTAAAACCACTTTAAAAAAACAATCTCCGGATATACAACAGTATATGTAATAAACAAACAGACGATGAAATTAGTCATAATATTTATATTATAAAAAAAAATACTCCAAAGAATGTAGGATCTCGTCGAGTACGTGATACCAATAAAGTAACATTTATTACGAATTGTTTTACTTAAGTTTTGGTATAGTGATGTGTGTGACTGACTGTTAGAGTAACACTTTTGTGTTACTCTAACAGTTTTGATATAATTACCTTGACTTACCTATAACTAAGATTTTGAACTCTTTCCGCATTGCATTAGCTTGATAGGCTTTCTTACTTGCTCGAAGTAATGCTGTAAAAGTCATAAAAACTATTAATACTTTGAGACGCTTATTAGTTAAGAGTAAGGAGAGATAATAAACACAATAACTTAAATAATAGTCACTTGATTCTTTATTAAACAACTTATATTTTATAAATAAATATTAAATAAAATAAATAAACCCATTATTTAAAAAAATAATATATTTAAACTTTGAAATGTTAACAATATTATATCATTCAATTCTGTCTATGTATGATTAAACGCCAGTCTTTAAGTTTTCTAATGAATTTCTTAATAAAGCAGGAGCGAATATTCATATACAAGTGAGTTAGACTAAACTTTTCCTTCTAAAGTAATAACCCTTAGTGTTAATATTTTCGCCCAAGTTATCTCATTGAAAATTTTCCTGACACGACTTCCGTGACGAGAGTTCTTGTTTTGTAGGTCAGGTCGTTCTGTGACTTGAGACCAAAGTCTTCGAAATGCGGATTGTGTGAAAAAACATTTTTCGAGAAAAAGAGACGACAAGAGAATTTTCAGTTATCATATATTTAAGAATCCTATCATATCATGAATAACTAATATATTGACTCAGTCTTGTTTTGTGCGAGATTGAGACAGTAGCTAGTTACCAAAGAGAAAACAGAACCACCAAGTAGGTGATTTGGTGAATAAAAACGTTAAGGGTTACGTTTAAAATTGTGGTTTCCGTACCTGTGCATTGCGATGTTACACACACACACACACTTACACTTGCACATGTTCATAAGCAGCAGGACTCATACCTTTTGCACCTTATTGATAATTTATATAAAATGAACAAGAAATATTAATACTTATTTAATTGGAATTTCCTTTTGCATGGTAAGCAATGGATTAAGGTTCTTGATTCTTGTTTTCTTTACATGATGATGTCTTTAAGTCAATCGACCTCTTAGATTACATCAACAAGCTCCAATCCGGAAGTTTAGTTCCGTATAGTATTATAATACTGTTGCTTTTTCTCATATTATTTATTCAGAATCTAAATACATTTAGAAGTTATTAACGCTAACATTTTCACAGTGTCGTTATTGAATTTCCTCAACCAATCGATTTTTGGAACTACACTAAGATTACTCATCTTGGTAAACTAAATCAAAGTCATACATCAGCCCTCCACTACGCCCTAAGCCGTGGTCCGGCCTCACAGGACGCACCCTTAGGACGACATTACCCGACGCTAGTAGAGCTTCTGCGCTCTACTCTCTGCATTTCGCAACCTCGGCGATGCTTTTGTCCCGCCTGGTGACGCTGTAAAAGCCATTAGGGCTAACAGCACAGAGTCAGTTCGAAAAAAAAAGGCAAACTAAAGGAAAAGTCACCTAGACAAGCTTAGTAAGCTACAGATTGGTTATAAAGTCTATGCTTTTATTGTTTTATTGACTCTTATAAATTTAATATACATTGTTTATAGTTGTGTTAGTTTATAAATAAATAAATAAATTTTACTCACAGTTAGTAATTTTATCAGAGTTAGATTACTCTAATAATTATTCATAATTGCTTTTATAATATTCATCTGATTCATTTTGTATGCATTTCAAACATACTGATGTTTCAGTTAAACATGTCAAGTTAAATTTGTAACACTAAACTATCCGGACAGAGGTCAATGGTGAGGAAAGACAACAGTTGCCGTTATGTTATGATTATTTGAAGCGTAAACTTGAAGGAGAATCGTTCGTCCCATGGCGACTTGAGAAAGTGCGCGCCGCATGTGTGGGATTTTGCGTTTACGATCAGCAGGCCTACCATGAACTCTTATTGCGACTCAATCGAAGACGTAAACGACGACCGCGAACCGTTTTCTTTTCGTACCATGAAGTGTAAATTGCATTGGGGTCGTAATGTTTGATAAGGATAATGTTATATGAACTATAGATAACTCTGTCTCTTTTACCCACATGCTTTTAGGACGAATTCCGAACGCTCATTCGGCAACGGTTTAAAGTGTGCGTCTTTAAGACGTCATGGTATAAAAAAGCAAAACAATTTCGTTTACGTCTTCGATTGGGTTGCAATAAGAGTTCATGGTAGGCCTACAGGTCATAAAATACAATGTTAAGATAGAAAACTCGCCTCATTTGTTTTACATTAAAAAGTCAATTATTCCGCTCGATAAACTTTTCTTCGTTATTTATAGTTTTTGAAAAAGATAAAGAACTACATTAATTAGTAACATGAAAAACCGTCGTACTCTAAAAATGAATATTATGATATATAATTTGCGCAAAAACGGGAAAACTACTTATCTAGCTTCTAAGCTGAATTGGGTACAATACAATAGTGACCGTCATTATCGACTGTCACGCCTAATAAACTTAATTATTCCTCGTCCTAATTTAGTTACTTTTAAGGGTAGTTTTCGCTTTGCTGCTTCCAAATGCTGGAACGATATTCCTCCTCCGATACGGATGTCTGATTCAGTTTCCAGATTCAAACTATTATGCAGACAATGGCTTTTTGATTGTCAAAAATTAGAAACTAATTGGAAGGCAATCAAACTTTTTTAAATAAATATTAATTTTACTTAAATTTTTAACCTTTTTGACAGCATATTATATTATATTTACAAAACCTTTTTATTATTATTATTTTTTTTTTTTTTTTTTTTTATTTAGTTATTTTATTTTATTTTTTTATTTTTTAGATTATACAATTCCATTTTTATATTTTATAATTATGAACGTGACTAATATTCAGAGTGGGTACGCGCTGATTTGTCCTTTGCAGGAGATAATATGTCCTTTAAACAGCTCATGCACTATTTAGATTTAGATTTAGATTTTGTTTTTTCTTTTTTTTCCCTCTTATTTAATTTTTTAAACACAATGTTGGCAGCATTCGTACAAGGCGTGGGCTGAAAAGCAGCTGATGCTGAGTCCCACGACCTTTTCACGATACCATTGTTATATAAGTAATTTTAAGTGGAAAATGTCGTTTTCGTGAATAAAGATATTATTATTATTATTTATTTTTTATTTTTTTAAGCTTCATGATTAAAATTTAACTTTGTCAATTTGAAGTTTCTAAGACCATGTTAGTGTTTGTCGTTTTAATTTTAGTCATAAATTTATTGCTTTTTTTAGCGCATTACGCGTAACTTTTAAAAAAATATTGCAAAATTTATATCGTCATTAATTATTTTACAGTGTAGTAATATATTCTTTTATTATTTTTAACTGCAGTTACATTTTATTTATCGTGTAGTCTAGTAAATTGTGGTGGCATGGATTCAAACTAGACACTTAAATTTAATGTTGACACTTGTTTTTACTTTCTAAATTTTCGTGGCGGTTAGTATAATGTTGGATCGTTGTGTGCTACTAACTACTAACTGCTGAAATAGAATTCAAAATGCAAATTAAAAAGATTCTTTAGTCAAATAAACTTGTAAACAAGTGCTTTTGAAGCGTCAACTGTACTGCGAGTCGGAAAAATGTTCCTACCGAGACTGTTGAAAGCTTATTGCAGAGTATCAAAAGGCAATGAATGATCTTGAATTTATCTCCTACAACGCAAACTAAATTCTGTGATAAAATTATGTGGTTTTGAACATTTACATAATCTTAACATTCAAATTGTGTATCTTCAATATAACTTTATCGAATATATTAAGATTTAATGTACTGCTAAATGAATGATTTGTTATTCATTCTTTACTTTTCAGGCCTACCCTAGCATTATATAGCTCTAATTTTTCGCAGTCGTTCACGACCACGACCACTCTGAGTCATGAGTGACTCAGAGTGGTCGTGATAGCTCTAATCAGTCATGTTGATATTTCATTGACTTCTTGGTTCGCGCTGTCAGCGTCTCTATTGATGTGGTCATTATCATTCATTCTCCTGCCCTTATCCCACTAAGTTGGGTCGGCACAACATGTTACAAACATGTTGTTATATGATTTGGCTACGTATTTTACAACTGGCCGCCTGCCTGACGTCAACTTACCTTAGTCGCCTTTTACGACACCTCGGTAAGAAATGAGGGTAGTCTATTCTATGCAGTCGGATACCACACGGCATTTACCTTAGTCGCCTCTTACGACACCTCGGTAAGAAAGGAGGGTGGTCTATTCTATTCTGCCAGATACCACACGGCTACTCTATTGATTTGGTCAGACCCCTAAAATTAATATAAATATTTTGACTTTTGATCCGCCGTGTTGTATCCAGCGGAGCAGAACGGACCACCGTCATTTCTTACTAAGGTGTCTTAAAAGGCGTCTAAAGTAAGTTGACGTCAGGCAGGCGACCGGTCGTAAAATGACTAGCCAAATCAACATGTTGAGAACATGTTCTGCTGACCCCATTCAGAGAGTGATGGATGGTTGGTGGCAGGAGAATGATGATTTTGGCTATTGAAAAAAATCGTTTCAATCATCACTGAACCCTAAATGCGAGTAACAAACATTAAATGTTGGTTGACATTTAATAAACTTAACCGATAATTACCTCGCGCCAACTGTGAGCCTCAAAAGAAAGTTGTGTCACTCTCTGAGCAACCTAAACCTGTTTGAGTGTAAGTTTATTATCAAATCATAAGTGGGGTGATATCGCAGAAAAACTGCACTAATATTGCTCTTAATAGGTCGCTACTATGTTAAAGCCGGTATAAGGATTTGTAAACTCTCAACTAGGTGGAAAGATGACGATATCGACTCGCTGTGTTCGCAGGGCTTAAATATTTTGAATATTAGTTTAAGTTATTTGAAGAGACCTATTTCCAACATTGGACGTGGTCGTAGAGAGCAACATTCTCAGTCACAATTATATGGACCAACCATAATGCTTTTTTTTTGGAGAAGTACAAATACGGTCGTCTGTCCCCAAATTAATTTAACACTTGCGTTATGGTTCACAGACACCTGGTAAATATATGCATATATAATTTTCAAGAGAATACATAAATAACCAACAAATTGTTTGTAGAAAATGTTCGCTCTCGGCTCTCGGCTGAAATCGAACCCGCGATCCGCGGACCTGAAGTTAACATAAACTTCCTTCCATTTTACGTTTTCATTTACTTAGTGGTAAAAATAGTAAAATCATATTTTCTATTTGGCCGTGTGGTACCCGGCAGAATAGAATAGACCACGTTCCTTTCTTACCGAGGTTTCATAAGAGGCGACTAAGGTATGTGCCGTGTGGTATCAGGCTGCATAGAATGGACCACCCTCATTTCTTACCGAGACGTCGTAAAAGGCGACTAAGGTAAGTTGACGTCAGGCAGGCAGCCGATCGTAAAGCCAAATCATGTGCCAACATGTTTATAACATGTTTTGCAGACCCCACTTAGAGTGGAATAAGGGCAAGAGAATGATGACGAAGTCAATCTATTTGGTGAGTCAATGATAACTTTTATCAATCTCTGTCAACTCCAATTCGTAAAAATTGCAATTAATGGCAATCTTGTAAATAGAAACCAGTTTATCGGGTTAGTTTATTTTTGAATTTTGTAGCTAAATGTTTAGACGTATAAAATACTTTAATAATTTAATATGCAGATAATGTTCCAAATAAATAGTTATACGCCATTTTTTTAGAATACCGCGAACGATTTAGTTCTTGCAAAACGGCATACTTATTTATGGGTATGCCGTCTTGCAAGAGGTTTTTTGCTTTCCTCATTTATTGAAATAAATTTTGGACGACACTGTGGTGCTTTGTCACGATTTAGAATACACTATATTACACTATCAGAACAGAACAATGTAAAGTGGATACTTATAAATTCTGTGTCAGCAAATTATTTTTGATTTAGGCAATTTCAGAAAAACATTTTGTTTTACTTAAAAAAGTAAAGTAGCGCCCTGTTAGAATCCCACTGCTGAGAATAGACCTCATCTCTCCGTTTCTGGAGAGAAGGGTTGGAGCTAAGACCTAGCACGCTGCTCCAGTGCGGTTTGGTAGGTTTCACATATCTCAAAAATTCTCTAGAGATATGCAGGTTTCCTCACGATGTTTTCCTTCACCGAAAAGCGTGTGGTACATTATAATTATAACATACATTATTTATCAATTATCAATTAGACACATAAGTTTTAATAGAAAAACTCATTGGTGCCTGTCTGGGGTTTGGACTCATGACTTCCTCGAAAGAATCGCACGGTCTCACTGCTGGGCTACAGCTGGTGGTTTAACAGCTCTTGTCTTTTACATGACAAGCAAAAATTACTTATGAATGGAAGACCATAATTTTGACACATTGATTAGTATTACTCATAGCATACTTTCTATGGCGTCGATAGTTTAAAATTGTATTTTTAACCTTAGTTTTTCCTTCGGAAAGTCGGATGCTGTCACAGGCCCTTAAAATAAAATGCTACTTAAGAAGATAAATTCTTACGATTATAGCACCTCAGAAGGGTAAATTTTGAGGATTTTACATTACATTTAGGTAATAATTAAAAGTTATTTTTATGAGTATTTATTAGTAACCATAACCCTTAACGGGGTTTACTAAGAGCAATATTTGATATCGCATTACAAGAGAAAATATTTTGGGAAATATTAGATACTCGTATCTAAACTACGATTTCCTGAACAGCTTTTAAATTGGATTTTTTTGAATTTAGTGATTTATTTTTCAATCATTATCAACTATTTTTGATTCAATTGTACATTGATGCTAGTTCGTTTGCGATGTTTACTTGATTTGGGAAACCTGAACCCTTCTCCAAGGTAAAATTTTGCTTCCATTTCAAATTCATCGAAATAAGTTCGGAGAATTCGGCTCTGAGCTAATTTTGATGTAACAAAGAGTTATGATATTCTTTTGCTATAATCCGTGATAAAAGAAAATATATGTAAGTATAAACAAAATCGCAAATGACTGCGATTTTGTCGTGGCGTTTGTGATGATTCATCGATTTCGGGGCGAAACGATTGCTTTGATGCTACCGCACTACACTACTACTAGTGTAGTGTGGTGGTGGTTTGTAGTAGATACGTTTTTATGATTCCTGCATGTAAATGTAACGGTCTGTTATTATCCCACTGCTGGGCAAAGGCCTCCTCTTTTCTTTTTTTTTGGAAAGAAGGGCTGGAGATACACAAATCCCAAGAGTTTTTTACAGTTACCACACGATGTTTTCTTTCACAGAATTGCAAATATCAATGAGGCACATAAGTTTTAATAGAAAAACTCATTGGTGCCTGCCCGGAATTTGAACCAATGACCCTCTAGAGGGAGCGACACAGCCTCACCGTTATGTATTTTGACTTTAGAATAAATGAAAATTCTAATTTTTCATTTAGAAGAATGACTTAAAGCTTTATATTGTACATATTATTATTATTATTATTTAATTTTTAAATCAGATACAATATCCATACTATACTATATTAATACTTATCAAATCAAATCAAATCAAAATATTCTTTATTCAAGTAAACTTGTAAACAAGTGCTTTTGAATCGTCAACTTTACTGCTGGTTCGGAAAGCTGTTCCTGCAGAGAAGAGCCAGCAAGAAACTCGGCGGTTGCTCTTTTTAAAATATAAATCTTAGAACTAGTTACATTTATTTATTACTGTCTTGTACAGGGTAGAAGTGCACCTATATCCACACATCCTTATCATCTAAGTAATCTTCAACAGTATAGTAGGCTTTCTGTATCAGCCTCTTTTTAACAATGTTTTTAAACTGCTGTAATGACATGACCAAAATTGATTTCGGAATTTTATTATAGAATCTTATACCCAAACCCACAAACGATTTACGTACTTTTGCTAGGCGCAAAGCAGGAGTCGCAAGCTTATGTCGGTTCCTACTTTGTCTATTATATACATCACCTATCGTTTTATAATTCTTTATATTTTTCTGTACAAAAATTACGTTATTTAAAATATACTGTGAAGCAAATGTTAGAATACCTGTTTCCTTAAACTTCTCTCGCAGGGAATCACGCGTGCTGCTTTTGTGTGCGTTGTTGCTGGTGAATTGCACCTTGGGGTGCATGTGGTGGCTGGTCCTGCATGTATAAGGTGCGTAGATTTTGCCTGCTTCATACACATTGGCTTTGCATGCATTCGCTTAACCCGTGCGGATTATAGCAAAGTAGTTAGTTCTGTTGTATTGCTTGTAATATGGAATTCCGCAAAGTAACGCCTGCTTCTATAAATCATTTAACCTAAACTAAACTAATAACTTACACTATTACATATGCCCTGGAAGACAACATAAGGATACGCTTGCCAGACGTTGGTCGTGTGAGTTCTGATTATATGCATATTAACGTATAATGCAGTTAATTTTCTTTTGCGTTGTGTTGCGTCGGTACGGAAAAGGCCTGTCGTACACGATACACAAACCGAGTGCACGAATATTCGCGCGCAGCTCGCTCGACTGCCCGCCTTCCATTGGCTCCATTCGAGTCGACTCGGCCGAGTGCGCTACACGTGCCGCGTTCGCTCCCAGAAGCGAAACTTCACTCGCGTTCGATAATTCGTAAAAGTGGTGTATTTGAACGATCTGTTTTGAGTTCTCCAATACTTTCTTTTTATTTGCGTTCTCACAGTTTGTATTTTTTGTGTTGTTTATTTTGTTCTGTGACTTTACGAATTGGAGGTGTACGGTTTATTTCCAATACGGCCGTCTGTTTACGGTGAGTACGTGTTGAATTTCAATTTATATTTATTCAGAAGTGTTGTCCAGCTGATTTATGCGAACAAGAAGAGATCGCGCCATGAACTGCATTACAGATCGAAGGTCGAACGTTTCCTTGCAATCTAATCGGTTACTATGACACACTAAATAGTATTTGTCTTAAATATTGTAAAAAAAATGGTACACAACAGATAAAAAAAACTATTTTCTAATATGCAAAATAAGCGTGTAAACCAATTTCAAACTAATATCTCAATTATGTATCTAAAACAATGTTGTTTATAAATAAATTTTGAATAGTGCAAAATCATTATAGCTTTAGCAATAGTTACCTCAGAAACATTATCATTGCTTATATTTGCAAGGCGTGCGTTGAACTCTTTTCTAGGATTTTCTAATTCTAAATTTTAACCTAATTTTTATACACCACATTTATTTAGACGTGCAATAATTTTAAAAATATTATTCAGATACATAACTATCAATTGAATCAACGTATTTTATAACCCTATTAATGCAAAAAGTTATTTTAACTTCTTACAATCGTATTGTAATTGATTTCGAAACCAGTTCTAATAATAAATAATTTATAGACCGAATGCCGTTTCTGTTTGTTTTCTGATAGCGCTGTTTGCAAACAATAGAGGACAGATTACTTGAGCAGAACAAATATTATGTATAGATTTACTTCTTGCACTTGTTGCACTGACTTAACCTTCTTAATTATGTACATACTCAATGACCAATTTAATTTATATAAAGAACTCTTTTAAATAACTTCTCAACTCGAAAATAAAAATTTATTAGCCTGCTATAACGATTAAAACAAATTAATTCTAACTCTAGCTTGTCAAACGCGATATTTTATATTTCGTTTTCTACCTGAAATACTATGGTCAATTTTTATACATATAAAAATATATAGATTTTTGATTTAAACTTATCTTTCAAGAATAAATAAAATACAGAAAACCTAAAGAAATATCAATGGAGGAGAAAATTAAACTTATTAGAAATCAAAAAAATCCTTATACTTAATAAACGTTATACACACACACACACACACACACACACACATAACAGTCACAAAAATTGTCATTTTTCAAATTATATTTTAATTCTATAAATAAATTAGTAAATGTGAAACTATAAAGGTAGCTTTTTAATTACAAAAAAAACTTGATATTAAATACTTGAATAAAATCTTTCGATTGAAGCATTTTTTACCTCTTACTTCAACACATATCTTTTTAAAGTGTAAATAAGATTTTTATGATAAAAATGGACTGTTCAACAATTGTTTGTTATCAATCCTCATAACGATGTTTTAACCCCACTAAATAGAACATAAATACTTGTTGAATTTAAATTATTTATTGAATCACGGAAAGAGAAAGGGATATAATAAATAAAAATGGGTTAAAAATACTAATATGATAAGAAAATGCTCGTTTCCTTGTTTTCCTCGAGTACGGAGTAAAGTTCACAAAATCAAAATATCAGCTAATGATGTTTGAGACATGAAACCGGAATAAGCTTTATGGTTATAAAACAAAAAGTCTCTCGATTAGCACTTACAAATTATTCTTGCGCTATATCAGCCTTTCGGTTACACTTATTTTGAATCCGTCCGTCATATGTTATCAAAACAAAATTAAAAGTATTTCCTTTGGCAAACATTGGCAATCAATACTTCTTGTTCATCATAAACAACGAGAGGATTTTTAGAAGCATTAAGTCACATCTGTCATATCTTATCTAAATTAGAAGTATTTCAACTAGCATAAGTACCGTGCGTTGGGCTCAGCGGTGAGACCGTGCGACTCTTACGAGGGGAACACGAGTTCAAACCCGGGCAGGTACCAATGAGTTTTTCTATTAAAACTCATGTGTCTAATTGATAATTGCAATTTATCACACGCTTTTCGGTGAAGGAAAAAATCGTGAGGAAACCTGCATATCTCTAGAGAATTCCGGAGATATGTGTAACCTACCAATCCGCATTGGAGCAGCGTTGTAGGCCTTAGCTCCAACCCTTCTCTGCAGAAACGAAGAGAGGAGGCCTATTCCCAGCAGTGGGATTTTAACAGCCTGCTACTTTCTTTTTCTTTTCTTTTGTACTAGCATATCGGCAATCTATACTTCTTGTTCATCATAAACAAATCTAAATATCTCTGGAAAATTCCTAGTATTTGACCCACCGATCCGCAATGGAAAAGCATTATGTTTAGCTCAATTATAAATTTCTATAGTATACATTTTTTGTATATATTTCAAAATAACTTATTCGTACTAGCTACCGCTCTCTACAAGCTGTAATATATATGAGCTAAAGACCCAAAAGTTTTTATCAATTAAAAGAAATGAGTAACCATAAAAAGTACATAAATAAACAATATAAAGAATAACAACCTTGAAAATTTTAATGATATACCAGAATATTAGCAAATGAAAGTTTACTGGTTCTAATTATACAAGTAAATAACACACTTAATTATGAGCGGCACAGTTTTAGAAAAGGCAGCTTTACTAATTATATAATTGAGGTGCAACTAGAATTGTAACTATCTAAGAATTCCATCAATAGACAATTCGGTTTCTAAAATCATTTGTAACAATAACGCTATATTAATTTATGCAAAAGTACGTTCTTTTTGTTCGATATGTGCTAAGTATTACACGCGACTTCGGTAAAGTTTGTCATAACGTTGTGATCCGATAAACAAATTATCATACTAATACTATTATTGTGAAATTTTACAGAATAGTTCAAATTCAATATTATTTTATTAAATTCAATAGTTCAAGTGTCAAATTCAAATTCAAAATATTCTTTATTCAAGTAAACTTGTAAACAAGTGCTTTTGAATCGTTAACTTTACTGCTGGTTCGGAAAGCTGTTCCTACCGAGAAGAACCAGCAAGAAACTCGGCGGTTGCTCCTTTTAAAATATAAATCTTAAAACTAGTTACATTTAGTTATTACTGTCTTGTACAGGGTAGAAGTGCACCTATATCCACACATCCTTATCATCTAAGTAATCTTCAACAGTATAGTAGGCTTTCTGTATCATCCTCTTTTTAACAGTGTTTTTAAACTGCTGTAATGACATGGCCAAAATTGATTTCGGAATTTTATTATAGAATCTTATACCCAAACCCACAAACGACTTACGTACTTTTGGTAGGCGCAAAAAGCCGTAAAAGTTGTAAAAGGTGACTAAGGTAAGTTGACCCACCGTGTGGTATCCAGTTGAGTAGAATAGACCACTCTCTTTTTACCGAGGGGTCGTAAAATACGTAGCCAAATCATGTGACAAAAGGTTTTTGTTACGTGTTGTGCCGATCCCACTTAAAGTGGCATAAGGGCAGGAGGATGATGACTATTATTGTGAAAGTTTTTATGTTCAAAATATTTGAAAAATTATGACGTTGTAATACTATATCTGTATTTAATATTTATTTAGTAGGCCCACTCACTATTTTTATGTAATTTCCTGTGCTCTAAGATTGCCTGGAAGAGATCGCTGTTAAGCGATACGGCCACCGATTGTACTTTTTACTAGTTTTTTTTGGTGTACAATATTAGAAAATAAGAAAATAGAATAAGGTACAAAATGTGTCAATTTTAACTGAGTCGCCTTTTTATTTTAGTTTATTCAAAAACATAGCGATTCAAAAGTAATAATAAAATTATTTTGCTATTTTGAAAGCGATAAAGCGATTTTGCGAAGCTTTGCGATTTTGTCGTGGAGCCTATCTCCTGATGATGCTTCGGTTGCGGGGCGAAACGATTGTTGAGTTTATGATAGTGAACGTGTGTAGTGCTTGTGTTTTGTGGTGGCAGTGGTGGAGGTTTATGCATGTATTTTTACGAATCCTGCATGTAACGGGTATGAAAAAACGTGATAGTCCACTATACATTTAGCACTATATATATTTTCTATTTACTGTATCGCGGACTATAGCAAAATAATTTTATTATTACTTTTGTATTATGGATCTCCGCAAAGTAACGCCTAATTCTATAAATTAACATAGCGATTGTTTACAACTTAAAATTTACAAAATATTGTAATATAACCTTTCCTGTATATACAGAAACAGAACACCGATAGAGAAACGAAGTTTAGGAAAATCCTTTAAAAGAGGTGAATTTATTTATTGACTAACTGTTATTTGACACTTCACACTCTTGAAGTAAAAAATGTAAGGAAAAAATGTTAGAACAATCTATTTGTTTATAGGTTTCGTCCTTACTTTCATACAGTTCAAAGATTTCGAGTTCACTGTTTTCGTTTTTAATACATAATACATTTTTAGAAGGAATGAATTTTTCTTTTCTTTCTTTGAAGAAATCATTTTTAAAATATAAAGCGAAACGCGTAGATAATAATTAATGAAGAGAATATGAACAATAAGCGTACTTGTATTACATTAGTAATTAGTAATTTTTGGATCCTTTCGAGTAATAGTTTTTTTCCTTTTGGGTAAAACAATTAGTCAAAATTATTTAACAAAATACGTCTTATAGATTGTGATTCATAAAATATGCAGAATAGATGAAAAAATAATAATACTGTCAAACACTATTCGTAGATATCGTTTATTTGTTTTCTTGTACGAATCAACGAGTTATGTATTATGTAGATTTTATAAGATTCTAAATCTAAATTCCTAATACCTAAAGTGAATACCATAGAGCAATTGAATGTTCTTAAATTTTGTTTTATGCATAGAAATCCTAGGCATTTAATTGTTTTTAAAATGTACAATTATGTTTCGATTCCAAACAATTTGACATTATTTTTGGGTACAGGAAGTTCTTAAATTATAAGTATATTAGCTAATACAATAGATATTAATTATATTTCGAAATTGCATCATATGCGAAGATATAATTTGAATCTTTGAGAAGAAAAAATTAAATAGTGCAACATACGCTATACTCCACCTCGAAAACATACGCAACAAAAAGACTATTTTCTGAACATACGATGTTTTGGACTAGACGCAGTATATTCTGCGTATGTCACTTGCAGCATAAATTTTTATTTTGTAAAAATGTTCCTCCCAATTAGAGAAGCAATAACACAAAATATTGTCACAAAAACAAATTATTTATCTTTTGAATCGTCATATATTTACATGTAATATGAGAATAATTATAAACAGAGTTGACGGACACTCAAGTAATTAATTACTTCTTGAAACAAACAAACAATCATTTTTAACAATCTTTCCACATCGTTATTAAAGATTACACAACAATTGCACTATACAATAAAAAATTACATTAATTGTAATGCATATTCTAAACCAGTAAATCAAGTTTACTCGGTTGCTGACTCTCAAAAGTCTTAATTGGTAGGTATAATAGAAATAGTTACATAACTCTTTTACTGTCCAACTGTCAATGATTTTTACACGCTTTATGCATCAAACTCCTTTGAACTCAATTTTGCATAGTTATTATACTAGAGTACGGAAGTCATAGGCAGAACTGTAAATTGTGGGTCACAATAAATAATGAGAAGAAAGAATAGATTCGTAAGTATACTTATCTCTGTCTTATCACATATGCGTAGAAAAATATTCATGGCACGTTCTCAAGTAAAAAATACTTTTGCTCGCTACGCACAAAAAGAGATAAACGGTAAACCTCATTTGCTTTCTTCTTATTGAAATATGACACATTTTGGGCTGGCTTCTTTACTGTAGTAAAATAACGACAAATTTCATTCAAACTTATTGAGAACTTGCGACAATACAATCAAAATAAATAACTTGAACGAAATTCACAATCAATCACTTAAAAAAGTGTAAAATAAATAATAGCTAAAAATACGTTCGAACTAAAAATTAAAAATAAGGAAAAATATTAGTCTTATTGTAAACAAAAAGCATGTGGTGTACGATATATATACGAAAAATTTGGCATAAAGCGCCCGACGCTTTTTTCACAATGCTTAATATATATTATTTAGTTTTTTTTATCTATACTTATTATGTTATCGTATAAACCATAAAGCTATTTTCTACTCGATAATATATATCAATACTTTACATCTCTTGATGTATTTCATCGTACAGAATAAAATGCACACTTAAATGAATAAAATTATATTTATTTATTTATTTATTAAGTTATCAACAGCGTTACAGATAATACTTATTTAGAAATTTTAAGACTACACAATAAGATGACCATGACAAGATTACAAAATTTATAAACAGATTATTTACATTAACAGAGTAAGGAAAATATAGATATGTTAAGTAACAGAACACAGATGATATAAAAGATAAATCCAGACGTAAAAATTGTAAATAAAAATAAAAATATTCACAACGTGTATGTGCAAACGTAGTTATAGTGTGTCAGTAATTGTGTGTGTGTGAATGCTTGTTATTTATATGACAAACATTCAAAGAAAATCGGAACCTAGCACGCGGTTAGAGTTCGTTGATAAGTAATCACTACTTTTTATGTAATAAGTATTAAGTAATTGTAAACAAATAAGCATATATGTGTATAAGTATTTTGTGTAAAAAATATTTTTTTGCCGTAAGATCTTGGAAGATCATAGTATAATCATCATCCTCCTGCCGTTATCCCACTCTAAGTGGGGTCGGCACAACATGTTTTAAACACGTTGTCACTTGATTTGGCTAGGTATATTACGACCGGCCGCCTGCCTGACGCCAAATTACCTTAGTCGCCTTTTACGACACCTCGGTAAGAAATGAGGGTGGTCTATTCTACTCAGCCGGATTCCACACGGCGAGAAGAACGTAGGTATCATTAAATTCTAAGTACGTTACTATATACCCGATAATAACGGAGCACATGGTGTAGTATTACCGAGTGACAGCACTAGAAAGGTAGTCTAAAGCGAGTGAATATAAGTTACATAACTACGCGCTTAACGTAGTGTTAAACGATCAGCTGATATCTTACTCTCTAAAATAATATCTCACATTCCAAAGCAGTTAGTTATCTCAGTTAAAGCGTATACGTCAGGATAATATTACTTAAATTTAAAGGTTAATTGAATATCAATTATGTTATTATGCATACTATATAGAGAATGATTATAATTTATACTACATACGTTTAACATTTTTGGCTTATATGTACTTACGTATTTAACAAAATTATTTATAAATAAAATAGTTGTAAAGCGTCAAAGAAAGTAAATTAAAAATGTTTAAAATAATAAATATAAATATATGAGAGAATTATCTATCCGTCCCCAAAGTAAGTAACTTAATACTTGTGCTATGGATGACATGTGGATGAACTATAAATACATATAGTATAATTTTAAAAACATACATTTACACGTTTATAGAAATATTAGCCCTGAGCGGGAATCGATCCCGCGACCCGTGGAGCTGAACGCAGAGTCACTGCCAATTGCGCCAACGGGTCATTTAATATGTGTTATATACAAACAATATTAATATTGTAATATATCAATTCGCCACAAGAGTCAGATGTCATAAACAATTTATTTAATAGTCTTTTTTACAATATTTTTTTACATAAAGCTTTAATATTGTTACATATTCAGAAATATAAAAATATCCTTTGTAGCTGTACTGTAATTTATATATAGTTTATCTTTACTGTTTCATTATAAGTATAAACAAATTGTTGACTACAGCAAGACTATTTGTGAGTTGGCAAGCAATTGTCGCGTCACATATAGTATCCGGCAATAAATAACGCACGTCAAGGCTTAGAGAGAGAAAGTCGGCTAGATTCTGCTTCATAGAGCATTGTCTCTGTCGCACATACTGCCGAACCCGTCTGAAATGTCACATACTAACTGAGTGACAGTGAGAACGCTCTACGAAACCGAACTGGCCGGCTATTTCGTTCTAAACATCTATGTGCATTATTTAATGCCGGGTACTATACATTCTTACGTTGTCTCATCTGTTTCATTATCTGTTGCATCGCATTTTTGAGTTGAATTTTCATCTACTGTAAGACATAACTGTCTTCATGGTAAATCCATACTTTAAAATCTCATGGCGCTTGGAATTAGCGTCTACAACATCTAGTAGGGACATCTATAATCTACCAACGATTTGTTGCGGTTCGCCTCTCAAACATTTTATAATCCAGACACCCATATTCTTCGTTTTATGAACTATATGCTGATGGCTAAAACTTCAGGTATAAATAACTAAACAGTAATAAAAATTGCGTCACATTTATGACAACGGGTCTAATGATAGAAACGTTTCCTTGCTCATTGATGATATCATAAAGTTGTATGTAATAATATCTCTTCTTTTTCACACATGCTAAACCCGAAGGTTTCTCTAGCGGCATATATGTATATTCCATTATTGCTATCTAACTCAATTTCGGTGATTAATCATATAGGTACTCAATCATGATCGCTGACGAACAGAATGTACATTATTTCCGAGTTTCAAAGTCTTCGAAGTTTTTTAAACAATATGATGTTGCGTCAGACTTATCGTGTCGCGTAGGTATCGCCACTCACAACTATGGCCTATAAATTGTTCCGAAGTTCCAAAGCAACAATCAATTAACGTTACCCTTTCTCGTGCAGACTTAGTTTGCCTGTTCCTAACTATTGATTCACCTATTAATATCCTTAACTGTATTAACGACAATATTTTAGCTTCATTTTCGTTTATGCACTTGACAAGAGATATTTCAAACAAGATAAAAACAAATTATATTGCATACGTAATTATATACGCATTGTCATCAGAACTGGACCAGTATATAAAAAGTTTGCTCAATAGGACACCGGGAAGTGGGTCAAATTTAACTTGCAAAACTCCACCTTAACATACATTACATGGTAAGTTAAACAAATGCTTTTAAATTTCTTTACATCCATCCATTTGTTCGAAGTTGGTTGAAGCACTTATAAACCCATTTCCGCATTTATGTAATACTAGTTGTATCTATAACTACAACTTTGACGCCAACTTAATTGTCAAAGTCCCCTTAATAATGCAATGTTTTTTTCCTGTATCCGAAAGAAAACTGGGATCTTGCATTGTATATGTTAGTCCGTTGTAAAGCTTTTCAGCATATTACCAGCATATTAATTATAAACATTGTTATTATTATGGATTATGGCAAAATAATTCTATTCTCATTCTACTTAATCATTATAAATCAAGCGACAAACTCCTATTTCCGTTTCCAACAGGTGCTTAATATAAACTAGCAACAATGCAGTACATTTACTGTCAAGCCGTGTAAACTTCTAACTTGAAAGGACAGAGGTCGTGAGTTGCACCCGCTACACGCTACTTCGTTACTTTGTACGATACACGTTCCTTCCAACATTAGGATACAATGAGACCGATTTGCATTGGCATAATTTCTATGCGTCTTACGTGTTTGTGGAATGGACTTTTGGATTACCCGCCTTTTTTTTCTCCTATGATTTATTATGAATTAATTACTAGGTAAAGGCATTTTTTAATGATTTAGCCATTGTAGTGGCACAATTTCCATACAGTTATACTAGATTAGGAGAACCAGCCAAAAATGTATCAATCAACAATAAAGAGGAAGCAAACGAGACTATCCTATATAATATCTGTCTTTTTTATGTGTCATTAGAGAAATGTGAGTTTCACCTTCCCTCTCATTATTTTTTATAATATTTTGTTTTTCTTTTTATTTGTTAATGTGTCAACGATTAAAGCGCTTTGAAGCCATCATCAAAAAAATGAAGAACCATTCTCTACGAAGGGAAGTTTATTTGTACATCTAACAACTTTATGTTAAAATAAACAGGTTATTTCAAATACATATATCAAAAATAAGTATGTTTATTGTAGCTTTAATTGCTAGGTATATTTTTTCCATTTATTTTGATCCGTTCCTCATGAGCCCTTGTTTAGGGTTACTTTTTATTTAATTTGTATTTAATGCTAACACGTTTACCAATATTCATAAAAATCGAATTAACATTATTGTCTCTCTTTCAATAAGTGTTCGGAATATTCTTAAAAAAAATTTTTTTTTCAATTTAGAAGACATTAAAAAATATATTAAACGGGTTAGATACATTTAAACAAATTTAGGAGGTGTAAGTTCCTTGGTACGCGGTAAAACGTATATATCTAACTGTAACATTATTAGAAGCTTCTCTAACAGGAATAACATTTTTTTTTCTAAATATTTATGTTTTTTTGTCGATGTAAAATGTTTATATATTTAATGCTAATACGGTTTTTGTTGAATTAGTTCGTGCAGACTTCAGCGTGATAATGTCGGTGGCACGAACCTCAAGTTGACATAATGCGTACCGTACACACTATTGTGTTCAGAATCGTACCTACTTATTACTGGAAAAATGTATTCAACGTTGCAGCAATTGTACTATTAGTATATGTTTGTACAGTTTTTGTTTTCTATTTACTTCTATTATTTTTACAAGAATATGTTATTTAATTAATTAAATGATTATAATAATAAAATTATTTAATTAATTTTAGTAGTCAGTAAATATTGTTGATAAAAAAATTGTGGTTATACAAGCAATATAACAGAACTAACTACTTTGCTATAATCCGCACGGGTTAAGTGAATGCATGCAAAGCCAATGTGTATGAAGCAGGCAAAATCTACGCACCTTATACATGCAGGACCAGCCACCACATGCACCCCAAGACGCAATTCACCAGCAACAACGAACACAAAAGCAGCACACACACCCACCACCACAATCTCGACGATCGTTTCGCCGATCGTCGAAGTGAATTACTTTACTACTTTACTTACTACTATGGGTAGCGCGGCGCAGTACGATTTTTGTCGTGAAGCCTATCCTCCTGATGATGCTTCGGTTTCGGGGCGAAACGATCGTCGAGATTGTGGTGGTGGGTGTGTGTGCTGCTTTTGTGTTCGTTGTTGCTGGTGAATTGCGCCTTGGGGTGCATGTGGTGGCTGGTCCTGCATGTATAAGGTGCGTAGATTTTGCCTGCTTCATACACATTGGCTTTGCATGCATTCACTTAACCCGTGCGGATTATAGCAAAGTAGTTAGTTCTGTTATATTGCTTGTAATATGGAATTCCGCAAAGTAACGCCTGCTTCTATAAATCATTGTGGTTATAATTTAATTATTATTTAATATTTTAATGAAATGTTAATTTTTCATACTGAAATATCTTGTATGCCTTATTAGGCATATTAGAGAGGTATATTTACCTCTCTACAAACATTTAAGAAATTAAGCAGCGAGTTTAATAGTCCCGCATAACTATTTTAAGTAATTCATGTGTGCTAAGTGGTAGGATTATCACTTCATAAAGTAAATTAATCAATATTAAACAGTTTGCTAATCACGGTAGGTATATATTACGAAAACTCTTAATTAATTAACATAGACTAAAAGGGATGTCGAACTTTGACACATACATATTACGTGTAATGTCTTATATGACAGAATATTTTAATAATAAATCATTAGACGTTTAAAATGAAAATATTCGCAATGATATTGCAATTTTTTTTTACTGTTCTTAATTCAAAATAAATGTTTGAATATACTGAACCACCAACGTTTTGTTTGTAAACAATCACACCTAATTTGTTTGTATGTCCTTTATAGAATCCGATACGGCTGGACTGATTTTAATGAAATTTTCAGACATTCTTTAGAATGACCCGGCATATGATCCTGTAAAGTTTAGTGGCGGTTGGAGCCATTTTCTTAACCGTTGAGTTCTGTTTCGAGGGCAATTCCAAACCGGACTGCTATTAATAAATAACATAAAGCAATTGCCGTTTAAACTGAAAATATTCACAATGATATTCTGAAACTCTTTTTAACTGCTCTTAATTTAAATAACAAACATAAATTCTTAAATATACTGAACAATGTTTTTGTTTGTATTTAGTTACTAGCTGTGCCAACAACTGCTTCGCCCGCTTGGCATTCAGCGATGTACCGAACTTTTCCCGAAATATAGAAATTTTGAAAATAAAAGTACATATTGTGAGTTAACCGTGAGAGATAAAGAATTGCTATTGCATGCTGTTTTGTAGTATTTTTATAGATCTACAATTCTCTACTACGTTACTTTAGCGTATCTCTGCTGGTTTACGCAGCGCACGCGACTAAAGCTCCCAGCAAGCAAGTTTTTTAAAAATTGCGCGATCTCTTCATCACAATTTACACATTTAATAGTACATATCGGTATTATGTACTGTTTACTTTAACCTTCCGGAAGTATTTCACTATCTTTTGGTGAAAAATCAATTACATACAGACAGCTGTCTATTTGGGACTTTGTTTTATAATAAGTATAGATGAATAAATATTCAGTTTTGCTTTAAAGTTTTTTACAAGATGGTTAAAAGACTGATTGATTAGAGTGGAAAGAAAACATAGACAGGCCGTGATTTTTGATTAAGCTACTTAATATTCACCCAAAGAAATTCATCACAAATGCTTTTTCAACATTTGTAGCCTTCGTTAAATATATCTTTCCCATCTAAATAAAATAGTCTCATTTTGCAACTTAAGCACAACACTTGCTACTTCGCCTACTATATAATCCTCCATTTTATGTAACGATCTCCCTTTGGAAGGGTTTCCGGATCGATACGACATAAGTACCTTCAAAAAGCGTATTTTCCAACCTTTTAAAGGACGGAAAGACACTTGCTCTGCGAGAGGTCGTGGGCGGCAGTGATTACTTGAGGTGAACCGCATGCTCATTTGCCATCCTATTCCATAAAAAAAAGAAAGCAAATTAAAAATATACAATCAAAATGATTGATGGAATTGATTTTATGTATATAGGACTTTGAGGCTCCTTTCTGAAAAGTATTATACGGTCTTCAGTGAACATTAGCACTACAGCCCGCGGCTGAGAAACCTGTCGAACTACATCAATTCGATATTTAATGCTCTTTATCACTGGTGAAATTGAAACCAATCACATCTGCCATAGTCTCCGCTACGCACTAACAAATTAACGAAATACGAGAGCAATTTACGCGGTCGACTCAATGTACTCAATACCATCTAGTCGATAAAAAGAAATCGATTCGAAAGATACCTTTCCACTAATAAAATTGACAATCATATCTGATATCGATTCTTTTATATTTTCTTATAATAAATAGTATAAATTTAATAATACACAAGTAAAGTTTGTTACGTTTTCAGTGGAAGTAATAAGACGATTCAATCATGCTGTATCACGTAATACAATAAAATTACACTCGTTATATTAGTATTACCAATTTTGTTTGCTTTTCTTTGTGGGTTACTTTCACTCGCTTTTCGACTATCTTTTTAAAAACCACGGCTGCCTACTTCGCGTGATACATAAACCCAGCCATATAATTTTAAAGAACAAAGTTAAGTTAAGTTATTTGTTACCTAAGTTGTAACAAATGCGCACATGGAAATCGTAGTTTATTATCTTTAATTATTTCCGCAGTTTCGAGCGATAAAATAAATAAAGTTTAAAAAGGCGTAGTTAGCCAATACGATATCGACAGCGAGTTGTGAAAGCGTCGCTAGATGTCAGCTGTCCTAAGATTGATGATTTTTAATCTAATTAACAAAACCTATAAAACAATCTTGAGTTGTCCTGTATAATTATAATAATAATAAATGAATATCGCTAAAAATAAACCCATACTCAATTAATGTATAATATTCCAAATAAAAACATTCCATTGTCTATTACTTTTTTTATATCCCATATATCTAATAATTTACTATACATTGTTAACTGGTGAAAAATACACATAACTGTCGTAGTTTCTAATCAGACAGTGGAAAATTGTAATGGCTAATGGCAGTTATTCCAGTATGTTGATTCTCCACCCAGTTCTCACTGGGTTTTATACAAAAATAAATGACTTCATTTTACGGTATCAGAGAACACAGTGAAGGATTCTATACATAAACATCGAACTTCTGGGTTCGAAAAGTTTGCTTAGTCTCAATTATAAATTATGAAATTAAGTTTTGGTCTAAATGTGTCACAAACACGGAACAATATATGACCTTAATTGGATAGAGGCAAAAATGTAATATTATTATTAAAATTTCTGTTAAAATCTTTCTATTGCATCACAAATTAGTATAATGTAATTATTGGAAGGTAATGTTAATAGAACTTTGACATTATTACCAACTGATAACTCAACGATTAATTAAATCACATTATTATTGTACATACAAGGCAATTAATCACGTTTTCCTTATGATAGGAATTTTATATTCACTATGCTCCTTCACATTGGAAACTATTACTTCTTGCCCGCGTTCATGATTTGTAATTGAGATTTCGATGTTTTTTCTGATCGCCCGGCCATGTGAACAAAATATGGAGTGAGATTTTCCCGCGGCAGAGCAGGTCGGCAGCACACTCCCACGCCGCCTTCCGTCTGTACCATGGACTTACAATGGCAACATTACTGCACACTTTTTCTCCATCATTGTTGTTTATATTAGTCGTTAATGTTCGCCAATAATTCCTCGAAGCGAAACTTGGATCTTTCTTGTAGAATCAAGATTTCTTCCGCGTAACAACTTTTTTTTATGTTTTACGTCGCCGATACCTGTCCTTTCAAACAGATCTCGACCTGGTCCATTTCTGAACTGGTACAGATCTTTTGATTGAACTTTTGGAGTGGTTGATTTTATCAGTGTATGATGTGCTATCGTCTCTATAGAACTGTCGCTTCAATCAAGTCTCTGCAAAAATTACTTCCGCATATTGAATTGTAGGTTTTTGGGTGTTTTGAATAAAGATTTTCCGCGTGCCATTAGACACGGAATTGAATGTGCGTTTTTGTTGGACGATGTAATAGACAAAGAGATGGGAATCAATTTTCGAATCATAAACTAAATAATTATATTTATATGTGTCATTATCATTTGACCAAAAAACCCAAAGCGTAAAATTCTTAATACCTAACATATTTTAAATGTCATATACATAATTAATAAATCCATGAACTAATTAGCGATGATTCATGAACTAAACAAATGTTTTACTTACTAGTTTTACAAAAAAAGTAACTTATTACGCTAATTTCTATATTACCATATAAATAAATTATATTAAAAATGAGATATATAATTGAATGTACCACGAAAATGTAAATGAAGTGTAAAAATCACACTCGCTGTCAGAAGGCGTTTCGTTTTCACCTCGCCAAAGGGCGAAGTGCAAATCTAATCGATCTCAAGAAATGTTATGACTGTATCTGTGATTAAAACTATTTGTATAATTAAATAAACGCTGACGCAGGCGCCACGCGTCGCCAGTACTTGTAGAAGCCAAAACTGTTTTCACTGGGAACTGTGCCATCTGGATGCAGTTAAGGTGACAACCGACCGAGTTCACTTTATTTATCGCCCTTTTAAGAACGCACCGACTCTAAAGGCAACTGTCATTATATTTGCAAAACAATTTTGTATGTTAGTTTATAAATAAACTATGCCGTGTGGTATCCGGCTGAGTAGAATAAACCACCCTCATTTCTTTTCGAGGTGTCGTAAAAGGCGACTAAGGTAAGTTGACGTCAGGCAGGCGGCCAGTCGTAAAATACCTAGCCAAATCACGCCAAATAGTGCCGACCCCACTTAGAGTGGGATAAGAGCAGGACAATGATGAGTTTATAAGTAAACTAGCTACCCGCGTACACGTTTTGTCGTATAAATTATTTTTAGGAAATTTTTAGTGTACCTAAATTATAAAAAAAATAACAATTTTTTCCAAGAAAAAATTGGGGCATACAACCCTTATCACTTAGGGGTATAAAAAGGCGATTCTCGGACCTACTGTAAATAATATTATATAAAATTGCATAAAAATCGGTCAAGCCATTTCGGAGGAGTATGGTAACTAACATTGTGACACGAGTATTTCTATAAACAGCAACTCGCGACTTTATTCACGTCAAACGTAAGTTTAATTATCAATCAATAAAATATATTTTGCAACATGTATAGATAAACCAACATTATCTTTTAAGATTAAGTATTAGCTACTCTTAGGCACGATCTTTTACACGATACGATAATATTTCTTTATCACAAAATTGTAATGACGTAAAATCATTTATATATTTATCTTTAAGAAACCAAGAACTAACAGTCTTACTTCTGCTGTATAAATGTTATATCTCTAGTCATTTTAATTTACATAATTTTTAAAATTATATAACAGGAAAATATTTGTATTATAATTTTTGTATCCTAGTTTATATTCACAAATGAATTCTAACCCAAGTTAAACAATCTTTTAAAAGATTTAAATTTAACCTCGGAGATGTCGTTAGTAGAATCGAATCAAATGCCTAAACAAACCCCTTACATCTTTTTTAAGAATAAAATTGTTTTTATGATGAGTGTTGATGTTTCTGTTGTTCAACTAATCTGAGACAAACAAAAATAAACATCCTTATATCACAGACTAATAACAATATTGTTCTGAAAATAATTTTAATACAGATTTATAAAGAATCATACACGACAAGGACTGTAACAATTTTTTAATTTATATAGTTAAAGTGCCATTTATTTTAAAACCATTTATAGAAGCAGGCGTTACTTTGCGGAATTCCATATTACAAGCAATATACCAGAACTAACTACTTTGCTATAATCCGCACGAGTTAAGTGAATGCATGCAAAGCCAATGTGTATGAAGCAGGCAAAATTTACGCACCTTATACATGCAGGACCAGCCACCACATGCACCCCAAGGCGCAATTCACCAGCAACAACGAACACAAAAGCAGCACACACACCCACCACCACAATCTCGACGATCGTTTCGCCCCGAAACCGAAGCATCATCAGGAGGATAGGCTTCACGACAAAAATCGTACTGCGCCGCGCTACCCATACAAGCAGTCTTAAATAGTTCAACTCCCACCAATACCCTCCCCTACCGAACACATGCAGCAAAACGGAATTAGATACATTTACTTGCTCGTTAATTAAGTGACCATTGTTATTTTTTATTATCTCAAGTTGCTCTAACGTATTGAGTCGGAGTCCCTTATCACAAGTGTGGAGAATATGAAATGAATGGTCATTAGGCACTTTATGACCGCTTTCTAGCAAATGTTTTGCAAAATTAGAATTTTGTGGTTTATTATTCCTAAACGCAGCCATATGTTCCCGGAATCGAACCGCAAAACTTCGGCCAGTCTGACCCACATATGTACCGTTGCACTCAGGACAATCTATTTTATAAACCCCAGATTTTTTACCCTTATCTAATGTATCTTTATTTTTACACAACAAACTACGAAGCGATTGGTTAGTTTTAAAAGAGAGTTTAGTACCCGATTTTGATTTAAATATATTTGCCACTCGATCTGTTAATTTTCCAAAGTAAGTCATCTTTTAATAAAACTAACTATAAAGCCAGTCTGACTGTTGTTGTTGTTATATTAAAACCTTTGAAGTAATATTTATTGATTTATATATTAATATTATTAGATTGATTACTTGATATAAAATCAACTAACATAAATTGAGCGCATGGTGTCTTACCGTTTAGTTTCGTCTTTACGCTGCCAACAAAGATTACCGTTGCGCGTCGTGATTTTTTTTTATTTAATTCCGCGAAGTGGTGTAACGGTGTTGCATTTGTTTTGGTTCTGCGCACTCCCCGCTCACTTAGAAGCTAGTGTGTCTGGACGACTCTGTTACGCCAGCGGCAGTTGTTCGGCGCTAGTCATGCTAAAACCTCATGTAATTGGCTACCTTCTTCTTTCTCCTACCCTTATCCCACTCTAAGTGGGGTCGGTACAACATGTTTTTCTCTTCCATTCTCTTCTATCATTCGTCAACTCTGGCGCTACTCCTTTTATATGCATGTCATACTTCACACAGTCCAACCATCTCTTTTTTGGCCTTCCTCTAGTCACATATCCATCCACATTCATACTCAACACTCGTTTGATCACATGATTTTCATCCCTCCTGTAATTGTCATGTAATTGGCTACCTGTGCAACGTATAAAGTAGCAACTCAAAAAAATAAATCGTGAGAATCGATTACAACGACGCGTCAGGAATCTGCAGACACGACTTTTTAACGTGAAGAGGCTAGCAACACTGGATTCCGTTCCATTCATTGCATATAAATTCTATTCAGATTTTGAATGACATTATTGTAGTAACTATTTAGATGTAATAAAATTGTTATTTTGCGAGTATTCTTGAAAAAATAAAAGTAAATTTCTAAACTGTCGTGAGTGGTATTCATAATTAATGTATAGAAGCCGGCTATACTTACGTTTGATTTTCTCGGATGAGCCCGACTTGTTTCAAGCGCATACGGCACTCTTAGTCATGAGGCAGAGTCTCTCTATGCGGCGTTATCTCGATAACGGAACGCGGGAACGCGGAATAACTTAAATTCCTAGTTTATAGATAGATATCGGCTACACCCACGTCTTATTCTATGGGGTTAACCTGAACTCCCACTTCCCAACAGTCACCTGTCCTAAAGTAAGTAATAAATAAATAAATATCCGTATCCCCAAAATTCTCTACAAACATGCAGGTTTCCTCACGATGTTCTTCTTTACCAAGTATTCACTCATGTTATTGTGCTCTTATCTCCGCTTGGAGATTTGTATTACTTGTATTATTTCTGCTTAGAAATAATACATTAAACCGTGACTACGAATTTTATTTACCTTATATTACCTCTCTTCATATCATAACATACTCATCGGCGTACACGTTAAATAAAAAGCGTAAAATAATACAATTTATGACCGAGTTTAATTGTGGTATTCACGACTGTAATGTAAGACACAGTGCTATGCGGTTCTAGTCTAGATTCATAAGCATGCGTATAATATTAAAATGATCTCACATTGCTTAATAAGGTCAGATAATATCTAGCGCCAGGACAAGGCGAGCGACAGTGGGCAATGAAAGTGACAACCGCGGACGAAAGTGACTATCTAGATTTATTTACACTTGTACGAAGTAGACACGAGCACTTCTAAAACTGGTGTCCACTTTACATCTGTGGCTAGAGTCACCAAATCATAATCGAAAAAATTTGGGAGACAATTAATTTGTAACCACAGATTTATGGTTGTGTTTATCAATAACAGAAGCTGTTTGTCGATTATCTCAAAATCTACTGTAAGGACTTTTGTACGGTCTTTACTGCAAGGAAGTGCGATTATTCTGAAAGGTTTAAGTTAATAGTACATAGCCTAATATATAGCATACATTTAAAAATGTATATCGGTCATATTTACTTCGTTTACAAAAGTGCGAATAAACCTTTAAATGCATCCTCTATACTGGTCACACTGGGAAGATCTTAGCTATAAGGATATATATATAAAATTCTCTACTGTATACATATATATATATATATATATATATATATATATATATATATATATATTATTATCTACTTTTTTACTATATAAAATTAAATATATTACAATAGCAGGCGAATTAAATTATAGTATAATATTAAATAGCGATTTCTATAAATATATTGTAGTACATATATTAGCTAGATAATTATTTCATACTCGGACTTCCCTCGCCAGGGATCCGGCAGAATATCAGCGCTGTTGGTATTCTTTTACCTCCAGCATTAAGCTGAGCCAGAACCTTTTCATTGGCACGACACATTCTAAATTTACTTTCTACATAATGTCTGTTGTTATTTCTCTCTGTATGTAACCTGTTTATTTTGTGTTGTGTGAATGAATAAAGCTATTCTATTCTATTCTATTCTATTCTATTCTAATAGTACAATAGATTTTTGTAAATTGTGTTGATGACGTCGCGTAGTTGTAAAAAAAAACTAGCATGCTAGCTTTGGTCGCATGCGCCGCGTTAACCATCCGAGATAAACTAGAGTATTGTAGAGCTACACAAATTATACAAAAAAGTCCGCGATAGCATGTCCCTATCTCTCATGGTTAACTCACAATAAAAACTTATTAGGCGAAGCTGCAGAAACAGGTAGTTATTTATAAATTTTAATATTCCTTTCACACATGAGCAGAGCAAAAATTATAAATACAGACATAATTCACTTTCGACACTCGTATTTAGATTATAAATAAGGTTTGTCATTTTGCTACTCGTTTCATAGCTAATAGCTTTAGTAATTTTACAAAGTTGTTAAGTATGTCTTTAATATGATAACGTAATTATCAAATAATTGTGTATTCATGAAATAATTTAATGTATATATAAGCGAAAAGAAAAAGTAACTTTGAAACTATTACAATTTTTATTTTTTTCCTTACATAAATTACGATTAAAATGTCAAGTACTATCCCACTGCTGGGCATAGGCTTCCTCCCTCCATTTTTGGAAAGAAAGGTTCGAGCTAAGCCTTACCACGCTGCTCCAATGCGTATTGGTAGGTTACATATATCCCGAGAATTCTCTAGAGATATGTAGATTTTCTCATGATGTTTTCCTTTACCGAAAAGCTTGTGATAAAGTGCAATTATCAATTAGTCACATAAGTTTTTTTAACCTCATTGGTGCATGCGCGGGGTTTGAACCTGGTCACGGGTTCGCACGGACTGACCGCTGGGCTATAAAAGCTAAGATTACATCGTCGGTAAATGCTTTAATTATATTTATATAGTATATTTATTTGCTGGTGCAAGATTGGATCCCCAAGCAGCCAAGAAGATCAAAGAAAAATGATATTTTAAATTTCATTATTTAAATTCTTTCAATCTTAATTATTTAAACAAATTACTTTTAAAAAACTAAGTATAAATCATTGACAAATGTAAATAGTTTAACAACCAATTTGATTCTGGAAGAATCCTGAAATTTCTAGATGATTGGCAACTCTATCTCAACCCAGCCCGCTTCGCTATTTATATCGCTACGGGCGAAGATCTGACCCTTCTATGGTAAACTAGAATTGATTCTGAGCGCTTGATGTTCATTAAATATGTTTTTATTGGAACGGAATACAACTAGGTACTTAGGTGTAAATTTTCACAAAAAAAGTTTTACAACAAAGTATTAGCATTTTAAATATGTAAAAAATGCTTTTATAATTTATTATATTGTTACATAAATTATAAGTCCTGTTGTATAATAATTTTTTACTCTCTTTTAAGACATCTTATCAATAAGAATGATATCCACAAAGTATATTTAACAAATAACACTCCCTTAAGCATTTTCAAACATCACAATATATTTTATAATTTATACATAAAAGTCGTCCTAGTATTTAGTTCAACGAACTCCCAATTTTTTTAAACGCATGTGCTTAATGGATAATTTTTAAACTAATAATTTTTCACTGATTTTATCAAAGAAATACGTGAAAATAATGTAATGAAAATAAGAATTGTAATATCCAACTCTGTCCATTAAAATACCCAATAACTTTACAAATAACCATAAAAATGATGTATTTACATATAGGCAAGGCAGTGTATTTGGGTCAACTAGCAAGAATACTACCGTTAGTTAGTAGCTCGTCAATTCCTTGGCAAGGTTCAAGTGAAGTTAGCAAAATACTATACTATATACAAATAATAGCAGACCCGGTTGGGCATTGCTGAGCCTACTTTCAGCTTCCGTAATATTAGGCTTTACTAATATTATATAAGATACTCATTTACTAGTATAATATAAGATATTCCTTTAAATTATAAAGATGCGATGCAAAGCATGAAATGCTTATGGTAAGTAAGGTATTTAAGGCGATTAGTAAGATTAGATTTAGTATATTAAGTATAATGTAAGTTAAAAAGATAGATATATCATTGCGATTTTTGTAACCCTATAAATGTTCCTACCAATAATTGATTTGACATATTTCGACCGAATTTGGCAGCATTTCTGTTTAAAGCTTCGAGGCGGCATGACATTACCGCCTCAACAAATCTTCATATTTCAACAAATTTATAACATACCTTAACCAATTATTAGATGCGTAAGTTGTCGTATCAATAATATCTGCTTATACGATTTTTATTCGCTTTGTTTGTTCAAATGGCAGCCGTCAATGTTCCTACTTGGACGGCCGCGTCATAGCAACTTACTTTTTACGCAAGGTCAACGAACCAAGACTTTTAAAGCCCTTTGTTTGTTTGTAAATAAAGCAATGTAGGATATTAGAGTAAGTATATTTGGGAAAAATTAACGTAAAGTAATTTATCAAAATTACTACCTGAACGAAGCATTTTGAACATAATTCGTTAAATAAATTTTTGTTAGTTTCTGATGTAACGCAATGCGGAAATTTTCATTTTGCAAACTACTGTGAAACAACTTAAACCTTTCCATTCAACACAATTTTTTTAGTGTTGCCTAGCAGATATCAAAACATAACCCGCTGATTTGGACCATCGTGGTAACTATCAATAAAACTTTGGGAACTAATCAGTACAATTTAAGTTCTTATGAAATCTTGCTACTAAAATTGACTACTTAAAAGCATATACATACTAAACGATTGTGTAAAGATAGCTTAATAAAATAAAATAATAAAAATAATGTATATACTACAAATTTTAAAATATAACATTCATATTGTACTTGCGGCTTCTTTTGAATCATTAGTTGATGCTTTACCTTCAATTATGTTATACGAATTCTTAACTTTTCTGTAGGAAAAACGGAAATACTTTGCCTATATGTTAGCCTGGTATATAAACTTTGATTGTATCAAATTTCATCTATATAACTCGTGCAGATAAGCTGTGAAAATGTAACAGAAAAACAACAAACATACATTCGCATTTATGACATTAGTGTGGATTAGTGTTTTTTTTTATCAGCTTACTCTATACATATCTTCACAACGTAACTAGATGAGATTTTAATAAGAAAAAATGATATATGACGACTCGAAAAAGGTTATACAAGTCTGTAAAAAACAAGCTTTGAATTCGATTGATAAAAACCGGTTCAGTAGGATTAGTACACAATAGAACTAAACAAACAAACTCACGCTCTCTTGTTATTATATTTGTTTAGATAAAATCTGTTGTTGATAGAATAGAAAGAGGAAATTGAATTGTGACATGGCATTATTTATTGTCATGCACGCAATATTTATATTAAGACCTACGTGGTGTAGTTTTCGGTTTTTCGTTTGATTACTTCAATCCCGTTTGAGTGCCAGAATATGATACGATTTATTTTTCCCAAATCGTAGCCTCTAGTCTGGTCTGTTAGGATGCCGCTGGGGACTAATTTAATACCTACCATAAAACAATGCAATCTAGAATCTGTTAAGGGGTTAATCTTTTTGAGGTTTACGCGCTTCATTCAGACTAATTAAAAAAAAGAACTGACTAATTCTTTCCGTTTACTTTTCGCATGGAAAATTTACTAAAATAAATCCTCAGTGAAACATTCAACCTAATAGCTTCTCGATGCTTTACCATTAAGCACTTCGGAAGACTATTTAGTACTATGTAGAAAACAAATGAATGGTTAAGAAAGAAAACCACACGCCTTCAACAAAAAGAAATATGATGTTTAGAGAGTAGAAAAAATTACAAAACGATTAAAGGCACAGGAATCATAACCTTAATAAATAAATATACAGGAAAATTACACACACCCCCCAAAGTAACTTAATATTGTGTTATGGGTGACAGACAAATGGTAAATATATACATATATAATGTTTCCAAAGTCTTATACAGTTACGAAAAACGTGAAACCTAACCTCTTATCACCCACATAATTGTTGACACATAATAAAACAAACATGTTGTTTATACCTAACCGTCAACATGCCACCACCGAACGGCATTCCGTACAACGTAAAGAATTCCGATTGCAATGTGTCTGGTGTAGCAATCGGGAGATAAAGGTAAAAACTGACGGTTTAATTATCAAAACTACCGAGAGAGAAATGGAATGTACTGAGACAATTTCGATTTCCTTTCATAGAAAGTATTTTGGTAGTAACTGTTGGCATGTTAACGAGAATAATATTCAGCTGGGCAACCAGTTGGCTAATAATCTAAGCAGATTGACCGAAATGCTTTGATGTTAATGGATCTCTAGCTCGGATGTATTTGAAGAATTATTATAGTGTTACGTCGTGGGTTCGATTCCTGCCGAGTGCCAACATTTTCTAACAACGATTTGTTAGATCTTCGAGTCTGGGTGTATATATTTATTTAAAATTATATATGTATATATTTACCAATTGTTTGTCATTCATAACACAAGTATGAATGTTCCATATTTTTATATTTATATGAAGAAAAAATATTTTCTTTAAAATTAAATTTTTCCGCGCAACTCATATCATAGAGTCGCAGCCGGGTCTACAAAAGGAGACATAAACGAAAATATCACGTCATTTTCGCATGAAACTAATTTGCAAAAAATAAAATAAATACCATTGTAAAAATTAAACTAGAAGATAGAGTATTGTTATTGTGATTTAGGAACAATATCGTTTCTGTACTGATATAGAAACCCAGTTGTGTTTCTAAATAACATTATATTTATATAAAGAAGATTATCACATGATACCTGTAACCAAACAATTAGTTTGCAGTAAAACTACCAAACGTTATATTGTGATCCTTTCTTATACATTGATGTGGTGGAAAACCATAATAATATTTAAAATGATACACTGTCAAACGATTTTGATTTATATAATGGTCTTGTTTCTATTATTTTACCCGCCGAGTGGTATCCGGCCGATTAGAAAAGACCACTCTCATTTCTTACCGAGGTGTCGTAAAAGGCGGCTAAAGTAAGTCGACCCGCCGTGTGGTATCCGGCCGACTAGAATAGACCACTCTCATTTCTTACCGAGTTATCGTAAAATACGACCAAGGTAAGTTGACGTCAGGCAGGCTTCCGGTCGTAAAATATGTAGCCGAATCATGTGACAACATGTTTGTAGAATGTTGTGCCGACCCCACTTAGAGCGAGATAAGGCCAGAAGTATGATGATGTTTCTATTATTTGACGTATATTATGGTAGCCATTACCTTAAGATTGTTTTAAAGCAAACTGCTGTAAACTTGGTACGTGTTACCTAATACTGTCAGAATTAATCCCGATTGTCCGAAATTATCCGTGTCACTGGACATAAAATTTTCAACGGCCACGTAAAATACGGTATCCATTTACCGCAATTTAACACTAAAGCGCCGTAGCACGCCGACGTATAAATTATGTCTGTTTGTAATAATTATACCGAACGAAACCCTACCTTTTAAGTCTTGTTAGCAACAGCTTAAACATATAATTCACTAAGTAATTTCCTGTCCTTGAATACAAAATGTAAATAAAGCTAAAAAGATTTTGACATAATTTATTTTAACACAGGAAATTACTTAATGAATAAGTTCGTCTTTATTTCTTTCAAATTGAAAATAAAACATGAGATTATAAAAGCGCACTAAAATTTTTCAAAGAGCTAATGAAAAAGAACCTATAAAAACCACATTTAGTCCGAAAAGTAAGAATAAATAATGAAACTTAAATAATAATAGATATAAACGGTTGAAATAAAAATACTGTCCCACTTCTAAATCAATACATTAAAACAGCTAATAATATGTCAATACTTAATTTTATCAGATCAAAGAGCCGGTATGTATTAAATCTAAGGTTGCGAAAAGGCAATGTTTCTAAAAACTCGTGGGTGAAGCTACTTTTGTTATTAAAATATCTACCTGTCGGCGAGGAGTGTCTGATGCTAAATGGAATATACAGCTTTAAAACTTTGCTTCTAACGGGTAAACTAATAACAGACTGCCATATTAACTTTGGCCCTAATAAGAAAGTTTTCTCGACTCGAATAACGTTTATTTTACGCTATATTTGAGTTTTAAGGAAGAAATAAACTAAAATCTACGTTCTTATTGATGGGACTTGCATTTTACCAATATAAAAAGACGTTACGTACTTTTATATATGTATATATTATTGTATGTAAAGTAGTCCAGGTAACTAAAAAAAAATGTTCTGCTATAATCTGCAATTACGATGCGGAATCTTTTGAAAATCTAAATTATTTTGTCATGCATTGGCGACATATTTATTAATCGAAAACACAAAAGTTCATCTTCTTTGGGCATGGATCATTAAAGGAAATCATACGGTATCAATATGATATGACGCTGGGATCAAGAGTCTCCTGCAATCTTTCGTGTTTCCACGACTATCTTGTAGAAGATCGTCCATAGCTGCTTATCTGGCGAAGGGCTTATCGGTCCAAAACCTTTGAACCCCAATAATGAGTATTGGGGTTCTAAGGTTCATCGTAATAAGTTCTCAATACGATGATATAGGTAACTTTTACCATCCCACAGCTGGGCGTTTGTTTTGTTCGCCGGAGTTTGAACCTACGATCGTATCCAAAGAGACGCATGGTCTCACCACTAGGCTATCACATCTCTACGATAACGATGATATAAGTCCGTATTTTTGGTTCCTCTTCGGACCTAATTGTTTCGTATATAATCCAAGCTCTAGGCCCACTAAGAGACTGAAATGAACTTCGACGTTCACCAGTTTGGTGTGATATAATCTAACATAAATATATCTAATTTTTTGGCTATGGAAACTACAAATTAATTATTACATATATGAGCTGTGATAGCCTAGCGGTGAGACCGTGCGACTCTTTCGAGGGGGTCACGAGTTCAAACCCCGGGCATGCACCAATGAGTTTTTCTATTAAAACTTATGTGTCCAATTGACAATTGCAATTTGTCACACGCTTTTCCGTGACGGAAAATATCGTGAGGAAACCTGGATATCTCTAGAGCATTCAAGGGATATGTGTTACTTAACTATAGCTACAACCCTTCTCTCCGAAAACGGAGAGAGGAGGCCTTTGCCCAGGAGTGGCATAGTAACGGGCCGTTACTTTTTTATATTTAATTATAATATCTTCAAACAACTTAGTTCTTAAAAACTTTTTTGAATCTGTCCCTTCATATAGCCTATGCACGCAAGCCCCCCTTGAAGAAACTGACGTAGCTTTCATAAATTTCCTTGCCACGCATTCGTCTGTATGTACACTCTCCGTCCCCTTTCTAATATATTATTTACGAAGACTAATTGCCATAAAGATTGCATGGAACAATCATTCTGGATACAAAATAAAACTTAACATTAATGATAGAAAAACATATAATAAATAATCACCATGTTTAAATTGAAACTTCTGCTATATCTGTTTCATAACGTTCTGTTTATTTTCCTAATATTTAATTGAAACCCTGTCTTTGCACATAATAACTATTGATAAAATAGGATGAAGCAGTCTTCAAAGTATACACAACTTCAAATAATAATATCCGGCTGAGTAGAATATACCACCCTTATTTCTTACCGAGGTGTCGTAAAAGGCGACTAAGGTAAGTTGACATCAGGGAGGAGGTCCGTCGTAAAAAACTAGCCAAATAATCTAGCAATATGTTTAAAGCAAATTGTGTCGACCCCACTTGTGGTATAAGGGCAGGAGAATGATGATAGACTAATATTTATACATACATTAGTCACATATATTAAACAATTTTCTTTGCCAATTATCATTATTGGCAATAAATAATAAAATTTGCTTCTTAACATTAGGTGGAACAAAACAGTATATTACCATTTGACGTCAGGCAGGCGGCCAGTCGTAAAATAATTTATCCAACATATAACAACATTTTGAAAACTGAGTAAGCTAAGTTATTTACACTTGCAACATGTAGCTTGTGATTTTCACTTAAAACATGTAAAACACTTTTTTTCTTTTAATGCTAGTGTAGTTATTTAGATTCTAATACTAGAGAGCTATGCAGTATTTGTAGGAATGGACCAACGAATGTCGTTTAACTTAAAATATTTCGACCCCCATTAGAATAACAAACATACATCCACCTATATTCTTGGAGGGAACTTGGGAGTGTCTCGTAAATTGTTACTTGTGAATTTTAAAATTGCTTGTCCAATTTACTTTGAACTTTACCCCAAAGACATATGATTCTAAATTATATTCGTATGTTACAAAAAGACGGCGAAACTTTAGGAGCATTGGGTAATTTAAGGTGGGGAGGTAAACCGAAATAGCGCTCGCTACACTTGTCTAAAGCAAGACTCACTTAGCACTTGAATGAACGTATTAACGCTTATTTGCACTTTGTTTCTTCGTTGCAACTTCGGTAATAGTAACAGAAGCAATGCTTCATGTAAATGGTTTATTCTTGTAACTCTTCGGACTTTAGATTGCTGGTAAAAGTAAAACGAAATTTTTAGCATTATGAATATACTATGCTGCCTGGAGTGTGTGGTATATTACATTTATCCGTATTTACCAAATATATTTATTTGCTTTATTTCATTTAGACAAAACGAAAAATAGACTGTAACAGCGAATGTGAAATACATATTAAAGTTGTAGTGCATTTATATTGATAAGCTCCTAAATAAAAAATTCATATTAGCTTTTAGAGCATTTCAAATGCAGCTAAATTAAACGTTAAGCCTAAGAATAAAGGCGTGCTGTATATAGATAAGTTTATATAATTGCCTTCGATCTATAGTACTAATATTTTATGTCTAACAGAACACACAAAATATACCCAAAACAATTCTAAACCTGAATTAATATAGAAATTTAAAAAACCTCAATATTGAAAGTATAAAATTGTTGAACGTAAATAATAATATAATAAGTCCCAACACGGAATCACGCATTCATGCTGGAACATAATCGAATTTATGTATACAATAACAGAACTATATCAGAAATAAAAGATGTAAAGCACACGCATACGAAATATAAAAGAAAGCGATTGCAATAGGTAGGTACTTCATCCCTCTGCATTCTCTGGAGGATAATTTCAGTCCCCTGGTTTGTTTACTTCTCTCTTAATGCATGAGCGAGACGGTGTAGTTCTGACGATAAGGTGAACAACCCTCACTGCGATTAAAACGTTAAAAATCGCTTCTTATCTTTTATTTTTACTCATTTTTAGCGGTCTTTCCGTGTCGTTGAAGAAGATGATTGGAAAGACTATTCCAGTTTGTTTTTTGTAACGATGTTTTTTTTTGTTTATAATGACGCTTTCATACTTCGCTTGTCATTTAAAATTGAGGATACATATAAAAAGAATTGACATATTTATTAGCTCTCTCACAACAACTCGGTACATTGAAGATAAAGTACAAACACGGTAAAAGTAAATTTTTATGAGTATAAAGATTTATGAGGTCCATATAGGCTTCATATGAAGGCTCGTGGGCGATGGAGTGGGCTATGCTCTGAGTATCTCTACGTGATCAAGTCAGAAATGAGAAGATCCGTAGAAAAACCAGAGTCACCGATATAGCAGCGTGTCGCGAAGCTAGGTTGGGGTCACAAGGTGTTAAAATGGCGACCCCGCAGCGGAAAAAGCAGTGTCGATAGACCCGTACGAGATGGATTGACGACTTCTATAAAGGTTGCGGGAACCGCTGTATTAAAGAGAACAAAATCGTGTGTGGATCCCATTAAGAGACCTACATATGTCAAGCAGTGGTCGTCCATCGGATGATGGAGAAGAAGAACAATAAAGAATTAAAATAAAAAAAATATATACATATAATTTGTTCATATCAACGTTATAAATTTTTTTAGGACCAGAACATACGTAATGTTTGGTATTAGGTAGTACGATTAGGTATGTCTTGGTAGAAGTGGTAGAAATCGTAAACTGTATCTCCAAGTTAGAATGCTAATTTTTACTCATAACTCCCATTTGTTGAAATATCAATTTTAAATATACTAAGATTTTAAAATAAACTAGATTCCATAACAATTTTTTTGTTATTATCCCATGTCCCATGTCCCATGCAATTGCATTGAAAAATTAACCTTAAACGTGATCAAAATTCTTAATATAAATAAAAGAATTTAACATCTTTATATTATTGCATTTGTTTACGAAATAGGATAAACAAATGATTTTATCTACGTTCAACTATAACACGTCTTCGGAATTATACTTATTCTCTATTTTTTACATACTAAATTATGATATATACTCATAAACTATATATATATTTTTTTAAAGCCCTATTCACGAACTGAGTTTCACGCATTACCTAATGACAATTAATAATTCAATCAACACTAAAATAACAAACATCGTGCGCCAGTGATACCAGTAATGCTAACAATTCAATCATATTGGACTCAATATTAAATATTCCATTAATGCTGAAACAAAATAGACTCGAATACCGAACTGGAATTCGAATAGGATTTAGTTATGCTGAAAATGTTATTAATTTAGTTAGCTGCATTATTATTGAATATGTTTGATGATGAATACGATAATATTGAACTTAGGGTAACCTAGGTCAAGAGACCCTGACCTAAATTAATGTATTTGATAAACAAAAGTTACATACTTCACAACGTAAATAATATTATATTGCATATTACAGTCATATATTTACATATTCGAGTTTGCGTTCGGAATATTAAAATCTTCTAAAAATAAACTGTAAAATAAATATAACGGCAGTTTAAGTATATTATTAAGCATAATAAATGCTGCACGAATTATAATGCTGTAATTCTAAATCTTAACTTCTATACCTCCACTGAAACTCTTAGATTTGGCTCTTATTGAATAGGATTTACATCAATATAATCCCTTTCAAATTTCCTCTGCATAAATACCAAGGTCTTCCCATATCAACTCACGTTTATCATTAATAAGTATTCTATACTATACACGCCTGCTTTTCCGCACGCGGATTTTATCGATTGTTAATACGTATGTATGCCATGCATTTAAAAACCTTCAAAAAAATTTTATAAACATTTAAATTTCTCGAATATTTTTAAATGATAAGTAAATAATATTTTGTTAACTATCTACTAAATAAAAGTTAAATCAACTAAAGCTTACTAGAGTATGTCGTTAAATATTGCATATATTGACATGTATGTAACCATAAAACTAAACGCATTATTATTATTTAAATACATATAAAAACTTCTTTTCATTTTCGTTAAATATAGATAAAAACTTTGCTGTCGTCGGTGTTGTTTTAATTATGAAACCTTAAATTATCTACTTTTTTTTATGTTCTTGCAAATTTTTTACAATTTCCCAAATATTCTAAGCTATATGCGAAGTATATACACGTACAGATTACAGTGTAATATAATAATGATCCACTCACTCTAAAATCACACAATTATTTGCCAATAAAGTAAAACTAACTAAACTACTGAAACTAGTATAAACTTATCAAAGTATAAAAAATAATAACTTTTTAAAAAACAAAACAACAATACGTGGCAATAAGTCTTATAAATACATTTCTATTATACTCCTCTGAAATAATAAGGTGTAATCATAATTTCCCACGTCCTTGACAACGACGGAATGCTTACGTATTTGCTGATCAATTCTATCGTTCGAATATTAGACATGCTTAGCATTGACCATCAAAAGGTACAAATCTAAACAATCTTGACCATTGTATGTGATGAGAGAGATGCCCGAGCCGATCCGATAATAATGACATCGCCGGAGCGACGCAGAAGCAAACAATAGACCCGATGCCTTTTCGATTCCGCTTTCCCTTTTATTCATTTTTCCCGACATCTGATCAGATGAATATCCAAACAATGTTTGTAATCCAAGCACAATAGACAATATTCTTTCATATTAGAAAACTACAATACATATAAGTGCAGCTAGTCAATTAATTTTAACAGCTTAAGATTTTCATAATAATATGAGTATTTACTGAATAGTCTAAATTTCTTGTGATTATGCCAAATTTCAGTTTTCAGTTTTAAGTTTCAGTTTCAAAATTCAGTTTTCATTATCTAATCAATTTCGAAATTATTTCTTCTTTTACTTGGAATTTAATTTACCAATTGGCATATTTTATAATTTAATTGCAGTACTTTATTTTGTAATATGTAAATAGAGATAAAATTCTTCAACAAAAAACTTTTAATTAAAATTAACTACTGAGAGATCTTTTCTTGTCTTCTTTATTATTTTCTCCGTTATCTAATATCAAGATGTCATCAACATAACATATAATATATCCCACTTGTAAGTATCGTACCCTGTAACCGTTGCACATCACGATTTCCACATAAATAAAGGTGTTTTATATTGATGTTTTAATCGTATTATTATTGATTCAAAAAGAGGATTCTCAAAAATATTTTTTTACCATACCGCAAGTACTGAATTAAGAAATAACTATGATCTGATCAATCCATAATATTCAAAGTCTATCAATTTAACGATAGACGGAATATTATGTCAAACTTTGCCTACTACACTATATCTGATAGTCCGTGCATACATGCATTACAGTTATCCAATGATTCTAAGATTTTCTTAAATAGATTCCTTTCAAATTGTCAAGTCGCCAAGCTACATGATAAATCAAATCAGTATACCATCTGTGATACGGCTTAATCGCGTTGTTTAATCGCAGTTGACTTATAACCAAGATAAAATCGAGTGGTCCGTCATTTCTGCAATTACTAATGTGAAATTATCGTTCTGCAAATTCCTTTTCGATTAAACTCAATTTATTAAATTTATTAGTGTTTACAAAACGTTTATTTTGTTCAAATGTGAAAAAAACATACAAACATATTTTCGCATTTCTAACATTAGATGACGTAGCATTTCGAATAGGCAGTATATTTGCAACCAGCCTATTAATATTAGCCTAATATTTCTTTGTAAATTTCCACTGAATACTTAACTTCTAAAATAATTTATAATGTCTTGAAACTGTAAATCCGTGTTTTGCTAAAATCATTGCCCGTACTTGTTTCTACCCGAGCAGATTAATTGCTTTGGCTATAATTCAATCCAAATATTTGTACAACCGACTGAAAAATAACTTACATACGTATCGTCAAGTGAATTTATTTGTTTTACTTTGCACTGTAGAGATAAATAAGCAAATTTGGCATCTACTACGTATTTATATACTTTGTCAGCATATACACATAATAGGTGTTTTTTAAAAGTTTTAGGAGCCTGCATGTGGTATGAATCTACGACCCACTGTTAAGGGGATAATGTTCGCAGCCTTCGGATATCGATGCTGCTCATTAATATAGTTTAAAGGACTTTTTTTATTTTACACAGTAACATAAGTGCGCAGAGTCATTCAATTAAGATTACTCTAACCCAAGGACATGTAAAACCAATAATATTCGACAGTGGCGTTGAAATCTATGTCCCCCTCTGTCATCACTCAGGCTTAGGACTTTGTTTTTTTAAAGATATTTCATATAAGAGATGTATATTTCCTTTTTTATACTGTATGTCGCTATTGCGACATTACGTCGTAATAGTTCCTGGTATATATTTCTGAAGGTAAAAACCAACGGTAATGTTATTACTACCTTCATTAGTATATCATCAGACATGACGCCTGTGTTTATCTCAAGTATTTACCCTATTTAGGACCGGACGACATAGTGGAGCATGACGTCATACTAAGTTTTTTTCTTGCTTGACCTTTGTTCCAACTACAATATATCCATACTAATATTATAAATATGAAAGTATGTTTTATATTGTCTGTTTATTACGCTATCACGGCTAACTATTATTTAAAGCAATATTGATAAAATTTGGTACAACGAAAGCTTATATACAAACATATTCGATAAAAATTCATGTTTTTTCTTCAGATATAGGAAATTACAGCATTTTAACACTAATGCTCCAGCGACCGAAGTCGAGAGAAACCTAGTATATAAATATAATATATGTTAACCTATTAAAATAACTTCAATGTAAACTTGGTCGTCTATAGACGTCTATAGAAAAGCGTCCAATTTCTTTATCAAAAATTTTCGTGCAAAAGGAAATTTTACCGTACATAACATAATAGTGGATTTTGGTGATTATATCAATATAACAAATATTGATTACAATTCCAGGCAAGAATTTTATTCAGAAACTATCATCATTATTTGTCTTACCGTAGCCACTATGGCTTAGAACATAAAAAGCTTAACTTTTAGTTTATTTCAGCTTTCTCATTTTAATCTGCAAGAATATTATTTATAATCTATTTAAGAGCAGTCGCGTCTCCAAATCGCTTAAATAATAAAATTTTAACTTTATTTTATTTATATTAAATTTACAGTTTTCTATATCTCGAAATATTTCTACATAAGAATTGTTGTTCTATACCTTTTAAAATAAAATATATTAAGTCAGAATATTAAAAAAAACAAGCTAAAATTTACAAGAACATGCCTTGATAATAAAACTTACTGAATACCGCAAATAGCCAAAAAGCACGTGATGTATGAGTTAAAACCATTATGGTTGTTGAGTTAAGGAAATGAAATAATCAAGAGAAGAAAGAAAAGTTTCGAATCGCGTACGCCATTACGTTCCTGCCTTTTATTCGAACACCATTAACCAGGGAAATTTGATTCTGTATAAACTACTCTATTCTTAGTTTGTGGTTAACAGTTCTAAGAAGGAATTTCTATTAATGAACTAGATTCAAATTAACACTCGCGGCTAATTTCTCATCTTACTAAAACACGTTGTTTCTTTGTTGTAAGAAAAATATAACAATCGTTCTAGATCGAAGATTAATTGTATTTTGTGATATTTCTTCTATTCTCAAGTCTTTAAAACTATAGCAATAATGATTTTTGAAGAAGTAACTGTCTATCTTCATTTCATTTAGAGAATCAGCCTTAATTATGGAAATAAAACTAAATACGGTTTTTATATAAATCGTCAATTACTTTTCTTATAATTGCCTAAATACTGATGACAATATAATATTTTTACTGAAGAAAACGCTACAATAATTTCATAATTAAATGCAAACAAGCAATGTATCTTACTGCTGCTAAAAATATTAGCTGACAAGGTCTTCATTAAGTTATGCAAAATTAATATTAATTTGGAACAGTTTCAGTAGTAACAGAGAATCGTATCTGAATTTATGCATTGGTTATAAGTTTCCGTACCAATTAATTCAACGGCGTTTATCGTTCAATCTTAATGATATTCAAACAAACATGTACATGTGTGTAAATATATTAACGAATGGTTATTATAGTTTAACATCGGTATTTCAAAAATAGATAATCAGCAAGACTCGTCAACTCTTCGATTATATTTTAGTTGTTCAAATAGGAAGCTAACACAATGTACAGATACAATATATAGATATATAAATACAATCATCTTAGTATTACTATCTCGTACATCCCACTTATAGTAGCCTATAAGTGGAATGTATTCAAGATGAGATAATACATGACAAATAGTGCTTAAAACATAAATGAAAAAATACATAAATTTTTGGTGACAAAAATTATATTAGGTAAAACAGCTCGTCATATTGTTGTATACGATTTCAAGAAAGTTACAGAAATCTCCAGCCCTCAAAACATCGTTAAATTTTTCATTGATTATAGTCTTATTATTTATTGAACTAAATGTCCTTTCTAAATTTTACACGCACTACAGTGTGCGTGCGAAATCTGGTAATATTATACCAGATCACTATTTTTGCGACTCTTGAATATATATCTCCATTAAACGCTAAATATTTAATGTGTAAATAGGTAAATGTTGTCCGGAAACATTTTATTATCTTGTAATGAAGATCGTTGATTTTTACTGTCAGTTGTTTTTTTTGTGCACTACACACTACATATGTCTAAAATATTTAATAGAAACCTTATTCTTATTAACATATTTCTTATGTTAAACTGCATAGACATTATCAAAGACAATATTAATTTACCATTATATGATTACTAACGTATAAATAACACACTTCGTCATAAATGTTTTAATGCCTTCGCCAATATTAAAGACGAAATTATACAGATTTCCAAACTAAGCAAGTTCTATAACGAGTAACAACACGTAAATCGCATAGATTGGCAAACTACGTATAACACGTTCTTAAAATTGACGAGTAGCTGTTATCCGCAGTTTTATATACAGTTCAGAGATTAATTAAGAGGTAAGAAGGTAACCTTCAGGTTCCTATTTATAAAAGCTTTTTTTTCGGACCAATGATCTTACAAGTATACTCACAAAGTTACCCTCCATCTGGTGATTCTGTAATCCTTTAGTATTTGTAATATTAGTAAAACTATACCCAAAATATCATTACACATAATTTTTAGTTGTCAATTCATATATGAAACAATATTAAGTGAAAGCGTGCCCGAGAAACCCGCCTACGCAAATTATTCGCAATTTGGGAAATCTTAAATTATAATTTTAGATGAGCCACCAAAATGTATATTGCTGTCGGTAGCAATCATTGTCGCATTAACAAAGAATAGCTATAAAGCTGCGTACATGCTAGGTGTAAAAGTTATGCAAAATTATAGATGATAGTATAATCTAATGTTTAATAGATTCGCACCGGTTCGGAACAAATTTCATTTAGATTTGTAAATCAACATATGGGGTCTTCATTGATAAGATGCGTTAATACATGCGAAAATATTACTGTCGTGTCCTTGTCTTGGAGTTAAAGTACTATTACTGTTATTTAGCGTTTTCTACGCTAAACATTCATCAAAGCTTTATTTCGGTCATTCAAATTCCAACTCTAGTCTGTAAAAAAACTGTAGTTTTATAACTGTTAAATAACAATGTTGCTGTGATTTAACAATTATTTCTATTATCTCTAATATTAGCAATTAATCTCTAATTTATAGCAATCAATCTCTAATATTAGTCTATACTGCCTATTTACTTCATATAATTGCCTCCTCAAAATCTATACTTATAGTTATAGAATAGTCCTTGAAAGCAATTAAACAGTTTAAATTATAATAGCTAATTTCCGAATTCACCTGCATTAGTCTAGTTTCTTATATTTTTTTATAAGTGAAACCCTTTCTAAGTGTCACTTTTATTGCGGAACCCCTGGTTTGTTTCAATAATATGCTTTTAATGTAACATTCTGTAAATGGTAAAAGTCTGTATATGCAACAAAAAAACATTTTACTTCATTGAATGTTATAAAAGAAGTACGTAACTTTCGCGGAACCCCAGGTGATCTTCACAGAACTCCGGGTTACCGCGGAATAAGTTTGAGAAATGTTGGTCTAATCCATCATTATTCTGATTTGTTAATCAATTCACATTAAAACTAATTCCTAGTAGTAATCAGTAGCCATATTCGTAAAGGGACGCGGTAACGCGGAAGCTCCGACGTGACGTCCTGCCTCGAGCGGAATGGCTAATGGTCTCATTTATCATTGCTACGAAAGTGAAAACAGCTTCTGCCCGATTCAATGGTGAGCGCGTTTATTTCTTACTATACTGCGCTATTGTCGTCTCAATGAATGGCGTGTCGTGTTGACTCATTCGTTTTATTTGACCACCTTTGTGTTAATATTAAAGCAAACTTTGTTTGTTAGGCTGGAGAAAATTATTTGCAATCATCTGATAATTGAGCTGTGATAGACTAACGGTGAGTCCGTGCGACTCTTTCGAGAAGGTCCCGGGTTCATTTGAAATTTATTACACGCTTTTCGGTGACAGAAAACATCGTTAGGAAACCTGTATATTTCTATAAAATTCTGGGGTTATGTCTAACCTCCACATATGGGTTCGGAAGAATTCCCAGCTATGGGATAGTAATAGAACGGTAGATTACTATTTGATAATCTCTTCACAGTGTAATTAAACGTTTAAGAAAGAGCACCTAGGTATAATTGACTTATTAATTGTCACATAAAAATAGACAACCTTAAGTAACCTTACCTAAGATGTTTGTAGTAGTAAACACAAAGTTTTGGATCATTTTTAATATATAAACTTATTTTATTAATGGACTGGATGCAGCGGCTTCGCCCACGTGGAAATCAACTTGTCATATTTTTTCTAGAATGCAAATTTTTAACATAAAAGTACATTTCTACATTTCTCTACTACACTAATTTAGAGTATCTCTGCTGGTTTACGCAGTGCACGCGACTCAGGCTCCCAGCAAGCAAGTTTTTTACGAACTGCGCGATCTCTTTGACACAATTTAAATAATACCGATATGTACTATATATACCTAAACCATCCGGAAGTATTGCACTATCTTTTGGTGAAAACCGTACAATAATCCGTTTAGTAGATTTTGAGAAAATCGTTTACATATCGATAATATAACGACAGAATTCATTGTGATAAAAACCTGGATATACTTACATGTAAGTAAGTAGGTATTACTTCCAAACCGCATTGTAGCAGCCTAACTCTAATATGCCATGTATCTTTCTTTCTAAGAAGAAAGGCTCTCTACTTAAAGTAAAGCAGTTGCACATTATTACAGTATAGTATAATATTTTTTACAAATTATACACAATGTTTACACAATATACATACATGTTAATCGTCTAACTTAACCTTTTATCTCGAATCAAATCAGGTCAAAATTTAAGTGGCACGATAATTTTAAGACAGAATAAGAAGAAAAAGAATCATGCCATCCGTCTTACTTTTAAAAGTCATTCTTCGTCATTCATTCAACCCAATCAGAACAACACGAGATAGAGAGGGTTAGATCATGACTTTTGATGCTTTCTTGTAGTAAAACTTTCCCGTTTTAGATGACATAAAAAAAAAAAAACTACGTGTAAGAAATTCATTATATTTAACACAGAAAATATTAGTAATGTCAAAAGAGTATCTCCAAAATTAAATAACAAATACACAATCGCTTCTAACGCAAAATTTACATTCCTAAAGATACAAAACACTAAGATTTCCGTCAATAGAAAATTTAATCTAAAATCAGACGTCCTTGCGTACAATCAGCGACAATCCAATTCAATAGGGCGTATTCATATGCAAAATATGTTATTACATGTTGATGGCGCAATGAAATAGTAAAAGTAAAGCGCATTGTATGGAATATACTATAATCAGTTTCTCTGTTTCAAACAGGGATGTCAGATTATTTAAGTATGGAGAAAGAAATATATGACTGATTTTTATTCTCTGTTAAGCAATAAAGATTATTATATAAATTGCTTTATTAGCTGCAATACCCTACTTATAAGTCAAACCTCAAAGCTACTGTCGCCGCCATAGTAATGTTTCAATGCGCATAATAGTAAATGTGCTCTTGTTTATAGAAATAAATGTATTAACACATGTCATTTTTTTGTACGGAGTTTGTCGCAATAGGCAAAAACTTGTCCTCCACTAACTCTTTGTTATTTGTAAAGTATATTAAGTATATATACATCATACGTACCATCATAACCATTAATTATTATTATAATTACTAAAAAAAGGTAAATCCGCGATGTTTATACCGTGTGGTCCTTCAGAGCTTATGAATTATCTATTTGCTATGTTTAATATTTATAACACCACTGTTTATATTTTTGTATTACTAGAAAAAGTAAACGATAGTACTAAGGTTATTGAATAAAATGGTTGGTTCTTCGATCTTATTAAAACACGCTTCGGACAACCCTAAGAAGTTCATTACAACAACACGTGACTTAATTTTTTATAGGTGCCGTTCAAAGACTACTGTGACATAAAATAATAACATTAATATTTATGCGTATAGATAATATATAGGTCTGTACGTAAATTGTAGCTGTGTTATGTAATATTATATGAATAACAGATATAATGGTATTGGGGCGTTTTAATCACTATATCCATTGCTATATCACATACTATATTCACATACTATATATACATATATTCACATGTATGTACCTATAATATTTCGAAAAGCGACTTGCGTGTCAAATTAAAAACATATATATTTCGTGTTACATTAAAAAAAATCCATGCGAAATGAGTTTCATTAGTATAATTATATTATAGATCGATTTAAAAAAACGTTGAATTTACAAAAAATCTATATGTCTAATCTTTTACGAAGGATATATAAAACTGTTATTTAAAAAAATCGATATAAAATTTAATTGTGCACGAAGTATGGCATCATATTTTTTTATTAAGATACACTAACAACAATTATGTCATTACAGAATAAAATAAAAGTCACCGCACACGATTTAAAATGTTTCATTCCAATAAATATACATATTTTAATTTAAATTAAAATTAGAATTGCAAAAATTGTTTGTGTGTCAAAAAATATGTGCATAATTAATAACTGCATCACTTCTGCCCTATACAACTTCGCGCCGTCAAGAATTCATTTTTCACATAATTATTACGTAGAAATATAGTATAAACACAAAACATAATAATCATCGTACTTTGATCGGATATTCTAGAAAATAAAACGACTTCGTTGATCAGATAATTTACTGTTTTCTAGTAATAAATAACTAAATCTCTTTGGAACCTAGATAAAACTACTTACAAGTACACAGGGTTGTCCGTGATCTCTAAAGTTAACGTTATTAAATGTTTCACCGAAAACGCTTGTATTCAATAAAATAAGTAAACAAGCTAGTAAGCTGTGATAGCCCAGTGGTGAGACCGTGCGACTCTCTAGAGACGAACATAGGTTCAAACCCGGGCAGGCACCAATGAGTTTTTCTATTAAAACTCATGTGTCTAATTCATAATTGCAATTTATCACACGCTTTTCGGTGAAGGAAAACATCGTGAGGAAACCTGCATATCACTAGAGAATTCTGGAGATATGTGTAACCTACCAATCCGCATTGGAGCAGCGTGGTAGGTCTTAGCTCCAATCCTTCTCTCCAGAAACGGAGAGAGGAGGCCTATTCCCAGCAGTGGGATATTAACAGGCTGTTACTTTAAGTAAACAAATTAAAATTAAAAAACAATTTAAACATAATAACAATAAATTAAAACGTACAATTAAACAAAATCTAACCGTAATTTTGATTTTTATGAAGTGGTCAGATATCTATTGCTTAAAACCTAATAACAGTATGTATAGTACCCGGCAATAAATAGTGCACATCGAGGCTTAGAGTGAGAAATTCGGGTAGATTCTGCTTCATAGAGCATCGTCTCTGTCGCAGAGACTGACGAACCCGCGTGTGACAGTGACAGCGCTCTACGAAACCGAACTGAGTGGCTGTTTCGTTGTATACATCGATGTGAATTATTTAATGCCGGGTACTATACATGATTTTTTGTAATATGTGATATATTTTATTACTTCCGTTTTCTACTGTTATGTACAATTGGATATAGATTTATACATCGCATTGAGTTGAAGTAGATGTATCATTCGATTTAATTTAGACTTGTCATAGTCAATAGATAAAATGTAAAAATAATAACTTCGATTCATGTCGATACTTTGTGTTGCACGTGTTAAAAATTTAAATGATATCGAGTAGCTATTAATTTAGCTGCCAAGTATAAAAAAAATATTTTATGTTTTTTTTAGTTTAAAATTCTTTACAGTATTAAAGGTAAATATTTAATGACCCATGCCTGTTGGGTTTGAAAGCTGCCAGCCCTAACAACCGCTGCAGCCGGCGCCAGTTGGCATTCTGGTAGGAGCAACTTTCATGAATAGATAACTGGCCTGCTCAATAAAATATTACCAAATTGACAATACAGCTTATTTAAGAACTGGTACTTATTGCTTTAATTCATGAATTTACCTAAGTTTTAAATTGATTTGAATCAATTTTAATCTTTGAGTATAAATCTATAATGCCGTGTGGTATCCGGCTGAGTAGAATAGACCACCCTTATTTCTTACCGAGGGGTCGTAAAATACGACTAAGGTAAGTTGACGTCAGGCAGGCGGCCGGTCGTAAAATACGCAACCAAATCATGTGACAACATGTTTGTAACATTTTGTGCCGACCCCACATCTCTGGCCATAATTATAGTGTATAGGTTAAAAAATATGAATCGCATGTGATTGGCCAATACATGTATAATCAAAATCTAATACTTCCAAAAGTTAAGACTGCTTCCAATGCAGCAGTTAAAATGTTCAGGGATATATGTAACAACAAAAGTCAGATTGCTCAGGCTCCAAAGACTACAGAACCGATTTATGCGGACAGCCACTGGTTGTCCGTGGTTCATGCGGAACGTTGAGACCTCCATAGAGACCTCGATCTCCCTACCATTACTCACCTCTTTAAACGTTCTTCAAAATCTTACTTCGAGAAATCTGAGGTACACTCGAACCCCCTGATTTCAGTTGCTTCTACCTACATCCCAGTTAGGTCCGACCATCGAAAATATAGGCGTCCAAAAAGCGTCCTGTATGACCCCGACGATCAAATAACGATCGCCAACACAGATACACGTAATACACACACACAGCGTCTTCGCCGGCGAAGACGAGGTCCCAGTTTTCTGACGTCGGTCGGTCGTGGCTTTTCGCCACACTTCCGACGCCGCAATGACTAATCTAAGTCATACCATGAACCCTCCACTACGGGTCGCCCTAAGCCGTGGTCCGGCCTCACAGGAGGCACCCTTAGGACGACGTTCCCCGACTTAAGTAGAGCTTCTGCGCTCTACTCCCTGCATTTCGCAACTTCGACGATGCTTCTGCGCTCGCCCGTCCCGCCCGGTGACGCTGTAAAAGCCATTAGGGCTAACAGCATAGTTTTGCCTCGGATTTGGTTTGCTATTATGGAGTCTTTGTAAAAATATTTTAGCACTATAATGTCGATACTCATAAATAATATCAGCATATACTAAAATATAAACAACTTGCTATGATAAACAAATTGAGAGCGTTACATATTCGAAAAGTGTAACTTAGCAAATATGGCCTTATCAAGTCGTACGAATTGCTATGAAATCCTGTAATTTCTTATCGAAGGCTAACCATTATGCTTTGAGATAACTATTTATACTGATAACTAATACTGTCATAGGCTATTTAATGTAACAGAAAACATTTGTTTGAATTATACGATAATAAGAAGCAACTTTTCAATTAAAAATAAAATATGACAGTTTCTTTTGCATTATGAAACAATATGAAATAACTAGAAAACGAATTTGTCATCTATCAGATATTTTTTGTTATGGAACATATGGAGTGGATAGTTGCTATATACCAATATACTGTGTATGGAACGGAAGACCAACGTCGGCTCGGAACGTCCATTAGATTATCATCAGTATTGCGTGACAAAACAATACTATCTCTTCGAATCGCTGTCCCTGGTGATATATGCTGAGTAGATCCATTCCTACCAACTGTTAGTACTAATGTACTGACAAATAATAACAGTCGAACCTGAAGTTAAAATAATAAAAGTAATTACTATGTATTCAATAAGAGCAGCTAGTTCTTGACAGCAAATAACAATATGCCGCGAAATGATAGTGAAATCTTCGTGACATTCATACGTTCTTCAGAAACAAAATAAATAAATACATATATGGGACATTTACTCACACGGTCGTCAGTCCCCAAAGCAACTAATTTAATATTTATGTTATGGATGACAGAAAACTGGTAAATATATACATACGTATAATTTTAAATACATACCTAAATAAATAAGTATGATCCAACCAAAGAACCAACAAATTCTAGTTAGAAAATGTTGGCCCTCGACGGATATCAAACCCGCGACCCGCGGAGCTTACGGCAGGATCAATACCAACTGCTCCAACGAGCCAGTCGCAACGTGCTCCACTTTAACCCATCATTGTCAGTTTTTTGACAATCTTGCTCAATCTGTCTTTCCACGTGTTTTATTTCACAAAAAATATACATATTACGATATATATATTTTTCATTTTTTCCTCTACTAATGACTTTGTAAAGGGTTACCTGACTCAGTTGTTTCAAAGAAGGAGTATAATATGTTCGTAATGAAAAAATCGTTTAAGATATTACGATATTAAATACGCCGCTAACTCGATTATTGTGCAGTATATCTAAAAGTAATGGAAGATACGGTTGTTTTGTATATTTACGTATACTTTAACAAAATAAACAGAACTTGGGTTCGAACATTATCAAGAATATGTGCTCTGAGTGAAAATGTACATATTTTTAAACGTGTTAGGCGATCATATAAGTCAAGGTAAAATAATTATTTCTTTTTTATCGTTATCTTTTGTAGAATATCATATAATATAATGTAATATGAATATGTGAATATAATATGTTATATTTACAGTATTTTCACTCATATAATTCTTATCTATGTATCTAAAACTTAAGTCCCATAAAACTGTTGGTAAATATCGACCGATATAATATTAGATCGATTTCTAAAAATCTACGGGACGGATTTTTGTATTGTTTTTACTAAGAGGTATTGCAATTGTCTCGGAAGGTTTAAGTTGATAGTACATTACGGTTTATGTAAATTATGTTGTGGTGGTGTCACAGCAATTTTTAATGAGGATAGAAACAAACTGGTGTCGCTTGTTTGATTGTAAGAATCATACCCTGTTAATGTCTCACTGCACGGCAATCATTTTCTACTGAATATAATAGTACTCAGAACATCATCTTACATAATACGACTGTATTCGACTAGCGTCCAACACAGTCAAGATACATAATCGAAATTTTCTTAATGTATGTAGATTGTTATGTGTAATGCCTATATATAGGCATCATGCATACATAATAATATAGCTACCTAATATGAAATTTCATACAAAAGTTTATGAAACGTGTTAGAAGCGTTTCCTCTTTTCCTTACGATTACCAAGTTAGTATGAAATTTATGGAAACAACATAAATTTAATACCAAATTGGGAATCATACTTTGGACAGGTGTGAAGACCGATTATATTTTATATAAACCAAGAGACAATCAGCGATTTACATACTTATTTGGAATTATCAATTATTTACACAATGTTTAGAAACATGCTGCGAGTTGTTTTGCTTTCTGTCTCGCGCCTACTAACAACAATGGACATTTCAATAACACTAATAATAGTGTTATTGAAATATATACTCAAAAATAATTTTGAGTATATATTAACGTTTTATTGGTCTAATGGATGATTAAACAAGTTATATTACGAATTTTGCACATACTGCTGAGGTCATATTGAAGCTTTGTGTAAAATAATTTAATGTTAGAAATCAGATAACATCAGACCAATTTGATAAAGTAATGCTTTACTAGGACTTATTTTGTACTGCGGTACGACTAAATTAAAAGATCCATTATTGATTTGTACAATTTCTAAACACCTACAGATTTTTTTTACTCTATACATATGTGGCTATACATATAGTTATATGTTGTATTATGCAATACTCGACTGGCCAGAGAACATACAATTGGCCCATCAAAGGTCATTGACCATTTAAAGTTAAAGTTATATCTCGCTGAAAACACCCTGAAAAGGTCGCGCCTCTCCGATGAATTCACACCTACGGAAACTGATTCCAATGAGAGGCTGATAATAGTACTGGAGAACGAACGCGAATCAAATCCAATAAGTTTTAAGCCGGTGCATATATAAACACACGGACAAAAAATTATCTTTATAATATCAGAAAGAATTCTTCATGATATATTATAAAATATACACAGGAAATTCGTTAATACCACGTGCTTTTATTTTATTGATAGGAAACATAAAAATTTTTAATAATCTTTACCGCCACACAGTAGTGGGCGGGTTTTATTGAAAAGTACGTACAGATTCTCGGGAGCCGGTCGTCCGAGGCTGTTTACCATTCATACACAAGTACATGCCAATATTGACTTTGTTCACCAAACCAACTGACGGCTAATCTCTTTGTACTTTTATTGCGTTCTTTGGTAGAATACTTCGTACGTTTTCAATTTCAGTAAATCCATCAAAGCAAATTTGTCGATTTGAAATTAAGTGCCGTATAATCTTGATATGAAGACTCGAGTAATCATTTTTGAAAAGATGATAAATCTACTTCAAAAGAATCCTAATTTCTGCAATGCCTAAGATCCACACAGGAGATTTATATATATGCCAAAAATTTATATATATTCTTCATAAATCACGACATAATTGAAATATATAGAACGTAATAACCCAGAAGAGGTAGGGTTCGATTGATGCCAGTTTTACAGTCTTTCCTCAAATACTGTTAAATCAACAGATTTTGATTGAATATCTACTGTATCAAATCAGAAACGAAAAGATTTATCTATAAACCGTGATTACATTACTCGACATGAAATGAGAATCTCACATAGTGCGAAGCACTGATTGGCATTGAGTACTAAGGTTTTGGAGTGGCAACTGATAAGTGGCGAAATCCAGAGATGATAAACCACCCATTAGACCGCAGGCACAAGATCTTGTCTGTCATCTCATAAAAGGCAGTAGAAGTCCATTGATTTAAAAAAAAAGAAGAAAATTACTTGCTATACAGATGTCGTACCTAAATGATCTACTTTTAGATTTGACATTTTCATGAATAATATTTCTGTACGAAAATAGAACAATAATGCTTGAATATAATCGAATTGCAACTTAATAAACAATTCATTCAATCTATCACAATTCAATATAATTGGATTTAAATGAGAAACGAATGGTATCACAATTTATCTCTAAATAAATTGGGCTCTAACAAATTAAATACGCTTTATGTAATCAATTCTTATTTTAGACATTTCCTCCGTCTTATTTTCCTCTAACCCAGTTAAAAATGAGCATGATTTTGCATTGCCCTGGAAAGATATACAAAATTATATTCTCGTCTGAACAAAAAATAATATTGTTCGGAGTGTAGTGTTACTAATTTTATTTAGGTGTATATAGTTGACATTTTCGGCCTTGACTACAAGCTTGACTGGACCACTTTCGCAGTTTGTATGCCATCGAACACCCACAATGTAGTACCACAGCATTCACGAGGCGCGTACATCACACAGATATTACTAGAAAGCGCTCCAGACGAATTATGTCTGTGGGACACCTAGCAGGAACTTATGAAGCTCTTAACTATGTTTTAATAACGCATGAGAGAAAATTTCCAGTGTACAGCCTTCACTTATTCTTTAGAAGCTTTAACCGTGTGTAAGGTTTGACGTACAAAGAAGGAAAAAGGATATGAAATTCGATAGGGAAGAAGGGGGAATAGTTGGAATTGGAAATGACGAAGGGAATGTGATCCTAGCTTACAGAGGTGAATAGAGTATGAGCGGTATCTAGTTCAAACTTATTTTAAATAAGCATTAGATGTAGAGTGAATATTTAAATAAAAGGTAACACTAACAGTGAAGTGAAGTATTAGGTCCTTACATATGAAATTGGCGTTTTGTCGTACTGGCCACTTTGATCTCAAATATTACCTTTATGGTTAGGAATTCCAAATTCAAATTCATACAGCTATTTACTCATGCATTTGTGTTTCAAACCCCTTAATTCATTTGTTTTTTCTTCTTTTGTTTTTTTCTTTGTGTCACTCTGTTTACAAAATGGAAAACATGAAATATCGCGTTATTTACGAGTATGAGTTCCACCGTGGCACCAGTGCTGCAGAAACGGCTCGAAGGATTAATGATGTGTATGGTGACGGTGTCGCAAAAGAAAACACAGTGCGTTTCTGGTTCCAACGTTTTCGTTCTGGAAATTTCGACATGCAGAACAAGCCTCGTGGACGGCCGGAGACCAAAGTTGATAATGAAGAATTGAAGGCTATTGTGGAAGCGGATCCATCGCAAACCACGTCCGAGTTAGCTGCAGGCTCCGGTGTTAGTGATAAAACTATTCTAATCACTTGAAGCAAATTGGGAAGGTGAAAAAGCTTGAAAGGTGGGTACCTCATGAATTGAGTGAAGCAAACCGACAAACGCGCGTCGACTGCTGCGTTACGTTACTCAACCGGCACAATAATGAAGGAATTTTAAATCGAATCATTACCTGTGATGAAAAGTGGATCCTCTACGATAATCGGAAGTGCTTATCGCAATGGCTGAACCCTGGCGAACCAGCCAAATCCTGCCCTAAGCGAAAATTGACTAAAAAAAAGTTGCTTGTAAGTGTGTGGTGGACTAGTGCCGGTGTCGTTCACTACAGCTTTCTTAAATCTGGCCAGACGATTACGGCAGATATCTATTGTCAGCAACTGCAAACCATGATGGAAAAGCTAGCTGCTAAACAACCGAGGCTGGTCAATCGCTCTAGGCCACTGCTGCTTCAGGACAACGCTAGACCACACACTGCACAACAGACGGCTACCAAATCAGAGGAGCTTCAATTAGAATGTCTTAGACATCCACCGTACTCTCCGGACCTTGCTCCAACAGATTACCATTTTTTTCGTAATTTGGAGAACTACTTGCAAGGAAAAAAATTCAACTCCGATGGGGCAGTCCAAACCGCCTTCAAAGATTTTATTGATTCCCGCCCGAATGGTTTTTTTAGTAAGGGGATCAATAAACTACCTATGAGATGGCAAAAGTGCATACATAGCAATGGTACATACTTTGATTAATTAAATATATTTCATTAAAAAAAACGACTTTATGTTCCTCCCATAGAAAACGCCAATTTCATATGTAAGGACCTAATATGTGTATTATTTACATTACGAGGCCTAAGAGTAAGAGTTCGTTATACTTGTATGCTAAAAGGGTATCCAAATGACCAAAGTATTCATCATTCTCCTGACCTTGTCTCATTCTAAGGGGAGTCGGCACAAATTATTTTCACTTCCATTCTCTCCTATGATTCAATTCTCAACTCGACTCTGCCGCTACTCATTTTATACCCATCAAATGACCAAAGTATTATCTATCAAATTTTTAACTTAAGAGATTCAAATTTTATTAGAAGGAACAAAGCAAGTTCATTGCATTTTAATAATTTCTTATACTAAATATTACTTCACTCAGATGACATAACTAATAACCATTGTATGTATAGTAATTGAACAAGGAACATTCAATATTTAAATGACGTGTCTTACGACGAGCAAAGTTTAAGGTTACAACAAAGAGATCTACGAATCTTGATAATGCTTTGTATCGGTCGGTTACTTTTAGTTACTTTTTGTGAATACGGTGAAACTATCGAAATTAGTTGTTTGCTAATCAATCTAACGAGTTTGTTTGGCCAATGGGAATATTGGTGAAAACTTTATCAACACGTTCCCAAGACATATCAAACTTTGATAGATAAACAGTTTTACTGCGTTCAAACACGATCATTCTATTATTAATCCGTGCTAGTATTATATTAGATATTATATGTTTGTTTGTCCTTGTTTCAGGATCAAACCATAGAATTAATGTTGTTTTTTTTTTGACGAACCGATGTAACATATACTATTTTTATCTCGGTCTAGAATCCATTAATATACGTATATATTGTGAACTATAACTACGGCGAAAAAAAACGATAATTTTTCATAAGTGTGGTAAGGTTTGACTTCTCACGTTCAAAAAAGCATGCTTAAGTGCGGTATTGTTCTTTATCAATAATGTTTTACCATGCTGATGCGAGAAGATTATAGAGAAAATACAATATCATTGTTACATATGATTTAGCTCACGGCCTCTCACAATGCATTGTTTATCACAGTTAACGAGTTGACCGCATATTAATTGACACATTTCCTGGTTGCAGGACCGCAGGCGAGCCAGCCACGTTATAATGTAAGCGGCGCAAGACGACGCTCGTCTTCCCTCAAGGTAAGCTTCTTTTGTACACATTAAATCGACCATGGTAAGCTTATAACTTAAATCCTAGTCAGAATGCGTGACCACAACGCGAGCAGTCTAGATGTAAATTCTAAAGGCATCTTAGACGGATCCTAGTGATTCATATGGTATATTGCACTTATAGAGCTGCGTTTTCAGCGCATTCTTTTAAGAAATGTGTCTCAGATGAATGGAAAATAAAAAATAAAGTTTTGCAGGCTTCACCTAATATAATTTTACAAAAGTACTGAATAGCAATGAACTACATAAATCTAGCGAAAACGGTTGTTCTAAGCCTTATTAGGTATCTAATACTAGGCACCGTTTGATATAAAAAATACTTAATTAAATTAAAAAATGATTAAATTAGGTTATACAGAACAAAATAATAGAGTGCGAGTAAAATCTTTAAATTAAAATTTTAATAAAACGATTAAATTGTAATTCGTTTAAACACAGTTTAATTAATGCGATGAAACATTAAACAAACACAGAAATAGTTACCCTGCCAGTTGTACTTCCGCACAATCATTAGTAGAAAATGTAGACGGATAAATATTATACTTGGGAAAAAAATAGTTTGCATTTAAATAACGCTCGATAAGTACATTCGATACATTAGGTATCTGTAGCTGTAAAGCGACCTTTAAAAGTAAAAGTACTCAAGGATATAGGGCTGGATTATGTTTCTATATCAATGCCAGTTATTGAGGCGATTAGCGCTTGGTACTTACTCGTGAGTATTAACTTTCTCATATTGCACTTTTAACTGCACGTGCAGCGAGTTCTTTAACTTTATTCATGAAATTAATTATTTAATATTAATTCTTTTATCAATACTTAAAAGATCTTAAATAAAAATTCGTGGAACACATGCATGAAATGAAACACCTCATATTTACAGAAAAGCCGAACTGCACAATATTTTGATTTTCCATAAAGCGCATGATAAAGGAAAATATCTAAATATTAAATGCATAAGTTTTGAGAGACGAATCAAATTATAGGTCAAATGATTAATTCTGAAAAGTAAATCTTGCGTTTTGAGTTTAAAGACTTTACTCAAATCGAATTAAATCCAATTTCAATCATATCATTATATCATAAAATTCATAGAATGTTAAAAAACTTTAAATATTGTACACACTGTTTTAACGGTTGTTAATTAACCTTTTCATTATTTAAAAGCTACACAATGTTTGTACCGTCATATCCAAATGTTATCTATGCCTTTACTCATTGTTGTCGACTTAATGTTGCTTTGAAGTATTAACAAAAATAAATACCTTGTCACTACATGTTCGTAGAACAGATCTTACATTACCAAGTAACCTTCATGAACGATTTACAAATTACCGAGTTTTATAACTATTCAGTTATAAAATGATTTAAATTACCAAAAAATCAAAACTAAAGCACTGGTATCATTGTCATTAATAAAGTTAACCTATAATAACCTAGTTGTAAAAAAGGTATTAACGAATGTATATAATGTAGAATACAAATCAGCTTTAGCACTGAATACATTGGATAATGTTGAACAATTTGCTTGTGTAGCCAACACACTGAAGTCATAATTCTCCTGCCCTTATTACACTGTAAGGTCGGCACAACATGTTTTCCAATATTTCCTATTAATCGTCCTTTGTTGGTTCTCATTTTATATGCATGTCATGCTTCACACAATCAGACCATCTCTTTTTAGATCTTTCGTTAATCACATAGCCATCCCCATTCGTATTTAATACCCGTTTGGTACCATGATTTTCATCCCACCTCATTATACGTATGGATGTAATATGGACGTCCATATTATCATAATCTTGCACTTCTCGTCTTTTATAATTGGCACAACTTTTAGACTTCCTTTTAAAACTGCAAATTTTAAACAGTTATAGGCAATATAAATATTTTCATAATCTAATTTGACATTATTAGATTTGCGAACATACATGTAAGTTTCATGAAATATTAAAGGGTAGCTAAACAAAAATAAAAGCTTACATATGGAATTCTAAAAACGTGTATCCTCTCCATTCAGGAATCTCTCGCAGACAGTGCGGTGTCGGCCCTGAGACGGTGTATTTGCGGTGGGCACTAAATTTGTCACATTCGTATTTTAACGGAGAGATAATATGATATGTTCGGCTTGATAAATCACCGGTCGTAAGTCCAATAAGGTTATTTTGAAGTAGGGCTGGCCCTTTTTTTTTAATTTATTAGGTTCACCAACAGCTTTAACATTTACATCTTTCAAATCCATATTCTATTGATTACAATAGAATATGGATTTGAATTTTACATTTAGACAAAACTTAGTCTAAATGTAAAACTAATTAAAAGCAAACACCACATGCAAAAGTAACCTAAAACTACTTAAAATTAATTTACTTTAAATAATTAATAAATAAGATAGCTACGATTTTGATGGATTTGTTTTCTAAAAAGATGCAGGGAAACATTGAATATATCCGCGGGATTAATTTGATTATATTTTTTTATTATTCTGGGGATTGGTGAGTTTGCGCCCAAAATTGTAAAACGATGGCGAAATTTATCTCATGTAAGCCATGTGGTAGAATCGAAAGAAATGGTTTCTCAAACACTCTTGAATCGTCAAGAACCAATATGATTATTCAAGGTCCCTCTGCAAGCTATCTGCCCATTGCATTATTGTACCGAGTGGTGGTGGCGAGGGTGGCGATTATTAATAATGTTTGCACCTTACAATGCTGCAAAATATGATAGAATAGACAAACCATTGACTTAATTTTTAAGCTAGTCATTTACTTTTAAGCCGTTGCTACAATCATAGATTATTTATTTATTTTATTATTATTTGGGAAACAAACAATGGTTCTAAATTCTTTTTGCTTAATAAATATTTAAATATAAATGTAGCCTACATCTATCAAGTGTCCACTATGACCGAATAAATTCGTAATTAGTATTTCGATTATATGACCATAAAAAGTTTATACCACGTCTCCTACAGCAACGATTTCAATTTAAGAATATGTCTTGTATTAGGCCAGTATCCGTCAATATCTATAGTTTGTAACGTATAGTTACAGCTTTAATTTTGTATGTAAAATTTATTTGTCTTTCATGGAATTGTTACGCACTTGTGGTCACAACGTACGTTACTTCACCTTGTCTTATAAATGTCTTATTTATGAAAAATGAAAAAAAAATGAAAAAATATTTTATTTCAATAACTAGCATAGTACATTCTTGAATATTATTATAAATGAGATCTCCTTTTGAGCATGAATTACAATGCTTGTGTTAGGAGATCCCCCTCTTCCTAAACTAAAATATTACAAAGTACTATTTCTTTAATACATATTTTATACTTATATCTATATTTAATATGCTATTGTGCGTGTGCGTGTGCATGTGTGTGTGTGTATATGTGTGTGTATGTGTATTTGTGTGTATGTATGGCGTATGTGTTGGTTTATAAATAAATAATAAATTTTCATACTTATTATTAGGTCCTTAAACGCCAATTTCATATGTATGAAATTGGCGTTTTGTCGTACTGGCCACTTTGATCTCAAATATTACCTTTATGGTTAGGAAGTCCAAATTCAAATTCATACAGCTATTTACTCATGCATTTGTGTTTCAAACCCCCTAATTCATTTGTTTTTTCTTCTTTTGTTTTTTTCTTTGTGTCACTCTGTTTACAAAATGGAATACATGAAATATCGCGTTATTTACGAGTATGAGTTCCACCGTGGCACCAGTGCTGCAGAAACGGCTCGAAGGATTAATGATGTGTATGGTGACAGTGTCGCAAAAGAAAACACAGTGCGTTTTTGGTTCCAACGTTTTCGTTCTGGAAATTTCGACCTGCAGAACAAGCCTCGTGGACGGCCGGAGACCAAAGTTGATAATGAAGAATTGTAGGCTATTGTGAAAGCGGATCCATCGCAAACCACATCCGAGTTAGCTGCAGGCACCGGTGTTAGTGATAAAACTATTCTAATCCACTTGAAGCAAATTGGGAAGGTGAAAAAGCTTGAAAGGTAAGGTGCCTCATGAATTGAGTGAAGCAAACCGACAAACGCGCGTCGACTGCTGCGTTACGTTACTCAACCGGCACAATAATGAAGGAATTTTAAATCAAATCATTACCTGTGATGAAAAGTGGATCCTCTACGATAATCGGAAGCGCTCATCGCAATGGCTGAACCCTGGCGAACCGGCCAAATCCTGCCCTAAGCGAAAATTGACTAAAAAAAGTTGCTTGTAAGTGTTTGGTGGACTAGTGTCGGTGTCGTTCACTACAGCTTTCTTAAATCTAGCCAGACGATTACGGCAGATATCTATTGTCAGCAACTGCAAACCATGATGGAAAAGCTAGCTGCTAAACAACCGAGGCTGGTCAATCGATCTAGGCCACAGCTGCTTCAGGACAACGCTAGACCACACACTGCACAACAGACGGCTACCAAATCAGAGGATCTTCAATTAGAATGTCTTAGACATCCACCGTACTCTCCGGACCTTGCTCCAACAGATTACCATTTTTTTTTGCAATTTGGATAACTACTTGCAAGGAAAAAAATTCAACTCCGATGGGGCAGTCCAAACCGCCTTCAAAGATTTTATTGATTCCCGCCCGAATGGTTTTTTTAGTAAGGGGATCAATGAACTACCTATGAGATGGCAAAAGTGCATACATAGCAATGGTACATACTTTGATTAATTAAATATATTTAATTTAAAAAAAAACGACTTTATGTTCCTCCCATAGAAAACGCCAATTTCATATGTAAGGACCTAATATTATAATTTTATTTTCTGTAAAATGGCTTCAGTCTCTTCATAGTTCTTAGTTTTTAGCCATTCTTTTAACGTTACTTTGCATTTTTTTAGAGGCATTTCAAAAATATTGATTTTTTTGTTGATAGTATTGTATAAATATGAAGATTGACTAAGATATTGTTTATCAGCAAAGAAGGTTTTAGTCCGAACTATAGGGGCTACCAAACGCTTTATTCTTTTAGTGCTCTCGTCTGCCTGAAAAACTAAAGACTTATGAAGTTTAAGAACACTGTGTAATATATATAATTTTCGTACAGTTAATAAGTCAAATTGGTGATAAAGATCCTCAGTATGGAATTTAAATGGTTTAAAAAACATTATTTTTAACAGATATCTCTGAGCTCTTTCTACTTCTAAAAATTTTATTTTAGTAGCACCACCCCAGACTGGTATACAATATGTTAAGACAGATTGAGCTAAAGTAATGTAGATTTGTTTTAAAAGAGTTTTAGAAGCAATGTTTCGCAAGGACTTGAATATCCAAACTAATTTTCTAGTTCTATTCATAAGAAGTTCTATATGCGAATGCCAGGATAGCCGTTGGTCCATCATTACACCTAAATATTTAATTTTATCTAGCTTACCGATTGATTTACAAGAACAATTCGTGATAGGATTAATATTACATGTATGAATTTTGATTAGGAAATCAGACTTTGGTTGTGTACTAATGTTATTTGTAAAACATATATAGTGAGTCTTATCGGTATTCAAAGTGAGCAAATTCATATTCAACCATAGCGAAATTTTAGCCAGCCCCTGTTCCGCTATTTCTTTAACTTCCTCCCAAGTGTCCGCTGTAAAAACTACGGCAGTGTCATCTGCATAAGTGTATAAATTTATCTCGTTAGCGACCGTAAAACCTACTTGACATCTGCCACTCTAATTACAGACTAAAACAGCTTGATTAATTACACTTCGTTTTTATGTTACCCTAGGACAGCACTAATTTCAGTAGAAACAATACATTTTGTGTATTTGTATATGAATTTATTTATATCCTTATACTTTAAATAAGTTTAACACGTAAGTGAAAGTAAACAACTTTCACAGAATAACGTTTACCATAATTTTCCTTGAATGTATATTTAAATTATCTTTAAACATCATTAATGAAGATAGTAAAATTTACTAAAAAAGAAACTTGGATATTGGATTTAAATATTTTAACAAACTTTGCAATCAAACTTATTTTAATAAAAATTATAAAAATGACAAATATATTCTTAAGTTAAAAAAAACGATTAAGTTTTAAAAGGCTCAGATGACTTGAAATATATATTTTTAAATTATCAATTAATATAAGTAATTGCTCAATTTCAAATCTACTATATCAATTTAAAACTGATACTGAAAACATTTGTGATTCTTAAAATATTGTAGGACTGTACAATATTGAACGCTGACAATTATTGCAATTGCAATAAATGTCAGCGTTGAAATGGAATAAATCAGTGTCGTCCCAAGCTTGTTGTACAAATTATGGTGCACCTATATGGAGTGTTTACTTTGTCTTTGGACTCTCTGATACGATCCATATATGAAGGCCAAGAGCTGACACAATTTTATATTTACTAAAATAAATATTGTAGTCTCAAATATTGTTTCTAACTAGACAATATATTTATGAAGGGTCTTACTATCAAGTATTATATCGTAGCGTTTTTATAATACTGACCCTGAATACTGAAATATAATACTGAAGTTAGTAAACGAATGGGAGACATATTTCGTGGTCCTCTTCCATAACAATTTAGACACTTTTACAACATTTAACTTCTCTTCTCGCCTTACCTTCTCAGAAATCATGTTAAGCTGTCGGTCGAAGTTTTATGAAATTTAATTAATTTAACTTTCGAGAGATTTTTTTTATTTACTTCGTTCGCGATTACTTAAGTGTTAATATATGTTATATATGTTCCCTGTTCCCGAAATAAAAATGGGATTTTTTATTTATAAGTTTTGTCATTATTGGTCCAGCGGTTTAGCCCAGAAAGTGTAACATACAGACATACAGATTTTTTATTATTATTAAATTAATTAATCAAAAATATAAATTTTATTAATTAAAAACTTCTTTTTTATTAATTAATTTAATAATAATAAAAAATCTGTATGTCTGCATGTTACACTTTCTGGGCTAAGCCGCTGGATCAATTTTTTCCGTGTATGTATGTGAAAGTGGAATCTTGCAAGTTAAATTTGACCCATTTCTCGGTGTCCGATTGAACTGAAATTTGACATACTGGTCCGATCCCGATGACACTGCATGTTTATGATAAGCATGACCTGATACTTATGCCAAGCTCGGCTCCAGACGAAGGAACTCCTCAATGGTTAACAGAAGGGACATGAAATTCTATTAAAAGCTTTTTTAACTTGACTTGTATGATAATATTGGTATAGATTCTTTTCATAAGAGTCAAATGAATTGCAAACTAGCATAAATCGTTGTTTTAGGACTTTATTTATTTATTTTGAACTACACGTTTTCGAGTTACACTTAAATACCCATTGTGTGTGACTCTAATGGGTAAGATGCCGACAAGCGAGAGAAATTCTAAATATTAAACGATAGTGAAATGTCACACATGTTCTTCACTGACTGGAATGCCTCTCAGCGTATCGAATACCACTTAAACTAGCGACAAAATAAAAACGCAACAATAGCATATGCTAGGAAAACTTGACAATATTTTGAAACAGATAACTTTTTTTTAATGTAATGTTGTAAATCCCGATCTCGTGAAAATTTTAATGTAATGTGCTACTTACCTAAACTTTCCTCAAGAGTTGCCCTTTCTTTTAGTAAAAACCGACAAAATTCTGTACAGCAGATTTCGAGAAAATCGATCACATACAAATAAACATCTTCATGAGAGATTGTTTTATAGTAGGTTAAATTTTAGCACAGCTCATGCTCAGGCTTCTGTATTTCCTTTTACTTATATAATAAACTGTCATTTTAATTTGAATATTTCTTCCCAATATGTTATTTCACGCCAATAAATTTAAAATTGTACATTTATCCATTGTCTGTAATAAATTAATAAATTATGGAGTCCTAATCAATATTAAGTATTCAGTCTTTTAGTAAAACTATTTATAAACATTCGTTTTCCCAAATTCCTTAGAAAAAAGAACGCAAAGATTACGCCCATCTAAGTTACTATTTACAAGACTTTGATCTCTGAGACGCAGCGGTTAGTGTGCTGCCTTATAACTCGACAAGACTATCAAATAAGATAACACTCCAGCGCAAACCTGTACGCATAAAAAATAACTATTATAAATGTATAACAATAATTGGATTTAAAAATTGACAAGGTCTACTTTCGAATTTTTGCCTTCGTGTTGCATTCGACACTAATTAAACAGACTCCTAGATAAAACCAACGTGAACGACTATAAGATATAATTTATAAGATAGATATAATAAAAGTAAAACAAAACGGCTTGTTACTATCGCAAAGCTGGGCATATGCGTCCTCTCTCCATTTTAGGAGAGAAGAGTTAGAGCTAAGACACACCACGCTGCTCCAATGCGGATTGGTAGGTTACTCATATCCCCAGAATTCTCTAGAGACTTGCTGGTTTCCTCACGATGTTTTCCTTTATCGAAAAGCGTGCGATAAATTGTAGATATCAATTAGACACATAAGTTTTAACAGAAAAACTCATTGATGTCTGCCCGGGTTTGTAGCTGTGACCTCTCGAAAGAGACACAACGTTTCAACCCTACACTATCACAGTTAGAGAGTTAAATGGTGTTAACAACTCAATTAGTATTCTTTTTAAACTCATAGTTGCACGTGTTGAGCTCTTAAACACTTGTCACGTGACCCCACATTTAGGGTTTCAAACTGTATAAAGCATGATTATTTGAGATTTAATGGTTCCGGTTACATAAATACACTTTAATACGGTCTCACCGCTGGGCTAAACTATTTATTTGACAATACAATAACTAGAGCAGACGACATCTCGTGCTCACCGACCCAATCATAAGTACAAACTAATCAGACCGCGAATGAAGTGTCTACCATCAATATAAGTATTTGTCGCGAAGACGACGAAACGACGGCTCTTGTCATAACTGGTTAGACGCTATTTACATGCTGACTACACGCTATCTATAAGCTGACCCAGAATATAATTACTTTTACTTTACTTAATGTATTAACACTAACGTTATGTATTGCTGATTAAAACCTGTAAAATCGTTTCTTCATGCTACATCATGCACAAGTTTAAAAAAGCAATTATAAAGACACTATTTCATAAAGCTTATTACACTGTTGACTATGTTAAGGGTAAGAAAGCTTAGACTAGAGTTGCACACTAGATATATTGTAATGAATTAAATTCTTATTTTTAAAAGAGACCGCCGTGTTATCACTGGTTATGACTAAAGGACATCTTTAAGTGATTCACCAAGGAAAAAGATCTATTGTACAAGCACCCTATATATTATAAAACTTATTAGTATAATTAATGTCGTAATTGTCTCCTGTCCCTAAACGATACTAAGTAAAAAATAATAAGGTAATCATAATTAGGATAAGGTGTAAATTAATGAAGGGTTTGTATTCGAAAGAGAAATAGATTTGTAACGATCCCGAATTGCTCAGACAATATGCTTCGCATAAAAATTGATTCTTGATATCTACGTTAATAGAATAATATATTTTGTCTATGAGAAGTTTACAGAATTACAGTGTTCTTAGTTGATGTAAAGACGTTCTCTTTTGTGCCATTAAATACTTGATTAATACTTGACCAATTTCAATTTACTTCTTAATTAAAAAATTATTTTAACTTATTCTTTATAAAGATGGTTAATGTAAATTTCGTTACAACTGTAAACCTGCACATACCAATATCGTATCGAAAATAAATATGTATACTATAAAATTTTTAATAATTTTTGTAATAATGTGCTATAAAAATTATTTCACGATCCACAAGCTGTATTAATGATCTATATCCCTTATGTGAAGCAAGCGATAGTTACTTAAACATGCATATTTGTCCGCCATGGTACTTATCCATTTAGTGACCGGCCAACACTTTCTCGTCCTCGCTTTTGCTCTCCACTCGATTATCATACAATGGATATTAATGGCTTTGATAGCCCCGTGATGTGTGTTCCTCTTACTACCACGTAATATTGCCATTATTTTTAATATCACAGTATCATCCACAAATAAATTCGTATCTTAGTGCTGCATTTCATATGATCCTTAATGCCTTTCTACCGATTCCCTTTATATATTTGTTAAAATTTCAACGATCCCAAAAATTTATTATCTATCAAAATATCTTTCGTCCGTCCCTTTGCATCCATTTTGTAACACCTGTCAACACTTATGAGGGTGTAACGATGCAAGCAGAGCGTGACTATAGAAAGTTAGTTACGCGTCCCCCTACACGCACAATGTTGTTGATTCACGCACTCGTATTAATTAAAGGAAGTAAACATATCTAAATAGGTAGGAGCGTTAGAGTGCGTTAAGGATGACGTGTGCGCCGTTACGGACGGTTGTTAGTGCGTGTCGGTCAACGGAGTCGAATACTTAGACACAATTAAACGTATGCTTATCTTTGATGTTCGGTGCGGTTTTAAAAAGGTACAAGTAGACTTTGAACGTTCTCAGAAGCACTCGAAGTGTGCTCTTACTGGAAAGTTATTTGTGTGCAACCCTGCGCTCACGCACTTCTGTTCCGCAACCATCGCCGTCTCGCTCTCGCATGCATGTCAAGGTAGGGTTCAACAATCGAGGATTTGGTGCGCGATAATAATACACCCAAACAGTAAACCCATCATGCGTCTGCTTTATGCGAACAGAAAAGATTGGGTCACAAGAAAACACGTTCACTAATCGTTTGATGCAAATTCAGCTGGATCGCGATAAGTCACACAATCTTATAGCGAACTAAAGTTACCGATACCAGTTCCTTAATCCTTACGAAGCTTAGCTTTGTAATAGAGCGTGTTCGAAAGCAGTAATCTCCAATCAAGCACCAATTGAAACACGGTCAAATCCGGCGAGGCGCTTCCGCGTGCGCGTACATGCGCACCGACGGCGCCTGGAGAGATCATTGCCAGATGCTGCCAATAGATCGCGACGGGGTCAACAGCCACTGCCCTTGTTTTGCGCACTAAATGATTATCTCCACTATATCGAAATATTTGTAAGCTACCATTTCTCACAACTCAGCGGTCAAGGGAAACGACATTATTATTTTCAAATGTTGTAATAAGTTTCATGTAATGTTATGCAGTAAATAACCTTGTGACACACTCTCACTGATTAATACATATTGACTGGAACATTTACACCTAGAATACAACATATTTTAAACTTACATTTAAAATAAATAATCATAAAATGGCCTATTGTTTTAATTTAGTTGTGATATTTAAATAAAATAATTGAAGGCTATGCAAAAAACTGTTAAAATTATCAAGTCAATACCGTACCTTTAATACATAGCTTTTTTTATCTTAAAAATTGTAAAATATATAAGACCATCCTATGCAAAAATATTATGTCAAAAAATATTATATAATAGTACTGCATTCATAATCCAGTATGTTTTTTAATATGACAGATATATAAACTTCCAAAGGGTTACTTTTACTTTGTTCTTCTAGTGTATTTCCAAACTATCAAGAATGACCATATTTGGCAGGCCAGTTGATTGTATTGCAGAAACCATAACTCCAAAACCTATATGGTATATGTAGCCGTATTTGTTAAGTTAGCATCATGAGAAGGACAAATTTCATTAATAGTTCCAATAAAGCAACTACGAAACAACAGAATATGCGTGTCATCGAGCTCCCCGATACATCGAATCGCATGAATCGCTACATGCCACGTCGTATCGATTGTATATTTCTTGGCCCTAAACCAAGGACCACTTTTTACAGGTGAGATAAGCTATTGCCGACTCACGCTCCTTACTTCCATATACAAAATAAATCCACATAAATATACACCCAGACTCGAAGAACCAACAAAACCAACAAACCAATGGAGCTGAAGGCCACTGCCAACTGCGCCTACGAGCCAGTCAACGTAACTTAATTATTTTTATGGGTGTCAAACAACTGGTAAATATTTACTACATATATTATATAAAATTTTAAATACATAGTAAAGTACATAAATACACCCAGATTCGAGGAAACAATATATTGTAATTAAAAAATACGGCGAGAATCAAACTCGCGGCGCTGAAGGCAGGGTCAGTGCCACCTGCGCAAACCAGCAACAGTCAAGACTGTAATATAAGAAAAAACAACATTTTAATGCACTACAGAGATATGAAATTAAAAACACATATTGTACGTAATTGTTATCTATGCCAACTTAACTGTTTGTACATACGTATAGATATGCCGCCAAAGCACTTAAGAATCCAAAGTGAAGCCCTTAAAAGGCAATTCGATACTGTGACTTTCTCATGTCCTTTTAATACCCACGAGATTATTTTATTTCGGAAGGTTGTTAAAGTGTGCGATTAAGTATTTGAAAGAATCTTTCATTATCTAAATCGTTGTAATGATGTTCATAAAGTTTCCATTGGCACTCTACGAGTAAAATACGTGATGGAATTGAATACAAATATATCTTAGTATTTAAGTATTAATCAAAAAAACTAATAACATTGAAACAACTACAATGACGATATATTACAAAAATAAAAATCTGTATGCAGTTAATTACAATCAAGAGTTGAATAAAGTAATGTAGCTGCCAGATCTGTGTAAATATAATTTTAAAATGCTGACTACAATAAATCCATCACAACAATTCTTATATACTGATTTCGATACAACATTTTCACCAATCCATAATTATTATAAATACGAAAGTCTAGATAGACTTACAGACTGACATATCTGTCTGTTACGCTTTCTGAACCACAGAAACCAATAGTAATTGCATTTGGAACACTTTAAGTTTATATACAAAGATAATATAACTGATTAAAATAATTCAATTTCTCCTTGGGGCCCAGAAAAAAACGAAAAAAAGTAATTCCCAATCCGCATTGGGTCAGCGTGGTCGGTCTTAGCTCCAATCCTTCTCTCCAAAAACGGAGAGAGGAGGCCTCAGCCCAGCAGTGGGCATGGTAACAGGCCGTTACTTTACTTTTTATTACTTAAGTTGACGCGAACTCGGGTACAACAGATTGAGGTTAATAAATTTCTGCATATATGTTAAGTATCCAAAAAAATATGCAAATGTAACATATTAAAATAATACAGTCAAAACAGGCTGAAATCTTATGGTTTTATTTTTTCATATGTTATGGATTTATAATGGAGGAATCTTCAAAACCTTTACCACAAAAATATGATAAAAAAAATCTAAAAGTTTCTTCAATAAAGACGTTCGTGTCTCGTTTGTCATCGGGCCATTAAGGTAATGGATAAGGCCAAACCTTGATCCAGTTCACTCGATGAGTTCTGGATCATTCGATCCTTCTTGTGTTGTGATATAAAAATACACAACTTTTGCGTAACCCCTTCAAACGCAATCTTGGAGAAAATATAGCTACAATAGCATTGACTGCTTCTAAGATTAGAAATAATTTTTTAATCCAATATATATCAATTGACAAAAAGACTTGTAAATTAAAAAATATATATATTTTATCTTTATTTTTATTTTATTTTAAATTGAAAAATAATTTAAAAAAGTACTGATTGTATATGACTTTTGTTTATTTTTTAGATTCAATAGACTATTAGTTATTATGTTATGAGATAATTTGATATCTACCGGTATCGACAACTATAACTACCTATACAGAGTATTTTTTGTATTATTTTTTGTTCAGTGATGTTGAGGTTGTAATGTATTATCGAAGTCGTAAACTCACAAGCCGATATAAACCTAATGCTATTTTTATATATGAACATCCCAAGTCACAATGTGCGGTAACACAACTTCGAAACTGCTCAACCGGTTTTAATCTCATTTGAGTTTTATTAATATTAGGATAGGTAGAATATTTTTGTACCCGACACACGGTGAGGATATCCAGAAAAGGATATCTCTCTCAAGCAAATTTTAGCAAACATTAACTAAAAATGTTCGCGCACATCTATGCACATTTGTGCGCGTACACTTGAAACAGTGGACTCGCATCCACGCGTACGAACTCGTTGTTCACACACTCAGTTTTGCTTCCGCTACTGGATCGAAAGCATTTGTTTGTACGCGCACATCTTTAAAGAGGAGTGGTGGAATTAAAAAAATATTAAGAATAATTTTATAGAAAATGTCTAAAGATATATTGTAAATTTGTATATAATTAATAAGTGAAATAATAATATAATAAAGATTATAAAATATTTCTAAATGAACAGTTCGCGCACATGTGTGCTTCAATGTGCGCATGCACAAGATACACGCAACATTGCCGGTAGAGACAGAAGTTAAACGCGATATCAGCTTAGTACGTGCAGTGCGAGAACTTTGTACACAATCTTTGTAAACAAATATGCTGCACACTATTTTGGTGCAATCTTACCTTAAAGTAAACAATGTTTTAAACCAACTAAAAACACGCTTTTATAGCACATTGAACTAAAAAGTGAAAAGTATTTCTTTATATAGATAGAATAAAGAAAAATGTATAAAAAAGAGTAAACTGAAAATAAAAAATAAAGCGTGTAAAAAATACATTGCTTGAAGGAAATATTAATTTTAAAATTTTCATGTCCCAGGTGTCTGCGATGTGGTACCCGTGGATCGCGTTGCTAGTGTCCTGTGCACTGGTGGTGGCGGAAGTGACGGACGGGCCGGTGGCTACCACCCGCGCACCACCGCGTACCCTCGACCGGCAGCCGGGAGAATTGGCATGGCGCAATTGGTTCCAGAACCCTGAAGATGGCAACCAAAATGCACCGCCCAGACGTATAACGACCAAGTCACTGTTCATCACGCCGCTAGTTTGTCCTAAAGGACATCGGCTCGATGGAGCGGCTTGTGTCCAGGTAGGATGTTTTGTTATTATTGAATAACTGCTACCTGCGGTCCATACCGTGTGGTTAACAAATTGTTAGTATCACTGCTCAGCAGGCCTACCATGAACTCTTATTCTGTACACAAAATTACGTTGGGCTAGTGAATCCTTAACTACTTTTTCTTTACGACATCCTAACATGCTAAGGTACCATCGTCACCGATCTGCGTCTTTTCGTGGTAGTTTCAAACATAATGCCACCAAATGTTGGAACAATTTGCCACCACCAATACGTAATGTTAAATCCTTAGTAACCTTTAAACTTAAATATAAAGCTCACCTTCTTAGTTTGCAGCTTCAATCTTAATTATGCTTTTCATTACAGACCACTTTAATTCTTTCCAACAGTCAGCCAAATATCTTAATTTTTTTATATTATTGTTATCCTTTTTCACTGTTTTTAATACTTTGTGAGTGTGTTTCTTTATAATTTGTGTAATTATCTTATTATTTTTAATTTTTGTTGTATGTGTTGTCTGCTTTATTGTCCGTGATGTCACCTAGGCCGCAGCTGAAAATCGGTGCCGAGTGTTGTCATTGCTAATGACATTCGGTTCATGCCGAGCTGTGTAGCCTTTTCTAAGACTGTATAAAATTTAGACTAAGTATTTGTGTTCATGTATTTGTTTTACATTATAGGTGTACGTATATATATTTTTCTATGTTTTATACAGTGTCTAAATAAATGTTTTTCTTTCTTTCTTATTGCGACTCAATTGAAGACGTAAATGAAATTGTTTTGCCTTTTCATACTATGACGTCTTAAATACGCACACTTTTTTTTGTCAGGAAACCCTATTATGGGTCGTCACCGCCCGACGGGGACGAGCAGTGGGTATGTCGGACTTTCACCGACTAATAACCTGTACAGTGCTCAACCACGCTGCTGGTGGCGGGGACAGGGTAACGTTGTACACATTGCCCCCATCCCCGCCAGCAGCGACTTTGTACCCCGGAGAGCGCCACCTCCGGGTCGGGGCCTCTCTAAACAGTGGCCAGTCCCACCGCTAATCGATGCATCGGGAGCACCAGATGCATCGACCACCTCGGAGACCTAATTTCAGCGAGCGTCCGTAAACCCCGTTCGGATTGCTCGGAGGTCCCCGTTAGGGCGGCATGCGACGGACTTCGGCTGCGCCCCGCTCACCTGCGGCGGATCTGATCCAAGGACTCGACTTCCCGAATCCGACCTGCCGCCTCCTTCCGCGACATAACATCCTCGCAGAAGGAGGCCATCGCTGCTCACGATCCCTCCCTGTCCACCATGGCACGAACCACGGTGTGCAGGGGGAGATCGTGCCCGACCTCTGCCACGAGCTTCGCCCGCTGAGCTGGGCAGTCTGCGAGCGTGTACAACGCCGTATCGAACTCAGCGTCGCACTCGTGGCACTCACCAGACGCTTCGCGCTGGGCCACCTTCCATAGATACCTCCCGAAACAACCATGTCCGGAAAGTACCTGCGTCAGACGGAAGGTGAGGACCCCGTGCCTCTTGGTACCCAGCCCTGGAGAATGGGCTGGATGGCTGAAATCGTCCAGAATCCTGCGCTGGGCGTTTCCAGCCGTCACCTCCTGGCCACCAATCCAATCCACCTTCACCGTCGCAGTTTCCCTCCGAAAGACGGGCTTCAAATTTACGGCGGTAGGCCTGAGCAAGCACCTTGGCCTCTAGATCCCACGGAGGGGAACCGGCAAAGACGCAGGCCGCCTCAAGAGAGATAGTCCGGTAGCCTCGAAAGGCGCAGGAGACTATCTATAGTTCATATAACATTATCCTTTTTAAACATTACGATCCCAATGCAATTCACACTTCATGGTGCCAAAAGAAAGTTATTCGCGGTCGTCGTTTACGTCTTCAATTGAGTCGCAATAATAATTTATGGTAGGTCTGCAGATCATGAAAGCGTCAGGTTGCGCGCTTTTATTTTTCTGAAAAAATATACTTACTGGCATATAAAAAAATTCATACAAATCTTTTCATTTTGAAATTATTAAAATTTGGTCCCATAAATTGTTTTTAATTGTCGTATGTAAAACATAGAGCATGGCATTGGATTTGAGTGGATGACGTCATTACACTCATTACACTAACCTTAATAGTAAAAACACTTTTCTTTAAACACGAAAGTTGTATAAAAATATTACAAATTTTTTAAATTTCTTTCCTGATAAAAATATGGTAATAAATTACCTTTGTCCAAGCAATATATTGTGATTTCAAGTTATAACTTATTTATTCTGTATTCTACAAGATATTAAATTTTTCTTCAAATTACCGTATAATAAACTTATTAAATCCTTCTCATTCAAGGTGCTGACAGTCAACAAAGACGAACACGAACGCATATTACTACATCAGCTTAATGCCCTGTTCACTTCGTCTCCAAACAATGGCGATGTAGTCTATGACTATGGAGATGAAGACCCCGGACCCTTGCAGCTGTCTATACCTATAGGAATGGACCCGCAACAAGACCCCTCTGCTCAGGTATAAAACATTAAGTTTTAAAGTTCAAATAAAATTATTCTACCGATACTTTGGTCAACCAATAAGAGATATTATTTTTTGTAACACCAATTCCTAACAAATATCTACCTATTATTGACGATCCATTATTTTGATAATTTCAGGCACAGGACCAGCAACCAAACTATGTAAAGTTTGACAAAAACGGTGATAAAAATCAAGCAGATGTAGAAGCTGAATTAGAACTATTGAAATTACAGCAAGCTAATGCTAAACTTAACACCACACAAAACGGAAGTAATATTATGTCTCACAATGTATTACACAACTTACTGACCTATTCAGATAAACCAAAACGGGACAGCCCGATGATTAATTCTAGTGAAATTGCATCAGTGAATAACACCGACGAAGGCCAAAAGGAACTAGTTTTCGGACACGTTAATGTTGACCCTGTATTGTACGACACAGATGATCAAAATAATCAAGGCATAAATGGCGATTACGAAACAGAAAAAACGTACGAACCGCATCTAGATGAACACTCTGATGCATTGAACATGAACAATACAGAAAGTTTGAATAATACATCAGTTGAAACCGCCCCTATTACAAAGAAACATACTGAAGAGGCCAAACTGAATCCTGAAAATGATTATTCTGACATTGGAGAAGCTATTAAACTGATTAGTAGATATGCCGAAGTGTCGACAGATGATAATTTTGCCAAAGACGATAAAAGGGTTTCGTCTGCCGAAGATAGCATATTAGGCACACGCACAAAATTACAGTACCGCCGCAATAAGCCAAAGCCTTCCAGCAGATTAAAAGAACCTGTCACTCCCAATTCCGATGATGTTCCAAAAAAAGACGATATTATAAATGACAGAGTCAACCCGAAAAATATTGTATATTATAGATATCCTTTGCCTAGTCAAAGTGCTGGTTCTCAGCCACCGAACTATCCCTTCCGACATCTACAAGATTATTGGCCTGGACGTTCTCAGGTTGGAGGTATTTATAATACGATGCACGGTAATCCTAGGCGCCATCACCATTCATATCCTCATTACTTTCGTCCGCGGGGGTACCAATATTTAGGTTATTCTGATACTAATCCTGGCTTGCAAGAGGCTTATTACGGACTTCAGCGATATCCACATAAAAATGACCGGCATAATACTAGTCCTATAAGATCGCATGTTAACGATCAAGATCTGTACAGCCTCCTCGGTTTGAGGCACTGGTTCAGCAGCGAAGGGGCTACGAAAAGATAGTTCGTTGTAGAGTCACTTAAACAATGCGATGTTACCCGACGATATATAATGGAAGCTATGGGAAATATGAACTACGCAATTTAAATCTTATATATTACTCGATCTGCTAATTTGGTAGTCCCTGTCGTTATTACACTAAAACATTCTATCTACTACTAATCTTTACCATAGCTTTCACTGTATTAGCCTATTTATTTTAAAGCCAAATACTACAGTCATAGTTGTGTAATATTTTTGTTACCTATTTTAAGTTCTTGTAAATACCTATTCCCGCACACAACACCTAAACGTATTTTAATATTAAAAATTTAAAGTTTCATCTTTAGTATTATCGTTGTTTTGTATTATGTAAATTGTTGTATTACTAATTTATGTTTATTTGATGTATATTTTTTGTTTTCGTGACACGTGAATTAGTCTTATGTAATGGGAATCGTGTTCTCTTAAGATGCGGTACAATATAAATAGGCACTGGCTTGCCATTTATAGATGTAAATCTTTGTTATAATTAAGTACTTATATATAGATAAATAGTTCAGCTTACCTGTTACATTAGAATGTCGTGAGCTGGTGTATTTAAAAACTAATAATTTATCGAAAAATAATTATTTAATTTCGGACATGTGTTACCCACCTACTTTCTAAAGCATTCATGACAAATTTAAGAGAACGTTTTGTCATAATGCTCGAAAATATTGTTTTAAAAGTTTTGTTTAAAAATTTTAAGACATAAGTATATAAAATTTTATAATGGCCTAATTTAATTCACTTATTAAATTTAAAATACTATGATATCAGAATAATAATACAAAATTTCACTAATCTGTTATTTATTTAAATATTAAATATTTGCAAGAATTTTTTTTATTAAAAATCTTAAATTTTATTAACTTTCATTGTACTTTTTAATGAAGAAATACCAACAAAAAGAAATCTTATAAGTCAAAGAATTTTTTACATACTCAGTTACATATAAATGTTATAAATTGCGATCCCGTCAGAAATTGAGCGATTAATTGAATGTAAATTCTTATACCGCAATAAAAGGTGTAATATGCCTTAAATGTTGGATACGATAATTTAAAAATATAATAAAATAAAGTTTGTACGCTAAATTAGTCCTGAAATTATTTTCACGCTTTACTAAGTGTGACAATCGTTTAAAAATTGTATACATTTTTTTTTACATTTTTTAAAGTATATTTTACTACTCATATATTGATCCCACCAAAGCTTAGATTAAGTATTTAGATGTAAAACCGCGTTATTATTGAATGCTATTTTCGTAGACTTTTAAGTTTATATATTTCGAATTTTTCTACTAAAAATAATTTAATATTCCATGAAACAGGATATTTTATGTTTCATATAAAGTGTTAATTCAAATTTATGGTGATAAAATGTACTTGCCATATAAAAAAAAACCAGTGTTTTAACGTTTTTAGATATCACATATATTGGTATAAATAAAACTATTTTCAATAATAATATGTTATTTTATACAAATTTACCCTTTGCGTTTGGATCTATACAACTTAATTATACCAAAACGATACTACCATCACAGTTGCAAACTTTTGCTTCTCGTACTATAGCTTGATACAGTTTCCTTGATACATAAAGGACACCATTGTCATTGTTTGTACTTGAGAAAATAATTCCACTAAAAATTTTATATAGTATTCGATTATATTATTTTTAAAAGGATTAACAATCTGTCTGCCAACCAAATTATAAATTCTCTTAGAAACTCATAGGCGTCCTGTATTTTTAAGGTACAGCGGTTCATTCTGGTATAATTTTTGTATTTGAATATAATAATCTTCTTGTCCGTTTCAATTTATGTGTATAATTTTTGTAATATTAAATATTGAAATTACTGTACTACAAATATTAAATCTCATGTCGCTATTGTGTCAAAATCTGTAAGTGTACAAATACTAGATTTAAGTCTTACCTAGTAAAAATATATATTTACGTATCAAAATACTTAAATACTTATATTTATATAAAAATATCAATATCCAAATGTGCTTAATATTCGGTTTGGTAGAAAGCAAATGTAGAAAATTATCAATGCCAGTATTTTAATGTAAATATGAATGTGTTATAATAAAATAATTGAAATGAAATTATAAAATATAATTTTATTTCCCAACCCCCAAACTTTACGTTATTTTAATGGATCATGATCGTCAATTAATAAAGTTAAAAATTTGATCATAAATTATTACCTTTGCCTTTAATCAAACTCAGCATAAACAATTACAATTCAATCGTAGTAAGAGTTCTGTCAATTTGAGCCTCAGACTCTCTTCTCTCTTCCAGTGATTGTGTGATTTAGCTGATAGGTCCTAAGCTAATCAAATGCATACAAACAATAACCTAATAGTACATACTACACTGACAACAGTAGAACAGTTGAGGGAATTTTTCTTTAAAGAAAACTGGGGTTGCTTACCTGGAATCCACAGCCAGGAATTTTCGGTAACAATCACGAGATGTACCCATCATGCCAGTGAGATTTCTACAAATACTACAAAAAAAATAATCTAACATCAATTACTCTGTCAATAAAAACTATATCTATTAGATTTTCTAACACAAATTGATAAATAAAGGAAACACCTGTATTGAATTTCACGATTTTAATAAATAAAAAAAACATTTATTTTTATAATAATAGTTTAAAATGATATTTCCTACTACAAGCAACTTGTTCAAATAAACTAGACACCCTGTTCTTGCACATACTAACTTTACACAAAACATATAAGATGGGTAACTTATAATCAACATAACACTCAAGACATAAAAACAACATAAATCTACTTATAAATGAGACATTTGTACAAAATATCACAAAAAAAAAGAATACTTTAGTATTATTGAAAATCATTGTAGGTTGTACACTTTTCAAGCCAATGCATTGGTCACACTAATGAAAGTACATTACAAAAAAAAATATTAGATATGTATATTACATTCAAATATCAAGTAGTATATGCAAGGACAGTACACATTAATTGTCCATTAATTATCTAGCATGTTGTCAGAGGTTATTGAGCTCTGTCATTGATACTCAAAACAATGTCACATCAAGGGGTGTCAAATAAAATGATGACTTAAGAGCAAATAAGTACTATCAGAAACAAACATCAATCCAAATTTAAATTTTGCTACAGCAAGTTCATCTAAATTCATAGATTTGGATGCTGTGTTCTGGAACATGGCTTAATGTCAGTGATTGGAACCTGAAAGAGAAAATTATATGTTAAATAATGCAATACTATATGGAATTAAGAAAGGAAAATACTAGTTTTTGATCTGAAATTCCCTTGCAGTTATTATCTTACTCACTATAAACCATTGTGCTGTCTTTGAAATAGAAATAAAAGCATCTTCTTTATGTATATATACAAACACTGTCAATTAAGCATGATGACACATAACGAAAATACTACAAGATACCCCAACTGATAGTGTTTACTTAAATTTAAAAATACCATCAATTACATATATTTATCTAACTCTGAGTATATCAATACTGAATATGTTACTCACCATTCAGAACTTCTGTGATAGTAAAATCCTTCTATAGTAGCTGCTGATTTGTGGAAACATATATAGTAGAACCCAGCAAATGAAGCACCATTGATGTCTTTTATGGTGTGATCTGGCACCAAGAAATGCTCTTTCCACCTCATAAAAACATAATCTGCTTTTGCAAGAGAATCATAATCAAATGAGTCAGAGTTGAAAGTCTTCAAATATGGTACAAACAAGTCAAATTTACTCTGTAAAGACAACAATGTATAAAATTATATATTTTTTTTTTATTAACTTATAAAATTATATTATAGATATTTGATTTATTTTGCAAAAATAATACATTATGTAAATCATATGTTTTTAAAACAATATATATTCAAAGAATCTATATTAACATCTAATATCTTTAAATGAGCTAATCTTGTACATATATTCCTGTTTTCAGGCTAACCGTCTTAAACTGCTAAAATATGCATTGAATACAAAGGTTAATTGTAAGGTAAAGTTGTAATAGTTCAGTGGGAAACAAGATTAAAGAAGTGAAAATACCCCAGACTGAATCCCAGATATCACCTGCCCTTTCTTTTTTATTGTTTCATTGCTTTTTTTACATCTTTAAAAAAAATACTGAGCAAGGCTGTCACCCAGGTACTAACACTTATCTTTGACTTTGGTTTGTCTTGTTTAGAGTTTGTATTATAGATATATTTTGTTTTACTATAAGTTTTAAGTTTCTTTTTTATACATATATATCCAGGAAATACTACTACTAATTGATAGTGCATAAAAGTATAAGCATAGAGGAATGTAATTATTACAATGAATTTATTCATTTAGTATTACCCAGTGTTTTCTATCAACATCTTCATCAGCATCCCATTTCCGTGTTAAAAATGGGTATTTAGCAGATATAATTTCACCATCAAAAAATGTTGTCAAAGTTGGGAATTCCTCTGTCAAACCTTTTATTTTTAAATACCCACAGAGGTAAGAGTTGTCTTCATCGACATGCTAAAATAAATCATCATCGCATCAATTAATTATAAAATTAAATTTCTTATAATAATATATTACCATTACCATTATTAATCGCGATCATAATACCTTTATTAATCCTTATTTAATTATCGAAATTATTAAAGTAAGGCTTTGATTATATATTTATTTACTATTCATGTACCACTAAAAAAAGTTACACACACACACATTATTATTGTTTGGAAAAATTATACAAAAAATGACTTATCTCTTATGTTTGGTTACTATGAAAAGTTAAATAGGCCTATAGAATAATTTAAAAGTACCATAGTGATTCTGAAATGTTATTGTTTTCACTCTAACTCGTAAAAGCCCTAGGTAGTATAGAAAATGTTTAATTTGCCAAAATTAGCACTCTTATAATATATTTTCACTATTTGCGTATTTTGTTTTTACTAACCTGCAATACAACTTCTACTTCATACGAATTTCCTTTAGATTTTTGATGCCCTTGAAATTTGGAGCCGTTGTAAAGCAACGATTTCGTTACGCCAGGTTGTTTTGAATTCGCTGGCGGTGGAGGACTTATATCAACTTTAACTGGCATTATTAATGTATTAACAAGACGACCCAGCCTTTGCAGTTTGCGTAGCCTTTATGCCTTTATTCAATTGACTATTGATTTTTGCAAGAATTCTTCACAGACTAGTAAGGATATTTTAGTTAGTAATCTATGGTAAGAGACTGGTTTGTTATTGACAGTCCATAGACCACCTTATAACCACTAGGCTCTAGGGTACATAGTCCAATATCACTTACTTTACAAGTTTGCTTTGTTTGTTAATTTCGTTTAGTTGAAACGATGGAGGCATCTAATTAAACTTCTATCAACCTCTTTTCAATTTCAAATGTTAAAAAAAATAAAAAGTCAAATTTCAAAGTCTTTACCAAGGACCTATATAGGAAATAATTATTGGCAAATAGGCTGTGAAAGAGTAAAATCATGTTACTACCTGATCGATCAATTTGTATAAATTAGTGGTAACAGAAATTATTGATGTCATAGCATTACGTAATTAAATAACGTAATTTTTGTACATAAAAATATAAAGAATTATAAAACGATAGGTGATGTATATAATAGACAAAGTAGGAACCGACATAAGCTTGCGACTCCTGCTTTGCGCCTAGCAAAAGTACGTAAATCGTTTGTAGGTTTGGGTATAAGATTCTATAATAAAATTCCGAAATCAATTTTGGTCATGCCATTACAGCAGTTTAAAAACACTGTTAAAAAGAGGCTGATACAGAAAGCCTACTATACTGTTGAAGATTACTTAGATGATAAGGATGTGTGGATATAGGTGCACTTCTACCCTGTACAAGACAGTAATAAATAAATGTAACTAGTTCTAAGATTTATATTTTAAAAAGAGCAACCGCCGAGTTTCTTGCTGGCTCTTCTCGGCAGGAACAGCTTTCCGAACCAGCAGTAAAGTTGACGATTCAAAAGCACTTGCTTACAAGTTTACTTGAATAAAGAATATTTTGATTTGATTTGATTTGATTAAAATATATAATGGTTCTTTTGATAAACTTTATATCAATCTTAATTTTTGTAACTACAATCTGTATATCATTTATAATATTTAACGCATAGTGTTGGACTCATGCTACCTACAGATGTATATTCTATTTTGACTATGGTAGTATTCGTCGTCTCGTTGATTTCGTTGACCGATCAGCTTGTTTATAAATTGTTTTCTTATTTAATTTAATTAATATATTTCTGTTTATGCAATATGGTTTCACACATATTTTTGAAAAGTATTTGTTTTAAAGTCTATCGCATAGATCTCTATGAGTTGTGATTAAAAAGCAATTGTAGTGATATTTTCTCACATAATTATGGTTAACTGACGTTAGAGTTAAGACTGTGCATCCTCAATTATGGCAGACCCAGGTTATTACCATAGTGATTATATTCGACACCCTGTCCTCTACGAGTTGGGTGTCAAGTATGGAATTAAAACGGAATGTATTCCAGAAATAGCTCTGCCGTCTAAGTTGGAAGAACTCAAGGATGTCATACGTAGGGAGATACGTAAAGAACTCAAAATAAAGGAAGGCGCGGAAAAGTTACGTGAAGTTGCTACTGATCGAAGATCATTGTCAGACGTAGCCAATATAGTGAAAAAAGCAAATCTAAAGCTGAATGAACTTAAGTCTGATTTACAAGAATTAGAATCGCAACTCCTGTTGTCACGCGGTCAGTCGACTCCAACTTCTCCAGAAGACTTATCATACGATGAAGAGATTATACTAGCTTCAGAAGCAGCGCAACAACAGCGCCAACTAGGAGAAGGCACAACTGATAGAAAATTAGCCTCATTGGAAAAGCAGCTAAATATTGAACTAAAAGTAAAACAAGGAGCTGAAAATATGATACAAAGTATTAGTTGTAGTAACCAATCTAGAGATAAAAAGCTTCTTGCAGAGGCACATCAGATGCTTGCAGATTCAAAAGACAAGATTGAGTATTTGAAGTTACGTATTTCCAAATTAAGCAAGCAACAAAAAGGCGACAATGCAGGTTCAAATGGTGATGGCAGAGGAACCGATATGAGTGGTGTTGAACCCTTACTTGATGAAAGAATTGCAGACCTGAGGAATCGTTTACGCATAGAAGCAGCTGTGGTAGAAGGTTCTAAGAATGCTATTAGACTTTTACAGAGTGACAAAAAGGTAACAGATAAGAAAGCACTCCAGGAAGCTCAAACAAGTTTACTTGAGTCAACTCAAAAATTAGATTTACTACGTCGGTCTTTAGACATGCGCCGTCAAGAACTGCCTGCAGAGAGTGCTGCATTTATAGAATTAGGACATGAGTTACGTAGTACTGGTTCCAGCCCTGGTTATGTTAGTTTATCTGGACCAAGTGGACTTAGAAGCCAATTCTTAACCCCAGCTCCTATGATTAGTCCATGTGTTCAAGTTACAGGAACATTAGAAGTCAGACTAATGGGATGTCAAGATCTCTTAGATGATGTACCGGGACGTAGCCGCCGAGACCCACTGGCTAGTCCATCAGATTTGAAGTCCTTTGTGAAAGGTGTCACCATTCGCAACTCTATGAAATATACCTACAGCATTAAAGAAGATACAAGCAATGAAATTATGGCAGTCATGAAGTTGGACAATCACACTGTGGCCCAAACAAGTTGGAGACCTTGTTCCCAGCAGGCCTGGGATCAAAGGTATTTTTGAGTATTATCTATTTTATGTTTATGTGATAAATAACTCAAAATAGTACCAAGATATATTCAGGGAATTTATTGTCTTATAAATATGTACATAAAGACCTTTATCTACCTCAAAAACTTTATTGCTCTGTTGTATTTGCATACTTATGAACCTTTATTTTTAACCTGTACATGTTATATAAATAATAATCATTAATTGTCAGAAAACACTAACATCAATCTTTTCCTTGAATTTAATCTTTATGATTCTTTCATGTGTGATTACTCATGCTATCTTATCTATAGGCCATGTTCACATATTTGTTAAATGAGTAAGAATAAGACTCTGTACTCTAAAATTTTATAAAAACTATGAAAATTTCTAATTGCTAAAAATATCATTCTGAATAAAGGCACTTTTTGATCTATAAAATTAAAATATTTTGGCTTATATTTGCTATGAGGTGTATTCATAATAATAGTTTTTTGTTTGTTAATAGTAATATTGTCTATAAAACACAGCAAAAGAAATATTTTATCACTATACTAGTTAAAATTATTTAACAAAAGAATATCTTTCAGTCAAATTTACTTCAATTCAATTTCAAAAGTACTTATTCTGCCATCTAACATAAATTTTTAAAAACATTTAGTTTAGTCTTAGGGTACAATATTAATAGCTTAAACTTCAAAGTGCTACATACATTTGTAAATACCAAATATTTGACTACTCTTACTGCAAATTTTGTTATAATCTCAGTAAAATAAGGGTTGATTTTCTTTCAGATTCACCATAAAATTAGACAAGTCTAGAGAACTAGAAATTGGCATTCATTGGAAGGATTGGCGAGGTTTATGTGCTGTAAAATTTTTGAGATTAGAAGAATTTATTGATGATATAAGACATGGTATGGCACTTGAACTTGAACCACAGGGTCTATTATTCGCTGAAATCAAATTTTTGAACCCAATTATATCAAGAAAGCCAAAACTACAACGCCAACGCAAAATCTTCAAGCAGCAAGGCAAAAATATACCACGTCCTTCATATGGAGAAATGCATATACCTGCTGTAGTACTCGGCAGACTTCTAAAGAGATCATCACCTTCCATACAAAATATTCAAAATGCCCACATACAACCACAACAGCATATTTTTGAATCACCTGTTGACAACAAAGATGTTGAAAATCCAAATGCTACACTTATTGGAATGGCTGGGGTACGACCTCTGGGTCTGCCATCAACTCCTACTACTCCACAAGTGCCTATTATTCCACCACCAAAGCCAACTTTACCATTACAACCACCCCCAAATGTTTCAACTCTCAGGATGGAAAAAGAGTTACAAGAAGCATTTGCTTTCTTAGAAGATTCATATACTAGAGACACCTATATTACAAAAGACCAACAATCATCATCTTGTAACACTCCCCTCGTGGAGTATCCTCCATCCCCATCTCCAAAATTAATTCTCGATTTTCCCAGTAGTGAAGATCAAATAATAGAGGTCACAAGTAACATACGTATTTCATCATCTCGCTCTTCGTCGGTAATTGAAACGTTGGGTAAAGATTTAGATTCCAGAAGGCAATCAGGTGATATGTCAATGGAGAGCTTTAGATTATTAAGCGTTTTAGGCAGAGGACATTTTGGAAAAGTAATATTAGCTCAGTATAGACCTACTAATGAATATTTTGCAATTAAAGCCTTAAAAAAAGGCGATATAATTGCCAGGGATGAAGTAGATTCATTATTGTCTGAAAAGCGGATATTTGAGGTTGCTAATGCAATAAGACATCCATTCTTAGTAAACCTCTTTGCTTGTTTTCAAACTGATCAACATGTTTGTTTTGTAATGGAGTATGCAGCTGGAGGTGATCTTATGATGCATATTCATGCAGATGTGTTCACAGAGCCTAGGGCAGTATTTTATGCAGCTTGTGTAGTATTAGGTTTACAGTATTTACATGAAAATAATATAATTTATAGAGATTTAAAACTAGATAACCTGCTTCTTGACACTGAAGGATATGTGAAAATTGCTGACTTTGGTCTTTGCAAAGAAGGCATGGGCTGGGGGGACCGTACAGGCACATTTTGTGGCACCCCAGAGTTTCTTGCCCCAGAAGTTTTGACAGAAACTTCATATACTAGAGCAGTTGACTGGTGGGGCCTGGGAGTTTTAATTTTCGAAATGTTAGTAGGCGAGTCTCCATTCCCTGGTGAAGACGAAGGTGAGGTGTTTGACTCAATTGTGAATGACGAAGTCCGCTATCCCCGAACCTTATCATTAGAATCTATAGCCCTTATGCGCCGCTTACTGAGGAAGAACCCAGAGCGCCGATTAGGCTCTTCAGAAAGAGATGCAGAAGATGTGAAAAAACAAGCATTTTTCCGTAATGTTGATTGGGAACAACTACTGTTACGTAAAGTTAAGCCACCATTTGTGCCAATAATAAATAATCTAGAGGATGTCAGTAACTTTGATAGTGAATTTACTTCAGAAGCAGCAATGTTGACTCCACCAAAAGAGCCTCGCCCTCTGAGCAATGCAGACCATAAACTATTTACAGACTTCACATACATGGCAGATTGGTGCTAGAAAAATAATAATGAAAATACACTTATTATATAAAAGTAGAATAATTCCTAATATTAAAAAGAAACCCCATTGCCTTACATGTGTGAGTGAAAAAAAACTATTTTGATATATTAATCTAACTATACAAAATGGTATCTAGTGTAGATACTACATGTTAACTTGTATTTAATGCAGTTAAATGCAATATTTTATAAATTGTGTAATTTAATAACAAATTTAAAATAGCACTAATCTTTATTTTTTTTAAAAACAATGTGTTACAGATTTATATATTATAAAGTTATGAAATTGATTAATGTAGAAATTAACTATTTTAAGTGAAAGTGTGTCAAAATAAATCATTGTTTTCAGTCAATTCTATACTTATCAGTGAAATAAAGGCATCAACAACAAAATTCAATTTTTTAATAACTTTACTATTCATTATAGAAATATTTCTTTTTAACAAATTAGCAAACAAGTACAAAAATGTGAATTAGATCATAAATTATTAGCAATTATTTTAATATTTGTCTTAATATTGTTTACTATTTTTCATTATTTATTATATTATCTTAAAATAACTATACCAATGCTTGGCATAATTATAAATCCTTGACTATCACTAAATGTACTATTAGTCTCTCAACATGATTCTTTACACACTTAACAAAAATGAAAACTAGCATTTTTCTATTTATACCTGAGTATTAATTAATATATTTCAGGTTTTGAAATGATGTACGCCATTCAATTATCCTAACAGGGTTACCAATAATCTTATTTTGGAAGGCACATTGAAAATGAGTCATCTTAAAACCATATGTATTGCTCTTAAGCAACACCACTATCATATTTAATTCACTGCCTGTCTGATACCAACATACATTCCACATTAATACTTAAAGATTAACTATAAAAACTTATCAATGGTAACCCTTCTAACAGCTCTATATTTTAAATTGAGTGGCTAAAAATCACATACAACTTGAAATTATAGAACAAAGTTAAAAAGTTCATTCTAGTATAAATGTATATACACAATTTGCATGCACACAATGTCACAAAAAACTTGTCTTGCAAAGTTTCAGGTATATTCACATTCTTGAACCTTTCTGTTGCAACACTTTCGCACGGTCAGTAGGTTCTATATCATTACTGTTGAGAGAATTACCACATTCACGACTGACCACACAAAGAAATTCTGCATGTTCATCGTTACCATAATTATATTGTGAACCTATGTTGATCAACTGTTCAAATTTCCAACCATCAGACATTGTAGATACCATTTGCGTAAGTTCTTCCTCATGAAACTGCAAAACTCTATACACATGTTTCTTAGAGTCTTTGAGGGGCCTTCTCTCCCTCAAACATATTCTTTCTTTCACTAATCTTATAAGCTCTGTTATATTATAAAATTCAGCTTCTTCTAATACACCTTCTTCTGCTATGTCGTTATTTATAACAAGCTTGCCATGACGAAGATAGTTGAGCACTGGTGAAAAATAGGTAGGATCTCTATCTATTAAATATGCACCTGTTTCATCCTGAAAAAAAATTTTTGATGTTTACATATAGCGTATTAATTTCACTTTGCAAGAATTCCAGGATGATTACAACAAATACACATCATTTATACTTACTCTATCTGAAATTAAGTCACTGTCCTCTTGTATTAATCGATAAAGAAAAGAATTTGGGTCTCTAGATAAAGTTGTCTTAGTAGTTAAAAAATAAGTTCCACCAACGTTAAGTTTGACCCATTGCTTACTACTTCGTCTTTCATTGTTAAATTTTTGTATATTTTCTTTACAAAAATGTTCATCACCTACGTAATCCGCCATGGTTTAATTTCATAGACAAAATAATATTTTTGTTTATTCAAAACTACAAAAATACAATTTAAAAAATATATACACAAACTTATGCAGATTTGTACATTTGGAATAATTGTTAATATTAATTAAAAGTTTGGAAGCATAAAATAAAAATATGTCTTCATTGATCTTTTTTCATCATTGAGCGCATAATATTATTTACTTTAATTTAATAAATTTAAAATGAGTGAATGTTATAATCTTATTGATCATCGAAGATAAGTAAATTTGAAAATTTTGAACGTAAATTAGGATACCTAAAGACATTTATTAAATATATATTTAGACTAAAATCATAAGCATTGCCTGTTGCTAAATGACTATAGACAAATTATAAGATTATTTGTCTAAAACCCAGTACACTATCTGTCAAAGAAAGTTCGAATTGTTGTAAATTCGTCGGATTTCTGTGAACGAACAGCTTTGGTTCATTTCATGTTCATTGTTTCTCATATTAATAATAATACACATGGTACACAATTATCTTATAATAAGCATAATGCGAATATAGTGAAACTCCCTCGTTTTTTTTCTAAGATGAGTAACAATCCAGAAAATGATAAATCAATTACTGGTAAAATGTATCCAATCGACTTAGCCCCTCAAAAAATAACTATCGTAAAAACCATGTCCAATACAGAGGTGAAGATGGCCCATTTGATGTCTGGACAGTCTAAAACCACAAACAGTAGTCAAATAGTTAGTCATGGCGGGACAGGATCTATGGGGTTAATGCGTACAGCTGCACAAATTATCTCTCCTGGCGTCGCATCCCAGGTGTGTAGTGTATATCATATATTCATTTTGTTATGACTCTTATAACATCAAATTAATTTGTTGATTTAATATTTTTATCGTATCTTATTTCAATTATTATGATACAACTTTTTTGTTACACTACATATGTCTTAAATCTCTAATTTGGCTATTTTCAGCCTCAGATGATTGTCAGCGGATCACCAATATTGCAAAGTTCACAGATAGTAAGCCAAGGATCACAGCTCATTGGTCAAAATTCACAGATTATATCCCAATCTCAATTACTTCCGAGTGGTCAACTTTTAAGTCCTGGAACACAAATTATAAGTCAAGGCACCCAACTATCTGCTCAAGTGTCCACAACAAATAACTCAGTGTCAAGCAGCATTTCAAACTCTTCTGGGAATGGATCTCAATTGCTAAACGTTGGAGGGTTAGTTAGCGGTGCTGGCAACTTGGTTGTCAGTTCAGTGCGCACATTGCAACCTAGTGTTAGGGTACTACCACCTATGCCACAAAATAATACAAGACCTGGTAAGTGCAATTTTTTAAATCATTTTATTTAACCCCTAAACACGACTCAAAACTGGCCAAACTCTGCAACACTCCAGATAATTAGAGTGGTGTCGAACTTTAAGCTGTTAAATTTTTCATACCTGCCAAATGTAGCCATGATTTAAAAATAACAATGTGAAATTCAGATTCACTCATTTTTAAATGTAAATTTTACTGAATATAATGTTAAATAAAATATTACCGTACTTAACATATAACATAATATATTAAATATGTAACTCTCTAGCTATGTTCTAGTTATATTAATAAATATTTGAGGGAGTGAGCTATAAATAGATTAAAAAGCCTTTTAAATTGACCAACTTAATCAATTGTAAATATCATTTCTGCTTTTGTGGTAGGTTAATAAATTTTATGAAGTTAAGGTTCATAGAACTCTAATTATGGTTAAAGGTTTGCATAAAATTTACTAGAATTAATTAACCAAGAAACAACCACTGAATCCATGTAAATTTGTGATGTTTAGTCTATATTTTATGTTACAGTTTTATCTAACATGAACGTAAGCAGTTCAGGTGGTGTTTTAATGGGCAAAGGTGTCACAAGTCATGTACCACGTGGTCTGGCTGCTGGCGCTTCCCTCGCAGTGAGACCTGTTGCTAATTCTCAGACTGCCCCAAATCAAGGTAACAAAAATTTATGTGTCTAATTCATATCTGCAATTTGTTACACATTTCGGTTAAGGAAAACACAGCAGGGAAACCTGCATATTTGACCTTACCTTACCTGAGAACCAGAGAATTCCTGCAATATATATTTAAGTTCTAACCCTTTTCTACAAATAAGAAGAGAGGAGACCTTTGCCTTGATACGCCGGTCGTAAAAGGCGACTAAGGTAGGTTGACTTGCTGTGTGGTATCTGGTTGAGTAGAATAGACTACCTACCCTCTTTCTTACCAAAGGGTCGTAAAATCCGACTAAGGTAAGTTGATGTCAGGCAAGCGGCTGGTCGTAAAATACGTGACCATATCATGTGGCAAAATGTTTGTAACATGTTGTGCTGATCCTACAGTGGGATAAGGGCAGGATGATGATGATGATATAATATACATATCAATAATATAATATTCTCACAGGATCAAGACAACAAATACATGTAATAGTAGACATAAATAACAGATTAGGTAATATTATCAAACAATTGCCTTATTAATCTAGCTTTAAAGATCGCAAGTGTCTATGACTGTTTAATATGTTAGGCAAAGAATCTATATCTATACTAATATATAAAGCTGAAGAGATTGATAAAAACTCATGAGAGAATTGTAGATACATAAAAATACTACAAAAAAGTCTGGGATAACATGTCTCTATCTGTCACGGTTAACTCGCAATAACTACTTTTATGTTCAAAATTTCGAAAATTTGGGAAAAGTTTTGTGAATCACTGAATTCCACGCGGGCGAAGCCGTTGTTGGCACAGCTAGTATGGATATAATAATAATAATGTTGTGCAGGTGCCTGGTCGAATAACACTCGTGGAGGTCGAGGCGGTCGCGCGTTAGTATACGGCTGTCGCGCGCGCTCGCCAGCTCCCCGCGCCCCGCTACCCGCGCAATCTCCGCAGCCTCTCATCCCTGCATCGCAGCTCTCCCAGTCCCCCCACTCCACACTGGTCACGTTGCCGACAACTACTGTACTTACTTGTATGTATCCTTTTTTTTCTATACTATATATACTACCTATCTATACTTATTATAAAACAAAGTCCCAAAAAGCTGTCTGTCTGTATGTAATCGATTTTCTCAAAATCTACTGAACGGATTTTTGTACGGTTTTCACCAAAAGATAGTGCAATATTTCCAGATAGTTTATTTATATTAGATATCGGTATTATATAAATTGTGTTAAAGAGATAGCGCAGTTGTTAAAAAACTTGCTCACTGGGAGCTTTAATCGCGTGCGCTGCGTAAACCAGCAGGTATACGCTAAAGTAATGTAGTAGAGAATTGTAGATCTATAAAAATACTACAAAAAAGTATAAGTACTCTATCTCTCAAGGTTAACACACAATATGTACTTTTATGTTCAAAATTTCGAAAAAAGTAATTTACAATAATAAATCTATAGTCTGACTTAGTATACTTTCCACTACTTCGAGATCGGTATGTACGCGAGTGAAACCTCAGGGCATTGGTAGTTACATATAGGAAAGTCTTCATGGGTACTGCAATCCGTATTATCCTATATATTATAATCCGTGTTATTGCAGTTATGCCAGACTCTTACCGGCTAAAACCTCATGATTTTCCACCTTACTGCTTGCTGTCGAGGGTACAGGAATACTGAATACATGCATGTACCTACATTGTGAATGCCAAATTAAAATTAAAAATATTCTTCAAAATGACTGTTTCCACGACTTCAATCGAAATCAAATGTTATTAAACAAGTCGACTGACTATCCTGTTGGCGCAGTTGGCAGTGACCCTGCGTTCAGCTCGTCGGGTTACATTCCCGCCCAGGGAATTATACTAACAATTGTACAACAACAACAATACTAACAATTATTAAGAATTGCTTTAAACAATTTGTATGTTATTCGAGTCTGCATGTCTATCACCCATTACACAAGTATTAAGTTACTCATTAATAGTTATTTTGAACTGGTCAAGGGCAAAATTTATTGTGGATTTTTTCTATTTTCAACGAGAACTTTGATTGCAGCTAGTGGTGTGATATCGAGCACGGCACGTGTTCCTGCGCCACGTATCCCAACGCCTACTCCTCCAGTATCAGTAGCTCCACGACCCTTGCCGTTGCTGCAGCGCAACTACCAGCCGACAAAGGTAAGATTTTTAATAATTCATCATTCCAGCATCCTGGTGGAGTTCTTCTGGAGTAGCGGATGTGTAGGGCCTCGTATTATTATCAACATAATAAGTTATTTTTTCACTATGTGTCAATGTCAACTCAAATCTGTAATTTAAAAGAGGGTCCATTTTAAAGCTTCATGTTGTTTATCTTACGTCGAAAAAGTTATTTTAAGAAGAGTTTTTATCAATTTTGGTTTTTGTTTACAGGATAATTTTAGCTTACCTCTTACAATGTTTACCGAATGTAAGTCGCGCGTAAGTCGCGACCGTGCGACTCGAGGGGTCACGAGTTCAAACCCCGGCCAGGCACCAATGAGTTTTCCTATTAAAACTTATGCCAGCCCCGTATCACTTTGAACATTGCTGATCTATTGTGATCGCTAACATTTACAGTTCGCTACCAATGCAAGTTTCGACCAAGAAATTCTTTTTAAATTAAATTTTATCTATGTAGGTTTTGTAAGCCAAACCGTCAGTCTCTAACGACTCGCGTGGCTATAGGTTATACAAAAATTTACGCGGGTAATAAGTGAATTTGATTAATTCATATCTGGAAATCCATCCCCTGTTTTGTATAAAACTTTTCATTACTTCCAATTGTTGATATAAAACTTTGAAATTTAAAATTTGTGAAAATTTTATTCCTAATTAAGAATTCTATTAAGTCCGTGGTGGAAGTTTATAATAAATTGTATCTTCTAGAAATTTACTCAATACAATATATTTATTTTATAAATATATTCGATTGCTCATATGTTTCGATACTTAAGTGTAATCAAAAAAGCGTATTCAATAAGGGAGAGACAATTATTAGAATGTGTTTAATCAATATACTCAATCTCTCAATAAGATAAAAAATTAATACTTCTATGACTAAAACTGTAAAATTTTATGTTCAATAATCACGCATAAATGGCTGAACTGAAATCGGCGAATAGAAACTAGTTACGTTTTATAAAGGTTCTAATAATTCTAATAACAGTATCGTTCTTAGTATCACATAATTCAACAGAATTTATACATTTTGTATATTTTGTGGTCTGGTAATTTATTTCTTCGTTTCAAATTAAATAAATTTACATATAGCATAGGATCGCAGAAATATTTCACTTTTTAAAATTCGACAACCGCAATTCAGAACTGATTTTTAGCGGACAACCATATGCCGCCGTGTTTGTAATAAAATTATCTTTATTTTTATGTTAGTTTCATTAATTAATCAGACCGGCGCAAGTTACTACCCAAGAGTCGTGACGGACAATAAATAGTCAACCTAACGTTTGTACATTCTACAGGTATCATATTTTCGATTGGAATGGAATTTATTCATTAACCAAGCCAATGTAATAAAAAAAACTTAAGTAATCATAATCTGGACTGAATTTTTTTAGACAACCCGTTCGCAATATATTGACATACATATTTTATTTTATAAAAAATAATTTACATTCATTAACCAGCTCGGTGAGGGTTTTATAGCGGGATCTGAGACTAATATGGTTAATTACTCAAAAAATGATGTAAGGTGGTAGGCGTGGCCAGTGTTGGTGTGCGTGGAGTGGGCAACAGTGCACCTCCCCAGCTCTATTACGAGGTGCCTCGACCCACGCCGCAACAGCAGCTACCGAGCAGCACGGCTCAAACGTACCAGCACCAGCAACTTCCGCATCAGATACCGCGGCCCATCACTCCGTACGGCCACCACAACACACCCGCTCAAGGTACGAGTTTGCGAATCATCCTACTCATATTATAAAGTATGCCCCGCGGTTTTACCTGCGTACATACCCATCTCGTGGTAGTGGAAAGTCTACAAAGTTGGTCTATAGATTTTTTTTTATATACGCAAATTCCATATAAGCATTTCCACGCATATCATACACATTGTTCCGCACAAACGTGCGGGCGGATGAAACAACCTTTGAGACCTGGGCCCGTCGTCTCGACGTCTCAACCTACCTTATGCGGCCGTCAGCTTTATGAGGTCCGGCCTCATGAATAACTGCGTGTATATGTGTACGTGTGTGTGTGCGCTTGTATGTACTTGGCCGATTCCCGAACCCGTTGGCTCGCCTGAGCAATCTTCCACGGACACGTAATGTCTATTTCTCCCGGAGTATACACTTCACTATATCGGTTAAATAACACAAATAACACGCGGTGTGCACACAACCTTCGTAGGGTCACACGTTATTGAATCGTCCCATATCGGGGAACATTAACCCCAGCGCGAACTAAAACCCCGGACGGTCGCGTCTTCTCACACGTTTTACTAGTTAAAACGCGTCACTAAATACTTATATCAATATCAAAAGTCAATACAGTCATGGCACTACCAAAACGCATAATTACGCGTGTGCGTTATACAATAAGATCGTATACAGGCGTACGCGTCCTGTATTTATAGTAGCCGAAACATCACTAACTATCGGCGCTCGCGTCAACGATAGAATGCACAAAGGTCGTTGATCCGGCCGGTCGCGCCGCTTGGCGCGCGTCAATTTATACAAAACAGACATGTACTCACCATACACACACAGACTTCTCCACACACATTCTAACACCTACATACACTTCTCTGACGTCCTTATTATAATAAGAATACTGTTAACAAAATTAGAATCCGTTATTGGGTGTATGTGAAAAATGAAGTTATATTTTGTAAATTCATAGTTTAAGAGCTGTGGATTCTGTAAAAGTAAATAAATAATTTAAAGTTTGGCCTTGGGACTAATTAATGGTTAAGACAAAGGAAGTTTTAACAGGAAATTGAATTCTTTTAAAAGCTATATCCGTCCGTAAGCTATATCCGTGGGTATAATTGGTCCTTGGAATAAGAGCTAACTCACCAATTGCAGGCCATGTTATAATGGTCGCTACAATGAATCTTTTATGACATTATTTTCTTTAGATTTACATTTTTAAATTCGTTACATCTTTTGATTGGAATGTCCGATTTTAATAATTTAAAAAATATTTTACGGGTATTAAAACAGTTCTTTAATAAAATATCATTTAATGGGTCAAGGATAAATACAGAGATATGAATAGTATAGTTTGATTATTGTCGGCAATTTTATCAACTTTCATAATGCAAAAAAGAACTTATATTGTCATAACTATAATGGTTAGACATTATAGTATCGGGACTTTTTTGTAGATATTTATACATTCTATAATACTGTAGAACATTTTTTGTTCTATCATCAATAGTTTCTGCAGATGAAAAATTTTTATGACTAATTTTTCACAACTTATTACATATTTATTAGGTATCCCTATTTCATTTCAAAATATAATATAGCCTATGTTGCTCAGTGAAGATGTAGCTTTCCAATGGTGAAAATGAAAATTCGTTTTGCGTGAAAACAATACAAACATACATACACACATACATACGTACAAATCATTCCTCTTTATAATATTAGTATAGTATAGTATAGAACATATTCTATGGTTGTCTGTCACCCATAATACAAGTATTAAGTTACTTAAGGAACAGATGACCGGTAAATGTCCCATATCGACTGTGAACCGGCAAATTGTCCTATCTTATTTCTGACAACTTTTCAGGAAGGAAAAAAGACGTGATAATTAATACATTCGCAATAATTTTTATGTAATAGAAAAAAAAGTTGACTTTCATTACGTTTCTTTATTTACAAATTTTCGAATAGATATACATGTTGAGATGGTAAATGATGGGCAGTAATACCCAATGCCAGTAAAAAGTGATTTCGCTTAAAATGGAGATAGGACATATTGCCATTTTGATTTTTTGTTACAGTGAGCGTAGTAAACACTGTGCCGATATCTGAAATCCGTCAGTCACCCACATCCGTCCAGAGTTCTATGTTACCGAGGCCGTCGATACTACGCAAGCGAGATGTTGATGGGTATGGATGGTATAGCATACATATATCATATACACACGCACAGACATATCGCACGCTTAGTATTTATGTGACCTAATTAAAAAGTAAACAGCCTGTTACTTTCCCACTGTTGGGCATAGTCCTCCTCTCACTGTTTTTCGGAGAGGGGTTAGAGCTAGGGCCTACCACGCTGTTTCAATCCGAATCCCAAGAATTCTCTAGAGATATGCAGGTTTCCTCACGATGTTTTCCTTCACCAAAAGCGTGTGATAAATTGTAATTATCAATTGGACACATAAGTTTTAACAGAAAAACTCATTGGTGTCTGCCCAGGGTTTAAACCCGTGACCTCCAGAAAGAGTCGCATGGTCTCACTGCTGGGCTATCAACTAATTCAAAATTAGTCTTAATTGAGTGCCATGTATAACGTCATGCTACGAACTATGAAAGAAGTTTTTGTTTTCTTGCTATTTTAAATTATAATTTGATATTAATAGAATTATATTATAATATATTATTATACTATATTATTCAAATTATATTTGAAATTATAATTTGATAAAAACTCGCGAGTTTTAGGCCCTACACTACGATTTATTACAATTCGCCACAAAACATTTTTTTTTTAAATAGGTCACTTTAATAGTAAGCGTGCTATTTATGACTAAGAATAACATTGGGCTCTACGCAGTATTATCCTTATTTATCAATTTAAATAGAAATGAAATAGCAGAAAGCGTGAATTTGTTTAAACTTGCTAGTTTTAAATGAACTAAGAATTAGAATTGGTTTTTTCTATAAATTACTACTCATCATTAATTTGATTAATCATTACTTGGCATTCTTATTGTAATGTTTTTCTTTTAATTCGTTTAACATAGTTATTTGACCGCGGTGTGGTATCCGACTGAGTAGAAAAGACCACCCTCATTTCATACCGAGATGTAGTAAAAGGCGACTAAGGCAAGTTGACGTCAAGCAGCCGGCCGTAAAATGCCAAATCATGCAACAATATGTTTATAACATATTGTGCCGAACCCACTTATAGTGGGATAAGGGCAGAAGAATAATGATAGTAATTTGAAAATATTGAAATACAAAGGGAATGCAGAAAGACTTAATCAATAGTTGATATTCAATCTTATAAAAAGCGATCAATTATTAGCTAGATACTTATATAACTGAGTCAGAGCCGTTTTAAATCTTTAAACTATTGTCACAAATAGCTTAATATTGTGTTGTGATTAAAAGGTCTCCAACGAAAACTCCCACACTGACCAATGCGGTAAGCACAATAATTGGGACGAACATAAGCAGCATCAACCTTGGTAGCAACTTAAGCATCGGCCAAGTGTACCGAGCAGAGAACACTGGCTGGGAAGATGTGCCCTCGGCTCCTGGAGGTGCAGGCTCCGGCTCCACGACGATATCAGCACCCTCTTCACCAGCACCAGATATAGATCCGGACCCACCTACACCAGAGCAGGATCTCTCCCCGAGGAAGAAGCCAAGGAAACAAATGTAAATTCAAAGAATTAAGGCTAATTTACACTGATAAGCGAATAACCTTGCATATGATTGCTATTTAAGAATCATATGCGTTCCATGATATGATCAATTTTGATCACGACGATTATACCTGCTAGTGCTACTGCTATTGTGTATTCAAGCAAATGTGAGCCTTATATTGTATGCATGCATATAGGATATAAGGGTTACATTTGTTTGTACTAGCAATCATTTCAATCTGTCCACTTACACCTGAATAATATAAAAGCGGAGTAACATTTTTGCTAATCAATATTACTTTGCAAAATTATTGTTATTAAAATAAATGTATTTCTTAAATCGTACACAATAGAAAAAGAGTGCACCACCCGTGTTCATACCTTTACATACAGAATTCAAAATCCGCAGAAACTGTAAAACAACTACACATATTCACTACCACAATCTCAACATCATTCGCAATGACCTATACTTATTATAAAACAAAGTCGCAAAGTCGCTGTATGTAATCGATTTTCTCGAAATCTACTAAATTTTGTACGGTTTTCACCAAGAGATAGTGAAATACTTCTGTATGGTTTAAGTAAATAGAACATATCGGTATTATGGAAATTGTGTTGAAGAGATCGCGCATATGTTAAAAAACTTGCTTGCTGAGAACTTTAGTCGCGTGCGCTGCGTAAACCAGCAGAGTTACACTAAAGTAATGTACTAGAGAATTGTAGATCTATAAAACTGCTACAAAAACTAGCATGTCTCTATCTCTTATGGTTAAATCATAATAACGACTATAAAAGTCGTTTAAAATTTGAATTCTAGAAAAATTTTGTGGCACTCTGATTTCTACGTGGGCGTAGCCGCTGTCACAGCTGGTGTATTATATGTTCACTGTCCCGATATTTACTCATCCTTATCTTTCAGATTAATCAATGATGTGAGGCAATGCGAGTTTCCCGCAGAGGATACTGTGACATCACCGCCACCAGCTGTTCCTGTCGCCCCATTACCAAAACGTATGTATTGTACTGGCTGTGCCAGTAGAAATAAGTGTGTCGTAAAAAAATTTCATGCGTATAACCCTTTATTTTATTCTCAGTGAAAATATAAATTAAACTAAAATAAAATGACAAAAATACCTATACAAAAAAGAAAGCATACAACATTGAGCGTTCAGTAAATCAATGTTCGTAATACTCACTACCAAACTCGAATAACGGCGTTATGTCATAGAAAGAGCCGTGGCTCGCGGAGGCTATATTTTTTGGGAGAAGATAATTTCAATCTATAATATTTTCTGAAATATTTATTTAATTTATGACCTAAAGGACAATTTTGGAATAAATTGAATGGCGAAGTAACGAAGGTATTCGTTTAGATAAGGATTGATGTTGAACAGAAGAAAACAGTCTTAAAAGTAACAGATAATATTTTCAATAGAAATTTTGGACATCAAACAAAACTTATTGTGAGTTAATCATAAAAGATAAAGGCATATTATCGCGGACTGTTTTGTAATATTTTTGTAGATCTTCAATTCTCTAGTACTTTAGTATATCTCTACTTGTTTACGCATCGCGCGCGACTAAAGCTCTCAACAGACGAGTTTTTTTTTGTGGTGTGACCTCTTCAACATAGTTCATAAAACCTTAATGTATTAAACAAAAATAATAATAAAATTATTTTGCTATAATCCGCGATGCAGTAAAAAGAATATATATATAGTGCTAAATGTATAGTGGACTATCCGTTTTTTCATACCCGATACATGCAGGATTCGTAAAAACACATGCACAAACCTCCACCACTTCCACCACAATACACACGTTCACTATCACAAACTCAAAAACAACAAAATCGCAAAGGCTTTGCGATTTTGTGGTTGTCGTGGAGTCTATCCTGGTTTCAGTTGCGGGGCGAAACGATTGTTGAGTTTGTGATAGTGAAAGTCTGTAGTGCTTGTGTATTGTGGTGGCAGTGGTGGAGGTTTGTCCGTGTGTTTTTACGAATCCTGCATGTATCGGGTATGAAAAAACGGATAGTCCACTATACATTTAGCACTATATATTTTTTCTATTTACAGCATGCGGAATATAGCAAAATAATTATATTATTACTTTTGTATTATGGATCTCCGCAAAGTAACGCCTAATTCTATAAATTACCGTAATTTACTACTAATATATTGTTTTGTATAAATTCACGCGCGCGACGCGACCTTGACAAGCCGGAGCAACGACCTTTATGCATTCTATTACAGCAAGTCACGTCCGTTAGCTTAGTAACGTTTCGGATACTATAAAGACAAGACGCGTTCACTTGTATAGGATTTTTATGGTAGAACGCACACGCGTAATTATGCGTTTTGGGTGTGGTTTATTGTTTATTGACTTTTGATATTGATATAAGTATTTAGTGACGCGTTTTAACCAGTGAAACGTGTGACAAGACGCGACCGTCTGCGGTTTTAGTACGCGTTGGGATTACTGTTTCCCCATATAGGGACGATTCAATAACGTGTGACCTTACGAAGGTTGTGTGCACACCGGGTGTTATTTGTGTTATTTAACCGCCTTAGTGAAGTGTATACGCCGGGAGAAATAGATAGTACGTGTCCGTGGAAGACTGCTGAGGCGAGCCAACGGGTTCGGAAATCGGCTAAATACATACAAGCGCACACACACACGTACACATATACACGCAGTTATTCATGAGGCCGGACCGCATACAGCTGACGGCCGCATAAGGTAGGTTGAGACGCCGAGACGGCGGGCCCAGGTCTCGGAGGTTGTTTCATCCGCCCGCACGTTTGTGCGGAACATATATATTATGTAGAGTGGGATAAGGGCAGGAGGATGATGATAGATTTGACGAAAAGATTTTTAATCTCTTAAAGGTGTAAATATCGTGTTTTTCATGCAACAGGCCCGTCACTCAGCTCGACTTTCGTGTGCGGTTGGCGTAGCACGGCGTTACATTTCACCCGACCCTCGGACGTGAGACGCCGCGAGCCGCGAGCTCGAGACATCGTTGCGATAGCAAGCCAGAAGCACGTGCTCACCAGCGCTGAGGGTTGGAAAGTGCACCATCTCACTGCTCAGATGGATGATTTGGTTTGTATAATTTATAGAATTAGGCGTTACTTTGCGGAGATCCATAATACAAAAGTAATTAAAAAGTAAATAAAAAGTAAAAAAAAAAGTAAAGTAACAGCCTGTTACTATGCCCACTGCTGGGCTAAGGCCTCTTCTCTCCGTTTTTGGAGAGAAGGATTGGAGCTAAGACCTACCACGCTGCTCCAATGCGGATCGGCAGGTTACACATATCCCTAGAATTCTCTAGAGATATGCAGGTTTCCTCACGATGTTTTCCTTCACCGAAAAGCGTGTGATCAATTGCAATTATCAATTAGACACATAAGTTTTAATAGAAAAACTCATTGGTGCCTGCCCGGGGTTTGAACCTATGTCGTCTCTAAAGAGTCGCACGGTCTCACCGCTAGGCTATCACAGCTAAATTAAAAAGTAAATAAAAGTAATTTTATTATTACTTTTGGATTTGGTTTGTACTTTTCATATCCGAATTCAACTTGTATAGGCATTTCCTCATGCGTACGGTCAAGGCGTGGAATTCCCTTCCTGCGTCTATCTTCCCGGATTCTTACGGTTTAACTAAATTCAAAAGAAGAGTGAATAGGCACTACAATGGCAAGCGCGGTCCACCTTAGGCTGCATCTTTCGCTTTCCATCAAGCGAGATCGTATCCAAGCGCTTGCCTTATCGCATTTAAAAAGAAGGCAGTGTTCGAGAAGTTGCGCTAGATATTTTCGTCCAAAATCCCTGAATCCATACTCTTTCGTTATTTTTTTCTATATTATCTGTATTTAATTTCTTGTCTTTTCCTTCTGTTACTCTAAGGTTGACTGGAAGAGATCACTTTTAGGGATGGGACTGCCTTTGTACACGTGCTATTTTTTTCTTTATCTTTACTAACTATATGTAGTTACAATAAAGAAATAAATAATTCAAGATCTCAAGTATTTCTACAGTGTGTGTTGGCAGTGATGACGTATGGGTCTGTAACTTGAGTTATGGTCCTTGATGTAAAAAGATTTGCTCGGAGTTTCTCTACGTAAGTCTAGTGATTCAAATAGAGAAATACAGAGTCATTCCCTAGACATCATCAGATTGGACAGTATACACCTTTTAAATTTTTATTAAATAATTTTTCAATCTTTAAAATAAATTATTCTTCACTGACCGTCACTGAAAAATTTATCTAAGCTTCACAAGTCTTCGCCCTTCGCTAGGTATCAAAAAGATGTACATTATATAATTTTGTAAAAAAATTTTGTGAGTATGTCAATTACCATGTCTCCATTACAATTTCAACACTTTGATTTTGCTTCAAACGGTTGTTAACTACCCTACATAATTAAAACTATACACTAGTTTAAAATGTTTAAGGGGATAGTTTGTACAGACATAATTAAAATACTTTTTATATTTTATATAGGTATCACTCGAGGCGGACGTCGGCGAGCAACTGGTCGGTGTACTTCGGGCGTTGGAAACTGCGGCGTCGCGCGCGCACTCCCCGATACACACGCTTCAGCATACACTGTTCGAGCTTATTAAGGTACGACACAAATCTAGTACTCCAATAATCTATTAGAGAAGCTGCTCTAATACTAATTAATATAATTCTGCAGATTGCAAATGCAAAATATAATTCCGTACCAGGCGTGAATAACTTAACAAGTCCAAAATGCACTCTTTCACCCCTGCCCCGTGAGTTTGGCCACAAGTTGGGCGTTTCTCGGTAGTGGTACGGAAAACATTACACAGAGTACCTCCTAAAACTGGAAAAAATGGCACTCTTTACAGAGCTAACTCATAACTAGCTTTACTTGTAGCATACATTATAAGAGAATTATTAAAATATTCACAAATTTGTATGTGTGACATAAAACACTTTACTGAAATATTCACCATTTAAATCAGGCAATCCTAATGCATATTGTGAGTAAACATATAAAAAGACGTAAGTCGACTTATCAACATATTCACGTTGTATGTAAACATACTAGCAGTTCTCTAAAGTTATCCAGATCATATCACGACGTTATAATACGATGTGTTTTTTCCTTGCATTGATATTATTACAATACATCAAACGAAGCATGCATTGAAAGAATACTATAACCAGCTGTGTGACATTATTTGTCACTGTATAGCACTTGGTGTATTGTATTAATATAAATCCACAGGTTCAAACCCTGGGTGGCAATTTTAAATTTTGCTATCAAAACTAATATGCCTAATCGTTATTTACAATTTATACCATGTTGTTGATTGAGGAAAAACATAAGAACACCAGCTACTATTAATGCATATGGCAAGAATCATTAAAACTAGTTAAAAAGTCACAAAGAAAGCAATAATGCCACAAGTACGAATATATATAACTTGCATAAAAAAGTAAATATGACACCCATTATATAATTACTCTTGTTATTGACAGGGCAACATACAAAGAAGTAAAATAGTATGTGAAGGAATACAAGAAGCCCGTGAAGATATACTGCGTGTATTCAAGCACAGAAACTTCGTATCCGACATTCTCACTCGACAAGCTGACAAAAGGTGCTTCAGGAAGCACAGGTCGCAGTCATAGCATAGACGACAAAAAAGAAGCAAGCACAAGGACAAAAAATCTTGACTTTCGATTGTGTGATATAAAAGAAATGTTTTTTTCTAAATTTGTAAGATTTAGAGTGGAATTACACATTATATAAAAGGATGTTGTAAAAGTTGAAAGGACTTATAAATGATTAATAATGGACTTGTATGTACATTTTTTAAGTAATTTTTTTATAGAAAATATAATAAATATTTTAAAGATATATAAATTTGTCTACTAAAATATATAAGAATGTCCAATTATTTGTGTAAAGAATGCTAATAATAGTTAGGTACGCTATTTGTGTTGTGATGTCTATATTACTAATTTGTATGAATAAAATATTAATCATAGTATTGGAGTTTTTATTCTATAAGGACCAGAGTTAGCAAATGATAGCAGAATAAATTTCATTTTTAATGCATTTAAAAAACAAACCTGACAGAAAATGATGTTATAAATTAAAATGGTTAACAACCCGTGCCTTATTTCTTTTTAATTTACTATAACTAGCACCGATTATTCATGGTGATCTTTAAACAAGAAGTATGCAACGAATTGCCTAATTACTTTAAAAATTAGTGGTAGTATTGAATGTTGAATTTTAATTAATAAAAATGTAAGATCTCGAAAAATTGTAAGATTCACAAAAAAAAAGTATTTTTTGTAATGTCAGAATTTTTTACATAAATTTCAAATTGTTAGAATTGCCAGTTCATTAACGTTAATTATAGAAATTCTTTCAGTTTTATATAAAGCTTAGGTTTATAATTTAAAAACTCTCATACGGTGCCGTATTTTTTTATGACATATTTATAAATAAAATAAATATTTCATGAGCCTGTGGTATTTTATTCTTATAATCATGGATTACTAACTAAATTACTTAAAATTATATTTTTAAATTAATTTAAGCAAATTTAGTAGTCTAAGTTAGTCGTCTAGAACATAGATAATATACTATAATATCAAATCTTTTAAGATCAATTTATTTTTATTGGTTTTATTAACGGTCTGGAATCAATTCTTTTAAAGCCTATTATTAAATATAATGCGAAATACAGACTAAGAAATTAGGACGCACTACCATGACAATCTGTGACAACTGACAATATTGAAATGTAGTCTATGATTGAAATGTAGATGATATATGACTGATAAGTGATAACAACATTTTTTAATGTAAATTATTATCAGGGCAGTTTTACTACGGGCGCCAATACAAGAGTTCTTGCATCCCTCTTGCACATGCACGTTTTTATGAATGAATCGTATGAAAATAGTCTCAGCTGCATCTCGCTCCACTCCGCCATACATATTAATTACGCACTCATTCTTATTTTGACAGTGTATAATATAACAAGAAAATTTATCAATGAAAGTATGGGAGCCATTTTAAATTTTTTAAACTTCCCGTTGAAAACTTTAACTACTTTAATTTTAACAAAAATTTACAATTTTATTTTAATTTAGTTAGAAATATACTTAAAACAAATATTGCTTATTACAATTTAAATGTATAAAGTCTTATTTCACTAATATCTGTTGAGATATTTCTTAAATATGTACTAATGAAATAAAATTGTGTGTTAACACGTGGAAAAACAATACGAAGAGGATTTACTTAATTTTAATGTAAGTATTGAGTTTTAATGAATTTTGTGCATTTCTATAATAGTAAGAGCATTCTTAAAATTTATATTCTCACATTCTAAATATAATAACCTAATTCCTTGCAAGCTGAAATTGTATTTCAAAACTATTACTACAGTAAAATTTTTAACAACTGTTTGATTCAATTATCGTAATATGAAAATTGCGTGGTTTATAGCAAAATAATTTTATTATTACTGTTGTACGTTACGCACATTAATTTAGATTGACGAATTACCTGTATTAAATATTAATATATTATGTCCTGCAATTTTATATTAAAGGGTCTAGTGGTCTTGTTGCTCTATAAACGATCAATAATGTAGCATTAAAGTCTTAAGTTAGTTTATTAGAAGCTGTTTTAAGGGTGAATATTAGTTATTAATAATGTGAACAGAATTAAAATGGTTTTGAAAAATGGAGTTCGCTGTCATAGCATAAAATGTAAAAATATTTTCAGATCCGCTTGCTCATTGGAAATCATTGTGTACCTCTTATACCTTAATTTTATAGATAGCTTAGAAACCAATACTTGTGAACTGTGTGAACATAAAGTTACATTCTTTACAGTATTTTTGATTGAAGTAACATGTAATATATTAACATGTAATTTAAAACTTATTGTCAGGTTTTTAAAAATGACACTCAGATAAAAAACGAGTAAATAGTATAATAGAGAAAGTTTATTCTGTATAAAGCAATAGAGTATATTGCTTTATATAAAACTATTGTTGGTTTGTAATTAAAAAGCCAAAGCAATTTTTAAGACTGTTTAAACAGATGTACAGAAAGTCAAATCCCAGGATTCTTGAATCAATTGCATATTCTGTAATATATAAGCAGCTCAAAATAAATTTATGTAATTTTTGTCTAAATTTGATTATCACATGATCTGATTTGTGGTTTAAGATATATTTACATTTACAGTGCTGATAAACAATATAGTGCTATGTGTAGTGAATGAAAGAATAATAGCAATTTAGAAAGACTGTTCAATAATACTACAAAAGAATAATTATTTTGTTTAATTAATCACTTATATATGCTACTGTTTGTACTTAACAGAATTTATTCTCAATTTTACCAAAAATATTTTCAGAAATTTAAGACTAGACTGTATGACTAAATATATACAGTTATATTTGTGAAAAAGATGACACTCAAGCTACCTACCATCTTATCTAACAATTTCTACACATACCTGCGACAACAAGATTAAGTATGTAAGTCTTTTTTTTATTACAAATCATTCAAGTAATAACTTTAACCCTTTGACTGACAAGAAGCAGGAGGGTGTACTAATTTTTTACCTTAATTTTTAGATCATGTTATTACTATATGTATAATAATTATACTTATAATTGATATACCAATTTCTTTGTTATAAAATTCCCCATTGAATACAATAAATCATTTTATAATAACTTTTTTTGCTGGTGATGAAAACATTTGGATTTTTCAATCCCCCCCCCCCATATTTGGAGGGGTTAAATATAATTTTAAGTAAATTTCTGCTCTGGCTTCTAGGGGAAATATTATTATTTCTAGTTATTTGTCGCATATCTATGTCTCTCAAGTCTTTAGCTCAGTCTGTTTTTTACTCCTAATATTGTGGCATATGTTAACACTTTACACCCATAGCACTTTTATGTACTCTTAGTTTTTAAATACTGTGTTTATGTTAAGAAAATAATGAGTACATATAAATTACAGATCAAAGAAACTGGCTTATCCCTACAACTCCTTCAAAACATTTAATGATATAGTTTATTCAGTTTCTCGACTTAAACTCAAGTTTACTTTATCGAAAGGAACTTAGAGGATTTTTAAATCGCTAATTTAAACTTTAATTTGGAAAATTGCTTCTACCAAGAAGAACAAGCATGAAACCTGGTGATTGATATCTTCATAATTTAATTCTAATACTTTATGTTTCATCATAGATATCCTGTGCAAGATGAGCTTACATTTTAGACCAAGTATGTTTATCATTTATATAGTATACTAGCCATCCCGTTTCACATTGCTGTGACTCAGTCTGGTTTCGAACTCCTCTCAAAATTAAATTCTCATTGACCATTTAAAAACTATGACTCTGATTGCCACCAAACTTTACAGAATTATGCTCTGGGTTAATCTAACGATTATCTGAAAATATAATTAACATTGGTCCAGCCCTTTCTGATTCTATAAGGAACATACAGACAAACATTTATTTTTACATATATATAGATTACTATATATGAACTGGCCTTTTTGAGTAAAATCTTTTATAGTAAAATTAATGGTAATGTCCCTCAATTTTATTAGAAACATTTATCTAAATGTAATATCTGTTTTAATATGTTTCTATGGTGTTAGGCAGGGACCTCAAAGCTGAATCTTTTTTTTATTCGACATACTAATATTATAAAATTTAATCTTAAAATAAAATATACAAAATTGTAAAAACATTTCCTTTCATAATAATATTTATTATGTGTTCATTGAATCGAATCTTAACCAATATCAGTTATATCCTATGTTTAAAGTATTTATTTATTGATAGTTTATTATTTTTTCTGTAAGAGAAAATATATTATAGACAATCTTTAATTCTTTAATAATAATAATAAAATTGAGTTATGGCTGACGGACAACTGGTAGATATACTACATATATAATTTTAAATGCATATTTAAATACAAATATATACCCAGGCTCGAAGAACCAACAAATTGTTTATAAAAGATGTTGGCCTTCGGATGGAATCGAACCCGCGACCAGCGGAACTGAAAGCGGGGTCACTACCCACTGCGCCAAAGGGCCAGTCAAATATAAAGTTATTTCGATACTATCGATGTTCCATGTTTATTGAAATGTTTGTGTAATATTTTTCAGACTAACCTTGTAATTGCCAAAGAGAGTACTCAGTGGGATGACGTCCTAGGCTATATATGCTGATGCTTTGTGGGATGAAGCAAATGATTAGCCCAATTTTTATGACAAGATGAAGGCAAGTAAATATTAATTCAATGCCTGTATGTCTGTCTGGCTATTTCACTTTCACTTAAAATTAGGCACATCTGAAGCTGATATATATAGTGGGCCATTCGATTTGAGATATAATAAAATACTGTATAAATCAATTATTTCTCTTTTAGAGTGATATAAGTATGTGATATAAGAACAGATGTAAAGATATGTTAGTGATAATTATTCTAACTTTTTTTTGTCATGTGACAATGATGCTGAGTTACAGTATTTGGAAAGCTTCTTATTTAAAACCTGGTTTGCTAACAGTACATAATCAAAGATATTTAAGTTACAAAGAGACACAGATATACCTACTATTTTATTAATTTTAAAATATACTGCTGCCATTTGTAGGAAGGATCTGCCAAATACCAATTGGATGCTTTGGACTCGGTGGATTGACGTGCCAGGAACTCATAGGTGATGAGACCCTGACAAATGCCAAATTGCAGAGTCCGCAATACCGGCGCAGAGTTGCCTGTTTATCGGTTTTCTACAAGATATATTTCGGAGAGTGTGCCCAGGTACTTCATGAACTTATTTCACCTTCGCCGTTCAATCATCGCACCGCTAGGCACCAGGAGAAGCTCCACCCTTATGTCATCGACATTCCACGAAGACGCACACAACGCTTCGCTTCGTCTTTTTTGTTGCACACAGGAAGGGAATGGAATTCTCTCCTGGCATCTATCTTTCCCAATACTTACAATATGGGTACCTTTAAGGCAAGAGTGAATAGGCATCTTCTAGGTAAGCGCGCTCCATCTTAAACTGTATCATTGCTTACTATGAGGCATGATTACAGTCAAGCGCTCGCCTATTTAACAATAAAAAAATATATATATTTATAGTGTCTATATAAAACTGGCAAAGTAAGACATCTAGACATCACTTGTAGAGATTTTACCTAGATATCAGAACTCTAGACACAGTCAAGTCTGTTAGTTAAAGACCAATATAAAAATATTTTGAGGACACTATTTAAGAGTAGGAATATATTTTTAAGTATAGAATCTATCTTTCTGTCTGTTATTTGTTAAAGCATCACACACAATACACAACAATTGAAGCTTATATACTAACAGATAGGGTTAAAAAGTTCAATTTTCTTTCAGGAACAGGAAAATATTATATATATTTTTAGGAGTGTTCTAATGTACACAAGCCACTCTCTATTTATTTATTAAATACAACTCACAAAATAGACATTTATAACTCGCTGTAACATTAAGTATGCAAGCAACCCTGTTATTCTTATGAGAACAGGATAAAATACAGATCGTAATTCTAATTATTATAAAATGTCTAATTAAAGTTCTTGGTTTATTTAAATAATACTAGATTAATAATATTGGTATAGTTTATAATAACAAGTTGTATATTTAAACATTTCTATTATAATACTTTATTTCCTGTAAATTTTCTAAGATTAAGAATAATTTTCATAAAAGGAAAATTCTTAATTGTTATACGTAGTATTTATTTCTACATAAAATTGCGCAAGTTTATTATTGTTTTGCATCTACCAAAATATTGTCAATTCTATATGCCAAGATTGTCTGTAAGATTGCTTTTGCAATCACTATTTTTAGTATCATAACATTATTTAAACAATACATATGCATTACAGGATCAGTAGCTGCACAATCCTCCGCCGGGAAGTATCTACCAGCCACATGATGCAGATGAAGATATATGAAGAGCTTCAGTTGGATCACAATTATTTAGCACCAATATTAATAATAATTTGGCATAAAATACCTGTTCTGATTATAGTAGTGGATATCTAAAATTTCTCTTTGTCAGTAAATTCAAACCATTCTGAATTTTGAAGTTCAGCTGTAAAAGTCAGAGTCAATGCGATTCGATGCTTGAGACTCAAGAAAAAGCAAACCAATGTCTATAAAATTGTATTCATAATATTCAAATTGAAAAACAATATAAAGTTTGAAGGATGTTAACTAGGAGCCCATGGATTTTTTTCTCATAATCATAGATAAGGTAGCTGACACACTAGCACTGATCGTAATTTTGTTGCTTTGTTAGTTTAAAACATTATTGGTTAATAATATCAGTACCAGTAAATCTTTGTATGCTAATGTGCCGATGATAGTGATAAAATGTTAGGAATTCTCAGTGATAGGCAGAAGTTTGATAGTTACAGAACCTAATATTCCATCAGAAATATGTTCCAAATCTAATCCGTATATTTCCCGTGCGGTACATCGATATATCGCAAAAAATTATATTTTGAGACTGGTTGATTGAGATCTTTTGAAATGGGTTTATAGTTTTTGTTGCTAAGGAAAATGTATAAAAATTGTTATAGTTTGAAACGACGGCCTAATATTGAACCATGAGTTCTTCTTGTGTTGGTGCTGAATAGAATGTGTACTTTAACATTTACACATTTTATTCCTATTCCGATAGACGTGTTTTTTAATAGTGCCACTATTGCATTCCACAAGCGATATATTTCTTTGAATGAAAAATCTGAATTTTGTAAATTTTGAAATTTTTATAAGTACGCTGTTTTCTAATAAAATTGAAAGATTGATTTAATTGCTTTAATAAAAAATAGAGAATATATTGCCAGTGACATCACATGTGTGAAATTATATTATCCATCACAGAAACTTATGTCTTTTGAACAATATTATATATGTTTAAGAAAAGACTTATTAAGTCAACGATTTGTTTAGTCTACTTGAAAAATTATATTATTATTTTTACTAGAAGAATTTACAGATAGCTGAAAAAAGGGAATTGAAATGTAAATTTTTTATCAGAAGTAGGGTTATTTGAAATACATGAGGCAAAAGTAGCAAACTGAAATTCCTATTCTTAACATTTGTAAAGCGATATAGTTTTCTTGTTGGATAAATTTTATTATTTTTATATTCCATAAGTAGATACTTCACTTAATGTAAACAAACAAAACCATGTCATTACAATAATATAATTGACAAATGAAGAAATACAAATTGAACTGAAGTTGTCAAAATAATATCTTTAATGAATATTTATTTTATAAAATTGAATATTTGTACCTTGTATTTTATATATATTTTGCCGTATTAAAGTATAGCAAAACATAAATATATACGTATGTAACATAATATCAATATTCTATGAATTAACTCTGTGATACTGTAATACTTTATTAATATACTTGAAAATGTTTAAAATACTTTATGTTTAGGTTTTTATAAGTTGATATTAAATAATACTTATTTATTTGCTTCAAAGTTTAAAAAAAATATTGATAGCAATCACGCCATAATCAAATAGTGCGAAAACTATAACTAAGTTTATATATTGTTGTTATATATTAGATATTTGTATGGTTTAATGGTAAAATAATGTGTTTTGTGCCTACTACTACAAAGTACTTTTTTACATGTTTCCATTTAGTTAAATAAGTTATGGAGCATACTTCGTTTAAGCGTGATAATTATTTCAAATAATACTATAATTTCGTGATTTCATTCTTTCTTAACTATGTATTAATCTCAGGTGTTAATTGATTTGATTGTAAATAATATAAGTAGAGATAAGACCCGTTCATTACCATAAGTGATATGCGATTGCACATACATTCTCACTCTAATATTTATAATTTACCAAAAGCGACATCTATCGTTTCAAATATTGATCTTGTAAATTGTTTCGAGTGAATGTATAAAATTCCTTTTTTTTTTGTTAATAAGTTACAAATCCAATTTAAAGATACATGATCGCTTACGTGTCTATGTTTGAGGCCTGTGAAATCTCTGTTTGAATAACTTTTTGTCGGCTTATTCTGTTTTCTATGTACAAATTATATTTGTGTTTTTTTGTTATACTTTTAGCGTGTTTAGGAAAAAAAAATTTTTAGCACGTATGCTGAGTTAAATTTTTTGCATCTCTATGCGCTGTTTTTAAAACATTTTTTTTAATTCAATAATAAATTTAATAAAGAAGTTACTAAAATATTTTGTTTTATTTAAATTTTAAGATTAATATTAGTATGTAGAAGAAAACCGGTAACTGAAATAATCGGTAACAGAAAAATACGAATCGATAAAACTTGGAATCACTAGTTACGGTTTTACCACAACAAGTACATCACTAATTTTACTACGAATTTACGTCATTCGTTATATATATTACGCGTAGTAAATTTCCATGTGTTAGAGAGAGTCAGAGCTGAGACTATTTCCGGATTTATGAATGAAACGGGTGAGAGGCAGATACATTTCTATGAATGACTATAATTAGTACCTATAGTACGTATCTGCACCTCCCACCATCTCCCACTCTTCCTAATATTCTCACGCGCCAGAGTATGAAACATTGTCGTCTTTATTTTAGTTAGTAGTCTATGATTATTATAACCAATTATAACCTGATATAAATTCTTCTTAGGTTTTAACGGTGGTCTGTTTTATACTTAATTACATTCTAAAAATCATGGCGACAAGTAGATTAGAAAGAATTGGTACAATATTCACACGGTAAGTAATAATCGGATGTTTCTTTGCATTAAGGAAAACAAATCGTTAGGTAAAAAAAATAATTCCTTTTTTGAATTAAACTATAGATGACTGTTCTGTAGCGGCTTCAAAAGCGGGAAAATTGTTATTTGATTTATGTTGCGTAGAACTTTATAAGCGAAGCTAGTATTTTTCAAAATAGTGAAAATATAAATAGAAATGTCAACTCAAAAAACTTCTTTACAATCTAATTTCATTTCGGAAGATCTTAATGATTTTCTTAATGGTTCTCAATTTTTAAATAACTCTCCAAAGAATAAAAAACCAAAGCGAAAACATGCTGACATAGGCGAGAATGATACCGCCTTTGTTTCCGAGTCGAAACCAAGCTTTGTTAAAAAGAATAAAATTATTGGATGTGCTGAAATTTCTGGGGCATCACAACAGAAGACATTAAATATGATGAGTCGGCAGCTTGAATCTCGGTGAGTTCTGATAAAATAAATATTATTTCAGTGACTGTATTTATTATTAAATACAATTTTCTCGTTACTTTGCAGGAAGCAAATTAATGAAAAATTTCTGAAGAATTTATCCGATATTATTATGAATTTTGAAGCTGATTATAATGTTTTGAAAGAGAATGAAGAAAAATTAGAACATCTAACAGGGAAGCTCTTGAAATGTATACAGCAATCTACTACTGCTTATAAGCAAAAACTTAAGTCATTCAAAGACATTTATGCAATTTATAAAAAAAAGTAACTAAATTTTCTAGTTTTTGTTGTTATTATGTTACTGAATTTCTTATTAACTACTCTTAAAGTCTTAAAGTATTGATATTTTTATATTTGTTTGCTATTATACAATTATTTTATACAATTTATGTAAATATATGTATCAAGAAATATTTTGCAGGAGACAATTATGTATAAGTTATATAATTATTCATACTATAGGTATAATCACACCTATTATACCTGTAGATGTATGTGTATGTTTGATTATGGTTTAATTTATTATAATTAGATAATAGTGATTTAATAAATTTCCTATAGGTTTGAGGAATTAGGTGCAGAGCAAAAAGATGAAATGGATAAATTCGGAAGTGTATTAGACGAGGAAGTTTATAATTTGAAACAAAAATTAATATCTGAAGCAAAGCAAGGCGAATGGAAAAATTTGCAGCAATATTTCCTAGAAGTAATGAAAAATAGTAACTATTAATTTGTAACATGAATGATTACAATTGCAATCAAACATTTGTATAATAAATGATTGAAATTAAATAGGTAAAACTTGGATAAAGCTTTCATAAAGTTACGAAAAGTAATATGTTATATTTTTTAATCCGACTTATTAGAAATTTAAATACCATTGAAAATTAAGCATGGGATTATCTGCTTATAAAAGGTTTTAGGGTAAATTTAAATAAAAACTACAAAAAGCAAGCAAGGCTCTTGATTTAAAAAAGTTTCTTATTAGCTGTTTTTACACATGAAGACAAAACTCTTTAACAAAAATGTAAAAATATATTAACACTATAAAAATAGCTACTCCAAAACAATTTGAATTTAGGATAAAAAAAATCAATGTCACCATCCTTGGGCCACAATAAATATTTAGTATATAGTGAATTTTTTTAGCTATGGTTTTACATGCTTTGTATTAGTTTCACTTGTATATATGTCTAACTCTATTTTGACCTGACAAATTTAATTACAACTTTATACATATAAATGTATAAATAAATGTAAATAAGAACTGATGACGATACAATAAAATGAGTAAATAATCTGAATATAAAAAATAACCATTGAACACATTAAAAAGTGGAAAGTAAATAGAGTTTAAAACAATACTTTCAAAGTTAGAAAGTGGAAGTGACAGGAAATATTAATATTGTGTAAAAAAAAGCTTTGGGTAGTTGACATACCTATACATATATTTTCGGTATGTAGACTAGTCTTTGACATATATAAAAAATGCCACAGAGCACCCCATGCTTTTTTCCCAATATTAGTATTTTTTTCTTTATGAAATAAAATTAAAAGAATTAATAATAAGTTTTTTAATTTTTAAAGCTCTTATTAATCTATATACCTATATATAATACCCTTGCAAAGACAATATTTACGAATGAACAAATATCACAGTAAAACAATTTTTTGTGTCAAAAAAAAAACTTATGATAGCCCAGAGGTGAAACTGTACTACTCTTTCGAGGGGTCACACCTCTGTTTAGTCTAGAATATAGATTACCTTAAACATCCTACTAGAATAAAGCTGTAACAGAGAAGAAAAATAAAAAGCATTCATTACATTTTTATTGAAAAAGGTACTGAAGACACATTCTTCAAGTTATGCCTACATCCAGAGTATGAAAGAAGAAAGTGTGTAATCACTAATCCATAAATAAAATATTTATAGATATTGTATATTTATATAGATTACATAAATCATGAATAAAACACTTAGCACTGTTAGCGAAAATTAAAAAAATAACCCAAAATTGGTGGGAAATATCTTGAGTCATCGTTTATATAAAGATTTCACTTTTCAGTCTCCAACTTTTTCTTATAATACGGTTTAAACCAAAAATGTCTAATAAAAATCTTAAAAAATCTGCCAAATGTAAATTTATTACTGAAGATCTCAACGATTTTCTTAGTGATGAACGAGTTTCTTTAAATAATATGGCAAACAAAACAAATATCAAACGGCGTGGCAATACAGAAAAAGATTTTCGTAACTTCGCGGAAATGAAGCCACCGGCTGCGAAAAAGCATAATAGTAATGAAATTGATGCATGCGCTAAATATCGACAAAAAATATTAAACTTAATGTGTCATCAACTGGAAGTCAGGTAAGTAACAATAGTATTTGTTTATTTGTAATTTTATTATATAAACGACGTCTTATATAAAACTATTTTTCCGCCTTTTTAGAAAACAAATTGACGATAATTTAATCAAAAATTATTCTGATGTTATTACAAAGTTTGAAGCAGATAACGACGTTTTTAATGAAAACAAACAGGAACTGGAACGTCTAACGGGACTTTTTATGAAATGTTTTCAACAAGCTACCACCGCTCATAAGGATAAACTTAATGCATTCCAGAGCGTTCTTGCAGCTTTTAAAAAAGAGTAAGGAAGGACTTTATAAAGATTTTTTTTTTTTTTTCCAACTAGTTTTTGCCCCCGACTTCATCTGCTTGGACTTCGATACCAAGATAAAAATCTCCAATTAATTTATATAAGGTCAGTTAGAACTGACCTTATATAAATTTATGTCACGCTATTACATATTTCATTAATATGTCACTTTCGGAGTATACTAATTATGGGCAACGTATAGACTATAGACTTATCGAAGATTTCGTAGAGATTTGGTAAAAATTCAGATTTAAAAAAAAATCCTTTGTAGATGTGTGGAAACGGAAGTAGAAGAAAAGGCTGATGTTGAAAAATTAGGAGAGGAAATAAAAGAGGACATTCAGAAATTGAAACATAAATTGATATCGGAAACAAAGCGCAATGAATGGAAGCATTTACAAAAGTTTTTCTTTGAAAACACGCAGAATGATTTTTAATTCATAAATTATTAGAATAGATTTGTTATTTAATAAAAATAAATTTTAAATAATAAATTAATAATATAAAAAAAGGTTCTGTTTGTTATCTGAAAGGCATCTGAAATGTATTTCCGAGCTGTGTCACAGCAATCAAGGTGGATTTCGTACGGATGCATTTTAACAATTGAATTGTTATATTGATTTGAAATTTGTTTTATATTGGTAACTTTAATGTAATATAAAAATAGTTGTTTTTTAGAATAAACTTCTCTTTACGCAATGTTCTTTTAATATTCCTCTCTCACATAGTGAAGATTTTATTAGTACCTACTAATTGTTACATGCAATAACGATCATCAGTCGGGCTGTATGATTTAGAATGAAGTTGCTAGAGTGCAGAAACTAAAAACTCATAGGTTTTCAAGACCTCAGCTTTGGATTAGACTGAGGTCACTCAGTCTAATCCAAAATCCCAAGAGGGAATTTGGATTAGACTCTTGGGAATTTGGAAAATGATTACTAAACTACGTGTAGAGTTTATTTATAGTTTTTTTCCACGCTCGAAAATTTAATTTTATAACCTAATAGCGGTAGGTAAGTCACGGGGACTTGCGAATCAAGATGGCGCGAACGCCATCATTAGCTTTTAAGTACCCTAAGTGTAATGTCTTTTCCCTGATAACGAGATTTTTTTATTATATGTTACCCCGATATATACGGTTTTATTGTACTAAATGTTATCAATATCGATCCAGCGGATTAACTGTAGATGCGTAGCAGACAGAAAGACATTCGCTTTTAAAATATAGCGGGATTGCGAAAAACTGAACACAATCATGCAACGTTACCCGTAAACCGCTGACATTCCGAGGTTGTTAGCTTAAAGTGGTTATGAAGCCGTCAAAAGACTATTAGATGGGCCTTGTGGAAGTCCAAATTATATATTCGTATCCGGTTTATGAACAATCAGAAATTCTAGAATGATGTTTGCCAATAATAATAAAATTCTAAACTCATCCTTTCGTATATCATATCCGATTAGTTATTAATGACTTGTACTTATAAAAAGCGGATTATATATATTGTTACGTACAGGGGTTCGAGGACTTTGATAAAAATAGCTAGTAACTCGTTAAAAAAAAATTATTCAGCTTTTCACTGCAAAATTAGTACTTACATCACTGTGCAGTCCGTTGTCCAATAACAAAGCCGAGGTCGTTATTATTTCATTTCAAATTTCTCGCAAACTGAATCTCCGAGCCGTTTTTTTTCGGAAAATGACTATGCTGTTAGCCGAAGTGGCTTTTACACCGACACCGAGTGACACCGAGAGATATGGGGCGAGCGCAGAAGCATCACCGTGGGGGGAGCCTCAGGAGACACTCATTAACGTCATTGGGGACGTCGCCTTAAGGGTGCCTCCTATGAGGCAGAGCCTCGGCTTAAAACGACGTGTCACAACACGATACAACCGCTTATATAGAGAAGAACCATTCGAGAATGTTCTGCTTCTCGATTATTCGCGAGTCGTGTCAGGGGTAAGGAACACGATTCGTAAACAACGTGATTGTTCCAGCTTATTAGCGGCAAGCGAATGAACTCTATGACTCTTTGAACTCTATGACGTGTATTTTACGAAATCTTTTTGCATGTTAGTGACAATATTTATAAAGATCATCTTATATATTGTTATTTTTTCCAGGGCGGAAGGGTTGCTGTTACGGGGAGCAATGAAACCAGATGACAGACCATTGTGGCTCGATGTGTACAGAGCTTTTCCTCCCATTGAAGAACCAAAGTTTGCGCGACCGAAGCCGGAAACTAAACCTATTAAACAAATTCTTTACAAAGAAGATATTGTACGAGCGTACGTTATATTAAACAGTTATAGTTGATTCATTGCGAATTAGAATTTCCAAAGTCTTCTTTCTACCATTTACAACTGCCATAAACTTTTTTTTTAGTATTAGACCAAGTTTTCGTTGGCGATTGTAATTTGATACACAGCTTTGTGATCATAGTAAATCAAAATGGTCAATACAAAAGTTGGAGCACTCATTTTGTCATAGAGTTATTAAACTCAACTAGCTTTGCTTGCGCCGTCACCCGCTTGGAAACCAGTCTATTTAGTTGAAAATTTGAACATTAAAGTAGTTATTGTGAGTTTACCATAAAAGATAGAGACATGCTTTCCCAGACTTTATTGTAGTATTCTTGTTGATACTAATCAAGTATCCTTTAGTACATTACGTTAGTGTATCGCTGTTGGTTTACGCGGTGCACGTGCCTAAAGCTCCAACCAGGCGAGTTTTTTTTACAACTGCGCGAACTCTTCAACATAATTTACATGAAACCGTAATGCACTATTCATCTAAACCTTCCGGAAGAATTGCACTGTTTCTAAGTAAAAACTGTACAAAAATTGGTTCAGTAGATTAAAAAAAAATGATCACATACAGACAGCTTTTGAGGAGTTTATTTTATAGGAAAGTATAGAAGTAGTGAAGCCATAGGCAGGTCTGTGAGTGAGAGTGTCACAATAAATAATGAGAGTGAAAGATGAAACTCTTATACTTCATTTTTGTCTAATCACACTTAAAAAGAGAACGATACTAAACCCTCATTGGTTTTTCTTTATTGTAATATAGCATATTTTACGCTAGCTGTTCCATTCTAGTATAATAACTCTATGGAGCTCAGGTCTGTAGATAGTTTTTGTACAAATAAAAAATATAAATATTGATATTGTCAAATATGTGTAACTGTATATTTCAGGAAATTCCACGCAAAGAATCAAGGATTGAATGTAAATATGATCAGTTTAACTGGAGAAACGCAAATAAAGAAACTTGTTGAAAAATACAAACAACTGCAATCGGAAGGCCTCCCACAAGAAGATTTAATTCAGAAAGCCGTTGAAGCTGTTGGTATTGAACGGCAAACGGAATCCCCGAAAGTGACCCCCATAAACCCTGAATCAGTTTCCGCTAAAGTTCTAGCACAGGCCGATATAAAAAATATTTTCAAGGAATAGCTGCATGTCTACTTTAGAATTATAATAGTTAATATTTATTTGTAGAAAATAGAATTAAATATTTACGTAATTATTTCGATTGTTATTTCAAAACCAATTTCATTAAAGTACTTAATATTAATCTCTACGTAGAGGACGTTAGTAATGAATTTTTTTAAAGCAGACAGCGCTGGCATTAGTATTTATGTGTGTAATCAAATTTGCCAAGATCCTTAGTAGGAATAGAGCTTCCGTTTTAGCTTAACATTGGGGAAATAAAATAAGCAATAAAGGCCAGAAGAGTAAATCTAACATGTACGATATGCGGCGAAGAATAGTTGATATTAGGTTGGCTAAGGTGTTCAAATAGCTACTTCCACCCAAATTGGTAGCAAATGGTAAATGGTAAAAACTAAGTGTAAATATTAATAATGTCTGAAAAACAACTCATCACTTAGTTCCAGTTATATATATGGTATAGGGAATTAACCAAAAATTGTAACAATAAGTCCATGAATTTACGAAGAATGTGACTCATAGTCTCGTCACTTAAATACCACCTTCTAAGCTATGTACTAAGAGCCACATATTAGTAATCACTATATCCTTATCTTATCGCGAATAGATAAGTTTCTGTACTGAATTACACACCTATATTTCGCTAGACGCGCAGCGTTTTTAAGGTTTTATTGTTCTGATTTCTAATTGTTTCAAAATGGCACAAAGAAAGCCAATTTTGTTCTATTTAGCAGTCTTACTTGGTAAGTGCACCTTTATTTTCCGTACTATACAAAAGATGTAGATATTGAGCTTAAAAACAAAGTACCTAAAGCTGTAGCAAAAAGGATATACCTACATATTAAGTTTATTTTTCTTCTATCAATTCTTTGCTAAAATATGTAGCTTTATAAAAAAAAATTGTCCTGATTATAATTTTATTAAAACTTATTTTAATCAGTAAATGTATTTTGGCATTTCATGTTGTTTAAATGTGGTTGTAATGTTGGATTTTAGATGAAAAATTAAACATGTTACGTCTTATAATGGGAATTTTGAAGGCTCAGCTTATTATTTTAGATCATATGTCAATAAATATATATTTACTTTTACTAGGGTTAAAGAGCGGACGAAATAGACATTAAAATTCACTCAAGAATGCTTGTAACAACTTAAATTGAAAACCCAGGTTAACCTAGATAACCAAGATACCCTTTTCAATTAAAATCAATCACCCAATTTATCAATACTCTACAACGCAATATTGATTAATATTTAGGTACGTGTTGACACTTGACAGCATTATGTACAATGCTTTTACACAAACTACTAAATTACATCATTAATTATTTAGAATAAACTTTTTATAAGCTTTCTTCTTAAAGTAACTACCTTCTTTACCTTCAGTTATTCTGAGTACTCTTACCCATGATGTTGAAGCCCGTCGAAGAATTCTACGAGGGAGAAGGGTGATGACACGGACGTATTATAGTAAGTAAGGTGTTAATTTTTATAATTAAGCGATGTTCTGAAGGTTTTAAGTTAGATATTTGTGATAAAAATAGTCTTAACTAATAATTAATTGATAACTTTTAATTAACAACTTATAATAGTAAATTAAGGGTATATAATAGTTATATTTTGGTAAAATATTTACCTAAAGTAGAGCCATGAATACTGAGCGGCGAGAGCGATCCGATGGTTAAATTCCAGGCCATATATTTACAATTTATTAAGTGTTTTACGTGAAGGAAAACATTTTTAAAATCTGCGTGTCTGCACTATATATTGCGACAGCGTGGTGGGTTTAAATTTGAATCCTCTTATAAATTAAAAAAAACCGAATAGTTGATATCTTATTTATACTAATTGATTTGTACACAAAATATTTTATATTCATGTTTTCCACCAATTTTTAAATTTTGCATCATATATTCTTTCTTCCAGGATTCAGTAACATTTTTTTTAACTCATGATCAATATTGAAAATTTAATTAATGCTGTGTAGCGAATTTTATCCATTACATAGTGAGATATTTTAAAAATAAAAGTTAAAACTAATGGGCTAATAGCATACTGGGCTTAATGATCTATCTTCGTAGCAGAATAAATAAATTTAGTCATTTCCTTTCATGTACTTGCTACAGAACATACTGTTCTTTGTACTATAATCTGCTCAAATAATTCACATATTTAAACTTCTTAGGAGGAAATGCGGTACCTGCTTGGGCTATCAGTTTAATGGCGGGAATGGGTATGATAATCATTGGAGGTGTTCTCTACGTAATAATGAGAAAAATCGTTCTCTCATCCGAGACCGGTACACTGAATACTTATCAACCAGCTATGCAACACGACAACGTATAATCAACACCATTTTATTAAGGATCAAAAAGGGCAAATAATAAGTACTAAGAATGGAAATTAATGTAGTATCGATAGAATAACTATAAGCATGTAATAGGTTAAAAATGTATATCGAATTGTTACTTAATTTTTTTGTTTTGAAGTTATATTACAAACTTTATTAAGTCGAAAGACAAAACTTGGTATACTAGGATAAGTCATACACTCGTACAATTACTCGTACCTTTAAAACCGAAGCATTGCATTGTCCAATGGATTACAAGAAATCGTTACTCCTATCCAACGTTACACCCATCAATTTTACTTTTTGTAAAATTTAATATTTTTACATTATTTTTATCATAAGTTATAAGCCACATATGTATTTTTTAAAAGCTTTCATGTAACTTGCTTTGTATTTTTGTTCTTGCCATTTAAATTTTGACGCACTTGCCCAAGTCCTATCCAGCTGAAATTTTACATATTGATTCAGTACCGATAACAATGCATGCTTATGATAAGCATGACCTAATGCTACTGCAATACAAATACTGCAAGGATTGACTCCAAATGGGGGAACTCTTCATCGGTTAACAGTAAGAAGATGAATTTTTGTAAGCTTTTATTAAAACTTATTTAAGGATATGATAGAGGCCGTATTATACGTAAGGAACCTGATGAATAAACATGTTTATACTTTGATTGTATTAATATTAATGTTGGTGCTGATAATTCAAAATTAAAGCTTTAATTGCGCATATATTTGTAATTTCAATAAAAGTGTAAATAAAATTCAACTTTAAATAATAAAACGAAAATAAAAGACAAATAATGTTTATTGTGTTATTCTTTTAATACGAACGTGCCGTTATACATACTTCCTTCTTTAAAAAATGTCATATTAATGATTTTATTATAATCTGCAAAAGTGGGTAAATATAATTAGTTAATTGAGATGAACGAATCATTTTTAAAACTCTCTGCGATGATATTTGTCTGGATCGAAGTATGAAGTGACGACAACGCGATTGCTGAACTTTCGACCCGTGAGAGTCTGTTGCGCTTTTTGACAATCTGCGATGCTGTTGAATTCTACGAATACCTGTTGAAGTTAAGTTTAATATTAACAAGCAGAACTTCAAGGCTTCATCATAAAATGCCGATATGTTATCGGTACGTTTAAATTCAACTCAATTATTTAGTAACGATTGATTACCATCCCAATGTTGGGAATAGGCCTTCTCTCTCCGTTTGTGGAGAGAAGGGTTAGAGCTAAGACCCTCTACACTGCTCCAATGTGCATTGGTAGATTACCCATATAACTCCAGAATTCTGTGGAAATATGGAATTTCCTCGTGATGTATGATCAAGTTTTAACATGAAAACTCATTGATTGATTGATGCTCGGGATTTGAACACGTGACTCCTTCGAAAGAGTCATACAATCTCATCATAGTTTGGATATCACAGCTCAATTGTGAATTGTATTTGCCTACTTCAATTAAAAAAAAATTATCCCTGTTAGGTAGCCCAGTATACAAGCTTCTGTCATACCAAATTTCATCAAAAGGTGCAGCAGTGAAATACCCTTGAAAACATGACAGACAAAATAAATAACGTTCATAATAGTAAGTATATAATGTATGTATATAATGTAAGGAGAAAGATTTCAAAAAATACCTTTCCACATCCAGGCACCTCGACACCTTCAATTGGTCGCGGTATTTCTATACTGCGCACACAACCGTATTTGTTACATTCCTCCCTGAAAATATTAAAAAATTATTAAATAGTCAACATTACGTCAGTCACGTTCTAGTCCCTATGGCGAAGGAAATCATTCAATATAACCTGGTTCTTTCAAATACATTCAAATATTGTTATAAACATGCGAAAAGAGTTCATAATGCATATGTCATAGAGTTCAAATTGGAAGGGGGCTGTTTACGAGCATGAAAAAAGAGTTCTCATAAGTTTATGAGTAACTCTATGGTATATAGTTATGTACCATAGAGTTCAAATTCGCTTGATGCTAATTCTATGGAACATTCACTTTGTTTACGAATCGTGTTCGGTATCCCCGCTAGGATATATAAGCGGACGCAACGTTCGTCAAGACATTCAGTTTGCGAATAGCGATCAAGAGCGAATTAAAAGCTGAATAAAGTTTTTAACAAGTCATCAGGTATTTTCATCTAAATGCATTAACATCTAAGTGCATGTACGTTACAATATTAAGTTATTGGTAAAAGAGAGAGTAGCCTTTGTTATCATTTTTCAAATATGAGAAAGAAGAACGAGAAAGATTAATTGAAGCTCCATTAATAAGATCTAACTGAATAACATATAGAAGTAGGGATTCCACAGGACAAAAGTAATGATTATAACGTTATGAATGCAAATTATAGCTAAATAATTCTATCATTACTTTTATAGACATAAAAGTACTAACTGACTAGTGACTGAATAGTCTAATAAAAAGTTCATTGTTCCATAATTTATCATATAAATTGACTTAAAATTGGGGGCCACTGGATATTCCAGACTGTGATGGTGCAAAGAACTTAGTAGAATATAGTAACATACTGGGTAAAAACATCAATAAATACTAATCTAAATTTAACATAGTCAACAAAAACTAAAAAAAGAACCATATTAATATTGTAATAAGCACGGGGATGGTCGATAGATATACAAAAAAGATCGCACAAATAAATAAATATAAATACATGGGACACCTCTACACATGGTTGTTCATCCCCCAACATAACTAACTTATGTTATGGGTCACAGGCCTACCAGTAGGTAAATATATATAATACATATAATTTTAAATACATAATTAAATATAAATATACACCCAGATTCGAAGAAACAACAAATTGTTTATAGAAAATATTGGTCATCAGCAGGAATCGAACCTGCGACCCGAGAAGCTGAAGGCAGGGTCCCTGCACTAGCAGTCACACACAAAAGGTGTAATCCAGTTCTTGATAAGTATACCAAGTTTGAATGAAATCTGTCCATTCAAATTGAATCAAAATTGGGTTTATAGGAGTCATACATGCAGGTGAAACTCATACAAGTATGTATAAAAGAAAAAATTATATATTAGATTAGTTAAAATCATCATCCTCCCACCCTTATCCCACTCTAAATAGGGTCGGCACAACATGTTAAAAACATGTCATATGATTCGGCTACGTATCATATGTCTAACTTTAACTTATTTTAGTCGTATTTTACAATACCTAGGTAAGAGGGTGGTCTATTCTACTCAACCAGATACCACACGGCGGATCAACTTACCTTAGTCGCCTTTTACAACACCTCGCTAAGAAATGAGAGTGGTCTATTCTACTTATTTGGATACCACACGGTGGGTCAACTTACCTTAGTCGCCTTTTACGTCACTTCGGTAAGAAAGGGTGGTCTATTCTACTCAACCAGATACAAAATTGTGGGTCGAAATACATTAGTCGTCTTTTACGACACCTCTGTAAGAAATGAGGGTTGTCTATTCTACACAGCCGGATACCACAAAGCATTAATATTGTATTAATTAAAAAGACATACTTAATGTCCTCGAGGATGTCTTCATACTCTTCTTCATCACGTAACTCGTCAGGTGTGACCATGTTCAGTAGGCAGAGCACTTCAGTGGCCGGTCCAGCACCAGCCAATGTTAGTCCTGCAACCTGTAGAGTCACAGGCGCCGCCCCGGTCATCGCTGCTGGATCAAAGCAAAGCAAATTATTAATACACTGAAATAAAACATCACAACTTAATTATTATTAATATTGTTTGCTCTCTAGACTCATTATAGAAATTGGATTATTAATTAATATTACAAATATTTGGAGTTTTATCAGATATTTCTTTAATATTAATAAACATAATTATAGCCAGTGAACAAACAACAAAACCAAATATACAGACCATGCACTTACAGGTGCAAAACAAATTTAAGGTTTAAATGCCAAACAGTATTTTCATATACTCTGTTTTATTGAAAGTAAAAGAAACCCTTGAATGCTCCATGACTGATTTTGGTTCCATATACAATGAAGTTCCATATATATGGTGGTATGAAATTATTTATTTACACAAAGATAGTCTCTTATGTGTTATACACAAAATTCCTAAAAGTAGCATGACAATAAACAATAAATAAAAAATTGAAAACTGTCTGACATTAATAAACTTAATTTCATTTTCCTTATGTACAATAACCATTTTCAAATTTCATGCAATCATTGACTTAAAAACATACAAAATAGGAAATATGTATATAAATAAATCATAACTTTTAATTAAATATGATTATTTGTAGAAATAACCATATTCTATTAACAATATATAAAGAGTTTACAGAATAATTAAGTCATATCTTACAGAAACCACATTACCATTAAAAAGATTAAGTTAATATAAAAAATGTATTTGATACATATTCCCTATTCTTATTTAAAGTTTTACAATTTTAAATACTTGTGAAATAAAAGATCAATAGCAAATATTCTGTATCAAAACAACAAGACTTTACGACTCTAAGCAATAACTTTATTTGATATTTTAAGGTACATGAATACAAGTCACAATAAATTTCATTATAAATAAATAATAAACATATGTATATATTCCTAAACTACATTTTATATAAATATATTTAAGTACTTTACTTGTAACTAACTGTGTAAAAGAGATTGGAAACTTGCCTAATGTAGAGTTCTTTGCTCCAATACTTGCACGTTGAACAATAAGTTTCTTATCTCCCAGCTGCATACCATTCAGACCGGCAATAGCCTACAAGATTTTATAATATATAAATATTTTTATTTTTTGTTTCTCCCATGTATGTTAAAGGTGTGTTGATAATGATATATACCTGATCAGTCATGGATATATCAACATATTCAGCAAAGGCATAACCCTTGCTTAGGCCAGTAGAAGAATCCTTCACCAAATTGAAAGCTCGCAGCTGACCAAATGACATCAGAAGTTCTTTAACCTGCACATCACCACATTTGTAAAACTTTGAAGAATATGCTCTATCATATAATATTTAAATACAATAACACAACACAATAGATCTAATATTGTCACTTGTTTAAATTGTAACGACATTTACTGTTCCCATAAAAATTTGCTTAACAAAGGTAGCAAACTTATGAATTAATGTTATCTGACCTGTGTCTAGCCGCATGTTAGAATCAGATGTGAACAGAGGAGACTTGCCTTGGTGTGCCGACGTCTCATTCAAGTACAAGACGTATAGGTGAGAATGAGAGACAACAGTGACACGCGGGCCGCGAATGTGCCAAATCTAAGCTAGGGAGGGGCAGAAAGCAAACTATCAGTGAGTTGTATATGAATGTACAGAGCGTGAATTGTTCACACCCACGCCCAGATTGGGATACCTGAAAATTCCTGAAATGGACCAAAAATAATGCAGCTCACTGCTGGCTCCTCCCGCCCTGTCAACTGTTGAATCTCGCCCTGAAATGGCAGCGGCTCCTAGTTCTACATTATGGGAACTGACTACACTATAATGTGTATTTAAAGTCTTCTGATTTAACCCAAAGGCAGTAATAAAAAGTTTGCTAGCATTGTTTGTTAAGTATTAAGATTCAGTAAATAATATGCAAAATATCTTTAGAATGAATTTTGGAAAGCACAATCACGAATCATGTTAGTACATGTTTCTCCCATCTTAGAACTCTAGAAAACTTCACGGAAATGTGTTAAATGTGGACTTGGTACTGACCTGGAACACATAATGTAATATTTAATGGCCAAATTAACAAATGACTTCTAACCTACATCAAGAATTGCCAACGCCTGAGAATTGGAAGATAGGTTTCATCAAAACTGAACTTGATATGATATATACTTAACCTATCCTTCCCGAAAGATCATGACAACATGTCAAATCTTATTTTAAGCACAAATTCTGATTGTTTTTAATAGTACTAGTAATATGTAAGGAAACGCAAAATTAAATAGATTTGAATGTGTTCCATTTTTTAAAAAGAGTAACATATATCAAATTAAATTTTTTAACTTTGAATTTTGGGAACTCAGTACTGTGAAAATTTTTATTTAACAAAAATTGTATAACAATAATAAACTAAACAAAATAATAAATATATCAAGTTTAGTTTTGAATGAATTACTTAAGATCAAGGATAATTAAAAATTATTCTATGTCAATAGTGTTTCATTCGAATTGAAATATTTATATATATTAAGCTTTTAGATTTAGTATATTTGGTCAAAAGTTAACATTCTCAAAAATTTGATAGAATTGTCTAGTGTTCCATTGTAATCTTCTAAAATTTACGCAATTACTTATACCACTTTATTTGTTAAAGAACTATGCAAATAAATGTTTCCAGTGACAATATAAGTGCAAAGAGCATGAGGACTTACTTGATCCTCATTGAGATAGTTAGGAAGACCTCCAATAAAGATTTTATGTGGTGAATCTGGAACTACAGTACTGATAACACCAGCTAAAAATAAATACACTATTATTTTACTTATTCTACATAAAATTATATACTTTACATACTTCTGAATGGAAAATACATTTATCTCATAGAGCTGAGTCTAAAATAAACATATTGCTTAGAGTCATTGGTACCGAATTTGATGTTATTTTTAAAAATTCTAATTTATTTATATATAAATATAGTTAATACATATATATACTAATATAACTGACACTTACCAGGTACATTAATTGCTGGGTTTTCAGTACCAGGCATAGGTTGGTAGTCATGAGGCCGCCTAATTTTTAAACTTTGCCCCTTAAAATTGATGCCATCAAACGCCATTGCTTGCGTCGTTTCATCAATAGACCTAAATTCGAGGAATGCAAAATTTTTGTCCAAATTTATCTGGCACGCTAATACAGGATTGCCAGCCGCTTGAGCTAATCCCGAAAGATGCATCTGTTGATTGAAAAACTCCATCGTTTCTTCCTCTGTCACTCCAAATGGTATGTTGCCCACGTACAATCTACGTGCTTGTCTTGTAATGGTTGAACCAACAACTGGTACTGCGGCTTGAGGAGTGTCAGCTACAATATTGGCCGGTATCTGTCCCGCCGCTTGCATGGCTTTGTATTGCAGAGGTGTAATATGTTCGAAGCCGGGTGGTGGTACATCCCAATACAGAGATGGCTTGCGTCGACGGGATCTTTTTGACGGAGATCTAGATTTACTTCTCCTTTTTTCTCGACGTTCTCTTGATCTGGAACGCGAACGACGACGTTCCCTTGAACGCGATCTGCGGCGTCGGTCTGCAACATGTTAGCGACAGTTACAATTTATGAAAAAAGAAAGAACTCCAATTGCCTCCTCCAGTAATGATTTAAAATCCCATAAACTTACCTTTATCTTCACCCATTGTAGTTGAATTAAATTAATATATCTACAGTGATCACGATGCAATCATCAAACTTATATTAAAACAAACGCAAAATGGCGTCGAAAGCTAGGTTGAGGGTTGTCGTACCAGAGGATACAAAAGTATCGATACTTTGTGTTATCGAATACATTTTCTTCCGATAGCAAGAGCTTTATACTCGAAACTTTGTATTCGATATATATTTTCTATTCGATACCGTGTGAACTGTTTAATGATCACAATTTCTTTGTTTTTATTCAAATCATGAATTGGGATATATTTCTTTATATATCCTAACTAAAAAGTAAGTAATATACAGGAAAGTGAATATAAAGTAAAACTAAACAATTTTGAATTTGTATGACGTTGCAACAACGAACTCTAGTGATCGCTACATTGGTTTCATCCAGCAACGCATATAACCTTAGACAAAAAAAAGGGGTAAAAAAAGAATAAACGAGATCAATTAATATAATCGATATCAATTTATTATTATTATAAAGAATTTATAATGTTTAAATAATCGCTTATTATAAAATAACACATGCGCTGCTTGTGAAATTCTATTAAAATGTGTTGTTTGGCTATATTAGTTTCATCCAACAAGTAACAACGCATATCTTATCTTAAAAGACAAAAAGAAAAGAGGGAAGGAAAAAATAAAGTGGTTAATTATAATTATAATTTTAAAACACTCGAATTATAAAGTATAAATAATCATTGTTAAAAATCGATTACTGTCATAAAATAATCGATTAATATAAAAATCTTTTTTTGACATCCCTAATGCTGAATTCGGGTAAATTATAAAATATAAAAGTGAAAGGTTTTCCGTATCGGATTCACGATGTAAATATATTATCAATAACTAAATGGCTTTAACTCTGCCGACACGACAAAAAATAAAACTGGTAGTATTAGTGGGGCATTTTATATAATGGTACGTTTTCTAATTCTTTCTAATATGTGTACTATTCGGATATTAATTTTATTTTAGGTGTTAGATATATCTTTTATTTCTAGATTAGGAGTGACGGTTATGAATATAACAAAATTCTATTAGATCAGTTTTGTAAATGAACCAATTAAATCGAGCAAGTATCCGAATAAAATTGTGTAAAAGTTTGTTTAAGAAAAAATCTTTTAAATAATTTATTATACACGAATTAAAAAGTTACTGTAATAAATTACAAATTTGTGAAAAAAATATAATTTAGGTCTTTAATAACTTTTATCATTAGATATGAAATAAATTGTTTATAAAATGATAAAAGTATCATTAATATGTGCCCGATATTTTTTATTTAATTTTTTTAAATGGAAACTTTTTTATTTGAAATTACATCAAAATATTTTATATACAGGATCCAGAGCAAAGAAATGGTGAAGTGCGATTTAGAGGAGATAAATTAACAGATAATACTACCATAAATGAAATTGTAACAGAAATTAAACCTATAACAAAATCTAAAAATGGAAAAGTAATAGGACTAGTATTTGTGTCATTATTGTTAGATTTGTTAGCCTTCACTATGATACTTCCTTTATTGCCTTCTTTACTTGACTATTATAATAGACAAGAAGGGGAATCCAATACACTGTACACTTCTTTGCTCCATGCAGTACAGAGTTTCCAGAAACTTACAGGGGCTCCAGATCGCTTTGCTTCTGTTTTATTTGGTGGTGCACTTGGGTCTATGTATAGTTTCTTACAATTCCTTACCAGCCCAATTGTCGGCAGTCTCTCAGATGCCTATGGAAGAAAACCAATGCTTCTAATTTGTTTAGTAAGTAGCTATTACATTTGTAATATTATATTGTAATAGTATATTGTATACTGTTATATTGTTTATGTACAAAGCTATCACAATTAGGGTATTCTAATAAATGATTAAATAATAAAAATGAAAATTTGTGTTGTATAATACAAACTCTAAATATTTATCTGTATATATTAGTTTTTATTATGATGAATATATAAAAGCCAAGCAATTTTATATGACACTATGACTACTATTTTATATTGAATGGTATTTGTATAGTAATATGTTAACATGTCTTATATAGTTATTTTTCTGAGATGAGTGTTAAGTGTTTGAAGATGTAGTGATAATAATCAATACTTTTAGATAAATTTGATAAAGAGTTGAAGTAGTTTGTGTTTGTCAGGTAATATTTTTACTATTCTTGAATTATATTTCAGAACAACATATGTAATAATTGAACAAACAGCATGTACTAATTAAAGATAAATAAAAAAACTTTACTTTAATTATTGTGATGATTATTATTTTTATGATGACTGGTAAATAGTCAAAATTTTGGAGGACATTATAAACTTTAGACAGTTTTCCGGTCTATTCAGTTTGTAATTTTTTTATCAATATTGAATTTTATGATAAAAATTTATATATCTTAAAGGTAAAAGGTTTTTAATAAAAATTAAATATACGTCATTTGAAATAATTTAGCTATTTTTATTAAGACTAATCCATTAAAATTGCTACAGTTTATTCATTTGGTTTTTTCTAGTTGGGCATAGCTTTGTCTCATGGATTATGGAGCTGTGCAAGTTCATTCAGCGTGTTTGTTTTGGCAAGATTTATCGGTGGTTTAAGCAAAGCAAACGTAAGCCTTAGCATGGCTGTAGTCACTGATGCCTCTGATGAAAAAACCAGGGCTAGAGGAATGGTAAGAAGTTATTCAAATAAGAAAAAGAGTGTTTAATGCAGCGATAATTTTTAAGTTCTTATCAATGCACTAGGGATTATGTGATTTATAAAATTATGAAATAAGAATGCTCTTACACTTATAACAGTATTTAGTGTTAATAGTTGATCACTAAGAGAAAAGTAATGCTAATTTTTTTAGTTTGGTTATAACATACTGGCTACATTACTAGTTCTTTATTCATAAAATGTAACTGTCACACAGTCACAATATATTTCAATGGCAAATAATTATTCCAGGCACTAGTAGGATTGGCATTTTCTGTCGGTTTCATAGTGGGTCCTCTAGCTGGAGCGTGGTTTGCGAAGAGTAATGATAAATCTTCTGGACTTTGGGGTGAAAAACCTGCTCTATATGCTCTATCTCTTTCACTCGCAAATGTAGCTCTTGTTATGTTCTGTATACCTGAAACTCTATCTAAGGTTTGTTTAATTGTTTTATATAAAATAATTGTGCAAATTACTATTTATTTATAGAATAGAAGATTATATAGAAATAGAACAATAACTTTTTAATATAAATAAATGTTAGCTGTGTGGTATCCGGCTGAGTAAAATAGACCACCCTCATTTCTTACCGAGGTGTTGTAAAAGGCGACTAAGGTAAGTCGATCCGCCGTGAGGTATTCGGCTGAGTAGAATAGACCACCCTCATTTCTTACCGAGGTGTCGTAAAGGACGACTAAGGTAAGTTGAATATTTTCTTAAACCCTATCTCAAAATGAACATAAAAAGTATTTATTTTGGGTTTTTAATTGCAGGATAAAAGATCTCCACTGTCTTTGTCTCTCTCTAAAGCAATTGATTTTGTATCCCCATGGCATTTATTAAATTTTACAGCTGTTAAGAATCTCAATATTAACCAGAACAGAGTATTATCGAGATTGGGACTGATTTATTTTATTTATCTATTTATTTATTCTGGCCTTGAATTTACAATAACATTCTTGACACATCATACTTTTCAATATACTGCAATGCAACAGGGGAAAATGTTCTTAGTCATAGGTAAGTAGACATTAATTATATTATGTTAATATTTTCCTGGTAAAGCTTATTATGAGTGTTTCAGTTCCACGCATTTTATTGTATATTGTAAAAGTTATATTTGATTATTCATTTATTTCGATTGTCTTATAAATATATGATTACAGTAAAAGTACCTGATCATGATGATTATTATATACTCGTAGTGATACTCTAGAACTCTTTCACGTCGATTTAGTGTTGAAGTATTTCAACCTAATAAAAAAATACATGTAAAATACATAGTACATAGTTGAGAGTATATTCTCAACTATGTACTATGTATTCTAGAACTTGGCTTAAGCTGTTTTTTTATTGACTTTGTTGTTAATTTTTATGTGGTGCAATAAAGTATTATATTACCTCAGTATAAAGTTTTTAATAGTATTAAATTTCGTCTATATTGCTCCCGAGTATTAGGCGTAAAAGCGTAACAGACTGACAGAAAGACAGACATTTATAATGACTTACATATTTATAATATTAATATGGATGCAATACAGGCTATGTTCAAAGTTTGAAGTTACAGAGAGGTCGTATATTGTGTGTTTACACGTTTAAAAGGCTTTTTTGTTGGTGCAGTTTTTTTATCTTCTCATATAAAAAAATGGATGTTAATCTGTATGTCCTTATAGACTCCGAAACGGCAGGACCGAATTTATAAAATTATAAAACAATCTTTAGAATAACTTAGCGGATGATCCTGTAAAGTTTGATGGCGATCGAAGCATTTTTGTTAACTGTAAACAGGTTAAAAAATCTGGTCTAATTCGAGGGGAACTCGAAACTAGACTGAGCCACAGTAACGCCTGACACAAGTAGTATATTATAAATTATACATTGGAATCTATATCCTGATCATTACCTACTCTATTAAATTAATTTTAAAGATAAACATAAATAAATATATGGGACACTTACACACACGGTCGCCCATCCTCAAAGTAAATAATTTAATACTTGTGGTATGGGTGACGGACTACTCGTAATATACTACTTATATAATTATAAATACATACTTAAACACAAATATACACCAAGGCTCGAAGAACCAACAAATTGTTTATAGAAAATGTTGGTCCTCGGCGGGAATCCAATTCGCGACCCGAGGAGCTGAAGGCACGGTCACTACACACTGCGCCAAAGGGCCAGTCAATTTTAAAGATGTTTATTATGCGAATATTTCGCCATATACGGAGAATTAAGTTACAAGTTCTATGAATAAACATAGAACATGAAAATTTATTCTCCGGATGAAGCGATTTGTGTTTAAGTATATACGGAGATATAAAACTAGAGTATATTTAAGAACCTTTACTAATCGACTATTTAATATAGTACAATAGATGTTTTTCAACATCATTATACTTTTATATATTATTATATACTAGGTTTTTAATCTTCAGATGGTTAACCTCTCAAGGTTATGTATAGCAAAATAAATGTTAATTAGAAACAGTGAAACCGGTTTAATTATATTCAAACGTTTCTTATCAAATCGGATGGTACGGTCCGATGTTTTCAATGCAAATTGTGCAAATATAAGATACACTCGTATTTTAAAATCCAAATACTCTCTGCGGAAACTTTTAAGGAAAATCGTTTAGGCGTTATAACGTTACAAGCTTTTGCCCGCGGCTTCGCTCGCGTGGAATTTGGTCTGCCACATTTGAAATACTGCGCGTATTAAGCACTTTATGGCACTCCATACAATTCAATCATATCGTGATAACTTTTAAACTATTTGGCCAAATTACTTAGTGTGAAAGACAAAGTTTATCTACATAAAATACTGAAAGCATTATATTTGTTGTTGCAATACATTTGTTGTATTGATTTTTATAACAGTTTTATAAGTATACTAAAATGTGCATTCTAAAATAGTATCAAATTTAATTAAAATTATGACTCCCATTTTTGGTCATAGTCGCTTCCACATAAAAGGTAGATATATGTCGTCCCGGACTTTTATTTAGAACTATTCAAGACAAACAATACTACCGTACATCATCTTTTTGTAGGTCCATTGGTTTATGCAGCGTACGCCAAGATAGCTCTCAGGGGACAGCTTATTTCCGACTTTAGTAACATGTATCGTTATATTACATAAAACCGTTACATATTGTAGCCTATATGTTATTTTGATGTTAAACTTATGTAACTGTAAAGTTTCGTTCAAATCCGTCCAATAGTTTTTTCGTGAAAGAGTAACAAACATCCATCCATACTCACAAACTTTCGCATTTATAATATTAGTAGGATTGACCACAAGTTTAGGATTTAAAACAGCAAAATGGCGTAGCTATACAGAATAAAGATAAATAATTAGTTTATTTTTCGCATTAATATAATTCAGAATGACAATTACGTCCTACCGAAATAAAATAATTTTGTTTCTTTTCCTATTCCATAAATATTTGTGATTTAAATATCGAACATTGAAATCCATAGTAAGTTCCATTTCTTAGTGTTCGTAGTTAGAAAATTTGGACTGTAAAGTTTTTTATATTTTACAGCTTATTTTTAGAAGCCAATAACTCATTATACAAAGTACAAACTAACTAATTAAAACAAATTACCGATTAGCTTACGACCTATGATACTTAACATGATCTTGGGGCTACTTCAGCTTCACCACTCATTAATAAATATAAATAAATATATGGGACACTTACACACATGTTGTATAAGTGTCCCATATATTTATTAATGTAAACGTCCCCAAAGTAAGTAACTTAATACTTGTGTTATGGATCACAGACAACTGGTAGATATAATACATATATAATTTTAAATACATACTTAAATACAAATATACACCCCAGGCTCGAAGAACTAACAAATTTTTTATAAAAAATTTTGGCCCTCGGCGGGAATCGAACCCGCGCCCCGCGGAGCTGAAGGCAGGTGTCACTACCCACTGCGACAACGGGCAAGTCATTGATACATATATCATACCAATGACTTGCCCGTCATATCTATATATATATATATACACCACCACATACCAGTCTTTAGTTAGTGTAAGGATATGGACGAAAACATCGATCGATTTCCTAAACGCAGCCCAGCTTAGTTAGATTCGGCAACTTTCTCAAATCAAATCAAAATTATCTTTATTCAAATAAGCCATTTCAGGCACTTTTGAATCGTCAAACATTAATGATGCTACAACTGGTTCAAAATGTTGCTCTTACCGATTAGAACCAGCAAGAAACTCCAAGGTCAATCTTTTAAATATTTTCAATTATACATTATTAAACCACTGTCTTGTATGAAGCTGAAAGGGTTTTCGAATCCAGGGATTTTTATCATCCAAATAATCTTCAATTGTGTAATATGCTTTACGTATAAGCATAGTTCTTACACTTAGTTTATACCTTTCTGTAGACTGTTATAGTATGGATCGTTTTCTCTCATTTCTCTATTCTCAGAATTTGAACTACTCAATACTTAACTTATGTAAATTTAAATAAATTTTTAGGGATTATAATGGCCGTGTTACAAGGTGGAGCAGCTAGACGATTAGGCCCCCGAAGTGCGGAACGTGCCGCTAAAATTGCTCTAATTCTAACACCGCCATCATTCCTTTGTGTCGCTCTTGCAGCGATACCAAAACCACTGATGTTTAGTCCACTATTTTGGCTATGGGCGGGACTTGTGTTGTTTGCTATATGTAAGTAAAAATGGTACTCTAAAAATAGTATGTTTTTTGTCAAAGCCCAGGTTCTATGAAAGAAAAGTTTTGTGTTGGCTAGGTTAAGTAAATATAAATATGCATACAAGTGAATGGAATGAATTGCGCGTATACTTGTTATTTAACTCCTTTCACCTAGTACCCAATTGTAGCACCATCAGGATATCGACTTTAAGACAAAATCGTAACTCTAAAAATATAATGAATCTCCGCAAAGTAACGCCTAATTCTATAAATTATTTGCTTAGTTAGACATGGTATCGCGGACTTTTTTGTTGATTTTGATACGTTTTATAATAATGTAGAACATTTTTTTGTTCTATCATAAATAGTTTCCGCAGCCCACGCGATGAAAGATTTTTATGACTAAATTCTTCACACCTTATTACAATTTTATTAGGGATCCCTAGTTTATTGAAATTGTAATATATCATATGTTGCTCTGTAAAAAAGCAGCTTTCTAATGGTGAAATAATTTTTGAAACCGGTCCAGTAGTTTTTGCGGGAAAACATTACAAACATGCATACCCACAAACATATAAATCTTTCCTCCTTATAATATTAGTATAGATGTATTAATATACACTAATGTTGTATGAATATAGTACAGCCACAAACACGCACTAACAAGTAACAACATGTCACTACACGTCCACTGTCACCAAAGTCTCTCGTGCTATTGACGTATGTGTGTTTGAGACAGTGTAATATTTCCTTTGTACATAAGCGTTTGTGTGAGTATATTCATGTGTCTTGTATATAGATATACAAGGTACGAAACCCACATCTCAACTAGTACACACAAACTATGTTTAGCGTTAAAAGTATATTATACTGCTTCATACAGCGACTGCGTTCGCGGTGTCCTGTATGACCGCTATGGCAGCGGCCCAGGCGCCCAGCGAAGCTCGTGGAGCCGTTTTGGGCACGCTACGTTCCTTAGGAGCTTTAGCCCGCGCTGCTGGACCACTGCTCGCTTCTTCCGGTAAGTTCTTATGGCTTTCTTACCCCTATTCTAATAGTCAATGAAGATTTGAACGCTTAAACTCAAGTGCTATACTAATTTCCTTAAGGAAACATTACGGTAGGCTCAATCTAACGTAGGCAAGTTAGCGTCTAGAAACGAAACCCAATGAACTAAACATAGGCGATTTTTTTAGTTGGAATAATTTACATTGGAACGCTTAAACTCAAGTGCTATTCTAGTTTAACGCTGTTTTTGTTTTTGAAGCTTTTAACTTTGAATGACAACGGTGATATGCAGTTAATCGGTCTTTATATTAAATGAATATCTCCAAAGTTGGCAGTTAAGTGTTTTGATCACAATCTGATGTAATCATCGGATGCATGCTGAGCTGAACTTTTGGAAGATCTAGATTCCAAATAATGACACCGATTTGAAGTGAAACGCTATTTATATTGAGAGAATTATTCGAAGTTTGCATTTCTGTATGATACTCACAATCGATTGAAACGTTTCGGGAGGACAGAGAGATTTATCGTGTTCTCGAAAGCATAGTTTATTTAGTAAATAGCGCGTATCACTTACATTTATCATACGTTGTTATAGCTCAGTTAAATTTGTTCTATAAACAGAATCCGACATATATAAAAGCTGTAATAACTCTTTCGACGTAAGCCAAACAACGTGAACCTCTGAAATGGAACCTCTTGAATTACAGATATGACTGGACTTAGACACATTGTGAATAAAAACCTTATGTTGATAATAGATGGCGTTTTAATGTAATTCTATTCGTGTTGAATTAACTGAATTTTTATAGCCTATATGTTACCCCGGTGTATGTAATAATTGTGCCAAATCTCATTGATATTAGTACAGCGGATTGGCTGTGAAAACGTAACAGACAGACAGACAGACATTCGCCTTTATGATTTAAGTAAGGAATGATTTGACGTAATCATGATTTGTGCAAAAAAGTGTTTTTTTAATTTTAGAAAGTTTTCAAAATACAATATTTATTTCTCTTAAATTAGGTTGATATTTTTCGTTGTTAACTTGAATATTTTTTTGTTCCTAGTTTACTGGTGTTCAGGCGCGGCCACTACTTACACGATTGGTTCTGTTATTCTAGTTTTGCCAGCTGTGATGTTACTTAGACTTAAAACATGAACAAATATTATTATTTAACTAACCATCCAAACAATATTATATATAATTAGATCGTAAGGTAAATTATTTATTGTATACATTTTTTATATAACCGTTTACAGAGTTTAATAATTGTTCTCGATTATACGACAGTATTAAATTGTATTATATTACGCGTGGTTTGTTTTATTTCTGTAAATTTCACGTTATTTTTTTCGATGTGTTATTATTTCGATTCGCATCTCACTCATCTGATCTGCGGTGAAAAAGTATGATTATATATTTGTTAAAGAATCTTAAAGCTCGGATGAGTGTAGTATTTCTATAGAATTGTTTCTTATAGAGTATAGAAGCCATAGGCAGGACTGTAAGTAAGTATCACAATAAATAATGAGAGGGAAGATGAAACTCGTTCACTCCATCTTTGTCTAATCACACAAAAAGAGAGATAGATACTGTTCGAAATGAAACTTCTCTTTGGTTTAATTAGGCTGTATCATTCCCTTTTGTACATGGTTTATTGGTTTACTTAATTAATTTAGTAAGTACATAGCAGTAATTACCGGTGACTCCATAAAAGATGGCGTCTGACGTCTGTCTTCCTGTTTCGCCCGCGACCCATGGTCCGCCAGACGACCTTCCGTAATCGTGTTACCAGATGCACTTTCTTTTTAAATTAACTTAACAATTTACTAACAAATGTTACTTATTTATTTATTTAGTAATCCTACAGCGTTTACAAAATTCTTACTTAAATACTATATATAATAATAATAAGGCCAGGAGTGGATTACACTTACTTAAATTTACTTATGTTTAACAAGGATATATAGATATGCCAAAAAAGTTGTAATAGGTATTAGATTTGTATGTGTGTGTGTGAGCTGCATGAATGTAAGTGTTTTTTTTGTATGTCCACAATTTTTTGTATCCGGTTAATTTTAATTAGTTCTTTTTTAAATTTGTGTTTAGTTATATGGAATACTTAACGCGATATAACCCACTGAGGATTATAAAAACCACAGAACCACACCCTCATTTGCTTTCTCTTTATTGTAATATGGTATAATTTATAGTGGTAGAGCCATAGACCTGTCAGTACGAGCGTCCAACAAATAAAAAGAGAGGGTAGACGAGAGACCTATACTTATTTTTGTCTTATACACATAAATAACTTCTCCTCATAACTTTCCCTTTTTTTTCGATAGACAGCTACGCTGGCCCCTTTACTCTAGTATTAAAACTCTATGAACAGAAGTCTTATCAACAGAGAAGTGTCATTTGTTACTATGGAAACATTTTTTCTCACAACAAACTATCAAATGTCAGTTTTGAAAGACTAAATAATTAAATAAACAAAACATTACATAGTTTTAAAAAGATGCCTCTATTTAGCAATAAATTTTCACCTAAAACTATACCTGTAAGACGGCAAGATACATCAGTTTTGAAAAACGAGTTTGGTAGTGATTACGCGTCGAAGGAATTATCAATAGACGTAGGCCCACTAAAGTTCAAATTGGGCGACTTTGAGCTATCTTTTGAAGAAGGCCAATGGATACCGGGTATGTACACTACGGGTAACTACAAACATATTTGCATATTGGACCGTCGGCGCAGAACCTTGCCTTCACCTTTCCAAGGTTCGATTCCCGCCGACGTCAAACATTTTCTAAAACAATATGATGGTTCGTTAGTTACAAACTACCCATAATGCAAGTATGTAGTTGGGATCAAACGTGTGTGTGATTGTGCCATTTATTTAATATGTATTTCTCTATAGTTCATTTTTCACGTTACTTTAATATCCATATTAACGAAGAAACGTGTGGTATCCGGCTGAGTAGCATAGACCACACTCATTTCGTACCGATGTGTCGGTAAGAGGTAACTAAGGTAAGTCGACCCGCCGTGTGGTAGCTATCCGGTTGAGTAAAATCTTTCTTACCGAGGGGTCGTAAAATACGACTAAGGTCGAATTTGAAGTCAGGCAGGTGGCCGGTCGTATACGTACGTAATATACGTAGCCAAATCATGTGGTAATATATTTGTAACATGTGCCGATCCCACTTAGAGTGGGATAATGGCAGAAGGATGATGATTAACGAAGAAAAACTGTTTTCACACAACAGCATCTGGTAGAGCCGGTGCAGTTCACAAAGAAAACATTCGCCTTAAAAAGGAATTAGAGCAACTCGAAGAAGAGAATAATATGCTACGGTTGAAGTTTGAAATATTACTTGATATGATGACTGATAAGACAGTAGAAGCGGAACAGGAGATGCAGCGAGCGCAGAGTACGGGCTCATTGAAAGGGAAAAGTAAAAAGAAATGGTAGCATTAATATATAAATAGGTTAATTTATGGCCGTACACTGTTAGAAAAAGATTGCTTAAAGGTTTTTTTAACGCCGCAATCTTGTGCTTCCAACAATTTTCCAATTTTCTGTTTTTGAGGTCAGAGTTGGAGGTCATCCAACGTCATTGTGAATTGATTGAAAATATACCCCCTACCGAAGATCGCCATTCCAGTCCTTAATATTTACTTAGTATAATAATGATAAGTAAATAAAAATGAGTTATTAATAATTGATAATTAATGAAAGTGTTTTGGTACTAAAATTAATATGAATTTATCATAATTAATAATAATTTTTATTGAAAGGCATTATAAATTGTATACACATTAAATTAAAATTAAATATACAGAGAAAATCAAATACCTTTTGTTACTAGATAGTAAAACTGAGAAATTATTCCCAGATGTAAATCATTTTAATTTAATATAATGAAATTTTAAATTTACTTAGGTCTTTATTATTTTGGTTATTTAACATAGTGTAATAAATATTATGATGCTAAACAATTAACACACTTTTTGTGTCAGTAATTTATTTCCTTCAATATATCGTTATGTAGATTAGTTGTTTAAAATTTGCTATTTTATTTTAAGGCTAAATTGGGTTGACATCTTTGTGTGCTTATTTTGAAACGTTTATTTGTAATGGAACGTAAATCAAACAAGTTAATATAACACAACAATTTTTTTTATTTACAGCAATTGTGACAATTGTGATTCATATTCGGCTGTGTTACGTTATAATATATAAATATTCTTGGTATTTAGTATACACGAACCTAGCAGATTGCAAGTAAATTACAAGACAGCAGAAAGTTCTTAAGGATATAGTAAAGTAAAATTAGTGTCCTATTCAACTGCTAAACAAAAGCCACCTCTATTTTTGAGGTTAGAGCTTAGACCGATCAGGCACTAACTGATAGCTTAAAAATATCCTTGGAAGTCTCTAAAACAGACATTTGGCGAAACCAATGGCCGGTATGCCGGAGATGGCAACTTACACAATATTTTGGACACATTACGAAATTACACTATATACACTATGTGAGAAAAAAGTAAAGTTGGTATTCTTTCAAGAGCGAAGTGGAAGAAACGTTTAAGGAAGGCTGACCCTACCACCATGTCCGATGCATAGCTGTGAAGAGGTAGGTCTTAGCTCGAACCCTTCTCTCCTAAAGCGGAGAGAGGAGGCCTATGCCCAGCAGTGGGATATTAACAGGTCGTTATAGTAGGCAATAAATAATGCACATCGAGAACTTAGAACGAAACAGCCGGCCAATTCGGTTTCGTAGAGCGCTGTCATTGTCACACATGGGTTGGCTAGTCTGTGCGACAGCGACGATGCTCTATGAAGCAGAATGTAGCCGATTTCTCTCTCTGAGCCTCGATGTGCATTAGTTATTGCCGCGTACTATACTTCACTTTACACCAAAGAACTCATTAAACATTTGTTTAGAAAAGAATTACGTTTGCCTACCCTGCTCTAGGGATGTGCAGTTTTTCGTTCTTTAGTATTATTAGTATTATACATTATGATTGGTTGTTAGGACATCTGTTCCTAGTATGTCCTTCTTGTCGACAAAGACCGCATTTCCGGGCGCGTGGTTCGTTGTCGTTCGTCGCCCCCCTCCCCCCACTGCCCCTACCCCGGCCGCGTCCAGCGCCGCTATAACTTGTGTCGTTACTTGCACGCCATTCTACATTAATGGCTTATATTAAAGTAAAAATATACTTTACTAAACACACATCATCTATCATCTATCAATCTACACATAATATACCATATTATAACGACAACAATATTTTTCCTTAAGAGACAACCCATTTAATCTCTTTCGACAACTTAACACATAATGACAGCGACAATGCTTATATTTTTTTTACTGACCAACTATATGAAGGAGGTTGTATTTAAAACACGTCGTAACAGTCGACTATCCTGACAACATTTGCGACCCCGCAAATCTAATAAGCTGACCTTTGGGAATGATTCTACCACCGATTCTGAATGCTGATTGTACTGAGAAGAATCGGCAAGAAACTCAATACTTGCTCTTTTAACACTTAGGCTATCTCCAACTCGCAATTAATCGCTGTCATGGCATAACACAACACAATTAATGGCAACCAACTCAGCAGATGGATACGAAAACAGGCTTGCTATACTAACGCTCATTGCAAAAGTAATAATAAAATTGTATTATGGATCTCCGCAAAGTAACGCCTAATTCTATAAATTATTTAACGCTCATTGCCATAGCTTGCTACATGCTTGCTACATTTCTGCTCTCCTCTTTTTCCTGCTGTTAGAATATTATGGTATAAGTGTATAACCTTCCACATGTATTGCATTAGTATATTCAAATTCAATACAAATTAAAAATATCCTTTATTCAAGTAAACTTTTAAACAAGTGCTTTTGAATCGTCAACTTTGCTGCTGGTTTGGAAAGCTGTTCCTACCGAGAAGAACCAGCAAAAAACTCGGCGGTTGCTCTTTTTAAAATATAAATCTTAAAACTAGTTACATTTATTTATTACTGTCTTGTACAGGGTTGAAGTGCACCTTTTTAGTTTAGTTAGGCTTTCTGTACTCTTTTATGTATTCTCTTTTATAGTATTATGTGTATTGTATAGTAGAATCAAACACGCAATATTAGTATGTCACCAAACGTCAACTCTCGTCCACGATTCTGGTGTTGCTACAAAGTACATTATATAGGTGTTACTGACGTGGTGCGTTTGAGGTAGTGTAAGTTTCAAAGTTTTTATATACTAGTATTAGTATCATAATGTATAAATACATTGTTACAAAATGTTTTGAATACAACCTCTATCAGTTGGTCGATAATATAAAAAAAAACATTTTCGCTTTCATTGTGTAGAGTTGTTGAAAGAGATAAAATGGGTTGACTTTATAGAAAATTGCTTCTTATTTATTGAATGAGTCTAAAGGAAAAATATCGTCCTCTATAATATATTATGTTGTTTCTTGTATATAATTAAAACAATTCTATTAAATGTGCAATTTTCAACACCACCCTCATTTTTTACTGAGGTGTCATAAAAGACGACTAAGGTAAGTTGACGTAAGGCAGACGGCCGGTCATAAAATACGTAGCCAAATCATTTGACAACATGTTTGTAACAAGTTGTGCCGATCCCATTTAGAGTGAAATAAGGGCAGGTGAATGATGATGATGTGCAATAAGCAACAATATGAATTCGGCTAATTAAAAATGATACTGTTAGCATTAAACGTGACTACCAATTTTAATCTCTCTTTATATATTTGATAGACATCAAAAAAGGCTTTTCAATACTTATGTCATGATAAAAAGATAAAGAAAATAATATACCTATATTCGTCTCACCATCGGCCCATTGAAAGAAAGTACATCGTGCGTTATATTCTTTCGGACATCCGTAAAATGGTCGGCCTTTGTTCGGCCCTTCTTTACGAACAGTTACCCTAAAATGGAAATTGATTTAAATATATTACTAACTACTTTTATATATAGGGAATTTTTTTTCAAAATTTAAATATATATTTTGTTTCGAAATATGAGTTTAATATCGTGTTGCATAGATAATGCTTGAACTTATATCCAGCAGCCATAGATGGATATCGGCCGAAAAGGAATGGAAATAAACTAAAGTTAAAAACAAATTTCAACAAAGTTTCATGTCACATGTTAACCATTCAGGATTCCAGATTCCAATTAAGTGTAAAAAAATATGCTTATACATAAAGCATATTACAAAATTGAAGATTATTTGGATGATAAGAAAGCCTGGATTTGAAAATCCTTTCAGCTTCATACAAGACAGCGGTTTAATAATGTATAATTGAAAATATTTAAAAGATTGACCGCCGAGTTTCTTGCTGGTTCTTCTCGGTAAGAGCAACATTCCGAACCAGTTGTAGCTTCATTAATCATATTGATGCTTGACGATTCAAAAGTGCCTGAAATGGTTAATTTGAATAAAGATTATATTAATTTGAGGATCTCTAGGAGCCAATCCTGGCAGCAGCATCAGGTCATGCTTATCATAAGCATACATTGTCATCGGGACTGGATCAATATGTAAAACTTCAGCTTAATCGGACACCGGGAAGTGGGTCATACTTAAGCTACAAGATTCCACCTTCACAAACACGACAAGTTAAATAGAAGCTTGTAACATAACGTATTCAATCGCTTACTTCATCCTTAAGGCAATAAAAGCACCATCTACAGAGATAAGGGACCAAAACATCAAAATGGCAATAAAAGACAAAAATATGGAGGTGGCCGAAAAACTATTGAAAATATTAAAATAATAGCAAAAACATATTTATCCATATAAAAGCACATAAAAACTAAGTATACAGATTAGCTGTAGTTGTAATCTAAAAAAAAAAATAATAAAAAAAAAAAAAATAAAAAAAAACAAAATTAATGATGCATTAGAGTAAGTTCGTTTTAAGTACAATAACAAAAAAAAAAGAATACAAATGAACTAACTAAAAAAGGGCACGGACATAAAGTCTGTGGTAAGTAATGTCACTATAAAAAAAAACAACGTATTAGTAACACGGTTTACGTAATTTCATAACAGATGGCGCTACTAGTACTTTGCGCTATCGAAGAGCTTTCGTAATTATATAAGACGTCTCCATACAAAATGTTCGTTGAGAGATACATCGCCTACCAATTCCTAAGGTTCTACAGTGCATCCTACTGGAACACTACGCCTAATCGACATTGTCAACGGTGCATCTTCCGGTACATCCATATTTGGGATGCTGCGAAGGACCCGTCCGCGATACTAACTGTATAAGTGAAAAAGTACTGTCACTTGTACGTATTCTTCCGCCTGTACGTCCGTCCGGTTCGACGTGTTACAAGCTTTTAATAACTCAGATTGTAGCGACTGATTCAATGAGCGATGAAGAGAGATAAAAGTAAAAAAAAAGTAATAGCCTGCTACTATGCCCACAGCTGGGCTAAGGCCTCCTCTCTCCGTCTTTGGAGAGAAGGATTGGAGCTAAGACCTACCACGCTGCTCCATTGCGGATTGGTAGGTTACACATATCCCTAGAATTCTCTAGGGATATGCAGGTTTCCTCACGATGTTTTTCCTTCACCGAAAAGCGTGTAATAAATTGCAATTAACAATTAGAGAAGTTTTTTATAGAATAACTCATTGGTGCCCGCGGTTTGAACCTATGTCGTCTCTAGAGAGTCGCACGGTCTCACCGCTAGGCTATCACAGCTTGAGTAAGTAAGTAGCAAATTTATTTACGGGAGCATTCCTGTTTATGATATTTTCCTATTGTTTTGTATTATAAAAGAGACCTTTTTATTAACTTCGTCGTTACAGTGCGAGCAACAAAACTGGCAAGCCTTATATGAAAAGTGTACGGTTATTTTTTAAAATTATATTTTCAAAGGATTCATTTTAATAGTTCTTGGAAATAACTGCAAATTGCCATTGTCAACATTTGCTTTATCTTGGTAGTTATCTGTTTTGGTTTAGAATACGTTATATTTTGCTATTATTTTAATATCATGCTTTCGACTTATGTAATATTTGAGATATGGAACAAAAATAATAACGATATATATTTTATCGATGAGACTTTGGTAAGTGACAGAATAACAATCAGCAGAACATAACTTTAAGCTTTAGTATTAACTATCAGGTCGACTAGTGTCGAAGACATACACGTTTTTATTCATGAGGTTTATCAGGATGACATCTCTAAAATCTACATTAATCGACTTAAAGAAGCATTATTAGGAAATTGATGGTCATCTTTGTCCAGCTTTAAAAGTATCGAGTAATAATTAAACCAGAAGTGAGAAAATCTAAAGAATCGGAATTATAGATATAATTTAACAATTAATAAATCAAAAATCTAACTAGGCGACAATTTATTTTAAGGAACGATTTCAAATTCCCAACGGCTTAGCAGTTGCAGATGTCGATGCAGGATTCGTACTTATGTCCAACCATTCTAGGGAATGTTAAATGGATATCTCTGATAAAGATTCATTTTAAATCCCAGTTAAACCTTTTGGTTGAGAAAAAAGAAAGCTTTAAACCATCCAAGTAGTTTACGTGAAATATAACTACGGTTGAATATTTCACTCACTTTTTACAAGGCACGCCACAGTGGCACATTACATTGTCGTCGTTTGGCGGGAATTCATCCCTCGGGAAACTAGGCGCTATTCCCCACCCTCGGCTGGTAGACTGGGAGCTCCCACGGGAATTGTTAGGGGGAGTGTCCATACTGGCCACGCCAGAGTCTGAGGAGTCGGGCGCCCATAGAAAGAAGTCGCAACCACCGTTACCTGTGCCCGCTTGACATTTAAAGAATTTTTTGCCTGCAAAAAATGCGTCTTAAAAATCATTTTTTACAAACTAAGTTTTATATCTAAACACTTCAACATCATGACTAAACAAAAAATTGTCTTTATATTATAGAAATAAGCTGGCTGATGAAAAGAGAGAATGAAAAGAGTGATGTATGATTTTCCCTTAAAATAAGGAAAAAAGTATTTTATATTTTAAATCGATTAAATGTTAAGAATGTTTATTATAGTATTAAAAATATATTTACAAATTCTAGTGGTCAAGTATAGAAATATGAAATTTTTTTAAAATTATTTCTTTTAAATTTTTCATAAATACTTAAAATTTTGTGGGGGGAGGGGAGGCGGTTATAATCTGTACTAATATTATAAACGCAAAAATCTGTCTTTCAGAGCAAATCTACTGAAGCGCATATACCGGGTTCAAATGTTGGATAACAGAATTCCTGTTCGTCCTTCGGGAACAGGAAAATAACATAAAACATAACTGAGGGTATTTCCCAAAAAAGCAACGAAGTCACTGGTACAACTAGTTATGTATATATAACAACTAGTATACTCAGACCGCTTCGGTGGGCTTAATTCAATGATATATTACAGTTATAAAATCACACCCAAACTTTACACGACTATCCGCTGAGTCAATCTAAACTCTGAAAATTTCATTAAAATCGACCCAATGTCTCGAAACATACAGGACATACTTCCTCTTTTATATATACAGCTATAAACATGATTTACCTAAGTTAGGTCCTTGCTTACGAACAGTAAGTAATACGGCCTCCTTATTACATCTACAAAATACATGATTTTCATCACCATCACTCGCAGCTGGTGACATCGAAGGTGTTGGTAAACTTGGGACATTGACCACATTCCTTGGAACTGGCAACCTAGGCCCATTTATTGCATTCTGAGCTCTATTTAAATTTGCCGGTTGTACGTATTGTCTTGGTCGATTTATTGTAGTATTAGAAATTGGTATATTACTGTTGCTATTTATTATTAAATTTGAATTAGTAGTATCCGTTCTTGTATTTCCCGATATACTCTTCACGGAGGACAGATTTATTTTGAGCAGTTCTAAGAAAGTAGTATCGCAGCCGCCGATGCAAGTATTGTACGGAGGCGGGTATAAGTGGCTTATCGAATTATTTCGCCATTCAAATTTCAATTTTTTATAATTTGGGCCACACTAAATGAAACAATAATTAAAAAATAAAGTAACGAAAACATTCAGAAAAACACACAAATTCTAATTGAGAGAAAAACGAAAAAAATTCGCAAACACCAAAATATAATGTTACTAATACAAATGGCATAAAAAAAGGCTTCAACAAAAATTTTTCCAGATCCGTCCAGTAGTTCTTGAGATTGCGCGTTCAAACAATAAATCAATCAAACAAACTCTTCAGCTTTATAAATTAGTATAGATATCAAGAAATAACTATTACAAAATTGGTTACAATTGTTTTAAATTTAGGAAATACATAAAGTGTTTATGTAATAGATCAACAGCTCTACTCTGCTTGATTAAAGAATTTGTTTAACAACAGGTTTCCTCACGATATTTTACTTCACCGAAAAGCGTGTGATAATTTGCAATTATCAATTAGACACATAAGTTTTAACAGAAAAACTAATTGGTACCTGCCCGGGGTTTGTAAACGTGAACCCCTCGAAAGAGTCGGACGTTCTTGCCGCTGGGCTATCACAGCTTACGAAACTTGCACGTAGTTACTGAGAGTTCACCGTGAGAGATAGAGACATGCTATCGCGGATTTTTTTGTAATATTTTTATAGTTCTACAATTCTCTATTACATTACTTTAACGTATCTCTGCTGGTATACGCAGCGCACGCGACTAAAGCTCCAAGCAAGCAAGTTTTTTAACTACGCGATTTCTTCAACACAATTTACATAATACCGATAAGTACTATTTACCTAAACCATCCGGAAGTATTGCACTATCTTTTTGTGAAAACCGTACAAAAATCCGTACAGTAGATTTTGAGAAAATCTATTACTTACAGACAGACAGCTTTTTGGGACATTGTTTTATAATAAGTATAGATAAGTATGGATCGAATTAAGCTATGATAGCCTAGCGGTGAGACCGTGCGACTCTCTAGAGACGACATAGGTTCAAACCCCGGGCAGGCACCAATGAGTTATTCTATTAAAACTAATGTGTCTAATTGATAATTGCAATTTATCACGCGCTTTTCGGTGAAGGAGAACATCGTGAGGAAACCTGCATATCTCTAGAGAATTCTAGGGATATGTGTAACCTACCAATCCGCATTGGAGCAGCGTGGTAGGTCTTAGCTCCAATCCTTCTCTCCTATAACGGAGAGAGGAGGCCTTAGCCCAGCAGTGGGCATAGTAACAGGCTGTTACTTTAAGTATAGATCACCTACCGTTGGACAACTGTCGGGCAGCACCTGTAAAGTCTTCACTATAGACGTGAACCAGATCGCGTTCTTACATCTTGGATAGGATACGCAACTTATATAGAACTCATCAGCATTGCTCTTCTTTTGTCTGATCACCATGTCTGATCCACATTTCGGACATTTAAGTACTAAAAAAGTAATAATTTATAGAATTAGGCGTTACTTTGCGGAGATCCATAATACAAAAGTAATAATAAAATTGTTTTGCTATAATCCGCGATACAGTAAATAGAAAATATATATAGTGTTTAATGTATAGTGGACTATCAGTATTTTCATACCCGATACGTGCAGGATTCGCAAAAACACATGCACAAACCTCCACCACTTCCACCACAATACACAAGCACTACACACGTTCAGTATCACAAACTCAACAATCGTTTCGCCCCGCAACCGAAGCATCAGGAGATAGACTCCACGACAAAATCGCAAAGCCTTTGCGATTTTGTGTTTTTACGAATCCTGCACGTATCGGGTATGAAAATACTGATAGTCTGAAAATACTGAAAAAATACTGAATGATACTGAAAATACTGATACATTAAACACTATATATATTTTCTATTTACTGTATCGCGGATCATAGCAAAATAATTTTATTATTACTTTTGTAAAAAAGTAATGTTTTTCTTTTTTTTTTAATATTAATTAATTACATTATTCAATTATTTACAATTTACTAAACTAACTTAACTATTTTACAAAAACAAGAATTTATAAAAACTGATAACAAAAATTATTAGAACTAACTAGATAACAATAAAAAGATAAAAATTATAAATTGTAAATACAATAAAGAGTAAAATACTTTGGAACTTTACTATCTAATTCCCATTACGATTTTTGTCGTGGAGCCTATCCTCCTTATGATGCTTCGGTTTCGGAGCGAAACGATCGTCGAGATTGTGGTGGTGGGTGTGTGTGCTGCTTTTGTTTGCGTTGTTGCTGGTGAATTGCGCCTTGGGGTGCATGTGGTGGCTTGTCCTGCATGTATAAGGTGCGTAGATTTTGCCTGCTTCATACACAATGGCTTTGCATGCATTCACTTAACCCGTGCGGATTATAGCAAAGTAGTTAGTTCTGTTATATTGCTTGTAATATTACAAAGAAATGTTATCATTATATCATATGTTTCGAGGTTATGTTGCACTTTTATCTAGAATTGGCCAAAATTATTGTTACACAAACAAATCTAATTCTTATATCTGATTCAATATAGTCGATATTTCAGGATCATGTGACACGCATCAAAAAAGTCATCGTCATACAAACAACTTTTTTTAATTAGATCACTTTATTACTAAGAGGGCGATATAGTATTATAAATGCGAATGTATATCTGTGTCTGAGCTTTCACGGCTAATCCGTTGGGACAATATTTAATGAATTTGTCATAATTAAAGCTTGAACATATTGCATTATTGACGGTACTTAAACTTTTTAAGTTGGAGCAAACGAAGATGCGGACAGCTAGTATTGAATAAGAACTTATGAATATCAGCTGGATGTACAAAGTTCATGGATGTGTAATTTAAATCCTGATTCTGCTTAATTAATAATTATCATTATTGTTATTTTACACGTCTGTACATTCTTCGTCTTCCTTTTTTAACTATTTTCAACTTTTTTTAAACGGTGGTTTATTTGATTGCGAAAAATTTAAGAAACGAATTTTTCAACAATATTTTTGCTGTCAATAAAATAGATTTGATCTTAACTGAATAGTGATTCCTCGAGACTATAAGTTTTGCTAAAAATTGTATAATATTAGCGGTCAAAAGCCATTGTTTTGTCATTTACCTGGTGGCATCGCGGGTAAATTCTCAAAGGTAGGTGTATATTCGGTAGCTCGTTCACTGAACCTTTCCGCCAAAGCACTATCTATTTTGTTCGCCTCAGCCGTTACTGTGATGTATACATCCCTATATTTGGCAACCTAGAAAAAAAAGTGCGCTTCAGAAATCAAAGATTTGCTTTTTTTGGAGAAATGTATTGGAGCATACATAATGTTGCTTCAATGTCGCTTACGTATACATTAGAGCAGGATAGATGAACATTTCGCCCCATCCGTAATAAAGTTACATTTCCTTTTTATACATGGGACATGTAACTTTATTCTTCGAATGGGGCGATTTATGAACGTGGCATTTTCTTTAAATAAATGTTTAATGACGTCATAGGCGTGACGTGCAAAACAATAAATAGTATCATTCAACTCAAAATGCTTTATTTAATACCAAACGATACATTGCACTGTACCAATTATTTATTTAAGTAATTATTGTAATCGGTGCCATTGGTTCGCTATCCCTGCATTAAAAGTGCTCATAGAATATGCAGATTACATCCCGATGTTTTCTTTTACAGTAAAAACTGAAAGAAATGTATAAATAATTATGCCCGTTTTTTTAAATAGAATGTTATGGCACGTATCCTTAAAGGTGCAAGTCCAAATAAGGACACGCGACAAATGTTTACTGTTTGACCATCCTGCCTTTCATAAAGCTTTGATCATTATTATAATGTTGAATAATACGATGCATTGTTCTTTACATAGAATAATATTTCGCCTCTTTACAAGAACAACGTGATATTTTTCGAACCACAACTTTACAGGAGAGCAATTTCAAACATTTAAATGCTGATAAATTTAAAAGTATTGATAATTTATTGTGGAAAAACGATTGTTGCGGTATATAATATGCTTTTTGAAAAAAACGTTTTCTATGAGATGTCACGTTGTTCTTGTAAAGAGACGATATTATTTAATGCCAACTGTTATCTATTTTTAGTCATTTCACTTTTTTTGCTTTAGATTCTAATACTGGGTCCTCACGCACTATGATCGCCGTCGAGGCGCTAGCGATTTTAAGCTTTTGTGTCCACATTAAAGCGATCGTTGTGTCCAAAATGCGAATTTTCGATTAAATTTCTCTGTTCTAGTGCGCTACGTTATTTATAATGTCTTTATAAAGGCAACTTTGCTTCTAATCATCCACAATGCTGTTCTGTTAATTACTATATGGAATATATTGAAACTTACTTACTACAAACTCATGTGAATAATTACGAAAGTCCGTCATTTTTTTTTCAGTAATTGGCATTAGATATGTAGCGGTATAGCATATATACTACGTTCACACACCAGTGATAACGGTAACGCTTTATAGAATTGCGGAGTCGCCGCAATTGTGACTATTTTATTTTGACACCAAATTTCCAGTCGCCAGCGAGTCGCCGGAGATCAAAGTCGCTGTCTTGTGGACCCTAATTAACACCGAATTATTCTATGCCTATTGACTGGCCCAGTGGCGCAGTGGGTAGTGACCCTGCCTTCAGCTCCGCGGGTCGCGGGTTCGATTGCCGCCGAGGGTCAACATTTTCCATAAACAATTTGTTGGTTCTTCGAGCCTGGGTGTATATATTTATTTAAGTTTGTATTTAAAATTATCTATGTCGTAAATTTACCATTTGTCAGCCACCCATAACACAAGTATTAAGTTACTTGACCGTTTGTGTAAAATGTCCCATATATTTATTTATTAATTTATGCATTATTCCTAATATACTTCTTCTTCTTCTTCTTCGTCAGCCGATGGACGTCCACTGCTGGACATAGGCCTCTTCATGGGATCGCCACACCACACGATCTTGCGCCACGTGAATCCAGTGGCTCCCTGCGACCTTTTTGAGGTCGTCTGTCCACCTCGTAGGGGGTCTACCGACGCTGCGCTTTCCGGTGCGGGGTCGCCATTCCAGCACCTTAAGACCCCAGCGCCCATCGGTTCTCCGCACTATGTGCCCCGCCCATCGCCACTTCAGCTTCGCGACACGCTGAGCTATGTCGGTGACTTTAGTTCTTCTACGGATCTCCTCATTCCTGATTTGATCTCGTAGAGACACTCCGAGCATAGCTCGCTCCATCGCCCGCTGAGCGACTCTGAGCTTTGTTATAAGGCCCATAGTAAGCGACCACGTTTCGGATCCGTAGGTTATCACTGGCAACACGCACTGTTCGAAGACCTTAGTCTTCAGACACTGAGGTATTTCGGACGAAAAGATCTCGCGTAGCTTCCCGAACGCTGCCCATCCGAGTTGGATTCGGCGGCTAACCTCTTTCTCGAAATTGGACCTACCCAGCTGGACTGTATGTCCCAGGTATATGTACTCGTCTACAATTTCGAGTGCAGAGTTCTCAACGATGACCGGGTGGAGCGGAACATGTGAGTTTGACATGATTTTTGTCTTACTCATGTTCATTTTAAGGCCCACCTGCTGAGACACTCTGCTGAGGTCGTCGAGCATTGTGTTAAGGTCCTCCAGACAACCTGCCATAACGACTATGTCGTCGGCAAATCTAAGGTGAGTGATGTACTCGCCGTTGATGTTGATGCCGTATCCGTTCCAATCCAAAAGCTTAAAGACATCTTCCAATGCAGCGGTAAACAGCTTCGGGGAGATGACATCTCCCTGTCGCACACCTCGCCGCATGTGGATTGGTCTCGTAGTTTTGTCTTGGATACGGACAGACATTGTGGCGTTTTCATACAAACACTTCAACACTTGGACGTACCGATAGTCGATTCGGCATCTCTGGAGCGATCTTAACACAGCCCATGTTTCCACCGAATCAAAGGCCTTCTCATAGTCCACAAACGCCAAGCAAAGTGGCTGGTTATACTCCTCGGTTTTCTGTATAACCTGCCGCAGCGTGAATATGTGGTCTATGGTACTATACCCTTTTCGGAAACCGGCTTGTTCGGGAGGCTGGAAGTCGTCAAACCTACGAGCGAGACGATTCGTTATGACTCTCGAGAACAGCTTATAAACATGATTCAGCAGCGTGATGGGTCTATAATTCTTCAATAAGGTGTTATTACCTTTCTTGAAGAAGAGAACCACCACGCCCCTGTACCATGCTTCCGGCATAGTGCCTTCGTGAATGACGTAATTGAACAATCGCTGAAGGACTTTAAGTACCGGTTTACCACCCGCCTTCAGGAGTTCGGTAGTGATTCCGTCATCACCTGGAGCCTTGTTGTTTTTAAGTTGTTTGAGAGCCATACTAATCTCGTATAGGCTGACGTCCGGGATATCTTCGGTGTAGTGTCGGGTCAACTTGGCTCTTGGGTCTTTTGCCAAATTGACAACAGGCTGTTGTGTTGACGTGTATAACTGCCCATAGAACCTCTCAACCTCTCTCAAAATCTCAGGACGAGATGAAATGATACTACTGTTATCGGTTTTCAATCGCGTCAGCTGCCGCTGCCCAATAGATAGATCTCTTGCGAACACTTTTGAGCCCCTGTTACGCTCAATAGTCTCTCGAATGAACTCCGTGTTGAAGTGTCGCAGGTCGCATTTCTGCGCCTTAGAAATCTGTCTATTGATCAGACGGTAGCGCGTCGCATCTACTGAAGACTGTAGCCTCATTTCGTTCCTCTCATCCATGAGCTTGAGAGTCTGGGTCGAGAATTTATTGGGTCTTTTACGGTGTGTCTTATAAAATTTAGACCCCACCGTATGGACAGTTTCCACCAGCCTATTGTTTACATCGTCCACAGAAGCGCAGTCAGCTAGGCAATCAAAACGGTTCATTAGCTCGAGTTGGAACTTCTCGGGGTTTTGGATATGAGCTCGAGTTGGTCGGAGCGTAGACTTCACCAGTCTGGATCTTTCCAGCTGTACGCATATATTCAATGTGCCTCTAACCATGCGGTGATCACTCCCGGTCTTAACGGTGTTGATCACAGAGACATCATTGAATATATGACGCCTGGTCGACATGATGAAGTCGATCTCGTTTCTCGTGGAACCGTCGGGACTGATCCAGGTCCATTTTCGATGCGGCCGCTTCTTGAAGAAAGAATTCATCATGTAGAGGTCCTCTCTCTCCAAGAAATCGGCCAGCATCTGGCCCCTGTGGTTCCGTTGCCCGTATCCAAATTGCCCTACTCTCACCTCTGTGCCGTTTCGCTTGCCCAGCTTTGCGTTGAAATCCCCCATCACAACAGTGTAGGAGGTTTTGGAGGCATGCATGGCTCTAGATAAATCCTCATACATGGCCTCTACCTCCTCGTCCGGATGTGCCGATGTCGGTGCGTAAACCTGTATGACCTTCAGCGAATACCGTTCGGTAATTCTGAGTATCAGGAACGCGACCCTGCTCGACACACTCTCGACTTGAACAATGTTGTTGACAAGGGACTTGTGGACGAGAAACCCGATACCACCCTGGGACTGTTGCTCTCCCTCCCGGTAGTAAAGCAAGTTGCCGGATTTTAGGATCATCGTATCCTCCCCCTCTCTTCGGACTTCGGATAATCCTATCACATCCCACCGCAACTTGCTTACTGTTTCTTCCAGCTCGAGTATCTTTTCGTCTTCCCTCAAAGTGCGTGCGTTGTACGTTGCCAGGTCCAGTCGTCGGGGTTGGCAGCGGAATCTCTTCCGGAGATTCTTGACACCCCCTGCCCCGCCGTTACCCAAACCGCTGCCAGAGCTGGGAATAGCGGAGCTGCCGGGAACTAGGGGCTGTGGTTTATTTTGTGATGCCATGAAGGTTTTGCCGATAATCACCACGCTTGGCATGCGGGTTGGTGATCGCAGTGCTGACCATTTTGCACCGACAGTGCTGCTGCCCACTGTCAATCTGGTATTTAAGGTCAGCAAAATGAAATGGTTATACCGCCATTTATCGGTCGCCAGAGCCTCGTCGGTTGATCTGCAGGGTGCACCGCGTGCAGGTGAGGTTGACAATTGAGGAGACTGACTGGGACGAGCCTCCCCCTAATATACAATCATGTATTATTAAACGCCAACTATTGTCTATTGATAGTTATTTGTACCTTTTTTCGTTTTAGCCTCTTTACGTTACCTGTTCAGCCAATACCAGCTTGGGATCTTTTCTACCTTCGCTAATCGCCTTCAGATCTGCCTCTAACTGCGCTCTAAGGTGCGGTTTGGACATATTCAAGCCCATGGCGTCGTATCCTTCTACCAACCCCATGCCCAATAGTCCCGGTACAAAGTGTATGGCGTCAGCGAGTGCCACGTATGAACGGCTTTTGATTGTTTCGATATGCTCTGCATGGGTTGCATCCGTTCCTACAAGTTTTTTTAAGAATGAAGAGCAAGCACTGTTGTGTCTTTCAGTAGTACATAAAAGTAGGTGTTAGGTATAAGTAGGTAAGGGTATAAGATTATATAATAAAATTCCGCAATCAATTCTAGCTTTACCTAATTTATAGAATTAGGCGTTACTTTGCGGAGATCCATAATACAAAAGTAATAATAAAATTGTTTTGCTGCAAAGCCTTTGCGATTTTGTCGTGGAGTCTATATCCTGATGATGCTTCGGTTGCGGGGCGAAACGATTGTTGAGATTGTGATAGTGAACGTGTTAGTTCTTGTGTATTTTGGTGGAAGTGGTGGAGGTTTGTGCATGTGTTTTTATGAATCCTGCACGTATCGGGTATAAAAATACGGATAGTCCACTATACATTTAACACTATATATATTTTTTCTATTTACTGTATCGCGGATTATAGCAAATTAATTTTATTATTACTTTAGTCTAGCTTTACCATTACAGCAGTTTAAAAATGCTGTTAAAGGGAGGCTGCCTGCTTACTATACTATTGAAGATTGTATAGATGATAAGAATGCCTGGATATAGCTACTCCTTTACCCTGTACAAGATAGTACAGACTATATGTAACTAGTAATAAGAATTACACTTTGCAAAGATTAACCACTAAGTTTCTTGCTGGCTCTTCTCGGTAGGAACAGCTTTCCGAACTAGCAGTAAAGTTGACGATTGAAAAGCACTTGTTTACAACTTTACTTGAGTAAATAATATTTTGAATTTGAATAGCTTTTTTTATCTAATTCCGTATGCACACAGGCAAAACTCACCGATGCCATGTTTCTCCATGAGCGCTATAAGATCTGCTTCGGTCAGTAGATTGGGCGGGGAAGTGTTGCCATCTATCATGTCGATACTTGTTGGGTTAAATGTCTGGCCGTTCTGAAAAATGACTAATAAATTAAGCATTCGATAGAAGTTGTTGCGGACTATTATCATTTGTGGTACCAACGCATGATATAGACCAATCGTGAACTTGGTACGTCTATCAAGAAACTAAAAAACAATAGTTCACCAATAAAAAAAAACAGGAGTAAACAGTAGGTAAAATAAAACAGGCAGATTTCATACTGTCCTCATGTAATACTAATATATAATCATCATACTTTAATAAATTAACAGGAATCACATAAATTGTTATATTATAATTAAAATTAAAAATTAAAAAAAGAAATTATTATTATTGATCACAATAATAATAATTTCTTTCGTTTTTTGACAAAAAAAGATTTTAACGAAATGTCATGTCCCTACTGTTAACCATTGAGGAGGTCGCTCGTCTGGAGCCAATTCTGGCAGCAGTATTAGGTCATAAATATAAATAAAACATAATTATCATGTGCATGCACTGTCATTGTCACAGGACCAGTATTTAAAATATCATCTCAATCGGACACCGCGAAGGTCAAAGGGTCAAATTTAATTTACAAGACTCCACCTTCACACACATACAAAGCAAGTTAAATAAAAGCTTTAAAAAAACAAAAATCAAAATCAAATTGTATTCCCTCCCGAACGAAACCGGACTAAAGTCAATGCCATCATCTAGTGCAGGGCTTCTTAAACTGTGGGTCGTAAAATTCTGGGGTCGAGAGATTTTAATGTCGAGCTGTGATAGCCCAGCGGTGTGACCGTGCGACTCTCTCGAGGGGAGCACGAGTTCAAACCCGGGCAGGCACCAATGAGTTTTTCTATTAAAACTCACGTGTCTAATTGATAATTGCAATTTATCACACGCTTTTCGGTGAAGGAAAACATCGTGAGGAAACCTGCATATTTCTATAGAATTCTGGAGATATGTGTACCTACCAATCCGCATTGGAGCAGCGTGGTAGGTCTTAGCTCCAACCCTTCTCTCCAGAAACGGAGAGAGGCCTATGCCCAGCAGTGGGATTGTAACAGGCTGCTACTTTACTTTACTTTACAGATCGGCCCAAAAAAGAGCCATACGGGCTATCTATAATATAAAGCAACGTGAGTCCCTTCGCGAAAAGTTCAAAGAAATAGGCATACTTACTGTAGCATCACAATATATATATATATATATATATAGTAATATTCTATTTGTTCGGAAAAATATAAGTACTTATAAAAAAAATGTATATCATAGACATACGAGAGGTCACAAACAGCTTGTGATCGCTGAGTCGCGACTCAGTAGAGTTAGCAACTCATTTGTTGGTCTCGCTATTCGCTTCTATAATAAAATTCCTCAATCCATTCTAGACCAGTGTACAGAAAGATTCCAATTAAGTGTAAAAAATATGCTTATAAGTATAAATATGCTTAAACGTCAGGCAGGCGGCCAGTCGTACAACAACTAGCCAAATCAAGGAGCAACATGCAATATAACAGAACTTACTACTTTGCTATAATCCGCACGGGTTAAGTGAATGCATGCAAAGCCAATGCGTATGAAGCAGGCAAAATCTACGCACCTTATACATGAAGGACAAGCCACCACGTGCACCCCAAGGCGCAATTCACCAGCAACAACGCACCCAACAGCAGCACACACACCCACCACCACAATCTCGACGATCGTTTCGCCCCGAAACCGAAGCATCACCAGGAGGATCCACGACAAAAATCGTAATGTAATAAAAATAATCGCATTACGATTTTTGTCGTGGAGCCTATCCTCCTGGTGATGCTTCTGCATTCACTTAAACCATGCGGATTATAGCAAAGTAGTTAGTTCTGTTATATTGCTTGTAATATGGAGTTCCGCAAAGTAACGCCTGCTTCTATAAATCAAGGAGCAACATGTTTAAAACAAGTTGTGCCGACCCTTAGAATGGGATAAGGACAATTTGATACCTCGTACACATGAATCTCCTTTGATGACCATTTATCATACGGATATACGTCTAAATAATTCCTGGCAGTGATCATCAGACCGCTGGCACTGAATAGTTCGTTAGCTACGTCTATAGTTACAACGGTCTCTTGGCCTTGCGCGTCTTTCGAGCAGCACGCTAGGAACGATCGCACTATGAACTCATATAGCCGTTGTTCATTGCCTGAAAGACCTAGAAATAGGGATTTGCTGTTTTCAGGAATTTAATTAAAATTAAAATTATTGAAGAATAAATGAATAATAATAATAATCGTTTATTTGCCAGAATATGAGTAATAAACAGAGATGTTGACATTATACGAGGCACAAACATATTCTACTATTATACAGTATGCAAATTTAAAATACAATTTTATTCGAACATTCTTTTAAAAATTTCATTCCATGATTCTTAAGTCATAACACTTTTTCGTCTTACAACTGGTTATTATGTGAAAAAATAACGATTTTTTTGCTACGCGTTATATAATATTTAACTACCAAGACCACTAAATATTGAAATATTTTTGCTTTTTTGAAAAAAAAATCAATTTTGAAAACATGATAACTCTCAACAACGTGTGGAATTGTGATTTCTTTTTAGAAATAGTGAGAATTTGTTTTGCTTATTTTTCTACGGTATATTTATGCCATTTTGAAATCTTAGATAATTTCGTAAACTGTTGAAAAAACTTCCCATAATAGTGTTCATAATTTTTTGACACCACTTTGAGTGAAAGCCGACCGGGAGTACAAAAACTTTTTGCGTTAAAATTGCTATCATTTTGTGATTTTTGTTTAGTTGGTGGATAGCAGTACTACTTTGCTGATACACAGAAAAAACAAAGGTTGTGGTCTTGATAGTAAAAGAATTTCAAAATTGTTCTAATATTTATTTTTAATGCGATATATTTTTTTGTTAAAGTTCGGAGTAGAGTTTTTTTGACGTTCATCTTCCGTTGCCGTTTTATCCTTGAATTTTGGGATACCCTGTATACTTTTTTTTTTTAATATATGGGACACTTACACACACGGTCGTCCATACCCAAAGTAAGTAACTTAATACTTGTGTTATGGGTGACGGACAACTGGCAAATATATACATATATAGTTTTAAATACATACTTAAATACAAATACACACCCAGGCTCGAAGAACCAACAAATTGTTAATAGAAAATGTTGGCCCTCGGCGGGAATCGAACCCGCGACCCGCGGAGCTGCGCCCACTGCTACCCACTACTCACTAAGGTCACTATCCACTGAGCCAACGGACCAGTCAACTTGAAGTTAGTATATAAAACTATTATTTGTTATCTGTCTTAATTAAAAAATCTTCATTAAAAAAACCTCACTATTAGTATATTTAGTAGGATGTATAGGTGGATGAGCCTTATCAGTTTTGTTCCCTTGACGTGGTGTCGGACCTCCATTATCTAAAATATTTTGTGCGAATGTACCCCAATTAGGGTCCCCGGTCTGCAACCCCACAAGTTGTCCCAGATTCATTTCTTTAGGAAACTCATTTGTTTCCGTACGCGGATAACTTATAAAACCTTGGGTGTACAACTTTTCTGCAATTTTCATTGTTTCTTTTGCACTTATTTTTAACTTTCTGGATGCTAATTTTTCGAGTTCCTAAAATGTTTTAATATACTTTAAGAGAAAATAATAACAAAATAATAAAGACAAAATAATAAGGACAATTCCACATTCGTTCGTCTTTTACCTTAGTAACTTAAATATTTTACATCATGGGTGACAGATAATTCGCAAATATAAATATATAATTTTCAATATATATATATATATATATACACTCAGACTTTATTCAGAATATCAGATTATAATAATATTGTTTATTTTTTATTTTTGGGCTCTCAACGGGATTCGAACCTGCGACCTCCCGAACTGAAGACAGGGTCACCTGTGCCAATGAGCCAATCTGTAATAATATTCTGACGAAATATGTTCAGTTTTTAGGTAAATTGAGACACTAAGTAATTTAAAACTTTAATTTAAAAAACTGTTCTGTTCTATAAATTTAAAACAGCAGAGCAGTAAACTCCTATGAAAAATATCTTATTTTTGAAGAAATTCGATATTTTGTTTTTTTTTTAAATAACGTGCCTAGTTATTGTAATAATCATTTCTAAATATCTTTAATTTTATTTTATGAACTTCGCCAATTGGCGTGCGAAAAGCAATTATTATTAAATATTTTTTAATTATAAAATTTAAATCTTGTAGTACAACTTACCACTGTATCTAATGGTAAAGGTCTCCATTTGGACTTAGGTTTAGTCTTAACATCTGTAACTTTCGCCAGAGGGTTCTCTAAGCAAATATCATGTAACACATGACAAGCATCTCGATCGAATACTCTAATTCGGTTCCAAGTAAAATCTACACTTAAATTATTAATTGTGTGGTTTACTGGAAACAGGATATTACTATTAAATTTCACATTGCTTTTGTTTCAAACACAACCATAAAACCTGAAATTATGTGTAAGATGCTGATGTGCATGAAAACAGCGTTCTAAAAACTTAAATCTCTATTAAATCACTTTTTTATTTTATTTTTATTTAAAAAGGCCATCAACAATATAAACACCAAACATAGCTACAAATACACAATATACACGGATTATTAAATTAAGCGCAATATCAATTATAGATGGCAACAGCATGCACAGATTGACAACACTATCAAGAAGTAAGCCTTTTTACTTTTACACAATTTTTTTGTTGGTTAAATTATTGGACGATAATATACCTTTGATCTTCCAAAAGGGTTCAGTGACAAAACTTTCCACAGCCCTGTATCGCTCTACCACAAAACCCAAAGTAGGAAATTGACATGACCCATAGCTTACTAAGCTCTCTGCCAGTTTTGTGGGAAACACTTTCTGCAGTCGTAGAGTCTGGAATCTTGTGAAGGCAGCACCTAAAATTTATAATAAAAAATAACAAAAAATTCTTATAAAGTAATTATATTATTTATCTATGTTGTTTCAAATTATTTCCCACGGGGGAAATGAATTACATTACATACAACTGATTACACAATTGTAATTAGTATGTTGCAAATATCTCAAAAAATTTCCTGAGATATATATATTTCCTCACTATGTCTTTCACTAAAAAGTGTGTGATAAACTCACAATATTATATTTATCATAGATTATAGCAAAATAATTTTATAATTATTTTTGCTCACAATATTATTGAGACACATAAGTTTTAATAGTTGACTTAAGTAAAGATTAATAATTAAAATTAAAGAAAAGTTAAATAATGTAATTAGAATTTTTTTATAAAAATATATTTATAACATTATAGGATGTATTTTTAAACAGATAAAATATCAGGTGCACAGGAAATCGCAGACTTGTACAGATTACAAATACATATCTGTGTTATAAAACTAGTTTGACTTATTACTTAAGTTTACATTGTATGGTCAATCTATCATATTTATTATCTAGAGTTTATTATTTATTCATATTGTCTTAAAACTAAGCAGTAAGCAATCAGCAATTCATAATAAATAGTTTGTTGTTGATTTTTAATATACTCATAAGATTTTATATTTAATAGAGCTGTTATAAAATTAGTATTATGTAATTAAAGTAACTTGGGTTGTTGTTGTGAAGTTGGACAGACATTAAAGATAGATAACAGAATGAAGGATTTTGTTAGCTTTTGATAGAACAGATCTTTTGTTACATCTAGTTCCTTTAGGTCATTAAATATTTCCAATTAAGAAGAAAATATATAAATATATATTACCTATCCTTAAATCTAGTTCTTGCCTAACATCAACTGCATCACTGATATTCTTGTTAGGTCGTTCTAAATTCAGCAATGCCCTTCGTACAGAAACAGCTGTAATTTCAGAAAACTTTGCTCTGTATATTCTGAGGTTATTTTTAATTACAGTGCATACCTCTATAATTTCAAACCCAATATTTTCTCCCTCTCTATCACAATCGGTCCATATTATCAAGCCTTGACAACTTCTTACTTCTCTTTCTAATGTTCTCTAGAAATAAAATGTATATTGTTCAATGATATTAGAATATTACTGTCAAAATATTGTCTCTAATATTAAATAAATTACATAGTGACCATCAATCATTTTTTGAAACATGAAGCTTTTTTTTGAAATACTAATTCATAATTATTTTGTTACCTTTATCTTATCATAATTCTCAGGACAATGTTTGTAGACTGGTGCATCAAACAGTGATAATGGGTTGCAAGATCGCCAATTTTTGTATGCACTGACAAATTCTAAAGCTAATAAATGTCCAGACACTGAAGTCATCACCATTTGACTTTTTTGACCCAGTACTTCTGCTTCAAACTCATAAATTTTGTTGTATTGAGATAAACCCTCTCTCTGAAAAAAATTTTTTTTTCTATATACATGTACAAAAATTTATTGCACAGTTAAATAATTCATCTACATGCAGTATCCTCTACATCAGTATAGTTTTAGAGAATATGTGCAATGCTAGTGTAGTTTTGTATGTGCGATGATATTTCTGCATGTATAACGCCTTATGCTTCCTTAATTAATTTAGTGTAACATAAATCTTCTTTTCATAGTAAAATATGCCGATCTTTACTTTATAATTATAAAAAAAAATTAAACTTACTCTATTAGAAGTTCCTCTAGATAAATGCAATGCAATATTTTTAGCAGCATCATTTTTTTCAGCAACATTTAAATACTTCATTTTTTCACACTTGAAGCGAGATATTACAGGAAATATTTTGTTAATTATTAAACATCTATAATTTTTAGGTTGGTTCTGAATTAAGTGTACAGCAATATTTGAACAAAGTCTCATATTTTACTGGCATAATGTAAGCAGGATATTTATTACTTTGGTTAAATTGTTGTATTTAAATTTATTTAGAATTAAACAAAAAACATTAAAAACTTTATAATTTAGATTAATCATAAAAATAATTCAGAACAAAAGCGAAACAATATAAATTACATAAATAATTTTGCCGCAAACAGAAAATTCTATTAAAGCGAAAGAAATTTTAAAGCAAAAAATCTTATCTTATCTTATCTTTCTTTATGGCCTGTACAGCGCAAATAAGGCGCAAATCACTCAAAAAATAACACCTAAAATAGTTTTTGTTGACATTTAATACCATAGAGTCTATTTCCTTACATTCGCCAATCGCCATTGCTGAAAAGAGCAGGCTAAGGTCGTTGGTCATACCGCCTTGCCAAATTCCATAGACTATAAGACTGTATACATAGCTAAAGTTTCTTAATTATAGTTAATTTTGGAAAAAGACAGAAGACAGAATATTTTAACCGTCACCATCCATTTTGGAGTGTTATGGTAATCAGTTAATTACCATAACACTCCAAAATTTATATTCAGTTGAATATCATCGTGTGAATATCATTATGTTACTGTAATTGTAATGATTAGCGCTTGCTAACATCATCATTCCCCTGTCCTTATCCCACAGTAAGTGGCATAACATGTTTTTTTTTCTGTCCTCTCATTCGTCAACTCCGGCACTACTCCTTCTACGTGAATGCCATACTTCACACAATCCAACCATCAAATTCAAAATTCTTTATTCAAGTAAACTTGTAAGCAAGTGCTTCAGAAATCCTCAAAATCTAGTGCTGATTCAGAACGCTGTTCCTACCGAGAAGAGCCAGCAAGAAACTCGGCGGTTACTCTTTTTAAAATACAATTCTTATAACTAGTTACATGTAGTCATTACTGTCTTGTACAGGGTAGAGAAGCTATATGCACACATCCTTATCATCTAAGTAATCATCATGTGTTAAGTATATGTATAGTGTATAGTTCTAAAGCGTTCTTAAATAACTATTTTTTGAAACCGTTTCTTTTAGTCTAATAACTGTTTCGATTCGTTTTTTCACAAAAGTAGTTTTTGTCCAGTTATAGTTTATACCATAGATATAATATATAATAATAAATATTAATATATAATAAATAATATGGTTTATGTCATGTATGTAGTTCTAAATTTAAATAATTTCATACAATGTCAAAAAATGCGGTAATGTTGCCACAGCTGACGATAATGGGAAGGATTTTGTTGAGGTAAGCATTTCTTTTATAGAGCTTCTACCACTTTATGTTACAGAAGTTAGAAGAAAAATAGAAGTAAATCTGCTTAGAATAAAACTTAAAATTTGTACCGACAGTGTCAAAATATTTTGAGGTTCTTGTCTATAGAATATGTTCCTATTCATTAAAAACCTAGATTCCCGGTCGTCAACAGATGTATAAAAAGTAAAACATTCTGATTTATTATTTTTTCAATCTCTTCAGATTAGCAAATTATTGTATACTGCAACAATATATGTCAATGGATTAAATATTTAAAGAGAAGCTTCATATTTTTACATAACAGCCACAAGTATTAAGGGCGCCGACATTACTACGGAGTAACCGTCTGGAAAGTAAATAATTGACGACCTTGCGTAAAACTATAACGTATGTGTATTTTGTTAGACTGGACGTATATACTGTTTTACTTTGCTAATTTACCAAAAGAAAAGTGCTAAAATTCTTTGTTTGAAAATGAATATGTGCTGTAGATTGAATACATTACATGGATAACGCAAGTGATTGACTTCTGGACGATATTATGTATACATTTGCGTGGGGTAAAGACCACCTGAGAATCAGGCGAGTTACTTTGGAACTATGTTCGCCACTACAGGAATGGTAGCAGCGCCTCAGCAAGCTACTGGGCAGGTCGCTCAGAATGGAAGTACGACGTTGCCCAGGTCTCACCATCAGAGAACTGGTAAACTGATTATATTGATTAAGCATTTTTAATTATTCATATCTAATGTAATATATAATACGAAATTTAATTTAAATTATTTAATTGCGATTTTCAGTAAATTTATTGCTTTGTTATCAAATGTCATTATATCATTTTGATAGTTGAGATTTTTCATGACCTAATTTTTAATAATTTTTTAATGTGTTGGTCAGCATACTTACACAATAATCAAATGAAATTGTATTATATCATATATACTATATCAAAAGTAAAAAATTTAAAAGATCTTATTCTTTATAGAAATAAAATCTACTTTTATATAATTTTAAATGTCTTAGATTAAAATTTGTGGTGTGAAATTATTACCCTTATAATATCAGCTTATAAACTTTAAAAACAAAATTGTTTGTATGTCCAAACAAAATTTCATGTGCTTTTGCTCTTTAAGTTTGTTGGTAACCACAATAGTTTAATCCATGTGTAGATAATGTATAGTACAAAGTCACATTATTTACTTTTAATTTATAGTAGAAAGTGATGTGAAAGTGTTAATGAAAACATCTCCATGATTTAGGAAGGCCACCAGCAGCTCCAAAATCATATGACTACCTTCTAAAAGTATTACTCGTTGGTGACTCTGATGTTGGAAAACAAGAGATTCTGCAGGATCTGGAGGATGGTTCTGCAGACTCTCCATTCTGTAGTGGCAGCGGTAAGTTTAAATATTCACCTTTATAAGAAACTACCAATCCAGCCATATGGTGCTGTTGCTTAGCCTGATTTCGACTTCTCAAAGAAAACTGTCATTAACAGTACAAAAAAATTCTTTACTCCAAAGCCCTTGAATATTTTATCAAACCATGTATATGCATTTATTTAATAAGGAAAAATAAAAGAAATCTAATAACCTTTTAGCCTACAAAACTACAACCATTCTTTTGGATGGTAAGAGAGTTAAACTGCAACTATGGGATGCATCAGGGCAGGGTAGATTTTGTACAATTATACGCTCATACTCAAGAGGAGCTCAAGGAATCCTGCTTGTTTATGACATTACAAATAAATGGTCTTTTGATAGTATTGACAGATGGCTGGAGGAAGTTGAAAAGGTAATATTTTAAATACGTTTTCATATGTTCACTATATTTTACTATACATATTACACTACACATATAATTATATTATGATGTGCATAATATAATTTTGATATATAAATAAATTACTTTATTTCAATTTAAACTGTTCAAAAAATTTTGTTTAAGTTTGAATTTTGAGAATAATATTTGGTCATGTTATGTTATTTGTATCTGCTATTAACATGCTGCTTTAAACAACTTTTCCTAATTGAAGTGGACATGGATGTAGAAATGATTCCAAATTTTTTCTTACTGAAAAGCAAATACATTATATAAAAGTAATAATAAAATTATTTTGCACATTGTATTTTCATACATTGTACGCGATTGTATCGAGGATTATAGCAAAATAATTTTATTATTACTGTTCTATTATGGATCTCCGCAAAGTAACGCCTAATTCTATACATTATATAAATTTGATGGACAACAAGATTAGTTTTTTATTTTACCAATAAGTAACAAATACATTTCTTATGATTAATTTAAGACTAGGTTTTTATTAACCACTCATAAAATTAATTAATTATTTCATAATTTATCTAATATTTATCTATTAAATTTATAAATTAATCTATCTATAGCACACACCTGGAGTTCCCAAGGTATTAGTTGGCAACCGATTACATCTGGCTTTTAAACGACAAGTACAAGAAAGAGATGCTGAATTGTATGCTGCTAAAAATCACATGGCCTTTTTTGAAGTAAGCCCACTTTGTGACTTCAATATACGTGAGAGCTTTTGCGAGTTATCCAGGATGGCGTTGCATAGGAATGGCATGGAGAGATTGTGGAGGAGTAACAAAGGTAAATACAAAAAAAGTTTTTACCACCATTATTGATTATAATTTAAATTGTAAACACAATAATCTTTATTTCTATAAGCTTTCTCAAGCACTTTTGAATTATCAAGCATCAATTGTATTAATGCAACTACAACTTTGTATTAATCAGTTACAATTTATCCTGATGAGTAACCTTGTGGTTGGAAAATTACCGAATGTTAAGTTGCAGCCTCATTACCTAAATTGATTTTAAAATGATATAACGAATTAGTTAATTTTTATTTATTATTTTTAGTAGTTCAATTTATCCTTTTCTTTATACAGTCCTCAGTCTCCAGGAATTATGTTGTCGAGCGATAGTGGCACGTACATCGGTGTATGGATTAGAGAGACTTCCACTTCCGACTGCGCTTAAATCGCATCTAAAATCGTATGCGATATCCGCCGCGCCAAGCAGACATCGCGCACGCACTACCAAGCACCCTCACCATACACGACTCAACTGTACCGGACGGAACTCCTGCAGCATTACATAAAGTATATTTTATCCAATGAACTATGATAGCGCGATTCAAATCGTAACATTTTGGCTACCAGCAGGCCTACCATGAACTCTTATTGCGACTCAATTGAAGACGTAAACGAAATTGTTTTGCTTTGTCATACCATGACGTCTTAAAGACGCACACTTTAAGTCGTTGCCGCATGAGCGTTCGGAATTCGTCCTAAGAACGTTTGAGTATAAGAGACAGAGTTATCTATAGTTCATATAACGTTATCCTTTTCAAACATTACGACCCCAATGCAATTCACACTTCATGGTATTAAAAGAAAGCGGTTTCGCGGTTGTTCATGTCTTCAATTGAGTCGCAATAAGAGTTCATGTTAGGCCTGCTGTTCTGTTTTGTCCACCACTTAGCACCGTATCTATGTGCAGCTCTAGATAGTGGAACTCAGCAGCTTTCCTTGAAATATTTTTTAATTGACATAAATTGTGGAAAACCTACCTTCCATTTTATAAGTTGACATGTGAGTCAGCACCACCAAGCACGCATACCATACACGACTCAACTTTACCGAAAGGAACTCCTGCAGCATTACAAGGAAGTACATTTGCTCAAACTATAATAGCGCGATATAAATCGTAACAACCATTTTGACTGTTTTGTAAATTTGTCCTTGAGTAAGCACTAATAAGCACTGTCTCAATGTGCCAATTCCATTGCCTTTCCATTGAATATTTTTTGATTCACATAAATTGTGACAATACCTCCCATTTTATATGTTGACCGACGAGTCAGCACCACTAAGCATGCATACCATACACAATAGATGATGAAGAATATGTAGATAGCGTAGCTCAGCAGCATTTCTTGGAATTTTTTAAATTGATTTCCTTTGGTATAAATTGTGAGATACCTACTTTGTATAAGTTGACCTATGTGTCAGCACTACCAAGTACTATCGCTACATTTATAAAATATGTGTTTAAATATAGAAAAAAACCGTTTGAATTTTTTTATTCATATTGATGTTGGGATTTATGTTATATATTTTCTCCATTGGTAGGTCTCAAGTGTGGTGTTTTCGTGTGTAATAATTATCTATACTTATTATAAAACAAAGTCCCAAAAAGCTGTCTGTCTGTATATAATCGATTTTCTCAAAATCTACTGAACGGATTTTTATACAGTTTTCACCAAAAGATAGTACAATAATTCCGGATGGTTAAGGTAAACAATACATATCAGTATTATGTAAATCGTGTTAAAGAGATCGCGCATTTGTTTAAAAACTTGCTTGCTGGGAGCTTTAGTCACGTGCGCTACGTAAACCAGCAGAGATATGCTAAACAAGAGAATTGTAGATCTTTGAAACGGCTACAAAAAAGTCCGCGATAGCATGCCTCTATCTCTTATGGTTAACTCACAATAACTACTTTTATGTTTAAAATTTGAATTTTAGAAAAAAAAATGATTTCAACTGGCACAGCTAGTTCTATAATAAAGCTGATTTTATGGCAATACATACGACTTATTTTCCTCCATATTAAAGAGACATCGTAATATATTCTATAAGGCATTCTTTAAATAAAATGACGATGTATATCCAATGCATTAAAACAAAGAGGTTACATTTGCATCGTGCTACACAAATAAAACTATACTGACTGCCATTATAATATTAAATTAATACATAATCAGATATTCAAAGTATACTAGAGTGTATTCAATTCATTGTGATGTCCATATGTCCTCAACGCAACGCACGGGCTGTAACTGACAACGGATTTGTGATTAGATTAAGTGTAGAATAAGATAATGTTACTTAAACGTATGTATTTGTGAATTTTGTGAATATAAGTGTTATTTAATTATAACAATAATATGTGAATATTTTGTAGTGAAACGTACTAGGTATTTGTCCATCTATATAGACTAACAATAATGATAACTATTAGCTTATTGATATCTGTGAGTTATATTTTTGTATGAACTTGATATCCCTGTTTCTTTTGTCCTTTTTTTGAAAGCATCTTAATAAAGCGGAGTACATCGCTTAATAAAATCAAATTTAAATATTTACTATTATGTAGTAGTTATTCTGCTCCTTAAGACTTTGTAATGAATCACTGTTGACGTATGTATAATAAGTTTTCAGAGATTAAAAGAACTCTAAGAAACCTCACTATGTCAAAATAGAAACAGTGCAGCATTATAAAAGTTTTGAGCTGAAAGTTATGTCTATCTCATAAAATTCATATATTCAAGTCTATTCCAAGTATTAGTATAACTTATATGCTCTGATAAATAATTACCTAAAATTGCCGATGCTTAAGAATTCATCGTGCGCATCTCTGTTAAGTCAAGAAGACAATGTATATTTTCAAAGATCTATTTCATCTAAGATTTAATGGGGTAAAGTTATGAGCCAAATCCAATATCAGCAATGAAAAGTTATCAAATTTGTATGTATATAGGAACATAAACGTATTAGAAAAGCGTGCATGGTATACCTATGGAACTGGGCAAAAAAATTTTTGATGCGTCGTCATTATTCTCATATATTGTAAAAAGTTACGGCCTGTTCCCACTGCTTGGTATAGGTTTCTATCTCCGTTTTTTGGACAGAAGGGTTGGTGCCAAGACTTACCACGCTGCTCCAATGCGGATTGGTAGGTTACATATATCCCTAGAATTCTCTATAGATATGCAGGTTTCCTCAAGAAGTTTTCCTTCACCGGAAAGCGTGTGATAAATTGTAATTATTAATTAGACACAAGTTTAAACAGAAAAAGTCATCGGTGCCTGCCCGGGGCTTGAACCCATGATCGTCTCTAGACAGTCACACGGTCTTACCGCTAGACTATCACAGCTTTTTCCTAATCTATTGTATAACCTATTAAAATTTCGAGTACAGAACAAATAGATAATTAGAGACCTGTCATTGCTGCATCGTAATCAGTGGTTCGTACAATCTTTATTTATTTCTTATCGCAACTTATGTTTGCAAATATATAAAGGATATTACTGTGTATTATTACCACCGTAGCTATTATTCTTTGAAGACTTGAAGAATTTATTTAACAAAAATTTAATACACCTATTCAATAGAAACGGTAATGGAAAACTTTTACGAGTTTCACTTGGATGAAGTGGGTCAATTCAGACCCGCACGACTGACTACCCTGAAATCTGTGATAGCCCAGCGGTGAGACCGTGCTACTCTTTAAGGTGGGTCAAAAGATGAAACCCCGGGCGGATACCAATGAGTTTTTCTAAAAATTTATCATCTCCCTTCCATTACTCACCTCTTTAAACGTTTTTCGAAATCTTACTTCGAGAAATCTGAGGTACACCCGAACCCCCTTATTTCAGTTGCTTCTACCTACGTCCCAGTTAGGTCCAAAATCGAAAATATAGGCGTCCAAAAAGCGTCCTGTATGACCCCGACGATCAAATAACGATCGCCAACACAGAAACACGTAATACACACACACAGCGTCTTCGCCGGCGAAGACGAGGTCTCAGTTTTCTGACGTCGGTCGGTCGTGGCTTCTCGCCACCCTTCCGACGCCGCAATGACTAATCTAAGTCATACCATCAACCCTCCACTACATGTCGCCCTAAGCCGTAGTCCGGCCTCACAGGAGGCGCCCTTAGGACGACGTTCCCCGACTTAAGTAGAGCTTCTGCGCTTTACTCTCTGCATTTCGCAACCTCGGCGATGCTTCTGCGCTCGCCCGTCCCGCCCGGTGACGCTGTAAAAGCCATTAGGGCTAACAGCATACAGTCAGTTCGAAAAAAAAAAATTTATGTGTCTAATTGATAATTGCAATTTGTCATACGCTTTTCGGTGAGGGAAAACATCGTTAGGAAACCTGCATATCCCTAGAAAATTCTGGGGATGTGTGTAAACTACCAATCCACATTGAAGCAGCGTGGTAGGTCTTAATGCCAACCATTCTCTTCAGAAACGGAGAGAGGAGCCCTATGCCCAGCTGTGGGATAGTCACAGGACGTTACTTTACTTTTTTTATTTAACTGATAATTGTTTAAAAACACTTAATGGCATTTTGTTTGTCCCAATCTAGCAAAAATGAAAGCTTCTATACTTATTCTAAAACAAAGTCCCAAAAAGCTGTCTGTCTGTATGTATTCACTTTTTTTTTTAAATCTACTGAACCGATCTTTGTACGGTTTTCACCAAAAGATTGTGCAATACTTCCGGATGGTTTAGGTAGATAGTACATATCGGTATTATGTAAATTGTGTCGAAGAGATCGCTCAGTTGTTAAAAAACTTGCTTGCTGAGAGGTTTAGTCGCGTGCGCTGCGCAAACCAGCAAATTTACACTAAAGTAATGTAGTAGAGAATTGTAGATGTATAAAAATACTACAAAGAAGTCCGCGATAGCATGTTTCTATCTCTTATGGTTAATTAAGAATAACTACTTTTATGTTCATAGTTTGGTTTTTTTTGTGACAGCTAATTTCGACGCGGCACAGCTAGTATAGAATAAGTAACAAAGAACAAAGTGACGACGTATTAAGCCCATATTGTTTATTGTATATGTATATTGTATTTAATTTTCATTACTTTAGTTTATTATTAAGTTTGTACTATAACTTGAAACCTAACTGAAACTAAACGTCGTATAAACAGTATGATATTTAAAATTTATTTGTATCTATAACTTAATTATACTTATAGATAGAGTCCGAAACAAAATACAGTGCTATTTCAGCATACTTCTACTTAAATCATTATTATGGCACATATATGTTTAAACTCAGAAGAGACATTGTTAAGTTCACACTTTCGTTCGAGCTATTGAAATGAAATCACTCAAGTACAATTATTGAATAAGATACTGAAGGTCTTGAAATAATGTAAAATTTATTATAAGCTTACTTATTGTCCATTAAAATAAGAATAGTTTTGACGTAAGTTTTCATAAATATTTTGGTTACATTTACAAGTATTTCTTATATGAAATTGCATACTTGGCAAAGTCAAAATTGGCTATTTTCTGAACAATTTTCTATTGCACATTTTGATCGGTGTGTGGGTATGCCTTTATTATGTATTTATTTCTAATATTACCTAAGGTTGTGTACGTTTTGTATCATAATGTAACATGGTATCGTTTATTTTGCATTTAGCGTTTCATATTATCATCACGTATATATCAAATATGGAAAATATGTCTGTACATTGAAGCCGGTAATTACAGGGCTTTCAAAAAGCCACTTTTCTATAATAGTTACACTATGAAAAGGATTTTTTTGTACGGTAATGAATATTTAGCACATTTAATAACTGTTTGTTTAGTCGGGTTGTGTAACAAATTATTAATTTTATCAAACGGAAAGTAATTTCCTAAATGGAATATATTTTTGGACTCAGTTTACTATTTATAGTTTGATATTAGACTCGGAAATAATTTATACAATTAATTGATTTCTTTTGAGATAAAGTAAAAAATAAACAAAATTAAAAATTTAAATATATATATATGTCGATTTGTATTCCAGAACTTCAGAGTTTCGTCATATTCCGTCACATAAACGTAGAAACTATAATAAAACTACTTTGCTATAATCCGTGCGGGTTAAGCGAATGCATGCAATGCTAATGTGTATGAAGCAGGCAAAATTCACGCACCTTGCACATGTAGGACAATCCTACACATGCACCCCAAAACGAATTCCACCAGCAACAATGCACGCAAGCAATACACACAACCACTACCAAAATCTCTACGATAGTTTCGGACCGAAACTCTTAGCATCATCAGGAGGATAGGCTCCACAACAAAATCGTAATGATCGTATTTGCCTGTTTCATACACATTAGCATTGCATGCATTCGTTTAATCCGCGCGGATTACAGCACAGTAGTTCTGTTATAATTTCTGTAATGTGTAATTCCGCAAAGTAACGCCTGCTTCTCAACTACGTCATCACCTGCCCTTATTCCACTCTAAATTGGCAAAACATGATTTTCTCTTCAATCTTTTCCTATTATTCAAATCTGGCCCTACTCCTTTTATAAGAGAGATGGGTGTTTGTGTGAAGTGATAAGCAATCACTTCACACAAACACCCATTTCTCTTTAGGCCTCCTTGCAGTTACATATCAATATATTTATCTCAACTACGCTGAATAGAACACAAATATTCATCTTGAAAATGAGTATTGCTTCTGAAATGCGCATTTATCCGCAGGCATCTGCTAGCTGTGTAAACATTTAGCAATTGATTGTATAAGGAACCGAACACAGCTGTGTCATTCAATACATGTTTGGTTCAATCCGTCCCTAGAAGGTAACCGAGTCGTTAACGGGTAATTTAATATTTTATTAGCCTTCGTTGCAACTCAGCTGTTCTTGTACTGTTACATGCATTCTGGGTGATTCAATATGTTAACTACATGCATTGCGTAATTATAAAATTCATTGAAAGCTACGAATATTAAAAAAAATTACATTGTCAGTTCGAAGAGAATATTACCTTAATATTATGAAACATTACTTACTATATTTTTGACAAATTAGTATGTATTTTAATATTTTGAGATTTTTTTTTCTCCTTATCATTAATGTATTTAGAAACAAATATTAACTTAAAGTGACCGCTTTCTAAATTAATGAGTGACTTATAGGTATTGGCAGATAATTTTTAAAACTAGAATTAATATTAGGTCTTTAAAATATACGTCTTTCTATACTTATTATAAAGTAAAATAACCCAAAAGCTGTCCATGATGATTTTCTCAAAATCTTCTGAACGGATTTTTGTACGGATTTACTACAACATAGTGCAATTTTTGAGGAAGGTTTAGGTTGATGAGTTGTAGTGTAGGTAGTTAGTGCATTCTTGGAACGCTTACACCGATTTTGATGGGATTTTCATTGGAAGATAGAGTAGGTTGTGGAGTGACATTTAGGCTTTTTATCCTAGAATTCAGGCGGGGTCGGTCTTAACGGGGTAAAACTTTGTGACACACTGATTTCCACCAAAGCAAAGCCTCAGGGACAGTTAGTTTATCAATAAAATACTATTCCGTTACGTGGACTATACTGCTATATAAGAAAATAGAAAGAATGTACAAGAAAATCTCACTCTGCATTCTTACATTTTATAAATACACTGTTGGTAGAATAAAAACTACTTGTTAATATTATATTTATCTTTGTAAGTTATCTGCCTATATCTTTGAGAGTATCTACGTGGACATGCTTATCAATATTATCATAATATCATGAATGCATACATAATGTAAACATTCTTTGTACGATGATTATTTATTTTAATTATCATACTTTGCATGCATAAAACTTAGCAGTTTACTAAAACTATTACGACTTGAAAACATACCGCGTAATTGTCGTATCGTTTGCAGGGTAAAAGAGTCTGTTAAGATAGTTTGCAGCATTGTAAGACAAGGATCTAAAAGCACTATGTCAATGTCTAATTGGTTTAATTTCATGCATAATTATATCTGCCTCCAGCAATTTCTTGCCCCGCCTTCGTTGAGCCAATTACTGTGTCGAACTATTGTTTAGATGACGGTAGTGAGATATTAACTTATTTTTGAAAATATTGATGCCAAATTGCATATCCACTTGCCTGTCTTCTTTCCCTTTACTCATTCCCAGGTTAATATTATATCGGGTCCGGCTGTACTCGCGTTTTATTATAGCGGGTCAGCCCGTAATAAGACGTGAGAATAGCCTGTTTCTATACATAAACTATGTAGCTAAGAAGTTGTTATCACAAAGTATTTATTTTCATAGACGCTAAAAAGGTACTCTTAAAATATTTTTGGTTATAATATTCAATATTTAAATGATTGTTAATGATTATTGAATGAATAATCATCACTACTGAAAATATGAATTTGCTATAATTTGCGATAAAAGAAAATATCCATTCTCATAACTGATACAGGAGAATTCGTATAAACTCATGCACTACCCGCCACCTGTAACACAATACACAAGAACTGCACACATTCACTGGCACACGCCCAACTATCGTTTCGTAATCGTTTCGATCGCTTTGCGATTTTGTCGTGTAATCAGCCTTCTGAAGATGCTTTGGTTGCGAAACGATTGTTGGGATTGTGACTGTGTGTGTGCAGTGGTAGTGGTGTGGATACCCTCTACATTCAGCATTACCTATATTTTCTTTTATCGAGGATTATATCAAAATAATACTTTCATTACTTTTGTATTATGGACCTCCGCAAAGTAACGACTAATTCTATAAATTAGTACCAATTTATTGTCACGTTCAATTACAAGACTCGATTCATTTGCAAGTACCGACGTGTTTTACAGCTTCTCCAATACATAAAATGTAAATAAAACGTATCTTCATAATCATTGTATGTAACTATTATATTATTTCTTATTTATAATTTTAAACTATGAGCCGAAGCTAACGTTTTGTACATATTATTTCTATTATGTATAGGTGAAAATCATTTATTTGTGATCGATATTTAGTATATTATATAATCCAAATATAACTAATACCAGCTGAAAGTTTGGTAAATACAGTCATTATTATCACTACTATTGTAAGTTGTGAAATAAAACTAATTTAATATTAACTGTTTTTATTTTCTTATTCCTCATGCAACGCATATAATTTTAATTACCTAACATAATATATTAATGGAAAAAATTCCTATATCGCGAATTTCTGACACGGGTCAGATGAATGAGGTTTACTCAAATAATCAGCGTGATGGAACTGAAGCACTCAATACTTTTGAATTAAGCTTCTTAATTAGTTGTATTTACTAATTAAGAATTACGTAATAATAATAATCAAAATTATTAATATTATAATAAATTAAATAATTATCATAAATTAAGTTCTGAATCTTTTCAAGACACCATCTTTATTTTAACTAGAGAGTGATTTGACTCAGTTTTCTTATCTCAACGTATTTAAAATAGCGATTTCTAAGATGTATCTTGGATTTAGTTGCAAATTTTATGATATTGTTTCATTGACATTTTATATGGTTGAATATGGTACATTCAGCTAAGAACCCTCATTTTGAGTATCGCTACAGCTTGTTTTTATTAAATATACATAAATAATTGTATTACTCAAGAAAATTCATGCGCGTAAAGCATAAGCAAAAAATCGATAGGAAATAACATGCGCGTTATGGTTACTCGGCTGCCATCGTCTAAACAAAGTTTGCAATTCTCCTAGCTATGCCTTAATGCTATAAATAAAACAAATGTTTATTAGGAACAAGAAATGTAAATTATCTAACAAAATGATGATTCGCCTAAATAATTTTTTGTACGTTTTTAATTTGCGTCAAGGCACAATTCTTATTGCCGTCCACCAAATTGTAAGTATACATGGATTATTTGTAGAACTAATATTTATAAACAGTTCGTATAGGTTTTTATTTACGTAATTTTATATTGCTCTCAATTTTTCTTCAGGCGCTATCGTCGTTCGTACTGATAATATTGCTAGTTGGTATATCTCATGTCGGTGAAATGCTTTCCATGCTCCATAATGACATGGAGGATGATGCGGAAAGAAGAGGTTTTTACGAAGTAGCTTACGGGGATCATTTGACTTTTCACGAAAGTGGTGTTATGAGCACCAATAATCAAATGCGTTTCGCCAAAGCACAGCATCTAGCTTCAGGTATGACATAATTGATAACTACTATAATTTTATACATTGTTTCTACTTGAAATTTCCAAGAAACCGAGTTTCTTTCATTGATTTCTGATTCATGATTAAATTATAGGAACAATTCTCGAAACCCTCTTAACAAATAATAAAATGTGTATTTTTAAAATATTTTCCTATACTAGTTTAGCCGTGTGGTATCCGGCAGAATAGAATAGACCACCCTCCTTCCTTAACGAGGTGTCGTAAGAGGCGACTAAGGTAAGTGCCGTGTGGTACCCGGCTGCATAGAATAGATCATCCTCATTTCTTACCGAGGTGTCGTAAAAGGCGACTAAGGTAAGTTGTCGTCAGGCAGGCGGCCGGTCGTAAAATACGAAGCCAAATCATAGGACAACATGTTTGCAACACGTTGTGCCGACCCCACTTAGAGTGGCATAAGGGCTGGAGAATGATGATTTTCCTATACTAGTTCTTATATTATTATCTTTGACTGATGTGACCAAAATTTATCTTCATATCATAAATATAGTTAATCGTAGTACTTACTGTTTGCTATACTCATTTTTATCACGAAAGTTTTAAATATTATCATATATTTGATATATGTATATGTATATCGACCACAAAGCATCGTACTGTTGGAAGAAAATATTTTTACTCAACGCTTTATTTGTTGTGACAAAAAAAGAATTTGGTAAAATTCCACGTTTATGAATCAGCCTTTAAAATTTCTTTGTTATCTTGGATTTATTGTTTACAGTAATTTTATAAATAAAACTGCATTTTCATTTTAAAACAGCGCCGAATCTCGATTTATAGCACTATGATGTAATATAAATTGGCAAATAATGATTTATTTGTATCTGTATTTTGTTTATATTCGATGTTTTAGGCTTAATGAATTTATTTTTAAAAGCTTTTATTTAACTTGCCGGGTATGTATGTGATGGTGGAACCTTACAAGTTAAATTTGACCTCCTTCCCGTCCGATTGAGTTGAAATTTTACATAATGATCTAGTCCCGGTTAAAATGCATGCTTATGATAAACATGATCTACAGACCTACCATGAGCTTTTATTGCGACTCAATTGAAGACGTAAACAACGACCGCGTACCGCTTACTTTTCGTACCATGAAGTGTGAATTGCATTGGGGTCGTAATGTTTGAAAAGGATAATGTTATATGAACTATAGATAACTCTGTCTCTTTTACTCATATGTTTTTAGGACGAATTCTGAACACCCATTCGGCAACGACTTAAAGTGTGCGTCTTTAAGACGTCATGGTATGAAAAAGCAAAACAATTTCGTTCACATCTTCAATTGAGTCGCAATAAGATTTCATGGTAGGCCTGCTGATGCTGCTGCCAGGATTTGGTCCAGACGAGGGAACTCCTCAATGGTTATCAATAGGGACCTGAAATTTCGGTATAAGCTTTTTTTAAAGCTTTCACTTGACTTGTTTAAATATATTAATATATTAAAAATTTTACACAATAGGAGTAAAACCAACAGGTTTTAAATTTTTTTTTCAGTGACCGTAATTTTCCTCTACACGAGCACAATTCTGACGTCAATATACCTGATGTGCTGCATCTCCTTGCTCCACGGAGCTGTGAAGTATAAGAGGGAGTATGTATTGCCGTGGATTATGGCAGCTTGTGTTGCTGTTATTCTCCTTATAATAGCCATCGTGATAGGGGACGGTTATCCGTGTGTCGTGAACCTTTTTGGTGGCCATAACTTATACCGTAAGTATTTCAATAAAATTTTCAGTTATGTCTTTTAAGAAAGCGACTGTCAGGTAGTAGCATCGTTATACTATCTCACCAATTTGTAAAGGCCTTCTCGCTCTGTTGAAATTAAGATTGCAGCTTAAACCCATTCCAAAGTCGATGGATAGTTTTATCTTTAAATATGCGTATGAAGGACTATAAATAACTCATAACGAAGTGTTCTTTCATCTTAAAAAAAGCTTATAAGTGTCCCATTGAAGTTTGACTCGTGAACACTTTATAATGCTTACGTGCTCCAAGCCTTATTAGACCCTCAGGTTTTCATTTTCATACAAACTATCTTTGGAAAAGCGTATACAGTGATATTAAATATTAATCCTTAAATTGGTAGGATACCAATGCATATAATAACAAATATCTATTGAATTTTAAATGCTACCAATTATCTATATAGGAATATAGTTATTTTATCTCTTTTATTTTAGTATGGATAAAATATAAATTTAACTAATTTATAGAATTAGGCGTTACTTTGCGGAGATCCATAATACAAAAGTAATAATAAAATTATTTTGCTATAATCCGCGATACAGTAAATAGAAAATATATATAGTGTTTAATGTATAGTGGACTATCAGTATTTTCATACCCGATACGTGCAGGATTCGTAAAAACACATGCACAAACCTCCACCACTTCGACCACAATACACAAGCACTACACAGGTTCACTATCACAAACTCAACAATCGTTTCGCCCTGCAACCGAAGCATCATCAGGAGATAGACTCCACGACAAAATCGCAAAGCGAAGCGTTATCCAAACAAGCGTTGTTAAATAGTACTTGGTTCATCCCTACCCTTTATTTTACCTCGGAACACGTGCAATAAGCTTGAACTAGAGACATTTATCTGCTCGTTAATGAGGGTGCCATTTACGAATCCTGCACGTATCTGGTATGAAAATACTGATAGTCCACTATACATTAAACACTATATATATTTTCTATTTACTGTATCGCGGATTATAGCAAAATAATTTTATTATTACTTTTATAAATTTAACTATATAAATTTTAATATGTCGCTTGCAGATATCGGGTGCGCGTTATTTGTTCTGGCATTTATTTATGCAATCTGCGCAGTGAGTAGCTTCGCGCTTGAAACGGGCGGAGGGAGATGTGCTCGCGGTTCCCTCGCCAATGATGAACGTGGTGAACGATTGCTTTTGCTGGACCACGCGGCCCATTCCAGCTTATTGTCTGCTGCACAATTGAACAAACTGTCCCATGGCACAAGGACGCAGTTTGTGTAAACCCCTGAAGTCAATTAAATACGAGCGGCACATACGCAACAAAATCAAAATATAGGACAAAGTTTAAAATCCAAATTTGAAGCTCTAGAAGTTCTAACAAAACAATACCAATTATTATTATTATTAATTATTCTTAATTATTGTATTATATTTATTTATTGGGATTAAAAACAATGATATTGTTACGTACAGGGGTTCGTGGATTTGGATGAAAATACCCGGTGACTCGTTAAGAACACTTTATTCGACTTTTGCTACAAACTTACTACTTACAGTCTACACAGTCCGTTGTCCAATAAGAATGCAGAGGTCACTTTTATTTCACTTTTATTTTCACTTGTTTATTCGCTCTTGATCGCTATTCACAAACTGAATGTCGAGGCGCACGATACGTCTGTTTATATATCGAACGAACTGTTTTCGAGAACATTCGATAGACCTAGAAAATATCGTAAACAAGTCTTTCAAGTAAACATGTTTTGATACACGTCGAATGTTCCAGAGAATTAGCGTTAATCGAAATTGAACTCTATGACATATAGTTTACGAACCCTTTTTGCAAACTTTGTAAACTTCCCCATCCAATTTGAACTTTATGACTTACGCATTAGGAACTCTTTTCGCATGTTCGTAACAATATTTACACACAAGGATATTTACTTTAAGTTACAGTTTAAGTTAGTTTTTACTGCAACGGACTAATAAGTAGAATTTAAACTTTTATCTTTATAAGTAAACAGCTTTCGAACTAATTTTTATTCCAAAGTCTACAATTTGTTATAATAGCACTACAGACACGTCTTTCGGAACTTGTAGAGTAATCATAAATATATGCTTATAGCGATCAAAACAAAAATTGTTTTAAACGAATGAAGAACTCAAAGAAATGGCGCCAAGCGCAAATTCAAGATTTTTTGCAGCGTACTATGTATTTAATCTTCATTGCACTTAGGTTTTATATCACTTATTAGTTATTGGTATTATATTTTGATGCAGTAAGGCTTTATCGGAGATATACTGCATCTAGAATGGCACAAAATAAATCAATTGTGATTAACGAAATGGAAATGTATTACATAGTTTAATCTACTTATTTTTGGTTGTGTCGTTGCACAAACACGTGTAGTATAAAATAATTATTATAGATATATTTTTAGTATCAAAACCGGCTTTTATCTGTAAATTTTCTTGCTGGTTTTATAAGTTACGTGTACATTAAAGAAAATTTTATTGCGATTTTATATTACCATACCATCTGATAAATACGTCCATGTTTAAAAAAAATAGCGCTTAAATAGTTTATACTTAGATACAGTTGGATACAATAACTACTTGTGATATTTTGATGACTAATATTTTAAATATTGACTATTCAGTGATGTAGCGGAACAAAATAATAATTGTTAATGCGTGGTCCTACTACTGCAATATCTTAAGTACAAAATTAAACGATTTACAAACTGCGTCCGTCATTATTTAATGAGATTTTAAAGCCATGATGTAAAATGAAATATTTGAAAAAAAAAAATGATTTACTTGTTTAATATTTGTATTTTATTGTGCAATTATTTTCATAAAACTTATTGAATTAAAAAAAAATAGATTGCTTTTGAGGCATGACATTTGTAGGCAACAGAAATGTAGGCCTTCGTTCGTTTTTAAAGTTTATTAAAACCCAAAAATGTATTAATTTATTAATGTGCGCCAAATTTTCTAAATGAGAAGTGTATTTACGTAATTGCAATTTTAAACAACAACTTAAAAGAATACGCTACGTCACTGATTGAAATTAGTTTTATTGCGTTTTATTATTTCTTTAACATGGTGAATATTTTTCTGAACAGATAAAACTATGTGCAACTGTTCATATTTTAATGCCTGAAATGCTGATACTATTGTGAAATAAAAATATTCATTTTACGGCTGTCTTTGAATTGTAGTTTTATTATTTGGAAAATTTATACTAAATTTACCTTTATGTGAAATAAGGAGAACCATTTTGGCGTAAATTAAGTTTTAATTAAAATTGTAATTTGCTCTTACCAATCTTACCCGTTGAAGCTTCTGCGCTCGCCCGTCCTTTCGGTGACGCTGTCAAAGCCACTAAAGCTAACAGCATAAGTCAATTTGAAAAAAAATGTATTTAAATAGTGCTTAATTCGCAATAACGATAGCCACCTGTTACTATTTCACTCTTGAGCAAAAGTCCTTCTGTACTTTAAGAGGACGAAGTTGTTGTTCAATTTTGGATTGGTGGGTAAAAGTAAGTAAAGTAAAGTAACAGCCTGTTACTATGCCCACTGCTGGGCTAAGGCCTCCTCTCTCCGTTTTTGGAGAGAAGGATTGGAGCTAAGACCTACCACGCTGCTCCAATGCGGATTGGTAGGTTACACAAAACCCTAGATTCTCTAGAGATATGCAGGTTTCCTCACGATGTTTTCCTTAACCGAAAAGCGTGTGATAAATTGCAATTATCAATTAGACACATAAGTTTTAATAGAAAAACTCATTGGTGCATGCCCGGGGTTTGAACCTATGTCGTCTCTAGAGAGTCGCACGGTCTCACCGCTAGGCTATCACAGCTTAAACAGCGTGAATGTCTCTTTCTCTATGTTTCCTTGCGATGTCTTACACATACAGTACTTAATGAAAGAAAATTATTAATATAACAAAAGTTTTTATAATAAGCTCATAGGTTTCACCGACGCCCCCTTAAATCATAAGGTCAGGTGAATAAGCACATCAAGATTGCAGCGGAGCGGTGAGAATTATCCGTAAGAAATAATTTAGAACCTTTTCTACACATGTGTAAGACCAGCATCACTTGAGAAGTTTGGGAAGGTGTCGAGGCCAAACGCATAATTTCAGAGGCTTTGCATTCAGGGGCACGAATATCGTTCCAGTTCAAGGTCAACATTATATGAATAAAATGGTTTGATTATTGTCGGTACTTTTACCAACTTTTACAATGTAAAAAAGTAGTTATATTGGCATAACTATAATAGTTAGACATATGGTATCGCGGACTTTTTTGTGGATATTGATACGTTCTATAATACTGTAGAACATTTTTTTGTTCTATCATCAATAGTTTCCGCAGCGCACGCGATGATAGATGTTTACGACTAAATTTTTACCAAGTTATTACAATTTTATTAGGGATCCCTATTTTTTTTTTTAAAATGACATATAACCTATGTTGCTCAGTGAAAAAGCAGCTTTCCAATGGTGAAAGAATTTTTGAAATCGGTCCAGTAGTTTTTGCGTGAAAACGTAACAAACATACATACAAACAAACATACAAATCTTTCCTCTTTATAATATTAGTATAGATATTCTTCTTCATAAACAAGTATGTTTGTAAATATCAAATAAAACAAAATTTGAATTTGAATTTGTTTATTTTTTAATAGTGTCGAATATTTGACTTTTGCAATTATTGTTACATAATAACTTTTATCCTTTAATTTCAGGATCTGTTTCATACGCGGTACTCTAAGCAACTATTGACCGTTTATTTTATTTTTTAATTTTGCACACACAACCAGTTTGTGACACTGCAAAAACCAGCGAACACTTAATTGTTATGGTGATATTTTCAAAAGACATATTATGAAACAATTTTTTGATTTTTATTGAATATTATAATATCAATTACCTAAATCAACAATCCATATTAGAGCAAAGTTTTTTATCCAAATATAAATGAACTAATTATAAAGAAATGTACTAACACTTACTATTAGACTAAATCTAAATACTACATACCTAGGTACTATATACAAATATAAATCTGATCTATTACACTAAAAAAGTATTACAATAGCTTTGATTTCAACATATATGGAAGACACTTACCTTATGTTTATTAAATATTATTCTTATGACTGTAAATGTAGGTTTATAATTATTTAAAAAATATTAATATACAGTAAAAAATATAAAATTTAAATGTATAGCACATTTCCTGTTTTTTTTGAGTTACAAGTAAGCGAAACTCAAAGGAGGAAGTTCGATTTTCTGGCGACGTGAAGTGTTAATTTATTATAATTTTGATAACTATAATTTAACGTTATTTTCAAAATCATAAAAGTACTAATAATAGTCATGGATATTGCATTTCTAAATACCTATGTTATTCGTTAAAGCTGTCAAAGATTCAACATACATTGCAGCTATCAATATAACAAACAATTTTATATAATTGTTATAAAAACAATATAATTGTTATATTGATAGCTTCAAACATTACACGCCATTATATATGTTACATGATAAATATTAAGTATAAGGTTAAAAATTTCAACAATGTAGCTACTATAATCAATTTTTAACAACACAAAGGTATCTTAATGATTATTTAATATTTATAAATCTTTATTGGATCTCCAATTAAGATAAGAATTATATATATAAGTTATTAGATAGTTCAGTTTGTGCTTTGTAGTCTGTTATTTCCAAATTTCATTAGGATTTTATATGCTATTTTGTTTAACACACTATCTTCTATGATAGTATCTAGATGCGATAATAATTTAGGTATGGGCTAATCGTTTAACAGCGTCCTCGCCTGCGAGATATAAGGGCGAGGAGATAGGACGATAAGATGAATCAGATGTGGGCAGTCACCTGTTGTACATCACCCTACGAGCCCTGGCCCCTCTAGCCCCATCGACCGTTTTGTAAAGGCCTTTGAATACCTTTAAACCCCCTAGCTAGTATAAATTTTTCGGACGAGTCAGACCTACTTGCTTTCGGTTTTAATATCTTAATATTTTTATAAAACCTCTCTAAATCCATAATTAATATGGGCACTTCTTTACCATCCCATACTTTAAACAGCAAATTACCTTCTACTCTAGTAACAAGAGCAGCAAATCTAATAGCCATGTAACACAATCCTATGATTCTATCTTTGTCTAGTTCCCTAACCCCTGTGGCGCTAGGTGCCATGTCAGATAAAACTAAATCTACCTGTCTACCATTAAGTGCTTCTACAACTCTATCATGCGCTTCTATTGTTGAAAAGTCCATGTTGCTCATTATTGTTGCTCCCTGTTGAAAAAAAATAATTTGGTTATTGAAACTTAATCACTATGCAATCTAGATTGTAAGATATTTTGATAAAAAAACCAAAACGCCAGTGAAAATGTTTTGACAAGCCAAATGTAATTTTCAAATAACATTTAACAAATTTAAAAATATTTTATTTGGATGTATTTAGACTCATCATTTCTGACCCTAAAAAACCTGTTCTTTCTACCACTTGAATTTCAAACAATATCCTTTTATTATATTTCTGCAGATTAAAGAGCAAAATTATAGATTATTGAAATATTAATTTTCACCATAATTATAAGCTATTATTTATTAAAAACATACACATTTATTCAACATGCATAAATTATTAGATCAGCCATTTTTTAAAATGTATAAAATTGTAATTAGTAAAAAAAAATTATAATGATTTATTTCTTTGCATAAAACTTAAGTATGTACCATTTTATGTATGTACTTTATGGTGACAAGTTAAATTGATGGCAGAAATAGGAGTAATATTTATTTAGATTTCATCAAATTTATTATATTTAGTGTACCTCAATAGGAAAAATTGGCAATTTATCTATTGATAAAACTGTTCCTGTTGGCTCAGTTGAATCTGCACCATCTGAATTTGTCTTCTGAACAGCCACTTGAGTCCAGGATCCAGGTGATGCTCCAAGGTCTATTACAGTTTGACCAGGATGAAGTATGTTGGTTCTATCATTCATTTCCAATAGCTTAAAAGCACTTCTACATCTAAAAGAAAATATTTCAATATTATACAAAAGAACAAAGAGAAAAAAGGATGGTCATGATTTTAAAATATCACATTTAAAAAAGTCATGGAATTTAAAAGGGCTAAAATTTTTTATTAATAAATAATAACTCAGCATGCTATGCCAGTTCTTTCTATATGGATAAAAAATGAACACATCCAAATGTGAATTGGTTATAAAACCAAATTTTAGCAGTCTCCACTCTCCACTTCTTTACTTATTTTTTGTTCCACAATTATTATTATATTGAAAAAATTAACAAAGACTATTGATGTAAAAAAAAAATAGGCTGCAAAGTATTTTAACTGTGGATAATTCCCAAGCCTCGCTGAATAGACTATTTTGTTAGTGTAACCGAAACACCGTCCATTGAAACCATAACATATTCGAAATAATTAAAAGGACAAAAACACTCAAATTCTCAATATCCAACAATAATAGAGATAAATACATTTATTAGAGTTTAGAAAATTTCTTTTATGCATAGAGGAAATGGATATCAAATATTGCCCTTTGTTTTCATAGTGTTTCTGAAAAATACATTAGTAAGATCATGAATAAAGAAATCTCTATAATTATTACCTGTAATTATATATCTTAGCCTTCTCTACGTATGGATCCGCTTTTTGACGACTCAGCCATTGTTGTGAACTCTTAAATCTTTTTAGGCAATTTACAAGAAAACACATTCTGGAGTAGTTTAAGTATTTACACACAACCAAGTGCGACGGTAGCATTATACAATATAATAAAATCCCTTTGTTATGAGTTTATCTTAAAATAAACAAACTAATTGCAAGGCAACACTGAATATGTACAATGAAATTATATATTTAATTGAAAATGTATACATCTGAGTTCTGCTGTCACAAAAATAAATAGTACCAGAGACATATAATTCAGAACAAAGCGAACTAGACCAAGACAAACAGCAAATTAAAGTAAAAGGGAGGCGCGCGTATATTTAAGAAATATACTTGCAAATCGTGTGGTATAAATAGCTTCATACAAATTTCAATAATAAATATTAATAGAATCGCATTGAATGATACACTGTAATAAATAACTTATAGAAGCAGTCGTAACTTTGCGAAATTCCATAGTACAGAAGTTATGATAGAATTATTTTGCTATAATCAGAGCTTGTTGTATTCACGTATCACAAAAAAATTGTGATACGAGAATGCCTGAAGTTTTATTAGAATTACATTGACACCATCACATTACATTAGCATTGTTAATATTAACTATCCCAACCTTTTCGGCCAGCAATAAAGAATAAAAGACACTTTTTTTTAATCGTATGACATTTATGTTGACTATAAGCGTTAGGTAAGAGTAAAAAATAATAAGAAAAAAAAAATAATAATCACATTTAGCGCGGCTAATGCCTTCTATATTGATTTGCAGGATGTGAACTTAGGGCCCGACATTTTTAGTCAGGGAGCTCTTAGAAGAGCTTTTTTGTTTAAAATGGGAAGCCATATTGATTTGGACTATGGCGAAATATAACGCTTATATTTGATATGCCGCTTGTTTCGTCGCTCGTTTAGCACCACCCAGGGGACACGTGCAGGAGAGTAGAAGGTGATTTCCTGCGGACGTGAGCGACGGGTGATAAAAGACACTTAAAATCGTACTTATTTTTCGCTTTGCTATTTTGTGACGGTATGATGATTAGTTGTGGTTCTACTAACAGCCCTCCAGTGTTCGTCACCCGGACGATATCTTCTAATTCTAGTAGAAGTTCTGCGCTCTAATTAATATTAACAAATAATCATGCGCAATACGATGAACGGAAATCTTAAAACAATCCTACATATGTGTAAACTTTGAATGATAATTTTATAGTACTAACAGTTATTTGGAGTTATATTGTTAGTTTTAAGATATGTTTTTTTTTCACAAAAAATATTAAAATCAAGAGAATAATTGAAATATAAAAGATTGTTAACTCTAGGTATCCTATAGATGTATAAACTATGAAAGACAATTTTAAAGTATTAACAGTTATCTGGAGATTATAATATTTTTAGTTTGAAGAAATTAAACGTTTTTTTTTACACATTTAATAAAATCAAGAGAATAATTAAAATGATTCTTAAGTCTAGGTATATGTTATAAAAATGAAAAATGTAGTTTGTTATCTCTAAATTTTCAAAAAGTAGTGTAGTAAAAAGTGATGCGTGACTACCCCTGTTTATTACATTTTTTTTTTTAAATCGGTTGTTGATAAATGTAAAAGTAAAATGTCAATAATGGATTGTAAAAATAATAAAGACAAACCACATTCAACTAGCATCGGTTTTCTTTTATATAAATCCTTTATTTGAATTTTGAAGATAAACTTACATATGCATGTAATTACATAAGATCCAATACAAAATAATTTATAACGTAATATATAAGTATAATTTTTTCTATATATAAATTTTATGGCAAGCTTTTATATAAACTCAGATATATCAATTCAGTCTTTGTTCGTTTAGTGTATTCAATTCTTTGTTTTTTTTTATAATAAAAAAGGGGATGGCAACTTAAAAAAAATGTAGAAGAGTTAGTTATTCAAAATTAAGAGATTCAATAGAGTGAAAGATGCGATATGAGGTAACTATATTCAAGCAACTTCAACGATATATATTTTTAATAATGTGCATTTTACAATTATTTTAAGTTATGTTGTAATTTAATTGCGTATCTAAATGCACAATTTAAATTTTTGTTGTCAGTTTTAATGATTTCTACATGTGCCGATTGCCGATAGGCCATTATTTAATTAAAAATTATACTCGTCTATACATATAAAACAAACTCCTCAAAAGCTGTCTATCTGTATGTATTCAATTTTCTCATAATCTACGGTACAGATTTTTATACGGTTTTTATTAAAAGATAGTGCCATTTTTGAGGTAGGTTTGGGTTAATAGTTCTTTTCCAGAATGGCTTTTGATTGGAAGATAGATAGGTCGTGGAGCATCATATAGATTATATCCATATCTACTTTATAATATGATGATGTATGGAGAAATGGGTGAAATTAAATGCATGTAATAAATGTTTGAGATTGAGTTAAGTATTCTTAATAATATAAACAGTGGAAATTTATGAAATAGTTCAAAACCACATATAATTAGTTAATTAATATGTTTCATAGCCAGGTAAAAAGAACGATCGGCTATATTTCTCAATTTCCTCCTTTAGGCTGCTGATTTTAGTCTTGATATCGTCATTTTCTTCAATTACTTTATTAAAGTCTACCAGCTTAGGGCCAGATATTTTCGTGATTTCTTGTGCCAATTTTAGTCCTTTGTCAATATAATCAACAACTCTATCTATATCTTTCTCCTTTAAACCTCTCGTAGTTAGTGCTGGAGTACCTGCAAAGTTAAAATAAATGTTAAATTGCATCATTGTATATATAAGAACTGTTAAAGGCATGGATCTAACCAACCATAATTAAAACAGCAAAGACTTGGCCTCTTTGGGTTCCAATACAAATCTACTTGTGTAAGCAACGCAAATATCAAAGTAATCACGTCCTGAACGCTATGGCATCTTATAGCCGAATGACTCAACGTTAAGAAACAGGATGACAGCTTTTGATACAGCTTTTCAAGTCAAAGTAACTATAATAAATATATATATGGGACAGTTAAACACATGGTCGTCTATCCCCACAGTAAGTAACTTTATACTTGTGTTATGTGTGACAGACAATTATTTACATTTTTTTATGTATTTAACATATTTAAATACATAAACACACTGACTCAAAGAAGCAATAAATTGTATTTAGAAAATATTGGCCCTCGTCGGTACTCGAAATCGCGTTCCGCGAAGCTGAAGGCGAGGTCACTGCCAACGGGCAAGTCATTTTAAAAAATTAATAATATTAATAACTATCGTACTTATTTGTCAACACCATTTCCGCTATTAATATGGAATCAAATCAAATCAAAATATTTTTTATTCAAGTAAGCTCTTTTGAATCTTCAAGGATTAATATAATTAATAGATCTACAACTGGTTCGGAATGTTGCTCTTACCGAGAAGAACCAGCAAGAAACTCGACGGTCAAAATTTTAAACATTTTCAATTTTACGTTACTAAACTGCAGTCTTGTATGAAGCCTTTCACATTCAGACGTTTTTATCATACAAATAATCTTTACTTTTGTAATATGCTTTACGTATAAGCATATTTCTTACACTTAATTTAAACCTTTCTAATATAATATTTCTAGTTTACGCTATATCTATACTTATTATAAAACTAAGTCCAGAAAAGCTGTCTGCCTGTATGTAGATTTTCTCAAAATCTACTGAACGGATTTTCGTACGGTTTTCACCAAAAGTGCGATACTTCCAGATGGTTTAGGTAAAAAGTACATATCGGTATTATGTAAATTGTGTTAAAGAGATCGAGCAGTTGTTAAAAAACTTGCTTGCTTGGAGGTTTAGCCGCGTGCGCTGCGTAAACCAACAGAGTTACGCTAAAGTAACGTACTATAGAATTGTACATCTATAAAAACACTACAAAAAAGTCCGCAATAGCATGTTTCTATCTCTTACGGTTAACTCACAATAATTACTTTTAAGTTCAAAATTTCGATAATTCGGGAAATGTTTCGTAAATCACTGCATTCCACGCGGGCGAAGCCATTGATGACCTATATTAACTAGCTATTAGTTTGTGATAATTGTAAATTTAAATTTAAATTCAAAATATTCTTTATTCAAGTAAACTTGTAAACAAGTGCTTTGAATCGTCAACTTTACTACTGGTTCGGAAAGCTGTTCCTACCGAGAAGAGCCAGCAAGAAATTCGGCGGTTTCTCTTTTTAAAATATAAATCTTAGAACTAGTTACATTTATTTATTACTGTCTTGTACAGAGTAGAAGCGCACCTATATCCACACATCCTTATCATCTAAGTAATCTTCAACAGTATAGTAGGCTTTCTGTATCAGCCTCTTTTTAACAGTGGTTTTAAACTGCTGTAATGGCATGGCCAAAATTGATTTCGGAATTTCATTATAGAATCTTATACCCATACCCACAAACGATTTACGTACTTTTGCTAGGCGCAAAGCAGGAGTCGCAAGCTTATGTCGGTTCCTACTTTGTCTATTATATACATCACCTTTCGTTTTATAATATATATTATATACGTTATTACGTAATATAAAAAAAAAAAAAATTATACAAAATAATAATAATAATAATTGAAAAAAGTAATTTAATCTAAACTAGATAATATTCTTGTTATTTTTAATATAATTAATGATTGTGTTAATTATTACTTTATGACCTGACATTAAGACATTGACACTTTATATATTGACATTATTACATTTTACTGTAGCTTTAAGTACGCATGACGAGATAACCTTTAAGTAATATAACATTTGTAAACGAATTTAGAATATGTAATTTTAAGAAAAGAATATTGTTGGTTGTCCATAAATAAATAAATAAATAAATAAATAAATAATTCTTTATATTTTTATATACAAAAATGTTAAAAGCTCACCCAGCCTTATTCCACTGGGGTTCAGAGCACTCTTATCCCCGGGTACTGTGTTTTTGTTGCAGGCGATGCTGCACAGTTCCAAGATGCGCTCAGCGCGAGCTCCACTGAGGCCGGCGTTGCGAACATCCACTAACACCAAGTGCACGTCGGTACCGCCCGTCGCTATCACGTAGCCACGCGACTTTAGACCTTCGCACAACCGCTGAGCGTTCTTTATTACCTGACAAATTATATAATACATACAACATGCATCTTCTTCTTCTTCTGGGAGTAGCGGCTATGCAGGGCCTGAGGGCCCAGTATCACTTTGACCATTGCTGATCTATTGTGATCGCCACTGCTTACAATTCGCCACCAATACCGGTGTCCTTGAAGAATTCAAGGATCTTCTTGGCGGCGAGTGCTTTCACTTCTATGTGATAAATTGCAATTATCAATTAGAGACATGAGTTTTAATGGAAAAACACATTGGTGCCTGCCCGGGCTCGAACACGTGTTCCCCTTGAAAGAGTCGCACGGTCTCACCGCTGGGCTATCACAGCTCAGTGGTTTATTTATTTATTATTAATTAGAACGGACATAGTCCATTTACTCTAATTAAACATCACATAACAAAAAGAATATATTTAAAACTGCTACACACAAAAAAAAAGAAAATGAAAGTCACTAAAATAAAAAGACAAAAGGTAATAATAATAACGCCAATCGTACAATGTTTATAATTTTTTTGTAATTTGTTTTGTTTCTTTTTAACTGTTTTAGAAATAGTAGTAGTGTGTGTTTAATTTATATATTATTGTATAATGATGCATATTTGATTGATGAACATGGTATGGAGAATGGTATGGTATTTAAATTAGATTATTCCCGCGATTTCGTATATACTATGTACTTCAGTATCGAAATCATCAACATTCTCCTGTCCTTATTCCACTCTAAGTGGGGTCGGCACAACATGTTACAAACAGGTTGTCACATGATTCGGCTGTGTATTTTACGACCGGCCGCCTGCCCGACGTCAACTTACCTTAGTCATATTTTACGACCCCTCGGTAAGAAAGAGAGTGGTCTATTCTACTTAACCGGATACCACACGGTTGGTGAACTCACCTTAGTCACCTTTTACGACCCCTCGGTAAGAAAGAGGGTGGTCTATTCTACTTAACCGGATACCACACGGTTGGTGAACTCACCTTAGTCACCTTTTACGACACCTCGGTAAGAAATGGACTCACCTGTTTCTGATATTCAACGAATTCTGGCAATGTAGCTTGTTTCATAGCGGTGGCGATTCCAGCAATAGCGTGGTTGTGCGGACCTCCCTGTAACCCTGGGAACACAGCCTGGTTCAATTTGCTCTCATAATCGTACATTATCTTTTCACCCTTCGCATTCACAGATCGAACACCCTTCCTGAAGAAGATAACTCCAGCACGAGGACCGCGCAATGTTTTGTGGGTAGTTGTGCTCACTATGTCACAATACTCAAATGGACTCGGTATTACACCTGTAACAAACATACATGTTATTGTTAATTTCTTTTGTGCCTTTTTTAACAGATACAGTTGTTAATTCCAATTTCACTTTTATTTATTCACTCATGTCGCTATCTTCAGATTCAGACTCAACATTAATTATAAATTCAAAATTTTTCATATATTCTATCTCAATATCATTCACATTTCGACACGTATTTTCCCACATATATCTAACAATTATGTCAATTCGTTCCTTAATTAAAGCAATGGCTTTAATGATGAAATAATGATAGATGTTAAGTTTTGCCCGTTTTTTTTCGCCACATAGTTTTATAAAATTCTCCATATTCTTCTATTAAAGTAAAAATTTACCTAATTATTATTTAAAATAAAAAATAAAAAAATATTTATCCTCTTTTTTTATGACATGCTAACTGTACCTTTGGCAATGATCGATGCGTGCTCCTACTTTCGTGTCTGTCCGGCAACTGAGTAACCAATTAGAATAATAAGTTTGCGTGTATTTCGTCTGTACATAAGTTTTCTGTGTGTGTGTAAAGACATTGGAGGGGCGTGCACTTTTAGAATGCAAGATCTCTACCATAGGCAGGCAAGTAAGTAAGTGTTGCAACAAATAATATGTGAAGATCATAGTTATACATACTCTTGTAATTGATCAATAGTTTCATTTGCTTTCTTTTTGTTTTTTGATGACACATTTTAGGTCGTTTCCCCCACACTAGTATAATAACTCTCTGACTAAATCACTAATCGTTTAGCTCATTATTATAGACAATAAATAAAGCTTATAGACAGTTTATTTTAAATAAAATATTATTGTTAAATGTTATCAATGTTTATATTATTCGTTTAAATAGGTCAGTAAATTGTTGCATCATTTATTTTGATACGTACTATACGCATTGCAATAAGTTTAATAATAGCATCATAAACAAGAAATTATCTATAATTGCACCTTTTGTTTTAAATACTTTGTTAACTAAATTAGCATTCATAAAAACCTTTTTGGCAGGTGCCTAGCTTGCATCGACTGCCTGTATATCGACTTTTAAATATATATATATATAGCTGATGAGTTTTAAAAGTAATAATAAAATTATTTTGCTATAATCCGCGATACAGTAAATAGAAAATATATATAGTGTTAAATGTATAGTCGACTATCCGTATTTTCATACCCGATACGTGCAGGATTCGTAAAAACACAAGCACAAACCTCCACCACTTCCACCACAATACACAAGCACTACACACGTTCACTATCACAAACTCAACAATCGTTTCGCCCCGCCACCGAAGCATCATCAGGAGATAGACTCCACGACAAAATCACAAACCCACACAAAAACACTCCACACAGACACTAAAGATTCTTCAGTTAAACTTGCATCACTGCAGGGAAGCCACAAGCGAACTCTGCGACTATGTGATTAGCAAGCAAATAGATGTGGCCCTGCTACAAGAACCGTACGTTGTTAACAAACGCGTGGTCGGTATGGGATGTTTAGGGGGAGACCTGTCCTACTGTAGTAACGGTGAGTCTGACCCCAGAACATGTATCTATACCAGTAGCAGGATCAGAAACTTAGGACTAATTGAGATAGAATGTTACAGAGACTTAGTAACGGTAGAAGCTTTGATTCCATTGGATGAAGACAAGAAACTCAGAATGGCGTTTATGTCGGCCTACATCCCTAGTGAGACCGACTTCACACCACCAACTAGAGAACTGGAAGAGGCTGTCAACAGATACAGAGGTAAGAGAATTTCCTTTTTAATAGGCTGTGACGCTAATTCGCACAACGATGTGTGGGGTAGCACGAACACAAATAGAAAAGGGGAAGCTTTGTTAGAATTTATCTTAAGTAATAATCTCGAGATAATGAATATTGGTAATGAACCAACATTCGTTACAAGTACAAGGAAAGAAGTGTTAGACATTACTCTAGCAACAGAAGACATCGCAAATTACATAAAAGATTGGAAAGTGGATCGAAAAGACCCGTTTTCGGATCACCGTAGAATCACTTTCCACATAGACAGTAAAATTGAAAAACTGCGAATAAGAAATGTTAAAAAGACCAATTGGGACAATTTTGAGTCCCTAATGAGTGAATGGAGACCCAAATACACTTCCTATAACACTATTAAGGAGTTAGAGGAAGGTGCAATGGAACTAAGCACAGCACTGAAAGATGCCTTTATCAGAACTTGTCCACTAAGAGAGGTAACAACAGGAAAAGGTCAGCCGTGGTGGAACAACGAACTGAAAAGACTCAGGAAGAAAGTACGCAAATCTCAAAGAACTGCCCTGAAAAAAGGCGATGAATTGAGCTGGGCGGAATATAGAAAGAGCAGGTCGGAATTCCGAAAGAAGTGCAGGAAAGAGTCCAGAAATGGCTGGCAGGCGTACTGCAACGGGATCACTGAATACCCCGAAGCAGCCCGCCTAATGCGCATACTGGCAAAAGATAAATCTTGTAGATTGGGCAGTATTAAAGAAGAGGATTCGATCATATCAGATCCCAAAATAATACTAACCAAGATGACAGAAGCACACTTTCCAGAATGTGAAGAATTCAAGGAAGATGAGATATCACCAAACACCGATTACTATTGGGTGGATCCGGGAAATATCATATCCGAAGAGCAGGTTAAGTGGAGTATTATGGCATTTGCACCATATAAAGCTGCTGGGCCAGACGAAATACTCCCAAAAATGCTGCAGGTAGCATATAAATATATAAAAGTAAACTTGATAGCACTTTTCAAAGCTAGCCTGGCATGGGGATATGTGCCAACGAGCTGGAGAAAAGTAAAAGCGGTGTTTATCCCAAAACCCGGGAAGAAAACTTATCAGGAACCGAAGTCATTCCGGTGTATTAGCCTCTCCTCCTTCATTCTAAAAACAATAGAAAAAGTGATGGACGTACATATAAGAACTAAAATTGAACAAAGCAATCTACCACTACACGAGAATCAACATGCATATATGGAGGGCAAGTCAACAGAGACAGCTCTCCATAACCTAGTGGTAAGAATAGAGAGAACACTTAGTAATAAAGAAATGGCATTGGGTTGCTTCTTCGATATAGAGGGTGCATTCGACAAAGCAAACCGCGATGCTATAAGAAACTCTATTCTTAGAGAAGGTATATCAAATGAAGTAGGACGCTGGATTATGAACATGCTAGAGTATCGTTCAATCTCGGCGGAGTTAAGCGGAGTAACATACACAATAAAATCAACCAGAGGTTTTCCTCAGGGAGGGTGTCTTTCACCCCTTTTATGGTGTCTCCTTCTAGATTCACTAGTTAGGGAAATTAATAAAAGAAAGACATATATGCAAGCATACTCAGATGACGGAGTCCTTTTAGTAACTGGGAAAGACCTGAGTACTATAAGGAACATAATGGGTAATAGCATTAAAATAACATTAAGATGGTGTCAGGAAAGGGGTCTTAACCTAAATCCTATGAAAACCAAACTAGTTCTTTTTACTAATAAAAAGAAAATAGCCAACTTCAATCCACTCAACATAAACGGAGTTGAGATACAGTTGATAAAGGAAATAAAATACCTAGGGATCACACTGGATAAAACCCTTAGGTTTAGAACACATATTAAAGAACAATGCAATAGAGCTAAAATAACGCTTATGCAATGTAGAAGAACAGTGGGAAGAACCTGGGGTATGAAGCCAAATATTGCTAAGTGGATATATACGGCTATCATACTACCCAGATTACTTTACGGTGCTGCGATCTGGTGGCATAGAGCCAAGATCGGAGTCAATATTAAGGATTTAACGAAAGTACAGAGGATTGCAACAGTAATGATTACAGGCGCAGTGCGAACCACTCCATCCGCCGCACTAGAGGTCCTGGTAGGACTATATCCTTTGGATCTAGCAGCCAAAAGGAAGGCTATAGAACAATGGTACAAGATGAAAGTATTCCAACAATGGAAGGGAAACTTTACGGATAAAGGTCATACTGAAATAGAGAAAATTTACGGAGATAATCTGTCAATGGTCGTCAAGAGAAGTGACTTGATCAAAAGACAGAAAATCTTCGATAAAAAATATAGAATACACATAGGAGCTAAGGAAGACTGGGAAGTAAATATTAGTGACTCGCGTCAGACCATCTGTTACACGGACGGCTCTAGACGAGAATCCACGAAGCTGGCAGGAGCCGGTATTATCTACAGTACCTTGTCAAATTTACACCAGGTCTTAAATCTGGGTAAATATACAAGTATTTTCCAGGCCGAAATGTTGGCTATTATGGAGTGCGCCAGGAAATTGAAAGAAACACGTACAGAACCAATACACAACATAGTTATATACAGTGACAGTCAAGCGGCACTAAAAGCACTTGACCGTATAGAAACAACTTCAGCTATCGTGCAGGAATGTAAACAAGTACTGAATGAACTAGCTGAAATTGGAGAAGTAACGATCGCTTGGGTCCCAGGACACCATGGTCATGTAGGGAACGAAAAAGCCGATGAATTGGCAAGAAAAGGAGCGAGCCAAACGTTCGTAGGCCCAGAACCTTTCCTCCCAATCGGAAACACGATAATAAAGCGCGTCATAGATAAAAGAATAGAAAAAGAATCGAGCACTAGATGGAGAAACACAACATTTCGTTAATCAAAGCTGTTTCTCAAATCTTTCGACACAAAGAAAACAAAACAGCTAATGTCTCATAGCAGAAGAAATGTGGCAATTATAACAGGCATAACTACTGGGCATTGCCTGTTAAATAGACACTTGTCAATAATGAGAATAAAAGAAGATTCAGCGTGCCCAGAGTGTGGAGAAGAAGAAACGAGTCTCCACCTTATGGCTGAGTGCCCCATGTACTCGCTGGTAAGATGGGAGATATTAGGTAAGGACGAAATTGAAGCTGATGACCTAACAAATCTCCTTCAGGGATATTATAAGGTTTGTAAAAGCAACAGGAAGGCTAGAGCAGGTGACACTGTCGGGACAACAGTGAAACCCTTGTCCCAACAAGGGGAAATGGGTGGAATAGTCAAGTATTGGAGCTGACCACCCGTCCTGTACCGGCAGGCGTCCCCAAAATTAGATAAGATAAATTAGCATTCATAAAAACCTTTTTGGCAGGTGCCTAGCTTGCATCGACTGCCTGTATATCGACTTTTAAATATATATATATATATAGCTGATGAGTTTTAAAAGTAATAATAAAATTATTTTGCTATAATCCGCGATACAGTAAATAGAAAATATATATAGTGTTAAATGTATAGTCGACTATCCGTATTTTCATACCCGATACGTGCAGGATTCGTAAAAACACAAGCACAAACCTCCACCACTTCCACCACAATACACAAGCACTACACACGTTCACTATCACAAACTCAACAATCGTTTCGCCCCGCCACCGAAGCATCATCAGGAGATAGACTCCACGACAAAATCGCAAAGGTTTTGCGATATTGCCTTTTTGATTTTGATTTTGTATCGCGGATTATAGCAAAGTAATTTTATTATTACTTTTGTATTATGGATCTCCGCAAAGTAACGCCTAATTCTATAAATTATCTGATGAGTTTTATTGGGAATGGTTCTTTGCTCTGTGCAATATATAGGACAAATTATACCTAGCTGTAACGACATGGATATTATCAGTATACAGATTAAAAGTAATGGCCCGTTACTATCCCACTGTTGGGCATAGGTCCCTCTCTGTGTTTCTGGAGAGACAGATTCGAGCTAAGACCTACCATGCTGCTCCTATGTGGATTGGTAGGTTAAACATATATTCTCTAGAATTCTCTAGAGATATCCAGGTTTCCTTACGATGTTTTCCTTCACCGAAAAGCAGTTGATAAATCGCAATTATCAATTAGACACAAGTTTAAACAGAAAAACTTATTAGTGCTTGCCGGGTTTTGAACCTAGGAACCCCTGAAAAGCGTCGCACGGTCTCACAGCTGGTCTATCACAGCTATTATATATAAGGTTAAGTGAGAGTATCCCGGCATATTGTATGATCTTTATTGTATACATAAGTATAATACTACATTTTTTTACATCAATTTTCAATAGAATTGCATATACCCAATTCATTGCAGATATTTACATTTCATTTACCTGCTGACGTTAAATAAAGTACTATAAAAAATATCGAACCAAAAATATCTAAAAATATTGAAATTATTACACCTTATTCTAAAAGCAACAGCCAATTATGGAAAGTTTCCGTCAAATATCACAATTTTTATATTTATTTCATTGAACTATTTGAATCTACAACGAACTATAGAAAAATAAAATTAGTGACTTTGTTGACTTGAGGATGCTAAGGTCTCTAAGTGCTGGGATAGCAATCTCAAAGTAGAAGTTTTTTTGGCAGACCACAACAATAATAAGACAAAAAACTTCAAAAAGCTGAATTCAAGTGGCGCAAACTCTTGAATGCACCTATGCCTAACAATGTCTGTGAGTTAAGTTATACCTGCAGCCACGAGTCCTGAGATGTGTGCCATATCAGCCATCAAGATAGCACCATTTTCATCTGCTATCTGCCGGAATCTTTTGTAGTCCAAGCACCGTGAGTAGCAACTGATACCAGCGATAATTAGACGTGGCTTAAACAACTTTGCAGTTTCCGCTAGCTTGTCATAATCTATAAGACCTGTTTTGGGATCCACCTGGAAAAAAAGTAAAGTAACGGCCTGTTAATATCCCACTGCTGGGAATAGACCTCCTCTCTCCGTTTTTTGGAGAAAATGATTGACCTACCTAAGGTAAGGAGCTAAGACCTACCACGCTGCTCCAATGCTGATTGGTACGTTACACATATCCCTAAAATTCTCTAAAGATATGCAGGTTTCCTCATGATGTTTTCCATCACCGAAAAGCATGTGATAAATTTCAAATATCAATTAGACACATAAGTTTTATTAGAAAAACTCATTGATTCCTTCCTGGGTTTGAACCCATGTTCGTAGGGAGTCACACTCTAGAGAGTCACACGCACCACTGAGCTATCACAGCTGGAAATAAAGAGGATTTATTTTATATTATTTACAGAAAATGTAACTTTTAAAGTAGGGTAGTTCCAGGATTGGCAGAAAATCAATTCAATTTTTTTTTTATATTTACTTCTCACCTTGTAAGGCATACTTTCGAAGAAAATTGATGTGGCTGATATTTTCTTTGTAGCGGTAAAGAAGCCATGTGTCAGATGTCCACCGTCAGGTAAGTCCAAACCCATTATGCGGCCGTGAGGTTCAACTACACCTGTGTATACTGCAAAGTTTGCAGGTGAACCTGAAATAAAAAAGCAAAATGCTAGTTTCAATATTTAAACATATAACTGGTACGTAAGTAGATAGGATTTCTTGATTCTTATTAAATAAGATATAATGTGAAGGAGTAAGTAAAGTGTTAGTGAGGACTTGGCTCAACTGTCAAGGGTCTACCTTTACTCATTTGAGCATATCATAAATTGAAAATATCAATTATTAATGATTGTAATATTTTTATATAACAATATTTTTACCATAACTTTATTTCCTCGTATTACTAAATAGATAAGTAATTCAAAAGAATTACTTCATAAGTTATTGTAAGAGTCAGTTTGACTTTTTCTATTTCACTTTGTATTTTGAGTTACTGGGCCTGTGTTTGACTAGCTAACACTAAACTTATCAACTGTATTTGTGAAAAAAAAATTACACATACAACAAAAATTAGAAGTAATTATGAAATATGTTGTTAATTTTCACTTTTATCTTGAAATAACATATCCTAAGAGACTTGATTTTCTTAAGTCTTCTTATGTTTAAAATGTGCTTATTTTGACTTAAATACACATTCAAATTAAAACAAAAATAAATAGTACCTGAATAAGGTTGGACATTCACTCCCCATTCTTCAGGTTTTAGCCTATAAGCTGTTAATGATCTCTGCTGAGCCAATATTTCTATTTCATCTATAAATTCATTACCTCCATAATATCTGGAAAAAATGAAATGAAGGATTTTTTTCACCTTTTCAATAGTAAAATTACATTTAAGTAGTGGTGGAATTTTAATACTGATGAAAAGTGGTGATGAGGTGTGAAAATTTGGTAAAAAGTATAAATAAATATATAATATAAAAACATTGTATAAACACTAACCTCTGATGTGGCATGCCCTCGGAGTATTTATTGTGGAGGCAAGAACTAAGGCACTGAAGAACAGGTACAGATGTAAAGTTTTCAGAGGCTATCATTTCAAGACCACTTGCTTGCCGTTGCTTTTCTTTTTTAATTAGTTCAAACAATTCAGAATCAGTTTCCCATAAATTTCCATTTAAAATTGCGTTGCTCATGGTTGGAGTAGTATTAATATATCTCGCTTGGAATATATTCTGCAAATATTAAAGTATATTTAAAATATTTTTATAATTCGAAGATGATAGATTCTCTATAAGTTGTGAACTAAAGTGATAATAATGAAAAGGTCTATTATAAGATCCGGACAACATTGACCTCACTGATATTACAATAACGCAATCGAAAACAAGAGTTGATTGTTATGACAGTTTTGATAATTGACTATTACGAACATGCTTTCGTGGTATTTAACACGTAATATGAATCCAATTATTTCAACACAACTTGGCAATATTGAATTTTAAAATCAATCAAACAGTACTCAATATAGTTATTATTGTCATTTCATAACTATAAACTAATACAAAGTTATTGGATAGTCAGCTTATCTTGTGCGTACTTACAAATGATCCGTAACCTCGAAAAAACAAAGTTATAAGTTTATAACTTCATTGACAATTATAAAATTAAATCTTTACTTACTATAGGGAGAATTTTTGATTGCACTTTCGGCACAGTATTTGATGTTATCTTTGAAGTGTTCGTGCTAATTCTGCGAGTTACGTCACGAAAACACGTTCTTACTATATTGTTACTCATGTTTTATGTATTCAACACCAAAATTCATTAAAATCCTTTCTGCTGTCTTATTTATTTTCTTAAACAATAATATGTTTTATCAATTGTGATAACCTATTTTGAACTCTATTTTATCTCTACTTGACGTTTAACTGACATTATATTTACCGCCAAAGAATTCAAGTTCACCAACATTAGTTATTGAAATTAAAAATAATAAATCTCACTACATGTTTAGGAATTCATTGATTTTAGGAATTAGACTCAGTTTTATTACTCCTAAATATACTTATAGTACTTACTGTATTTATACTCTATACTTCTTTCATTTTGTACAAGGAGGTATTAATGTTTATCGTATGAAAACGATTTATAAACAATGAGCCAACCAAAATCGTGCAATTTTAAATTATTGCCAATACTTTATTACTTAGACTTCTTACTTTCAGGAATAATGCGGTAATTGGGAAAACGGACAGGGTTTCAATCCCTATTAATTTGATAATTATAATAAGGATTTAGACCATATAAATTATCAATAATATTATAGGCGTTATCGCAAAAATTAAAACTACCGCACGTCTAAATATTATGAGAGGGGACGTTGCTGGATCAGTTAGTTAGGAAAACACATAGACGTACAACAAGATAAATGAAGAAGTATTATTTTATTATGGATCTCTTTATGAAATTGTATCGCCTGTAAAAATAAATAATTTGCTTTTGCTATTATACTATATTATAACTTTTTATCGAGATGAATCAACAATCTTATTAAAGCTTAGTGTAATATTAATTAAGACAAGTTAATGATGCACTTACTCATATTAATCACACGTCCATTGGGCAAGCTATCACTTATAGAATTGGAAATAAAAAGCATTTAATTTAAGTTCAAACATGATCAAGTTGTGTAGGTCAAGTAAATTGTAATCTAATTGGGCCAACCCGATAATTTTGTCAGTGTAGACAGATATTTTGATTACGGTTGAGACTTATGAAAGGTTAAACTTTAAATAAGTTAACGTACCTAAGTTTGAATATACAGAGTCGTTACGATTATTATGTTTTAAGTGACAATGAGTTGTTTTATTTTATTGTAGGGTTCCTTAAAACTAATGAGAAAACAATAATTAACTTTGAATACCAATAGACAGACTGATTCATAAAAAGGGATAACTGTATAATGTGTAAAAGTTTGATATTAATCGGTTAAAATATAACGATAGTTTTTCAAAATGCCGGAAAATATTCTATCTGCCTGGGAGCTTTTATCGCAAACGCTGCTTAATCCGTTAACCAAGTAATGTTTTATGGAGATGATCCATTTATATAGGGCTAAACAAAAGTCTACGATAGCATTTATACCATTGTAACTTTTATGAAAACGGTTACATATAAGCCCTTTTATTGAAGGGATATTTATTGCCAATTTGGAAGGATATCTTCGTCAGTTTTTTATTATACTTGAAATATTTCATACTTAACGTTAAGATCCCGTCTACGGTTTAATTTAAAGGAATACCATAGTAATTTTTGCAAAATGAAAACAAACGTGGGTAAAAATAATTAATGGCGGGTCTTCTCACTCAGTGCATTGTATGTTCTTCGTTACAAAATTATTAAGGAGATGTACATATCCATACTAATATTGTATGAATATCAAAAATATATGTCTGTCTTTCGGTCTGTTCGTTACTCTTTCACGGCTAATAGGCTGTAGCAATATCGATGCCATCCGATACAATTGAAGCCTATGTACCAGGCTAAGATATAAAGATCCAGTTTTTCTTTGGAACGGAAAAAAGTGTAAAATTGAAGATATTTTAACTCTAACGTTGACTCTACGTTTAACCCTAACATTGACTCTAGCTTGATGGAAATCGAATAATGTAACTTAAGTTAGACCGCAGTTTCCCATGTATTTCCTATTAGTTCTTTTTTTTAACTCAGTTCGAGAATTTATGTCAATATTTATTTTTTAATAATGTTAAATTTAATGGTCTTATCAATTAATAGTAATTATCAATATATTCTTCAAAAAACTTTTATTAAACATTTACAACGTCTATGTTTAACCTATAAATTAATCCTGTAATGACGATTGACGATTTATTAAAACAATTTGCTTAAGGACGATGAAAGAAAGGTATTCTAAAAACAATAGTTGTACGCTTTACATGCATTCGTCACGGTGTTTAGAAATAATTGCGCATTTGGAAAATTTATAAGTAGCAAAATTTTATCAGTCATTAATTATTTTAGTTGCTATGGAAGGAATACAATTTGTTTCACCCATTGTCTTCTGAAAGGCCGCTTTGTGAAAGGCTTAGGATTCCATTATCTGAAATCATTAATTTGTGACAATGAGCTTGAAAATTCCCAGTAATGTATATATGTAATTTATAGCAATTATAGTTTAAGTATGTTTTATGTCAGCTTATAAAAAGTGTTTTCGTTGCTTGGTTTAATACCCTTATTTTTTTTGCTTCTAAAGAAGCAAAATGCTTGACGGTAAAGTTCTTAATTACTGTAAAAATATCTTCGCTATTTTATTTATAGCTAGCGATCTGTCTTTGCTTAACTCGAGTTTGTGTGCGATAACAAGGATTGAGTCGCGGGTGTGGTCTAAACATGGTATGAAATTGGTGAATTGATTTTCACTAGCCTTAGTTTAAATTTTCCGTTATCTCCTCAAAGATCCAGGTAAAAGATCATAATTTTAAGCGAGAAATGCTTAACCAAGTGACCATCTTCTTAGAAGTTAGTTAGCTTACTTAGAACTTGTAGTGGTCTGTACACTCTTGGTTGAAGATAATTGACATGGGTTTTAAATGTCATGGTGGAATTTAAAATTTTTACATATGTTGAACATCTTAACGGTAGGCGTTAGAATCGATATCACGAAATAATCTTATTTTTGAACAAAAAATCAAAAAAAAAAATACGCCAAAATATTTATATATTATGTACCATTTGATTTTTTTAAGGCTCGTTATCATCAATGCTACCTCTATCTATGTCTGTCCGAAATAAAAGAATGATTTCTTGCCGTATCATTATCATATTGAGTTCGATGGAGATAGGATACAGTCCTAAAGCTATCTTTCATATTAATAACCGAAATTGTATAAAATTTGATCGGACGACTTTAAAATTCGTCAATATTTTTTTATTTTGTAATAATTTAATCAAAGCCGTTAATATATGATATTTAGTTTTTGACTTAGCTAGGCTAACTGTTGAGATATAATTTTCTATGCTATAGAGTGTCTGTTGGTATTTATTGGGTAGAATTAATTGGTTTTAGATTGGTTTATTAACACAGGTACATCTGTTATAGTCTGCGTAAGAGAAAAAAATAAATTAAATGACAGATACAATTTTAAAGTATAAAAACAAAACTATCAAATTGTATTATCTATTTTATTTTCTTAATAAACCGATTTTCACAATGTTGACGTCATATTTGAATACCTTTTTTACTTAATTAATAAACTTATCTAATATTTCCAGACCTATTAAACAATTTTTACCAACTAAAATAAATATTAAATATTCTAACAGGTAGTTTCTTTTATTTCTTACTCATATCAAGTAAGCGCTTTATATGTCAGGAGAATATTTTATTATTATAAGATTGAAATAATCCTGAAACTTTGGAGTAAATAAGTATCTTGCCATTTGTATTCTGAGAATGGTAGAAACTATAATTTTTTCTCAACCAGATCGCATGATAATGGAGAACTTCATTGAGCAATTTTGTCGATAAAATTATGATATTTTTCATACACACTACGAAAATTTTATAGTTATTATGAATTACGATTTCAAATATACTTTTCAAAGTTGTTTTTTTCGGTTCATATACAGCTAATCTCTTTTTATTCGTATTATATTGTAAGTGTTTGTCAAAGAAAATTCCAGAAAATTTATAAGTCAAGTGTTTTGTTCCTAAAGGCTTATGAATATTATTTTTAAATAAGAACGTTTCACATAAAAACATGGCTATAATATTTCTATACAATAAAATTATTAACCACCTTGAACTATAAAAAGCATTGTTGAAATTTAAAAATAACATATGAATATGTGTTAATTTTCTAAAAAGAACAAGTCTATGTAAAGTTCTTAAATAACGTAAAATCCAAATCATAGCTGACAATGTCACCATTAAAGTCGATACTTTGTTGATGTTATCGTTACTCTCTGAAAATATAGGGGTATATATATTATTTTTCTTATTACTTGTGTACGGCATTTCATCCTGTTCGGTAAAATTTAGTATAAAATTAATCAATATTGGTATATTTAAGCCACCGAATTCGTCCCAAATAAAATTCAAAAAGTTTGAATTTGAGAGAGAAAGGTGCTCATTACTTTGTATCCTCTTAATATTACGACCACTATCGACCCATGTTTCGTGTCCTTTGGAAACAAGAAGATAGGCCATTCCGACTTTCAGAACCGATTCAATATAGCTTTTAAAACGCACTGTGCGGCTACCATGAAAGTCTTTAAAAAATGAATAATTTTCTTCGCTTTCGTCATTATCTTCAGGTATTTCATATTTCTTGATAAGCTGGGTATAGTTTAAATTAATGTCTTCACAACTTACCACCCATTTATTATGTGGCGGATAGCACTTGACTTTAGTACAAGAGTTATATCTTTTTTGCAAATTAATCCAATCTTCAGATAAAGAAATCAAATCTGATATCAAATCGAGGTCAACGTCAAAGATTGGGTTATTATTGGGTTTTAAGTCTTTCAAGTATAATATCGTTATAAAAAGAAGAAATTTGCTTTGTTTCACGATAAAGTTACCACTCAGCATCTTTACTATTGTTGCAATAAACTTTTTAAAATGGGCGATACGGATTTTATATAAAACAATCGACGTCGTAATGGATAAAGGTCTCAATAGCGTGTAATTAGATGATTTGAAATGGTACCTAAGTCAAAGGCGTGGTTAGAATAGTAAAAAAAGGAATTAGAACGAAATAATATATTGATTAATTAACCCAAGCAGATTTTTTTTATAAATGTCTGTTTTTTGATATTTTCACATATATTAAAAAACTGGAGAAATATTTGATGTGAACCTTGGCTGTCGGTATATGTACGACAAAGACGAATTGTGTTCCTTAAGTTGTTTCGAGATATGATCACTAGGCCCTTAACTGGGGATGGGCGTTGCAATTTGTCACTGTCCACACGACAGCTCAGCGTTTTCTTGGACGTCGTCGGCATTTGAAAATGTATTTATTGACGCCCGTCCCAAGAGATGGGTTATTCATATTGATATAAATTTATCTCTTCTACCTTTTAGAGTGCCTCTGAATTATATAATCTCAGATCTAAGTCGTATTTTATAAGGTTATCAAATCGTGACACTTTTTAATGACCTGTAAGGGTCTGCGTCCTCTGCTCATTCCTAATTTAAGGTATTTATGTTTTATGTATATATATCCGTTGCTGTTTGTAAGCTGTTATACGCTCCTGATTATCTTGTATACTTACTACTATGGACAAAATATCGTATTTTGTGTAACTGCAATGAGACTTTCAACATTATATCAAATCATACATTATGAAAAGAAGTGATACTAGTAGAATACGCTTGAAGGCTAGCCACATTCAATAAATAAATTATATGGGACACTTACACACAAACAAACCCCAAAGTAAGTAATTTAATACTTGTGTTATGGGTGACAGACTATATATATTGTGTTATAGGTAAATATACTATATAAATAATTTTAAATACATACTTAAATACAAATATATAACCATGCTAGAAGATCCAACAAATTGCTTATAGAAAATGTTGGTTACCCGCGGCGTGAATCGAACCCGGATCCCGTGAAGCTGAAGGCAGGGGTCACTACCCACTGCGCCAACGGGCCAGCCAAGATAAGGTATATAACATGACAACGTGAAGATACTCGTATATACCCTGAGTATATCAGCTATTATTTTTATCTGGTATATACGATACACAACATAAAATGGTATAATCATTTGAAATAAAACAATAAAAAGCCTTCCATAATATCATCTGACAGACGATATAATTTAACGAAGATGTTAATATAGTACGGACATATTCATTTTATATAATTATTGTAGGACAGTATAGGTATGTTAAAACGAAATTAATAAAGATCAGGCAATCTTTATAATTCAAATTTCAAATTAAATTAATATTTTTATGTTTAATACGGATGAGATTTTGCAATGCAATGGGTAGCCTTAATTAAAATGCATGTTTTCAACGTACATCAGTGGTTTTCATAATACGAGTAATTATGCATGCACCTACACGTATTTTAAAGTGTCAACGACTTCGCTTCAGCTCCATCTCGTAAAGGTCATAGACTGTATAACTACAGTGCATATTTAATTGTTTCTACTGCTGGTATTTATGCTTTGTTTGTTACTAATGGATTTCCTTTGCTGAAAATCGGTATGTTCAATGATGAAGGGTCACATGATTTTTGCTTTTAGATTTGTCGATTTCGTGAGGAGTCTAGTAACACTGCGTTTTTCGGGTTAGCCAACCTTTCACCTAGGAATCTCAACATTCTTTGTATAGACAAAAAGCAAAGACAGGGCTGTTTCGATTATTTACTGCGCCTTATGTAATACCTTATTTGTTTGTCCTTCTGGTCCATTTACTATGCTTGTAAAAACTCAGTGGATGATTCTGTAAAGTTTGGATCAGAGATTTTTTCAACTGTTGATTTCTGTTTCAAGGGGATTTCGAAACCAGATAGAGACACAGCAACACGTAGCCGTACAGCTAGTTTTTTTTAAATTATAAAACAAAGTATGTTTGTTTAATAGTATTTAGTAGAGTTGTAAAGCGATGTACACTTTTCTTGTGTAAATATTTATATTTTATTTGTTACAAATATTTATACTTATAATAATACGTAGCAACTTGTTCTTGTATAATCCGCAAATAAAAAAATATACCCAATTACGTATAATGTTTCATTTTTTTAAGAAATGTTCAAGGAAAAATACCATCTGGCTATTTAAGAGAACGATAAAACTGCCTCTTTAAAAAGGTTTCTAGAGATCTTACTTTTTTATCTTTAATTGAAAAATGTGCAAATACTACCACCACAAAGGCCTGTGGGGTTTCTTAATTAAGGTGTAAAATTTATCTCGCTAGCTTAAGTAGGGGCTTAAAAGGAAATATTTTCGTTGGAGAATCTTAAAAGAATTTTTTGTTTAATTAAACTCTTCCGAGTTTTATCAGTCTTTAGTTAATTTGGAAACTTTTATTGTAAAGCGCATACGGCATTGTGACTATCAATTAAGCATATAAGTTTCTAAAGAGACCAGAGAGAACTGTTCATCGGATTTGAATGTCGCTCTCTTGATAATGATCACATTAAAAGGAGTAAAAATTTTGTTATGCCATTTTCCGCCCTCTAACCACTTTGTTCCGATTTTTCGTATTGGTGAAATTAGTGATTTTAATATTTTTACAATGGCTATTGATTACCTTTAGTTAACTAGAATTGTATACTTTTTATACCGACGGTACATAAATAAATAAGTATTTTTTTAATTCTTTAAATTTTTTAAACTGAAATTATAATACTAAATGTTATGTGTCATCCGTTACAAAGACAATCAGCCCCATGCAAATTGTATGATAAGATATTTGTTGTCGAATTACCCCTCTCATTGGTGTATTAGCTATATAATATATAATAATATAAATCAGATATCATATATAGTCGAACACAAAAAAAAATCATAATTTACAAAATTTTTGCGTATATAAATTACGACAAATAGTAACTCTAAATCCCGGACACCTTTCTCTCTTTGGAATTTTAAATTTCCGAGTTTCCTTATCCTTTTTACGCGCGAAATATGAAAAGTGTGCGAGAAAAATTTTAAGGAGCTGTGTAGGGAAGTGAAAATATTCTTTAAAATAATATGTCATAGGAAACTAATACAAGTCTTGATAGTCGAGCGAATCGTTCGCGTATTAAAACTCTGGGCAAGGACCTAGAAGTATAAAAATAACTACATATGTACTTCAATTTTTTTCACAATTCATCAAGCGTTTACGTTGATCGTGGCAAGCTTCAATTTTTCTTAAAAGAACCTTGCTTCTTTTAATACGTTACATTATTTTAATACCAAACTTAACTAGATATTCTCAGTTTAAAAACGACAAAGAATACGAGTTCCGTATGCCGTTTGGTATCCGGCTGCATAGAATAGACCACCCTTATTTCTTACCAAGGTGTCGTAAAAGGCGACTAAGGTAAGTTGACGTCAGGCAGGCGGCCGGTTGTAAAATTCGTAGCCAAATCATATGACAACATGTTTATTACATGTTGTGCCGACCCCACTTAGAGTGGGATAATGGCAGGAGAATGATGAGAATGATGATGAATACGAGTTCCGTAGAAAATAACAATAAGAAATAATGTTTTTCTTCTTCGAGTGATTTACTTGTTTGTGTAAAATGTTGTACATACCTAAATGTTTGTGTGTATAAGAATTTATGTGTTTACATTTTATTACATACATAATTTTTTTCTATAGGAGGTGTAACGAATCCTATTGCCCTAGGAGTTGTTATACAAGCGTACATACTTTTGATTTGTGTATACTTACTACTATTTTCAAGGTGCAACCCTAGCGAAGTTAATATTTCAATGTTACACATTTAAAAATTTCAGAAGACAGATTTTATGACTTGACTTTAACTTTACCCTCAACTTATCTTTAAGGACCCTAATAAACTATTCTGAGACTGTAAGGTTGCCTTATTATAAGATTCCGTTACAAAATTAAAAAACGCTGATTTGTTCAGTTATGGGATTTCAGAATAAGAGTGATACATAGATTTATAGAAATATGTGTGGATAAAAAAGTAGATTTAACAACGTAAATCTGCCTATTTATCTATGACATTTCTTCTCATCATCATCATCAAATGATGGACGCCCACAGCTGGACATAGGTTTCTTCATTCTCCACACCACACGATCTTTATACGTCTTCAAGTTCGTTATCGTCAAACAAAATTTACGCCTAAAAGGCGAGGAGTAGTTTATTATAACCCGCAAGATAGTGACAAATTACCGTCTCAAACTACACGCAAATAATGTGTACCTACTCCGTCTTCTCGGTATAAATTCTCAACTATTTGTTTACAGAGAATAAACTTTGCTTTTCGTCTTTGTCGACAACACTAATTACTTGCTTTACTCAGGCTAAATAGCTTTTATAATTTGGAAGTAAAATTATGGAGTTAAAGAACAACTAAAATTAGGAATATAATGTAAATAAGACTAATTAGAGTATTGCATGACAGGAATCAGTTTTTCGTCTGTAGCCTTTCACCTTTGTTACTGACAAATATGTGATTTTTATTCAAGATAAAACATTAATATACAGACTGGAATTTGATTATCGCTTAATTTAAAAATTTCCCTTAAAACGTTAATTGATTTTTTGTCACTTATTTCCGCTTGAATGTCTGGATATAAATAATATTAAAATAGTTGTGACTAGTGAAAAATTATCCTAAAATTTATACTGAAATGCCAAATTCAAACGTTACCGTATACAACATCAATAACGTATATTGTGTTCACGAGTTTCGACGTGGACCGAATATTAGATGCAATTTATTATAAATTTGATATTCTGGGTATATTGCAAGTGAACAAACGGTGTCTAAATTCCGTAGATTATAACCCAAAGAAGACAAAAATAGCCACCTATAGTTATACTACGACTATTACTGAGTGTGGAGAGATTGCTAATTATAAAATCGAGACTTCAATAATATCGCACCTTATAACCAAACTAAACTTAACAGAAACCTACTATCCTAATTTATTTCGACCATAGATGCCTCAGTGTTTTAGTATTCATGTCAATGTAAGAAAATAACAGTATATATTAAAATTTATATTTGTTTGTATGTCCTTTATAGGCTCCGAAACGGGTGGACAAACTCGAATAAATCTTTCTTTTATGTGTTCGTTGTTGTCAAGAGAAGTTGTGTATGAAAAGAAAAAATTATATGGAAATACAAAGTTTTCTGGTGCAGCTAGTTATAAAATTAATAAAATATATAATACGAGTGGTAATGGTGAATTTATTATTGTTATTCATTACTATGTGTTATTACATATACATACATATATTACTGTATTCATATTTTTATATATTGATAATATTATTTTATGACAGAGACATATAAAAGTTCAAGTCACTTATCGTGATTTTGACGTGTATTTTCTAAAAAAAAAACTTTTTCAAACTAACTTGAAATATTAGCTGAAAATATTCATTACTATTTTATCGGTTCAAAACTTTGTAGATTAAATCTTGAAACTTTGAAACGATTCATTTATGGTAATATCTACGTTAGCCTTTCTACAAAGTACTTTAATGGTGTTTAAATTGGGTTTATAACATTCAAAGTGATTCTGATAACCCATTTAAAGGTTATATGGATTAAGTACTTGAATATCAAAAGCGATGATAATATTATTTTGCTATTATGATGTCCACTATCTTTAATTAAAACATTTTGATTTAAGATATTAGGCACACAATACAACAGACGCGGTGGCGCCACTGTGAATTGTGCACAATAATTATTAATACATCACAGCATTAGAGAAACTCTTTACTACCTTATGTATTCAGGATTCAAAAACCGCACTATAAATCAGCAACGCACTATACTACTAGCTCAGGCACTGTTTCATTATTAATTGGAACCAACATCTTGGGCTACTTACCGTTTTTTGAACATCTGATGATGATGATCATGAGCTTTACGGAATGTATCAGATAAAGCGATGTCAGCAGAAAATAGTGAAAAAATATACTTACAGCTCAGCAATTTTACATAATTTTTTTTAAATATGTCAAAATTAATTAACTATTTATAAATGAACTGTGATAGCTCGGCCGTGAGAATTAAAATCCCGGGCACACAAAGGGTTTTTTGTTAAAACTTATCTGTCATAAATCGATAATTGCAATTTACCGCATGCTTTTCAAAAGTAATAATAAAATAAAATATTTTGCTATTATTATTTTGTAAAATAATTTATTATTACTTTTGTTATATGAATCTCCGCAAAGTAACGCCTAATTCTATGAATCCCATGCTTTTCGGTGACGGTAAACATCGTGAGGAAACCTGCATATCTATAAAGAACTCAGGGGATATATGTTACCTACCATTGGATATAGTGATATTACGTTACAATATTACGACTCGTTGTGATCAAGGTAACGTTCACTCGATCTTTAATGGGAATATTCATTTCGAGATTGTTTTCTGCCTGAGGGTATAATTTCTGTTTTGCAAAATTGGAAAACTTTATACATGTCGCTTGGGATTAAGTAAGTACTCAGTAAAAGCGATTATGGCTGTTCAGCAACATAGTAAATTTGTTTCGATATTTCTAATTACTATAGTAATAAATTTATCAAGTACCTATTAGCCTAGAGACAATTTTTTTTAATGATAACTTTTTACTATTTTTTCATAATTATAATAATCAATTTTACTACTGAAGACAAAAGAACTCATCACTTTATTGATAATCTAAACAATCTTAAGGTTAAATCAAATAAAGGTTTACATACTATGTTTGAAGCAACTGCAGGATTGTATCGGATCCAACTTTTTATCTAACAATATTAGTATGAATGGATAGTTGATAAAAGAAATAATAGAATTATTTTGCTATTAACCACGTTTGTTAAGAAAGTATATGAAAGAAAATCCGTTCTAACACCTTAAATATGCAGGACTAATATCTGCACGTATCACAAAACACCACCAGCACACACGCTCTACATTCATTCAGTACGACTATCTTAACGATTGTTTCGCCCCGTAACCGAAGCCGGAACGCGGAGTATAGCAAAACAATTTTATAATTGCTTTTGTTCTAATAAATTCCACAAACTGAAGGTCACTTATATTTTTGTTACATTTTTAACGACTATGCGTCTTGTTTTTATAAAGGCTGTATATTTTTTATATTATACCTAACTGACATTTCTTTGATCTCCATTACTGGGCAATATATGATTAACGAACTCTATCGAAAAATCCTGTAACAAGAGGTAATCTGACCCTAATAGCTTTTAAGTGCCTTATAACGCCTCGGTAAGGTTTCTTTGAAAGATATATTGAGTAATATTGACAAGGGTAAATAAGTTAGAAGGATGAGGTAGAATAAAATATTAGATATAGATACATTTATATAGTTTAAAGACGTAGGTAAGTTTTTAGATTAAAATCGACAAATTTAAGTGTACTTGCACTATAACAAAACTACCTTGCTATAATCCGCACGGGTTAAGCGAATGCATGCAAAGCCAATGTGTAAGAAGCAGGCAAAAATTTACGCACCTAAAATCTATAAATCATTTAAGTGGACTTCTCAAAAATCTAATCTTTGTAACAAAGACTTCGACTACTATTTAAGTAATCACAGCGTTCAAGCCGTCACTAACCTAAAAACCTACATAATCTTAAAGCAGATATTTCAAGCGTTCGCAACTTAATTAATGAAATCATAATGAATATCCATTCTTTTTGAGATTAAATTGTCACGATCAAATCATATTTTTTGGCCGTATTGCTATGGTAACAGCAAATAGAACAGCTGATCCTTTTAAAAGCTTAAGGGGTTCAGACCATGGCAGACATGTACGCTTTTTTCACAACTCTTTGTAAAATCTATGCTAAATTAACAAATTCAACTAAAGCATTCAAGCATTGAAGTGCTTAAAAATATATAAATCTATACTTATTATAAAACAAAGTCTGTCTGTCTGTATGTAATCGATTTTCTCAAAATCTACTGAACTGTCTTTTGTACGGTTCTCATCAAAAGATAGTGCAATATTTCGGAATGGTGTAGGTAAATAGTACATATCGGTATTATGTAAATTGTGTTGAAGAGATCGAGCAGTTGTTAAAAAACTTGCTTGGAGGTTTAGCCGCGTGCGCTGCGTAAACCAGCAGAGTTACGTTAAAGTAATGTACTAGAGAATTGTACATCTATAAAAATACTACAAAAAGTCCGCGATAACATGTTTCTATCTCTTACGGTTAACTCACAATAATTACTTTCATGTTCAAAATTTCAATTTGGATTTTTTTTGTGACAACTGATTTCGACGCGGGTGAAGCCGCTGGCACAGCTAGTCTTATATATAAAATTCCCGAGTCACAATGTTAGATACCAAACTCCTCCGAAACAGTTTGACCGATTTTTATGAATTTTTTTTATGCGAATATGAGTAATTAGCCTTGCTTTGATAACAAAAGATACGTGAGGTGAAGTACGAACAAAGCTGCAGAGATGGATACTCGTAGCTACAATGTGATGTTTGATGTATTATTGAGAGCGCGTAGCTTGAAATGTTGCCAGAAAATATCTGACTAAAAAAGTATTTCAGCCTCCCAACAATACCTTCGTACATGTACATCGTATTATGTTCTTCAGAAATGATTTTTGTGGGATCAGACTTTTTGGCGAGAAGGGACAGCGCAGAAGTATCGTCGAGAGTAAACTTCGTATTGAATACGTAACACAACGTAATAAGCAAACACAAGTATAACAATACGAAGCAATAGTTTGATGATAATTTATAAGTATTGGCTTGTTAATTCCCCACTTTAGGGCAATTGCCTCCGCTCTATTTTGGAGAGAAATCTGCTACCACGCTGCTCCAATGCAGTGTGAGAGGTAACGTATTTAACTGAAATTCTTGAAATTCTTAACATATACTGGCCCGTTGGCGCAGTTGGTAGTGACCCTGTCTTCAGCTCCGCGGATCGTGGGTTCGATTCCCGCCCAGGGCCAACGTTTTCTATAAACAATTTGTTGGTTCTTCAAGCCTGGGTCTGTATTTGTATTTAAGTATGTATTTAAAATTATATATGTAGTATATCCACCAGTTGTCCGTCATCCATAACACAAGTATTAAGTTACTTACTTTGGGGACGGACGATTGTGTGTGTAAGTGTCCCATATATTTAAATAATTATTTATTTTTATTTTTTTATTTATTTATCTTTATTGTATAAACAAAAGGCGGACTTATCCCTAAAAGGGATCTCTACCAGCCAACCTATGAGTAACAGAAAGAAAATGAAAAGAAAAAAAAAATTAATGATGGAAAAAAAGGAAGGAAGAAAAATAAAAATAACGAAACACTATACATAGATTAAATTTAATTATTTATATACCTATGCGTTTCGAGTCAATGTTTTTTCACTATATGGTGGTTTTTTATTACTAAAACAGATAAGTTTGACTCTCTGTCCATAGTAATGTTATAAATGCGTATGGTAGTGTGCTTGTTTACTTGTCTGTCCGTTTCTTACGCTTTCACGGCTAATCCTCTGGACGAATATTGATGAATTTAAATTTACTATAAAATTATAGCTTATACACCAGGATAACATACAGTATACAAAAATGAACAAGGAAAAAAACCAGCGTTTTTGACGGTACATAAACGCTTATGGTAGCTTGAAGTAAGTCGCAGTAACGTATCACTACTATATTATATTTAAAACCACAAACATTATGGGAAAGTAATTATTTACTTATTTATTTATTTACTACATTTGCTTGGAACATGGTTATAAGGTTAACTTAATAAAAAAAATTGTTCTCATACTCCGCCAATCTTTCAGCATGCAAAGTGTATCATAAATTATACAAATATTAATATTAATAAAAATAAAAGCTTAAGAAATAGCGTAAATAATCATTCTAAATTAAGTTGATATTATGAAACAAATTTACAAATGTCTAAGATTAAAATAAATTACATTACAAACACAACAATTTTCAATATTATAATTATTTAAATAGGTATTTTAAGCTAAAAATTCTCTGATATCATAGAAATTGCATTCATTTAACCATATATAAAGATCAGTTTTAAATTTATTTAATGCAAGTTGTTTGATTTTTTCGGGAACACTATTGTATATTTTTACACACATAGCAACACATGCTTTAGGAAAAAATTATGGCATGTTTATTTACACTAGTACTGAACAAAACAATAGTCTAGTAAAACAATGAGTCAATCTATTTAAATATTAAATGTCAATTAGTCTGTCAGTTTTGAAGTGGACGTGGAATTAATTGTAAACGAACTTCAAATCCTGTGAGCTAAAATATTTAATTATTCCTTGTTGCGAAGACACGCGTTAATAATAGGTTTCTATGAATGCGTAAATAAAAAAACTAAAAAATAATAACGAGATGGAATATAAAAGCCATTTCTAAAACGTAATAAAAGTCGTTCAAGACCTGCGACACTTTAATTAATTTACTGAATTGCCTCTTTTGTTGAGAAGAAGATTGAAAACCATTTGAGCTATTCGTCCTCGACTTTAAGAAAAACTGTCTAATAAAATAACATATAATAATCAATATTGTAGTGTATGTGAATAAGAATAGAAGTTTTGATGGAAGGTAGATTTATAATAAAGGAGGTTCTGTCGTCTCATGCCTGCACACCGCGCGTTATAGTAGTAGGGCGAGGGAAGAGAATTACTCACTTTCACTACGACCACGGGTGAGGACGGACGCGCGTGCGGTGTGTGAAGCAGAGAGCCGATATAACGCTGTTGGGTGGAAGTACGAACAGTACATTGGCGACGAGTTTGTGAGTACTGTTGTAAATTTATTTCAATTGTGATACTATGGAAAAACTGTCACGTTTAGTAGTAGCTAAACGCGAAAAAAAAAGATGACGGTAACAGTAAAATGGAAATATTATACTTGGAAATTAAATAATAAGTAACTAATATAATGGTGTAGAAAAATTTGAAATATTTTATATATATTCAGAGCAGGTTGAACGTGTTGAATTTGTTATGTTAATGTCGTAGAGGTCAATTTTGTTATTGTTATTTGAACGCGGTAACGACAATCGCTGGGACATTTTTTATTGTAGTGTTTGTGTGCGGAGTGTTCTATAAGATATGCTCATAAAAATAATAAAATTGTTAAATTAGTTTCATAAACTATAAATAAGTGCATATACTTTTTATAATATTACTAGCTGACTAGGCAAGCGTTGTTTTGCCGTGTGAGTTGTTTCTGGGAGATTTCTAGTGTACATTATATATATACTAAGAGTGAGATTCGATTACTGAGAGTGCAAATTAAGTTTCATGAAAATCGGTTTTTATATATACGAAAATGTCACTTTAATTATATTCAGTGATATATTAGTCGTGTATTAATAAATATGCACGTATATACATATATAAATACATAATTAATGTGTCGATACGATAATTATATATGATTAATAAATAATTGTAGAAATAGTGGATGATAGATTAATAGAAAATCTTGAGATGAATGATGCTTATCTCTAGATGAATTGTTTGATAAATTCGGGGAAGTTGGTCAGGAACGGATGATGCCGTTACTTGATGTAAAGTTAAATGATTGAAAAGTTGATCAAGAACGGATGATGCCGTTACTTGATGTAAAGTTTGATGATTGAGTAGTTTGATAAATTCGGGGAAGTTGGTCAGGAACGGATGATGCCGTTACTTGATGTAAAGTTAAATGATTGAAAAAGTTGTTCAAGAACGGGTGATGCCGTTACTTGATATTAAGTTTGATGACTGAAGAAGTTGTTCAAGAACGGATAATACCGTTACTTGATGTAAAGTTTGGTGATTGAGGAAGTAAGTCAAGAACGGGTGATGCCGTTACTTGACATAAAGTTTGATGACTGAAGAAGTTGTTCAAGAACGGATGATGCCGTTACTTGACGTAAGGTCGTAATGCTCTTAATTTATGTGAAGTTTGATGATTAAATAAGCTGTTTAATAACGGATAATAAACGGATAATTATTAATAATGTTAATTTATGTGACGGTAGATTTAGATTTAGGTAGATTTATGTGAAGAAGTTGTTAAAGGACGGTTCACGAACGTTTCTTGATGGGAAGTTGGATGGAAGTTTGATGATGTAGGAAGCATGTCAAGGACGAATGACGACCGTCTCTTGATGGAAGTTGAATGGTGATTGAGGAAGCATGTCAAGAAAAATAACGATCGTTTCTTGAAATAACATAGTTTGCTGTCCCTGGTAAATTTGGCAAATCTTACAGTGGAAAAAGTCGGATGCGAAGGAAATTTTAATTTGTTATGTACGACATTGAATATGGAAAAGGAGTGGGGATATTTACTTAGAAGCTGCCACCACGCCTGCTCAAAAGAGAGTGCATATTTTGCATTGGGGTAGGTCGGAATAACAAGTATTTTACAATATTCCCGATACGCACTAAACTAACAATTCCGAAGCTGAAACTCTCATCTTCATGATTAGAATGATGTGTTGATGACTAAGAAATAAGATGAATACTTAATGAACTAGTATATTTGAATGAAATAGTAAAATATTTGAAAGACACGCATTTCGACAAGAGAAACAGGAAGAAAAGCAGAAATTTCAGAAATTCATTGTTCGGTCATGACAATAAGTTGTTAAATATTTAACTTTTAGACCAAATTGCTGAAAATGTAGCTCAGACAGTAGAAAAAATTATAAATTAAAATCAAATGAGATACCGACGATTGAAGACCTCATTAATGGCCGAAGCTTATTCATTGGAGGTTATAAACAAATGACTTTGTTTTTAAAGATAAAATAACCAGGATATGAGCCTCTGCTCAGAAGAAGAAGAGACAACCGGAAATGTAAATCAGAAAATAATAAAAAGACATTTCAATTGTGGTAGTTGCAAAAAACTTAACATTTGATGAGAAATGACCATGATAAAATCTATGCGAAATGAAGAAAATCAGACACTTTAAACTGCAGTATAATCGCCTATAGAAAAAGATAGATGACACGGTGCAAGCACAGAAGACTCATTCCAATTCCCTTATAGGAAAAGATGAATACTTTAATCAATTAAGTCCTTCAGAAAGATAACAGTGTAAAAGTAGATGGCCTTTTAGACTGGATCTCACTTACAGTGCCTATCTTAAAAGACAACTGTGGTATCCGATTTTGTGTTAATATGAGATGAGCAAATTCAACAATTCGAAACGAAAATCACTCTGCCTACGATAGAAGAATTAGACTAAGATTAGAAAGGTTGCTAAAATTCGAGATCCGTAACGACCTTTAAATCCACCACAGGACTTTATCAATAAAAACGAATGTTGTCTGGTAGAATCCTCTGAATTTGAAAAATTGAAGACGTGATCAATTTATTGAAGACATTCTTATGTTCAGAAGAGACCAAATAGAACATGACGTTAAACTAAAAAAGGTCATTGAAGTTTTACAGGTAATTAAGGTTGTGTTGAGAAAAGGAAAATGTATCTGAAGGTTCCTAGACCACAAACTTGCAAAACAGAAAATAAAATCATTAGAAAATATCTGAATACTGAATATCTATTCAAAAGCTGAAAGCCTCGATAAGCATCACAGATTTATTAACCTTCCTGGGATTAATAAATTAAGAGGGTAAATGAATTCCTGACTTAGCCATGAAAACAGATCCCTTAAAAGAAGTGATCTGTCAGAAAATTGGAATAGAAAATTGGACTTAGAAATCAAAGTTTTTAGCGGTAGAGCGATAGTAGATTTTACAATACAATTCCGCAATCTATATTAGACTTATCTACAGAAAAGTTTAAATTAATTGTATATGCTTACACGTAAGGCATATTACACAATTGAAGATTATTTGAATGATAAAAATCCTTTCAGCTTCAAACAAGACTGAAAATAATTAAAGTAAATTTAAATGTTTAAAAGATTGACTGCCGTGTTTCGTGCTGGTTTTTCTCGGTAAGAGCAACATTTCGAACAAGTGTAGCTTAATAAATCTAATTGATCCTTGACGATTCAAAAGTGCTTGTAAAAAAGCCTACTTGAATAAAGATTATTTAGACTTAATTTTATAAATTACAAATGAACTTGCTATTATGAAGGAAACTTTTTAAGAGAGACTAAAATAGTTATATCTAAGGGATTGTGAGACAGAGAATTATTGACAGCACATGAGTGCCATCCCGGTATTGTGGCCATGAATGAAAAGTTTGGCGGCTCGAGGATGTTACCCATAAAACTGATGACATGGGTATTCGTGATAACAGGGAACTAAAAGAAAAAGGAAACAGTACGCAAACGGGAAAAAAAAGCGAATAATAGAAATTTAGGATCAAGAGATAAGTGTTTATTTGGGATACAAATAAGGAAAATAAACTAGGTGCAATCTTTGAATACATCGAATAGACAGCTAAACTACGATTGGGAGGTGACATAGAGATTGAAAGGGACGAAACTGGACAATAGTTGAGACGAAATATTTTACACGAAAAAAGGAAGAGGAAGAATGGAAGGTAATAAATGGCCAAGAGATGCAGGCAACGACAACAAGGAACAATAAGGAGGAATGAAGGACGAATGGAATGCAGGAGTGCCGGAAGATGTATGAGGCAACCGAAGTGTGGGAAAAAGGAGAATACAGATGAGTGAGGCATTTAGTGATATCTAATATTAAAATAGATGTGAAAGAAGCAATTAGAAAATGAGGTCCAGATAAATATAATACTTAGCTAAAAGAAGTATAAGTGAAAGGAATATATTTAGTTAGTGAGAAGCGAAGGAAGAATGGAGTTAGGAAAATGAGTGAACTACATAGTTGTAGGATTCATGATTTTTAGACTTCAGAAACGAAGATGTGTTATGGTGATTGATCAATGATGTAATAAAATGTTTTAAATGATAACCACTGATCTACTGAAAATAAACTTATTTTAATTAAAATAAAGGAGAGATGTAGTGTATGTGAATAAGAATAGAAGTTTTGATGGAAGGTAGATTTATAATAAAGGAGGTTCTGTCGTCTCATGCCTGCACACCGCGCGTTATAGTAGTAGGGCGAGGGAAGAGAATTACTCACTTTCACTACGACCACGGGTGAGGACGGACGCGCGTGCGGTGTGTGAAGCAGAGAGCCGATATAACGCTGTTGGGTGGAAGTACGAACAGTACAAATATTATATGCTATATTTTTTTATTGGCATTAGGCAAAATCATTGGCGTATTCCTAAACCGGGTCAGGTTACTGGCAATATGCCATACTATCAACTAAAATGACAGAGAAAGTAACCGGTTACAGTCTTGCTAACAGATAATTGTAGTATTTTCTGTTATACTTAACAATCTTATGTTCTTAATTGATGTAAAAATGTTAAATTCATCAATTTCTTTATAGAGGAAAATATTGCGTGGATACCTGATGCCGGGATATTAATGATGTTCAATAAACTGTTCAATAGTTCGCTTATTTATGAGAGGAGACCTGAACTCAGAATAGGACAGTTAAAGACCGTTACTTTACTCAATTTACAATATAAACAGTTCCGTATTGGTTCCCTACAGCAACTGCTTTACCAAATCAGTGGTAAATCTTTAACGAGTCAAATACGAAGAGTATTTGACTCGTTTCGATTTTGAGAAAGTAAATATACATTTAGAGAAAGTCCGTTTTGAGTAAAACGCTGTTCGGAGGATGTCGATTATTTATATTATCTAACTTATGTAACATACTTTTATGTAAGTTAATGTCACACATATATATACTTCGATATTTATAAATATGAAAACAATAGAAATTGATCATTTAATTATTATAAGATATCGACTAATAATTTAAAAACTATAAAAATTTACTAAAAACATTTATGGTAAACGATATAATTTTTGAATTGTTTTGGGGGACAGAACAAGTATGGATTATTCCTTGAAATATTTATTTCAACAACTTTATTCTTGTACAATCTAAGTTAAATGATCACAATATTATTACTTTACAAGAGTTTTAAAGAGAATAAAGTATTTGAAACGGAAAGCTTTGCCTAGTTTAATTTGGTTTTTTATTTTGTTACTTTATCAAGTTGATTACACTGACACAAAAAATGTGATTAACCTTTCTCTATAACTGCATTGTCCCTATAAATTAAAAACTTGTCAAATACAAGTTCCTCTTGTGAATTTTGTTGAAAATGTTACATCTACTCAGCGTTTGCCGCTTTCCCAGACTCTACTCGTCACCAGAGGTGTCATGTTCCATGCCTGGGAAAGAAACTCACGCCACCTCGCCTTTCCCTACCTAACTTCAGTGGGATCGGACGCCATTAGTATTTAAGATTTTAGCATAGTACATATTATACAAATAATTATAATTAATTTACTGTAAATAAACATATTTAATTGAACTAAACACATTTCCAATTATATTACGGGTGGCGGCTGTTGGGTATACAAACTCACTTTGAGTTTGTGTACCCAACAGCCGCCACCCATAATATAATTAGAAGTAGTAATCGATGCCGCAACAATGAAAAAAGATATATTATATTTTTACTTTATTGAAAACCAGCTTTATTTTTAGTAAGGTTTCATGATAGTAGCTAACTGCAAGCAAGCGCAAGAAATGTCAAAACCACGCCCGCCTAGATGTCAGAGTTGAGTCTATGTGCAGTGCAAGATTGCTATCCATATGAAAAAACTTTGCTCTTGAAAGCAAATTTATTATATAGACTTCAAGCCTAACTATATGAACCACAAAAATCATTTAACATCGTAATATTTGTCGTACAAATAGTCTTTGTCAAATTAATTCGGCATCATATTCGATTTCTCTTATTATTGTCCGAGCAGACTTATTAAGTAGGTACCAATATTATGCTTTTGAATCATCAACTCTAGTTGCTAGTTCGGAATGCTGTTCCTACCGGGAAGAGCCAGCAAGAAACTCGGCAGTTGCTCTTTTCAAAGTATAAATTCCTAATTCTAGTTACATTTAGTAATTACTGTCTTGTACTAGGTCGAAGAGTGGCTATGTCCAAGCATTCTTATCATCTAAGTAATTTTCAATAGTAGAGTAGGCTTTCTGTTAAAGCTTTTTTTAAACAGTGTTTTTAAACTGCTGAATTGACTTTTGAGGTAAATATATTATTTTCTGAGAAAATTATTAAGTGATAAGTTTTTTTAATATGTTAAGTACATATAAATATAAATATAAATGACATAGGAAAAAGTGGCTTCTATAAATCACGTTATCAATATCGGCGGTTTGATTTATTAGCCCACGTCAAGGCTATACTTCCTGATTTTTATGTTCAAATGAATTTTTTCTAAATATATTAAATTTTTCTTTAATATTCTTGATGTAAGTTAAAAGAAAAATCTTATTTATTTATATAAATTTTGGTGCATTAGTATTTTATTATCGACCATCAGGCTAGACTTTATTATTAAATATATCGTAAACATATATATCGTAAATATATGTAAGAATAAATAATATATAAGTACCAAAAACTTGGTGGCCCTGGAAAACTTTTTTCCATCCAAATGAAGCCGTATAATAGGAAAATTATTGTATATTGTATCATAGGAATAAAAAATATTTTGATTTGATGTTCTCCTCATACAATTTATAGCGGAATAAACCTTAAATATAAAAATATCGTAGCGGTGGACATTAATTTATTGAAGAGGTTCATCAACGTTTAAAAACGTTTAAAACATTGCTTCATAGTTCTGTAGAATAAAAGCCATTAGTGTTGCCAGAAATTAAAACTTCCCAAAAAATGGCAAATGTAGCCGACAGTTGATTTCTGAAATTAAAAGCTTTTCAATATAATGACACTAAACATCACACATCTTACAGTTAATTCTGCCTAGTTGTCAAATTATTAAGACAAGAAAAATTTCAACACTATCGACGAAGTAGACGGCACGGCAGTGTTAGTATTTTAAAGTCATAGATCTACCTTCGAACTCGAACTTGATAATTGATAATAATATAAAATATTACATGGTACTAAAGTTGACGAATGACAGAGGAAAATGGAAGACCATATTGTACCGACCCCACTTAGAGTGGGATAAGGGTAAGCCAATAATGATTACATTTGACTATTTACGATTCAGATATTTTTGGTGTATGTAAAAAAGCATTTTAGTCAGCCAACTACAAAACATTAAATAAAATAAATATATGGGGTAATTACATACCGGGCTGTCCGTCCACAAAGTCAGCAACTTAATACTTGCGTTATGGGTGATAGACAACTGGTAAATATATACATATATAATTTTAAATACATACTTAAATACAAATATACTACTACTTACTACTACTTCAATACAAATATACACCCAAGCTCGAAAAAACAACAAATTGTTTATAGAAAATGTTGGCCCTTTGCGGGAATCGAAACCGCGACACACGGAGGTGAAGGCAGGGTCACTGCCAACTGCGCCAATGGGTCTGTAAATGATTGTGTTATTAAAAATTTCGCGTTAATTTTAAGTTACCATTATCAAGGAGATGAAATTTAATACATATTTTTCGGGTTGTCCTCATAAAACATTTTAGAAGGCCAACAAAATATATTAGCACACGAGCTCGCCCACAAAAGGAGCTTTATTGCGTTGGTATAAATTGCTCACTCACACATTCACTTAAAAGGTACAAAACAGACAATTCACATTTCTTTATAGTCCCATTTTTGTAGTCTCATTGAGATAAATTAGAGGTAAAGTGGTTATACGATACTGTAAATATTCGTCGTTTTCCTCTTTTTTTCTTTAATGGATTTTGCATGAAATTTTAATGAATATTGGTCCAGCGAAAGCCGTGAAAGGCGTATCACACTGACAAAAAGACAGACTGACTTTCACATGCATAATATTAATATGGACATTGAAAATATTATATCTATTTTTCAAAATTGATAATATCAGTGTATAAAAACATTAAAAAGTTTCTGAACGACAAATTGTAATATTGGCAGGACTGCGTTTAACGGGCCTTTCAACACCACGCACCGTGGGCAGGAGTTGTATTTTTACTCCAATTATTTTTTTCTTTTTTACCCTTCTTGCTGTTTTGTTTAATTGGTAAGAATTGCCTTACTTAAATAATAAAGCGCTATAATTTATTTTTAATAGAAATACTAGCCAAAATATTTTTCTAACTTAAATAGGCGCTTTTTCATATTTCACCAATGAAAATTTGTGCGCAGTAATAAAGTATCTTCTACTAGGCTTAATGTAATAGTGAATAGAATTTATAGGGACATGTAATCATCGCTACATTATATACCAGCTATTTAGAGTAAATGATGGCAATTGTTAGTAAAGTAGGGTCGTGAGCTCAGAAATCCCTTCTTTAATTTAGCAGTTAACATCAAGAATGGTATTAAAGTTTATCTACATGGACCGATAATTAAACTCTGCATTGCCACTATTACGGAAATGCGGAGTTTAATATATATAGTTTATATGCATATTTACCATTATAGTTAAGGATGATAAATTAACTTTTATTTAAGGCTCATAATTACTTATATTATAATTAACTTATAAACTATGACTTTAAACTCATATCGATAATTAACAATCTCCAGAATGCTGGCTGATTTAAATCGTTAAACTTCTTGTATTGACAGTTAAGAATTAATTTATAGAATTAGGCTTTACCTTGCGGAGATCCATAATACAAAAGTAATAATAAAATTATTTTGCTATAATCCGCGATACAGTAAATAGAAAATACATATAGTGTTAAATGTATAGTGGAAATCGCAAAGCTTTGCGATTTTGTCGTGGAGTCTATCTCCTGATGATGCTTCGCTTGCGGGGCGAAACGATTGTTGAGTTTGTGATAGTGAACGTGTGTAGTGCTTGTGTATTGTGGTGGAGTCGGTTTGTGCATGTCTTTTTACGAATCCTGCTCGTATAGGGTATGAAAATACGGATAGTCCACTATACATTTAACACTTGTATATATTTTCTATTTATTGTATCGCAGATTATAGCAAAATAATTTTATTATTACCTTTGTCTCAGTTAAGAATTATCTTCTTTAGTATTTAGTGATAATAAATTATGATTATGTGACCATTACTTGATATACAAAGTTGACTTAGAGAGCTTATTGAAATTTTAAATTCAAAATTTTCTTTATTCAAGTAAACTTGTTAACAAGTGCTTTTGAATCGTCAACTGTACTGCTGGTGCAGAAAGCTGTTCCTACCGAGAAGAGCCAGTAAGAAACTCGGCGGTTGCTCTTTTTATAATTTATTTCTCATAACTATTTACTACTACCAATGCAATAAAATTTTCCAATTTTTCAGGGTATATTTTCAAAAACTTTCTCTAATACAAACTTTGGCCTGAGATAAAATAATTCTATAGTGATCTTTTATACGGTCGATGATTTCATGAATTATTTTTTTTTCATATTGTATGTTTATTTTTAGATCTTAGTAGAAATTGAAATTTACGCACATACTTTTAATTTTCGCCTGCTAGCTATGTATTATAGAGCACCCTCATTTCTTACCGAGGTTTCGTAAATAGCAAGTAAGGTAAGTTAACCCTCCGTGTAGTAGTAGTAGTAGTAGTAGTAGTAGTAGTAGTAGTAGTAGTAGTAGTAGACTGCGTAGAATAGACCACCTAAATTCTCGCTGAGGTGTCGTAAAAGGCGACTAAGGTAAGTTGACGTCAGGCAAGCGGCCGGTCGTAAAATAACTAGCAAAACATGTAACAACATGTTTAAAATATGATGTGCAGACGCCACTTAGAGTGGTATAACAGCAGGAGAATGATGATGAGTAGTAAATGAAGATAAACAATTGTTTGAATTTGCTTACTTAGTTATCAGCTACCATAATTGGCAGGCAGTCTTTACGAGTAGGTATAATATATATCATACGACATAATAAAAGTTTATTATTATATACGTCATAAGTCACGTAATAAAAATTTATTGTACGTCTTTCATGGGGCGTGAGATATATAATATCACGCGGCTCCTACGCGTATATATTTCAAATGGGATTTTCAACTTTGCACATACTTTATGACGTAATAAATTTTCCTACACATAAAGAGAAGGTTTTTAATTAACCATAGATTATGTATACCAATGTGTACTGAAAGTATAGTGTAGTACTGAATGAATCACATCCTACTTCCTACTTCCTACTTATATTATAAATGCGAAAGTTTGTGAGTATGGATGGATGTTTGTTACTCTTTCACGATAAAACTGTTGGATGGATGTGGATGAAACTTTACAGTTATATAAGTTATACATAAGAATAACATATAGGCTACAATTTGTACTTATTTTATGTAATATAACATGTCGAAACTTGATTGGGCAGACCAAATTCCACGCGAGCGAAGCTGCAAGCAAAAGCTAGTAACATTATAAATGTGAAACTTACTTATTGTTCTTGTTTATTCAATTGAGTTTAAGTCATTGTACGATTTTAGGAATAGTTTTGTAAATTCCTTGTTACACATACTAATGTTATGCATTCTACGCCAAAATTTTGTCATCTGAATCCTAAAGAACCATTACCATACAGAATGGTATATGATGATACGTTTACGAAACGTGACGAAACTTTATAAATATAATATTACATTCGTCTTTATATAACTCCTTTTTGAGTTCTGTGGATTACATATGCATGTGTGTGACTTTAACTTCTCCGAGTAAACAACATATATCATGAAAAGCAGATATTGTGGATTAAAAGCGAAAGAAAGTCGGCTATTGGATGATATTTAAATGTATCGTGGACTATCCGTTTTTTCATACCTAATATATGCAGGATTCGTAAAACACATGCACGAACCTTCATCAACGCCACCACAATACACTACACACGTTCACTATCACAAACTCAACAATATTTTCGCCCCGCAACTGAAGCATCATCAGGAGATAAACTCCACAACAAAATCGCAAAATCACCCTCAGGCCTTAGATTTTATTTCACTTCGACCAGTTAACTATAGCGATCACCAAATGCCAAAGTTAAGCGAAACATTGATACTATAGGCAAAGTGGTAATTAGAATTTACATATCTAGGTATACGAACGCCGTGTGGTATCCGGCAGAATAGAATAGACCACCCTCCTTTCTTACCGAGGGGTCGTAAGAGGCGACTAAGGTATATGCCGTGTGGTATCCAGCTGCATAGAATAGACCACCCTCTTTCTTACCGAGGTGTCGTAAAAGGCAACTAAGGTAAGTTGACGTCAGGAAGGCGGCCGGTCGTAAAATACGTAGCCAAATCATATGACAGCATGTTTGCAACATGTTGTGCCGACCCCACTTACAGTGGGATAAGGGCAGGGGAATGATGATTCACGTTATATTAATAAATTTTGTTTCAAATATTCATATTCAAATAAATTATGACTGCTGGAAGAATCAGCAAGGAACTCGGCGGTTGCTCTTTTAAAATGTAAATCTTAAAACTAGTTACATTTATTTATTACTGTCTTGTACAGGGTAGAAGTGCACCTATATCCACACTTATCCTTATCATCTAAGTAATCTTGAACAGTATAGTAGGCTTTCTGTATTAGCCTCTTTTTAACAGTGTTTTTAAACTGCTGTAATGGCATGGCCAAAATTGATTTCGGAATTTTATTATAGAATCTTATACCCTAACCCACAAACGATTTACGTACTTTTGCTAGGCGCAAAGCAGGTTCTAAAATACGACTAAGGTAAGTTGAGGTCAGGTAGGCGGCCAGTCGTAAAATACGTAGCCAAATCATGTGACAAATTCTTGTAACATGTTGTGCCGACCCCACTTACAGTGGGATAAGGGAATGTATGTATATTTCGGTATACGAATCTAAATATTGAAGTAAAGCTATAAAGATGAAAATGGTGGTTGAATGTTATATATGACTTGCATTCTGTAAATATATAGATGAATCGTCAGACCCTTCAGTTCGTTATTAAAACAATTTGTTTTCGAAAATTTCATACAAGAATTTATGTTTTACTTATTCACTGTTTTAAAAGAAACATATGATATATCATCATGGTTTGATTGATATTTGGCTGAAATTTCAAAGGAATTATACATATACCTTTGAATGCTTATATAACACTTGGTAGTCAAGATATAGTCACTGTAAATAAATTATACGCTCTTTTAAGCGAATCTAGATTAGCTAATGGACTTTTAATGAACGGTATACCGAGCGTTGATTAAAACTGAAAACGTCTTTTCCACAGTGGGCTATAAAATACGGGCTACGGAAAATAAAGCTCCAATATTTAAATAATTTATACAAAATAGTAATATGCAAGCAAGTAGAAAGATGCAAGCCTATTTTTACTTTAAATCAGCTAAATCATCTCAGACTTGTTGCGGTGCTAAAATTCACTGTACATTGTAGGGATATCTTGAAAAAAGAGTATTTTAATGAACGCTAATGTACTTTCAATATATGTATGGAAATTTTCAAAGATTTTATTGGATTTTTACCGATTCCAGCATATAACCGATGTACGTACTATATTTCTGGACCGCGTATTCTTCAAATATAATAGAACAATACGCGGTTTTCTTTTCAGGATAATTAAAATATGCCATAACCACAAAGATTCATTAAGACAGCCCTTAAGCAAGTTTGAGTTCATCACCGAAACATCTACATAATTACATTCAAAGTGACAGTCTTCGCTCGTATACCTACGTGTAAAGATAAGGTAGGTTACGATCATTCAACAATGTAACATTTTTTGAAATATACAGTCACTAGTTTGTGAACCATTTAACAAATAAATTTCTTATTACACCTTTATAATTATTGCATGTCATATTATTTAAGGTTACAAGTACGTACTATTCAGGTTCTTCACTTAGACGCAAAACCTCCTCTATAGGTAGCTGAAATTATTTATTGATCAGTTTTTAGTCTTCGAAATGTGCTGAGAAGTTGCTAGCATGTTATTAATAAAATAATTATTAAACAATATCCACGTATCATTTTCCACTCCCGTATACAAAGTTAAATTCACAAAATCAATGTTTCAGTAAAGTAAGTCATAGAAAATGGGTAGAATAGGATATGAAATCCCATGGATTAACTAAGGGTAGATATTACTGCTTTCGTCAGAAGATTAAATCTATGAATGAACTTCGCCTGTTCAGCAATAATTAGTTTAAAAGAGTTCCCACTCAGAGTATATCATCAAATATGCTAAGGTTCAACAATCCTGTATTCAAAAATCACAATTAGGTATTGTACGACTCAAAAGTATAAAAAGAACTATCCCTTAGACATTAATTAGACATACAACTATAATTATCATATGAGTATTTTTAGAAATTAAAACGTACAATAAAGTAATACATAAGATTCTAGGCACTATAGCAAAACTACTTCGATATAATCCGCACGGGTTGAGCGAATGCATGCAAAGCTAATGTGTATAAAGCAGGCAAAATCTACGAACCTTATACATGCAGGACAAGCCACCACATGCACCCCAAGGCGCATCCACCAGCAACAAAGCACACAAGCAGCACACACACAGCAACATCAGGAGGATAGGCTCCACGAGTTAGTTTTGTTATAGTGCCTGTAATATGGAATTCCGCAAAGTAACGCCTGCTTCTATAGATCACATAAGATTCTGTAAATGTCACGAGAAAAATCTATATCACATAATATTGCATAACATGCAAATGTAGAAAGTAAGTTGTCAGTTTTTAAAATATTATAAATCCGAGAGACGATGAATTTCTGACAAAGGATCTACGCTAGTCCTGTTAACTTTTGAGCATATTTGCATTTCGGAAATGAATTTTTATCAATCAATATTATATGTAATGTTTTCAATAATGTTGTATTAGGTCCTTACATATGAAATTGGCGTTTTGTCGTACTGGCCACTTTGATCTCAAATATTACCTTTATGGTTAGGAATTCTAAATTCAAATTCATACAGCTGTTTACTCATGCATTTGTGTTTTAAACCCCCTAATTCATTTGTTTTTTCTAATTTTGTTTTTTTCTTTGTGTCACTCTGTTTACAAAATGGAAAACATGAAATATCGCGTTATTTACGAGTATGAGTTCCACCGTGGCACCAGTGCTGCAGAAACGGCTCGAAGGATTAATGATGTGTATGGTGACGGTGTCGCAAAAGAAAACACAGTGCGTTTTTAGTTCCAACGTTTTCGTTCTGGAAATTTCGACCTGCAGAACAAGCCTCGTGGACGGCCGGAGACCAAAGTTGATAATGAAGAATTGAAGGCTATTGTGGAAGCGGATCCATCGCAAACCACGTCCGAGTTAGCTGCAGGCTCCGGTGTTAGTGATAAAACTATTCTAATCCACTTGAAGCAAATTGGGAAGGTGAAAAAGCTTGAAAGGTGGGTACCTCATGAATTGAGTGAAGCAAACCGACAAACGCACGTCGACTGCTGCGTTACGTTACTCAACCGGCACAATAATGAAGGAATTTTAAATCGAATCATTACCTGTGATGAAAAGTGGATCCTCTACGATAATCGGAAGCGCTCATCGCAATAGCTGAACCCTGGCGAACCAGCCAAATCCTGCCCTAAGCGAAAATTAACTAAAAAAAAGTTGCTTGTAAGTGTTTGGTGGACTAGTGCCGGTGTCGTTCACTACAGCTTTCTTAAATCTGGCCAGACGATTACGGCAGATATCTATTGTCAGCAACTGCAAACCATGATGGAAAAGCTAGCTGCTAAACAACCGAGGCTGGTCAATCGCTCTAGGCCACTGCTGCTTCAGGACAACGCTAGACCACACACTGCACGACAGACGGCTACCAAATCAGAGGAGCTTCAATTAGAATGTCTTAGACATCCACCGTACTCTCCGGACCTTGCTCCAACAGATTACCATTTTTTTCGCAATTTGGATAACTACTTGCAAGGAAAAAAATTCAACTCCGATGGGGCAGTCCAAACCGCCTTCAAAGATTTTATTGATTCCCACCCGAATGGTTTTTTTAGTAAGGGGATCAATGAACTACCTATGAGATGGCAAAAGTGCATACATAGCAATGGTTTGATTAATTAAATATATTTTTATAATTAAATATACTTTGATTAATTAAATATATTTCGTTAAAAAAAAAAACGACTTTATGCTCCTCGCATAGAAAACGACAATTTCATATGTAAGGACCTAATATTTAAGGATAATGTCGTTTCTTAGTTTATAAAATTTTACGTGCAGTAGTGAATTGTAGAGTAAAATCGAGTATTCATGATGTGGAAGAATCTACTATATTTTGTAAAAATATCCATCACATCATTATATTCCATAACCCTTGATGTTTGTTTGAAGACTATGTAATTTGTTCTAATGAGCAAGTAATATTTTTTCTAACATATTTGTTGATGTTGTCATTAACAAGTAAGTCAAATTCAAAATATTCTTTATTGAAATTGTTTTTTTACAATTTTCGAACACACTTTCGAATCGTCAAATTGTAATTAGGTATGTAATCTAAATCCATTCTCTAATCGAGAAGAACCATCAAGAAACTCGGCGTCGACTTTGCAAGAATTATTTTTACACCTCAAATAAGTCCAAACTTCATTATTATTCACATAATCTTAAATAGTATATTAAGAATTTATTAATTACATGTATATTTCACGTTATATTAATAAGCCGTGTGATATCCGGCAGTATATAATAGACCAACCTCCTTTTTTACCGAGGTGTCGTAAGAGGCGACTAAGGTATGTGCCGTGTGGTATCCGGCTGCATATAATAGACCACCCTCATTTCTTACTGAGGTGTCGTAAAAGCGACTAAGGTAAGTTGACGTCAGGCAGGCGGCCGGTCGTAAAATACGTAGCCAAATCATATGACAGCATGTTTGCAACATGTTGTGCCGACCCCACTTAGAGTGGGATAAGGGCAGAAGAATTATGATTCACGTTATATTAATAAATTTTGTTTCAAATATTCATATTCAAATAAATTATGATTGTTTTCTTGAATATTGTCGTACCTAAAATCGTTAAGCTCAGTTCGATGAAAAGGTCTTCTTGCTAACGAAGGGCGTTCAGACTGTTGGTTTCGCGTTACGTTAATTTTCTCTAAAATTACACGGGCGCTACGAAAATCACTCTACCTAATTGTTATACTAGACTCAGCATTAACTTAGTAGTACTTAGTGACATTACTAGTATGTTTGATGAAGCATGATCATACTTATAACTATTTAATATTTAATATTCAATGTCTAAAATTTCACACATTTAGCATATATAGTTATGACTGAAGGATGATAAATTTTTCCTCTACAGATTTGATTTAACATTTTCGATAACATTTTCACTAGGACAAGAGCGGTTACGTAGTTCAAACTGTAAATATTATTTATCAAAAGTAATAATAAAATTATTTTGCTATAATCCGCGATACAGTAAATAGAAAATATATATAGTGTTAAATGTATAGTGTACTATCCGTATTTTTCATGCCCGATACGTGCAGTATTTGTAAAAACACATGCACAAACCTCCACCACTTCCACCACAATACATAAACACTACACACGTTCACTATCACAAACTCAACAATCGCAAAATTTGCGATTTTGTCGTGGAGTCTATCTCCTGATGATGCTTCGGTTGGGGGCGAAACGATTACTATATCGCGACTCTGTATCGCGGATTATAGCAAAATGATTTTATTATTACTTTTGTATTATGGATCTCCGCAAAGTAACGCCTAATTCTATTAATAATATATTATTTATCAGTTTAGTAAAGGACGAGTTGTAAAGATAATTTTTCTTCATTCAATAAAATCAACCTCACGAGAGTTTAAATGATATTAAAACAATTATTCTGAGTTCAATATTTTAATTTATTCTATTATGTTATAATATTAATAATTAATATTAACAAAGAAGCGAACTAGTATTATTTGAAAAGCATCGTCAGTAATAAGATACAGTCGTTTCCATTAGTTGAGTTGTTAATTGCCTTTTAAATTAAAAAAGACATATCTTATGTAAGTAAAACTGGAATAGTTTCAAAACTTACATGTGCCTGTGCTCATTAAAATAGACGATTAACTTGAACACAATAAACATATCAGAAAGAAAATTATATAAATCATAAATTATTGTAGTACGGTAAATGAATTACTTTTTTTCGTAATAAAAACGATTTGTTAGAAGCTGACGTAAATGTTAGAATAATTCCAAGCAATCCTTCAAAAAAGGGAGTTTTGCGTCTCCATAATTTGATAAATGGCCGAGTTTCGGGAGTTCTCCGAAAATAATAAATGATACAATCTAAGAGATCCCTTATACACTTTTAGTTATTTGACCAGTTGGTGGTTTTTATTGTGTTATCGATAACGTAATTTCGTCTGTAAAAAATAAATGAAATCTTTATATACTGTGATATGGAAATATTTATTTAAGTAGTCGTTGTAAAGGTGAAGTTGAGTTTATAAGCTTTACACCCTTTTGTGCTAAAATATTTTTCATGCTGATGTATAAATATTAATGATGCAGGCATGACATTAGAAAACTTGCAGTAAAAATATCGGTGCCGTAAAAATCCTACTGCTAGGCAAAGCCTCCTCTATCTTTTCCTAAAGAAGGATTGGAATGCTATGTTCATGAAATACGTTAGGTTTGGTTTTCTGAGATGTTTGCTGTGACTGCAAAGAGCATTATCAATTTTAAGTATCAACAAATTTTAGTTTTAATATATAAGTTAATTAAGAGGTGTCTTTAAAGATAATATAATTGAACAACCTTATTAACTACTTAAAAAAGCTGTGATAGCCCAGCGGTGAGACCGTGCGACTCTTACGAGGGGAACACGAGTTCAAACCCGGGCAGGCACCAATGAGTTTTTCTATTAAAACTCATGTGTCTAATTGATAAATGCAATTTATCACACACTTTTCGGTGAAGGAAAACATCGTGAGGAAACCTGCATATCTCTAGAGAACTCTGGAGATATGTGTAACCTACCAATCCGCATTGGAGCAGCGTGGTAGGTCTTAGATCCAACCCTTCTCTTCAGAAACAGAGAGAGGCGGCCTATTCCCAGCAGTGGGATTGTAACAGGCTGCTTCTTTTATTAACTACTTATATCTTATATGACAATAGGGCATGAAATCTAAACGTGAACGGTATAATAAAATATAAAAATGTAATCTGGTGTAAAGTACTCGTGAACCTCCGGCGGGATACGTTATATCGAATACGATATGTACTGGACTATCAAGCTATGGGGTTTAGGTATAAATATATCACGATAGGGATAAACCCGGGTTTAACCCATGGTTGTGATGTTTCCCAAAAAAGTTATAAAAGATACCCTCGCAGTGATACACTTAAAATAGGAAAAATCGATGCTATTTGCTAGGACTTTTTTTAGTAAAGTAACGACCCCGGTATTTATGCTATTTCTATACAGACATACATCGTGGATTAAATTACACTTCAAAGGATGTTCCCTCCTATATTCCGGCATGTTTAATCATTTGGAACTTATTTCGGTGAAACAGTGCGTAACACACAGGCGACGTTATGTATAAAGGTTATTTAATTTGTATAACAACCACGCACGATCGATTTACGAAATATTAATTACAATATTAAAAACTGATATTTGTTTATCGTCCATATTACAGCCTACTCGAAATTGCTGGGGAACAATTATATTCGCTTACATAATTTTCAAACCATTAAAATTCGTAATAAAATTTCAAGCCCTTTCATTGGTACATAATAAAAAGCCCACATACGGTCGTTTAGAAGTGATAGCTCCTAAAATCCTTATTATACCTACCTAGTATCTGGTTCATATTTTTAAGGAGCTCTTTCATATATCATTTATATATCTAGTGTTCTTCTACTTTATTATTTACATTCTAGCTTTTTCTGAAACTTTGCGTCACTTCAAATTCTTATTTAAATTCTAAATATTCTATTCACATGTTAACTTGTAAAGCAGTGCGTGCAAGTCGACACTACTGCTGCTCCGAGAACCTACTCCTAGCGAGAAGAACCAGCAAGAAACTCGCGTTTGCTCTTTTCAAAATATAATTCATTTAGTTAGGTAGTTTCTAGTCCAACTAGTTACATTTTGTCATTTCTATCGTATAGAAGATCAAAGAGAAAGTAGGTACCTCCACAGACTCTTATCATTTATGTAATCCTCAATAGTATAAAAGGCTTTCTGCCACTCAGCATCGCAGCATTTGCATAACAGATAACAAAAAATAAAGGTAAAAGCATCTGTAATAATGTTTAATTAAATCTTTTAAAATAAAAGTTTATTACAGATAACTGAGTCAAACATTCATCGTGTTATCTGAGGCAAGATAATAAATGGCACAATTCAACATCACAAGAGCCATCCTTCCTGTTATCTTGCGTCAACCAACGCAATTGTTTGAAAAAGGTTCGTAGCTTGTTAGAACGAGGTCACTCAAACTCCATACACTTTATCCAAGAAACAGTAACAAATTATTCACCAAATTCAGAGTCATATTCTTTTTCTCATGGATTTATAAAGAGATAAAATAAGTTATTGCTTTTCGTAAATTCGTTCTTTGATATCAACACAGAACTGTTCTACCGTAAAATAAGTCTGGAGAGCCGAACAATGCTGAAAATTAAAAATAAATACGTCTTTTAAAGATGTTCAGGGAGAAAATTAAATATAAATAACTAGCTGTACCAGCGGCTTCGCCCGCGTAGAAATCAGCGTGTTACAGTTTTTTTCTAGAATTCAAATTTTAAATATAAAAGAAGTTATTGTGAGTAATACCATAAGAGGTAGAGAAATGCTATCCTAGATTTTTTTGTAGTAGTTTTATCGATCTACAGATCTCTAGTACATTACTTTAGCGTATCTCTGCTGGTTTACGCAGCGCACGCGACTACTCGCCGCAAGCAATTTCTTTAACAACTGCGCGATGTCTTCAACACAATTTCCATAATACCGATATGTACTATTTACCTAAACCATGCGGAAGTATTGCACTACCTTTTGGTGAAAACCGTACAAAAAGGCGTTCTGTAAAATTTGAGAAAATTGATTACATACAGACAGCCAGCTTTTTGGGACTTTGTTGAAGTATAGATGGACAAATTTAAAATTACTTTTCATTTTCATTTCATTTCGTAAATTATTGGATGTTCTTTATTAATGATAGGATACTATTTACAGCAAATTTACTTAAAATAGTGTTAACCAGTATGCCAGGAAAAATTCGGTGGTTAAGATCAGGTATGTCAATGTTGTGTTTCCCGAAAGATAACCAGGATTTAATTAACGCCTTGGATAATAAGCTTTAAGCTTAAGCTAAGCCTTTTTTTTTACTTTTTACGCACTGAAACACTTCGTCCAATTACTACTACTTATAAGTAAACATTCTTCTTTTATTATTATTTGAATCGATTTGTTATATTTTGTGTGCGAAGAGCGACTTTCTTATACCATTTTAATGTAATATTATGAAATATAATGTTATTAAATTATGAAAAATAATCTTTCAATATATTTTTTTTCTTTACAAAACTCCAAAAAAGTTGTCCAAAAAGGCTCAACTGGAACAACTGGAACAAATTGAGGGAATTCCAGATCAGAGCGTATTGATATAAATGCGTTAGTCACTCTCATCGTAACGGCGACGAACGGCAGGCATTCAACCCAAATTTAATAGCGTTGACCCAGTCTTAATATAGAGTAAGGGAGTAAATTGCGAATTTTGTGATTTTGTAAAAGCACCGAAGGGGTCTTGGGTTACTTTATGGGCATTTCGTGTACATCACACCTATGTATTACGTGACTGAGCATAGTAAGGACCTAATAGTCGAAATATTTTAGGTGCAAAAGTAGTTTTGACACATGAGGAAGTTCTGTGGAAACTATATTTAGTTTCCACCTGTATATACCTACCTCATCGCAGAGATAACTAGACACTAGATCATAAAAAAGGTATCGTTAGAATTTGTATGTAGGTAAGTGGAGTTATAATACTTATTGTGCTATTTATTTTTATGAAAACTTTATGACGCATTCCACACAAAGAAAAGTCCATAACAAAGGATTCCTAAATACATTTAAGGCGTGCACAGGCGGCCTTATTGTTCAACTATGAGCAAAGTTTTATATAGAACCTTCCATCTTTTATTTATTTATGTGCAAATTTACATTATATTTTTAAATATTTTCTACATAAAAGTACAAAAAAACATTTAAAAATAAAAAAAAATTGTTGACCACAGGGAGCGGAGAAAGTACTCAAGCAACCGGTGGTTAGGGCTCCAGACTGAGGAACCTCCTCACAATCCGTGCCATCTCAAGCAATACTGCCCTTTGTATCTTGCGCTTGATCCAACAACTATATGAGATGTACATACAACCTTTATTATTAGAGATTGCTTTAATCGGAGTGCGGGATGGTGCTAAATAATATTTTAATTCCCACACGATTATGATGAATGGCATGGCACTTTTTCACAGTTACTATACATGAGTTGCAAAAAACTGTGACGTTCGAATCCAAGAATTACCTGATGACCATTTTAAAACTAAAAATGTAAGAATATCACATGGCTGAGATATAACATATTTTGATCAAATAAGAAATAAAACAGCAGAACTTGGCGTGTGGTATCCGGCTGAGTAGAACAGACCACCCTCATTTCTTACCGAGGAGTCATTAAAGGCGACTAAGGTAAGTTGACATCAAGCAGGCGGCCGGTCGTGAAATACTCCGCCAAATCATCAATCATCAATCAAATTACACCATGTTTTAAAAATAATGTGCCGACCCCACTTAGAGTGGGATAATGACAGGAGAATGATGATGATAAAGAAATAAAACAGCAAAAAAGTAGAAGATCATTTACATAGTCCAAAGTGTCACTAACCTAGTGATTACATAGTATGAAGAGCCGATGGACGTCGACGGTCTAAGAACTTGGAATGTTGATGAAATATATGCGAAATTGCTTACGGATGACCTTAAAAATGTCTCCAAATCTGTTGGATCCAAGCAACAAAAAATTCATGAAAATTCCTCTAAGAGACAGACCTGTATACGGAATGAACATACTTCCAATGTAGAAAGTTTTAAATTTTATTTGTATTTTCCTTTAATATTGCTAAGGGCAAAATTTATTTTGGCAATTTCCAATATTTATGTAGAAATTCAAGACGTTATATGAGACTCGAGCGAAGGAAGAACATAAAAACTGCCACGCTGAAGCTTAAAAGATATTGCCGAATCACAATAAATGAGACATGAGCAACATATAAGGGAACAAAAAAATAAAGTAAAAAATTTGCTACTGATTTCTAATTATATGATTAGCTTATTTTAATAATAATTTATACTCAAAATTGATATCTACATTGCAATTAAATTATTTTTAGTTTTTTTTGTAACTACATGTAACTTTGTTCCATTAGAGAGATGATAGGTCATTATATAAAAGCCTTAACGACTCATGAGAAGAATATATATAATTTAATCAGTAAGCAATGACATAAGGAAAGTTTCAGCGTGGTAGGTGCACGCTGAAACATTGTAGGTAGATTCTGCTATTCAATTCAAAATATTCTTTATTCAAGTAAACTTGTAAACAAGTGCTTTTGAATCGTCAACTTTACCGCTGTATAGCTTAACTATATAGCTTAAATACTTTGAGGTTCAGATAAAGCCGTAGTTCAAGAGAAATATAATTATTTAAACAAAATGGCAAAATAAGTACAAGTACATTAAGATTTACGCTCGGAAAAAAGCCACAATTGCTGGTAGATTACAAATATAATTGTTGAGTTGAGAATACATTATATGGATACTTGTGTGTTTGTCTTCACTTACACTGCAGATAAATAGGAACATTATAAAGGTAGAATTATGTTTGTTTTTCTTTCACATGCGATGGATCAATGAGACTTTTGGTATGAAATTAGTTGAACTTTTTATTTTATTGCCATGATTGAACATTCTTATGATGTGAATAAAAACTGATAAAAACTGAAGGATTCAAATGTGACATCTATCGTGCGTAGCGGAGTTAGGAATTTATAAGGTACAAAGCTTACTTATCGTTTATACATGAATATACAAGGTAAAGAAGATTTAAGATTGCCGGTTCAATATTATTAATTTTAAAAGTCTTCCATAAAGCTAGACAACTAGAATCAAATATTTAAGTTATCTGAAAAAATATGTAAAAAAATTAAATGTCGAGAAAATATTTACTTTTTTGTCGATTTCTACTGTCTGACCACAACGTCATTTACATGTACTTAAGTATTTCAATAAAAAGGATTTTTTTGTCGTATATTGTGAAAGAAGAAAAAGCCCACTAGGTTTCGTTGTTTTGTATTTACTTAGACTATTAAATGTATGTCTTTAATTTTATAAGGTACGGTTTTTACTCTTAGATCTTTTGAAAGTGTTTTTTTCATACTGATTACAAAAAAATATAATGTTTCATTAATATTATATATGTTTTACATAAATATAACTCAATCCATTTCGTTCTCGATTTTTTTATTTTTTCGTATCTATCTGTTATGTTTGACATTTTTATCACACACTGAAAAAGAACAATTAATATATTTTTCTACATTGCTCATATCATACAAATCACATCACACAAACTCTATACCAAATAACGTCTAAGCATTAGAGCATTTAGGTATTTTGTAAAACTTTTGTAATATTTGGTTTCTGTGTGTATTATAAATCAATAAATAAGAAAGTAATTCTTACAACAGCGAATATAACAAATACAATATCTTGTTTTTCTTGAACATTTTCTTAACGAAAAAGTGCGTAACGGAATACAAACATCCATTAAAGGCAAATTTTTTGTAGAATATTCAAGAGTGCCTTCCAGGGATTCAAACAAAGAATCCTTTTATGAAAATCACTTTGTAAAAAATGCTCATTGTAGTCGTAAAAAAAAGTAAATACGTCATGCGTACGTACTGACAAGCACTTTAGTAGGATTTTTTTATAACAATAGAAAAGCTCCAGTAACTTTTAAGGTCCTGCTCGAAAATCCCAAATTATGGTGGTTAAGTAATTATAATATTTCACGACATAAAAGACACTGAACCGTTTCTTGCGAAAGGTTTGAGCTAAGACCTACCACGCAGCTTCAATGCGCATTGGTAGGTAAGTAGCTCTAGAGATATGCAGGTTTTCTGTTAATGTCTTCCTTCAAAGAAAAGCGTGTGATAAAATGCAAATACAAATTAGACACATAACTGGATAAATTGGTGCCTACCTGGGTTCAAGCCCGTAATCTCCTCAAAAGAGTCGAACGTTCTCAATGCTTGGCTAACACAGCTTAATTCATTGAATAATGTCTTTTTAGTGAAGAACATTGTTTTGACATTCCGTTCCAAGGAAAACTTTAGCTAAACGGCTAGCGTGTTTTTGTTCAATGTTTATATTTAACTTCTCAGAAGTTTTGCTAACTTGAACCCCTTTATAGACTTGTTGTTTGTTCACTTCTTTAGAGCTGAGTAGCTTGAATATAAATTGAATTACCATGAATATAAATTGTAACGTTGTAACGGTTTTGGAAATATTTAATTGGATCCGTGTATTTGTAAGAATTTTAATTTTTTATACTTCCCTGAACTAAGTAAAATCATATCGTATTATTGGTTCTGACCACAAACCAAAATACGATTTTAAATGACGTTAAATGAAATGAAAACAGATCATGAATAACAGATGCGTGAAATAATAAACACTGGAGCTACAGTACCCACTATTGTGATCATATAAAAAATGTATACTGCAAAATGCACATTATATATTAAAGTTATTCTACTGAGAGCACTGTGGAAAAGAATAAGAAACATTGGTGAAAATAATTTATAGTAGAAGGCGTTACTTTGCAGAATTCTACAGAACAAAAATAATGATAGAATAATTTTTATAAAATCCGTGTAAATGCTCTTTTAACTTAGTTACTTTTGTAATTGGCTAAATCTAATAACGATGTCTTTTCTAATATATTGTTGACGATTCAAAATCTCAATTTTATTTGAACAAAGAATATCTTGAATACTTATTTATTTTGAATACTTGTACAGTATTTTTTTTTAAACTTATCGATCCATATCGATTTTTTTGCATCTGGCAAACTAAAAGTTTTTCAATTTTTCCAAATTATTGTAGCGTTTCCTTTTACTACCCTGTATGATATCAGATATATTGAGTTATTTATTTGAGTAACTGTTCTATTTAATAATAGTAGATTTTGAGGAAATCGATTGCATACAGAAAATACTTTTGAACACATATCAACTAATAAGCTCAAAGCCAGCCAGACATAAATTTACAAATCTCAGTTAAAATTACGGGTACGAATGAAAATTATCTATTGCTATCGCATTATGGTTTGATTAATTACTTAATTTGAAATTAATTTCTGGCAACAAACCATAGATAGATAATTTACTGCTAATAAGCGACATAGAATTAGCAAGGCTCGCCAGTTTATTCAATCTATTTTTTTATATGAAAAAGTTTGTCGAATGGTGGCATGTTTATGTATATTCCGGCTGCAATATACCTCTATTTACTCATAAGGTAATAAGTAATAATAAATAATGTTTAAGATATTGTATAAAAATTTGGTTGATCGTGTTTATAAGTATGATTTATTTAAAAGCCAAAACATTCTATTTCAAATGTCATTTTAATTTTCGTCAAGACAAGACTTTTATATTAAAAAAAAGGTCGATCACAAACTTGCCAACGTGACTTTATTTCAAGTCCGTGAATAAAGACAATCATATTCTATTGGTGTAGTCTTCAACTCCTGTTTAGCTGCGGTTACTAAGCTGGTATTCCTTATACACGAATCATGTCGGTACATCGACGATAAGCATGTAGAGTGGAGACCGATAATTGAATTCTTTTACAACCATTTGATGGCGTTATTGAATTCGAGTTTGATGAATATGGGAGAGTAGAAGTACGAAAAATTCCTACATGGTTTTGTTCATTTCCCTACACGATTGGACCCAAATATTGCCCATGGAAGAAAATTTAAAAAGCTATGGTTACGGCGTATGGAATCTAAGCATTAGTGAACCGCTCGACGCAAAGTGTTACTAAAGACGGGTAGATTTACGCTTCAATCTTTAAAAAGAATGTGAATGTGCTGCATTCGCAGTCGTAAATTTTAACGTTCTGTTCTAAAAGTCGCTCTTTCTGTTTATTTGATGAATAGTAAACTTTATGACTTCATAAAAAAAATTACGTAAACCCGTGACGCTGTGTGAAGTCATCTATTTAGTTATTATTTAATATTAAAACAAGATACTACTACTAAGCGAAAAACAGATTTAGTTTAGAAATAGTGGTGTTGAAAAATAACTATTTGTATTTTTTGACGTGAATTTTGATGCTCGAGCGCAATGTAATTTCCTACCACGTTAATAGATAAGTATTTGTTTTTTTTAATTCACAAAACTAACATACAACTTAGGATATAAAAATTCAACATAAGTGGACGCTTAAAATAATTGTTGTCTTCTCGACGTGAACGTAGCATGCTTACAAGGTACCATACATATTATATTAAACTAAACTATTGCAAAATATAACAGAACTAACTACTTTGCTATAATCCGCACGGGTTAAGTGAATGCATGCAAAGCCATCATCAGGAGGATAGGCTTCACGACAAAAATCGTACTGCAGTACGATTTTTGTCGTGAAGCCTATCCTCCTGATGATGCTTCGGTTTCGGGGCGAAACGGTCGTCGAGATTGTGGTGGTGGGTGTGTGTGCTGCTTTTGTGTTCGTTGTTGCTGGTGAATTGCGCCTTGGGGTGCATGTGGTGGTTGGTCCTGCATGTATAAGGTGCGTAGATTTTGCCTGCTTCATACACATTGGCTTTGCATGCATTCACTTATCCCGTGCGGATTATAGCAAAGTAGTTAGTTCTGTTATATTGCTTGTAATATGGAATTCCGCAAAGTAACGCCTGCTTCTATAAATCATTTATTGCAAAATGTTAAATTATAAAAAGTGAAGTTCTACTTTTATTCCTATTATTTTAAAGTACATTTAACTTAAATATAAATTATAAATATATCAATATATTTATTATTTAAGAGCGCCTTTTTCTTATAATAGTATTAAGAGTGTGTGTGTATGCGATGTTTCTGTAGGTTAATCATGTACTAAATTATAAGAACGGGAATTAAGCTGTCGGTGCGTTTATACAAAGTTATTGTAAATTTAATGTCTGACCTATCTTTTCTTATATTTCCCCAAGTAAGTTGTGTGTATAATATGTAGTATATAAACAGAATTGTGATGGCGCATTTAGAATAATTTTCATAAACTTTTTATTGTTAACGTCAAAATTAAGTCTATGATCCATTTCAAAGATAATTTTTCTTTTAAACATAGATGCAAAACTTACTTTTTATATTCATATCATTCATTTTTAATTTTTTAATTAGCTTTAAATTGGTTACTTTACTAGAAAATTTTCAAAAATTTAATCACTTTTTAAAAGCTAAATTATTGCAAATTTGCTCACTAATTCCGGTGAATGTCACATTAGTTTAGATCATTTGGCAGAGAGTCTATGCCCATTTGGAACGAGTCGTAACTTGAAGTTTGCTAAGCCCGTCAATTTAGTTTTTAGTTTTATAACATTAAAAACTAAAAAGTTGTCATCGAGCCTGTTTCTCCAGCCTCGAGAAATATAGAGCATAAACCCATCATGCTGATGCAATTAGAACTGGCATATTACACATATGTCAGGAATTGTTTAGGTCAACGTAAAGTGTAAATTATAAAATTCAAATAAAATTATTTTTAAGGTAGATTGTAATTATATGTAAATATTTTAGATTATTTTATAAAATAAAACTTAACTCAAGTTAACTCAGATGTCTGCCTGGCGTTTGAATCAGTTCATCGCTTTATATTTAAATATTACAGTAATAATGTTGAATGTATAAAAACACCTATAAAACATTTTAGATGGATAGCGAACCGTTGCATGCTAAGCGTTGAACAGTAATTGACTTGTGAAACTATACCGGAGATTACTCGCACAATAACGGTCACGTAGCGCAGCCGCTGAATTTTCCGATGGAAATCCATTATCGTCAAAGCCTACTACACCTTTGTAGTTGACGAATTAAATGGGTTTGACCGGTCAATTTTGTACCTTCATGCATAATCACTCACATATTCGAGTTGATTATTGTATAAGTTTTATTGTAGTACATTTTTCGTGTAGCAATTACAATTTACAATTACAAATTGAGATAAAATATTACATCACCGATAAGAAATTTAGCATAACGTCAAGACTATACTATATAAACTATTCTTGATTATTAAATTTTTGTTCAATACCTAATTAGCAGTCGCTATCATATTCATTCGTGAGTGATTCAGCCTGAGTTGTCATTAAATTAAATTAAATTAAAATATTGAATTAAATTTAAATAAAAACATTTCCAAGACTAACACAAAACAGTCAGGTACAATCCCAGAGCATAACTAACTTCAATATGGCAACTTTCACACCGCCTTACTATTCTTCTTTACTACTTCTGCTAAATTCTTTGCTTCTGCTAAATGCTTCATTATTTACTTCTGCTAAAAAAATTCAAGGAGCCACAAATGTCTTTTGAATTTAGTTTTCATATACGTAGTACGTACTTACGTAAGTACTGAATAATGTTTGTGCTCTATGACCATCAACTCAATACTTTAGTTTCATTTCAAACAAAATCTGTTACACACATTGTAATTTTTAAAAGAAATTGATTAAATGATTTGCATAAAAAATTGTCGTCAGTATATATTGACGATTTTTACGGTTGTTTTTTGAGAATTTTTAATGGGAGACCCGTTTCTTTACATAAACTTCATTAATTAGTAAAATCCTCCTAGCTCTACTTATTTCAGATGAAATAATAAGTCAAGGTTAAGATAAAATTTGCTAAACCTGTTGTAATTTTCATGTATTAATAATATCACGGATAAGTCTTCACATTTTTTTGTTATTTTATTTTGAGTATTTCTCAACTTGTATTATTTTAAACACTGCCGATAAACGGTAAACTACATGACTAAAGCTCAGGTTGGCTGCTTCCGCCATTGGATACATTCACGACCAACCCCGCCTGTTTGGAGATAAATTACACTGTAGAGATTAATACTAATAGTCTTTACAATTGGGTAGTCTTAAATTGTGATAGTGATCAGCCAAGCGCTTAGGAACATTGTTGGAAATGCAAAACAATATCTAGTCGGAATTAATAGAAAAGTGTTACGACGTGTTTTAAATACAACCTCCTTCATATAGTTGGTCAGTAAAAAAAAAAGAAAAGCATTGTCGCTGTCATTATGTGTTGAGTTGTTGAAAGAGATTAAATGGGTTGACTTTTGGAAAATTGCTTCTTACTTATTGAATAAGTCTAAAGAAAAAATATTGTCGGCGTTATAAAAGTAAATTTGGGTTTTGGATACCTACTTTGCTTATTCATTAATATCAGGTACAGTCCGTAAAGTCGACTTGCAAGTGGGGAAAATTTTTAATTCAATTGATGTAAGGTTTAGGCTTGTATAATCTCCCGTGGCTGACCGTAATAACGACTGGTCCGTTGGCGCAGTTGATAGTGACCCTGCCTTTGGCTGTACCACCGGGACAACAACATTTTCTATAAACAATTTGTCCGTTCTTCGAGCCTGGGTGTATATTAGTATTTAAGTATGTATTTCAAATTATATATGTAGTATATTTACCAGTTGTCCGTCACCCATAATACAAGTATTAAGTTACTTAATTTGAGGATGGACGACCATGTGTGTAAGTGCCCCATATATTTATTAATATATTTATAGATAATCCTGTACAGATACTGGGCTCCGAAGGGATCGAATTGGATTAGTAGGTATCCGACTGAAAGTTTTACGATGGCCGCTCTCGGCAAATTGGGTCTATCTGCGTACACTGATCCTCCCACGTAACTTGTTTCGCTCGTGACTGACAAGACTATTCTTTAATTTACCCTAAAGCCTAAAGACTAAAGTTAGTCAGGTCATTTTTGTCACAAACAATATTGTAATATTTTGCTTACAAACTTATCAATGTCTTTCGCCGTGTGGTATCCGGCTGAATAGAATAGAATATATAGAATAGACCACCCTCATTTTCTTACCGAGGTGTCGTAAAAGGCGACTAAGGTAAGTCGACCCGCCGTGTGGTATCCGGTTGAGAAGAATAGACCACTCTCTTTCTTACCGAGGGGTCGCAAAATACGACTAAGGTGTTGACGTCAGGCAGGCAGCCGGTTGTAAAATTCGTAGCCAAACCGACCCCACTTAGAGTGGGATAAGGGCAGGAGGATGAAACTAATCAATGTCTTACTAAAAATCGCCCCCTTTTAACAACAACAATCTACGAAAGTATCCGTTCGTAGACTATACATCAAATTATCAACACACACAAGGTTAATCTAAGTATTTTCGTTTTTTTTCCTTTTAAATATTGTATTTTCAGTTTAGTGATACGATTTAAATCTTCGATTTCTTTATTTTATATATTTAAACGTAGAGTTATAAGAACAGGAATTCTTTTGTACACTTTGATAAAATTTAGTATGTGTTTTGTTATTTATCTTGTTGCCTATCTGTTTGTATATCATTAAATTTCTCAGCAGCATCAAGTCTGTTTTCGTTTTAAGTATTTACAAAATGAAGCGCACTGAGAGCGTAGTATTAATGAGAAACGTGAGAGAAACATGACTTAGCATAATATTTCCAATGGTAACCTTGTTTTGTAAATACTATTTATTGGAACGTCTTTTTTTAAAGTCTTAAAGAAAACTGCAATCCGGGAAATACTATACTTTTAAAACTTAAGATATAATTACTTCAGTCAGTAAGCATAGTCTGATCAATATTCCTTCCATAATCAAATGTTTTGCAGCATATTGTAAAGAAAAATCTTACTAACTGTACAGAGTCGCCTTAATATATATTCTCATACATACCTTATATGTTATATGCAGGATCAGCCACCACACGTATCACAGATCACCGCCACCAACAACATACCACACAAGTACTACACACATTCACTACGACAATCTCTAAGATCACTTCGCCCGTAAGCGAAGCATCATCAAGAGGATAGGCTCCATGACAAAAGCGTAATGAGCATTAATAATCGAAATAGGTATAAGGTATGTGAACGTTGTCTGCTTCCTACACTTAGCATTACATAGATTTTCTTAACGAACTTGCATTACAGCAAGACGATTTTGTCATAACGTCTGTGTAAAATATATATTTTCGATAAATATTATTATGAAATATTATTTATTGTACTATTCGTATAGTAAAGATACCTACGACCATAGAAAATAATATAAAGGAGACTAGTTAACAGATCTGTATTAGACTTTGAGTTTGAATAGATATAATTAATAATAATAGATTAGAGTCTGAATAGGTATTCATAGATATACTTGCTCTCCCGCATCGAAAGGAGAAGGTATGCTTCTCTGCAAGCTCATCTGTCTTAATTTTAAATGCATTTAAGTAATATTAGGGACGGACCAGCAATGAATTAAATATTGTATACTAAATTACGTATTTGCTACGATGAGCCTGACGTGTGCAAATTAAATAAAATCTTTAATTTCAAGAATAACATCGTATAGTAGCTCATATTTTTTTTACTTTCAAGATTAATATGAGGTTATTTCAGTTAATAAGGCCCGAGAAACGTGACCTAAATGTCTCTTACAGCGTTCAACTTGACGGTCCCGGCTATAAATTATTACGAAAATTAAAGTCCCTTCGTACGTCATATGACATGTTAAATTCCTATTGTTTAAATATTTAATTAGAATACAACGATTTATTAAAATAGTAAACAATTTGTGTATGCGTTCATACATGCTTGCGTTTTGAATTGGAAATACCTTAAACGTTTTACTAGTAAACTCAGTCAACATCGGTTAACCACACCACAAAGGCGTGGCAGTGAGCGGTTTAGCTTGTACAATGTATATGTTAAAGTAAATACGGAAGTCTGTCGGTGTGTTCTGTACGCTTTCACAGCTAATCCGCTAGATCAATGTTAATGAAATTGGGCATAATTAAAGCTTATACGCTGGATTAACATAGAGCATAAAAATTCCTTTATAGAATTAGGCGTTACTTTGCGGAGATCCATAATACAAAAGTAATAATAAAATTATTTTGCTATAATCCACGATACAGTAAATAGAATATATATAGTGTTAAATGTATAGTGGAATATCCGTATTTTCATACCCGATACGCACACACAACAAAATCGCGATTTTGACACGGAGTCTATCTCCTGATGATGCTTCGGTTGCGGGGCGAAACGATTGTTGAGTTTGTGATAGTGAACGTGTGTAGTGTATTGTGGTGGAAGTGGTGGAGGTTTGTGCATGTGTTTTTACGAATCCTGCACGTATCAGGTATCACAATACGGATAGTCCACTATACATTTAACACTATATATTTTTTCTATTTACTGTATCGCGGATTATAGCAAAATAATTTTATTATTACTTTCATAAAAATTCCGTTTTTCTTACGGGAATAAGAAAAAACAACATTTTGCATTATTGGATGTATTAAATGCGGTAGGTGTGAACAAAGTCGCGAGTGCTACTAGTCTCTTAATAAAGCAATATTTGCAAACCGAATTACGTTATAATCATTAAATCATTCAAGCCTTAGAAGAATAACAGTGAAAGTTCGTCACCAACCAAGGGTGTTCAATGAATTTTCCATAAAAATTAAAAATTTCATTGTTGTTTAAAATTGACTTTGATGTGAAGGATTACATACATAATCCTACTACATATATCTAATAATTTCTTTGGCAAGTGTTAGTTTAAAATATTTTCGCAGCGCTGTGGGTTTTAACTCCAATTCGTTACTCAATGAAGAGGTATTTGTCCAGTTTCAGTTAAAGACTCTTTCTACTACATTTTATTTCCATTTTACACAATCTTTTTAAATATAAGAAGCTAATATATTTACTTTCTTTCACATTATATTTATTATGGATACTGTGCATGTATTTGCTTTTATAAGTTTGGAATACAAATTGCATTTAAGCGTAGAAAATATAAAATTCGATACTGAAAGATCATAGAATTTTATTATATTTTATCTAGTAAATATTTTTTATAGCTAACAAAAAGAATTAGTGATAAAAGTGTAGAAAAATTATGAGAGTAAATAATTCTCACTGATTGTGTCCGAGTAAATATTAAATATATTTTTCTATCAGGTATTAGATAGGATTTTACTCCAATTTTATCTATATATCTAAGTTGACGTCAGGCAGGCGGCCGGTCGTAAAATACGCAGCCAAATCATGTGACAACATGTTTGTAACATGTTGTGCCGACCCCACTTAGAGTGGGATGCGGGTAGGAGAATGATGATATTTTAACATTTCATTGATTTCTTTATATTGTCATTAAACTTCATTTTATTACAGACACATATGTGTTAACAAGTTTATATCAAGCTATGTAAATCGATAACTGAAATCAAGTCATACTAGATATGCCTTGATATATTTACATTTACAGAGGTAACTACTAAGGTTAAGTTTAATATTAGTAGTGATATCTGAGATATCTAGAGACTATCTTTGTGACGTAAATGACATATATTCAAGTTAGATAGATTTTAATTTTGAGACAGAAATATCGCCAAATCAAATAATGTTGGTTAGTAGTAAAGGGAAATTACTCGAATTTTCGTCGTACAAAACTCCTTTGTTGCTAAGGTTCAATAATAGCTGGCGTTTTGCCAGTAATGGCTTATATAAGCTTGATTGCTATTTATGTACATGATAAGACACTTCAGAGTATCATAGAGGTAAAGTACTACATATCTTCAAGTGAAGGGATCCCAGAAATGAGAAGAAGTGAAGTGACCGAAATAGCACATTGTGTCGCACAGTTAAAGTGACGGTAATTGGCACTTAAAGTTCGACGGTATGATTTAGTTTGGAAAAGCATGTAATTGACCATGAAATAGCAACCACGTACCGAAAATGCAATGTAATAGACCAAAGGTTTGCAGAGAACCTCTGAATCGGTACGAAATGTTACAAAGTGCAATAATGAAAAAGTGCAAAAGTGCTAGTGTTCTAAAGTCCCCTGAAAACATTAAATTGATGAGCAATGTCCGTCCGTTGAAAAAGAAGATTCAAATCGAACTCCTTTGGCTATTAAAATGAATGAAATGTGAATTCTTACTTATTCCTGTTAAAAATATACTTTTTCCTCCTTGATAATTTGTCTCGAATCGAGATAAATTGAACATTTTCATTCGCAGCCGAGAAAGAGCATTCGCCTCTCGTCAATCGTATAAATTGCTGAGTTACGACTGCTCTCTCTAAAAATAACAAACGAAACGTAATGGTTGTGTTGACATTTCCAAAGCCTGTTTTATCTACGACTGGCTTCTGCTCCTGACCTTATCAGCTTTAACATAGTATTAGATATTATTATTTGCAGTAGTTTACGAACGAATTTTGAACACATGAATCATCTTCTTATAAGTGGTGGAAAAGTTGGCTATCAAACTGAAACAGTCTATTGAAGGTGTCAAGTCTGCGCGAAGACTTTACGTTAACAGAGAGCAACCGGCAAATATAATAGTGGAGCTTCATCACCAAGAAATGCAAGAACAATGGATAGTGGCAGCCAAATCCAGCAAAATAACGGTCGCTGACATATGCCCTTATAAACAAAATAACAGCGAAATTGTTTATGTAAGAGAGGCGATGACAAAAATTAATAAATCTTTACTTTGGGAGGCTAAACAAGTATTAAAAACTAATCAAAACTTCAAGTATGTATGGTTTAAAAAGGGCCTCGTAAAGGCTCGCAAGGATGAAAATTCGAAAATAAAGTAAAAACTATCAGAAAAATGGAGGATTTGCATAAACTAACAAAAAACAACGTAGTAAGTCGTTAGCAATACTATTAGCTTAAAGTTATATTTTAAAAAATGTTTTTTTATTCTACTATGTATAATATGCTAGATGATATAAATGAAGTTACAAATTGTTTAAATATAAACCATTTTTTGCGTAATATACCTAGATTAGATATAAACCTATTATGTATACATATTAACATAAGATCTATCATTAAAAACTTTACTTCGTTTGAACAGTGCATATACACATCAAAAAAACCTTTTGATGTTGTAATTCTAACCGAGGTTAACATATCTGATAATATTAGCTGCATGTATCAATTAAGCGGTTATCAAATGTTTACAGCACTAAGACAAAAAAGAAGGGGTGGCGGGATTATTATATTTGTAAATAATAAACACCAATGTAATATAAAAACTATTAAAACTCTAAACTTCGAAAACATATTACTTAACATCACTACTCAGTCCAATTATAATGCAAACATTTGTGCAATTTACCGTCCACCCAGTTTAAGTAAGAACCTCTTTATAGAAGAACTCCAAACATTTATAACTAAATGCTCAAAAAACACTGATCTATACTTACTAGGTGACATTAACATAAACCTTAAATCAGATATTCCTATAAAACATAAATATAGCAATACATTGCATAGTTTAGGCCTTTTGTGTGGGATTACAGCACATACAAGAATTGAGTTATGTAATGGTAAACTTAGTAAATCATGTATAGATCACATTTATGCACGTTCGCACACACAAGACCTATACACCGCGGCAATTGGTACGACACTAGCCGATCACCGAGCGATCGTACTCGCTTGTCTCGGTACACAGATACAGTGTGTCCCTAAATATAAAATTTGTATAAATAATAAAAAAGTATCGGGGTTGTTACAAGAAATAAATTGGAAGGATACATATAAAATGGAATGCCCAATTGATGTATATAATTTTATTCAAACAAAATTTTTAGAGTGCTATGAAAAATCGGAATATATAAAAAAAATACACCGAGAAGTATAAAAAATAAAGTTGACTGGATAAATAAGGATATTATCAAAGCCTGTTAGCAAAGAGATGAATTATTTACACAATGGACAAAAGATTCCACCAATCTAATTTTGAAACAAAAATATAATAAGATTAGAAACTACACCAATAAATTGATTAATAAAACTAAAAACTTAACTACAAAGGTAAACATAATTTCAAATAAACACAACTCAAAAAATCTTTGGGATATTTTAAATAAACTGACAGGCAAAACTAAATTTTCTATAGATGATGCCATACAAAATTCTTTTGGGAGTACAAATAATTCTTGTTTAGATATAGCGAACAATTTCACTACTACATTTAGAAAGAGTACTAGTGACATAATTCCAGAATGCAATGAATCATTGCTGGACAAGTCGTCTTACCACTCATCGGCTAATGTCACCATGCGGTTAAGACCGGCGCATGCCATAGATGTTGAGAAAATTATAAAATCATTAAATAGTAATAAATCTCCTGGAGCAGACAAAATCAGAGCTATTGACATAAAGGTGATATGTGAAAAAATAAAAACAGTAATTGCTAATTTAATAAACTTATGTATAGTAACTGGTAAATATCCTATACCACTAAAAACAGGGATAGTTCGACCATTACATAAAAAAGGTAGTAGGACTGAGTATGGCAACTATAGACCAATAACGATATTACCTACCATTGACAAGATTATTGAAAAGTATATAAGCGGACATGTTCAAAACTTCTACAAAAATAACAGGATATTGACGGAAAACCAATACGGCTTCCAACCTAAAAAAAACACTGCCCAACTACTTTCTGTGTTCACGGATAGTTTGTTTAATCATGTAGACAGCAAAAAGCATATCCTTGTTGTATATATTGATTATTGTAAAGCCTTTGACACTCTAAGACACGATATATTACTGCAGAGACTAAACGATAGCGGAATCAGAGGAAAATTATTGAAGTGGTGTGAAAATTATCTCCAGAATAGATCATATCGTATTAGGGTATGCGATACCGAGGGCTACACTGTCAAAGTCACGGAGGGAACAGCCCAAGGCTCTGTCCTTGGACCTCTATTCTATCTTACCTATGTAAATAGTCTTTCAACTTTAATTAAAAAGTGTGAAATTTATCAATTTGCAGACGACACTTGTCTTGTAGCTACTGGGAGCAATGTAAAGGAAGCTCAATGCAAACTACAAATAGATTTTGATATACTTATGAAGTGGTCACACGATGTAGGTTTAGTGATTAAGTCTGGCAAAACCAAACTAATGTATATAAGTAATAGTCAAAATAGAAGTACTTACATACCTAAATTAGTCGCACACAAACATAGTTGCCTTCATTTAAAGAGGGACTATGACAGCATCTCCTGTAACTGTGACGCTATAGAACTTGTAGACAAACATACTTACCTTGGTGTAATCATTGATGATCGATTAAATTGGAAATAGCATATTGGACATGTTTGTGATCGTCTCAGAGGGGTATTGGCTAAATTTTCGTTAATAAAATATAAAATACCTTATAAAATACTTCTGCTCCTGTACAAATGTTTAGCTGAATCTATTATACAATATGGACTATCAAGCTATGGGAGAACCTTTAAATCACATTTAGATAAAATATTTTCACTTCAGTTACGCATACTAAAAGAAATAATTCCTTACAAATTAAAATTACAATTTAAAGATGACTATAGAAAACTGTTTGCATTTTGTAAAATCATACCTATTCATGACAAAACTGAACTTACATTACTAATTGAAAATTACTTTGAGAAAAACTTACAACATATTCGAAATGTTTACTCAGCTCGAAAAAGTGATAACATAAAATTAAGATTACCGCGATATAACAACTTATATGGTAAAAGGACACTAAAATATGTAGTACCGAACTTAATCAATCAGCTTCCTAAGTCTATGAAGGACGAAATTACACACAAAAATATAAAATATAAACTAAAAACTTTTTATGAACAAAAGACAATACTAAAATATTCGTCATTAACTTAAAGTATCCTAAAATAATAATAATAACAATAATAATATAGTTCACTACAAAAAAAAATTTGTTTATTTCAAAATCATCCTATATAATTATTATTCATACTATGTAAAATAAGCTTGCGTCTTACCTACCCGCATGTTGTCATTATTTTTACTTAAGAGATCGAATATTTTTACTTAAGTCGAAAAGTGTAACTACCTTATTGTTTTTAAACTTTTTTTTTGTTAGTTCTTTGATTATATATATTATACAAATGTATACGAAAAATGACAAATTATAAATGTACCATATATATATTATGTATATTATGTCGACGGCTCTGGCGTACGGAAAAACTCTGATGAGTTTATGTTTACGCTAACAAGATGTAATCTGTAACTTTTGTATATTCTGATGAAATAAATAAATAAATAAATAAATAAATATGGTAGAATGTTCATGAAAAGTTAATACTTTAATTAATTTCAGATAAATATTAAGTCATTAGCTCGTTTACGTATCAATTTTCAAAATATAAGCTCTTTTACGTATTTTTCAAAATATTTAAATCTCATTTATCATTCTTGTGTTAAAATTTCAATTTAATTATTTAATAAGTTCATTTATGGGCTTTCGTATATGTTTTTATAATAAAATTCCGCAATCTGTTTCCGCAATATTTTGAACTTGCCTGTACGCAAGTTTTAATATAATTAAAAAGACGCTTATTCATAAAGCTTATTATACTTTTGAAGACTACGTTAATGATAAGAAAGCTTGCATTTATGTTGCGACCGGCTACGCACTAGAATATATTGTAATTTTTCATTTGCCAAACAATTACATATTGTTTAAATAATTATTTTTGAAAAGAGTGGCCGCCGAGTTTCTTTTGAATCTGTCGGAACTTCATTGTAATTTTTAATATTCAAAAGTGCGTGTAAAAGACAATTTGAACAAAGAAAAATTTGAATTTGAATTTCTCATTTTCCAATAAATTTCCCATAAACTAAATTTCTAATAATCCTTTCTTGGTAATTTCAGGATAAGTAAAAAATTAAATGAGTAAAATAGTTTTAGCTGTAAATACACTTATATCAAATTAAAAACAGTCTAGCGGTCACGTGACCGCTTTTAGAACGTTTCAAAACACAATGTCTGCTGTATTTCGTGTAGAGGAGAAGATTTACTGTGAAAATAGAATTAAAACATTTGAACTCAAAGCGTAGTCGTGCGTAGTACTACTACGCTTTGAATAAAGCTAGATAGTTAGTATATTATAATTATCTTTTCTTTCAATTTTGACTCAGGTTCTATTGGGTTTAGAGCGTTTAGTTATAACTATAAAGGTATAAAGGTTATAGTGACCAACGTACACGTTGCCATGTAGTAATCGTGAAGCTATTATAGTTATATTATACTAGAGTAGGGCTCAATAGATAGGCATGTAAGTGATAGTGACATAATATTAAAAAACAGCTTGCTACTAATTAATAAGTTCTTTAAATTATAAACACAGAAGAAATTAATGCTCCGTATAGAATAAAAATATCACACATTTCCAACAAAAGTTTGAAATCCATCGTTTCATAACAACTATTTCTGGTTAAAAGTATACCTTTTAATCATTCAAATAATCACCTAAAATTTTAATTTTAAGACTACTCGTCATCAGATTATTCATTGGTGTGGTCAAATGAAACCTATGAACGGTATAACTTGAGTGAATAGGACATCGTATTATTAATGGAAGAGAAACCTTTTAGCCGAAATATACTCAAACGGCGGTATTGGCGAAGAAGCCAACTTTAACGTACCCAGAGAAACTCAATTTGGTCCTATATTTAGATATAAATTGATTACTTCTTCATCTAAACTTCAATATCGCACACGAAGCCGAGCGAAAAATTAAATTGGATAACTGAATGGACGTTTAAATTGAATCAAACAACACATAATGTGTACCTAATGTTACATAATACAATTTTTTTCTATCCAATGAGTTTTATATTTTTCATCGCGTATCTAACTAAAGTATTTACACAATAATTTTTTTATTTAACTTTTTTAAAGAAGTTTCATTAATACATAATGAAAAGATTTTTAGCATCAAAGCCCAAAACTAAATGATACTCACATTTTATACATTATATTACTGTGTGTTTTCCCTTTGATTTAAAATTCGAAATTATATTTTACATCTCCTGATTATGAATCTGTTTGAACTCGATACTGCTCCTATTCTATCCACTCAGCTAACTCTTTACAAAAAATACATTCCTTCTTCAATTATTTTTTCCCTTTTTGCTATTTTCAAAAACTCTCGTCAATGCTTGACGTAATATTTTCTTCTATTTTATATCAAACTTTATAATAAATAAATTATAATCATTCTGTACAAATGGTCTGATGGTCTGACCAGTAATAATGCGTCTACTACTTGTATTGAGATGGCCTGCTAGTGTATCAACGATGGTGCGTCTACTAGTCGTATTGAGACCATGTCCAGAATGGCGTTTCTTTATAGTAGAAATCCAATATACAAAGCAACCGCCTCATTCACTAACAAGGTCTGTTTCAAAAAATTATAGACTAATTTATTGATTAAAGTAGCTACACTGCACTATACATATAAAGATACATACGTCTATTAATTGTTCATAATTCAATAGTCAAACTATCTCACTATAAATATACCACAAAATGTTAAATCCTCTGTGAGAGTGGTAAAATTGTTGCATGGCAACAAGGCTTTGAATCTCCCCCAAAATGCTAACGTAATAATGAATAAATTTTAGCAGTAGATCTCTTAGGAGGATTCCGACAAAGTATTTGAACGCTTTTTTTCAGCTTGTGTATTTAGCATAATGATTTGGAGCGAAAGTAGAATTGACTTGAGTTGCAAAGACTCGTCTAAATAAATTTTAGCCCTTTTAGCTTAAAAATATACCTACAATATATATCTCCAAAGTAAATATGTATATAAAATCATGTTAAGGTTTTCAATTTGTTACATGAGAAAAATGCATCAAGTGTTTGTTATTGTTCTGACAATAACTTTATTTTCTACCCTTTATAGTTATAATAGTTATGTAAAGACAATATTTCATTGTATTTTATTTATTAGGACAAATATCGCTCGTAAAATATTTGTAAATAAAATGTCCTTAAAACATATATCATAAGTAAGTTTATCAATTACAGTAACAGAAACAAAATTAATTAAATAGATTAATTAAATAAACATTATACATATCATATAAATAAATCAGAGATAATAGAATTCTTATTACATAATAAAGGTTTAAAAAAAAACATTATTTAACGGATTTATTTATTGGCCTGTTATATATTTTTAAATGTATCATATTACAATAATTAGAGCCAAATTTGAAGTATCGTTTTTAATGACGTTAAGAATAGACAAAAATAGTTAAAATAGGAATTTAAAATTTGTATTGAAATAAAGAATTGGAGCATAATATAAAATGCAAGTCAAACTGAACAACGTTCTATAGTAAAAGAGATTTTTATACAAAATTGGCCGTTAGTAAAGCTTCTGTATATAAATTCCTAGATAGTAAAATACTTCACAATTAAGTCACGCTATAACATGAAAGGAAATAGTTTTCATATAAACTTTCTTAAACAAAGATAATGGAGGTACAAATATGGAAATTGGCACTTTATTTTCTAGATACGTAAACCTTTTTCGTATTTCTGGTATAATAGAGGAGCAGTGTGGAAATGGAATTTTTGTTTTTCTCGTACAGTTACGTAAACCAAAAAGATAATAGTTTAATATATTGTTAAGAAATGAGCAATATATTCCTATTAAGTTTTGTACAAAATCAATCTGAGTTAATTTACAATTAATTGTCGATTAGAATAAACTGTGAATTTTTAAGCGGAAATTGTTATTAGTTTTTGTAATAGTTATCGCTTTAGAAAAAAATCACATATTCATATCTTCTATCACAGTTAAGATCTCATTGTATTAAAAAATTAACTATTCAATCATACATATTTTGTAATTATTTAAACATCCACATCACATTTACATTTGTCTACAATCATGAATTATTACATATTATGTACATATCGTATCTACACAAAATTTACTATAAATTTAGAGTTAGCAGAAAATATAGAACTTAGAATGTACTAAGATAAATTCATTAAAACACTGCACACAATACTACGTTAGTAATCACGCATTGATGTATACTTCGTCTTTTCCACACAATGGATAGTCTTTTGTGTCGTCTTTTTGACAAGCTTTCGGTGGTAATTTGAAACTATCCCTCAAATACGAGAACCGATGAAAATTGTAAAAGTACTCGGTTCCATCGGGAGAATATTGTGGATATAGGGTATACGCTGGGAACTCGAGTTCGGAAAGGGAGTCAGAAAGGGCGTGCCTAGCGAACTCCTCCTTGTACTGTCATGATTGCTCGATGTATGTTGCTCGCCTCGTGCATTTCTCCTTCAGAATGTAGCAAAGAGCGATCGCTATGAGCACGGCGATCGCAACGGCCATGCTTATGCTAATCCAGATGATCTCCTCGTTGATACCGCTAGTCGATTTTCCTAGGAGTCAAGAATAATGATTATATATTTTAAACAATGTAATTTTTGTACATAAAAATATAAAGAATTATAAAACGATAGGTGATGTATATAATAGACAAAGTAGGAACCGACATAAGCTTGCGACTCCTGCTTTGCGCCTAGCAAAAGTACGTAAATCGTTTGTGGGTATGGGTATAAGATTCTATAATAAAATTCCGAAATCAATTTTGGCCATGCCATTACAGCAGTTTAAAACCACTGTTAAAAAGAGGCTGATACAGAAAGCCTACTATACTGTTGAAGATTACTTAGATGATAAGGATGTGTGGATATAGGTGCACCTCTACCCTGTACAAGACAGTAATAAATAAATGTAATTAGTTCTAAGATTTATATTTTAAAAAGAGCAACCGCCGAGTTTCTTGCTGGCTCTTCTCGGTAGGAACAGCTTTCCGAACCAGCAGTAAAGTTGACGATTCAAAAGCACTTGTTTACAAGCTTACTTGAATAAAGAATATTTTGAATTTGAATTTGATTATTATATTATAAAAAAGCGTAGTAATAAAACATAAACATATTAAATAAATGATTTTAACGTAATTTTTTTTCGAGCATTAAATAACGATAAAAAGTAAATATAGAGATAAAATTGTAATAATTCCCAATTTTAAACGTACTACCTATAGATTATCGAACTGAAAATGAAAAAGTCTAGTCTATAGTCATATCCATTATCACGTTGAAATGACTCTATTATCACTACAAATACTCGTCGACATAATTGCAATTGCAAGGTCAGGATTTCTTTTAAGCTGTGGCATTGCTTTAACGAGCATTCTATCTTAATCTGTAGTGAAAGATCAGCATTCATTATGTTCATTACTCATATTTTAGCTTAACAAAATGGTAAAGGCTAATGAATCGAGTCTATAAAATGCTCATAGTGGCAACTCTATGTGGACCTATCCACATAGAGTTGCCACAATATATATTTCTTTCGTTGTTTGATATAAAGTAAGATGCTTTAATTTTTGCATATTATAACAATGAAAGCGCTTCTTATAATATCTCATAATCAGAATTATTTTCATGCAGATAGCCAGTCCATGCAACCAACAACCTGTAACGTGTGAAGTATTAAACAATAGTTATTTTAGTTATTTTAGTATTAAATAATAGTTAGTTTAAAATTTGTTGATTCTTCGAGCCTGGGTGTGTATTTGTATTAAAAATTATATATATTCTATATTTACCAGTTGTCCGTCACCCATAACACAAGTATTAAGTTACTTACTTTGGGGGTGGACGACCGTGTGTGATCAAGTGTCCCATATATTTATTTATTTATGTGAGTTAAACTAACAGTTTTAAATGTAAAAGAAATACGTTGTATTTGTATCTCGCTGCTGGGATAAAGTTATTTTTAAGCAAGACATGTATCTTAGATCTCTGCACTAGTCAGCAGCTTCCATTTATCTCAATATTTCTCTTGTGATATTAAGGATTTATCACTGTATTTTCCGTCCCTTTGAGATTATAGTTTGATTATAGTTTTTGTAGTAAAATAGAGATACCTGCTTGTTCACGCACTCTAACCACTAAGGCTATTTGTTCTGTCATAGCCTAAAAGTTAGAGTGGCAAACGTATAAATTAGTAGGAAATTATCTGACCACCCATTTTGTTGGAGTAGCCGCCCATCTTGCCAGCGACTCTGGCAGATGCTCCGCCCATTGCCATCAGCACCACCACTCCTGTTCCTGCCCATACAATGTTTCACGTTAGATAAGTGGTTCCAATCCTTTTTTGTATAAAAGTCATGATACAGTTTAATTTTGCAGTTCACATTTATTAAGAAAATCTAAGTAATGTTAAGTGTAAGAAGAAATCCGTTCGCATGCCTTATATATGTAAGAATAGTTACACCACGTATCACAAGACACCACCACCAACAGCTCACTACACAAGCACTACACACATTCACTACGACAACTCTCAACGATTCTCGCTCAACGATCGTGTCGCCCCGTGACCGAACCATCGTCAGGAGATAAGTTCCACGAGAACATCGTAAAACTATAACTTATAAAATGACAAAATGAATCGTTCAATTGAAAACCTTAGATGATAGGTTACGGAACGAAAGGATACTGTCGACCCTCCCGCCCAACATTCAAATTGCCCTTCTTCGGGCTGTGGACTCCATGTTCGGAAACACTAAGCTAGATGAATGGTTTATTACTATAGGTTATATGGTTGTATACATCTATATACGCCTATATAATATTATCCCACATTTTTCGCGGGGAAACAAGTAAACTCGTCATACCTTTAGAGCTCGAGTGGGGGATCGTGCGTTATCTGTTGTCGATATACTATATACTATATAATGTATTTACCAGTCGATACATTAAGTATAGATACGCCACGATTTGCCTTTGATTTGCTTACAAGCCGATAACGAAGTCGACAACCTTGATAAATGTGAGTTAGCTATTTAACGACTTATTGAAAAAAATATTTATATTTTTATATAAATATTTTCTGAAAGTCTGATTTTTTTTTCGAACTGACTGTATGCTGTTAGCCCTAATGGCTTATACAGCGTCACCGGGCGAGACGGGCTAGCGCAGAAGCATCGTCGAGGTTGCGAAATGCAGAGAGTAGAGCGTAGAAGCTCTACTTAAGTCGGGGAACGTCGTCCTAAGGGTGCCTCCTGTGAGGCCGGACTACGGCTTAGGGCGACGTGTAGTGGAGGGTTGATGGTATGACTTAGATTAGTCATTGCGGCGTCGGAAGGGTGGCGAGAGGCCACGACCGACCGAAAAAACTGAATGGAGAAGTTCATATGTATTTGCTAATATCCATATGTTTTCTAATAGGCAAGGCGGGCTTTTCTCCTGAATAACAAGAATTGTATTGTAATGTACTTACACTTTTCTATCCTGTTATACACCTTTTTCTCCCATTTGCAGCTCATATTACTAATTAGTATCAGATTACGCACAAATGAGTTACTACACGGCGCCGTCGAGAGAACACTCATATCGATTAGCACATTAATACCGTAGAGTGAATAATATATAACGTAGCAGTTAAGAGTATTCATGGCTCATTAAATTAATTATACCTATGTACAGTACTTAACACCGCCTACGGTCCGTTAATGTTCCTTTATAATAATCTAACATTATTAATTTAAATATTAATTTTGAACATACTTGAGAAACCTTTACTTACACAGTATTCAAGCCTATCTTTTCATCGAAATGATCCGACTTGCAACCTATATATCGTATTAACTAGAGGTATCAAGTCATGAATGAATGATTTAAATAAATTGGAATAGTGTATGCGAATTTACACTAAAGCTGTAAAGCTCGAGTTATAAACGTTTATTTTTGTATATATTTAACCTTAAAACAACTATTATTATATCATGTTTTTAATATTTTTTAGAAAATATTTAAAATTTCAAATAGCAAAAATATGGTAAGCTGTAAAAGAAAACTCAATTATAATGACATTTTTGTTCATGTCCATTGCTTGCTTATCATATTTAAAAACTCAGAAATAGAGTTATTATACTTAGAAGTAGTTTTCGTGTAGTATAATGTAAGGGTTCTTATAAGTGAACCAACATGGAGAAAGGAATATATGGATCGATAAATATACACTGGTATGACTCTCTTTAAGGGATTAACAATTCACCAATGTTAAATGCCAATAATCATCATTGGCAGGTTCGCACTCTTAACGGTGACCCCATTCGTTATTATATCTGGGTCATTTGCAAAGGAGAAAGGTTATCGAAACATAGGGCTGTATTTAAAAACAATGTGGAAACTTACTTCTTTAAAATAAGGTCGTCGGTCCCAGTTATTGGAAGATTATAATAGATTTATTCTATTAGCGTGTCAGTTTAATTTCTTTAGAACTTCAATGTTACAGCATAAACAGATATACCCGCGCCCCTTTTGTCATTTGAATAAAAGGTCTTTTATAGGTCTTTGATAGGTCTATCAACGATTTAGTATTATTATTGAGTAGGAAGGTTTTATTAGTTTCTCATTAATTCCATTTTCGTCTGACACAAAAGTAACTTTCGAAATAAGGACTTACTTTTTAAAACAGCCATGTTTAAGTTGAAATAATTTCAACTATATCACTTTTTTCTGCTTGCTTCCCTCAGCTTACATTACACCCTCGGTATTTATCTAAAATAAAAAAATATTACTAATTAGATAATCAACGGAGTGGGCAGAAAAACATGTATAGTTAAACATTTATACCATCATTATATTAGGTAATTTGAATTCATTAGCTATTACACTAGTATTTACATCATTACTCTAGTATTTACATTACACTAATATTAAAATGAATCTTGCGCTGATTTCTTAAAACATCAACGAACTAATATCAAAGCAAGCTACAAGAACTATAAAATCACAAAGAAAATCCTTTCTTACGATTTTTTATTTTCATTGTATCTTGTTAACTTTACATATTTCCTTCGACTCAGAAAATTTTATAAGATAATGAGCTAAAATATGCAGCGTGGCGTATACGTTTCGCCCTTCTATAAAATATTTAGTAATAAAGATAGAAATTCTTTATGGCACACACATTACTCTAAGTACATAAAGGAAAGAACTTAACTAAAGAAACAAAAGACGCGCAAAGGTGGTTTTGTTGCTAAAAGCAATCTCTTGTAGACAACCTTTGGAGAGAGAAAAAATCGTAACATAAAATCAAATAGATGCATCAAAAAGAACAATTTGAATAGCTATGAGTTTAATTTAATTATATGTTTATATAAAATCGAAGTTTTTAACAAATGGATATCAGAATATAATGTTTCTTGTCATAGTCGTGGATTCGATACGATTAATAGATGCCTCGAGCATCAGGATTTCATTGTAATGTCGTGCTAGAAGAACAGCGCAATGTGATTGATGTATGTAGTGTTTTGTTTCTACGTGAAGATTTAAGGGTCTTATGTAACATAGTTAATCTACGTGTAACTATGTAGCCTGCCTCCTGATGCTGCACATATAATACATATATAATATAATACATAGCACACATGTTTAATAAATCATACATTTATCGAATAATTTATATTCGCATCGTTCTTCTATCATCGTTGTGATTATATACGTAATTACTACGGACTTGATTAATAAAGTTGGGACAAATTTAATTCGTACCACAATGGCAGATATTTGCACGGGGTAAATTGGATTACGCTAGTAATAGGCATGATATTAAATGAGAAAATATTTTAAGATATGCTTATTTCCTCACACATTGTGTTATTGAAACACCAAGATAATTTATAGGTTGTATAAACGCTGTGCCACATGACAAATTAATTTATATTAAGCCACTCAAATAAAAGAATGAAACATAATCTCGCAATACAAAAGTAATAATAAAATTATTTTGCTATAATCCGCGATACAGTAAATAGAAAATATATATAGTGCTAAATGTATAGTGGATTTTTTGCGATTTTGTCGGTTGCGGGGCGAAACGATAATTAAGTTTGTGATAGTGAGCGTGTGTAGTGCTTGTGTATTGTGGGAGCAGTGGTGGAGGCTTGTGCATGTGTTTTCACGAATCCTGCATGTAACGGGTTAAAAAAAAAGGTATAGTCCACTATACATTTAGCACTATATATATTTTCTATTTACTGTGTCGCGGATTATAGCAAAATAATTTTATTATTACTTTTGTATTATGGATCTCCGTTTGTGGAGATCCTTAATACAAAAACCTAATTCTATAAATTATATAATCTCGTAACCTTTATGAATTTGAAAGCCTGTTCTGAATTCATTTGTAAAGAGGTGAAACAGTACTGCAAATATGCATTTAGTTTATGTTATATTAACGTAATATCCTGGCAGAGATATTACGTTAATAAGACTTGAACTTGGCGAATTTCTTTATCTAGGATTGTTAAGCATATCGCATAAAGTTTTATGTTGTAAGATTACTGCCAGGGAATGGTTAGCGCATTGAAACTTTTATCTTGTTTATACATGTATGATAATATTATAAATGTGAAAGTTTGTGCGTCTTGCAAGTTCTGTGCTTAAATATTTGTTACTCAATCAGGCAACACAACAAAATAAATTTGGATGAAATTTGTACATACAACTTTATTTCTATTTGTCATGGCGTAAAGCCTATAAAAATACATGATCCAAAATAATCTCAAACATTAAACTCAAAACGAAAAATTCGCTTGTATGTTACACAATACTCTAGTTATTTCTCACAAAATTAATGAAGTTGTGCAAATAATAAACGACCGTCGCAATAAAATGGCCATTCGTTATTCAACATTCATTTTTAGTTAATTAAGTTAAATTGTAATGGTAATTCGGTCATGAATGTTGAGATATGGTTAAAAAAATACTCTGTAATGTATCAAGACCATCGAATATTTTTTTAAACCATATTGTAGTTATTGGTATCCGGCTAATAGAATAGACCACCCTCATTTCTTACCGAGGTGTTGTAAGAGGCGACTAAGGTAAGTTGACGTCAGGCAGACGGCCGGTCGTAAAATACGTAGCTAAATCACGTGACAACATGTTTGTAACATGTTGTGCCGACCCCACTTAGAGTGGCATAAGGGCAGGAGAATGATGATGTAGTTATCAGAATGTAATAACGTATAATGAAATAAGTTGAACTTTAAGTTTCAGCAGATAGTCTGAAGAGAGCTAGTGATAAGGCCGCCTATACACTTTTTTTATTAACGTAAGTTTTATCTATCATACTTCTGCAATAATTTATTAAAAGAAAAAGAAACCTTTGCTCAACAGTTGCAGAGTTACAAGGCCATTACATTACCTTGACGGTATGTGTTTGACAATGTTGATTAAATGTCGATCTAAATCATGCCACCGACGAATTGTTTCAAACTTGGTAGCCAATAATCGAAGATCACGTGTAGTGGCAATTTAGAAAATACAGTGTGCGTAAAATATTATTTCTCTATTATTATTTTTACGACAATAATGATATAAAGAGCAAAGTGTTTTCTCCTGAAATTGGACGAAATCCGTCCTAAAATTTGAGTTATATTTTTGGAATACATTTTCTTCATGTCGTCGCCAAGGTTTTCTAAAAACCGCTGAAGCTAAGGGAGATTACGAGTTCTAAGAATTATGTATAATTAAAAAGTAACAATTTGTTTGAACTAAGTATGACATAATTAAATAAATATGAAAGTTATGATTACAACAAGTCAATAAATTATATGAAATAGCGAAAGATTTTTTTTAATATTTACATAAAAATACAAGAGTTACAAAATTAAAAAGCAACTATCATTCGAGGCTGAAACTACTGGTTATAAATTTTTATCTGTCATAATATTGTTTTAGTGAATATAAAATGTAATTTATGTATATACCAAATTTTCATTAAGTACAAATTTGAGTGCGCTGAAAATCATGGAAATCTGCTTTCCGGGATTTTTAGCCTTTTAGATTTTTTCATCTGTATTTCGTTTTTCAATTTTTAAATTAATTTATTTGTAATGTAAAAAAATGAATTTTTTTAAAATAACGCGACATGCTTGCTTCGCCTTTTTCCTTTTATGAATGAATGGACGAATGGACGTGTTCATATGCAGTTATTCTTTAAACGTGAGTATAAAGTAATGGCCGATTACTATTCCACTGCAGGGTATAGGCCTCCTCACTCCGTTTTTTGGAGAAAGATTGGAGATAAGACCTACCCCGCTGCTCCAATGCGGATTGGTAGGTTACACATATTCCCAGATTTCTGTAAAGGTGTGCAGGTTTTCTCGGGGCTATCACAGCTACAGTGTCAAATAGTCAATTAGTCAAATATTTTTTTATAAAAACTCATAGTTGCTCGAGTTTGAGCTTACAAACACTTGTCACTTGATCCCATCATTAGGGTTTTCATCTGTATGAAGCATAATTATTTGAGCTTAAATGATTACAAACGTTTAATGCTGTTTAAACACAGAGCTGTTTTTCATTTCAAGCCACGCCGCACATGGCGGCCTCAATTAACATTCGATTGATTGCCAATTAATGTCGTTTTATTCACTTGTTTTCAATTAATTTTGGATTATATTTAAAAATTAGTCAAGATCTAATAAGAGCTTCTGTGTTTGCCTTTTCCATTAAATAATTCATTAATTATTTGCGTAAATTAATTAGTTCATAGTCTATTCTGATGTGGTTCCGATGCAAAACTTACTTAACAATAATTTTTGCCTTTTTTACAAAAAAATAAGGTTTTCCGCTCGTACACAAAGAAGGATGCCAGAATTGGGCCTAATTGTTACAGAAACCCTACAAAAATCAAAAAATTCTGAGTTTTTTCTGTTTAAATATCATTATAAATATTGTATATATAGTATATTAAAATAATAAACTTTCAGTGGGTATATGTTAGAAAACTTAGTAAATGCCTTAAACGGAACGTATCATTGTCAATATGTTACTTTTTTAATTGCCTAAACAGTGCTGGATTCCAACGTTTTTAGTATAAGTAGATCAAAAAATATACGTTTTTGTAAACATAATAATTTAAAATATTTATTTAAAAAAATGTATTAACTTCATTTTATTAACAATGATTACTTTCCAGATATTAAAAATGGTGTTTAGAATAAAATATTTTTTTCATTGGCTGTATGGCTTACGATCTTAAACTCTGTGGGATCAAATAAAAAAATAATACAATATGAGTCACTTATTAGTCATCTTTTAGTACATATTGCCCATAAACTAGTAACAAAGACTACAGTGTACATATTGAAAACTAGTAACTAAAATATTTGTTGCGCTTAAGAACGTGTTTTCTTGAAATGTTTGTTTTTCTGACGATAAAAAAATGAACGATCAACTTTTACTCTAATGATGATAGCTTATTGTTATATTTTTATCACAAATACTATAGTTAGAAATTAAATAAAATAATAATTGATCCTAATATAACAAATATTTTTCTATCTTACAATACAAAAATGAATACTGTCTGGGCCCGAAAATGTATGAAATTCTGGCACTCTCCTTTGAATATTTTAAAAGCTGAAATTAAAAGCTTTTATCAAGATTATTATAAGATCTCAATCTATAGCCAGTTAATTAGTTAAACGCGACAAAGTTACTTTTGTTTGATCTCACTATTTACCTTAGTAGCAGTGAAATGTCAGTTCGTTATGTTCACTAACAAACAAACCACTGTGTAATCACAGTAAAGGCTAATGCCTTTACAATAAACAATTCTCAGTCTGTAGCACTATTTACCTGTTGTAGCTTTTGTTTAGCCGTATCATAGAAATCTAAATGCTCAATAGCTGTTTCAATAGCTATTTCATTCTTATTTATTAACTTTAACATAATTAATAACGGATTTATTAGACACTAGTTTTATTTTCTTAAAATATCATTTTTTTATTACAGATTACGTAGCAAAGGTACTTCTTGAAATTCATTTGCATATTATATTTTAAATTGAATGAATGAGTTTTAAATATTTATCATTATAATATTTACTAGTGTAATAGCTGAATGAAGACTACATGTACCATCACAATTGCAGCGAAGTAATATTAATTTTTTGATGTGGGCTAAAACTATTCCGCAATCCATTTTTAGATATATAGTTTTTATCTTTTGTGGTTTCCTGATAGATGACTGATAAATCAATAAATTGTAACCTAAGATATTGTACTTTTGCAAAATTGAAATGCGCAAAGAGTTGAATTGAATGTGCATTTGTAACCTATTTTTGTATATCCTTATTTTCATATACCCTTTAACCAAAGGTTGAATTTAATTGGCGTAGCTAGTTACAAAAATCTACATGCGTAATCAAGTCTCTTAAAAAAGTTATTAAAAACGACTGAAAATATGATATGTAAATAAAAACTATTGAGATATTTATGTTTCTTTGAATGATTTAATTGACCATTTTTATTTTATTGACAATTACTGTGAAAATGACGATTTTTTAAATATACACCATGTCAAAGCCAATAATAAATCGAAAACATACATTGGACACACAAAATTTAAATAAGCGATTGCCCGGTTACCCTTGGTTAGGATAAAGCTAAACTAACCTCTACTACTCGATATAAAATTAAAATCTTTGTAGATCAGTTTCTCCTCATGATATAATTTGTTTGATTAGCCAGATACGAATAAAATGCCGTAAATGGCAATATTGCAGGTATTGAAATTTTGGATTATAAGTTGAATACCAGTGAAATAAGCAATTACATAAAAGGAAGGCATTAAATGTAATAAGTCTAAATGAGTAATAATGAATGATAAGTGTTTTGTACCCAAAATTAAGAAATATAAGGACTTCTTTAATGTATGTGGCAGGAAACACTGGCAACAGTATTTATGGAATGTTCCGAATGTTTATTTTCCCTTTAGGGAAACGAGGGACTATGTAATTTCATCGGCACGCTGGCATCGAATTGTTTCTGAGTTTTAGTCGAAGTTGGTGTTAATTGAAATACAATTTCACGAGAGAGTAAAACAGAATCTATGAGTAAAATATAAAAATATATATATACAGCTTGTCAAAATTAACAAATTGTTGCAACTCGTATCTTACATCAAATTATATTTGGATTTGAAAGTATTGGTTAATTGTTTCTAAGCAACACAAAAGGAATTAATTAAAGATTAAGTTGAAGGAGGCAACGCTAACTTAACTGTTACGCTGAAGTATTCGCAATAATTCTTGCTGACTAATCGGTTAAATTCAGGTCTCTATCGTAGCAATGTAACAATCAATACCAGTCGATCCAGTAAAACTAGTCAATGAGGGTCAACAGCGTTATAAGGACACTCAGCATTTTTCGACTTCTCTTTGTTCGTCTACAAAGTTACGGCAGATGAAATATGGTAATTCTTATCAACAACATTTATAGAACAACAACAAAAGAAAGTAAGTAATAAAACAAAAGTGGTTATTATTAGTCCACGGACAAAAAAGAGAGTTTGTGATTTAAAAAATTACTATGTGTTTTTATCAGTTTTTTTTTCTACATAGATTATAATAATAAAAAACTCCTTCGTACAATTTATAAACAAAGAGTTATTATACATAGAGTAGAGAAGGAATAGGCAGGCTTGTGAGTGCAAGTGTCTACCAAAGACTAAGAAAGAGTAGAAAAGAGACCTATACTTATCTTTGTCTAATCACACTTAAAAAAGAGAGACAGGGAACCTTATTTGCTTTCTTTTTTTTTCGATGAACACATTTTACACTGGCTCCACTACTCTATTACAATAACTCTATGTGTATGATAGAGATAAATTAACACATAAAATAGAATATAAAACTTTAATAATTACGTAATCGCTTGAGCATTTTATGTTAGCTCTTTCGGTATTTGTTAGAAGTCGTGATATGTAACCACTGTAGTAGCGACTCACAGCGAATGTGCTACGTTGTATGCTACACAGCCCTATGTGCTACGTCGGATGCTACACAGCTATGAGTGCTACGCCTTGATGCATCGACCGCACTTAGCATTGGCAGGCTAATTCATCTGTTCCAATGAGCTACTGAACTAATGGAAGAAATAAAATACTTCCAACAAACCCTCAAATATTTATTTATAGCGTGACGTCATACGTGGGCCATTGAAATAAGGATTATAATGTCTCTAACTCAATAAAAACCTAATTTTGAATTGAGTTAGTTTAATACTAAATGTGCGATATATTCTAGAAAATTTCTAGAAGTATTATCTGAATTATTGTAATTACGATTTTTGCCCGTCACAAAAAAAGTGCATGGTGTAAAGTTATTTTATGCATATACTTTTTATAAAAAATACTCATACGAGCATGCTAGGAGATAGACATGAACACTTGATAATATTCACATTCCATTTCGCTATCACAGGTAGATAACGACGAGATACATATATAGTAATATATTGTTTACCCCAAAATATTTATTGCCTCCATTAGCATACAACTTGAATATATCTTGAGAATATAGTTATTTGTTCATTTAAATTACAGACGGAAACACGAATGCAATGCAAATTCAGTGCGCTAATTCCGGTAAGAGGAATTCAACAGCATACTTGCAATTGTGAATTTCGGAGATTCAGTATGGTACTTATTAGTGACTATAGACATCGAAAATCGACAAAAAATGAAAATGTACTATAATATATATGTACTATAATATTAATACATTATTAGTAACATTTTTATTTCAATAATATTTCATAAATAATCCAAGATAAAAATCATATTCTATTTAGAATATTGCTTCGCTGATAAAATTGTTAAAATACGCAACAAAATTTATGTCAATGGCATACTCCGACATCACAAAATTTGCTGGTGGGTTGAACGCTTACTTTACTTGTTCCTTATTTATGTTTCTGATCGTTTCAAAATTATTTTAAGTACAAAAAGCAAACATCCATATTGACATTATAAGAAAGTTTGTCTTTCTTTTTGCCTTTGTTATGATGAAATAAAATCCTAATTAAGCTCATATACCGGGCTTATATATAGACCGAAAAAATCCGTTTTTCCTACGGGAATATTAAAAAAACAATGTTATACTAAATTGAGAGCATTTCACACAAAAGTCAACTTCTTGAAATAAAGCTATTAAAGTAAATTTTTCAAAAAAGTTTTCAAGGCAAAACTTATTAAGCGACGTTGTGCAGTTTTTGGTATGGGTAAAAAATGAAAATTTCGGGTCAGGATACGTGACTTGATCGAAAATTCGTAAGATGGAAGGTGAGTAGACCGCCGGCACTGCGTAGGAGAGCAAGTATATCCTCTTTTTCTACCACGCGGCGAAAATGTATGCCTGCGCCTGCTGTTTCGCTTAGGCGGCGCAAGGCGCTTGCGTGACATAAATTAGCATGTTTATGTGCGATAGATAGCTAGCGCAATAAATGAATATAGTACTTTACATAATTATAGTACTTTTATACTGAATATTAAAGTAATTTGTACAAAATTACAAAACGCACATAACACTTTTGCCGGCATCCCGAAGTGCAACCCGTTGTTTTTTTTTGTATATTATGTCACTGAAAAAAACAACCAATAACTTGAAATAAACGTTAACGTTGTGACTACTTGTGTTCTAAATTAAACAAGACGCACCCTCTGTGGGTACATAAAATTCATACTTTAGCAACGAATGCTGAAGAATTGTTTCATAAACCTCCTTTATTGCTATAATATCCTCGTTCAAAATAAAATATTAATAGCCCTCATGAAAGAAAAGCGACCGAAGCGTTATGAAATATGAACTTGGCTATAAAACTGGTTCTAAAAGGTTTATGCAATTAATCCTATGTAATTAATCCTCCTTATTAATAACAAGCATTTTTTCTAATCTGGTAATTATATCTATTCCACGTAGGATATTTGCGTGGGATCCATACTTAACCAAGCCACGGTACATATTACACGATATAAGTCACGATTTTTTACTCCTATTCCACTTGTTTCAATATGAAGAGATTGTTTATTGATCTGGGTAGGTTTGAGTTGGAGATTAAACCAAAATATAGTTTATTTGGATGACCGTTTAGAGTACATTCTTAGTATACCTTCTTATACAACATACTTAGTTAAACTGCTCTATTAAACGACCGTTAAATTAGTTCATTACCTGTTTCACGATTACCGGTGGCCTTGTATCAAAGTTCCAACCTGTCCTGGTTGTTCAACCTATATTTAAATAATTAAAGAGCTGCAGAGAAAATTGAAAAACAATTTTCATATCATTATAATACACAATCATGTTTGTGTATAAAATATTCTCGACAGTATCAATAAAAAAAATTTAGTAGACTACAAACATCATCAGTATAGCGGGAAAAAATCACAATCAAGAGATAATCAGAAAAATCAGCGAAAATCAGAGATAATCAAAAAATTTTTAAATACCAATGTTGATGGACGTATCAAAAATTTGCTCCGTTATAAAAAAAACATATCATTTGTAATAATAGAACTTAGTTATAGAGTTATAATTTAGTTCTGCTACCATATTGTATCTATTTTTCCTTTATAATTTAGGTCATAATAATATATGTATAAAAATAATATAGTTTTTCAAAGGAAATATATATATTTTTAATAAATACATGTTGCTTATACAATTCATTTGTCAAAGTAAAGATGATCATATAGAAAAAGGGACATGCGAAAATGTAAAAAATAATACAATAATGAATATATCTATCGATCGATAATGAGCCAATGGTTGTAATTTTGTGGACAAAATTAAGTATTCAATGGTTTTTAAAATAGTTATTGCCAGTTCGTATTAAAAAAATAATTATTATTATAAATTTTTGCGAGATGTTAGTCATTAATTCAACTGTGATCATTTATAGAATTAGGCGTTACTTTGCGGAGATCCATAATACAAAAGTAATAATAAAATTATTACTTTTGTCAACCTTGATCGATGACTTAAAGTACTCTCTCTTAACTTTAGTGGACTGGTATTTTTTTCAAAATAAACCATCAAATACTGGTTTCATTATGAAGGAAGCGTAGCCACGCAGCCTAGCCCTGTACAAAAATTTAGATATTTACCAATCCCAAATAATTCACCAACAAATCAGTAGTAAATCCTGTAAGACGCGACATTATACAGAAAACATACAGTAATTGCTAGGTTGTTGATAACACGGATCACAGTCCACCGAAGCACAATCACATCACATATTTTGAATCGGAAAAATCCGAAGCGTTCCGATTTATCATTGTATTCGTACCGGAGAAGTTGGATCGTGATAATTTCGTAAATCGTCAGAACGAGCGTCCGGAACAAAATCCGGAGGAGCACTGGCAATTGCTGGCCGTGTCCCGGGTTTGCCGCGCCCCTTCTGTAGCTGGATTTTCAGACTATTCCATTTGCGACATTCCAATGTTCTCATTCCTGTAACTTTTGCATTCAATGTACGTAGCTCTGGACCGCAACCTAGAAGACATAAAGCTAAACTCCATTTTAACTGGACACGGTAGCACTGCAATATTAATCTTCTTTTATACTCAAAGTAAAGGTAAGGCCGTTGTCACATTATTTATTTATATACTTTATTGAACAACTACAATGCATATACAAATAATTGCACAAAAGACGAGCTTAATACTTTATAAATCATCTAGTGTATACAAATCTTATTATTTTTGGTTATTTATTTTTTTTTTTTGAAGAACTTGTTGAATCAATTAAATAAAAACTCTGTTTCATATTTATTCATTTCTGTTTTATATTTTTCGTTGAGAAAATACTGTAACCGTAAACGCAATTTAATATAAAATAATCACTTTATATTGAATTTAATATAAAATAATATTATCTCTGAGCTTTAGAAATACAACTAGAGATATTAAAAATTGGTAGATACATAAAATAGGGACTAAATTCACCTACTAAGTAAATCTATTGAATACATTATCAAAAGATTTACAACCTTTTCTTCAGGATTACGTATAAAGTACATATCTATAAAATTAATACAATAAGATAAACAAATTTCACATCTTATTTACGGATATTTATTTATACAAATTAAATAAATTATATTAAAATTTGAATTGTCTACAATAAAAGCGTTCTAAATATAAAAATTTACTACTGAACGAGCACATTAATCAAATATCAAACAAACGTAACCTTTGTGACAATTTATACCATTTTTATCAGAAGCCCTATAAAAAATATTATGAACGTTACGAAGGTTTTTAATTAAAAACTATATACTTAAAGTCTTTAAAAGTTCCGGACAGATTTTAATCAGTTATCTGATTGAGTGATGACGCACTCATATTCAGTTCATAAAAATCCCTTCATATTCAGCTGACAAAAACAAAGAACCCCTAGTAACGGAAACTAGTGGACTATGTACCGAAGCGATAAATGGCTTATATAGAAACGAAATGTGCTTCAATAGAAAATTCCGTTTATAGAATTTTGCACAAAACTTTTTAATACTTTACACAATGTTTCTTTAAAAAGATTTACCTACTACTACTACTTTCGTAGTATTTTTAAAGATTATCTTCATAAATTTTCTCTGCAAATCTTATTTTTAACACATTTTATATTACCTCCACATGCCTCCTACTCTCTATATAAGTTGTGTAATTTGGTTCATTATATTTTTATTTTACTTAAAGTTTTAAATTTCATCTTATGCGAGTCCACAACGCCTAATGAAAGTGAAATATTAATAAATTAATCTGACATGAATAACACGAGTCAATGGTTGTATTTTTTAAAGCTGAAAATCTACATTACAAATATTTTTTCTGTCTCCTCCTCTACATGTTTTAATGTCTCACATTGCCTTCGGCAGTTCAAAGTCACTTTTTAATTTTGAAGATCTACGTCGTCTTCTCAATTTATAATCCAAATATTAAATTCCCCGTGGTTACTAGTTTAGAACGGAATTCACAATTTGAATTATCATGTTTCTGAATTTCAATAAGTTTGCAGCTACCGTCTGTATGTTATACCGATAAGGAGCATTTGATATTCCACTGGGAATCGGGTAATAGTAGTAAGATATATTTTTGAATAATCCACTCTCTGCACCTGTTTTCTTTACTTTTTCCATTGTTTTCTTTTCCGAGTCAATTTCAATTCTACTTCTCACATATGAATTCCTTTCCTTTTTAGTGGTTATAATTACCTTTAATTATTCTAATTCTAACGTTCTTCCAAATCCTTTTTGTATATAGACGTAATAGGAAGCTCCTTTATTTGTATACGTGTAAAAAATAAAAGAGAAAGCTTTTAAGCTCAAAATATTAAAATCTTAGCGTTAATAAATGCATCTGTCATTCTTTTATTTTCCTGTTTATCTCTAAATTAATATCAGCAAAAGTAAGTCTTATAGATTTTTTTAAATTTAATGGTTGTACTTTGTAACATTGATTTCACAGTGGCTGGCATCAATCAATAAAAAATACTTCTCGCAGCCCTGTAATGCTTATGAAAGTGGAAATATTTAGGCTGATCGATAAGCTTATTTGAAATTTAAACACGCTGTTATAGTATTTGTAGTTTTTTAAGCGTTTAATTTAAAAAATTCAGGATATAAAAATATGTCTTATTTTCTTTTAACTATTAAGTATAGTGCGTTCTGTTTATTTTAATGTTGCTAATAAGTTTAGGAAATATATGCAACTTTCCATTTCAATTCCTTAATGTAGAGTTATTAAATTTATGGTTAAAGAAGTAAAAATTCTGATATTGACATCGCAAATTCAATTATACATACGTTTCGCTTAGAAATAGAACCATTTTCAATGGATGGCGACATTGCGACGCAATTAAATCTATTTTATAAAATACTCTAAGGAGATTTTGCGGCATTGTATATTCTTAATAAACTATTAAAATATTTGTTTAATAAAAAAGGTTTGTTTTTAACGCAAGGATATTGATGATATAGAATATTGTTGATATGCTGTTAGTTAGATATAAAAATGTATAATTTGTAAGTAAACTTTACTATTCATCTGGTAAGTTCGTACCTAGATTTTCTGTTACTTTCAATTGTTGTTTAATTCAAATCCAAATTCAAAGTACCACAGCCATTTATTTTTATCGTCAGAATCCATAAATTCTTTACCTACTTTATGAAAACCCACGACGTCTTATGTAAATATTAGCTTTAAACTAAGATTGAAACAGTCTAATATTTATTAAATATTCAAAAGGTCGAATTCATAGACTAAACTAAATTTCCTCATCATAAATCAACCTTCAGCTTTACAACCCAAGATTGCTACTATTAAGTAGCAGAAACAAATACAGTCACCAAAAACACGCATACTTTGTTACTTGTAATTAGCAGGCTATTTTATTTTCGTAACCATTGACTATGTTGGCATAAGCTTATAAGTTATAAAGTCACTTTACCTGCATAAACTTCATCACTTGATTTATTTATTTTTATTTATTTATATGACAACGATTTATAGAAGCAGGCGTTACTTTGCAGAATTCCATATTACAGGCACTATAACAGAACTACCACGCTATAATCCGTACGGGTTAAGCAAATACATGCAAAGCTAATGTGTATGAAGCAGGCAAAATTTACGAACCTTAAAAAATGGCAATGCGCAATGCGATTTTCGTGGAGCCTGTCCTCCTGATGATGCTTCGGTTTCGGACCGAAACGATTGTCGAGATTGTTGTGGTGGTGGTTGTGTATGCTTGCTTGCTGCTTGTGTGCTTCGTTGCTGGTGGAGGAGTCTTGAGGTGCGTGTGGTGGCTTGTCCTGCATGTGTAAGGTTCGTAAATTTTGCCTGCTTCATACACAATAGCTTTGCATACATTCGCTTAACTCGTGCGGATTATAGTGAGGTAGTTCTGTTATAGTGCCTGTTATATGACAATGCTCGTTCTTTCCACCTCCAAATTTTCTACCATTAAAACTAAAAAATTTTTGAATTTGTACTCAAGGATATTCAACGTGCTTAAGTACGTAAGGTACACCTATGTATAAAAAAGAAAGAAACATGGCAGTGCATAATCGATAGCATTATATTTATTTATTTATTTATTAGGAAGACACACAGTTACATAATACATAAATATAATACAAGAACAATATAAACCATAAACCAATCAAGTCTTCACAACAAAAAACTTAAAGAAAAAAAAAGGATACATATACAGATGACAAGTTAAATTAAATTTATTATTATATAAAAAGGAAAAAGAAATATGAAATATTAAAACTTACAATTTGGCAGGGAAAAAACTCATCGAATGACACTTTTATTTATTTAAAGATATGTTGAACAAATCAATGTCAATAAAAACACTATTGTGACTGTTGCATGCACGATGAAGAAAGGTATTATTTGCATATTTCGTTTTTCTTTTAGGAGTATAAAACAGAAGTTGCTTTCGTGATTGAGAACGAGGACATCTTATAAAAACATTACTCAGAAGATAAGGGGACTCAATATAATTATTTAAAATTTTATACAAATAAAGTTCGTCTCTCAACGTTCTGCGATCTTGTAAAGTTAAAAGTTTAAGTTTATGTTTATGTGAATTTATGTTACGAAGGCTATTCATAAAAGTTAAATGTTTACAAAACTTATTTTGGATACATTCAATTTGGTTAATATACTTGTTGTACATTGGATTCCAAACAGTGGAAGCATATTCAAGAATAGAGCGGACATAAGCATTATACAAAATAACGAGAGTAGAAGCATTGTGAAAATTCTTTCCTACCCTAAAAATAAACCCAAGCATTTGAAAGGCTTTACCAACAATGTAATCAATATGATAATTAAATAAAAGCTTATGATCAAGGTATACGCCCAAATCTCTCGCCTCGGTTACTCTATTTAATACAGTGCTATTCAAATTATATTCGAATTTTAGTATATTAAGTTTACGTGAAAAAGTTATAACATTGCATTTATTGATATTCAGATTGAGACCATTGCAAGAACAATATTGACAAAAACTATCCAAATCATGTTGTAACAACAGGCAATCAGCATTAGATTTAACCGACTTAAATATTTTCATATCGTCAGCATACAATAAAAAAATTGAGTTTATAAAATTATTACTTACATTATTAATAAACAAATTAAAAAGAAGTGGACCAAGGTGAGAGCCTTGGGGGACGCCAGACGTAACAGGTACAAAAGATGAACAAAAGCCTTTGACAGTCACAGCCTGACTCCTCTCTCGAAGATATGATATTAACCAACGAAGAAGATCGCCGTGTATACCAACTTCAACAAGCCTACGAATTAAAAAATGATGAGAAATTTTATCAAAAGCCTTTGAAAAGTCAGTATACACGACATCAGCCTGACAGCCATCATCCATCATAGAAGTTACCCTATGAGTAATAAAAATAGGTCTTAGAATAGGGTAAATACTATCATATATTACTTTTTCAAATAACTTAGCAATAACACTTAATTTGGATATAGGTCTATAATTTTCAATGTTATGTTTATTACCAGATTTAAAAACAGGTACTACAAATGAACGTTTCCAAACATGAGGCATTAGACCAGACTTAAGGGATTTGTTAAACAACAAACAAATAGGAAAATGTAAAGTGTTACAACACATTTTTAGGAAATAAGGTGGTATAAGATCGGGTCCATAACCTTTATTGACATCTAAATTTTTTAAATATTTTAAAACAGTATAAGGGGAAATTTCTACTGTACCAATGGACACAAAATCATTATTTTGTACTAAATTATCACTTTTTATATCATAATCCGTGTGAGTGGAAGGCTCAAAAACTGATTGGAAATGATCATTAAAAAGTGAACATACCTCAGTACCATTAGAGGCTGACTGTCCACCCAAAAACATACAACTTGGTAGACCATCGGAACTCTTTTTACTTTTTACAAAAGACCAAAAAAATTTACTATGCTGGAGTATTTTACTTTCAGATTTTTTAATATAGATATCATAACAAGTAAGCTGCACTTTCTTTTGTCTTTGCCTCAAAAAATGAAATGTATTATAATCCCCAATTCTTCCATAAACTTTCCATTTCCTGTGGTACTTAAGTTTCTCCTTTATAATTTTAATAAGAGATTTAGAATACCAAACGGGATACCGAACATTGTTTTTTACTTTTTTTACAGGAATAAAATCAGATATTATTTTATTGATAGTGTTATAAAAAACACTAACAGCCATTTCAATATCAAGATAAGATAATAATTCACACCAATCAATGCTACTTATTTCGCTATTTATAATATCATAGTCAGCAGAACGAAATAATCTTAATGTTTGAGACGGTGATTCTAAGAGTTGTTGGTTGGAAATATTAAGACTAATTACAAGAGCTGGATGATGACTGTCTTCAGGAACTAAGGGAAATAAAGATTTAGAAGTTTTACAAAGACAATTACTTATAATTAAATCAAGGAACCTATTATTGACATTCGGAATACAGTTGTATTGATGTAAACCACAAAAATTTAAAAAATTGAAAAGTGCATACACTAAATTATTATTTAAATCAAGATCAACCAAACTCATGATCGTCTCCTCACATTGCCATTTAGCACCAGAAATATTAAAATCGCCTGTAATAAAATAATAGTCATTGGGGTGATTAGTTACATCCTGTGAGATTACCTCAAAACAGCTACAAAGAGCTTCATATTGTAATTGACAATGAGGAAAATAGCATGAATATATATTTAAAAGATAAGAATTATTATTACAGAAAAGTCTAATTGAAACCTGCATAACATCAGCAGCTGCACCCTGAATCGGTATAGTAACTACAGACTGGACTAAATAATCCTTCTTAACAGCTACTAAAACTCCCCCTCCTAAAGTTTTTCCACACAGTGTGTAATCTCTATCACATCTATAAACACTATACCGAGAGTCAAATAACTCTTCATTATATATTCCTTCCAATAACCAGGTTTCCGTCAGACAAATAATTTCATAATCAATATTTAGTAAATTTCTAAAAAATAAATCTGTTTTAGAACGCAAGCCACGAACATTCTGATAATAAATGTTTAAATATTTAAGCACTGTAATGAAAACTTAATTCATATAACAATTCAATATAAAAATGCTGCCACAATTTATGGTTCAGAATGATATATAGAAAACAACTAGAGTAACACATAAAAGAACTAAAGTAAAACAAACCATAACTAATAGGCTTCTTATTTTTATCCAAGGAGCTCACAATAACAAACCCCTTTCTATAATTAAAACAAAACAATAAAAAATTAAACAAATTATAAATGGTCCATTTAGCTCTTTATACCAACAAATATAAAGACTGAATGTTAGAAAATACTGTTCAACAATTTATCCCTTGTTTGTGTGGCTACCAAACAGGCTACCAAAATCAACCGATAGATTGATGGACTGGCATACAGCCAAGGACATGGAGATCCAAATACGCATATACTAAGAGATTAATAATGATAAATATATTTCCTCAGCCAAAAAATAAGTCTTTAGTGGTTATTCTAAATGAGTACGACTGCATTTAGATGAACGAAACGAATGAATGGCAACAGACTAAAAATATCCGGTATATAGCGACATAAAAGATAAAAGATTGAAAGGTAGATCTTAATTTTTCAAGCATAATTCTAATATTTGTACATCAATATACTATAGGAGTATATCCGTACTTGGCGTGAATATGTTGATAAGTCGACTTAAAACCTTAAATTTTATATGTTTAACTATAGTTGGCATTAAAGATTGTCTAATTTATGTGGTGAATATTTGTGTGAAGTAAAACTTGTGGATATTTAAATAACTCTAAAACGTATACTGAACGTAATCCTATTTATAGGTCCCCGAAAGTGTGCGTTTCGGACTTGTTAAGTTATTCACGCCTGGTAATATAGATTTCTTTTAACGATTTACTAAACAAAAATATTTCATAATAAAAGCTATGTAGGTATCAACGTAAAAACTGCATTATAACATATAATATCATGTCCATATATATGTGGGAAGTTGGTTATTGTATGTAGTTTTAATTTTAGCGCTCTGATAATTATTTCTGCAAGTGGATAATAGTAACAAAAAGCTGGTAGTTCATAATTAACACAAGTTTACAGCTTATGTAGCTCGCTTTATTCTCTTTGCGCAAATTATGAAACAATGTTAAACTAATATAATTTATGAGTACTAAACTTTTAATAGAGATTCTTATTCCACTTTACTACTGTTAGAAAGAGCTTCTATTTTTTTAAATACAGGAAAAACAATTGGTACCATCGCCCGTAGGGGACAGGCGGCGGACTCGCATGGAATATAACGACCTTTGTGCTCTAAAACGCTACTGATGGCAAGGGTATCGTTGAGCATATTACCCCCATCTCTGCTGAAAGCCGCTCTGATCCCTGACTTACCTCTTCTGGGTAGGGACCTTTCAAAATAGGAGTCATCCATCGCTAACCGATACATCGGGAGCACCAGATGCATCGAAAGCTCGGGAACCTGAAAGCCAGGCGAACGCCAGAAGATCGCCTGTCAGGGCGGCAGACGACGCAGGCGAATTAAAAGATACAAATTGACAGTTTTAACAGTGAGTCTAAAGGTACCATTTTAAACAATTAATTTATGCATCACAATTATATGTCCAATAATTATATTATATATCCAATTTCAGTTTAATTTCATCTAAAGGTGAATAAGGTTCCCGAACTAAATCCCATAGTCACGTTCTTCAACAGAAATGTTGTGTATTGCCCAGATAAATCTCACAACGACAGTCACGTAGATGCAGCTTCTAACTTTTATATTTAGTTAATATAAACCCGTATATAAATAGCCTTACATAAAATTATCACCCCTGGGATTTTACGTGTAGGTTTGAAGTTAAATTCCCTCGAGCGTTCAAGTATAAATCATTTTATCGCTTTAGAGACTGCAGACTCGCAAATTCTGCATTTTAGGACTTTTTTATATTTGTATGTTTGTTCTGATATTTTTCAACAGATAATTTATTGAAAAAAAAATCCGTTTCAGTCCGATGACACATAGAGGAGAATGGTATATAGATAGAATAGAATAGAATATACTTTATTGCACCACATAAGATTTACAATACATAATATAAAGAAAACACATACATATCCAAAAATCTAAACCCCATCATAAAATATGGTGAAACCATATTGATTTATATTTAAGAAGCAACTCTATAGTTACAAAGCTAGTGCTAGTAGGGGTTCAAAATTGTGTAAAACCTTAGTCTACCCTAACCAAACCTGTCAAAAAATGACCTTTAATATATTTTAAATATATTAAATACACACACTATATACATACACACATGTTCGTAACATTAAAAATTAAAAGATCGTCATGTTTGTGTCATGCTTTTAATTATTATAGACGAAGTGAGGCCGTTCCTAGTTTACGACTCTACTGGGAGAGCTATTTCACTAACCGATTTAATGATTCGAAACAAGGTTGTGGAGAAAATTGACGTCAGATTAAAATCACTGGCATCAGAGAAATATCTTTGACTGCAATTGCTTTGAGTAGTTGTTTGTAGTATATACATAATTTCAAACTCCGCCTGCCGAGAGGTAATACACACCTGTTTGCTCGTCTCTTATTACAGTTTGCTAATTAAATCTGTAAGGATAATTCAGAAGACGGATTCTCACATAACTCTTGTAATTAAAGCTAATTATAACCATTGAATATTGAGATTTTTCGCCCTTGAGAACATTTTTACATGTATACGTTTGAAAGTTTTGTATTATAACGAATACTACACGTACACCGCCCAGTAAATCACGAATAGTACAAGGTACAACGCAAGGCGAGGACACCTGCTCCCATGGTAAAAAGAACCGTCAAATAAAACGTAGACGTGAAGGCTCGAGTGAGGAGGATGAGTGTTCTGTATTCATGGAAGAGATACGTAAGCTTTTCGAAGAGTATAAAGAACAACAAAACAAAAAATTTCAACTTTTACAAAACAGTTAATATGATCGAACAACAAAATAACGATATCCGTTCGTCTGTCGAGTTTATCTCTGCTCAATGTGATGAAATAAAGGTGAAGCTGGAAGGTTTAGAATCAGACAAAACAAAACACCTGGCCATTGTTTCTGAAAATCAATTTGGTTTTCGACATGGCAAATCAACAGAAGATGCAGTTTGTAATCTAGTAGATAGTATTATTAAAAATGATGATTCCAAGAAAAAAACGATCGGTGTATTTCTTGATTTGACAAAAGCTTTTGATACTGTCTCTACTCCACTACTTGTAAACAGGTTAGAAGCAATAGGTATTATACAAGACAGCGGTTTAATAATGTATAATTGAAAATATTTAAAAGATTGACCGCCGAGTTTCTTGCTGGTTCTTCTCGGTAAGAGCAACATTTCGAACCAGTTGTAGCTTTATTAATCATATTGATGCTTGACGATTCAAAAGTGCCTGAAATGGTTTATTTGAATAAAGATTATTTAGATTTGATTTGATTTGATATTAAAGGCAACACGCTGCAAATGTTTTCTAGTTTTCTCATGAATCGGAATCAATGTGTTATAATTGGACCCTACGTTCTTCTGAACAAACGAGCTATGGCGTGCCGCAGGGAAGTGTGCTTGGTTCAATGTTGTTCTCAATTTATATAAATGAGTTATGTAATCTGCATATCCCTAGTACTAAAATTTATGGCTATTGGATTGGGAAGAGGCACGTGTAAATGCGGAACAAGCAATTAGAATTATTATAGACTGGAATTATTATGACACAGAATATATTGACTTTGAATCTTGATAAAACTAACTTTGTTACTTTTTCTTCAAATAATAATTCTCAACCTACAAACATTTTAAATTTGAGAGCTCATGTCTATCAACCATTTAGTAGCACATGCTCATGTCCACAGTTAACTAGGAAATCCGAGATAAAATACTAAGGAGTTATTATATATGATTTACTGGTCAAACGTGTCAGAAAGCTGGCATTTATTTTTAGGAAACTAGCACCTGTCGCAGATTTTTCCACTCTGAAGACAGTCTACCTCGGTCTTGTCCAATCCATATGTATGTATTGTATTTCTGCGTGGGGTGGGACATTTATAACAACCATGCTTCGTTTGGAGAGAGCCCAGAGCGCCGTATTAAAGGCTATATCGAAAAAGCCTATGAGATATCCAACTTATCTTCTCTTTAAAGACTGCTCTGTTTTAACTATTAGGCAATTATACATTTTAAAACGTATACTGAGAATTCACGCTGCTACACCCTTTCGTCACACATCTAAAAGAAGAAGGTGGGTTGTTTGTCAAATCACAAGGCATAGGTCAGCTCTAGCGGGAAGACATTGTTGTGTCCTTGGCCCTAGGTTGTATAATAAAATTAATCGTAAAATAGATATTTATTCACTTTCATTAACAAGAGTTAAGAGTATTCTTACAAATTGGCTAAAAGAAAAAACGTATTCCGAAACTGAGGATCTCCTTAAAATAAATTTCTAATGCGCTCATGTATCAAGGTACACACACAATTACATTACACTCACAAGCACTCTATCTCTCTCCCTCTCACAATCACATACTCACACTCCGGGCTCGCATCACAAACGGAATCTCAACACACATATAAGAAACTTTTGTTATCACGATTCGGATAAAAGTATTATATCTGGCTTATAGCAACAATTTCCTTAATTTTAGATTATTGCATGATAAAAACTATGTCGCAATTATAATAATTTATTTTTATTTTTATAATTATTTAATTTTTTGTACTATTTTGGGAAGGTTGATGCTCGCGGTACAGGGCGACCTAGTGCGAGCATCAATAGATATCTGTTAAATTCATTTATAATGCAATTGTGAAGTTTAAATAAATAAATAAATAAAAATAAATAAATAAAAATAAATAATTAAAAATAAAATTATGTAGATATTATTTATATAGCTTTTGGTTTATTCTTTGTACGGTCTTTCTTTAGTTGCTATAAATAGCATACCATGATATGATTACAAATAACAATGTTCGACTTTAAGTCTAATTGTTTGACAGTTTATTTCGTAAAAAGCTAAATTAAAATATTTAGTATATGGTAAGAGTGAGCATCGATCGTCCTAATATAGCTGTAATGTATAATATAATTTAGAACGCAGCTCTTTTTTATGTCAAAATATATATTTATGAGACAAATATTTTTTAATTCATGTAACTACTAATTTTGGATGCAATTTTTCTAATTTAAGCTTATTAACTGTGCGGCCACGCACTTTAAGCACATGACGTTACCAAGGAATCGCGGGCTCATAGCTCAAGAAGAATTATGTATTCTATAAGAAACCGTAATCTTAATATTTACAATTCATTATCCAACTACTGTTAAAAGAGATGTCACGGTCGACGCTGCATATACCTTAACAATTTACAGGATATGTAAATATAAATGAACAAATACTTTAAATAAATTAACAATTTACTTAAAACACATGTGACAAAATACTACAGGTGTTTTATTCCCTTCATTTTGATTACGCTGTATTTGTTTAGGTTTTGTTTACTGAATCAATACTCGCTCAAATGTTTGTTCTCGTCTTTCGGATAAGTTCTCGCTTTATATTACTTTGTCTTTTGAAGCTTCCATCAAGGGCATATTTGGTTTACTCTACTCTTTCATGGAAACATTTGAAGAGTCTTTTAAAAATAAAATTATTTGGAAGTGGTAGGAGAAAGAAGACTGTATGTGATTCTCGGAAATAAGTATTTAAGTGCGTGCGTGCGAGCTTGCGCATCTGTGTGTATCTTTAATTTTTATTAAAATTTAGTTTTAAATTGATCGAGGTTGTTCTTTAAAAATGTAGCCGTCAAGAATTTAATCACGTCATTCACGAAACGATCTAATCAATACAATTTTTTTTTTACATTATCTTCAGCTTAAAAAAGTTTTTTATCCGTAATGTCCTTGCTATGCGAGAACCTTTTTGCCTATAAACCTCAAAATGTCCCCTATACAAATCATAGTTTTATCCATCTCTCTGAACGCATACTCCAAATATGTACACTAATTCTTTTTCACATCCGACTACGCAACTGTAAACATTGTGTGCTATTTTCAATTTAAATTTGAAAGAGTAAAAAAGACGTCTCGACAAAACAAACACCGAGATAAAAATGCCTCGAGTTTTTATTTCGGATTGTGTTATTTTGTTAAATATAAATGGCTTCAATGGAGTCGTAAGAGAGCGAGCCTCAGTTCCAATTTCCAAGCTAAATAGGCTGACCTTTAGGCTTTTACGACAAGGGCATTTCTTTAAGAATCCAAAGAGTTTTAAAATTTGGTAAGTTGTTAGATTATCACAGTGTTAGAAGGAGTCTTTGACCTACCAAGAAGCACACTGACAATCTTTGAAAAGGCCTATAGAGGCAGTTTTATGGAAACATTAGGCTAGGAAACAAGCCGAGCAGTTTTATGGAAACTATTTCTTTAAATTGCTGGATAACCTAGCCTAGTGTTTCTCGCCATGGGAAACACTAGGCTAGGTGATCGATCAAGCCCACACCCCACAGGAAGGCAATTTAATCATTAATGGGGGAAATTCGAGAGTTTTGCTTCTGTTTTAACTCTTTCGCTTCGGACCATTAAGTTTCTAGAATTCGGTGCCAAATTTAACGAAAAAAGCTAATCCTTTTATAATTACGATAAATAATTATTATTTGTATATTTAATTTAATCTATCATTTAAGTTTCCTAATTGAACAATTCAACTTTTTTTTATATTAAAGTAATGTATTTTACGTAAAGAAAGAGGGATAACAAGACGGCATATGAATTTCAGAAAGTCTAACTTGGGGCATGGCACAAAAAAGAATGGAAGATACTGACCTAGCCCATTTAAATTACACCACATATTAAGTTGTTATTCGTGAATTGCACTCTCTACCTTATCAGTAACATGAAAGTTCCCGTTTTAGAGAAGAGATAACATAAAGAGATAACGTAAAACATTTGGTCACTACTCACTTTTTTGTTGCACATGTTGTTTACAAATATATAAAAATATGTAGATACATATTGCGTGTCTTTAATTTAAAAAGAATCTGTATGAAAACGGTGAGATCAGGAACCGCACCGTACCGCTTGAGAGAGTTAAAGTTTAATATCCCTCCTGGCGACAATATAAAAGACAATAAAGAAATATATTTCTACCGACACTTGAAGATTGCTTTATTTTATTATTACATTTCAAGAAGCTTGCAAATTTTCAAATTATAATTTGTCCGGTTTATTGTGACATTATACATGTATTTTTTGTTTTTCCTAGATAATATATTTTCTAAATAAGAATAAATAATTACGTAAAAGAGCATTAGATTTGTAATTATAAACATCTTTTGTATTTTCTTAAATAATTAGAAAGCTTATTCAAAAATCTTAGTAATTCTTGAAATTACACTTAACCAAGATTTTAAAATAAGATACGCTTTTCTTAGGAATACACAGCGGTTTTCTTATCTTAGTGATAACTATAACAATTAAAATTCAGAAATGTGTACAGCAGGACTTTGGAACTGTAATTGAACAACTACACAAAAGTAAATGTGTAGTTGTAGTTGTTGTATAAAAGTATTGACCCATATATAAGAATAGTATACGTTAACGGTATACTTCTGCTGAGGCTGTTAATAGGATGGTATCTGCCATCACAATGTGTTTTGTTCGTAGTGTGAAGGAATTTGTATCAGTATACATATATTTCACACGTTCCGCACACAGCAATAACACAACATGTTGACATGTTGTTACTTGTTTTGGTTGGTATTTTACGACCGCCCGCCTGCCTAACGTCAACTTATCGTATTCGCATTTTACCAATAACATTATTGCATTCAATTAGTTTAAATCTTGTTACGAAGTGATTAATACAAATAAATGGTTGTAATTGTTGCCTAAAGTTACCTTTTTTAAACTAATAATTGTTTAGTTTAGTAATATGTAATTAGCTAATAATAAAATTATTACCAACTTTAATAGTTATTATACCATTGAACATAACAAATGAGTGAAGAACGGTAAAATCTGAATACTTGTATAGAAAATTCAAATAAAAGATAACTTCTAAGCTGTTATGACACAAATAAAAGAACAAACTTTATTTTACACTCAGTGGATTGTTACGGTCGTACGTGCAGCTTTTATGCTTTAATGCTAACAAAAGTTTACATGACGTAAACACGGAAATGTTAAAAAAGTTACAATAAAGCTCAAATGGGTGAATGCCTACAACTCAGGCCTTAAGCAAGCCAATTTTAATATAAAAATTCCATAACTGCAAATACCGTACGCAGTGAAGATTCATAAGCAATGTAACGTAATTTATAAGATAATAAGAAATCATCGCAAAAGATTAGAAAAAAACAATGCATGTTGTAGTGTTCTCCTATAATAATAGCTAATAAAGCTGCACCTCACGATTATTACTTTTATTTTGGTGCACGCGTTTACAAGAGACTTTGGCTTTTTTCAATTCATAATGCTAGTCAGTTAGATTAAAAAACAAAGCTCGTACGACGGGGTTATCACAATGTACAGCTCACTTCCTGCAATTATTGCTAACTTTCCGAATAAATTGTAAGGATTATTGCACTGCTTCAGCGACTACCAAATTATTATTGTTTCCGTTGAGGAATTATTAAACTTCCATTTGGAACTAAGAACCTAATAGTTCTAAGTAACGTGTTTGAGATCACTAATGCATATACATACTTGATTTGCGACTTATTAAATCGCTTTTAAATTGATTCTTAAGGCTTATTAATTTCAAGGTTCAAATTAAAACATGACATGAATAAATCATGGATGGACGGGAAGGTCCAAGGAAAGTTCACTTTGTTGACTTATGGGGTGAAATTTTATGTATAGAAAAAGGCTATACTCACCTTCTTCACTTATTCTGTCGGCTGCCTAGTTTCGAGCCCATCCGTAACCCATATTCATGAGCTCTTCATACAGCGTATATGGCGTCCCGTGGTGGAAATCGGGTGTAATGCAGCACGCGCTCATAAATACAGCTAAAATTGATATCAACAAGATCATGTTAGATCTATACGTGTAGTTAATATAGATACCGGCTATACTCACGTCTAATTTTATCGGTTAAAATTAGACGTGAGTATAGCCGGTATCTATATTATCTATACGTGTACTATATGACAATGACAACAAAACTAAAATCATCATCATCATCCTTCTGCCCTTATCCCACTCTAAGTGGGGTGGGCACAACATTTTAAAAACATGTTGTCACATGATTCGGCTACGTTTTTATAACCGGCCGCCTGCCTTACGTCGTCGTCGGACGTCAACTTACGTTAGTCGTATTTTACGACCCTTTGGTAAGAAAGAGGGTGGTCTATTCTATGCAGCCGGATACCACACGGCACATACCTTAGTCGCCTCTTACGACACTTCGGTAAGAAAGGAGGGTGGTCTATTCTATTCTGTCGGCTATACGTGACAATACATGACAATAAAACTAAAATATTGACAAAAAATAAAAAGGCCTGAAAAAATGAGATACATACATTTCTCTGCTTTTGTTATAGCTGAAAATTTATTTTATTGATTATAGACTTAATAGCCAAAAATAGGTATATCAATAATACTGAAAATAATTACAAATACAAGATCTACTGCCGTTTTTTAAATCTTGTTCAATTTCAGCCTAAAGTTTATCCATATATCAATCCGATAGCGGGCTTAGATAACATTAAAACTTCGGCGTCCCATCTAAACTTCGGTTTGGCATGAAGAAGCATGTAAGTATCTCGAAATTTTCACGTGTTCATCGAACATAATGCGATTGGAAGCATCAGTGAATGCTCAATTCTTGTAACTTTTTTTTACTTATATTTTTACTGACTGTGTCCTTGGCTTCGCCCGTGTGGTCTAGTGAAATTCCCAATGAATTCGGTTTAGACCTTCCGGAGAATATACTGTTAATATAAACCTTTCTCATAAACTACAGTATCTTTTAGTAAAAACCGTACAAAAATCAGTTTAGTAAATTTTGAGAAAATAGACCACATACAGACTCAGGTTTTGGGGATTTTGTTTTATAGAAGTACTAGCTGTGCCAATTACGGCTTAGCCCGCGTGGAATTCAGTGACTGTGACAGTGAATTTTAGAAATTTATTGTGAGTTAACCGTGAGAGATAAAGACATGCTATTGTGGACTTTTTTGTTGTATTTTCATAGATCTACAATTCTCTAGTACGATACTTTAGCGTATCTCTGCTGGTTTACGCAGCGCACGCGACTAAAGCTCCCGGCAAGCAAGTTTTTTAACAACTGCGCGATCTCTTCAACACAAACTGTGTATAATACCGATATTTACTATTTGCTTAAACCTTCCGGATGTATTGCACTATTTTTTGGTGCAAACCGTACAAAAATCCGTTCAGTAGATATTGAGAAAATCGATTACGTACAGACAGACAGCTTTTTGGGACTTTGTTTTATAATACATATAAATAGTTTATGAGAAATCATTATCTTTATGTTGTATCCAATATGTTAGCTTGGTATATAAGATTCAATTATATGGAATTACATCAATAACGGTTCATTGGTAGCCGTGAAACTGGAACAAACAGGCAGATAGTTGGCATATATAATATAGTATGAAGATTTCATTTGATATTTTAAGTTCTGGTTATTTTATTTTTTATCAATACCAGTATTTATTATTAATTTATTTTATTTTATTTTACATGACAAGATATAATTAAGGTAATATTTATAATAATATTTATTTCTCTTCATTTCACATGTATTTCTATTGAGGGTTCATACAAATATATAAAAACATATTTAGCAGCAGATTGTTATTGTAAAAGTGTTTTGTATTTTATAGGATATAGTCCTGTAAAATACACCACACCAGAATTAGGAAAGTCACTGAGTTCTTAACCATTTCTGCAAAGTACCCATGTACCCATACATACACATTTTTAATATAACAACAGATAACCGGTGACATAAACTCTTCATTAAATAAAGCATAAATAAATTTATAAGAAATAAAAAGTTCTAGTAGAAAAAAGCCCGAACAATTAATTATTATGTAAGGTCATCACGGCTTGCGCGGTCGAAAGAATTGGAAAACTCCAAAGTATTACGAAGAGATTGTTACTTTAAAAGTTCTTTTTACGTAACCTTTGTCGAAAGTCGTATATTAAGGAACCGAAATAGACTCCACTTTAATGAAGTGAACATTATGTTGTACTCGGAAGTTTTATAGAACCTGATATTTTACTGCAAAATACTGTATATTAAGTGTTATTTTATTGCTAGATTAGAAATGTTGCAAAATATAAATGAAAATAAAATGGAATTTTTAACATTGGAGCAGCGTGATAGATCTTGGCTCCAGTTCTTCTCTCCAGAAACGGAGAGAATATATATATTATTGATCATATTTAGAAGGCTATAAGCGGTACGCATGTCACATAAAATATACATTTATGGTATAAGTTAACCACAGCCGACAGTTTTATGTTGTCTCTGCAGTAGAAAGGATAAATGGCAAAATTCATTAAATCCAGAATGTCAAAAGTAAATAAATTACTTTTATATCAGAGTTAACGTATATGCCTAACAGTAAAAAATATTTAAAATAATAGTCTCTTAACAAAGACCATATAGATTTAGAGTTCTGGTGAAATGCCGAGTGGAAGTCGGTTATAATTTAGTTTAGTATTTCTTATCCACATTAATGCGTTTCCAACTATGACAAAATCGAATGAGATTTGGTCAAATGTCAACAATATGACGCCTATTTCGTATTTCTCGTTGGCTGAGGACATCTAGTCAGTTATCTTCTGGTAAAATAAAATAGTTTTTTGAGAACATGCACGGTCCTAATATATGCGTCCTACGTAAAAAATATTAATAAATAATAATAATAGCCCTAGCCATCGGTAGCTTGGGATATTGCCCTGCTTCTGGCGGACGACGATTTTTTATGTTTATAAATTATTTAGTTTTTTTCAATCATTAAAAATATTTAAAAATGTAAAAAGTTATGATTAAGAAAAATAAAGGGAAATAATAATAATAATAAATATATGGGACTCTTACACACGCTGTCGTCCGTCCCCAAAGCAACTTAATACTTGTGTTATGAGTGACAGAAAATTGGTCTTTTATATAATACTATGATTTCAAAATCTTACACAGTTTGTTAGTGTGTTCTGGTATTAAAATTATAGCATTTTCTGATCTACAAAATTTCATAATTGATGTCCATAAATTTAGGACATCCCGATAAAGAAATGGACTCATATTTTAATGAGAAATGGTGATAGTATTAGACCGAAACATACTAAAAGATATGGTTGTCAATAAAGTTTGTCTATCATTCTTATAACCATAATGCTAATACAGTCATTGTTTCCAAGATAAGGTGTCCATATAAAGACATACGTATGTGTATAAAGACGCAAATCCCTCGTAACAATGTGACATTAAGCGATAAGATTGTGCATTCAGAGTTCCACATAAAAGAATTTTTCTTTATAGGTCGCGTCTACAATTGTCAGTGAATAGGGGCTTGGCTTGTAATGGCTCTTTCATATAAATAATAGTATAGTAGCTTCTCGCAAAAAGACAACCTTAAAGGATATTTATAAATACTATTATTTATTATAAATAAAACTACATATTATGAATCATTTTAAAATGAAAATACAATTTTAAAAAAAATAAATGAAAGGAAGAAGAACTATCGAAAAATATTGAAATTATTTTTACTTAAACCAGCATATTTTGACACTATAAAATTAGAGTAACATTGTAAGGCAAAATTAATAACGTTCAAATTATGTATGCGCGTAATTACTTACGCGCACACAACTATTATACAGCAACACACAAATATTATACTCTTATCGCAACACATCCTTCTCGATCTCAAATAACATATGACTTCCTCTTCAGCAATATCACTTCATCTGCAAAATTGCTTAGTAAGCATTTGTATATAGATATAGAAATAAAATATGGGTATTAGTAATAAGTTTCAGTCAGAACAACCAGTTATCTTCGCCTTCATCTCTTACCTTAACCATCTTAACCATCTTAAATAAAACGAACGTCAGATGAAAGCCATAGTCATTAACAATAACAACCATAAAATGTATATGTATAAAACAATTCAATTACGAAATAGGTACAGATATCTGTTCGTCCGCGGCATTGAATTTGTGACAGCGCCAATTTACTTAATACGAAATACGGACGCCGTAATCTGTGTAATTTAGAATGGAATTGGTTTATTTACTTTGACAAACCTCATCACTCTAGGAAATAGTTGAACACTATAAAGGCAAGGCGAAAAGTTAAAAGATATTTTACACGTTTATTATTTACGACGGTATTTTAGCCAAACAGCTCAATACTATTTCAACCATTTTTTTTAACTTAAGGGTTATATGGGTTATATTATATGGGTTTAACAGAACTTCGTCCACCTATTTTGAATGTCTAATAAACAGGATCCGATGTGCATATTTGCAAGTAACTCTAAGTTTGAAAAGATGTAACATGATTTTCGTAGAATAATTTAGATAAAGCTTTTACTTATCGAAACATCCCTGTCTTGAATTAATTTAACGTCCTAAAATGCGAAATGAGTGATTTAAGATGAGGGAATTTATTATATTACCACATGTTACAAACATGTTGTCACATGATTTGGCTACGTATTTTACGACCGGCCGCCTGCCTGACGTCAACTTACCTTAGTCGCCTTTTACGACACTTCGATAAGACATGAGAGTGGTCTATTCTATGCAGCCGGATACCACACGGCACATTTATAAAAGTGCAATATTTAATACATATTTATAAAGTGAATTAATGATAAAAATTCCGCTAAAACACAACGTGTTTCCTTAGAACTATTTCTTAACTTGTGTTTACCTTATCACCCACTCTATGATAAAGTTTCGTAATCAATCATAGTGTGGCAAACAAAACAATCCATTACAACGATACATTAAATAAACAATTTTTCTATACTATTAAATAACAAAAACAGCATCATATATTTGACCCTGATCTCCGAATGAATGCTGACTAAATTACTAGACTGACCTGAGCTGAATACTAAACATAAGTAGCTTAACATATCTTCATAAATTATTAAGACAGCCCTTACTATAAAAATCTGACTATAAATAAAAAAACAAGGTTTATTTAAGGCACAACCTTTACCACACGTCTTATAGAATTTGTCTTACGGGTTAGCTATAAGGAGCGTGGGTAGTGTGGAAACGTCTCAAGAGATTACATTGATTATGCTACGTAGACTGAGGTCGGTTCACGACTGACCGAACTTCTATACTACTATGCTATAAAAGCCACAAGCAATATAATAAACTACACTAATAAATAAACAGTGGAGAGGCAAATGCAATTATGACGAATGAAATCTGTTACTTTCACAGATACACAACACTATAAAACACCCAGACTTAGATAGATAGATAGAATACTCTTTATTGCTTACCAGCGATTTATTCCAGGTAACCTTAGAAGTTATAGAGCTGTTTGATAAAACAGTAGGAAAATGTACCACAGAGCATATAAAGATAATTATTATACAATAATACTTACTAAGAAATTCTAGAAAGATATGTTGCTTAGTCGCAAAGAACTAGACGCCGTTCTCGGAATAGAATTCTGCAATAAGGAACGTTTGCAAAACGTCATTAATCAAGTGGCTGATTTATTTACCGGTAACCTTGCTCTTTACCTCGTGGTCTTGAACACGTGTAAAATACAAATCGATACATTTATCTGTTTCTTCGTCATCAAATAAAATACTTCTTCTGAATTCTGTGTGACTTGAATCTGAGTTCACTTAAGTACTAACTGGCCAAGCTTTCGTATAGCTTATTCCAAAATTTCTAATCCTAATAGGATCTTCAACATGAAACATAAAACACAAGTTTTAGAAACATAATTCCATAAAACATTTGTTATATGAAAGTATAATAGATTTTAAATGATAATCAAAGTTTAGGCATTCGTTTTATACAAAAGTAATAATAAAATTATTTTGCTATAATCCAATTTAAAGGATTGAAAGGATTATAGCAAAATAATTTTATTATTACTTTTGTATTATGGATCTCCGCAAAGTAACGCCTAATTCTATAAATCATTCGTTTTATATTCTTTACAGCAATAAGGCTATTGCTTGACAAATTGAAATAATTAATTGTGTAAGATACACATTTTTAATTAGATTAATGAATATGGACGAAACAGGCTAAATAAAAAAATGCTTCGTAAAATAAAACAACTTACCAGTTTTCATTAATTAACCTGTACATGTAATTCCAATATTAATTAAACCAATCCTCCCGTGAAATTGAAAGAAAATTAGGGAGCAAATGCCTTTTTTTCATATTATAAGACACTTCTTAATTGTTACATAGCTTTTTAACTTTTTAATGGTGTTTTTGTAACTTACTATACTATAATATCCATTTTTCGAATATATGCCGTGTGGTATCCGGCCGAGTAGAATAGACTACCCTCATTTCTTACCGAGGTGTCGTAAAAGGCAACTAAGGTAAGACGACCCACCGTGTGGTATCCGGTTGAGTAGAATAGACCACCCTCATTTCTTACCAAGGGGTCGTAAAATACGACTAAGGTAAGTTGACGTAAGGCAGGCGGCCGGTCGTAAAATACGTAGCCAAATCATGTGACAACATTTTTTTAACATGTTGTGCCGACCCCACTTAGATTGGGATAAAGGCAGGACGATGACGATAAATACCCATTTTTCGAATATGTAGTTGATTATTATATTTTCTACCCAAGGCATCACATTTAGTGACTCAAGTAAACTAAAATTTCCACTTTATAGTAAGATTAGGCATTGTTTAAAAACAATTTTACTCATAATTAAAGTTTCTTTAGATACTAGCTGTCCGGCCACTCGCTGCTGTGGCTACTCTGATTTCGAATTTCCCTCGAAATAGAACTCAACAGTTAAAAAAATGCTCCGATCACCACCAAACTTTACAGGATAATCTGCTGAGTCATTCTAAAGATTGTCTGTAAATGTCATTAAAATCGGTCAAGCCATTTCGGAGTCTATAAAGGACATACAGAAAAACATTCATTTTTATTTATAAGATTATTGATCATATTAGGTCCTTACATATGAAATTGGCGTTTTCTATGGGAGGAAAATAAAGTCGTTTTTTTTTAATGAAATATATTTAATTAATCAAAGTATGTATTGCTATTTCTATTGCTATTGCTATGTATGCACTTTTGCCATCTCATAGGTAGTTTATTGATAAAACCATTCGGGCGGGAATCAATAAAATCTTTGAAGGCGGTTTGGACTGCCCCATCGGAGTTGAATTTTTTTCCTTGCAAGTAGTTATCCAAATTGCGAAAAAAATGGTAATCTGTTGGTGCAAGGTCCGGAGAGTACGGTGGATGTCTAAGACATTCTAAGTGAAGCTCCTCTGATTTGGTAGCCGTCTGTTGTGCAGTGTGTGGTCTAGCGTTGTCCTGAAGCAGCAGTGGCCTAGAGCGATTGACCAGCCTCGGTTGTTTAGCAGCTAGCTTTTCCATCATGGTTTGCAGTTGCTGACAATAGATATCTGCCGTAATCGTCTGGCCAGATTTAAGAAAGCTGTAGTGAACGACACCGGCACTAGTCCACCAAACACTTACAAGGAACTTTTTTTAGTCAATTTTCGCTTAGGGCAGGATTTGGCTGGTTCGCCTGGGCTCAGCCATTGCGATGAGCGCTTCCGATTATCGTAGAGGATCCACTTTTCATCACAGCTAATGATTCGATTTAAAATTCCTTCATTATTGTGCCGGTTGAGTAACGTAACGCAGCAGTCGACGCGCGTTTGTCGGTTTGCTTCACTCAATTCATGAGGTACCCACCTTTCAAGCTTTTTCACCTTCCCAATTTGCTTCAAGTGGATTAGAATAGTTTTATCACTAACACCGGAGCCTGCAGCTAACTCGGACGTGGTTTGCGATGGATCCGCTTCCACAATAGCCTTCAATTCTTCATTATCAACTTTGGTCTCCGGCCGTCCACGAGGCTTGTTCTGCAGGTCGAAATTTCCAGAACGAAAACGTTGGAACCAAAAAAGCACTGTGTTTTCTTTTGCGACACCGTCACCATACACATCATTAATCCTTCGAGCCGTTTCTGCAGCACTGGTGCCACGGTGGAACTCATACTCGTAAATAACGCGATATTTCATGTTTTCCATTTTGTAAACAGAGTGACACAAAGAAAAAAACAAAAGAAGAAAAAACAAATGAATTAGGGGGTTTGAAACACAAATGCATGAGTAAATAGCTGTATGAATTTGAATTTTGAATTCCTAACCATAAAGGTAATATTCGAGATCAAAGTGGCCAGTACGACAAAACGCCAATTTCATATGTAAGGACCTAATATTTAGAAGACTATTATCGGTACGCAATTTCATCGATATTGGTTTAGCAAATTAACCATTAAGCGTAACAAACGGACAGAAAAACTTAAAAATTGTAATAATAGTATGGATAAGTTAAAAAAAAATATTCGTTTGAACACTTTCATTAATTGCCTCTTAACAAATGACACCTCTTGACACCTCTGGCTCCTTTTTAACACAAAGAATCCTTTTAGGGATTCAACGCGGAAACGCTGTCAGCTTTCCTGGGACCAATCCACGTGGGCATGATTTGTATGGTACTAGCGTCAAAATAATTTAAGATAAACATAACTTTTACATTAAAACATTTTTGTTTAAAATAAAAAGTTGAACGCTAATCATAATTAAGTACGGAATTTTCAAACTCCAATTCGCTTTTCTAAGGAAGCTGATATTAAATATAAAGCGAAATAATGTTTGAAAATTCAGAAAGTTCCACGCGTAGTTAATGCAGTATAACAACGTAAAAACTTTGCTGTTGCCGTGTTTTTAAAAGCATTCGTTAGGACATACTACCCAAATTCATAATAATAATAGAAAGACAAAGCAAACTATATGATAACGCTTATAATTTTCTTAACTGTCAGTTCAAAAGGAAATTAACATTTTTGTTTACATAGTAACTTTAAGAACAAATTTGTGTTCACACTTTTATTCGAATTCGGGTACTCCTTTTACATGCATGGCATATTTCACGCAATTCACTCATCTCTTTTTATACCTCTCACACACATATCCATTCACATTTATATAAAACTCGTTCGGTCACATGATTTTCAGCCCTCCTTATTTTACGTCCATACCAACTAAATCTGGCACTTCTCGTCTTTTGTAATAATGGGTGAAATTTTCAGACTTCCTGTTATATTTTCATTTTGTATTTTCGTATCCCACTTAGATTGGGATAAGGACAAGAGAATAAATTATGACTTTTATTCGAATTACATAAAAGTAAAGTAACGGCATCTTATTGTTTCACGACTAGGCCGTATTACTCTCTCCGTTTTTGGAGAGAAGATTTCGAGCTAAGACTCACCACGCTACTCAAATGTGGATTGGTGGGTTAGGAAGCGTGTGATAATTTCCAGATATTATTTTGACACAAACGTTTTAATAGACTCATTGGGCCTACAAATATGCCGGGGTTTTACTAGTAACCACCTAGAAAGAGTGGTACGTCCGCTGGGCCTTCACAGTTTATGTGAATTACAGACTTATAAATAATTTAATAAAAGTTGGTAGTTATATCTGATAAAATATTTCCAAGGAAAAAAAACTAGAATTACGCGTCACAACGTACGGATAACAAACCTAAATTGGAATCAACGACTGGAACATACATTCGGCTACGTAAAATGTGTCTGAATAAAATATTCATTCCAAAACACGAAACTGTAATTGTGTGTCGCACCTTCCGATAACAAATCTAAAATGAAACCAACAAATCGTACAAACATTTTGCTAGATGTGTCTAATAATTCATTTGAAACTACATGTGCTGTTTTATGTCACTTCTGCGATAGCAACAACAAAAAGTTATAACGTCCTGTTGTAAACTCACTCTTAAGCAAAGACTTGCTCTAGACTATATCCTAGACAAAAAAAAATTAAAGCTTAGATCAAAGTTATAAATCACAAATTTCTTTAGGTAATAAACAGGTCTCATGACGATGGTTTCCTTTACCGGTAAGCGTATAATATTGGTAAATGGTTGCTAAATGTCATAGGAATCTCCGCATTTTTACCCGCAAACCTGTCGCAGAATCGCTTGCTCAAAAAAGGCCATCAAAACGCATATATTAAAATTAGAAATTACTTTTTAAAGCTCCAAAATATAAAGAAGAAAGGAAAGTATAATGCTTTACCTTTTGATTTGGAATCACACGCATGCACACTATTACTTTTACATTCTATAAAAAAAAATATATAGCTATGAAGCGGCAAGGGTTAATTACTGAGGCCCTTTTTATTTTGCATAAAAGACGTAGCAGTAAACTAAACATTACAATAAATCTTACTTCGATTCTCTTTTCTTAACTACTTCAGAATTTCCTTTAATCGTAATTGAGCGGGCATTAAGATTTGTATTGATAAAATTAAATTCTTAAGCAAGTTTCAAGAAAGTTAATTAAGACTTAGGTACACTTTTGAAACTTTACTAAAGTCAATTCATCTTAGATTGTTCACTTGAAAACCGTAATTGATAACTTATCAACGGAATAAACACAAAGTTCATTTCTAGAATAATCTGTATTGTGAATGTAAGTATTATGAATAGGAATAACTTTGTAAATATAATCTAAATGCAGACATTTCATTTACTGATCTAATAAAAACTATGATCTTAAAAAAACGTTTAACAAGTTGTAATGAAAATTTTCATTCAAGTTTCGAGTTGAATTTTCGTTCGTTGACCACATATTTACCGGATACTAAAATTTTAATATATTTTGAGTGATATTCCTGGTAATTCAATTATATTTTTAAACAAAAACTCTTTAGGCGTAACAACTAAATAATACAGCCGATTATAATTACCATTATTACCACTTGTTTTAATTAAGAAAACCTTTATGTACGAGTTACGTAACAATTGCATTTATCTCGCAGAAATTTTAGGGTCAGTCAACGTTTTAGCAGTTTCGTTAATATAACGTAGGAGTTTCAAAATTTTTATTTTATATGATCAATATTTTTGATGACTGATGTTTTACGAATATACTCATAGTTTGCCTATATGATATGTGCCACGCCTTGATTTTATAACAAGTAGCTGACCCGGCGAACTTCGTACCTTGAATGAGCATGCTTTTCATATTACACAGTGTAAGCTATCATCTTCCTTGCTTAATATTTAATTTCTGAACATACCCTGTTTAACATATACGAACAGATTGTATAAGAAAACAAAATTGTTCCTTTTAATATTTATCTTAAACACATTTAGCCTTTTAAACCAACAAATATTTCGAAATCAAATTTAGCCAAATCGGATTAGCCGGTCTCGAGTTTCAGACTAACAAATTGTTATCATTTTTATATATAAGGAAATAGCAGATTGTATTCCAACATAGCAACACATAAATCAATAAGTAAAGTAGTAATTACTACCCTTACTGTATGTGTGTACTGTTTTTCCTAGAGCATCTTTTGTTGCTGCCACATACAAAGGCCAACAAGACAGAATGTTGGATCGCATATCAATATTCTGTCCAAATCATTGTATACGCTATCGTTCCTTTTTATGGAAAACAAATAAATGGAAATGGTAGATTTTAAACTACTAAGATTATCATATAAACACACGTATCAAATCGTGACTCATCTGTTTAATACGTTTTCACGAAGTTCTGCGTAGTAACACGTCTGATCTTTCTAAGACTATTGAGGGATTAATTAAAAGTTAGTTTGTATATACAAACAGTATGTATATACAGGGTGGTACCAATTATATGACATTTTTTTTAATTTCAGTTACATACACACTTCATAACCCTACATAAAAAAAAACTGTTTATTCAGCTAAACTATTATTGCCACCGGAATTATATTACGTATTTAAAAATTAACACGATTTATAGAGATCAACGACCGTACCCTATTACGACACTCGAAATGAAAAATAGCCTTAACCCAAAAACTATATAGTATGGTGCGTGAGAGGGAAAACAACAATGGTATTGTCTTCTGTTTTTTGAACAAGCGCGACAACCCAGGTCAGTCAATCATTACTAACAAGGCTCAAATATCACAATTAAATTATATTTATTTTCTTCGAAAATACATTTTTTTAAAACGATATGGAAGAATATTGCATAGTGCCAAACTTATCTATGACGTACAAATGCTCAGTGGATTAATTCATTTAATGTCGTATCGTCGGTACCACCCTGTATACCAACAGAGTGCTTTCAAAACATGGTTCAATTTATCTTGTGCAGCAGTCATATGTTTTATCTGACTTTAAAATTTACTATATAAATTCAAGACTGAAATTTACGTGAACGCTATTCGGTTCCAATAACTCTCGAACATTTTCAATGTGATTGTGAAATTGCAACGAAATCGCAGTGTATCGAAATTCTTTGTACAAATCATTACAACTTACAAATCTCTTGTTGGTAATTCGTTGTTTTTAAAATAAAATAGTATTAAATAAATCTTTAATTATTTTCATATGTCATTAAAACGATATTATCAAAAATAATTTTTAGAATAAAGTCCAGGAACTATTTGAAAATGAGAATCAAAATGTTAACTTATCTTTCTTCCACTAGTTACACAAATATGAATAATAACCTCTTTAAACTTTAACATAAAAACACTCAGCACTTGATCACGATCTTCGCAGATATGCCACGAGAGACGTCAAGCGCTCCTCTTTGGTTATCCTCTCCTCGTTTCCTTCCATTCGTGCTAGTTAGTGTTGTCATTGTAAAATATAAGAATTTCAAAATTCATAATAGTAGCAACGCTTAGCCGTGTGGTATCCGGCAGAATAGAATAGACCATCTTCATTTCTTACCGAGGTGTCGTAAAAGGCGACTAAGGTAAGTTGACGTCAGGCAGGCGGCCGGTCATAAAATACGTAGCCAAATCACGTGACAACATGTTTGTAACATGTTGTGCCAATCCCACTCAGAATGGGATAAGGGCAGGAGGATAATAATAATAGTAGCAACGCTGACAAAACATTATTTTGTATGTGAAGAAAAAGAGTGAGAAAATTTAATGTGCGTAGACCTGTGGTGGTTCTACTCAACCACATATTAAAGTAATACGTGACTGATAGATAACAAACAACACCTCTGCAGGTCAGTACCGAGCCGATGAAGTGTCTCTTAACCGAACTTATATCTACAGGAATCATCATGGTTCCATAATATCCATTATATCTTATTGTCGTACGAGTCTGATACAATTATTATACTAAAGTAGGGGAGTTACAGACAGGTCTGTAAATGAGAGTGACACAATATATAATATTTATTTAACTTTCCGTGTATGTATGACAAGATGGAATCTTGCAAGTTGAATTTGACCCACTTCCTGGTGTCCAATTGAGCTTAAATTTTACATACTGGTTCAGTCCCGATGACAATGGATGTTTATGATAAGCGTAACGCGTGCTGCAGTCAGGCTTACCATAAACATGCATAATCATCGAAACTGGGCGAGTATGTAAAATTTTAGCTCAATCGGACCCTACGTCAAATTTTACTTACAAGAATCCACCTTCACATACATATATTGCACGTTAAATAGTTTTTATATATTGTGACACTAACAAAAGCTTTTAAAAATACTTGGATCATTTTTAGTACATCCTCAAAATGACGTTTTATCAGGACGAACGCGTTATAACATTATAATATTATAGAGACAAATAATAAATCTTATGACTTTAAATACTTTCTCTTTATTGCAATATGGCACATTTTGGGCTGGCTTACCTACTCTAGTATAATAGCTCTGTGGCGTTCAGAAATACATTGACATTAATATTGCAATCTCCGCTATTTAAAGGAAATAGATTACAACTACAAATGTTTTGCAACTATTTCCGATTCCGAATGATTATATTATTTACTACCGAGATTTTTTTGCTTAGAATAATATTTTTCGTAGCGTGTCTTTCTTTAAGTGCCATCTATTTCGGTATCAAAATTTATCTTAATAACAAAAAGTATGAGTTACTATAACGTTTATAATATAAATGAGTTACATAAGGTTAAATAAGGTTAAGGTATTTTTGTTAAACTGCGTAACAATTTTCATACAAGATTGTTTTTAGACAAAAACTAGAAAAGTAAAGTAAAAGGTTATTTATATGTTCAGGAACTGATTGTACCTACTCCTCATACTAAGTGCACTTTATTCTCTTCCAACAGTTAATGCAATTATCGGGTTACATGGAGCACTCAAGGAAGCTAAAACTTAACCTTAAACAAAGGTCGTGTGATATCTTTGTTTTTCGCAGAGAAAATGATATTAGTGAAACTGTTTATGTTCGCGAATTAAGAATGAATTGAGTTCAACTTTTAGGACCTGTATATTGATTTTGTAATAAAAACACAAGACCTAGAATAACCAGGTTAATATTCATTAAAATATCCAATCCTTCTTCCAAACGATAGACGTGAATGCTCGCTAACCGCAGTGTGCATTAACCGAAAGTCTGAGGTATTAGAAAAACATGCAACTGCACGGTAACTACCATTCGTCGGCAATTCTCAGCAATGTCATGTAGTTTACTGATGCACTATATATTTAGATAGTTTTTTTAGATAGTGCTTTACTATATTACTTTATTAATATTTAGATAGCTTTACATTATTATTTACTTTAGATAGCTTTAATCAATAAGGCTACTTATGCACGCTTTATTATAAATTTGGTGGATTTTTTGTTTCTACATTCTTAAGTGTAATAATAAATGTCTGTATATCTAGCAATAGTGCACTTATCACGTGTAGAATTCTTAATTAGAATTCACTTAACACGCGCTTTTGCACTTTCACTCAATGCCACGAATTCTCCCGGTCAGCTGAAAAGTATTCAATATTTCACAAATATTTCGACCTCGTGTACGCGTCGTCGTACGCGTCCGCGACCGAGACAACGAGCGTGGATTCGGCCCGATGACCAAAACGTCACTAACTGCTCAGGCCGAAGGCATAAAGCGCCGCGTCTAATCGCCCCCTGTCCGCGCGCGCGCATCTATTCTAAACAGTAATAATAATAAGTTGTTAATAATTATTAAATCTAACTACTTACTAAATAACGCTGACTTCAGTAGCTCCACAAAATGTTCAATTTTTATAAGTCATAAAAAATATACAAAGCTTAAATATAAAAGAATGATAGAATTAAAACATAAAATAACTTGATTTAGGAACAAAATCAATATGATCTTAAGGCCATAATTCCGATCAATACCAACATTATTACATATAATAATACTACAGACATTAATTCACAACTAAAATTAAAATAGCGAACAGAGTGTTGAGAATAAAGCATTTAGGATTTTCCATTTTAAATGTAAGTATATTATGCTATGTAACTGAACATAATGATGTATGAAATGAACTCCAATCTGTTCCAGTTGCGTTCGTATTTTAATTTCGATTCAAATGTCTTGAGATATGAAAGGAAATACAATACTCCCCTCGAAATAGAAATGAGACAAAGCTTTGTGATATTTTTATAATTTCTGAAACGTGTAAGAATATTGAAATCTTACTCAATCAAAATAAATTTGATGAAAAACTTATTGTGTCTAATTAAGACTAAGACTTTTAAATTATAAGAAGATACGAGTCTGTCTAGAGTTTGACAAATCGTGCATATAATTTTGTTCACTAGAGGATTTCAAAAAATCTTTAACTTAACGACATTATTTACATTTTACATTTTTCACATTTAACATAATATTCCCATTAGTTAAATCTGCCGCAATTTATCACCATAACTGATTCTTAGACTACTAAAGACAAATATACCTAAAGAGGCGACACAAAAGAAGTTTGCTAAGCGTCTAACCATTAAACACAAAATGTTATCCACATACATATTATGCTTAATCTATTAGTAGAATTATTATAATCGTTCTTATTTAAAAATACTCACTGCTCACAATATATAAGAAAAAATGGATTTGTATATACAAAGAAAAACACTATAAAAAACCCTGATTAGACAAAAGAGGTAATATTGTCTTTTGCAGGTCAATATTGGAACTCGTCACTTCAAAATTTACTAAAATATTACGGGCTGTGATAGCCCAGCGATGAGACCGTGCGACTCTTTCGAGGGGAACACGAGTTCAAACCCGGGTAGGCACCAATGAGTTTTTCTATTAAAACTCATGTGTCTAATTGATAATTGCAATTTATCGCTTTACGGTGAAGGAAAATATCGTGAGGAAACCTGCATATCTCTAGAGATTCTTGGGATGTGTGTAACCTACCAATCCGCATTGGAGCAGCGTGGTAGGTCTTACCTCCAACCCTTCTCTCCAGAAACGGAGACAGGAGGCCTATTCCCAGCAGTGGGATTGTAACAGGCCGCTACTTTACTAAAATATTAAACAATAACTAAATCACATTACATTTGCAAATTCTTTGCAATAGTATCGTGAAACTTTCAAAGTACGAATATTCACTCCCGTAACGTAATTAGTTAGTAGCAGAGAATATCAAGAGCGTAGCTGTCGGTTAGTGTTACGAAATTTTGTGGACAAATATAAAGGAACGAAACACTAAAACTACTAAGATCATACTCGTAACAGACATGCATATCAAAATGAAGACTACGAAAATATTATTGTGGAATGCCTGGAATATTTCTGACCTGAATTCAGGGTCAATATATATTTTACTAATGAGCTGCTGTAACTATGCAGCACATGATAAGTACATATGGCATGGTAAGTATTAAAGTGACCTAATTTAAAAAATGTTTTGCAAATGCAATAAAGCGTAGCGTAGCGCCTACGAAACTCGCGAATATTAGAGAGCTTAGACGAGCAAGAAAACACTCGGTTCTTTTTAATAGTTCATGTGATGTCATAGATGGCATTGAAATAAAGATTACAATGTATTTAACTCAATTAAGCCTTATTTCTAATGAGGTAAACTTTAATATTAAACGTGCGAGATAACTTCTTATAAGCCAACGTAGAGTTTAAGCTACCGGAATTTACGTATATAATGATTAGCTGATTAGATCACATAAAGCACTTAAAATTTTGAAGTATTGGTATATAAATTTAATTTTATTGTATTACAAATATAATAAGCTAACATTTACGTATCAATCTCTTAATATAAGCTATTTTACTACCTTCTCTAAAGTCTAACTCTTTATATTTTTCCTCAGAATCAACCATATTTATTATAAATTCTAATAAGGCAGTAACCAGCACAATCTCAAGTATATAAATGGCCGACCAAGCTCTAAAGTGAAGAGCTCTCGCTGCATTTAGAATTAGTATCGATCTCTGACAGACGGAGTTTCGACGGGTCTTATAACCTACAAGTCTTTATTAAGTTTTTCATTTCCATTATAAATTAAGTAATAATAATCTTTGTTAATACATAATAAACAATGTAGACATGATATATTGGAACCCTGGCTCCTAAACTAGGAATAACTACCTAAACTAGAATTAACCACCTCAGCTAGAATAAAAAATAGTTTATTTTTTTTATTATTCTCAAAGTTTAAATCTACACCAACTGAAATTATTTATTTGCATTAATAAAGCTCATTATCTAATTTTATAATACCCACTAACTGTGCCTGCGTGGGAATGTGTCACTAAGTTGTTTCAGTTGTTTTATTCTGAGTTAAAAATATACTCCAAGACAAATACCTCTCTAAGACTACATTATAGACAAAAAGTACCCATACAACATTTAGCGAAAAGAGGTTATTGCAATCGTTTATCACAACAGAAATGCTCAGTTTCTTAGATACGTCGAAAAGTGATAACTAATGAATTCTATATCGAAAGATCGAACTAACTTTTGGCAGAACAGCCAAGTTCATTGGGTTCAAAGCTACAGAATAGACAATTTTAAATAGCATAGGCCTTTTTTCATGTCATTTATAACGTAACAGCGAAACCTTATCCTAAGAGCGAATTCTCAGGAAACTATATTCTAAAAATTTCAATATTTTCTAAACTATACCTCCTGTTGTTTGCAAAATTACTAAGTTAAGTCATCAATTAATAATAATACCCATAAATTGGTAATAATACCCATAAATAATACCAATATTAACCTCATATACCTTCGTTGTCGTTAGGTGTGACATTAATGGAGTCATGAACATCAAACCAAGAAGTTATTGCGTGAACGTGCTCTTGTATAATTTTTGTCACTAAAACATTCATATACACGTAGGTAACATAGGAATAGGAATGTTATAGCCTATTTATATATCTTTTTTTTTCAAAATTCTCTTTTCTCCTTTTAAAAAAAGGATATTGAACTTGAACCACCCACGCTACTAGAATACGTTTGTGACTTAAGCGTATGTAACTCCGGCTAAATAGGTTTCGACACAATATTCTAGTCTTTCGTGTATTCAAAATTTAAGCCATAAATTGTACGTACAGTTTCCAAATCCATGCATCCACGTAATATACATCGAATTGTAAACATTTGAGGCATTATATCTTCTAAAAAGAATGGCACAGATTTTATACTGGTTAAAGGCCGGCAAAGGTACTCGTAATACAAATCCGTTAAAAGATTTTTCTCTCTAAGAGAAACTGCTACCCACAAAACATTATTCAAAGTATTAAGTATAATATAACTTATAATAAATTTTTTTAATATTTATATATTTTTTTAAAATAACTTGGATAAGCGTTATCTTTTCATTTGTAACTTACCCCTTTATGCTGCAAGAAGGGAACTAGGCCATTTACCTTTTGTTACTATATTTATTGGACATAGAAAGGACACAATAACAACATAAGCCAACTTCCGCTAAATGCTAAAGTTTGTAGAGTTTAAACACTTTAGAACCACATACTACTACTAACAAGTCAACAACTTTAGGCTTCCTAAACTACGGTCGCGAAGCCAACTACTTTAAACTTTGCAAATTATACGTTTACAAGTTTAAATGCCTACGTTATACTACATGGCCACCTAGCTTGTTTCTGTGGCTTTTCTCATATTGTGACTGTTATATTATCACAACTTTTATAGTGCTGATCTTCTAAGTGGCGGCTGCTTCAGGTTGAGTTAGACTAACTTGACCAAACAGGCTTTTGCAACTAATACTAATAAATACATGTGCATACTAATACATACACGTGCGTCTCTGTACCTGCACAGTGGTTTATTGTAGGAATAAGCCGAACCCAAGATTCTATTGCAGGGCTGGGCAGGTGCCAGAGGGGCTAATTTTTATCTATGTTTCAGTAATGAGAGCATATTGCCGATAAACTGCTTAGCAGTTTGCCAAAGGAAAATCTGTAAGCAAAAATTTGTTTAATTAAAAGTAAAAAGTAAACTAACGGCCCGTTACAATTCCACTGTTGAGCATAGGGCCTCCTCTGCTGCACACGCGGCTGCAATGCAGATTGGTACACATATCCCCAGAATTCTTTAGAGATATGCAGGTTTCCTCGCGGTGTTTTTCTTCACCGAAAAGCGTGTGATAAATAGCAATAATCAATTAGACACATAAATTTTAATAAAAAAACTCATTGGTGCCTGCCCGGGGTTTGAACCCGTGACCATCTCGAAAGATTCGCACGGTCTCACCGCTGGGCTATTACAGCTTTTTAAATTAATTATAAGTAAGATAAAATAAATAAAAAAAAACTGAATTATAGTGCAAGGCAAAATAGGAATACTAAAAGATTAAATGCTCGTCTGTTTGGATTCACAAAAATATCACGATTTGTTCTGTAAAGACGATAATTGCTAAAATTAACAGTATTAAATGAATATCATCATCACTTCTATAATAAATGATTGAATATTATATCAGTAAATTTCAAGTGTTTTTTACACTTATAATATTTAGCTATGAAAGAAGATTTTTTTTACTTAATTATTAGTACTTATCATCTGTTCTAAATATATCTCTATAAAGATGTTGAAATTAGTATTTTAATATTTAAAAAATATATATTTTAAATATATGGCATGCCAAGTAGTTGAATTATAGGATTAAAAGATAAAAAAAAAACAAGGAAATAACGATTCGGTAGTGACTACATTTTCCACGTAAGAAGTAAGACATTAACTTTTACCTCGAAATTTCAAAATAAACAAATAAATATTTAAAAAGTATGTTCGTTCTAAATAAATATATAACAAAATACATTTTATGGTTATAGCTTTGAAACCTCAGTTGTACGATAACCAGACACTATAATCGTAAAGTTTATTTTTGCTTGTTACGACTTGAGGGTCCGCCATAATAGCGTAAACTTAGAAATTCAATGCTAAAGCCCAAATCATTACGGTACGACTACATATTTCCACGGATATGTACGTTGGAGTATTTTAAGTAATTAATTAATTATATTAAACGAATTGAAAAATTTTTTATTACATTCTTATACTACTACTTGAGTACTTGACACCCAAAAAAATTCACTTAAATCTTAACTTATTTTACTAAACTTAACATTAAACACTTCTGTAATTCAAATAAACATAATTTTCCAATTACAACATACCGAAATAAAATCTAATCCATCTTTAATAGATTAAGCAAATCAAGAAGGAAACTATGAAAAATGCTATAGTGACCATTACAGATCATGTTGATTTGGACTAAAATATATACTTTTGCTGCATACAGAGTCCATGAAACATATAACGCGCATGAAGCAGGACATAACAAGGTAGAAGATTATTGGGCCTAAAAATTAATAGCTTAAATCAAAATTCTAGAGTATAGGTTTAAATACGTCTTGGTGGAGGCTACGAGAGACTAGTCCAAAATATCTAGAATGTTAAAGGGAATACATTAATGCCACCTCGTTCGTAAACAATAATAATAAAGACTTATGACTATATGCCAGATTGTGCAACCTTATTTTTATTTAGTTATAGTGCTTTGTATTTTTTAGGTGGTGAGCAATAAAAGAATTCATTCATTTATTCATAATATAGATAGCAAAGTTATAAGAAATAGCTATAAATACACCCATTAGCGCAACGACGAGTGTGCGATTGTGTGAATTAGCCTGGATTTTTTGTCCTATTTAATGTACGTCTCATAAGCTGTGTGTAATTACTAAGATTAATGACAGTGATAAACGAGATACACAACACGACAGCTTAATGGATCGTGTTATGCAGCAAAAAATGTATGGTAAAAAGGGATGCGAAAAATATACCCTTTATTTACGGAACATTTAGCTTTATTGTGATCACATTTAAGGTTGCCACTTGAACCGTGTTAATTGTGTTTCTGTTCCCCGCGTCTAAATAATACTATTAACTAAATAGTATTAATTGATTTTATAGCTAATAAATTAAAAGTTTTATTTCAACTCGCGGTATAAAGGTTGGGTGATTTTACACGAGATGGGCGTAATTTATAAAACTGTACATTTTCGTCAAAGTCCATCTTCGCCGCTCATTACATCTATCAGCATCCATTCATCCATAAGCATTTATAGAAAATAGCTAATAATAACGATATTTTTATTAAGATTTTTTATATATGTATCAAGTTCGCATGTATTATTCAATTTTAAATACATATAAGCATTCGATGCATGTAAAAAGATGTTACAAAAATTAAATCAAGCGTACGAATACTACTTAAAAAAGTACTCGTAGTACAACAAACGTAATCGGTTAATTACTTGAAGGAAATAAGGTAACGGCTAGCACTTTTTATTACAAGTGTTCTATGCTAATTTTCATTCTTTCAAATTTACCTAAAAGGATTATCCCATATTTAGTTCGTTTCGTTTTTTAAAATAATTTTTCATTATCATCCCGAAGCTACAATAGATACAAAGAATTACATTAAAGCGAGTAATCATTTTTTAACGGTTTTTAAAAAATAGCAACCCTAGCTGATCGTGAAACCGCCTCATACCTCTTCAAACATATCCGCGATTATATAATTTAACATTATTAATGCTTAACAAGTATTGATAATAGATATAATCAATAAGTGTGATATAAACTATTATCTTAACATTATTACTATTCAACAAAAAATTAACTTCAATAATAAAGGTTTTTGCGAAAAAAAATGTTACCTCTAAATAATAATAATTATAAAATAAGCAACTTTTCTGTTACCTAATAGTTTACCCACAACGAACAGTAGGTAGGTACCTACTTACATAGTTTTTTATACTTCGCTTCTAAAGGTTCAAAGGTTAAACGAATTTCAATCGTTGTCCGAATTCATGTGAGCAACTTATTCGAACATCTTTCTACATTTTTCATGTTTTTATCAGAAAGCGATTTTGATCAGCTATATTCTCGAGCGTCGAGGAATTCCATTTTATTCGTTCACATTTTTCTTTTAACTTTACGTTGTATATAGTATGCAACTGACATTGAAAATACTTAAATGCAAATGGTTTATGAAATTCTAACACGAAGTTAAAACAAGACAATTAATACATATCCCCTATTATTATAGTAAATATTATAACGACTATCGAAATATTTTTTTACGGTTTGATCTAAAATTTTTGATTTACTTTGCTTATTTTATCAGATTGTATATATTCCATAAGATTCATGACTTTTTCGACAATTTGACCGCTAGATATCGTGCAAGCCAACCAACGACTAAAATAAATAAATGAAATAAGTTTTAAAGCAATTAGGTATTATCTACCCGGATTCAAAATTTACGACCACTTGGCAAAAATATATCGTATTAAACGCTTACAAGAAAAGGAAGTTCATAAAACTAACGAGTTTACCCTTGACTGGTTCTATAATACGAAGTCGACGAACGCCTTGATCTATTGATGCGATTTATAGTTCATTTACCTTCCCGGTTTTGATTCCTCGAGTAACAATTTGATTATAAAAAAAGAATAATCATCAACAGTAGTTGCAATAACAGCTTTTAACAAAAACATTCATATCCTTACTGCTGTTGAGTAATTACTTCGTCTCGAGTCAATCTTTACAGCAACATCAGGTCATGCTTATCATAAACATGTATTGCCATCGGGACTGGACCTGTATGTAAAATTTCAGCTTAATTGGACACTGGGAAATGGATCAAATTTCACTTGCAAGATTCCACCTTTACATACAAACATGGAAAGTTAAATAAAAGCTTTTAAAAATAATTTAGTGCAATACAATGTATTGTATCCGGCATTAAATAATGCACATCGATGTTTACAACGAAACAGCGGGCCAGTTCGGTTTCTTAGAGCGCTGTCACTGTCACACACGGGTTCGTCAGTCTGTGCGACAGAGACGATGCTCTATGAAGCAGAATCTAGCCGATTTCTCTATCTAAGCTTCGATGTGCATTATTTATCGCCGGGTACAATACGAGTATTTTCTTCTTCTCCACTGATGGAAGTAGGCATACTATACGACACAAGATTATTTTATAGGATTTGCCAGTTTTTTAAATCATTTTTTATCCACTTAGTAGTTTGTGTAGCATCGGCTTCTTGAACTCCAATCGTTAGATCAACAGACCTGTCAGCAAGAGCGGTCCGCTGTGAGCCATGAGTGTGTTGCTAAAAATGATACGGCACAGCACACCATCGCTGCGTGCTCAGTTTGGAAGATACAGCGGGCGAACCTAGTAGAGGAGCTGAGAACTTACCTTTCTCTGCCTGATGTGGTAAAATCCAAGGTGGATAGTGGAAGGGCGTGAACTGCGATGGCCTCCTTTAGCGAAGAGGTAATTTCGCGAAAGAGGCGGTAACAAGTAATAGTAACACCACGCTACAATACAATCGATTGTAAGGGAATTGGACGCAAAAGACTTGCCCAAAACCGTAGGCTACCAATTTGTCGGGGATCTCCAAATGTCGAATCGGAGAATTCGGGGCTCTTCTGGAGCAAGGATCCATGGTGCATTAGGTGTTCTCAAAGAAGCCTGTTTTGAGCGGCTACTTCTAATACAGACGTGATGGTTTCAGTATTACTGTCGTAAGGTAGTAAGATCAATTTTTTTGGCATGTAGCTGGTAAGACTTTTCAAAAACTGCTGTACCCATACCCTGTACCAATGAAAGGTTTCCTTGTGTAAAAAAAGCCAACCACAAACAACATACTAAATAGCTATTCAGATAACTATTATGAGAATTATAATTCAACGTATTTGGTAAGTAGTCAAATCATCAAGATCGCAATCGCAATTTTGGCACATATGTGCTAGACATTTCCCTGGAGACTCCATTCCCTTTCCCTAACTTCGTTATCAGACCTTACACGTCTGATATTTAATAAAAGAAATATCAATCCACACATCAGGACTGTATTCTATGATATATGTAATCTTATATAAAAATATGAATAAAACACTTTGTGTACTTACTGATTACTTAGTAGGTATTCTTATTTATTACTTGTTACCTTAAAGAACACAACACAATAAAACACTAATGTAAGAATATTTTTTTTGTAATCATAAATCACTTTAAGAGAATACACTCAATGATTCGCTTTATATTTGATTATAATATTACAACCAGTGCTATTATATAGGATCATTAGTTTATTAACATAACAAAGAATCGTGAAAACGAACCTGTTTCCCGATACCCTATTAGGAACTGCCAAGTTGTTCCAAATACAAATACACTTCAGTATGTAGGTTACCCATTATCCAACAAAAAAAGAATAGGTCTTTGCGATGTAAAAGCGTATTACATCGCGAAAAGCGTAATACGAATTTCGTGCAATAAAAATCTTAACTATATCCAGCGGAAAATCTCTGGAGAATATACCTAGGCCTCGCACTCGTAAATTTTCTCGCGAAAATGGTTTTCGTTATCCCTTCCTTGCTCCACATATTACGGGCACAAACGAATCCAATCAACAAAGTAGCGCGACTTAAGTAGTATACCAGCTATATTTTTTGTGACAAGTAAACGGACTCAGCCTTCGGAAAGAAACAGGTAATATAACAATTAGTCCAATTGTTAATGATTTTGCATTTATAATGGACTGTATTCATGTGACCAAAAGCCTTAAATATCAATATGAATGGATATATGACCAAAGGGGGGTCGAAAAAAAAGATGGATGGATTGTGTGACGAATGATATGCATACAAAAGGATTAGCGCCAGAGTTGACGAATGATAGAAGAGAATAGGCACGATGTCTTTATCTTGAAGACTCCATTTCGAGTGGGTAAAGGGTAAAAAAATGATGAATAAACGACGAATGATATGCATATAAAAGGATTAGCGCCAGAGTTGACGAATGATACAAGAGAATAGGCACGATCTTGAAGACTCCATTTCGAGTGGGTAAAGGGTATAAAAATGATGAATAAAAATATTTAAAACTAATAAACGTTACATTACATTTTGACCATTTTGGACTGGGCCGTTGGTGCAGAGGGTGGTGAACCTGCCTTTAGCTCCGCGGGTCGCGGGTTCGATTCCCGCCGAGGGTCAACATTTTCTATAAACAATTTATTAGTTCTTCGAGCCTGCGTGTATATTTGTATTTAAGTATGTATTTAAAGTTATGTATGTTTATAAGTAGTATATACCAGTTCTCCGTCACCCATAACACAAGTATTAAATTACTTACTTTGGGGACTGACGACCGTGTGTGTGACACATATATTTATTTATTTTAAGGAAAAGATTTATAACTCTCGTGTACGTGTTATTTTGTTCAGTCTGCTTTTTATTGTTTAAATCTATTGTTGAATGAAGATTCAAGAAATACTCCGATCATTAGCAAACTTTACAAGATTGTCCTTAGGTTGAATCTAAAGATTGTTTGAAAATCAGTCCAGCCTTTTCTGAGTCTATAAGAAACATACATACATAATTTCTTCTTATTTACGTACGCGGTAATAAAATAAAAAGAACTACAAGGCCACTTTGACCTACTTGGAACATTATCAGAGGGTATTGCGTATATTATTAAATCAAACTATAGCATAAACTTAGCCCTGAACAATGCATGTGTTTATAAAATAAAACTTGCTGAATTCAATGGTACATATGTCATTTCTACTAACAGAATGAAGCCATTAATAAATTCTCGTCCGAATTTTTATAGATAAGGGATCAATAGCGTTTGAACCAATATTGTTATTATAGGTATAAAACATCTTAGTCCCCAGTTCATATGCGTATTCTGTCCTTAATTACTTTTTTATCAAATGATTTCACAATAAATTTAACGTATCCTATTTTCTGTTAGAGATCCTAAAGAGATAACATTAGAATGAAGATAACTCGTGACAAACTCAGCATATGGACCCCAACAGAACCATAACCCATGGAACGGTCCAATGACTTCCAAAGATTATTTTGGACTGTCATGATTATTAAATCATGAGTTACTCAACTAAAATAACTTAAATTTCGCGTATGTATAGCAAAATATTTGAGAGATTAGTCTTTTAAAGTATTTGTGGAAAGCTTTTATGAATTGGGAACTAAGCAAAATATTTTAGACTAGGTACTAAATATATTCATAAAACATTTCATCAAAACAGATCCTAATATAGATAACATAACAAAGGTATTGCAAGGTTTGGGAAAACGATATTAAAAAACTATGTTTATTAAATGAATTTATTATATTGCGATTAAAACATTCTGTAAGATTACTTGTATATTATTATTTTACTGTAAAATTAACTGTAGCCACATAACATCAATTCATTGAGCAAATTATATACATAGACTCAATATATAAGTAAAATTAAAAATCTAACTATATTTACAATTCATTTGTATGGCAAATATGCTGTGGACGAAATCAAATAAAACTTATAATATTGTTAATAAAATGTAATTTGCCAAATAGTTCTAGTAGTTTTAAAAATCACGTACAAAAATCATACCAATATATCAAAGTACATAAATCTGTAAATTACTTTTTCATATATAAGTTAAAGAATTTTAAAAAATTACTTAGAATAAACACCGCTTTCCCTTTTCAAAAGGCCCAAGATAAAAACACCAAGCTAAGGAACAGTGTACAACCAAAATGTCAGAATATAACATTGTCAAAAATATAAAAACGACATATAAAAATGCATTACATAACGTTAGCTCTTCCACCAGGAAAGAAATAGTTGTAGATATATTGTATGTATGTAATATTGTTTCACAATAGTAGATGTTCACCAACTTATGTATAGGCGCATTGAAGGCGTGAATATGATGATAAGTCTACTTACGTCCTTTTATGTTTAATCATAATAGGCATTAGGGTTGCCTAATTTATATGATGAATATTTCAGTGAAGGCAAGTTTTTATATCGCACATATAACTTGTGAATATTTAAATAACTCTCTTAAACGTGACAACGTACGAAACGTAAACCTATTTATGGCTCCCTGAAGTGTGCGTTTTGGACTTATTAAGTTATTCACGCCAGTTAAGGATATAACACCTAGTAATGGGTATTATATATAGATGGTTGTAATACAGTTGATTGAAAGTAACTTTAAAAGGTCATTGAAATAAATATTTAAAAAAATTAAATTACTTAAACGACGTATAATTTGACTGAAATTAAAATAACCTATTTCATGATTTTATTTACTCTCCAGTAAAATATCAGGAGTCAGAGAAACAATCATAGGAAATCATATGCAATACACATTTTTGCATAAATTGCTTAAAAATTTTAAAGTACGATAAAGGTCAGGATTTGATCGTTGGTTTCCTTAAATACGAACACATTTTCCTTTAAGTTTCCATTTGGACTATTGACAAATGGCAGTAATCCAAATGGCAGCTGGCTCAAGAGATTCTCGCATTACTGATACTTCTCATTTATTTACTTTTTAATTTAAATAATGCTCAATAAAAAGAATGTATTAATATTTTTGAAATTAAACTATCGCGAGTGGTATTCATTATTAATGTTGAGAGGACGTTATAGAAGTTTACTGTGCTGTACTGTTTGTTCGACATCAGCTGAACAAAAACATTATTTTAAACGAATACCCACGTTTTGGCGCTAAAAGGCTGCAGCTCGAACTTCATTCGGGTAAAAAAATCACCACCGCCAACTGGAGTTCACTGTTAAGTGATACAAATACAGGACCGAAATCTGCCAACTTCTGCATATGGATCATGCGAGCGGTATCCGATACCAATAAATAATCATAAATCGTCAACACTTATGACTTTATTTTTTTGTTTTGCGATTATATTATACAGTAAATATTTATTATTCTCAAGGAGAGCTCATGAATAAGAGCCCCGTATGGGCTTGAAACTAGTCGGACTCATCCGATAAAATAACAAGTGGTAGCCGGTCTCTGAACATTAATAACGTATTAATAGTCTATTTTTTAACAATATCAGTGTTTCCTTTCTAAAATTCTTATGACAAACCCCCCCCCCCTTCGCCCTCCATGTAACATACATAAATCGTTATTGATATTAAAAAAATGTTTTGTTCACTTAAGACACTTACCCATAACACTTACCAAGTTTCGAAACTATAATATATGCATGTAGTGTTGGTGTAGGTAAAGTGAAATATTGCTTGTGATAATTCGTATGTATTAAAAGTAGACTGAATAGATCATAATTTTTCCGGTAATCAATGATTTATTCTATTCATGGAATATATATATCATAGATTTAATAATATGTTCTTTCTACCCAATACAAAAAATACTACAAATAATTTCGTTTTATTAAAAATAAGCCATTCCTTGCTGAGCTTCGTAAATTTTCACTTCATCCTTCATACCTAAGTCGGGTCTGTAATAAATAAGAACAATTGTATAAAACTCCTAAAATGGAAACTAGTGGGTACATGTAAAATATTTAGAATGCCACATCTCGCTTTATTGAAAATATATTTACTTCTAAAATATCAATTTGTGGGGAGAAAAACTTTTCATTCCCTGCCTATTTATGTAAGAAAACTTACTTAATTTTTAATGATAATGAAGAAAATGAAATAGAATTATGATTAAATATATTTAGACTATGATAAGATATAAAGAGATAATATATATTCATTTAAATTTAAAAATACTTACAACGTAAGCTGTACTGTTTGTGGCTGGGCTAGAAAAGAAAATAATAAATAAATTTTCATATTTTGCATAAATTTCAAATTTAAAAATATTATTTATTAAAAGAAACTTGTAAACAAGTGCTTTTATCGTCAACTCTACTTGCCAGCACTCGTGCTCTTTTAAAAAAAAACATGATTCTTTAGCAAGTTACATATTGTCATTGCTATCTCGTATAAGAAAAGTAGCTATATCTACGCATTTTTATGTAATCTAATCTTTATCTTTGTATTCTTTAACTATATGTAGGCTTTCTGTGTAAGCTTTCTATTTATATACTTTTTAAACTGCTATAAGGGCAAAGCCTAAATTAAAATTATACATCCCGGCTATCATCATCGCAGAACTATCACAGTTTGTGATAACTAACTAATTTGATTATCTCTGTAACCGAACGGACGTACGGACGGGGAAAAATACGTAAAAATGGCAGGAACGTAATTTACTGTCACTTATACAGAAGTATCGCGGACGCGTCCTTCACTGCATTCCAAATATGGATGTACTGGAAGAAGCACCATTTACAATTTCGCTTAGGCTAAATGTTCCAGTAGGATACACTTTGAACCAAAGGAGTTGGTAGGCGATGTCGATTCAACGAACAATGTGTATGGGGGCTTCTTATGTAATTACAAAAGCACTAATATAGCGTGAAGCAAAGTGCTAGTGGCTCCATCTGTTATTCCAGTGAGAAAAATACATAAACCGTGTTACTAGTTCGTTATTTACTGTACTCCTCAAAACTCGCGCGCAGCATGTTCGCTAGAACGGACAAGAGCAACGACAACGCAGACAGCGACAAGGGAGATGAAAATAGGATGCGTCCCGATCGCAATCGCCCTCAAGGCGTCCCCCATGGCCAGCCGGACCCTGGACCTTAACAGGTCGAACAGACTACCCGGGCGAAGAAATTCACCTGAGAGGATAAGCCCGGGTAATAAGTTCTGACCTCGAGGCACGTAGCCCCACCGCTCACGCAACGAGTGAGACGACCCCGTCGTAGTGCGTTATGTTACATCTCTATATTTTATACAATAATTAACAAACAATGCTAGGTCGAAGAAAATAACGCATTTGATGATTATAAATTATTATCAATTTATAGCCTAACAAAGTATTAATTTACCAACTTTAGCCATTGACTCGAATATTAAAACTATCAATATTAGATTAAAATTAGTGTTCCCAAAATCCAAATAACTATGATATCGAGCTCTTACCTAGAACAGGCTGCTGGATAATCCCAGTTCCATCTGAGACGTACATCGGATGCGGAGGCTGGACAAATTCTTTGGTCTGTTCTATAAAAATTTGCTGCGGTTGTGACACGACGACTTGCTGCTGTCGCCACTTTTCCATCGCGTCGTTATCTTCTTGCAGCTTCTGGAGTCTTTCCACTTGTTTGTAAGACGGTTCGCCGCCTATGTAATCCCGTTTAAGGCGATTGTGACTACGGATTTCGTGCTTACGTAGGTCCGATCTGAAAGCCACGACACAAATAATATGCCGCTAGAATATATGGAAGAAACTATGAAGAACCGTCATTTGATTAATTGTTTATGAATAGAGAAGCCGTGATAATCCAGCGGTGACACCGGGAGAATCTCCCGGTAAAAGAATTTTTTAAGAATGTCACGGGTTTAAATATCGGGTAGGCACCAACGAGTTTTTCTATTAAAAAACTTATGTGTTTAAATAATAATTGCAATTTATCACACGCTTTTCGGTGAAAGAAAGCATCGTGAGGCAACCTGCATATCTTTAGAGAATTCTAGGGATAACTTACCAATCCGCATTGGAGCAGCGTGGTAGGTCTTAGCTCCAATTCTTTCCAATCCTTCTCTCCAAAAATGGAGAGAGGATACCTACCCAGCAGTGGGATAGTAACCGGTCGTTATTTTACTTTTTTTATGAATAGAAAACAACAATACTGTTAATGCTACTTAAAACCAGTATCGAATCTTGCAGACTACCATTTTAAAGCCAGATTATTTGAGCCATAATTAATAGTAACTATATATTATCTATTAATCATTATTTATAAAGATTAATAGATAATCTAAATGTTTGTAATTATAGTGTTCCGTACTGATTGAGCCGAAACATACAGAGCGTAAGAATCTTTTTGAAATATTTATAATTTACCTTGATAATGGTCCAAGTTTTTTAATATGATGGGCTTAATTCATAGAGACGTATTTACCATTATTTACTATATTCGATTCTACTATTGATCATAGACAATTTCGTCGTAAACTGATTACGGTCCGTACTCAGTTTACGAATACAGTATTATTCATTTTCTCCAGTATTAGAATCGAGTAACGATTAAAAATCGCATTCTTCACGTGTATGAAAGAAACCCGCGATAAAGTTTATGCAGTTAGAATAGAAGAATATTTTTTAGTTAATATCCAAACAATGCATATATAGAATATATTATAACACGTACTTGTAACAGAAATCTCTGCCGCAAAAGGTGCAAGTGTGTTTAATATTCATATGTTTTGCATCGTGATGCTCCCACAGAGCCGTGCCGGTCCGGAATGCTTTTTCGCAGAGCATACACTGCAAAAAATTAATGCTACGAAATTTCTAAATACACGATGAATAAATAAATAAATATACGGGACACTTACATACACGGTCGTCCGTCCCCAAAGTAAGTAACTTAATACTTGTTAAACACAAAATATTATATAATTTATAGAATTAGGCGTTACTTTGCGGAGATCCATAATACAAAAGTAATAATAAAATTATTTTGCTATAATCCGCGATACAGTAAATAGAAAATATATATATAGTGATTAATGTATAGTGGACTATCAGTATTTTCATACCCGATACGTGCAGGATTCGTAAAAACACATGCAGAAACCTCCACCACTTCCACCACAATACACAAGCACTACACAGGTTCAGTATCACAAACTCAACAATCGTTTCGCCCCGCAACCGAAGCATCATCAGGAGATAGACTCCACGACAAAATCGCAAAGCTTAGAAATATCTTTAAATAGCTTATATTTTAAATAGCTTTGCGATTTTGTCGTGGAGTCTATCTCCTGATGATGCTTCGGTTGCGGGGCCAAACGATTGTTGAGTTTGTGATAGTGAACCTGTGTAGTGCTTGTGTATTGTGGTGGAAGTGGTGGAGGTTTGTGCATGTGTTTTTACGAATCCTGCACGTATCGGGTATGAAAATACTGATAGTCCACTATACATTAATCACTATATATATATTTTCTATTTACTGTATCGCGGATTATAGCAAAATAATTTTATTATTACTTTTGTACAATATATTATTTTTCTTATAATATTTAGTTCTATTTATGATTTCTAATACCTGATAATTATTATATTTTATAATGCTAGCATTTGGTGAAGAAAATCGGAAAGAAAGATTCACGTCTATCAAAACTAATACAAAGTTTTGCTGTTTGGGGCTATTTTCAAAATATTCTTTATTCAGGTAAACTTGTAAACAAGTGCTTTCGAATCGTGAACTCTACTGCTGGTTCGGAAAGCCGTTCCTACCGAGAAGAGTAAGCAAGAAACTCGGCGGTTGCTATTTTGAAATCATAATTCTTATTACTAGTTACATTTAGTCATTTCTATATTGTACAAGGTTGGAGGGTAGCTATATCAACGCATTCTTATTATCTAAGTAATCTTCAACAGTATAGTAGGCTTTCTGTATAAGCCTCTTTTTAACAGTGTTTTTAATCTGCTGTAATGGCATGGCCAAAATTAATTGCGGAATTTTATTATAAAATCTTATACCCAAACCCATAAACGATTTACGTACTTTTGCTAGGCGCAAAGCAGGAGTCGCAAGCTTATGTCGGTTCCTACTTTGTCTATTATATACATCATCAATGAGTGAAGCAAATGTAAGAATACCTATTTCCTTAAACTTCTCTCGCAGGGAATCACGCGGACTTAAATTGTAGATGCCATAAAAAATTAATCACTACGGTATGACTATGAATGTGGATGAATATGCAACTAGAGAGAGGCCTTAAAGGAGATGGTTTGATTGTGTGAATTATTGACATGCATATAAAAGAAGTAGCGCCAGAGTTGACGAATGATAGGAGAGAATGAAATAGAAAAACATGTTGTTCTGACCTTACTTAGGGTAGGGTAAGGGTAGGAGATAGAAGATATGACTCTATCACTCATCATCATCATCAGGTGCCATCTTCAAAATGAAGTGCGGAGGTCAGTTGGAGAAAACATTTCCGGCTGTGTGCCATCTTTTTTACTTCCCAGTAACTAAGTCCTGTCCACTCTCTTATATTATCGAATCATTTAAGACGTTGCCTTCCAGGTGCTCTTTTGCCGTACATCTCTCCTTCTAGGATCAACCTAGGAAATTTATACAGGGATTCTCTCTGTAGATCTCCGAAAAAGGCAACCTTTCTTTGCATGACGGTTTTCATCAACGTCCGCTTGCATTTAGCTATCTCCAAGACCAGAGCGTTTGAGACGAAGTGAGTCCAAGGGATCTTTAGTTTTTTGCGAAAGCCCCACATTTCAAATGCATGCAAACGTCTACGATCATCTTTAGTTATGGTCCATGATTCACATCCGTATAAGAGAGTGGACCAGACCTAGCACTTTAGAACGGGATACCTTACATCAAATGAGATTTTAGGGATTTTTATCACTATGACTTCGAATTACCTTAAACTGTTTCTCTTGATGCGTCAGCTTGTGTTTGTTCAAATTAGAGGCGTTGACAAACGTGGCAGGACACTGGGCACACTTGTATGGCTTCTCTCCTGTGTGGGTCCTCATGTGCATTACCAGGTAGTATTTGTGCTTGCATTTGTATGGACATAGGTCGCAGAAGAAATTGAACGTATTTGTGTGCACTAGCCTGAGAAATGATTATTAGATAAATGGCAGCTTGGAGCTAGAGTATTGAACCGTATGAGTTTAGCACTGGCTCTAACTTAAAATAAAAATACACAAATATTTATTTCGGTTCATAATTCAGTACAAGAAATACAGATTCACTCCTTCTAGTAAGCATTAAATATACATCAATCAATCAATGCCAGAAGGTCTCGCTCTTCTATAACAAAGGTAAGTAAATTAATTATTAAAAAGATAAGTATAAATTTGAAGCGTAAAGTAACATAAACAATATAGAATATAGAATAGCTTTTAAATAACAGCGTACAAATGTGTGTTGTTGTGCGAGTGTGAGTGTGTGCATGTAGATTTACATAGATCAACAATATATATCACAGATACATATCTGTGATATATATTGTAATAAACCTGCCGTATCTTCATAAATAAAACGTTTTTAGCCAATCAGAAAAAGTATTTTTGCAGTTATGCAAAATGCGATATATATGTTACTTACATATGATTTTTGAGTCGGGCAATCATCGGAAACTCCTTGCCACAGGTGGGACACTTGTGCGCGATGGCGTGATTATGGCGCATATGCTGTGCTATACTGCGCACCAGCTGTCCACAAACGTCGCATGCACGTCTCATGCATTGTCTTTCCCGCCGATGGGCTACTAAGTTTTCCTATAAAATTAAATCTCTTATCTAGATATTATTATGATTTAAAGCCGGGGGGTGAAACTCTCTAAGAAGCACTTTCCAAGTCGCCGTGAGCTCTATTTCTTGGCAGGCAGAAAAACAAACTGACTTTTATCGGAGAGCTCAATAGATGTCATAATGTATACAATATTATCCGAAACCAATTGTTAATTATACTAAAAATGCAAATGGTCACTTCGGGTCAGCGGGGAACGAGCGGACTCTAAGTACAGTTTTCCTGGATCGATCCCATTTTTTATCGACTAAACCAAATTAACTTTTTGCTTTCTTTTCAAATTGCATCATTTTTATATTTTCTAAAGAAAATACCAGGCCAACCAGGTACTTTTTATTAAATGGGTCCCTATAAAAATACATTTTTACGTAGATGACGCTGTACTACAGTACAGCGTCATCTGCTGGATTATTATAGTAATGTTACAGTGACATCTTTGAGACGGCAGAAACAAAACAGTTTTCTTTCATCTATACTTATTATAAAACAAAGTCCCAAAAAGCTGTCTGTCTGTATGTTATCGATTTTCTCAAAATCTACTGAACGGATTTTTATACGGTTTTTACATATCGGTATGTAAATTGTGTTGAAGAGATCGAGCAGTTGTTAAAAAACTTGCTTGTTGGGAGGTTTAGTCGCCTGCGCTGCATAAACCAGCACAGTCACGCTAAAGTGAGTCACGCTAAAATGTACTAGAGAATTGTAGATCTATAAAAATACGACAAAAAAGTCCACGATAGCATATTTCTATCTCTTACGGTTAACTCACAATAATACTTTTATGTTTAAAATATCAATTTGGATTTTTTTGTGACAACTGATTTCGCCGCGGGCGAAGCCGCTGGTACAGCTAGTTACTTGTATAAAATGGAGGAGTTTCTCATCTATACCCTATGTAGTGTATTATCTATGATTAAAGTCAAAATCGTATCCTTTAATTTTTTTCATAAATTTGATCGTGAAACAAAAAAACGTTTCGATGGATTATTGTTTGTTATTGTAGTGTATTGTATTGTCGATGGGCATATTGAACTGTAAAAGGCACACTTAACATTACTGGTTTCCTCGCCATTTCCAACTTAGCGCCTGTTTATCCCAAAAGCCACCGAAAGTATTTTTTTCAAGATTTTTAAAATTAATGTAAAGAAAAAACAATTCTTTTTTTCAAAAATCCGTAGCTGAATTTTGTGGGAAATTTATTCAAGATTTCAAAACCCTCCTTGAGTTTTTGTGCGGTCAGCGGTTGCTGTGATATTGATGGTTAAACACAAAGAGATTACGATTTTGTCGTGGAACCTGTCCTTCTAATGATGCTTCGGTTCGGGGCGAAACGATCGTCTAGATTTTGGTGGTGGTTGTGTGTATTGCTTGTGTGCATTGTTGCTGGTGGAGGCGTCTTAGAATGCATGTGGTGACTTGTTCTGCATGTGTAATGTACGTGAATTTTGTCTGCTTCATACACATTAGCTTTGCATGCATTCGCTTAACCCGCGCAGATTATAGCAAAACAGTTCTGTTATAATTCCACAAAAAGATCCTTTTCCATTCAAAGTTCTATATCTCAGCGAGAAGTCGTCGTATCGTACTTTAAAAAAAAACAAATTGAATCTGGACGAACAAGTTATCCGTTACATATAGTTATTAAGTTGGGAGTTATTTTCCAAGTTCGGAGACCAAAAAAGAACCAAAAAAATTACGGAAAAAAATTTTTTCGGTATTCATTAGGATTGAGCGGTACACGTACGTAACTTGAATCTTTTTCATCTTATCTAATTTTTTAAATCCCTTAGTTTTTTCCACTACTATGTGCAAAGAATAATTATTTTTTCTTTGTGGCCTCTGTCCTGCTCCAAGATATAATCTTTACGTATATAATTAATATATACTAATCAAAATTAATAATTATTAAAAAATTATTATATAAATTACGTATGTAATAATCTTTAATGTATATAATTAAGTTACCAAGATTCAATTCAAAGTACAAAAAAAAATTATCCGTTTTAAAACCTCTTTTGATTGCCTCTTCGGGTGATAAGAGTGCTGGCTCCTTTTTCGCGTACAGAATCAGCTTAGCGATTCAAAGCTCAAATTTCGATTTCAGCGGAAACGCTGCCAGCATTCTTGGGACCATTCCACGTGGGCATGATTTGTATAATACGAACGCGGAAGTAATTTAAGATAGACATAACTTGTACGTTTTTGTATTTTAATTATAGATCTAAAGTTTTTCCAAAAAAAAAAATTTACAAAGACCATACTTAATCTAGCGTATATCAACTAACAAGTTTAAACCATTTATTAACGTTAAACGGAATCAATAAAAAAATTATTAAGTTATACCTTACTAGGAAATGCCATATCACATGGTGAACACTTAAATTCCTTAGTCTTAGGATCTTTTTTTTGTATCAGTCTTTCTCTCTTCCTTCTTTCTTTTTCCTCTCTTTGCACTGACTCCATTCGTTTCAATTTCATCTGATGTAATAACAATTGAAAATCGTGTTTTGAATATGGATACGAGTGGAGTAATGGATCACCTATGAAAAATTGTAAAAAGCACCATATATGGATTTCCATTATTAACAAAACCTATATATATAAAGTATTATGGTCTATAGCTGCAAGTATGATGGGTTATAGCTGCAAGTTTTTTTTTCCAAAATCAGAGACGAGCTATAGGCCTTTTCTCTCTGTTCGTTAATAAGAGATTGTTACTTTACTACCTATTTTTGTAATTACATCTTAAGTATCTATTTCATTTACTTTATTACTTGCCCACTGATTTTAGGCTAAATGAAACCACTAACATAATGTACTCATAGGACCACAAAGATAAAAAAAATAATAATTAATTGAAAATTAAAATTGTATAATATTACGTTTACATTACATTACGTTTGTGGTGGTGCGGATGTCAGATTTGCAAAGGTCATTAAGTTTGTAATGAAATGATGTTTTAGTTATAGTTAGATTGCCGAACTAAACTATGTATCTAAATATGATTTTCTCTGTAAATGAATGTGCAAATTCTTTGAGAAAATAAATCTTAAACCCAAGTTTTTATACAACCTATTGAAATATCAATAAATTATTTTAAATACTTAAAAGTACCACTAAAAAGTTATTAAACTAGTGATTCTAAAAGAATATAATATTATGAAATGAAGTTATTTTAATATCATATAGTAAAATTATACAAGAAAAAACAACAAAGCTTATTACCCATAGGGTTTAGTATCTTTCTAAACTTTTTATCTGATAATTCACAAGTCTTCTTAAAACTCATTGCTACTTTTAATGATTCTAAGCAATCAAGGCATATGTATTTTGGCAAGGAATCATCTGCATTTATCTGTAAATTAAAATAGAATATAAAATTGTAAAATATCCAAAATGAAAGGCAAACAACATTTTTACAAATTATTTACTACTTTATATTGTATATGAAATTTAACAAGAATACATTTATTTAGATAATCTATAAACCAGCTATAAAAGTAAAAAAGTAAAACCAGCTATACACACAACTTAGTCTATTAGCTCAACTAGTATTAATCATTCAATCAACCATCGCAATATCACTGTATAGTGACGTGAATTCAGCCCATTTCTATACATTAACTATGAATACCACTCACAATAACCTAAATTAAAGTATAAACATCCCAAAATTAAGATACAAACTGTAATATTTGTGACACTGTTAATGGCACCCATGATATCATATTCATTTATCTTGCTGGTCAAAGGTGTACAAGCAGTTCGGGCACAGACTCTGCAAATATTTTCCTTTGACAATCTCAAGCCTATTTTGCTGAAACATTAAAAAATACATTTAAACTTGCCTAGTATAGCATCTATTCCTGCATAAAAGGGTTAATTAAATGTTAAAAAATCATTACATACAATGTAATAATAAGCAAAAGATAATGATGAATAAGTAAAAAATAATAAACATATTTATAAAATGAAAAACAAAAATAATTCCAACCAACAACTGTATCAACATCAGATTTTTCTATTTTGTATATTTGTAGCCTCACTATAGCAACACAATACTTGCACCAAAAAAAATATTCCATCAATGTCAAGTACAGTATAATCTCACTAATCCAGCACTTTGATAGATCAACACATTCAATAATCTGGCACCTTGGAGCCAACAACTACTACCACAACTAAAGTTTACTTAACTTAAGTTTAGTTAAAGTAAAACTATAAGAGAGATGATGCATTGATTTGTTTCAATACCTGCATAACATGGGCAGAAGAAAACACCATATATGTCAAAGATATTATAATTCTTCACAACATGCGAGAAAAGGTTTTTTATCAAGCACTGCAAGTTACACAAAAACGGACCTCAATTAAGGATTATTTTAAAACTATGTAATTGCATAGTTTATGTACATATGTAATTACATATGTACATAATAATTTAATAAAATACATACAATTTGTTTCCTCTATGAAATGCTTTATTTTATTAATTACCTATCACTTTTTCACTATAATCTAGTAATCCAAACATTCTAATAATCCAGCATCCTTCGGTTTTTAATAGTGCCGGATTAGTGAGATTACACTGCATATTGATATGACACTTAAACCTTTTACTTTAAACAGTTTACTTCTTTTTATTTGTACATTGTCATTATGTTCAAAGTTTTTCAAAAAGTTTTTGTTTGTGTTATTATTGTTTATACAATTTTTGGTTAATTCTAAATGTAGTACAATTAATGTTGAAGGGAACCAATTGCAGGTCACCTAGCTTAAAAAGGTTTGTTTATCAGTTTAGTTTTTAACAGGATAAAGAATGTGTGAAAGTAGTATTGATCAAGAAAATAATATGTCTGCTCTCGCAATTTTTTTGTGATGGCAATCAGTTGGGGTCTCCAACTTGGGTTTTAGAAATGGCTTTGAAGGGCTTTGCTTCTGGGATTGCAGGTCAAGCCTTTGACTTCTGTTTTTGTGCCTCAAATCTGAGAATTAATTGCAATTAAAAGTATACAAAGATAAGAAAAAGATGCAAGTTTCCGTATAGAAACTGGTTTGAACATGTTCTTCTGAGAATTCATAGAATTAAACAGAAGTATCTTTCAGGAATTACTTTTAGGTACCATACCTGAAGCGTTAGCGCGCTCTTACATGTGAAAGTTGTACTTATTTAAGTTTTTATTTTTAAGTTCTCATTTAAGTGAATGTAATTCTTATGAGAATAAAATTTTCTTAAACCGTACCTGTCTATCGTGAGTTTCTGCCAGTGCTCGTTATTATAGCTATTTATTTCATCATTGGAGATCGTAATTGGATATGTTACCCTATTCAATCTGGACATCATAGATTTAGTTAAAAACACAGACATGATGGATTTATTTTAAGTATTACAGCAAAAGTAAAATAAACTCAAGAAGTGTGCCATTTACATACTAGTGAAATGTTCTATAAGTTTTAAAACTCATTTTTGTTATTTAGGTATAATAAAATCATATTAAAAACATTAAATTTTGAAAGTTACGATTAATAACTATATCCACTGGGTTCAGTATATAAATTAAACAGCTGGGAATAAATAGTCCACAGATGACAGAAATAGTGCTAATATTTGAACATTAAGTTCATAGACAAGAACAGTATAAAAAGATTTGACCCGTACGCGGTAACTTGAGATCCACATGGAATTCTTCATGCACTGTCCTACACGGTTAAGTGAAAATTAAGGGAATTCATTTTCGCTTGCCGGTGTAGTGGCTGTAAAATAAATAATAAATATAAATAAATTTATGTACCAATAATTCTTTTTTAAAGTTTCTTTTTTGCATTATTTTATATAGTAATACTCCTATTACTGCTACTACTATTTTTTATGAACAAGTTTTACGAAGGACTTGAAAAGACTAGATTCTAGGCCGGGAATAGTTTTAAAAAGAGATATTTAAAAATCAATGTTTCTTATAAGCAATAATATTTATTATTTATATTAGTCTAAGATATCTTTTACAATTATAGTAAAAATAAGTAATAATTAAGAGTTAAATTAATTGACAATGAGTTCTTTTTTGTTTTTAAAATCAATGTTGTTTGCGAGTGTATTAAAAAATACTAATAACATAAGGAGGCCTCTAAACAAAATAAAAAATAAAAAATCGTAAGTTTTATATTTATTTATGACTAGATTTTACCTGCGACTTCGTCTGCGTGGACTGTAGTACTGGAATGCTTAGTAGCTTCTGCCGCTATCCAACCCTGCCAAGTGCAAATATCTCCATCACAAATCGATCCGTGGGTGAAATAGCAGTTCCTATTAAGAGTTTGGGCAATTGAATATTATTTTTAATTTTTTTTTTCTTTGGATTCCTGGAATTGATGTGTAGAATATGTGATCAATACCAGAAATGTACTTCAAATCTTTAAGACATTGAATTTTTTCTGGTATTATACATATTCTTGTATTTTTACTAGCTTGTAAATTTTGTGTGACCATACTTAAGTTAACATATATATTTCTAAATTTCAGCTGTTTAAAAAATGGTGGTAGTCGAAAAATGTGCCGGGTGTGCAATAGTGAAAAGGGAGTTATACCAATTTTTAAAAACAATATGCAACCAAATATATCAAATGAAATTGAGAACTTTGCAGGAGTTACAGTATGTATAAGCAATGTTTAAAAAACATTCATATATCACGAGAATTCTATTCTATGTTCTTATTAATTTTAAATAAAAAACTAGAAGTGTTTAAAGTTAATACAAAGTTAAGATTATTAGACAACAGTCAAGGCTATCAATTAATTCAGTTTATTGTAACTTGTTAACTTTCTGATTCTGTATAGCAAGTGCTATATTTTAATTAAAAAAAAATCTTTAATTAAATTGAAAATCAATGTTGAAAAATGTATTTTTTATAGATATGCAAAACTGACAAATTACCAAAGCGTTTATGTCAGAAGTGTTTCGATCTTCTTAAGGGATGCATAAAATTTCGAGAAATGTGCCAAAGGACCAATAAAGAGCTAATAGAACTTTCAATTAAAAAAGGTAATTTATAAGAATTATTACATACATCTGTATGTTTATTATCTGATAAACATAATTTTTCTGTTCAACAGAAAAAAAAAAAACAATTTGTAATAATAATGTAATAATTTAATCGTTGTAAATAGATTGGATTGAATAAAATTGCAATATTTTGCAATAAAAGATCATAATTTTGTGTATCACAAAATTGTACATTTAGGAAAGAATTTTTTATGTGTTATTTTCTTTTGTTTTATTGTTTGAGTTATCAATGTGAAGAATATTGAATTTCTCATTTGTTATAGAAACTGAAATAAGTAATTTTGAGAAAAACCTACATGAGTATAAAAAGACACATAATAATAATGATGAGACAAAAGTACATAATAACTATGAAAAATTAAATGACAATGAAGAAAATACTAAGGAAATATTACAAGAAAGTGATGAATCATATCATATTCATTCACCTGCATTTTCAGAAGAAGATAATTCAGAAATTTGGGGGTGCACAACATGCAACAAACAGTTTTATAACATGGTACAGATATATATTTTAATATTTAGTATTTTTAAATTTTGTAAAAGCTAAGACAATCACAAAATTCTTAGTAAATATTTTAATCATTAACATCTAGATCTGTAGATTTTTATTTCGTTGCAAATGGAAAACATGTTTTTGTTATGACATCTTACTCAAGACCTACAAAAATTTATATGATGCCCAAGGTATCAGTGGTATGGTAAATGGTTTGAAGAAACCTCACAAATTTAGTACATTTATAAATATTATTTAAACAGTGCACTCATTTATGTTACGCACCTACCTTAATTAGTAGATGGTTATTTTAATTTCATATTTCATTGTAGGATTCATACAATAGTCACTTAAATGAATGTTCAGATAATATCCACAACTCCAATACACAAAAACGAACCAAAGAAAAGAATAAAAGTGAATTTCTTTGTGACATCTGTGGGAAGATTTCTGGTTCAAATGCAAATCTATTAGTTCACATGTATGTATACAAATACTAATTACTAATATTTCAAGAAGTAATGAAAATTTTATTTTGCTATAATCCACAATAAAATTTTGATTTGTAGCGAATTATAGCAAAATAATATTTTCATTACCTTTTGTATTATGAACCCCACAAAGTAACACCTAATGCTATAAATTATTATCAATATTTTTTAATATGGTACTTAAATTTTTACCTTTATAATAGTAATAGACTAAGCATTATTTTTGTTTCTAAAAACACTTCGTCATTTTAAGATTTCTTTAGATTCTCTCTAATCGCTGATTATAAGAAAATAATTCCAGGAGTATTCACGGCAATGTGTTCCCTTTTAAATGCGAACAATGCCCGTATCAGGGAAGGACTGCGGACCTGCTGAAGATTCACAAGAGGTCGCACATGGTCGACAAGCCTTTTAAATGCACACAATGTCCCAAAACTGCAAGCAGTTCCAGTAATCTCGCTAAACACATGAGACATGTGCATAGCACTACTAGGCCTTTTAAGGTATTCAAGTTTTACTTACCATATCGAATTCTGTTAATTCAGGAATATCTAATTTTTGTCATCAATTAAAAGTAAAGAATTTCAATTATACTTTAATTTATCTGATAACCAGAAATGTGAAAAGATATTTGTGACGTAAATTTGTTTAGTAGAAAAATTGGATAAATAAATAAATATATGGGACACTTACACACACGGTCGTCCGTCCCCAATTAAGTAAGTAACTTAATACTTGTGTTATGGGTGACGGACAACTGGTAGATATACTACATATATGTTTAAATACATACTTAAATACAAATAAACACCCAGGCTCGAAGGACCAACAATTTGTTTATAGAAAATGTTGGCCCTCGGCGGGAATCGAACCCGCGACCCGCGGAGTTGAAGGCAGGGTCACTACCCACAGCGCCGACGGCCAGTTTGTGTATAACATGGCTTATAGCTTTTAATAAAACTAATTAAATTGAAGTACCTAGGGTATTTTGTGCACTTGAGCTACTTCAATTGAGTCGGGTGTTTAAAACCCAGCACCAATAAAATTTCTATTAAAACTCCATGTGCCTGATATACATAAAAAGTATATCAGACACTTATCATTGAATAAAAGCATTGTGAGCAAACCTGCATTTCTCTGGAAATTGCTATGGATATCTTAAATACAGAAAAATAAATTTCAATAAAATATCTTCAAAAAATGAATGATATAGTTAGCACTGTGGCATTCAAACACATAAAATAATAAAATAAATCGAAATCGTACGTTATTTTTAATTTTAATAGTTTTTTTTAAATATTGCTTTTACTATTTGCTGCACTAGGTTCTAGCCTTTTTAGCCTTGAAGGTTTGAAACATAGACAAGTTTGTTTTTTAATGTCATATATTTTATGTTCTATTTTTGTGTGTTTGCAGTGTTCTTATTGTGACAAAGGTTTCTCATTTCAATATGATCTGAAGATACACGTACGGGATATACATTTACGACAAGGAACAGTTGAATGCGATATTTGTTTCAAAAAGTTCAACACAAAGTAAGTTGATGTATAAAGTTTCATTAAAATACTTTTACTCCCGTAATGTTGTTGGCAAGCTTTTCTAATACTGCTGTCGGTCAAAGTATTTATTTTAATTTAACAGGAAAATATTACAAGGACATCGCGTGAAGATTCATAAAATCAAGGGTGACAGACATGGCCGTATACCGTCATATCTACAGTGTCAACTGGATGAACAAAATGAAAATGGTAGCACCGAATGGCGTAGAAGAAATGGTAATTGCGGACCTATATAAGTGTCGCAAAGAACTGATGTAAATTAAATATTTGTATTAAAAAATATATTAAACTTATTATTCCTGTGAATAACTAATTTGTTTAACTTTAAAAGAATTCTAATGTAAGCATGCATACCCAAAAATTATGTATCGACTCGAAGGTGATGAGATTACAGAAGTAGAATTTGCGAAATTTCCTAGTACAAAAGAAATAATATAATTATTTTCTCATCTTTTATGTATTATGGAATTAAATAATCGTTTTGTGACTTTTGCGATCCCTACACGTCGATCCCTGCCGGTTGAATGGACTTCATGAAGTACAAGTTGACCCAAGTATACTCGATTGCTATTCAAACCCAATGTCCATAAATTCTTCTGTCTTACTTGTATAGACAGCATTGAAAAAACTGCATGAAATTTGTTTGCGTGAACAAGTCGTGGGTATCAGTAATAATAAAAAATAACTTTGACAATTGAAAGACTTCATATTTTTTGAGAATGAAGACTAAGAACAAATATAGATCTTTCTAACTGCATTTTACATTTTTTTTTATAAAATATACAATTTTAATATGTATACATAGATTACTTAATTAACGGTCATAATAAAGTTACTTTGTATGCTGCATTGATGATTTATTGTTAAAAAATAACTCAATCATTTGGTTTATCAATGCAATAAAGTCGTTGGCTTATCTTGAATGGGTATATTTATAAGAACAATAACACCGATTTTATTGTATTTTTTTTCTAATATATTAAATTATTTCTGAGGATTCGAGTATACGTATATGGGACACTGAGAAGTAAAGATCCGCTTAAACAATTATAATGAAAGTAATAATTTTACTACTATTTTTTTTGCAAAAATGTCTCGCATTTAATATTCCCCGTAACGAGTGCAAAGCCGACCTGACCATTGACAAAAATCATTACAATGTAACCCAAACTTACCACGTGGGAGATACCGAGCCAACTGACGCACACTACGATACTTACGGGAATTTATTCTTCGTCGTATTTGGCAGAAATGATAAAGGCTACTATTTTGATATCAAATTAATTAAGCCCAACACTACCACGCCACAAAGTATTCCTGGTAAGTTATTTGTTTTAAAAATAAGTTATTCTAATATTACAAGCTGTAAATAAATTATTGGTCTCGATCTTACCCGCAATTTAAATAAAATTCTCTATACTGTCATCTCTAGTAGCTTTTGTACGGAACCAAACGAAAAATTACAGTAAGCAGATTACTGTACATGAAGAGTACATTAATCTCTTACAACCTATCAAGATAAGAAATCTTGATAGGTTGTTGCCGCAAAATCTCATGAAGAGATTTTGCGGCAACAACCTATCAAGATTTCTTACAATTTGAAATATCGACAAAATGAAAAGGTTTTAGCGACTATCTATCAACCAGCCATCCGCCACGAGCATATCCCATCCGTCCTTCATGGTGTAAAATAAATACGATGGTTATTATAAAAAATCAAATTCAAGGAATATATTTATGTCACTGAGTATTAGCGGTCATTGGTATTGGTGGTTTAAAATAACTTAATATTCTAAAATAAAAGAAATGAATAAGTTCTTAGACCGAGTAAAATAATACAATCTAAAAAAATTGCATTGCAAATAAAATAAAAAGCTATTCTAAAAGAAATTTTTAGTTGATTTAAAAATTCCGATTTTATTTAAATCAAAGGTAGTAAAGGCTTCGATGTAACGATATATGCGACCACATGGACTGAGGGTATAACGGCATAATTAAATAGGCAACCGCAGTGCAGTAATAGGGGTTTCTATTTCTTAATTTATTTAGCACTTAACAGTAATGCAATTCTTTATTATCCAGATGCATAATTGATTCCTAAATTTTACGCGTTATTGGAACCTGCATTAAATTGAATAGAGCTAACTAGAATACAATAAAATTAGATACATATCGAAATACACTAGGATAATAGAATTTAGCCGCTGTCACGACATTTTTTTTTACTAAAACTGCACTATTACAGTTCAAATCTATAGGAACGAAAATGGTAAAGTTTTTTAGCTAGCCAATTTTAACTTATATCATCAGAAGAGCCAAAAGACGCGAACTGCGAGTTGTCCCGACTCTAACCACGGTGTCACTGTTTCAATCTGAACATTTATTAGTATTTTGAAAACAATTTACATTGTTGATATTTACAATTTATAATAAGCTTTCAGTGAAGGAAAACAAAGTTAAGAAAGATAGAAAAGAAATATGCAATCTCTGGAGAATTCCTGAGGTATGTGAAACCTGCTAATCGTCATTGGAACAACGTGGTATGTCGAAGAACCTCTTCAAAAAAGTAGAGAATATATCTTTGCGCAAGTACAATAGTAAAAGGGCACTACTTTTTTCATAGGTTTTTTTGTTACACGTAAGCAAAAGAAAAATTGTAGTTATTTATTTTCGCGCAGGTTTACCTGATCGTGAGAGCTACTCAGTAGCAGTGGATAAAAAGGACGCAAAAGTTTTCTTTGGTACGAGTGAAGGAATATTTGCTTACAACTACAAAGATGAAGATGCATCTTTAATTTCGAAACCAGATATAAGATTGAATACGTTACTTGTTGACAATGACGGCAATAAATATATAACCGGCAGTCCTAAATCTGATGGTAATGAACATATGTATCTCCTAGTGGGTGACAAAAAAATCCATTTCGAAGGCTTCGAAGCACTTAATGAGGTTGCTGTCGACGACAAAACCAATTTCTATTACATTAAAGAGGAGAAACTTTTCGTTCTCAAATCAAATTTAACGGAATCCATTTTCATTGGTAACGTATCTTACGAAGGATTGGCTCAAATAAACTTTCACAAAGAATATGTTTATATTGCGAGTGAAACTTTATCCTACATTCACGAGAATGACACTGGTCCGTTAAAAGTCATTAAAAATATACCAGGCAATGTTACAGCAGTAGCTTTTGACGATTCCGGTAATTTTGTTGTCGGAATCAGAGGCAAAATATTAAAATATGAAGCAAAACAGAATGAATGCAGTCAAATAAAAAATTGATATAACTTTTAACTTTTTATTAAAGACAAGAAAAGAGATCCCACTTCTGTATCTTAGAAGCATCATGTACACAGCAAATCACAATTCAGACTTATCTAAGATTTACGTTTAATTTTACAGTAGCTTGTTTTTTGTATTGATATCAATAAAAAATAATAATCAAAATTTCGTTGAAGACTTCTTTTAATAAGAAAACTAAACTTAATAAAGACATCATTTTTAAGGTTTACATAGTTGTATTATTAATAAAGATAACTTAAATTGCTCCTCTCCTGCTTTTCTCCTGAACTTAATTTCCCCTGTTATTTACTTTATTTACTTTATTATTTACTTTATTTATTATGAACTTAAATTGATTGTTGGTTTTGGAAAATATCAAATTAAACAGTTGTACACACACGCTTATAAACTATATTTAACAAATTCTTTCACAATTTAAATTAAATACATTTTAATTCCCAATCAGGAATACAAACAACAAAAAAATCAAAGTTATGGCTAAATATAATAACTTATGATCTAATAAATATCAGTTCCCTATAGAACTTAGGTTAACTTACAGATACAATTATTTTAAATGTATAATCCTATTGTTCTAAAGATTGATGTTGTTATCCCGAAAGTGGATCGAACAAAATCAATACAGCACTTTGATTTAAACTTTCATTTTAAGATATGAAATTGTATAGTAGTATTGTTACTGTTTATATGCATGTTCAGAAAATAGAAAGTTACTAAAGACGTTTCCAGTCCACATACATTTTTTTATTCATGACAAATAGCTAAGAATTGTACCTAAAACACTTATAATGACAAATTGGTATAAAGGATAGTTATTTATTTTAATTACTAAATACTCCTTAATTCAATATTTGCATACTGTCTTAGCAACTTCTATACTAATAATTTGGTGTGTCCTAGTGCACAATATGTTTTAAATAAACATTTATTTATTATTTAAATTTAATGGGGCAAAATACTTTGTGAGATTATAGGGAATGTTAATGGCTGTGCTTGTGAGTTTGGTAATGCCATTGGTTGACTAGTACTGGATATTGTAATTTGTTGGGTAGAGGTCTGGTGTACAAGTTGCTGTTGAGCAGATTGCTGGGCAACTAGTTGCTGTGCAGATTGTTGTGCAACCATTTGTTGGGCAGACTGTTGAGCAGCTGCAGCTAATTGCTGTGCAGACTGTTGAGCAGCTGCAAGGTGTTGGGCAGATTGTGCCAAATGTTGTGCAGATTGTTGAGCTGCTAAATGTTGAGCAGATTGTTGTGCAGCTGCTAGACGTTGGACTGATTGCTGTGCAGCTGCAAACTGTGAAGCCTGATGTTGAGGTGCCAATTGTGATTGTAGTGCTGATGTTTGCACCAGTTGCTGAACAGCTGTTTGAGGCCCATTACTCATTAGTTGTTGTCCTGGTGGTGCTAAAGTCAACTGAGCAGGAGTTACAGCAACAACTGTTTGTCCACCACCCATCAATGTACCAGAATCACTAACTTGCATAAGCTGCTGGGCACCAGCACTTGTAACTATAAGGGCTCCTGAGTTTCCAACAAGCTGTTGTGTAGTGCTGACTGTGAGTATTTGTGGAGCTGGAGTTAAAAGTTGAGCTTGAGAAGCAGCAGGTGCTAGTGTTAAATTAGGAGTAGCTGCTGCAGGCACTAATGCTGGCAATGTACCAGCCAAGCTTACCACAGGGGTGACACTAACTGTTGCCAATGGAGCAGATGTCCCATGACGAGAAGTAATTACACAAGACTGGTCACTCCTAACTGATGCTGTCTGCTCTAATAAAAACTCATTCATTGAAGTTAATTGAACATTTTTTGCAGTCAAATCTGCAACCTTTTGCAGCAGAACACTTATATTATCGTGTAATAATTTTACTTTATGATCCAATGATTCACAATTTGGACATACTGTTGCTAATGATTGTTTTTCTATACAGGTGTCTTCAAATGCAAACCTCCTAAATTTAGCCTCTGGAGGTGAATCATTATCTCTAATGTGTGCCTGCTGGGACCTGTTATACATTGGAGGTGGTATATTACGCTTTGAAGGCATATCATTGGCATGTATAAATTTACAGTCTTGACTGGAACATGAACCATGTATAAAATACTGACAAGTGTTGGGAATATTTCGCGGATCACGAGGAAACACTCCAGTGGCATAGAAATGTTCCTGTTCTTCTACAGTGCTGTGCATGAATTTGCAATTCGGTCGAAAACAACGTTTATTCTGAAAGTCATGACAAAAATGAAATAGTTCTTTGAGACGCACTTTCGGAGGAAGTTCGTGGAGGTATCGACAATTGTCACGGCGACAGAAACCCTTTATGAAATCTCTACAGAAATTGTTGGCGGCGGGGATTAAATTATCAGTATCTTCCGTGGAACTCATTTTGCCATCCGCATTTGTTGAGCCGATAATTATCATATTGTTGAACTTATTAGTAGTGACTGACCCGTCTCTACTGAACTTAATAACCGTCGTGTTCAAGAGGTGAGTTAGATTACTGGATTCTATAAAATGAGTGAATCATTTCCCTGACACTTTCCAAAAAAGTATCTTCGTCTCCATTATTTAAGCCAAACGTAAATAAAAAATTCACCATACGAATCACAATTTGATAGCTATATAAAAAAAACTTCACTAGTAAAATTAAAATTATTATTATTCTAAAAGCTTATAGGGCATACATTTTCCACAAATCATAAATGACATTTAATCGTTTTAATTTTTAATCTTTATTATAGTATACCTTATTACTCTATAATTTCTATGTCTATAATGTAGGCAAGAATGACAGACATACACCATAGATTAGTAAGACATAGACTACGAACTAATTATGAAAAAATATTATATATAAAAATATAATAGAAAAAATATGTCAAATCCAAAATCATATTTTTGTTCGTCTCTAATATAATTCCATCACAAAAAGTAAAGTTCTTGAAGGTCTCCAATACTTTAACAACGACAACGATTTAAGAGAATGGTTGGCATAGATTACTAACTAAAAGTTAGTAGTCTGTTGTTAACTTGTTAAGCAATTTAAAAAAGAACTAAGGAGTAATCTGTAATGGATGAGGGCTTATCATCTGTCTATATTTTTTTCAATAAATGAAACTTCCTGGCAGTGATGAGTATATAAATTTTAAAAGCAGAGTACTAAATAAAAAATAAGTTCTTATGTAAAGATAACAAACATGAGGTAAGTTTATTGGTCACTTCTCATTTGTTGTATGATCAAGTTGTTTTTTATGAATTTTAATGATAGGTAGTATTTTCGACGACGTAAAATGCTGAAACAACAACTATCTCCGAGGAGCGTGCATCCATATCAAACAACTGTAGTTCCTCGGAGCGAAAAGCAGTTTACATCCGCGACACAACAAAGAGCTAAATATCCGTGGGCAGAAGATATTCACACACCAGTATATCAGCTAACAGGTGTTGATAGTTCTCCTTCGGAAAATCCATACCATGTAAGTATTTTTTTAAAATTTTTAAATAAATAGATAAGCAAAATAATTTTATTATTAGATTTGTATTGTGGATCTCTGCAAAGTAACGCCTAATTCTATAAATAAATGTTATTATATTTAGGGGTTTAATAAAATTTAGTTAATTATCCTTACTTTGCGACTTGATTGTGGGTTGGGAGGTTATACATATTCAACATTTTTGAACAACATTCATTCTGTGCACATTTGATCATAATATTTTCCTTCACACTAAAACTGCCATCATAAATGTATAGATATTTATTATCATAAGTTATTGCTCTTGTAGGTACCACAGTACTGCCAGAGCTCTCAACGTGATTATGGTCCCCCTTCGCCTGTTTATCAAATGCCATATTCTACAGGTACATGGTACAATCAAAAGAAGAATGACACACTTCCAAACAAAACTATGCCGTCCAATACTTATACATTTCCACCCTGTGTATCATCATTTTCCCTTCCACTTTGTGAAGTAGACAACTCTAACAGAGTCAATCACTCACCGGTACCTACAGCACCTTCTTTGAGTCCAGAAGTTCCTATCATTGGTGCCTGTGGTGGCCATTGTCCAGGATTTGAATATGTATGCTATTATATTTTACAGGTATGTAACTAAGCATGTTTTCTATTTCTGTTAAGTCAATCTTTTTATAAATAAAAATCCTTCTTTGAAACCACAAGAGTATTAGTATGTTAAATTTGGTAAAGAAATCCTATAGATTAAGGAACTGCATTCAGATTATTAAAAACAGATGAATACTTAGCTTCTTTGGTTTTCATCTGTTCAGAAGAAATCTCTACTACCATAGAGATCATCTAGTTAATCAATCTCTATTCTTGCCGTCTCAAGTTAATTTTTAACAAATCCAAGAGATCTACAAACCTGCTCACAATATTGTCTTTCAACCAGAGGGTGGCTGAAAGCCATTTGTTTGTGCTGCCCAATGATAAATTGACCCAACTAAGATATGAGTATCTCAATAACAACTCTATTTAATAGTCCTAGCAATAAAGAAATATAATTATATTTCTTTTTGTGAGATTTTACTGCTTAAAAATATTAATAATTGTTTGAAGAAGAAAGAACCTTTGGCGAAAGTGGGATTTAATCAATTGGGAAATTAAAGCAACAAATTTTACAATTTGTAAATTGATTACATATATTTTATTTGAATTTTATAGATAATATACAATTGAAGTTTAAATTTTTCAGAAAACCATAAATTAGTTTTTAATTGCAGGTCATATTTGTAGTTGGTGTGTTGACGGGAATTTCATTATGTATTGCTGGAATAGTATTAAGACGAACCAACCGCAATGGTGATCTTGGAGTTTTAGTTTATATTGGTGAGTATTATGTAAAACTAAGCCTTTTTGGATTATTTACCCTCATAGGAAGGAAACCATCTAGATCACTTAAGATTAACATATTTTACACGGTCAAACCTCTCGCTGCTGCTAACTTAATTCTCTACTTAGAAATGCATTGATAAACCTATATATCATCAGGGTGCCTCGCATCATGTGTGTGCGGCGTTCTTCTGGGTGTGCAGTGTTGTGTCCGTCGTGAGATAAGACAGAGGAAGATGCGTGCCAATTTGCATATACCGATGCAATCTATACAGGTAATTATCATATTAAAACATCCTAATATATCATGTGTCATGTACATCCTAAGTATAGTCCACGGCAATAAATAATGTACATCGGGGCTTAGAGAGAGAAAATCAGCTAGATTCTGCTTCATAAAGCATTGTCTCTGTCGCACAGACTGAAGAACCCGTGTGAAACGTCACATACTGAGTAACAGTGAAGGGCTCTACGAAACCGAACTGGCCGGCTGTTTCGTTCTAATCATCGATGTGCATTATTTAATGCCGTGTACTATACATTAATTAATTTTTCAAGACAATTAAAACTTTAAAAATAATTTTCTATCTTATACAGGAAGCGCCTGCAACTGCTTGTCCACTATTAACATCCACTTATCCTCATAATCAAGTGTATAGGTAAGTAAAATCAGATCAATGTTTACAATCACCACAATCTAGACCAGTGTTTCCCAACCTTTTAAGTACCATGCCCCTTAGCCTTTCTAAAATTCTTATGTAACATACACAACTATGAATATAAAAAAATTGTATTGTTCACTTAAGAAACTATGATAGGTTTTAAGCACCGAAATCTACCATTTAAATGGCCTGAAGCGAAAATGTTAAACTCGCGTCGAATGCATTTCGAATGGCCCACCCCTTAACAATCAAATTTCCCCCCATATAGGGCGTGGACCCCACGTTTAGAAATACTGATCTAAACCTGTAAGTGAAAGCTAAACCATAAGTCCATTTTTTAATATTATTAAATATGTGGGACACTTTTACACACGGTCGGTCCCCAAAGTAAGAAACTTAATACTTGTGTTATGGTTAACAGACAACTGGTTATATACTACATATACAATTTTAAATATATACTTAAATACAAATAGAACTCTCGGAGATTCCTTTTTCGAATATCTTTATTTTGAATTCTCCTTTTTTTTAAAAAGAATTCCGAGAAAGAGAAAGATACCCAAATACGCCATTATCTAACTTGTATAATCTAAATCGTCTAATAAATAAAATAAATAAATATATGGGACATTTACACACACGGTCGTCAATCCCCAAAGTAAGTAACTTAATACTTGTGTTATGGGGGACAGACAACTGGTAAATATACTACATATATAAGTTTAAATACATACTTAAATACAAATACACACCCAGGCTCGAAGAACCAACAATTTATTTATAGAAAATGTTGGCCCTAGGCGGGAATCGAACCCGCGACCCGCGGAGTTGAAGGCAGGGTCACTACCCACAGCGCCAACGGGCCAGTCATTTATCTATACCTATTATAAAACAAATTTCCTAATGCTGTCTATCTGTATGTGATGGATTTTCTCAAAATCTACTTAACGGATTTTATACGGTGTTTACTAAAAGACGTTTACTTGAGGAAGGTTTAAATTAATAGTACATTATGGTTAAATTCCCGCGACGTCAGCATTTACACGGGAAACTCTTTGTGACATATAGATTTCAACACAGGCAAAGACGGGCACACCTAGTAGTATTAATACAAAATATATATATATATACATATAGTGTCATATTTTAATCGCTAATTATAGAAAAATAATATTATAATTACTGTAGTATTACAGATATAATGAGGGCAAAATGACGCCTTAATCTATAAATAAAAAATCGCACACTTAGAATTAAAGTGACCTAATTCAAAATTAGGCCTAATTGAGTTATATTATAAAATAAATTATATTGCAATAGGTGCATTGTAATCCTTATTTTAATTCCAATAAGATATCACGCCTCAAACTATTAAAAAAAACTAGTGTCTTCTTGCTCTTCCAAGTCGCTTTAACAGTTACGTGTTAAGACGTTACGCTACGCTTTATTTACGCTTTAAAAGTAAATAAGTAGCGACCTGTTACAATCCCACTGCTGGGAATAGGCCTCCTCTCTCCGTTTCTGGAGAGAAGGGTCGGAGCTAAGACCTACCACGCTGCTCCAATGCGGATTGGTAGGTTACACATACCTCCAGAATTCTCTAGAGATATGCAGGTTTCCTCACGATGTTTTCCTTCACCGAAAAGCGTGTGATAAATTGCAATCATCAATCAGACATATGAGTTTTTAATAGAAAAAATCATTGGTGCCTGCCCGGGTTCGAACTCGTGTTCCCCTCGTAAGAGTCGCACGGTCTCACCGTTGAGCTATTATTTATTATTTACAGTATAGCTCACTAATTTTTTAATACTAATCGTGCGAAATATAATCAAACCCGGCACGTTTTGCATACAGTTTATTTAAGTGATATAAATTATTGATGCTTATACTTCCCGATTCCGGGAACTTACGAAGTATTTAAGTACATCATAATACTATATATACCTAAATATATATTTTTAATACATTTATCGATATAGCTTCAAGAAAATAAATATAGCTTTTTGAATATATTTGCTCACAATTGAACAGGTTCTTGAGGTCGGAGTTTGTTTATCGTAATTTTTGAGTGTCTTCATATGTTTCTTTGTCTGAATATTTTCAAGGTCTGTATAGTTTATTTTACATAAATGTCTGATAATGATGTTAATCATTGTTTTTCTTGTTTGAAGTGAACACCACTTATTTTTCCGCAAATATTTATCTAATCAGATTTAATTTTTTAAATGGGTATTTTTGAAACGATTCAAATTCAAATAAGTCTTTATTCAAATTGACCTTGACAAGCACTTTGAATCGTCAAATTAAAATTAAAATGAAGCTACGACTGGTTCGGAAAGGTGCTCTAACCGAGAAGTACCAGCAAGAAACTCGGCGGTCACTCTTTTCAAAAATAAATATTGCAATGTTGTATCTCTAATTGTTAACAAACATAGATTACAATATGATCTAGTGCGTATCTGGTCGCAATTTAATTCCAAGCTTTCTTATCATTAACAGTCTTCAACATTTTATTAATTAACAGCTTTATTAATGAGTCTCTTTGTTTTTTTGAACTTGTGTGTAAATTTATTTCGGTTCCTAGTTTGCTTATTACTAATATCACTTTTTTTTATTTACAAGGTGTATATTTTGATTCACAAACACTATATTATTATAAATGTATTGTGAAGCTACAGTAATAATACCCATTTCTTTAAATTTATCGCAAAGCGAGTCACGTGATTTCATATTATAAATCGCACATACAGCTCGCTTTTGTAAAACAAATATTTTTTGAATATCAGCTGCCTTACCCTGATTTATAGTAGTACTTTAGTTTCGGAGATTACTTTTTCGTCACTTGTTTAAAATATATTATAACGACGACAATATTTTTCCTTTAGACTTATTCAATAAATAAGAAGCAATTTTCCAAAAGTCAACCCATTTAATCTCTTTCAACAACTCAGCACAGTATGACAGCGACAATGCTTTTCTTTTTATTACTGACCAACTACATGAAGGAGGTTGTATTTAAATACGTCGTAACAATACACAAAAAATGTGTGGAGTTGCAAAGTAAATGTCCTGTATTATAAAGGACTGACGTTTGAGGCGACCCATCGTTTCATCATGAAGCCCGTACCCCAATAGCCTTTGGGTTATTGGGAATTCTCCATCCATAAATTGTATTAAAAATGCGAGAGCCTATCTCCCTCTTAGACCTTTCAGACAAGACATATTACTCGCTTACTGCTTTTCTGCAACGCGGATTTGCTAGTTACTCTTTCCTATCCTAGATACTAAACTTTATGATGCATAAGTAAATTTAGTTTTTATAGAAAAATCTAAGGTGCCTGCCCGGATTTGATACCATAGTACCTCGTAAATGCTGTGATAGCCTAGCGGTGAGACCGTGCGACTCTCTAGAGACGACATAGGTTCAAACCCGGGCAGGCACCAATGGGTTTTTCTATTAAAACTTATGTGTCTAATTGATAATTGCAATTTATCACACGCTTTTCGGTGAAGGAAAACATCGTGAGGAAACCTGCATATCTCTAGAGAATTCTAGGGATATGTGTAACCTACCAATCCGCATTGGAGCAGCGTGGTAGGTCTTAGCTCCAATCCTTCTCTCCAAAAACGGAGAGAGGAGGCCTTAGCCCAGCAGTGGGCATAGTAACAGGCTGTTACTTTTACTTTACTTTACTACCTCGTAAAGGATGTATCGCTCATTTTTTTTCATTGCTGCTTCGTTGTATGTAGGTCGGTAGTTCGTCCCTAAAGTGATTTAATATTTGTGTTATGGGTTGACAGACAAACAATAAATATTACGCAAAACTACTACCGATTTCAAAAATTCTTTCACCATTGGAAAGCTGCTTCTTCACTGAGCAACACAGGCTATATGACATTTTCAAAAAAAATAGGGATCCCTAATATAATTGTAGTAAGTTGTGAAAAATTCAGTCGTAAACATCTTTCATCGCGTGCGCTGCGGAAACTATTGAGAATAGAACAAAAAAATGTTCTACAACTATTTTATTATAGAAATATCAATATCCACAAAAAAGTCCGCGATACCATATGTCTAACTATTATAGTTATCCCGATATAACTACTTTTTTACATAAAAGTTGATAAAAGTGCCGACAATAATCAAACCATTATATCTCTGTCTTAATCCTTATCCCATTAAATTATATTTTATTAAAAACTGTTTCAAGTTTAAAATACTTTTTAAATTATTAAAATCCGACATCCCAATCAAGATATTACGAATTTAAGAATATAAATCGAAAGAATACAATGAAATTGTATTCATTGCAAATTCATTGTAGCGACCGTAAAGCAGGGCCTGCATTTGGTGAGTTAGGTCTTATTCGAAGAATACTAATGATACCCATTTCTTATAATTAAATAATCTACAAAATAAATATATAGTCCGACTTCGTAGACTTTCCACTACCACCAGATCGGTATAGACGCGGGTGAAACCGCGGGGCATCGCTAGTATTTATATAATTTTAAAACAAATACTTTAATACCTCCATAATAAGTACACCCAGACTCGGAATATCAACAAATAGTTTGTAGAAAATGTTCGGGATCGATCCCGCGACCCTTACAGCTGAAGCTGAATTGCACCAACGGGCCAATCGTATATGCATTAACATTAATTATAGAGGCATTAAAATGTTTACTTTTGACAGTATTTAAACAGACAAATACTTTTCTTTGGTTCTGTGTGTGGTTTTTTATTCATCACTCTGTTACTGAGAATTAAGGGAGCTTTATTAGTTTTTTATTTCTGTATCTAACGTTTCATTGTATTCTTTTCTATTTCAGACCTACAACTGCCGATTCTTGTCCAGAAGAAGACGTGACCGGCGTTCCTTGGTGGCGCCGTACTTATAGAGACTGATTAGTTTTAAGATTATATACAATGTAATGTATTAGCGCAAATTTGTTATTGAATAAATAGATATTGCTTTATAATATTGTGTTCAATTTTTTGAATAGAATGCCTGCTTTATTTTAATTAGTATATTAAAATTTTTAGATATACATTACGCTAAAATCGCCATATCTCTATCTTATTACATCATAATATGAAAAACCAGCGTCCTAACCATTGAAAAAATATCATAATAATCTTCACATTCCAATATTTTGACATAAAAAACATAAAATGTATCAAAGTCAATTCTTTACTTACTTATTTTTGTATTTGTTTAAAAAAGTAAAGTCATTTATAACACAAAATTCAAAGGCTTTTCACAGTAAATACTTTAAACATTTTGAATTACGAATGAGGGTGAATAAATTATGCTCTTTGCGCGTTCGAAAAAAAAAACTCGCGCGAAACAACGTGATCTCTACAATGGAAGGTCAATTGAATTGAATAGTATCTATTTTAACCTTTTTTTTTAAAGGGACGTTATTTTTCGCAGACGCGAAAATACGGAAACTGAACTTTTACACATATATGTTTAACATACAATACAAAAAATTGCTTTTATTTAATCATTTGTTTTGTTCGCGAAATATTTTACGAATTGTATTGACTTAATTGTACTAAAACAGGAAGTAACAGTACAAAGTAACAGGTTACTTTGTACTCTTCAGTTCATCAATTATTTCTATATCAAAAATGTCATCTATCAAATATTTTCATGTTCTTTTAATAAAAAATATCTAGAGAACGTTTTAAAATTTATAAATTTATTTTACATTTAATTCTACAACAAATTAGGGGAAATAAAATCTGCCGAATTAAAAAAACGCATATTAATATCTTATTGTTTATTTAATGGAGATTGAAGATATTAAGTACCTACACATAAATATTAAAAAAATAATGTACTTTAAGTACTAAAATAAGTTCAAATTAACATCATTCGACATACGATAATATAAATCTCATTTGCACCACAAAGGAAAAATAATATAAATAAAGTTGTATATATGCTTAATATGTAAAACATACAGCTTTTTATTAACTTGATATAATATATAATATAACTTATGGCTAAGTTATATTCTTAAATCAATACTGTTTTTACATACATTGTTATTATTTTCTATTAAAATGATTATTAGCTAACCATTGTGATGTTAAGTTTAATAATATAAATGTGCATACATTAATATTTTTTATGTAGTTTTTTTAAAAGAGAGCTTTAGAATTAGACATTTTAATATCAATTATGAGCCTATAAATATTAAATTAAATGCTAAACAGTCCATATTAAACTCCACGATGATAAAACTAAATTTATAGGACCGGAGGATCTATTGACCTCGAGGTTCGTCGTTGATGCAATTTGATGTCGCATATTAGTCATTCTTTCAGAAGACAATTGACAAAAAAGGATATCGAATCTAAAATATGTAAGGTGTGTTGCCTTTTGAGTTAAAAAAACTAAGGCAAGACCTGATACCTAACAATTTTGGATGGAATGGGCTACTTACTTATTTTGTATACTTAATTTATGCTCGCGCAATTAATGGGCCTATTCAAGGAACCTAGGTACCGAGCAGCCAGAATTGCATAAAATCAAATAATATTTAGAACTTTCGCATCCTTGTAACTTGGCCTGTGGTATCTTCGATATCTGTGCTTGGTTAATTAAAATTGATATGGTTGTCTCTAAGAAAAATTTGCTATATAAAACATAACGCGATATAAAATATTAAATTGCGTTTGTGGTATTTTTTGCCAATGTCAGAAATTTTATAGGGGTAATGCCGACATCAGTTTGCATCAACGCGAATACCATACTATCTACACCTAAAAACTATAAGGACGGTCTCAAACACAAAATAAACGTAACATTTACACCTAAATAAAATAATTATCGACACTCCTTAAACCGATTTAGAATTGGAAAACTTCATTCTGTTTAATTAATTCCATCCAATAACCTGATTTCAAATATATAATCATAAAGTTGTTACTTGCGTAAAAAAATAATTGAATTAAAAAACTAGCGTCGCTTCTTTACCTCCCACTCGCACACTGCTCTTACCTACATTACTTATTACTATTAAACTAATAATGATTAGTCATTGACCGTCTATAACAAATGATTTATTTAATAAGATTCTTTATCTGCACAAATATTTTATAATGAGCATTAAATATTTTACAAGTATAGAAACAAAAAAGATCCCCTTTTCTTCGACAATCGTTTATCCCAGAGGTCCACAGACATTTTTTCTCATAGACCATTTTCAAAATTTAGCTAAACTTGGTTCCTGTAAATCCCCTATAGCTACATGTCTACCATATTCTCAAAATTTGACAAAAAAATTACAAAGCGAAATTTCGAAACCATCATTTTTTTGCCCTGCCAACGTAGACCACCGTCTAGTCGCCCATTGACGTGTCTACCTAGACCAATTTGAGAACTAAGGGCTTTAAAGTAACAGCCTGTCACTATGCCCACTGCTGGGCTAAGGCCTCTTCTCTCCGTTTTTTGGAGAGAAGGATTGGAGCTAAGACCTACCACGCTGCTCCAATGCGGATTGAAAGGTTACACATATCCCTAGACCTCTCTAGAGATATGCAGGTTTCCTCACGATGTTTTCCTTCACCGAAAAGCGTGTGATAAATTGCAATTATCAATTAGACACATAAGTTTTAATAGAAAAACTCATAGGTGCCTGCCCGGGGTTTGAACCTATGTCGTCTCTAAAGAGTCGCACGGTCTCACCGCTAGGCTATCACAGCTTACTAAGAACTAAGGGCTTTATCCGATTCGAATTGCAACCAATGGCTGTACGTCGTCAATCTGAGAATCGTAACTTTTAATTCGATTTTTAACTCTGTAGTTTATACAGGTAGATTCCAAAAGCTCGTAGCTTTCGACGTATTTCTGTGGTCTAAAACAATTCGATAATAACATAGTACAAAAGAAGCAGTATTTCTTTTACCGTCAATTATAACTTATATGGCGCCTGCGCTTCTTTAAAGTATAAATATATACTAATAATAATAATATCAACTAATGATATTATAATAAAATACTATTGATTAATTATTTTATATCATTTATATGTCCTTAACACGTATGAAGATATATTTTTATAAGCACTTACCAACCAAGTCAAGTTATTAAATTAATTTAATTATTGAATGTTGGTTTAATTTTTAAAAGTCATTCATACCTTAAACACGGTCCGTCATAGGATTCAAATCCCCAACTAAAAAAAAACCACCATATTTAAAAAATTAAAACGTTTATCATAGCGGCCTGTTACAATCCCACTGCTGGGAATAGGCCTCCTATCTCCATTTCTGGAGAGAAGGGTTGGAGCTAAGACCTACCACGCTGCTCCAATGCGGATTGGTAGGTTACACATATCTCCAGAATTCTCTAGAGATATGCAGGTTTCCTCACGATGTTTTCCTTCACCGAAAAGCGTGTAATAAATTGCAATTATCAATTAGACACATGAGTTTTAATAGAAAAACTCATTGGTGCCTGCCCGGGTTTGAACTCGTGTTCCCCTCGAAAGAGTCGCACGGTCTCACTGCTGGGCTATCACAGCTGTCACTAGCTGTCACTATCACAGCAAATTACATTAAAAAACCAAAATGTTATGTAGTCGAGATTTACATTGATCACACGACGCCATTTAGATATTTATTAAAAAATTATCTAATCGAAAAATGTTCACATACATATGGACATTATATCTAACATTAAAATCTGGACGATAATTTGGCCACATGTCTTGTAAATTACGATTACCAACTATCAAAATCTATATTTCTTTATTATACTAGAGTGTCTGTATAACATCAAGAAAATATATTTGACATTGTCCTACTAATGAATTGATTTTGAATAATTTATAAAAAAACTCTAAATTATATAAAGTAAATTAATTCTACAGTATACATTTAAATACCTTGCGCAGAGTCCTCGTGAGTAAAATAAAAATCAAAATTTATTTCGCACTGTAAAATAAAACGATATCTATAAAATAATCAAATTATCAAAGTTATTATCATATGTGTATCAAGAAACAAGGCAAAATTAATCGCATTACTTAATATACAATAACAATATCGCAGTAGGTATATTCGAGACAATCTCTGTATATACCTACTGTTCGTTTTGTTGACCGCAAAAATAAATGCAAAGTGGAGTAAAAGGCATTTTGCATAAACATATCAAATGATAGCTTATTAGGGTAATATGATTTTTAAAATAAAATAAAACTACGCTGTAAAAAATGATATTGAAGACAATATAAATCATATATCATATAAACATATATCACAAAAAAAAACGTTTAAAATCAATAGAGTTATTATACTAGAATAGGGGAGCCAGCGAAAAATAAGAAAGAAAATAAGGATATATGTCTGTCTCTCTTTTTTACGTGTGATTAGACAAAGATAAACATAGGTCTCCTAGGGTAGGTTCCCTTTTTTTTTAATATATGGACCAATACGGACACACAAAGTAAGTACAACTGGTAAATATATACAAAAATATTTTTAAATACTCGAAGAACCAACAAATTGTTTAAGTATAAAAAATTATGATCCTCGGCGGGAATCGAATACGCGACCCAAGAAGCTAAAGGCCGGGTCACTGTCAACTAGAAATGGGTAGTTCGCGAGCTAAAGACAAGAAAGATATATCTTTACAAAAGATATAATTACTCTCTAGCTCCCAGGTGTTTCAATTCTCTATACTTAATACTTAAGAGTCAATTTTGGTGATGATTTACGGCTCGTTCAGAGTTAGAGAGAGAGAGAGAGAGAGAGAGAGAGATGGGCTCATATAACAATTTACACGTAAAAGAGAGAGACGGATAGCTATTGCATGTTTGTATTAAAAATGTAAACTACTAACTATGTATTTATTTAGGTTGACAGTCCTAAGCCTGTTAAGTATGAAGGAAAATCATTGGCTCTAATGGATTTCATTATTTCAATTCCACACGTCTTATTTCGCTATACGAATTCTAAGTTTGAGCTAAAAGATCCGAAGATATAAAGGATATATGTTTATTCTTAGCCTTTTTATGCCTTATTCTCTCTCTGAGCTGTACTGAGCTAAATGAGTTAAAAATATAAAAGAGTGATATATCCCAAATCGAAAAGATATAAATCTCTCTATTCTTGTCAGGGATACATTTTGGCCATCTCTCAATGTCAACTGTTGTCTGTCTGTCAACTGTCAACTGCCCCAACGAGCAAGTCGATTTGTTGGACACTCGCACTCACATGTCTGTCTATAGCTCCTCTACTCTATAATAACTCTTTGTCAAAATCACTTTGTACCGTAAGCAATAAGACCACAGACAAAAGATAGAACAGATAGCTAAAAAACACATGGTCCTGTTTTTTGTATGCTTACAGTAAAATGCAATACTGTTCACAAAATGTGGTAGTTGATGTTAAAGGCGCTTGTCATAAAAATAAATTCTTTCTTACACATGTATCTACTAATGTACGTCACATGAAAATTAAAATATTTTTTATATAGGTGGACATTTTATTCAGTGCTCGCCTGCGCGCAAGAACTGTGTCATTACTTTTTTTTTATTTACGCGACTGACGGTCGGCCATCTAACATTTTGTCACTTTCTTCTGCACTGCTCAAACTGAAAATAAAACAAATATTATATTATATTTCATCATAATGCCAACGCGGAGGTGAAAGTTGCTAAAACAGTATAAATCGTTTTTAACTTATAAATATAAAATAGAAAGTATGTAAGGTCTTTAAAGACTCCGAAACGGCTGGACCGATTTTAATTAAATTGTCAAACTTTAAATCGAACCAGCGGACAATCGTGTAAAATTTGATGACGATTGGAGCATTTTTTTAACAGTTTATCTTTAAATTAAGTCCCGCTAAGCGGGCTGGGTAGATAACTACTAGTAATAACGACTAAATGCCCATTTAAAAACAAGTTTATTTAATATTTGTCTTTGGTCTAAGGGACTAGAATAATGGCAGATGAAGATTTAATTAAGTTACAATATTTTAATCATTACAAATCATATCTTTAGAAATAAATCTAATGGCCACATTTATATTAACTTAAATTATCATATCATAATAGAATGCATTATCTTTATGAAAGAAACGTACATATAATGTTATTTTTATTTATATAAAAATTAACCTTAACGAAAAGATAATGTATAGAAACCGGCTACGTCTTATTTCTTACGCGCTGGCGAGCTGCTACATGCAGTTCTCAGCGCGATAACGCCGTGTAAAGAGCTCATGAATAAGCGCCCCATATTGATTTGAAATTAGTCAGGCTTGCCCGATAAAATAAGACGTGAGTATATCCACTTTCTATACACTAAATTTTCGTAAAGATTTCAATTCATGTGTATTAAAAGAATTTGATACATATAATTATTTTTACAATAAAAATAGATCTACCTTCACAGAGAGCACCAGATATATCTCAAGAAAAGTTATGTAAATAAACCGAGACAATAGCGTACACGTAAACTATAAGTTCTACACCTGAGGCCATGTCACAATAGACACGGTCCTTTGTGTTAGCAAGTAAACAAGGTTTTGATTTCAGTTACGACTCAAGTAATGTAATGCTCTTTGAAATTATTTTGAAGTAAGCATTATTTTTTTGCAATTTCATCGAAACTATTACTAAACTACCTTTTACAGTTAATAGAACTAATAATAGCAATATTATTTAAATTAAAATTTCCTTTTTTTCAAATTACTTATATAATATAATCGTTCTTTTCAGTTTTGGTACGGAAAATATAGGTTATATTTCAAGTGCTCCTAATGAGCAAGTGACAATTAAACATTTTAAAAAATCGTATAATAGTCCTAACAAATGGTAGCTCTTAAATAAAAAAATACGTAAAGGGGAAGAAGGGAAGTTACTTTCACGTACGCACGAAATGAAGTCGAAATTTCATAAATTGTTACACCAGGTTCGGTGTATTAGTACAGTTTACGGTGATCACTAGATTCCGCAACAAAGCGACTTTGATATCATATATGTAATATGCGCACTTGATGTTGTCATCCTTTTAAAGAAAAAAGACTACAGAACCATTAATATCTTTATTCAGTTATTTTTTGCTACGCTTAGAAAATTATTTCAGTGTTATACGCTTTGTTTGTCCCATATTTTTGACCGTTATATCCACGCCGATACTGATAACGCTAATTCTGGATATTATAAATACTAACGTTGATAAAAACTCTAATTAATTCCTTCAGGCTCTTTATTCTATAAATATTGTTACAAATTTATGTTCTTTTCACGAGTATCATAATTTAATAACACTTTCAACAGCTGGGTAATATGTTTAATCTTACCATTCCTTATTGTCCATGAGATTGCGCATCTCATCGTCGGGCGCCGGCGGTGCATCTCTCACAGGCGCATATTGGGCAGCAACTAACGGGTCGGTTGATGGATTTAGAGCAGTAAGCGCTGCAGCACCGCTGGCAGGAGTCTCGTTGCCGCCTCCCCAACGTGAGGACCACGCCCAAACACCCATAGCTACAACAAGAATAATCTATAAATATTGGTAAAGCCTAAGATGCTGATCGAGTCACGAGGTGTTTTCCTCCAAATCACGAACCCTGGGGTAGCAATATCTTACTATAGCTCTAAATATCTCTTCCTATAAAGAATCTAAAAGTTTAGTTTAATTTGCAAAAAACTACATTGGCAAGATACACGTTTAACACGACAATTACTCCCAATTAAACAAAAATTAAACTTTCCTATTGAATACCTAAAAAAGCTAATAAACCTTAAAAAATAAAAAATTGAAAAATTACGAGATTTTCCACACAATCACACATACAAGTATTGACCACGCCCCACATAACTTTACTTAGGTGAACCAACTAGATAAATTTCTACGATTATGTCACTGCGATGTCGGTCAGAATACATTTTAACACATATCAACTTGGGAGGATATCGACATTATTAAAAATAAACATATGTAGATAACTAGCTTATGCCCACATTTTCCGCTTGACCTCAGGAACTCCCCAGCAATCTTCGTACCGATGATCAGAAAGTCATTATTCCGTTCTGACGTGAAAAAGGGAAAAACAACCACACCAACGCAGATTAAAATTAGATTTAAAAAGTAATAAGAACCGAACATATAAAAAGTTCTATTCGTCGTATAGATGTTATCATTCAAACGACGATGATATTTTAAAAAGTGAATTAAATTTTAGATCACGTGATTTCAATTATTGATGACATCTATTTGAACAGTACTGGTAGTGACTTATTATATTATAATGTCACTGCAATAAAACATAAATGGTTTATCACTGAAAATAAAACTGACCTTTTTTAACTGAAACCATATGAAAATGGGTTTGCGTTTTTTAAGTCACAAATATAAATAGTAAGATGGGTAAATAACAATACCTGTTACTACGCCATTGAAAATAAATATATAATGGCGATTGACCTTGTACTTTGCATATCACGCTTATCCAATGCGAATTAGCACGTTCTACATATCAAAAAAATTACTAGAGACATGCGGGCATAATCACGATGTACATATTCGTCTAACGGATATCGTATTATAAATTATTAATACTGTTTATCATATGTCTATACCACCTTAATCTCACATCTTTTAATTATTTATCATGACATATGATCAAACGCATTATTATTGCGAATATTAAAAATAATAATATTTTTATACAGGATAACATGACATCCATTAGCTACAATTAAATCACTATACAGTTTGTTTATACTGAAAATGTAGAGCAGTAACGGTGTTCAAACGATTTACGATCCAGTCGTTTACTACTAAGACGAGTGGGTGTAAGCAACCCAATTTCGACGAGTAATACTGGATTGGCGCTAAATCAATCAAGTAAACGAGATTGGTTGTGCAATTCACCTTAACCTCGTGAATCTTTCAATATTGATTAAAGTTAACAATACGAAACAAATTAATCTATAAACCAAACGTGATTAATCGATGTTGGTCTTGCATTTGATTGCATTTATTATATTTCCGCAACAAACGTGACTGGGCGACACGTATCAAGGATGTTTCCGATTCGATTGAAGGGTTGTTTATATTGCCAACACGAATTTTGTTATGTTTAAGGATTTGAATTTAAAGAAAGATTCCTGTATTACTCCAAACAAATAACGCACGCAGTGTCAGTAAACCATAAATCAGGTCATGTCAATCCCTCAGTCAATTCGGAAAAGGTTGTTCGTGCAGGCGGCAAAACAATATAATGTACTCAGTGAATTAGATCCCCAGAAATTACTTGTATCACAGTTGGCTATCTATTCGTCCGTTGAATTTATATGTTCAAAAGATTATTTAATCTTTGCTCATACGAAATAAAACATTATATTCTCATATCTAATCAAAGGTTTGCATTAAAATGTCGCAATTGGTTTAAAAAGGAATATGGTCGCAAAAATATAATGCAGCCTCGGATGATTTCGGCCATATTCATAACAGTTTTGCAAACGCAACCTCTCTGTTCAAAATCAGAAATATAAGTGCAAAGGTGAGGCTTCTAAATGAGTTAGTTAGTCACATTAAAAAGTGGATTTCTTTGAATGGATGTCAGTTCCTTTTGAACGTGGACTCGATATGACTATTAGATACAGTCTTGCAGTTGTTACTGGTCCGAGAGTTTGTCTAGATTTAAAAGACGTTATTTCTGTCATAGAATCTGCCTTTGTTCAATCACTATTAACCAAATATTCTAATTCCTTCAAACTAACTATGTCCTATTGGCAAAATTTCTCTCTTATTATACACTAGTAAATTTTAAAAGTCAAGGTCAGGGGAAACAAAGTCATTACCTATTATTATTCTCCTGGATGACTAGACAAAATAGTCTATTCAAAGGTTAGCACTCTAAAAGATTGAACATGGAATAGTGACTCAATTGACAGTAATTGAGACACGAAAGGTTTTAGCTAGCTTTTTTGACTGTAAATGTACCAACTCTATAAAATTCCTTTCGCCAATATAAACTGACATCTTCTATGTCTCGGCATCTTTAAACAATATTATTTTGCTTCCTGATTTATGTCTTATTTTAATTAGCAAGACTAGTTCTCTTAAAAAACATTTTACTAAATAAGGTAATGGTGTTTTTATTACCTTATTCTACCAATGTCGTATTTAAACAAAAAAGTTAATTAGATTTAAACTGTAGTTACTTTTCGTTCATTACTTTTTAAACGTTTCTCGGTGAAGGAAAACATGACGAGGAAATCTACATATCTCTTGAGAATTCTGGGGAAATGTATTACCTACCAAAACGCATTTTAGAAGTGCGGTGGGTTTTAACACCAATCCTTCTCTGCAAAAACGGAGAGATGAGGGCCTGTGCCCAGCAGTGGGCTAATAAAAGGTCTTTAGTTTTTTATAGTCAATGATGATGCATTGTTAAAATACCAACTTGTATTAGCATTTCAATAACTTCTATAGGTGGAAAATGCTTATTTCAGAACACACCACGTGTGATCACCACTTTTTCCTAATTTGACACTTGGAACTAAGAACAACTTATATATTATATATACCTTTACTTATACATCTATATGACTTGTGTGTGTATGGTTATTAAAGTTTTTTGTCACTAGCAATAAACTTCAGTAGTATGAAGCGATTGTACATAAGGGGCCTCCGAATTTTTTGCACTTTTAAATAAGCGGTACCAATTTATACGTAGCGAACGGCCATTTGAAACATTCCGTAGTCACTTTTCTAAACTCATTACTAAGCGTAGGTGTTCTAGGTGGGAACAAAGAGGTTTAACGAGCACCATAGACAATGTGTTTTGGACAATGTACAAATTGCTTTCTATTAACTGCATTATCTTTTTATTAAGCGTTAACCGTTTTAACATAAGATAATAAACCATTTTTAGGGAATATTTGAATTATGTTAAAGTTATTAATCGCTCTCTCTCTCTTTTCAATCAATAGACGTCTACTGGACATAGGTCTCTTCAAGGTCTTCCAGAACATACGATCTTCTGCCGCCCTTTTTTGAGGCCGTCTGTTCACGTAGTGGGGGGTCTGCCTACACAGCATTTTCCGGTACGTGGTCGACATTCTAGCACCTTAAAACCCCAACGTCCATCAATTATTAGAACTAATATTAATATATTAATTTTAATAATAATATTATATTAATTTTAATAATAAAATTAATATACTAATATTAATATATTAGTTCTAATAATTGATGGAGTCCTCTGAGCGAGATTCCACTTTAAAGGAGATTATCGAGATTATTGATTACCGAACATTATAACCAATAAGGTTATAAGGTTCGCACGCACTCAGTTCAAACAGTGAGGTTGTCTTTTTCGGCAAAACATTCGCTATGTTTCAAACATAGAGTCGCGGAAATCAAAATCAAAAAAAATCAAAATCAAAATACTTTATTTCTTTTAAAAATACAGGTACAAAGCATTTGCAAGGGCCCCTGTACTAGGCGAGAGCCCGTATTACTGGGTGCCCCGCTCAACCACCAAGACATAATTTATGTATATAGAAATAAAGTGTGTTTGTGTGTGTGTGCGTGCGTGCGTGTGTGTGTGTGCGTGTGTCTGTGCAAGTGAGTGTGTGTGTGAATGTATATGAGAGAGAGTGTGTGTGCGCGGGTTTGTGTTAATGTAATTATATAAGTGCGTGTTTAATAAATTAGAGTTTCCGTGCTATCATAGTTGAGAGTGAGAAGAAATTGTGTGATTGTATGTTTTACCTTGTTGCGTATCAACGGATAAATATTAAATTTCATGTTAAGCTGGTTGTAAAGGAATGATGACTGAGAGGCAAACTGTTTCTTCTTGAACTGTGTTTTACATTGGGGTCGCTGGCAGACAGGTTGAATTCTACGGCTTATAACTTTTATTGGAGTATACGGCAAGTGCTGATGAGTTCTAGTTATGCAATTTAAAATGTATAATTGACGGACGGTGAGTATATTATAGGATTTATATAAATCAAAAGTTGAAAACCGAATGGGTTTAAAGAACATTACTTTGAGTAAAGCTCTTTGAGCCCTTTCAAGAATTAATAGGTGTGACTTGGCTGCCCCGCCCGACTGGGATGTAGTAGCCTAAAACAGATTGAGCTAAAGCCTTATATGTAGATATAAGAATTTTTTCGTCCGCTACATGTCTCAATTTTCTAAATACCCACATAAGTTTTCTTATTTTTTCAGCCGTATTATGTATGTGTGTATTCCAAATAAGGTGTTGGTCAAAGATAACACCGAGATATCTATAGGATGTTGTCCTAGAGATCGTGTCACAACCACAACTATTTGAAAGAGAATTGGAACAGGCATGCACTTTCAAAGTAAAGCAGGTGTTGGGTAGATTTGTTTTGCGGATTGCGAAAGGCATGTATTTAGTTTTTTTAATATTTAGGGTTAGTAGGTTAGAACTCAACCAGTTTGATACTTGCTCGATACCCGACTCACTAATACACTTTAAAGCTTCCCAGGATGTTGCGTTAAAAATGAGAGCAGTATCATCCGCGTAGGTATATATCTGGCAGTTTGGGATATTGAGATTGCAAAGGTCGTTCAAATAAATAAGGAATAGGGTAGGTTCCAAAACACTGCCTTGTGGAACACCGTACGAAACAATGGACGATTGACTAATAAATTGACCTAGTTTTAGTTGTTGACATCGATAAGTAAGATAGTCAGTGAATAACTTATGTGGGTTACCCCTGATACCAATATTATACAACCTATTCAGAAGGATGGGAACAGAAACAGAATCAAATGCCTTTGCCAAATCCAAAAATACTCCAACGCATTTGTTACCCAAGTCCAAGTGCTTATTTACAGTGTCGCTCAAAGCCAGTACGGCGTCTTCAGTGGAGATACCATGTCGAAAGCCGTATTGGTTCTTGGATAACAAATCGTTATCTAAAAGAAAATTCTTTAATCGAGTATTGATCAGCTTTTCTAGTATTTTGCAAAAGACAGAAAGAACTGAAATAGGGCGATAGTTGTCAGTACTGTCTCTGCTCCCACTCTTATGAACAGGTGTAACAATAGCTTTTTTAAAAATGGATGGGAATTGGCCCTTTTCAAAGCAGAGGTTGAAAATGTGACATAAAACTGGGATCAGAATATTTTTAGCAGTTTTAATAAAGATAGTGGGAATATTATCCCATCCTGGAGCAGAGTCGTTGGAGAGGGAGTTTATAATTGAGTTAATTTCATCCGGATCAGTTTTCAAAAGAACAAAAGATTTGGAAGGGGAAGTACTATTTGAATTGAGTTTTGAGGTGGTATGAATTTTAGACTTCATTATATTCTCAGCCAGACTTTTACCGAGGTTTGAAAAATAGTCATTAATATAATTTGCAGATTCCAAAGGTGAAGACTTTAGTGAAACTAGATGTTGTGTGTCATTGCTATTTTTAGTATTGAGGTTACAGATAGATTTTATAGTTTTCCATAGTGATTTAGGATTTCTTTTAGCAGAGTCTAATTTATTTCTTTCGTAAGAGTGTTTCAATTTTAAGACAAGTTTGTTACAATAGTTTCTGTACCGCGTATAAGTAATTTTTAAAATCTCGTCATATGGGTTCCTTTTTAGTTTTAAATGGAGTTTGTCTCGATTACGTAGGCATCGTAATACTCCCGGAGTTATCCAGGGTTGGATAAGGCGTTTTCTAGAGGGGACTACCGTTACTGTTTGATTATTCGTCATTGTTAGAGTGATATGACCGATGAGTCTTTCAGCTGCATTGTTTGGATCGGTCATAGCAAATATGTTAGAAAGGTCGGTCTTCAAATCATTCAAACATGCTGCATAATTAACTGAAGTTTTCTTTTTTATTGTTTTTTGTCGCGTAGGTTTAATCATAAGGTTCAAGATAACAGAACAGTGATCTGTTGGTGTATTTGAAAGTATAAGTGATTTAGCAGGGTAGTTTGTCTTTATCATCATATGATCATAGCACATTTTGTCACGTGTGGGGAGTTTATGTGCGGGAAGTAAACCATAGTAAGCGAGTGATGTTAAATAGTTTGAACAGTTAATATCCTTCGAGTTTTGCTTTATATCAATGTTAATATCACCTGTGACTATAATATTGCGGTAAGTTTTGTAACTATCAAGCAGTGTTTGAAGAGAAGAGTTAAATTCAGCGGTGTTTCTTATGGAAGGGCTGCGATAGACCCCAATTATAACGATATCAGAAAGGGTTACTGCTAAGCAAGAGGCATTTTTGATGCAGGGTTCCGAAATTTTATGCACTAAATTCTTTTTAAAATAAAATATTACTCCATCACATTGATTAATGGTTTTTTTGGTAAAGTAAGAGTTATAATTGCAGTTTAGGTTTGGAATGGATTTGTTTTTTGAAAGATGGCACTCTGTCATGACAAGTATATCGCAATCAATGTTAATTAAATGTAGCATAACTTGAAAAGCATCTAGGTTCTTATAGATGCTTCTAGTATTTTGTGTGAGAATAGTTAGCTGATCGGAAGTAGTGATATAAGAGCAACACTCTTCAGGCTTACACAATATAGCTTGAGCTATATTCATGTTGTCTATTTCCTCATTAGTGCTTAACAAATCCATAAAAGAGAGGAAGGATAGAGTGCAGTTTACTATAATTGAGTCTGTTTAACGTTGAACTGCAATGACCTTGGATTATTAGCCTAGGAAATCGCTTAATATGACACTTTGGATCAATCAACAGAAAATTACGTTGGGGTAAAATCTTAAGACCAATATTTGGAATCTGATAGCATAAGGTCAACAAAAAATTATTAAATATACTGTAGTGTTTATTAGTTTTTGTAAAGTTTAAATATGTAGTGTTGTATAAGTAATGTAAATAAACGTATAAACGTATAAATCAGTCCACATTACAGTAGCGTGGTAACCGTATCAGTACTCTGAACGCATTATTATATTGGATGCGTAGTTTTGTAAACCTTTTGCGTATATTGGAACTATATAGGCTAGAGAATAATGTTCCTGCGAAGCGATCGATAAAAATAGTCTTGTATTAATAAACGTAGTGTTACTAACCTGCAAATAGTAGCCCAACACACAATAGTACGCCTCCGACGATGAGCGTAGGCAAACCACTCTCGCTGTCGGGCGCTGGCGTAGGCGACGTGGACCAGTTCGAGTACTGCACGCCTCCAGCTATTACACACGCGAGCCCTGCGAAGGAAAAAATTCTGTATTCAAAAACATAAGATAGATTTAAAGACTGATAACTTAAATAGAATCTTTAGGCGTCAAATGAAAAAAAAATAGGCAATACTAGTTAAGCTCTCGCTAAGTTGAGTGACAGGCGATATCAAAAAAGGTGGTATTAATCTCTTTATCTTCTTATATACCCACAAAAATGAATATTTCTCTATACGTCCTTTATAGACTCCGAAACGGCTGGACCAAATCGGCCCAATCGGTTGGTAATAAAATTTTCACACAATCTTTAGAATGAACCAGTGGATGATCCTGTAAAGTTTGGTGGCGATCAGAGCAATTTTTTAAATTGTTGAGTTCTGTTTCGAGGGGAATTTGAAACGGCTGGCCACACAGCCAGTTGTTCATAAACATATTCAAGTAGCACAAAATACATAAACAATTGTAATCGGATTCAAATTGAAATCAAATAGTAGACATTAAAACGCTCATGTTGCAGGAACCTGCTGAAAATTCTACTAATGCTTAGCACTGGATGTCCATTAAATAAAAAGAAATAGATTTTTAATACTTTAATTTAAGTACTGTGTATTAAACAGAACAAGACAAATATATTATATAGATAGCATTACATTTATACGAATGTGGTAGCTAGAACAAGTATTACAGGTATAAAGTCTTCTTTGAACAGTTCATTGCCTTCAGGACAAGAATGTTTAGATTTGTCGTGGGAATATAAAGTAATGAGCCATCTCCAATTACCGACATTATCTAGATAGTAATCATTGCTGCTGTTTTCTGTAAAGTGCGATTGCGACATGTAGTCAAAATTACGCTAGTGGCTTAGCTTGTGTTCCTTACTTTAATCATGATTTTATTTTATGATCAACACTACCAAAAACCTTGGGGAACAATGGGATTCAATATTAGTAAAGTGTAGATATTACGAGAAAAATTGCAGTTTTACATATCAATAGATACATTATTCAGCATTTGTTCTAAAAACTAACTTTAACAAAACTACGTTTTATTTAACCGAGTTCAAATAAAAAACGAAGTTTACATCAATGACGTCATAGCATAGACAGTAAACACATAAGTGTTTCGGAGTTTCTTTCTGCCGGTTTTATTACATACAGTTTTTCAATAAATAACTTAACGCATTTGTCAAAACCGTCTCTTTATCTGTTGTCAAAAGTGTAAGAGCAAGTACTAATTTAAATAAAAAAAATACGCGTGTTAAATGATAAAATACATCTGTTTTTCTTTTTATTCACGAATTTGTTATTATTTTAGTATTTATAAAATTTAATTTGTTATTATCTTTTATATTTTGTAGTGAATTAAAGTTGAGTTTTTGAGTGGTATAAAGTTTCATAACGTCCAAAAGAAAAAGGGATTCAACATTTACTACGAGTAAAAAAATGACCCTCGTTAATTTGTTTGCAAACCATTATAATGTAGTGAAATGCAAAGTTTGTGCAAGTGACAAGGAATTCCACAATCTGGCAAAAGAACGGGTAAACACCTTGTTAGAAGCCAACAAACATGCTACAGATTAAAGAAGAGTAAGAAAATTAATTGCTATTTTAAAACAAGAATAGCTGAAAGTGCAGCAAGAAGAAATAAAATTAAAAAGTTTGGAATTAGAATTGAAACTGAAAGAATAATTTTTGGAATTATATTTGCTATCTCTATTGCTATGTTCAACTAATTTACTGATCCAGATAGAATCAAATATTTTAAAGAAGAATTATTTCATTTAATAAATTCACAAATAAGTGCCGTGTGGTATCCGGCTGCTTAGAATAGACCACCCTCATTTCTTACAGAGGTGTCGTAAAAGGCGACTAAGGTAAGTTGACGTCACGCACGCAGCCGATCGTAAAATACGTAGCCAAATCATGTAACAACATGTTTGCAACATGTTGTGCCGATCGCACTTAGAGTGGAACAAGGGCAGGAGTATGTATGTATGTAATAAATTCACAAATAACTTCATAAAACCAAATGTGTGTAAAATAGTTACTAATTCAAGATGTCTTCTATGATTAGGATTTATCCTTATCTCTCTATTGTTGTTTATACTCCCATTAATATTACCAAGAGCTAATATAGAATAGCAAGAAGATGTATGTATCACATGATCATCATTGGAGGTGTATCTTCAAGGCTTTTTCTTATAATATTGTGTAATATTGCTGTAGCAATAATAATTGGAAAGGGATTTTGTAATGAAACTAATAAACCGATAGCCAATGAATGGAAATATCTTTTCCAATATTCAAATAATCTCTCTATAGAATTTCTTGTTCGTATATGAGACTTATTTAGTTTTCAGCTGTGGTAACGCAATGCTCTAATGGTGTCACCATATAATTATTACATTAATATCCTGCATCTCAGCACTTATGTATTAGCCAGTGAAATCCAAACTGTTACTGTGTACATAGTTCAACTCGCAAATTGAGATTATGTTGAATTAAACGCATTTAATTTGTACAATGAAATCAGGCCTTACCCATGCTACCCAAACACTAATTTAACAAGTAACTGTTAACACTACTTATGTAATAATATATGTTAAAAAACGGAATCGTGACTGATAAATTATTATGAGCTGGATGACATGATTCAATTTATTGTTGATCTTATAAATCTAAGTTAAAAACTTTTGAAAACTTTAAGGAAGTTGCCAATTTCAGTTAATACCACAATCATCTATAATTCGAAGAAATTCTGGTAATTGCCACGAAAGTCGTCATGCTATCCGATCTCGTATATCTCCCAAGAACAATGCATTCTTTATTCAAATAAACCAGTCATAACGTACAAAGTACTAAGTTAAAATATTGTGGAAATTTCATAGGATTCACCTGAGAATGGATCTCGAACAGCAAAATACAGGCCAAAATTGTTTGGATACAGTTATTTTCAACGTAAGGCGGTGTTTCACAAATAATGCCCAAGGCCGTCTACGCCTTTTGAGTCTTAAGCCTATCCATATTAAGATCAAGAAGGCGTGCAAAAAGTACCACGCAAATGTGGAGGATTTTTTTTACCGTAGTGCTAAGCTGCATTGGAAGTAATAAAGATTAAATACATACTGCAATTTCATGACGTAACGGGAGTCGACTCATTTCGCCTCGGCTATTCTGTTAGACGCTACAGCCACTATGGTAATTTTAATATTCTAAATAACAATGTTTATTAAAACATGTTGTTTCTATTGAGCGAATTTACTTTTAACTTATTGACTTTTCAAATAAATATTTTAAAGGTGAGTCTTGCAGTCTTTTAGGGATGAATAATTTCTATTGACACTTTAACTACTTTGACAACTAAGCCATTCAAGTCTCAAGAATAATCTATTCAATACAAGTACAAAAAGTATCGTAGACACCTAGCAAGACAACTCTAATATCTTGCAGCAATCAAGGCGCGATTAATTCTTGGGATATCAAAAAGTTATTCGCGATTTTCGCATTTCGTTTGGATGGACAATTTTTCACCAACTAGTGGCCATTATAATTTAGTCAGAGAGTTACTGATAAAAAGAAACTTTATGATAATTGGTTAGTAAAATTAGTCTTGGTCGTGTCACCTACACGAAAATCGTTGACCTTAATAATCTATTGCATTTTATCCGCGATATAGTGGACATCAGTCTTGTGAGTAAGGATTAAATCAACGATAAGCTTAAAATGCTCATAAACGCTACCGATTGCTAATACCTGAGAGATAATAGTAAAGTACCTAACTGTCATCACAGTGAGTACAGTTACTGATTAGGAGAAATGTTTAAAAAATAGGTTAATATAGATTGAATGCCACCCACGACATCACGAGTGATAGTTATTGTATGGTAATTTTCATCTCCATGAAAAGAACTAGGTCGGCAATAAATCCTTTCATCAATTAATATTTATAAATAATATTCTTTGAAAAATTTCAACTTTACTTACTAGCTTTTACCATTTTACGACTACATTACGATTTAAGAATTCGTTCTTAATTTCGTTTATTCGTTATTATATTCGTTCGAAGATCAATCTATATCTCCAAGGCACTCTGGCCGTGAAAAAGTTGTAAATATTTGTATTGTATATGTTTCTTAGTATTAACCCCTCAAACTTATTTTAAAATGTAGTCAGAGACTTTGAAACTAAACAAAAAAATAAACATCTTCAAACAACTTTTTAGTTAACATTTTAAAAATTCATGGTATTTTTTGTGTTTTATGTTGAAGGTAACATTCAGTATTCTGAGTTATTATTTTGCAACGTCCTTATCATATTAAATTTCTTTTACAATAAATATAAACAAAAGGTATTGATTTCCGAGTAATTGATATCCGAGTAAATAAAACAATAAACTAGTAATTATCTATTGTTCCAATTTGCGGAAAATTGTGGTAACGAGAATTAATTTCAGTTTCTAAGAAAATTTAATTATTTTCGTTTTCTAGACGTATTTTAATAAAAAAAAATTTAATTAACTTTAAAACTAAATTTTTTGATAAAACTATTCTCCGCAACTTTAGTCTGCCGATACAAATTAAAGCAGAATACCTTTGAAATATGTTTTGCCTAATTATTTCTTACTTTGGCAACCTTATATATGTTATCCTTAAAAAACCCAATTGCCTTGACATGATTGAGGTTAGACATAAATTCAATCTAAATTGAACATATAAAGCTGTAGTTTTAAAGTATCTATCCGACTCCTATAAACTATATGTTCACAAGTGCAATTAATTCTATAGGCCTAGAATATGCACTGAAAATGTCGGAAGTAATAAATATAACGCCTTGCATAAATATTAAAGTATATCTACTTTTCCTTATATTTATGCGACAGTAATGATGCAAAGCGCATTATCCCTGTGTCATAGCGTATTGAATAGCGGACGCTAAATTTAAATAAAATAAATGATTTCATTGTTCTTCAGGTAGAGACATAGCAGATGTTTTGTTTTTATACACCGGGAATATTCTGGTTCATCAGAATCACGTATATTACTTTAACGTTAAATGTAGCCGAACGTATAACTCGGAATGAATTCTAGCAATGACCCAGATAGTTCGTTAACTAGCCCTTGTGCATTCTTAATGAATATTGATTTCTCGACCAGCTAAACTGCATAAAATCGCTTTGTATGATTATTTTTAGTCTATGTACAAGAATCTATACATACAAAAGAGAAAGTATGTATTCATGTTCCTTATAGACTCCGAGTCGGCTGGATTTTAATGTTATTTTTAACAAATTCTTATTTTGACCCAGCGGATAATCCTGTAGAGTTTGGTGGCGGTCGGAGCATTTTTTTTAACGACACGTTTGTTTCTAGGGGAAGTTGAAACCAAATTGAGGAACAGCAACGCATGGCCGGACATTTAGCAAAATAAATTTATTTGCTATTCAGAAATAATGATTAATTAATAATTACTTAATATCGCGATTTATTAACGATTTAAAGAATTTGGTACAAATATATTTAAAAAGAGATTAATAATATCATGGCGTTACAAGTAACATCAATAGAATATGCAGATATAAGAAACAGTATTAAATGTATCTAAATGATTAAATTGTCGTTATACATAATTTTCATGAAAATACTAATTACCATGATTTCACTGAATAATAAGTTTTAAGTAAAAAATAAAATCTAGTATAATTTACAACTCCTTTAGATAACTTCAGGATAAGACAAAAACATAAGTCATGTATCACGGACTTATATTCTCCGAAAGTAATAATAAAATTATTTTGGTATAATCCGCGATAATTAATCGCGATAAGATGCTTAATCGCGGAATATATAATAGCAAAATAATTCCATTATTACTTTTGTATTATAGATCTCCGGAAAGTAGCGCCTGATTCTATCTATACTTAATATATGAAGCTGAAGAGTTTGTTTATTTGTTTGATTGATTGATTGATTGTTTGTTTGTTTGTTTGTTTGTTTGTTTGTTTGTTTGTTTGTTTGTTTGTTTGTTTGTTTGTTTGTTTGTTTGTTTGTTTGTTTGTTTGTTTGTTTGTTTGTTTGTTTGTTTGTTTGTTTGTTTGTTTGTTTGTTTGTTTGTTTGTTTGTTTGTTTGTTTGTTTGTTTGTTTGTTTGTTTGTTTGTTTGTTTGTTTGTTTGTTTGTTTGTTTGTTTGTTTGTTTGTTTGAAAGCGCTAATCTCAGAAACTACTGGACCGATTGGAAAGTTATTTGAGTGTAAGATAGTCCATTTATCGAGGAAAGCTATAGACTATATAACACCACGCTAAGATGAATAGGAGAGGAGCAGCGATAAAAAATATTGCAAACACGGCATAATTTAAAGCTTTCCTTGCGTGCGCTAAGTGAACGGTGAAATTTATTGAAAAATCATGTATTACTAAATTGTTCCCCTGTATAAGTTCAAAATAAAAGTCCACGACAGCTTATGTCTAGCTTTAAAGGTTAACCCACTTTAACTATAATTAATATAAGTATATTAATATAAGCCAGTTTGATATAATTATTTATATTCTCCGCTTTAACACACAACACTAAAAAATCTCACGACGTCAATCAATCTACTAATAACTGGTTGATCGCTTATCCCTACTTATCCAGCCCTCCCTCAGCTACAAAATCTGGTATTATTGGGGAATTCCTATAGGATTAGGTATTGATTTCTATGGGTTATTTTTGTTAGTCATCGGTAAACAATTTAAACAACTGCTATTGGGACATTTTTCTAATCCCAATGATGGTAAGTAGCCATTGTTTTTAGTAATAGCTGCAAATTATAACACGAAGTCTTTATCACAGTAAAAAAGTTAATTACCTAAACCATTTCATGCCTAACATTGTGATTCGTTATTTACTTAAAATTTATATATTAGAAGTTATCGTACGTTAAAATAACGTGTGCTAATATATTATGAAGGGAAGTCTTAAACAACGCATGGATAGCCCGGGTCTGCCAATTTATATATTATGTCATGATACATAATTTAGCAATTCTGAGCATTACTGGCCTTTCCAAGAATTTATGTGACATATATGCTTGCGAACGTTTTAATTATATTGGTAATTATAGCATACAAGTGCAGTGTGATTGAATGGATCTCCTCACTTTCCTTATCGCTAAATTCTGAGATTTACCCCATAAGCATTTCTATAGAAAACGGGATTAATCGGACTGATGGTTTGCCCAAATATAAAATAAGTATAAAGATTACTGAATAAACTTCTCAGATAAGGCAAGCAAGGAAAACTATAGGCACACAAATAAGTAACTTGTGAAAATTTATAAACTTTTTCATATTACTGTTTGAATAATAAATTGTATTCCCTTTGTTATATCCTTTAAGGTTACCATCTCGAGAGAAACGAGAATTGAGAGATTTTTAAAATGTGTTGTTTGTATGTTTGATGTATGTACACTAACATTACACATATATCCTAACCAAGTGTGGATATGTTGATAAGTCAACTTACGTCCTTTTATATGTTTAATGATATTAGAACTGTCTAATTCGTATGGTGAATATTTCAGTGAAGTCGATAAGTCTTTTATATCGCACACATAAGACCTAGCTATGGCTGCCCTGAAAAGTGTCTGCTTTGGACTCGTTAAGTTATTCACGGTGCGAATATATATCACGAATTTATTAACTTTTACTTTGAGTGGATAAATTTTCAAATTACTTCAGGATGGTAATGTCACGGGTAACGATATATAAAAATAATAAACATATGATTTACATAACTACCATAAACTAAAGGTGAAGTATTTTACAACGTCCACGATGTTAATTAGAGAATATTCGCACAATGCCACCATATGCATTGCTGTAGGAACAAATATTTTAAATATATATGCTTACATATAAGTAAACCTACTTATATGTAAGCATATATATTATGTTGTATATGTGTATTTTAGACATTCCAGGGACGATATCGTATGCTAATCGAAACACAGGCAACCAAAAATAAATTCGGGTCGATACTCTAATTCGCTCATATAAAAATACATTCGACATAATATTTGCTATATTTACTCAAGCAACGCTATTTTTTTTATCAAATATGCAATGTTATATGGGTTTAATATGTTTATATGTATGAAAATAATTTTATAATCAATCATTTTCAGTTCTTAAGAGTTTCTAAAATCCTACAAACTTTTACTTCTTTAAGAGAGTTAAATAAATGATGGTAACTTGATGATAAGCAAATATGGTTTAAGAATAAATAGAATCGATGATTAGGAATTTAAACTAATTGACGCACACATTTATGGATTTTGAGTCAACATGACGGAATTACGGATTACGCAACTTTCCTCCATAATTACCGTAATTGCCTATTAATTGTTTCCGCAATTATGACGACAATGATTGTAATCACATTTATCACTCACTCATTGAGACATAACTTAGTAATGATCGCTTTTAATCATCATAGTATATTGGTACTGCGATTGAATGGTTATAATTTGGTTATCGCAAGTGGCAGCGACCCTGACTTCAGCTCCAGGGGAAGGTAAAAGCTCTTTAATTACAGAATACAAAAAGAACATCATAGTCCCACATTGACAGAGACCAATGGTACGGACCTCACAAGTACCTACCATATACTACACCTGGCTCATCATTCTTTAACATACAATTTTACTAAATATATTTTGTTTTTTTTTCAATGCTTCATAGATACGACACCAGACGGATTTATCTCGGTTTGAACACCAAAAGCGGCCATTTTGAATAATAGTTTTTAGGCAATGACGCTCAAAGGTCAATGATAGTTAACTTGAAATAATAGGTCATGGGCAATAATAGCTTTTTATCAAAGACAGAATAATCATAACGATGGCTTGATAATAGTGATAGATTAATGGCAATATGAGATTAGTCTATTTCGCAGAACGATAATATATGAGTTTTGAATTCAATTATTGTTTAGGATTTTAAATCATGTTTATTCAAGGATACAAAAATAAACTAATGCTAAGATGCACCAAGCTACTCCGATGCATACGGAAGGCAATACATATCGCGAGAATTCTCTAGACATATGTAGGTTTACTCAAGATTTTTTCCTTCGCCGAAAAATGTGTGACAAATTGTAAATATCTAATAGACAAGTTTTAACAGACAAATTAATTGGTACCTGCTCGAGGTAAAATAGCTTTTATTTAAATACCTTGTTGCTAAAATACTATGTACGCGCGACTTCACACACGCCAAATTAACTCTTTAAGTAATGCAATGTTTTTTTCCTATTTCCAAGAGAAAAACGGGATTTTTATCTTTTATGTTACTCGGCTTTAAATTGTGCCTAATTTTATCAACATTGGTCCAGTGTGTTAGGTGCGAAATTATGACAGACAGATATATAATTTATTAGTATGTATAAAGTTTACGTAAGCTCAACGCAAAAACATCAAACAAATAGACTGTAAATACGGAGATTACTCATCGCGTTTCAACACAAAGAACGGTGACCCACTTCTAAATACACGTCAGCCCTTATATGGGGTCGCGAGAACCGTTATGGGTGTATTTCATTGTAAGAAAGCGGTTCCCGTGTTGGTCTACCGTGCTGTACGGTAGCAAAGATAAGCCAGTATCGTATACAATTAGCTGTATATCGTAAATGGTATTGGGTGTCCGGTGTGGTGCGGCGGCGCTTGCGGCCGGTGACTCAGCCCGGTGGCTGCGTAGTTCGATCACGCTCCGCGATAATGTAGACTTGAAAGCTAACTAGACGTGGCAAATAAATGGAATAAAACATTTTAGTAGCCTTTATACTAATTTGTATTCATCTAGTTACGAAATATTTGATTTAAATATTGTTTAGAAGAGCACTGCCGTGCGATAGACGTACATCGTCCCAGCAGGCAAGTTTTTTACAACTGCCTCTTCAACACAGTTTACAAACCGTAATAAAATAAATAAATAATGGAGAATTGCACTACCTTTTAGTTAAAAACCACATAAAAATATATTGAATAGATTTTGAGAAAAACGATCACATACAAATAGACAACTTTTGGGGACTTTGTTTTATAATAACTGTAGAGGTTTTATTACTTATACAAATTTCTCAATAACAAAAAGGAAAACTTTGTACTGCAGGTGAACCTTAAATTTAAATTAATAAAAAAATTAAATTGACCTTCGTTAACGTAAAATAGAGTATAATTCAATTCCTCACCAAAAGGTTAAGGCATGAAACATCTATTCAACACTGTAAATTCGTAAAAAGAAAGAAGTAGTCTACAATTCTATTTGTTAATATAGTTATAATTCTATTTATTTTCGACTACTATGTATATTTCAATGTTAAATTTATATATTGAAAACTTAATTGTATATAGAGAAAACACTTATTTTTCATACGGGATTGTGTGAAATTGCTAACCTATGTACCTCTAGTAGCTTTTGAACGCTTAGTATTCGTATAACGCCTGAAGGTCGACAAACTCGTCAATGCAAGACCGGCTCATTTCCGTAATGTATGTACCTCTTACTTCCTAACTCCTGGCGGAATATAAAGGGATTCGACGGATATGGTATAGATAGTGAATATATTTGTTGGAGTAGGTATTTCATATGATCAAAAGAGTTTAAAATATAAATGCGGATTGATAAATGACTAGAGGAAGGTCGAGGAAAAGAAAGATTGAATGTATGACCTGCATTTAAATGGATTAGCGACAGATTTGACGCATGACAGGAGATAGTGGAAGCGAAACGCATGTGGCGATCCCAATTAGAGTGGGATAAGGATAGGAGATGATGTTTGAGCGAATTCTATGTTTATCGGCAGATTTTTGTTTACGTCCCGGAAAACTTACTGTAGGCTGACCAAAGATGATGTAATATTAGTACTGACTGAAGTTATAAATATTATTATTCAAATATTGTATAAAAATTAGCTTCAAAATACTGTATAAAAACTTTTCTTAGAACATTACTTGAATTTAATTTTCGCAAAGTACATACGTCAACTCAAACGAATTCATTTTAAAATGCGATAACGTAATGCATAATAGTCAAATGCGTCATCAATTCGAAATATTTTACGTAAGTAAGGCAAATTCAATATATGTCAATAAATTCGAAATTTAATATGTAACTTATTTTTGCTTAATAATTTTAAATTGTAAGTTCAAGTAAGTTTTCAAATTTTAATACCTCTAACGGGACACAATTAATCTTTATTAGGCTAAACTTAATATCAGAGTAGATCAGTTGTTTTGGTTTCTTAGACTATTATTAACTACTACTCGCGACTGAAATCGCAGCAACTTAAGCAAATACAAATCTAAAAGACTAGACGTCAAAGCGTAACAGACATACATACATACATACTTTCGCTTTTATAGTATAGATGTGCAAATAAATATTTGCAATTCATTTTGTTTTCTGTGATGTTTCAATAGCGTAATAGGTATTTAGAGAAGATTTAAAAAAAGATTAACCGGCTCATCAGTTTAAAGATTTCAAATAGGTGAAACGCAACAGGTTTTACGAACTTTGTATATCGATCCAACTGCCAAACAGGTTTATTTAAAAGCAGACCCTGTCCGTCATTAAGTTGTGACTTCGAGTCAATTTTTATTCTTGCGTGTCACTTCCTCGATACAAATATTGCTTCGAATGAAACGACCTTACTCGATATTTTTAAAGAAATCTAAAAATATATTACGATACGAATCATTTTACGTGGCGACATATTGTATTCATCAAGGTTTATTAGTAGAATGTATTAAACGTTGGTATCTAATACCAAACTACATATGACTATGATGAGAGCATGATATAGCGAAACAAAATCTTCGTAAATAATCTGATGAAGATTGATTTTCTGTTTAGATCACGGTGGATGTAACTCTGCCAAAACATCGAACCTTATCCAAAGGTAACTCGATTTTATCGCGATGTGACCCGTGACGTGCGACCCCCATTATTATTGTATAATCATTAGAAATCTGTCTTGTTTTCAATTGAAACTATACAAAACGATTGTCGATTATCAAGCTCTATAAAGTGTGTACTTTATAGAGCTCTATAAAATTTTCTAGTATCCCAATATATATTATCATAGATGAAATAATATAAGTAGTTTTAAAAAAGGTGTATTTTAAACTTCAAGGAATCATCCAAGTTCCATTAGGTGTTATTGTTAAAGACATATAAATGTTTCTGAACGAATATATTGTATTGGCAACACTGCAATAAAGCTACTTCCCTTCTTTTTCTACGCCACGCACCGAGCGCACGTCTTTTATTATCAACCCGAGTATTTCTACATTTCAACAAACCTTTCGTGCTGTTTTATTCATGGTCCTTCGAGCCGGATTAAAGACATATAAATGTTTCTGAACGAATATATTGTATTGGCAACACTGCAATAAAGCTACTTCCCTTCTTTTTCTACGCCACGCACCGAGCGCACGTCTTTTATTATCAACCCGAGTATTTCTACATTTCAACAAACCTTTCGTGCTGTTTTATTCAGTTATGTATTTGAAATGCAAAAGCAAATAATCTGAGAGTTATATTAGTATGTAATCAAAATAATGTTCAGACAAATAAACTTTTGCAAGCACTTTTTAATCATCAGGCAAGGCCAATGTATGATTTGCTATTTATACTGATGCACAACACAGAAATCAATCACCTCTCTTATAACTATGATATAAATCAAATTTTGTTTGGTAGATATATTTTTTCATACAGTTTAATATCAATATATAAAATTGGTGATAATTTAATGATTTGATAATTTAAATATATTAACATTACTATCTTTTATTATACAGTAAATTCCTACAATAATGAGTCGTGCCAAGTCATGCTTAATAAATAAATACTCATACCTAACAATATTATGTGACTTCCCTTTTATAACAATAGTTATAAAAGGGAAGTCATATAATATTGTTAGGTAGAAACAGGAAATGACACAAGCCATATTTAGTCACATAACTGTTACCTGCGTACAAGTAATCATTAATAGATATAAGATATAGATAATATAAGAATAAAAACAGTTAAATTTATCATATGTCATTATGAACTGGTCTTGGCAACTTGCAATTTGTATAATATGGCAAGACCATTCAGCAAAACTGAAAGCTTCTACTTATTAACAATTTCTGTAAATGCGAAATTTTCCAATTATACATTGCTGTATAATAACTTTAGTATTGAAACTTAAATTTTAAGCAGTATACTCAAGAAAATACATAAAATAAATAATGTATAATATCGAATAAGAATGGTTACAGTAAATATTTAAAAAATACAATTTTCAATTATGAATTCCAACAGGAAAAAGATTCTGAGTCCAAAAGATCCAATAGAATAATAGCGGTGAATAGAATTATACAGCCTATGCTAAAATGGTATATTGATAATAAGAATTGAATTGAATGTGATACTTATTAGATATAAGATAAGGCATAGCATAGCATCAAGGAATAATTCTCAGAATGTATTAAAGTCATTGACACAATCTGAAAATTTTACATCTGTTAACCGTTTAGGAGTTGCCTCATCTAGAGCAAATTCTGCCAGCAGCATCAAGTCATTAGGCTTATCATAAACTTGTATTTATCATATAGTAAGAAACTAATAAGATTTTTGAACAGTTCTATTTAAAGAATTTAAATAAACTTTTTTATTATTATTATATATTTTTATTTATTTATTTATAAAACTTCATAATATACCGCTACCCTTCCGGTAATTAGAATTTCAGTTTTGTGGAATAATCAACAAGTTTTAGCTTGAGACAAGAGTCAATTACTCACCTACGATAAACATAGTGCTGCCTAAAAGACAAAGACCAAGTCGTATGCAGACTGCCCTGTTCAGACTACTTGTCACTCTTCGCGAGAAGTAACTGATGGGGCAGTTCCAACGTTGGTCGTTAGGTTGCTGTTCGTACGTTACCGTTGTCGGCTGGTATACGGCACTGGTCGGCATTTTGATAAGATTTAAAAATAACTAAACACTTTGATCCAATTCACCACTATGCACTTATTTCACCATAAATAAATTGCGATGTAAACTATAACAGTTAAACTGAATCAAGCAATAGTTCTTTGTGCTATGCTTACTAATATGCTTTTAAATATATTAAAAATAAATAAACTGAGCACTATAAAAGCAACACAAACATTCAGGGCGAGTGACGCTTAAACTAAGCAGTCGGAATAAAAATCGAGTATTCAAGATTCTATATAGAACCGGAATATTATTAGTGTGACGTTTTATCACGATTGCCGATTGCCGAATGCTCGATTTATTTTCTTTCTTATTAACTTATTTACGGTTTGGGATCTAGTCTTTTAAGGCTCAATTTCTCGCCGCAGGTTACAAAGACAAATAACAGGATTCCTATATATTGATATATTATATTAACAATGAAGTGCGTTCCACGCATAGATTCGGGGAGGTAGGGGAGGGACGGGCAGTCGGGAGACGTGGGCACCCCCGCCCCCCAATGAGAATTGGCAATAAATGTTGATTATTTATAAAAGCGGGTTTTTTTATGCATTAAATTGTGTAACAGTGTCCATCCCTCCCCTACTAACTAAAATAGTGTCAGGTGCCAGTACTTAAGGTTCTGGAATCGAGCGTCACGTGTAGCTTGCTGAATGCTGATTCAACATTATTTTTTACTAAGTAGTCTCTGTACCTCAGGATACGGGCATTAAATCAATCTAAATAATCTAATCTTCGTATAAATCTATTTCTAATATCTCTGGTGATATCGATTTATCAATCAGAATTGTTCATAGAGTAAGAAAGCCAGCCTAAGATGTACCATATTAAAATATTAATAAAAAATAAAGTTTAGAAATAAAAAAAGCAAGTAAAGCAGTCATCTATCTCTTTTATGCACGTGCGTGCGTTTGCAATCATCATTTTTCAAATCAAATCAAAAACGTATTTTTTAAATTACGCCATGAATATTTCTCTGCGCATGTGTGATTAGACAAAAATAAGTATATAGATTCGTATCTTCCCTCTCATTATTTATTGTGACATTTTCACTTGCAGGCCTTTCCCATATAGTGTATAGATAATATATAGGATATGACAATAATATTTTTGTTAGTAGGTTATGACAATAACTCCCCTACTCTAGATCATAACATGAAATATCTAGTCTAGTTGTCTGTCTAGTTTGATGCCGAAGCTGTATGTAGGCGTATAGTGAACCAAGAGTGAACAGGGTCTCCTTAAGAGTTGTTATCAATGTTAATCGCTTAACTGATCAGTTGAAAGAATGCAAAATACCATTGATTCTTAGTATATAAACTAAGAACAATCTAATCTAAAACAATAATAAATTGTCAAACTGAAAACCTGATAAATAAAAAAACTGAATATTGTGCAAAAATATTATATTTCATTTTAATGCAAGTTTATTACCACTTTAATTTTATATTGCTAACAGTCATACATTTCTAAAACTATCACTATTTTTGTTATTTGTTAGGTAAAAAGGCACTCATCCTTGTTATAAATAGTGAATATTACATTGCATCACTTCTTAAAATATTAATTATGATACAAACATATATTTATCGATCTATTAAAATATTTAAATATTGTATATATATAATTATAAAGAAATTAAATATTTATCTAACTGAATAATTAATTTGTTACATTGTAAAGCATTTTATATACATGAATATAATTCCTGCTTTTTGAAATTATAATAAGGCACCTTATGAGCAATTAACTAACAAATCCAACGAATATAAAATTCAATATTATACCAGAACACATTACTTGTGCTTTGTACTGTTACCAGTTATATACATACTGCAAACTTATTCATAGAAAAAGTATTGAAGAAAATAAATTCCTTTTTTTAAGTAAGTTTAAAGGGACCTATCAGTATATATAATGTCTGGAGTATTTTACACACTATTTATTACATTGAAAGTATTTTTTTTTACAATTCATTATTAGAAAATTACTGAGTTTTATCATTAAAAATGATTTCAAATTATCCCATTTATGTAAGACAGATCTTAACATAAAATATAGTACTACTTTAATATGGCGAAATATACATAACATTTTTTTTTTAATATAGGCCTTATAACAAATGGTGTTGTTAAAAGAAATCATAGTCATATGATATTTTGATGACATTTGGTTCTTAAACCTAAGATATAAACTCGTATATTTTTGAGCATATTCTTTTGTATTAAAAATACATTGAGGAAAAATACTATATAGGTGCAAATATATGTGTAATAAGTTTCATATAAAACCTATTATAAATAAAATTGATAACTTATTTAATGCCTCAAAATAACAATGAGAAATATACGGATTAAGTAGTATATGTAAAAATATTGGAAGAACTTCATCTTCATAAAGTTGATTTTTCATGTAATTATTACATTTTTTTTCATTTAAATATCAATCTGTCATGTCATTACATTTCTGTTTCTGTCAGTCTCATAATTAATTTTTCTCATATACCTCATATATGATTGATAAGCTGTATAAATTACAGCTATTAGCTTATAACATAAAATACAAATGTCAAAAACTCAATTTTGAAAATAATATAATATCATTCAACAGCAAATCCGGCAGTTTCTAAGACGGCCTGCTTCAGTTTGTCGTGAAGTCTTTCCTTGCTTGGGTAAGGTGGAAGATCGAGACGATTGAAACAGGTATGGGCTTTCGGGAGAGAATCAGCGGAAGCGTCAGCAACTAAGTGCAACGTAAAAAGTCTAGGAGCGGCTGCTCCGGTGGAGCCTTGAAGAGCACGGAATCCTGCAAGTGGAACACGTCTAGACCCCGTGACAAATTGCAGCAGTCTCGCTCGCATTTCAGCGTCAAACTCTTCGACTATCTCCCAAAACCATCCAACTATTGGGGCTTCAGGATTAACATGTTTCAGCCGTGTATGTCTACGCCAGTCGGCCGGGTCGAGATCAGCTCTGCCTGCTAAAAGCGGTTGCAGGTCTCGAGGCGAAAGCGGTCTAAGGAGTTGTGGTGGTATTATATCTGCGAGTCCTCGTTGCAGAGCTAGCCATTGGCGTTCTGCACCTCTCGTGAATCTATGCGCTACATATAGCCTTACATAGTCGCGTTTGTTTGTGTCCGTTACTGGTTCGTTTGTACCGCCCGGCCTCAGTTCTACGCTCCGCACTGCGCCGAAAGATGAGCATTCGACAGAAAATGTTGTGTCTATTACACCAGCTATACTATTTTCTCTGCAATGAAAAAAATAATCGTGATAAACATTCTTTCTTTAGAACCAAATTACAACTATGTCTTTGGGGAAATGGGTGGAATAGTCCAGAATAGGAAATAACCACCCGTCCTTAGGATGGGCGTCTCCGAAACTAGATAGATGTCTGTCTTAAACAAGTGAGGTTAGAAATGCTTTTAAAAAGCTTTTCAATTTCTCAAAAGGATTTCATGTACCTACTGTTAACCATTGCGCAGTTCCCTCTGCTGGAACCAATTCAGGCAGCAGCATCAGCAGGCCTACCATGAACTCTTATTGCGACTCAATAAAAAGACGTAAACGACCACCACGAACCGCTTAATTTTCGTGCCATGAAGTGTAAATTGCATTGGGGTCATAATGTTTGAAAAGGATAACGTTATATGAACTATAGGTAACTCTGTCTCTTTTACTCACATGTTCTTAACTCGAATTCCGAACGCTCATTCGGCAACGACTTAAAGTGTGCGTCTTTAAGACGTCATGGTATGAAAAGCAAAATAATTTCGGTTACGTCTTCAATTGAGTCGCAATAAGAGTTCATGGTAGGTCATGCTTACCACAAACATGCATTGGCATCCATTGCATGTGGACCAATATATAAAAATTACAGCTCAATCGGGCCTCAGGAAGTACATCAAAATTGGCGCTGTGGGTAGTAACCCTGCCTTCAGCTCCGCGGGTCGCGGGTTCGATTCCCGCCGAGGGCCAACATTTTCTATAAACAATTTGTTGGTTCTTCAAGCCTGGGTGTGTATTTGTATTTAAGTATGTATATAAACTTATATATGTAGTATATCTACCAGATGTCCGTCACCAATACACAAGTATTAAGTTACTTACTTTGGGGATGGACGACAGTGTGTGTAAATGTCCCATATATTTATTATTGTTATTATTATTTAACGAGTAAGATTCCACCTTCACGTATATACATTGCAAGTTGAATAAAAGCTTTTAAAAAATAAGGCACTAACAGCATCCAAGACAATGATCGATGGAGCTCTGGATCCACATCACGTATATCTCGTAGTGTAATCGGTCGACCCAGCAGTTGTTTGTAGAAGGGTGCAGTGAATGCAGCGTCCAGTTGGTGACCATGGAACAGAGCCACTCCCAATATTCGCCCAGCGAAGTGGAAGTACGACAGATGCTCAGGGTTCACCTGAAAGATTAAGACGACATTATCGCTTAAAATAATTTGTGAGCCACATGAGTGATAAATTAATTTTTATTATAATTTATAGAATTAGGCGTTACTTTGCGGAGATCCATAATACAAAAGTAATAATAAAATTATTTTGCTATAATCCGCGATACAGTAAATAGAAAATATATAGAGTGTTTAATGTATAGTGGATTATCAGTATTTTCAGGAGATAGACTCCACGACAAAATCGCAAAGCGATTTTGTCGTGGAGTCTATCTCCTGATGATGCCTCGGTTGCGGGGCGAAACGATTGTTGAGTTTGTGATAGTGAAACTGTGTAGTGCTTGTGTATTTTGGTGGAAGTGGTGGAGGTTTGTGCATGTGCTTTTACGAATCCTGCACGTATCGGGTATGAAAATACTGATAATCCACTATACATTAAACACTATATATATTTTCTATTTACTGTATCGCGGATTATAGCTAAATAATTTTATTATTACTTTTGTTTTAATTTTTATTATATTATTCAGAGATGACAAACATTCACTATCACAAATTCATCAATTAAAAAATAGTCCACTGTTCATCGCTAACATATAGATTGCCATGAGTGGCTCAACAGTTATGTAGATCACTAATTTGCTATACCATTTCCTAGAGTAGAGCGATGGTATTTTGTTGTGACTATTAACTTTAATATATCTGTTAAAGTTTAACTTAAAGGGCAATGATGTTCATAAAGCAAATACATCTTATATTTATAAAAGTTAAAACCTTATTTTTTATTTATTGTATAAACAAAAGGCGGACTTATCCCTAAAAGGGATCTCTACCAGCCAACCTATAATATAATAATATAGTAACAGAAAGAAAATGAAAAGAAAAAAAAATTGATGATGGAAAAAAAAGGAAGGAAGAAAAATAAAAATAACGAAACACTATACATAGATTAAAGTTGAAAAATAAATGAATAAAATAATAGATAATAGTGATTATTTGAATTGATTAAAATGTAATTTAATATTGATAATAAGCTAAATTTACTTTAACTGACTTGAGACAAATATTTTTTAGTCTGTGACTTAAATGCTGATAAACCTTAATAGGGTCATGTAAGTTTTTATTTTTATATCCGATAAATATTAGGACCTCGGTCGGTTTACATTAACGCGTTGTCTTGGTGGAGATTCTTTTGGTTATTGTATCGATACCAGTAATTACTAATAAATATTACAACAAAAAAAAAAATCTTATACTAATCTATATAATTAGGCGTTACTTTGCTTTTTTTTAGTTCCAGGGCCAACTTTTAATTTACAATAATTAGACTTAGTAGCCTTTTGCCTACCACGAGATCGGTATATATATTGACTGAATTTGAACGGTTGTTTTTTTAAGAAACAGAAAGATAACAATAAATTTATATTTTATCGATATTTATAACTGAACGGATTTTTGTACGGTTTTCACTAAAAGATAGTGCAATACTTCCGGATGGTTTACGTAAATAGTAAATATCGGTATTATGTAAACTGTGTTAAAGAGATCGCGCTGTTGTTAAAAAAACTTGCTTGCCGGGAGGTTTAGTCGCGTGCGCTGCGTAAACCAGGAGAAATCCGCTAAAGTAATGTACTAGAGAATTGTAGATTTATAAAAATACAACAAAAAAGTCCGCACTAGCAAGTTTAATACTCGGGAACGTCAAATTATTTTTTAAAAAACAAGATTTTATTGTTTTTAATTAAAATTATATATTTATTAAAATCTAATTAAAAATATTACAATTAATTACCACGACTGAGCAGAGGCAGATGCTCGAATCGAATGATCGCACCTGTGGAACATCACACCATGTTCCTTCGCTTGCGCAACATCGGACCACCCTTAATACGCTGATGTTGCGTTTACCTGTACGGTATGGATGCCAGGTGGTGACGTAACTCCTCCCTCCTTAAGTTCGAAACCATCTGAGCTATTAGAAATCGGAGGGTTTCGAATATTTTGAAACTTATATCTTAATTTACAATAGCTGAAAATAACACATACAAGAAATACAAGTAAATATAAAACTAACGTCGCTGCACTAACACTGTGAATACTTATAACGTGGTTTTCATATTTTTCACTATCACTTTCACTGAAAGTTTTCATTTCCAAAATTGTAGAGAGTCGCTTAATATCGTCGAAATTTACTCCCTTGATATCAATCGGATTAACCTCGGAAAATGGGCTAGTAATTTTCAGTTTAGGTAGAATAACCATTGGGGTTGTTTTATAATTGTATTTCTCAAAATAGTGGTGTAAATTATATAAGTGGTAATTCTCTAGGGATGCTTCACATCCGGGATCAATGTGGATCATATAAGTTCCAAATATGTAGGTTTTGGTTACTTCATTGTTACATTTATATGTAAGTACCTTTTGATCCTGAGAGTATATTATCCAGGATATAGGTGATACTCGTTGAACTTTCACATTCTCTATTTTAACGGTTCTTTGTATGCAGAGAGGTAAATCAGGTTGGAATTTCATCAGTTGTTCTACGCAGGTTTCTTTCGGATAAGGTACCACATCTTTTTCAGTGCACAGGAACTGGTTGTCATCGGAAATTTGCTGACACGGTGACGCGGTCGGTAAGTACTCCGAACCTTTCACCATGAGGAAGGGATATTCAGGAATAATTATAGAAGTTACGTTCTTTGCAATGTTAAAAATAGGTAATGAATAAATTTTATAGTAATTATACCTATTATTATTTGTAAGTGGTATCTCTAATATGAACGTAATTTAACTTTCTTTTACAAATGCCTTAATAGATATTGTCCTTTCCAACTTAACTAAATTACTCTCTATAACAGGATATACTAAGCAATTAACCTTTTCTATGTTTAACAGCATGTGCAATAATTCAGTGGAATTTATTATAGATTGGTGAAGAACTGAAATTTTGCTAAAAGCTAACGCGGTTTCAATTTCGTTTAATAATATGTAAATAGATCTGAAATTATTTATGAATGTATTATACATTCCTAAAACATACGTAGAATAAATAGAACTATTTTCTTTTGTGGAATAATCTTTTAGCATTCTTTCAATTCTCTTTAAGCGTTGATTTAAAATTAATGAATTATTATATAATGATTCTGTATTATTAGTCTGATAATTGAACATTTTGGTAATCAACGTAATTTTCTCATTTATTAAATTTTGTTTACCTTGCAAATTATTGATCATTCTATCATAGTGTAACGCATCTTCATTATCTAAATTACCTGTAATAGATTTTACAAACGAGCCTAAAGGGTTGAATAGGCCTCTTTTAAACCTTTTTGTGGGGACAATTTGTCGAAATTTTTCAGTGCAAATATCTCTAAGATAATCCGCTTGTATTTTTATGCTACTAAATTCGTATAAATATGGTTTATTCACGTCGATTAATTTATTAAACTCGTTATATTTATTAATATTATATTCTAAGTCACTAGACAAACTATTTAAGTCCATTATCTTAACAATTATCCATTTATCCCGTTGTTTAAAAGCGCTACCCTTTCTAACGGGTAACAGACCAGGGTTACCGTCAAGTCTTTGAAGTTGAAGGCCCTGGCTGTACTTCGCTGCTGTCAGGACGATTATACACCACCTGCGGAGGTCGTTTTATATTTTTAATAGGGGCATTTGTTTTTCTAACGCCTACTTTTACCGGGACGACGTTCCGATTTATTTCGCCACTAATTGTTACCTTTTGATAACGGGGTTTGTCTTTACTTTTTCGCGTATTAATTGTTTTCATGAATGCCGTTTTTCCTACCTCTAAGTCTATTTCTTTTTCGCCTCCCTTTCTTTGTTGTGCCTTATACTTTTTACTTTGTGTTTTATCGGAAATATGTTGATATAAGTATTTTGTACGCTTTGCATGGTCTTTAAGTAGTTGTTGTATATATGATTTTTGGAAATCGACGTCAAATAAACTATTTGAATCGGTGTGTCCAAATACTACTTCAAAGGGTGTCAACTCTGTCGTGCTATGAATAGTATGATTGTATGCCATTATAGAATATGTCATAACGGAAGCTGCGTCTGTAAACTTGTGTTCATATTTTGCTAATCGATAAATCTCTATAATTGTAGAATGAAATCGTTCTACTATACTAGTCGAGTTAGGGTTATTAGGGGTTGTTATATGTAATTGAATTTTATACATATTTGTCAGTTCTCTCATAAGTTCGTTATTGAATTCAGTACCAGGGTCGGACGTTATTTTCCTAGGTACTCCATATAAAGAGAAATATTTAATTAAGGCACGAACTACCTCCGGTGTCGAACGATTATTTATTTCGATAGCTTGTCCTAGTTTGCTGAAGGCATCAACGAGAGTTAAATAATATTTTCCTTCTATACTGAAAATATCTATGAAAATTTCCTGAAATGGGGCATCTTGTGTCTGTGTTAATTGTAACATAGGTTTAATGGGGTTCCTATCATATTTCATTTTACGACATAATTCGCAGGTATTAATTAATGCAGATATTGTTTCCTGCATATTATGCCAGAAATAATTTCTTTTAATACGTGTCATTGTTTCCCTAATACCACGGTGGCAAGATTTTCCTTGGTGATATTTTAAAGTAATATCTTTCTGCTCATCTTCATTTTCTATAAAAATTACCCTTTCTGTACATTCTTTTATTTTTACAGTGTCCTTTTGGAATAAATTTATAATTGTCGTATTAAAATCTTTTCTAAATTGATCGTTTTCAAAATGAATATAGTATTTAATTTTGGGCCTAATGTACTCTTTTAGAAACTGTTTAATTAAATCAATATTATTTAGGGGTAAAAATACATGAAGGATTTTCATTTTAGAATGAGAATGATCCTGTACCTGTAGCTCGTCTTTGAACCATGAAAATATTAAAATTTGGTTTGATTTGGTGTCTATTGCATCGTGCATAATGGGAATACCTGAACCATCCATGTCTATATTAGAATGAATAGTATCGCCGCTAGATATTGAAGGAACGCAGTTCCTAGGCTCAATGTCGGATATTCTTCTGCACAATGACGTTGTTTCAGAAGAAATGGTCATGGCTTCAGAATCGTCAGAGTCATTTCTTGTTACTAATTTCAGGATGTCGTCAGTCACGTCATGTAAATGGTCCTGAAGTCGGGATTCTTTTTCGTCAACGTTACCAATCATAGAAGCATCGTCTGTTGAGTCTAATGCATTTAACTTGATGCGGGATAACGCGTCTGCATTTGTGTTTTGCTTCCCTTTTTTATACACGACTTCGAAATCGTGCTCCTGTAAGCGGAGACGCCAACGCGTAAGTTTACTGTTAGGCTCCTTAAGGGAATATAACCAAGCTAATGGGCGGTGGTCTGTATAGATTGTAAATTTTCGACCATAAAGATAGGGGCGAAAGTGCTTAACGGCCCAGACTATAGCCAATAATTCTCGCTCTATTGTACTATATCTGGACTCCGTATCACTCAGGGTTCTACTTGCGTATGCAATAGGGTGATCGCTACCGATAGGGCCTTGCGACAACACTGCTCCGAGTGCAACATTCGACGCGTCTGTCGTTAATACGTATGGTTTTTCAGAATCAGGGTATTTCAAAAGGGGTGCATTCGTCAGAAGCTCTTTACACTTTTGAAAAGACTCTATATATTTTTCGTCAATTATTATTTTATTACGTTTTTTTAAACAATTAGATAGGGGTTGTGTTATACGCGCGAAATCCTTAATAAATCGTCTGTAATAGCCTATGAGTCCGAGAAAACTTTTTATTTCAGTGGTAGTTTTCGGTAGGGGGAAGTTTAAGACAGCTTTTATTTTGTCGTCGTTTGGTTTCAGTCCGTTTTTCGTAATAGTATGTCCTAAGTACAACACCTCTTTTCGTAAAAATTCAGATTTGTCGAGCTGAACTTTCAGGTTCGTTTTACGTAGTCTGTCAAAAACGGTCCTTAAACTGTCAATGTGTTCTTGTAAGCTGGCTGAAAATATTATTATGTCGTCTAAGTAAACCATGCAGTGTATACCCTGCAATCCTCTCAGTACATTGTCCATAGTCCGTTGGAACGTAGCGGGGGCGGTTTTCAGTCCGAAGGGCATTCTTAGAAATTCGAAATGTCCTGACTGTGTGCTGAAGGCAGTTTTCTGACGGTCAGCTTCGTTGATCTCAATCTGATGATAACCACTCGCTAGGTCTAACGTCGAAAAGTATACGCTTTTACCTAATTTGTCAAATAAGTCGGTAATGTTAGGTAGGGGGTATTTGTCGTCAATGGTAATTTCATTCAGTCGCCTATAGTCAATGACCATCCTGTATTTTTGTTCTCCAGAGGCATCCATTTTCTTAGGTACAAGATGAACAGGTGCACTCCAGGGTGAATAGGATTCCTGAATTACGTTATTGTCTAAAAGTTTTTCGACCTGTCTCTTTATTTCGTCGGTCTGTGCGGGCGCTTGTCTATATGGCTTAATATAAATAGGGTCCTCGTTTTTTGTCCTAATAAAATGTTTTACGTCATTAGTAAAAGTCAATGGTAATTGGTCACAGTAAAATATGTCTTTATACTCGCTACAAAGTGTGTAAATTTTGTTCTTTTCCTCCTCGTTCATGTGGTCTAGTCGTAGTTTGTTTAAGTTTTCTAATAATAACTGTGTGTTTCCTAATTCGTCCTCATTATTTATATAATTTGTTTGACATTCTGTACTATTATACTGAGTCACTTCGAAAGGTGCGGTCACAGTTAAAGTCATGTTTTTATCTAATGTATTTTGAATTATTGTCTTTGCGTAGCCGTTAACGCATTTAACTAACGCGCTCGGCATCCTGATGCCCTGGCAAAATTCGGTAAAATTTATAATAGCATCACCCGAATATTGATTTGTTGGTAGGGATACTCTTAATTCGGAACGCGGTGGTAATTCAAGGATGTATTCCGCGTCATTGTAAATTATGGGAATATTAGAAGTTTTTGTTCGTAATATTTTATATTTTAAATCAATTATTGCGTCTATTTTTTTTAAGAGGTCATTACCTATTAATCCGTCATATTTTGAATCTACGTTATATACATAAAATTTTTGAAGTTCTCTACTGTTAAAAGTCGGCATCAATGGTATTTCAATTACTTCGTTATGTGCGCTCGTAGCATGCGTGCTTTTTACTTCGAACGGTTCATTATATATATACGCGCTGAAATATTTATAAGCTTTTTTCGGGCTAATGAAAGATCGCGTGCTCCCGGTGTCTATCATAAATTTCGCATTTATTTCAGGTATATATATAAACGGTAATTTTAGATTGGTGTCGCAATTTAGTTCTATGTATTCTGTATTTCTGAGGCTTTTACTGAAAAATTTTCATTCTGGCTTTCACTGTCAAGGTCACCCGAGGGTAGGTTTTTCGTCTGTTCTTCCGTCTCGTCTGCGTCATTAGTCATGTAATATTCGTAGCCTGGCTCATATTCAGGATAATACATAGTCTCTGAGTAGTAATGACTGTCGTCATCGTAGTAGTTTTGGTCGTAATCCTGCGCGTAAATTTCGTTTACCGGAAAACTCGGTTTGCGCGATATAGCAGTACGCATGGATGCATCGTTTTGTACATTTTGGTGGAAATTAGGTCTGTAGCCGAATTGCATTGGGGGTCGATAGCTATTGTTTAATGGTGGTCGGTACCCTAATTGTGGTACCGGGCGGTGTCCATATTGTGGGTTCACCCTTGGTGGTGGTATGTACGGTCCTCTCGGAATCCCGAATTTAAATGGGGATAAATTTGGTTTGTACCCCGTAGGCATGTGAGGTTTTTGGTTTGTATGGGGTATTCCGCATTTAAATTGAGGTGGCTGGTTAGCTTGATATATCGGCATAGGGTTGTTGTTATATTTAATTGGGGGTTTAAAATCGTTCTGACTTTTAAAATATATTTGATTTGCTGGTTTTGTTGTTGCTTGTGGAGCTTTACTACGCCGCTGATATTGTTCGAGGAAATTAACCTCCTCTAAAACTACGCTTAATGCTGACTCTAATGATTTTGGAGTTTTAAGTCGCACAATCCTAACCATATTTTCTGGCAAATTGTAAAGAAAGACATTTAACGCTGTATTATTATAAATAATAATTTTACTTTGTTTAATATCCTCATCTACCATTTGGTTGACTTTTGATATTAGCACTGAACGTACTGATTGAATTCTATTACAGAAATCTAGATAACTTTCGCCTGAATTAATTTTTAAATTTTCTAGTTCTATAGCAATGCATTCCTCGCTGCGTGGATCACCAAAATGCTGTACTAGGAGCTCTTTAAATTCCGTCCACGATGTTACATCTTCGCGTTCGCTAATAAGCGCCGCGGCTTTGTCCACTAACCTACTTGTAATACTGTGCATTACATACTGGTTTTGGGTGTCGCTACCTTGGAATCTTTCTATTATATACAGGCATTTCCGAAGGAATAAATTTAAATGCCTTTTGTCTCCATCAAAGAGTGGGATTAATTTTAAAATTTCGTTAGGAATTAGTCTTACTTGCTCCATTATAATATAACCTTTTAAACTAACAAAAAATAAAAATATAAAATCTGTTATAAAATATTATTTACGATTAAATGTTTAAAAATATTACTTTTATTACTTACCTATCAAAATTACTATACGCAGAATTTTATACGTATATTTTCTTTACTACTCTACACTTATATACGCTTAAAACACTATTTCAAATTTTCACAATAAAAATATTAAAAATATAAGAAAACCAAATAACGTTATAGTGAGAGAAGTCCTATCTCAAAATAACAAAAGAAAATGAAAGGAGAAGGAAGGTGAAAAGTTCTACTCACCAACCGACCAGCTGCATCTTCTTTCTTCTTTATTGACACCACTTTTGATTAAACTTATTTATTTATTTGGTTCCAGATTATTTCCTATGTTATTTTCTCAACAATTTTTGGAAAATAATCCTACCGGCTGCGCCAGTTTAATACTCGGGAACGTCAAATTATTTTTTAAAAAACAAGATTTTATTGTTTTTAATTAAAATTATATATTTATTAAAATCTAATTAAAAATATTACAATTAATTACCACGACTGAGCAGAGGCAGATGCTCGAATCGAATGATCGCACCTGTGGAACATCACACCATGTTCCTTCGCTTGCGCAACATCGGACCACCCTTAATACGCTGATGTTGCGTTTACCTGTACGGTATGGATGCCAGGTGGTGACGTAACTAGCATGTCTCTATCTCTCACGGTTAACTTAATAACTACTTTTATGTTCAAAATTTCGAAAATTCGGGAAAAGTTTAGTAAATCACTGAATTTGACGCGGGCGAAGCCGTAGTTATCACAGCTAGTATAAAATAAAAAAATATATATTGTTAAGAATTGAAGTCAAAGTCCACCTTACCCCTGAATCTGCGTTAATTTGTAATGCATATCGATCGTCTCCAGCATTTGCATATTGAAATAACCCATAATGGGGGTTGAAAAGCTCCCTCCCAAGTAAATGTAACCACTCTCTCGCAACACCCCCATAATCCAGTCCCTCCTCGCCACGAAACTTCACCAGCAATCGCTTACGTAGCTCCTTCCCTCGTAGTTTCATCACGAGCCGGTACGATTCTTCCAGTACCTCATTACGTGATACCTATAACACAAATATATCCTACTAAATGCCAGTAATATGATGATGATCATATAATTTAATTTTGCATTAAAAATGATTTATTAAATAAGTAAAGTTCACTATTAGTAAGGTCGGCATAGTATATTTTAAACATGTTGTTATATGTTTTGGCTAGTTACTTTACGACAAGCCGCCTACCTGATGTCAACTCTTACCTTACTTGCTTTTTACGACACCTCGGTAAGAAATGAGGGTGGTCTATTCTACTCCGCCGGATACCACGCGGCAGTTAGTTAAATATGACAAATAATCATATGTATTTTCAGTCCTCTATGTTTTTCTCTGTGTAATAAAGTGTCATCATCATTCTCCTGCCCTTATCCCACTCTAAGTGGGGTCGGCACAACATGTTGTCACATGATTAGGCTACGTATTTTACGACCGGCCGCCTGCCTGACGCCAACTTACCTCAGTCGCCTTTTAAGACACCTCGGTAAGAAATGAGGGTGGTCTATTCTATGCAGCCGGATACCACACGGCAGATACCTTAGTCGCCTCTTACGACACCTCGGTAAGAAATGAGGGTGGTCTATTCTATGCAGCCGGATATCACACGGCGTTCTGTGTAATAAAGTGTATAAGTAAAAAATAAAAAAGTGTTTGAGAACACCAAAAATTATAGCACTATCAAAACAGCACTATCGGGTGATAGGTCTGTTTGCACTCAAACACAATGGTTGATTAATATTAATAATAATAATAATAATAATAAAGCCTTAAATCCGAGTAACAGCGTAGCGTAATTTCAGTTAAAAATTTTAAAAATTCTACAGGATATCACGCTGCTCGGTGTGCCTTGCAGCAAAGGCCTCCTCCAGGTCTTTCCATTGTTTTCGGTCTCTTGCCACTCTTGGCCAAAGAGGACCCAAAGTTATTTTCAAAACATCCTCCCATCTTCTTGCTTTACGACCTCTGCTCCTACACCCATCTCTAGGGTACCAAAGTGACACCTTTTTGTTCCATTTATCCTCCCTACTTCGAAGCATGTGGCCAGTCCATCTACATCTCTCATTTTTTATTTTTTTTATTTTATTTTATAGGCTTATATATTAGGCTTAATGTTTAGTAATTTAAAAAGTTCAAAATCGGTACACTATGGAAGGAGACTGACGCCTGAACTAGGATTCTCTGTATTTCAGGTTTCATTTTAATTGGTCAATACGGCTCAGGATGTCTGTAAGTTTAGTTCTTGTTCTTATATCTGTATTTCTGACTTTGTCTTTTAGTTTTAGTCCAAGCCAGCGTTCCATGGCTCTCTGGCACTTCGCTAGTTTCTCCCTATGGTGATTAACTGTGAAAAAATAACCCGTACGAAAAAGAAAAAGACGTGTTATAATGTACCTCGATTCGACAGTGACCAGTCTGCGGTTGTAATGCCTGTAGCTCTGCACGCAGCACCCTCGCTTTTGCCGCCAAGTCTCGCTTATACTTGGGTAAAGCGTCCGCGTCCGGTGGCTCCGTGGGCGCGGGGACAGGAACCGGCGCAGTTGAGGGGGGGCTGACTACTGCAGGGGGCGCTGCATCCATCGGCGGTGTCTGGAATATGAGTTACAAATAAATATATACCGAACTAGCTGTGCCAGCGAATTCGCCCGCGTGGAAATCAGCGTGTCAAAATTTTTTTCCAGAATTATAAAAATAGAATTTTAAACAAAGTAGCGGCCTCTTACAATCCCACTGTTGGGAATAGGCCATTATATCGACTTTAAATCAGAAATTTAAATTTTGTCGTCATAGCAAACTGGCCCGTTGGCGCAGTGGGTGGTCACACTGCCTTCAGCTCCGCGAGTCGCAGGTTCGATTCCCTATGAGGGCCAACATTTTTTATAAAACAATTTGTCGGTTCTTCGAGCTTGGGTATATACTATTATTTATTATATTGTATTGTATTTGTATTAAGTATATTTACCAGTTGTCTGTCCCCCATAACACAAGTATTAAGTTACTTACTTCGGGGATTGACGACAGTGTGTGTAAGTGTCCCATATCGACTGTCAACTGGCCAATTGTCCTATCTTATTTTTGTCAACTTTTCAGGAAGAAGAAAAAAACGTGATTATTAATACATTCGCAATAATTTTTATGAACTAATAAAACGGTTAGCTTTAAATATTTTTATTTATTTACAAATTTTCTAGTAGATAATACATGTTGATACGGTAAATGATAAGCAGTAGTACCCAATGTTAAAAAGTAATTTGGCTTAAGATTAGAGATAGGATATGTTACCGGTTCACAGTCCATATATTTATAATTATTTATTAAACTTACGTCGTTTACGCTTCGTCGTTTAGTTACGGTCGTTGGACGCGGAAACTGCAGGAGTGGCGACCACGATCACATACTCGACCGCGTGGTAGACCGCCAAAACGATGGAAGGACGACATCGTACGACACGCAGGCCACGATTGGATGAGGAAAGCAAAAGACCGTCGGGAGTGGAGGAGTTTGGAGGAGGCCTACGTCCAGCTTTGGACACCAAACGGGCCGCTATAAAATAAAATTAAATTAAATTAAACTTACAAGTCTAGCAGACAGCGCCAGTCGCGGGTCAGTGAACTGTGTGGTGCGGTTGTTGTGGTCGACGAAGTAAGGCCGGCCGGACGGCGCGTGCCGCATCTCCCAGCCCGGCGGCAGCGGGCCCGCGGCGGCCGCGCAGTGACGCAAGTGTTGCGGCACCCTCGGATCGTGCCACGTTGATGCTCCGGTCACGCTATTGTAGAAGTACACTTGCCCCTGAGCCGTCGTTCGCATTTCTATGAATAGACAAGGAATTTATTAAATAAAAAAAACTATTAACCAAAGATTAAAAAAAATACTCCAAAGCTGCCATAGATACACTAAGAGTGCAATACAATAACGGATTTAGGATACTGTTGGGATTGCCGAGGTTTTGCTCAGCCTCTAGTATGTTTGTTGAAGTGCGAACATACGATTTTCAGACAATAATAAGGAAAAAGACCGGTTCCTTGCTAGACAGACTTCGCTCGAGCTCTAACAGTATCCTAAGTACGTTAGTGCGTAAAATGGAGTCGCCTATATATGCACGATTTATGGACATATTAGTGCGACAGTAAAATGTCGGATTTGTGTTTTATTTGTGTCTATTTGTATTTGTTTGTATGCTTGTATTGTATTTGTCTATGTATATTTGTTACTAACATAGTTATAAGTCTGGTACTAACATAATGAGCCTATGTTGCTTCTAAATAAAAACATTATTATTATTATTATTATTATTATTAATAGTCTATGATGATCGACTGTTCCGCGCAAACGTGCGGACGGATGACACAACCTCCGGGACCTGGGCCCGTCGTCTCGGCGTCTCAACCTACCTTACGCGGCCGTCAGCTGTATGTGATCCGGCCTCATTAGTCACTGCGTGTATATGTGTACGTGTGTGCGTGTGCTTGTATATACTTGGCCGAGTCCCGAAACCGTTGGCTCGCCTCTGCAATCTTCCACGGACACGTAATGTCTGTTTCTCCCGGAGTATACACTTTACTATATCGGTTAAATAACACCCGGTGTGCACACAACCTTCGTAAGGTCACACGTTATTGAATCGTCCCTATATCGGGGAATAGTAACTGAACGCGCACTAAAACCGTGGACGGTCGCGTCTTCTCAAACGCTTCACTGGTTAAACGCGTCACTAAATACTTATATCAGTCTCAAATGTCAATAAAGTCGTGTCACTACTGAGAATAGCACCCAAAACGCAAAATTACACGTGTGTGTTATAACAGAAAGCCGTATACAGGCACGCGCGGCCTGTCCGTATAGTATTCGAAACGTCACTAACTGTCGGCCGCTCGCCGACATTTTGTTGAAAACATCGACATTTGCTCTATAACTGTGCAGCAATGAGACATCATCAAAACTTCAAAAACAGAAAGTCTGTTATTTATTAAAAACTTTAATTTAACTTGTCTTGTATAGATTGATTATCTTCATTAATCTAACATTGTTTAAATGGATAATGCTAAACTTTATATTGTAATGCATAGTTAGACATGGACAGATTAACCAATCACCTAGTGATCATGATATGAAACACTCGTCATATAGGACCATCTGCTATTGGCTTTTATACTCACAGCTACTGACAAAGTTATTACAATTTTAGTATAGTGCATATGAAATATTGATAACAAAAATATACAAGATTATAGATATTCAATGAATAAGTAAAGTAATATATTAATACAAAGAATTTTAATCCTTAATTATATATATATATACGTTTTGCTATTTTGTATACAAAGAAATGTAAGCCTTATATCGTATGCATGCGTATAGGATATAAGGGTTACATTTGTTTGTACTAGCAATCATTTTGACCAGAACGGCTGAATAATATAATATAAAAGCGGCTAGCGTTTTTGCTAATCACGATTACTAGGCAAAATGATCGTTATTACAAACAAATGTAATTCTTAAATCCATTTCCCTCCCATACAGCTGGTGGGTGTTGGACATAGTTGTTTGATACTTTATTAGTTGGTTGTTTATTTTATTTTCAAAACTTTATTTTATTTATTATTATTTATTTTTATAATATACTTATTTTTAGTCGTTATATTTTATTAATATTTCAATGTCGTCCCCAAATGTTAGTATAAATAGTGACTTGTTTATGTCTCTGTCTTCCAGCAACGAGGCGCTTAGTGAAAACAATTACCACAGTACATCTTCTCCATCCCTCAATGTTACCTTAGATTCTTATTTCTCAGACTGTGTGAAGAATTTCAACATAGTTCACATTAACGCCCAAAGCATTCCGGCTCATTTCACTGATATGCTCGTGTCATTTGAGTCTCAGAATATCCATGCCATTCTCATTTCAGAATCTTGGCTTAAACCCTGCTTACCATCCGTTTCCTATTCGCTTCCTGGATTTCACCTCATTCGCAATGATCGCGCTTCAAAAGGGGGTGGAGGTGTGGCGATCTATTTAAGATCCTATATTCCATTTAAAATAATTAGCTCGTCTGGTCAACCGCCTCCTGATGATGTCTCTGAGCACTTGCTTATTGAGGTGACTCTATCCCAGTGCCGAGTCCTACTTGGAGTTTTTTATAACCCATCACTCCTTAATAATTATTTCCTCTCCTTTGAAAAGCTTCTCGAAAATTTTGTTCCCTCTTACAGCCATACAATTATAATGGGTGATTTCAATACATGTCTACTTAAAAAAGATCACCGTTCCCGAAAATTGTTATCACTCACAGAGGCCTGTAATATCCATATTTTACCTTCCGCTGCCACCCATATTTTTCCTAACTGTGCTCCATCTCTTCTTGACCTTATTATGGTATCTTCTATTGATTCTGTTTTTAAGCACGGACAGTGTTCTGCCGTTGCGTTTTCTCATCATGACCTTGTTTATATTTCATATAAACTGCGACCTCCAAGAATCAAACCTAAACTTCTTCTGCGACGTAATTTTGGTGGGATGGTAGTCGATAATTTACGCAACGATGCTCGGCAAATTGACTGGTCGATCGTTGAAGCGAACAATTCTATCGATCAAAAGGTTAATATTTTTAACTCCTTACTCACACAAGTCTTTGACCTACATGCACCATTAAAAACTGTAAAGATTAAACATCTGCCAGCACCTTGGCTGTCTGATGATCTGAAAGATAAGATTCATAAGAAGAACCTTGCAAAATCCAAGCTGAAGTCTAATTATACTGAGGCTAATCGACGCAATTACACCAGGGCCAGGAATCGTTGCAATACACTGTGTAGAGATGCACAAAGGCGCCACATTCACACATCAGTCGAGAACGGCGACGCATCCAGAGTTTGGAAATTTCTCGAAACTTTAGGAGTTGGTAAAGCTAAAAAAACAGCTGTAACATATAATATTAATATTGACTCACTGAATCAGTATTTCTCAACTTCTCAAAACAAATTTAATCCTTTAAATAAAATTACTACCCTACAATCTCTTTCAACAAAACCAACTCCTGACTACCCACCGTTCTATTTCAACCAATTATCTGTATGTGATGTTAAGAAGAACATTATGTCTATCTCATCGAATGCCGTCGGTGCTGATAGCATTAGTCGTAATATGATAATCCCGATCCTTGATATTGTTGCTCCTATATTGACCCATATTTTAAATGTATCCATATCCTCTTCTAAGTTCCCGGAAGCATGGAAGTCTGCTCAAATTGTTCCTTTACCAAAAAAAAATAATCCTGTTATTTCCTCTGATTTTCGTCCAATTTCCATTCTACCCTTCCTATCCAAAGTCCTTGAAAAGATGGTTCATCAACAATTAAATGTATTTTTGAATAACTATAATATACTTAATGCCCACCAATCAGGCTTCCGCCCTGGACATAGTACGGCTACTGCTCTTATCAAAGTTACTGACGACATTCGCTGGGGTATGGACAGCAAGCAACTTACTGTATTGACGTTGCTGGACTCCAGCAATGCGTTTAATACAGTGGACTTTGATGTGCTGTTAAGTCTGTTACGTTCTCTTAACATATCCCCATCAGTAATTGACTGGTTTCGGAGCTATCTCATAGGACGACGGCAGCGCATCCGGGTTGAAGACAGTTTTTCAACTTGGTGCGATGTTACGTCTGGAGTGCCCCAAGGCGGCGTGCTATCACCCTTACTTTTCTCCATCTTCTTAAACTCGATAACTCATAACTTATCTTCTCTCTATCACATGTATGCAGACGACGTTCAAATTTATGCGCAGTCTACGGTTGAGAATCTTGGCACAGCTATCTCTAAAATAAATTATGATCTGGATAAGATATCACAATGGAGCCAATCCTATGGTCTTCATGTTAATCCCCAGAAATCTCAGGCTATTATCATTGGTAGTCCTGGCCAGATTTCTAAAGTTGATTGGACTAGTCTTCCGTTGGTTAAATTTAATGGAGTCACGATACCCTATAGTGATGTAGTTAAGAATTTAGGTATTTATATGGACAATACTTTGAGTTGGTCGCATCACTTAAAAGAAGTGAGTAGGAGGTCTTTCGCAGCTTTGAGTTCTTTGCGTCGATTACGTTATCTTCTTCCTATTCCCACCAAAATTATGCTCGCACAGACTTTGCTTTTTCCTATACTTGATTACGCTGACACGAGCTATATAAATTTAACCCAAGACCAGTTAAATAAACTTGAGAGACTCCAGAACATTAGCATTAGATTCATTTTCAATTTACGGAAATATGATCATATTTCCGAATTTCGTGCTCGTCTCAAGTGGTTACCAATCCGTTTTCGCCGGAATTTACATTGTCTTTCTGTTCTGTACTGTGTGCTTTTCAAGTCCCCAAGTCCGTATTATTTAAAGAGTCCTTTTAAATTTTTGGCACCCTATTATCGTAGACCCGTTCGCCAAACGACCATGCTTACATTAAAGATGCCTGCGCACAGCAGCATGTTCTACCACAATTCTTTTACAGTTCAGGCCATTAAGCTTTGGAACTCTTTGCCATTGCCCATAAGGCAATCGCAAACCTTATCTTTATTTAAAAAGCGTGTTAAACAGCATTTTTTGTCTTTTGCTGTATTACAGTGACATTTGAAGTGTGACGATTTTTATATATGTTAATTGAAATATATTTATATATCTATTTGTATATTGTATGTATTTGTTTATATATTTATGCATATGTATGTATGTATTTGTTTATATATTTATGTATAAGTATGTATATTTTAGTTAATATTCTTTGCTGTATGTACACACACCACCTACTATATATCTGTAACTTTGTCCTTTCATCAAACTGGTTGGCTGGAAGAGATCGCTATTTAGCGATAAGTCCGCCAGATTGTATCACTACTTTTGTCTTATTTATTATTGTTGTATTTAGTTTTATTGTTATTAATGTGGTGTTCAATAAAAGTGTTCATTCATTCATTCATCCATGCACTATCTTTAGGTGAAACCCGTACAAAAATCCGTTCAGTAGATTTTGAAAAATCGATTACATACAGACAGACAGCTTTTTCTGACCTTCTTTTATAATAAGTATAGAAGTATAGATATCGTATGGATGGTACCACCAATGTATACAAATCCAACTTACCATATCCAGGTGGTAAGTCTGTGGCAGCTACAGGCGTAACAGTAGCAGGCGATGATGGTGTGGGTGGTTGTCGAGCTCTCACTGCAGTTTGTGGTTGTGGTTCTGGTCTGCGAGAGAAGAATTTGATTTTAAACAGAAACATTATTGAATTTATTCATCTGAACGAGTGGTTTAAGCGAGATTTCATTATTTATTTACTAGCAGTTTCAACGGCTTCGTTGTCAACGTGTGTCATAAAGTTTTACCTGCGTAAACTACGACCTCGCTAGGACCGTGATCTACTATTAATCTAAACCAGAGTTCTCCAAACTCTTTTGTGTCGTAGACCCCTTGCCATGTTTTTCCGTGTTGGGTAGACCCCCTACTTACCTGATATTGATTTCCTGTAAATTTCTAACTGTAGTGAAGTTTAGTGTTAAAAACTTAAAAGTAAAAACACGTGTTAATTTATACATTAATTAATTGAATTTAAATTAAAACTACTCAAAATAAAATTTTGTGCAAGGTAGCAAAGCTCTGAGACTGCGACTCGCAGGTTTTTACAAGTTCAAAATGTATTATGACCACAAAATTCTACAACTTACACTATTTTATAAACATATATAATATTCTTCTTACTTAATAGGTACTTTTATAAATAATTTATATGTTTTGATATTATGAGATAGTATGATATAAGTAAATAGGTCCTATTAGTGTATGTGTTGAGATCCACTATCGTGGACCCCCATTTTCATTTCATGGACCCCCAAATTTTTTTTCGCTGACGTAGACTCCTTGCAGGTTGTCCTAGACCCCTAGGGGTCGATATAGACCACTTTGGGAATCACTGATCTAAACTTTTGATTTAAGAAAACCGTATAAAAATCCGTTCAGTAGATTTTGAGAAAATCGATTACATACAGACAGACAACTTTTGGGGACTTTGTTTTATATGTATAGATTTAATTAATTTATTTACTGTACATAAATAATTATGATTCATGTATTGGTGATTCGAATAAATTAATAGAACTGTATTCAGCAGTTGGCTTATCGAGTTAGTCTGTCTGTCAAGATTTAAACCGCTGCTCCGATATTGTAAAATTAAGTGAAATTGAAACTAATACACCTAACTAACTAACATATATGATGAAAACATTCCTATTTTTCCTTCAGAAACTAGAAAAAAAACAAGTTTTTGTGAACGTCGATATGGCGTGGATTTTTTCTATATATATATATTTTTTTAAGCTGTGATAGCCCAGCGGTAAGACCGTGCGACTCTTACGAGGGGAACACGAGTTCAAACCCGGGCAGGCACCAATGAGTTTTTTTATTAAAGCATATGTGTCTAATTGATAATTGCAATTTATCACACTCTTTTTGGTAAAGGAAAACATCGTGAGGAAACTTGCATATCTTTAGAGAATTCTAGGTATATGTGTAACCTACCAATACGGATAGGAGCAGCATGGTAGATCTTAACTCCAATCTTTCCCTCCAAAAACGGAGAGAGGTGGCCTATATTTTCGGCGGTAAGACCTAACTGGGATGTAGGTGGAAGCAATTGAAATAAGAGGGTTCGGGTGTACCTCAGATTTCTAGATGTAAGATTTCGAAAAACGTTTACCTTAACGATATAGAAGCTGCATGACTGACATCACTCTCAGATGTGGGTGAAGAGGGTGTGGTGGGTGATAGGGGTGAGGTGGGGGTGACAGGACTGGTCGCACCTGGTGAGGGCGAGGACGGAGGTGTGGTGGGAGTGGGGGACGCGGGACTCGGCTCCACAGGACGCTCCCACTGAGTCCGTCGAAGGGCATGGTTGACGTAGTACGTTCTGAAATTACACAACTATTACAAAACGAATCACATTTACATAAACACTTTCATGTTTATGTCAGAAGAACAAATAGTCAAATCACATTTGTGTAATAGTTCAAACTAGAAATGGGGTTCTCAAGTGATCAATAGCGAAAGTAGCTTTTATGTGAGTAAGGTAGAGTATTTAAATAGCCATAGTGAGACTTAGAGAAGTAAGTACTATCGTTGCTACAGTAGTCATTTGCTAGCTTTACATTTACTAGTTTTAGTTTGCCCATACTTAAAACTTTCTTATGAATCATCATCATTCTCCTGCCTTTATCCCATTCTAAGTGGGGTTAGCACAACATGTTATAAATATGTTGCTACATGGTTTGGCTAGGTATTTTACGACCGGCCGCCTACCTGACGTCGACTTAGCTTAATCGCTTTTAATGTCACCTCGGTAATAAATGAGGGTGGTCTATTCTAGTAAGCCGAATATAACACGGCGGATCACTTTACCTCAGTCGCCTTTAACTACACCTCGGTAAGAAATGAGGGTGGTCTATTTTACTTAGCGGGATACCACACGGCGTATCTATTGGAGCATCTATATTATTAAATATACTTTATGTAAAGCCATGGTCCTGTTTTAGGTAGAGGTGAAAATTATTCATACCTTCCACTATTAGAACATCTCCTCTCCTCCCAATGAGGTGGTAATGGTAAATTTGTAACACTGGTATTGACGGGAGGATCCCTAGGAGCTCTCACTTCACCAGCCGGTCCTACCACAGCTAGAGGTGACCCTTCGCCAGCCGCAGATGCCGGCTCACCTCGTGCACCATCTCGAGACAAGAGAGATACTATGACTTGACCCCGTACCCCACATGTTTCTCCTGAACTGTCTTCACATAGCTCCAAGCATTGATCTGAAATATATTACAAAAGTGTGTATAGTACGCGGCAATAAATAATGCACATCGAGGCTTAGAGAGAGAAATCGGCTAGATTCTGCTTCATAGAGCATTGTCTCTGTCGCACTGACTGACGAAACCGTGTGAAACGTCACATACTAACTGAGCGACAGTGACAACGCTCTACGAAACCGAACTGGCCGGCTGTTTCGTTCTAAACATCGATGTGCATTATTTAATGCCGGATACTATAAGTCTTTTGTGGGTTTGAGTATAAGATTCTATAATAAAATTCCGTTATCGATTTTAGCTTTGCCATTGCAGCAGTTTAAAAAGACTATAAAAAAAGGCTAATACAGAAAGCTTACTATACTGTTGAGAATTACTTAGACGATAAGTTTCTTGCTAGCTCTTCTAAGTAGGAACAGTTTTCCGAACCTGCAGTAGATTTAACGATGAATAGCACTTACTTGTTTACAAGTTTACTTGAATAATGAAATTAGTTGTGAATAGCCTATTTCATAGTCCATATTACGATATGTATTTACCACACAATTTATCGAATTAGGCGGTAAGTATTGTTCCATAATAAAGAAAAGCTGTACCACATTTTCTTTAATTGTGATTAAAGAAAATCTTATATAGCATATACAATGCAGCAATGTAAAACACTTATATTTTGTAATGCATAGAGTTGTACTATTTTTACACATTTTAAGAATACTGCATGCATAAGGTAATGAAAACAGATAGTAGGTACGTTCTACTTTTAACATTAATTACACTAATGCCGGATTATAGTAAAATAATACCAGATTAATAGTTTTAGTCACACAATATATTCAACATTGACAATTAACATTTCTATCGGATAACCAACCGTTTTTGGGACACAGCGTTCTATTACGTTTGCAAAAAAACCCGCATGACACTTAGTGAATTAGGTACTGTATTCAATCCTTAGGCCTTAATGATCGAAGGTTGCAATCAGTAAAATCGTATATCGCCAATGCTTAAAGTTTTAAATTCTTAGAGTTTACTAACTGCCCTAAAATAAAATTGCATAAGCTTGTCAATAATTATTTAGGGCTGAAAAAAAAATGTTAAAACTGCAACATATTAATTAAATAAATTTGGAACTTAGAAACCAACAGCAGCCTTATTTGTTGTGACGTTTTGATTGTTTTTTGTCAATAAAATGTTATCAAATTTAAAATATAATCTACACTAATATTTTTTAGTTATACTTACAACCAGTATCTTTTAATTTATGAACTGTGGAAGGCTGAATTCGAACACAACCAAGAAATCCAGATCCCTGTCGTTTGTGAACTTTTCGTTGATTCCATACGCTAAAAACAAGAAACACAAATACAATAAATTATTGTAAGCAACAATTTTCATGAATGTCTAAATTCATACTATTTTTAAGTATAGAAATCTGCCATACTAACTTCATCTAGCTTGCCGGGAACTGTTCAAAAAGGACCCTGAATGGGTTCATCAGGCAAACAACTTGTCAGAAAAACTGTAATTTGCAACGACATCATCAACATTTTATATACATACCTTATAGTTATCCCATCGCCCTTTGTTAAATATAGATCGTAATGTGTATTCCATTTTGGGTCCAAAGTTGCTTTTACAGCATTTGTCGAGTACACTTGACCACTTCCATCCACAGATATTTTTGCAAATGGATCTGGTAAACCTAAAAAATTAAATATTTACACATTGTGTTATCACAGTAAAGCATTATCTATACTAATATTATAAAGAGGAAAGATTTGTATGTTTGTTTGTTTGTATGTATGTATGTTTGTTACGTTTTCACACAAAAACTACTGCACCGATTTCAAAAATTCTTTTACCATTGGAAAGCTGCTTTTTCACTGAGCAACATAGGGTATATGTCATTATCAAAAAAAATAGGGATCCCTAATAAAATTGTAATAAGTTGAGAAAAATTTAGTCGTAAACATCTTTCATCGCGTGCGCTGCGGAAACTGTTTATGATACAACAAAAAAAAGTTCTACAGTATTATAGAACGTATCAATATCCACAAAAAAGTCCGCGATACCATATGTCTAACTATTATAGTTATGCCAATATAACTACTTTTTTTACATTGTAAGAGTTGGTAAAAGTGCCGACAATAATCAAACCATTTTATTCATTACTCTGTATTAATCCTTATCCCATTAAATGTTTTCAATTATTTTATTAATAACTGTTTCAATACCTGTAAAATACTTCTTAAATTATGAAAATCCGACATCCCAATCAAAAGATATTACGAATTTAAGAATGTAAATCGAAAGCAAATAATGCCATTACAAATTCATTGTAGCGACCGTAATAGCAGGGCCTGCATTTGGTTAGTTAGCTCTTATTCCAAGAATACTTACTAATGACGCCCATTTTTTATAATTAAATAATCTACAAAATCAACTATAGTCCGTAGACTTTCCACTACCACGAGATCTGTATGGACTCGGGTGAAACCGCGGGGCTTTGCTAGTAATGTAATAAAATAAAAACTAAATAACTACATTCCCAGACGATCTATGCTTTTGTGAAGAAGTAATAAGGAAGGTCCTTATTACTTCTTCACAAAAGTATTCCTTATTCTTTACTGTTTACTAATATAATAAAGGTATTGTATTAGTAAACAGTTATAAAGAACAATTTATTTCTCAAAATATCTTAATATGTCTACTTACATTAAAATATAAATTAACGATTTCATTTATATGGAAGCATGCATATTAGGTCCTTACATATGAAATTGGCGTTTTGTCGTACTGGCCACTTTGATCTCAAATATTACCTTTATGGTTAAGAATTCCAAATTCAAATTCATACAGCTATTTACTCATGCATTTGTGTTTCAAACCCCCTAATTCATTTGTTTTTTCTTCTTTTGTTTTTTCTTTGTGTCACTCTGTTTACAAAATGGAAAACATGAAATATCGCGTTATTTACGAGTATGAGTTCCACCGTGGGACCAGTGCTGCAGAAACGGCTCGAAGGATTAATGATGTGTATGGTGACGGTGTCGCAAAAGAAAACACAGTGCGTTTTTGGTTCCAACGTTTTCGTTCTGGAAATTTCGACCTGCAGAACAAGCCTCGTGGACGGCCGGAGGCCAAAGTTGATAATGAAGAATTGAAGGCTATTGTGAAAGCGGATCCATCGCAAACAACGTCTGAGTTAGCTGCAGGCTCCGGTGTTAGTGATAAAACTATTCTAATCCACTTGAAGCAAAATGGGAAGGTGAAAAAGCTTGAAAGGTGGGTACCTCATGAATTGAGTGAAGCAAACAAACGCGCGTCGACTGCTGCGTTACGTTACTCAACCGGCACAATAATGAAGGAATTTTAAATCCAATCATTACCTGTGATGAAAAGTGGATCCTCTACGATAATCTGAAGCGCTCATCGCAATGGCTGAACCCTGGCGAACCAGCCAAATCCTGCCCTAAGCGAAAATTGACTAAAAAAAAGTTGCTTGTAAGTGTTTGGTGGACTAGTGCCGGTGTCGTTCACTACAACTTTCTTAAATCTGGCCAGACGATTACGGCAGATATCTATTGTCAGCAACTGCAAACCATGATGGAAAAGCTAGCTGCTAAACAACCGAGGCTGGTCAATCGCTCTAGGCCACTGCTGCTTCAGGACAACGCTAGACCACACACTGCACAACAGACGGCTACCAAATCAGTGGAGCTTCAATTAGAATGTCTTAGACATCCACCGTACTCTCCGGACCTTGCTCCAACAGATTACCATTTTTTTCGCAATTTGGATAACAACTTGCAAGGAAAAAAATTCAACTCCGATGGGGCAGTCCAAACCGCCTTCAAAGATTTTATTGATTCCCGCCCGAATGGTTCTTTTAGTAAGGGGATCAATGAACTACCTATGAGATGGCAAAAGTGCATACATAGCAATGGTACATACTTTGATTAATTAAATATATTTCATTTAAAAAAAAACGACTTTATGTTCCTCCCATAGAAAACGCCAATTTCATATGTAAGGACCTAATATATACTAATACTATATTAGTAATCTTAATTTAATGTAATTAAATTATAAACAAAATAAAAAATTCTCAGGGCATGTGAAAGGATTTCATAAAAAAAGACCATTGTGTAACACATTGAGCGAACATCACTTTGTTCAAGTTGATTTCAGTGCTGAGAAAAAAGCAGCTATAGACTCTCCAGCTTTTGTCTTTCAAATATTCTATACTAAAAGTACCATTGATTTTTGCTTTGTTTAGACATCAAAGGACAATAAAACTATTGCATTTCTAATAGTAATATGGAAATTACAAATTCATTACTGATGGTTACTCTTGTAACACACATTTAACAGTTTCTAGTAACCCACATGCACAATACTAAAACTATAATTAAAATTGTAATGTGGAACATGAAACTTTAATTGTATGAAACAAAAGTAGGACTCTGAATTATATGTTTATAATTGCTTTGATTTTAATTCTGCTAATTACACAATGAAACATATTGTGTAATAAGCATTTAAGAATGATATAACACAAATCTACTCAATTGTGTATTATTTTACTTTTTATTTACAATTATATAAAGATGAGATGTTTAATTTTTTAATACAACTCATAATCATTGTTTGGATTTTTTTAAAGTTATTAAAAATAATGCATTGTTTACACTTTCTAAAGCATTGAAGCAGTTTCCTTGTTAAATTAAGAGATATAATACAGCATAAGGTTTGAAAAAGTATAAATTCATCAATAGTGGAATGGATAGATTATAGAAAAATTATAACTATGATCAAGAATTATATAAAAGTAAAAAGTAATGGCAGATTCAATATACCAGCAGTCCAATGTGGATTGGTAGATTAGAAATGTTCGCTGAAATCTCTTGAGATATTCTAATTTCCTCACTATGTTTTCCTTCCAGAAAAGCATGTGACCAATGCAGTAATCAATTAAGACACATAAGTTTTAACAAAAAACCGAATGGGCACCTGGCAATATTTAAAAAAATACTTTTTTTAATTTGATTCTAAAGGTGCACTTACAATTTTACTTTAAAATTAATTATTTAAATGAAGGAAAGATTCATATAGAATTTCTAACAGAGAATAGTTAACAGTGCTAACACACTATTGAGTACTGAGTTTGTCTTAAGATAATTCACACATAGCTAAAACTAAATGTGAATTATCCGAGGTATTTTCTTTTGGATTCACCCTCTTATTACAATTTGTTAAAATGTGATGAAAATCATATTATTATGAAAATTTGTCTATTACACTTTCACTACAAACCCAGTACATTAATATATATAACACATATACATATGTATGTATCATATATATATTAATATACTCTTGTCGTGTAATGTATATATTAATATATATATGATACATATAAATATTATTCATGTACTGGGTTTGTATTTGTGACAATGTATGTAATGTAATGTAGTGATAATAAGGACTTATACTCTAGGGTAACATACAGAATAAAGAATTGTTTTTTTAGAAAGGAAAAATGAATACTCCATAAACAAATGAACTTGTTGGTACCACTAGCAAACAAACTTAACAAAAATCATACTGATCTGGTTTATCAAAATACTGTATAAAATCAACTGTATGTACAAAGTACAATATTTGAAATATGGGACATGTCATTGAAAATTTTATCAAAGATAGATAAATGTTTTTATATAAGTAGATGACTATCAACTATGTTGTTGTTATAAATTTATGTAAAATGAAACTTAATGCATTTATAAGAATTATGCTTACTACATTTACTAGTAAACTGAAGGAAAATAAGCATTTCCAACAGGCTAATTCGCTTTGTTTAACTTGACCTTTATCCCATTCATTATATAGAAAGAGGATAACATTTTAATTCCAGCAATAAACAGGTTTTTTAAAATGTATTTACAAAAAATAGACAAATCTACTATTCTGCAGAAGTAAGCCATTAGGATCACTAAGAAAAGTCTTTAAAATTTTCCAAAAACTGGAACTGTTTTTATTGTTTCAAAAATGATTTAAATATTTAAACAAAACGATTGTAACTTGCAGATATCAACAAACGCATCGGTATGTAACAATGTTTAAAAATGTATATATTATTGAAAAAAATAATATCTTTTCATATCGTCGTCTGATTGCATGACTTCTTGTTAAATTACCCAATAACTTCCCTATACACCTCACACTAAAATTGATCGTGAAAAAAATTTGATTACTTACGAAACAAATCTCTGCGGACCAAATTCCTCGCGCAAAGTACTGAAATGAAAAACAATCACGTTATTCAAAGAGTGACAGTCATACTAAAATTCCAAATTTACATCAAGTTTTTGAAACAGACTAGTGAAAGGCTTACTTACTTGTAAGTCTAATTTTTTGTGCTCCATATTTACGACTCGACACTGGAGTTGACATTTTAATTAGGTCAACTAATCATTACAGCACGGGAATAAATTCACTTCAAAATATAGTTTTTAGCAATAAACTTACAACCACCATTTTTGTTCACTAACTTTTTTATTGAAACATTATCAGTATTGCCATAATTTCAATGTTTTTATAATTGATCAACAATGATACCTAATTAATACAATTTTATTATTAGGTACGTATTTATTATATTAATTTAATTTAATTTTTTAATAAAATTTAATACACTGCAAAAATATATAAAACAATACATTTTATAAAACGCGGACATCAAAAAAGTGCTGAAATTCTTTCAAATTATGTATAGGTACGTACCCAATGTACTATTCTGTATGAATCACTACACGTATTTTACTGTAATTTACAATATGAAAATATTCAAAAGAAACTTTCTTAAATCAGGTGAATTCTAGAGAATCGCCAATCTAAACCAAGATTAAAAAACATAATAATGGGTGATCCAACCATAACACACGACGTTAATCGTAAATAAAACAAAAACTTTCAGAAAATTATCTTTATATTTTTTATTATGATAGAAGAATCTATATGCCAATTATTTGCGAAACAAAATATCGGCTAAATGCTCGCCACGGCTTCGGTGAGATACCTTTGTCCGATGTTCCATATTTTTTAAGTTAATGTCGTTAATATGCCGAATTAGATAAACATTTATTGAGTTTTTTTCGGCTTCTTGACGCACACTTTATATCATGGTATTATGCAAGTTTATAAAGTTTAATTTTGTTGCAAAGACAGCTGGAGCAGTGTCCTGAAGCAAATACAGCGATATCGTTAGCGTTGAGTGTATAACTCTAAGTTATATGGATCCTTATGTCATTAAAAATCTGGGAATATCATTTGTGTATGTTATCATACCTAACGGCACGTTATGGACTGTCCTTCTTAATATTTTAGTACGTGCTAATTCAATATTTGCAATTACTTTTAATATTGAATATTCATTCAAATTTTATGGTATAAATAATAAAGTTATTTAAGCTAATAACTATTAAAATTGTACCTATTCGTTTAAATTCTTTTCCAAACATCACGCTTTACGTGAACATTTTGAAAACTTAGAAGTTATAGTAAAATTTCTTTGAAAGGTATAAATATGACATCCCGGACTTCTTTGTAGACCTATAAAAGAGGAATTTTCACCAGAGATTGTGTTATATCGCAAATAGATGTGGCATCTTTTTCGATAAAGGTAAGCTTTTTGAAAATTTATCGTAGTATTTCAACTATTTCACTTAACCATAACAAGTTATTTAAGCCTAAAACTTTCCTCTTGAATTACTCTATATATGTGGTTCACCAATAGATATTAGATAGTCATTCAATTCGAATTTCAATCCGTCGTAGTTTTTTAGTTTATCGTTGACAGAAAGACAGACACTAATTACTAATTAGCAGTCTATGATACAGGCACACATACCGTAAACACTATTTCAGTTATTAGTCTATGGTAAAAACCTTGTTTTTAGTTAATTCTCTATGATAGTTTGTATTTCGGAAAAGATTACAGTATACCTATCAATACCTATACATGATGAAAATACCATATGTATATTGTTAATTGTATAATGTATCCTGTATCTTTGGAAAATACATAATGAAATATTACGGTCCGACCCATGTCCGACCTGTGGGGCCGACCCTGTTGAAATCAACTGACCATAATTATCGACAATACACTCACTATATAGGATTTGACATAATAAATAATTATATATAAAAATAATACATATGTTTGAATATTAATAAATTTACCCACAGTTTCGTGTACATAGAAAATATGATATGACTATTTACTGTTTCAAGATTATTTGATTAGTTAAATAATCTGATAAAGTGAGAGATAACACAATCTTAAATTTAGGGCTGTTCAGTTAGGGCAAAAAAGCCGTCTAGCGTATATCGTTTATTTGAATACTTTGTTATATTAAGTATTTAAATACTTTATCATGGCCCCACTTATAATTGTTCATGGTGGCGCTGGAGATATTCCTCAAAACCGTGTACAAGGGAAGTTAGATGGTGTAAGAGATGCAGTAATTGCAGGTCATAAAATATTATCGAAAGGTGGTAGTGCTTTAGATGCAGTTGAAGCTGCAGTTGTATCTATGGAGAAAGATGAATATTTTAATGCTGGTTTGTATTCATTGTTTATATAAACTGACTTGATAATGTAATTATTTCTTTTTATTAAACTATGATACTACTGTATTAATGACACTGGAGCTATTGATTTTAAAATAGCTTTAATTTGTTTTAAAAATCATATTAAAGCTATTTCATATAGAATTATCGGGGGTCGCTTGTTTCCTTTTAAAAAAACCAACCTTAATCTAATTAATGTGAATTATTGTTTGGTATTGGTTTGTTACTTTTTTGAACCACAATGAAAAAATGGCCAAAATGTCACTATAATAAATGTAATTGTTTTAATTTAGTATTTATACATATAACATAAAATCTGTAGCTTTGGTGTTAATATCAGTACTGTGGTGATATTAATACATAAATACCCAAATTATACTGTGTTTATTATATTCCAGGTTATGGATCTGTTTTAAATCTAAACGGTGAAGTAGAGATGGAAGCTAGCATTATGTCTGGGAAAGATCTTAATGTAGGAGCTGTAACACTTATCAAAGATTTTCTTCACCCTATAAGCATAGCTCACAAAGTTCTTATTGATTCCCCTCATTCACTTTTAGGTGGTGAAGGTGCTAAAATATTTGCATTGGATAAAGTGAGTTGAAAATCAATTACAAAACAAGTGTTATTTATTAATTTGCAACTTTTGCTTTGTATTGCCTGTAGGGATTTGCAACAGTTCCTCCAGAATCATTAATAACTGATAGTGCGAAAAAAGCTCTTGATGAGTTTTTACAACATGGTGAATTTGGAAGAACTGAAATTGGATACAAGGATGAGGTGTGTACTTTGTATAATATTTTACTTTAATTAAATAATATACAATTTTTTCTGTAGTATTTTATTTATTGATCGAAATAAATATATCACATTAATAAATATGACACTCAATAAAGCTATTTTAGTTATATTAAAAAAAGATAAAGTATAAAACACATGCTTTAATAGCAATTAGAACTATCACTTTTTAGTCTTACTCAACTTACTTAACTTACTCTTAATGTGGGTACATTAAAAAAAGGTTTGTAATGAAATGGCACAAAAAATCCTTACACTTATCCACAATAATACTATCACTATACATACAGATGAAAATAACATAATGTGTACAAAAATTTGATTCAATTAGATATAATTTGAATAATTGTAGTGCATTGTTAAAAATTTCAGGGTGGTGTAGGAACGGTTGGCGCTGTTGCTATAGATAAACATGGCCATATTGCTGTTGCTACTAGCACAGGAGGTATGAGTGGTAAGGCTGTTGGACGCATTGGTGACACCCCACAAATTGGTAGTGGTACTTATGCAGATGATAATATAGGTGGTGTGTCTACTACAGGTTTGTGCTTAATAATGATAATGTGTGTCTGCTATTATTTTAAAAATATATTTAGGTTTTCCATTTTTTATATATGTACACTACCAGTGGTTCTTCTTTATTCCCCTCATCTTTACTGTTAACATAATACTCAAGTAGAACTTAAGTAAGTATAAGTAGTACTCATTTTTACTGTTTAAGTACCTTCAATTATGTATTTTTTTTCTTTTTCTGAAAATGTTTTAAGTTTTTCCATCCTACATATTGCCCCGGTACATAAACTCCAACAAATCATTTGTTAAAACATAATAGACAGACAAAAAGACTTTCACGTTTATAAGTATAGAATTAATCTCTTACCCTTATCCTACTTTAAGTGAGGACAGTGCAACATGTTTTTCTCTTCCATTCTTTCCTATCCTTTATCAACTTTGGTGAAACTCCTTTTATATGCTTATCATACTTCACCCATTCTAACCGTCTCTTTTTCGGCTTTCCTGTACTCACATATGAATCTACATTCAAATTTAATACTCATACATCAACGAAAACGCATACTTATTTAAATCTTTATTTTATATAAAGCATTACGATTTTGTTGTGGAGCCTGTCTCCGGTTCGTTTATGGCCCGAAACGGTCGCAGAGATTGTCGTAGTGAATGTGTGTAGTACTCGTGTAGTGTGTTGTTAATGGCGACGTTTGTGATAACTGTGGTAATTAATCTTGCATGTATAAGCAATGTGAACTACATACTCTGCTTCCTACACTTGCACTGCATAGATTTTCTTAAAAATAAACAGTATAGCAAAAATCTATCATATTTTTTTAATACTATAAGTATAAATATACCTTTTAAATGATAATACAAAATTTATATAATTCACTTTTATGTCAAGCAATATAACAGAACTAACTACTTTGCTATAATCCGCACGGGTTAAGTGAATGCATGCAAAGCCAATGTGTATGAAGCAGGCAAAATCTACGCACCTTATACATGCAGGACCAGCCACCACATGCACCCCAAGGCGCAATTCACCAGCAACAACGAACACAAAAGCAGCACACACACCCACCACCACAATCTCGACGATCGTTTCGCCCCGAAACCGAAGCATCATCAGGAGGATAGGCTTCACGACAAAAATCGTACTGCGCCGCGCTACCCATACAAGCAGTCTTAAATAGTTCAACTCCCACCAATTCCCTCCCCTCCGAACACATGCAGCAAAACGGAATTAGATACATTTACTTGCTCGTTAATTAAGTGACCATTGTTATTTTTTATTATCTCAAGTTGCTCTAACGTATTGAGACGGAGTCCCTTATCACAAGTGTGGAGAATATGAAATGAATGCAAAACATTTGCTAGAAATTGCAAAATTGCAAAATTAGAATTTTGTGGTTTATTATTCCATGCAAAACATTTGCTAGAAAGCGGTCATAAAGAGCCTAATGACCATTCATTTCATATTCTCCACACTTGTGATAAGGGACTCCGTCTCAATACGTTAGAGCACTTGAGATAATAAAAAATAACAATGGTCACTTAATTAACGAGCAAGTAAATGTATCTAATTCCGTTTTGCTGCATGTGTTCGGAGGGGAGGGAATTGGTGGGAGTTGAACTATTTAAGACTGCTTGTATGGGTAGCGCGGCGCAGTACGATTTTTGTCGTGAAGCCTATCCTCCTGATGATGCTTCGGTTTCGGGGCGAAACGATCGTCGAGATTGTGGTGGTGGGTGTGTGTGCTGCTTTTGTGTTCGTTGTTGCTGATGAATTGCGCCTTGGGGTGCATGTGGTGGCTGGTCCTGCATGTATAAGGTGCGTAGATTTTGCCTGCTTCATACACATTGGCTTTGCATGCATTCACTTAACCCGTGCGGATTATAGCAAAGTAGTTAGTTCTGTTATATTGCTTGTAATATGGAATTCCGCAAAGTAACGCCTGCTTCTATAAATCATAAATCACATTTATGTCTTTCAAAGTATGAAAATATGTTGGTATGTTATTACTTTTAGTTTGTTTCAGGGCATGGCGAATCTATTCTCAAATATTGTTTAGCTCATACTATTATTAAACTTATGGAAAATTCAACTGACGCAAATACAGCAACAAAAACAGCAGTTACTGGTAAATATTGTTAATATCAAATTATTAGCATTGGCAATTAAAATATATCTGCAAATGTAGTTTCGATAGTATGGTAATTCAAGTTTATGTCAGTATAAATTATCAAATGCTGATAACAATAATAAATTATAATATAAAATAGTGATGTGTATAATCTCCACTTTAATCTTATATTTTTATAGGTATGACAAACCGCTTAAAAAATACTGCAGGCGCAATAACGTTGTCAAAAAATGGTGATGTTGGAATTTACTTTAGCTCCAAAAAAATGGCTTGGGCTTATATTAAAGCAAATAAAATATTATATGGAATAGAGCATGATCAAATTCTAGAGGATGAATATGTTTTAATATAAGTTACATTACAATTAACTAATAGGACTCCAAATTTTAAGTATTTGTTCTTTGTTTATTTATGGTCTACAGCATTTATTTCTATATTTTTAAAATAAATATTCATATTATATTTATTTTGGTTTAGTATTATCACGCCACGACGTTAATGGCTAAAAAATAATTAAATTAGTTGATGATGAAGCCTTGAAGAACCCGTGTACGGTCTTCGACTTCTGGATTCTGGAAGGAGATTGACGGGTTGAGTTCTTCCGTTCCTTTCACTCTCACGCATGATAGTCGCTATAATACAATTAAGTGCGGGCGGGTGCCCGCCAATACGACAGAGATTGATAGTCTTTTAAAATCTCGTAATATGAGCACAATCATCAGATACCCAAATAATCTAAAACAAGTTAGGGGTTCTCAGTCTCAATTAAATCGCAGCATTTTAAACTGCATTAGGTACCCGCATATATGCGGAAATAACGAAGAATTAACGAAATGGAATATAGTAATGGAAACGCCAGATATGGAGACTATCTCTCCATTTCTGGCGTTTCCATTACTATATCATTATTAATGATTATGCAGGACAAACTTGATAATTGAAGGTAGGTAATTTAAAGCCTTTTAAATCTTTGACTCTTAATTAAGAGCTGCCAAGTAGAAAATTCATACCCCAACATAAAATGCCAAGGCTGTATTTAGGTTGCAAAAAGTAAAGCTGTTAACAAGTCAAGTTAAATAGCGATGTGGTCACAACAATCGCTTATCACGGCACCGTCAAACTATAAATGTATGGCTAAATTAATAGTTTAAACACCAAGGATAGATTTTTGAGCCTCTATAAATATTAATGTTTATTATTCATAATCAACATCTCGATTATTTTTTACGAAAAAATGAAATCTATAACATTAAAAAATTAGTAACGCTCTATATGGTGAAATTACCTATATCATAGTATAGTAGTTTGTGGTTATGTCTATGTTGCACACCAAGGCTATATTATATGTAATCTATGGTTATATATATTTTGACCATCTAGTACTGACGTTTGACACATGTCAGTAGCCTTGGGCGTAATCGTTCGCAGCTGGGAATGATTCTTTTGATTCTTCGCGCCTAAACGAACTAGGTGATTCCTTTCGTTCGTTCGTTCGCGATTCGTGTGTCGTTACAAATTCTCGACTCTTCACCGCAGGAGCCGTTTTATAATTAGCGAACGATCTGCCTAATATTGAAATCGCTTGTTTTATACTGCTCTTGCTATGACAAGATTCTTGAAGGCTGTAAATTTAATTAAAATTATAGCACTAAAAATAGCATAAAGCTATGAATTTTCATAAAATATGTTTTCTAGGTAATGATTAAAAGGACCCTTTTATATTTTTTATTTAATTTGGAAAATAATCAAGTAACCTTATCCTTATATATTTATTTATATATTTAACATAATATAAATTCTATATATATATCATACGTAAAATAAAATAATCCAAATTGATTTTAGAAGAATATATAAGATACGAATTTAAGGACCTTTATATTCTAATTATATTGTAGCAGTTTTTCAGAGCCAAGAATAAAATGTTTTCTAATAATAAAACCTAGCTAGATCGATTAACAAATAATCGAATTTCTTCTTTCAAAATAAAGCGATTTGTAAATCTATTAACTCGAAAGGAAATAATTTATTATTTAATAGTCCTTTTCATCTAACTTATTAAAAATTTGCTTTTTTAAAGAATAATTAGAGTAAAGACTAATTAAAGTGGACAACTACGAATAAAAATTAATAGATGCGCTGTTTGCGAAATTCGATTAATATGTGTTTTTTGGCTACTTTGGTTTCATCCAAAACACCACGTTTCCAATCTTAAAAAACAAGAAAAATGTTTAAATAATTTCTTATTAAAGAACAATTATATTGATTAAATAATTTATTATATTTTGACATCCCTAACAGTAAGTAGTCACGGCATACAATTCGATGAGCGAGCGGCAGATACGAGTTCCTTGCGATTGTGAGCGAGACAACATGAGTTCGGTTGATGCCACCTTTACTGATTCTGTACCAAATAATGACTCATGAATCACGAACTAACGAACGATGAAGCGGGAAATATGGGACTCGATTCCCGTCGTTCGTCTGTGGGAGTTATTCTTTCGAACTGATTCGTTCGCGAACTACACAAGTCTACATGTCAGTCAAACCAATTTTATAAGAAAGTTAACACTTTCGTTGAATGAGTTTTATTGCCTTATATTTATAATTAAAGACTAATTCGTTGCAAACTTTTAATATATTTTGAAGTTTTGGGATCTTTAATTGTAACCACAAAATACTAAAATGTCTTTCCGATTTAAACCATCAGAACTCCAACATTTTAACTGGATGTTTAATTTGGCACCCTGTTTTCCTGTTAGTTCATTAAAAATAAATATTATGACAGAACCTAATAAGTTTTATGATACGCTTTGTGAAAGGTTCCAAAGCGCGAAACGTCGAATATTTATGGCTAGTTTATACATCGGTACAGGAGATTTGGAGACCAAGTTATTACAGCTTACAGTGCAGAATGTTAAAGATACTAAAGATTTGAATTTTAATGTATTACTTGATTACCAGCGAGGTACTAGAGGCGAGGTTAATTCGAAAACAATGTTCCAGCAATTTGCAAATGGTTTATCAGATAGATGTCATTTGGCCTTGTACCAAACTCCAAGACTTCGAGGTGTATGGTCAAAAGTTCTTCCATCACGCTATAATGAAATTGTAGGTCTTCAGCATATGAAGTTGTATGTTGCTGATGATTCAGTAATTCTAAGTGGTGCAAATTGTTCAAGCGATTATTTTAAACAACGACAAGACAGATATATAGAAATAGTTGATAATGATATAGCAAATTTTTATTGTGAAATAATAGGTATGAAAATAGTAAGTTGTTTTTGACACATCAATTACTAAAAATCCTAGAATAATTTATACTCTAATGAAATAATCAAAGAAATCTATTATTAGAAACTGTTATAAAAGTAAGAATATATGTACTTTACTATCACTATTCTAAAAGCTTAAGTGGAGTTCAGAATTTTAATTTTATTTAATCTCAAAATTATATTGTTTTGCTGTCTATTAGCTCTTAAAATAAAGTTAAATTTTTCATATAATAAAAAAAGTTTAGCATCACTAGCCAAAATAATAATAATAATAATAATAATAATAATAAAGTTTTTATTTTCCAAAATGCAACATTCACAATCCTTATATTAACTTATTACGACGCTAACATTAAATTGCATATTGTATTGCTTACTTATTATATGTTGTCTAGCGGCCACCACACTAGGAACACCTGTATCGTAGTGGCCAAATCAGGATTCCCTATAGAGCATTACTAGCGGACTGTAGCGGAGTGAAGATTAAATAATTGCAGTTGCTAATATTATATATATATACATTTACAAACACAGTCATACATATACACATTAATATTATTATATAAGCAATATACATATATATATACATATAAATATTTAAGAACACATACATAAAGACATATATGATATTTATTCACAGGATTAATTTATCAAAGGGATTTGCGGCAGTTTATACAAAATTTACTTTAAATATATTTTCAGTTTCCTCGTAAGATTGTGTTTTTAACCATTTCATAACGTTAATTTTAGCTTGTCTCGTCGTAAGGTGTTTGAGGTTGCAATATTTCGCCATTTGGTTGTATGTTATCGCTTCAGCAAAGGGCGAAAAACGTCTGGCGAAGTTGGTTCTTACGCTAGGTAGCGTAGCTTTAAACAGCCTTTTGCCTAATAATGCCTCTGCATCGGTTGTTGTTAATAATTTGTGTTTAGTTAGTGTAGCCTTTAGTATATAGAGCTGCCGAACTGTTAACACTCCGCTCTCTTCATAAAGGAGCTTAGTTGAGTAACGGTAAGGTTTTTTAAGCATTACTTTTAAAACCGACCGTTGCGCTCTCTCTACATCTATTAGGACCGTTTTAGCTGCAGCTCCCCAAGATAGTATACCGTAACTGAGTAGAGACTGGCACAGTGAAATATATATAGACGTCAACGTTTTTATATTTGCTATATCGCGGATTTTTTTCATTATGCCAATGACTTTGCGGATACGGCCTGAAAGGAATGCAATGTGAGCCTTGCAGGACAAATTATGATCTATCTGAACGCCAAGATATTTTATAACGGCAGCTTTGCCAATTTCATCACAGTTGCATTGAGACCATGAGGAAGCATTTGTGATATTACATCTGTGTATCTTTAGGGTTTGGTTATTGTTAAAAGCGGTGGCTGCGGTAGTATGGAAGCACAGGTATTGTGTTTTTGTTGTATTAAGAGTAAGTAGGTTATTATTAAGCCACTTAGACACAATATCAATTCCTTGTTGGGCATTTCGAAAAGTTTCTTCCCATGTCAGTCCCTTGAAGATTAATACTGTATCATCGGCATAACAAATGATATCAGTATTTTTAAGGGTTAAATTGTGAATGTCGTTGAGATACAGTGTAAACAAGGTAGGTCCAAGTATACTACCCTGCGGGACACCGAAATTAATATTATGTACTTCGCTTATCAAATCGGCTACTTTTGTACATTGTCTTCTATTTGTTAAGTAGCTTTGGAACCATTCAAGAGCTGTTCCTCTGATACCACTATACTCGAGTTTTTTTATCAGTATTGGTATGGAAATAGTATCAAAGGCCTTAGCAAGGTCTAAGAACACTCCTATGCAGTGACTCTGTTTGTCTAAAATGGTCGATACTGTAGATGTAAGAAGACGTACCGCATCTTCGGCTGATTTATTACGTCTGAAACCAAATTGACGTTCAGATAATATCTTTTGTGATTCCAAATACGACGTTAGCCTTTTGTTAACAATTTTTTCAAGTAATTTTGAAAAGGTCCCCAGCAGTGAAATTGGGCGGTAGTTTTCCGGTTTGTCTTTTGGGCCTGATTTGTAAATTGGACTCACCAAAGCAATTTTCCAGTCTTCTGGAAAGACTCCACTTTTTAGGCTTAAGTTGAAGATAGCTGTAAGAGGTTTAACGATAGCTGTTCTTATTTGTTTGATAAAAACGTTGTCAATCTCATCAATGCCAGCAACTTTCCCACTTTGAAGCTGATATATTAGCTTCTCTACTTCAAATTCATCGGTGGGCTGCATAAAAAAAGAGTTTTTTGATGAATTAGGAAGTCTTATGTTAGTTGCCAAGTCATGTTCAGTTACCGAGAAATTAGAGAGTATATTACTGGCGTGATTTGCTCCCAATGTTGCGAAGTAGTGATTACATAAATTCAGGGATACTAATTTTTGATTAGAATTGAGCAATTCTTCTGTATTCGAATGAGATTTCTTTAGGTGGCAGATGGATTTAATAGCCTTCCATAATTTTTTTGTGTTGCAATAACTTTCTTCCAATTCCCTCTTTTCATATTCCAATTTAAGTTTCCGTAGTAAATTATTACAAAAATTGCGATATCTTGTATAGGTAATTTTAAGTGTTGCATCTTTGACATTTGATTTACATTTTCTGTGTAGATTATCACGTTGTTTCATACACCTTATTAGACCAGGTGTTATCCAGGGTTTAAGGTTGTATTTTGACCGTGATAATGTAACAATTTTTGTGTGCCGATTTAAGATTTCCAATAATCGATACATGAAACCATTCACTGCTATATCAACCCTAACGTCGTCAGTTATTATGGTAGACCAGTCTTCATTTATTATCTCTTGTTTAATGGCTTCTACATTTCTTTTCAATCTTTTACGAGGTAGTCTCTCTGTGTTTGACTTGCGAAGTGTTAGTCCTGTAATAGCTATATCGTGGTCAGTTATATCAGATTTGCAGACTACTCCGATTACTTTACCAGTTGTTCTTGCCATTATATGATCTAAACATGCGTCGCCACGAGTCGGCTCAGTTATGACAGGAAGAAGTCCATGTTCAGCAATTAGGCAGAGATATTCTGAGCAGCGGCTAGTTATAGTAGTTGGTAGTATATCTATATTAATATCTCCACATACAATTAAATTTCGCTCTTGGTTAAGATTACTGCACAATTTGTTCAGGGAAGAGAGAAATGAATCTATGTTCCTATTTGCGGGTGAACGATATATACCGACAATAGAAACTAATTTATTTAGACGAATTAGAAGGCAGTCCGCATCAGTGTGAAAGATTGGTTCGTCAGAGGTGACACTGTGTGAATTATGTACATAAATGACAATACCACCATTCTGATTCCTTACATTAGAGGTGCTATATGACGTGTATCCGTGGATTTGCGGTATAATTGAATTATCATTAAGCCAACATTCGCAGAGAACTATAACGTCGATTTTTAATTTAAGTCGTACAAATGTCAAATAAAAATTATCAAAATTTTTTTCGATACTTCGTATGTTAAATGTCAACACAACAAAGGTGTAATCGGTTTTCAAGAAATTTTTACACAATTCGGGGTAACCTATTGTATGGCATTGGATCTGTATTGAGTCTAAGTCAGTACTAACATTTTTTGGATCCATTGCAAGTGATATATTTTGGTATCCTAAGTAGCGATCTCTGCACCTTTTTAAATAATACGAGTTTTAGCTTTCTGATTTTTTCCTGTGTTATGACTATAGAATTCGAGTAAATTTTAGATAATAAATAGTATTTATTATTTATCTTTATTAAACTGAGTATAAAAATATAATAAATAGTAATAAAAACATTTGTTCGCCGCAAAGAATTTATATAATATATATTAAATAAGACATAAAAGATTCTATATAAATTTAATTTATATATTAGGGTGATATTTTGTGAAAGTTGTAATTTTAAAAATATGTTTTTATCTATTTTATGTAATAAGACCTTATTTGAAGATACGTTAGGACTTATAAAATAATTTGATAGTTTTAAGTTAAGAAAAAAATAATTATATGTTATTTGATAATAACACACCGTTGTTAAACAAATAAATAAGCCTATTGTTATTTTTAAGTACCGATCCATAGTGCGTTGTAAAAAGAAGCCATCAAAATATTTATTGCGATCTATAGATATTTTTGTACTGACACAATTATATAAACAAGCTTTAATTTTACAAGTTACTTTTTGTTCAATATTACACAAATTAAAACTATACACATTATACGAAAAATAAGTTGTACAAAAGATTTTATTTAATACTAATACCAAATTTATATTCTTTATTTAGATGAGGTAATTAAATATACCAAACAAGACAGTATTAATGGTGAATTGTTACATAAAAATGATTCTAAGGAACTCAGTTATGCCATACAGAATATTATTAATAGATGGAAGGATAGACAGATTATAAAATTGACATCATTGGACAACAGTAAGTATATATATATTTTAAAACATCCTAATTAATTTATTATTGTTTATAAATAACATCTGTTATTATTTATTTTAATTTAAATTGACTAAATGACATGGTATAATTTTCTTCTGTCTGTAATCTGGAGGGTATATTAGCAATTTTAACTGTTGTAATAATTATATAACACTAGCTGTCCAACTACATGTTTCTGTGGCTTACTACAACTGCTAAAAAAATGCTCTGATCGACACTCAACTTTACAGGATCATCAGCTAGTCAAACTAAAATTAGTGTAATATTTGTTTAAAATAGGTCCAGCCATTTCAGAATCTATAAAGGACATACAGACAAACATTCATTTTTATATATTCGAAGATAATTTTTTAAATTCTATTTAGCAATAAGTTTAAAATATAGTTAATCCAGTTGATATATTTCATGAAGAATTTTAGAGCATATTTGTTATAATAAAAAGAATAACAAAAACATTTCTTTGTGTTATTGTAGGTATAAAAGAAGACACATGGGTGTTCCCATTATTGCAAATGGGTGAATTTAATATAACTCAAGATGAGCAGGCGACATGTAAAATTTTATCAAGTGTTTCAAAGGGCTCATATTTCAGACTTGCAACTGGTTACTTCAATTTAACACAAAATTATGCCCAAGTATTACTAAGACAATGTAAAGCCAATATTAGTCTGTTAATGGCACACCCTAATGTAAGTATGACAACTAATACTTTTATATTCTATTATAGTCAGAAGACCATTGTTTATTACCAAAAAATAAATAAAATGTGAAAAAATAGTTTTTGATTATTTTTTTAAATTAGATTATTATTATTTATTCCTTATATAACTGTTATTTAAAGGTAAGTTGACCAACCGTGTGGTATCCAGTTGAGTAGAATAGACCACCCTCTTTCTTACCGAGGGGTCGGAAAATATGACTAAGGTAAGTTGACGTCAGGCAGGCGGCCGGTCGTACAATACATAGCTAAATCATGTAACAACACGTTTTTAACATGGGATAAAGGCAGGAGGATGATGATGATGGTATAACTGTTATTTAAAGGTGTGCCTTAATCACTACATATTATAAAATATGATTCCCTATTGTCTATTACCAATAAACTAAAAAAATCTTACAAATTTCTATTTAGTTTGTTTGAGTTGCATTTACTGTGGTACCGAACTGTCTGGACTGTGTCGCCTTCGTTCATGAGTACTACAGACATAATTTTCTTTATCTACCCGCACTTGAGCAACAACAAACGTCGAACGTTATACAAAGGTAACTCGATTTTATTGCGATGTGACCCGTATGTTTATAAGCCGTGTGGAATCTGGCAAAATAGAATAGACCACCCTCCTTTTTACCGAGGTAACGTAAGAGGCGACTAAGGTATGTGCCGTGTGTTATCCGGCTGTATAGAATAGACCACCCTCATTTCTTACCGAGGTGTCGTAAAAGGCGACTAAGGAAAGTTGACGTTAGGCAGGCGGCCGGTCGTTAAATACGTAGCCAAATCATGTGACAGCATGTTTAACATGTTGTCCCGACCTCACTTAGGGCAGGAGAATGTATGTATGTGTGACCCGTATGTTTGTACAATAATAAGTATGAATCGCGAAAGTTTAAAATCAGCCTAACTTATGTTCAAAATGTTGAACTGGGTTGTAGTTGATAAATCGTTACCATTATTATTTCTTTATATTATCATCTCTTAACCCTACTTTTTCAACATTTTAGGCAAATGGCTTCATGGGTGCTCCAGGTCCAGCTGGCGGTATTCCGCATGCTTATTCCTTGATAGCCAGACAGTGAGTTTCTAATTCATTTCTTCTAACGCGTAATGACTTTGGTTAGCATAATGACTTTCGTCGAGACACTCTAATTGTGATGAAAACATGTCAATTCTATTATCAGTACTAACTTTAATCGTCTTTGTAAGCCCGTGTATTACTAGGTAATAATTTATTTTTTGTGCACAGCAAATGCATGCAGAGCTGTGATAGCGGTGAGATCGTGCGACTCTTTCGAGGGGAACACGAGTTCAAACCCGGGCAGGCATCAATGAGTTTTTCTATTAAAACTCATGTCTAATTGATAATTGCAATTTATCATACGCTTTTCGGTGAAGGAAAACATCGTGAGGAAACCTGCATATCTCTAGAGAATTCTGGAGATATGTGTACCTACCAATCCGCATTGGAGCAGCGTGGTAGGTCTTAGCTCCAACCCTTCTCTCCAGAAACGGAGCGAGGACGCCTATTCCCAGCTGTGGGTTTATAACAGGCCGTTACTTTACTTTACTTTTTTAAATGCATGCTATAATCCTTTTACGATTCATTATTTCTTGAACGCCTTTGATGATTTTTTTTACGTTTCTTTACGTTCGTTCTCTATTCGGCAAATTGATTCCTGAGAACCATCTGAGCCATGAGCTCGGTAAAATTTTTAACAGGATTGGGTGGTGACTTCCGCTATAGGATACGTTTACCACCTCCCTGTCTGGGAATAATTTACACTGTTATCTTTTACCTTAGATGGTATGGATGGTATATTGAGGAGGGATGAAATCATGTGACTAAACAAGTGTTAAATATGAATGTGGTTGGATATGTGCCTAGAGGCAGGCAAAGAGAGGATTGCGTGAATTATGACATGCGTTTAAAAGGAATAGCGTCAGATAAGACGAATGATGATGAGATGACGACCTCACTTAAAGTGGGATAAGGGCAAGAGAATGATGATGTTTTTATAACGCCTTATGTCCTTGTGGAAGAGAATTTATAGTTTTAATTTTTTGTATGATATGTTTGTAATACTTAGGTAATAAAGTGTTAAAAGTGATGTAGGCGATGTTAGGAATCCCACTTCTGATTTTAGCGATGTGACGTATGTATCGCGAGGTCGTTACATGTCAGGAAAAACTACTTCTTCTGTATAAGAAGCTAACGTCGTGCTTATGTTGTACATTGTGACGCGACCTATGATATGCTAACAGTGTATTATTAAAATTACTCGTTTTAAGGTTTTGGCAACAAGTTGTAAACTACAATCAGCTAAGCAGAGTTCAAATGATGGAATATGAGAGAACGGGTTGGACATTCCATGCGAAAGGCCTCTGGTGAGGATGAAATATTTATACATTTTTATTTGATTTATGGTCATTTTTGAAATGAAATGATACATTATAACATTTGTACGTGACATCTTGACAGATCAGATGAGTAAAAAAAAATATCGAAACTAACTGCAGTAATGTAGATAGTGCCAAATGTAACGACCAGAGCGTAAAAGCAATGCTGGTGTTAGAAAAATCATCGTAATGGTGAATCTATAAGGTTATATAAGAAAAACAGGGCAGTGTGTTTTTTTTGTCTTACTTAGTGCAAATACAGGAAGTTCTCTCTATCAATTCTTTTATCTGTGTACGTATAGACGTAACAACATCAGAACGACGTGTAGTAGAAATCAGGGTAGCTGGTCATCATGTCGTCAGATATGGGGCGAGAAGCTATAATCGATCGACTTAGAAAAAACCCGGTACAAAGGACGGTGTGTTTTATTTGTGTCGATCGTGATTTGATCATCAGGTCCTATACAGGCTTATTCAAATCTCTTTTGAATCGAAAAATAAAATAAAGCTACGACGGGATCGGAAAGGTGCTCTAATCTATTCAGGTCCTATATTTTAGATGTGCGGTCTCTTATTCGAACTGTATTTTCGAGATATAATCTGTGGGCCATATTTAGTTGCAAATATATTTCGCGTATCCTTTAGGTACTATCCACCTGGTAGCGGAGTACCGTGGGCGACAATTGTGGGTTCCGCTAATTTGGGCGAACGCTCGGTACGTCGAGATCTAGAGGCGCAGGCCGCCATATTTACCACTTCACCAGATCTCCAGGTAATTTTTGAACATACATAAACGTTACATCCTAGTATATTGTCTTAACAATAAGGTAACAATAAGGTATCCATTATTCAAAAAATATTTTGCCATAATCTGATGTATGAACAATCTACTTTATTAGGCAATCATATATATATATATATATATATATATATATATATATATATATATATATATATATATATATATATATATATGATTGCCTTTATAAAGTAGATATATATATACTACTACAAACTAGTATATATATATATACTAGTTGTGCCAACAACGGCTTCGCTCGCGTGGAATTCACTAATTTACGAAACTTTTGCCGAGTTTTCGAAATTTTGTATATAAAAGTAGTTATAGTGAGTTAACCGTGAGAGACATGCTATCGCGGACTCGCAGCTCATTATTACTGTTGATTTACTACTCTCCAACTCTTACACGGGTAACATAAATTAATCTGTGCATAAGAATAAATAAAGCTAAACATTTACGCACCTATAACTTATATACTTTCGTCGCTTGCCGAATTCGGCCTATTCCGTAACAGCTCCAGCAGGTCTATCATGAACTCTTATTGCGACTCAATTGAAGACGTAAACTAAATTATTTGCTTTTTCATACCATGACGTCTTAAAGACGCACACTTTAAGTCGTTGCCGAATGAGCGTTCGGAATGCGTCCTAAAACCATTTGAGTATAAGAGACAGAGTTATCTATAGTTCATATAACGTTGTCCTTTTCAAACACACTTCATGGTACGATAAGAAAGTGGTTGGGTTAAGGTGCTGACTTTGAATTGAATCGTTTTCTAAAAGTTCATGGTAGGCCTTCAGGTCTTGACGCCGTTTCCCTGATATGTTACGAGGCCAACGTATCATGTTGCGTCCCACACTAGGGACCGTCCCCGTGCCCGAGGAACCAGCTTCAAACCGTCTCTTGCTGTCATCCCGACTTATTCGAAGGCTTAAGAAGAGCAGGAACGGCGATGGCGGCTCTTAGAGCTGTTTTGATGGTATCATATAATGTAATAATAATTGATGATTTTTCATTCAAAAGTAATAATATTATGGATCTCCGCAAAGTAACGCCTAATTCTATAAATTAGATTTTTCATTCACTTTTCAGGAGAGGCTCCATGATGAGTGTTTGCAACTTCACGAATATGCAACAGAGTGTAGTAGGGACTTACAGGAAAGATGGACACCACTGTGGGTACGAGCTACTGTACGACTGTTTAGAACTTACTTTTAGATTTAAAAGTTCACAAGTGATACCATTATAGTTACCGTATGTTACCAAAGTATATTTCAAGAAAAGTATTGTTACGTACAGGGGTTCGTGGATTCGTATAATACCTGGTGACTCGTTAAAAACACTTTTTTCAATTTTTTACTAAAAACTTAGTTCTTACAGTCTCTATACAGTTCGGTGTCCAATAAAAATGCCGAGGTCACTACTGTATCATTTTTATTTTCGCTTGTTTATTCGCTCTTGATCGCTATTCGCAAACTGAATCGCGAGGCTCACGATACGTCTGCTTATATATAGAACCAACTGATTTCGAGAACATTCTCGAGGCCTTGGAAAGATCGTAAACAAGTCTTTTGTAAACATGTCTTTTGTAAACATGTTTTCGATAAACACGCCGAATATTCCAGAGAATTAGCGTTAAGCGAATTTGAACTCTATCACATATAGTTTCGAACCCTTTTTGCATGTTCGTAAACTTCCCCTTCCAATTTGAACTCTATGACATATAGTTTACGAACCCTTTTTGCATGTTCGTAAACTGCCCCGCCTCATTTGAACTTTATAGCAAGATGCATTACGAACTCTTTTCGCATGTTCGTAACAGTATAATTTTTTTAACTATACATTACTCGAAGTATGATTGAAACGGTTTAAATATGTTTTTAAACGTATTTTTTTTTTACCTATTCTTATTAACTTGACCCTTTATTTATGTTTACCATTTTAAAAAATTATTTTGTGACTTAATAGCAGTTTATAATTGCTATTAAATAATAATCAAATATTAAGAAAATATACTTAAAATATTCATTTTGTAAGTTTAACTTTTACGTTTTTATGTAACTTGTTTAAATATTCATAATTCAAAGTTATTTTCGAATTTAATAATTAATTATAAGTTTTGTTATTTATTTTTAAGTGTAGAATAAATAACAGATTAGAATTTATGATAAAAATTGTATTAAGTAGTTGTAATCACTTTCTTTGTTTCAATAAAGTATGTCCTATAAATGGTTTTTAATTTTATCAACGAATCATACTGCTAGAAGGTCATAGGTTCACACCGGGTAAGCACCGATTATTGTCTCCTGTTAGAACTTATATGCATTGATACTTACAATTGTCATATGCGTAACATTTTGATGAAACCTGCATATCTCTTGAGAATTCTAAGGTAGAATACTATACTAACCTAATAAACTGCATTGGTTTTAAACCGCATTAAAAAAATGCATATATTTTTTATTCATTCTACCGACATTTTACTACAAATCCAGTATGTTTATTGAATTGGTAAACATGAAAACTCAAGAGTAGTTTATCAATCACTTTTAATCATATTCAATCTTATTTTTTTCCATATAATCACATAATTACAATTATTTCGATTCACGCTTAAAACAAAATTTTAAAATAAATTAAATGAAAACACTCTGCAATAATTTATACACAAAAAAAAAATCAGTCGGTATGTGACATTATTTGATTCGTATTAAAATTATACAATCAACTTTACATTAATAGGAATCAGGCACATCATACTTTATCTATTTACTAGTGAATAGTATTTAGTTTTAACATTACGCTTCCCGGTACCAAGTCACAGACAGATTACATTTAGTGAAACTATATATGAGAACTTAATTATAAAATGATGTTAATAAGATTATCACTGGGATAACATAACTTTATCTTTTTTACTGTATTAAAAAAAATATTATACATAAATTATTGTAAGTAGCATCGAAATGTAGCTAAAATTAAAGTAATAATCGGGGTTGAGATACTATGAATTAATCATAATCGTATTAAAAGGTTAGAACTTTTAGCAGTTTTAAATTTATTTATGGTAAAATGTGTACATAAATTATCAGAGGAGAGGGGATCAAGTCTAAAATATGACAATAAATAAATAAATAAAATTAGATCTTTCTTTTTTATATGTGATTAGACAAATATATGAGTTTCACTTTCCCGCTCTTATTATTTTTACAGGCCTGTCTATGACTCTATAATAAGTCTATGGTGCATATGCATATATTCCAACTTTATTTGGTACATAAGTATGCTATGCGTGATAGTAGATGATGATATTGTGATGTTGTGCCCTAAGTCTGTGCAAGAAACCGGGAAGCGTAGCCTAAAACATTGACGAAATATACCGAAGTGGTAAGCGAACTAATGGACGAATAACTTCACATACGATAGTGAAAATAACAATTGATCCCGTAAAACAAAAACTCACTTTTGAGCATAATCATTTGATTAAAAAAACACTGCATTTGAGCAATTACACAATTTGCGCGCTTAGAACACTTTAGAAACACGTAAAGCGATCTAATTTATTATGAGCAATCAATTGAAATATATTTCGATAAATCAGTTGGCGTTGGAATAAAAAAATTGTGAAATCCACTACTGAATTATGGACGCCATTTTACTCTAATCTTTGGTGTGCTGGGCATAACAACGCTGACGCTCAACAAAATGCCTTTCCCAAAGGTGTTAATATAAAAAGATCAATAAACACCTAATGTATAATAAAATTACTAGATGGCATTTGGTCGAGATGTCAGTCCTAACGGAACGTAATTATACTGTGTTGCGGTAACGCCTTTCAACCTATACTACGGACGCAGATAGTAGGTACAAAAATAGTTCACCTATCAAATACAATTAACACTACTTAACAATTAAGTATCGCGAGGAGACCGCTAAGGTAATAACAGCAAAATATTTCAACGGCACATCTCTTGCGCACAGCAAGAGTAACGGAATATAACAAAGATTAAATAATCTTTTACAGAACAGACATGTGGTTGTAGGCCTCCTCAAATAATGCTACTTATCGCGTATCACACTAAGGTAAATTGACTAGGCGTGTTGTGAGTCCGTCACGATCAAGTGACTGTGTTTTTTAGGCTTCGATTTAGGAGCTACAATTGTATTAAAGCATAATTTAAATCCAACCCAAACAACGCATCGCATCGTATCTAATAGGTTTAAAAAGAAATGGACAATCTAAACTGATATTCTATAAAGTTAACATTAATTAAGAATAGATGTCAAAAATTACAATTTCTCTTATTACGTACTTCAAAGTGAAAAGTGATATATAATATCAGTCTATACTTACTATGTGATATTTTTATATGAAACGGCAAATATTGTTATATTAGCAGTAATCTTTATCACCGAAGCTATATTGCCTCTACGTGTTATATACAATAGCCACCAGGGCCGGACGTGTGTTATCTTTATTTTGATACGAAATTATGCGGAATGGGTTTAAGGTTAAGATCGAAGCCTAAGAGGTTTTGGCAGATCAGAATCCGGCGTCGGGCGGAGGGTCGGGTGGCATGTAGTGCAGTTCATCTACGGGCGCGCTGAAAACGTTATAGAGGACTGCGAACAGTGTGCAAGCCGCATAGGCCCCTAGAGCCGCCCACCACAGCAGCCGTTCCCAGAGCCGCTGCTGCGCGTGTTTTAACACCAGCAGGCCAATGGTGAGGCCGGCGAGCGCGCCCGCGACGTGCGCCGCGTAAGAAACCGGCGGGACTTCCTGCTTCACGGGCAATACATATAATAATTAAATGATTTATAGAAGCAGGCGTTACTTTGCGGAATTCCATATTACAAGCAATAATCGTACTGCCGTACGATAGGATATAGGATAGGATATAGGATGATAGGATAGGCTCCACGACAAAAATCGTACTGCCGTACGATTTTTGTCGTGGAGCCTATCCTCCTGATGATGCTTCAGTTTCGGGGCGAAACGATCGTCGAGATTGTGGTGGTGGGTGTGTGTGCTGCTTTTGTGTGCGTTGTTGCTGGTGAATTGCGCCTTGGGGTGCATGTGGTGGCTGGTCCTGCATGTATAAGGTGCGTAGATTTTGCCTGCTTCATACACATTGGGTTTGCATGCATTAACTTAACCCGTGCGGATTATAGCAAAGTAGTTAGTTCTGTTATATTGCTTGAATTCCGCAAAGTAACGCCTGCTTCTATAAATCATTACATTTGATATCACATGAAAAAATCATTGGATTAAATTACTTTCGTCAATAAAATCGACATGCGGACGTGAACTCACCTTAGTATACCTAGCATGAACCGCAAAGCCCACGTCACACGACGCGACCGCAAGCGCGGCGACCAAACGCACCGCGCCGTACCGCATCGCATGAAAGTTGAGCAACGCATTCGCCAAGTGTGCGGCGAGTAGTGCGTACACACCACCCGACGCGCCGGCCAGACACACGTCTGGATCTAGGACGGATGCCGCCAGGGAACCCCCCAGAACACCTGCGAGGTACACAGCTCCACACCTCAGCGCTCCATGCACCATTTCTAGTGGTAGTCCCACCTGTGAATAGCATAAAGTTCAATCATTATTGTAATTCGATACGCACCATGGCGCTTAATGATTATTGTGATGGTTTCTATTTTTAAAATCAGTTTTAAATTATTTAAAATGTCAATTTCAAAGTAATATTTATTAAACATTTGTTAATAATTTTAATTTTATACATTTAGTTTATGAAATTATTATAATATAATCTACGCTACGTCGATGGTTTTATCAAATCGCATTCTAATTACAATATCCGTCATACTCTTGATGTCTATATGTTTTATGTGGTTTCGCTGTAAGATTTTCTTCATCAAAACACTTAATTAAATTTGTATGTTAATGAAAAAAAAATTATCTAAATTGTCCGCTCAAATATTTCTTCTTCAATGAATCATCATCAGTCATAGTATCAATCATAATTTTGTTTAATATATCGTCTATCAGCTATTGTTACACACTATTATAAAGAGTATTATAATAAATTGTGTGCAGAAGACTGATATTTAAAAAAGATATAACAAAATTAAATTTATATTATTGATAAACTTAGCGTTTCTTACTATATAATTATACCGGTCACATCGCGACGAAATCGAGTCACCTTTGTATAAGGTTCGTCGTTTTGGCAGAGTCGCATCCAACGTGGTCACGAACAGTCAGTTCGTTCTACCCAAACTAAGCCTAAGCTTAACATAGCTACCCTAACTTGTATGATGTTTGTATAATAATAATTATGAATCGCGAAAATTTAAAATGTACCATAAGCGTTTCATAATTCATAATTGGACAAAAATCTTTAAGATGCTTAAAGATAATAAAAGACTGACCGCTAATTGTACGAGCAGGTTGAACACAAGGTGTAACCAGCCAGCATGGACAACGCTGTAGGTGAAGAATCGCCACAGTTCGCGGCGACGGTCGGGCCGAAAGACCAGCGGCGAGTCTACCGGCACCGGACCAGCCGCCGCCGTAACACCCCCGGCGTACCACGCGTACCACGCGAATACACCTAACTGTAAACGATTATAACAATTAATATATTTCTGCTAAAATTATAATGTATATTATAAATTATAATAAATAAATATATGGGACATTTACACACACGGTCGTCAGTCCCCAAAGCAAGTAACTTAATACTTGTGTTATGGGTGACGGACAACTGGTAGATATACTACATATATAAGTTTAAATACATACTTAAATACAAATACACACCCAGACTCGAAGAACCAACAATTTGTTTATAGAAAATGTTGGCCCTCGGCGGGAATCGAACTCACGACCCGCGGAGCTGAAGGCAGGGTCACTACCCACAGCGCCAACGGGCCAGTCAGTATATATTTTACTAACTTTTATCCGCGACTTCGTTCACATTAACCGTTGAGTCTTGGAATGAACAGTAGCTTCTCTCACTCACCAACTCAAATATGCAAATATTTCCATGACCAAACTCAGATCGATCCGGCGGGTTAAATAGCAATTAACATTAAATTTATTAACATTTTTATTTTTTATACTAATACTTGATTTATATGACTGGCCCGTTGGCGCTGTGGGTAGTGACCCTGCCTTCAGCTCCGCGGGTCGTGGTTTCGATTCCCGCCGAGGGCCAACATTTTCTATAAACAAATTGTTGGTTCTTCGAGCCTGGGTGTGTATTTGTATTTAAGTTGTATTTAAACTTATATATGTAATATATCTACCAGTTGTCCGTCACCCATAACACAAGTATTAAGTTACTTACTTTGGGGACGGACGACCGTGTGTGTAAATGTCCCATATATTTATTTATTTATTTATATTAATACTTATATAATATTATATTATATGTTATATAAGTATTAATATTATTTTTATTATTATATTATACTTTATTCTTAATTTAAATACTAACGTTAAATTCGGTATATATAACTGGCTCTGGAAAAAAATGTAAAAAATCCGTAATAGTTTTTATATCTTCTTATACTTTTAATGTGAGAGGTCATCAGATTTCCTATACGAAACCTCTTCCTTTAACTTACAAACTTGACTTAGTCATATCGTAATTAAAAAAAACCTTGATATAATGATAATAAATGGCGTTTTATAATATCATTATACTCCTGTTAAATTTAGAGAACTTCTATACCATATTTGCTAACCCGGTGTGTAACCACTAATTGTGCCCAATTTCATTGATATTGGTCCAGCGGAATCGCCGTGAAAACGTAACAGACAGATAGACAGACAGCAACAGTATACGAGTAACTTTGCAAACTGCAAAGGCGGATTTATCGCTTGGAGCGAACTCTTTCAGACAACTTTTGATGTGAGAATCATAGTATAAAAATGGATTGGAGCGCAAAGATTGAATTGCTACAAAGTAAAAACATTCAAAATATGTACATATGTGGTATACGTAAAAAATATTTTTCAAACAATATATTTCCATTTTCATTTCTTATTGTGACTCCGAAAATACTAAATAATTACTTGTTAATTATTATTAAAATTATAACATCAAATAATAATCCATCGAATAATGCAACTCTGGCTTTTATTTATTCTGGTATGTATTAAAATTAATCAAACGGTAAGTTCCAGAAGTCGCGGGTAGGTACTATAATTCAATATTAAACTAAAATATTTTACTTAAATATTTTAGTAATACAATCTCCTATACATAACCTTACCCTAAAAGGTCTCAGAACTTGCTTATTAAGTACCTTACCTTACTTAGAAATTGCCGAACTTTCGTGCTATATTTTAAATCGCTTTTTATCAACAACACTATCAAGTCGAATGAATAGATTTCTAATTCCTTTCTTTAGCAATAAAAAAGTCATTTACATCATGAGAAATATACGTACAACACGCAAAAAGCACAAGAGAGGTATTACAATTGTATCTGATGGAAAGTTTCTATGGTAAATAAACTTTTCCGATTTTCACGGAACTACGTAATGGAAATCGAATAATTTTTAAATAAAACTTAATATACTAGTTATCTAATACTTTAACGAAAAGCATTTCTGTAGAGTTAGTTTATAATTGACTCAAAACTCAATAATCTATTTATGGTATATTTGTCAATTTCTTACCAACACTAATATGTATCTACAACTTCGTCCATAGTAGGGCTTCTATCATATCTATAATCAGTCATCATAAATATTACTCATAAGATCAGGTTTTTAACGTATTTCAGGAGTAACGTTAAACGCTTCAAGTGCGAACAATTATCATTTAAATTATGAATCTAATTTTTATAATGTTAGGGAATACGAAACGTTCAATTAAATGACTTCGATTGTTATTAGCAACATTTTTAAATGTGTATATTGTATCGCGGCAGGTAGGTATATACAAAAGTGATATTGGATGGTTGGAAGTTGGAAGTATTGAAGTTGTACCTTTCAAAACCTCATCATCCTCCTGCCCTTATCCCACTCTTAGTGAGGTTGGCCTAACATGTTGTAACATGATTTGGCTAGTTATTTTTAGACCGGCCGTCTGCCTGACGTCAACTTTTATCGCCTTTTACGACACCTTGGTAAGAAAAGAGGGTGGTCTATTCTACTCAGCCAGATACCACACTTGCAAAATCTATTTTCGCTAAATACAGAGTATATATAATAAGCACTCAATCAAAAGACATTTACAATTATGTATGTGATAATAAAAAATACCCAGTTAACAAATACAACTGTAATTCAGAGCTAGTCATGTAGTCATTCGAAAAGGCAGTGAAGCTAAGATAATTGTGAAATGGGTTTAAAGAAGAGTTAGGACAATATTAGTAGTATTTACTTATGCAATCAGGGAAAACCGTGAAAATGATTCGTCAGTGAAGAGCACCTCATACTTCTGTGCAGTGAATCAACGTGTGGCGGCGACCATTCGCGCCTCGAGCACGCACTGGCCGATTGTTGTGATTCACGTAAACCGCTTGTTTGCACGGATGTGAAATCCGCAATTACACTTTTTAATTAACCGAGTTAACTAGAGCGAGTATCGTACAGCGGTGTTCGCTGCATAGAAAGTGATGTACCGATTTTCTAGTTCCCCTAACGGCAATAATTCATATTCACGACGACTGTGCATAATTTAGACGTGCGGCTATAGTAATGTTTCGTTTTGTAACATTATACAGTAAATTGTACAACTGTACTGTAAAACTTAATGTTTCCGCAATCAATTTTAGATTGGAGCACATTGTAAGGCAGTGCTGTGAATTAAGTGATTGACTGTTAAAAGTTTTAATGAAGATAGCTTGTCCTTACCTAGGTATTGAAGTTTTTTTACTGTCTAGGTTTAGCCCCACATTGTGTGCTAATTATTTTTTAAATATAGTTAAGTATATAAATATACTCAACTATATTTAGGAGTCGCCAATTCAAACATAGGGTAGGGTATACCTATACCATACCTATAACATAGTATATCTATGACTATTCTGTGATTACTGTGAACCTACGCGCTTAACTGATATTGATCCTGCACTTTATGGCGTAGGAAAATATCGTAATGAAACTTGCATATTCCTATAGATACCCGGGAATATGTGTTATGAAATTGCATGGTGGGTTTAAGCATCAGTCCTTATTCCACCAGATATATTGGTAAGGCTGTGATAGTAATCGGCCTATACCTAACAGTGAAGAAAGTGCTCTTAAATTTAGTTTTAAGAATATACGATAATACGAATGATTTCGTTGTACCGATTTCATATTAAGTCTACGTTCGTAGCTCAGGGCAGTAAAGTAAAACAATAATAAAATCTAGCAGAGGCCTTACATATAAATTTCCTAGAAACGTTTAACTATTTATATATTTATAGCTTACCATTAGACGATCGTGTGGCAATGATAATACTATTAAGTTTGTTAAGAACATTTTTTGCACTCACCTCTAGTAAAGTTACACATATGATGAAAAATGGGGGCGGGCAGCAAGTATACCGTTCTTGGTAATATTTGCGGTCCCTCTCCTCTGGGAGTACCTGCATTGCTACGAGGTGCACCATCCTGCAAAAAATATTTTTCTTAATAAAAGAAAGAATTAGGATTGTTTATAATAATTGTTTAACGAAATAGTAACCGTTTTTTGTTACCGTCATTCATTCTCCTGCCTTTATCCCACTCTAAGTGGGGTCGGCACAACATATTCAAACATTTTGTCATATGCTTTGGCTTCGTATTTTACGACCGGCCGCCTGCCTCACTTCAACTTACCTTAATCGCCTTTTACGACACCTCGGTAAGAAAGGAGGGTGGTCTATTCTATGCAGCCGGATAGCACACGGCATTTACCTTAGTCGCCTCTTACGACACCTCGGTAAGAAAGGAGGGTGATCTATTTTTGTTACCGTCACATGATGTTAAATTGTTGGGCAACATTAAGTTGTTTTTGAGCGATCTTTTAGAGTGCAGATGGCAACACTGTTCTGTTTGAATGTTAAGATATAAAAATAAAAAAGTGAGCTTTTCGTTTTCCAAAATAGTTTTCTTGTAATTGTTGCGGATGACAAAACTAGTTATAGAAGTGGAATATAGTGAGTCGCTGAATTCAAAAGGAACAAGATCTTAAGGCCACCCCTTGGATAGACCTGGGCGCAGTTGTAGATGTCCGTAGATAAAAAAACTAAAACGAGGCTTGTTTATTGTCATAGAGTGATGTCATAATTTAAATACAAAAGTTCACGTAAATACTACTAAATACTATACTAATTAATTACTGCTAAATATTGATTAATTATATTTCTGCTGATATGTGATTGTAGAAGGCTAAAAGCGCTGTGTATTTAAATTATGTTCAAAGTCGTAAGATACGTAAAAGTATTGATATATAAAGATAATCATAATACTCATTATGAGTGAGAAGACAAATCAGAACACGCTATCTGACTTAGCGTTTAAATCCTAAGTTGGAGCTCGAAATTGGCTGAAAACTTTTACAAGACCTCGTAACAAATAATTTTGATCGCGTTAACGTCTAAACGAGTTGCTGAATGCATAAATTACTTACTTTTAGAGGTTTATTGGCGGTCGAGCAATTTTATAAATATTTTATTACAGGAAAGCCCACAACATGTCAAATTGACACGTACGAACTCAGAAAAATATGTAACGACCTCAACGGTTTGTCGGTTCAACTACATGTTTAACGAAAACACTAATAATTTTGTAATATTAAGTTGTTGTTGAAATAATTTTTTAGGTTCATTGCACTGAAAATTTCATGTATCAAATATTCTAATGGATATTGTACTGACGTCAGTCACGGCATACTTGATTGAGTGTAAACTTTTTGCTTAAAATTTATTATTTTTAATCTGTGACATTACATAGTTGATCTCTCCATTTGAAGAGATACGAAATATATGCTTTGGCATGAACTAAGTGGATTTAAGAGGACGTAGGTATTATTTATAACATTCTGGCAAATTCTTATTATTCTGAAACATTTCTTACGCAAAATTAGTTGTCATATATAAAAGAAACCATAATCTTTACATGTCAAAGGTAAGTCTATATGTTTAATATCTTATCATAATCTAGTTTTTGACATTTGCTTGAGGTTTGAACTTGCGATCCCTTAGAGTCAACTTGTTTTACCGTGTGGCTATCCTTCAATGAATAGCTCGATATATCTATGGTCATTTATTAGAGTCTCCCGATTGGAAAGCTTAATTTTATATTAAAATGGCGTAAGTACTTGGCGAAAAATGTGGGGTCCTCCAGAAGAAGATGAAAGTCGTTCTCAGAGCTGACCTCGCGGTCCCTCTGGTGCACGGCGCATCTATAGCTGCGGGTACGTTTGCCGCTCATCTGCAACAAATGACGAATTTTAGACATGTTAGTGTAAAAAATTATAGGATTAGGCATAACTTTGCGGAGTTCCATACTACAAAATTAATAACAAAATTATTTTGCTATAATCCGCGATAAAGTAAATAGGAAATATATATAATGGTAAATGTAGAGTGGAATATTTATTTTCATACCCGAAATATGCAGGATTCGTAAAAACACATGCACAAACCTTTACCATCGCCACTACAAGCACTACACACACGTTCACCATCACAAACTCAACAATCGTTTCGCCCCGCAACCGAAGCATCATCAGGAGATGGACTCCACGACTTGCGATTTTATCGTGTAATTCTATTTATATTATCGCGGATTATAGCAAAATAATTTTATTATTACTTTTGTATGATATTGTAACACTCGAGGTAAGATTCGAATTGAATAAACGCAAATTGTAAATAAAAATTGTTATGAGTTTTTTATTTTTATTAGTCATAGGTGTGTACAGCAATGGCCTAGCTAGGATACCAAAGGCTATGGGGCAAAAAATAAACTATGGCCCCGTCTAAACTATTTAAAATCCTTTGTTCCGTATTAAAGTCGCGTTCACGGAATCTGGTTTATTTATATTGCGAATGTGGGAGAATTTAACACTAGTTTAATTTATAGTTTTTTAGTCAGAGTCCAAGGGGCCCCTTAGCTTAAGGGTCCGGGGTCAATGCCCCGTCTAGCTTTCCGACAGTTACTGGTGTGCAGATTGTTATATACCTGATAGTAGGTGAAGATATAACCTAACATGGTAGAAAGGTAGCATAGCCTCGAAAGGGTAGATCCCTTTACCCCTGCTGCCCTGCTTTATTCGTAATTTTCCACAGACATCCGATGTTTTTCACATGACAATTTTGAAATATAAAATGCCCCTCATATCTTCAGTAATACGGCTGTGCACCTACCACTGATGAGCTGTGATAGCCCAGCGGTGAGACCGTGCGACTCTTTCGAGGGGAACACGAGTTCAAACCCGGGCAGGCACCAATGAGTTTTTCTATTAAAACTCATGTGTCTAATTGATAATTGCAATTTATCACACGCTTTTCGGTGAAGGAAAACATCGTGAGGAAACCTACATATCTCTAGAGAATTCTAGGGATATGTGTAACCTACCAATCCGCATTGGAGCAGCGTGGTAGGTCTTAGCTCCAATCCTTCTCTCCAAAAACGGAGAGAGGAGGCCTTAGCCCAGCAGTGGGCATAACAACGGGCTGTTACTTTTTTTTACCTACCACTACGCACAGGTAATCAAAACATCAAAGTCAATCGAAACAGTTACTCTAATAAAAAGGACATTCGACAGTATGACGACTTCAATGAATGAAAAATAGGAATTTAAGATATACTCTAATTTGTTAAACGTAAGTAACCGCATCAACGTAAGCGCTCTTACAAGAAAGATTATAACAGGTAAATAAACAATGTACGATGTCATTGTTAATGCGTAAGTTGTGAATGTTTGTGATGCCTAAAGAATAAAGCTTATTTGAAGTTCGTAGTGGCTTTTTACTAATGCCACTGATGGGCAAAGTCCTCTATTTTTCTACGTTGAAGAGGATTGAAGTTTAGACCCACCATTGGTGCATCTCAGATGTGGAGTTATGGGTTACACATATCCCAGGATTTAATTGGGGATATGTATATTTCGTTACCATTAACCACTAACTTTATCGTTGATTTATTAGACAAGATGGCTGTTTATAAAATAATAATTTGTATAGTAATTCTGTCAGCTGTGATAGCCTAGCGGTGAGACCGTGCGACTCTCTAGAGACGATCACGGGTTCAAACCGCGGGCAGACACCGATGAGTTTTTCTATTAAAACTTGTGTCTAATTGATAATTACAATTTATCACACGCTTTTCGGTGAAGGAAAACATCGTGAGGAAACCTGCTATCTCTAGAGAATTCTAGGGATATGTGTAACCTACCAATCCGCATTGGGGCAGCGTGGTCGGTCTTAGCTCCAATCCTTCTCTCCAAAAACGGAGAGAGGTGGCCTCAGCCGAGCAGTGGGCATAGTAACAGGCCGTTACTTTACTTTACTTTTATAGTAATTCTTACTAGAGTTATAGATACGAAAATTTGTCTGTAAATGATTACGTGAAAATGTACATAATTTTAAGCTATCCGATATTTTAGCAAAATTCAAATCAATATTTCAACAAAATGAAAGATTACTATTCCGATGACAATTTAATAGCAAAAATTTGAAGAAAAAAGTGAGGGATAAAAGAACAAGCAGGTGTAATGTCCCTTAAGTACGTGGTAATTAAAGTTTTTAAATACTTATTACATTTTCTAGATAATCAAAAATATTTTTTGTAGGACAGCGACTAACGAATTTTGCGATGGTATCTTGAGACTATGTGAAAATTAAAATTAAACAATATCTAATTAGTCCCCATTAATATGTAAAATCGCCCCACAGAAAGCTAAAATATTATGTGCTTATTAAACTTGTTAGATTTTATATTATTAAATTCTCAGGATTTCATGTACCAATGACATTCAACTCGTATAATTTATAGCCATGCTTTTACCGCTTCAAATTATGTTAACAATAACGGTTTAGAATGATAGTCGCACTTAGAAATGTAAAAATTACATTTAGTTCTTCATAATATAACTACGAGTAGCTATTTGTCCCGGCTTCGCACGAGCATTGAGCATGTTATGGTTCGGGTGGGACCAGCAGGCCCACCATGAACTCTTATTGCGACTCAATTGAAAACGTAAACTAAATTGTTTTGCTTTTTTATACTATGACGTCTTAAAAACGCACACTTTAAGTCGTTGCGAATGAGCGTTCGGAGTTCGTCCTAAGAACATGTGAGTAAAAGAGACAGAATTATCTACAGTTCATATAACGTTATCCTTTTCAAACATTACGATCCCAATGCAATTCACACTTCATGGTTTATGGTACGTGGTACATGGTTTGATTGTTAAGGAGGCCAACTGAAAGCCATTTTGCTCCGGGCCATTTAAATGCAATGTTAAACTTAGGGAAAAAAGCAAATTCTTCTTCCTAAAACCTATCATTTAAAGTTTCTTAAGTGAAAATTGAATTTTTTAATACTACAAGATATGTATATTGGGGCACAACAATTTTGGAATGTCTAAGGTGAGGCACGGCACATAAAAGGTTGGCAGACACTGTTGTAAAGGATACGTTAGTTTTACTTACTTTAATTACTTGATGCTACTTTTAAGTAATAATACTTCGATTTTTACTAAAAATACTTTAAGCGTGAAATGCTATTTTGATTTTACTATAGGGTTTTGATTATACCATTTTAATTACTGACGGTCAGATTTATTATTTTAATAATGAATGAATTAACAGACTATATAGACTAGATAAAAAACTTCACACTCGTTACTTATATTTTTGATACACGGAATGGAATTTGATAAGTATATATTAATTATTACTTAATAACGCATAATTCATAAATAATTTCTTTTGTAATAATATAAAAGTTTCTGCCCATAAAAAAAGTTGGCTTTCACTGAATGAACCATACTTTTCTCCAAGAAGACCTTTGCTTAATGGCCGTAGACAGGCTCGTATTTAATTTTCAATCATTTAATCTAATTAAATTTAGGAGAATTATATTCCGTGTTTCAACAGCAACGACACTTAGGCAAATTTGTCAATGAAACAAATATTATCCAGTTAAAATTATTTACTGTAGTTCTGATAACCCACCGGTAAGACCGTGCGACAATCTTAAGCGGGTCACAATCAGTTTTTCTGTTAAAATTTATGTGTCCAATAGATAATTACAACTTATCAAATGCTGTTCGGTGAAACATAGTGAAGAAACCTGCCTATCTCTTGAGAATTCCAACCTACCAATCCGCATTGGAGCAGCGTGATGGGTCTTAGTTCTAAACCTTCTCCCCAAAAACGGACAAAGGGGGTCCAATTCCCAGTAGTAGGAACGGTACGGATAAGAACAGGCCGTTACTTTACATTTTTTTAATTTAGTTTATAAAACACTTGCACTTAACGTCGCGTCTAGCGAGGGTGGATTTATTTCCCGCAGTCCGCGGGACGGTCGCGACTTATGACGGCGGCGGGCGCCGGTTGGCACAGGGCCAGGCCTATCGACCGCGATCCTCGAGACGGTTTGGACAAAAATACCGCATTAGGCCCTTATAGGCCTTTAAAATATTACATGTTTATAGTACAACAATTAACATATGCTACAGCTGTTAACCATTGAAAGGTGGAGATTTGTCTTTGGATTTCTAAAGTTATCTAGTTATATAGCAGGTAATTAGATGTGATTATTATGAATGATGAGAATTTTATATCTGTTTTCTAAACTTCAGCTGTCAATTTAATCAAAAATGTAAATGATATGTATAAATACTTAATAGCTACATTATTTTTAATTTTAATAAACTAGACTTTTTGGCGACAACTCATAGTTAGGTAGCCTAAGGAGGTACGAACGACTTAATGTAAAAGAATGACAAACTTAATTATGAACTTTAGTTTCAGTATTAAGTCACAGCCGAAAGTTATGCTGTATGACATCTCGAGGTTTAACATCTCGCGTACTTCTTGCGCCAGGACTCGCTATTATCAAACATAAATTAAATGGGCCATCACCGTCTTCAATTAATTTCAAAACGATGAATTTGACATAATTACCAATCAAAAATTGTATTTTTACTTTTTAATAAAATAATGCTAATAATGATTGTAAAAAAGTACGAAAATTATTTTTTATAATCTTTTCGCTGTTAATTAACCAGTTTTAAATAACAAAATGCTAGTAAACAACAACTTAGAGATTTTAATGTTATACGTATAATGTTAGAATCACAGTAAATGTAACCAAAAGCTTTAAATAAAATAACTCTATAAAGTGCCATAACAATTTAAGTTCGCACACAGGTAGTGTCGCCATGATTTTGAATAGTCACTAAACTCTTAAAAAAACCAATAACACCATTCATCTACTCTTCGACTCGAACGTCTTTAAAAAAAAGAACATCTCTATTTTAGTTAAATTTATAACAGTGATTTTATAGATGATAGGAAATAAAGTGATAGACTTACACATTTTATTTTAATTATCGTGCAATTGTAATAAACATGCAAAAGTAGAATTAGGCGGTCCTTACTTTGCGGATTTCCATAATACACAAAATATAATTTAATAAGTAATTAAATAATTATAATTAAATACCAGAGATTAAAATGAACGAATGAAGAATGAACGAGTACAGTGGCTAGATATCTTGCCACCCTACAATGTACGAGGCAGTGGTAAAGAGCAGGTCGCGCAGGTGGGCGGAATGTACGCCGGTGAACGACTGGTCGAACTCGCGCCGCAATCCATCGCAGGCCACCGTATTGTCCCCGCAGTCGTTCAACTCAGTTTCCCACGACACTGCGAAATGCCCAATGCCAAAACCTAAATAGCCTAGACGCGGCGCAGACATCGGCTATATCTGTCTCAACAACGGCGTTTATCTAATTTTGAAAATACTAAAGACTGGCATGATACTATTTTATGTAATGTGAAAGAATTAGATTTTCAATTGAATACGATAGTTGGTAAATCATTAAAGAAATATTAGGTTCTAATTGAGAACTCTTATAAATAATATACAAAGTCTTAACCAAACTTCTTACAGTAATAAAATTAAAATGAGTAATAATTTTACAATCAATTTACGAACGACCTGGCATCAAGTTCTATTGAGACGTTGCTATTAGTCTATGGTTGCTATATCTTATTTACAGACTAAAAACATATAAAAAGAAAGTATTCGATAAAGTTCAAATTAATCGATTTTATGATAGAACAATAAATCGATTTTCTGCGGGATTTGCGCGGGCCGGGCGCCAGTGGGCGCAGTGAATCCAACGTGGGCGCCGCGTGACTCACACCGACATCCGACACGTCCGATTCGTATCCGGAACCACTAACTAGGCACTATTGCAGTCTCGTCAAACGAGCGCGCGAGCCTACGCGACGCAATACTCATTTCAATAACCTACATTGTTATTCATTAACAGAACTCAAAACTATTGAATGGCCGAAAACTATTCTAATATTTTAATTTGACTGATTAAATGATCTGAATTTTAACATCAAAATATTTTTAAAAAATTGTAGAGGGATGAAACAAAATATATCGCATTTGTTAATACTTTAACTGAAAACGTCGCCGAAACCTTTTGAACTACAAAACACTATCTTGTGGATATGTCACTTCTATAGGATTCAAAAAAGTCCTCGACGGTTTCGAATAACTTCCTGTTGTTGTTCTAAATATTAAGCATGAAATGCTTAATATTTAGGTTCTTTACAATATATGATATAAATCAATAGCTTAGCAGTAGTCCCACAATTAATAATCACGCACGCCAAAATATTAGAAGGCAATTAATGAACGACCGACGAGCTACAGCAACGCCCGGCCAGGTCTTCTAGTATTACGTACCTCCAAATATTTTTACTGAAAATATGTTATTTTGTTATATGTACTTAGCTTTCTGTTATTAATTAATATAAACGAAGTCCTTAAGAACGCGTGCTTAACTGCCAATAAGATAAAGTGCGAAATCTCTTATTGCTCTCAGCATTTAACACTTTAGTTATTACCAGTAATGCATTAAGACTAAAATAACCTTAAAAAAATATAAAGTTATGAAAATATAATAAAGTCGTTTCGTTACATCGTTAATGACTTCTTTAACCGTACTCCTTAACGAGAAGTTTATCTAAATCTAGAATATTAATGGTAGATTTAGTATAGCGAACTGATGTGTTGGGCACGTCAACGCTGGGAGCGTTCCCACGCGCCCACCTCCGCACTATTATGTTCTAAATTCTAATTTCTTAGTCTCTTCATTCCGACACCGTGAAAGTACAGTATTCATTGCTTAGCACAACGTAAATGGTTTGCTGAAATAACGTGATAAAATTAATAAAAACAGTCAACAGTCACGCCCTTAATCATAATCGTTTTATTTTATCGATATTAAATTTATTTGCGAGTCGATACATTATTGTACAAGACTTGTAGCGACATGTCTTTGCTAGATCCGTTGTCCAAAAAATGTTTTGCGTCATATTTACTTGTATTACAATAGGTAGGTTTTTTATGGGTTTATCCCATATTGCGTTATTGCCTCAATATTTTTTTGTCAAATGCCCTTAATGTATAAAACCGTAACAAAATTAAAAAGATGTTTTAAAAAGTAGATCTCCACTTATATCTTCATATAATTAACTTGATGATATGATTGCATCATAGTATATTATTTGTATAGGGCGATATTAAATTTAACTCAAAATTATAAATTGTTAAAATATTAACATGATTATTAAAAACCATGACTGTTGAATGGAGGAATCTTAAGAGGTACAACCTTGGAATATAGTTCCCATCCACTTACGAGTTAACATCATAATCACCATAGTCACTAGGTCAAAGTTTGTGACTAGGCCCTATTTAAATACGAATTCTGTTACTGTTAAAAAAATATCGTTTTTATGTGTATTAATTATGTATATTGCATGAATAGTTCTTTTAAACGATATTGAATTCGTGTTGCTAATCTTACTTAAGACCTTGCATGTGGTTAAAAGTAGAAAACGGTGTACATGAACGCTACTTAGCGATTGCAAAATGAATTAGGATTTTTATATATTCGGACTTATCAGTTTAAATGAATCAGTTGAGCAAATCTACTGCGAAATAATACTATTCCATATATATTATAATATTTGCATAAAGTATATATTACATATCTCACAATCACTTCATGTTATTTATTTTATTTTGATTTATGTATGAAAGTTTAACTTTTCCTTATTCCTAAATTAAATACAAATTTGGTGCTTTACCGTGAAGTCAATAGTTGGTTTACATCAATAATAGAGTATAGTCAAGCTTCAAATTTCCAGGCAATTTTATACGCTCGTGATTTTAGGTGAAAAGATTATCGGGTTTGTATTGATCTACAAAATCGAAAGCTTCTGAATCGATTTCAACAAGTTATTAATCTTTTAACCTAGTATATGTATATTGTATGCAATCATGAAACTTTTACCGAGATCTGTGTTGTCTATTATAAGTTTATATAGATAAGAGCAGGTACTTTTATTTATTCGAATCAGTTTAATTAGGACAACTAAATTATGACAATATTAACACTTGACGGGGCCTAACTCCATACTTAACTTAGCAATTTCTTACCTTAATTTTTTAATGAATTTTATATAGTTATAACAAAACGATGAATAATTTTCCATAAAATGTTATTTATTTTTATTATCTATCTTATCTATGCATTATAATTTTCTAAGCTGTAGCGCTTGTGTACAGTATACTTCGCCATAATGTTTATTTATAATAAATAATGAATATATCACTTATATTATAAACTACTAAACTGTAATAGGCAATGAAAACCACTAAGAAAATTAACAATCTTGAATAATCGTCAAGAATAAACGACACATGTTGACATAAGGAATATAAAATGCATAAAATTTAACCTAATACAATACCTATAATTGATTGATAGCTATTGAACAATATCCAATTTACGAAAAAAATATGAACTTACCCATCACGGAATCTCGTGTTGATAACTTTTTTGAATCGAATCGTAACATAAACCGCCGTTAAGCCATTCACAACACTTATTTATTGTCACTATATTAATGAGGTAGAATATTTGTTTGTGCTGCTTAAAATTTGGTAAGATTAACTCCGATGTTAGACACGCGATGTGTGTAACTGCGGTTCGGAGCTCACGTGACACAACCTTCCACTCAGAATGCTCCGCGCTGACTGATTTGATTTTGCTTACATTCGTCTGCCAAGTTTCGTTCGGTGTCGTTTTGGATCGGGCATAGACGTTTTTTTATGTGCCAGTGGTGGTTGCTATTTGAGAGGGTGGTTCCGGTTCCGAGGGCGACAGTAAATTAGTGAATTAGCTTGAATTTATTGTTTTAACTCCAAGTGTAAATCAACATTTGAATACTATTTTAGTTTAACATAGCTTAAAGTAGCAGCCTGTTACAATCCCACTGCTGGGAATAGGCCTCCTCTCTCCGTTTCTGGAGAGAAGGGTTGGAGCTAAGACCTACCACGCTGCTCCAATGCGTATTGGTAGGTTACACATATCCCGAAAATTCTCTAGAGATATGCAGGTTTCCTCACGATGTTTTCCTTCACCGAAAAGCGTGTGATAAATTGCAATTATCAATTAGACACATGAGTTTTAATAGAAAAACTCATTGGTGCCTGCCCGGGTTTGAACTCGTGTTCCCCTCGAAAGAGTCGCACGGTCTCACCGCTGGGCTATCACAGCTTTAACATAGCTTACTAAATATAAATTTTTAAACAGAAATGTACGTATAGATTTATCGTTATGATTTTTTTTCAATATCATTTTAAATATATAATCAAGCCATTGCTTACTGGAAGAAATATGTTAGTTATAAGGCGTCATTTTAAAAAATGTTTAGTATAGAGAAATACATAGTTCAATTTAATAATAATAATTTAATAATCATTTTAATAATTTAATAATTTATTCATTTTAATAATTTAATAATCATTTTAAGTACCCGTCATGAACAGGGTTATATGTAACAATATAATTATAAATATGCGTACATAAAACAAGATAAGTGAATATTCAAATAGTACATACAGGTCCGTAGAAAAATAATACATAAGAAAATTAGGTACTCACAGAGGCTTAGCGTAAATCTTAAGTAAAAGTATTGATAAAATTATTTTGTTACACATAAAAGTATGTGAAGGTTAAGTTCTCCTGCCTCATTTGTTTCGGATAAGTCATGAATACATTACTGTTAATGCTATTTCAGCGAAATGACAGTAACTAATGGCACAGAGCCAGATGTTGCACAGGTAAAGGGGTTGGGGAGTGCTATAATGTAAAACTGCAAACTATAGAAATTTATTACTTCGTGTGCTTTCGTGGCCAGCGACAGCTGGAAAGGATTTACCCTTAGTCTTTAACTTTTGTGTACAGAATTATTTTATTGTTTTGTACTATGAATCAAAAAGAATTAGATATCGTTACCGTTAAATATATTTGTTTTGTTCTAACGAATTTTACAACGTTAGTGAATTGTATGGAAGAGCGATAAAGCATCGTCTAGGATGGGAAATAGGGAGAGTAAAAAGCCATCCGAACGGTCGGCATAAACTGCCCGACCAAGGTGACCTTTGCAGGGTTGATTTAAAAATTGACAGTGTAAAAGTCGTTCGACCCAGCCGATATTTGGTTGATACCAACGGCCGAGGTCGGGAGCGCATCTCTCCCACCCAAGGTCACTTTTGTCGGGCGTTTTATCTGGACCGTGTAGAAGGCCTTTTATGCGCAGAAATTCTAATAGCAAATAAAATTAAAGCAAAATAATCTTTATTTCATTTTTGGATTGTCAAGGATCAATAAGATTAATAAAGCTACTACTGGTTTGGAATGTTGTTCTTAAGGGGAAAAAGAAACTCGACGGTCAATTTTTAGAAAACATCGTCCTATGAGTAAAATTGTGAGGTTTAAGGGTGGTGTGTACTAGTGAGCTGTGATATTGTTTTTTGCGGCGAAAATTATTCGTTGTTTGATGAAGTGGCAACCTAGGTTTATTTAAGTCATTGGAACAGTTATTTATTTACTCAATTAAATAATATAATATTTTGCTAAATAACCGACCTTATATTACACGGATAACGTATTAAATTACCCTAATTAGTATAAATTTTTGTAATTAAATAATATAAGTGTGTTCTACTCTTGTTTTGTGGGTAATACAGTATCATCCGTACTAATATTATAAATGCGAAAGTGTGTCTAATAATAGTAGTTTATGATACTGTTGCATAATAAGGGTTCTTATAACACGAGTGTGGTTTAAAAAAACGAGCCGTAGGCGAGTTTTTTTATAGTGTCACACGAGTGTTATAAGACCAAGTTATGTACAAGTTATGTATTATACACTACTTTATCTTCTCTCATACTATAATACGTAAAACGTACGTTTCCATTTCATGAACTCGTGGTAACATTTAATATAGTTGCTACTAGATTTCGTCGGCAACAGGTTCATGGTCATGTTTGACGCAGCTTTCAGAATATCTGGTGGTGTACAATTACCACTATCCCCGCTCTCAGACATGTTTTTACACAAAAACTTATTTTTTTACAAACAAAACTAAACTTCGTTTAAATATTGAAAAGATTTTTTAAATGTCATATATTGGCGCCAAGGCGCCAACATTGATTGCGCATGCGTGTTCCGTCGCCGCGGACCCATTCATTGAAACCTTTTTTTTTAAGGTAGAGGTTCAACCTCCTTGGTCCAGCTGGAAGTTGTATCGGTATGATTAAATAGTTACATTATGATATAGGTGTCCATACAAGACCTGTATCGTAATGAAATTTTTTAATTTTTTAATTTTGGTCTGTACGTAATGTTTGTCATAAGAATTTTGTTTTCAGTTTTATAATCTTTGTATTATAGTATCAGAGTAGATAAACTATTTTTAGATTGACATCTAAACAATAAATATATGATTTTACTTTATTTTATGTATGTGTAGAAATGTTTTTTTTATTTCAAACTATCATGAGTAGTACTCATAGTTTATGTATAGACACCGGCTACATAAATTCTATCGGGTTAGTCCGATTCGTTTCGAGCACATCCAAGGCCTTTACTCATAGCTCTTTATACAGCGTTATCGCGCCGGGAACTGTTAGGAACTGGGAGTGCGGACTAACCCGGTAAAATAAGAAGTGAGTAAAGCCGATTTCGATACACAAGCTAGAAATATTTTATATATTTTTTTCTTACAATATCTTTCTATATTCATAAAATATGCCTCATTTCAATTGTACGATTATGTAATCAATGTACACTTTTTTCTTTACGTATTAACATGTCGATAATGAATACATCTATTTCCAGGTAAAGGCTTAATTAGTAGAGTAGAATTCGCCACGTTTCGATTATTTATCCGCGACTTCTGTCATATAGGGGACATCATTAACAAGATTAGGTTGTTATAACTTCATATACATTAATTAGATAGATAAAGGCAATTTTGACGTCTTTTAATTTGTATCGCCCGACAGCTGTATTTGAATAAAGAGTCGTGTTGATGAACGATGAGAGTTCGAAACTATCATGGGAGGGTAGCAGTTTATAAATGAGCAAGTCAGTCTGTGTGTTACGTTTTCCCGCCTAATCATTCAGAGCAAAGATCTTCAACCTTTTATCACTTCTAGAAACCTTTCGAGTCCACGCTCAAAACGAGATCTCATTCAATCATATTAATTTTACGTGAATGTACTGTGCATCATCATCATCATTCTCCTGCCCTTATTCCACTCTACGTGGGGTCGGCACAACATGTTACAAGCATGTTGTCATACGATTTGGCTACGTATTTTATGACCGGCCGCCTGCCTGACGTCAACTTATCTTAGTCGCCTTTTACGACACCTCGGTAAGAAATGAGGGTGGTCTATTCTACTTAACGGGATACCACACAGCATTTACCTTAGTCGCCTCTTACGACACCTTGGTAAGAAAGGAGGGTGGTCTAGTCTATTCTGCCGGATACCACACGGCTTGCAAGAATGTACTGTGCATTTTAATGAAATAAAACATTTTAGATTTTTTTTAGATTAACCAATGTAACGTAATATGCATCTTTTATAAAGTCACCTCATGATACTGTGGTATTTTAGTATTGTTTGATTTATTCAGAACGTTGTTTACTTATTTAGAAACTCCTGAAATTTACCAGAAATTCTTAATCTATTGGCAGGATATAACAAAGGGTGTGGTAACTTGTATAACACGCTTAAACACGTTAGGGAAACTAATACCGCTAAAAAAGTTGTGATAACCCAGTGGTTAGACCGTGCGACTCTTTTCAGGAGGCATGAGTTCAAACCCTGGGCAGGCACCAATGAGTTTTTCTCTTATTAAAACTTATATGTCTAATAGATAATCGCAATTTATCACACGCTTTTGGTAAAGGAAAACATAGTGAGGAAACCTGCATATCTTTTGAGCAGCGTGGTCTAACTCCAACCCTTCTTCCCAATAAAACCGGAGAGAAGAGACCTATGCCCAGCAGTGGGATCGAAACAGAACGTTGATTTCCTTTTTTACTTTACAGCAGTATAGGTAACCAAGGCCCTAGGGCAAAAAATAAACTAGGGTCCAAACTAAACTATTTAAAATTATGTGTTTGTATTAAAGTCACGTTCCTAGAATCTGATTCTTTTATAATATATTCCAAATGTGGGAGTAAAAAAAAATTGCTAATTCAATTTATAGTATGTAAGTCAAAGTCCAAGGGGCCCTCTGAGTTTGGGAGTCCCGGGGCTTTGCTCCATCTAGCCCTGCGATGCCTACACCACTATTCGCAGCCGCTATCGGAATCCAACCACTATTTCTTTAAATCTATCCTTACTAATATATAATATAAAAGATAAGGTATGTATGTATGCTGCTTATAGACTCCGAAATGTCTGGACCGATTTTGATAATACAGACAACAGACAATCGTTAGATTGAAACAGCAGATTATTTTATAAAATTTAGTAGCGATCAGAGCATTTTTTGTTTCAAAGGAGCAGTCGAAACCAGACAGAAAAAGCACGTATAGCCTGATGGACCGCTTGTAATTAATAAAGTAAGCGAAACTTGCAGTGAATAATGATAAATTATAAAAATATTAAATCAAAACATGTGAATGAAGTAAAATTAACAACTAATTGTGTTACATTTTGAGGTATTTAAATTGTTTTGGAATGCTATTTATGATACAACTAGCTTTTACCCGCGATTTCGTTTACGTGGACCGTTGAGTCTTGAAATACACAGTTGCTTCGGTCACTGCAAATATCTCCATCACAAAAATCAGATCGATCCAGGGTGTTAAATGGCAATTACTATTACATTTATTAACAATTAACATTAAATTCGGTATAGTAGTCATTTGCACTGGAAAAAATTGTAAAAAAAGCATAAATAAATTGTAAAACCTTTCTTATACTATATCTTTTATAAAACCTATGTCTTCAAGATACAAATTGAATTTGACACATCGTGAATAAAATAACCTTGATATAATGATAATAGATGGCGTTTTTTTAAATTATTCTATTCCTGTTAAATTTACAAGATTTCTATAGGATATATGTTACCCCGGTGTATAAGCGTTAATTGTGCCGAATTTCATCGATATTGGTTGCATTGGCCGTGAAAACGTAACAGACAGATAAACAGACTCGCATTTATAATATTAGTTAGGATGATGACAGAACCATAACGACAAAAACATTCCAAAAAAATACATTTGCTGTGCTATCGTAAAACATAACAGATGGTTCGGCGAAAATATTTGATCCTTCCTAATGATATAAATTTACGGTTTGTAAGCACGGGTTCAAAGGAACTTATAGAAACGTTTTGATGTCAGGGGTTCCGGACATTATGTTAATAAGCAGATGAGTATTAAAATAAAATATAAAAGCAATAAAGTATACTAAGTTACGTATCAAAGTTAAATAATAAATGAAAGTCAGATGACAATGATTTGGTGACCTACAATTAAGACTACTTTTAGATAAATAGCTTTTAGAGTATTTAATTATATACAGAACGTAAGTCTTGTTCATTAACTTAAATAAGTTCGTTAAATTATCAAATACTTTATTTATAGAAGCAGGCGTTACTTTGCGGAATTCCATATTACAAGCAATACAACAGAACTAACTACTTTGCTATAATCCGCACGGGTTAAGTGAATGCATGCAAAGCCAATGTGTATGAAGCAGGCAAAATCTACGCACCTTATACATGCAGGACCAGTCACCACATGCACCCCAAGGCGCAATTCACCAGCAACAACGCACACAAAAGCTGCACACACACCCACCACCACAATCTCGACGATCGTTTCGCCCCGAAACCGAAGCATCATCAGGAGGATAGGCTCCACGACAAAAATCGTACTGCGAACACGATTGATGCGAGCAGTACGATTTTTGTCGTGGAGCCTATCCTCCTGATGATGCTTCGGTTTCGGGGCGAAACGATCGTCGAGATTGTGGTGGTGGGTGTGTGTGCAGCTTTTGTGTGCGTTGTTGCTGGTGAATTGCGCCTTGGGGTGCATGTGGTGACTGGTCCTGCATGTATAAGGTGCGTAGATTTTGCCTGCTTCATACACATTGGCTTTGCATGCATTCACTTAACCCGTGCGGATTATAGCAAAGTAGTTAGTTCTGTTGTATTGCTTATCAAATACCATGTATGTGATACGAAGAATACCTTGACTATTAAATTATTATCCATTTCGAGGTGTCATGCTCATTATCTTAAGAGTGCTTACAGTAAAGTCACTTCAAAATATTATTTCAAATACTAGAATATTGAATTTTGAAAAAAATGTTAGTATGCTGTCATTGTGCTCGCAATTTGCATTGAAATAAGGTACTTGAAGGATGCACTCTCCTGAGATATTTCTTTCTTAAGTCTCTACAGTGATCTGCGTTTTCGCACTTTATTACCTTAACTTTAATGCCCATCTTTAAATTGATGCCCGTCCTTAATATTTCTGCTTCCTAATACAATGAGCCAATTCAGTAATTATGATCATTTTTCTAATATTCTCGTTTATTAAATTTACATTAAAGAAAACTTTATTAAGCTTGTTGTTAAGGTTTTGCGCGTAGTAGCATTTTTAGTGACGAGCAGTCTTGAAAATAGTTGAATGACAAAAAAAAAGGATGAAATAAGGAATCAGTAGTTTAATACCATTTAGTAAACAACAGTTACTTCCACCGACGCTCCTGTCAGATCGATCTACAGAAAATTGATGGGTGTCCAAAAATCGTTGTCGCCACCACAAAAAGACGCAGTGCACACACACAAACAACATTTTCATGAGCAAAGATCAGGGTTCAGTTCTTACCTTAGCCAATTGAAACTTCTGGACGTACCGTAATTGTACATACATGTATAATAAAGTTTCAAAAACTTGAATCATGCAGCACGATGAAACATCTTGGAAGAAAATCATACTTCGCATTACTCTATTTTATCGGATTAGACAGAGATTTCGTCTATTAAGTGCTAATAAAAAATATCTTTAACTACAAAACCCCAACGTGTATAATCCAGACTTTCCCAATTTATTCCATGCATATACAAAATTCTATATACTTATGGCAATTTTTGACACTTCCAATGTTATTAATTAGGTAATATGACGCCAAATCTAAAGATTCTAATCACCAGTTTTGACGAAAATTGTTGTAAACATAAACATTTATATTAATTAATAAACATTTGATTACATTATATTATTACATCAAAACAAACGTAAAAAGATGCTGTTTATTACTGAACCCTAAAAAGCGCGTTATAGATCATTTCGTTTGTATACTAGCAACTGAAGCAGGTGGGCGCCACGAGGCTTGATAATTTGGCCAATATTTATTTGCAAGATGGCGTCAACACAAATTGTAGGCCATTAAGAACGCCATTTGGCGAGGCGGCTCTATTAATGAGTTTTTCTGCTGTATGTGTGAAACAATATTGGGTGGGTTTAATTAAACTTTATTCAAATGATTTATAGAAGCAGGCGTTACTTTGCGGAATTCCATATTATAAGCAATATAACAGAACTAACTACTTTGCTATAATCCGCACGGGTTAAGTGAATGCATGCAAAGCCAATGTATATGAAGCAGGCAAAATCTACGCACCTTATACATGCAGGACCAGCCACCACATGCACCCCAAGGCGCAATTCACCAGCAACAACGAACACAAAAGCAGCACACACACCCACCACCACAATCTCGACGATCGTTTCGCCCCGAAACCGAAGCATCATCAGGAGGATAGGCTTCACGTAACCGTAGGTATTGTGTAACATTAAACATTTATTTTGTCTGTTATTTTCGATTATTTTAATTGGTCATTTCTTGATTTTATACGATTATTGTGGTATTTTCTCGAAGTTAATTTCAAAGAGTTATTATACTAGAGAACGGAAGCAACCCTATAATGTATCCATCGACAAAAAATATCTGTTTACATAAACAAGGGAGACAAAAAATTATTTTATTACTAAAATAAACGAAATATTTCATTGGTTTATGCATTACAGATCTAAGTAATACTTGAATGAATTAAATATTCCATTATTTATTAACGTGAATTGTTCGCATACACTGGAAAACTAACGGGAAGTAAAGTTGGTTACTACGTTAGTTAACGATCCTAACATATGGTGTAAGTCTGTTGTATTATTACCAAAATGGTGGTAACATACTCAAAACACAAAGTTATTCCCCTTTACATTATTTAGCCGTTTTGCATGGGCGTTTTGCGTTAGCGTGTATTTTTAATGGAAATACTTTTTTAAATTTGTGAATAAAATATAGCTGTGATAATAATCATTTTAATTAGTTCATTATTTTCTTACAAATTTTAATTAATATTACATACATAAATTTTTGCATTGGAGGTATACTAATACTAAGTACTACTACATACTAATACTACTAACTGGAGCAAAATACTGATTGTTTCTTTTCTCGATTAATAATAAAATGTATATGACCGTGAAAGCAGCACCATGATTAGTATAACAATTTAACTGCTTTTTCTTGAATTATGTGATCTTCCTGAATTTAAAGAAAGAAAGAAAATAATTTAAATATTCTATTGGGCTTATACATGTTTTTATGTAATATTTTCAAATTGTGTGTAAATAATGATTATTTCGAATATATAAGTATCCCGATAATACGTAATTTTACTGAAAATAACAATAATCATTTTTAATCATGGTATTTGTATAACGCATAATTTACAACGCACAAAAAAAAACAGTTTAATAATGCTTCAATTAATGATTTCCGCCTTTAAACAACGCGTTGAAGAGAGATTGGTTTGAGTTACTTTTCCTACAGAAAGGTTTGTTAATATAAATAATAGGTTATTATTATCCTACTATATATATCCAAAAATAATTTCATTCGATTTTATGTAAATTTGTTCTGTATGTAAATGTGCCCAATTAACGATATAATGAAAAAAACGTTAGTAGTGCGTAAGCACATTAAATAAGATATTTATTTTGTCATTTTATACGGTTTTTATACGTATCAACTACATCTTTAATTTAACATAATTAACTAAATATAAATATATATAGTATATTTTATCGTAAATTTTTAATAATTTCTTTACACAAATGATGTCTGCTATTTTTTGTAAAGCCTGGCAATATTAGTTGTGGTAGTTTTAGCCGCCGCATTCATAATTTCGACATATCGAATTAGAACTGGCGGCTCTTTTGTCGAATGATTTACTATCGCCGACAAATTGACCCTTCCTGATCGGTTTAAAATCGATACATCGTTCACCTAACTTGGACGTAAAGCGGTGGGCCATTACATCGATTTAAAGGACCTGTAATTTTTATAATTTCTTGTTGTTAGTTAAAATATTATGATGAGCAGCTGCAAGGGGAAAGTATTTTAGCCGAATACGTTCATAATTAAAAAAATCAAATGATAATTTGTGCTGAAGATGTTATTAATGGCATAAGCCTTTAATTATTAACGTTTAAAATCTGTGGCTTTATTCCTGATCGGCATAGTTATTTTACAGCATTGTTACTGCAATATTTTTATCCGGGTGGGATCCAGTTTTAAAGGGGCCCTTTAACTCATAGCACTGATCAATCAGTGCATGAATCCATTGACAAGATCTCAAGATCTTGTCAATGGATTCCTATGCCATAAGATCCTGTGAATTTAGTGGCTCTCTGCGAAATATTCATGGTGTCCATCTTGTAGATGTCCACTAACTCTAAAATTTCCGATGCAGAGTCACCTACCCAACACCAGTGGACTCCAATACGTAGTTCTACGATCTATCTGCTCCGCAACTTCAACGCAAATTCAACTTCAATTCAAGTGAATTTGGTTTTTTACGGGTAAAATTACTGGTTGGAGTTGAAGTTGATAAATTACTTCTTTTTTAATTGTATCTACAGTTTGCGTGTTACTTTCTCACTTTTATTTATTTTAACGTTCAGAAATGATGACATTAGAATAATCATATTTTAGACCTTACATTAACGGACGTAAGCAATACTTGTCATACATATCAGGACACCTTTTAGAATTCTTCATTATACTTATAACCATATGAGAAAAAAGTGGTTACATAGAAGTCACCTATGTTAGAAGTATTCTGTTCTTACTTTTTTTCTTAAAAGCAATATAACAGAACTAATTACTTTGCTATAATCCGCACGGGATAAGCGAATGCATGCAAAGCCAACCGAAGCATCATCAGGAGGATAGGCTCCACGACAAAAATCGTAATGCGTAAATCCTCCTGATGATGCTTCGGTTTTGGGGCGAAACGATCGTCGAGATTGTGGTGGTGGGTGTGTGTGCTGATTTGTGTGCGTTGTTGCTGGTGAATTGCGCCTTGGGGTGCATGCGGTGGCTTGTCCTGCATGTATAAGGTGCGTAGATTTTGCCTGCTTCATACACATTGGCTTTGCATGCATTCGCTTAACCCGTGCGGATTATAGCAAAGTAGTTAGTTCTGTTATATTGCTTGTAATATGGAATTCCGCAAAGTAACGCCTGCTCCTATAAATAATTTTTTTGCTTAACCTTTGAAGAAAAAATATTATTATAAATAAGCTTGGTTTTTAATTAACAAACAGTAATTAAAAAACAGTTGTTATAAAATACAAACATTGATAGGGTCAAAATTCAGAACATACCCTATCAATAGAGCATCGTAGTTATAAAATTTGTACATTACACTCTTAATCTTATCAATGATTTATCGGATACGTACCGTATCAATTTGCATTACTTGATGATATATCGACCCCGGTATGTCGGTGACATAGATCGTGACCTCGACGGGACTGCGTTCGCGCAGACCATCAAGCTCTGCGTCTTTGAATATTTCGATTCCTTGTCCCTTAAAGAGTGAGAAAAACACTATAGACACGCTGCGAGATGTGAAAGTGATTCAATACGAGTGACTCACATATTACACCACGTTACGCACGTCTAAGATCGCTAATGTGACTGACCGGCCTTGCTAGCCGCATTAATGAAATTCGGTTACGAGTCTGGGTTGCGTTGAGCATTATAAAGCAACTTCTGCGTATTCATAATTCATAGATTTACTAGAACATCCATACTAATATTAAAAATGTTAAAGTCGGTCACTATCTGTCTGTCACTTTTTAACAGCGTTTTCGCTGGACCTATATTGATGAATATCCGGGTAATATATAGAATAAAATTCCTGTTTTATCTTATGGGAACCGGGATAATATTGCTTTATAGAGAGTATTTAAAAAATAAACTTGGCTGGAACAAAGTCGTGGGCAGTATATTTTACTTTACTAATGCAATTGGTGGTTGTATCGTCTAGTTTCGATGGCGGTTATCTAAGTATACCTTTGTATGTGCTGACAGTGATCTAAATCGTTAACAGGATAATTTATAGAATAGATATATATAGATATATATATATAGATATAGATTTACTTTGCGGAGATCCATAATACAAAAGTAATAATAAAATTATTTTGCTATAATCCGCAATACAATCGCGCGATACAATTGCAATTTTGTATCGCGGATTATAGCAAAATAATTTTATTATAACTTTTGCGTTAACAGGATATTTAAACGAAATCTATAGAGTTCTATAGTAATAGTTTTTTAATTGTTAAGTAAGCTTTTAATAGTCCTTATTTAAAGCCTGAATGGAGCAACAAATTGTAGTGATTTTTTTTGTGTAAAGTAACACAAAACAATTTTTTTGCGTTAATATGCAGTAGAATAATTATGTTTTTTGTATTACGTAACTCCGCAAAATAACGTCTGATTAAAGGACTAGAGAGTGCTAGGTTATTGTTTATTTTAATAAAGTCTACACCGACAAAGTCACGGCTACAAAATAAGTTAATTGCTATATATATTGCTAAATTAAGTATAATAAGTATACTTATTTTTTTCTCACGAGGCTTTGAATTTTGAATTACCTATATGCAATACCATTTCAAAATAATCGCTTCATTGCTTTACCCTATAACGATAGAACATTTCATCAGAATGGGATTCATCATAATATAAAGAAAGTTTTCATGTTTATCTTCTGTACAAAACCATAAAAAAGTAAAGTAACGGCCTGTTATAATCCCGCTGCTAGGCATAGGCCTCCTGTTTCCGTTTCTGGAGAGAATGGTTGTCACCAAGACCTACCACGCTGTCGCAATGCGGATTGGTAGGTTACACATATACCCAAAATTTTCTAGAAATATGCAGGTTTCTTCACGATGTTTTCCTTCACTGGAAAGCGTGTCATAAAATGCATTTATCAATGAGACACTTAAGTTTTTATAGAGAAACTCATTGGTGCCTGCCCAAGGTTTGAACTTGTGACCCCCTCGGAAGACTCGCACGGATTCACCGCTGGACTATAACAGCTACAAAAAAAGCCCCGGAAAACGCAAGTAACAGGGGTTAGTCCGAGGTAAAAAACACGCACTCTTACCGTTCAACGATTACGGATATTGGTGAAATATTTAAATATACAATAAAACTCCCATAACTTTATTTCCTCTAAATCGATCGAAAGGGGAAGTTTAGTTAATAATAACCCGAAGGCATGGATGCGCTGAGCGATGTTTTTAACACGCAAGCGGTCAAGATCCTTACTCGAGTCCTTATTACAGAAATCTATTTCTTTCACAAGTGTACACGAGAAATGCTGAATAAAATTAACGTTATATATCTTTTAATGACACACATTATATTATAGATCCGAATTAATTTTTGGCATATGAGATAGGCCACTTTTTTGCTTCAATCTATTGTATTTTGACACACTAGACAATTGTAACAACTTGAATATTTTATTTAATTTTAGTTTACAATATATTTAAAGTATATGTTCATAAATACATTTTAAATAAATAGACAAACATACATTATGTTATAATTTCAATAATGACTTTGATAGTTATAAAAAAGATGGGACAATAATAATTTATTTTAATAATTAATTTAATTTACTTGTGAAAGTAAAAAGCTATGTTCTGCTGTAAATTATTAACCTTAAGCTCTCTTCATCTTAGAATTTTTGTATTTATCATTTATTGCACCTACCGGGTGTTGGTGTAATAAATGATAAATACAAAAATTTGATAAATACTCACTATTTTAAGGTAACTTCCTATGCCCTAAGGTTGCATGGTAGAGAACGCTGCTTAGCGATAAGGCAGCCTTTGGTACTTTTTTCTTTCGTTATTTAGTTTTTATTGTTAGTTCTTTCTGATGTACAATTAAGAGTATTAAATAAATAAATAAAAATATTATTTATTTCTACAGAAAATCTTTTTCCAGAATCAGTTTTTTCCAAATTTCTCAAAACAGATTATTTCAAACGACCTTATTGCTGGAGTCGGTTTTCTCGGTTGTGAAACGAATTATCGCTACTGTGCTACAAAGTTCATCGCCATTTGTATTTTTTTGTACTCATATATGATAGAATCAGTAACGTGAATGGTAGTATAAGTATTGTTTTGTTTTGCAACAATTTGCATTGGGAATTGGAGCGCAAACGGCACGAGCGCCCGCGGCGTTGCTACCGATTGCACGTTGCACGCGCCTACGCTATCCGTAATGCGGCACTTAGTTTTTATTAAGCGGCACACGCGATTTTCAACCTTTCTTTGTATCCCACTGACTTATTAATCTTAATATAATGTCAGTGAAGTAATCTGACTAATTCGTAATTTGTTCTCGCCTTCCCAACGTTTGTCAGATATTTTATAGCGAAAATCGGCACGCAGATATTTTTCCGAGGATTACGTACTACGTATGTAGCAAGCGAATATGAGCTACGTGTCGTAAGCTGACTTACTTATTTCTAGTTACGCACTTTTTTGAGGTCCCAGTTAACTTTGGGCGGATGTCTCTCTAGTCTCAAACCTTACATTCGTGTATTGGAAAAACCACATACGTTGTATGTGTTCCTACGTAGATTTATGAAATAAGACTTTTTATAAACCGATTGACCGATTGATTTTTATGTTACATAACATAAAAATCTTAGTACTTAGTACTAAGTACTTAGATTTTACTTTGGCACCATGGGTTTATTTTACAGTATTGTTTTAATATAACATTACAATTTCTTTTAACTAACAATTTTTTTTTTGTAAATAATAATAATAAATAAATTTCTTAATTAAAATTCTTAATCCTATTCGATGGTTTTTACCATAAAGTGCAATTCAATGACCAAATTTGTGGAAGTTACTGGTAGAATAGGTTTGGTGAACGTCTGGACAAATGAGAAAACCGTCTCATTCTAGAACTAGTTGGTGGGTTTCTTATTAATGACTAATCATGTCTGATTCCGCAGACATCCTCTACACAATACAATTATGGGTCAAGCATGTCATCGATAAAAAACATGCTATCAATGAAAAAAAATTAAAACACATAGGTACTGGAAATAATGAAATGAGTTAGCGTAGGAGCATTCATAACATAGAATTGTTCCTTGACAATAGCAAGATGCGTATTTATATCGGCGGGTGATTAGCTTTTATTAGACGATGACGGTGTCTGTGTCACGTGTAGGTGTCTCAGGTAATCATTGGGATTTTCAAAATGTTGACATTATTCTACGATGCGTAAGAGATGCTTGCAGATGTTATTACCTGATTATATTATTTTACACGTGCTGATTACTATACCAATTATACAAGAAATAGTTTCTGTTACTGCGTATGTATATATCGGTCTAAATTAAAAAAAAATATGAAAGCAAATTAGACTATAGGTACAGCCGAATATGTATAGTCTTATCACACGGTATAATACTAATAGGTAAATAGGTTTCGTTTCATTTTATGACGCAAGAAGGAAGACAGTGTTTTGTTAAAGAAAGTATGAACTGAAAATTCAATCGTAAAGCGATTTTATCATATTTCATCTTGGGGCTAAATGTGTGTTAGTTAATCCTACTAATCCTACTAATATTACAAATGCGAAAGTTTGTGAGTCTGCATGGATGTTTGTTACTCTTTGACGAAAAAACTATTGGACGGATTTGGATGAAATTTTCCAGTTATATAGGTTATACATCGGAATAACATATAGGCTACAATTTGTAATGATTTTATGTAATATAACGACACATGTCAATAAAGTCGCGCCACAGACCGCCTAATATGGCGTGGCGCTCGAAAATTGTATGGGATCCGTCAGTTTTGAAGTTAGAGATTTGAAACTTTGGATGTACGAGTAACTAAATTAATGCATACTTTTTAATATTAAGTAAAAAAAAATAAATCTTAAATTATCTGTCACGAAACTTAATATGGCAGACCAAATTCCATGCGAACGAAGCCGCAAGCAAAAGCTCGTTAGTTAATATGTGCGAGAGGTTAGTGAATGTACTGGTTACTAATCCTGCTTGTATAAAGGTTTAGATAGGCGTAATATAATAACCAGTCAGCACTTTATAGATTTTCTATGGCTGCGGATTGTAGCGATTAAAACGATCGCTTTATCAGTTTATCGTATTCTGGTCTAAAATACGAGACACTGCTATATACGAGGTATTGCGATAGTTATAGTGAATGCGCTTTTTGTATGGTTGATAAATTGCATACCATATATAACTTCGTGATTACATTAAACACTTTTTTAATAAATAGTAATAGAACGTGGGTTGGCCTACATATATAAATCTAAATATTTTATTTTAATTTAATCTAACCGATATGCGTTGCTATGCCACCCAATGTCGCCATTCCGCTCTGCGTCGTTATGCAGTTATAATGTTCGTTTATTTAACCTCACTGTTCGTTATAGAAGGAAGGAATTTGCATCTTCTATAGTTATGTAGACGATAACTTCGGCATACCTAAATTCTAAAAAGTAGTAAAGTTTGACTTTCTTCTTCTCATTTCTTTCCGTATTGACTGTATGCTGTTAGCCCTTAATAACGGCTTTTACAGCGTCACCGGGCGGGATGGGCGAGCGCAGAAGCATCGTCGAGGTTGCGAAATGCAGAGAGTAGAGCGCAGAAGCTCTACTAGCGACGACGGATGCTTTATTTAGGAATACGCCTCAAGACACATAGTTCTTATTTAACGACTTAACCCGTCGGAGATTTTGATTAAAGTGGTTGTAAACGGATTTTCTCATCTCATCATAATAGTAATTAAGAGAGTTTTTTGAATTTTGTTTGCTAAGTAACAAACAGCTCTCTTAGTAGTAGCAGCAGTTCTCTTAGTAGGATCATAATTTTAATTAAAAGTAATTCGTTTGGCGACAAAACCATTCAACGACAAACCCTTTTAGTAAAATCTACTTTAATATACGAGTATGTTTCTTAACCTCTAGGGCATAGTGGTACAACTTTCGCATATGCAGTCTACATTAAATTTTCAATTGGATCAAATAAATTGACTACTTATTCATAATAACAAAACATTTTTGGACAATGCTCTACTACGTCAATTTTTTCTGAAAAATTATTTTGCTTTAAGGCAAATATGCTTGCGTCACAGACTTCGCGCAAATAAATTATAATAATAATCTTTATTATCTGGTCAGAAATCTATTCTATTATTGATTAGCTGTCCCTATGGCTGCGCCCGCGTAGAAATCGGTGTCACAAACTTGTATATAAATTTACACAAAACCGTAATGTACTGTTAAACCTTCCTCAAGTACACTATCATTTAGTAAAAACCGTATAAAAATCCGTTCACTAGATATTGAGAAAATAGGTCACAAACAGACAGAGGTTTTGGGGACTCTGTTTTATAATATGTATAGATTACTACTAAGGACTAAATCTTTTCTTTAATTCCTACCACAATCAAGTAACTTTTGAAAGACTCTTGTGCTAAATATCACTTTATAAAAAAAGAGCGATGACGTTCACAACACTTTCAGTTTTATCAGATCTTATTGTATTTCATTAAAATGAAAAAAAAAACTTTTTTCTTCAAAGCTGTTAACGCGACTGCAAGATGTCTTCGATTGTGGGGAACAATATTTCAATGCATAATGATGTATGGGGATCTAAATAGAAAATTGTCTCTATGCAAATGCGTATCTCGTGCCCGCGACAGGTGACGTGCGGCAGTCTTAATTGTTTTTTGTACAATATTCAAATATTATGACGTTTTTTCTTTAACTTTTTGTGTTTGGCCGTAGCGGGTGCGTGCCAGGTGGTCTCGAAAAAAAGTTCCTTTTTGCTATAACAGCTTGCTTTTATGTAGCATTAAGTGGATGACTTTCGACTATGTAGTCAGTAACATTTTAGGAAGTGGATACTGAGCTATATTTAACGACAACCTCACTGACATAAAGTATATCATCATCATTCTCCTGACCTTATCCCACTCTAAGTGGGATCGGCACATCATGTTACAAACATGTTGTCATATGATTTGGCTACGTATTTTACGACCGGCCGCCTGCCTGACGTCAATTTACCTTAGTCGCCTTTAACGACACCTCGGTAAGAAATGAGGGTGGTCTATTCTATGCAGCCGGATAGCATACGGCATTTACCTTAGTCGCCTCTTACGACACCTCGGTAAGAAAGGAGGGTCTATTCTATTCTGCCGGATACCACACGGCTAACATAAAGTGTATGTGGCATTAGTATTAAAGTGAAGGTGTTTTGTGGCAAATTGCAACAAAGCGAAGCGTAGCAAATAAAAAACTCGTGATTGTCAAAGAGACCCATAACTTGAAAGAGCAGGAAAAGCTCTCAAGAAAACCAAGAAAGTTCGCAGCGTGATGTCATAGATGGCATTGAAATAAGGATTACTATGTATCTACCTCAAAAGTAATAATACAATTATTTTGCTATAATCCGCGATAAATTTTGTATCATGAATATAGACTATATTATGAATCTCCGCAAAGTAACGCCTAATTCTATAAAGTATCTAATTCATTTAAACCTTATTCTGGATCCGGTCGCTTCGCATCGTATGCTTAGTATTAAATACTAAGCATACGATGTGTACAGGCATTATTAAATTTAAGTAGTTTTTTATAATTTATAGAATTAGGCGTTACTTTGCGGAGATCCATAATACGAAATTATATAAAAAAAATCTATTACCCGCGACAAAGCAAATCGACAATATATGCAATGTCAAATGAAGACTACTATGTTTCCATACCTGATAAATGCAGGACTCGTTAAAACGCAAACACTACAAACCTCCACCACCACCACAATACACAAGCACTGCACACATTCAATATCACAAACTCAACAATTCTTTCACACCGTAACCGAAGCATCATCAGAGAGGATTCTACGACTTTTTATCTCTTCAGTGAAAACAGAAAGTACATTTATTATTACATATATTTTGTATTTGCTTTATCGTGGATAATAACAAAATAATATAACTATTATAAACGTGTTCTGCATCTCCATAAAGTAACGCCTAATTCTATAACATTTTTATTTCTTAAATAAAAAAGGGACTCTTTACACGGTTGCCAAAGAAACTTTTGAAGAACTGTACAAGGAGATCACCCTCCTCTCGTTTATTGTATGTATCAATTTACATAAACATTACGATAAAAAGTAGCGAAAGAAATCGGAAGCACATTTGGCAGCTGTCGCATGGGTGACTCTTGGAGAGTTGATCTACCCACATGGTACTTAAAGTTGATAAAATACTACAACTCAATTACAAAAATAGGTGTACAATAAATTCGAATTGTATCTTTTACATTTAAATAAAGTGAAAATATAAAAAGATATTTTAAAACCTAGTAAACATTATTATAAAAAATAATTCCAATAAAAAATGACATTAATCCTAAAGTAATAATAAAATTATTTTGCTATAATCCGCGATACGTCGCGGATGTATCGCGGATTATAGCAAAATAATTTTATTATTACTTTTGTATTATGGATCTCCGCAAAGTAACGCCTAATTCTATAAAAGACATTAATCCTCTTTAAAATTCCTATTAGAATTTTTTGTTAAATAATTTTATAATAATTATAAGTATTTGATTGTTAGCTACTAGTACGGATTCAATATAACACGACTTATTAAAATAGGTCGCTTAGGCCCTTGGCTAAAATATATCTATCATAATCGAAGCAAGTTGGGGAGAATTTGGTTTTCAATTAAACTATACCCCAAAAGTGCACAGAAACTTACATATATATAAATAAAATTGCGTTGATATACAGTTTATTTGCTATCAGAATATATACCGTAGCTTACTTCCAAAAGCGAAAGGTTAGCAAGACATAATTTATGGGCCATTGATATGATGATTTATAATTGACGAACCTAACCTAACTTCACAAATCGAATTTCTTTTAAGACAGAGTTTGTTATTAGCGCCTTAATAACCACAGCAGCAACATATATTTACAATATGATGATAAACTATGTGTTAAACTGCTAAAATAACCAATATCCTACTTTAGTGCGGTAACTGCTCTTTGATTTAGCCGTCTAACCGATTTGGCGTGTGCGGCTGGCGTGCGTCCGCGCACCTGCCGTGCCTACAATTATCTGGTCATTAGTTGGCACGGAACCGCGTTCGAAAACCGTACATCAGTGCGTGCGTACCCTTACCGGACTACATAGTATTAATAAAACTTCTATCCGACCTAGATTGTAACCGATATTGGGCTTACATATTTAATAGGCTTAAGGATCGTTAAGAATTTTTAAAGTCACTGTAAGAATTGTATCGCAGATTATAGCAAAATAATTTTATTATTACTTTTAAAGTCACATTATTGCCAAAGATCTAAATGTGGTTGTGTGTTATGTTAGATGATTTATAGAAGCAGGCGTTACTTTGCGGAATTCCATATTACAAGCAATAAAACAGAACTAACTACTTTGCTATAATCCGCACGGGTTAAGTGAATGCATGCAAAGCCAATGTGTATGAAGCAGGCAAAATCTACGCACCTTATACATGCAGGACCAGCCACCAGATGCACCCCAAGGCGCAATTCACCAGCAACAACGCACACAAAAGCAGCACACAGCACACAAAGCGCACGACAAAAATCGTACTGCAGTACGATTTCAGCCTATCCTCCTGATGATGCTTCGGTTTCGGGGCGATACGATCGTCGAGAGTACGGCGTTGTTGCTGGTGAATTGCGCCTTGGGGTGCATGTGGTGACTGGTCCTGCATGTATAAGGTGCGTAGATTTTGCCTGCTTCATACACATTGGCTTTGCATGCAATCACTTAACCCGTGCGGATTATAGCAAAGTAGTTAGTTCTGTTGTATTGCTTGTTATGTTAGAAATGTCCTGAAGAGACATAGCAATGAATATAACCCTGTTAAGTTACTTGAACAAAATCAGAAGTACTATGATTAGTAAAAAAAAGAAAGTATTATGAACTCATCATGAGGAACGTTAAATATGAATTGCTGTGGCTTTTATAAACGAGGGGTAGGCCGAAGAAGGATATCGTGGCTAAAAAGTTTACTCCTTCCTTATTCAAATAGCACCTTAAAATTAGGACCATGGTAACCCACAATACACTCTGGGCAAACCGGACCGACTGTAGGCAATCCAGAGACGCAATGCCGTCCCTGAATCCTCGCTTGACCAACAGTCTTCTTCGCATGAACAGACCCAACCTGCGAAGAATGATAAGCCTTATCACCGGCCATTGTCTGCTAAATAAACACCTGTTCTATTTAGGTGCGACTGACAGCCCCATTTGCAGAGGATGCATGAGGGAACCGGAAACACCATCTCACGTCATGCTATATTGCACGGAGGTGGCAAAACATCGGGCGAATATCCTTGGCTCACCGAGGACATTGCAAGAAGCCTTTGGTGCTCCGTCTGGGGTCCTTGGCTTCTGGAAGGAGCTTGGCTGGCTGGAGTAACCAGTCCGCTTTCACCCTCACGCACAATGGTCGCCAAAATGCGACTAAGTGCGGAAAACAGCCCGCCAACAAAGAAGAAGAAGAAGAAGAGCACCTTAAAAACAGAGGATAGATCCGTACAACAGTTGTGTATAATTTATTTAAGATTTATATTAAATATTGCCCACGGGATGATGATAAATGACAACATGAGGACACATAACATGATAATGCGGAACCCTGATCGCACACCGCGAACCGCATCATTGTACAGCTAAGGTAAAGTTAAGGAATAAGAGGCTTATATTGTGACCACACATGGTCCGATTTTTATCTCATAATTGCAGGTCCCGCGTTGATTCCTTCATTAGGGGCGTGCGGTGGTTTGCGGGGAAGGGGTAAGTGTGAGGACACAATGGGCGCCCCCTGCGGTATTGTGCGATAATATATGCGCGCGCGCCGACAGCGCCTTAACCATGGATATAATATGATGAAAACGAAAATTGACAACCAAAAAATAATATTCGGAAACAAATTATAACAAAACATACATTTCAGTGGGATGTATGCTTAAATAACGTTATAGATTGGCAGAGAATGATTGTCTCGTTCAGATCTCTCGATTAGACGCCTCGACGTCTAGGTCATGTGGTGAGGAGTTCAGTTAGCAAGTCTTGTCAAGAAAAATATATGCATAATTTAGAGAATTAGGCGTTACTTTGCGGAGATATCCACGACAAAATCGCTAAGCAATTGCAAAGTCTGTCTCCTAATGATACTTCGGTTGCGGGGCGAAACGATTGTTGATTTTGTAGTAGTGAACGTGTGTAGTGCTTGTGTACTGTGGGGGTAGTGGTGGAGGTTTGTGCATGTGTTTTTACGAATCCTGCATGTATCGGGTATGAAAACGGATAGTCCACTACACATTTAGCACTATGTATATTTTCTATTTACTGTGTCGCGGATTATAGCAAAATAATTTTATTTTTACTTTTGTACAAAGATATGCCGTTATTGATATGAACTGTGTATTTGTAACAGTACATATATTGGATTGACAATTCATGTCTACGTAAAGGTTAATTTTATTAATAATTAATTCAGTTGATATTTACTGTTTGAGATGTACTGACTTCGGTGGTGATTATTGTTGGAAAAGTAAGTTTTTAAAATGACGATTCTTCTAGTTCTCTGGGCAATAGCTGCCGCATTTTTCAGTTACAGTAAAGTGTTTCAGATATTAATTACGATAACAAGTTTAGCTTCTTTTTAAAGGCTAAATTTAGTCATACTATAAATGGTTTCAGTGAAACAATCATTTCGCTGTTTAGGACAAAATTGTAAAGCGAGTTGTTGTGTCTTATGAGATGTTCAAAATGTATTCTTCACAAGATTATCAAAAAATAAAAATTTATATTTCCAAATATTGATATAATTTTCAATAATTCGAAAGTTTATCGATATGAAAGCAATATTTTTGCACTATCGATACGTACAGCTTTATAAAAATAATATTGACGAATTCCATCAACGTCTCGATCGACTATAATAAAACTTTAATGGAATTCAATACTTTAATCTCAACTTTATTGTTCGAAACTACCAATAAATTTAAAACGAGTGTGATAGTCTATTATATCTTAACTCAATGGCCACAACACAAACATTTCAACACACCTAATTTATTGTCGTGTCGCAGAGCCGCCCGCAAAAAATATTGTCTTAAGGTGCATCTCTTGTCTGTATCACGTGCCAGATTGCAATACGATAATCACACGTCGACGTGTGGTATTAACAGTCTTTGTAAGTAAAGCAAGAATAGTTACGTGTTTCTTTGTATGACAATAAAAACAGTTAAACAGGAAACAATAAAATTAAAATTTTCCGCATTGAATACTCATAAACGTAAGTGGGTATGATAATCTATGCTCGTGGATATTTTTTTGTGAATTTTGTATATAAAAAGCATTTTACACGGGCTTCCTACTCGTGATATGGTTTGCAAGGACGTATTTTAAATTTTTTCAAAAATGAAAGTTTGTTCAGCAGTTTCCTTGTGATAAAGTAACGAAAATACAAACGTAACAATTTATAATATTAGTAGATTAATTTGAAAAAAATATAATCATCCTTAAGGCATGAAAATAATGATTTTTTAAAATGATCATGCCTATATAATATTTATTCATGGATAAATACATTGTCTTCGCCTACGTTTAATTAAGTGACATACTTTCAGATCATTATTATAATCAAATCAAATTATATGTATTATTAAGTTTGATTTTGAACAACAACAGTGTCAACCCATATATATTTATAAAATAATATTGTTTTGGTAACCCAGTTTAATTTCCTTCACCAAGCGTAGGAAAAGATTGTGATGGAACTTGCATATTACTGGAGAAAAATAAAATAAATAATAATATAGATCACTTCAAAACAATAAAAATAAATAAATAACATACTTTCATTCAAAATCATCCTATATAATTGTTACTCATATCATGTACTCATAAGTGGGAATAATAGGTTTCTTGCGCTTGCGTGTTACCTACCCGCAAGTTTTCATTATGTTTACTTAAGAGAAGTTGAAAAGTGTAACTACCTTATTGTTTTTATACTTTTTTTTTGTTAGTAATAGCTCTTTGAGTATATATATATATATATATTATACAAATGTATTATCATACAAAAATTCGCTGATACATATACATATATATATATATATATATTATGTAGACGCCTCTGGCGTACGGAAAAACTCTGATGAGTTTATGATTACGCTAACATGATGTAAACTGTAACTTTTGACCATTCTGATGAAATAAATAGAAATAAACCATTGCACTAGTGTGGTCTTAGCTCCAATCAGTCTCCCCAATAACGAGAGATGACGTCTTTGCCCAATATTATACTATAGTATATAGTATAGTACACAGTACAGGTAAAGTAACAGGCCTTTACTTTACTTTTTTTAACTTTGAATATTTTTCAGATAATCATGTTTAAAGGGTGAAAAAAAGTTGTTTAAGATGATTATACCTATATAGTATTCTTGGTTTGTATACATTTAGATATGTCTTCGCCTATGTATTAATTACTGACATAGATTCAGAACATTGTTATAATTCTATACTTATTATAAAACAAAGTCCCAAAAAGCTGTCTGTATGTAATCGATTTTCTCGAAATCTAAACGAATTTTTGTACGGTGTTCACCAAAAGATAGTGCAATACTTCCGGTTGCTTTAGGTAAATAATACATATCGTTATTATGTAAATTGTGTTGAAGAGATCGCGCAGTTGTTAATAAACTTGCTTGATGGGAGCTTTAGTCGCGTGCGCTGCGTAAACCAGCAGAGATATGCTAAAGTAATGTACTAGAGAATTGTAGATCTTTGCAACTACTACGAAAAAGTCCGCGATAGCATGTCTCTATTTTTTATGGTTAACTCACAATAACTACTTTTATGTTTAAAATTTGAATTATAGAAAACAATTGTGACACGCAGATTTCCACGTGGGCGAAGCCGCTGGCACTGTCATATATTAATAATTCAATTAAACGTATGTTTTTTATGTCATCACATATATATTTCTAAAATTACGGAAATGGTTTTATTTCTTTTGTATAAAACACGTACAAAGAATGGAATATAAGTATATATATTTTATTATCCTTCATATGTAACGCGAGCGGCCCCTTAAATAAAATTGAACACGAGTCCTGACGAAGGATGACTCAGTTGTTGAGAGCAATTTTTGAATATTATAATATGTAAACTAGTTGTTGTTCACCAGAGCATTCGTGTTGTTGTCTTCTATAGACACAATTAGTGACATTTATTAGAATAGCGATTGTGTTAGGATGAATGACTGTTTATATTTAAAGGTGTTTACGAATAAAAAACTTACAATGGGAATAAACATTTATTGATAACTAGAACAATTTGTAAATATATGTTTGTTTCGGTATGAAACAAAATTTGAAAATTAAAGAATAATTTTACATTTTGTGAAATTGTTTTAATGTTTACGTGAAATAATGAAAATTGTTATTTGTTCCCTACGTTAGTTATATATAATAGTTAAAATGAATTTTAGATAATTTAGGTTTGGTATTTAAAAGTAGAGTCATTATCTCACAGCCTCGCTTTCCTTTGAGAGTAGGATTTAAATTAAATTTAAAATATTTACTATTGAAGTTGAGTTTTCAAATCACTATCGTCTCGTAAAATTATCATGAAGCACCTGCAAAAAACTTGGCGTTCAGTCTTTTCAAAAATAATAAGTTATCGTAACTAAGGCCCATCACGCCGCTCCATCCAGAATTGGCAGGTTACATACACGTAAGTAGCATGTGCTGCAATTTAAATTCTGAAGTTTAAATTTTTTTATTGTACGCGGTGCTGCAGGAAACAATATGTTCCCATACCTTATAAATGCAAGATTAGTACGCATACCTCAAAACTACAAGCATCGCACACATACACTACGGTAATCTCAATAAACATTTGTACCCCGCAACCGAAGCATCATCAGGCCCCACAACAAAATCTCAAAGCGACGCATCACCTGTATTCTTTCTTGTTAAATTGATTTAGTCCAGTTAAAGACAGAAATATGGAAAAGAAATGGAAAGTGCATAAAGGTTGGCCCACCCAGTGCAGAGATTGCTCCGTTCTGGTCGTCAATTGGTAGCAAAAACTACATTTGCATAGCTCGATGGGGCAGATAGCGGCCACCGCGCGTTCTACTGCATACGCAAGGAATACGAATCATTGGATAAGCTTATGCGATATGCATAATATATGCGATGAGCATATCTAAGCTACGAATAAAAATTTGAAATAAGTAATATCAGTTTCCTATTGATGAGTGTACAAGAATCATAGAGTTATTATACTTAGAGTCGGAAAGTCATAGACAGGCCTGGCACTGACTTAGACACGATAAACAATGAGAAGGAAAATGAAACTTGTATACTTTATTTTTCTCTAATTACACATAAAAAAGAAAGATAGATCACCCTCATTCGCTTTCTCTTTATTGTAATACTAGTTTTTGCCCGCAGCTTCGCTCACGAGGTATTTGTTCTGCCACAGTATCTAATTTAATTTATGATTCACAGTTTTGGTCATAGTGGCTTCCACAGAAAAGATAGATATATGTTATCGCGGACTTTTATTTAGCACTATTAAAGAGAAACAATATTACGGTACATCATCTTTATGTAACTTTAACGGTTTTCGCAGCATACGCCGCGATAACTCTCAGAGGCAAGATTTTTTCCGACTTTATTGACACGTATCGTTATATTACATAAGATCATTACAAATTGTAGTAGCCGTAAAGTTTCATCCAAATCCGTTCAATAGTTTTTTTTTGTGACAGAGTAACAAACATCCATCCATACTCACCAACTTTCGCATTTATAATAATAGTAGGATGTCACATTTTGTGCCGGCTTTCTTACTCTAAGTATAATAACTCTATGACACGAATTCATAAAGAACATAAGACATTTTCCGAAAAAATAATTATATTTAGAATATTAAGCACAAAGTTAATAAAAAGAACTTGATGAAGTTAATAGAATGAAAAAAGGTGAAGTTCTGTAGTTTTATAGAATAATCAAAATCAGTAAAAAAATACGTTTGAATAAAATCGTGTTAGTGCGCTCTTTGGTTGCGGTGACGAACGTATACGCCACCCACTGCCGCCCGACCCGCCGCAACACGCTCAAACAAATACGATATTTATGTCCTCCGTTTTTCTTTAATTCAATTCTACATCTTACTTTAGTACATCAAGCTTAATTTAAATCTATTGTAGTGGATCTTTTTTCAGACATAAATAAGATGGACTGCAGATAAAATGTTTTAAATAACACTCTCCGGATCAGATATGTATGGACGCTATTGAAAATACTACGTGTATATTGCGTTTTCTTGGAGGACACTAAAATTGTTTTTCACATCATTGTTATTACCGGTCGCTATTGAAAATCGGAGTTCTTTAAAGGGTTAGTCTTCATTACTGTATTATAATTCTTTCCTAAATTTGTTGTACATTTAGACAATCTTTTCTTAATGAGGTTACATGATAATAGGTATAGGATCTTTACTTATAATATGAGGGTGTCGAAGTAATTTTGCGAATTTTATATCAAAGCGAAATTGTGCGTTGTATATAATGTTGATATAAAGTTCGTGCTTTTTTTTGTAAAAACTTATGTTTCTAATAATATATGCAATTTATCGCACGATTTTCGGTAAAGGAAAACATCGTAAGAAAACCTGCATATCTAGAGAATTCTGGGGATATATGTAATCTATAGCAATCCCTATTGGAGCAGCGTGGTAGGGGGTGAATAGGTAAGCTCCAACCCATCTCTTCTAAAACGAAGAGAGGAGACCTATTATCTAGTGGGGTAGTAACAGGCCTTTACTTTACTTTACATAGAAACGAATACATAAAAGCAAGCATATGTTTGAGGAAAGGGGGTGATGGATATTTTTAATATGTAAAATCACACATACAAATGTACGAAACGATTGTTGCTGTCTTGGAATTACAGTTTTTATGTTACATGACAACAATGTCATGAATTTATCTATAAAATAATATTAACCTAATTATAGTCGTCCATAGAAAATAATTTTAGTATATACCCTCTCTGTATCCTCAGTGTAATGAAGTAAAAAGTAAAACCAATTAAAATTCTTCAATACGTAAATCTAAAGCAAATTCCGATGCAGAGCTTATTTTAATACTTAATTGGCCGGCGTGTAAATTAGAGGACAATATAAAAATATACCAGCGAAGGACGGCCGCCGCTTTAATCATCGTGAGATTAATCTGGTTCGCGCGAAAAGTGACGATGCGAAATGTGTATTTTAAAGATTACGCAAGGCCGGCGTATTTCTAGTGTATTTTTATTTTTATTAATTGAAGCTGCATTTCTATTTGTATATGGTATAGATTTATCACCGTTTTTTACACCTAATGTTTATATCAGTAAATCGGAAATAGTCAAATGTCATTTGTTGTCTCTTAATTTGTCGTTTTACAGTTAAAATGGAGTTTGTAAGTGAGTATAGTGAGTACAAAGTTTGCAGATATTTCCTGATAACTCCTTCGGAGTCCGTCTTGTAATGAACGTCGACACATTGATGATTATGGATAGGTCTTGTTATAATTTTCTTAAGTCTTGCTTATAAATGTATACACGACCCCAGTATATTTGGGATCAAATATCATAAATGAGATAAACCAATATTATAATGCGATAGTCTGTCGGTCACTGTTGCTGTTAAAAAATCGTTTGTCCATCGGAAACTAGGAAAAACAGATCTTATAAAAATGAGTTTATCTGTCTGTCGCTTATAGATTCCAAAACGACTGGGCCGATTTTAATGCAATTATCAGATAAAATTTGATGGAGGTCGGAGCATTTTTTTAACTGTTGAGTTCTATTTCGAGGAGAATTCGAACCCATTCTGAGCCGCAGTAACGCAAAGCCAGACAGCTAGTAGTAGTATACTAGTAGTAGTTAGGAAATTTTAATACTAAAGTTGGTTCAATTAGGGAGTACTTCAGAAAAGAATTAAAACGATATTTGTAATACTTTTTAAGAATTACGTGTAATTGCGATCTGAATTTATAATTTAAATTTCGGGCTTACTAATATTGAAATTATTGTTGAAACAATTAAATACCATCACCAGAATGTTACATATTAAATATGAATACCCTTTTAAGGTCGCATTCCAGTGCAATTATTTATTTTGTGCGGACGTGAGTTACTGGCTGCCCGCCCCCTTCGTTACTGTTAATCGAACTACCTAAACCATTTTCCTTTTATAACGTCGGCTTCTCTTTTCAATAAACAAGCACAGATTAGTTCAAGTTAAAACACGTGTTACGTAAAGTACTCCTAGCGCCATGCGAACAGGTATTTTATAGAATTAGGCGTTACTTTTCGGAGATCCATAATACAAAAGTAATAATAAAATTATTTAGCTATAATCCGCGATACAGTAAATAGAAAATATCCGTTTTTCCATACCCGATACATGCAGGATTCGTAAAAACATATGCACAAACCTCCACCACAGCCAACACAATACACAAGCACTACACACGTTCACTATCACAAACTCAACAATCGTTTCACCCCGCAACCGAAGCATCATCAAGAGATAGACTCCACGACAAAATCGCAAAGCACTTTAACACTATATATATTTTCTATTTACTATATCGCGGATTATTATTACTTTCGAACAGGTATTATTGATTTATCACTTGTAGGTAAGAAAATGTCTGTTTATTCTAGAATTTATAGAAAAGTAGTACATCATATTGTTCCTAAAGAATTTTTTTTTCAATATCAGTTAGTTTTTGAAACCGTTAATACCAAGACCAATATTTTAGTAATCATTTGGATGCGGTTGCTTTATGTTTGAAAATAACTCTTTATGGTTTTGGCATATACTCGTATAAGTAGTTCAGAATTTTAAAACTAAAACTAATTACCATATCTTAAAATAAAGAAATATATTTATATACACGGGCTATTTACATACACGGCTGTCTCTCCCAAAAGTAAGTAACTTAATACTCGTGTTATGTGTGACAGACAACTGTTATTGTGGAAAATAAGATGTTGTAAAACAACGTATTTTTTTTTACATCTTTTGCTTGTGACTCCTAACTGTTGATACTGATTATTCTCAATAAAGTTTTGATTTTGATTATTGTCAATAATAGTCTCAGGAAATTTATTAGATTCATTCGTTAGATTAGGGGTTTTTATTTTGAAATAATTTATACTTTTAGCGAATTAAAGCTTTCTAAATTATTAAATACAATCGGTTACTGATTCTGAAAAGCATCGTTATTCCGTTATACAAAAATATTACATTTGATATCGAATTGTTAAAACAGGTTAATGATATTACAATTGTAACTTTAATTTTTTAATGATAGCACACCGTTACTCAGTTAAAATTCTTCCAAATTTAACCTTAAATTTATTGTACGTCATCATTCTTATCTTGTGGGATCGGCGCATCTTGTATATACATGTTATCATATGATTTGGCTAGGTATTTTACTACCGGCCGCCTGACTGACTTCAACTTACCTTAATCGCCTTTTACAACACCTCGGTAAGAAATGATTGTGGTCTATTTTACTCAGCCGCATACCACACGGCAGAAAAAATATGAAAAAGTATGTAAAAAAATATCTAAATATATTGTACTTTATTGTTACATTTAATAATATAAGTTACTAATATGTAAGAGTGAAGTTAATTTGATATACTTTTCTTTCTTGAGTAGTTTATGCATAAACAGAACCCTTATAATTTCATCCTATTACGACTGTTTTCCTTAGAATTATGACACCACATAAATAACATTAGAAAAGCTGATTATTCCTATAAGTGCTACATGATGGTGTTATGAAATTTTCAAAAAACTATCGCGTTCTTTATATACAATTAAGTGATAAAAAGACTTTCGTGTTGTATTAGACTGTGACCCAAAGACTAACTCGATACTAAAATAATATCATTTCTTTTAAAGGATATAACATTGCTATTAATGGTATTAAATACGTGTACGTGATTTTTGGCTATTATTGCTGCGACATCTAACAGGACCATTTTTAATTTATAATTGAACTTTCTTAACAAAAAAACGCAAAGTATCGAGACCCGTACCCTAAATCTTCTTCCGACTTTCTGCAATGATTCACTTTTTCTAAAAAAGTTTCGTATTATTCCAAAAATAGACTAATTTATCAAAATTGTATCGTCACTGGTTTTCGATAAGTGTGCAAAGTTTAAACAAAATCTGCCCATTAAAGTGGAGCAAAATGAAAATCAAAGGAGTCGGTATGTATAAATTTTTTATTTGTATGTAACAAATTAATAAACATTCATACAAGTTCAGCCACTCTAAAGTTGAGACATATTTTTTTACGTTGGAATTTAAAATATCTCAGTATACAAATGCTTAGTCAGTTGGACAATGCAATTGGTTATTAAAAAGCGCATATATCACTAGGGCTCGGAAAGCGCGTGGGAGACACGGGACGTGATTTGTGGACTGCGCCCGACCCGCCCCTTCATTAACATGCTAATGCCGATTCTGGAGCGGCCGAAGACGGGGTCCGTCCGAGGCGATAGCTATGATTATATAATCTAATGAGTAATGAGATGATAATGAGTAATGTTATGTAATTAACACTTAATATCCTCTCATTACATGACTATTTAAAACAAATGTAAATGCTTTCCTAAGGGTTGTAAGTAAATAAATAAATATATGGGACACCTACACACACGGTCGTCCGTCCCTAAAGCAAGTAACTTAATACTTGTGTTATGGGCGACGGACTACTGAACACTGACTACTGACAGACTCGAAGAACCAACAAATTGTTTATAGAAAATGTTGGCCCTTGGCGGGAATCGAACCACCGACCCCGCGGAGCTGAGGGTCAACCGCGCCGGACAGTTGAAGTAAGAGAAGTATGTAATGTGTTGCTTTAAAACCATTAATCTTACCAATATATGCTAAATTGTAATGTCAAACCGACACGTACTTCAGTGAAATTTAACATACTTAATCTAGTTCACTACTATTTACCACGATCCTCTGTGCTATCGTCGAACTACAAGCGTCGAAATCAGACATCATTGAAGTGTCTTTAAGTAAAAAAATCCGAACGGTGAGACAGTATGATTTTCTGAGAGGGTCATAGGTTCAAAACCAATAAGTTTTTTTGTTCAAACTTCTGTGTCTAATTATTATTATTTATTATTGTCTCGAGCAAACTATCCTGAACAATTCAGGAAATATGTGTAACCTACTTATTCGTATTGGAGGTTGGAATGGAGTTAGATTTGTTGCTTGAATAATCAAGACTCAATCCGCGTTGTGGATCCTATTTCCTACCCTAGTCTCTAAAAAGGAGAGAGGAGTACTTTTATATTACATAATCGAATATATTTAATGTGTAGCTTTATTAAAAAAAGAATAAATTATGCGTGATATTAAAAGGTCACGAGACTAAAACTAAGGTCATAAAATTTACAGTTTTCATAAGCACTGATATAATGTTATAGCGAGAATAATTAAGGCCATTTACAATTGGCCGTGGTGTTCGGGATATGTGTGTGGCCGAGAGGCGGGTGGCAGACGACAGTATACACCACTGTATAGTGATGGGCGATCGTTGCCGAGTCGAAATTTAAGTAAGTTTGTATTTTTTTTACATATTTGGAATTGAAAATGGAATATGTAATTATTTTTTATATTGAATTATTTATAGTTGTTTTTCCTTGCCTACTTCTGTAAATTATGTATTTAAAGAAGTAGGCGTTACTACGAAGTTGGAATTTCGGATAGTGCAAAAGTAATCATAGAATTATTTTAGAAAAAACCAAAAGCTTTCCAATTTTATAGTGGAGCTTATCTCCTGATGCTACAGTTACGGGGCGAAACGATCGTTGATATAGTCTTAATGTTTAGTTGTTTAGTACTGAGGAAACTACAGGAGGAGATATGCGGTGGTATACTATGTCCGCTGCTAGCGTCGTTTAGCGTTTTGACGAAAAAACATAACAAACAAACAATTTCTTTTTGATTTGTAATATTGATATCGTTTACACAGTAGTCTAATCTAATCTGAAAATATTAAATCGTATATATTTGCAAATCATAATGGTTATAGGTAATAGGTAAGTAATATTTAAAAATTTTAATTTCTAACTTACGAATGCTTTTATTAGTTGTTTGGGCCATGAGGTAATATAATATAATATAATATAACTTCTTATTTTTTCATACGAGTAAGTGCTAGTAAAATGCTTAGTATTGACGTCTATAGCTGGGAGAAACAGGTTTGAAGCCTAAGGTGATTGTAACTTGTAAAAACTGTCACTATATAACTTTAAATCCGCTTGAAATAATCGATTTCATGTTCCAAAACGGACGTCGAAAGTGAACTCATTGAATGTTCCGCTTCTTTGGAGTCGGATGTACAGTTTCGTTACATCTCTACTGTAATATATGCGCGTCGTGGAGGTCCTTGTCGTGGGAAGAACGAACCCACATACACCTTTCTCTTTTACCCAATAATGGACAATTGAGACAGGTGCCATATTTGGAGCCCTATTAGACTGCTCCTACGCCTACCATTAAACTTCATAATTGACCAAATTGTGAAATCCATTCATTAGTACATTAAAAAAAGAATGCCACTGAATTTCTACGGGTAAGCTTTTTACCTATAGTGTGTATATTCAAATTCAAATTCAAATTCAAAATATTCTTTATTCAAGTAAACTTGTAAACAAGTGCTTTTGAATCGTCGACTCTATTGCTGGTTCGGAAAGCCGTCCTACCGAGAAGAGCCAGCAAGAAACTCGGTGGAGCTCTTTTTAAAAAAGAAGATTCTTAATACTAATTACATTTTATCATAGCTATCCTGCACAAGATCAAAGAGCAGTTATATCCACGCATTCTTATCATCAATGTAAGCCTCCACGGTATAATAGGCTTTCTGTATCAGCCTCTTTTTAACAGTATTTTTAAATTGCTGTAATGGCAAAGTTAAAATTGATTGTGGAATTTTATTATAGAATCTAAATGTATATGTATATTGTATATGTATATTGTAACTTTCCTAACGCAACTACTACGATCTATGCTACGTAATAGTCGTAGCTTCGTAGCGCATGAAGTTCGTTTAAATCACAAAATAAAAAATTAAATGCGTTCAAAATATAAGTTGAGTTATATCATATTATCAATTTTAATAAGGTTTTTAGTATCTGTTATGCATACTTAAAATAGATCTCTAAATAACCAAACAATTATTTATCCCCGATATATTAAAGAGACGCATAGCGAGCGTCACTTGTTCAATCTTAAAATGGTGATGAAAAGTCATAGAGTTTTTTACACTAGAGTATTCTTTGTTATACTAGATTAGGAAAGCCAGTCTAAAATGTGAGCATCGAAAAAAGAGTAAGAAAATGAGCTTCCTATCTGTTTCTCTTTTCTATGTGTGATAGGACAGATAAGTATGGGTCTCTCGTCTTCGCTCTATTGTTATTTATTCTAAATTCGAACTTACAGGCTTGTCTATGGCTCCCCTATTCTATGTATATTAACTCCAAGTCCTTTAACTCTCGCAACTCTTTCGATTGCAAGCAATATAACAGAACTAACTACTTTGCTATAATCCGCACGGGTTAAGCGAATGCATGCAAAGCCAATGTGTATGAAGCAGGCAAAATCTACGCACCTTATACATGCAGGACCAGCCACCACATGCACCCCAAGGCGCAATTCACCAGCAACAACGCACACAAAAGCAGCACACACACCCACCACCACAATCTCACGACACGATCTCACCACCACAATCTCACCACGACAAAAATCGTACTGCCAGTACGATTTTTGGAGTGGAGCCTATCCTCCTGATGATGCTTCGGTTTCGGGGCGAAACGATCGTCGAGATTGTGGTGGTGGGTATGTGTGCTGCTTTTGTGTGCGTTGTTGCTGGTGAATTGCGCCTTGGGGTGCATGTGGTGGCTGGTCCTGCATGTATAAGGTGCGTAGATTTTGCCTGCTTCATACACATTGGCTTTGCATGCATTCGCTTAACCTGTGCGGATTATAGCAAAGTAGTTAGTTCTGTTATATTGCTTGTAATATGGAGTTCCGCAAAGTAACGCCTGCTTCTATAAATCTTTCGATTGCATAAAGCAAATAGACCACACAGTAATATCGAGTATTGGTACATCTGTATATCGCCTCCACGTGTTAGGATTATTATATCATTTCATATGGATTCGTAGTATTCTGCATATAGTGTTATTGCATAAAGCTTGTCATGATACCTAGTACTTGTATTGATACTATTTGTCATAATACCGCGAAGCGTCGTTGTTGCTCCCTTCCATTCTTGTTTACTTGGGGGGAATCAGTTCTCTGAGAAGGCAGTCTAGTTTTGTAACGTGGTAGCTAGAACACCTATCATAAGGTTGTGAAAATGAAGTCGTGTTTGTGTAATTTAATCTTGGCCGTCCCGACATCTCAGAAGTGGGATGTCTAGGTGAAATTATTCGCTAAAATATAAACATGGATATTTCAAAAAACTCAAAACGTAACCACAAAGACGACGCTACTACCTCACAGGAGCAAAATCTAAATCTTCGTTGCAAGAAACACTGCCGAAATAGAAAAAAAAGTCAAAGTGATGAGGGTAGTGACAACAGAAATTATCGCAGTCGAAGTCATTCTATGGAGGAAAGTAATGACAATTATAAAACATCAAGAGCTGAATGTTTAAATAAATCAAGACCAGCACGAGTTCGTAGCAGACGGAGTAACGTAGAGCGATATACCGAAGACTGTAGTTCCAGTGATGATAGATCACGACGAACGAAACTCGTTGGTGTGACAGGAAGCAATCTCAGAACAGGCATCGAGAAAGACGCAGCAAGACACGTAGTAGGAGTCGAAACCATTCGAGTGACGATTCAGACGTAACTTGTTTACGTGTGCGTTCTAGAAGACGTCCGCGTAGGACAGGTTCACGACGACGGCACGGTAGTACGACCAATGATCGACTTGAAGTAGAACCGCAAGAGGAAGAGGTACGTCGTCCTATTGATTATAGTTCGCATGATACTCATTCGCTTATTCACGAAATGTTGCAAACTATTAATAATTCTCAAAATCGAATTGATAAGTTCCCAGTGTTAGGGAATGTTATACCCGATTTCGATCCCATGTCAAAAGATCAGACTATTCAGATGTGGATCAGTAAAGTCGAGGAATGTTCCCAAATATACGGATGGTCGGATAGACAAATTATTCACTACGCTTTATCTAAATTGGTTGGCGTTGCTAAATCGTGGTACGAAGGCTTACCTTCTTTGATATTTTGCTGGACAGAGTGGAAAGAAAAACTTTTAGAGTCGTTCCCAAGTAGGGATGATTACGCTGAAATTTTGGCAGAAATGTTATCTATTAAAGCTAGAGTAGGCGATTCTCTTGAACATAACTATTATTCTAAAATAAAACTTTTAAATAGATGTGAAATATATCATAGGCGTGCAGTAGACTGTTTGCTTTATGGTGTAGATGATAGATCGGTAAGACTGGGGGCTAAAGCAGTTAGTTTTAATGAACCTGATCAAGTGTTGAAATATTTCAAAGGTATAAAGCAACAAATACGTGATAATGATCGATATAAACCTAGTGTAGATAGAAATAATATTTATAGTACAAGTTTTAATAATGGAGCAAGTAAGATACGACATCCAAATAACATACCGAGTGTATGTTTTAATTGTAATGAGTCTGGTCATTATAGTAATAGTTGTACAAAAAGAATAATTAAATGTACGTAGTGCCACAAACTAGGCCACTTAGCTACAGCTTGTCCAAAATTACAGGGTATCCCTATAGGATTGTCAAAGTATTTGATAATGATCTTTATTTAGATGACGATACACGATCAACTAAAAAATAGTTAACGCAGTGTATAACCCTAGTGATGAAAACGATAGGTAATCTGAACCACAATAGGTGTTATTTGTATTCAAGTGATGAGTTTATGGTGCGAATTGTGTCAATATGGCGTCTTATCATTATTGAGTCATCATCTACATCAGTAGATGATGACTCAATAACAAGAATAGATAAAGATTTTACCAGATGATTACAGTCACAGATTACAGCGTAGGCTAAATTGTTAGTGCGTATACCGTATACATAACAATTAGCAGACTGCGCAGATGTAGGCTACAGATGTGACCAGTGTTAAGATTTAATGCACAGATGGCACAGTAGCAGACTACAGCGTAGGCTACCTTGTTAGTGCATGTAATGTGCATAGATAACTTGGTGGCAGACTGCGCAGATGTAGGCTACAGATGTGACCAGTGTTAAGATTTAATGCACAGATGGCACAGTAGCAGACTACAGCGTAGGCTACCTTGTTAGTGCATGTAATGTGCATAGATAACTTGGTGGCAGACTGCGCAGATGTAGGCTACAGATGTGATCAGTGTTAAGATCTGATGCACAGATGGCACAGTAGCAGACTACAGCGTAGGCTACCTTGTTAGTGCATGTAATGTGCACAGATAACTTGGTGGCAGACTACGCAGATGTAAGCTACAGATGTAACCAGTGCAGTTTACTTTGTAAATTGAATATATATTACATATATTTATATATATTACTATATATTACTTTTACTTATGTAATATTTATTACTGAATTGTTTATATTGACTCTATTATACTTATACTATCTATTATACTAACTATTATACTTGGCTAACTTATTGAATTAATTATGACTATGAATGAAGTTATTTGATTAATGATTATTAGTTCTACTCATTAGAGCGAGAGGACTCGCCTGAATTCAGGATGGCCGAGCTGTTAGGATTATTATATCATTTCATATGGATTCGTAGTATTCTGCATATAGTGTTATTGCATAAAGCTTGTCATGATACCTAGTACTTGTATTGATACTATTTGTCATAATACCGCGAAGCGTCGTTGTTGCTCCCTTCCATTCTTGTTTACTTGGGGGGAATCAGTTCTCTGAGAAGGCAGTCTAGTTTTGTAACGTGGTAGCTAGAACACCTATCATAAGGTTGTGAAAGTGAAGTCGTGTTTGTGTAATTTAATCTTGGCCGTCCCGACACACGAATTTTTATCACGAGTCATTATCACGATTTTTAATAGACTTAACTTTACTTAAGGATTTAAACTATAGAGCAGCAGAATGCAACGTTTAATTTTCTTGTCAATTTTAGAATGTACAGATGTATGAATGCAGATTATGGTATTCAAATAGTTGTCGGTCAATAGTTAGAAAATTCTTGTTGTGATATTGCTTGACTTGAGAATGGTTGCATTATTTTTTTAAGCACGTCATTATTTTAATTTGTAATCAAAATATTAGTTGTTTGTGCTGGTAGTAAATTCATATATACGCCACATTAGGTACATATTAACGTTAATATCAAGGTTATTCCTAATAATGTGTTGCTTATTTTAATTGGGCGTGATTAAATCTTAATAAATCGGTTGGTTCCCACACGCGAGGATCGCTCGCAATTACGCCAACGGCTGTAATTTGGCCATGCCCTAAGGGAAGAAGCAAAAATTGCGTTTCAGCAGTGCACCTTCGCGAAACTGTGGACCAAGTGATTTGCTACACTGTAAAGAATCAAATATGTCATAATAAACTTTACTGATTGGGAAACATTAACATATGTCATTTCGTTTTTAAGGTCAGCCCGTCTGTAGTGAATATTCTACATTTAATTTTATTCTTCCGTACAAAGGTACGGAATTTTTATTAGTATTCTAGGTAAAGACCTAGAATACTAATAAAAAACCAACTAATGAAAAAGTCGAAAATGCTCGAACCGATTTGGCTACGTTGAGTTTTTGAAATATTTGTAGAAGTTAAAAAGGTGAAAAAATATTTTAAAAAAATAGTTCCCATACAAACTGTTTGTACCTGTAAAACTGGGTGCGTTTTAAAATGAAACGTTAAAGAAGGAAAGACCGAGGAATATTAAAAGAGCCATAGCATGCTTTAAGGTACGAAGTTCAACGGGCCAGATAGTTAGATATATATTTTTTGTCACATATTATAGCACAATAATAATACTTTTGCTTAAAACCTTCTTTTTTCCTTGTATATATAGTCTTAATGACATATTAGAGATACTGAAAATAATTCATATTCAAATAAAATAATTCATATTCAAATAAATTAATCAAATTTATCACATCAAATCAAAAATAAATTTATTATAATGATAATAATGAGCCGAAAGATTTTGAAACCAAATAATCCAAACTTTAGTATATTCCCTATATTCTTATATTCTAATTCGTTAAAGATTCGAGAAACGACTAGTTCAGTTAAATACGAACTAGTCATGAAAAGAATTTTGTATATTAATGATCAGTATCTTAAGAGTAGATATTCGTTACACCATTCGGGACAAACTTGTTAATAAAGTTTTTTTTTCATGAATCCGTCGCTTATATTACTTACTAGCTGACCCGGCGAACTTTGTACCGCCTAATAGTCAATGAATGGTGTGTTACCTTTTAGCTGAACTAATTTAGGTTTTGATGAACGTAATACAATGAGACAAAATAAATTTCTGATCGCACGCGTAAATGTTAATCATTAGTCATTATTTCTGTACGCACGCATAAATATTTGAGGTACTTCTATACGAGGTACGAGGTATCTGCTTAGTGCTTAACTTTTCAACCTTTTTAAATGATTAAAAAAAATACAGACAATAGTTTATTAACCCTTTGAAAAAGTTTACACAAAATACATTTCTGAATGCATGCATAAATGTTAGTCATTACTTACAGTATTTGACAAGATAGACAACAAATGTTTGACAGGTACGAAACGAATGAACATTTAGGGAAAATGATTTATCTTTCATAATTACGCATTAGTTGATTTTTCATTGTTTTTAAGACGTATTCTGCTATTCGGGGCGGAGACAAATCCAACGAATCAAAAACCATGAAAATTGGTCCAACAGATCTCGAGTTAAAGTGTTGTAACAAACCCGACTTTGTTTTATATATATAGATAGATATCCGGTGATCGACTAAGGTTATTGTTAAAAGTGACAAAAATAGATGCGATCATCTATTTTAATGTTACAACTATGAAGTACAAATCTTAAACAAGTTGTATATACAATATTCAATTTTAACACAGTTACAATAATTTTCTGCGTAAAATATATCGCTTTACATCGTGTATGTGGTAAATTCTTGTACCACACATCGCGTGCGCGTGTCTGACGTCTTGTTGACCGCAAGCCGGCGTCTTGAAACGCGCTCTTCAATTACCAATCGTAAATTCCGACGCCACATTGACGATACAACCACTGCGGTTAACTTATTGTCTACCTGTCTTATGTTTATCGTAACATGCTTATTATCTTTAGTGAAAAGAGCCGAAAGTTAGCGTTTTACCTTGCACTTGTAACATAAACATGGTATATTTCGAAACTGGCTGATGTGAAATCAGTTAAGTGCGGCGATGAGCCGCCTAATAAGCCGTTTACTTTTATGTATAATATTTCCCACTATTCTCCAATTACCATTTTGTAATTGTTTGTAAATGGTGTGTTTATTGTTTTATTCAAGGGAAAGCCTTGATTGAAAAAAATAAATTTACAAATGCGACCGGAAAATCCTGCGAATATGCGAAGTGGTGTAATATCCAGTCATGATACGTGAAGAATTCATTTATGAAATATTTCATTTTAAATTGGTCGTATTGTTTTTCACTAAGATTTATTTTAATAGGAGCTAATATGTATTGAGTGCCGTATTTAATTATAAAGGATAAAAAAGATAAAGAGAACAAAAAGTTATTTTCATATTAGAAATTTTGAAGTTAATCACATATGTATTTTTTTTAATATCATACATTCAAACATTATCACCAACATCATGTATAGTTTACCTTATTAAAATAATTAAGCTCTGATTTACGTGATTGCGGATAAACTTTATAATCGATAGATACAATTTTGAAATCAATTTAGTTATTATTATCTTTACTTAAACATATAAATGTATTTACACGAAGATGAATCTATCGCTATTATAGAAATATTACTGCTATACCGCCAATTAATGGCCGCTGTATATATCTTTACTTTTTTCTTATTTTTTAAAGCTTTTCTTATATTATTTTTAGCAAAGATTTTTTTCAATGCGGCTAATCACGTGTGTAAAGCTTTTCCGGCGTTAAGCAGAGGGACCAAAACTAATTTATATTGGAATGTGATGTACGCCAGGCAGGACTGCCCCAGGGCACGCGCCGCCCGAATTTTAATCACCTTAACCCTGGCCTTAACTGCTATAAAAGATTACTGACGCACCGCCAGAGAAGGCGCCACGCCTTCCGCTACCAACTATAGATTTTATCTTAGAATACCACCATACAACGTAACATTTTTCAAATTTAAAATACATATATACGTTCTCTTATTCAAATAGCATATACTTACCGTGTCACTTCCATTTTCTGAGAAACACATGTTTAAGAACATTACCGAGCTAACCTGATATGGTTTTTTCTGTTTTGGGGGTAAATATTTCAAAAATAGCCAATCTCTTCAGGAAGAAGTAGGTTATGTAAATTTTTAACCATTAAAACATCCGCGACTGCTAAACTCTGCGCATGACGCAAAGGTTCGACATTTGGTAAATCAGGTGCGCATGTGTCAACGAATGCATCGGTGTCTCTTTCACACGACATCAGCAAATCCTATTGTCGGGAAATCGAGAAGTCAGTTTCCAAAACGTAAACTCATCATGTTATTTTTTACACTCAATATATAGTATTTTTTATTCTTAATGATAATTCTCCGATTTGATCGGACAAATCTCGGTTTGTAAGATCGTATATCGTTAGAGCTTCATTGTTTAAGCTGCTGGTTGCGCAGAGTACGTATTGAATATACATTGCAATAGATAAGCTGAAATAAAATGGACATTATCTCATTAATTCGTACCACTGATCTTCAAGTTTGCTCCTACTCAGAAGAATGAGTAAGAAACTCTGCAAATACTCTTAAAACATAAAATATACAATTTAATTAATTTATTTCATGCTAATCGTTGCAGCCTAGTGCGTAGCAGACTGCAGTTAAATATTTTTGTGGAAGTTGTAAATATGCTTAACTTAAAGTTTCTGTTCTAAATTAAAACTACTGTTCGTATACGTTAAACATTCGTAATTAGCATTGTGACCACACTTCCAACTGCAAAGTGGACATCATCCTTCTACAAAAAACTTCGAATTAAGTTGTCACGGTCGTACCGCTAAGCAAATTACTGTTCGAATACCATGCAGCACGTAGTAACTCTATTATCGACTTATTTCAAATCGAATCTTCTTCCTCGCTTCCAAATCTTGGAAAGCGACAATAAATCGAATACCGGTCGATTTCGCGGATTTTAAAATGTGAAAAATAAGCTTATTTTTTGCTATGTTAGTAGCGACAATCGCACCGTTCGTATAAATTGATTCGTTCGATTCCCGTGTCATATTTGAGCAGGAGTGCCAGTTGTCACGGTCTAGGTGTTGCCGGATACGGTTCTCACGGCATCGGCGCCGGCGGCAACAACCTCCGAACGATTGTGGTTTGACACTGAGAAATTGCTAAGCTGATTATCCACTTAGCATCAAATGATGTCTTTACAGGTATCGTTAAATAAACAAAAATATCAAAAAGCTTTAATATGTTTTTCCTCATCATAAAACGCATAATAGATAAGTTTTTTTTTTAAGTAACTCATGTAATGGGTTTGAACCCCCCAAACCCCTGATCCTTTATGTTATATAAGGAAGCTCTTTTGGGGCTTAAACAAATGAAAGATTTGCTAAAATCGAAGGTTGAAGAAGAAGTAAGTGCACACAGTACGCAATAAGCGATCTCTTTTTAGATCTCCACAACAATTTGCACCTTCGCAATAATATCCGCAAAGCACAAATTACCTAAGAAACACAAAGTAACTTTCGCCTCACAACCAAAGCTTATATTTGAGATATACGCAAAAAAAAATTATTACAAGAATAATCATATTTTGGCATAATCCGCGATGAAATAAATCTACTTTATGGTAAATTAGAGCGTACTATCCACATAGAGTATTTATACTAGAGTAGGGAAGCCAGAAATATTAACTAATATTTATTTTATTTAAAATTACATAAATGTAAGGTACAGATACAATTTCCTTATAATAGTTACATAATTAACAATCGCAAAAATAATTCGGAAAAGGGTTTGTGTTGACAAACACAAGGGTGTGTTGAATTGTGCTAGGAAATATCTGTGTTACAAGTGCTTACATACGGTGTAAAGTAACGGTATATTAAATCCTTTTATATTTTTATGTATATATATATATATTTTGGTTAAAAGCCATGATAGATGAACAGTGAGATAGTGTGACCTGTACGCATTTAAAATAAGTTTTCTGTAAAAACATGGTAAATGGTTTGTTAGAGAAGAAAACATCTATCAGGATCAGCCAATTTGATACATTACTATTTGAAAATTCAGCTTCACAATTAATTAGGCAACTGTTACTTGCATTCCTGGTATTATTCCATACGGATCTGTTATAATGCGATGTTATTTTAAAAAAAAGAATAACATCGCATTACAATAGTTAAGATTCGTTTCAGGGTAACGGGTTGACCGCTTTTGGCATTGAAAACGTAAAAAAAGTTTAAAGCAAATCTGGGTATTTTTACTATTAGTATTTTCAAGTTACATTCAGTCTAGTTTATTTTTCTCGTATTCCTTATTTCGTTTTAGGTATGGAAAAATTAGTATTACAGTAACGGAATATTTTCCAATGAAAGCTAACGATGATATCAGTTCTATTCAAATTACTATGTAGGTAGTTCCTGGACGTGATTGAACATACCCAACAAATACTGATTTCTTATCCTTTTGAGCTTTTGGGTGATTATCAAAGGAAAAGATATTTTAGACTTCTGTAGTTTAAGCTGTTTTTTTTAATTATTCTCTGCCTCTGTGGAAGCTTTTAGAAGTGGCGAGTTAAAAATTGTAAGAGTTTAAGATAGAAGCTCTGACCCAGATGAAAATAAAAGATTACTTAGACTATATGTGGCAGTGACGATGTGATGATGTGATATCATCTTAAAAAAGGAATCGTACACTACACCCTTATATATTATTCATTTGTAGTCCGGGAAAGTTAAATGAGGGCAAAAATCTCGGTATGAGAGTTGAAACTAAGATCCTTATTTTGACACTCTTAAATTTGTTTGAAAACCTACTTATCTATGTAGGGTGTCCGCGTCTACATAAATTCTTACAAATTTTATTTGAACATTTTTTTTGGATCTTAAACTGTTATCGAGATCGAGGGCAGAGAAACTGCGGTTTTTACAAGTTACTACCTTATTCCGGGGTGAATTCCTCTATTACCGGGACTATTACTTATTTTACGGTTTCACGAAATGTGTTTGGAGCATTTTACGTGAATATTCAAGCGTTAACATCTCGCCTGAAATGTAATTAGCTGTACCAGACTTTTTGTCCGTGTGCGATTTCATGAAACACTCATGTCGTCCGTCTGTCCGTCTGTCAATTTTAGCCATCTAAGGTTTCGATCGGTTCGTGTCACCGATTGCAAGTGTAGCTCATTCGTTTGGACAATGGTTTTTACTGAAGTAATTATATACAATGTAATTAATGAAAGTAAATAAGCACTTACGTAGCTCAAATGATCATTATCGTTTAAGTAATTACAAATTAATTATTTTTCATAATAAATTGCTCATAAAACATGTTTTATTCAATCTTCATTTTTACTTCGTATCTATGTCATTGCCATATTATGCTTACATATAATAAATAACATACAAAAAAAATATTTTTCTTAATCTTACCAGTCATAATGTAATTTGATGTGTAAGGATAATAAAATCGAGTCATAGTTAGCAATATCGAAAGTACGTAATCGTCAGTATAACACGGAGGCAGGTGCGGACGCACCTGTGCGAGCGATTGTTGCATTCCGCCGATGTTGTCTGCGGCTGCCGGCTCTAGATTATCGGGATCAGGATTCTTCCTTCATAAAGCCCGAACCACATTACCGACTTCGCTACTTAAACTTTTAATGATATAAAAATAGTAATCGGAATCTTTTTTTAAAGCTTTTATTGAACTTGTAGTGTATGTATGTGGAGGTGGAATGATGCAATTAAAATTAGACCCACTTTCCGGTGTCCGATTGAGCTGAAATTTTACATATAGGTTGATTCCCGATAAAAATGCGTGTTTTAGATAAGGTTGACCAGATACTGCTGCCAGGATTGGCTCTCTTTTTAAAGAACTCCTCAACGGTTAACAGTAGGCATATAAATTTTGAAAATTAATGGACATTTTGTTAAACGCTTTTTCAATTTGACTTGTTTCGTTTGAATGCGGTACAAAACTTTTGTATACTTCCATTATGTTCGAGATTTTGATTTATATCTAATTTAATGGTATACGAATATACGAAGTTGCAGTGATGATTAACAAAAAAAATTAGATATTTTTATTCCAATATATTTTTATTTTTTTATAACAAATATCTATAAGTTATATCTATCTTAAATTACTTACACGCTACTACTATACAAATCATGATAATAATTATTAGATATTATATACAATATTTACAACCTTTCAATATTTTTTGCTCCACTGAGTACAGTACTACAGACTTACAGAATATATTATTAGGAATTCTAGCATTGTTTTTTATATTTAGAAATTTTGCAACTTTATCACGCGGCTTTAGGACGAAATTTAAAAATGATACATCATTTAAAAATATATATAACATCCCAGCATCTGATAAAGGATTCTGAGGTTGTTGAAGCACATTGTACCAATCGAATTTAATATTTTCTTTTTTGGTGAACATCAAAACTTTCAAAATCACCAAAAATTTAATTTTTTAATAAATGTAAACTGGTGACACTGCTTTCTCCTGTATTTAAGGACCTTCGATCATTTTGTATGGCGAGTAAGTCGTGTATGAGCTCACCCTAACAACGGATGTCGTCACTTAAATCCAAAATCACTGCAAGATAACTTTTATCAAATTAACAGGTTTTTTTATCCCGAGATGTGTAGCGAGTTTTATGTGATAACAAGATTATGTTTTCCGCGACTTGTTAAAGCGAGAACAGTCTCATTAGGATTGATAAACCAGTCTAAACACGTTGCCGACGGGAACAAGGACTAGGGTATCCATTAACTATTGAGATGTGATTTTATCACTTTCTTGCTCATTTCCTTGGAAGATGTTTTAGCAAGACCGGGGAAGACTTTTAGCAATTCTGATTTCTTTTATTGAAACCAGATCATACTATGAAGACTAATGAGAGAATTATTAAAATTGTATGAATATATAGGAAACATATTAACATTAATGTGAAGAAAAGCTTAAGCATATAAATGAGTCATTATAAAAGAAAGTAAAGTAAAGCAACTGCTGGGCATAGACCTCCTATCTCCGTTTTTTGAAAGAAGGATTGGAGCTAACACCTACCACACTGCTCGAATACAGACCCGTAACCCTTCAAAAAAGTCGCAAGGTCTCAACGCTAGGCTATCACAGTTTCATTATACTCAGATTGAGTCATTATATACTTCTATACTTATTATAAAACATAGTCCCAAAAATCTGTCTGTCGGTATGTAATCTATTTTCTCAAAATCTACTGGACGGATTTTTGTAAGGTTTTTACCAAAAGATAGTGAAATATTTCCGAATGGTTTAGATAAATAGTACATATGGGTATTATGTAAATTATGTTGAAGAGATCGCACAGTTGTTAAAAAAAAACTGACTTGATGTTGGTTGCATGCGCTGCGTAAACCAGCCGAGATATGGTAAAGTAATGTACTAGAGAATTGTAGATCAATAAAAATACTACACAAAACGTCCGCGATAGCATGTCTCTATCTCTTATGGTTAACTCACAATAACTACTTTTATATTTAAAATTTGAATTCTAGAAAAAAATTGTGAACCCCTGATTTCCACGCGGGCGAAGCCGCTGGCACAGCTAGTCATGGATAAATCCAAAACGAATTATGTATAGACCAAACAAAAGGGAAGTCTCGTTTATCAGTAGTTGCAAATATCGATAAGATTATTATAATATAAAATGAAGTTTCATGTATTTGGAATGTTAAAATAAAATATTAAAATAGGATTGCCATTAAATAGTAACATACCGTTAAATGACATTAATTATTATTATATATTTATTAGCCTGCACCATCTACTTTCTGTCAAGATTTAATCTACCTAATATTTGGTTCTTTGTCAAAAATATGATTTTGAATGGTGGTCTAGCTAAAACTTGTTATAGAATTCCTTGCAAGTCTCGCTTATCTGAGGTATTTCCCCGTGGCGCAAGTGGCGAGGCGGTGGCAGGCGGCACGCGGACGGACCCGCCTGTTTGAAGTTCCCAGGCGATAGCCGCTATCTCCCGCAAACACCTTGTTTGTACCATCCGACGCAACACTCATAACTGAGACGTACCTACATCACACACGGAACATGTCAATATAAACCTTTTTAATTTGGGCTTTAGAGTTCAGTATCAGTTTTTCAGCTATTAACAATCCATGTTCTTATACTATGATATCGTTTGCTTGACACGCGTCGTATTATCTAAAGTATTTTTGAACCAGCTTACTTACTGTATTTCTATTAAAATTTGTTTATGGAAGGATTACCTATTTAATAACAAGTTAGACACTTGTCAATCATCAAGATGGAATTTGCTTTATTTTATTTAGGCAATTTTCATTTTTGCATCCACTGGGAGTAGTCACACAGAGTAGTCTTTGGTTCGAATTTTTGGTTCACTTTAAGATGAAATTTACGTATGTTACATAAAGTCTTCTTGTTTTCTGACCTTGGTATCTCAGAAGGATATGTAGAGTACGTAGCCTACGTTGTGCCATAGCGGATTAAACATAATATGTCAGACATTTTCGGACATACGCACATTTAATCGTCATGTTTCCAAAGTCATTCAAAATGACTTATATTAAATGAATATAAAATTACAAGATCAAAAAATCTAGACAACTGCCAGGGGTGCACGTGTTAGATGCTATCAGACGTTAAGTCTTATCTGAAATGCAAGCAGGCTGTAATTATAACTATGAAAATACATTTAATTAGAAATTTATAAAGTTGATCTCCGTTTTATTAGTAGAATTTAGAAGTAAAGGGGAAAACATGAATTTGATTTTTTTTTTAGAACTGACTGTATGCTGTTAGCCTTAATGGCTTTTACAGCGTCAACGGGCGGGACGGGCGAGCGCAGAAGCATCGTCGAGGTTGCGAAATGCAGAGAGTAGAGCGCAGAAGCTCTACTTAAGTCGGGGAACGTCATCCTAAGGGTGCCTGCCTCCTGTGAGACCGGACCACGGCTTAGGGCGACGTGTAGTAGAGGGTAGATGGTATGACTTAGATTAGTCATTGCGGCGTCGGAAGTGTGGCGAGAAGCCACGACCGACCGACGTCAGAAAACTGGGACCTCGTCTTCGCCGGCGAAGACGCTGTGTGTGTATTACGTTTATCTGTGTTGGCGATCGTTATTTGATCGTCGGGATCATACAGGACGCTTTGGACGCCTATATTTTCGATGGTCGGACCTAACTGGGATGTGGGTAGAAGCAACTGAAATAAGGGGGTTCGGGTGTACCTCAGATTTCTCGAAGTAACATTTCGAAAAACGTTTAAAGAGGTGTGAATTTGATGATATATAAAGGACGACTGGACTTGAATACTTAACATTTAAAAAATATAGTAAGAGTCATCGTTCATGCTGACCTCCTTATTTTATTATAAAGATGGCACTCGATGATGATTGATTACGATGATGATTAGAAGCGTTTGTCTCGTTTAATTAATCGCATCCTAAAAAATCCTTTTTACCAACCACTCAGTAGATAGTGTCAGTAAAAGTTAATGATAAGGCTCATTTCGTCAATGTTAAGGCCACAATTAGCGCATAAATATCTATTTCAATATTAGACTATACTTCATTATAAGCTTTTAAACTTTTCCGTACTTAGAAATAAAGCTACTGGTAGATACATATTATAGGGTATCATTTCGAATAGCTGACAAGGTACCGTATGACATCGCAGTTAAACACTTGTATTAATGTAAATCGTGACTGATGAGTATAGAGAACTGCTTTCTTTGATATTGTAAATCAGCACTGTCGCAATATAGCCTTGGATGCCAGCTTCAAAGCACTCTGGTGCTAACGATCTGTTTTTACCGATAGATATGTATAAGCAAACTTATTACTATACGAAAAATCTAAGAATATGCCATAAATATTTACTGATCGAGGATATTATACCCTATGATATAGTTGAGAGAACAATTTAGTTAAGTTATAAATATTCGTCTAGATGCATTTCATGTAAATCATCTCATGTGATTCTCTAAATCGTTGATGATCTTGTGGTGAATCGTATTCTTTTATTTTAGAAAAGGTTTTTAATACAACTACTTAATTAAAACAGTAAATAGGAAATACATATCTATAGTGCTAAATGTATAGTGGACTATCCGTTAGCCTAAAAGCTTTGCGATTTTGTCGTGGAGTCTATCTTCTGATGATGCTTCGGTTGCGGGGCGAAACGATTCTAGAGTTTGTGATAGTGAACGTGTGTAGTGCTTGTGTATTGTGGTGGCAGTGGTGGAGGTTTGGACATGTGTTTTTACAAATCCTACATGTAACGGGTATGAAAAGACGGATAGACCACTATACATTTAGAACTATATATATTTTCTATTTACTGTATAGCGGATTATAGCACATAATTTTATTATTACTTTGTATTATGGATATCCGCAAAGTAGCGCCTTATTCTATAAATTACTTAATTAAAGTAATTTTTTATCGTTAATCGAAGAAATTCACCGAATATTACTTAGTCAATAAGGTAGATAAATAGTAAAATTGCTTTCAGAGAAAATTAATATGTCGTGAAATTTTAAACTATGTATATAAATTATACATATATTCTTTTTATATCCGAAATATTGGTTGTATGAATATTTAATTCATACAACAGGTATTTTGAAGTTAACACTTTTATAAATTACATTGATTGAAAATTATATTTAACTAGTTTTTGCGCGGCTTCGCTCGCTAGGAATTTTGTCTGCCACAGTATCTAATTTAATTAAATTTAAGATTCACAATTTTGGTCATAGTGGCTTCCACATAAAAGATAGATATATGCTGTAGCGGACTTTTATTTAGAACTATTAAAAACAAACAATGCTACGCTACATCATCTTTGTGTAACTAATGGTTTAGGCAGCGTACGCCGATATAGCTCTCAGTGGCAGATTTTTTCCGACTTTATTGACATGTATCGTTATATTACATAAAATCATTACAAATTGTAGCCTATTTGTTATTCTGATGTATATAACGGTAAAGTTTCATCCAGATCCGTCTAATAGATTTTTCGTGAAAGAGTAACAAACATCCATCCATACTCACAAACTTTCGCATTTATAATATTAGTAGGATTAGTAGGATTAATAGGATTGTACTCAAGCGTCTTAACTAGTTTTGAACCTATCCAAAGTTCGTTTTGTGTTTGTAAACTAAACTCTATAAGCCGAGTATAGTCTATATTTTTGTAGACAATATAGGCAATATCTTAAGCGATTTTTTTATTCGAACGGAATTAAGAACAATGAATTCTTTAATAAGTAATATGGCACCTGCATTGGGCCCATCTGCAAGGCCGCGTAATAGGTCACAAGGCCGGCATGTTGGCACGCGTACATTGCAACTATTCAAGGACTATCACCTGCTATCTATTTATAAACGAGTTATTTGCAAGTTATTTCATCGCATTTTTCGCTGAATAAATACAAAAGATGCGCATACCATTTCTTATACGGGATAAAAATGCTATTCACATCACCTGATATATTCCTTGTGTAGGTTATTTGAATATGAAACTCATTGTTTAATCTGATTGTCTGTACTTAGTTGACTTAAATTCGAATGTAGGCGATAGATTTTTCTCTTTCTTGTTAGTGTAATATAAGTTTAGTAAGGTATCTTGCAAGGATGCTGATGCTTGAAATAGGATAGCTGGAAAGATATCAGCACCCGAATTGCGTAATACGGTAAATCAACTACACAAAAAATAGTCTGCAACTTTTTAATTGCATTTAATGTAGCCAAGAATAATCCACACTAGAGGAGAAGTATTCGAAATAAAAGGCTGCTACACCTTAGATATCCCTATCCTGCAGCATAGTTTCGTCTATGTCACTAGCAATCACATTGCATATACAATGGTATATGGTAGTATAATTATTTTTACTACCTCATGAGTATCTAACAAGTGTTTCTGACTCTCAGAAATGAATATCTTAAACCATTGTTTGCTTTGATCCAATTAAAATGTGAAATAATAAAATAACATCAATAGATGGACGTCCAAAGTCGGACCAAATTTTTTTATGCTTTGTTGTCTTTTTATAGACTTTCGCAGCACATTAAATTCGACACCATCTTATATGTAGTATTTCTATAGTTACATACAAAGAGTCCTTTTGTTTTATATGCAAACTTGGTAGTGTCAACATTTTGCTTTGACAATATTAATCTGTATCTTTAACGTTTCCGTCCATAAAATACTCCAAGGCCAAAATTAGTTCGAGCAATTCCTAACATGAACGCACGCTGCGCGCTGGTCGCTGCCCGGTGCGAATCCTTTGGAAGTGGCTAAATGCGTCGACATCCGCGTCGCCGCCGCCTCATTCACTCTGTTCTCTTTGACATTGCCTCTTAAACTAAAGCAAGGCGCTTTTACTTTGTTTTTACTTTTAGCGTCTCATCACTTTATATGTAGCAAGAAAGTTTTGCAATATTTTTCCGGACATAACTATTATACAATAGGCGTGATAGCCGAATAAATATTAAGGGATGTCTATCTAGATGTCTTGTTTATATTCAAAGCAGATATTTTCGAGTTTTCCATTAAACTTATTTCAGCTGTTTAATAGTTAATGTTTAAACTGCTATATGTATACAATTCATGCGCATTCCAATGTAACGAAGTATGTCCATATTGCATTTACTTAATCCCAATGTATTTGCGGTTACCGGATTAAATCTAAACATCTAGAATAATGGCCTATTACCATCCCACAGCTGGACGAAGGCGTCTTTTCTCTTTGGAACTACGGATTTAGCACCACGCTGCGCCAATACAATTTGGCAGTTTAGATAGCCAAGGAATTATTGGGGATATGCAAGTTTCGTCTTGATGTTTTTCTTCAACGTAAAATAAATACATCACGAATTGTAATTAATTAAATATAAAAATTTGTATAAGCCATTGGTATTCGCACCCATAGTATCAGTATCGCTCGCTCTCAAAGTTTGGCATCACGATTAATTCTACTATAATAAAGTGTCTATATTTAACTGAAAATTTTTGAACAGAACAGAATGTCTGTTTGATAGAGACATAATCCCAAATGAAGCATTGCACAGTAATATCCCGTTAAATAATAAAAATTGCGAAGAAGTAGATCTCATCCAACGCAGCCTCGGTATTCATTTGCTATTTAATTCCGCCGGATACATAAATCTGTTTGAAATGCGTATGATGTTTAAATGTACTAATATATATTACTAGCTTTTACCCGCGACTTCGTCCGCGTGGACCGTAGTCCTGTAATAGTCAGTAGCTTATATCGCTATCCAACCCTGCAAATATCTCCATCACAAAAATCAGATCGATCCGGGGGGTTATATAGCAGTTCCTATTGCATTTATTACGCTACTCGAAAGTCCATATTAAATAAGATTTCCTTCATGCTATTACTATTATTTAGCAAAGATATTAATTTGCACTGGAAAGATTCGAACAAAACCATAAAAAAATTGTAAAATCTCGAAGTGGGCAGCAGCATTTTTTAGTTTATCTGTTAATGTGAGACTCTATCTAATTAAATTAAATTGAAAACATGATAAAAAAAAATTCTCAAAAATTCTAAACATTCGTTTGATATTTTAGTATAATCTTTACTATTCATATAAAATACTGCTCTCAAACCTTAGTAAGGGGATCAATGAACTACCTATGAAATGGCAAAAGTGCATACATAGCAATGGTATATACTTTGATTAATTAAATACATTTCATTAAAAAAAAAACGACTTTATGTTCCTCCCATAGAAAACGCCAATTTCATATGTAAGGACCTAATATATTATTTTTTATTATTACGCCGTGTGGTATCCGGCAGAATATAATAGACCACGTTCCTTTATCACCGAGTTGTCGTAAGAGGCGAATAAGGTATGTGCTGTGTGGTATCCGGCTGCCACCACCACCACCGCACAGACCACCCTCAGTTCTTACCGAGGTGTCGTAAAAGGCGACTAAGGTAAGTTGACGTCAGGCAGGCGGCCGGTCGTAAAATACGTAGCCAAATCATGTGACATGTTTGTAACATGTCGTGCCGACCCCACTTAGAGTGGTATAAGGGCAGGAGAATGATGAATGATGATGATCTTTTTTATTATTCCACGTATGGAGAATAAACAGTTGTTTATACTAAAATTAGAGAGTCATAGGTGTAAATGATAGTGACACATTAATAATGAAAGGAAAGATGAGACTCGTAAACTTCATCTTTGTCTAATCACACATAAAAAATTGGAACAGATAGATCAACCTCATTTGTTTTCTCTTTATTGTAATATGGCACATTTAGGCGTTTCTCTAGAATGGAAATGAACATCATAAAGGTAGAATGAATTAGAACATGTTGTGCCAACTTAGAGTGGGATAGGGGTGGAAGAATGATGATAAGTTTTAATTGCTCTAACTTTAAGTATAGAAGAGCGGTTAAGCCCTGAAAGCGTTACATACAAATTCAAATTCTAATTCAAAACATTCTTTATTCAAGTAAACTTGTAAACAAGTGCTTTTGAATCGTTAACATCTACTGCTGGTTCGGAAAGCTGTTCCTACCGAGAAGAACCAGCAAGAAACTCGGCGGTTGCTCTTTTCCAACAATAATTCTTATCACTAGTTACATATAGTTATAAATGTCTTGTACAGGGTTGAAGAGAAGCTATATCCACGCATTCTTATCTTCTAGGTAATCTTCAATAGTATAATAGTCTTTCTGAATTAACCTTTTTTTCACAGAGCGAAAGACAGAAATACCGGCTTTTCCATTTATAATATTAGTTTGGTTATTACCTAGTCACACTACATTTGGTTAATCGATCGTAGGTCATAGGTAGAGGTCGTCGTAATAAGTGATATAAAAACACCATATCGCGTGTTACACGCCATGATGTGACTACTGACAAAAAAGAGTTAGGTCATCAGACTGTCTCATAAGTATATTTGGTCAAATTCAAATTCAAAATATTCTTTATTCAAGTAAACTTGTAAACAAGTGCTTTTGAATCGTCAACTTTACTGCAGGTTCGGAAAGCAGTTCCTACCGAGAAGAGCCAGCAAGAAACTCGGCGGTTGCTCTTTTTTAAAATATAAATCTTAGAACTAGTTACATTTATTTATTACTGTCTTGAAACGGTCAACAATTGTAACTAATTAATTTTGATATCATATGTATATTTTTTGTTTTTTCATAAACAGGTCATGGCAATTTATAAAATTAGGCGTTATTTTGCGGATTTTCATAGTACAAAAGTCATAATAGAATTATTTTGCTATAATCATCGCTTATAAGGAATATCTATGTAATGCATCTTGAATGCGTGTAGTGCTTATGTAGTGTGTTTTATTGGCGGTATTTGATACGTACGTTGACTTATCTTACATAGTAATACTAAATATATGTAAAGCTGAAGAGTTTGTTTGTTTGTATGTTTGTTTGATTGATTGTTTGAACGCGCTAATCTCGAACTACAGGACCGATTTGAAAAATTCTTTGACTGTAAGATAGTCCATTTATCGAGGAAGACTATATACCATCATACTAAGATGAATAGGAGAGGGCATCAATAAAAAATATTGCGAAAACGGCAATATTTAAAGCTTTCCTTACGTGCGCTAAGTAAACGGTGAAAGTTATTAAAAAATCATGTATTACAAAATAGTTCCCCTCTAAAAGTTCTTAATAAAAGTCCGCAACAGTATATGTCTAGCTTTTAAGATTAACCCACTTTAACCATAATTAATGTGTTATGGTTTACTCAAATAATAAGACTGCAGTCCACGCGAACAAAGTTGCGCTTAAAAGCTAGTTTTACATATAAGAATGAGCGATTAAGTTTCTTATACTTAGCATTACATAGAATTTCTAAATAAACGCGAATTATAGCAAAATAATTCCATCACAACTATTGTACTATTGAATTCCTAAAAGCAATGCTAATTTTTATAAATTAATTTTATTCGAGTTGGTTAAGTGACAAAATCGTGGTAGAGGAAAGCATAAGGAAGCATGTAATAAAAAAAAACTAATGGGCTTATAAATCCTGTGAACCAAATAGATGTTATCAATTTATCATGAGCCAGAACTAAAATATTTACTATCTTTTTACCTTTGTGACAAGCAAATAACAGATTGGTATCGAGTTTATACGATAATTTATCGCGTCTTAGTAGGCGGCACATTAATACTGTACAATAAAAGGTGCCTCGTGATGTCTAAATTATACGGCAGTAAACTTCGATGCTCTCTTAACTTGGGAAATTATTTTTATTCGGTGATATCCACTGAGAGGAACAAGATAAAGGCTATAAATGTATTTGCAGTATTGATTTAGGCAACGAAATAAGAATATACAATATCGTACAAGTTTTCAAGAGATTAAGTTGGTATGGTCATTTAATGAGGAGCAATGAAAAACAGTTTTAAATATTAATGTGAATGGCTATATCGTGTCGTTGAGTTTCTCCTATAATACTTTTATATAATACTGTAGAACATTTTTTTTTCCATCATTAATAGTTTCCGCAGCGCACGCATGAAACATTTTTACGACCAAATTTTTCACAACTTATTAGAATTTTGTTAGGGATCCCTATTTTAAAAAAAATGTAATATATGTTGGTCAGTGAAGAAGAAACTTTTCAATGGTGAAAGAATTTTTAAATTGGTCCAGTACTTTTAGCGTGAAAACATTACAAACATAAAAAACAGTATAAAGAGAAAAGCTTTGTATGTATGTGACATACAAAGCTTTTCTCTTTATACTATTATAACTTGCAATTGTATTTCTAAGAATTAGAATACAGTTAGTGACACTGTTTAATAATTACAATAATAATCGTTTATCGCTTGAAATAAGGTACATTAGATAGACAATGATAACAGTTTCTCGTATTTCGCAAAAAAATTGCATGCACCTTAAAATATTAAAAATAATTAAAATTCATTGTTAAAATTAATACAAGTAATACAAAAAAAGCCATAGTTTTACAATGGTAAAAAAAAATAGGTAAATTAAAATGTCAGTTATACAAGTAATATCATTAGTTATGTGTAAAAATATTCCTTCTTTGTCAACTAGAGATCATTAGAATTTAAAAAATCTTTCACTGCATAATAACATCTTAAATTAAGCATTTCGAATAAATTTATTTCAAATTGTGTAATCGGTAATGATTTAACATCTCTTCGCAATGTATTAAGTCTTTTTATGCTCATAGATACACAATTTTTTAGAACCAAATTATAGTATACGTAAGAAAATTTATCTTATAATGAACTTAAAGTATTTTATTTGTATATAAATGAATCTAATTAAATTTAATGTTACACGATTATAAAGAACTTAATAGATGGCCGCTATTGTGGATAACATTTGTAAAAGGAAAATACGCGTTCCCATGCATCCTACGCGGTGTAATTATGTTATGATTACGCCATACGACGTATTGTTAGACGTAATGTCACTTTTAAATCAGGGCTGCATCGTGTATGCTCGGTCTATTGTAACGCACGGTTCACATGCGCTCTCTAAACTGCTCGCTAGAATCCCACGATAACGGCTATCGTTTGTAGAGCTTGTCCTATGCAAAATTTCCTAGTAAAATGTAGAACGCGAATTAGTCTATTTCTCTAGCTGTTGTAACCACGCATCAGCGACCTTTTTAAAAGCACTGAAAACTAAAATAAATAGTCGTCCGTCCCAAAAGTAAGTAACTTAATATTTGTGTTATGGGTAACAGAGAACTGATAAATACTATTTAGTAATTTTAAATAAATACTCATATACATAAATAAATACACACAGAGTCGGAGAACAATCCCACGGTGGAAATCGAATCCGGGACCTCTGGAGCTGACTGATCAAGGCCACTGAATGAATTTGAAATTTATTAAAACTACGCGCTATCTTTCAGAGATTAATATTATATAGTAGTCATCGTCCTCCTGCCCTTATCCCACCCTTATACCACTTAGAGTGATTGACACATGATTTGACCTTGACCACCGCCTCAGGCCGGTCGTAAAATACCGGCCGCCTGCCTGACGTCAACTTACCTTAGTCGTATTTGAGAACCTCTCGGTAAGAAAGAGGGTGGTCTATTCTAATCAACCGGATTCCGCACGGTGGGTCAACTTACCTTAGTCGCCTTTTTGACACCTCGGTACGAAATAAGGGTCACCTATTCTACTCAGACCGATATCACGCGGGAATATTACATAGTAGTAATAATTTATTTTATTTACGTTATTTTTTACATATTTTCTATATTGTCGCACTCACGCCCCACGTTGGGCGCCATTGTCCCGATCGCGTTTTTAGTTAGTAAATACGCGTCGACAAAAAAGAAAGAAGAAGAAATAGAAAGAAGGACGTTGTAAGGAAAACTTTTATTGACGAAAAGACACTAATCGGTTTAAAATTTAGAATTAGTTTAATTAATAATTAGGCATAAGAATAAAAACCGCGGAGAGCAGGGTCGTAAGGTTTATATACTACACAGTATCCGAAAAGAATTCCGAAAAGTTCGTTAGTGCCACTGCCCTGTTTTGTTTGCTGCCGTGACGCCTTCCGCAGTGCCGCTCAGGATCGTTGCCGTGGAAGGAGAAGCCGGGGCAAACGCTCGTGGTAGACGTCGCAGGTAGCCGGTACAGGTAGCAGGTACTGCAGACAATAGTGCGAAGGAAAGATCGAACGCACGAACGAAGGAAGGAAGGAACCCTGAAACCGAGTTATTGCGGAGTTTTAGAGGATTCCGTTTTTCAAACTTAGACTGCAACATTGATCATCTTTCTAGAAGGTATGGCTCAGCAGAATGGCAGGGGCGTTATAAAAGAATTGAGTAGTGATCAATGATCATCAATCCCGATGGACGAGCCCTCCCGAGGGAGCTCCTAATCCCCCCTCCCGACGACGACGCGCATAGCGTGGAAGACGAGGGAGAAGAAGAAAGGATGCGACCCGACCGCATCCGCCCTCACGGCGTCCTCCCTGGCCGGACGGACCCCGGACCCTGAAGGGTCGAACAGATTACCCGGGCGATATAAAAATCGCCTCAGAAGATAAGCCCGGGTAAAGAGGTCTAACCTCGAGGCCCGTAGACCTCACCGCATATAAATTGCGTGTGAAGAAGAACCCATCGTCGATCAATGATGCAGTGAGTTATACAAAGAAAAAGTTAAATTATACAGTTACTTATAACGGTCAATTTAAACTAATACCGTTACTACAGAAAATTTAGCAAAATACATATATAATTATCCTAAATTACACTAGAAATAAAAGATACTACAAGATTATCATTTTAGAACTACGAAATACACAGTTATTTAGCTAATACTTTTTTTGAATAAAAACACTCACCCAAAGTCGGGGTAAATTCCTTGTACTTTTATTGCAAACACCGTTTTAGTTTTATAATATAAATTAGATAGATGATTAGATATAGATAGAGTAGATCTGATGATTTATTTTACTATTAAATCCTTGAAAAAGCAATTTGAATAAAAATTTAACAGGATTACAACTGTACGTTTTTTGATAATAGGTAGTCAGTCCGAGTGCCGATGATTCTGCCGAACGTTAAGGTGGCTCGCGAATGTATTTTTGTGTAGTATTAGGATAAATTTGTTTAATGTAAAAGTAGTATAATGTAATAGTATAATCAACGTTAGGTATGTAGTTTTTATTTTGTAATTAGTTTTTTTTTATGTTTTTTTAGTTTTTGATTAGATTTTAGATTTTTTTTTTAATAAAAAATATAATGAATAAGTTTTATTTATTTAGATACTTTAAGATATTTTTTTTTTCGTATAGCAACTTGACAGTTAAAGTGACACTTTTTTTAAAATTTGAAGCTACTATGAAACGTCAGTGTTACAATATGAAAAATACAAAGAAAACATTTAAAAATATAAAAAATTTGTTGACCGGAGCGGAGAAAGTATTTAAGCACCCGGCGGTTAGGGATCCAGACTGAGGAACCTCCTAACAATCCGTGTCGTCTCAAGCAATACTGCCTTTGTATTGCTACGTTTGATCAACAACTAAGCGAGATCCTCTTGAAATGTTGGTAGTAGACCCCTTACTCATACAACAACCGCAACAATTATTTATAGAAGCAGGCGTTACTTTGCGGAATTCCATATTACAAGCAATACAACAGAACTAACTACTTTGCTATAATCCGCACGGGTTAAGTGAATGCATGCAAAGCCAATGTGTATGAAGCAGGCAAAATCTACGCACCTTATACGCAGGACCAGTCACCACATGCACCCCAAGGCGCAATTCACCAGCAACAACGCACACAAAAGCAGCACACACACCCACCACCACAATCTCGACGATCGCTTCGCCCCGAAACCGAAGCATCATCAGGAGGATAGGCTCCACGACAAAAATCGTACGATTTTTGTCGTATAGCAAAGTAGTTAGTTCTGTTGTATTGCTTGCAACAATTATTGTTGAATCCAATATCCAATATGGCGGTTATCTCACATGAGCTAGGTCCTGATATTTAGTTAATTTTTCTTTTTTAACTCTCATATTATTATTACTTTTGTAAACATATATTTATATTTGTAATAATAGTATGAATGTATGTAATAAACTGTAATTTTTTGTGACAAGCACAATTACTTGTTTTTTTTTCATGTTATTCTATTCATGAATTCTATTCTTTAAATCAAATCAAATCACTTTATTATTTCAGCCTATTAAGGGTAAATAAAATTTAAAAAATAATAATTTAAAAGCTTGTACACGCTATCCATATAATGTAAATTTTACAAGCTATTTTTAATGCTTTTCTTTTATTATTATGTTAGTAAACGATAGAAGTCAAAGGAATCTATTCAAAATATACAAAGTCAAACTTGTTTCATGTTATTCTATACATGAAAAATAAGACTTTAAAAACTGCAGTTTTGTTAGTTCCAAAATAAATTTTAAAAAAATTAAAAGACCTACTTTTAAAGAGTTCAAAATTTGAAATGAGCATTATAAAGTGTAAAACTTGATTTAGTAGTACGACGTCAGATTAAAAGGCGCTTATTAAGACCGTAGAATTACTATGCATAAGCTATAAAGTTACGGTTGATGATATCATGACTTTATTATCAGTACAACAGTTTTATCGGTAGATATGGTAAAATGTGGAGAAAGCGTAACGAAACAAAGTTAATTGTATACTTAGGTGTATGTAAAAGCGTTATTATTGAGGGTATTTTTTCAAAGCGAGCTGTGATGGTAAAGCGATGAGAGTCATGCTCGTTAGTTGAATCCGCGGGTTCAAGGATAGGCACCTATATAAAGAAAACTTTTGCTCAGCAGTGGAAGAATAACACGCTAGATTACTTTTACTTAGAAATATAGTAATGTTATAAACGTAAGACTGCCTGTTTCACTTTTAAATCACTGGACCAATTTTGATAACATTTGGTACTATTGAAGCTTATACACTTGGCTAACATATAGGATAGGAAATAAATTCCGTTTTTTTCCTGGAAACAGGAAAAAATACATATCGTACGCTTAGTATTAAAAAGACTTAATTTTAAAAAGTTGTTTTGCGTAATGCATATATCATAGCGGAGCGCCTACAAAACTCGTGAGTGTTAAAGAAGCCCACAACTTGGAGGAACAAGAAAACACTTGTTTGTTTAATAGTTCGTACCGTGATATCATAGATAACATTGAAATAAGGATAACGTGCGTGCAATATGTTATACATTATTATTATTATTAATTATTATTATTAATAATAATAATAACTTTATTAGGAACAATACAGAAAAACAATACATAACAATGAAAAACGATGATCCTGCAGAAGTATAAACTGTGTTGCAGTGATCAACGCCCTCCTCCTTTACAAAAATAGAATAATCCTTATAGTTAAGAATAATTATAGTATGAAATAAAAGGATGATGAAAATATTGAAAAGTTGAACAAAAAAAAATGTGTACTTTAACTTAGATTGTATTCATGGGCGTGTGTGCGTGCATGCATGCGCGTGCGTTTGTGTGTAGTCGTGAATGCGTGCGGGTGTTTCTGTATGCAAAGTAAGAAAATATTATTTCAATTGATTCTCGAAATTTTGAGCCCTTGCCTCTTGATTAGATTTATACGTTATGATTACGATCTCTATGCGTGTATAAAAAAAAGATTATGTCATGTCTCCAAGACTTGTTTTGAAAAAAGGTTTAAAACTGTGCAAAGAGACGGCAGGTTTAACCTGAGCGGACTGAGCCGGAGTATAAACAAAAATGGAATTTTTTAACATTTATAAGCACACTACACGAATTTTCGAACAGTTCTGATAGGCAATGGTTCATATCATAAGACTTAAGTAATGTTTTATAAGAAGCACTGTCGCACTGTTGGGCAAACTACTCCCGCTTTGGAGTATAAATCCAATACGCTGCTTTATAATAGATGCCTGACGTGTGTTATCCAGCTGAGTAGAACAGAGAACCCTCATTTCTTACCGAGGTGTAGTAAAAGGCGAGCAAGGTAAGTTCACCCGTTGCGGTATCCGGCTGAGTAGAATAGACCACCCTCATTTCTTACCGAGGTGTCGCAAAAGGCGACTAAGCCATGTTTATAACACGTTGCGCCGAATCCACTTAGAGTGGGATAAGGGCAGGAGAATGATGATGCGGATTATGAATTTACATCATCATTCTTATCTCAGGAATTCTCTAGGGACATAAAGTTTACTTTTATGACGAAAAAATCAATACCTTCTTACTATATAGCGCTCTAACCGTTGGCCAATTAAGATTTTTATATAATTATATTTCAAGTTATGTCTTGGATTTTTAGACCTTGTTGGTTTCATACCATCAGGCCAGTATTTTAAACTTTTGACTTATCAATATACACCTAATTTTATTTAAGAAAATCCGATTGCAATTCCTTCACAAGAATAATAAGAAAATTATAACACGATTATATAAAAAATGTCGCGGAAATCCGCCACTATACTTGAATGTTCTGAGCGAGATTTTCTAAGAAGATATAACACTGCAGCCAAGCTGTCTGTATAAAATGACTCCGTGTGAACCGATTATAGCTTTTCATGTATGAAGTTTTTCTGTGGACGCATCGCGGACGTAATAAAAGTATAATGAAACGCGTGTTTAAATCTTACATCGACACAAAGAACTGGAAACACTTGGTCTGTACGTCAAATGTTGATTTTTAGCACAATATCTCTGACAATTCTTTAGTTTCTTTTTTGGCGAGGGAAAAAATGAATGATCGTCATTTATTTTTGTTTGGTTGGCAGTGATATATTTTTCTATATAAATCAAAGGAAATATTACGCAGTTGTATATACATATTCGTTTCCTTTTAGATAAACCTTTAACGATATTGCATAGTTCTATTATATCGATACTAGCAGAAATTAGCAATGTGCGTGCACAAATCTTGGGTATAAGTGTCAAAACGGTGAACGGTATATGACAGGGTTATATAAAAAAAAACCGGTATATAACAGGGGTTGGTAACCTAGGGCTCGCCAGCGACATGAGGTCCTTTAATTCTATACGCAAAAAAATATTTATTAAAAAATATTTAAAAATCGTTCTGAATCGATTAAACGAGGATTAAGGGCCATTTCTATCTCCTAGCCACTGTACTTGCTTTTCACCACAGCCCTCCTCTGCTTCACTCGTCGTCACTGTCGTAAGTCAAGTCGGCAAGTGAAAAGAAACCGTCATCGGATTTAAGTAAGTTAATTCCCATTCAAAAAATTTGTTGCTCTTTAAAAACTTTAAAATGAACGATTATTCCAACTCAAATGGTTGCCAACTCCTGCTATATACGACGCAACATCGTTTTCCGCGCACGCGTCGCTCATTCAGTGTCACTAGTGTGCGAGTGCAGGTGGTCAGTCTTCATTGATATTCGATACATCGTCCGCTTATTACGGCTTTTTTCTCCGTTTCCTGTTGCAGTATCAACGTGTTTAAGATTTACTTCAGGTCCGACATTCGTACAATGCGGAATTAACAATGTCAACGATTAATATTAAAGTATTAAAAAAAAAATTGGTGATTTTGTTTTAATTACGTGATTGAATCTTTTTAATGACCCTTTTTAACTCTTAACGAACAAGAAATTATATTTATAAAACTTATTAAGGGGCAACGTAGATCTTATACGATTGCAGACAGAATATAAAAATTTGTAATTCCTGTAAATTGCAGTTATTGCTGTTTTACTTAACTTGCACCGCATCGATTTATTACTAGTAGGTTATTAATCATAATCGAGTAATCGAATAATAATTCCATATTCTTCCGAAACGGCGTGACCGATTTTTATGACATTTTATAAGACATAAATTAATTAATAAATAAATGGGACACTTACAGACACGGTCGTCCATCCCCAAAGTAAGTAAATTTATACTTGTGTTATGGGGGACGGACAACTGATAAATATGTACATTTATAAGTTTAAATACATACTTAAATACAAATATACACCCAGGCGCGACGAACCAACAAATTGTTTATAGAAAATGTTGGCGCTCGGCGGGAATCGAACTCGCAGGGCTGAGGGCAGGGCTAGTGCCCACTGCGCCAACGGCCCAGTCAATGATGTGTGTGTGTACGTGATAAGGGTTGTCCACGCATAACATTTTTTATAATTTTATAATGTACATTAGAAATTCCCTACAATATATGGTAAAACAATGATTGCCGGGTCGGTTAGTAGTTTTATAAATTAATACCTCTATACACTTAGCTTACTATTTCACTGCTGTGCATAGGCCTCCTGTCTCCGTTAATGGAGAGAAGGGTAGGAGTTAAGACCTACCACGCTGTTCCGATGCGGCTTGGTAGATCACACATATCTCTGGAGATATCATCATTCTCTAAAGATATCATCATTCTCTAGAGATTTATGCAGGCTTCCTCACAATGTTTAAATTTTCTTTAGTCAAAAGTGTGTAATGAATTGCAATTGTCAATTAGACACAGTTTTAATAGTAAAACTCATTGTGATGCTAGCCTGGATTTTAAACTCGTAACCCTCTCTAAAGACTCGACCAGTCTCACCGCTGGGCTATCACAGCTTTTTTACAACTTACATAAAAGTAAAGTAGCGACCTGTTACAATCCCACTGCTGGGAATAGGCCTCCTCTCTCCGCGTTCTGGAGAGGAGGGTTGGAGCTAAGACCTACCACGCTGCTCCAATGCGGATTGGTAGGTTACACATATCTCCAGAATTCTCTAGAGATATGCAGGTTTCCTCACGATGCTTTCCTTCACCGAAAAGCGTGTGATAAATTGTAATTATCAATTAGACACATGAGTTTTAATAGAAAAACTCATTGGTGACTGCCCGGGTTTGAACTCGTGTTCCCCTCGAAAGAGTCGCACGGTCTCACCGCTGGGCTATCACAGCTCTCAACTTACATACTTTACAAAATTAGTAGGTTACCATGGTTGGGCGGAATACGGCCTGATAATTTCACTCTCAACAAATAAACGATATTTATACAAAAACGATGCCAAAAAAACGGTGTGTTACTAGAAACCCGATAATTATAATCGCTCGGCATTGATGTTGGCGTTTCGTATTTACTTTCTTTGGTAAGTAAACTCCCACGATTTCCTTTATCGAGGCTTTCTCCGGTCGATAACAACGGATCGTCTATAATAGCGAAAAAGAGAAATATTACGGTATCGGTTTATTGTGCATTCGATTTAGTATCATGTTGCTCAAATATAACTGTGCCATTGTTGTGTATCTACTTGCAGTAATATTGTTTCCGCAAAACTCGGGTTCAAAGGAAATATTTGAGTTCGTAATTTCTGTAGCATTACATTATAATTGATGTTTAATGCATCATTTATATTCATTGCATTGCATTCAATACGTTCCAATTGCATTTCCCTTATACATATGTATTATATATAAGCTAATACTTTTTAGTATATCTGAATTCCTAAGCCTTTCAGATGCTTTAGTTTAGTTACACATATGGGGATTTGTGGATGCTCTAGAGATATGCCGGTTTTCTTCACCGAAAAGCATGTGATTAACTGAAATTACCAATTGGACACATAGTAAGAATTCATTTTTGCTTTCCTTTTTAATTTGTAAGGTTAGTTAGGTACGCGATGTTTATGATTTGTAATGAAGTTCATAGATAGGTAAAAAAAGTAAAAAAGTTAAATTTTAGTTATGTCATAAATAGTATATTTTTAAGTTAGTAAGATTTTGTTTATAATGAACGTTAAGAAAAACTATTTAAAGTAATAATTAGGTAAGTTTTAACTGAAAAACTTATTCGTATCTTACCCGGGGTCTGAACCCGTGACCGTCTCAAAAGAGTTACACTCATTCACTGCTGGGCTATCACAGTTTCATAAACATTCGTATCTAATGTCAAATGTGTTGTGCATTTAATTATAAATTTATTTCTTAGATACTTATTTCTATTATGTTTGCATCTCAACGCCCGCATGTCATGTTACAAGTTCGTCGCTTATCCGAAATATTTATGCGACCACCATTGTAATTTGTAATTCTGAGTTACTACTTAATCGAACGATACAAACAACTAAAAGAAAAAAGAAACTTAATTAATTTTATAATGAGGTTGATATGTGATAATTTCAAAGGAAGTTTATAACATAGCATAGTAGTTTATTTTATTTTTTTGGATACAAACAGTAACGTATAAAACAACATAACAAAAGTAGAATAGACCACCCCTTTTCTTACCGAGGGGTCGTAAAATACGACTGAGGTAAGTTGACGTCAGGCAGGCGGCCGGTCGTAAAATACGTAGCCAAATTATATGACAACATGTTTATAAAATGTTGTGCCGACCCCAATTAGAATGGGATAAGGACAGGAGGATGATGATGGAAACAATAACATAACAAATATAGAGTTATACTAATAAGTTATTTGCAATCTTTAAAGAGTAACAGCAATGTTGTTCACAAGACCTATCTTATCCTTGGACAGCAAGCTAAGCATCAGTTAAGCCTTTAGGCTTTACTCGCCGAAACAAATTTTGATGTTCAAATATCTATCTCATATATCCTGAAAAACAACATAAAAATGGATATATAATGTACTTCTATATAAAAATAGGGCATTTTATATAAATGTCTCTTGGACGTAAATTTCAGTTATTCTATAAAAATTAAACTAAATTTTTATTAAATTACAAACAAAATTTTCACTGATGCTGTTGTGGAACCCGTTTTTAAATTTTAGTTGATTTAATTATTTGATTTCTGCAATTAATTTCTAATGCAAGTTCTATTAAATCGTCGATTGTACTGCCCTTTCAGAACTTGCTGTGATAAGTGTTTCCAGAATTTAGATAAGATATAAAGTTTAATATATCAGTATCTGTATACTTTTTTTTATTAAAATTCCTCAATCTATTTTGGACTTGCCTTAACACAAGTACAAAAAAACAATTAAAGAGACATTAATTAATAAAGCTTATTATAATGCTGAAGACTATGTCAATGATAAGAAGGCTTGCAATTAGATTGCGACAGCTACGCACTAGATGATATTATAATTTATGTTTGTTAACAATTACAAATACAAAATTGTAATATTTATTTTTGAAAAGAGTGACCACCGAGTCTCTTGCTGGTTCTTCTTGGTTAGAGTACCTTTCCCAACCAGTAGTAGCTTCATTTTAATTTTAATTTGACGATTCAAAAGTGCTTGTAAAGGCCAATTTGAATAAAGACTTATTTGAATTTGAATTTATATATACATTTTCTTTATTAAATCATGTTCTACTGTAATTAAACAGGAATTTGTAAATTTGAGTTAATATCAGAGTAATATGCTTATTTTCTATAAAGAAGCTCGGAAACTTCACGAGAAAGTCATTACAAGATTTTAGAGGTAGAGATTGATCAATATTAGACAAAGTACGTTTCCTTAACGACCTTAAATTAGAAGCATTGAAAATATTCGCATTTCTAGTTGTTTATTTATATTAATTAGTTTTTCTTTGTTGGTTCTTACATACTTTTTATAATACTATGAACGTCACGTGTACTCACCATAGCGTGAAATTATTTTGTATTAACTCCAAATGCTTAGCCCCGATTATATTATAAAAGCACTTAGAAGCAGAAATATTCATAATAATTTAATATTTTTATCGACTTTTAGACAAGGCGAGCCAATGACCGCCCGCCCTCACACGCATTTGGGGTTGCCATGATAAATGATAGAATCTTGCTTTTTATATGAAGGGACTCTTGAATACAATGCTGTGGCGTACGCACCGCACGTCTATTGAATTGAATGATCTATAGTTACTATAAAACAAAGTACGCAAAAGCTGTGATCGATTTTGTCAAAATGTACTGAACGGATTTGTGTACGGTTTTTACTACAAGGTAACGCAATATTTCCGGAAGATTTAGGTTAGTAGTACATTACGGTTTGATTTTAATAGTGTTGAAAAGGTCGGGTAGTTGTAAAACAACGCGCCTGCTGGGAGCTTTATTTGCTTGCGCTGTCACCAAAGCAATGTACTAGAGAATTGTAGATCTACAAAAATACTACAAAACGCCCGTAACATCATGTCTCTATCTCTTATAGTTAACTCATAATAACTATTTTTATGTTAAAAATTTCAACTAAATACATTGATAACCACGCGTGCAAAGGTGCACGAATATAGTTTCTGTGTAAAACTATGCGATTTGCACCTACAGTTTACTTACAATGTTGTGTAAATGTTTACCTTTACTTATTCTAATTCATAGATTAATTTATGTTACACGTGTAAGAGTATAGGAGACCGCCGTGTGGTATACCGATTAGTAGAATAGACCACCCTCATTTCTTACCGAGGTGTCCTAAAAGGGGACTAAGGTAAGTTGACGTCAGGCAGGCGGTCGGTCGTAAAATATGTAGCCAAATCATGTGACTACATGTTTGCAACATGTTAGGCCGACCCACTTAGAGTGGGATAAGGGCAGGAGGTTAATGATGATGATGTGTAGGAGAGTAGATAATCAACAATGATGTAATAATGAGCTGCGGCGGAAATGGCCGAAAGTATGCATCTCTCATCGAGAGTTATTATTTGTCCCGTTTGCACTTGAGATCTTAGGGCCATGGAGTCAAAGTGCAATTTTTTTTACTCGTTTTAACACCTCTGTTAATTGCTTCTTCAGGTGACAAGAGAGTTAGCTCCTTTTTGCATAAAGAATCAGCTTAGCGATTCAACGCGGAAACGCTGCCAGCATTCTTGAGACCATTCCACGTGGGTATGATTTGTGTAATAGCGTGTAAGTAATTTAAGATAGACATCACTTGTACATTATTGTTGTAAATAAAAAAAATAATAACCTTAATTATCAATTTTATTTTGGATGGTTATCGTAGAAATCTCCTTTTATCAATCATTTTTGTATAATATATTTTTACAGTTGTTAAAGAAATGACAACAAGCAATAAACTAGTACAATGTCCTTAACAATGCGTCTGGATGGCAAGCCTACACTCATATAATTTCACCATCGTATTTTCTATGAAAATATGGGCCATAATAAAGCCTTGATTCTAAACATGCGAACGGTTACTTAAGGTCACGTTGTAGACTTAAATACATACATTCAATGTGAGGACAAAAGTTAGTACACTGAACACTTTAAATTCATTCTCTTGCCCTTATAGTAACATATTTTGCGGACCCCTCTAAGTGGGGTCCGCAAAATATGTTACAAACATGTTGTCGCATGATTTGGCTACGTATTTCACGACCGGCCGCCTGCCTGGCGTCAACTTACCTTAGTCACTTTTTACGACACCTCGGTAAGAAATGAGGATGGTCTATTCTATGCAGCCGGATACCACACAGCACATACCTTAGTCGCCTCTTACGACACCTTGGTAAGAACGGAGGGTGGTCTATTCTATTCTGCCGGATACCACACGGCATACTGAACATTTTTAAATATAATAATTTATTTGAGAAAAAACCTTCATTTCTTACGTTATCGAGAAATGCGGGATAGTTGGGATTTTGAAGAAAGGGCGTGAGATTTTCCGTAAAAGAGACTAGGATTGGTGAACCAACTCTCAGTAGCATCTAGTTCGGACAAATTATAAACAAAGCAATGTAAAAATTAATATTGAAATCTATAGAATACATAAAAAATAATAATTTATAGCAGTAGGCGTTACTTTTCAAAATTCCATAGTACAAAAGCTATGATAGAATTATTTTGCTATAATCCGCATTTGTTAAGGAAATTTAAATATGTAAAGCTAAGTGTAGGAAGCAAAAACCGTTCACATACCTTATACATGCAGGAATTATTACCTCACGTATCACAAAACACCACCACCAACAACAACACACTACACACGCACTACACACATTTACTAAGACAATATCAATGATCGTTTCACCCTGTAACCGAATCATCATTAGGAGATAGGCTGCACGACAAAATCGCTATGCGCAGCATCATACAGGCAAGTAAGTAAAAGTAAGTATTACATACAAATAGTTCAACCCTCAGTACTTGTAGATGTGTAGTGCTTATGTAGTGTAGTATTGGTACTGGTGTTTGTGATACGTATGGGAGCTTATCCTGCATGTATAAGGTATGAGAACAGTTTTTGCTTCTTGCACTTAGCATTACATAGATTCTCTTCACAAACGCGGGGCTTTAGCAAAATAATTCTATCATAGCTTTTGTACATACAATAATGTAAGTAAGGAGTGAGTAAAATTTTCTTACTGAGTACAAATGCTTAGAAATCCTTTAAAATATAATATAGGAGCAAATCGACGTTTTATGCCCTCACGCTCGCGTCAGTACACCATCGGTATCGAATTGCGATAAATTCAGAGGGGACCGGAGCGGAGGGCTGCCAGGACGTCGCGACTAATGTCTTCCGCTCTTGACAGGCTTCACTCATAACTTCCCTTCATCGCTTGCGTGGGGAATAACTTACATAATTATAGGAACTAGGAAAAAACCATTGACATTAAGAGGTTACTTAAAATCTGCTTTAGTGCTGTTAAAGACTTTTGTCCTTTATAGCTCCAGTAGGTACTTGTTGGGTTGATGTATTTTTAGTTTGAGAACAATAAAATCAACTTCATCACTTCCTAATGTAAGATATTTAAAAGAAATAATAGCTATTAATATAATTATAGTACGCGGCAATAAATAATGCACATCGAAGCTTAGAGAGAGAAATCGGCTAGATTTAGCTTCATAGAGCATTATCTCTGTCGCACAGACTGACGAACCCGTGTGAAACGTCACATACTGAGTGATAAGTTACTAGTGGTATCCGCGACGTCGTTCGCGCTATCACAAGCCTTTAAGTACCCCTAATAAAGCAATATTATTTTTTCCCTATCCCCGAAAGAAAAACGGGAATTTTGTTAATCTATATGCCTCCCAGATGTATAAACTTTAATCAAATTTACCATCAATATGTCAAATTTACCATCAATATTAATGCAGCGTTTTTAGCATTTATTTTTATAGTATGAATATCCACACATGGAAATTATAGAAATAACTTGCATATTTTTATTGTAAAAAAGTTACCAAAAAACGATATACTTCTTATCTTTAAAAAATGGGTGTAGAAATGTTTTACGAAAAATATTATAAAATTATACTATTAATATTAATATTAATATTAATTTACTAGCCTGAGCCTGCAACTTCGTCTTCACTTAGTACTGAGATAAAGAGTCTAATACTTACTACAGCCTCTTAAGTTCAATATCAGAAATAATCGATGCATCAATCGGTTCAAACGTTAAAGTAGAATTAAGAAATATTCGCGTTCATAATATTGGTATATAATATCAAATTTTTTATGTGTAATCATTGCAAAGATTTCAAGGACAAATACATTTAAATTATGATTTAAATTGTCAAATTTATTTATAGTTTTTGAAAAAAATAACAATATATATAAATAAATACAAATATATTATATGGGACACTTACGCGCACACGGCCGTCCGTCACCAAAGTAAGCAACTTAGTACTTGTTTTGTGGTACTTTATATAGACTTATAAATATATACACATATAGTTTTAAATACATACTTAAATACATATATACACTCAGACTCGAAGAACCAATAAATTGTTTGCTGGCCCTCGGTGAGAACCAAACTCACGACCCGCGGAGCTGAAGACAGGGTCACTACCAATTACGCCAACGAGCCAGTCAATATGTGTCCATATGTCTAGACACATTTAAGGAGAGGTCCGTAACGATCTCAAGTAGGCGTAATATATCGGATCTGTGGCGCCGTCTGCTCTGATCTTTCGTCAACATAACCTAGAAATGCCTCAAATGGCTCCTATAAAATGTAAATATGGTATCACAAAGCTGCCTCCCATGGATATAATTACTTAATGGACTTGCGATTTCAATCTTTCATAATAATAAATAAAAAAAACCACGATGATAATTAATTCATATTCAAGAATTAGGACATTGAAGAGCTTAAAAGCTTCGGAAAGCTGCTATTTTGATGTTAATAAATACGCTTATACAGCTTTAAATGTAATTGAAAATTATATGATTCTTAAAAAATTTAGGGTTCGAGTGGTATGTTCCAGACAATAATAATAATTTCAAGCATATATCGGATAGTTGATATATCGACTTTTTGTTAATATCAACAGAAAACCCGATATGAGTTGTCAATTTGTACTAGTAAAAAAATATATTTTTTTGCTATAATCCGCGATAAAGTAAATAGAAAATATACATAATGCTAAATGTAGAGTGGGCCCTCAGCTGGACAAAATAGCAAATTTTGTCGTGGAGTCTATTTCCTGATGATGCTCCGGTTGCGGGGCGAAATGATTGTTGAGTTTGTGAATAGTGAATGTATGTTGTGTGTTGTGGTGGCAGTGGCGGAGGTTTGTAGTAAATGTGTTTTTGGGAACCCTACATGTATCAGGTATGAAATCGGATCGTTCACTCTACATTTAGCGGTATATATATTTTCTATTTAATTTATTACGGATTATAGCACAATAATTTCATCATTACTATTATTTTAATAGATCTCTCCGCAAAGTAACGCCTAATTCTATGAACCAACTTATGGTAAATTAATTAAAATGGCTTGCTAGTATCACACTACTGGGTAGAGACCTCCGTTTGGAGAGAAGATTTGGAAAACAAAAGTAATAATAAAATTATTTTGCTATAATCCGCGATACATTGTACCGCGGATTATAGCAAAATAATTTTATTATTACTTTTGTATTATGGATCTCCGCAAAGTAACGCCTAATTCTATAAATTATTTAGAAGATTTGGAGTTTAGACACAGGAGGCTGCTCAAATGCGGTTTGGTAGGATATACATATCTCAAGAAATCCCAATATGCACGTTTCCTAGCGATATTTTCCCTCCCAAATAAGCGTGTGCTGAATTGCGAATATCAATGAACATCACAAGTTTTAGCAGATACACTGGTGTCGTGATTTGAATCCACGACCCCCAAATAGCGTTACAGAGAGTTCGGTTATGACAGTTTTTTTTCAATTAAAATTGGAATAGAGCATAGAGGTGATCTATCTTAATATTTCTTTATTTTTAAACAGTCAAATTAATATGAATATAAATACATATTGTTTTGAATAATGAATATTCATATCCTGATTAACATATATTCGGGATACCAACCCTAGTCAACAGCAACACAAAATATGTTTCAAACAAGCCTATTTGCTCTAATAACGTTTAATTGCTCGTAAGTAGTGACGCGCTTATTGTAAGATTTTTTTGGTATTCAGTCGAATAAACATCAAAACGATTAATTTCAATTGGCCTACAAGGAGGCTTTGACAATAGAATCAGTAACAAAGACTACGATGTAATAATTTTAGACAAAAAGAATGATATAAAGTTGTAACAACGGCTATATAACGGTAATCCATTTACAACCTTTTGTCCAACTAGCAATTTTGTTGCAAATAGCGAACGATATATCAAAGTTAGTGGTCATTTGAGTACTAATACTTTCCATGAATGAGCTCAATCAAAATTGATATAATTTATTTGATTTTGATCAAGAGGTTTATGGTATTATATGCTTTTGTTTATATGCATGTATTAAGAATTATAGTAAATGATGATAAACGAAACTAACTTACTTTTTTTACTTACTATAACTTAAACAACCGATCTCTTTTCAATTTGACCATATACTCTAGCCATAAATAAAAGAGTATATGTATATGTGTATATGTGTATGTTTAATGTCAGGGTAGGGTATTGAAATTATTTTTTATTGATTTCGTGTATAATATTTTTATGCATTATGCAAAAAAATATTATATTATGCACTCATTTATATAAACATATCTGTCTAGAATTCATACTGATCTGCCCGGGTAATTTTCGTATACAGAGTATAATTAAAAAGAGTATAAGTATCTTTAGTGAAAAAGTACTAAAAATTAAGCGAATCGTAATTACAAGACCGGTAAAACTTTCGTGTTTACTAACTACCTAAATTAAATTACACTAAACTACGCAATTAGGACAGTTCCCTTAAAATTAAGTATGGCCATGTTTAGAAACGTTTATGCTAAGTGTGACGTGACACGAACTGTGATTGATGCGACGTTGTTGTATTTAAAAATACAATACTTTTTTTTATTTAATAACAACGGAAGTGTTTAAGTTTATTTGATATAGTTCTTATGTGAATTTTTCGTTTACCTTTAAATCATAATATCACTTAATAATTAATTCTTTTAAAAAATATGTCAATTTTATTTCGATTATTGTCGCTAACGATCTGAGAATAATTCGGTTAAGTTAAGTTGTGCCAAATTCATCAATTACTCCTGCCAATCAGCCTCGAAAGCGAAACAGATAGACAGATGCGCATTTATAATATTCGTATGGATAATGTTTCTTATTTCTTAGCCGTGTGGTATCCGGTAGAATAGAATAGACTACCCTCTTTTCTTACCGAGGTGTCGTAAAAGGCGACTAAGGTAAGTTGACGTCAGGCTGGCGGGCGGTCGTAAAATACGTAGCCAAATCAAGTAACATGTTGTGCCGACCCCACTTAGAGTAGGATAAGGCTAGAAGAATGATGATGATGATGTTTATTATTTGTAATAACAACAAATTTCTAACTTTTATATTTTTATCTCGTCAAATCACGCACGTCACGGGCGCTACACAACACACCTTGCCAGTAAATTGGCAGTAGCACATGTCTAAGAAAAAACGCATTAACACCCGGCTAATGTTCCGAATTGGGTCCACACACCCCTTGGTGCGGATCGGCACGGCTTTGAAATAATATCTATATGATACGTATCTAGCTACATATTAATAACAAAGTTTAATTTAAAAAAAACAGTATAAAACATTGATAACAATATATTTTTATCGTGAATCATTATGTATAAAGTGTTTTTCAAGATCTAGTAATGCAGAAGTTGTAGTAATTTCAAATTATTAAGTTTCCCAAACGGTCCAATCTCGAAATTGTTTTCAGCGATAAAAATTCTAATCAAATAGTTTTTATTGAGATAAATTTTACAAGCAGTATTTAACAGTCAACGATTAGTCAGAAGTGTGTGGGATAAGGGCAGGGGGATGATGATGATGATCAGTCAGCTGACTATGAAGGACTTGTTCGAGATGTTGCTCTTAAATAAAAAGCCTGGAATATCATGGGCGTTCTACCGTTTTTTATCGGAAAACATCGTGAGGAAACCTGCATATCTCTAGAGAGTTCTGGAGATATGTGTAACCTACCAATCCGCATTGGAACAGCGTGGTAGGTCTTAGCTCCAACCCTTCTTTCCAGAAACGGAGAGGGGAGGCCTATTCCCCGCAGTAGGATTGTAACAGGCCGCTACTTTACAATCTATGTAATAAATAAACATTTACAGGAGTAATGGACATTCAGCCGGAACCCGAAATTTAAATCCGTGATTCCCTGGTACAGGCACGTGCATTCAACGTTCAGTTATCATGGCTTTATACTATAATTTTAATAGGTACAATAGAAGGTCGACGCACATGTGCGTACTTTACTGGCAAATCCGTTTGGCACCTTAACGTCCTTGCACCAGATGTTATCGAAGTGGGCCAAACAGTGAATTGATTTGGTGGCTGCACATTCACAATTGAAACTATGATACGATAATGGAAGTTTTAAGCGTGTGTGTGCGTCATTTTTTATTATTTATAAACGAGATTTTATCCTTTTATTGTACTGGGACAAATCATTTAGTTTTGTTTGCATTAATTTTAAATTATAAATTCGTGAAAATCAAAGCGTGTGTATGTCATTGTGTGTACTGTATGCATGTTTGCATTTCCGGAACAACATTTAAAATTGATTTATTTTTAATACTTGTAGCCGTGTGGTATTCGGCAGAATAGAATAGACCACCCTCCTTTCTTACCGAGGTCTCGTAAGAGGCGACTAAGGTAAGTGCCGTGTGGTATCCGGCTGCATAGAATAGACCACCCTCATTTCCTACCGAGGTGTCGTAAAAGGCGACTAAGGTAAGTTGACGTTAGGCTGGCGGCCGGTCGTAAAATACGTAGTCAAATCATATGACAACATGTTTGTACATGTTGGGCCGACCCCACTTAGAGTGGGATAAGGGCAGGAGAATAATGAATGATGAATGATGATTATTTTTAATACTTGGTTAATCGATTTAGTTATCAATTATGGCGATTAGAATCTAATGTCAGCATTGTTAATATTTATTACCACTAGATCATATACCATATTATTAACACTATCGTTGACCACAAAGACGTTGACTACAAGCATAATTAGTTTGTAGTGTTTCAGTTTTTCTGGAAGTAGTATGAAAGAATATATCTGCGTAGTGTTTAATCATACTTTTGGAACGTTTACGTTTACTCGGTGAATTACATACTGACAGCCCCGTCATTTAGTTCCCCGACTACCTTCATAACAAACACTATGATTTGAAAAGAAATTAGGACAATGTTTATGTTTAATCTACCACTTGTAGTAGTATAATTTGTAGGAACTATACGCGTCTGGTAAGTATTAAATATTCTAATCTTAAGTAATAAGTATTCATAAACACTATACTGCGTTGTGTCATTCAAAGGTCCTTCCATATCGAAACAATTCATCTATCCTTATCATCCTATTATAAGACACCTAGATAACGCGAGTAATAAACAATTGGTGAAACATACAGATAAACATTGTAAGATACGATCCTGTATAGTACAGAACATAAGAGATAAACATCATAAACAGTTCAATAGATAACCGTATCGAATTACACGTAATCTACTTCTCTTGATTCTGATGGCATCGACTGGGCAATTGGGATTTTTGAATCGGCTTCTATCAGAAAACTTTTAATAAATAAATATTTCTACAAAAGAATTATTTTTTTCACAAACACGAAATTCATAAGCATTTTATAACGAATCCGCTAAGGCCAGGGGTCGGCAATCTTCTAATACTAAATATTCAAAAGAACAATTAAGAAAGTTCTAGATTTTAAAGAAGCAATATATATTTTTTTATATTATGTATATAGAATTTAAATTATAAATCTGATTTATGTTTTAGAACAAAGGATTATTTATTATTTAAGTAATACTATTTATTTCTATAAAAATATAGACATACTTTTAGCACAAATCATATTCTAGCATTCTTACATGAACGGGACCATCAATGTATATTTTTTTTAAAGTGATATCTTTAGCGGAGTTGTGCACTTTTGTGATGGATAAAATTTTTTAACTCGCGTCAGGACACGTGACCTGATCGAAAATTCGTAAGACGGAGGAATAGTAAACCAAGGCGTCGCGTAGGAGAGGAAGTATACCCCTCTATCTACCGTACGACAAAAATGTATGCCTGCGCCGGCTGTTTTATTTAGGCGGCGTAAAGAGCTTGGGCGAAATAAATTATTATGTTTGTGTATGATAGCGCCATAAACGAATATTGTATTTTATCACATTTATGATAGTACTTTTACAGTGATAAGTAAAGCAACGCGTGCGAAATTATTCCCTAACATCAAAAATGCCCAATGTTAATATTAAAATTTTCATTTCTGTTGGCACTCCTGGAGTTCCATATCTTGGTTACGGAACATGCGAGGTGCAACTTTACATCAAAAGAGCCGCGTACGGCTCGTGAACCACAGGTTGCATATATTAACAAAAAAAAATACAGTTATTTTGCTATAATCCGCTATACAGTAAATAGAAAATATATATATAGTGCTAAATGTATAGTGGACTATCCGTTTTTTCATACCCGTTACATGCAGGATTCGTAAAAACACATGCACAAACCTCCACCACTGCTACCACAATACACATGCACTACACACGTTCACTATCACAAACGCAACAATCGTTTCGCCCCGCAACCGAAGCATCATTAAGAGATAGACTCCACGACAAAATCGCAAAGATTTTGCTTTGCTTTGCTTAGCTAAATAATTTTATTATTACTTTAGTATTATGGATCTCCGCAAAGTAACGCCTAACTCTATAAATTATTTAAAAAAAAAAGCTTCTCATTTACTACTTTCTTAGTTTAATTGAGCACATCATACATTTACTTAATGTATTGTGTTGATAAATTTTATCTTCATTGCATGCGTTAACGATTCCGATTTCCGATCACAATCACAACAGCGATGACATGAAAGATAACGGTTTGCTTGCCCTGATTGTGTGATAGTGACAATAGGATTACAGAGCATAACAATGGATAATAGTCAAAAGCGTTAACTAATCTCGTTTTACGTAACTTTACAACGTTGTAATAAGATTTGTAATGAGATTATTCACTACCTGGCGCTTTGGGTAATTTGACATTCTACTAATGAAACATGAGACGTTCGGGGTTTTTCTGCACGGTAAGTACCGGTATTCATTGGCGATTCAAGGTTGATTTTTATTACTAAAAATATTAATTAATTAAATTTTTAAGTAATTCAAATTCAAAATATTCTTTATTCTCTTCTTTATTCTTGAAAACAAGTGCTTTTGAAACGTCAACTCTACCGCTGGTACGGATAGCTGTTCCTACCGAGAAGAGCCAGCAAGAAACTCGTCGGTTGCTCTTTTCTTAGTACAATTATTATTATTTCTTACATTTAGTAATTACTGTCTTTTCAAAGAGTAACGCACACGGCGTTACTCTTTGAAAAGACAGTGTCCGGCATAAAATAGACCACTCTCATTTCTTACTGAGGTGTCGTAAAAGGCAACTAAGGTAGGTTGACGTCAGGCAGGCGGCCGGTTGTAAAATACGTAACCAAATTATGTGACAACATGTTTGTAACATGTTGTGCCGACCCCACTTAGAGTGGGATAAGGGCAGGAGAATGATGATGTCTTGTCAAAGAGTAGCTATGTCCACGCATTCTTTTCGTCTAAGTAATCCTCAACAGTATAGTAGGCTTTTTGTATTAGCTTTTTTTTGATCGTGTTATTAAATAGCTGCAATGGCAAAGCTAAAATCGATTGCGGAATTTTATTATATAACCTTAACTTAAATTTATATTTTTTGGGTAATATGGTAATTTATGGTAATTTATTGGGTATATTATTACATATATATACCCAAACCCACAAACGACGTCCTTCTGTAAGGCGCAAAGCAGGAACCACATGCTTATATCTGTGCCTACTTTGTCTATTATATATATTGCTAAAAATGTACTCTGAAGCCAATGTTAGAATACTTATTTCCTAAAACTTAATTAAAATATGTTGTAGAAGCGGCCTGTTACTCGCGGGAGAACCCCCCTAAACGAATACCTCCGATGCTAATAAAGTCGTTACAGCTTCTAACAAATTCGTAAAAAAATCGCTTTAACCATCACGATCTTTGGGTGATAGTCTCGACACTGTATGATCCCTAAGGGTAAAGAAAATGTTAATTAATGTTTCTTGGTTTTTTGTAATATCTTTATTTCACATAGGGATATTTAGACTAATACAAAAGTTATCAAAAACACAACATAATAAGTGTACAAGCGCGGATTTATTCCAGAATCTGAATCTGCTCCAGCCAACCAGATAACATATATAAATAAAAATAAAAATGGAAATTTTTATTACATACGTTTATTCATATACGTTTCATTATTATGACAAACAAAAATTAAATTCAAATACATATGAAAAAATATATTGTATTTATTTTTATTACAAGTTGGAAGATTAATAGAATAAAACATTTTTGGTTTTTCATTCATTTATATCAAATATATAGTACACAATTTAGAGTATGGCCGTGTGGTATCCGGCAAAATTGAATAAACCACCCTCCTTTATTACTGAGGTGTCGTAAAAGGCGACTAAGGTCAGTTGACGTCAGGCAGGCGGCCGTTCGCAAAATACATAGCCAAATCATATGACAACATGCTTGTAACATGTTGTGCCAACCCCACTTAGAGTGGGATAAGGGCAGGAGAATGATGATGATGAGTACACAATTTAGAGTAATAGAGGTAACATTTAAATTGTCTTAATCGAAGTCGCACAGTTTGTATTATTTTAAAACTGTATATTTGATAGAATTATGTAAAAATTAATGATATATTTAAATCTATACCATACGAGGATTTTCACAATGCTACCAATAAAGTAGTTTATCTGACAGAAGCACTTCCTGCGCGTGTCAAGACCTCATTAATTTCTCGCTTTATTAAATTTCCGTCGTTTAGAAGACTAGCAATTAATAAAATGAAGACATGATACAACCAAAACTGATGTTGTGTAGCAAATGTTTAAAGATTTTACATTATTTGACACAATTATTTATATGAACCATGAATGAATTTTTAAGTAGTGCGATTATTTTTAATTTAATTTTAAGGAAGTTCAACTTTATAAGTTTCAAATATCATGATATATAATATAAAAAAATCAATGTAGTAATTGATAGAAGTGAACCTTACATCTTTTTACAATTCGTGTGCATCCGAATTAATATTATATAAATATTTTTATAGACATTAATATTTTCTTGAGACGCCTACACACAATTTGATATTGTAAGTAGCGGCTGTTATTTTATTTTAATTCCGTATAAACAAAAATCAACTAAATAAGTAGGAGTAACTACCCAGCATAGTAACTTAATTACGTTACTAAAACAAAAATCAACCAATTAAATGATTGTTATTTTACTTAAAGCTTGACATAGATTAAAGATTTCGTCCTGTAATCGCCTTAGATTAAAAAAAAATTGTTCAAGTAATTTATTTTCATATTAATCAAGTAGTGATCGCAATTCAAGACCTCTCGCTTGCAACGCGTTTTTTGCACCGCGACATCAACGCGGACGTCTCCCTCTCGTATCTTAAGCTTTTTTATATCATAACTATTTTAATTTGGGCTAAATATACTCTGGGACAGATGCATGCGGCGAGCAGTAAAAAATGTTTGGAAGTCATGTTATTAATTGTGAACACTCCGCACACCCTGCGCCATATGGACTTCCTTAATATACTTATCGCCCTTAAATTAAAATTTTCATAATGTAATCATATTAAATTAGAATTTTTGTAACGCAATCATGTTCAATTAAAATTGGTATAGTGAAAATATATTAAATTGGAATATCTATAATTCTATCGTGTATAATTATTTTATTTAAATAATTGTGATCGTAATAAATTTGAATTTCAATGATGTCATATTTTAGGTTGAAATCTGTATGACGTAGAATAGAAATTTACATATTTACAATCCACTTTAAAGTTTTCTTTTTTTATACATTTATATTGATAAACATTGTAATCTTTTTTTTTTATTAGAAAAAAAAAAGTTTTAAGTGTATGTTTGGTAAAGCAATGAGTGTAATTATTAACGCAGTGAAACAACGTAGACATTAACGTACATACTGGTAGGCATTTTTGGGTAAAAATATACAGAAAACATAAAAAAACTATACAAAGAAATGCTAATATTATTTATTTATACAGGAGAAATAGCTTCTGGGAGTCTCATAATTTCTTCTCGTAGAAGTAGTAGAGTATATGAAAACTGATGGTTGTTTGTTTTTATATTTGTAACAATACAGTTACCAGATTTTGATAAAATTTAAACGAATGGTATATAAAATTTTTATGGATTTAGCCTATACTCATGGTATAAGACGGTTAAACGCTAAAGCCTACTAAATACAATATTTACAGAAAACCCAAGCAAGCTTTGCAAGCTTTTTCAAAGCGGAAAAGACCTATTAGATGGCGCAACAGCTGACGCGGCGCACGCGCAGCTGCCGAAATTCATCGAGATCGCGAAATGCGCCTTCCGCTTCCGCCCGATTGTACCTCAACTTTAGTCCTCACTTAGGGTACACATTGATAAGTTTCCCCCATTGACTATACAAGTGCCCTCGGCATTGTATAGTAAGTGAGAGCTATTTGGTAAATGCTCATAAGGCAAAATTTTTACCGGACGTCACCTTTCTAATATTGCAGTTTCTATGTCTAAATATATTATACAGTGACCATACTTCAAGACTTAAATGTTAAAATTAAGTATGTACTATATTGTTACCTATTACCGAAGGAAAAACGAGAATTTCAGTCCGGTATAGAAAAAAAAATTCATATAAGCTTCGAAATTTTATTTACATTGCTTTATAAAGCAACAGTATAGCTAATAATACTTATTTCTGTCATTTGTCTACTGCTTGCCTGACAACAAGCAAATAGCGAAAATAAGTACTAAGTACTAATGTATCAACACTTTGTCACTACTTGTTTTATACAGACCGGTATGAGCTGCGAGGCGTGAGGCATTTAGACCCGTTGTTAGACAATACAACACTGTGACAACATGCTACTTGACTGACTTCTACGGTAACTGCTCGCCCACTATTGTTTAGCAACTAGTATACCAGTTATGAGTTACGACTGCTAAAACAAATCCTGCTTGTACTGATAGCAATACGAAATAATTTCGTTTGGATAATGTTTTTAAAAACTTACTTAACTTGCCTTTTATGTATCTGAAGGTGATATCTTGCAAGTTAAATTTGACACACTTCCAGGTGTCCAATTTAGCTGAAGTTTTACTACTGCATCAGTCTCGATGCCAGTGCATGCTTATGTTAAGCACGACCTGCTGCCAGAATTGGCTCCAGACGACGAAACTCCTCAAAGATAATAGGGATACGAAATTTTGTTAAACACTTTTTAATTCGACTTGTGTATATAAAACCCATTACACAACACACTACACTAGGTTTATATAGAAAATAATAATAAAATCAAACATCAATTTTGCATCATAAAATGGACTGTCACATGAAATACCTGCTTTTATGTTCCATTACAATAGTAATGATCACGAAAATAACGAGTTTGCCCGTCATTATCAGCGGAGCGTTAAATAAATAATGCTTCGGAAACAGATGGGAAATAATCAAAAGTATGTTAATGGCTAAGGAAAAATAACTTTGTTCTTTAACTTTTATAGTCAGCTTGTGTGAAAGCGCTTTAATTTTCGTTTGTATTACGGCTATTACTCTTTCAGCCCGAAGCCCGGGAACTTTTAAGTCTCTCATGCATATATTTCTACATTGTTTTCTAAACTAGCTGTGCCAGCGGCTTCGCCCGCGTGGAAACCAACGTGTCTTAAACATAATTGTAGTTATTGTGAGTTAACCATAAGAGATAGAGACATGATATCTCGGGCTTTTTTGTAGCATTTTTATAGATTTACAATTCTCTAGTACATTACTTTAGCGTATCTATTCTGGTTTACGCTGCGCACGCGACTATAGCTCCCAGCAAGCAAGTTTTTTAACAACTGCGCGATCTCTCCAACACAATTTACATAATACCTATATGTACTATTTACTTAAACCATCTGGAAGTATTGCACTTTCTTTTATTGGAAACCGTACAAAAATCCGTTTAGTAGATTTTGAGAAAATCGATTACATACAGACAGACAACTTTATTGGGACTTTGTTTTATAATAAGTATAAATAGATATAGTGTGTTTGTTACTTTGTAAATTTCAAATTGTAAACTTGATTTGTAGATGTTACACATATGATTCCTATTTTACGCAGTTCAAGTTGCTATCCAGTACCAAGATTTTAATTTTAAAATAGTAACCGATATTTGGTTAATCCTCGTCCACACATTTGGCACCGCACGTGCATCCTTACACCTGCCGCCCCGCCTCTCGCCTAGGGTGGAACTTGCATACCTAGGGGTGTTTGTAACAATTGTATACCAATTCTATACCAACATATTTGGACTCTTTCCAGTCTTGGGTTCAATCCCCGGGTAAACACCAATGAGTTCCGTTATAACTTATGTGCTTAATTAATATTTTCAAACACACGGTCGGAGAAGGAAAAGATCGTGAGGGAACCTGCTTTTCCTTAGAGAATTTTGGGCATATGTGTACTAGTCGGTACTACTAGTCGGTATTGGAGCAGCGTGATCTTAGCTGCAATTCCTCTCTATAAAAACGGAGAGAGATAGTAAGAGGGTATTACTCCTGGAGGTCTGTTACTATCCCACTGTTGGGCATAGGTTTCTCCGTTTTTGGAGAGAAAGATTAGAGCTCAGACCTTCCATGCTGCACGCTGGTTGGTTACACATATCCTTAGAATTCTCTAGGGATATGCAGGTTTCCTCACCTGAGAGTATTTTATAGTATTAATAATATAAGTCTTGTTGGTTATCCTAATAATAAAAATAAATAAATAGGTGTTTTCCTTCACCGAAAGGCGTCTGATAAATTGCAATTATTCATTAGAAACATAAGTTTCAATAGAAAAACTCATTGATGCCTGCCCGGGGTTTGAACTCAAGATCCTCTCTAGAGAGTCGCACGATCTCACCGCTGGGCTATCAAAAATGTAATATATGTACGAACCTTTTCCACGTGTATATTTTTAAAAGGTATTGACAGATTTCGTATTATGTTTCACAACAGCAGGCCCCATAGTTCACATACACTACGGCGGCAGTTTATAAGCGGTAATGAGGGAAAGGACAATGGAGGTGCGGAAGCTCCTATGTCCGCCGGATGCGGCCCACCGGCGAACAGTCATGATTTATCGCAGCCGTATCAAATATTTAAGTGTTATCACGTAATGGATTTTTTTTGTAACGAGAGTCATAGTAGTATTTTATTTAACACTTTTTTGCGATATGATTACGAATTACTGAGCAGGTTTTAGCATAACAATTTAAATATTTCTATTTTGAAAATGTTTAAACTTTCAAACCAAAATGTGGTCACTGAATATGCGCCTCATAAGAAAGCATAAAGTGATGTAGAGGGCAATAGAGCGAGCTATGTATGGAGTATCTCTACGCGATCAAATCAGAAATGAGGAGATCGGTAGAAGAACCAAAGTCACCAACATAGTACATCGTGTCGCGAATCTAAAGTAACGATGGACGGGCCACATAGTGTCGAGAAACGATGGGCCTTGGAGTTTAAGAGCTTAGTATGGCGATCCCGCCCCAGCGTCAGTAGACCTCTTACTAGGTGTTCTGATGATAAAGGTCACGGGGTGCCGCTGGATCCAAGCGGTACAAGATAATGTGGCGTGAAAATTCTGTGAAGGAACCTACTCATATGGCCAGGAGTGGACATCCATCGATTGAGGAAGATTTTAAACCTCTACTTTCCAATCTCTGTATACGTCATAGCTCAATCTGCATAATCCTTACATTCCTTTAATTACTATAGTCATGTGCATAATCCTAGAGACTATGTTTAATAAAACCATTGTCCATTTCAGACCCCTTTCATACCACAGGAAGTTATCATAAAAGAGGCGAAATTCCACAATTCTTTCTCACGCTACACAATTAACTCTTAATTGCATTTCCTTAAACTTTTACGTGATCACGCGCAAGTTTGGCAGCTTAAAGTGTAAGCAATACAATTTTTTTAAATAACAAATACACCGCTTACAGGATAAAGAATAAAACATAAGGTTTGTCTGTCGTGTGCCGTCTTTGTAACGGGCACGTAGAAACCTTTGAGATAAAGTAACATTAAGGCCTAACACAAACGACCGACTTCATGTAACTATCGCATTAGACTTTTGCAATTTTTTTGCACTAATCTACATATTACGATAACTGTCGTTTCCAAGAGTTTGTAACATCGTGAAAACTCAATTATCGTGAAGATTCAAAACTAATGTACTACCTAGAAATAACGCTGTAGACTAGTTCCGCGTTATCGGAAAACGCGTTGTAAGAATATTGTCCTATACCGCGCTCAAACGACGCTCGTTGAAGGCGGTTTGAATGGAATATTAAACATTAAGATAAAACTTTATTATGAATGAAATATGCGCGTTTCATTGAAACATGGCCGAGAAATAAATATTTTATTTAAAATAAAATTTCTACATTATTACTATTCAAAAACAGGGCAAATAAATGTAATAAAATAATTTAATTATATTTTATGAAACGCGGAACATAGAAAATCTCCGCGTTATATGGAAAAACACACGTTATACGAGGGACTGTGTTATAGAAGGATTACTGTAATTATAACATTTTTAAAAGTAATTTAGACGAATCGTCATCGCCGTCGTTGCTAAACGTCTGCGATCGCCTAAAAACGTTCTCACGTTTCGTATCTATTGTAAACACTAAACGGGGGACGTTACGTTTCGTTTACTGCCTCTATTGTTCTATTTTACGCTTGTGAAATGTAAACAAAAGTCATTCAATAAAACAGTTTAGAATCAATAGTGAATTTCGAAAAGTTTCGTGAATTCTTATCATTGAAGTTGTGAATGAATCGGAATCGTATACTCCCGTCACGTACGTTTTACGACTGGTTGGTTGGGTTTTTCAATTCGCTCGTGCGCTTAATACCGTCATAGAATAAATTAATGAAATAAAAAGGTAACTCAACGTGTGTTAATTTAAAGTCAATTAAAATGATAATTTACTTTGCTCTTTTTAAATATGTATAGCTTATAATGTACTAGTTCGAATAGTTTAGATCTAATCTGTTAAATCTGAATAATTTAGATGAAGTCTCAGTATTTTAGAATTATTAAAATTAATTTTATATAATATCGCACAGATTTTAAAATAATCATTAGCATTATGTAAACATAGAAATATACTAATTTATATTTCTATTGACATTTCTAGAGACATTAGAAATATACGAATTTCTACCTAGTAAGTCTGTTTATTCTAAATTTGAATGAAATGAGTTTCTATGAAATTAGGTACTTTTAAGTGCTTGTTAAGTATTATGCATGTATTTATATACACCATCAATCATCAATGAATATTTTGAAAAGATGTTGCAGTTAAAGTGATCGTAGATTTCGGAGGAGGGAGACACCTGTCTCTTGAATCGTCGATTGTTATAGCATCAGAAATAATACGCAGGTTTATTATTGTTTTTTTTCTTTATAGTAAGGATATAATACATTGTATATTAGTAAATGGAAGGTAATTAAATCTGACGATATTAATTGTCGTAAAATTTGCGCTGTGTCTGAATTATTTATTCTTTGTTCAGATCAGTGTACTGTTTGAGTAATTGCATCTGATATAATCACAATGAGTAGCGAACGCCGTGCGTCTACGTCAATAATGTCCGGTCCAGTCTACGGCCTTCCGTGGAACGGTTAGAATTTCCGACACGACTAACGAATACAGGATATAGTTCGTAATACCTCATTCCTCAAAAGCGGACTTTGAACTATTGCCACACTAGTACTTGTGATTCATCTTTCTTTTACACACTCTATGTTCACCTGTATGTGTGTTGTTTGTATTTAGTCGAATCCTTTAATTAAAATTTTGACTCACTTCGAACTGACAGATTGAATTTAAACTTTATATGCGTACCTATTAAGAGCTGATGACAGTACAATAATTTGGTATATGTATGTCGCGTTTTTTTTAATATTTATATTGAAAATATCTGCGCCATGTCAACGTTCATTAGACTTTTTTTCACACTAATAAGTGGAAAAGAATTTGAATTCTTTCTCTATCTATGAAGGTAAGATTAACAAATGTCGGTATTATTGTGCAAAAAGCGTGGCATGCTCAAAACATTTATACGTAAAAGATGGCACAAGTATAAGTACGTAAGTATATACAAGTAATTTATTGAAATGGAAGCATTTAAATAAGCTCATGTGAGAATCGACCCGACTTATATAGCTTTGATATCAATCTACGTTAACTTTACCTTTACAGCAGTTTAAAAATACAATTAAAAAAAGGTTAATTCAGAAAGACTATTATACTATTGAAGATTACCTAGAAGATAAGAATGCGTGGATATAGCTTCTCTTCAACCCTGTACAAGTCATTTATAACTATATGTAACTAGTGATAAGAATTATTGTTGGAAAAGAGCAACCGCCGAGTTTCTTGCTGGTTCTTCTCGGTAGGAACAGCTTTCCGAACCAGCAGTAAATGTCGACGATTCAAAAGCACTTGTTTACAAGTTTACTTGAATAAAGAATATTTTGAATTTGAATTTGAATTTGATAACTATCATTTATTAGATAACATACGCTCACTTAACTAACAAAGTCATCCTGATACTTAATAAACTAAATTAGAAGTACCTTACACCTTAATAAGTAAACAAATAAATAATACTCGTTTCTTTATGAAGCTGCAGTCGACATAAAGGAAGATCAGTACAATAACTTTTTTGGATTAGTTAAGTACCATATAAGTATATCCTTTGTATTTCAAGTACAACGCGTGATTATAATTTATTATTAAGAACATTAATTACACTTAATTTTAAAGGCAGTCTTACTTCCGATGGTAATAGAGTAGTTAATAAAGATGTGAGCACGTCCGAAACAGTGATGGACTACCTTGGATATCGAATTTTTATTTATTTTTTCGTAATATAAAACCTAATAACTGTTTCAAGAATTTAGGTTATTTTTATTACCAGTATATTTTATTTACTCCCTTAGATCGATTTAAATTATTTACAAAACCCGAGTATTATAATTAAAATTAATTACTTTCTGTTACTTTCTTTCTCTTCACTCCGTAAATGAACATACATATTATATATTAAAGTCAATTTATACTACTGTTACGTACATTCACGGATTCGAATGAAAATTTTATTTTTGCTTTGTAATTCGCTCTTGATCGCTATTCGCAAACTGAACGTTGAGGCGCACGATACGTCCGCTTATATATCAAACAAACCGATGACGACAATGTTCGCGAACGTTCGCGAGTCCTAGGGGGGGGGGGGATAGTGAACACGATTCATAAACAACATGAATGTTCTTGAAAATATTTGAACTCTATGACATATATATTACGAACTCTTTTTGCATGTTCGTAACTACCCCCTTCCAATTTCAACTCTATAACATATGCATTACGAACTCTTTTCGCATGTTCATAACAATACTATCACTTAACTCTGTTTTCTAAACCAATTTTAGGTAAATGAAACAATCTTTAGCTGTTCTAGATGATGAGAGTGCCAAAATGCTATTACAGTATCCAAAAAATTGTTTATGACTCGTTTTTATTTTTCTAATATTTTCGTTCCAGTTTCGTTAGAACATGTAAAACATAATCTACCTTGTTACAGAGACTAAAGTAGGAAGAATTTATTTGTATTACGTTAAGTGGCGCATCACTAGTAAACAATTTGTTAAAACTTATGCACGCCGTACACGCGCCGTCGGTGTTTTTCGTTTTTGTTTCGTCCTTTGTGTATCATTTGTAACATTTGAAGCGCATCCATGGATGGACGCATGGGATATCCGCTGCGGAAATTAATGGGTTAACGTTGAATCATGACTACTGTGACATATATATGAAAATGTACGCGTGACCGAGAGTTATAATTTCAATTGAAATTCAGTTGAATGAGTGAACTAACTCTTAAAATTAACAATGTTATTGACAATGAAATTTAAGGTTTATTCCATAAATTTTAAGCTCAGCTGTTAAAGTGGAACATTTTAAGACAGTTTTACACTGTTTCCTAAGGTACGAAGATAGATCTATACTTGTTATGCAGCATAGGTTTTTCTCGTCCTATATTAAGATATATAAATCTCTTATTTAGTAATGCAGTAATGGTATTTGGTATATGGGTTCATAGAGTTTATGTGACATAATTTTTATTCAATTCAAAACCTAATTAACCTGAATCTGACTGCTTCTTGACATAGTCTAGTTTTATGTCCGAAGGTTCATTCGGAATTCAATTTTGTTAGCTACGGCCGGAATTCGACTCATAATTCTAACGTTCTCTCATAGAAAATGTTACCAAATAATACAGATAGCCGTACAACTATAACATATTGGACACGCTAAACAAGTATTGACAGGTTAATTTAATAATAATTTGGAATCATTAAGCCAGGTCGATTCTACCACCAGTTCGGAATGCTGTCCTCCACTGAGAAGAACTAACAAGAAACTCAATGGTTGCTCTTATCGCGAATATTAACTATTTGACGTTAGATTCTAACAACACGAAATACTCAATATCGGTAACCAAATCAACACACAACGTCACAGCACTATAAAACGTATGGACACCTTGAGAGGGGGTATTGGAATGACTAAACTGTTGAATGTCGCTCGCGAACAAGACTCGGGTCACAATATTTTACCCTCATTCATTCGGTTTTATTCCTCTACCCACCAAATGACAGATAACATAATATTGTAGACAAAATACTTCCTCATTATTATTCTATGCATATTAATGTATTTATTTATAATATATAATTTATATCTGATTATTATAATTATGTCTAACAATTATACACGTTATACCGAGTCACCGTATGATATCTGACAATATCTAACAATTTCAAGTGTTGAATCATTCTGTAACCTTTCCACGTAGACGTTAAAAACTTTTTAGCTCATTAGTTAAGTAAAAACTATCTTTGCGTGCGCATTTTGAATGTGTCTTAAACGCGACTAAATCGTTCACCAAAGGCTTATTGAATAAATTCGGATATCAAAACTTCCAATTATCTTATTCAAATATTTTTATAGATAAAAGACGTTTCAAAACAATAGTAAGATAAAATCAAACATTCATTACACGTTCGATGTTACTATCAGGCGAGGCGTTAAAAATAGTATTTTTGAAATTGAAACTTGTAAACAGAGGCGTATCGAGTAAGTAGAGCTCAACGTTCTAGTTTTTGCACTTATACATTGTTTGAGAACTGTTGCCTTGTATCAAATTATGTAAAATCGTTACATTAGCGTTCTAAACACAATTATAAACTTGTATTCACTAATGAAGAAAAAAACAACGATTCTTTGAGGCATTCCCCAATTATTTGGTATTTGCTAAAATCCAGGATTAAAAAGTAAAACTTACTTATTTCTTCTTTCTCCTACCCTTATCCCATTCTAAGTGCGGTCGGCACAACATGTTTTTCTCTTCCATTCTCTCCTATCATTCGTCAACTCTGGAGCTACACCTTTTATATGCATGTCATATTTCACACAATCGAACCATCTCTTTTTAGGCCTCCTTCTATTCACATATCCATCTACATTCATATTGAATACTCGTTTAGTCTCATCATTTTCATCCCTCCTTATTACATGTCCATATCATCACTATCTTGCACCACTCGTCTTTTCTATAATGGGCGCAACTTCAGACTTCCCCTTATATACTAATTTCTTATTTTATCTAATCTTGTCTTGTGATATACTCAAGTATTCAGTAGTAAATAAGTAGCTGATTTTAAGAAAAAATAAATAAAGCACTTACACAATAGTTTAATTTAAAAACAATGTCAACAATTGTTCCAACTTTTTTTTTCTTTTATTTTCTCTATCATACGTTGTTATATATAAAAGCATGCTGTGTCTACCTATAAGTAAGATTATATGTAATAAGCAAATAAGACCAAATATCTATGGATTAACACACATGTCACTTTGTTGGCAGGCCATATTTAAATAAATAAATAAATAAATAAGTATTAAGAAAATGTCGAATAATCACTCTAGGTGCAGGGTAGGCGAAACTTATGCGTCAATGTGCCATATTTCTAAAAATTGTTTATTGAGGTCATAGCATAGAGTTATTATACTTAGAGTAGAAGCCAGCATTTTATTACAATAAAAAGAAATAAAGAGAAAGCAAATAAAGGTGATCTATCTGTCTCTATTTTTCTGTGTACAAAAACCCAGTCACTCACCGTTCACCAATTTTTTTTTGAGTATTCGTACATTTCTGAAATTCAAAAAATGATTTTGAACAAATAGAATTACAAGAATTCTATTTGTTCATTTGTTAAGTGCAAGAAAGTATTTCTCTTGACAGTGCTCAGTACTCACGTCGGAATTTAACAAGAGGACGGGCAGAAAATATCTTATCTGCATTAACAAACATTATCTTTACAGCTTAGAGACAGTTAAAGCTCGAGAAAATCTTGATATCTTCATAATTATTTTTAATTATGATGAAACTAAGTAGAAATTCCGAACAGCGATGGTATTGTTACGTTGCCGTGGGAACATTTGATGAGATTCGTGGGTATTTGCAATTTGCACCTCGCGCGACCCTGTCGGCGCCCGACACTTAGCACCCGCGCCTCACTTCTGATGAACTACAGGAATAAGCGATTTTTTATTACTTTTAGTTTCACCTTTTATGTTCTTTATTTAATAACACACACTCACAATTTACACGTAAGTACAAGAATGTAATACTAAACCTGAATATTATAGTATTTTTTTGCCTTTATTTAATTGAGGGACTTTTGTACAATATGTATATGCAAAGTCCTATTTTAGCACATACAAAACTTAACAACTCAAATAAACAAATCATAAAATAGTCATGATAATAGTATTAGTTTATCTTAAATTATACTAGATATTAAGCAGAAATAGAATGGGAATTGAAATATACACTAAATATATATATAATTTATTTAATAAAGTTTCTGGCTTCCTAAGTCCCATAGTAACATAAAATAATTTTACATCGTTTATTCACTCAATAACAAATATATATTGAGTTTACATCAAAGTTTAGGTTCAATCGCCATTTAAGAACGAAAGATATATATAGAAAAATAAGAAAGAAAGTTTCCTAATGATGATAAGTCTGTCCTCAATCTATGAAATATTCTTCGTTGCTAGAGATACGTAGTACATACTAGAAACGGTCCGAAGTGGATAGTCACTTAATATATTAGGGACTATACAATTTAAATCGAACAGTCAATCGAGAAACAAGAGACAACAAAAAGTATTTGTTTTAGTCGCTAATATTTATCAATCGATATCAAGAACATTATAGTTTTTCTAAAGGCAGATTTATATCAGACGAACGAAAGCTTAACCTTACAGCAAACAGTAAAGAAACACAATTCTTTCGTTGTTCTAAATTTGCAAATATTCTATGAAATATATTTAGGTGAAATACTATAATAACAATCTTTTATTTACACAAAGAGCGAAAAATAATGCTCTTGTCATAGCTCTAGTTCAATGTACGTAAACGTTTGGTGTAAATCGGCAATTATTCGATGCTTAAAGATGTCGAATTATAATATGATGTGTGGGTTATCGTTGGTTATAAAAAGTTTTAAAATTAAATTGCTATATCACATACAATGAGCACACAGATAAGGATATTGCGAAGGAAAGACGTACGTAACTTTAAGTACAAGTAATCGATCCATTTAAGTTTCAGAGCGTATAATATATACAAACCCTTCTCGCAACATTCGTTCAGAAAAAAATAAATAAACATTGGCTGCTTTTGAAATTAATTTCACAATGTCTACCTACTCGCAGTTCTCCGCAACTCAGCAATACATTATTGCATTGTTTGTTGCATGTTGAATCGGCTTTAATTATCTTTTGTTTTCGACTTCTATTGTGAATTAGTTCATTCAACAACTTTTTGTGGTCATAATTAAATTTTCATCATTGTCAATTCATATAATTGTTGTAAAAAATTACATTTTTTGTTGCAAAAATGCCTATTCATCATTCAAGCAAACATTATATTGCTCGTCCGAGTGGCGCCGTGATATGTTCAAGACATCTATTAGACGCAGACAGACGATTTGGATTTTCTTTATTCATAAAAAAGCCAGTCAACGGTTTTTTATAAATTACATCATCAGGATTTTACTTTATAGCTTCGAAAAGCCAATTTAACTTAATATTCGAAATGTATTTAATCCTTAGGGCCGTGGAGTAATAGCGGAGAAAATTCTTTAATTTTAACAAGACAACTCCTTTTTTCGCACATATAATCAGCTTACCGTTTCACCGCTACTAGCACTTGAAACCGTTCTAGGCATGTTCTAGGTTGCGCAATTTAGGATAGATAGAACTAGCATACTTTAGTTGTGAATAAAATGAAAAAAAAATTATAATCCTTGTATCTCTTTGGTCATTATGTGACATTGATAGTAATCAGTATCCATAATGTAACGTTATATACTATATTCATTTTATCGTACTATACAACAGTGTGAGCCTTTCACCAAACTCAAATAAGCTTAGTGACTTTACTTAGTAATATTCTGACAAGCGCCAGAGAGTTGATTATCAACTATGTGACCCGAAGGACTGCTGTCCAAACAAAGAAGGTCCCCATACCCAGGGGTGTGATCTGTAACCGAGCCTTCTCCATTACGGATCGTGGGAAACTACACTAAATTATTAACAAAAATACTTACCCGCTGCCTACTTAAGAGATTTGACCACAAGCTGTTTGCTCTGACAGTTTGCCGCTCCCAACAAACATACGAGTTTTCAAACTTTATGGGAATCTACGAGGGACAACACTACAGGGTGTTTTCGTATTTGCATTCATGAGTTCGATGATCTTATAGTTAGGCCGCGTTGTTTTTCTTGAGTGGGCAACAAACAAGAAACTTACGGTGGAAACTTCATTCAATTTCTTTGAAATTGCTTTATATGACAGATCGTCTTATACGATACGAATATTATTGATTAAAATAAATAAAAAATCACTTATGAAGATTAAACAGAGATTAAAACAATAAGAATTTAGCTTAAATTATCGTCGAAAGGGATCAATTAAACGATATTTGTTTGCAAAAAAACTCCCATGGCATTTTAATGAATTTAAAAACTTATGGCATTGTATAAGAAACACGAAAACATTGAAACTATTGTATATAGATATTACATCGAATGTAATGTTGTTAGTAGCAATAGTTAGTTAGTAATAGTTTTGTAAAGTAAAGTGGAGTTATTACTATAAAAATATTGTAAATCAATAGTCAAATTAAATATTTAGAAAAACTGACAACTTTTTCTTTGGTCTAAGTTCAATTTAAAAGATAATGGTTTGTTAACGTTGTTTAGTGTTTCGTTTAATAATATTATTGAAGTGTTAAGTTTCGTTTTTTTTTATTTTTTAATTACATCATGACGCCAATAATTTGTAAATCACAACAGTTCGTAATCATTTAATTAACTGTTCGTATGCGCGATGAGCGTAGCGAACTGAAAGTTATAGTTTAGAAAAAATGCGGAAAACAGTCTGATCTAACTTAGCGTAATTTAATGGGAATCGCTATTACTGTTTCCGTGAACGGTTTCGTGGTTAAGTCTACTTTATAAACATAAACTATCGTAATGACATTCCGTGACGGTGCGCCTGAAGAATCATTATCTTTCAGTTTTTTTTCATTTAATCATTACCTTTTTAATACATAAAAAGAAATTTTAACTCTATGTGTCCTTTATAGGATCCGATACGACTGGGCCGATTTTTATGAAATTTTCAAACAATCTTTAATATGACCCTGTAGTTGGTGAGAGTTTGCTATTGGAGAAAATTTTGTTAACTTTTGAGTTCTGTTTCGAGGAGAATGAGCCACAGCAACATGTGGCGGGACAGTTAGTTTATTATAAAACTGATAGCTTCTACCGTCACATTGTGAATACAAATTTAAAAAACAATAAACACGAAGAGACTGCTTAATAAGGGATGATTTTTTAGCTAGTTTATAAGCGATGGAAAAGCATTAAACTAAAAATTTAAATTTGGTAATTTTGTTTGAAGAGAATAATAATTAGATCATATGATTAAAGTATATTAAATAATTATTATTATAAGATTATATATAATTTAATAAGATTATATAATTTAATAAGATTATATAATTTAAGTATATACTTAAATTTGCAGTAATTAGCAAACTTATCACAAATTTTATATATAGCTAAAATTAGAATAGGTAGGTATTAATTGTAGGTCAGACATGGCGATGTTGTCAGCGACCGAAACCTGTAATCTAAAACCTAAGGTCAATCAAATGCCAGCATACCCTAAGTTCCTGCAAGTCCTAACACTGATCTCAATTGAATTTTGCATAATAAAATATTATAGATATTTCATATAGGTATGTTTTTATTTATTGCAGGCTACGCTAGTAACAAATCCCAGTTCACTTGCGACATATACTATATTTGTATAGTACTAACGTGTAAGTAATGAAGGATAAATATAAATTTTATATTTTCGGTATAAATAAAAAAAAAATTTACGTGATGATTTTTTTATCTTTGTGCTGTCTTTAACAGATGCTATGATTATGATACTTTTAAGATGAAAAATTAGTTAATATTATTAGAAAATTATTTATGATTGTTTTACTGAGCCGTCCAGGATACAGACTTTTACATTTTCCCTAGGTTTAGAAACTGGATGGAATATATATAAAAAAAAATTGGCAGTACCTGTATGCCGGGAATAATTTAGATAAGGAAAATACGTATCAGTATATTCACAATGTTACGTCGATATAACCAAACAGCTTGTTTACCGTAAGTTATGAGGAAGTTCATATTACTATAGCAATCATTCAATCATCCAATTGATTGAGTCAGAGCACTGCGGGATTGCTCATTATCCAATGAACACTGGCGCCCGATGTCGAGTGCCTTCAATAATACTCGTGTACGTATAATAAGTTATGTTTTTGCTGTTTGAATCCATGAAAAGCTATACGACTTTCCATGGACGCAATATCTAATCAGTTTAGCCATTCATTAGGAATTACAAGTATTTCATTAGAAGAACCTCAAAATAAAAATGGAATAATAACTCATTATTTAAGGGGCTCTAACGCACGACGACTTTTTGTAGCAAGGTAGTAGCAATGGTGTCGCGTGTCCGCATCAATACAGTCGCGAAACGGTCGCTTGTTGTCCTTGGAGAGCTTGTTCCCTCGGTCTCGAGGGAAGCCAGTTGTGCCAAGCTGGTCTAGTTTAGCTATTATTCAGATGAGACTCGCAAGAATTTACCTTTACCAAGTCTCGTGCACGAGCACTCGCGTCAGCGCGCAGTCCTCACTGCAGCAGCCCGGTTATCCTTCTGACTTATCAGTTGAGATTTCGCTAGATAACCACGATTCAGTCGCGATACAAACGCAACACTGTCGTGCTTCTGTCGCTATACAAACGCAACACTGTCGCGCTTCTGTCGCGATACAAACGCGATTCTGTAACGGCACAAAAATACCTGGAATCGCTGCAGTTGCAAGATGGTCTCCGATGAACAACATCGTTAGTCATGATGTCGTTGTAGCTGTCTTAAGTAGCGCAAGCGTGAGAAAAAGATGCAGCATCAATATTGGATTAATAAAGATAGATTACTTGATGAATATCATGTAACAACGTTTAACGTTCTGCACTGATGGTCGGTTCTCAACCCCGCGGCATCCTCCCTCCAATCTCTCCGTGAATTCATCCGACACGGTTGCACGTTTGCATCTTTACAGTCGTAACGCGTTAGTAGCGTCGCCATCAATAGCATCGCTACAAAAATTCGCCGTCGGCGAGGGCCCTAAAATGGCTCTAAGTAAGCGTCAGAGATTCGGGAAGAATTACTAATGTTTAATGAATAAGTGATCTTTAGGTGCGCCTACGCATCCAACTGATTGATACGTAATCCATGACTATTGAACTGAGTTTTTCTATTCATATGGTTCTCGTTTAGATTTATTGATTTTGGCGTGAAGAAGTAAACTTCGGCTTGTTCTCTACAAGGAAATTGTCTCAAGCACCGAAATGGTATAAATATATTTAGATTCGTATCAGGCGTGAATAACTTAATAAGTCCAAAACGAACACTTTTCAGGGCAGCCATAAATGGGTTTACGTGTAGTATACGTTTAAGAGAGTTGTTAGATATTCACAAGTTTGTATGTGCAATATAAAAGACTTATCGACTTCACTGAAATATTCTCTATATAGATCAGACAATCTTAAATTATTCAATGAGGGAATTTTGCTTAAGCTTATAAAATGACGTAATGAAGACTTATCAACATATTCACGTCTGGTATGAATATATTTATATAGCATACTTACCTCAGGTATTTTCGCAACTCTTCTTTTCGCAATTCTTTGATAGATCTATTCATAGTGATAATTTCATAAGGATAAAATTTTTTTTTTTTTTTGTTATAGGAACAATAAAAAACGTTTTGTAAATGAGAACAGGAAGTATATAATAATAAAGTACATTTGTAAGAAGTAAAAAAATATATTAGCGCAGTAATTTACGTACTAAATACGTGTACGTACTAACATGTCGCAAAACATATGTCATTCAGTGGTCATCCGAAGCATTTCCTCATTGTCGCACGCGCCATTCCGCGGCGTGCCCTCGCAGCTTTCTTTTTGTGGCGGTACTTGCAATATTCATGAGCGACAATCCTCGGTTGCTTTTTAATACGATTCTATTTTCATCTTGCTGAATTTGTTATTCCTTTTACGTCGGCGAGGAATGCAAGGGATGTTATATTTACTTAGCAATCGCTTTTTGAACGGAAATCATATTTCGTGAACAAGGATAATAGTTTAAGAGACTTTGAGTGCTACAACTTCGTCGTCATAAGCCGATATAAACTAACTGCAGTGACTAATAGTTACAAAGTAATAATGAACAAAGTAATTAACTTTTCATCTCTTAATTTCTTATCATTTTTCTTAAATATTTAAGAAACAAATATTTTAATAACAATTTATAACAAATAATAATTCTCTAATAAATATTTTATTTTAAGCCATTTAAATTTACATTTATATCATTTTATTTAATGGGTATGTTAATCGTTATAGAAGCGATTAAAGTAGTAATTGTCTAAGTAAATAATTTACGTAGTTACAAAAAGTGAATCAATTTATATATAGAAAAAAAGTAAACTAGCATTTTTTATTAAATTTAAATCATTAACTTATACATTCAAGTTTCAATTTCTCATTAGTCAATTTTATTGGAATAACAAATAGTAAAGATGACCTATTTAAGAGCCTAGTTTTTTAGTTAGTCTTACCAACTCTCATCACCGGACGGGGCAGTCTAAATAGCAAAATTATCTAACCTATTAGAAGTGGCCATGGGATGTCGTAGGCGAGAAACTGCGATCATTTTACAAGCGCTTATTATCCTCATCCTGTATTCAATTTCCGACTCCTACGATCTAACACTGACCTATATTCTCGGAATATTAAGATAATCAGGTCGATAGTCAATCAAAATGCATCAGCTAACAATGAGAACTAGATCGTGCATTGTTGGTTACAAGTTCAATGGGCGCATTCATTTTCCTTTCAATTGCAACGCTGGGCTCTAAAACCTATAATCCAACTTTTTTTCCGAGCGATATAACGTTATTTGTCGGATCGGCTAACTATAGGGACGCAAAGCTTTTTGTATCGTCCCATTGAATCAATTTGATGTTTTTTGCGCGGATTCGGAAGCCGCAGGTAGAGGGCCTAGATCCGGGTCTCTTTTGTGTTGCCGTTCCCCTGATTTTGTTATGTTTACAAATTCGCAATTTGGACAGCAATAACTGTCAGAACGCATCAGCTGCGTTGTTCGCCCAATTGATGCTTAACACGCGTGCTCTGATTGACGACAATATATATATTATTAATTCTATTATAATTAGGTTATGCATATTATTCTGATACGTCTATAACCCTGTACAAGACATTAATAACTATTGAATAATACAGCGTAAAAAGGGTTGAAAATGGAGAAATACTCGGGATGAAAAATAAAACACGTGCGCTCGGTGCGTGGCGTAGAAAGGAAGGGAAGTAGTTTTATTGCAGTGCTGCCAATTACAGTATATTCGTTCAGAAACATTTTTATGTCTTTAACACTATACGTAACTAGTAATAAGAATTATAAGAAAAGAGTAACCGCCGAGTTTCTTGCTGGTTCTTCTCGTTCGGAGCAACTTTCCGAACAAGCAGTAGATATTGACGATCCAAAAGCACTTGTTTACAAGATTACTTGAATAAATAATATTTTGAATTTGAATATTAATCTAAGTATTATTCGTTATATGAAAATTGTAACGTGAAAAAAAGTGTAACGAATATTACACAGAACGTCTGTCTAATGGACAGACAGACTGACATAAAAGATAACTTTGTTTTATAATACTCGTATTTAGTGAAATAACAACAAAAAGAACGGGAAGATTTGAAAACGGAAAAATAGTCTTGGCACAACTGTTTACTCCTTTTTAGGAAAATTACGTGGACGGAGAAGTACGAAATTTGGAAATGTTATAGTTTACATAGAGGAGGGCAGAATGCTAATATTAAAAAAATGCAAAAAACACACACACGTATTTCGTTAATTTATGGTTTAAGTCTTAGTGAATGTTAAATATAATCATAATTATGATTCAATTCTTTATTTTATTCATTATCAATTTTGGTCGATTTTCGACCTCTAGTAATCATAGAAGTGTATCATAGATGTGATAAACGTTCTCGTATGTTTATGTTCACTTCAATGTTAAAACCCTTCAAAAACGATCTAGTGGACAAATGATAATAAATTCAAATTCAAATTCAAAATATTCTTTATTCAAGTAAACTTGTAAACAAATGTTTTTGAATCATCAACTCTACCGCTAGTGCGGAAAGATGTTCCTACCGAGAAGAGCCAACAAGAAACTCGGTGGTTACTTTTTTCAAATATAGGTCTTATAACTAGTTACATTTGGTCATTACTATCTTGTACAGGGTAGAGTGGTAGGTATGGATATACCAAACGCATTTTTATCATCTATATAATCCTCAATAGTATAGTAGGCTTTTTGTATCAGCCAATCATCCTTGGAGGTCACCATACAGAATCACATGACTATGAATTATGGTCAGATTCGACTATTACAAATAAACAACTCTGTACAAGCCTGTTACAGAATAATGGTAACATAAGCAGAGCGTCGCCAACCGTAACTGCAGCCCGGAGCGAGTGATCGCGGCGGCATGTGGCGGAACTAACTATCGTATTAGCATTTACTGTAATTTACGGTATACCGGTAAACCGCTTGCCTGTTTCACGCACTACGCAATTCATGCAGATTTCCTTGATCCCGCTACTTTATTGGATAAGAAGAAGAGATCGCATATATTGTTCATATTATAAATTTTGTATCTTTAGATTTTAATATTTAAGGGTCTGCCCTATGTTTGCCTGGAAGTGATTGCCCATTAGCGATAATTTTTGGATATGTTTTTATTATTAATAATATGAACTGGTAATGCTGTAATGAGAGGGTATGGTGAATATATTGACTCATGATTATGGGTCGCGGGTTCAAACTTCCGGCTTTTGCCTAATATTAGGTTCTTGATTGATATCAGCAATTCATCATGTTTGGTTTTACGGTGCATAAAAATGTCGCAAGAAAATTTAACTATATCCAAAAAAATCCTTGGATGTGTGAATCTACAAATTAAATCATTAAAACTTTATTTACCTTAGAATTAAAATCTCTCTCTCCCTCCTCTCTCTGTTGATTTGTTTTATTCCGTAGTCGTTTTTCATATTTCTTATAAGCTTTGGTACTGAAGCTGATAGTATTGAAGTCCATGTACCGTGATAACTACTATATATATTATAAAACAAAGAACCCAAAAGCTGTCTATCTGTATGTGATCGATTTTTTCAAAATCTACTGAACGATTTTTGTACGGTTTTACTAAAACTGAGTGCAATTCTGAAGGGAGGTTTAGGATAATAGCCGGAATGGCTAAATCGATGTTATTGACCAACATATAAGCTACTTTTTGTCCTAGAGTTCCCGTGGGGTAGGAATTTACGCGAGAAAAACTTGGTTACACACTAAATTTCATGCGGGCGAAGCCGCGGGCAGAGCTTAGGTTAGGATAAAAAACTTCCTGTTTTTCCATCGGAAAAGTAAAAAAGATATAATTGAGGATATTTTAACAAATTACGTGAAAGTCGTTAAGTAAAATGAAGTCGCGGATACAACTAGTCGCAGATTTAATCGAAACCAAAAAATAATTGGCAAATTGCAAAAAATATAAAAGACCTCTTCGCTCATCGTTATAAGTTATACTTTCCCCGCCCCCGCCGGCAGCTACAGCGGTAATGTTTACTTTGTCCCTGCGTACGCCTCTATAGGTAATCCGAAATAACAAATTATGAAATGGATGAAAAACCCCGGTTAAGCTGTCGGCAATCCCTAAACATAACGTTTGATTGTACCTTAATGACAAGGCGCAGGTTCCAAGCCACCTTTTGTGGAAAGCCGACGCGAATAATGACACAAGCGACAAAAAGTCGAATTTATTTCCATCCTGAATAAAGTCCAAAATGTATCCACGGATGAGCTGTCATGTTTCTACTAAGGAGGTCCTGGTAATTGAGCAATCATCTACTCTAGCCCGTTGCGGTAAGCAATGCATCGAAAATAAATGAAATTTACTATTTGTTTATTTTCAAGATCTGGTGTCGGAACACTGATATTTGTTTACTTGTAACGCATCTTGTTGCTTTGAATGTTTAACAATGTAATTAATGGGTTTGTTATTGTAGTAAGCAAAGATTAGAGAGACGGAATTGTTATAAGATTTAGTCCAATAGTTTAGTAATAATGCGATTGGTGAAATGACCCACACTCCATCATTCCGTTGGAAGCATTTTGACCTATTATTTATCTGAAACAGCCAAAACATGATTTTCTACTAAGACTGCCTTACCGGTCAAATGTAACCTTCAACACGAGCATGATTTTTTATTTATTTAAATAGAAGAAATAGAATTATTATAGAAAACATAATAAAAACACATATTGTCCGATATGGAAGTAACAAAGTTAGAATGACTATCATTTCAGTTTTTGTTTCTAGACCTAAAGGTTTTTACAACGTCAAAGGGAGGGAAGAGCGAGCGCAGAATCATCGTTGAGGTTAGTGAATGCGATATGATGCTAGCGTCGGAAAACGTGGTCCTAAGGATGCCCCCTGTGAGGGAGACAGCCAAACCAGTTTCATACCGTTTTTTAGAAGAAATTTTGTATTAAAATTGCATGTTTACGCAGATGCTTATCACCTCGAACAAAGGAAATAACTCCACATGTGTCTATCTTAAGAAATTTCACCTACCTTTAGATACATTACTTTTTATTACGCAATATCAAAATTACGAGAAAAAATAAATATATTGACATCTTATATAAATACATATTAATCTAATAGTAATGCGTGTGTACCAACCGGTAAGTCAACCTTGCGAATGTCCCTGCCCGTCGGATCTAAATCCGGTGCAAAATGATTCATACTTGGAATATTTTGATTCAGTAAACTTTTGTCAATGACTCAAATTTTAACACGACGAACCAGATACATGGTTTTTTGGTGTATAACTGAGTATTAGTGCTATAAAATCTTATGATAAGGATATAAAAGTAGTATAAAAATATGATGTAAGTAATGATTGCTAAATAAAAGTCGCAGATAGTGTTGGGAGAAACTTTGCTAAGTCAGCAGAAGCCTTAAAACTGGTCATAAAGGTTGATGAATTCAAGCTTGTCTTGCATAGAAGTATCCTACATCTTGCGGATTATATCAAAACCATTCGTATGAGTTTTACTATAATACAATAAATAAAAAGGGTTGAAAATTTTGGGCAGTACTAAAGGTACTGTCCAAAATTTTTAGTAGATTTTTTTGCGTAGATTTTTATATTCTTTTTGTGTTTAATTTTTATATTCTTCTATTCTTTCTAATCGTAAAACTGGACCGTTAGCGTAGGTGGCAGTAACTCTGCATTCATCTGGGGGGGTCGCGGGTTCGATTTCCGCCAAAAACCAACATTTTCTAAGAAAGTAAATTTGTTGGTTCTACGAGTCTGGGTATATATTTCAAATTATATAAGTATACGATTTATCATTTGTTTCTCACACAAGAATTTGGACGTGTGTGTAATTGTCCCATATACTTATATATTTATTAATAATATAAAGAACTGTTGTTTTCCTTACATTGTGGATATTAATCTTAAAACGAGAGCACGCGAGTCGTACCGGACTATTTCGACCTTGCGAATGTCGTTGGACTTATAACCGGTGCGCCTTGGTTCACGATTGGATTGTTTAGACTTAGATACCCTTTTGAATCGTAGTCACTAGGCGTTCTTATCACGCGAGATATACACGTTGACCTTATTCGTTAAATTATTGGATGCTTACATAAGTTCAGTATCTATCTATATACGTATTATAATACAAAGTCCCCAAAAGCTTTTGAAGTCTAGAAAGATTTTCTCAAAATCTACTCAGATTTTTATACGGTTTTTACTAAAAAGTTTCATTCTTCCGAAAGGTTTAAGTTAATAGTACGTCACGCGCGTGCGCCGCGTAAACCAATCGAGATACAATAAGGTAATGTATGGGGGATTTGTAGCTCTACAAAATACTACAAAAAAGTCTGCAACAGCATGTCTCTATGGTTAACTCACAATAACTACTTTTAAAAGTTCAAAATTTCAACTTCACTAATACCCACGCGCGAAGCCGCAGGCAATCTTTTAAATATTTTCAATTATACATTATTAAACCGCTGTCTTGTATGAGTTCAGGAGATCCCTCGTCTGGAGCTAACCCTAGCAGCAGCATTTGGTTCTGCTTATCATAAACATGCATTCTCATCGGGACTGCAGCAGTATGTAAAATTTTAGCTCAATCGGATACCGGGAAGTGGGTCAAATTTGACTTGCAAGAACTTACCTTCACATACATAAAATGCAATAAAAGCTTTAATATACGCTTCATTAAGCCTATCATCATTCTCCTGCCCTTATCCCACTCTAAGTGGGGTCGGCACAACATGCTACAAACATGTTGTCACATGATTTGGCCACGTATTTTACGACCGGCCGCCTGCCTGACGTCAACTTACCTTTGTCACCTTTTACGACACCTCGGTAAGAAATGAGGGTGGTGTATTCTATGCGCCCGGATACCACACGATACATACCTTAGTCGCCTCTTACAACACCTCGGTAGGGACGGAGGGTGGTCTATTCTATTCTGCCGGATATCACACGGCTATCGTTAAGCCTATCTAATAGGGAATCTTAGCGTGTGTAAACTAATATTTCCTATAATAATGTCATTATAATCACTCAATAGGGAGTCAAGAAATGCGAAATTGCAAACAAATAATAGCGACGATAGCCATGTAAAATCTTTAACCTAGTAATTTATAGAATAAGGCGTTACTTGGGGAGATCCATAATATAAAAGTATAATAAAATTATTTTGCTATAATCCGCGATACAGTAAATAAAAAATATATATAGTGCTAAATGTATAGTGGACTATCCGTTTTTTCATACCCGTTACATGCAGGATTCGTAAAAACACATGCACAAACCTCCATCACAGCCACTACAATACACAATTACTACACACGTTCACTATCACAAACTCAACAATCGTTTCACCCCGCAACCGAAGCATCATCAGGAGACAGACTCCACGACAAAATCGCAAAGCTTTGCGATGTGAACATCTGTAGTGCTTGTGTATTGTGGTGGCAGTGGTGGAGGTTTGTGCATGTGTTTTTACAAATCCTGCATATAACGGGTATGAAAAAACGGATAGTCCACTATACATTTAGCACTATATATAATTTCTATTTCTATTATTCTACTGTATCGCGCATTATAGCAAAATAATTTTATTATTACTTTCTTTAACCTAGTTATATCAAACATTTTAAAACGAATATTCCTCGAAAATGTTAATAATTATTGTAAGTACATTGTTGGCGACGCAATAATAATTGATTATAAATTAATAAGTAAATATGCACTTCATATTTTTAAATAAAAATAGGAAAAGGAACGTGCGTAGTGTGACAGTTCGGTACAAACGTTTTTTCAAATTTGACATATAAGTCAGCCTCATACGCGCGCCAAGGTTTTTCAAAGGTCTCAATTCCAAAAAAATCCTAGCCAGTTTAAAAAATCAGCGCGGCGTACAATCCGCTACCCAATATAAAATCCCTTGCTGGTTTTATTTGAATAAAAGTCGGTTTTATACATCTTACGCACATCTTCTAACAAGCCACACAAAAACATTAACGAAACCAATGCTACTTTATACAAGTATGAAAATAGAACGTTGGCAACGGAAATCGAAACTATGGCTTTTCGTTCATCCGACCCCAACAGTTTAAAGTTAAGCACCGACATCAAACAACGTGACTATGTGTGATTAACGCGGGAGAACAACAGGATGTGTCAATTTAAATGAAATAGACACAGAAAAGATGAGCAACATTCGATGTAATCCTTTAATATGAAAGCTGTGTTTCTCCAATAATTTTCGTTAAGTAATAATCGTACTTAACAAGTTACTATTTACGTCGAAGAAATACCTACGAAGGACTATACCGGTATAGGTTTTATAAAATAATATTAAATATAGCGTGCTAACTGGTGCTAACCTTCAAATAATTTAGGCGTTACTTTGCGGAGATCCATAATATAAAAGTAATAATAAAATTATTTTGCTATAATCCGCGATACAGTAAATAGAAAATATATATATTACTAAATGTAGAGTGGAGATTCGTGAAAACTACTTTTTTTCACGAATCCTCCATGTAACGGGTATGACAATGGATAGTACACTCTACATTAAGCATTATATATATTTTTTATTTACTTTATCGCGGATTATAGCAAAATAATTTTATTATTACTTATGTGCTAATCTTCAATAAAGTGGTCCGCTAAGTAAAAATATCTTTCATATACAGCAAATCAAGAATTTTTTGTAATTTCTAACACAGGATTACAAATATAATAGGACATTAATACTAGTATACAGTATTTGGCTATACCTTATAAGGCACCAAAGACATATTTTTTTTTATATTTTTTATATTTTTCATATTTTATTTAAAATGGTAAGAACTCACACAGTCTGCGAAGGACAACGTAGCCCTATCTATAACACCTCTAATCGAGTTCGATAACTCTGCAATATGTCAGTATTCGTAAAAACGATGGTACGCTTTTACTGTAATCTTAATATAGAAACGTACAATAATTCCATAACATAAAAATATGGCACAATTTACATTAATAACCCGACGATCGGCACGCCACACATGATTCGCGCAAAACATCATATAGAGCGAAGACTGTAGCATTTTACTAGCACATTGAAGTGGCAAGACGTGAGCGTGTAACAAAGGAGCTCGTCTAAACAGGCCATTAATAAGGAGGCGGCTCAGGGCTGGCACTTCCGCTGCGTTCCGGGAACGACTATACTGGGACAAGACAGGAATAGCAGGCGATTAAACTAAATGGCGATATACGTAACTGGCTTAGAAAGGAGACATTTTTGGAGACAACTTTCAATATTTTTAAAACTGAAGTAGTTTTAAGGAACTTTAAAATATTTTAGCAGTGAAAATAGATATCCATAAATTGATTGTATCTTGCATTTAAGTATGTACATCACAGTAGACACTTACTATATTAATATTTCGGGTGCACCCTGTCGAGACATCGACAAGCAAATAACAACATTATTCGTAAAAGCTGCTCAAACACTACAAGCTGTTTAACACATATTTCTGTTATTAGTACGAAAATTGCGATCACCAATCCACTTAGCAAATGGCAATAATTTTTTACTAGATGCTATCCAGTACAAGTTAGGTACAATTTACACTTCCAAATAAATCAACTGCAGAAACGGGTGATGGAAAGTGGGAACGAAAAAAGCAAATACACGATATTCAAGATATCTTCACACGCTAGACACAAAATTCATCACATTCCGCACGATTTTTAAATCGATTTTTTTGGTAATAGACGTGACCGTAGTACTTACGACGTTAGATTGTCCAACATTCGATTCTTTGTGAATAATCGATCGAATCGATATAGATTCAGAGCGTATCGGTCCCGAGCACCTGTCACGACGGTAGATCACAGTTTGATCAATGACGAATTGATTTCGTAACGTTGATGACTTCATCGGAATTTCGACAATATCCCAATTGAGTGCGTCCCTTTCCATTGGAGCTTGACAATTGCTTAGCTCTGCAAGAGTATAGATTAAAAATACAATTTTACTCTTTTGCCCAATCACGTTGATATACAAATTGACGCGTTTCTCTGCAGTCACCGGTAAAGTATCATCAGCACCAGTAAAGTATAATCAGCAGAAAGTATATAGTATGTAGTAAATACAAAGATTCTACTTACTATTTAAGATTCAACGTACTTATACTTTACAAATATTTTTGTTTAATTATAAAAGTTTCCCCGGCTAGTTTTAAACTTATCATTTGCAAAGATAGCCCAAACTTAAGAGACATTTCATGGAGAACAAAATTAGCTTATACAGAGTCATCAATCAGAAGGAATTACAAATTATATAAGAATTATTTGTAGCCTGGTCAAAGTCTTCACTGCCAATTTGTCCTAGACATACGAGTATATATCAGCTGTGGACTTAACGACTTTATGATTTTCCATTTTAGCATGATAATAGTGCAAAAGGCAACTGAATCCCGTCAATAGCAGCCATTCGGTCCGTTTCTCGGAACGATGCCTATAAACTATATACTCTTCTCTCATTCCATCGGCCTCTACTGTAACCGATGCACTTAGACCACCCTAATGTAGCGGCTTCTTTAGAAGTCCTAAACAATGCTTCAGAATATATCGTCGAATCAGCAACTTGATTAAGGCGGTATAAATAGAATAAAGCCATATTCATATGTTACAAACGGAACAGAATATCTTCGTCAAATCGGCGGCAAACATAGCTTTCATTCATTCTGCATTCTGTCCTTAAATTGCAATTTCTCAGTAATACATAATAATAAGTTGTGAATGAACTTTTTGCTCAAAACATCTTATTTCCTGGTCATTACGTTTACCAATCGATAACAGGTTTATATTTTGAAAACGTACGTTACTTAAACAAACAATAAGTTAGCGTAGGTGTCACTAATCAAAGGCAATAAATCATTCGCCTTAGTGGCCAGAGTTATATATTTTGTGTTCGTTATTACTAATATCACAGTGGCGTGCGACATACAGAAGTGGTCAGTGGAGCCCTGCGGACTTTGTCGGCGCCCTCCCGCTGTTAAGGTCTCTCACTTACGTGAAAAATTACACGCTACTAGCAAACCTCTCTGTCTATGTTTAAGTTAATTTAAACAGACTCAATTTAAATAAAAGTTTTTGAAAATTGTCTAATACATGCATGTATCAGATTGAACTGCGATTATAGTATCGATCAAGTTCTCTTGGTCTTAATAGAAGTAATTTATGGAAGTAGACGTTACTTTCCATTGTTTCGCGTAATTTTTTACGCGGTTTTTATGGATAACAAAACAATAACTTTATCTTAATGAAGGTATTGACAATAATAATGTAATTTCAACGTAAGCCATTCTTATTTGTTGCCCGCAATAGTGTTAAATTCTACATGCCTCCATACCATTGTAAAATTGTAATTTCGAAACATCAACAAAGACATGTGACAAAGTTTGGAAATTTTGAAAATAAGCGTCGCGAAAATCTTATAGAAATCTCTGTAGTGATGTAGAAATAGAAACGGACAAACGGAATTTTATAAATATAGACAACAGATAACGCCCGTAAAAATTGATTAACAGATAAAATTTGAACCCTATGATCTCGGTCATAAATAACAAAATTGTCCGATAAATGTACGGTTTCTTTAACTTTTATAATGTAACCGTGTTTATTTGTCACCCGTATCCAAACATATCTCTAGCACACGTCTCAGTTAAGACTTTGGGAGCGTGTCGAGCGGTGCCGGTGGCCCGATGATATATTGCCGTGGACGTTAATAAATAAAGGACAACCGCTAGTTAAGGACGCCTATATAATAATGTTGTCCTTTGTACAATTCTTGTCCTAATTTTATTATTTATGATATACTTCTAATAAAAATATAAATACGAAGGTTTTATTGGTAGAGTAGCTACAATTTCAAAAGATTTGTAAGCTGTAATGGAAATATTAGGCATATCTCATATATTTTACACGCTTACGATGTATCCCAGGTAGCTAACGTGTAGTTTGTGACATGAAACTTCTACGTGTTCATATGAGCTTTATGAAAGGGTGTCGTTACAGAGTCCTTTTACAAAGCTCCTGAGGGTAATTTTTCTTTTTTTATCTGTAGAGTGATTCTATTTCTGTGGGGAAAATCTTAAGTATATGTTAATTTTGTTTAGTGTTGACAGTTTAAATTTTATGTAGTATATTTTGTTACAAGATATTAGGTCCTTACATATGAAATTGGCGTTTTCTATGGGAGGAACATAAAGTCGGTATTTTTTAATGAAATATATTTAATTAATCAAAGTACGTATCATTGCTATGTATGCACTTTTGACATCTCATATGTAGTTCATTGATCCCCTTACTAAAAAAACCATTCGGGCGGGAATCAATAAAATCTTTGAAGGCGGTTTGGACTGCCCCATCGAAGTTGAATTTTTTTCCTTGCAAGTAGTTATCCAAATTGCGAAAAAAATGGTAATCTGTTGGAGCAAGGTCCGGAGAGTACGGTGGATGTCTAAGACATTCTAATTGAAGCTCCTCTGATTTGGTAGCCGTCTGTTGTGCAGTGTGTGGTCTAGCGTTGTCCTGAAGCAGCAGTGGCCTAGAGCGATTGACCAGCCTCGGTTGTTAAGCAGCTAGCTTTTCCATCATGGTTTGCAGTTGCTGACAATAGATATCTGCCGTAATCGTCTGGCCAGATTTAAGAAAGCTGTAGTGAACGATACCGGCACTAGTCCACCAAACACTTACAAGCAACTTTTTTTTAGTCAATTTTCGCTTAGGGCAGGATTTGGCTGCTTCGCCAGGGCTCAGCCATTGCGATGAGCGCTTCCGATTATCGTAGAGGATCCACTTTTCATCACAGGTAATGATTCGATTTAAAATTCCTTCATTATTGTGCCGGTTGAGTAACGTAACGCAGCAGTCGACGCGCGTTTGTCGGTTTGCTTCACTCAATTCATGAGGTACCCACCTTTCAAGCTTTTTCACCTTCCCAATTTGCTTCAAGTGGATTAGAATAGTTTTATCACTAACACCGGAGCCTGCAGCTAACTCGGACGTGGTTTGCGATGGATCCGCTTCCACAATAGCCTTCAATTCTTCATTATCAACTTTGGTCTCCGGCCGTCCACGAGGCTTGTTCTGCAGATCGAAATTTCCAGAACGAAAACGTTGGAACCAAAAACACACTGTGTTTTCTTTTGCGACACCGTCACCATACACATCATTAATCCTTCGAGCCGTTTCTGCAGCACTGGTGCCACGGTGGAACTCATACTCTTAAATAACGCGATATTTCATGTTTTCCATTTTGTAAACAGAGTGACACAAAGAAAAAAACAAAAGAAGAAAAAACAAATGAATTAGGGGGTTTGAAACACAAATGTATGAGTAAATAGCTGTATGAATTTGAATTTGGAATTCCTAACCATAAAGGTAATATTTGAAATCAAAGTGGCCAGTACGACAAAACGCTAATTTCATATGTAAGGACCTAATATTTTCACTACTTTTTTGTTTTTATTTGAAGGACTTTATGGGTAAAATGATTGTGGTTTTTTTTCTGATTATCATTATCGAGTTCGACGATTCAAATTAGATGCTTATAAGTTGTAATTAAAAAAATATGCGCTTTATTAATATTTTTCAATGGATTTACATAAGTCTTAAAGAAACGGACAACATCGTGAAAAAACCTACACATTCTTTAAGACTTTCTGGGTCATATGTAATCGACACTGCAAGAGCATGGTAGGTTAAGCTCCAAACGCCTCCCAAAGGACAGCGTATATCCCTACCTATCATATAATAGTGTATTTATTATCTATGAAACACAGGTTGTATTTGCAGGAGGTTATTACTTATCTACTTTTGTTTTCAAAACGCGATTTTAGATCTTAGAGGCAACATAAAAGGAATATCATAGGCAGTCATATATTTCATTAATATCTTTAAGAATGAAACGAGCGTTGTCACTAATGCACAAATATCGCCGTGGGCATAAGGAAATGAAAATAGGTCGAATAACACATAAAGTCAGCGTGTTTGATCATAATAATTTTTAATAGTACTTCTTCTGCGAGATGGGAACATGTATCTTTCCAACATTTAAGGGGTTTTTGAAATGTATCAAGTTTAGTTAGTCGTTGCTGGTTCTCTAATGAAGTTTCCAATTTGCGCATTTATGAGAAGATATAATTTAAAAAATTAGATAAATCTCTAACAAAATTCTACATAATATAAAGAGTTGGATACCTCCCCATCAGTACTAGTATAGTGACTGTAACAAGGCTAGTGAAATCAAAAAGTACCTAGCGCTTTTCCATATCTTTATCAATTTATATAGAAGTAAAAAATCCATACTGTTATTATAAATTCGAAAGACAGTTTGTGTTTCTGTTGGTTCGTTCTGATATATAGAATGGAAAAAGTTCCTTTTTTTTCGGATTAACAGAAAAACTTAGTACATCTTTATTATTTAAGTGGACGTTAAGAGCAGTAAGAGCTTGCGGTAAGAGCATGTATCACATATGTTTTTTATTAGCGATACAGTCCAATAGATTGGCAAAGTAAATCACGTGCGAGTTAGGTCGATGGCGGTGACCGCGTAGGCTCGCATTTTGGCTGACGGCCGCCCACCGTCGTCTATTGTCTACCCACATGCAGACGTGTTGTGATCTCACCGAGCTAACGATCTAATTAACGATCTATATGTCCTTTATTATTACCAAAATATCCGAATTATACAAAACTAGTGGTACTCGCGACTTTAGTGCTAAAATTTACTCAATTATATACTATATTTTTGTTTATTCCTATTTCGGAATACGGATTACGTTGTAGTCTTAAATACATACATTCAATGTGAGGACAAAAGTTAGTATACTGAACATTTTTAAATTCATTCTCTTGACCTTATCCAACTCTAAGTGGGGTCGGCCCAACATGTTACAAATATGTTGTCACATGATTTGGCTACATATTTTACGACCGGCCGCCTGCCTGACGTCACCTTACCCTAGTCGTATTTTACGACCCCTCGGTAAGAAAGAGTGTCGTCTATTCTACTCAGCCGGATACCACACGGTCGGTCAACTTACCTTAATCGCCCTTTACGACACCTCTGTAAGAAATGAGGGTGGTCTATTCTACTCAGCCGGATACCACACGACGGGTCGACTTATTTTAGTCGCCTTTTACGACACCTCGGTAAGAAAAGGAGGGTGGTCTACTCAGCCGGGTACTACACGGCATCTGTGCATGAGCTTTAATTGCTCAAAAATTTATTAATATTGCTTTGGCGGAATAGCCGTAAAGCGGTAAATAAGCGTAACATAACGTAACGTAAGGTTTAATTGAGTTTTTTCTAAGTTTTAAGTTTACTCTAAGTTTACTCATTGATTTTCATATTAAGTTTGCAGTATTCTTTTTTGGAGGAATTATTACAAGCTTTATCTAAAAAGCGTTATGTTTTATCGCTGTCACACATATAAAAACAGGTAGATATATAGATAGTCGCAGAAATAGTAAAGTTTTAAATGAATCGAATTTACATTGTGACATTAATTATGTCACAATGTAAATTCGATTCATTTCTGTTCATTCATTTAACTGTGTCTGTAAAGTCATTAACATATTAAAAGAAAATGAAAGCAAACTGAAGCAGAGAATTTTCCTTAGAATTGTGTGCTCTGTATAATTCGCATACCCATCGAACATTTAACTAATAATTCCGCACTGTAAAGAAAAAAACGAAAACCCGAAGTTTTCCAGTTTGTATTACGTCAGTTTTAAAATCTTTTTTTGTCATACTTGTTACACAGGTACACAGTAAAATAAGAAAAATGCAAAATGACAAAATAGCGTTCTAAAAAGAATTCCTGGCTTAGAACATGCTTTGAAAGGACCCCTTTCAGAGAATGGAGCATGAAAGTAAACTACTGTTGACTTTTCGCTGCAACTTCCTACGTCATTCATATATGGGATGACTTGAATCCAGAATTTTTTGAGGATTTTCTTAATATACAAATATCTCCATTTAGAAATGAAAATTACTTGAACAAGCCTTTCAAGACATTTTTCAGGCCTAACTAATATTATAAATGCGAGAATGTCTATCTGTTACGTTTTCACGGCAAATCCGCTGGTCCTATATTGATGAAATCTAGTACTATTAAAGCTTATACTGGCCTGACATATATATAAGAAACAAAAAATCTTGTTTTTTTGGGAACAGGGGAAAAGCACAGGTTGAATTATTAAGGGAATTTTAAGTTAAGAACGCTAAGTTAGCGCGAACGAAGTCGCGGGTGCTAGTAAAGTATTAACGTATATAGTTTACGATATTAGTATAAATGTATTTGGCAAATGTTCCGCAACGCGAAATTTTCCCTTTTTTTCTTTTTCAACCGATATTCATACGATCCTGTGCGGTTTGGAAAACACCAAAGACTATTGCACATTTTTGTGCTTGTCTATCCACTGAATGGGGCGTCACATTACGCTGCACTCTCTAGAGTGGTGTCCAAACTCCCAGATCTCTGGACCCAACTGTCTATTACTTGTACTATAAGCCCCGCCAATTACCACTTGAGCTTGGCGATTCGATGTTTAACTCCCAATCATTCCACTACAAGTTGCCCAAAGAATTAAATAAAAAATAAGGTAATCCTATTTAACTACACTTTGAAATATCTTCATACTACCCATGACAGTATTGGTTATTTATAATGAAACGACCTGTCGTACTAAAAAATGGGAATAAATCGATCAATAAATATTCTCCTACTATAGACATGGATATCTCGGAATGGTTTTGTCGGATTAATTCAAATTAAAAATATTCTTTATTCAAGTAAACTTGTAAACAAGTGTCTTTGAATCGAATATGCGGCGGATAATGCGGCGAAGGGCCACACGGAGTGAGCGCAAATCCTTTACGAAATGTCATTATTCAGTCTGCGAATGTGGAACAAAGACGTCTATTTCTGGCGCGACTAATGTAAGGTAAACATCGCATTAGTGGTATGAAACAATTGAATACTATGTCCGGTATACGGCTTATGGGATATTTATGATGCTTTCCCGGTAATGGCGGATTAGGAACAAGGGGCATCTTGTGTGGCGCGAGGGCGGATAAAGCTTAGTTCCGATTGTGCTAAAAGCTTTATGCGACGTCCGTTTGTCAAATTTACTACAATTCAATTTGGTGTGCTCGTAACTTGTTGCTATACAAATCAAGGTATAATTGTTGGGATATTTATTTGTTTTAATTTTTTTATTTCTTTATGACATGACATAATAATTTTGCCATCGCGGTACTATCTTGGTAAATGATATCAATATATTATTTACTTCTTCCAATGACGACTCCTAACTATGCCTTGCGTTATCAAAGAAGATATTCAACACTTACTTTTGGTATGTGACATGAACCGAATTTTGAGAGAATCACTAATTTTTGATTTAAATTTAAACGTTATGAATTTTGCTTTTTTAATTCAATCTTAGCATTTTCTTTGAGCAATTCGGCCGTAAAAGTTTATGAGTATATTAGTGATTCTCTCAAAAATAAAGCCATACCATAAAGTAAGATTTAATTATAAAATTAGATTTAAGTGTAATTAGGTTACGATGGGGCTGCTGACATGTATCTGTAAATACTTAAGTCCCTTAAAAATAAAGATAAAAAAGAATCCAAAATACACGACTCGGGGTAATAACTGTTTTATATATAAACATTGACACAGCAAACAACGTAATAAATAGCTAAGTTAAATGTTCTTTTTCTATACCAAGGAAACGGCGTCAAGACCTGGAGGTGCAGCGGAAATGTCCGAATCTGGCAAACAACGAAAGTATTCATCTCATTGATTATTTGATATGCATTGAGAGTTATATATTTTGTGCAATCAATACCCTAGGTCCAAGGAGTCAAAGTGTAAAAAAAATCCGTTCTAACGCCTCGGTTAATTGCCTCTTAGATAACGAGAGGGCTGGCTTTTTTCGCAAAAAAAAAACCAGCTTAGCGATTCAAAGGACTTCCACGAGAACACGATTTGTATAGTCATAGCGTTTAAGTAATTTAGGATTAATCATCATTATTCTCCTGCCCTTATCCCACTCTAAGTGTGGTCGGCACAACATGTTATAAACATGTTGTATGGTCGTAAAAACGACCGGCCGCCTACCTGACGTCAACTTACCTTAGTCGCCTTTTACGACAACTCGGTAAGAAATGAGGATGTTCTATTCTACTAGCCGAATACCACACGGCACTAATTTAGGATTAATATAAGTTGTATATTTTCGTTATAAATAAATAATCATACATTGAGTGCCCGTCATCGACAGCTTTAATTTTTCCTTTAACAAACTCGCTTTAATAGTAAGTATTTTGGAAAGTATCTCGAAATCGCAGCCGTAATTATTCTCAATAGTATGATTAAGAACTAGGCATTTGAGAACAATAAAGCTTAGTATGCATGAAGAAAGGAGTGAAGCGTGGGCGTGAGAAAGGCGCGGCACTATATCCCCGCTAACCCAAAGCTCAAACACGCGCTGGCTCCAGTTAGCTGCCCGTGTGTTCACTCTTCATTAAACTAATTTAAAGTAAATACTTTTATTTACGCCTCCAATGATCTTGTCAATGGTTGCAATAAAAACTGGGAATATTTTTCCTTGATTATAATAATAATAATAATAATAAATATATGGGACATTAGCAGGAGTAGCAGCCATGACGATAGCAGGAGTAGGCCCGTTACAATCCTTATAATTGTCAGGATTGTGAGAAGTATTGGAGACTTACCACGTTGCTTCTATGACAATTTGCGGGTTACTCATATGCTTGGAATAGTCTAGGAATATGCATGTTTGTCACGATGTTTATTTTTACTTTTTTATCATCATCATCATCATGTATTATGAAATGTAAATTTATTTTTATTTACTAAAACTCATTTTCTTTGCAGGTTAAATAATTGTGTAATTTACCGTATGATTTGAACAGTAATTTTAGTCTTCACACTAGGTCAAGCCTGAATCGTAGAGGTAACAACTAAATAAGTTTCCAGTTTAAATTAACATGCGCTATTTGGTTACCGTGTCCAAATCATAGAGCCATACTAGAGTAGCAGAGTCAGCCTAAAATTTTTTATCGACAATAAAGGGAAAGCATTAAACTTATTGTCTTTCTCCTTTTTTTATATGTGATTAATAAAAAGTTATTATACTATAGAAGAAGAGCCATAGGAAGGCTGTAAGTGAGAACGTCACAATAATGAGAGGGAATATTAATATAGTATGTTTATCTTATTATGTCTAATCACACATAAAAAAGAGAGACAGATAGATATAGGCTTATTTGCTTTCTCTTTATTTTTCTGTGCTGTAATAGAGTACATTTTAAGCTAGCTTTTCTACTAGTATATTATCTCTGTAGTGATTAGACAATTATAAGTTTTGTCTTACCTCTCGTTGTTTGTCGTGGCACTTTTACTTACAGGCCTACATTTAACTCCTCTATTCTTCTATAATACTGGTAACTCTATGGTCTTAGAATTAAAGAAATTACTTTCAAACACATGTAATCCTCTATGTTCTGTCTATCTCTGTTATGACTGGCTCGTTGACGCAGTGGGTAGTTTAAGTATGTATTTAAAATTATATATGTAGTATATCTACCTGTTGTCCGTCACCCATACAACAACACAAGTATTAACCAACACAAGTATTAAGTTACTTACTTTAGGGATGGACGACCGTGAGTGTAAGTGTCCCATATATTTATTTATTTATTATTTATGTTTGTCAACCCAGTTTGAACAGAGTTTGGCCTCAATGTTGCCATTTCTCTCCAATGGTCAACCCAAAACATCATCTATGTCGCTTATTTTCTGTGTGTATATAGGTACGAATAATATTGCTTACACTCTGGGATAGTTTCGATTACAACGGCAGTACAGGTTGAGAAGATACAAAAGGTAAACGTCAGTAAAGGTCATTAGTGCTCAAAGTTCATACTAAAGTCCACAGTTGTCCGTGAGAACGCGATAGCTAGTGAGTGTGGCTAAATCCACGTTCAGCTCCCAACACCCGGCAACAGATGCCTATCGCTACTCTCACGTCGCCTCGCTAACTAATTGCGTTGTTCACCCGCCATGAAATTATACCATTTAAACCCGTATATTTCAAAACAATGACCCACTATGCTTAAATAATGTTCACCTTTTTAATTACTCGCGGAGCATGTGAAGAAATTATGTATATACGTATATATAATATAGATTTTGGCGATTTCATTGCATAAATATTATAATTATGAAGCTTTTTTTTATCTTAATGGTCCTTTTTTTGACACGTTATATATTTTTCTCTTTTTACTTTACTCAAAATGCCATTCTATGTATTCAACGTCGATGAAGTCATGTACGTTGGATCTAAAACATCATCATTTTGCAAGGTTTATCCTTTGCAGTTTTTAGATATGCTTGTTAGTCCAAAAAGTAATTGCCAGGTTTTGCATATCTCAATTAGTAAAAACGTAACGTAGTAAGTTTTATTCTATTTTAATTAAAGCCAATATAATTTAGAATTTGTTACGATATTAGAATAATAAAATTATTTTAGATTTTCTTATAAAATTCTGTGGGAATGGAAGGTTAGGTAAATACATGAAACGGAATGCAGGTGTGAGTAAATTAGTATGGTTTGAGGGAAGGAGAAGGGAGAAAGGAAGGACGTACGACGGAGGACGGATAGGAAAGTGTGCTATGGGAATAAAATAATTTCATAAAAGCCTTACTTTGGCAGCCTGAGTAGGTAGTACATTTCTTAAAATAATATAATAAAATTACTAAAGGCGAATGTGACTTAAGCAGTCCTTTTATAAAGTGCATGTGTATTGAGTACTACCTGGAAAAATGAATGTGGGATCTACGAGTATAACTAAGTATAACCTTTACAGATATAGTTTTTGTACAGCCAGAATTATACATGCTACTCTGCTAATAACCTTGAAGCGTTTATCAAAATGAGCTTTAATTATTGATGCATAATTTGCGTCTCGTTCGATCCTCTAAGTAAAAACTTCTTACTTGATTCCTGTTGCTAAGTACCTGGATACCACTCAGTTCAGTACGTACACTCTAATCTTTGCTGGATACTACGTTCCATTGACTTGTGACTGACATTTGGTACGATGTAGTGAATACAGTGATAATATTAAGATTAAAAAAAACAATAAACCAAGACAAGATTATGTATATTTTACGGTGCTAGTGCATTTTAGGGATCACCAATAATATTACAAAAAAACAGAAATATTACTACAATACGTGACAATCTTTTCCAGGCAACCTCAAGGAACATATTTATAGTAGAGGTGAACAAACTAAAACGAAAAATTGGGATAAAGGAAACAGTGAGGATATAGACTCTACGTAATTCAAAGTCGTGCATATTAATCTTCGCAAATACATCCTTTGAGTGAATTTTATGTATTAAGTTTATTATTATTGTGAAGTTTCAAGACATCGAGAGAGCGCTCGAAGCGATATGACTAATCCAATTAACAGTACTAACGAATGCTGTCGGACGTACACTATTTATGTTTCCTCGCAGTTACATTGTAAATATTTAATCCTCAACGCGTCTGGTTAAGCCCTCGTCTTATCTCTTTATCGCGCCTGTAAACTGTTTCATGAGCTTTCCGCGCCGATACAGGATATGCGTCCGTAAATAATGATTAGAAAATGGCACCCGAAAGAGAATTTCTTGAAAACTTCAATAGACAGACAATTCGTGTGTTTGTTTACACCGAGGCGTACCACGCGCACCCCTGGTGTGATAGAAATAACGATTACAGTGAGTAATATATCTGACATTTAATTTCGTACGGAAACATCTATCGAGTACAGTTATTTGATATTCTATTTAACACTTTGGGCGAAGCAATATTTATCATCCTCCTGCCCTTATCCCACTCTAACCTGGGCCTGCCTGACGTCAACTTACCTTAGTCGCCTTTTACAACACCTCAGTAAGAAATAAAGGTGGTCTATTCTACTCAGCCGGATACCACACGGCAGGGGTGAAGCAACGTAAAAATGATAAACGCTAATTGATATAACGTTTATACAGGTGGGCAAAAAAATGTATTTTTACATAACGTGCATATACCGGTTGTACCAATTCCTTCACGCTATGTCAATGCGCAGTATTGCTTTAAATTTATCGCCTGACAGCACAGCTCTACGTCAGTTCTTTCTTCACGTATATCATAAGCAGAAAATCATTAATACTATTTATTTTTGTTTGATAAAATGTAGTGCCATACAAAAAAACATTTTCAAACCCATATGCGTCGCTCAGTGTTAAATTACACAGAAGTACTAAAGGTTTAAAGTACGGCACGATAAGAACTTGTGACTCGGATTTGCGCCTGCTTTATAGAAATCTTATATATTCTTGATAAGTTTCTCTTAACAACTCATTAACGGATTTTAACTCGCGAATCACTTGCTCTAATCATTTTTAAGTACATATATCCATTATCCAGTAAGTCTTTTAATAAAATAGTTATTAACACAAATAATTTGAATCACAAGGTAATATAATAGAGTTTATTTAAGCAGGCTCAAATGAGTGGCACGCGTGGGCTAGGACAGGTGAAGCCGATTACCTGCTAATTTATACGCACAACTTAACTTCTGTTTTCATAAGTTATTATTCGTTTTGATCGCAAACCAGTTCGCTAAATATAGACTCGATCAGATGGCATTGGTGGAATTCCCTTGCTGTAAATAAAGCCATCAACTCGGCTAACTGTTCAATTGTTATATTTTCGATTTAGAGGCCGTTCATAAAATATGTTCGCATACAAGGGGGGATTACGCGTTTAGCGTATCTCTGCTGGTTTATGCAGCGCACGCAACTAAAGCTCCCAGCAAGCAAGTTTTTTAACAACTGCGCAATCTCTTCAACACAATTTACATAATACCGATATGTACTATATACTTAAACCATCCGGAAGTATCTTTTGGTGAAAACCGTACAAAAATCCATTCAGTAGATTTTGAGGAAATCGATTACATACAGACAGACAGCTTTTTGGGACTTTGTTTTATAATAAGTATAGATTAATACATCAGAGCATATAAAGAATTAGGTCTTTATCACATGTATAACAAAACCTTAATACAGCGTTAAAAAAAATTACATCCAAAACGGAAAACACAAGATGAACTAGTTTGGTGTATACAACCAACTCGCATCGCAGTTCGGCGTGCTCGAGAGCTGTTATGTATAATAGGAGATGAAAGCACTGGTACGGACTACGCATAATGTATAAATCATGATGAAGTAGACGGTAGTTAGAACATGAAGAAGTGATGCTGCAATACCGATTATAAATATTTCGGCGCATTTACAAAATCCTTGGAGTTCTGATTAATAGAAATATTATTTATTTGTTCGTTATAAAAGATTTTTATTGATTATGTTACGACGTGTTTTAAATACAACCTCCTTCATATAGTTGGTGAGTAAAAAAAAAAGAACATTGTCGCTGTCATTATGTGTAGAGTTGTTGGAAAAGATTAAATGAGTTGACTTTTGGAAAATTGCTTCTTATTTATTGAATAAATGTAATGGAAAAATATTGTTGTCGTTATAATTAATTGGAATTTTTGATAAAAACTTGTGCAAAATTTGTGCACTATTAATTGAAATTTATATATTCAGCGGGAGAGGTCTTATGTTAGTTAGTTAGGGGCGGTAACTGAAAGTGTGACAATAGGGAGGGAGGGGTAAAAAAACTTTATTTTGGCGTGAGGTATTTTATGAACAGACCCTTAGCAACTCATTTAAATGTCACTTGTTTTTCTTAGGCCGTTGCTAGCTTATTTGGAGTGATGTTGACCGTCACCGGGTGATGTCACCGTTTGCCATCACCGGGGGGCCTGTTTTGGTTTTACGAGCAACACCTTCACAATATATTCGGTTCATTCACCGACAACAATGTAACATGTCATTTATATTTGCACATATCTATTTGCAAAGCAATGAACTTCCGTGTCAGAACTTCATTTTGAGTTACGGGCCTTTGAATGGTACTTGAGTGAATTTTGTTTTGGACTTAATTTTAAATCTGGATTGAACGTCGATATTTCGGATCCAAACTAACTTAACTAACAAGATTAACCTGTGCTAAAGTTATGATACAATTATTTTGCTATAAACCGCATTTGTTAAAAAAATCTACGTAATGCTAAGTCTTGGAGACAGGCTCGTATCTCCTGGAGCCTATCTCTTGATGATGCTTCGGTTACAGGGCGAAACGATATCAAGTTTGTCGTAGTGAATGTGTGTAGTGTGTTGTTGGTGGCGGTGTTTTCGGATACGTGCGGTAACTAATTCTGCATGTATGAAGAATGACATCCGTTTTTGATTTTAAACTTAGCATTACTTAGATTTTCTTGACAAACGGGAATTATACCAAGATAATCATAACTTTAGCATTAAATTCTGCAAAGTAACGCGTACTTCTCAAAAAAAATTAACTTTCGATTATTTTAAGAAAAATACTATATAAAAATAGTGAGATTTCATAGTCTTTATGAATGTCACAAGATAATAGATCAACGCTTACCACTATATTATCTACATTATACATGTCCTTGAAGGTACTTAATATGAATCAAATTAATTAAATTACTTTGATGTTGTTGTGTATTGGGTGTTAGTTGATTTATTCATGAGTTGGAATGTTATTATTCGGTCAACATATTCATGTCAAGATCCATTTATAATCGTCATAGAATTAATAAAGATTGTTTCAAATATATAATCCATTTGGATTGTAGGACAAATGATAATTTGTAAAGAAAATGTGAGAATTACTAATTAAATAATCATATGAATTTTTAATAATTGATACAATACTACCGCTGTACTATTTCTTATAGTAAAGTAGCGGCCTGTTACAATCCCGCTGCTGGGAATAGGTCTCCCCTCTCCGTTTCTGGAGAGAAGGGTTGGAGCTAAGACTTAACACGCTGCTCCAATGTGGATTGGTAGGTTACACATATCTCCAGAATTCTCTAGAGATATGCAGGTTTCCTAACGATGTTTTACTTCACCGAAAAGCGTGTGATAAATTATCAATTAGACACATGAGTTTTAATAGAAAAACTCATTGGTGCCTGCCTGGGGTTTGAACCCATGTCGTCTCTAGAGAGTCGCACGGTCTCACTGCTAGGCTATCACAGCTTCATAAGAAAATGTGAGAAAGTTCAAATAATAATGTGAATTTTTCATAATTGATACAAAACTGCCGCTATACTATTTCTTATAACTATATATAAATACATTGACTGATTTTCTCATCAATAGATATTATAAAGTCCCCAAAAGCTGTCTGTCTGTATGTGATCGCTTCTCTCACAATCTACTGAATGTATTTTAATACAGTTAAAAGTTTCTAGAAGAAGATTTTAGACAGTAGTATACGCTTTCCCTTCTGACGCCGCAATGATTAATCTAAGTCATACCATCAACCCTCCACTACACGTCGCCCTAAGCCGTGGTCCGGCCTCACAGGAGGCACCCTTAGGACGACGTTCCCTGACTTAAGTAGAGCTTCTGCGTTCTACTCTCTGCATTTCGCAACCTCGACAATGCTTTTGCGCTCGCCCGTCCCGCCCGGTGACGCTGTAAAAGCCATTAGGGCTAACAGCATACAGTCAGTTAGAAAAAAAATAGTATACGCGAGAAAGACTTTCTGACACACGGGCGCCATGCGGGCGAAACCGCGAGAAAAAAGATAAAAGAAATTGGTTAACGTCCAAAATCATGTAAGAATTTTAAAACAAACAATGAGAAAAAAACATGGAGCACACTTGACTTGACGAAATTTCAATAATACAAATTTTGCTCCCCCATCGATAAAAAATATCAAAAAAGCACAGGTGCGTGTGAACGCACCACCCGTGAAATTACTGTAAATTTGCCGCGGTGTGGTCTTTGAAAAAAATCATCACAATTACACGATCATCAACCCCCGGATTCTCCATGGTGACCTCCGTGGTTATCATCATTTGTCCACTAGATTGTTTTTAAGGGGTAACTTTGATTAAGTGAATATAAAAATACGAGAAATTTTATCACATTTATGATACACTTTTATTTATTTATATGTTTATGTACCATAAAAAAGACGTAAGAAAAACATTATCAATAAAAAAAAACAGAGTACAACGGTCAACTTATCCCTTTGACAGAGATCTCTACCAGCTAACCTACGAAGTGAGACAATTTATAGTTAAACAGTTATGGTACTAATATCCTAACTTATACACTAATAAATATATATATCTATATAAATAATATATTGTAAATATAAACCATAAATATATTATATATATGATAAATAAAATAATAATAATTAAAAATATATCATATTCATACGCCGTGTGGTATCCGGCTAAATAGAATAGACCACCCTCTTTTCTTACCGAGGTGTCGTAAAAGGCGACTAAGGTAAGTTGACGTCAGGCAGGCGGCCGGTCGTAAAATACGTAGCCAAATCATGTGACAACATGTTTGTAACATGTTGTGCTGACCCCACTTAAAGTGGGATAAGGGTAGGAGAATGAATGATATCATATTCATATTTTATATTCTTAAATCTATTTCGTATGTCCATTTTATTTTATTACTGTCAATATAGTTAATTCTCCATATTATTAACCTCAAAAATTGTAAATTACTCGTACATACATAGCTCAAATTGCAATTTAAAATTGACTCAATTCAAAAGTTCAAACTGATTCAATGACATGTACAAATGAAATTACTATTACAAATTATTGAAATGAATAAAAAAGAAATTACTATTACAACACAGCTAATTTCTAATCAAATTCTGGGATATGTGTACCTGCCACCTAGAGCACCTTACCGCACCAGTCGTAGCTTCATCGTAATTTGACGATTCAAAAGTGCTTGTAAAAGCCAACTTGAATAATTGAATTTGATTACAAACTCCCATTGACAGTAGCATAGTAAGCGAAGCATAATTTATAAAAGAGGGGTTGATGTAGTTATTCGGTATTACAATAAATAAATAAATAAATATATGGGACATTTACACACAGTATATAAATAGATTGTAGAAAATAATGCTTCCGGAGACATACTGCGTGTGATTTTATTGCGTTGCAAAAGATTAAGAAATGGCTAAAAATCAAACAGAATCTATGCAACATGGCGAAATTTAAGTTCTTCGTTCATTTTGAAGCAGACAAGCCTAACCAGAAAGCTTTATTGTGAATGCGAAGGACAAATGTATGGAGCAAAAAGGATGGTAATTTTAAATTCTCAGTTATATCTTTATCACCGATTTCAAATGATAATCTCGATGCCCATCTTTCGAGATGAAAATCAATAGTCTAATCAAAAAAGACTAAATTACTACATGTCTGGATAACTAAAATACCTACCGTGCATTGTCCATCCGAAACAATAGGCGATATACAGAAATTGATGATCCGATCTCTGATAATATACGTTTTATTTTAGTCTTATTCTAATAAAACTTTTATTTTGGCAGCCTTATATGTAAAAGTTACATATTAATTTCAAAGAAGAAGAATTTTTATACGATTACTGATAGAATAGTTAATGATGATATTATTTGAAAAAAAAAATTGTTACAAGTGTTAAATAATATAAATAAAGAAGATCTTCATCGTCTTGTGCATGTCATCTATTAGGCAATATTTTTTTAGATTAATAATTCACAGCAGATAATAATCACTTGTTGGAAACGAAAATAGTTGCATGTCATGTGTTGTTTCTAAAGTTGTTAATTGTAATAGCAAAAACGAGACTAGAGTGAGTAAGATATTTCGTTCGATTAGCAGATGTTGCAATATTCAAGTTAGTCCCTTACCCAAAGACTCGGATTATATGAACAACATCTAGGTCTTGCTTAATATCGATAATGGTCTTGTACAAGAATACATTTTGACGGAACGTTGCTTTTTTATACGGGAAAAAAACCCCTTATGACTACTGCCGACGACTAAAATGACCTGTGTGCTCCAAAACGCTGATGATGGCAAAGACAGGGTATCTTTGTACACATTACCGCGATTCCCGCGACACCTCCTCCGGGTAGGGACCTTTCAAGCCCCCCTCCGCTAACCGATGCATCGGGGACCTAAAAGCCAGGCGCCCGATATGCCTCGTTCGGAGCGCCGGAAGGTCCCGTGTATTGTAATGATGATTTGGTAGGTCTATGTCTACTCGCCTTAAATGGTCACTACATTCTAATAAAGAATTGAGAATCAGTTCCCGCCGCGATAACGCCGCGTAAAGAGCTCATGAATAAGAGCCCCGTATGGACTTGAAACTAGTCGGGCTCATCCGATAAAATAACACGTGAGTATAGCCGGTGTCTCAACACTAATAATGAATATCACTCACGATAGTTTAAATTCAAAAATTCTAATAAAGAATTCATTTATATATTTAATTTATTGATATAAATAAAAAAATACGATACTCTTCTGACGTTACGTGCGATACATTTCAGATTAGCCCGTTTCTCGCAAGTCATTTTCTACCAAATTCTATACTAATTAGAAGACTTAATTGAGGAAGGAATTAATAATATCGCTATTAAACTTCTTTTTTACAATATTCATACAGAAAGATAAAATAAAGTTAAATTCGTTTGCAATTATATAGCAAAAACATATATAAATATATTACCAGTTGCAGGTTGCTTTGCGATTTTGTCGTGGAGTCTATCTCCTGATGATACTTCGGTTGCGGGGCGAAACGATTGTTGAGTTTGTGATATTGAACGTGTGTAGTGCTTGTGTATTGTGGTCGCGGTGGTGGAGGTTCTTGCATGTGTTTTTAACGAATGCTGCATGTTCTAGGTATGAAAACGTATAGTCCCCTCTACATTTAGCAATATATATATTTCCTATTAACTTTATCGCGGATTATAGCAAAATAATTTTACTATTACTTGTGTTTTTTAAAACATGTTTTTAATTTCTGACTATTTCCACTTTGGGGATTCGGTAAAAACATTTGTTTTTTAATGTCATTAAATCTGATAAAGGATCGGAGCGAGCGACGTGGCAAAGGTCCGGACGGGCGCCAAGATCGCAACGATACCACCGATAGAACAGTAATCGTCAATAAAATCTCAATTTAGATGGCACCGATACCGAGTGAGTTACGGACGGACAGTCCGAAAGAACACGAAAACCTACTTGACGGAGGAATGCGTCCCGCGACAGGACCTGCTAACGAATTAGGTACTTCAAATTGGGCGTTACATTAATTTTATTTTTAATTTACGATTTTATAAGATAAGCTTTGGCTTTGATCGAGACGGTTATAGAGGTATTATACATTCTGGGCCATTAGCACCGAGCAAGGATGATAGGGTCACTCTACTTCCGTATTATATGGAGGTGATTTCTAACGTCGCTTTGCGAGCCTAGCTCCTGATGATGCTAATGTAACGGGGCGAAACGATCGTTTAGATTGTCATAGTGAATATATGTAGTGCGTTGTTATTGGTGGTGTTTTGTTATACGTGCAGTAACTAATCCAACATTTCTGAGAACAGTTTTCCTTCCTACAATACTCTACTATAGAACCTTATTTCTATACTAAGGAATTCCAAAAAGTAATGCCCACTTCTGTACATAATTACACTGAGCGTTAAGCATTGCTTGTCTGTCTTGATTAAATAAGCTCACTGATCTCCTAGTTGTAGATATAAGTTAAAAATGACACTCTGAGAAATTCTGAACAGACAGACAGACTATTCACGAGTATAATAATAGTTAGTATAGGTAATTAAAAAAAAATTCATTAAGGCATTAATAAAAATTTTGCAAAAAATGTTTCAAATGTCCTATCTCATTGAAAAACTATTATTAAACTCTACGTGATTAAGAAAACCAAATCATCATTCTCCTGCCCTTATCCCACTCTAAGTGGGGTCGCCACAACATGTTACAAACATGTTATATGATTTGGCTTCTGCCTGAATGTTATTATATTCTGACTGCATACTGTTATCCCTAATGGCTTTTACAGCGGGACGGGCGAGCGCAGAAACATCGTTTAAGTCGGGGAACGTCGTCATAAGGGTGCCTCCTGTGAGGCCGGACCGGTGTAACTTATGTATGTTGTAACTTAACTGAGCCGTTGGCGCAGTGGGTAGTGACCCTGCCTTCAGCTCTGCGGCTTTGATTCCCGCCGTGTCGCGAAATATCACGAATTAACTTTATGAAACAAAATATTACAAGTACTTGCGGGTAGAAAAATAGTAAAATAAAATGTTTATAATGAAGAGGGTAGGAATCATAAAAGTACGAAGCGGCGGGCGCCATTTGACGCATACCGAGTACCGCGTTAGTGTAGTGAACACCGTTGTGTGATTGCGAGAGAATTTCGGTGAGTAGTTTGAACTACTATTATCATAAGCAGTGTATATCAGTTACAGCATCTCACCTTTAGTTTATATCGTAAAGTACTGTCTTAGAGAAGAGAGAGGTATTTTGCACTGAGACCTAAAAGAGGGGTCAGATCAGTGTCAGAGTAGAGAGAGTTATTCTACACTGAGGCTCAAGAGAGGAGTCAGATCAGTGTAGGATTAGAGAGAGTTATTCTACACTGAGGCTCAAGAGAGGAGTCAGATCAGTGTAGGATTAGAGAGAGTTATTCTACACTGAGGCTCAAGAGAGGAGTCAGATCAGTGTAGGATTAGAGAGAGTTATTCTACACTGAGGCTCAAGAGAGGAGTCAGATCAGTGTTAGAATTATGAGTGGAAAGGGGTGGCTATAAGGGGAGGTTGGAGGCCACTTCCGGGGTGTTTACCCTGGCTAAGAGAATTACTTAGAGCGCAGAGTACGCTGGGATTAGCCCGGGTCGCGCTGTACACGTCACTATCATTAGTAAACAAGATAGGACGTGCATAGAGAATGACGTCACTGCGGTGATGTCATGAACCTCGGCAATAAGAGTTTGCTATGAGTTATCGTTTCGCCCTTTATAGATTACATTGTATATTAGAGAATTTAATTTTCCGTGGCGACATGGTGGAGATGCTGGGATCTGATGTAACACTGCATGTATTTTTTATTATCATGTATAATGTGCATGTGTAATATAGTATGAGTTCAATTATTGAGAAAAGTTTAAGATAAAATAGTGAACAACTAAAATAACTTCTGACGTGTTATTTTCATATTAAAAAAAAACGCGCGATTAAATAATTTGTCGTGTAATAGTTATCTTGGTTTTCGAATTTGAGTTATTAAACACTAAAATGTTGATAGTATATGGAATTACGGTAATTAAATATTCATTCGATGATTGCGCAAAGGGAATATTTTAATAATATACACTTTTAACCAAAGAAAACTTAAATTTGCCGTGACTACCCTACATATAATAATGATTTTGAGTTGTTCGGTTATCTATAGGTAAAGATTTCATACAAAATATGCGGTTTATATGATTATTGTCTTATGTCTAACCACCTACATGCTATTATTTGAGTTTTTCGAATAACATTTAAAAAGTAAGTTTTTTGTTTGATAATAATTGAGTTAGTAAAAGTAAAATGAGATAAATAGACATGATAAGGTATTATTAAAGTATAATGAGAGTGATGATGAAGTATGCCCAACAAAATGTTTTCCTTCTTGTTTCGAGATTTGAACTTGGCTTTGAAACTTTCTCAGTTGTGTTTTACTCTGAGTATGTGTGTTCAGTCCGTTTTTTATTGAGCTCTTGATATAATAATGGAAGAAGTTATTCGAACCCGTCTCAAATTAATAAGTGAGTGGTTGACTTAATGAAGTTGAACTCAATTTTGAATATGAAAGAGAATAAGATTTCAGTAGAAGGAGTGAAAGTTATTTATTGTAAGTTAAAGACTATTAAAGAACGTTTTGTATCAGAAATTACTATTTATTAGTACAATTATTTTAAATTAGTAGTACGACCTCTGCCGATCAGATTTCCGAATTTACAAAATTAGAAATGAAAGAGAGAGGAGTTAACCGCACAGCTTAAGGTTAAATGTGATGAACATAAAGGTGTCATGGTCCAACCACCTGAGTGTATTACTAGTAAATTTCCACGCTTGGAACTGGCAAAATTAAGTAGAGATGTATTAAAATGGTCTCAATTTTCGGACTAGTTTTCTTTGAACGTATATAGCAGAAATTTAAGTGATGTAGACAAGTTATTGTACCTACAGTCGGTCCTTGAAAGAGAAGCTAAGCTGGCAGTTGAAGGTCTTAAAACTACCAGTAAAAATTATAAAACTGCTGTAGACACTCTCGAGGGTTAACTGAGGAAAATGAAGCGCTCTAATTGATGCCCATTAGGTTGCGTTATACAGAATAAAAATAGCGGGAAGGACGGTTGAGAACTGTCAAAATATATTTAACGACATAGAGAGGAATTAAAAGATTTAATGAATCAGAGAAATCTGGGAGAGGTAAAATCAATAGACAAAGATGTTATGATTATGGAGAAATTTTCAGAGGATTTAGTATATCAGTGAGAATGAAAATGAGCTCAGAGTATGAGACGATTGATACTATAAGAAAACATCTAAAACATATTATATCAGCTCGTGAGACTTCAAATAGATTAAAAGCAGATACTATTTCTGCCGACATGTATGAGAAACCAACCTTTAGTAAAATGGAAAATGAAATATTTACAGTTTATAGCCTCCAAGTAAAAACAGAAGGGGAGGAGAAAAATCGAATAAGCATTAAGAGAATATATTAACCACACAAAGACGAAAGAATTCATAGGCAAGTAAATAAAGCTGCAATTCTAGAAAAGAATACTAAAGAGATGAAATAAAACTAAAAAACCGCTAGTGAAGAAGAAAAGGATGTCATGTATTTTTTGTAATAAAGATAATTATAATAATGAATATACTGAATATAAAAAGATACGAGAGGAAAGTAAAACTTAGGAACTGCTGTTATAACTGCCTTGGAGAAGGACATAGACTGTCAAACTGCAAAATTAAAAGGAAATGAATGAAAAGACATTGTAATATAATTAATTATGACAATAGGGATCTTTGTTCCACCTTAAAAAACAAAACATCATTCTACGAAGGTTATCTGTGCTTATATAATAAAATGCGATACCATACTTCAAACAGCAGTTGATTATGTTACATTAATTGATAATACTAATTGTTTGAGAATCAAACAAACGACTAATATAAGAATGCGTTAGCCAACAGTCCTTCAAAAAAGCAGAGTTTGCAAAGGTTTTTAGTTTATCTGTAGTCGAAGATTCTAACAGTATTTACGTTTGGTGCAAAAAATCCTATACACATAAACAACCCAATTGACCGACTAAAATTATCAACTCATACTTAAAGGTCTTAGGTTTGGTATTTAAAATTTGTGCAATACATTACACATGGTATTCATGACCCTAATGAAGTTATTTTGCCCGAGTTAAAGAACATCATACCCGTGAATCTAATTTTAACTGACGATTGATCTTTGAAAGATAAAGTTGATTTGCTTATTAGTAACGACTATTACTATATTTTTTTTGCAACGATAAAATCTGAATGAGTGTATATTTAATTTTGGTCAAATTCGATTTAGTTAAATGTGGTCTGGTCAAGATTCGGTTTCTGATGTAGTCCAGATATGAATTTTCAGTTTATGAATTGTCAGTATTAACCTATTTACAAGCTAGCAATGAAGTCATTAAATTTAATGAAGGTGATTTAACTCTACAAAATGACAATATTGGCCAACTATAGGAATTAGAAATCATAAGTACCACTGATCACCTAAGACAGTAAAGGAAGAAGAAGCAATTAAATATTTCAATGGGACAATTAAATACAGGGGAAATAGATATTACGTTAAGTGGCCGTGCATATAAATTCCTCGTGATCCACGTGTAAATTGTGGTCTCGTGTACGGAAGATTCATTAATCTAGTAAAGAAGCCTGATAGTGTTCTCTGAATGAATATGATAAAGCATTCAAGAATCAAGTGTCTAAGGGGATAATAGAAATTGTAGAACCAACATTTGCGTCAGCGGCTCATGACATTGAACAGTACCTACCTCATCACTGTGTAATGTAAAGGAATAAACTAACTAAATTAACGATAGTTTATGACGCTTCGAGTTAGATAAAAGGCAATTTGCGTCTTAACGAATGTTTATTTAGAGGACCGCTAATGTGAGAAGATTTAACCGGATTGTTAATTAGATTTCGGTTCCATCAGATCCGAATAGTGGCAGATATGGAGAAAGCCTTTTTATAGATTGGCCTTCAGGAAGAAGATAAAAAAAAAATGTTACTCATTTCCGGTGGTTAAAGAATCACAAAAATAGTGCACAGTCAATATCTGAGACTAGTAATCTTTATAGTACTGCTAGAAGGACATTTAAAGAACTGTATATGAATCCGAGAGAATGAAATTTTAATAATGATATATTGCTTGATCTTATTATAACTTGGGACTTCTGTAGTAAAAGGTCAAAAACTGTAAACGTCCTTGGGCTTAAATGGGAGAAAAGGATACACAAATACTGAAAGACAGACAGAAAAAGCAAGTAGAGGAAGATATTAAAACAAAGAGAGGAGTCTTTAGATATGTGAGTTCTATTTATGATCCATGTGTGTATGTTGTGCAATTATTATTGTCGGCCAAATTAGTTCTGCAAGAACTTTGGATATAAAAAATGAAATGTGATGTTACAGTTTCGGCTTCATTGAAAGGAAAATGGATGGTAATTTAGCCATATTATAAAAGGTACAGAATGTTGAAATACTTCGGTATTATATAAGAGAGTTTGTAAAAGCAGCAAACAATGTAGTAGAATATGAATTACACTGTTTAACAGACGCATTAAAACGGGTCTACTACACTGATGTTTACATAAGAGGATGTACTAAGAAACACATATGTGTAGCCTTTGTCATAGGAAAATTACGAGTCATATCAATAAAGAACCAAAAATGATCTTTATATTCACAAGTTAAAGTTACTAGGTGGATTTATTGAAAGGAGATTGATATTATATTGTTAGAAATTCCTTCGTGTACTATTCAAAGGATAATATTTGTAAACAGATAGTCAGGTTGTGCGTAGTTGGTGTAATTCAAATATGCTATCAATTCCTTTGTAGCAAGACAAGTAACCGAAATAAAGCAAAACCAAAAATGTATGTATAGGCATGTTATGTACCAACGAAAGATAACCCGGCTGATGTAGTGACACAGAGTTTAATATATGGCTTTATATACCTTCCTTCCTTAAAATGAGAAAAGAGAAAGCATACATAAAAAAAAAAAAAAATGAGTTTAGATCCGCAAACCTTTGTGGTTGGGCAGGGTCTATCGATTCCAAGCTTACCGAGATATGAAACCATGAAGTTAGAAAGTAGATGTGAGCAAAAGGAATGGAATGAAATAGAAAGAACTATGTTTAAAGGATTACAAAGACCAATAACTAACAGAAAAGATATTAAAGACATTACTAATTTACAAGTTGAGCATTTTCCGAAAGAAGTAGGAAATATAAAGACAGATTTAGCTCATCTTGAAGCTAGTTGAAGCTGAAGAAAGTGATCACTTTAGTTATATAAAGATTTAAATAACATTTTACGATGTGAAGGTAGATTTAGAAATACTGAGTTTAAGACGAAAGTAAAAGAGGATAAACATGGAGTTTCGCACACATTATCATTAGTAAGAATACAATTTTGGATACCACAAGGTAGAGCTCTATTTCAACGCGTCACGGTGGTGCAAATATTGATGTGGTCCGTAAAAACTTCCACAAATGCTACCATTGCCATTGCTACAGGAATTAGTTACATTGAGCCACTCATGATAAACAATGGCACAACAAATAAACGATGGCTATGTTTATTTACATGCTGAGGTGTAAGAGCTATTCATATGAAAGTGGTTAATAATCTTTCCGTTGAGGAGTGTCTACTTGCAATAAGAAGATTTACAGCAACAAGAGGCTTACTCTTGTTATATTTATCAGACAATGCTCTGCAATTAAAGTTAACCACGGATGTATTTAGCAATGAATACTGTATACAGAATGACATCAAATGGATGTTTATACCAGAATTAGCACCGTGGTTTCGAGAGACCTATGAACGCCTGAATGGCTTAGTAAAACACAGTTTAAAAAGGACTATTGAAAGGCACCTATTGAACCAGTCATGTAGAGTCAGTTTGAACCAGTTATGTAGAATAATTAAAGAGACAGAGGCGGTTGTTGATAGTAGACCGTTTATAACAGTAGGAGATAGCGAGATAGTATATGTTTGACACCAGCTGATTAGGAGGAGTATAAATCGGTGACATGACTTATGAAGAATTTATTGATTCAGCTACAGTAACCAAAAGTAATTTGATAGAAGGCGGAAGAGAGGGCAGGTTATTATGCAAGAATAGACAAATATGTTTATAGCGCAATATTTGACAGATCTTCGAATTTGGTAGAGCATTCATAATCAACCAAGAGTAGTGTGTAATGTTATCCCTAAAGTAGGAGGTGTAGTTCAAATAAAGAATTATCTGAACGGAGCTCACTGGAAAGTGGAAAAGATAATTAAAATTGTAACGAGTTCAGACAGACATGTAAGGGTAGCGAAAGATTTAACGTCAACTGGTGAGACCCTGACTAGATCTATTGTGCACTTATACCCTGTTGAGATAGAGGAAATGAACGAAAGATAAGGTATTTATAATGAGACTAAGACTGAGACACATACACTTGAGTTAAGAGAATAGACAAAGACTAATGCTATAAATCAAATATCGCCGGAGAGTACAATAAAGTGTTCGGTAGGGGCAGATGCCGATGATTCTGTTGCAAATTCCCAAAGAGAGAATTTGAACAAAAATATGTCAAACGTTCAGTCTAGAAGTACAAAGAGAGCTAAAGCACAAAGAGCAGTGCAAAGAGTTCGGGAATGGACTTCACAGATATTGTTGAATTTATATTATTAAAAGCCTCACTCAATCCTTATATAATAACTAATTAGATAAAAAGTTTCCGTTACTCTTATATTCTGACTAAAATTAAATTTGTTTTCGTTGGGGAGTGTCGCGAAATATCACGAATTAACTTTATGAAACAAAATATTACAAAAACTTGCGGGTAGAAAAATAGTAAAATAAAATGTTTATAATGAAGAGGGTAGGAATCATAAAAGTACGAAGCGGCGGGCGCCATTTGACGCATACCGAGTACCGCGTTAGTGTAGTGAACACCGTTGTGTGATTGCGAGAGAATTTCGGTGAGTAGTTTGAACTACTATTATCATAAGCAGTGTATATCAGTTACAGCATCTCACCTTTAGTTTATATCGTAAAGTACTGTCTTAGAGAAGAGAGAGGTATTTTGCACTGAGACCTAAAAGAGGGGTCAGATCAGTGTCAGAGTAGAGAGAGTTATTCTACACTGAGGCTCAAGAGAGGAGTCAGATCAGTGTAGGATTAGAGAGAGTTATTCTACACTGAGGCTCAAGAGAGGAGTCAGATCAGTGTAGGATTAGAGAGAGTTATTCTACACTGAGGCTCAAGAGAGGAGTCAGATCAGTGTAGGATTAGAGAGAGTTATTCTACACTGAGGCTCAAGAGAGGAGTCAGATCAGTGTTAGAATTATGAGTGGAAAGGGGTGGCTATAAGGGGAGGTTGGAGGCCACTTCCGGGGTGTTTACCCTGGCTAAGAGAATTACTTAGAGCGCAGAGTACGCTGGGATTAGCCCGGGTCGCGCTGTACACGTCACTATCATTAGTAAACAAGATAGGACGTGCATAGAGAATGACGTCACTGCGGTGATGTCATGAACCTCGGCAATAAGAGTTTGCTATGAGTTATCGTTTCGCCCTTTATAGATTACATTGTATATTAGAGAATTTAATTTTCCGTGGCGACACGCCGAGGGCCAATATTTTCTATAAATAATTTATTGTATCTTCGAGCCTGGGTCTATTTTTATTTAAGTACCTATTTAAAATTATATATGTAGTATATTTACCAGTTGTTTGTCACCCATAACACAAGTTATAAGTTACTTACTTTGGGGATAGACGACCGTGTGTGTAAGTGTCTCATATATTTATAATTATTATTTATTTTCATTACTTTTGTATTATGGACAATTATACTTTTGTAGTATTTATACACTTTTATGCTAATAGTATGGCTTAGATTACTACTTAATGACTTGCTTTATATTACCGAACTGCATAACCTATAAATGCATTCACGAAAAAAAACATATGTATACTTCATTACCGCCTAGTAAAATCTACTACGAATGAACTTGCTGTAAGTGCAAAAGTGTATAGTGCTCGTTGAATAAAAAGGGCTTTAAATTTGGCATTGGCATTTAAAAAATAAATTTGTCGAAAGTGATAAAAGATGGATATAACTTTTATTATTTCAAATTAAATTAACGATCCGAGCCGAACGTCCACCTTTTCTCACATTAGAGGGTATCTTATCTGAAATGATTGCTTCCATTACCTTGGAGAACAGACACGTTGTTTTGTTGTGGGGGAGATAAAGAGATTAATGCGTAAAGCAATTAATTTTGATTGAGGTGTGTTTTATTAAGTAATAGTTTTTGTTCCCGATGTGAATTCGAAACGCACCGTGAAGTTCTAATATGTACACAAGTTATATTGCGGTGTGCGTAACGCATATTAATATTTTTTTAATTGTTTACTTTTTTTGTAAATAAAGTACTTTTACGCTCTTTGTTAACCATTGTTAATGTTAATTTCAATTAAACATTTGTGTTAACATTGGAATCGCATAGTAAACCCAGTTTCTCAATATTAATCATAGTTAAAGAAGAAATAGTTGGAAGGCCACAATAATTATTGGCTTTTCGTTCTGTAACCACAAATATTGAAGTTAAGGCATTAGTTATTACGGCACACTGACAATTCGGATAAGAGAGAAGAAAAATATATTTTTAAAACGTATTAAAAATGTTACAAGAGAATCATACAATTTATATACTAAATTTACATGAATAGTTTATAAAAAAATTGCATATGCTTTGAAAATTAAAAAACATGTGAAAGTAAAAAAAAATATATTATTTGAACATAACAATAAATTTTAAACGGACGGATTTTAAAAATAATGCATAATAGTAAATATCAAAGTTACTGATGCAGAATTCAGTATACTAGGTGTAAATTTTTTTAAAAGTGTACTCAGAATTTTCTTTTCGGCTATTAGCGTTATATCAGGGAGACTATATCTCCGTATATTAACACTATAGATCTGTAAATACAGTATAGATCGTAGTCAATAGAAGACCTGTCATAAATAATAACATCATTCTCCTGCCCTTATCCCACTCTAAATTGATTCGACATAACATGTTTTTCTCTTTCATTCTCACATATCATTCGACACTAAATCGCACAATCTAACCGTATATTTTTTGGCCTCCCTCTAGTCACACATATATCCATCCACTTTCATACCAAACTCTTGTTTTATTACATGATTTTCATCCCTCCTAATTATATTTACTAAATGATATAACTTAATATAGCCTGTCATATATAAATATAACTTGTAAAAAACCTTTTACAGAGAGCACACAGTAACTAAAACTAATCAGATCGTATAGATCGATCTTATCTGTAGATAAAATTCGTCAAAGGAACTAATATAATATTATGAGTATTCTAAAGTGTTTGGCGTGTGGCTCGTTCCCACAGCGAGCTTTAATACATTTTCCATGTCCCAGTTAGCGCCCCATAAATTGATTAAGGGTCTTCGGCGGCGCTCAAAAGTTTTTTGTGCTATGAGACAGGTATTAAGCTTCTTCTCAGGGTTAGCCACACATTCTTACGTTTATTAATGTATGTGTACTTTGAGGACATAGGTATACATTCTGTAAACAATAATGAGTAACAGTTATTACTAGATATCCTGAATGGGTGATAAGTGGGCAGTAAATCACACCTCGGAAATGAGAGGCCTAGCGGAATAACATACGCAACTAAACCTTATTAGTGAGTTAATCGTGTACCTTGAAAATTAAGATCAATGCACTCCTAATTTGATTTAGTAGAATAGACCACCCTCATTTCTTACTCGAGGGGTCGTAAAATAAACTAAGGTAAGTTGACGTCAGGCAGGCGGCCGGTCGTAAAAAATGTAGCCAAATCATGTGACATGTTTGTAACATATTGTGCCGACTCCATTACAGTGGGGCAGGAGGAAGAATAGTACTCGTAATTTTATTTAGTAAGTAAGATAGGAAGTATTTGGATGTTGGACATTTTAAATGTTATATGTATGAACCAGGATAAGCACTTTTGTGAATATTAATTCCAAACAGAAGGGGGCGGTGGACGTATCCAATAGCAGACGCCATCGCCCCAACCTTAGTTGAGTTTGGCTTTAAGTAAGGCGCTTTTCAATAGTGCGCAAAAGCTTGCAAATAATTGACGGATAAAAGTATTTTTAAAATTATATATGGTATTAAACACAAAAGCGTGTCTGATGCTTAGTGAATTTTAAGTTCTTTTTTGTCGTTTTGTTTTCCTATAATAAAAATATGTGTATTTTCCTCAAGGTATCATATTATTAATTAAGTTTACATCTTTTTTTCTACCATTCCATCTCTCAAAATAATTGTTATGGTTACCAAAAAATGGAATTTACGAAAAATTAGTTAACAACAAACCTCAAATAAACGAAATTATAGAACAGCTTAGTTTACTTGGCAATTTACATTTCGCTAAATCGCTATAATGGCGTGAACTAATTTCCTGTCAGGAAATTGCTTTCCTTGACGTTTGCGCACAATTTCCCTTAGAGTTTGACTCCCAGTCACTAATCATCATTACAAAATGTATAAGTTATTTAAAAATAAATATTTATATTTGTCTTTGTGTTTTATAAACTTTGCTTACATACTTATCTGTCTTATTTCTTGTACATACAAATTGTTAGAACATAAAAAATAATAGCACATGTACAAAGGCGGACTCATCCCTAAAAGGTATCTCTCGCCCGATTAAAATCAGTAGTTGATAGCCAAAATCTTATTCCGAACGAACAGTTCGGATTTCGTCCAAAACACACCTGTGTTCAACAAGTGCACCGCCTCACGGAGCACATTCTGCAAGGTTTACAAACCAAGCAGTTTACAGGTGTCATATTCTTCGACGTCGCCAAAGCCTTCGATAAGGTCTGGCACGCAGGCTTAATTTACAAGCTGCTCCAACTAAATATACCAGACCGACTTGTACTCATCTTACGAGAGTACTTGACTAATCGCACCTTTCGCTATCGCATAGACGGTACTTTATCGTCTCGCCGCACAATTCGTGCTGGTGTCCCTCAAGGATCTGTGCTGGCACCCTTATTGTACTCGCTCTACACGAGTGACATTCCACGGGTGCCTATCAAAGAGCGTACACATCTTGCCCTTTTCGCGGATGACACCGCTGTATTTACCACATCCCGCCGACCTCAAGTAATAACTAGACGTCTCCAGAAAGCGGTAGACAGCCTCGGACGCTGGTTCCGCCAATGGAGAATCGAAATTAACCCGGATAAAAGTGCAGCCATGCACTTTATCGGTAATCGCTTTCGATCTCACATAGCCACACCTACGGAAATATCCCTTTACAATACACCGATTCACTGGCAACAGAAAGTCAAGTACCTAGGTGTCACCTTTCAACCTTCCATGACCTTCCACGAGCACATACACATAGTCTGCAATAAGGCTGCGTATGTCATGGGACGACTTTATCCGATGTTATGCAAGAAAAGTAAGATGTCGCTCCGCAACAAAGTGACACTCTACAAAACTTGCATAAGACCAATAATGTCCTATGCGAGCGTTGCATTCGCGCACGTTTCAAAGGTCAGATTGCTCAGGCTCCAAAGACTTCAGAACCGATTTATGCGGACAGCCACTGGCTGTCTGTGGTTCATGCGGAACGTTGACCTCCATAGAGACCTCGATCTCCCTACCATTACTCACCTCTTTAAACGTTTTTCGAAATCTTACTTCGAGAAATCTGAGGTACACTCGAGCCCCCTTATTTCAGTTGCTTCTACCTACATCCCAGTTAGGTCCGACCATCGAAAATATAGGCGTCCAAAAAGCGTCTTGTATGACCCCGACGATCAAATAACGATCGCCAACACAGATACACGTAATACACACACACAGCGTCTTCGCCGGCGAAGACGAGGTCCCAGTTTTCTGACGTCGGTCGGTCGTGGCTTTTCGCCACCCTTCCGACGCCGCAATGACTAATCTAAGTGATAAGTGATACCAGTGATACTAATCTAAGTGAAGTGGTAACTAAACGAAACGTGAGATTTCATAGTCTTTATGAATGTCACAAAATAATAGATCAACGCTTACCACTATATTATCTACATTATACATGTCCTTGAAGGTACTTAATATGAATCAAATTAATTAAATTACTTTGATGTCGTTGTGTATTGGGTGTTAGTTGATTTATTCATGAGTTGGAATGTTATTATTCGGTCAACATATTCATGTCAAGGTCCATTTATAATCGTCATAGAATTAATAAAGATTGTTTCAAATATATAATCCATTTGGATTGTAGGACAAATGATAATTTGTAAAGAAAATGTGAGAATTACTTCTAATAATCATGTGAATTTTTAATAATTGATACAATACTACCGCTGTACTATTTCTTATAGTAAAGTAGCGGCCTGTTACAATCCCGCTGCTGGGAATAGGTCTCCCCTCTCCGTTTCTGGAGAGAAGGGTTGGAGCTAAGACTTAACACGCTGTTCCAATGTGGATTGGTAGGTTACACATATCTCCAGAATTCTCTAGAGATATGCAGGTTTCCTCACGATGTTTTCCTTCACCGAAAAGCGTGTGATAAATTATCAATTAGACACATGAGTTTTAATAGAAAAACTCATTGGTGCCTGCCCGGGTTTGAACCCATGTCGTCTCTAGAGAGTCGCACGGTCTCACTGCTAGGCTATCACAGCTTCATAAGAAAATGTGAGAAAGTTCAAATAATAATATGAATTTTTCATAATTGATACAAAACTGCCGCTGTACTATTTCTTATAACTATATACAAATATATTGACTGATTTTCTCATCTATAGATATTATAAAGTCCCCATATTTTTTTTTTTCGAACTGACTGTATGCTGTTAGCCCTAATGGCTTTTACAGCGTCACCGGGCGGGTGCAAAGTCCCCAAAAGCTGTCTGTCTGTATGTGATCGCTTCTCTCACAATCTACTGAATGTATTTTAATACAGTTTTTTCTAGAAGAAGATTTTAGACAGTAGTATACGCTTTCCCTTCTGACGCCGCAATGATTAATCTAAGTCATACCATCAACCCTCCACTACACGTCGCCCTAAGCCGTGGTCCGGCCTCACAGGAGGCACCCTTAGGACGACGTTCCCCGACGCTAGTAGAGCTTCTGCGCTCTACTCCCTACATTTCGCAACCTCGGCGATGCTTCTGCGCTCGCCCGTCCCGCCCGGTGACGCTTTAAAAGCCATTAGGGCTAACAGCATACAGTCAATTCGAAAAAAAAAAGGTATCTCTTCCAGTCAACCTTTGAGTATCAGAAGAAAAAAGACAGGAAGTGAAATACGGGTAATACCTATAGAATGAAAGAAAAAACGAAAAACTATAGACCTAGACGAATATTTTCACTCGAAATTACACAACAGGAAAAAGAAATTAAAAAAAAAAGATGCAATACAGATAATAGTAACTATATAATTAATAAATTAATTTTTGTTAAATAAATAAGTGAATAAAGTTGATACTAATATGTAAGTATTTGGGACAAATATTTTCTAGTCTGTAACTATCTTAATTATTGGATATTATCTTTTGGATATTATATTATCTTTATTTAACTATATTATTATGAGTTTGTTGAATTATATTATTTTAATACGAAAACAAAATCATCTAGTATCCCTAACCTCATATAGAAAAGTAAACATATCGAACCAAATTCTACCTTAGATTAAATTCGATTTGACCATGATACAGGCAACCCAAAGTCACTTAATTGTCTAAGGATTAACTACTTATTAATTTAATTAATTATTAAAATATTATCTCAGGTTTGAACCAAATTACTCATATTCATTTTTGATCGGCATTGATAGTAATTAATTAGGAGGCGTCATGTCAATAAAATAATATAAAATCAAGATAAGATCAATTTTATTAAAATTTTCGTGCCATTTTAATTTTATTTATTTTATTGATTTTCTTGTATTAATGAACCATTTGGTATAACTTAATTGACTTAAATATTTATCAATATTAAAATGATCTCACGTTTTAATATTGAACATATTCCGGCCATATTTTATGACTAAAAGGAGGTATGTTTTTATATCAACAAAATTAAATCGTTAAGGTGACATGAAACGGTTTATGTTATCGTAAGAAGTCTTTATGGTGGTGAGGCGTTGTAAATAAAATCAAATTATTGAGGTCCGAATCGACGAAATCCATTGTATTCTTGTGGATATCATTGCTTACTGTCAAAAAAATCAGAAATATTTTGCTCACAATTGGATTACCTTTGCGTTTGAATGGTTAGTGTCTGTATACAGCTTTTGAAGTATATATGTAAAAATAACAGAGTGTTCAAAGTTAGTTTTGATTAATTTTGGGGCTAAACCCTATATACGTCTGTTATATATGTCTGTTACTATCCCGTAGCTGGGTATAGACCTCCTCACTGCATTTTAAGGAGAAAGGGGTCGATCTACGAGCTGCTCCAAAGTGGATTGGTAGGTTAAACTGTACACATCCTCAGAATTTTCTACAGATATGCAGGTTTCCTCACGATGTTTTCCGTCACCGAAAACCGTGTGTTAATTTAAGATAATTACAATTACCAATAAAACACAAGTTCTTGAAGAAATTCATTGGTGCCTGTTCGAGATTGGATTTGACCTGACATGACCCACCCCCTGATAGAGTCTCACGGTCTCACTGCTTGATTATCAGCTTGTCGTCTTGAAATAAGATGAATCTTGAGTTATTATAATAACGTTGATCGTTATTATAATACCTTATCTAGATCAGTCTGTATCTGCGACTTCGTCCACGTCAACTTAGGTGGTAAAATACCCTCATTTATATACTTCGTCTACTGTACTAATTTTTTCTATTGCCGAAGGAAAAACGGGATTTTTATACTTATATTGCATTACATTACAATAGACTTTTAGTCATTAACTATGTTAGCTAATATAATAGAATATATTAGGTTTATATTGGTTCAATTGCAGCGCCGTGTGATATCCGGCTGAGTAGAATAGACCACCCTCATTTATTACCGAGGTGTCGTAAAAGGCGACTAAGGTAAGTCGACCTGCCGTGTGGTGCTAAGGCAAGTTGAACCACCGGGTGATATCCGGCTGCATAGAATAGACCACCCTCATTTCTTACCGAGGTGTTGTATAAGGCGACTAAGGTAAGTTGACGTCAGGCAGGCGGCCGGTCGTAAAATACGTAGCCGAATCATGTGACAACATGTTTATATGTTGTGCCGACCCCACTTAGAGTGGGATAAGGGCAGGAGGATGATGATGATTGGTTCAATTGCAAAGATCAATGCTCTTGGGATTAGCCATGAAAGTATACTAAGTGACTGCCTCTTAGGCAATTACAATATTCCAATTTGAAATATTGATTCCAAATCGAAGCCGGAATATCTAAAAGCATGAGAATCAGGATAAATATTTCACGATAACAAAGAAAGCAGGACTAAAATATTTACAGATATATGTATATATAGGTAATATAAATCAAAATTAAACTCGATATAAAGAGACAACGAGGGGACAGTGGGGTAACGTGGGCGTTCGTGATGCGGCATTCTTATGCTAATCCGAAGATCCACATTCGAACGGGGTGGGCCAAATTGTTATTTATATTGTCACCTCTTTTTGTTCGAACCTACCAAAACTCCTGAGCTAAATTACAGTCTGAATATACAGACAGAAATTTCATATATTGTATTTTAAATGAGAATTATACATGTCACTTATATATTCACTTACTTATTAGTCAATTATGTATATCATGTCTTTTGAGTATCGCGATATCCGAGAATATTTCTTTTGCGTATCCCAAACATGAGCGAGTATACTTAGAAATTATCTTTAATAGGAATAACATGTAAGACATTTTTAGTTCGCATTCGTAACAAATCAGTGTATTTGCGTGTATATGTAGTTTAACAAGGCGATGTATATATTACAAAGACAAAGTAGGAACCAACATACGCTTGCGGTTCCCGCTTTGCGCCTTGCATAAGTCGTTTGTATGTTTGGGTATAAGATTCTATAATAAAATTCCGCAATCTACCTTAACTTTACCATTACAGCAGTTTAAAAACACTATTAAAAAAGGCTAATACAGAAAGTCTACTATGCTATTGAGGATTACTTAGACTATAAGAATGTGTGGATATAGGATTCGACCCTGTACGAGAGATCAATAACTATATGTAACTAGTAATAAGAATTATTTTGAAAAGACCAACCGCCGAGTTTCTTACTGGTTCTTCTCGGTAGGAACAGCTTTCCGAACCAGCAGTAGACGTTGACGATTCGAAAGCACCTGTTTACAAGTTTACTTGAATAAAGAATATTTTGAATTTGATATTATACTAGAGTATAAGAGCCATAGGCAGGCCTGTAAGTGATAGTGACACAATAAATAATGAGATGGATGTAGAAACTCTTATACTTCATCTTCATTTAGTCATACAATTTTTTTATGGCTGCCTTTCTAACTCTAGTATAACTCTATGTCTATTATAGCAACATTTAGAGGCACATGCCATATTTCAGACTATTTTACTATATATCTATGTAAAAAAAGATTATTACTTTTCTAAAGAGGTAATAATATTTACTATTTATTGATTTATATTTTTCATAAAGTTCTAATCGACTTAATAACCGATAAAACCCTTATTTACTCTTCTATTTGTTTATGATCCAAGTGATGAAATATCTTAAGTTATATGGCTCGAAATTTGAATTAATTTGCAATATTTATACACGGGTCCTGACAACGTGGTTGTGACCAAATTTTTGTTGTCCACACGGTTTTAAAAATTATCTGTATTATATTATAGTAATCTATAGCATAGACTATAGATTGTAAAAAATTTATGCTTACGCGAACTTCTTAATTTAAATGTATGATAAGAATAATAATAATTATTATTATTATCTTTCTTTATGGCCATTTTTTTTTCGAACTGACTGTATGCTGTTAGCCCTAATGGCTTTTACAGCGTCACCGGGTGGGACGGCCGAGCGCAGAAGCATCGTCGAGGTTGCGAAATGCAGAGAGTAGAGCGCAGAAGCTTCACTTAAGTCGGAGAACGTTCCTGTTTATGGCCTGTACAACTCAAATCACTCTGCCAGTGTCACGTGAAATGGAATTAGCTAACCCCTAAAACAAGCATCGTTACGCATTTATTTTAATTTTATTAAAATATTGCCCAGCGTAATTGTAAGGGTTGTAGAATACCACTAAGAAGTATTCTAATTTAAAAAAAAATAGGCGTCTAGCTACTTAAAGTCCTTGGCGCGATAAACCGCATAAGCGAATTAATTTATAAATACGCGTTCCAAAATAGTGTAAAAAAACATATTTATTATTACCATTATAAACTATAACAAAATCATTTCAAATAACTTGATTTTTAAATGCGTACGACTAATAATTTATGGGACACTTCGTTGTATAATTAAGTGCTTCTTAAGATTCCTTTATGCAAATACAAAAACCCCGGGCTTAATTAATCGAGGGTAACCCTCGGCCTGACATTATGTGATGTATGCGGCCTAATAAGACCGTCTAATTATTTTGAAGCCGCTCTTATATTATATTTGAACCTTTTATCTGATAATCGCGACACCTTTAATTTTATTAGCATTTATTTTATATTCGTTTTCTTTCTGTCATCAGAGTTAAGACATAAACAAAAAAATATATTATCAAAACACTAGCAGGACCGGCCGCGTGTAGCTGACGCCGTCTTGAAAGCTTTTATTTTACTTGCTGTGTATGTATGTGAAGGTGGAATCTTGAAAGTTAAATTTAATAAATAATAATAAATAAATATATGGGACACTTACAAACACGTTCGTCCGACGCCAAAGTAAGTAACTTAATACTTGTGATATGAACCCATATCGGACAACTGGTTAGTATATCTGATCCTACATATATAATTTCAAATACATACTTAAATACTAATATACACCCAGGCTCAAAGAACCAATAAATTGTTTTATAGAACATGTTGGTCCTCGGCGGGAATCGAACCCGTGACCCGCGGATCTGGAGGCAGGGTCACAACCCACTGCGCCAACTGGCCAGGCAATGAATTTGAAAAAAAAAATTGACCTACTTTCCGGTGTACGATTGAGCTGAAATTTTACAAACCACGTATAGTACCCGGCAATAAATAATGCACATCGAGAACTTAGAACAAAACAGCCGGCCAATTCGGTTTCGTAGAGCGCTGTCACTGCCACACACGGAATCGTCAGTCTGTGCGACAGAGACAATGCTTTATAAAGCAGAATCTAGCCGATTTCTCTCTAAGAGCCTCGTTGTGCATTATTTATTGCCGCGTATTATACAAACACATGTCCAGTCCCGATGAAAATGTATGCTTATGATAAGCATGACCTGCTACTGCCAGGATCAGCTAAAGATGAGCGAACTCCTCAACTACTATCAGTAGGAACTCGTAGTTTTGTTGATAGATCCGAATCAGAAGATATAATAATTGAGTTCAACCCAATCTAGAAATGATATTGATAAAAGTCGATTAAAAAAAATTATCATTGATATTAATTGATTGAATTATATAGTTAAAAAAACTTATCATTGTCCTTTTCTCGTATTTGTGATATTGTTCGAAATAAGACTGAAAGTTCGAAATAAGTGCTCAGGAACTTTACGAAAGTGTTCGATCCTTTGTGGGTAGAACGGAGAATTTTTGAGTGTACCTTGTTCGTTGATCCATTAAAAAATGGTCCTTACAATTCGCACTAATAATATCAAAAACACAATTTTGTTAAAACGAATTGTCTTTCTAGTTTCTTATTGATTAATCCCGGTCGCATCTTTAACAATCTGAAGCTCTCTTCTAGTTATTCGTCGTTTTCTCGTGCCAATAAACTATCTATTAGGTACTTACCACGTTCACAAACTCTTGAAAGGTAATAGCTGCACTCGTAGCACTTCGAGCTTTGTCCAAAAGTATCTGTTGTCGAAATAAATTTTACATTGTTAGCGGATCTGATTCGTATCGTCATTTATAAAATAAACTTTTCAAGAATTGAATTTCATTCAGCTTAAAAAATGTTTGGATTTGAAAATCCTTTCAGCTTCAAACAAGACAGCAGTTAAATAATGTAAATTTAAACGTTTAATAGATTGACCGCCGAGTTTCTTGCTGGTTCTTCTCGGTAACAGTATTATTTCGAACCTGTGCAGCTTAATAAATATAATTGATCCTTGACGATTCAAAAGTGCTTGTTACTTAGCTTACTTGAATAAAGATTATGATTTAATTTGCATTGATGTATAGAAGCAGATGTTAATTTGCGAAATTCCATAGTACAGAAATTCTGATAGAAATATTTTGCTATAATCCGCATTTGTTAAGGGAATCTAAGTAATGCTAAGTGTAGGAAGCAGACAACGATCACCATAGTTCTATCATAATTTCTGTTCTTCAGTGACAATTTCTGAAGGATATTTTTGCTTTAGTTACAAAAGTTAGGGCTAAACATAGTCTACAAATCAAAGATCTATAAATATTAGGAAGCCCTTCGCCGCACCAGTACCCGCAAAGCTATTTTAAGATTTCAAAATATTTACGAATCCGAAACTTTAAAGTGCTTAAGGAGCTCTGGAAACTTAAAAAAAAATGTAAAAGGAAATTCTCGTCTTTAGAAAGGTTTATTCTTGAAATATTTAACTTAATAATTTTCCATTTTATATAATGCTGCACTTACTCTGCTGTCTAGATCGAAACTGAATAGCTCCAGCGAGAATGACCAACTATAAGTCCTTCTATAACACCTTTTATATTTTGACATTTACCAACTTAGAGAAGTATATTATCGATTACTCCAATATGGATACCTTCAACAATAATGATAGAAAAACACCTTTCTATATTGTATAACCATAAATATAATTATACAATTACCTCACGCTTATGAGGTGGCACCTGTGCTATAAAATCAGGATTCTGAAGGGTTTGTAAGAAATCTGGCCACGGGATCTCGCCGAAACCTTCCGGATCGAACTGCAGATAAGAATATAAACAATCGTTAATATAATATTCACACCTACACCACGATTCGGTCACGTAAAATAAAATTTAGTTTTCAACAAAGCATCTTAAATGTCATAATCACCGTTCATTCCGACACTTCGCAGATATAGTAAACCAAGAAACAGTAGCAAGATTATTTGTGATATGACGACATTTCTTCTAATATTTAATATGGATATGTATGCGACTGCAATATCACTTCATGATTAATAAAAAAATATATAATGATAATAATACTACAAAGCAGTAAAAAATATTTCTTATATTTCTCAAAAATAAAAAATAGCATTATAATAAAAAAAATATGTAGGGATTCTGTTTTTGGCCGCATCACTTGTTATCGAAATATCCAAAATATTTGCTATTGGTCAGACAGTTGTAAATTTTCTTATGTTGTATAATCGTAAAGTCTATTAAACTGTTTTTCTATTCATCCTTAAAATTACAGTCTTCATATCCTCAACGGTCAGGTTTCATACACGGACAGATTTTTTAGAAAATGTTAATAAAACAATTTTCACTGACGAAAAATTAATTTTTGTCGAAAATAATAAATAAATAAATATATGCACATGAGACACTTACACACTCGGTCGTCTATTCCCAAAGTAAGTAACTTAATACTTGTTTTATGTGTGACAGACAACTGGTAGATATATTTATACATATATAATTTTAAATATATACTTAAATACAAATACACACCCAGGCTCGGAAAACCAACAAATCGTTAATAGAAAATGTTGGCCCTCGGTAGGAATCGAACCCACGACCCGCGGTGCTGAAAATAGGGTCACTACCCACTGCACCATTGGGCCAATCTATGTAGCTTTACCATGTAATAAAATACTTGTTGTGTTTTACAGTAAAATGTTGACATTGTATCTTAACCTATGGGTGATATTATTGTAATAACCTTGCCCATTTCTAAAAATTAGAGGACAAAAAATAAAAAGCGCCCCTATCTAAGCTGTAGTATTATCTCAATGTTTTCTACGTGACAAGACAGCGTTTGATCCAAGGCGCTACCGCCGGTTTTTATCTGCTTATGAAACTTTTTGTACCCTGCTTCTGTACATTTTAATCAACCAAAAAAAAAAAAATTCTTCGAAATTCGTTTCCAGATCGTAAACGACACTTATGAAATATGATGTGCTTCAAAGCTCATCTTTATGTGGAAAGTCTCGTCGAGTTCGAAACGACCCCGTTTTTCGGTTCACGAAAAATTATTCACGATTTTCTTGTAAACCAAGCGTGTTAAAAAGTTCTTGAATATGCTACGGTTCTTATTGAATCAAATAAATGTACATATGTAAAGAAATTTATATAAATGAATGATTCCATTTATACGAAGAGAGTAACTCAATTATCTGTTATAAACTCTAACTATTAATTTTAATAATTACAGACTTGTTAAAGATATCTATTAGAAGTATATATAATGATCTAGGTACGGTATTATAAGACTTTACTAAGAGTATTTCTTATAGAAATAAAAAAATATTTCTTAATCTCGATTCATGAACATTGGTACAACTTTAAATATTTTAGTGAATTAATAATTATCATATACAAATAGAATAAAATCGTAGAGATGCTAATACGTCAGTCAGCATTTTTTTAAATAAAAACGTGTCTTTGACTTACCCTATCGAAGAGAAGGCGCCATTTCTGGAAAAAAAATACTGTTCAGTATTACTCAAAGTAGCCTAGCAATTTGTGAATACTTTTCCTAAAATCAACCTTAAAGAAACATTACCTCTGATAGGGTAAGGGTAAGATTAACGTTTACAGTTTTATATAACAGTGTTGCTAAAAGTATACTCTATCTTATTATAGTGTAAAATTTCAAATTGATAACTTCACGGTTGTATTTAACCTTTAATATATTTTGAGAACAATAATAATAACGTAAAAAAAAGAAGTATTTAAATCTGGCAAATTTATAAGTGACCATTATATGAATACGTCTTATCCGAAACACTTACTATTTGACATTTTTGCAGTAGTAGTAGGAAACATTTTCCCTTCGAGAGTCGTGTAAAGATTAGATTCCAAAACAAAAAATAATATTAAAGTACTATCCCACTGCTGAGCTGTTACTATCCCACTGCTGAGCACCTCTTCGTTTTTGGAAAGAAGGCTTGGAGCTAAGAACCACCAGAGCAATACGGATTATAGGTTATACATATCCCCAGAATTCTTTACGAGATATGCAGGTTTCCTCACAATGTTTTCCTTTTCCGATAAGAAATTATCGATTAGACAAATAAGTTTATACAGAAAAACTCATTAGTGCCAGTCCGGGGTATGAACCCGTGACCCTCTAAAGAGAGTCGCACGATCTCACCGCTGGGCTATCACAGCTCGAATTGATATTACTTAAGTTATAATTAGATGTTTCATTTCGGATGATGCGCTTAAATACTTACATCGTGCATCAACTCTCGCCGAATTTCCGCCTCGTCCAACTCCGAACCGAGATCTGTATGATCTGTATCGTAAATAGGTTCTGCTGCTCTGGACAGTGATCCCAACGAATCCCGGGCCGAAGCGATTGATCCCGTAACCGTCGGAAGTACCCCAGCTTCGATCCCGGACTCCATCGAGGTGTTAGCTGACAGGACAGTGGCAGCAGGCGGCGCGCGGACGTCCCCGCCGCCGCCGCAGCCACTGCCCACCCAAACCGACATCTTGCTGGCAACACCGGCACACACATATACACGGTACTATTCTATATTTAATTTGAAAAACTAATCCTATTTATATTGGCATTATTCGGTTCACTTTGACGACTTAGAATCCATAACTTATGAACGAGGTTCTTTTTTTTAAAAATGAAGTCGAAACGATTGGACAGAATTGGACCGAGAGGTTAATGTATAGGACAGTTTTATATTGGACTTAAGTAATCTTGTTTTAAGGATTAGTGTAGAAATAGATGAGAAATATAATAAGGCACGTTGTTCGATTAAGCTCTTTTCAGCGACTGATGCGCCTGAAACAAAAATAAAACATATCTATACATATTATAACACAAAGTCCCCAAAGGCTGTCTATCTGTATTCTGTCGATTTTGATTTTGAACGGATTTTTACACGGTTTCTACTAAAAGATTTTTGAGGGGGTTTAGGTTAATAGTATAGTCTCCAAAACGGCTTGACCAATTTTGATTGGACCTAATGGATGGAGGAGGTTTTATAGCAACATATAGGCCACGATTTATTCTAGACTTACCGCGGGGTCAGAATTTACGCGGGAAAAACTTTATGAAAGAATAATTTCCACACGGGAAAAGCCGCTGGTAAGCACCTAGTATTAAATAAAAAATATCTTTTGTTTTCTTTGATTGAGCGCTTACACTTTAAATAATAATGTACAACATATAATAATGCTCCTAATTTAAACAGCGTATTGATGCTTGCAGTCCCCCATATAATCCAGAGATTCATAAATGAGTCGATAAATAAGTTTTTTTTCAGGAGTCTTCATTCTTAGTATGCTATATTTCATTTTGAAAATATCGGTGCAGGTAAGTTTATTGACTCCACGCGCTTGACTAAACAGCAGGAAATCACCCAATCCCTTACTAAGCAAATTTATTGTTTAGGGGAAGGAGGAAAGAGGCCCTAAGGGCTGGAGCCCTCTTGATGTTACCATGACAACGTGTACTTTTATTCACCGTGATCGTGCTTACTTTTGAAATTCCAAAATTGAGGTATAAACGGAAAAAGGTAATTTTTCTAATTATCACTAAATATGTTGAGAACATTGTTGGTCAAATTTCTATATTCTATTCCATTCAAACATACATTATTAGAATAATAAGAAAAAGTAGAAACAAACAAATACTTAATTGAATTTTACAGGTGAAATACATGATTTTGTTTTAATATAATTTTTGTAAAATGATAAATACACGTCTTAATTTACTTTAGAAAATCTAATTATTCTTTTGGATAATTGTAAAATAAATTCAAGAAATAATTTTTATCAAATGCGATCTTTAGGAAAAGAAAATATTTAGACTAAATGTTTAGCAACATGACAAAAATTTCTATAAGATACTGAAAAAAATATATTATTTAAAGTTTATTTTTTTAGTGATAAAATATAATAAGTAATATAAATTACTTCATATATTTAAAGGTATACCTACAAAAGTAACGTCTAACTTGTATAGTTGTTACGAAATCATTTAATTATTATAGACGTTAAAAAAACGTTTGTTTACATTCAAAGTATTACTTAACCTATAAGATAAACTCAAATAATTCAAGAATTTACCTTTAGTTACTCGTTGAATCACTATCATAAGGGTAACTTCACAATGTACAGCATTTTTACAAATTTGTAAAACGACATTTCGTGTCAAGATCTCATTAAGCCTAGGGTTGCGAGCGCATTAAAGAATACGTCAAAACATGTCGTGTTGCATTGAAAGTGAGAATGGCGTCCAGATTTTGGCGCATGCGTATTTGGTGAATACTAAAAGGGTCATAAGGGTGCATTGAAATAATTAATCAGATAGGATAGTGGCGTATACACAGGCTTATTACGACTATCAAACTAATATACAAAAGTCTGTTTGTCTGTCTGCTTTCACAGCAATACTCTGGAGCAATATTTATTAAATTTGGTAGAATTGAAGCTTATGTTACTGTGCATATAATGGTATTCTAATACGACTATATCGCGAACGAAGTAGCGAGTACTACTAGTACGATCTAATTTTCATATGCTTTTAAATGGCGCCTAACTATTTGTTATAGCAAATTACATTAACGTTGTAATCTACCTTATCGACTTAAGGCTCAGAACTATCAGGACTAAATTATAAGTACATAAATAAATTATGAGTACCCAAGGCGCCTGACTTTTACGATTGAGACATTTCATTATCAAGTGAATGAACAACGATTTTTTCAAGTCTATTTTGATGAGTTGATGAGATGGGAAAATATCTAAATAATTTTATACATCATAAGTATTAGAGTTGTTTTATTTCATCTAAGTTATTTTTTAATTCTTTTTTAAAGCTTAAATAAAACAGAACTGTCAATTAATTTAAAAAAAGATTTCATTAGTATTTGCAACTTAGAGCAAACATTACAAATTATATGGATTGCAATATTGTAATTAGATCAAAGGTAATATATATTTTTTTACTATTGAACAAGTTATAATATTTTAAATTATTAATTTTGGATGTACTTATAAAACTCAGTGCTTTTCGTAACACAAAAAAAGAAGTATGTATTTATCATAGATTACTAACAAAAATAGTTTTGATCTTTGGCTGTCACTGTCATTGTCAAGGTAATATTTTTAGAAACATTAAAATCGAAATGTTATGTTAATTTACGGAAATTCATGTAACATGTTACAAGTGACATTATTATTTTAGTTTGGATCTTATTATTATGCCTACAGGGCGCGCTGTGTTGTTATTAAGACGCCTGTCGACGGGTGATAATAGATTGAAGAATATTAATTTAAACCAAAATACTACTAAAGATACTTTATCTTCGTTTTCGGTTTGTATTCATCGAGATTTAGGCGCCAGTAGAAGGTATGAATTTGATGTTAATGTAATTTTAGCATCGTATTAAATAAATATTGAATATTGAATAAAATAAATTAAATATTGTTTATTAATTACACTTTCCGTACCAATAAATATTCGAATTTAATATTATTGATAAAAGGTTTTCAATGTCTTATTATGGATAATGTGACCTTGTTGACCTACTACGCGTTTCAATCATAATATTCCTTAAGCATTTAAATTCAAAAACATTCTTAATACTTAAGAATGTTTTTGAAATATTAGTTCATTTTTAGTGAAATTATTTAATCCAATTCACTTTAGATTTTGATCTTTGTTACAGATTTTAAATGTTCATTTACATAAGAATGAAGAATGTTTATATATGTTATAACATTATAAATAGAATTTTTTAAAGTATTTCTTTCATTTTTTAATTGTACTCATCATAAAAATAAATCTTCTACAACAAGGAATATTGCAACCAATTCTCTGTTTGATACATGTTTCTGTTGCTTTGTCTCCCCTAACCAATCAAAATGCTATACTTAGTGATAAATACTATGACAAAATTCATCAAGTCTTCTGCTTTAATTATAACACATCTGGTTTTCTCTTCTTCACTATAAAATTTCTTAGGTAGGTTATACATATCCCCAGAATTCTCTAGAGATAATCAGGTTTCCTCACAATGTTTCCCTTCTTGTAAGCATGTAATAAGTTGCAATTAGCAATTAGAGACAAGTTTTAATGGAAAAACTCATTGGTGCCTGACTGAGGTTTGAAATTGTGACCCCCTCGAAAGAGTCACACGGTCTCACAGCTGGGCTATCATAGCTTGTGTTATTGAATGTTAATCATAGAATAATATTGAAAAGTGGGGTTTATTATTTCTAGGTTCTCCTGCTTTGGTACTACCAATTTACCACCACCCCTGCTTACTCGATGTTTATGTGACAACATAATAAAGATGACTACATCTAATCCAGAAACAAAGGAAGCAGACATTCCAAAACATATTAACAGATTAATAACTGAAAAATCACCTTATTTGCTACAACATGCCCATAACCCTGTTGACTGGTATCCATGGTGCCAAGAAGCTATTGATAGGGCTAAAGCAGAAAATAAACTTATATTTTTGTCAGTAGGATACTCCACTTGCCATTGGTGTCATGTTATGGAAAAAGAATCATTCGAGAATGAAAATATAGCAAAGGTCATGAACAAATATTATATTAACATTAAAGTTGATAGAGAAGAGCGTCCAGACATAGATAGGGTTTATATGCTTTTTTTGCAGGCAAGTACAGGACATGGTGGATGGCCTTTATCTATTTTTCTCACACCAGATTTACATCCAGTAACTGGTGGAACATATTTTCCGCCTGATGATAAATATGGACGTCCAGGTTTTAAAAATATTTTGATGGCTTTAAATGTGAAGTGGCAACAAAATCAATCTCAGTTTTTCGAAGCTAGCAGGAATACGTTGGATAAACTGAAAAGCATATCAACAATACATGGTCAAACGACAGTACCAGATGAAATGACTTGGGCCAATTGTGTGCGACACTACATATCTAGATTTGATCCACAGTTTGGTGGATTCGGAACCGCACCAAAATTTCCTCAGGCTTCCATATTCAACTTTCTATTTCATTACTACGCACGCGATAAACACGATCCACAAGGAAAGAAGTGTTTAGCAATGTGTCTACATACTTTGACTAAGATCGCAAAAGGCGGTATACATGACCACGTGTCTAGTGGATTCGCTCGTTACTCAGTGGATAAAGACTGGCATGTGCCACATTTCGAGAAAATGCTTTACGATCAAGCTCAATTACTGGCCGCATACTCAGATGCTTACCTCGCAACAAAAGATGATTTTTATGCAGAGATAGTGTGTGACATAGTAAAGTATGTTAACAGGGATTTGAGACATGAAACTGGCGGCTACTACAGTGCTGAGGATGCTGATTCTTTTCCATTTCATGGCGCTGCTCATAAAAAAGAAGGAGCTTTCTGCATTTGGGAATACGATGAATTGAAATCACTCTTAGGGGAAAAGCATATTGAATCACTTTCCTGCTTTGACATATTTTGCGATTATTTCAGTGTAGAAAAAGACGGTAATGTTTCACCAGATAGTGATCCACACGACGAACTTACAAACAAGAACGTTCTGATTATTTATGGGAGTAAAGAAGAAACTATGCTTAAGTTTGGTATCACTAAACAACAATTCGAAGAAGTCATATCAGAATGTATAAATATACTGTATGAAGCACGTTCAAAGAGGCCGCGTCCGCATTTGGATAGTAAAATACTATGTTCATGGAATGGCCTTATGATAGCTGGCTTGGCACAGGCTGGTCAAGGTTTAGGTGAAAAGAGTTTTGTAGAAAATGCTATAAAAACCGCTCAGTTTATTAAACAATATCTATATGATTGTAACACGAGAACGCTTTTGCATTCTTGCTACAGAGATGAAGATGGAACAATATCTCAAACGTAGGTAACCTTATATAGAAATAAGTATTCAGCTGTGAAAGTGATTCAATGTAGTTAAAGAAAACTTCATTTTATCAAAGTTATCACTTTGTTTTTCTGTCTATCTCCCTATCCAATTAGAAAATTTCTGTTATACACACTAGTTCATTATTTTAGATGCAACTATAGTACGCGGCAATAAATAATGCACATCGAGGCCCAGAGAGCGAAATCGGCTAGATTCTGCTTCATAGAGCATTGTCTCTGTCGCACAGATTGACGTACCCGAGTATGACAGTGACAGCGCTCTACGAAATCGAATTGCCGGCTGTTTCGTTCTAAGTTCTCGATGTGCATTATTTATTCCCGGGTACTATACGTATTATTACGAGACAATAGAGACATAATATTTAATATATGTTCGTTACTTATACCAATTATCCAATTAACTTTCTTCAATAAAGAAAATTTTAATTATTTTCAGTAATCAGCCAATTCAAGGATTCTTAGATGACTATGCATTCTTAATCAAAGGATTGCTTGATTTGTATGAAGCATCATTGGACCTCCAGTGGCTTAATTGGGCACGGGAATTGCAAATGAAACAAAACGAACTATTTTGGGACACAGAAAATGGAGGATATTTTACTAGTTCTACAGAAGATAGTTCTGTTATTTTGAATTTGAAAGAAGGTCAGTGTTTACGAAGATTTGCATTCACATGGTTGCATTATAACAATATTATAATAACAAGAAGTAATACTCAAATTGTAACGAGTGTAACAATACGAAATACATGTATCATATATCTGCAAAAAATTTAACAGCCCATCTGTTCATGGTCTGTCCAATAAGCATAGTGATTAATAAGGAAGGTTCATGTGAATAATTTGTAAATATTTTGCGAAATTTTATTATTACACTAGCAATGCCCCGCGGTTTCACCCGCGTCCATACCGATCTCGTGGTAGTGGAAAGTTTACGTATTCGGACTATACGTTTATTTTATAGATTATTTCATTATAAAAACGGGTATCATTAGAATTCTTGAAATGAGAGCTAACTCACCAAATGCAGGCCCTGCTATAACGGTCGCTAAAATGAATTTGTTATGGCATTATTTACTTCCGATTTACATTCCTAAATTCGTAATATCTTTTGATTGGGACGTCGGATTTTTTTTGTGGCTATTGATATGTACTATCAATAGTTCTATAATACTGTAGAACATTTGTTTGTTCTATCATCAATAGTTTCCGCAGCGCACGCGATTAATTATTTTTCGACTAAATTTTACACACCTTATTACAATTTTATTATTGATCCCTATGTTTTTGAAAATGTGATATAGCCTATGTTGCTAAATGAAGAAGCAGCTTTCCTATGGTGAAAGAAGTTTTGAAATCGGTCCAGTAGTTTTTGCGTGAAAACATTACAAACATACACACATACACACAAACACAAATCTTTCCTCTTTATAATATTAGTATAGATAACAATGTATGTTGGGATAATTGTTCTTTTATCGGTCTACAGAAATGTTGTTTTTGGCATATATCAATATGCCATATGGATAGCTTGCTATACCCATTGTGACCTCTATTAGTGGAAAATAATAACGAACAATGTGGTAATTGGAAAGCTTTTTAGATGAATACAGTATATATAACCTTAAATAGTCCAGCGGTTCTTTAGGCGAACGTTGACCACGTTCGTCTATAGGAAACGAAAATAATGTCTAACTCGAATCTTCCGACTTCATCCTGTCGTCGTTAAAACTTAACTCTTGAATGATTTATAGAAGCACGCGTTACTTTGCGGAATTCCATATTACAAGCAATATAACATAACTAACTACTTTGCTATAATCCGCACGGGTTAAGTGAATGCATGCAAAGCCAATGTGCCACCAGCCACCACATGCACCCCAAGGCGCAATTCACCAGCAACAACGCACACAAAAGCAGCACACACACCCACCACCACAATCTCGACGGTCGTTTCGCCCCGAAACCGAAGCATCATCAGGAGGATAGGCTCCACGATGGATGTCGATGTCGATGTCGTGTGTGCTGCTTTTGTGTGCGTTGTTGCTGGTGAATTGCGCCTTGGGGTGCATGTGGTGGCTGGTCCTGCATGTATAAGGTGCGTAGATTTTGCCTGCTTCATACACATTGGCTTTGCATGCATTCACTTAACCCGTGCGGATTATAGCAAAGTAGTTAGTTCTATTATATTGCTTTTAACTCTTGAAATTTTAGACGAACATATACCTACAGTTTAGCAAGACCCAATTTTGAGCAAGAGGTCAGTCACAGAATTCAAATCGCCTATTCAAACGCTTAGAATCTCAGCAGGTGATGGATCGAATTAAAAAGGTCTTAAGGATTCGTTTAATCTAAGTGATTGACTGGCCCGTTGGCGCAGTGGGTATTGACCCCTGCCTTCAGCTCCGCGGGTCGCGGGTTCGATTCCCGCCGATTGCCAACATTTTCTATAAACAATTTATTGGTTCTTCGAGCCTGGGTGTGTATTTGTATTTAAGTATGTATTTAAAATTATATATGTAATATATTTATCAGTTCTCCGTCACCCATAACACAAGTATTAAGTTACTTACTTTGGGGATGGACGACGTGTGTGTAAGTGTCCCATATATTTATGTAGGAAAAAAAAATTAATAGTTCATTATTGTATAAAAAAAAAGGTAAAAAAGTAATAAATATTGTATTAGAACAGAACGTAATGGTGAGTGAGGGAATAGGAAGGATGTGTGTGAAAGAGGCGGAGGGAATAAGATGCAAGATGGCGAAGGTGTAAGATGTGTAATAAGTTTTAAAAGTGTTGTTTATTATTATAACGAGTCAAGAGAATTCCAGCCGACCCCCACCTCTACATTTATTTATTTATTTTATTTAGTGATACAAAATTGTATGGTGTGAAAACTCTATAAAATGACCTATATCTACATAATGATATCTATCTGTTTTGTACAAATTGACGCGCGACGCTGCGCGACCGGCCGGATCAACGACCTTTGTGCATTCGATTGCCGCCGGTCACGTCCGCCACTTAGTAACGTTTTGGATTACGATAAGACAGGACGTGCGCGCACCTGTATACGACCTTATTGTAGAACGCACACGCGTAATTATGCGTTTTGGGTGTGGTTTTTAGATTTTGTGACGCGTTCAATCAGTGAAGCGTTTTGAGAAGACGCGATCGTCCGCGGTTTTAGTGCGCGTTCGGGTTAATGTTCCCCGATATGGGACGATTCAATAACGTGTGACCTTACGAAGGTTGTGTGCACACCGCGTGTTATTTGTGTTATTTAACCGATATAGTGAAGTGTATACTCCGGGAGAAATAGACAGTACGTGTCCGTGGAAGACTGCTGAGGCGAGCCAACGGGTTCGGGAATCGGCCAAGTACATACAAGCGCACACACACACGTACACATATACACGCAGTGATTCATGAGGCCGGATCGCATACAGCTGACGGCCGCATAAGGTAGGTTGAGGTGCCGAGACGACGGGCCCAGGTTTCGGAGGTTGTTTCATCCGCCCGCACGTTTGTGCGGAACACTATCTATTGAAAAGCAAAATAATATATTTACTATTATAGCCTATACATGCTTTTTTAAGGTACTGATGGTGCAGAACCATCAGGTAACAGTGTGTCATGTCACAATCTTCAACGCTTAGCGACTTACGCAGATAAAAGCACAGCGCCCGAAGGTGGGGATCAAGACAGGGAAATGGCCAAAAAATTGCTGATGGCGTTCACTAAACAATTGACAGATGCACCTATGGCGATGCCTGAAATGGTGTCTGCGCTCATGTTTTATAACGACTCTCCTACGCAGGTGAGGAAGGATATGTGAGAGCACCGTCATATTCTAGCTAGCAACACTGTAATCACGTGACCAATAGAAAAAAAGAGGCTTGTTTATTTGACGGAGCTCGCCAAATCGAAGTCTTGTTGTAAAACTCGATTCAACACAGTTATTAGCCGCTTATGCGGTTAGATCGTTTTATCACTCGGAGTCTTACTGTAAAGGTTGACTCCGACGGCTATTAAATACCCACGTGTTTAGGTCGTGTTTCCACTTGTCTTGGTAAAACAAGCAGGTTTCATATTTTAGATACGTTACTGACCTACCTAGCATCGTTACTTACTGTGTTGTTTAATATTGGTCTGGTAGATTCGTGTCTATATTTTTTTATTATAATTATACCAGCTGAGCTAGCGACTTCACCCGCGTAGAAATGTAAAAAAAAATCCCGAATGGAAATTTTGAACATTAGATACATTAGAGAACAATAAATAGAGACATAATTTAGAGAATTAGGCGTTACTTTTGCGGAGATCCATAATACAAAAGTAATAATAAAATTATTTATATATTACTACTTATTATAGCAAGATAGAGACATGGTGTCGCGGACTTTTTAGTAGTTATTTTGTATATCTACAATTCTCTAGTACGTTACTTTAGTGTATCTCTGTTGGATTAAGCGGCACACGCGACTTAAACAGTCGGATTTATTTACAACTGCAAAACCTCTTTAACACAATTAATATAGAACCGGAATGTGATATTAGCCTTAACCTTTCAGAATAATCGCACTATCTTTTAGTAAAAAGGTTTATGCTAGCTTGAAAGTTTGCTTTGCGATTTTGTCGTGGAGTCTATCTCCTGATGATGCTTCGGTTGTGGGGTGAAACGATTGTTGAGTTTGTGATAGTGAACGTGTGTAGTGCTTGTGTATTGTGGTGGAAGTGGTGGAGGTTTGCGCATGTGTTTTTACGAATCCTGCACGTATCGGGTTTTAAAATACGGATAGTCCACTATACATTTAACGCTATATATATTTTCAAAATTCAAAATTCAAAATTCAAGAAACTTTATTTGTGACCTTATACAGAAAAAAGAAAGAACAATACAAAGAAATATAACAATTTAAAAAAAAACAAGAAAAAAAACAGGATGTTAGAAGTAAGAAACAATATACTAAATACAATTAAAAAAACAATAGGTCACAAAATGGTAAACCACTCAGCTTTAAGCTAGGGCTGGGACCCTAACACTGATTTTCAGTGGCTACCATAATGCGAAAACGAAAAGAAAGTGACATCATAGAACAGAACAGAAGTAGAAAATATATATACATTATGACTTATATAAACAGACATATAACATAAAACATTACTGGGAAAGAACATATTAATAATTAAGAAAATTCGTACTTACATATATTACAAACAATAGCCACAATTATTAACAACAATTTATCAGGCGCCGCATTTCAAGGCAAACTAAAAAAAGGTATCTGAAATTAGGTGCCAGAATGTGTCTTAATACTTCATGAACACTTTTTCTATTTATCATTTATCATTTTCTATTTACTGTATCGCGGATTATAGCAAAATAATTTTATTATTACTTTTGTATTATGGATCTCCGCAAAGTAACACCTAATTCTATTAATTAGCTTGAAAGTCTTGACATATCCAAATTAATACTCATGTGACCAAACACTCGTTTATTCTTTTTGATGATTTTATGACGTATTCGGTAGGACGGCTTTCCGAACCAGCAATAGAGTTGACGATTCAAAAGCACTTGTTTACAAGTTTATTTGAATAAAGAATATTTTGAATTTGAATTTGAATTTGATAACTATCATTTATTAGATAACATACGCTCACTTAACTAACAAAGTCATCCTGATACTTAATAAACTAAATTAGAAGTACCTTACACCTTAATAAGTAAACAAATAAATAATACTCGTTTCTTTATGGAGCTGCGGTCGACATAAAGAAAGATCAGTACAATAACTTTTTTGGATTAGTTAAGTACCATATAAGTATATCCTTTGTATTTCAAGTACAACGCGCGATTATAATTTATTATTAAGAACATTAATTACACTTAATTTTAAAGGCAGTCTTACTTCCGATGGTAATAGAGTAGTGAATATTCATTAATTTAATTGTAATTTCTCCAATTATTTTCTTTTGGCAGGTGTTGATCGCAGGTGGTTGCTCCGACCCACGTACCCTGGAACTGTTACGCGTCGTTCGATCTCGCCTACTGCCCGGTCGAGTTTTGGCCGTAGCCGATCCATCAGCGGACTCCCCAGTTGGTATGTCTGACATACGTGAGTCCAATCTCTTACTAATGTAGTCATATAGTTATTATACTAAAGTAGAGGAGCCAAGGATGTAGCCAGAATTCTATACGGAGGGGGAGGGGTCAGAATATCCTAGCCTATATTGTATTTGTAGTTTTTATATAATACTAGTTTTTTCGCGCGGCTTCGCAGGAATTTGTTCTGCCACAGTATCTAATTTAATTGGTCACAGTGGCTTTCAGATAAAAGGTAGATATATGCTGTCGCGGACTTTTATTTAGAACTATTCAAGACAAACAATACTACGGTACATCATCTTTGTGTAGCCTATGTGTTATTCTGATGTATAACCTATATAACTGTAAAGTTTTATCTAAATCCGTCCAGTGGTTTTATCGTGAAAGAGTAACAAACATCCATCCATACTTACAAACTTTCGCATTTATAATATTAGTAGGATATTGTTTTAATAAGGAGTTTTTAACGTATGAGTATGTCTTATTAGTAGTAGAAGAAAGGTAAAAATTAAAAGTGAAAATAATAACTAGAAATAGCTTCATTTAACAAAAATTGTTATTGAACGAAATTTTCGCATTACAAAAAAAAGCCATACGTGGGCATTTACAATCTCTTGATGATCTTTTGCCGCCTATCGCCTACTCTAGTATAATAACTCTATGGATATAGTAGTGTGCCTCTAATATGCTCCTCTTACTAACACGTTCGGTGCATCTGGTTTAGGCTTATTTCCTAGTGCCTTCCAGGTAGGATGCTGTAATTTGGACAGCACCTTTGGTATATATTCTTGTAATCTATATTTTTATTTGTTTTTTGATGTTCGCGTTGGTCCAAGAAAGTTTTAGTTAGTTTGTACAATATATTTGATTTCTATTTTACTCTTACAAACTTCAACAGTAACTTAAGATCTGCTACTACCTTATTTCTAGCCTAACCGAAATGCGGCATTCTCCGTTAGGATTTTTATAGTAAGAATGATTTAAAGACACGATAGCACTAAATTCTGTGAAAATTTGGAAATGCCCAACAAGATAGAATATAAGTCTGATGTCGACGCAAACTTTTCTTTTATGTATTCCACAAATACACTATGTATTGCTACTAGTTTTTATCGTAAGTTAAGTTTTATCGAAAGTTCGTTATGTAAATAGATCACATGCTGCTAGGTACAATAATTTTCAGAAAACGGTTATAATATAGAGCAAAGCTGAAATTCCAAATTAGTTAACAAACAGATCATCAAACTAATACATTAGCTACTGAATAGGTTATTGCATCGAGATTACCTAGTTGGGTCATATTTTAGTAATGCATCACAGACAGGTCATATCATTTATTTGGTATGAACATGTATTTAGTACGAAAATTGAAGAAGATACGGAGTAACGAGCTGTACTATACCACTGCTGGGCATAGGCCTGTTTTCTCAGTTTTTGGAGAGAAGGATTGGAGCGAGGACCCCACCATTCTGCTACAATGTGGATTAATAAATTACACAGGATTATTAGGTCCCATAATCCTCTAGATATGCATGTTCCCTCACGATGTCTTATTTATATAAATTATACACCGTTTTAATAGAAAAACTCTTTAGTTGAAAAACTCTTGCCTGGGGTTTGAATAAGTAACCCCCTTAACAAATTTTTAAAATTTCAAATTCAAAATCTCTGAATACAAAAGTAATAGTAAAATTATTTTGCTATAATCCATATATAATGCTGAATGTAGTGGACTATACGTTTTTAAACCTGGAACATCTGGTATAGTCCACTCTCATTAGCATTATACATATTTCCTATTTACTTTGTCACGGATTATAGTAAAATAATTTTACTATTACTGTTGTTTTATGGATCTCCGCAAAGTAACGCCTAATTCTATAAACCTCCCTAAAGAGTCGCATGGTCTAACCATTTCAGTACTAAGTCGCATCCGTTGCGCGGGCGACGTGCCAACTGCGTACGTGTGTCGTCGATACGCGTGCTCGCTTCCTGTGACAGATGTCAAGCAACTCGAAACATTACTCGACGAACCGACTGCAGTTTCTCGCCAAACCAACCAATAATATGAAGAAGAAAGAATAATTCATAAAAATGAATGCATTAATAATAATAATATACTGAACATGTGTTGGATAGTTCGTAAATTTTTATCATTAGATTTACAACTACTAAGATGAACAAAAACTTAAATTATAACATACTAGTTTTGTCTGCCAACAAATTGTAGCCTATATTTTATTCCGACGTATAACCTATATAACTGTAAAGTTTCATCCAAATCCTTCTAATAGTTTTTTCGTGAAAGAGTAACAAACATCCATCCATAATCACAAACTTTCGCACTTATAATATTAGTAGGATTCATACCCATAACATAAACCTACGCACTACACAATACACATTGATTAAATACTACATAAAGTTGCCCTTTCGTTTGGCTAAAAGCTCGCGAAAGATTAAGGACAACCCCTGAAATGGGAGAAAAAAAAATGATCATTTTCGAATATGGTGGTACAAACAGATATTTAAATTAATGTTACATACCTGTCTGCAACACTATACCGAATAGGTGTACAGCGTAAGTCCTAGGTGTAAGTCCTAGGCGCTGATTTTCAGAAGTACCCACGATGGCAAAGTATGGCAATTAACAATTGCAATTACAATAACAATTCAAGCCATAAAGAAATATCACGAAAAATGCAATTTTTGTGTTTTACTGATATTCAATTCTACTTTAAGTCATGCAAGGACCCATACAGTACGTACACCGAATTTTATGTATGTAATATTGGATTCCACCATCATAATTATTCTCTTGCGCTTATCCCACTCTAAGTGGGGTCGACACAATATGCCTTCATCATCCATTGTCCTCTATCATTGTTCAACTCTGGCGTCACTCCTTTTATGTGCATATCATTCTTCACACAATCAAAAAACAAAAAAAATCGTGGGTATTTTAGTTGTCACGTCTATGGTTTTAGCCCGCGATATATTTATTAGGCCTTAAAGAACTTGATTCCAAGCCGTTAAATAAACTAAAATAAAAAAAAGATTAAAAGAAATATTTCTTATACTGACTTTAATAACCGGTGTACAAAATATCATTTTCCATGGTGAGTACTGTCTAAAGTATATCAACACTAAAAGTCAAAGTAAATTTATTAAGTAAAGCTGTGTCCAACTTGCATATAAATTATTGAAAAACATTTGATGATATTGATTTGAACATATTGATGGCTACATATTCAGCCTTTATATATCTTTATTATTTTTTAGCTTGAATAAGTATTAACTCGAATAACGATCTAGTGCAACGTAGACAGCTATATTTGTTTGTGTTCCTTTCTAGAATGTTTTAATGTATTTAAACATTTTCACATAGTTTGCGATCAGTTCTCGCACAATTTTAACATTTTCATTATAAAAATACTATAGCTAATATTGTTCTTCACAAATGCTTTGGTCATTCTAATCATCATAACAATATTTCTACATTTTGTTTTATAAGAATTATATTTTAACGGAACATTATAATCATAATTAGTATGTTTTCGAAATATTTCATTACAAGCAATATAACAGAACTAACTACTTTGCTATAATCCGCACGGGTTAAGTGAATGCATGCAAAGCCAATGTGTATGAAGCAGGCAAAATCTACGCACCTTATACATGCAGGTCAAGCCACCACTTGCACAACGCACACAAAAGCAGCACACACACCCACCACCACAATCTCGACGATCGTTTCGCCCCGAAACCGAAGCATCATCAGGAGGATAGGCTCCACGACAAAAATCGTAATGTATCGCATTACGATTTTTGTCGTGGAGCGTGGAGCGTAGATTTTGCCTGCTTCATACACATTGGCTTTGCATGCATTCACTTAACCCGTGCGGATTATAGCAAAGTAGTTAGTTCTGTTATATGGCTTGTAATATGGAATTCCGCAAAGTAACGCCTGCTTCTATAAATCAAATATTTCATTGTTTAATATCCTACGAAAATGTTTGCAAAAAAAAGTTTTGTCAATTTAATATTGATCTACACAAAAGTAATAATAAAATTATTTTGCTATAATCCGCGATACAGTAAATAGAAAATATATATAGTGCTAAATGTATAGTGGACTATACGTTTTTTCATACCCGTTACATGCAGGATTCGTAAAAAACATATGCACAAACCTCGACAAAATCGCAAAGCTTTGCGATTTTGTCGTGGAGTCTATCTCCTGATGATGCTTCGGTTGCGGGGCGAAACGATTGTTGAGTTTGTGATAGTGAACCTGTGTAGTGCTTGTGTATTGTGGTGGAAGTGGTGGAGGTTTGTGCATATGTTTTTTACGAATCCTGCATGTAACGGGTATGAAAAAACGTGTAGTCCACTATACATTTAGCACTATATATATTTTCTATTTACTGTATCGCGGATTATAGCAAAATAATTTTATTATTACTTTTGTATTATGGATCTCCGCAAAGTAACGCCTAATTCTATAAATTATTGATCTACACACTCAATTTTGTACAACTTAAGCCTTTTTTTAGTATTAATAATAAATCATTAATATATAATCATTATAATATTTTTGTTGCGTAACTTGTTAGAACTTTGAAATGTTATAATAGTTCTACAATATTAGTTTAGATGTTTAATTAGAGGTATATACCACTTAAAGTGAATATATTTGATGTGATAGTAATATTTCGAATAGGATTAAAAAATAATCAAATTATCTCGACCGATATGAGAGAAAATTATTTGTGTAGTTAGGATGCGATTAAAGGCATATATATATTATATATTCAGTGCGTAAAGTACACCCCGCATTGCCCGATGTCGAGGGCGCGACCTTGTTTGATGAAAAATGTAACAGATATTAGGGATGCATTACACTATGCAACTACATATATTTAGATGCATAATAGAAATATAATATTTATACTCTCTTTTGTACACATTTGTAAATCGATTCAATCGATCAATTTGTGCATCTTTAACATTGCTCGAAGTAAAATTTGTTCTTCTAGTGACAAATAAATTGTATAACCTGTTGTTATTTTCTTTTTCCTAGTGTATAAGACATTTTTTTAATTTCCTAAAATGGAGAAATTATACTCCTCCTCCTATACTATCCTATAGGTACTCCTAAATATTAATCTCTTCTATGAATGTCTTGAAATAAGTAGGCGAGGATAGAGGAAATGTTTACAAAAAAAATTGTTTAGTTTTATTATAATTTGGTCTCTTATTTTACGAATTTTGAATGTAAATTACTGGAAGGATTCATAAAGATCAGTGTTAATAATTTTGAAATAGCCCGAGATCATATTTTGCAAAAATTTATACTTATTATAAAACGCAAGTCCCTAAAAGCTAGCAGTCTCTATGTGATCGATTTTCTTAATTAAAATATATACAATAGAATAAATCTATAAAATAAGAATATATAAAATCTAAAGAATAAGTAATAACTGACAAAGTGAAATATTTGTTTTCTATCATATAACATTGACAGCGATTAAAATTATAGTTTTAAAATGATTACAAACGTTTCGTAATTCGTAGTGTCCATAGAAACATTTATCATAGAAGAGCAGAGAAGCCATTGGCAGATTAACTAAAATAGAGAGCAACTAAATAAAGAGAGAATCTACAAAGAAAATTATATCTTAGTAATCTGTTTAGATAACCTAGATGAGAATCTGTCTATACTTATTATAAAACAAAGTTCCAAAAGCTGTCTCTGTGTCACATACACATACACATGTTCTTAAAATCTACTGAACGGACTTTCAAACAGTTTTTACTAAACATGCAATTCTTTCAGAAGGTTTAAGTTAGTACATTATGGTTTTATGCATTATGGTGTTGAAGAGTTCGAGGTTGTAAAAAATTTCGTCCTGGGAGATTAACTCATGTGCGTCGCGTAAACCAGCATACTCTAATGTAAGGTACTAGAGAATTGTCGATCAATAAAAATATTACAAAAAAGTCCGCGATGACATGTGTCTATCTCTTATGGTTAACTCACATTAACTACTTTTACGTTCAAAATTTCAATTAAATACACTGATTTCTACGCGGGTGAAGCACAGCTAGTAATATATTGTTACGTGTTTAAAATACAACCTCCTTCATATAGTTGGTCAGTAATAAAAAGAAAAGCATTGTCGCTGTCATTATGTGTTGAGTTGATGAAAGAGATTAAATGAGCTGACTTTTGGAAAATTGCTTCTTATATATTAATATAAAATAAGTCCGAAGGAAAAATACTGTTGTCGTTATAATATAAACAATATCAATGATTTATTTGCTTCCTTTATGCCACTTGGGTACCTTGGGACACAATTGGGAGATAAACTTGTGGGAGTAACAAGAAAAACTATAATTATTAATATTTTATTTCAGTAGAATTCAGAGTTAATACGGTACATATATGACATTTAGATAAAACTGGATACATTGTTACATTAAAGATTAAGAACGACAAAGTTAGACGCATATGCATTTTATTATATTAATTCATTACTGATGCAATATTAATATTCAGATATCTTAGCCTAAACATCGAAAGAATTAAAATACTTGTTTAAAACGTTAAGAGTACATCCAGTACGTATAATTTATGAAAATTGCAAAGGTTTCTCTTTTCAATAACTACTGATACAGTATATTAAAAGAAGAATATTGGTGAAATATCTTTTGTACTATTCAATAAAATATAAATAATTTTTAAAATGTACAATTCAGTTTTTAAAATTTAATTTTATTGTTTCCTGCTTTTATATAAGTTAATATTGATAAAATAAATTGTTTGAAGGACATAATGTTTGGTAAAATATCGTGTTAAGAATGGTAAAATCCTAAGTAAAAAAAAACTAAAGCGTCGCGAAACGTTCATAATATGTCGCTATTCATCCACTTAGTTTTTTGTCACAGATTATACATAAGTAATTTATTTTTCATTTTACGATTGGGCTTTGTAGGGCTTTTAAAATAACAAGGATACCAAAACTTACTTTAAGGAAATTATGTGGAGTTTTATAATAAATGAAAATTGTGGAGTCTATTCTACTGCCTATATGATAAAATAATTTAATTTCTCAGATGTAAATATACAAAGTGCGCAAATTTGCAACGGGTACTATTTACTTGAACACAAACTTTACTGTTTTGAACATTACTGTTTTGCAGGTACGGATGTAGCCACTACCAAAGCTGTCTTCAGCCAAACCAGGTTAGAGACGACAATTAAAAAAAAAATTAAGTAGTAACATAATGAGAACGTATTCCACGATACAAGCATTAGCCTTGGGCGTAATCGTTCGCAGCTGAGATTGATTCCTTTGATTCTTCGCGTCTCAACAAACTAGGTGATTCCTTTCGTTCGTTCGTTCGCGATTCGTGTGTCGTTACAAATTATTGACTCTTCACCGCAGGAGCCGTTTTATAATTAGCGAACGATCTGCCTAATATTGAAATATTTGATGGCAGTTGGTTCGCTTGTTTTATACTGTTCTTGCTATGACAAGATTCTTGAAGACTGTAAATCTAATTATAATTATAGCACTAAAAATAGCATAAATCTATGAATTTTCATAAAAAATATATTTTTTAGGTAGTGATTAAAGAACGCTTTTATATTTTTTATTAAATTTGGAATATAATCAAGTAAACCTTATGTTTATATATTTTACATTATATAAATTCTATATATATTTTATGCGTAAAATAAAATAATCCATATTGTTTTAGAAGAATATTTAAGATACGAATTTAAAGACTTTTTATTCTAATTATATTGTAGCAGTTTTTCATAGCCAAGAATAAAATGTTTTCTAATAATAAAACCTAGCTAGATCGATTAACAAATAATCGATTTTCTTCTTACAAAATAAATCGATTTGTAAATCTATTTACTTGAAAGGAAATAATTTATAATTTAATAGTCCTTTTTTCTGACTTATTAAAAATTTCCTTTTTTTAAAGAATAATTAGAGTAAAGACTAATTAAAGTGGACAACTACGAATAAAAATTAATAGATGCGCTGTTTACGAAATTCGATTAATATGTGTTTTTTGGCTACATTGGTTTCATCCAACACCGCATTTCCAATCTTAAAAAACAAGAAAAAGGGGGTCATTCTAAGAATAAAATGAGCGTAATTAGCAAAATCCATTAAAAAAATCGATTTTTAATGTTTAAATAATTTCTTATTAAAGAACAATTATTTTGATTAAATAATTTATTATATTTTGACATCCCTAACAGTAAGTAGTCACGGCATACAATTCGATGAGCGAGCGACAGATACGAGTTCCTTGCGATTGTGAGCGAGACAACATGAGTTCGGTTGATGCCACCTTTACTGATTCTGTTCCAAATAATGACTCATGAATCACGAACTAACGAACGATGAAGCGGGAAATATGGGACTCTATTCCCGTCGTTCGTCTGTGGGAGTGATTCTTTCGAACTAGTTCGTTCGCGAACGACACAAGTCTAACAAGCATGCTTAGTGTGGAATTCATAGTTTCAGTCATATTGTGTAAAATTTATGAGTTTATTAAAGATTATCATTTATCGCATCTTATGCAATTGAATATAAAACATTCAGTAATAAGGCGGTATACAAACCATTGCGCTACACAGATCGACAAAACTTCTTTCTAATTTATATTAAAATTTGCGAATAAGTTAAAACTAGAGAAGCCGATACAAGGCCCGCCACAAAAACTAATTGGTGGATAAAAAGTGACGAAGTTCACAATAAAATATTAACTAATAATTTACAAATAATTGGATAATAATCGGATATGTACAACTAAAACATTAGTAAATGCAAAATAAATTGTTTTAAAGCTATACAAATATCTCAATTTAATGAAACAATCTTGATAATTCAATTTATTATTACTCATTTGGCACATAAACGCGGTTTTAATATACGTAGCAGGTGTAAATACCAACACCACATACCAAGTCCAAAACTCACACTTATTTAAATTTAAATATGTGTGATATAGAAGGTTTATCGACTTTATTGAAATATTCAACATATAAATTAGGCAATCCTTATGCCTAATGATTAAAAATATAAAAGTTCGTAAGTCGACTTATCAATATATTCTTGCCTGGAACAAATACACATGTTCCTTAGAGCTGAAGAATTGGGTTAGGTCACAACTGTATATTTGACAATGGGAGAAATTTTACCGAAACATCTAATAAAGGTGAAATATATCATAGTTTGTAGAATTAGGCGTTACTTTGCGGAGATCTATAATACAAAGGTAATAATAAAATTAATTTGCTTTTCGATTTTGTCTCCTGATAGAAGTTTCGGGGCGAAACGAATGTTGAGTTTGTAATAGGGAACGAAATTATTTTCATATAATTCGCGGTGATTTTTGAATTCGTATGAGAGTTTAGTTCAAAAGTAATAATAGATTAGTCCCTTAGTTTTGGAGTCCTATTATAATAACTCGAGTTTTGCAATTCATAAATAGAGTTCATTTATACAGGACTCACAGACTTCTTTGAGTCTTTTACTACCAAGTGGAAGGTGTATGCTGGCATAAAGGTAATTATCTTTGAAACCGCATTGAGACTGAAATGAGTAATAAGCAATAATTGTGAGTTTAAAAGACACATATATGTGCATACATATCTCTTAAAAGAATTTAACATGCTAAAAAAACGTCAATAATTGGTAAATACATATGGGCCTAACTAAATTTCATATTTTTATTTGAATTCAACAAATATAAAGGTGTATTTTAACTTTTGAATGCCTGAAAGAACCATTAAACATATATTTAGATATATAAATAGTATGCGATAGACAGTATTATATAATTACGTTTTACGCACCTTAAATCAGCTCGCCACTGCAAGTGCAATAATTTAAAAATCTCGATATAATATTACAATAGTTCTTTTACTGTTGGCATTTCGATTCTATTATCTTTGATTATATAATTAATAAAACCTAATATAGTAAATAATTAAAATTACTTTTACATAGACTAAGACGTCAGTATGGACAAAGTAAATGTATTAAAATGTTTATTCTGAGAATAAAATAATTTGTTAAAATAATCTAAAAACATTAAAATTATATGAACTATGAAAATTGAGATGTAAAAACTAACTATGTTATAAATATTAAATATCACATTAAGCTAAAATCAGTTCAGTCGGGTATTTTAACTTAACAATATATGATATAAGAAAACTACTTATACCTTAAGTCTAAATAAAACAAAGGTTTTTAACAAACATGCCATACATAACAAACCAAATCAATTAAAAAGATATCGGTAAAAATTGTTGGTAATTTCAGAGCTATACTCATTGTCATAACTACTAAGAATGCCAACATTCATTAATATACCGGAATGTCCTATCAAAAGATTAGTTTAAAATAAAACGATTGAGCCAAGCAATGGAGAAGATATAGATATTTCAATTGATACTTTAAATATTATATTACATCTGCATCAAATATTCAATAAATTTATAGTACACGTATGATAAAACCACTATAAATGTAACATCAAAGTAGCCAATATTTAACGATATTAAAATTATTGACATATGGTTTAAAATCACGCTAATTTAGAAGTTTATTTAAAAACTGGGTATCCAATTATTCGATAATAATAATAGATAATGTGACACTTACACGGTCGTCCGTCCCCAAGGTATGTAACTTAGTACTTGTGTTAACGGTGACGGACAACTGGTAGATATACTACATATATAATTTTAAATACATACTTAAATATTTTTAATTCTTATAGCCTGGGTGTATACTTATACACCCAGGCTAGAAGAAACAACAAATTGTTTATAGAAAATGTTGGCTCTCGGCGGGAATCGAACCCGCGACCCGTGGAGCTGAAGGCAGGGTCACTACCCACTGCGCCAACGGGCCAGTCAATTCATTAATAATAGTCACTTAAAAGCTTAGCTGAGCGGAAACAACTCAAACCGAATAGCTTTAATTTAAATAAGTGAAGCTACGTGGAATTGTTTAATGGTTAAAGGACATTATGACTACGAAAATAAGTGAGATACGAAATTACATCAGTTAACGTAATGTAGCTATTACCTAACCTATCTAAGGCTAGCTAGGCTCTGGAAAAAAAATTAGGGTCCCAAATAAACTACTTTAAATCGTCATCATCATCCTCCTGCCTTTATCCCACTCTAAGTGGAGTCGGCATTGGTTATAAACATGTTGTCACATGATTCGGCTACGTATATAACGACCGGCCGCCTGCTTGACGTCAACTTACTTTATTCGTATTTTACGACCCCTCGGTAAGAAAGAAGGTGGTCTATTCTACCCAACCGGATACCACATGGCCGGTCAACTTACCTTAGTCGTCTTTTACGACCCCTCGGTAAGAAAGAGGGTCGTCTATTCTACCCAACCGGATACCACATGGCCGGACAACTTACCTTAGTCGCCTTTTACGACCCCTCGGTAAGAAAGAGGGTCGTCTATTCTACCCAACCGGATACCACATGGCCGGTCAACTTACCTTAGTCGCCTTTTACGACCCCTCGGTAAGAAAGAGGGTCGTCTATTCTACCCAACCGGATACCACATGGCCGGTCAACTTACCTTAGTCGCCTTTTACGACCCCTCGGTAAGAAAGAGGGTCGTCTATTCTACCCAACCGGATACCACATGGCGGGTCAACTTACCTTAGTCGCCTTTTACGACACCTCGGTGATAAATGAAGGTGGTCTATTCTACTCAGCCGGATACCACACGGCAACAACTTTGAATCGTCGTGTACTAAATTCCACGTTATCCAGATTCTTCATACTTCAGATTCTTAGTTATACAGACTCAATTATAAAATTAAAAACCAAATACGAAATATACCAAAAGCAACAAATTTTCACTAGTTTTAAGTCAGTAGGTCCTCCATTAAGCTTTCTGGTATCTACGCCACAATATGTAACTCCGAAAATAGTTACCATTTGCCAGCACGGTAATCTAATCAATAGGTAACACACTATACGTAATCTAGATCCAATAAATACACCAACACACAAATATTTATAACGATCTACGAATGAAGAATAATTCATTCTTAATCCTCATACTAAAGTTTTAAAATTGAAGAACATTCATGTTAAAATTTTAAAGTTAAGATGATTTATTTTTCTATATATGTAAAATATAATTAAAATGAATACGATAAAGTATTAAGCAAATACAGCATTAGTTATAGTCGAGAGCAAATATAGAATAAAAGACCATAATAAGACATAATATAAAATATTACATGTATAATTAATAAAGATCTCATGTAGGACACCACTTAAGCTTAAAATATACTAAAAGAATTACATCAATATTATATTATATAATTTAAGGTGCAATCTTGCTACAACCTACTAAATTTCCAGTACTATAGTATATAATATGGATGTAGTGAAACTAATTCACTAATTATAGGTTTTTAAGTGCATATCCAGAATCCTAGAATACATTAAAACAGATAAGAGACGATTAAAAGTCTGATACTTATTTCCAAACGCTTTTAAACTATTCGCTTTACACAGTACTATAGTGTGTAAAATTCGAAATAGTACATTAATGGCAACATTTATACTTCAATGGCTAAAATCTAAAATACAATATAAATAGACAAATAGTAAGGACAAGAGACAATTATCCGGTAAATTTCCAAACATAGGTCACCTTTCCAGTAGAAGCAGTAGCTTCTATGTTAAAATTACGCAATAATCTGATTTGTATTCGCAACTAGGCTTATAACCTCACCATACTTCAACGTACTTTAGCAAACAATTTAGATGATAATATTTAGACCAGCAGGCTTGCTATGAACTCTTATTGCGAATCAATTGAAGACCTAAATTGAATTGCTTTACTTTTTCATACCTCTTCTTCTTTCTCCTACCCTTATCCCACTCTAAGTGGGGTCGGTACAACATGTTTTCCTCTTCCATTCTCTTCTATCATTCGTCAACTCTGGCGCTACTCCTTTTATATGCATATTATACTTCACACATTCCAACCATCTCTTTTTATGCCTCCCTCTAGTCACATATCCATCCACATTCATATCCAACACTCGTTTAGTCACATGATTTTCATCCCTCCTCATTACATGTCCATACCATCCCAATCTTGCACCTCTCATCTTTTCTACAATGGGCGCAACTTTCATACTTCCCCTTATATAATCATTTCTTATTTTATCCAATCTTGTCACACCACACATCCACCTTAACATCCTCATCTCATTAGCATGCACTCTTCTTTCATCCATCTTTTTCATTGCCCAACTTTCTGATCCATACATTACGACAGGTCTTATGACCGATTTATAAATTTTCCCTTTAAGTTTAAGGGGCATTCGGGGGTCACATACTGTAACCGATTTACTTTTTCATACCATAACGTGTTAAAGACACACAGTATAAGTCGTTGCCGGATTAAATCCTGAACTGAATTGCAAACGTATTTCATTCGCTCTTATTTATATAGTAGTACGATCGAAATGCAACTCAGTTAAAAACACTTTATATTACGAAAAGAAAGCGATTCAGTTTAGGTGCTGACTTTGAATTACATTTCAATTGAATCGTTTTCTAAAAGTTGATGGTAGGCCTACAGATTTCAGACAACTATATTAATATAAGAAAAACAGGATTGCCTGTACACAACTACATGTTAAAGCAAAAAAATTCACATTTGACACTTTTAAATTTGTGTTAGTTAAATTTGTTTAAGTTGCAGATTATTCAAAACTTTCTTAACCAGATGCCATGGATGAATGGTGTCAAGGTATATCAAGATTTGTGACAGGCTGGTACATTTTTGTTAATGCATTACTTTTAAGTTAGCTGCCTTCATGTAATTCATAAGTCTAAGAATCTAAAAGAAATTGATTCCCGCAAAGAAATCATACCAAGATCTAGAAAGATCTAACTGTCTAAAAAATCCTACGTTCTAATATCACGCAACAAAACAGCTCTGCATATTTCAATTAAATATAACTTGAAACATAATCTACAAAGCGAGTTTGATTTTGACAAGCGCTTGAATACTCCACGATGGATAGAATTAAAGACCAACCTAGTTTGGTTGTTTGATGATCGTTTAGGATCCATCACACTCATACTCCAGAACGGTTTTGTGGTAGAAGAGAAGATACCTGAAAATAATATATTCTTTAAAGTGATTTATAGAACCAGGCGTTACTTTGCGGAATTCCATATTACAGGCACTATAACAGAACTACCTCGCTATAATCCGCACAGGTTAAGCGAATGCATGCAAAGCTAATATATATCAATTAATTGTTAGATAAAAGCAAATGCTACAATCTCGCGCAATGCCGCGACTCTTAATTGATATGTGTTTCAAATTCTTCGCCCTTTTCAAAGGCAAAATCTTAAAATACCTTCGGGTAAAGGATCAATGGCGATTAAAATGCATCAAAGCCTCAGGTACTTTACAAGCCTCTACCTTGTACTTTATTTGATTTCAAAGCTTGGATCGCACGACTCGTGCTGGTTAATAACTGCTGCATTAAAAACCTTTGTTAAAAAACGGAGGACCTTAAAGAATGGCTCTATAACAGAACTACCTCGCTATAATCCGCAAGGGTTGAGCGAATGCATGCAAAGCTAATGTGTATGAAGCAGGCGAAATTTACGCACCTTACACATGCTGGACAAGTCACCACATGCACCCCAAGGCTCCTCCACCAGGAGGATTTTGTCGTGGAGCCTATCCTCCTGATGATGCTTAGGTTTCAGAGCGAAACGATCGTCGAGATTGTGGTGGTGGTTGTGTGTGTTGCTTGTGTGCTTTGTTGCTGGTGGAGGCGCCTTGGGGTGCGTGTGGTGGCTTGTCCTAGATGTGTAAGGTGCGTAAATTTTGCCTGCTTCACACACATTAGCTTTGCATGCATTCGCTCAACCCGTGCGGATTATAGCGAGGTAGTTCTGTTATAGAGCCATTCTTTAAGGTCCTCCGTTTTTTAACAAAGGTTTTTAATGCAGCAGTTATTAACCACCAGGAGTCGTGCGATCTAAGCTTTGAGATCAAATAAAGTACAAGGTAGAGGCTTGTAAAGTACCTGAGGCTTTTGATGCATTTTTAATCGCCATTTATCCTTTACCCGAAGGTATTTTAAGATTTTGCGTTTGAAAAGGGCGAAGAATTTGAAACACAATATCAATTAAGAGTTCGCATTACGCGAGATTGCAGCATCCGCTTCTGTCTAACAATTAATTGATATATATTTTTGTTTTTTTATTCATCTAAAACATTAACTTGTTTCAAACGTTTCTTATTAAGTGACATGCGTGCGTATGATTAAATGTAAGCATTTATAAATACTGCTGTGATAGCCCAGCGGTGAGACCGTGCGACTCTTTCGAGGGGAACACGAGTTCAATACCCGGGCAGGCACCAACGAGTTTTTCTATTAAAACTCATATGTCAAATTAATAATTGCAATTAATCACACGCTTTTCGATAAAGAAAACCGTCATGAGGAAACCTGCATATTTCTAGAGAATTCTGGAGATATGTGTAACCTACCAATCCGCATTGGAGCAGCGTGGTAGGTCTTAGCTCCAACCTTTCTCTCTAGAAACGGAGAGAGGAGGCCTATTCCCAGCATTAGGATTGTAACAGGCCGCTACTTTACTTTTACTTTACTTATTTATAAATACATGAAATGTATATATAACAGTTGTAAAAGAATTTTCATGGAAATGTGACTCAGCTAAGTTGGGGTATGTCTGAGCTCTGGTTTTTAGCTGCTAGCGTTTGAAACGATAATATAACATTTGTAATACTTGTATTTATTATACTATATACTATTAAGTGTATTGATATTATTCAAATATTTACCCCTCACTATCCAAAACCTCCCTCAACGAAGCCCTTGTTATCATGTGGTCGTCGCACTTGAACCAACTGCCCTTCATCTGCCGCACGTAGGCCGTGTAGTGACCAGCGTCCAAGGACCCAAGATGATTCACCACGGCGAACAAAGAATATCTATTATCCTCAAACAAGCCTTCCGGAGCATTGTTATTGTCAGCAGCATCAACAGCTCTCCGATGATTTGACATAAATGGGGTCATATCCAATTCAGCGGGGAACGACACAAAGGCAGATATCTTCCTATCAATTTGGGAAGAATGCTCGAAACGTTTGAGATGAAAACTAGCAACAATGGGCAGAGTTTCAAGAGTGAGTTGCTTCGTAGACTCTCTGTAAGCTCGGCAGTTGGAACACTTGATTTTGGCTCCAGATCCGAGGTGCTCGGCTCGTGTGAATCTCTCCAGGCATGCCTGCAACGATCCTGGTCCGGCCACATCCAGGCTAATATCCCAGAAAGGATCAATTGTAGTCGAAACTCCAGAGCAGGAAGTGCATACCACGTCACTGCGTAGTCCGCCGGTGAATATCTGGTCAATGATGCAATTGCATCGCTCGTTTTCTTTTTTCTCCGTATCATCGACACCGTTCATACAATGTCTGTAAATTGAATAAAAAATAATAAACGATTCACGAAAAATGAAGGCGAGTGAATTAAGTGACTCAAGCGGTTAATTGAATGGATGTTAGATATACCTTGATATTTATGTTTTAACATCTGATTTTTAACTAAAAATAGAATGTTTTGGACATTATCCAATGGTAATGTTCACTCTAATAAGCTGTGAATAGACGGTAACGCTTAGAGCTTAAAAAGGACAGTGCGTTAGATTCGAGATAGACTGATAGCAGATCCTGGATTGATTTTCCTGATAAAGACCATATTACATAATTTTGATTTGAAAAATATATGCCGTGTGGTATGTGGTATGTATGTGTGACCCAAAAAATGCAAAATATAATGTTCCAATAAAAGTGAACCATTCAGCTAATTTTAACTAAAGGTCTTATTTTTAGTATCTCACAAAGAGATAAGTACTAAAAATTAAAATGTAAAAAAAAGAAATAATAATGTATCCGATTGTTATGTATCAACTCAAAATAAGCCTTTATATTTATTGTTAAAAAAATTGTTTGTAATATTTTTTATGTATTTAAACGAGTAATTATCAACTTGTTATTCTCGGTAAAAACAGTGTTCCAAACCAATAAATTTATTATTTGAACGATAAAAGCAAAGTAGACGAATATCTTATGAGAAATAACTAGGAGGTTTACATCGTCGAATCCCTTCTCAGACATTATACTTTATGGTAAACGTGAAACATCGATAGAATTTATTCTAAAGCTATGACGCAATGGCGCTGATATATCGATTCGAGAATATGGTGATATCAAATATGGGTTAGATTATGGAGATTTATATTTAAGATCCGTGTAATCTTAAATATAAAATTCTCGTGTCACAATGTTAGCTGAAACGGATTGACCGATTTATTTTAGGTTTATTAAATCGATAGAGATCAATGACCATACCCTATCACGCCAAATCATCTTTGACCTAAAAACTAAATACAGTACAACCAATTAGGTGTTAGGCAGACAAAACAATAAGGTTGTTGTTTTCTCTTGTTTTTCTAATAAAGCTAGATCTCAATAAAATTATATTTATTTTGTTTGAAAATATAACTTTTTTTATAACAATATTTAATAACATTGAATTATGCCAAAGTTATCTTATACGTTTAAGTGATTATTTGATTCGTTTAACGTCGTATGTTCGGAAGCACTCTGTATACATATACTCGAAAATCATTACCCTCCGGGTAATTCAGTCGGGTAATACGTATAGTACCTGGCATTAAATAATGCACATCGACGTTTAGAACGAAATAGCCGGCCAGTTCGGTTTCATAGAGCGCTGTCACTGTCACACATGGGTTCGGCAGTCTGTGCGACAGAGACAATGCTCTATAAAGCAGAATCTAGCCAATTTCTCTCTCTAAGCCTCATGTGCATTATTTATTGACTCGTACTATACATATTATTTTTCTATGAATTCTATTTCAGGACAGGCACCGGAGATTTTACAAATTTTACTTTATCTATATTCTAAGTCTATATATGTTCTTTTTTGTATTTATTTTGTGCAAAAAGTTGTTATTATTCAAAAATATGATAGGTCAAATACATACCTATGAAGAACATCTAAAGTAGCGATGAAAAATTCATGAGCATCCTGTTGTTCGTAGCCGGCCAAGTGACGCGCGTGCGTCCAGATAAGATGCAGTAATCGATGCAAGGTTAACGGTGTCTTAGCACCAGAGTAAAACTCCTGAAAAGAAAATCGATGCTTCTTTACAAAACGACTATCTACGACAAAAATATGGTCGTAATTTGTTTATAAGTTTCACTTAAAATTATTTACAAACTAACTTATATAAATAGAACCTTAACGAAACGTAATAATTATTTAAAAATGAACATAGCATGGACAAAAAAAAACTAAAAAAATTAATACTACTAACAATATTCGAAATACAAATGTGAATATTAAAAAAGGTTTATAACTAAAACGACAAAAAATCGGAGTGTTGTCAGAATGACCAATATAGCTAACTAAGACTGAATGATGGCATCTATACATATTATAAAAGAAAGTCCCCAAAACCTGTCTATTTGTATGCCATTTATTTCTCAAAATCGACTAAACGGATTTTTGTACGGTTTTTTTCTAAAAGATCTTATCTTGAAAAAGGTAAGTAATAGTACATTCTCCACAATGGATAAAGCGTTTTTGATCGGATTTTCACTGAAGGATAGAGCATCTTGTAAAGCAATATATAGGCTACTTTTGTTCTAGAATTCCAACGTGGTAAAAAATTACCCGGGAAAATCTTGTGACAGTGATTTGCACAGGGGAAAAGCCGCGGGCACAGGTAATATTTTCATAAATCATTATAAAGTTAATGATGATACTAGATTAAACCTTTATATTATAGAACTTTACTTTTTTTAAAATAGAACGCTCAATTCCATAAACGATATATAACTTTACTTCGGTAGTAATAATCTCTTCATAAGCTTGATCGTTTATGACAGAAACACTTTTCGAAGAGTGATTATAAAAATACTTTTTATCAATAAGAATACAATCAAAAAAACATTACTTAATATAAAAATTATAAAAAAAAGTACGATAGAAAATCATTTGAAATTGAATGTGACCTTGCCTTACTTCAAGGATAACATAGTAACTAATCGATATGCGTCATAAATCACTTATGTATTTTAATATGTGTTGTTCTACTTGTCCTATTTTGAATCTTTCAAATTGTAGGTATATTGAAAAATGAAAGAAAATGCATGTAGTTAGTGAGGTATTTACGCCACCGCAGTTAAAGATTTGATACTTATTGTTTGGTATTTATTGCTTTGTTAGATTTAAGAGATCCAGATAAAAAAATTCTTATGTCGGTTTAGATTTAAGGTTTCCTCACACTATGATACATCAAAAAAAATTGATTTAGATCATCGAGGTAGTGTATTATTTTCGTATATAATACGCAAAATCAAACGAAATTATATTTAATGTTTAGTATATTACAGTTAATTAATTCACAATTCGTATTTCTAATTTTGAAAAAATATTATAGATCAATACGAAAAAGTTTGTATCGATTCTTTTATATAACAGACAAAAAATATTATAATTTAGATATTTTTAAATTGGCATTAAAAATTAAAAAAACTCCTAAGACTTGCTGATTTCTACTTAAATAAAAACAAACTTTAATTATACAACTTAACTAAATTACTGTTTGCGATTTATTAATAAACATATCTAACTAAACAAAATCTAAAGAAAAATTCAAATTATTCAGAAAATATAAATGGAACAAAGACAAACTACTCGATAAATGACAGTTTATTTTTTTTTTATAAAGATACTTAGCTGAGTTTAAAAATAACAATTCCAAATTTAAATAAACTATTCGATAAATGACAGTTAAATTTTTTTTTATAAAGGTACTTAGCTGAGTTTAAAAATAACAATTCCAAATTTAAATAATGAGAATATTTAAAGATATTGAAAGACTTATAAGAAACAAAGAAACGCTTCAGCATAATATTATATAAGTACTTTTAGGTAACCTAGTTTAATATGTAGCTAACGTCAACCCAGTGTCCTGCGCGAAATTAAAATCAATGTCGACGCTGCACAAAGTGGATAGGTTGTATATCACTGCAACTTCAGTTCACATTTCCAAGGCTTGTAATGCCCAGGGAAAATCAATAATTCACGTCGCTGCGAGCTATTTTTAGCGTACCTACCTGGAAGAGCTTGGAAACTTCGCACACGAGGCATTTTCCCGAACCTTGGGTTTTACATTTATGTTTCTCTCCCAGGAAATAGTCTCTTAATAAGGGCGTGTGTATTAATGTCTGTAACAAAATAATGAAATAAATCTTATAAAACCATTTTTAATAAAAAAATATATTTGTTTTATTATTGTAACCGGATAATTTTACTTACACTTACATAGTGTTAGAGTATGTAATTGTAATTGATAATAATATTTTGAATTAAGAATTTAAGAAAAGGAGATAATTAAGGTTTCTGTCTTGATATAAATTTAATTAACGTTAAATGAGATTTTATATAAATTACTGCTTATGTATTCATGAAGTTTATAAAACAAATTATATATTACTATTTTCTACTTGTAATAATTTATATTTTGTTTATAAAATTTTGTATTGACTAGTAAGATAGTGAAAAAAAAAAACAAAAGATGGCGAAAATGCCAAGAAAAAAACAAATGAAAAAAAGAATAGAGTCCAGACGTAGTGCGTAGTTGATCTAGTAGTCGTAATAGAAATAAATATTGTAATTGTTATTGTTTAAAGTTATCTATTTGTGTATTCAATAACAAATATCTTAAAGAGTCTTTTAATACGAAGAATTTTCTAACAATAGATACATTTTTTTATTTACAAAATATTCCAAATTGAAGGATCGTCAATGAATTAATCTTAGAAGAGATAATTCAGATTTTCAGCAATAATTCATAAGTAAGAATAAAAGTATCTACCTATTTTATACTTTACACGTGCTTTTTAAATTATTGATATCTTTGATACTACGTGAATAAATTTTTGTATTGGTTCAGATACACGGATTCAAGTAAATTATTTTTTTAGAATATTGGTTAATCTTTAATGCTTATTCTTCTGACTACTTACAAATGTTACAACGTCGTCAGTATTACAAGACTCCGGTGTAAAAATCATCGAATTTAGAAGGTTGTCAGAAAGCTATACGTAAGCTTACGCATATTGTTAAAATATATCTTTGGAAATAGAGCGTCAATTATTAGTATAAGGGGGATTTTTCGATGTTAAAATAGAAGCCCATTAATATAGGGGAAGACTTAATAAATAGGATCAAGTAAAAGAGAAACGTCTAGCAAGACTGCGATCCTAATATTTTGTTACATTTGTTAGATGTACCAATCTCAAATTCGCAATCATGTACCACGTATTAAGAAATTAATACTTAGTAGCGATTACAAATCGATATTAGATTGTATATCTTACTACGCGCAATATAGGTTTTCAATACGTTATATTAAACAAAATTTCATAGAAAGACTGTGAAACGTTACTATATTATACTACAAGTAACATAGATAATAGCTGATTCTTTGTATAGTTGAGGTATTCTATATTGTCTTTCATAAAAGTTTATCACTATAAATATTTATCACTTTTGGTGGTTGTTCGTTTCACCGATATCGCAGTTTTTTCAGTATCCGTCAATCGTATTCAAGTTAACCGCTACCATTGGTTATACTGCCGAAATCGGCAGCAAGGCTTAATTGAAGGCTCTAAAGTCGCGAATAAGTACTTGATAGATAGACTGGGACGAGTTTCGCCTCTACATCAAATCGTTACTAATTATAAAAAGCTATTATGTAACAACGTATGTCGCAAGTGCTTGTGTTACGAGTAAAAGAGGAGTCATTTATATTATGACTGATAAAAATGGTCTTAAATACACGTGTTATTATAAAGACTGTTACTCGAAAGAAAACTTGTGTATATTAAGATATTATTAAAAAAATACAGTTATGTATTGCCATATGTATATTGCCATTTATATGAAATTCATTTCGCTATAATTTGTGCAAGTAAAAAAACTAGATTCCGATCATTTTTCAAGTAGTATACATGATTATAACCCTTAACACTGAATAATAAAATTTATTTATTTACGTATTTCAAATAGTTCAGATGACACTTAGTATGGTAATAAGCAAACAACTATATTGTTTGCTAATCTGTACCTATAAATAATGCAAGATTTTTGTGTTAGTAAATGTTATCATCCTTTAAAATAAGAACCGATATTAAAAAAAAATATATTCAAAAGCTCTTTCATGAATTCTTTTAGTTTGAGTTATCTACTACTTTAAAGCAAAATTTTATAAGCTATATTATAGAAATTGAGGGATAAAACAAAAAAAATCTACTTTAAAATCACTAACAATCATTATTAGAAAAAAATAAAAATACTCTGATTGCAAAAAGTATCAAATTTTACCTGAACAATGCAGTTCATGAAACATGTAGAACCGAGATTCTGCAATCCTCTCAGCCCGATGGTGGTGTGGGGACTAATCAGGCGACGCTTTCTGAGGCGCTTCAGGGCCATCACTTCATTGCTGTTGGGCAACCATGGTGTGTAAGGAACACTGATACCTAATGACCTAAATAGAAAAATATACTCAACCCTCTTATTCATAATTCATATCTTGTGAACTGGCTATAGTTGAAATATTTATAAATCTCTCTTATAATGACATGAATTTCCTTAAGTTGCTCTTTAAACATACTTAGCTATTGTAGTTTTGTAGAATATTTAAAATATAATGAACAAGAGGTTATATTTTTTGAATAATAATTTTTAGTTGACACATGTATTCGGTGCCATAGATATATATGATTCCAATAATTTCTTACATTTAATTTAATATCTTTTTAGTACATGTTTGTTATTTAAGCTCACAATTAGTTTTTTTAAGTCTGCTCATGGTTATAATTAGTATTGAGCATGAGCAACTTTTTTGATATCTGCAGCCTTTAATTTAACATTAACCCACACAATAGTGGTAAAATAAGAGCTAATTATTATGTTGTACTGCTAATAATAATTTTTGCCAATGGCTTGACATTTAGCTGTAGGAATATTTGACTTTATTGTATAGCTTCAAAAAATTTGTTGATAAAACAAAAAAAAATAGAAAAAATATAAATAAACTTACTTTGCTTCAAGCAAACGGTTAGTACAGGCTATATCAGTCAATTCTCGGTCGTATATGTAATCTTGGCATTGTGCACAGAACACATTTCCATAACTTAAATCCACATATAGGAAGTGTTTTTTAATTCTAGAATGATCTTGAATATGGCCACCATAGCATGCAAAGTAGATGCAGTGCAGACAAGAATGCAACCTTGGGCCTGGCTGCCCACAAGCGAAGCAAAGACATGATGTTGCCTAAAATTATGTTTAAGAAAGTTAGTAAAATACTATAAATAGTTTTAAATAGGATTTATTACTTTAAAATTATTGTGCCTTAATAGCTTTCACAGCTAGCTTCTCTGAACTTTTTGAGAACTTCTGTCTCAACTAAGAAAATCTGAAGAGTGTAAGTTAATGTATGATTAACAGAATTTAATTAAAGACTATTAATATTAATAAACCATAAAAGATTAGTAAAGACAACTTCCAATATTTTTATATAGATTCTTTTTATATTTGTTTGAAGACACTTTTAAAATAAAATTTACAGACATTTAATGATTTAAAAATAGTAATTAAAAATAAGTCATCATAATTTATAACTCTAACAAATATCTGTTTATAATATCTGAAATAAAATATTTAATAATTGAGAGCATTACTAAAATATTGTAAAAGTAATTAAGATGATGACATTTACAGTCACATGTATACATAAAATCAGCTGTTTTGAGGTCAAAGATTACTAATCAGCTGATTATTCGCAACTGACAAAAGAATGAGCCTCTATAAACACCACTCACGCGATGAATGAACCTAAACAGTTACGGAACAGAACGAAGAAGTAATCGATATTTGTTATAGTATTCATAGGTAACTTAACTGCACTATATTTCATTTACCTTGTATCTCCTTGCTTCGTATGAAGTGGATGCGACGAAAAATGCATGAACTATTTTATATGGACTTGCGCCTTTAGCGGCTTTAAAATTGTTCAAATGTATACACCCATTGTCATTCATTATTTCAATTGAGATTGGTGGCACCGGCTATGCAAACTACGCCTTTATTTGCCGCTCTAAAAAGAAAAACATTATTTTCACAACTTATTCATTATCACCCAAACAGAACAATATTTATTCTGTAATAAATTAACATTCATAAATAGAAAATACTTGACAAAAGAGTACTTTACTATCAATGTCGGAGGAAAAAGCATAAATACATTAAACACCGAGATGCTATATGCTCACCTCGTTCGCACACGAACCGCTGTGTCCGACTACAACTGGTTCTCGTCTGGGAAACTTGGATTGGAACATCCTATACTTACGAGCTGCAGTATAGCATATATATACAATATCTATACAAGAGTTTAACATGTATATTTATATATAATATCTATTATATATAATTATACAACGTTAAATTATATATATTAGGGACACAGCAGTAGACGCCAAGTTCAAAGCTTTTCAAATAGGTATTAGGTAGGTACTAGGTACCGCTTGAACGTGATTATTTTAAAGAAGTTCAAATAGTATGGATAGTTATCATTAAAAGATCGATATATATCACCACTGACGGTGTTATAGCCCTATAAAAGAGGAATAAACATATAGTACATTGCTTGTTGTATCTTAAAAAAATTAGACACTGCTATAATAGCTTTATGTAATTGTGTTAGAAAAAGATATAATCATATTTGAACGCGTTGTTAATATGCTGTCAGATGTCATTTTAAAATATTGAGATTGAGATTTAAATTTTTAGTCTGTAGTATAGTAGTAAATAAATATGGCCGTTAGTCAATGTTAATGATGTAAACTTTGTTTACTGTTTTTAGTAAATGTAAGAAATGATAAGTGAATTTGAAAATTTGTCTCTAGGAGGAAATAATGCTGCTAGTAATCATGCAGATCCTTTCACACATGCAGGTACTTAAAATTTTTCTTTTATTGCAGGCGTTGTTGACCCCAATGAAACGTTAGTAGTCCTATGTATGGTCATCATATCACGGTATTGTTTCTTTCAGAGCTGACACCCGAGCAACAGAAAACTCTCATTGACATACGACGCCGAAAAACAGAGTTATTACTAGAAATACAGGTTAGTAAAAATATTAATACTTATTGTATTTATGGATACCAAGGTCCTTTGCATTAAACAAATTACGAGATGTGTCACCCCCGAAATAGCCCTGGTTGTAAACTTGTTTTCTTAGATCATGTTTGTTTTTAATAAATCTTAAGTTTATGCTTATTAAATGTAAATTTAAAAAAATATGTTAGGGATTATTAAACGAATTGAAGTAGTAAACGTAATTAATTTGTAAATGCCAATTTTCAATGCTAAAATAAAAAGTAATAAATAATAATAAGTATTAAAAATCTTCTTAGAACATATTTTCATTCTTAATTTGATAAAGATGACATATATGATGGAGCTTTATTTTATGATAATATAAGCGTTATGGCCCTTACATATATTATTATGGTTTCTTTAATCATTTGATAGCCAGAGATCCATTTTAATCTTCTATAAACAATATTTAAAATTGAATCTCCACTGTTTCCCATAAAATAACACTACTTATATTTTGATCTGTGATCTCATGCATGATAAGTTGTCATATGACATGGGTAAATTTTGATTAATAAATCTGTATTTTCTTAATATTTATGTATATAATTAATTGCATATATAAAACATGTTCTATTAAACAATTTAGAGAAAACCTAAATTTTGTCAAAACTGGACATTGAAACATTCTCTTATCTAGTCAACTGACATAATTTTATATAAATAAGTAGAAATAAGTTTTGTCCTTGTATAATACTTTCACAAAGTGTGTGTCATTGTGGGAATTGGAAAAAATAACATTGTGGTTTCTTTAGTTCCTTTGTAACTAAAGTTTAAATATGTGAAAATGGTGTTCCCCGCCCGGTGACGCTGTAAAAGCCATTAGGGCTAACAGCGTACAGTCAGTTTGAAAAAAAAAAAAGAAAATGGTGTTTAGAACTGAGGAGATAGTTATTCCTAGTTCTGACTATGCTTTTGTTGCTGTTCTGTTTTTTTTTATGTTGATTGCTAAGAAAAAGAACTTCAGTACTTAATTTTTTACTATGTGAGTCTAGCAATATTTGTGGGACTTTTATGTACAAATCTGCCATTCAAAATCAAAAATGTTTCACATCAAAGAATGTCTGATGTTGATAATTATGTTAATATGTCATACTAATGCAGGTGTTTGTTGTTTCATCCTTACCTTTCGGTCATCATAAATTTTTCTTTTAATTAACTTGTTTATCAACATTATAAATAATTAAAATAAAGACCTTCTGACATCATCATCATCACATCTGAATAATAAAGTTACATGTTTTATGTATGTATGTAAAACATTATAAAGAAACACAACTTGTTAGGAGAAAGGTATAATCGGAAAAACATTTCATAAGAAAACGCCTTGATAACTTCCTGCGGTATAATAATCGCGTCACCTAATGCTTGTAGAACTAGTTTATAATTATAATAATATAATTCGTAAGCTATGACATCCTTGATTTTAGTTTTTTTTTCTTCTAAAATACTGGTTATGTTAAGTGGAATTTTGGGTGTATTTGTCTTGAACGAGACAGATCAGATTTTATATGTGTACAAGTTCTAAGCGGGCCTTCGCTTACGTCACTTAAACTGTTCAAGTACCCTTTATCATGTACTATGTTGCTTTATTCCTGTTCCCAGAGGTAAAACTGGATTTTTATGTTTCATAATTATTTCTATAGCAGATAAGTCGTGAAAGCGTAACATCCAGGCAGACTTTAGAATTTATAATACAAGTGTGCATAACGAAAAAATGACGTAATTTATTGTAGTTTTTCCAATGTTATTAGGTGGTGTTGAATTGTTGCCATAATAATGCCAAGTAAAAGCCCTTGGCGTTATCGTTTATTACTTTGATAATAGATGGCGCTTCCTTTTATATATATTCGCGCAAGCCAGTATCTCTTTATGTTTAGCAATTTTTGTTTTTGTTATCTAAATCGAGAGTTTACTGTTCTTTTTCAATTTTTACATACATTACTAAATAGGTAGATAGAAAACTCTTTATTGTACGTATAACAAAAAATACAGGCAATAATATATTCGAAAAACATTTCGCACAATAAAGCGGCCTTTTCGCTAACCGGTTATTTCTTCCAAGCAATTTAAGCGTTATAGAGCTCTTTAGTAAAACAACTGATAGGAAAATTTACCGCTGAGTAATGATGATTTGAAAATTAAACAAAATGTATTTCTCTTTATACACACATAAATGAAGTTAAAGAAAGCAATATACTAATAATTTACTTAAATATAATCAAGTCTATTATGTAATTGCATTTGACATTCTTTGACCTTAAATCATTGGCTTTAAAAGGTCAGTCACAAATGCAATGGTTCAAATACGGTTACACATCCCAGTGATTCACAAGAGCATTATGTTCTTTAATATCTCCCAGGCAAAATTTAACTATCTTACAAGCATATTTTAATAGACGCCATCATATCAGTTAGGCATTTTAGCGCCGTTTTATATCTTATTTATTTGTGTAGGGATGTTTTAAAGGAATAATAAAGTCGCTGACACGAGTCATAAGAATACTCTACGTGATCAAATCAAAAATTAAAAGTTCCGTAGAAGAACCAAAGTCATATACCTCATGGTGGTGCGAAGTTGAAGCAGCTAGGGTCGGGACACGTATTGCGGAGAACCGTTGGGCGTTGGGGTCTTAAGGTTTTTGAATAGTGACCACGCACTGGGAAATGCAGTGTCGGTAGATCACGAGAATAGTCTAACGACCTGGAAAAGACAGATTGGAGCCGCTGGATCCAAACAGCACAAGATCGTATGATGTGGACATCTCGTTTAAAGACTTATCTCCAACAGTAGACGTCCATCGGTTGATGAAGAAGAAGTAATAAGTGCGTTAAATTATTTAATCATTTTCTTGTAAATGATGCATCATCCTTCTGCCCTTATCCCACTCTAAGTGGGGTCGGCACAACATTTTACAAACATGTTGTCACATGATTTGGCTATGTATTTTACGGCCGGCCGCCCGCCTGACGTCAATTTACCTTAGTCGCCTTTCACGACACCTCGGTAAGAAAGAGGGTGGTCTATTCTACTCAGCCGGATACCACACGGCGGTGTCTTGTAAATGATGCATTCATAAAAATGTTATAACTAATTATATACGAGTATTTAAGGTTTTTTTCTAGTTATGTTTGACTAGTATACATAGTTATATAGAATAACGTGAATTAATTGCTATTAAGCTGTTGAAAGTCAGTACTTATACAGGACTTTCAGAAAGTATATATTGAAAGACTATTAATTTCGATAATCTTAGGATTTTTCGATAAAAACTTAAGTTTTAAAAAGTAGGGACTTTGTAGACTATTAATATATTAATGTATAGTAAACAAACATTAGAAACAGCTTAATAGCAATTAATTCACGTTATTCCAAATGTATAAAACGTCGATTTGGCAGTCCAAATCCGTCACAAATAATAAAGTTTTTACTATACTGAGGAAACCTTTATATTCTTGAAGCTAGAATATAATTGGATGTAATAGAAAACTTTTTTTATTTTAACTACACAGTAAATACATATTCAATTAAAATTATTAAATATTTAAGACACTGTTCGAAGGAACCTGCGTGAACAACGTATTTTTTTAATTATAACTACATTCACTATAAAATTAAGTTCAAAATATACTTTTGGTCCTTTATTATCAGATATTTCTTTTAAATTCTCTTAATTAAAAATCTTGTACTTGATATTATACTGTAAACTACATACATTCTTGCGTATTTGTTATTCTGATTAATAATACCATAAATGCATATTATTTTGCAATAAAATCATAATATTGCATTAATTGATCTATTTAAAGATAACAAATTACTTGGAATATAACACTCACTATTGTATTTTATCCATAAAATTTGTGTATATTATAATATTTGCTAAATGGATTTAATAAGCGTGGAGTTAAACAATTTAGAAGTTGAAGTAAACCACGCTGTACCGGTCTTAGTATATACAGTTTCTTTGGGAATAACCTCACGCGCCCTTGAAAAGGACGAAAAGTCCTTTAGAGAACATCGTAAATCAGTGGATCCTTTGGGTCCTTTCATTCAAAAGGCTGCACACACTGACGTAAGCCGTCAATGCTTTAGCTTACTACGATAGAAAGAGAGGTATGTGATTTAGGCAGTCAGTAACTGCCGGAGAGCGATACGGTCGCGTTGTGTCCGCAGTAACCGCCGAGACCGATTAGTGAATACTCGCGGTTTAAAGATAACAATAGAAAAATTAAATTCCAACAACTTGAAGTGTTACACGGTGTAAGGTTTTGTCATTAATTACGTATTGTGTGATAATTTGCTAGTAATTTGTCCAAGTGATAAGGCAGATAAGTGAAAATTGCTATGACTCCCCCGTCATTTGCCTTTGGTTCAATTTGTTTCAAGATTTAAGCTAAATTTAGGTGGAGCTATAGGCTTGTTATTTGATTAACCACATTTCAATACTATTCCAATTTTGCCTCTTTGATCACCATAATTCATGTCTGTACATTATTGAGTATCAATTGTTCGTCAGTTATTCAATTGTACAACAATTCGTTATTTGAGCTTTTGAACGTTTTTAACAAAGATTCTCTGCTACATATAACAGTACAAATAAAGATTGTTTGATCTTAAATTATTTATTGCAGCGTTTGTATGCATTTACTGTAGTAAAGTCAATGTAGGCCTACTGTATGATTCTTGATAATTATTTTTGTTCAGTTAAGCATAAAATAAAATTTATATTATAAAGAATACTACTATCCTAAATGTTATCGTTTAGTTTACATTCATCGCATCTCTTAATGACCTCATTAAAGTCACTTACTAAATCAAGTACTAATTAAAGTGATATACACTTTAATTGCTTCAAATAAGTATGCAACCTTTTACTTTTAATATGGACTTTAGCCTTGACAGTCAAATTGATTACCTAAATAACAACTTTAAGTACAAAAATTGGCATATATTCACATATATTGTTTAGTTTATAAAAGTAATACGTGACGTCAAATGATGACGCATATTTCTTCTATGTAAAAATACCCCAGTACATTTTTTTAAATTCAAATTTTACCATATGTAATTATTAATTTATAACGCCTTTTGCGATCACAGTTGAAGAATATGTCCACTTGAATTGAAAAGGGAATTTATCATGTAAATTAGTTAAGTACTTCACTTAGTCACTTTAAAATTGTACTGTTGTTTGCATCGTGATTCATTAGTTGCAAACATATATTTTGTACTAACGTTGACGTTGAGGATGCTTTCATACTTCATAGTAGATAAGCATATTTGAATTGTGTACAGCAGCGTTTCTTAAACTTTTTGATAAGTGAAAACCTTTTTAGTGGTCAATCTTCTCATGGAACCCCTAATTTGTTTCAATAGTATGCTTTTAATATAACATTCTGCAAACGGAATGTATGCAACAAAAATGACTATACAATTATTTCAGTGGCCCAACTAGGATCTTTCATTACTTTTTTTTATTTTTTTTAAGTAAAATGCTTAATTCTAGTAAATTTCTGTATATAAATAAATCCTCTTTTCTAAAGTATTAAAAATCGTCGTGTGTTTATTCAAAAAATACAATAAGACTACTTACGTTGTTGCAGTTGTTACATTTGTAATGTTACTTTAGATTTCAGAATTATAATTACGAGAGTTACAATAGGTTAATTTGTCCTTTAGTTTTTAATTTATAGCATTCTGGGAATTTTACAACGGTCGTAATTCATTGTTGTTATCATGCATCCTCTTTGACTTCCGGGCAATGGCAGTCAGTTTTGATAACAAATGCCGATGTCCAACGATTTAATGCTTCTGCAAATATTAAAAAAATTATACAGCTTTTAAATTTTTGGTACATATCTTGAAAGGTTTATTTGAACATTACAATAATTTGTTGACGCATTAAATTGAGATACTAAAACTAGGTTATATTTTGATAATATAGAGACACATTACGTGTGAATTGTGATTTAATGCAATAAATAAACAATGCAATCTTTGTAAGATTTACAGTGGCAATAAAATGTCGACAGTATAGACGCGATTGTCGCCGACGTAGACGTGTAGAAAGATAAGCTAACTATAGTTGACGCGGTGCCAAACTCCGTGGCGCTCGCGCCTCTCTTCAGTCGAGTGCGCTCCTTAGGAAGTGTATGGCGCGCGATGTGCTTGCATGTTCGGCTGCTCTGCGGTGCGCTCTGGTGGCCGGTGCTGAAGCGCTGCGCCCGCGCCGTGCGCACCTATGACGACGATTACGATCAGGTGTGTCAACTGTCACCGATGCTGCTTTTATTGCACTCTGATATCGATACCGTATAGCTTCACCTGTATTTTGGCAACACTTGACGTAGGCGTTGACTATTGTAATCAGTTGTTGTCTATACGTAGCCAATAGTCATAGTCATCCACTTTTCACTTATTTTGCATTGTTATCTGCCAGTTTTTTTAATGTTAGCGGCTTGCAGGGGCGCGTGTTTCGAGCTTGATATAATAGTTTTAAGGGTGAGGCCCACTTTCTGTGAAATTGTGATGTGAGTGGTGCGTTAGCGCTTCTCGAGTTATGTTTATCAAGGCCGTGCCTGTGGCCACCGAAGAGGAGCGCCGTGGTTCAGTGTCTAATTGGTTTTCGTCTTTGAGACGTGGGGGTCGCCGCAAACGCGAAGACAGCGGTGTACCGGCCGGTTACGGTTCATTAGGCAGAAGGAAAGATGGCACCCAGTCGCGCGGCAAGACTAGATCGGCCTGGGACCTCACCACTGTCACGAGACTGGTCTGTATAATTAACAATCTCACTATCTATCAGTGAAAGGTATTTGAATGCATATTCCACTGGAGACTACAGTTTTGGCAGTTATCCAAATGCGCTGGATCGATCACGCTTTGTGAGTCTGCGTGTGAAGCGATTGCTACACACAATATGACTTTTATTTTTATATTTATTGTTATCATATAATTTTGTACATTCGTTATGATTAAACGTTAATGGATCTCCATGGCCAATGTTATCGCTTCACTTATATAAACAATATGCGGGCGGCGTGAAATTTATATGAGGGTACTTTGTTTATGAACTATGAATTTCGGAGGGGTTATTAAAGTGAACATATAATTGATTGTGATAGCTTTAGTTGAAAGTAATTTCATGACATTAATTTAGTCTTGGAAGTCGTAGACACTAGTAATTTTAATTCTATTTTTAAATAATTCATGAGTAATATAAATATTTATAATGATTCATATAAATAAAATTTAGGTCATCGACACTTGAGATCTGATAGTAGGTCTTTCTTATCTACATATAATCTTTATTTCTTTATGTAAATTATCAGGACTGACTATGGTATGACTTTCGGCAGGTCGAACATCTTTACAAATACAGGGCTTCGTTATTTAAAACGTGTTCATCTTTATATTTATATCTTATATTTATACATATAGAAATTGAATGACTCCTATTTAATGTACATTTTAAATATTGCATAATATTTCACTCAGTTTTACGCATATGAGAGCTGTGATAGCCCAGCGATGAGACCGTGCGACTCTTTCGAGGGGACTACGAGTTCAAACCCGGCTTTCAAAAACTCATTGGTGCCTACCAATGAGTTTTTCTATTAAAACTCATGTGTCTAATTGATAATTGCAATTTATCACACGCTTTTCGATGAAGGAAAACATCGTGAGGAAACCTGCATATCTTTAGAGAATTCTGGAGATATGTGTAACCTACCAATCCGCACTGGAGCAGCGTGGTAGGTCTGAGCTCCAACCCTTCTCTCCAGAAGCGGAGAGAGGAGGCCTAGTCCTAGCAGTGGGATTGTAAGAGGTCGGTACTTTACTTTAGTTACGCATATAAATTCTATTTTAAATCAAAATGTTCCAAAGAACTTAATTTCACCTGCATGGCTTTACGTTGAACTTGGGTGAGTCAGTACTTATTTATACATAGGTGAGATCAACCCTGTGTTTGTATGCAAATCACGATCATTGTCGTTCTACGTTTGTTTTGTTGTAAGATTAGGTGTCCATAGGAATTTCTTTAGAACAAAGGTATAAAACATCGCCAATAGTGACATCATTAAACACACTATATCGTACTGTTAGGTTCGTCCTAATTATTTGAATATTGTAATATTTATAAATAAACATTTTGTGATGGCATTTTAAAATACAGCCTAACGACGACAACGACTGAATTTGTTTTAAACAATGAATTTTAATGTCTAATTCATAAGAACTATATCTCAATGCACCAGTTCACTTCTGAGGTATATTATAGATCATCAACCTTTACTGTTATAAATTAATAAGCGACTTCATCTTTAAGATATTAAAAATAATCTCTCAACGTTTTTATTCGTCGTTTGTATCATCATAATTGCCAAAAACAACAAAGAACATACCGTGTGCGTTATGTGTATTAAAACTCCCTCGTAATATTTCTACTGATTTATTTAAAATTTTCGTTATATTGAAATGTGATAATTTTATTTCAAAGAATTTTAGTCAATACCTAGCTGCTAGTTCTTTTGTCGTATAAAATATTTCTATGAAATTTCTAGTGAATATTATTAAAAAAACATATTTCTGGGCAACCCTTATCACTTAGGGGTATGGCGAATATATAGTATTCTCGATTCTCCGACCTACTGAATATGCATATAAAATTTCATAGAAATCGGTCAAGCCGTTTCGGATTAGTAAATATGGTAATTAACATTATGACACAAGAATTTTATTTATTAGATTACAGCTATTTTTTTAATTACTAAATTTTCCCCACACTAAGAAGTATGCATTCTGCAGGTACTGAATACGTTATCTATTTCCATTTTATATTTTATTATTTATTTTAGTGTTTTGGTCAACTGTTGATGTATAACACGGACAGTAAATTTTCCAGTAATTAATTACTGAGTAAGAAAATTTCAGTCTACCGGCAATATACGCCTTTGTTAACTTTCAAGTAGTTTACGTGACCCCAACATTTTTTTTCAATCTATATGAAATGTTAGAGTTAGGTTTAGTTCGAAGAGATAAAAATACAATAATAAAATATAATATAATATATTATATGGGACACTGATACACACGGTCGTCCATCCCCAAAGTAAGTTATTACTTGTGTTATGGGTGGCGGACAACTGGTAAAATACACTACATATATAATTTTAAATAACTCCAAGAACCAACAAATTGTTGATAGAAAATGTTGGCCCTCGGTGGGAATCGAACCCACGACCCGCGGTGCTGAAGGTAGGGTCACTACCCACTGCGCCTACGGGGCAGTTAATCATTAGCTGTCAGTTTTTTTTGTTTTTTTTAAAATTATTTTGCATATCTCGAAGCAAAGCCTGTTTAGAACACAAGCGTGGTCTTAACATAGCCGAGGATTCGTGTAGAAATTTGTTTCGAAATTACTTCATCAAGTCACGTATTTTCGTCGCACGGCGTAGAGCTTTTACAAAAGAATTTGTATCGTTTATTTTGCTGTTTGCTGATGGCGCTTGCGCAGCGTGTGCGTGGAAGTATCCCCATTGATGGCGGACGGTTTTCGTGACTCACACAACATTTGTTTTGCTCAGTAAAGTACTAATGGTTTCATGAATACACTAAGTAATAATGGTGCCTAATAATTCCAGAGAAACGAGTAATTATTGAATGCACGAAATGCTTGTTATAATAGTTGTGGACATATGGTTATGACCGACAGATGATGACACATTTATAATATCACAAGTCATTCGCAATAAAGTCCCAACGAACTTTGGAAACTTTTTATTCGATAAGATTTTATAGCGATATCATTTTGAGAAAAACGTATTTAATTTTGCAATATATGTTTACTATTTGATTTGTTTTGCAGCTGTATGCGTGATATAGAAATTATAGTAAAAATATTTTGTAATGATTCTCAGAAAATAAATTTATGTAGTTCTGAACGTAGGTCAATCAATGTTCTATCTTCTTCAATCGTAGCTTATTGCAAGAACATCATAATCAATACCTAAACATATACCTTACAGACTCAAAAATATCGTTTCTGGAAGTTTTCTTGTTGTAGCTTGTTATTTTTGTTGAATATTTTGAATTGCAATTTTTAAATATCAACGTATCGGAAGTACATAGTTCTGTTCGACACCACTAAATGACCATTGTTGACAATTATTACCCTTTTTTAGACCATTTTTCCGTTCTTTGGCTACAAGACGAGGTTGCACGCACTATAGTGCCCCCGTTCCCCTAGTTTTAGTACCCCTAAGTTCTCTAGGGGAGTGTTTTATAAGTGTTAATTATAGTTGATTATACCCAATTGAGTAATAACGAAACGGGATCAGGCTTAGAAAGTACGTATATAATTGAAATAAGGTTTCAAGGGTGCGGTCAAAGTATGTCTGTAATTACATTAATGTAACTGGCGCTATAAACACACCATTTACACTTTTAATTATAGTGTACTGTTTTTTTACGCCATCAAGTTTATATACGTTGTGCAAGTATCGCAAAATGCAATCGATGTATTTAAAAATATAATTGCTAGTTTATATTTAAAGTTTAGATTTTAAGATATAAATATTAATTATTGTAACACCCTCTATCTTTTCCTGTTAAAGTTACGGCATGTGAGGCTTATACTTATGATTAGCTGATAAAGTATATAGACTATCTTGAACTTTCGAGATGATAATTTAATTTGATTACATCCAAAACAACTTTATTAGGATATTAGATAATGATCTTGTTTCGAGTTTTTTCTATTGACTTAATAATTGCTAGTTCGTTGCATAATACCCTTATAATGAAAATGACATTCGAATTTGGGAAAGTTGTACATGCTGTATAAATCTTCATTTTGTATATTTATTTTAATTTTGATTTACATTTTCTTGAATAACATTAATTGATCTACGCTTAATGCAGATCAAATACACGATGCACAATTTGTTAATGTTATTTAACAGAAAATGTTATTTATTGCGACTATCGATTTGTCGTTAATTTAAACTGTTTCAGTAAACAAGTCGTTCTAGCATAGCGTGCGCGTCATTTCCCTTTGTGTTCTTTTGCTTGGAATTTGCTTCGGCAACTCAAACGTGGTCTACTTTTGCTGGAGAACGTTATAAAATGTGGATGTTATGACAAAGCTAGGGTTGCCAATATTACCGTTCAGTTTTCCAGGACTTGAAATAGTGACACATGTATATTAAGGATAAGTCCTCTTTTTAAATTTGGAATTTAAACCGGCAATGACGTATCACGCAATTGACTTTAAATGTTATCGTAATTATATGCACATCCTTATCGTTTTGTGTATATCGTTATCGTATATATTTTTTGCGTAACGTCCGTTGTATGCAGTAACATTTTTTTGCTACATCTCTTGCATGTAATACAAAATATTTCACACTTTGTGGTAGGTTGCTATTCGGTGTATCATTTTTACCTTTTTTGTATTTTGAGATATCACACAACCCTGTGTGAACATACTTTTCCATTTGCAAATGAAATGTACTCGAAGTGTGAACAGCCTTTATGTGCATGCATCAAAAACCGAGCTCTTTCAAGGCTTTTGCTCAAATCTATAAACGTAGTGAAAGTTTGGATTACATGTGCACATTATTTTTTATATCGAGAAAGATGGTATTTTCTTAAACTTTTATTGATATTGGGACCGTCCGAAGCGTGCGTTAAACGTTTTTTATGGACTTAGGCTTTAACTTACATAATCATTTCAGAATTCACGGAATAGCCTTTGTATTTACTGCGTCCAAATACATGCTTTTTAGATGTTCGTAGTAAATGTTTTTTGTTATACTTTAAGTTGCAAATAAGACGCCTTTATAACATTATACAACAACAAATGGTTCTTTTATCACGTCGGTATCAATAATTTATAGAATTACGTTTACGTTAAGTTAATCGCGGTTTATAGAAAAATAATTTCATTATTGCCTTTGTATGTTGGTATAACTTTGTTTATTATTTATTGCGCACGGTGGGGGCAGAATTTTTTTTCGATTCCGATAAGTAGATTTGATGAAAGGAAGTCTATGTTAAGAATTTTTGAAAAAATATTTACGAAGTTCGCAAGTAGTGATTGATGTATGAATCTTTCTTCGGTCAATGCGGTTATTTACTAAACCTTAAAGGAGAGTAATCTAACATCGCATAGTTGGCGACCTTGTTAAAACGGACAATAGATTTACGGTATCCGCATTGCGATTGGCAAGAGAAAAATTCTAGGCTATTGATAGAAAGTGTAGTATCGAGCGATGCCAAATGTTTCAGTTACGGGGAACGTTTGACCTTAGTTCATTCACTTGGCGCTTCAAACGCATCAGCTAAACTATTATGCATTTAATTTTAGCTTAATATACGCCGGTTTATGTGTTGAGTGGTGGAATATTCTAATGTAAACTGTGAATACACCGAACTGAATTTCAAATATTTGTTAATCTTCTCTGGCGATAAAATCTATAAGCTTTAATCTTGGCAACATATATTTGTATAATATATATAACAAGAATATGTAAAAATAAGCTTTTCTAAGCGACCGCGTCTGCGGGGAAGTGTTTACAGTGATAAAAATTTACACGTCACTCTGGTCACTCTCCTATATCGATATAAGAATAATCACATTGATCCGTTGCTTTGTTCTATACCAGAAAAAGTATAAACAAAAAACACCTACGATTATAATATAATATATATTTTTTTATTTATATTGTTTTACGTTTTTTTTATGTAATATAAATAATAAATTAAGACCAAGAAAATATTTCATCATCGACAATCTACAATTGTGTTTGACAATCGTAATCAGAATAGTAGCATTTCGATGATCGTAATCAGTTTCCATATACCATTATGGCCTATAAGCTGTGTTTACGAAGCGAGAAACTGGAGCGCTGATACTTTCAACAAATTTAATAATTCTTGCACTCAATATACCCATGTTTTATCTTGCATGGAAGTCGTAGGTGGGGTCTGGTTTATTTAAAAAATAAACAGTGTATTAAGACATTTTTAATTTCATTCTTTTGATGAAAGTATCTTATTGAAGCCTCTGTTTCATTGTTTGTTTCGTTTCGGTTTTGAGATGCATTTCGCTTTTTTAGCGATTTTCATGAATGATGAATAGATGTGTTTATACACATCTATTCATTATTCATGAAAATCATGAAAATCGCTAAAATGAATAGATGTGTTTATACACATCTATTCATTTTAAAATGAATATATCTTCTACACATCTATTCTTCTGTCTCATTTCTTTACATCTTGTATACATCTATTCATCCTTTCTGTGCTTCAACGTCACTTCTGACCATAACAGTTCTGTCTATTCATCCTTTCTGTGCTTCAACGTCACTTCTGACCATAAAAGTTCTGTCTATTCATCCTTTCTGTGCTTCAACGTCACTTCTGACCATAACAGTTCTGTCTATTCATCCTTTGTGTGCTTCGACGTCACTTCCGACCATAACAGTTCTGTCTATTCACCCTTTCTGTGCTTCAACGTCACTTCTGACCATAACAGTTCTGTAATTAAATTATGAAGAAGTATGATACATTAAGGTGATATCACTTTGTCAGTCAGTTTGAGTGTCAGCTAGTTAATATTTAATATACAACAGTAAGTTTTTGATAATTAGCGCAAAGACTCATTATTTGCGTCCTTACCGTGCGAATATGTTTTATATTTAAAATGCAATTACTAATATCTTATTGCTGGCTAAAATACGTCTGTCTTATTACAAAAAGACTCAGCTCAGCTCCACCACGGAAATCCAGTGCTAGTTTATGGGTTCAATACATTTTCGTATATACGTTTATTTCTTTTTATGTAACTTTAGACCGAGTGGCGTTAGCCCAGGTATCGTTCTTGTAAATTATCGCTTTTAATTACATGCTTATAAAATACTTTAGTATACAACTTTTATATTATTTTCCCACCTAGAGTAGGATAAGGGCAGCCCTTATCCTACTCTAGGTGGGGTCTACACAACACGTTTAAAACATGCTGTTACATTTTTTGACTTGTTATTTTACGACCGGCCGCCTGTCTGACGTCAACTTTCCTTGGTCGCCTTTTACGACACCTCGGTAAGAAATGAGCCTGATACCACACGGATACCACACGGTGTGTGTATACAACTTTTATAATATAATATTATAAAAGTTTATTCAGGGTATTTTTATCAAATATAAATATAATTCATGCGAATACATAAATTATAATAATTAAGACACTTAATTTCCACAATTTAACAACTGAACATGACGATGTTCATATCATTATTTAAATATTATGATGAGGCCGATGTTATCTTCAATAATATTTTTTTGTGGTTTCGCGGAATAGTCAGTATTGATTACTTGTTATGTATTTGTGTTTTACAGTCTAACACCAACGAAGTGTGTATTAGCACAAGGTTGATGCGTGTTATCAGTAGCGTGCAAATTCTTGTCTTTATTTAGGTTGTACAACTGGTTTTTATGTTAATTTGTAGACGTGACTTCACTATTAGAGCGTGACAATAGTTTTAAGCTTTATTACTTAGATATGGTTTTGTTTCTATGAATAAATCTGCACACCGCTTTATGCGTAGTATTTTTATCCGTCTTATAAATTATGAGTCCTAGGTACCTTTACTGATATTAAAAAAAATGTATTGATCTTTGAATTGATTGCGAATTCCGTTCCTAATGCATAGATTAGCAAAGGCAAGATCTAGAATCTGATCTAATGGAATGGATTTTCGAAAAATTCATCATTCATAATAATTTAACCAAAACCCTCTAATGATTTGGATAGCTTACCCAGTTATCTAGATTATTAACGTAATTAAAACTTTGTGTGTTCACGTCATCAGAAACATTATTAAAGACTATAAGGTTTTAACCACTGCAGGCAGGTCTCTAGTTTTCTTGAAAGAAAAAGTGGGATACTTTTGTGTACATATCTAAAACAAGATATATCATTTTTCTGTACATCAATTACGTTACACGGTAGGTGGCCAAGTTGGTTTATTATCGTACAGTGATTAAAGTACTGGAAATTTAACATTGTCTTATAATTCTTGTCGGTCGAATCGTGACTTGTTCGGGATACAAAATCTATGACGTCATGAGTTTGAAAATGTCCGTCGCTTGCATTATTTGCATAATTCTAATACTAAATTGCTTGTGAGTCTGAAAACGTATTTCCTACTGAAATTTCCGCATTTTGGAATCCCAACTACGTGAAATATCTGACTATGGAGGTCATGTGATAATATTGTCACCGACGAATAAAGTCTTTATATTTTAAATCGTATTCCGATTCAAAATCGTTATCTTTTAATACTTTCGCACATTAGTTAATCCAATATTGTAGAAAGTGTATAGAAGATATACCTATTTATCAGTTAACTTTACAATTCGTTTGGATAAGTGGAAACACTCATCCATGAAATCGGCAATTGGATCCTTCACGGGCAGAGTAATTAATAAAAAAATATTCGTGAAGCAGATAAGTATCGCTGAAAAGAATTTATAATTCATTTACCGTTAACGAATTTAATATTTAAACTGCTCATAGCAGCCAGTTTGGGAGCAAGTACTTTAATCTTTTTTTTAATGTAAACCATGAGAACTTCAAAACAAAGTATGGCCGATGTTTTTACCAGTAGTTGATCTGAATATTCAATCTACGTAATTGGTTTATTGTATGAACTTTATAAACTATTTAGATAGTATTTTTTTTTGCGTTGATATTATTAATATAATTAATGTTTGTTGCATTTACATATACATTTGATCGTTGAGTTTATGATTAACAAGTGGTTTGGAAGTTTCTGTTTGTAGTTTGGAAAGTTTTTTCCGAAAAATATTTTCTTGGCTAGTTCCAAAGTTCTATTGTCAGCAGATTTAACTGTTCACAGATATTTTTTTAGTATAGAAGTAGGCGTTACTTTGCGGAATTCTATGATAACTATAATTATTTTGGTATAATCCGTTTGTTAAGCAAATCTATGTAATGCTGGTAACTAATTCTGCATGTATAAGGTATGTGAACGCCTTCTGCTTCCTACGTAATAGCATAGTACATGATTTTCTTAACAATCACGTACTTTAGCAAAATAATTCTAATATTCTCTCATTCTGAGCTAATTGCCTCTAAAACTTATTTCTAAATAATCTGCACTCCATCTAAGAAAAATAATTAACTATAACTAAGCAGTTTTGAGTTCTTTCGAACCTTAAGCTCCTGTTTATCTCGGTACGAAAGTCCACTGACTAATGGACCGCCGAGCCGAGAACTGTTAAAGTACATTAACTATTAATATTGCAAACATGCCGCTTAAAGCATGCAAACAAGTTAACTCCTGTACTCTTGTAAATAGCATTATCTCTTTAGATTAAACATTAACCAATAGTGTGCTAAGATTGGTACATATGATTTCGAAATCAAATATTATATTAATTTTTACATATTTGCATCTTCAAAGAATGCGTCCAGCCGATTCTATTGATCTAGACGTGGATATATCTATGGGCGCTAGTTAATACTAAACAATTCGTAGGGTAACGTTATGTTTAGATATTGTTTATAACGAAGTTTTGCACTTGTATGTTCAGGACTTTTGCCAATAATATCAAGGAGCTCTGCCAAGTCTTCTTATGGAGTGCGTTTGGGCTTACGGCCAAGGTTCATTTGCCTGTATATCGAGTTAATTTTCCTTTTTTTGTCATTCAACTCTCAGTTTCTTACAAAGTGGAAAGAAATTTCTTTTCACGGCCAAATTGGCCTCCGGCACGACTGTCTAGACTTGAAAATGACGTCTTTATGTCTACACTATCTTTCTTTTCTTTAGTAGAAGTTGGACATAGCTACCGATCGTTGGAATAGTCAGTATTTTTAGATTTAAAAAAATAATCATTACTAAACAGTCGGATATTAGAATACAATTACCTTCGACCTCGCCTTCGGCTCCGCGGGTCGAGGGTTCGATTTACTCTGAGGGTCAAGATTTTCTATAAACGATTTGGTGGTTCTTCAAGCCTGGGTATATAAGTAATTATAATTACGTATGTATATATATTCATCACTTGTCTGTCCTCATAATACAAGTATTAATTTACTTACTTTGAAGAAGACCGACCGTATGTGTAAGTATCCCATATAGTTATACTTATTATTACCTATTTATTATTTAAAGTTACAACAAAAGCCATAGTTTTATTTCTATAATTTTTAGGTCTCTGTTATTTTGGTTAGTATTGATAAGCAATACTTCTAGATCTTGACATTATTCAATGCAATGCAAAATTCTTGTATTGATAATAAATCAATTGATGAATCATTATAGAGTGGAAGCCAATATAGATAGTAGTTGACGAGACTGCAACTCTGCATATATCTTGAGATTTTTTTTTACTTTTAAATTTAATTGAAAATTAAAAAAAATATATATTAATTTTAAACCTAGAAAGTTTAATGAAAACTTTTATTATAATTTCGGCACACAGAACATTTGTTACACTAATGAGATGATATTTAAATAAAACCGGTAGGTTAACGCATTTAGTTACTTTGAATTCTAACGTTTGTACCGCTGCTGACTCACCGAAAGCCTTGATTACTTTCCGTATTGAATGTATTATCGGTAATGCAATGAATTACGCAAAAGTGGAATAGAAGGTATGCAGTTGGCGCCCGTTTATGTACACTTGGGGAGGTGCTTTGACCTTGTAGGGGAAAAGGGGGTTTTGCGAACGTAGCGCACGGTCAGCAGCGCGTCAAACAAGTTCGACTGCATTGTTGCTAAATGAGCAATATCTATCAAGCACGAATACTGTCTATTAAATGTCAAATATTTTTTTATTAATAACGCTCCTAAACATTGTGTTACCTTTAACAAAGTTCGTAATATACTTGTTATCATCATTAAATTTTATATATTTACTCATATAATTTCTAAAGTCTAATTTCTACGTTGTGCTTTATTGATGTATTTACAGGTTGAAGTTTTAAATAGTACAGTTATTACGGGGTTATATCTCAGAACAGCGAAGATATAAACGATCAGTATTACTATTATTTAGTACAAAAAAAATGGAAGCAATGTTTATTATCTATTCGTTTTTCTCAAAACACTGATTCGTCGAGATACGCCGTGTGATATCCGACAGAATAGAATAGACCACCCTCATTTCTTACCGAGGTGTCGTAAAAAGCGACTATGGTAAGTTGACGTCCGGCAGGCGGCCGGTCGTAAAATACGTAGCCAAATAATGTGACAACATGTTTGTAACATGTTGGCCAACCTCACTTAGAGTGGGATAAGGGCAGAAGAATGTGTTTTGTCGAGATATAATTCCAGTGTAATGAGATATTTTATATTTATCATATGTCATGTAATTTAGAAAAATTATATTTCTCCTTGTTACGAAATTCTGTTAATCAAGTTTGAATCTTGATATTTTGATATTTTTATAATTACATTTCTGATACATAAAACGGTTATTTGATTTGTTACAAATGTAACAGAGGTAATGTAAATGTAATGTAGGTATTTAAAATACTGTCCGAAGGCGTGAACCGGACCTTTTCAGAAGGCTTCATTAAAGATAAAAGTTAAGGACGTTTTTTGCGTCATTCGTTCCGCCATGAGATGTTTGTTCTGGGATCATTATCTTTCTCTTTTCTTTTGTCATAATATAAATCTTTTTATTAAAAAGAGCGATATTAGTAATAAGGAACCAGGCATAACCAGGATCCGAAATAAAATAATAATACTTTGTGGGTATCGGTATATATTGTATAGTAAAATTTCACAATCTTTTTTTTGCCTTGCCTTTGCAAAAGTTCAAATAAGCAATTAAAAAGATCCTTATTCATAAAGATTATTAAACAATTAAAGACTTTGTTGATGATAAGAAAGCTGTAGTTGCAACTTGTAACCTGATACGCACCAAATTATTTTTTAATTTGCTACACAATTGTATATTGTTTTTGAAAAGAGTGACCGCCGTGTTGGTAGCTGGTTCTTCTCCGTAAGAGCACGTTTCCGAACCAGTCGTAGCTTCATTGTAATTTGACTATCATAAAGTGCTTAAAATAATTTGAATTCGAATTTTGTGCTCGCCCATTCCTAAGTATCAAATTGTAACAATGTGTAAATAAGTTCCATATTCTCAAGTCAAATTTGGGGATCCATGTTACAATCGTGTCTACCCTATGTCATGTAATTAACTACTAGTTTATTTTTAGATGTATTTTTGACAGAAAACACACTCAACGCTCTGAATATGGAGTTGGGACTGAAGTGTTTCTTTGCATATGTTTTGTGTCAATATTGTTTTTGTTTCATCTTCATAAAAATAGTAAGCTTCATAAGTTTTTGTGTTGATAAATCCATTTTTTTAAAAACCACTATTCATTATCTGTCCTATATTAATTAATGATAAATTAAGATTTAGACATAATATAAAACAAAGCGAAGCGAATTCCTCTTACGTTCGTTACATATAAAATGTGCATTATTCTGTTTTAATTTACGAAATTGTTTAAGAAAATTGTATTGCTTCTAAAAAAGAGTAGTAATAATCTTAATAGTGATATCATATATACATTAGTAAGAGTAAAATCATAAAATAAGTCTTTTTCCTTGTCTTGAGTTTGTATTTTATAAATATCATTTTTAACAGGGCGCTTATTTACAAAAGAAAATAACCAAAGCAGGTTATCGCTGTTTTCGCGGATAACCCAATAGATAACATTTGTTAACAGAAAAAAAGTACATCCATAGTTTATAAGTAACGTAATATTTTCATGATTTTTTATTTTTAAGCTACAATTTTTTTTTCATTCATATTTGCAAATTATTTGTTGACGTTATAAAAACTTGTAGAGAAGTAAATTAAAACACGAAAATATTATTTTTATCCTTTAAAAAGTATTCTCAAGGTGCTGAAATGCAGTTCTTACAATTTTTTTCTCAAATCTCATCTATCAAATCAAATCTATTCTCCCACATCGTTCACATCCATTTAAGCGTTAATATACTCTCAAGTATATTTTTCATGTGTTTGTGTTTTCTGCGTTCTTCAAAGAAAAATAGTTTTTGAAAAATTGCCGAATTTTAATTCTATTAAATTTCGGCATGACTTCTCCAGCGGAATAGTCGTGGAAGCTAACATACATACACATTAACAGACTTTCTCATTTACAATATTAGTATGCGAAACTATATTTGTTTGTCCTTCTTCGAAAGATCGATGTGATTTGTTGTTATGGATGCTGTTGAAGGACTCAGATCGACAGTTGTTTCTTTTTGCTCTTAATATGGACGTTGTTGAAGGTCAGATCGACAAACGCTGCTTTTGCCTCGGTACTGAAGTTAACGCCGACGAAATTGTGGACCAAAACTAGTTAATCATAAAACAGTGTGCAAAACGTGTAATCATATAAGCAACAGATGATTTGAACTGTAAAAACTACAACAATAAATCATTCAAAATCGACAAATTTTTTCACTAAATTCCGTCATATTTATTCCGGTTGATAATACGGTCCCCAGTCAGTCTGAACGTTCACCTTACCGAAAACATGTTCATTTTGCATATCGTCTTATTTGAATATTTTATTTCCGTTTTCTTGAATATTTTTGCTCGTTGCGTTTCAATCAATATTTATATAGTTGAGCACATGTTTTTATCTATGAAGGTCGATACCAGTATTGCCGCGTTGTGTAGTTGGCTGCAGCCTGCTATCGATCAGACATTTAGACCAGTGAGTACTATGGTTATACTGCCATTATTTGTCCAGAGACCTGTAGGCCTACCATGAACTTTTAGAAAACGATTCAATTAAAAGTCAGTATCCAAACTCAACCGCTTTCTTTTCGTACCATGAAGTGTGGATTGCATTGGGGTCGTAATGTTTGAAAAGGAAAACGTTATATGAACTATAGATAGCTCTGTCTCTTTTAACTCAAATGTTTTTAGGACGCATTTCGAACGCTCATTCGGCAACGACTTAAAGTGTTCGTCTTTAAGACGTTATTGTATGAAAAAGCAAAACAATTTAGTTTACGTCTTCAATTGAGTCGCAATAAGAGTTCATGGTAGGCCTGCTGTACCTAACCATAAAGAACACTGATAAAGAAATGAGAAAGCTCTATAACCATTCGTTGTGTTGACATAAACACAACTGACAGATTTAAGACCGATACTAGACTGTGAGGTCGGATATGAAACCACCTACTATAGTTATTATTGTTATGATCAACAAACATCTAAAAGTGGGTAGTATGCAGAAGTTGTCCATAATTCAAAATAAAACTGCTTTACTTAAAATTGATATCGTCGAGTGTTTTTGTCATCGAATATAATATTTAACAGTTTGCCCATTCCATTCACGACGCTAAAGGTCAATAGGACCAACAAAAAAACAATTTACTTCACAAAGCAAACAATACGTAATAAAACAGAATAGTGACTTCCGTTCGCCGCCATTGAACTTTGTAACCAAATAATTGAACATTAATATCGTGAGAGTAAAATCGTCCTTAGCAGCAATGAGCATATGTCTATTACAAATGGGTCAGCATGGAGACGTTTTATTATTCGTATTAATCAATAGTTTCTGGGAAGACGGACCGACATTCCAAGTACATGACATCAAGTTCAACGGTTACTTATAACGCGTCTGTCGCTAAGTGTTTAAGTGTAACCTTTATATGTCAGGGGTATTGTCAACTAGCTTAACTTGGTCTACGTGCCTTATTTGTATCATAGTTTGTGACTATTTGTGTTACACACACATATAATTAAAGTAATACAAAAACAAATATAATCAGTGTTATATACAAGTGGCGGGCTTATTCTGGAATCTCTTCCAGCAAACCAGATTAATAGGGAACATTAGTGTTTAATTTAAAATGAAGTTAGTTAGTTTTGCACTTAATTTTTTATTTATTTACTGCTATTTATAGTATTCTTTAAAATACAGTGCATATTTACTCATCATGCGATTTACGATAAAGGAAAATTATCGTGATGAAACCTGCAAATGCCTTGAGAATTTCCGGTTGTACGTGTTGCTCGCGAAATCGCGCAAGAGCACAGGGGTGTGGTAGTTCCTATCCTACTCCTCCTAACAATATTATTTAATCAAGTAAACTTGTAAACAAGTGCGCGTGAATCGTCAACTCTACTGCTGGTTCGGAAAGCTGTTCCTACCGCTAGCAAGTATCTCGGCGGTTTGTCTTTTTAAAAAAGAATTCTTATTAGTAGTTACATATAGTTATTAATGTCTTGTACAGGGTCGATGAGAAGCTATATTGACGCATTCTATCATCTAGATAATCCTCAACAGTATAGAAGGCTTGTCAGCATGGCAAAGCTAAAATTGATTGCGGAATTTTATTACAGAGTCTTATACCTAAACCCACGAACGACTTGCGTATTTTTTTTTTAAGGCGCAATGCACGAGCAGCAAGGCGTTGTCCATCCCACTATTCCTACTTGGTCTAATATATACTATATATACATCGCCTGATAACAGACTATTATCCATATACATCTATGTATGTGCAATTTTTTCCTTTTTTTTTCTTTGAGCAGCACATAATTGCAATCAGAACTCGTGTATGAAATTGCAATATTATTAATTACTGTCTCATTAATTTTGATCACTTTTTACGTGTGTATAATTTGAAATAATTACTATTCTTGACGCGAATACAATCAAAATAAAGAAGAATATGTAATTATTACTTGATTTAATCACTCTCTTATTATTCATAAATGATTGGAAAGTGAAATATATTTGCATTTTGCAATTAAAAGTTCGTATTGTTGAAAGATAAGATTTTTATCTTTTTATATCTTAATTAAATTAAGGCAGTATAAAAACTCTGAATTGAAATCATTTAGAGATAAAATTCACGGTCACGGCCATAAATATACAGCCGATGGTTATTCCTCTTAAATAAGTCTTACCGCATGGTCCACATGGCCTCTTTGGAACCACTTGAAATTATACAAATAACTGGATAACATAAACGGGTTCTGGATCGTAAAATTAAAACAGAGTTCGTTTATGCATTAGCAAATTCCAGCGGTCTTCGTCAATGGCTCGCTTTCAGATATTTATAAAAGAAATCACGTATAACGTTCATGTTACAATACCCTGATTCCCAAAAGATCGCGGCTTTAAAGCCCGAAAGTCACACATTTGTTTTCTATTCTTGTTATAATTTGATTATCCTGTTGGTGTAGTGTGGCAGTGAGTGAGCTGAATACAGCTCGGCGGATTGCAGGTTCGATTCCATTTTCTAAAAACAATTTGTTGGTTCTTCGTGTCTGGGTGTATGTATGTATTTCAATCTTCTTCTTCTTTCGCATACCCTTATCCCAATCTAAGTGTGGTGGTTGGTACATGTTTTAAACATGTGAATTGGTTAGTAATTTTACGATCGGCCGCCTACCTCAACTTACTTTAGTCTGCTTTTAGGTCACCTCGCTAAGAAATGAGGGTGGTATATTCTACTGCGGATACCACACGGCGATATGAATGTTTTTAATATTTAAAATTAATAGTATATTAACCAATTGTTTGTTAACCATAACACAAGTATTAAGTTACTTTAGGGAAGGACGTCTGTCTAATTATATTTTCAAATTCTCCTGCCCTTATCCCACCCTAAGTGGGATGGGCACAAAATGTTGCAAACATGCTGTCATATGATTTGGCTACGTATTTTACGACCGACCGCTTGCCTGACGTCAACTTACCTTAGTCGCCTTTTACGACACCTCGGTAAGAAATGAGGGTGGTCTATTCTATGCAGCCGGATACCACACGGCATGTCTGTCTAATTATATTGTATATTTTAAAAAAATTGTCTCACACTTGCTGAGAAAAAAGACATCGTGATGAAATCTGTATATTCCTAGTTTCACTATATTTCAGTTTTACAATTCGTTATGCATAAATTGATTTTTTCTTCTGTTTCTGCACGAAAGGAATAGTGACTGAAGTTCAAGTTTTGAAATTATTGCTAATCGGGCATATGGCAATTTAGAAGATATGAAATTGCTTCGTAATGAAATGATTTATTAATCGTATATCGAAATACTATTGATAAGTGTAGTTATTTAGTTTTAATCCTTTAAGAATTATCAATAATAATGTTATCACGTCATCGCTTAATATCACTTTTAATTATTCGTCCGAAGATATTTAACGTTGAATTATAAATAAATGAGACCCTGAACTTTATTATTAATTACTGTAATGCTGATAAGATATATTATTTTACTGCTTAATAGCCTTTCTATTTTGAAGAGGCCTGACTTGTTTTCTATTTGGTTAAACGATTAGATTATGTATGCATTTAAAACTTATTAAAATTTCACCTGGCGTTTAGAAGTCAAAAAAATTTCTACTAGATATAAAGTTACTGTTTTAATTACGATTACACCTGCCTTTAATCGATGATACCTATCATTAACATGAATTTTACCATGTTAATTTAGTTTTGCTCGTCGCACCTTTAATACGACTATGTTAAAACGTCAATAAACGTTGATCCATAGATAAATGTTCAATATTCTGGTATTTATTAGTATGTGATCTACACATCACTGTTTTTTAAATTTTACTGTGATATCCAATTACATATAACCGTTATTGTAAGATTTTGAGAATATAAACTTTTTTTGAGAAATTACATATAATGTATTAATCATCATTCTCCTGCCCTTATACCACTTTAAGTGGGGTGATTACAACATGTTTTTATCCTCCATTCTCTCCTAGCACTCGTCAACTCTGGCGCTACTCCTTTTATATGCATGCTACACTTCATACGATCCAATCATTTTTTTTTTCGGCCTCCCTCTAGTCATATATCCATTTATATAGTCATATTTAATACTCGTTTAGTCGGGGTTCGGCCTGATAGGAGGCACCATTAAGACGACGTTCCCACACATGTTACGAGTCTCTCCTGAGGCTCGCCCCACCTCACCCCCGGCGATGCTTCTGCGCTCGCCCTATATCTCCCGGTGACGTTTTAAAAGCCACGTCGACTAACAGCATATTGTCATTTTCCGAAAAAAACTCGTTTAGTCATACGATTTCATCCCTCCTGATATACAATAAGGAGGGTCCATATCATTTTAATCTTAAATAGAAAAGAATATAGAAAAAAAGTGTCAAGTGACACAATTTGAGGATCTTAGTGATTTTAAGGTTAGTGAAACTCTTATTTATTACCTTCCTTATTAATTCTCAAATTTAATATGTAAGAGTACATAAAAAAATGACACTTTGAAACTATCTATAGGATCTTAGTTAGGTACATGTTATGGCTGAAAGTCAATGGCGTTGTTTAATTTGTGAGGGCGATGGCCGAGGCCTTTGCATGTGTACCACCGCTCCCATGCCGACTGTCTCATTAGCTCCCTCCGCAAATATTTTTACTCTTATTGCGTCTGCTTAGCCCTCCTCATGCGGTAATGTCGGGGGCAATTGTATTCTCTTTATTTTATAGCCTTTAAACTAACCATTACCTGTTTTGCTCGCAAATTTTGTTGTTATGTTTCGTACAAGAAAATGATTAAGTTTTAATAACATCCAAATTACGAAATATACTGTTAGTATAAATATTAGTGTAAGATAAATTATTATTAAAACAACCAATTACGAGACGGATGATACTGAAATTAAGTTCTTGGATGAGGTTAAATTATTTTATGATTTTCCGGTTAACTTAAGATCTTTTATGTCAAAGTAATTTTCATGGAGATTTTAAGAGAAAGCGTTTAAGTTGAAACGGTTTAAGTTCTAATTTGTATGAATAAGGTTTGAATTCGTGAATCGTTCGTAGAAATGGCGTGCTCTAGCTATAAAGCTATCTTTTTCTTCCTTTTAATTTTAAACCAATTAATATTGTTGAAATAATTGTTGGAATAAACTGTTGGAAATAATTGTCTACAGAGGATTTCTACGCTATATCGGATGGCATTGGTACCTACTATTCTAAAATAAGTAAACCAATATGTAAGTTTTAATAAAATAAGATAATTTACAGATGTCGAAACAGCAAGACTTGTTTATTTTGCTTACTTCCATAGCATTATGTCTTATGGAATATTGCAATTGGGTAAATGCGCGATAGTAAAAAAAATTGTATTACAAAAAAGAGCCATACGTGGCATCTACAATTTAAGTTTCCTGCGAGAGAAGTTTAAGGAAATAGGTATTCTTACATTTGCTTCACAGTATATTTCAAGCAATTTAATTTTTAAAAATATAAAGAATTATAAAACGATAGGTGATGTATATAGTAGACAAAGTAAGAACCGACATGAGCTTGCGGCTCCTGCTTTGCGCCTAGCAAAATTACGTAAATCGTTTATGGGTTTGGGTATAAGATTCTATAATAAAATTCCGCAATCTACTTTAACTTTAGCATTACAGCAGTTTAAAAACACTTAAAAAGCCTAATAGTACTAGCCTTGTACTATACTATTGAAGATTACTTAGACGATAAGAATGCGTAGATATAGCTACTCTTTGACTTTGTACAAAACATCAATAACTATATGTAACTATTAATAAGAATTATTCTTTGAAAGGAGCAACCGCCGAGTTTCTTGCTGGTTTCTTCTCCAGCTTCAGCTTCCTGAACCAGCAGTAGATGTTGACGATTCAAAAGCACTTGTTTACAAGTTTAAGTTTATAAAGAATAATTTGAGTTTGAATATTCTGTTATTGGAAAATGTTATTTAATTTATTTATTCACCTTTCTAACAAAAACAAAAACATTTATGTTAAAAAAAATTCGTCTGTCGAACTGCTGGCAGTCTGAAATTCTTTGTTGCCAGTATGCTTGCTATCTTTTCTATTACTAACCACCTTTTTTACACTGCCAAGGTTGCTAGTTCGACTTGACCGCAGTATACACATGATGATGAACTGAATTATGTCTGTCTAGCACGGCCAATCTAAATTTAAGACACAACAAAATTAATATGCTAGTTAAAGTTAGCATATACTTATTGTTCTTCCATTTCGTCGACAGATAGTTTGACAATATTTTGCTGTCGCAGCTATGTTCGCAGAAAATCTCTTAGCCCCAAGCGCTTAGTGACCGAAGACAGTAAGTGTTCAACCATTGTTGGCCTTTTTGCCCGCAGAACGTGTTTCGTTTGTTCATTGTAATGCACATTTCTTTATTTTCCATTTGCATTTATTCTAAGAACGGCTCGGTGACCACATTGCACTCTATGAATGTATTTGCATAGGTTTTATTTTAATTTTTAAATAATTTTTTGAGTGCTGTTCTTGGGTATTCCATTATTCTCAGCTTTTGTACAAGTGTGACACAAATAAAATGTGGTATATTGCAACAAGAAATAAATGTGTACCTGTACTAAAGAGAACATTTTTTGTAAATAAATTCTATTATGTTCGCGTTATTGCGTACGTATCTGAGAAATAACGTTATCTGTAACTTGTATGTGAAAATATCGCTTCGTTAGAGAATGTGCGGGTCAAGAATGCCGTGACATGAGTCGATCGCGGTTAAGGGGCACCCAAGCCAGTACCGTTGAGATGGCCACAAATTAGGGTTGCTTAGATTTATCCTAAATATTACTTTATTTAATATTTATTGTGAATAAATTGCTTTTAAAAACGAAATTCATTTTCGATGCCTATACTTTTAAAATTTAAGCCCTGTAAATTGTATATTTCAATAATTATTATGTATGCTACAAAATTTTTGCTATGATCATAGGTGCATACAAAGAAAAAATACCAATAAATAATTATTTCTCTTTAGATCGGACATAATAAATATACTCGTATTTTCATATACCTATTATGACCGGTCCAAAATAATTATAAAATTTTCCGAACTAGTTTTTTTATATGTATTACACGTACGGCGAACCAATTGATTGCATATTTTGCAGATAGTGCTTGTTTCGTAACATGTGCATACATTTTCATTACTGTATTAGGTGCACGTCTACCGTAATACATATTATTACAATGTGTATATAATTGCTTTATGTCGTAATGTGTAACTGCATTTTTACTATGAAGAAATAAAATGATAAGTTTAAACGAAATATTTCTGTATGTTATTTTGAAATTATTTCTTTGATTCACGTGGTTTCATTATTATAAATTTTGTTTCGCTGACTGCTAGATATAACATATTTAAAAATTATGTTATGCAATAACTATACTTTAAAAGAGAATAATATAAAAATACTTCTATGATAAAGAAACACATTTATTTGTAGTTTATTATAAGCTAAAACAGTTCCTTTATAGTAGATTTTAATATATGTATAAAATGACTCTTGCTCATTTCAATACATTAATATCATAGTAAAAAAGTCTGTTGTATATTTAGAAAATTTTGCCATCCCTAAAGTAATTAAAATTATTAAGTCAGCTGTCACACGTCAGTTAAGTTTTATCTGTGTTTAAGATGTCAGTTGCCGTAGATAGACTTTTGTTTTCCAATGTAAACTGTTTACAATTAAACTATTAGTATTTCTGATGCAAGTGCTTGAAACGTTTAATGACTTTACATGATTTTTTTTAAATAACATGTTTTGTTTATCTTTGTTTTTTACTTCGAATTTCAAACTATATATATCTAAATGACTTAAGTGTTAATTATTGTACATATCAGGTACGTACCACGGTTGTTCTGGTTTTGATATTCATCATCATTCTCCTACCCTTATCCCACTCTAAGTGGGGTCGGCACAAAATGTTACAAACATGTTGTCACATGATTTGGCTACGTATTTTACTACCGGCCGCCTGCCTGACGTCAACTTACCTTAGTCGCCTCTTACGACACCTCGGTAAGAAATGAGGGTGGTCTATTCTATGCAGCCGGATACCACACGGCGGTCCATAATAAATTAGCTTAAAATGTATGTATGATGTTTTAAGTAATATATACGTAAAATGCTTTATTTCATTTCGCACTTATTTCACATCTGATTGCTGCGTTAAACAATGTGTTTATTTCATTTACGCTTCAGTTATTAGTTTGCCGGAAATGTTATGAGATAGAGTGTTTCAGCTGATAACATGGATTCACACATAATTTTGTGAGTCATCGGTGTCATGAGCTGTATTAAAATTATTGTTAATATTTCTTATCACATTCATTGTACGTACGAGGAACGTCTGTGATAGAAACGATGAGCTCACTCACAAACGTTTGTTTATTTTTATATTTATACCGTTGTATTACGTAGTTTGAGACGTTTATCTACTACTAAAAGATAAGAATTATTCCGTTATCAATATAATCATTACATCTTGATTTTTTTTCTTGCCTTATAATTCAGTAGAATTACTGCCATATTTATACGTCATAGGTTTTTGTTTGTGTGCGTTTGACACTACAACTTAATAGAACTTTTGGTTGCTTAATAGAACTGTAACAAAGAGTAACCTCCTGAATGTTTATCCTTTAAGTTAAGTTAAAGTAGTAGTAAATTTAGTTCTTAAGATGAGTTTATATAATTATTTAATAATATCTCTCAAGGTGAAACAACAAGAGATTTCGTATAAAAACGACACTTTATTTTGTTATAGTTTTAAATGTAATAAAAATAAACTGCAAAAATAACAATAATATTGTAGATATTAATTTGAATAAATGAAGAATATATGGTAAACATATTAATTTATACTTATAAGAATAAAATACATATTTCAATGGTGTATATGACATAATATAATCTATGGATGTACAGTTTTTAGCATTATCAACGTAATAATGATTTTTTCCATTTATTATTGGTAATTTTGGGAGTTATGAATTTAAATTCATTCTTCTTTTATATGATAAAATACTATGAGAGATTTATATTGTAAGTATTTAAACCACGTTAATTAGATCCACTCCTTTTATATATTATAACTCTAAGCATATGAAATCGCAGGTAAAATATTTGGTATTTTTTTGTTTTTACTGTGACTTCCACACTATACAACTTTTTTTAAAGATGGCAAACATACTGAAATTAAAATGATAGTTTTCCAAAGATCACTTATATTATTTATCTTTTAAGTTATATTCGTTTTCAGTATAGATATTTCCTGTTATTTTACTAACGTGTTTTTCTCGGCATGCGAAGGTCATATTTTTGTTTGTCATACGATGAAGTTACCTTTAAGCGAATTCTTTATGGATTAGTTCATCAGTTAAAATAAGACGTACATCTGCGTGTGTTGAAGATCATGTTTATTCACTAATATTTTAATATTACTGTCTATATACTAAGATTTTTTATTGGATTTTGGAGTAACAGATCATATGGCACATAATTAAATAATCTGGATTAATACATAATTTTTATCCTGGTAGTAAAATCAACGCATACGTCGCGGGCAGAAGTTGGTTAATAAATAATATAAATATACTATACGGAAATCTTCATACACATCTTTCTCGTAATGTAATAGAGCAAACCAATAGTGTTCTTTTCAGTGTATTACCGGTGTTGAAACATTGATTTTGTCTTTGTCACTAACATCAATTATAACTATTTTTACTACTCGTAACAATCGGATTAATAAATTTTAAGTAGTTTGCTATAAAAAGTAAGTGTAAAGAAGAAAGAAAACTTTCATTTAATTCAAAATAACATTGAGAAAAGTATAGCACCACCAAACTCGATTAAAGTGGTTATGCGGGCTAATATGATATTTTAAAATATAGGCGATTACTATTTAAAAAAAGGAGCATTTAATTATATAAAAGCGTGCTTTTAAATAATAATGAGTGGTGGAATGAAATGATACAAAGAACAGATGTGGCAATGGTAAGTATTGCACGAGGGTAGGTTAAGAATTAAAATTATCTGCGTTAATTCTAAAATTTAAGTAAGCATTTAATTATATGAAATTCTGATTTTAAATAATAATGAGTAGTGGAATGAAATGATACAAAGTACAAAGGTGGCATTGGTGAGTATTACGGGAGAGGTAGATAAAGAATTAAAATTTTCTGTGTTAATCATACGTTATAGGTACAAAAAATTGACTTATTCTTAGAACTTTCATGACATGATTATACATTTTTCTATATGTCCGTATTACGTAATATCTATAAAATATCAATTCTCGCCCAAGTTTTCGTACGTTATAACGTTGAAGTACAGTTAAAGTTTGTATTAGTTACTATAGAGTGCTGACAAACAAAGTATCCAAGATAGAAGTTCTTGATTAAGTTGATAAAACTACTGTCTGTAACAGTTACACTATTTGGTACGCCTCGGATATTTTTATCGTCTGGGAGATACACTTAATTAATTTTCTGATTATTAACGCTTAAATTGTTGAGGACAGTGAGGGTATAAAGTGCTATGTTGTCATTAGACTTTGTATTCTGTACAATTATATTCAAGGAAAAAAAATTGTTAAGCGTTTTAAAAAAAAATTACGCATTATACTATTATCGATACGTTTCTCTTAAACTTATACTTTGCTTTTTTTAATATACGAGATTAAATAATTTATAGAATTAGGCGTTACTTTGCGGAGATCCATAATACAAAAATAATAATAAAATTATTTTGCTATAATCCGCGATACAGTAAATAGAAAATATATATAGTGTTAAATGTATAGTGGACTATCCGTATTTTCATACCCGATACGTGCAGGATTCGTAAAAACACATGCACAAACCTCCACCACTTCCGCCACAACACACAAGCACTACACACGTTCACTATCACAAACTCAACAATCGTTTCGCCCCGCAACCGAAGCATCATCAGGAGATAGACTCCACGACAAAATCGCGAAGCTTTGCGATTTTTATACTAGATTAATGAATCAAACATTCTACTATCCAGTTCATTAAAGGTAATGAAATAAAAAGTGTACGTTTCGTCTCAGCTCATAAACGTAGCTTTTCTAGGAGTTAGTCAAGGGATTTCGGAGACAAACAGTTTTTATGTGTCCAGATTTCATTAGTCTCCTAAAAAAGAATTCGAAAAAAATTTAGGGTAGAAGATAAAGCTAGTTTGTGAAGATAAACATTAACTTTACTTATTTTATGCCTGTGGTGTATGTGTTCACTTGTATTATATTAATATAGAATAATAATATGAATATAGCACAGGCTTACACACGAACTAACAAGTAACATAATATATCATTACACGTCCAGTTTCGCCAAGGGCTGTCATGTTACTGACGTGTTGCATTCTGAGACAGTGTAATATTTCCTTTGTACATTAGTATTAGTGTGAGTATATTCATGTACTTATTTACACGTATATGTCTATTATATAAATATACAAGGTATGATGCACCCATCTCGTCGCATACACAAATACCTAATATTCATATTTATTTTTCAGCATTAATTATGGATTCTAATGAATTGTATCTCAGTTATCCCCTCAGTCACATAAAGTTTATGAGCATATCTTTATGACAATTCTTCTTTTTTTCGTTGCATTGTCTTCAATGATTTTAAAATGTAATCTAACCGATATATGTGCTTATCGCCTCTCACTACGCAACTTGCATAATGGTTTCGTTCGTTCTTGACCTCGTTTAGGATGTGAATATTCTTTTACATCAAAGAATAGGAGTAACTAAGAAAGTGATTTTGTGATTCTGCCATACACATATTGTCATGTTTTGATTTTTATTATTTATTGACTTAAAAGTTTAGAAGTTCACTGATGATGATAGAATTATAAATCAATCAATATTGGTATACAAATTTGAAGAAAATAATACAGGAAATAAACATTTTTTTGTGTAGATATTATTTGTAAATACCACAGTTCATCCAATTTTGGACGGTCGAAAGAAAAGTTGGCAGTTAGGCAGAATACCATTGCGGCGATTGCAAATATCAGTAGGACAAACGAAAGTTCATTTTCAACTGCTTCGTTAGCTAAATATCCGTTAAACTTTGAATTGTAGCAATACTCTCACACAATTTATGAAGAATGTATCACTTTAGGGCAAGATAGTCATTGATTTACATTATTACGGAGTTGTTTTATTTTTAAAAAGATATCTTTGAAATGCGGTTCCGCTTTGCCATTTTTTCTACTATCACTGCTGCTTGTTGTTTTTTCTCAAGTCGTAAATTTTACAGAATTATCTCATATTGATCTAAGCAAAATATCTTAACGCTTCAATCATATCGTCTTTAAAGTATTGTTTTTGCATTCCTTCAACGGTTAAAGATGCAGGCCACTTGTCGCAGGTAGAAACTTTTTTGTACAAGAAAAACGTGAGCTAACGTTCATATTCTCACATTTATCATAAAAATAATGTGCCCGTTTCTCGACCTTCTTTCACGTTTCGACGGACCAAGGACTTTATGGTTTTTGGACATGAAATTTAAAGCCCTGAAGAGTAACAAGGGCAATTTTTCTTATATATCAGTACTGATCTCCACACAGACCAAGTAGCCGATTGAGTATGTTACGTTATTCTTAAAACAATAAAGATGAATGCATAATCATGCATACTTCAATATTATGGTAATATATGTATAATAAAATTATTTTTATTTTGCATTATTTACTAATTTTGAATTTTGTATATTTCCTTTTTTTATCTTAATATTGAACGAATAATAACTGTTTTTCATCAGAGATTGCCGTGTTTATACGAGTAGATTGCAACGAATATTATGGCTGCCTTAGTGCAACATTGTTTTTCCCCTCAACTTATATTCTTTTCTCTATTATGTATTGTAGTGGAAAACAAAGAACAACCCCTTGCGTCGACTGCACAGAATAAGAAATTATACTTAATTAAATGTTTTCTCAGTCGTGTAATTAAATACTGCGTTTTCATTACGCTGTGATATAATAATCGCATGCATATTAAAGTGACCAAAAACAAAAATTAGGCTTATTAATGAATAAATGATAACAGTCATTTTTTTCAATATCTGGAAAACCTATTATGGGTAGTGGCCGCCCGAAAACCTGACATTGCTTGGCCACATATACATCGGCCCCATCCTGGGGCTTTTTTTTGCTTTTGACTGGCCCGTTGGCGCAGTGGGTAGTGACCCTGCCTTCAGCTCCGCGGGTCGCGGGTTCGATTCCCACCGAGATCCAACATTTTCTATAAAATTCATCCATTTTTGTTGGTTCTTCGAGCCTGGGTGTATATTTATATTTAAGTATATATTTAAAATTATATATGTAGTATATCTACCAGATGTCCGAGTATTAAGTTACTTACATTGGGGATGGACGACCGTGTGTGTAAGTGTCCCATATATTTATCCCTCTCAACAGCAGCTCTGCACTAGGCAGAGACAGCACTGCGTAGTACTTCCATACAGTAATATCCTTACTTGTTTTTATAATAAACCATGTAGAATTTAAAATTAAACCAAGGTTAATATGACAAAACATAGGTAGCTTAGTTGGATTCAATTAAGTTCTATTTTGGCCTTTTGACACATGATTGATGAATGTTCTTGTTATGGTGGTGCATGTAAAAGGTTAATAAAGTACCTTCTAAACCGCTTTCGTGATAGAAGGTCAAAACTTTACGGGATTTGATGTAAGAAAAAAAATTGTGTTTACCTAATTATTTTATATTAACCGGTGTTCTATCATATAAAGTAATAAGTACCTAGTGTGACAAATTCATTATTTTAATTACATCGTGGTAAATATAAATCATACCAAATTATTTTTTGATGCGGAAAGAGTTTGTTTATGTTTCTTAACTAACCTAACGCAATTAAGAGTAGTTAAATATAAATCTACTTACTATCGGTGTAACAAGAAATTTGAAGTAGTTTTTGTAGTCCGGAACTATAGAAAAACATGATATGATGATGATAGTGATGATGATGATGATGATGATGATAATGACGATGATGATGATGAAACCATGTAACAGTTGTTATTTTTCCGTATGTATTTGAGAGACTAAAGGTCGAACGATCAGTCATATATTGTAAATTTGTTGCCGCCGCAATTCATGTATGTAACATTGTATTCATTAAATATGAACAATTCCTTTTTTTATATAAAGGTTCTATGCAAATTTGATGAAAGCCATCAAACTGTTTCTGTCATCGAATTTGCAATCACAGCACACTCCCGAACGTATTCGATATTGCGTCTACTTCAAGTTGGGAAAGTGAAATTAAGAGGGGAAAGTCGCAATGGATTCGCGAATTCGATCACTTCAGTATGAAGGACTTGATTCACATAGATTTTCTGTGCAATCAAAAAGAATAGAATATTTTTGTTTTTATAAGGATCGATTTTCTTCTGTATTGCGACATCGTTCTCAGATATATCCTCTGTGTATTTAATTATAGTTGTTTGGTTACGTTAATATACGATGATGTTATTAATAACTATCATAGAATGAATGTGTCCTTTATTTTATATCTGTAAATTTTTGCGGAAGTCTTCATTTTTGTTTTTTTCGATTTTTTCTTAAATATTCCAAATTTAATATTTTCCTTGAATGACATGTATATTATACTACTAAAACCTTCCGTCTTTAATATTCTTGTATAAAATCTATTGGTAGGAAATTGGTATTAGATTTCGTCTACCTGTAACGCTTTCACGGCTAAACCGCTGAGGCAATATTGACGAAATTTGGTACGATTGAAGCTTATATAACGGGATAACAAGAAGGATATAAAAAAATCGGTGTTCCCTTTTAGAACAGGGAAAAGCTGCATAGTATATAATTGAAGATATTTGAACTTGAATCTTACGAAATTGTGTATTATCTTCTTGGGTCGCATCATTACTTATCATTACAGGAAGTGAAAAAGAGTAATCCATTTCATGCACGCGTGCACTTGTAAAATTGTATTATAAAAATTTGATTTCCGTGGGGTGGATAGGAATGAAACCAAATATTATTTGTGTGATACCTATCTCTAAGAAGCTTTAGTATGTATGAAAGCGTGTATATTGTATAAAAAATCACGACCTCAATTTAATAACAACTTCAATGCACGGTCCAATTCGAAGATCAAATTGCAAATAGTCCTTTGGTCGAATTATGTGATTGCACTATTACTCTTGATATAGATTTATGATCCGTCCTGATGAATTGGATGGTTTATATTTCACCAAGATTGTTGCAAGGAATACATTTTGATGACGTTTTGGAGAATTTATTGTTGAGTTTATTTAACTTTAATAGTTGTGAATGATAGAGGTGCCTATGCTTAGCTCTATTTATTTCGGTGGAATAAGGATGTTCAAAATATGCTCGTGATTTGTAGCCTCACCATATTTCAATACTAATTGGGAGACAGTTTCGCTTCGTTCCAAGGTCTTCAATGCACCTTTTCAATCCATTCAACAAGTACGCACAAACTGTTACTAGCGATATGCGAATAATTCTATGCCTCAAGACGATTGATAGTAAATAATTGCTAATAGGTTTACGGATAATTTTACTGTTTTTTGTGAGAATTTGAATAAAACACTTTTACTACTTTCTTTAGCACTTGCTTTCTAAATGTTAACACGTTTTCTATCAGTGTATAGTAAATAATTTATAAATGTTAGGCAGTATGTATGCTTTTATATTCATCACATTTTGAAGTTCATCGAATGTAAACTTTTATGTTCGATGAACGAAAGAAATGCCAATGAGACTTATAAACTATTCTGTATTTTGAAATCTTGACCGTTCTGTATATAATGTAAGTTCAAATAATATTCTATAGCAATATTTGGTAATTCATAATAAAAAGATCTTTTTGTTTCAGTAAATTATCATTTATTTATGTTGAAGATAAAAACACAATGACAATTTTTGATCAGTAACAAACAATCTGTAGCGACTATAGCTTTAATAGCTATAGTGTATACACTACTTACTTCGAACTGGTGCTTTTGAAGGCTATAATTAAACTTTGAAATGTGTTTAGATTAAATATTATAAACTATTTGAGCTTGGTTTATTAATGTACTCTCTTGTAGAAAGGACAGTTATTGGCAGTCTTCAGTTTTTCAAATAATAGCGCTAAGTATAATACCGTCTTAACGGCCGAAGCTATTTAAATTCTTTTTTGTGGCGTAATATGTCATTAGTAAGTGCCAAGTCATTATTAACCACTAATTTAGTCGGGACTAGGCCACGTTGTTTGGACCGCATTGTTAATCTGTCGTAGCGTAGCAAGCTATAAATAGTTTTGCTTTAATCCCTATGTTTCCACAGAAACAAATCTAATATCCCGAACCGTTACCATAACATATACGGCGTTGCCTATAAAAAGTATAAGTAAAATTAAGATAGTATACACATCTAAATTAAAGTAAATAAAATCTTTCAAAGCTTTCCGGGCTGCTTTGAATTATAATTAGAGTTCGAACTTCTTTTAGGACTAGAAATGATAATAGTACTATTATCATTTCATGTATCATAATGTTGATTTATTTTATTGATTTATTCCTTTTTTATTTCTGTAATAATAAAAGTGAGAAAAACATTATAAATAGAAAAAGTGTACAAAGGTGAACTTATCCCTATTATATTTTTTTTAACCAAAGCAAAACTGTGTGGTTGTGATAAATGACAGTGGCAGGACAATAACTATCCTACTACACACGAAAAAAAAATTTTTCATTGTGGTGCTTTAATGTGAATTAGCAGTGAAAAAATTGCTAAAAAATAAGTAGGGTGAATTTTAATTTTTTATTTGTTACAAATCGCATTTACTCGTATGTTTAACTATGAAGCAGTAATAGTAAAGTTTGAAATTTCGAGAGAGTGGCAGTGACACTTTTGTTTCTATGAAACAATGAGAAAGAAGAGACATCAACAGGCATCTAATATACATTATGCAATCGTGTCAAATAGAAACTCGTAATACCAGAAAATGGATCTCAGATGACAGTAGAAAACCTGCTCCACGCTCGATGCGTCTAGACAAGATAGTGCTTTCTGATTGAGACTGCCTGTAAATTAATACCCGCGACGGTAAGGATGTGAGACTATCTCATCTCATTCCTCATCCCATTTCATGTTTAATAATTTTTCCTTTTTAACATAGAAATTTCCGTATACCTAATAACCCAACAACAAATTTATTATATACCCAGAACACAGAAATTATTTTTAAAAAATCTTTTATTCATGATAAAAAATGAGATGCATGAGTATGACCTTATACTCCTGCTATTATTGGCTCCAGACGAGAGAACTCCTCAGCGGTTAACAGTGGGGTAAAAGATATTAAAAGGAGTCTAATTCAGTTAGATTATCTAAGAATTAGGGTAATTCCGATCGATAAACCATTTAAGCTGTAATAATGTCATAGCTCCGTGTATGTATAATTCCGCTTCTGATTCCAGTATTTTAGTATAAACAAGTAATGTCATACTATTCTCGAGGGGAAAATAGGGTTTTTTTCTTTCTGTTATGATAAAGATATGAACGGGGTTAGCGATTCTCAAAAAGATTAAGTCTTAATCGCCCGAGATCTGAGTTGCTTATGATCCTAGGACTTTTTATTTTTTATTGACTAGTGATACTCTACTAGTTCTTATGCACTGCGTTTTACATTTTACATAGAGATAAACTAATGGCATAGGTATAAAAATAGATTTTTATTAATTAATTAGAATATTTTTATTTTATCATATTAGTAACTTTTGTGTGTAACAAGTATTAAAATATTAGACTAAATTCATATTAATTCAAGATCCAAGCAACCAGTTACAATGCTTAAATTTATGTAAGATATTATATAAGATCAGAAATCAGGATACGTTTAATTATACAGTTCAAGGTAAATAAACAGTTAACAAAAGTAGTTTCGTTTTACGTGAGGTTATTATTTAGCTAATTAAAGTTTATAAATTATCAACTAAATAACGATTGCGCTTCGCTATTCTCAGTCTTGAATTTCCTGATCAATAGGATCCTATAAAATAAAACCTTTATTTCAGATCGTTATAACACTTTTTGAGTATCACGATTCTCGTAAGTTTCTATCCGTATAACACAAAATACTGATGCAGAACGAATGTAAAATGTATACGGAACCCAAATTTTTATCAAATGTCTAAAAAATAATCTATGCATCAGAATAAATTCTATAAATTTAATATTAACCATGTACTTGGTTTAAATTTCTTTACTAAGTATTAAGATTTCTAAGCGACATTTCCAGTTCGTATAGGAATTTATTTGTTCAGTAACTTGCCTATAGCAAAAACTCGTCTAGACAAGCGTGATAAATATATTGCATTCGTGCCTGGTAGGCACAGTACTACTCGTAGAAGGCACCTGATGTTCAGTAACGAGGCATCGTGCAGTTCTTGTTGAACAATGACTTATATTGAGTAATTTCTAGAATTAAGCGTTATTTTGTGGAGGACCAATAATATAAAAGTAATGATAGTATTATTTTGTTATTCGCGGATTGTAGCAAAATAATACTAAAGTTACTTTTATATTGAATAATTTTAGTTAAGTCCATTTTTATTATGTAACTAAGCAATCGATGTTATGCAAATGTTTTCTTGTAATCGATATGATTATAAAAGTAATAATAAAATTATTTTACTATAATCCGCGATACAGTAAATAGAAAATATATATAGTGCTAAATGTATAGTGGACTATCCGTTTTTTTTTCATACCCGTTGCATGCAGGATTCGATACACAAGCACTACAGACGTTCACAATTAAATATATTCTTATTTCGTCTTAACCACAAAATTTTTAAAGTGACTGCAATATGTAATTCGGTAAAATAAGTTTATTTTTATAAAGGATAAGTTGTACATGCCATGTCGCATCGTTTTAAGAAAATAATTACCTATAATAGTACCATCATCAATAAATCCAGCGTTTTAACCATGAAAGTGAAACCGAAATGACATATTTGCGCATTTATAATATTAGTTATATGGGAAGAATACAAGTATACCAGACATGATGCGTTTTATAAAGATGGGAACATAAAGAGCTTTTTTCGTGTTGAAGCGCAGTTCCCTTAACTTATTTTATTTTGGAACAATTTTATTAATGACTTAACTAATCGTCATGGTAATAAAAAATGCAAAATACAAAAATATCTATTTCATTTAAATAAATCGTTACAAAAAATACAGATTGAGACCTAGTAAGCATCTCGCTCTTCCATAAAACATGTAAGTATATAATAATTATGAAAAAGGTAACTAAATTTATAGCGTAAACTAACATAACAATATAGAATAGCTTTTAAATTACAGTGTGTGTGTGTTTCTGTGATTGTGCGTGTGTGTGTGTTTGTGTTGTGTGTGTGTGGATTTGTCTATGTTGTTGTGGACCGTGTATGTGTGTTTAAGATATATATTGTAATAAGACTTCCGTATCTTCATAATTTAATGTTGGCACATATAATGATGGTACATATGTATTATATTGTATAAATAGTAAAAACAAGGACGTGATGTGCAATTGACATTCTCTTAGCCTCCTCCGCAAAAACTAACGCAAACAAGGTTCACAGAGTAAAAACCAAGGTAAAACAACTTTAATAACGCAAGACCTAGAAAGTAATGAGACTCATTAAAGTAATTTAAAGAAAAGTCCCTTTATAAGTGTACCTTTAAAGTATAAACTCTTTAACGTCAAGATTTTCCTGTTGAAAGCACTTCAGTGCTTACTATATACAAGTATAACGATATATTAATATAATTAAACTGTGTAAACTGATTATAGTTGTTTTTTTATCATTTTTAAATTGGTGTATATATTTATGTGTGTGCAATAAAGACAATACAAACAAACAAACTGTGACCACGCTGTTTATATATTACCTAAAGGATATTTATGTCCTTGATTTTGGAATTTATTGGATTGGTGGTACTGTATCAGTTTATTTAACAGTTAAGTATTTGAAAAATAAGTAACTAAGAGGTGTATGAAAAGTAGGTTCTAGTACAATTTCGGTGTTAAATTAGGTCACCGTTTTTGGATGATTAAATCGTAAGGATATTTGTAGTACTATCTTAATAATGAATACAATAAAAATCAACTAAATGGTTTTTGCTTTCCCGCTGTTTGACAAAGGAGCAGGAGACCGAGCGACTCTCTAGAGACGATCATGTAATCAAACCCCGGGCAGGCACCAATTAGTTTTTCTATTAAAACTTATGTGTCTAATTGATAATTGCAATTTATCACACGTTTTTCGGTGAAGGAAAACATCGTGAACAACCTTCATATCTGCAAATCTAGGGATATGTGTAACCTACTTATCCGCATTGGAGCATCATGGTAGATCTTAGCTCCAACCCTTCTCTCCGAAAACGAAGAGAGGAGGCCTATGCCCAGCCTACGTTCTTTTACTAAAGCTCACACGCGCTCACCTTTACACACGGCTTATATGAATTAAATAGTACTACTTATTCTAATACTACATTCAGTTTTATTATATGGCTTTTTATGATAACATTTGTCATTACTTCATTGTCTAGACAAGGAAGGTATCATGTCCCCTTGGGGAATGGGTTGCCGACCGCAAATTATGTTATACGTCGCTAGACCGTGTCGTACGGTGCATTGTTTTGTGCCTACATAATACCCCTACTTCATTACTTTATTAATCGTCTGTTTTTTCCTAGCTCGTTTTAGACATGCGACATGGAAGGTATATGTTTGAAGTCATAAAAGCCTCAAATTTTTATAAATGAATTAACATTATCTTTATTTTCCCGGAATTGGAAATAATAAAATGTGATTTGTTGTTTTTTAAGTTGTTAATTGGTGTAATTCCGGAAATACCTTACTCGTATAAATAAAATACTTATTTGAATAACGGAAGTTGCCATTTTATAAGTCTCGTTCTGTACTCACATTAACCTGATGAATTTTTCTCATATTTTTCGATGTTGTCTTATTTATCTGCTCCATAACACAATTTAAGTTTATTATGATAATTTTTGTATGTATTAGTATTTATTTTTATTTAAATAATGCAAATAGGCTTATAATATATGTATTGTAATCTAATACAATACATATATTATAAGCCTATTTGCCTATTGGTAGTTTGTGAAACTCCATAGTGCTAAGATCATTTTGCTATAATCCGTGATGCTCGTAATCGTAAATGAATGTAAATAGGACTGTTAAGTAAGTGTGAGAATTAGATTGAATAGCTTGTGGTTTGGAAGCCAGGAATACATTAATTATTACATTGTTGTTCTTTTATATATCGATAAATATATATTGTATATAGTATTGAATTTTAGAAATTGGACGTGGATTGGGACTTTGATCGCCACCAGCTGATAAATAATATTGCGTTGTGTATGATTTGGATTGTCAACTATCTTAATTATTTGCATGTGCTCTACTTTCAATTGTGCATTTAAATGAATGAGTAATAACTGTCACGTTGTTTGGATATATTTTATATTAATATTCACATTTTAATTACTGCCTTTATAAGACGCCGTTTATTTCAATGCATATACGAAAGGTAAGAAATGTATATAAATATATTATATGGATCTTCGCTAAGCAACGCCTTATTATATAAATAAAAATGTTAAGAGGTTATAAAATTGTGCGAACTTCATCAAATGTATAAAAAAATTAAATAAAGGTACAATGTTAATGTACAAAAACTGGCGGAGTTCCCGCTGCATAAAGAGCTCATGAATAAGGGCCTAGAATGAGTTTGAAACTAATCGGTTCCCACCCGATAGATATGACGTGAGTATAACTGGTTTCTGTACATTAACTATGAATACCACTTATGATAGTCTAAATTCAAAAATAAAGGTACAAAATTTCTTAAACACTCGTTGGTGTACAAAGTGTACTAAATATTAAATCATATTCCATGTGTACCTTACGGGGACATAATTGCTACTGTCAATACTTTGAAAGCTCAGATGACTACTTATAATGGTAGGTCTTCAAAAATTAAAGCCGTAGACTATCCATTATCCTCTTTTGGTAAATGCGAACGAACTATCCTTTTGTGGTTTCCATGAAATGGAGTTGTCAGGACAATTTTTAATAAAGAACAAATCTTATCCTCATGCCGGGTGTATTTTACGCGGGAAATGTTAGCTACTATTTTCACTGGGTTACTTTTGTTGTAAACGTTAGTAAATGTAAATTTCTTTTATGATATCTTTCATTGTTGAAGACTGAATGAAGTACTTAACCGTGTTAAAAAAATAGATGAATATTTTGGTTGAGGTGATACTCTTTCTGAATATCTTGTTTAATTTTATCAAAGATCTCAACAAAAATTATATTAAAGAGTTAAAGAACGTAGATAAAAAATTATTACGTGGATCGTGTATAAAGTTTTACAACGTTTACAAACGCTCATTTATGATTAAAACGTATAACGTATAAAAGACAATGAGAAATCAACTGACCTATACAAAATGAGAACGAGAAACAGGAAAATGAAAACACAGGAGGTTGCTATTAGCAAACAATTTTTCCACATATATAACCTACTACATACTGGTTGATGCATCCAAGTATCCTATTTCATCACATACCGGTCGCAATTATAGTGATGTAACGAATTTGCACTTGACTTGATAATATCACCGTTCATTATACAATTCGCGTACAATATAATTTTGCTCAATCCTATTTCAAATTGCCGAGCTTGCGATATGATAGCATTGTAATGTTTTAATTATCCAGGTTCAACATTCTATTACAACTTTATTACTATATTTTGGTCTGTGTTACTAACTTAACAATTTTTTTAATATAAAAGTAATAATAAAATTATTTTGCTACAATCCGCGATACAGTAAATAGAAAATAAATATAGTGGACTATCCGTATTTTCATACCCCATACGTGCAGGATTCGTAAAAACACATGCACAAAAATCCACCACTTCCACCACAATACACAAGCACTACACACGTTCACTATCACAAACTCAACAATCGTTTCGCCCGGAACCAATATCAGAAAGCCTAAAATAAAGAAAGATTTTTTTATAATTTATATTTTTATAATTATAGTGAATTGTAAATAAAATGTAATTGAACATGTTTAATAAATTTTTCGTAAAAAAAATCTCAATTTAAAAATGGTAATTTCTGAGAACTGTATATAATTGTAGTTATGTAAATTTTGCGTGACTACAAATATGCTAGCGATCTATAGCTGTATAAAGATATAGTAACTTGTAGATGGTGCTCACTTGTTCAATTTTGCTCTATATTTCTATTTATAATATCGCTAGACTATCGTCAGATTAATTCTTAAATTAGAGTTTATTTCTGACGAGTAGAGTTACCAGAATTATATAACCTGTATTAATAATATCCTTTAATATCCTGTGTATATATATACACAGTTGGGCATTTTTTCGTCTGACAAATTAACATCAATTGTACTTTGGTTGAACTCGACTTTCTTTTTTTTCAGCAACTCAAAGATGAGCTCGGTGAGGTGGTGGCCGAGTTGGAGGCTCTCGACGGCCAGGAAGAATGCAAGCAAAACAGCAAAGCCAAACAGATGAGTATAGGCAGAAAGAAGTTTAATATGGACCCAAAGAAAGGTTAGTCTTTTAATAGAATGTATTCCATGTATGTTCGATTGTATTCCTAATTATTTCACCGTATAAATAAGACTTTAAAAACTTTTTATAGAGTATTTGTTTAATAGCATTTTTATTATTCTCCTGACCTTATCCATCTCTATATGGGATTGGCGCATGTTTTGCTCTACCATACTGTTCTATGATTCGTCAATTCTGGCAGTATTCCTTTTATATCCATGTTATACTTCACACAATCCAACCATCTCTTCACGTATCCATGTTTATTAAATGGCATTTATAAAGTGATAAATATATTTGAAATAACATAAACTCAGAACTGTTTAGTATTATTTTTTTATTCCGCTTTTATTTTATATCTTTAAAATAAATTTTGTATTTATATTTAATTTTAACTGTCACTATTACATGTGTTAATCAAGTAATTAGCTGAAGGACTAACAGCTTTGTAATCGTCCAGATAATCGTATCTATGCATCTGTTTTTCTCATTACTGCTGCGATTGTTTTTCCTTTGTTTACGACGGCAAAGATGACGTATCCAACCTATAAAACGATCACACGGCTTTAATGTATAACAGAGGTTTTGCTGCAATGGCGTTTACATCATGCAGGTGTTCCATTCTCACGGTGAAATACGGTAATTTAGGGTTGTCAGGAGAATAGCCGCAAGTTTTCTTATTTTATTTTAATTATTTTTGGCGAGTTTTGTACTTTGTTTGATTGTGTACCGACCAATGAGTTTTTCTGTTAAAACTCATGTGTCTAATTGATAATTGAAATTTATCACCCGCTTTTCGGTGAAGGAAAACATCGTGAGGAAATCTGCATATCTTTAGAAAAATCTGGGGATATGTGTAACCTACCACTTCGCATTGGAGAAGTGTGGAGGGTTTTAGCTCCAACTTCTGCCTACAACAATGGGGAGGAGACTAATACGCAGTGTTAAATACTATGTGGTAATTTTATATCTATGTTCTGTTAATTTGTCTGTGACACTTCCCTTTTCCCTGTAAGTCTCTCAAATCAATTTTGTGTATCAACCTGTAACCTTTCTTACACAACAGTAACAGCAACAAGCCGTTACTTTACTTTCCTGACATCCTTTGCTGGAAATAGGTCTCTTCAAGGGATTTATCTATCACACGGTCTTGTAAGACTTAGCGTCAAAATTCCAGCTAAAATCGTTAGTGTTAAAATGTCGCCAACGATGTTAATATCACGATGGCATTAAAACGGGGCCATATAATTTTTTTTTTGTTAATTGAGGAATACGAAAAATGAATCGCATTTAAAATGACCCAGATATTTTTGGGTAGACTCTGTTGCAATAATCTGTTATTTGGCAACCCTAGTTGATTGGGATAGTCTGCATTGTTGACATAAGCGGTCAATATACCTGTTCTAGTATTTTACACCTGTCCTATATTCTTTATGAAGTCATTTCATGCTATGACTTAGTAATGCAATTTGTTTCTAAAATGTAAAGTATGTTAAATATAAAAGTTATGTCAAGGACTAGCAGCTCCGTGTTTCTATTCAAGTTAACTTTTATTTATAATAATGATTTGAATTTAAAAATATTCAAACTTTGAAAAATATTCGAATTTAAAAACCTTGCGGCTTAAGGTCCTATATAAAAGAAATCGCGCGACTCCTTATAATTTTTTTACGTTGTTACAGGCTACCTATCTCAATATCTCGTCTCTCAGTATTAACGTAAAATTTGTTGGATTAGCGTTCATCACGACATGTTTTAAATATTATCTAGGATTCGTTCAGAAATAGAGTCGAATAGACCCAGGAAAATAAACAACCATTTAAATGAAAGCGGGGTCGGCACAATTGTTACAAACATGTTGTCAAATGATTCGGGTATGTATTTTACGACCGGCCGCCTACCTGACGTCAACTTACCTTAGTCGCCTTTTACGATACCACGGTAAGAAATGAGGGTGGTCTATTCTACACAGTCGGACACTACACGGCGGAGCCATTTAAATGAAATTATAGTATTTATATTATTAAACCCATAAATGATGTTAACTAGAAACTTTATAGCATTGCATACATATACATCTAAGTACCCTTATTTGTTAAGGTTAACTTGGTTACAGCTTTAGGATACAAGGCATCTCCGTTGCTTATCCTATCAATATTTGGTATCCTTGGTATTTGGTAACCTTTTCTCTGTAGCGTATTTAACTACCCAAAACAATTTTTTTATACATTTGTTTCACTGACTATGAAAGTCTCTTTGTTAACTCTTAATTGTTAGTCACGTATTGCCATGAATCGAGACAAAGGTAACAAGTTTTTGCAAGTAAATTATCCTCATAGTAAGAACATTCGATACAATAACTTTAGTAACCCGCTCGACACAGCCGCACCCTCCTGTCATCAATAGCCGCTTACTCAGGAAATGAGGGTAGACTGGGTGTTAAAATATATGTTAGTATGGGTTTTCGCAACTTTGTTCGTGCTAACCTTGGTATTTAACTATCCTCGACAATGGATTATGGGTTTTTTCCTGTAAAGAAAATCTGGGTTTTTTTTATGTGTTACTCCTATGTAAGCTTTTATTGTGTCTAATTTCATTAATATTGGTCTAGCACATTATGTGTGAAAGTGTAACAGACGGACAGACTTCCGGATTTATAATATTAGTATGGATGTTTGTATTTTTTGCATTTTAGCTTCAATCTCAGTAAATGCCAGGGTCAACTATTTTGCTTAAATTCCCCTACTTCGCGTGGTCCAATGCATCGTCCTTTTAGACGTAACTGATACGCGCATTCTTCAATATGATATCAATCTAATCTCCTAAATCCACGAAGAAGTCAGCCAGGAGATGACTGACTTCTTCGTGGTCTGCGATAGTAGGTGCCAAAACCATTACATGATATAACTTATAAAAGATATTTAATCACCTAAATTTCCGACTAGTATTATAGCATAACGGGCCGAGATAAAGTAATCAAGTCTGCAGACTAGATTGACTTCTTAAGTGAACTTAGATCTTTGACACTATTAGTTTTTCATCGAAGCCCTCTTGACACATTCGCATACTATAAAGTATCACTGATAAGTGACCTCTCGATAGGAGACGATCAGACAACGAGCGTAGACAGGATGTTTAAATTTAAAAGCCTTAATATTTTTTAATAATTAGTATATATAAAATACAGTTAATAATTAAATGATAATGCGCTGTTAGCCCTAATAGCTTTTATATCGTCATAGGCTGCGAATACTTAATCTATCATTAAACTATTAGCATTGTAAAATAATTCACATCGAACTACGACGTAGATGTCTTAGTACGTTTTGCAATAAAGAAGTAAGTTAGCGGCTACTACTACGCTCTATAATCAGCCAAATTACAGTATAAGGCCTGTGAATATAGCAAATGTCGGCGAACGCCTCTCTGCCTTTCAGAAAAGGATTGTATTTTACATTTACAACGCTGCATAGGTGCATTAGACGGTTTTACATATCTCTTGAACTATTCCGATATATGTAGGTATACAATAATTAATGAAAGTTGGGGTTACTTTGCTCAACAATAGAATTATTATGCTATAATCCGAGTTTGTTAAGAAAATCTATGAAATGTTAATTGTAGGAAGCAGACAACATTCACATATGTATACCTTATATATACCCTTAGACGATTATTACTGCCCATTACAATTTTGTCGTGGAGCCTATCCTCCTGGTGATGCTACAGTTACGTGGCGAAACGGTTGTAGAAATTGTCGTATTAAATGTGTGTAGTGCTTGTGTGCTGTGTTGTTGGTGGCGCCGTTTTGTGATACGTTTGGTGGTTAGTCCTGCAAGTATAAGGTATCTGAATGCTGTCTGCTTGTTATACTTAGTAATACATAGATTTCCTTAACAAACTGGAATTATAGCAAAATGATTTTATCATAACGTCTGTACTATGGAATACCGCAAAGTAACACCTTCTTCTATAAATTATTTAAAACCATTGTGTCGAAGTTCTCTAACACGCTGGTCAAGCCGTCACGCCGTCAAATAGTTGGCCCGTCACGCCAGTGGAATATATTTATTTTAGTGTTTGTTTGTTAACTAATGACTCATGTTGGTATGATCAAGATACGTTGTAGTTTAATCACCTAGAAATTTTCAATCCGCCTCGTCTGAGACGAAAATCTACGTCGTATATTGTGCTCCATATAATGCGAAAACGTGACGCTCGGATTATTCTCACCTGTACATTTTTTTGCTAGGCATCATAGAAAATAATGATGGTTTTTGTTAGAAACATTTCATTTTTACATATTTCATTATTTTGGTGTACATTGAGGACATTTAATTTTTTTTTGAGCAACAAAAGTTTATTTTGCCATATCCATACTCCTGCCCTTTTTTTATTATTGCGTAATAGGCGAGCGCTTGACTGTAATCATGCCCGATGGTAGGCAGTGATACAGTCTAAGATGGAGCGCGCTTGCCTAGAAGATGCCTAGTCGCTCTTGCTTTGAAGGTACCCATATTATATGATTCGGGAAAAATAGATGCCGGGAGAGAATTCCATTCCCTTGCCGTGCGCAGCAAAAAAGAAGACGCGAAGCGCTTCGTGCGCCTTCGTGGGATGTCGATAACGTAAGGATGGAACTTCTCCCGGTGCCTTTATCCCACTCTAAGTGGGGTCAACTTAGTGGGGCCTTAGTCGTATTTTACGACCCCTCGGTAAGAAAGAGGGGGTTCTATTCCACTCAGCCAGATACCACACAGCGGGTCAACTTACCTTAGTCGCCTTTCACGACATCTCGGTAAGAAATTAGAGTGGTCTATTCTACTCGGATACCACACGGCTGGTCAACTTACCTTAGTCGCCTTTTCCGAGACCTCGGTAAGAAATGAGGGTAGTTTAATCTACTGAGCCGGATACCACACGGCAGTTTATTTTGCCATATATATTTATTAAAAAAAAACATGTCTGTATGTACCCTTTATAACAGATTCTGTAAAATGAATATTTTTTCGTAGATTGAGTTTCGTTGAAATCTTTGAGGATAATTTTATAATAACGTGCTGCGACACATTATATAAATTTATCCTCATATTTACAGTAGCTTTTAGAGTTCTTTAAGTTGTGCAATATAGGCTCGGGGACGTTGCCTAACGATTTGTTATTACTACGATCCAGGAACATACAGCTTTCACAGTTGAATAGTTGTAAAGTTGAAAGGTTGAACATTTTCATCATCTACGGATTATAAAAGATATACAATGGTTTTGTAAATGCATCTTAGCTCATACTGGGCTCACTTCAGAATGAGCATTTTGAAAATAATTGTATGTTGTATGGTGCATCAAAGTATTATTAAAGAGCCAGCAAGAAACTATACATAGTATATGTAAGTGTATATGATGAATTTAGTTTTTTATGTTCAAGTATATGTGGAAGGTGGTGTTGTAAGTTTCTGTTAATCATACAAATATCGGACGGTTATGCGTAAATTGTTTTCCCTGAGGATATTCATGGTGCTTTTCGTGCTGTCGTGTTCATGCACGGTATATGTTGGTTGATAACGTCTTGTCACGATTTACGTCAGTATTGACGAATATATCTGCAAATCTGTACTATTGATATATATGCGAAAGTCAGAAACCAACCCGTTTGCGAAGATGGCGGTAAACATGCCTTCAGCAACGGGGTCATGGGTTCGATTTCCGCCGAGACACTTTTTTTCTTATAACAATTTGTTGGTTCTTCGAGTCTGGGTGTATTTATGTGTATAAACAAGTTAAGTTTTTTTTTAAGTATTTACACAAAATTATAAATATACCAGTTGTGTGTTAACCATAACACAAGTATTAAGTTACTTATTTTTTGGAGGAAAACTGTATAAGTGTCTCATTTATTTATTATTATGTTGAAATAATATGTAGCTTTTTCAAACATCTCGTCAAATATTAATTTTCACGTTTATGTTGTAAATATAAATCATAAATAACAAAGTTAATATCAGAACGTTGTCCGATATAGCTACCGATTCATTTATCATCATTATTGCTCTTCAAGGTTAATAAAATCTCTGTATGCAGAGAATTTGCAATCCGAGCTGTATCAATTTATGAAAGAGAAATGCTTTATTCGCAAACACTTTTGGTATCTTGGCTGAGTTTTATAAAATTGGATACATATTGTCTCGTAAAGTAATATGGTGGATTCGTCTGTGTCGAATAATATTTGGTAATACCTAAAGTCTGAAGATAGTTCAAAACAGTTAACTTTCTTCTTGTAAATGTGTTAATAGCTTCTGCTGGTTTCCTTTTCTGTGTCGACTTCAATACCATCTAATGTATACCTAGAAGTAGATAGTTCAAAGGAAAAAAAGCAAAAGACAAAAAATATAATGAAAAACATGCCTTGGCAGAGATTGATCGATTGTGTGAAGTAATATAATACATTCTTATTAAAAGAGTAGCGCTAGAGTTGACTAATAAGAGGAGAGAACAAAAGAGGCAAACGTATTGTTCAGAATTTACATAGAGCTGGTTATGGGCAAGAGTATATAATTTCGTTACAATTCATCATTTCATCGTCCTGCCGTTATCCCACTCTAACTGGGGTCGGCACAACATGCTACAAACAAGTTGTCACATGATTTGGCTACGTATTTTACGACCGGCCGCCTGCCTGACGTCAACTTACCTTAGTCGCCTTTAACGACACCTCGGTAAGAAATGAGGGTGATCTATTCTACTCAGCCGGATATCACACGGCGGGTCGACTTACCTTAGTCGCCTCTTACGACACTTCGGTAAGAAAAGATGGTGGTCTATTCTAGTCAGCTGGATACCACACGGCTGAATTTCTTTATAAATATTTGATAGTTTTAAATTTTACTTTCGAATTCCTTAAAAGGTACAGAAATCACTCAAGTATCAAGCACAACTTCCTACTTAAAATAAGCCATTATTATGTGACTGAGCAATTCTTTTTCTATTTTAATAATTCTAGCTATTATGTAAACGTCATTCGAAGCGTTCTTGCAAACGTCTTTCTTATCCATCCATCATCTTTTATAATTTGTCATTGTCATCTTCAATTCTGCATGCTTTGAGATTGCAAACATTAACACTATCGCGTATTGGAAATGGGAATTACTTTTATAATACCCGAGATTAATGATATTTTTTATATTCAGGTCACGACACCTTTGCATTGTCGTACTTTATATATTCATGCCTTATAAGCTATACCCGCGATAATATTCGCGTTATCTTAAGTGATAATATACACTTACTAGCTACAGTTTTTTTCTGTTCTCGAAGAAAAAGCGGAATTTTTTTAAATCTGTATAATTGGCTCGGTATATATTTTTCAATGGTACCTAATTTCATCAATATTTGTCCGATTTGGCCGTGAAAGACTTACAGACAGACAGATCAATCGAATGATTCTGGGGAATGCTTTTCTGTAACAATTGTCTTGTTTGTTTTGATTTATTTATCTTAGGATTATGAAATCAAGTATTTGGACGATGTTGACATTTTTACAAAATATTAGAAATCTAGACCGTCTTAATTAAATTTCTTCATAATATAAACAAAAATTCTATTGTTAAATTATTGTTTTGCGATACTATAGGAGTGTTTAATTTTCAAATTAATGTACATTTCCACTACAATGGAACGTCAATAAATATAGATAAATATGTGTAAAGAGTGTGCTGGAAATATGGATTTAAATCTTTACAACTTGACAGAGACTCAATAAATAAACAGTAAAAAAAATATCAAGCCCGTCAACCGAATAATCGTATCTCGAGTCTCGGTATTATAGAAACACCAGAATTGTAACTTTTTATACGACGCCGAGCTTTATTACAGTAAATTACAGTAATATGAATGAAATTGTTTACCTGTGAGAGTTACTCCTTACACCTTACTTAAGAGTTCGAAAGTTCAAATCTCCAGCAGACATCTATGAGTTTTATATATAACTTTATAAGCTGAAATGATGCTTATAATCTATTATCATGATAAAATTAATGTTCCGAGACAATTCCATAGGACCTGCCAAGTTCGTTTGAATAGCAGGATACAAATTTCCTTTTTTTACCAACAAAAATGACTCGTTTATTTAAAAAAATTTTAATCTTAATTTAGGAGCTTAATCTTTATAGATAATGCCCCTCCGTATGACCACTACAGAATTTTACTATATCTTAATTATTTTAGCTAATTTTATTAATATTATTTTACTATATTTTAATTATTTTAGCTAACTGTAACAGAGCCTTGGTCTGGTCCGACAAAGGCACGGCCAATCGCTTATTATTTGAATCTTAAAACTCTCGCTCAGACTAACGCACTGATTAAATATTGTTTCAGGTATAGAATACTTGTATGAAAACGGCCTTTTACAAAGGACGCCCGAGGACGTGGCCCAGTTTTTACACAAGGGTGAAGGATTGAGTAAAACGGCGATAGGGGACTACTTAGGGGAGCGGTCGGATTTTAACGAGGCGGTACTTCGGGCCTTTGTGGAACTGCACGACTTCACTGATTTGATACTTGTGCAGGCATTGAGGTGAGGATCTTTATATTTTTTGCGTCATTACCTGCCCTATATTATCTGTGTCACCGAATGAACCGTTTTTTCAAAAGTTTCAACAGTTCTGAGCTATGAAATAGCAAACTATACTGTGTTTAGTTTTATCATTAATTAATAGTCTTAACTTATGTAGGTTAGTCGTAAAGTTATTCGTAGGTAATTTTAATTATAATTCTTAAAAGTTAATAAAAGTATAGCATATAGTACCAAATAAATCAATAATTCATTCTATTAATTCAATTCAAATAGTGTAGTACGCATATAATCTCAATAGATGAACGGTTTAAGCACGAGAATAGAATCTTTGAAGGATGTGGGATATTTGAAGTGGTTTAACACAGTCCCAACCATGACATATTTGCTCAGATCAAAGACTTCGTTTGGAGGCCAAAAGAAAAAGCAACCGAAATAGCCAATTTAGTATGTTTCTAGTATACATACTACGGAATTGGCAACATATTCGTGATAGATTGAAGGTGAAAATTATTGAAAGTCGCGGGTTTAAAAAAACATCTTATCCTCTATGGTAAGGGGAAAATATCTCGAGCATAGCAAAATCTGCATAAAAATGTAACGGCCTGGTACTATTGCACTGCTGGCTCTTTACGTTATTAGAAAGAAGGGTTGGAGCCAAGACCCACCAGGTCACACATATCTCCACAATTCTCTAGAGATAGCCAGGTTTCCTCACGATTTTTTCTTTCACCAAAAAGCGTGTGATAAATTGCAAGTATCAATTAGACACATAAATTTTAACAAAAAAACTCATTCGCACCGTCTCACCGCCGGTCTAATTATAGATAATTCTTGGCATAGGTTAGTAATCCACATTGGGATGGAATAGTGGTTTCTAGACTTTCTTTATGAAAGAAGAATGGAGGAGGCATAAATATATGTGGTTGTTATATTTGCCATAAACAAGAGCGATGTTTTAATGATTTTTTTTGTTCTATGCCATATTAAAAAATTAAGTTTTCGTTAGCTTTTATTCTAATGTTTACACTAACATTTGGATGACAAAATGAAGAAATTATACAAGAAGGCCTAAACAAAAAATGTACACATCTATAAGCCAATTAATTATTTTTACAAACAGGTGCTCCTTTATGTAGTTCAATGTAATTCTCGTTCGATCTTCAAACATTTATTACTTTCTACTTACATATATTATTAAACTCTAGCTTCGTTATTCAATAAAGAATTTTGCTTTATTGAAATAATCTACTTTTGAAAGCTATTTTGATCGAATTGTGCAGAAAATGTTCTATGAATGCTCTTAACTCAACGAATCTGAAAATAACAGGCTTCTACAGTTTCCAAAATAAAGCAAATGTAAACTACATTTGATATGTATATCAAACTTTTATTAATAATTATCCTTTTCTTTTCTTCTTTAACTTTTAACGGGTTTACTGAACTCGTGTGAAAGCAAACCTAAAATTTAAAATTTTATAATATATAGAAGCGTATTCTCATTCCCACGAAATAATTGTACGTGATAAAGTTGTTATTCCGGTGCCAAAAAAATTATATTTATTCGTTATAATTACAGACAATTCCTTTGGAGTTTTCGTCTGCCCGGCGAAGCACAAAAGATTGATCGCATGATGGAAAGTTTTGCTCAAAGATACTGCATACTAAACCCGGACATATTCACGAATGCGGACACGTGTTACGTGCTCAGTTTCGCGATAATAATGCTCAATACGTCGCTCCACAACCCGAGCGTGAAAGACAAACCTACGCCTGAGCAGTTCGTCGCGATGAATCGCGGGATCAACAATGGCGGCGATCTACCTCAAGAGTTACTCTTGGTAAGTTGCTAATGCTCCGTGACGATCAAATAACGATCGAAAACACACACAAACATAATACACACACAAAATCTTCTCTGGCGAAGACCAGGTCCCGGTTTACAAGTCGAGGGCTATATTTTAATCATTTTTATAGTCATCACGCCAATCTTGCGATGGCGTGATGGCTAAACATAGGCCTCACAGGAGGCACCCTTAGGACGACGTTTTCCGAAGTCTCGTACCCTCTTTTTTTAATTATTTAAATAAAACAAATAAAATTATTAGACAAAAAAGTCACACCAATAATTAATGAGATTTGTCCGGCATGTGAATAACAAAGTGAGTCTATAATTAAGTATTGATATTGCATATTTGTTTGCTTACCACCTCAAACCAGCTGTATCAATTCACACACTGTGTACTGTCCAAAGTAGATACCAACGGACTAACTGGCAATATATGTCTTTATTTAGATTGAAGTTTGCGAGCTTGAGGTGCAACTATATGCACATACTGGCCTACACAAAGAAACCCTTCGTTTATGCCCTATCACTGTCTAAATGCCTTTAGTAATACGCCATTTAGAAATTTTTATCCACGAGGTTTTAACGCTCAAACACACCTAATAAAAAAGAACAATTTTAATGAATAATAAGAATTTACTAACCACATTAAAAACAAAGAGAGATAAAAATTTAGTCCATCTTTTACACAGTAGTATTTAAATGTTTAAGCATTTTCAGCACAATATGATATCTTAAAAATATATCGCCTATCGAATCCAGAATCTCTGGCATACACAACGTAACGATTGCACTGTTCTAACTGAAGTTAATCTTGTAATTTTCTCGATTACTTCCAGGAGTTTGATTAGCGTACTTTATGTTCCATGGACTCTGCACATAGATTAAAAATTTTACGGTACGCTTAGCATCTTCATTAGAGGGCTTCTTGTTATGGGTTGGGTCACCCTTAATGTCCATTTGACTTGACAATGGTTGCGTCCGTCCTTTTACAACACCACGACATCATACATTAACGACTAGGTATATCCATATGTAAGCTGTGGTAGCCCAGCGGTGAGACCGTGCGACTCTTTCGAGGGGAACACGAGTTCAAACCCGGGCAGGCACCAATAAGTTTTTCTATTAAAAAAAACTCATGTGTGATAATTGCAATTAATCACACGCTTTTCGGTGAAGGAAAACATCGTGAGGAAACCTGTATATCTCTAGAGAATTCTGGAGATATGTGTAACCTACCAATCCGCATTGGAGCAGCGTGGTAGGTCTTAGCTCCAACCCTTCTCTCTAGAAACGGAGAGAGGAGGCCTATTCCCAGCAGTGGGATTGTAACAGGCCGCTACTTTTATATCCATTATAGCTATAAAACGCCACAAAGTTAATTTTTATAATCAAATACGTCGATGAGTTACCTTAAAAGCTGTTTTAGTATAGTTCCTAAAGTATCATACAAAAGGTTTCCAGCACCTTAAATAATTATAGAACTGATTACCAGTATTTGCAGTTACTATTCGCTAAATAATATCGGAGGCAATTTAAAGAAAATTAAATTTCGTAATGTCAATAAATACATTATGCATAGCGTATTTATTGACGTTAGTTATTTAGTGATCTATTATTTACTAGGTACTCTCATTATTAGTTCAAGTCATTTTATTTACCTTATGACAGTATTCAGTTCTTCGAATCATCAAGTTGATGTCCTCCTTTAAAAATAAAACTACAAAAAATGTACTTTACTTTTCGATGTTTATTCAGGCAAACTTCAGTGGTCGGATATCGCGATGTAAATGCGCCATTTAGCAACGACTGCCTAAATTTTAGTAGGAAATTTTATTTTACAAAATTATTTACCAAAACACTATACCATATCCGGGACAAAGGAGAAACGCCTTGGTTTTATGTTATCATCCGAAATAAACTTCGCTGGCTAACTTGCAACTTAACCCTTGAAGATGATGACCACTACTTTTCTATTGAAGTGAACACGTAACTGCATCACAGAATCGTCATAATGTGAATGGTAATTGTTCCATGATCACTATTCGTTAGCTATTGGGGACGTGTAGAAAACAATTATAACCTTACCAATTGAAAATGTCTTATTACGAGCATCTATAAAATTAAATAGGTTCCATTTTTTTTAATACGAAACTTGCGGAACTCAAAAGGTATCATAAATTCACTCCGAACTTCGTGATTCCAAAATTACATCGTTAACGTCAGCAAGGTTCGGCAAGGTCAGCATATTGAGTGAATTATGTGTTATGAAAATTTATTTATGTACTAACTAAAATGTATTGACGCTCAAGGAGAATATTTTGAGATACATCATTTTTATATTATACCATTAACAGTATATACATATATTTATTTTCTTTGATTCGGAAACTTATGCGTGATTAGTCTAGCTTTTCTTTCTATAATTGCAAACTAATTTTATTATAGAATTGAGCTATTCAAATGAAAATATATCTCAAACAATAACATGTTATTTAATACTTTTCATTATCTTTGTTATTTAGAGTACACTAATTGCTATGACCCAACCTTGTTTGTGCGATAAGCTAAATAACCTTAATGACGCAGTTCGATACACTATAGATAGGCAGTGTCAATATAACGGCCTTATCTCGATACTAATCTTTTCCCGCAAAAGCACTCGTATAAACGAACAGTATCGCTTTATTAGTGATAACGAGTGGACTACAATCTTATTTATTGATAAATTATGGTGTTGGTGAACACGTTAATAAGGAGTGCAAGAAAAATGATTTTTGATATTAAAAGTTCAAGAATAGTTGGTAACTTGGTGTAAAACAAGATTTAGTGAGATTACTTATTCGATTTACACATTAACAAATTTATCTTTCGAAGTCTGGTTTAGATGGAATGTCTCACAAATCCTCTCCCAACAATATTCAGGAATTCATTTTACTGACAAAACGCTCCCGGTTAAAAGTTCATAAAAATATAATGAAGTAACTGAGCAGCGTTTGGGTGTTTGACATAGGCACACCAGTAGACAGCTAAGTAATACGAGACAAAAACTTGAAATAACAAAATGCATTAGAATAATTTAATGTGATACTTCTAGGTTTGATTGCCAATTTGATTGCTTGTAAGCCAATAATTAAAGCCAGTAGATAATACTTAAAAAATAGCACTACTGCTGGTAAAAAGTAAAGTAGCGGCCTGTTACAATCCCACTGCTGGGAATAGGCCTCCTCTCTCCGTTTCTGGAGAGAAGGGTTGGAGTTAAGACCTACCACGCTGCCCAATGCGGATTGGTAGGTTACACATATCTCCAGAATTCTCTAGAGATATGCAGGTTTCCTCACGATGTTTTCCTTCACCGAAAAGCGTGTGATAAATTGCAATTATGTAAAACACATGAGTTTTAATAGAAAAACTCATTTATGCTGCCCGGGTTTGAACTCGTGTTCCCCTCGAAAGAGTCGCACGGTCTCACCGCTGGGCTATCACAGCTCAAAAAAAAAAATAGCACTACGCTAGTTCGCTATGTTTGAAATAAGTAATATTGGGCTGAACCCTAGTGAATGACCATTGATCTGGTCGGTTAATTCGCAGGATGAACTAGGAGCTAATGAGACGCAATTGGGAAAATGAGAAAATGACTGTAGCTATAGGTTCCACTTTGTAAAGTTAATTTACTTTACTACGAGATCGTATTGGCATCTATATAAATACTTATAAAATATACAACTGTCATCTATCTCAATTAATAGGAGATGTAAAAATTTAAACATATAAATCAGTGAGATTTAAATTTGTCAAGATTACTCCATCGTATCTTTATTATCGTATAGCACTCATCGTCCATACTCTGTACACACATCCAGCATTGCTGTATCAGACCGTGAAATTTTTATTTTCCATTAATTATTTATCTTACAATGAAATCTTATCTACCACGATATAAATATCTAGTAAAATGGATTTAAAAGACTACAAAACTATTTAATATACTCGTATTCTTCGCTTGTTCAAATTTTACTAATATTTTTTGACGCGAATTTCACAATAATTTTCGAACTGAGATCATCAAAAAGGAACGGAGTGCATAGAACTAAAAATGAAATATTTTTTGAATCAGTATTTGACATATTAAACCAAAAAAATACAATAATAGGCCAACAAATTTTAAGCATTCAGCGTATTGTTCGTCTATCAATCTAAATTATAAAATTAATTATGAACATTTTATAAAAAGATATATTAATACCTATTTAATAACTTAATTTTTGAGTGAAAATTACACAAGTTTTAAAATCTCTACTTGAGAATAATAAAAAATTTTGGCAATGCTGTTATGCACTTCCAAACTTCTAATAATAAATAGTAAGATTTCTTCACTCACTTCTTTGGCAATATTAAATATTTTTATATCTTAGCTAAGATATACCTCAAAATTAATAATAAAATTATTTTTTATTATGCATTATTTTGGTATTATGGTGATTATTGTATTATGGATATTAATTTTGTATGATGAATCTCCGCAAAGTAACGCCTAATTCTATAAATTATTTAAGATATGCCTCGCAGTCCTTGGCTTGGACAGAATTTTAAAGTAATTTATATACATACATATTATATACATAGTACAAAGTTTATTATATAAAGAAAGATTATATGCACTGACGGCGACGTTCAAATTGACAAGTTAGTTGTCGCACGGTGTTCGACATAAGTGGTTGATAACAATCGTTATAATATCGTGTTATGTGTGTATCCTTGCTTTGCATTAAGATAAAAATTTTATTCATTTCTTCTCTATGTAAGTTCTTTTACCGTTCTTATTGTTTTGGTATGAAATGAATATGAAAAGTGCGAAATTAACATGAATTCGTTATATTAAAATGTTTATAAAAATATATGTCTATAAAATAATTATTTGATTCTATATATTAATCAAATCTTAAAATACTTTTGCTTTTCTTTATAATTGTAATAGGCACTAATTTCATATATATTTTCATGTTTGTATAATGTTCAAATATAATGACTTATGTTTAAATTATAATGTTTAAAAATTTCTTAATATGACTTAATGATTCGATGAAAAAATCTTTTTAAAAGTTTGTAGCTTTTTTCGATATACGTACACCAATTTTTAAAATTAAACTATCGTGAGTAGTATTCATAGTTAATATGTAGACACCGGCTATACTCACGTCTAATTTTATCGGGTTAGCCCGACATCTGCCATCTGGGGCACTTATTCACGAGCTTATTCACGACTTTATCGCTGTTGGAACTTTGAGTTCCGAATCTAGTCGGGCTAACCCGATAAAATTAGACGTGAATATAGCCGGTGTCTACATTTCAACTATAAGTACACCAATGTATGGCGACTATTCATATTTTCTTGTTCTATCATATATATTTGTGTTTAAAATAGGTTTTGTTTATCTTTCCAGTCTTTATACGAGTCGATAAAGACGGAGCCGTTTAAAATCCCCGAGGACGACGGTAATGATCTCATGCATACCTTCTTCAACCCAGACAAGGAGGGCTGGCTGTGGAAACAGGGCGGCAGGTAAAATACGATTCATTTTATATACCAACAACTACAATCAAACGAACAGATAAGGTTTAACTATATACAATCCTTATATTGTAAACGCGTAAGTCTGTCAATCTGTCTTTTTGTTACACTTTCGCAGTTCATTCTCTGGAGTAATATCGATGAAAATTGATATAATAGAGATGTATATATCAGGGACAACTAATTTCTTTTTGTATGTACATAGTGGTAGGTATTTTAATACTAACGTTTTTGCGAACGAGGTCGCGGATAGCAATAGTTATATAATATTCCTAGTATATCCTACTAATATTATAAATGCGAAAGTTTGTGAGTACACTAAGTAATTTGGCTGATAAGTTTAAAAGTTATCACGATATGATTGACTTAAATGGAGCGCCATAGAGTGCCTTATTAGCGCGGGGCGCGAAGATTGTATGGAATCCTTTTGTTTTTAAGTTAGACATCTGAAATTTTGGATGTAGCAGTAACTAAATAAATATAAATATTTTTTTTAATATAAAGTAAAAAAAAATTAAACCTAAAATGATCTGAACTGTGGCAGACCAAATTCCACGCGAGCGAAGCCGCGGGCACAATCTAGTTATTTTATAATATTCTTAATAAACATATATGATTTTTTTAAAGCCATCATACAGAAACCACCATACCTGTGTTAACTAACTACAGAAATGTAGGAGTCAATTTTAGCCTGGTCGTTACAATGTTTCTGTATCTAACAGTCATTTCGTAATTTTAAATTATGATTTCATTTCTTTATAGGTACAAATCGTGGAAGAGAAGATGGTTTATATTGAACGACAACTGCCTTTATTACTTCGAGTATACGACGGATAAGGAGCCACGGGGCATCATTCCATTAGAAAACATTTCTGTAAGTCATTTTCATTTTTTCTACCCTTTAACACTGAGTGGGGTCGGCACAATATCATTTGATTTTCTTTCCTCTTCTATCATTCGTCAATTCTGTTGCTACTCCTTTTATATGCATATCATTCTTTACACAATCCATCAATCTTTTTTTCAGTCATATATCCACCATATATACATGCATATTAAAAAGTTTTTTGGTCATATGATTTTCATCCCTCTTCACTAGATGACCATACAAACTTAATATCGTGCTTTTCATCTTTTCCATAAAGAGCACAACTTTCACTTTCCCCTAATATATTCATTTGCATTCTATCAAATCTTGTCACACATCAACCTTGTTTTATCCGTTTCTTTTATTGACTAACATCCTGATTATACATTATCACAGATATAATGACCGTTTTATAAATTACTAGCTGTGCCAGCGGCTTCGCCCGCGTAGAAATCAGCGTGTCACAATTATTTTTCGAGAATTCAAATTTTAAATATAAAAGTAGTTATTGTGGGTTAACCATAAGAGATAGAGACATGCTATCGCGGACTTTTTGTAGTGGTTTTATAGATTTACAATTCTCTAGTACATTACTTTAGCATATCTCTGCTGGCTTACGCAGCGCACGCGACTAAAGCCCCTAGCAAGCAAGTTTTTTTACAACTGCGCGATCTATTCAACCCAATTTACATAATACCGATATGTACTATTCTTCCATCCGGAAGTATTGCACTATCTTTTGGTGAAAACCGTACAAAAATCCGTTCAGTAGATTTTGAGAAAATCGATTACATACAGACAGACAGCTTTTTGGGACTTTTGCTTGCTTGCTAGGAGCTTTAGTCGCGTGCGTTGCGTAAACTATCAGAGATACTCTAAAGAAATGTACTAGAGAATTGTAGATCTATAAAACTACTACAAAAAAGTCCGCGATAGCATGTCTCTATCTCTTATGATTAACTCACAATAACTTAATTTTTGTTTAAATTTGTATTCTAGAAAATATTTGTGACACGCAGATTTCCACGCGGGCGAAGCCGCTGGCACAGGTAGTTTAAAATAAAAAGAATAATAAAGAAATAAATATTGTTCAAGCAATTCTGCATCATAGGATGGAACGGAACGTCGAACCGCCGGTTTCAAAATTTCAAAATTTAAATTTGACAGATTCGCAAAAACTTTTCGCAACATAATATACGTCTCCCAATACAATTGTAAAATACGCTATTAAACGAGTCTAAATCATTTCAAGCACGCTTTTTACTTGAAGAAATATCTTGAACTCTTCCATCAATAAGTAGAATTTAAGGTCCTGTGCAAATTTTGTATTGTTCTACATGTTTAAACATGTTTATATTAGGTCCGGGCGGCCCACGACCGTCAGCGGCCGCACTGTCTGGAACTGTACGCCAGCGGCGGCGCCGACCTCATCAAGGCGTGTAAGACTGATTCCGAAGGGAAGGTCGTTGAGGGCAAACACACTGTATACAGGTATATAAGCGTCATATATATATACTAAACTTTACCCGCGACTTCGTCTACGTGTATCTTAGTCCTGAAATATCAAATCAAATCAAATCAAAATATTCTTTATTCAAGTAAACTTGTAAACAAGTGCTTTTGAATCGTCAACTTTACTGCAGGTTCAGAAAGCTGTTCCTGCCGAGAAGAGCCAGCAAGAAACTTGGCGGTTGCTCTTTTTAAAATATAAATCTTAGAACTAGTTACATTTATTTATTACTGTCTTGTACAGGGTAGAAGTGCACCTATATCCACACATCCTTATCATCTAAGTAATCTTCAACAGTATAGTAGGCTTACTGTATCAGCCTCTTTTTAACAGTGGTTTTAAACTGCTGTAATGGCATGACCAAAATTGATTTCGGAATTTTATTATAGAATCTTATACCCATACCCACAAACGATTTACGTACTTTTGCTCGGCGCAAAGCAGGGGTCGCAAGCTTATGTCGGTTCCTACTTTGTCTATTATATACATCACCTATCGTTTTATAATTCTTTATATTTTTATGTACAAAAATTACGTTATTTAAAATATACTGTGAAGCAAATGTTAGAATACCTGTTTCCTTAAACTTCTCTCGCAGGGAATAGACATTAGCTTCGGTCAAACTTTTCTTCTTCTCCAAACCTGCAAATATCTCAATCACAATAATCAGATTGATCAGATTGATTAAATTGAAATTCCTATTACAATGATTCCGCTAATCGAAACTTTATATATTGATAATAGATTTAAGGTCATCGATAGGATCGATAGGAAGGATTTAAATCTCATCGATATTGGTTCAGCGGATTGGCCGTGAAAACGTAACAGACGGACAGACTTTCGGATTTTTAATTAGTAAGGATAGATGTAACGATAACCGATTTTAAAACATCGATTTTTATTGTCTATCAATGACCATCTAAAATTGATGATAATGGACCATCTCTGTTTCTAAGGAAAAAGAAAATTGTTGTTTTTATTAAATTCCTAGCATTTTTATCACATTTACTCACCTCACCTCCTTTTAAACTTTATCTGGACTTTAACGAATAATTGAAGACCAAAATTAGCCAAATCGGTCTAGATTTCGAATTTTACCGGGACTAACAAACAGCAATTAATTTTTTTATATATAGATTAATGGTAGTAACGCTTATTTGCGGAGATCCATAATACAAAAGTAATATTAATCGCTACCGTAAATATTTTATTACAATATCTCCTGATGATGTTTTGATTACGGGAGAAACTATTGTTGAGATTGTGATAGTGAATGTGTGCAGTGCTTGTATAGCGTGGTGGTAGTCATGATGGTACTGGTGTAGATTTTTAGTTCATGTGTCTTACGAATCCCGCGTGTGTCGGGTCCGAAAGAAGTACATTCTACCTTTACCTTTGCTATTTTTTATTTGCTTCGCGGATTATAGCATAATAAGAGTTTCATTACTCATAAAAACTTTTTCTTGTTTATACAAATTATACCTAAAACACAATTAAGCAGTACTTCCGCTATGTACCAATCCACCGTACATTAGTTTTTAATTTATTTATTTTATTAGTACAGTTTTCCAATAAATGTAATATTACACAAAAATTAAAGTGAAACGATATTGGCTGTGTATAGGTGTGTGTGTGTGTGTGTGTGTGTGTGTGTGTGTGCGTGCGTGTGTGTGTGTGTGTGTATGTGTGTGTATGTGTGTGTGTGAAATGTGTGTGTGATTGTACTGCATTTACAAATTTATAATTTTACAAAAAAATTCCGATTCATCGTATGAAAGTAATTTAAGCCACTCAGTTGCAAGATTTTTACATTTCTTAGTTATAGCCGAATATATGTTTAAATGGTAATTTATTTTGTTATATAATATTCCACTAACATAATAATATTGGTACCTAGCAAAAAAAGTTCGACAACTCTATAGTTTGTTAGCAAAAGTGTAGACGACGATTTCTCGGTTTCGTATTTAATAATAAAGATTAATTAATAAGATAGGTTGTAGAATAGAGTATTTTAAAATAAACATTCATAGTAATCGTCTTTTATTCGTAAATGGTTAAGTTAGTTAATAAGACATACGTAATAGTTATAAGGCGTATACGTAAGTTGCTAGACTAAGAACCTTTGTTAATAGTTATTGTTAAATAAAGATAGTGCGAGTGCAAGCGCTACGCGTGTATAAAAGCGCCCCACCCGATCAATCTACAGTTTTCTCAATCTACAATAAACGTCTAGATTGGCAAAAGGAAGTCAAATACTTAGGTGTTATCTTTTAACCCACCCTATCCTTCATCCGACACATCCGCGTTGTCCGCAACCGAGCGGCATACGCCATGGGACGCCACTATCCGATATTGTGCAAGACTAGTAAACTGTCACTTCGCAACAAAGTGACGCTTTACAAGACTTGCATTAAACCCATAATGACCTATGCGAGCGTCGCGTTCGCGCACGTTCCTAAGTCACGACTGTGTCCGTTGCAGACACTTCAAAATCGATTCATGCGTACAGCCACTGGCTGTCCGTGGTTCGTGCGCAACGTGAATCTCCATAGAGATCTCGATCTTCCCACGATAGCCGATCTTCTCAAACGATTCTCGAAGACTTACTTCGAGAAAGCGTCCACACACCCGAACCCCCTTATAGTGGCCGCGTCCAACTATAAAGTGTTTAACTTTCCCAACCGTTTTTACAGGCGCCCTAAGAGCGTCGATGCTAACGAACCCTGACGATGCTATTACAGCATCAAACAAGATCTACACACAACATTCACACAAACAGCGTCTTCGCTGGCGAAGACGAGGTCCCCGCTTGCTTGTGTCAAGCGGCCGCAGCCCTCTGCCGCGGCCGCCGTGATGCAGACTTCTTCAAAGTCAATGTGTTAGATACAGTCCTCCAAAACGCGCCGCTTTAAGCCGAGGTTCGGTCTCGCAGGAGACACCCTTAAGGCGACGCTCCCAATAAGTTACGAGTGCCTAAAAAACACTCGCTTACTTATCAATTTTACCCGGCGAAGCTTCTGCGCTCGACCATCCCACCGGTGACGCTGTAAAAGCCATTAGGGCTAACAGCATTAGACACATTCGAAAAAAAAAACCGTAACGGTCACTTCGCTCGCCGGCACGATAGCGCGCGCACGCCGCCACACTCAAGAATCCACACGTGTTTTATTACTCGCTGTACAATTTATATCCGCTACAAAAAGTGTTGTGTACTTTCGCTATATAACGATCCATCTTACTTTCTTTTGTTCAGTCAAAGTGTTGTTATTGTTAATCACTGTATTATGTGCTTCCAGAATGTCAGCATCGACGGCAGAGGAACGTGATGAGTGGATCGAATGTTTGCGACGTTCTATCAGCCACAATCCTTTCTACGATATGTTGGCGCAACGCAAAAAAAAGGCTCAGCACAATCATAGTTCCGCACACTAGCGCCCACGGTCGCTGGAACGGTACGTAACACGTACCTAGCATTAGATAGTCCACTTACAATCAACATCATAATATGTCGCTTTAGAACAAACTATTAGACTGTGTATAGTAACTTATTTCTCCAACAACGTACAATCAGCATCATAATATGTCGCTTTAGAAAACAAACCAATAGACTGTGCATAGTAACTTATTTCTCCAACAACGTACAATCAGCATCATAATATGTCGCTTTAGAAAACAAACCAATAGACTGTGCATAGTAACTTATTCCTCCAACAACGTACAATCAGCATCATAATATGTCGCTTTAGAAAACAAACCAATAGACTGTGCATAGTAACTTATTTCTCCAACAACGTACAATCAGCATCATAATATGTCGCTTTAGAAAACAAACCAATAGACTGTGCATAGTAACTTATTCCTCCAACAACGTACAATCAGCATCATAATATGTCGCTTTAGAAAACAAACCAATAGACTGTGCATAGTAACTTATTTCTCCAACAACGTACAATCAGCATCATAATATGTCGCTTTAGAAAACAAACCAATAGACTGTGCATAGTAACTTATTTCTCCAACACGGGGAGCAAATATTCAATAAAATTCAAATTATTCTTTGCTCAAGTTGCCTTTTACAAGCATTTGAATCGTCAAATTATATTAAAGCTACTACTGGTTCGACAGCATGCTTTTCTAATAAAGAACCAGTGAGAAATTCGAAATCGTCAGTATATTAAATATATTATAAGCTAAGCAAGCTATCTTACAAGCTGTGATAGCCCAGCGGTGAGACCGTGCGACTCTTTCGAGGGGAACACGAGTTCAAACCCGGGCAGGCATCAACGAGTTTTTCTATTAAAACTCATGTGTCTAATTGATTGCAATTAATCACACGCTTTTCGGTGAAGGAAAACATCGTGAGGAAACCTGCATATCTCTAGAGAATTCTGGAGATATGTGTAACCTACCAATCCGCATTGGAGCAGCGTGGTAGGTCTAAGCTCCAATCCTTCTCTCCAGAAACGGAGAGAGGAGGCCTATTCCCAGTGGGATTGTAACAGGCCGCTACTTTAAGCTAAGCAAAACTGAGATCGAGATGAAAATAAATCACAAATCACAGTACTACGATGAAAGTTATGAGCTTTAGCTATTATCATATATGTGAATCGTACGACCAATATAACCAATATTTCCGTCCTCGACAGACTGGTATGACTTAATCACACTTTAGTCAAGTTTTTGGTACGTAGCAGAAGGGCTGTTCATACTTTGTTAAAAATATTTATTATAAAATTATTGCGAGGGTACTGAAACGAATCATGAAAATTATTTGATCCTAATTTTGGCAGAAAGGTGAAAAAGAGACTAACTAGGGATTAGCGGTTCAATACCCACGCTAAATATGTATTTTCGTACAAAGAAAGCTTTTATATCATGCTAAAAATCCCCGTTTATCCCTCGGGGAACGGAAAATATCCTATAGTAGATAACTGTGGGTATTTTTAAGTAAACTTCGTTTGGTCGAAGTCGCGGGATTCACTTATTAGTTATACTTATGTGTTTTGATTGATATTTCATTGAAAAATTTAACATACGATTTACGGCGAAGGAAACTATCGTGATGAAACCATCTAACGAGAATTCATAGAATGCCAGGAATTGGTAATAAAATGCTGTTTAACAGCATTGTAGCATGATGAGTTTACCCTCTAATCCTACTCATCAATTAGATAAGGCTTTTGTTCAGTAGTGGGAAAGTAATAGACCGCAATTTACTATCGTGCTTTATAGGTTTGTACCAAATAGTCTTTCATACACCCAAATGCTTAGCATTAAAGGCAGAAATTCCGAATTCATACTTTTCATTGCAGTACTGTGTTTATAATATTATTACAAATCACAACTTGTAACCTAGGAATATATAATTAAAAAGCGATAGCATGAGTCTTGGTAATGTAAGTTAGGTTTTAAGAATCAAAACGCCAATATATACTACAAATTTTCTATATTTAGAATATACAATTATGGGCTTAATTTTTTATAGTGTCATAAACAATTAATAATTGATATTTTCATCAAAATTACAAAAGGACAAACTAAAGTAAAAACAGCGATAGAATTGTTATGTTTAATATGCTAATGTGAATTTGTTATGGGATAATACCCCATATACTATGTTGTGTATCCATTCTTAAATTATTTGTTATCTCATAACATGGAGAAAAAAAATCTGCCTACATAAACTTGAGATATAACCAAATCCATATTGATCTATATCCAAGAACATCATTTTCTAAGTTTCATCACATAATCTTGGTTCAGAATAAAATGAAAAGTCAGAGAGGTGATAACGTGGTTTAACATCATTTCAAAACTGACAATTACATTTATAGCTGTATGTACTATACTGTTCATTAGACCTACGTTAAGTGTTCTTATTTTTTGGGGCATGGCTAAATAATATTTGTCCTTTTCATCTGGATTTGGTCAAGAAATAAAACTTCTTTTAATTTGAGGTTTATCACATGATCTGATTCAGAGACAACCATTTTATATCATTGAAATATTCAAACTCAATAGCCTATCATCGGATGTTTCTAATAAAAGTTTCGTAGATTAATAATTTATTAGTTATCTGATACCATAATATAACTTATTGAAGTATTACTTCTTTAGTGGCGTTGTACGCTTTTTATCTTATTTTCTTTATCATACATAAATTCTTAGTATTTGTGTGTTACAAAATTGGAAATTCATTTAAGATGTTTTAAAAAACTAATTAGCACGTGCCTTACTTTCAATGAATTACATAAAATAAACTGTATTTATTTCTAGTTTCTACCATTTAACCATACCTTTATGGTTATTTTTGTTCCTGAAATGATAATAAGTTACTTTACAACTAGCAGGAGTTGTATGTATATATTTTATCATGCAATTATCTAATTAAAGATCATACTCAGATCGCCGTTGGAAAAATTTAACAAACATTCTTTGTTTTCTTTCTTAATACTTGAGTTTAAAACTTAGTTGCTATGAATATATGATATATTCATTTAATATTTGCGTGACTGAAGTCTCATTGGATTTAATTTATAATATTGGACAGTTAGATGAATAAAATTGTGATATTTACAGCCATGGTACTAACAATTGATAATTACAATATGTTAATTCATCATAAACATAATCGTTGTTGGTTGGTGTTAAAATTGTTGTCCATGTAAATAACGAAGCAAGACTGAAACATAATGTATGTAATTGTTTTCCTCTTGATTATTTCATAAAGTTGTATAGCAAGACTATCCAAAAACTATCCAAAATACGATTGGAATGTTGTTACTTAGAATAAAATGACGTTTTGATTCTTTCGTGAATCTTTAGACTACGAATAATAATTATTTAAAGTGTATTCAGTATGTTTTCAGTTTTTTTTATTACCTTTCTTTTTTTCATATTTCTCGAAACCAAGATTTCATTTGACTTAATTTCTTTCTCGTCGTCATCATCACATCTTTATCCTATTCATGGGGCCTTTAAATTAGTCTTTCTAACTTTGTATATGGAACCTTTGTTTTCTTTGACCCCGTGCATTCTACTCAATTACGTATCACGGAACGTTTTCAAAAGGCCTTACAATAGATTTATAATGGCTTTTGAGTTCTGCGAAGGTTATATATATAATGCTATGTGATTTATTGACTAATACGACTTGTGACGGAATCCGCAAAAATCCGGTTTATTTATAGGAGAGAGAAAATAATCGCAACTGCTAATATTGCTAAGTATGCAAAGAAGTTTTCGGGAGCCAAATCACTTTTAAACGTGAAGTAGTGAACCATTGGATTTTAAAAATTAAATTAATTTCATAGATTTCTTGATTTTACTTCTTTGATACTACTAGTGCTATTCACATAAAACATAAATATATATAAAACATACATAAAACTTTGTACAATTTTATGAAATCATCAATGGGGATAACTAAATCTACCGCCCTAGTGTCGAAATGATTTGCAATTTGTTATTTCAACATTTTTAATGTATTTTTTTTGTTAAATTTATAGGTAGGATTTTAAAAATTTATTAATTGCTTCTCGTTGCTTTGACAATAATTATGTTAGGACGGTTTACCGAACTGTCTAACCATAAGAATATATCAGTTATACACAATTAAGATATAATTCATTTAGTCGAAATTTGTATTCATTAAAAGTATTATATTACGTAATGTAACATATTTAGTATAGAATTAGAATTATTATTTTTGTAATATATCAGATGTAAATATTGCTTATCGTTAGGTTAGATAGTTATAAGATGTTTAGATAAATATTATTTATGTTCAGTGCTATACCGTTGCAATTTTTCATACATTTATAAAACAGTGGGCCATTTTATATTGAATATTGATAAATGATTTAATGTAGAAAAAATTCTTATATGATGATATAAGTTTAGATTATTGTGTATATTTGTTTCTTTAATGCAATATTTTTGCGGGCTATGAGTGCATACGGAAGTTACGCATAAGAGGGTATTTTAAATACTATCAGCGTGAAATGAAATTTGTTCAATTGTAATGCCTGCGAATTTTGTTACAATTCACGTGTTCACGAGGTAAACAATTAACTGCCATAATTTCTAGAATTAAGCGTTTGCGGACATTTGTACTACTAATTTGTAGGAGACTATTGTATGTATACTTTTAGTAAAAACTGTGCAAAAATCCGTTCAGTAGATTTTTTACTTTGATTTTGATTTTGATTTTTGATTGAGAAAATCGATTAAGTATAGACAAACAGCTTTTAGGGACTTGGTTTTATATGTATAGAAGAATTTTCAGTAAAACAAAAGAAAAAGGAACATAAAGAGGTATATCGAAATTATGTTTGTAAATAAGTCTAAGCAGGAATTTAATTTGAAGCAGGCACGTTAATTGCTAGGCCAGTATTTTTCTTAACTGAGGAAATCAAATGCAAGATAACTGTCTTGTAAGCATAACTTTTTAATATGTTATCTTTTGAAAGACGAGTATCTAATGTTACTTTAACTATGTAATGGTCGTCGGTCTTGGAAATGATAGTTAATTATATGATGTAATGGAAGAAAATTATATACAGTTCATTGTTTACCTAATGTATAGTATTGTAACGTTGAAAGTAGAGTTACTCAATAATGACGATGATTTTCTATACTGTTTTACAATTTTCGTTTCAGCGTATCATTTTTATTGTCTATTCTTCTTTGTATCATAGAATACAATAAACTGTAAGCTATTGCATAACAAAATCAATTTATTATGAGTGTAAATATAGTAAGTTATATTTACAAGTGACATATGGTAGCGCGTGGTCGATTGTTTAATTGGCAGTTTACCAAGCAACAAACAGTTAAAACAAAATCTTCATAATTAAAAAAGATGGCATGTTTAAATTAAGCTTACTAACACTGAAACATTTTCTTTGTAAAGTTACAAATACTTTTTTTTTATTTCATCTCTTACTGTGTTCCCAAAAAGAAGGTAGGTATCCCTATATAAATTTTTTATAAGTAATTTAATATTTTCTTTACTGGTTTTTTTTTAAGAACTTCACTAATTATTTTAAACTTGCTATTCAAGATTCTTCTAGTATATATATATAAATATGAGAACCGTATGTCACAAGAAGGAATTCTATTCATTTCGCTACTCGCTACTAAATGTCTTATTATTTATAAATAAGCATAATCGATTCGATGCTCGTTTCATTTATATTTTCCATAAAACCATTCAGAGTGCTGTCTGAATTTTTTAATTAACACATTATATGCCGGACACGTACTAGTACATTTTTTGACGATTGATACTTGTGGGGGGACACGTACTAGTACGATTTTTGACGAATTATACTTGAGCGCGGGTCACGTACTAGTACGATTTTTGACGATTTATACTTGAACGCGGGTCACGTACTAGTAAGTTTTCTGACGATTTATACTTGAGCGCGGGTCACGTACTAGTACGTTTTCTGACGATTGTTTCTTCAGCGCGGGACACGTACTAATATGTTTTCTGACGATTTTTACTTGAGCGCGGATCACGTGCTAGTACGGGTTGGCGTAACACCATGGTTTGTTTGTGGGTACAATTATAATAAATAATGTGGATAACTAAATAATTAGAAACACGCGCGCAACGCCCGCTCCGCTGCAAAATGTACCCGTACACAACAATAATTGCCAATACAACATGTTACAATATGTTATATGAAATTTAGTAATAATTTGCAAAACGTGATTGTACATAAATAAAACGTAATATCATATAAACTAGGTGGGTGAAATATTTCGAAAAATCAATGCGACTTCATATAAGAAAATAAATCATTTATTTATTGTCTGCTATAGGTTCAAGATATTAAAGATCTTTTGGCATGCCATAATATTTTTAAGTTTGCTTAATTCGCTATTGGATTGAGTCTTTTTGGGCTTTGAAAAGTTGTTTTGAAATACCAAGTCTTTCACTCGGAATGCCATCTAAAGCGATCTTCGAATCGATTATGTTGTTCGACACTTAGGATTATTACCACGTATTTAGGGAAAGGTGCCTAATGATCTGTAATTAATTAAGATAGTGTTAACTGTGAAGCTATGTACATTCGCGATGAAAGTTTAATCTATCTCTGTAATTATTTGTATTACAATGGATATGTGCATAATAATGTTGTAAATAATTTTGTATGAAAGAAATACATTATTATCATTATTTATTGGTTAGTCTTTTTATTTTGTCTCCTTTAAATTTATCTTTATACTGAAGCTCTTAAGATGCAAAGGTAACAATTCTGGCACCAGACATTTTGTTTAAGGATTTGAAGATGGCAGTAGTAGTCTTAAGGAGATCAATAATTTCCTTGAAAAAAAAATAGTAACTCGTCGTCAAAAAATAGTAACGTCAATGTATATTTTATGAATATACATAGATAGATTACGATATAATAAAAGAAAAAAAAACTGCTTTACACAATAACTTGATTTCAATAAATTGATTCGGTACTTAATTTATTCAGATACATCATAACATATTGATTTATGTAGTAAGAGAAGATGTGAATCGAACCTTGAAACTGTTGTTGTTTGGTTCATGTTTTGTTTTGAGAAAATAATAAAATAAAACTTGTACTGACCAATTGCAAGAGATATCAGTATCTGTTGAAAATGACGGAAGTAAATACAAGAAACATGACAGTGCTTTTTAATCTGTTTTTTATAACAAAACGTTATGTTTCTAAATTGTATTGTGAACTATTACTACATAATCAAGTAAGGCATCACGTAAGGCATTAAAAAAAAATTCATCTATACGTTTCTAAAGTTTCTTAATTATCTAGATAGTAGATATCGATACAGTTATTATACTAGAGTACGGGACCCATAGGCAAATCTAAGTTAGAGTATCACAATAAATAATTAGAGAGAAGATGGAACTCGTATAATTATCTTAGTTAAATCACACATAGGATAAAGTAACACACATAAAGGATAGATGTAGTCTCATTTCCTTTGTCTTACTATTTATTAACTAGGGCACATATAAAGTGCTTCCTGCTCTAGTATACAACTCTATGTAGATATATAGAGTAATTATGCTAGAGAAGGGAGTGTCGATCGAAAAAAGAGAAGGTAAATGAGGCTATTTATTTATCTATTCTTTTTGTTTATGTGTGATTAGACAACGTATGGGAATATCTATTACTTGTTGGACACTCGCACTCAGGCGGAAGTACGGAAACATATCCATATGTATAAGACGAAATTTGATGTATATCATAGACATACAAGAGGTCACAATAAGCTTGTGATTCCTCTACAAAAAGATTTAAATCAAATGTCAGAGATATGCTTATATTATATTGTGCTTATACGTAAAGCATATTACAAAATTGAAGATATTTTTATCATCCAAATAGGATTATAAAAATGCCTGGATTTGAAAATCCTTTCAGTTTCATACAAGACTGCGATTTAATAATGTAAAATTGAAAATGTTTAAAATATTGACCGCCGAGTTTCTTGCTCGTTATGACCAACATTCTGAACCAGTTGTAGCTTCATTAATCATATTATTTCTTGAGGACCCAAAAGTGCTCGAAAGAGCTTACTCGAATAAATAATATTTTGATTCGATTTGATATGAATCAAGTAATCCAAATTACTTAACTAACAATAATTCCAGTTCATTCGTTCTAAAGTCATGGACATCGAACAGTCCCTGAGAGAAACGTGTTATAAAAGAAGTCTTTATTAAGTGGAACAAAAACCCTTTCTTGAAATAAAAAAACTTCTTCATACAAGTACAATATTTTTCAATATACACCTATTCTTAGTTTTGACTATTCCGTACAATAGTTATTGATTCGTTTCAGACCTTAAAATTCTCCTTTAACCTTTTTTTTTAAATGTACATACATAATGATGTAAAAGAGAAAGAAAAAAATAGCAAATGTACAAAGGCGGACTTATCCCTAAAAGGGATCTCTTCCAGTCATCCTATAACAGAAGGAATAGGACAAAAAGTGAAATATGGATAATGAAAAAAGAAAGATAGATAAAGAAAAATAACGAAACACTATATACATAGATTTGTTTATTGACTATTTGAATTTATTAAAATTTAACTATTTAATTTATAAATTATTTTCTGGTAAAATAAATAGATGACCTTTAAATTCAAACTAAATAAATTTGTAGCCTTTAACAGCTGTTTCTTTATGTTGAAGTGAATAGAAATCAACGTGACTGCAATATTAACCTAAGGCGTGATACACATACACACAACAAACCTAGTTTGTTCGACCGTGACGTTCAAGTTGGCTTCCTTTTCCGATGTGGGTGAAACGTTGTTGCGTAAAGAATTGCTGAAACACCTTGAAGGAAAAAATGTTTCTAGTAAATTATAACAGCAATATTTTGTAAACAAAATTTATTTAAAAAAATTAATAATAATATTGTTTTGCTTATAATACGCGATAAATCTTTATATCAAATCAAATCAAAAGTAACGCTTAATTCCAATTTAATTAATTAAATCCATATTAAATTAATTTAAAATTCTAATCCGCTGTATCAAAAATAATGAGTTAAAGCTTATAAATCGGGGTAAAATATAGGCTAAAAATCGCGTTGTTTTTTTTTCAGGAAAAGGGAATAACACATTATAATAATGAGTGTACCAAAACACTTAAGTTGACGCTAATGACGGGTACTGCTAATATGATATAAAATTACGCAACGCAAATCGCGTACCGTTGCGTGTAATATACATAGTTTATTATTATGGAGGAGTAGGGAAGCCTCAAGCCAGTATAAAATGTGCCCTATCACGATAAAGAGAAAGAAAATTAAACTATATATCTGTCTCTCTTTGTTGTGTGATTAGACAAAGTATACTAATGTCATCGTCCTTTTCGTTATTTATTGTGACAGTCTCATTTATAGGGCTGCCTATGGCTCGCCTAGTCTAGCATAATAACTCTATGAAAATATATAAATATATCGTAAATCTGTCTCATGAGTAAAGCAATTAGTCAAATAATGTAATTCAAGTAATGCATTTTTTTGTCTCAGAATTTTGTAATGACGAAAAGCTAAGAAAAACACGCGAGTGAGAATACAGAGCTGTAGAGCTTGGATTTGCGTGTCATTAACACAGGATCTAATAGGTATCATTTACAAGTAATGTAACCACTAACAGCATTCATATTGATGACTTTATGTGCAGTACATTTAATAATAATGAATCAATGTAACATGACCGGCCAAAGATCACAGGAAAATGCCATTAAATAGAAATAATGGAAATAAAATTATTGTAGATTATATTACCAACATACCTAAAAAGTAAGGAAGTCGTATTTTTTTTTTATATCATTACTACTACGAGGCCAATACTTTGTAAAATTAAGAAAATTCCCATATCTTATAAAAGTAACAAAGTTGTCTACTATTTGACTTCAGTTCAGTATTTATTCTTAGCAAGGTTCACTGCTCAAGTATTTTAATTTGAATAACCTGCTTGACTCCAAGCAGTATAGTTTGACTAAAGGCCCGTTTTTAAGAATTGCAGGTGGGAGAGTTTTTAAAACGCCTATTTTTAATGCTATAATTCCATTCCAACACAACGCCTGTTTTCTAAACTAGGGGATGGCGTCAGGCTCTCTTGTTGTTTCTTATTTAAGGATAGTATTTTTATGAGTTTGGACGTATAATATCCCGATCATCTGTAGTTATAGATATGTCTTAAGATTCAATCTTTGGTTTCGAAAACCATAGATATTGGCGAAATTAAATTATCTTCTGAATATTTATAGTTAAAAGATAACGAATACAGAACCACAGTCGTCGTTTTTTGGATTTCAGTTACTAGTAGTGTTTGGAAGGTTGGTTCTCTTGACGCTTCTGCGTTCAACAATTCTATCCAGTAATACTGGAAAAGCCAACAGCATTCTAAAAACAAATGAATCGTCGAGATACATGAACGAGTTTTTTGGTAAATATTCTTTGCAAAAATTGTTTGGTTTGAACAAAAATGGCGATGAACAGGTAACACTTAATAAAATACATTGAGATATTTTTTGAGATTGATTGACGATGTGCAAAAAAATCGTTTTTATTGCAGAGCGTAGGTCAATCTTGATTTTTATTGCACTATAATTTTAATTACTGTAACATTGTTGTGAAAAAACACTATTAACTTTAAAGGGGGCGTATAAAGTATTTACTTATTATTTATTATACAATATTGACTCCATCATCATTTAATATTAATTACTAGTTGTAGACGTTCAATAAACCAATAAAATTAAAACATTTTATATAACTAATATTGATATATACGATTACTTCGGTTTAAAAAAGACAAAGTACCATGTCATCTTTATCCAAGAACGTGGTTTCAACTAACCTTGCGAACACACGCGGTGTATTCGCCGGCAAAGGAGTCTTAGTTTACTGACGTCGGTAGGTGCTGGTTTCCACTCTTCCGACGGCGTGATGATTACTCACAATCATACCACCTAATCGGACTCACAAGAGGCACCCTTAAGGCGCTGAACAGAGCCAAATAGGCTGACTTTAAACACGTTTTTAACAAAAGCTATAGGGATGACGATTAAAAGAAAAATATATGTTAATATACATCATATCTCAGAGAGAATGTAAGATTTCAAAACATGATTACGATACTTTTTTTCGATAAAAAAAATTGGTTAATATACCTCTGATTTTTACTTTTATCGTAAATATCTCTAATATTTATCAACAAAAATTGGTAAAATTAATAAGAATAATAAATCATTATAATATAAAGAGAATGTAAGATTTAAATTTTGAATTAATTAAGATATTTTATTCAAATTAAATATTTTTTAGAAAATAGCAAAACTGAATCGAGTCATCGTCTCGCTTCTCTTTTACATCTACGAATATAGACAGTGATCGCTGAGGCGCGCTGCTATACGGACGTGTGTCGCTAGCTGCCGCCTTTTGTGACTATTCCTTGTTGATAATATGTCTTTTTTTAGGTGTTTAGTTATAGTTTCAGCATACTTAGTTTTATAAGATTAATTAGACATAGGTTTTTTAAATAAATTGTACAAAAAAAGTTTGGATAAAATAGTGTACACCTACAATGGGTGTTAAAAAATTAATTTTGTCGCTACGCCGTCGCAGAAATTGTGGGCGTGGCTTATATGCCGAAATCTGAATTTGCGCCAGCTCTGTTCAGCGCCTTAAACGATGTTCCTTGACGCTAGTAGAGTTTCTGTGCTCTATTCTCCGCATTACGCAATTTCGACGATGTTTCGGCGCTTGCTCGTAAAAGCCGCAAGGGATAACAGCATATGATCAGTTCGAAAAAACCTCGCAAAGACACATGATTTCTTTTTAAAAACAGTATTTAAAATTTTGTATACTTAATTTGATTCTTTTTATATTCACAAGCGATGAGAAGTGTAGTTTTTATAAACATTTTTTTATCTGCGAGGTAACCTTGTTAGTTGCAAAAAAGTTTCATGGATGACAGGTGTATATTTAAAATAAAGATAAATAAAACGGCGAATACCTGAAGGTCTTTTCCTTGGAGGGTGATACTTCCAAGTTGCGACAGAAAATGTTAAATGATCGCGTTATTAGAACCGTAATGCCACCATAGAGTTATTATACAAGATAAGGGAAGCCAGTCTAAAATGTGCCCTATTACAATACAGAAAAATATTGAGAAAGCAAATGAGAGTGTATCTGTCTCTTTTTTATGTGTAATTAGACAAAGATGCAGTTGATTTTGCATTTTCTTCCTTTTCTTAATTACTGTGACACTGTTACTTACAGGCTTGCTCTATGGCTCTCTTGTATTAGTATAAAAACTATGAATGATACGCCGCTGCACGTATGCAATTTGGGTAGAATAGATTTTTTAAACCCCTTTCTTTAAGTGACAATTGAGATATTCAATCAAAGTAAGATGTTTCACACAAATTTAACCTGAGATAAGATAACAATTTGTACTTGAAACACCGCTCGTAAAATAGCATCAATGTGTATGCGTTTATGTGTTTTGCCAAAGTAAATACGATATTTTGTTTATCAAATTCAAATTTCATTAAAATATTATATATTTAAGTAAACTTGTAAATAAGTACTTTTGTATCGTTAACTCTACTGCATTCGGAAACCTGTTCCTAACGAGAAGAACCAACAAGAAACTTGGCAATTACTCTTAAAAAGAAACTTGGCAATTACTCTTAACAAAATAATTCGTACAATTTCGGTAACATACAATGTACAGGGCCGAAAAGTAGCTATATTCACGCATCCTTATCATCTATGTAATCCTCAACAGTAAAGTAAGTAGACTTTCTGTATCAGCCTCCCTTTAACAGTATTTCTAAACTGCTGTAATGGCAAAGCTAAAATTGATTGTGGAATTATAGAATCTTATACCAAAACCCTCAAACGACTTAAGTACTTTTGCAATGCGCTAAGCAGGAGCCGCAAGCTTATGTCAGTTCCTACTGTGTGAATTATATATATCCTATATGTTGGCCAGATATACAAGCATCAATTAACCCAATTTTTAGCGAATTAGCCGTGAAAGCTTAACAGCATGACTTTAGCATTTATTTTATTAGTATGGACACGTATTAAAAACCCCCGACAGATTTTAATATATAGGTAGCACGTTTTAAAAAACCCCCAATAGAATTATGAGCAGTATATAAGAATCATCTGACTGGCCCGCTGGCGCAGTGAGTGGTGACCCTGCCTTCAGCTCTGCGGGTCGCGGGTTCAATTTCCGCCGAGGGCCAACATTTTCTATAAAAAATTGTTGGTTCTTCGAGCCAGAGTGTATATTTGTATTTAAGTATGTATTTATAATTATATATGTAGTATATTTACCAGTTCTCCGTCACCCATAACACAAGTATTAAGTTACTTACTTTGGGGACGGACAACCGTGTGTGTAAATGTCCCATATATATATATTTATTTATTTATGGAGATATTCCATAGACAAAGTTATCGGCTTAAAAAATTTAAATTAGTCAAATCGTTTAGGACATAGACAGACACGTAAAACATTTTATATCGGTGTTTAAAAATAGAGAAATAAAGTTAACAGTATGGACAATCGTACGGTAAAAATTCGATGCGTAAAAACTAGTTTACCGCTGAAGTTCAATAAACCTGGTTTGTGCATTGAAAGTAAAAGGCCATTAGTGATATCGAGGCTCTGACCGGATCAATGCTCCATTGACATTGATATAGTTTTGTAATTCGCTGTTTTCTAAAATATTTTTAATTTTTCAAAGTTACAATGATAGTCACTATATGTACTAATTTTTATATTTTAAGTAGTAAAGTAAAGTAAGTAAAAGAAAGATAGTCATTTTTCATTTGAATCATTAACATAGAGTTCTATAAACTATTTAAAACTCTATAGATTTTAGATATTTTTTTAACCTACTCTCGTTTAAATAGCTTGATAACTTATTTTATTTTATAATTAATACCAACGAAATCATCGAATTATTCTATTTATATTAAGTCTTTACACTAAACTAAATCACGTTAAATTTTCACACATTTTTACAAATTCTTGTTTAATATAAAAGCATTTATCTACAAAAATAATGTAATGACATCTCTAGAGATGTCATTAGTCTGAGATTCGAAATTTTTAAATTAGTTTTATGTTCAAATAAATTTTGATGCCGCGTATCTAATTTAATTTCGAATGTTGTGTCAAGCTAGTAAGTAACAGCCTGTTACTATGCCCACTGCTGGGCTAAGGCCTCTTCTCTCCGTTTTTGGAGAGAAGGATTGGAGCTAAGACCTACCACGCTGCTCCAATACGGATTGGTAGGTTACACATATCCCTAGAATTCTCTAGAGATATGCAGGTTTCCTCACGATGTTTTCCTTCACCGAAAAGCGTGTGATAAATTGCAATTATCAATTAGACACATAAGTTTTAATAGAAAAACTCATTGGTGCCTGCCCGGGGTTTGAACCTATATACCGGGGTTTGAATCTATGTCATCTCTAAAGAGTCGCACGGTCTCACCGCTAGGCTATCACAGCTTCGTCAAGCTAGTACTTATGGAGTATTCCCGTAGTACCTGAGTATCAACCAAGCAACCAAACCAAAACAGCTTCACCGAGAAAAGTTTTACTTTATGCGATATGTTTTATAGTCTACTTATGCAGTTACAGATATTAAATTTCTATAAGGTTCCAATATAAGGTAATATACTTCTGATATAATAACTACATATATTTTTAAACAATGCTTAATTTATACGAAATTCTTTTATACAATTTTGGGAGTGTTTATAAAGCATTATCTTGATATTTCAGTTTTCTTTCGTGAAGTTTAAGACGCGGCTTATCACATCTTTCTATATTTGAGTCAATTAGTAATCGACGATGACTTTATGTGAACTTGATAAGGTATTTAGTAATAACTGCAAAGTGTAAGACGCCAATATCGTGGCGTCGTTAGTACAGCGGGCGTACATACGTAAACGCGTTTTTTGCAAAAATGATTAAAAGTAAGATAAATGAATAATAGTTTTTATTTATCGAAGACTCAATAGAACTTGCTTAAGAAGCCTTGCATGTCAATTGAAAAACTTAATGATGACGAAGCGGATATGCATTCTAGTATGGAAACGACTAGAAAGAACGTACCTACCTACTTACGTAACTCACTCGTGTTGTCATTGACTTTGTAATAAATAATATTGGTTGTTGATTATCTTAGCATTAGGTAACAGGTTTGTTTGTGTAATAATAGACGTGAAGATAGATCTGAAGAGTGGGCTTTTTATTAAATAGATAGAAGGGACATTCGAGGAATACATCTTATACTTAAGGAGAAGATATATAAAGGGTCAACGGAAAACGTTCGAGGTAAGTTTTTGAGAATCGTCTGAAGAGATCGGCTATTGAGGGCTGGTAGAGGCCTTTATGGTGGTCCATGTCACGCAAGAGATACACCCTTTTTCAGTCCATGGTTCATACGCAACATGGTTTGAAGCGGTTTTGAAACCAAGAGGACACTTAAAAAAAATTGCAGGGAGTTGCTGGATTAAAACTGCATACATACTCAAGCAATTAAATTGAATATGTTTATTTTGTCTGAAGACTCGACACTTAAAACAATTTAAATAATGAGCATATCATCATCGGTATGTTGGGTTGTAAGTTGCAAATCCGGTTATAGGAGAAAACAATCTTATAAATAGGTATAATATAGTTATATTGCATGCGCCGATTCCCTCATTCTGTAGCAATAATAAATGGAACAAAAGTCTGATTCTGAACAAATTCTGATTGACTAAAAAAAAAGGTTTTATAGTAAGTAATAAAGTAGATTTTCATAGTAATGAATTTAATTATTGACTTTACAATTTTGAACTCCATATGAAATAGAAACAAAAAGTCGGAACTTTTTTTCTTTTTTAATTTTATTAAACAAATAATTGGTAATGTTCCTTTAATAATAATGTTTCCTAAGCCGCCGTACAACAATTTAAAATTGCATGCTTAGAGCTTGTGAAAGTCAAATGATAATAATGTTCATATGTAATAGAAAATATTCGACAAACAAACGTACATATATTAGGTAGATTGAAAAGTTGCTCTAGGAATTCTTTAGAAATATGCAAAATTACCAATGTTTTCCTTTACTGAAAAGTACGTGAGATGTTTATGTGCAATTAGGTCCGAATTTTTTTTGGATAATTCATAGATTCGTATACTCGCGACCCTTTATGCAGTTATGGTTTTTCTGTTCAACCATCAATGCTTGTTTATAATAGGTATAACATAATTAAAGTATATTATCATTGACATGCATTCCGCGAATTAAATGAATATTACAGATGTATGTTATAGAATATATAAGATGATGTTGCCTTGAATAGTTGTTTCACAGTACGTTGCTAGTAAACAGTAAGTACCACCTGTGTCAATAATTTACCAGACTTAATTTGAATGACAAAAACTATAAATTAGTCATATCGATGACGAGTCTTCGCTACAGTAATTTTTCGAACAGGAGAATATGTATAAAAGGTAATTTTAAGTTAGTATATAGTATATAGTATATAGATGGTTCTAACCATCGTGCATATATTTAACGATGTTTGGATCAGATGGAATTGTTATTATGGAACTGTTATTGAACAAGTTAACCTTCTATTTTATTATTGTACCATTGAATTTCTAAAATAATAAAAAATACCGCACAAGTAATTTTGTTTTATATTTATATTACTTACCTATCTGCATTTGTAATAAACGTGAGCCACTTTATTGCAGTTAAAATATACTTAATTTCATATTAAATATTTTTTTAGATAAAATCAATCAATCAAAATAATCTTTATTCAAGTAAGCTCTTTCAAGTACTTTTGAATCGTCAAGGATCAATATGATACAACTGGTTCGGAATGTTGATTTTACCGAGAAGAACCAGCAAGAAACTTAGCCGTCAATCTTTTAAACATGTTCAATTTTACATAATTAAACCGCAGTCTTGTATAAAACTGAAAGGATTTTCAAATCCAGGCATTTTTATTATCCAAACCAATTTCAATTTTGTAATATGCTTTATGTATAAGCTGTCGTTAGATGCGCGTCGACACCCCTTTGTGTCGTCTAATTTTTATATAAATAACTAATAGGATTACAAAACTCCATTTAAAATATTCTGTGTGAACAAATTTAAGTGAAATGCGAAATGCTTTATTAATGATTTTAATAAAAATATTGATTTTGTTAAAATTCGTGCAAGATTATCGTTATGAATCCTTACACTGCCATTTGTGATGTTTCTGTGGAAGCGAAAACCTTTAAGCTTAAAGATCACAATTTAGTACCGTAACGTCTTTAAATTTGACCTAATAACATTGAACCTAAACTAGATCTTGTTATATCATATCTGTTAATTAGTGTCAAATTGTATTCTTAGAATGATCTTGACGTTGAACGTTCTAACATCTGGAACCCATCTTTGATGTAAAATAAGAAAAACCTTATTGACATACCGTTTATACAAGTCGGTAAAAAATGTCTTTTTAGAACAACGTGCGTAAACGGCTGAAGCTGTGAAAGTCCTTCGAGCTTTAATAATAATGAGTAATGAGTAATACGTCATGCGCCGTATTACTTTGAACTGATGGCGCTCCACGTTAAACGTGTATTAAACGCAGAACGTTATTATTTGTTACTAATTTAGTAGTAATATAGTTACAACAAACATTTGAAAACCCATATGTGCCGCTCAAATTGTTAACCTTCGCTTGAGCCAAAAATACAATGTTAGAGGATATTTAATTATGTGGATTAATAGTTTCAGATTGCTATGGCCTGATATTTTTTTATCGGATTTCATAAAATTGTGGGCGGGTTATCTATGAGTGTGTATGCATGTATGTCGTTGCAATGTTTGTTATTTGAAATGGGCCATGTATTTTCTCTTTTTTATGATGATTACTAGTTCTTGGTTTTTGGAATAATTGAAATTTAACTTAGAATACAAATGGCTATTTATAATACTTGAAAATGAAACTTGTCTCAATAGTCATCCCAGCTTATATGCAGAGTGCCAAATAGTCTAATCGAGGCTGTGGTTAACATGAAACCAATTTGATTTATATTAAATAAAACATTATTTGAATTTAGTCATGTGAATGGTATTCGTAGTTAACTTAGAAACCGGCTATACTCAAGTCGTATTGTATCGGGTGAGCCCGAATAATTTCAAGCCCTTATTCATGACCTCTTTATGCGGTGTCATCACGGTGAGAACTGCCCGTGTGACGTGAGTATAGCCAGTTTCTCCACATTTACTATAAATAAAACTTTGTAAAATTCCATAGTTATTCTTATTCCTGCCACACACGCGCGCGCGCGCAAGTCACGTAGTTGTTGCAGCTTCCCTACATTTTTATCAATTCTGTTAAGCAAAATTTATATTAAATATGTAAAATTTATATAATCATTTTGGCATTAATAAGACAATTTTTTTAAAATATATATTTTATGTAGAGCTGTAAATTAATTAATAAATAAATAGATAGATTTCTTTTTTAATGTCAGGAAACCCCATTAGGGGTCGTTGCCGTCTGAAGAAGACCAGTGCCATAACAACAATATAAAGAAATAAATAGAAAGCAAATGAGGGTGTATGTACATATCTGTCAGTCTTTCTTATGTGTGATAAAACAAAGATATAGTTTACGAGTTTCATCATACCCCTCATTATTTATGTACCTACTCTACTCATACCTACTCTAAGTATAATAACTCTATGGCAATAGTACTGTTAACGAACAATAAACAGCGTAACAAAAGTCTGAATTAAAAAGGCTATAAAGGTTTAAAGTCAAGGTTGGCTTTAAGTTCAGGGCCGTTATATGTTCATCGAAAATAGAAATTAAGGAGAACCAAGGACTTATTTCCATAGTTCCTGGCACCTGATGTAATGTCTATTTTACTACCTACCATTTACCCACTATTTCATCTACTATTTAAATCTGAATTTTTAGGATGTTCATATATTTGAAAATTTTTACCATCACGTTCTCACTATATACATACATACATACATACATTCTCCTGCCCTTATCCCACTCTAAGTGGGGTCGGCACAACATGTTAGAAACATGTTGTCACATGATTTGGCTACGTATTTTACGACCGGGCGCCTGCCTAACGTCAACTTACCTTAGTCGCCTTTTACGTTCTCACTATATATCATTTAAATATTCTAGATAGATATTTATGAATTTATGTATGTATGAATTATGTATACCATTCTCTATAGCGTTTGGTTTAGCACGTGGTGGGCTAGATGAGGAACATTTGGTAACTTCCTTTATTAACCACGAACCACTGGATACTGTATAGTTTTAAATTTATATAATTGTACCATATGTACTTTTCTTACTTTAATAAGACAAGGAGAACACTGTTCTCTCTCGTTATAATCTAGCTTAATTATAAGTGTAACGTAATCTTCATTTAAGCAAGTTCATACCATGTTAGACAGCTTTGTCACCTCTTACGAGACACCTGCAATTCATTAATGACGGTAAAATGAAGTAAGTAAGTATACTATAAGAGAACTACCTTGCTATAATCCGCACGGGTTAAGCGAATGCATGCAAAGCCGATGTGTATGAAGCAGGCAAAATTCACGCACCCTACACATGCAGGACAGGTCACCACATGCACCCCAAGGCGCATTCACCTGCAGCAACGCACACAAGCAGAACACACAATCACCACCACAATCTCGACGATCGTTTCGCTCCGAAACCGAAGCATCATCAGGAGGATAGGCTCCACGACAAAATCGCAATGCGCCTGCATGTGTAGGATGCGTGAAGACATTGGCTTTGCATGCATTCGCTTAACCCATGCGGATTATAGCAAGGTAGTTCTGTTATAGTGCATGTAATATGGAATTCCGCAAAGTAACGCCTGCTTCTATAAATCAGAAGTAAGTAAGCACGGAAATGTACTTTACTATATTCTATCGATAAAATTTTTACATTTTGGATAAAAGTTTTTGTAAACTCTACCCTGCAGAATTAAGATTTCAAATTTTACTTGACAAGGTTAAGTACATTAGTTGCGAAAAAGAAAAAAACAAAACAATTATTTTCGCGTTAAAAATATCAGTAGGTATGTGAAGAGAAGAATTTTCTTCACTGTAAAATGAAGGCTATTTGCTATTTGCACGGTATATTTAAAGTCTTGTATATTTATGATGTTTATTTAGTAAGGGGAGGTCATACAAAATGTAGAGGAGGCGCGAAGGTTGTAGCTTGCACGCTTACGTCTCCACATAGAGTTTACGTTTTTTAACAACACAGTCAAAGTTTTTAATGAGCCGTGTGGTATCCGGCAGAATAGAATAGACCACCCTTTCCTACCGAGGTGTCGTAAAAGGCGACTAAGGTAAATGCTGTGTGGTATCCGGCTGCATAGAATAGACCACCCTCATTTCTTACCGAGGTGTCGTAAAAGGCGACTAAGGTAAGTTGACGTTAGGCAGGCGGCCGGTCGTAAAATACGTAGCTAGATCATATGACAACATGTTATAACATGTTGTGCCGACCCCACTTAGAGTGGGATAAGAGATAAGAGAAGAGGGATTGAACGCGACGACCGCGAACCGCTTTCTTTTGGTATCATGAAGTGTGAATTGCATTGGGGTCGTAATGTTTGAAAAGGATAACGTTATATGAACTATAGATAAATCTGTCTCTTTTACTCACATGATCTTAGGACGAATTCCAAACGCTCATTCGGCAACGACTTAAAGCGTGAGTCTTTAAGACGTCATGGCATGACAAAGCAAAACAATTTCGTTTACGTCTTCAATTGAGTCGCAATGAGTTCATGGTAGGCCTGCAGGTATAAATTTTAAATTGTCAGAGAATCTGTGTCTTGCTGGAACTCAGGTGACGATTAGAAATATTAGAATAGAAATAGTATGTCGAGATATAATAGTATACAAAGATGACGTTATTGACCAGAATTATGCTTTAGTTGTGTTTATTTCAAATATTAATTATGCGGTATGTAATTTTTCAGACTTTATTATAAAACAAGATATCGTAGTCTTAGAAATAATTCTAAAACATTACCCTTTTATTACATTACATTTTTTGGATATTATTAAAATTACCCGAAGCACAAGCTGAAGTAACATTTTATTCAAGTTTAAACAGACCATATTTCAAAGAAATAAGATCTTAAGCTATGGTAGATTTTAAACTTTCGCGATTCATACTAATTATTTTATTAATAAACGGGCCACATCGCGACAAAATCGATTTTTTTTTATTATACAAGGTTCGACGTTTCGGCAGAGTTGCATCCACCGTGGTCACGTACTGGTCACCTATTATAGATAAAAGCATAGTACATGATTGAGGTTACACAGAGTTCAAATAAATCGAGGGTAGAACTAGTCAAAGAACAATCATAGAATTGTTCCAAAAATACACGATGAAAATGAGTATCGAATTGATTAATTGACTGACTAATTAAGGACTGGACATAGGCTAATTTTATCTAAATACAATCAATCCAGACAATGTTGCGTACAGAAGCTAAAAAATATTATTGTTACTAATTTAAGTTCACACGTCCCAATTTTGATGGAACAATTCCACTTTTTAGAAAACATCTGCTCTTTATTTGAGATGTGAGAAAATAATAAACAAAAAAGATAAAGATAAATTTTGGATAAAACCATTTCATCTGATTGAAAATCATAATATTCAAATTATTACTTGTTACAAATATTTTTATAATTAGATTATAGTAATTAATATTAAAATAAAAAATTTATAACTAATGTACCGATAAAATGCTAATCTAAATTGTAATTCATCTCATTTGTCATGCTTTGAATCAATGGAAATGTGGTCACTTTATACTAAATGCTTATCAAATACTATATCAGTGTATTAGATAATAATACACTATAATATAAGTGTGATTCAATGAAAATCGACCGACCGTGTCACGTCACCGTTAAAATACGACCTCTCTTTGTATAGTGCCACATAATAATAGAAATAATTTATAGAAGCAGGCGTTACTTTGCGGAATTCCATATTACAAGCAATACAACAGAACTAACTACTTTGCTATAATCCGCACGGGAATTTAAATGAAAGTTCTGAATGAAGTATTTTGAGATGAAGTTTTAAGTTGTCCCTAACCGTGAACCAATGACGTGATTCTTCATTCAACCAAGTGATTTGGGCTTTTTTAACGGCAATTTCCGATGACCTACTGTGTGTGTTACATTTAACTTTAATATAACTGGGTATAACGCCTAGGTGTTTGCATTGTTGGTTGAACCAAACATTCTGGACAGCGACGCGGTGCAATTTTGTGAATTTAATGTAAAGTCTAGCCTGAACGGTCAAGCTCACCGTTTTTAAATGATTTATAGAAGCAGGCGTTACTTTGCGGAATTCCATATTACAAGCAATACAACAGAACTAACTACTTTGCTATAATCCGCACGGATTATATTTACAACCCGTGCGGATTATAGCAAAGTAGTTAGTTCTGTTGTATTGCTTATAATAGAAATACATCGCAAATTTCTAAGTCCCTCCTTGTTATATCCGATATGGTTGTTTCTTTGTGCATGACCGCTGTTATATATTTCTAACGTAACCGTTATGAAAATTCGGTCGCGCTCGAGCGCTATAAATGTTGACCATATTTGCATATTAGCGTATTACGTAGAAAATAAGCTATTTAGGAAAAGGCAGAGGTTTATTTTCACTAGATAAACGAAAAAGATAATAAGCGATTTAGTAATGGGACTATTTGTAGTTTGTAATGTAGTATTTGGATTGATTTTATTTAAATGTTGCCATATGCTCAGTGATATAGAACTTATTGTTAAAATAATAGTGAAATTTAGTTGTTATTTTAATCCAATATACGATTACGTTCAAATACCATTATATTACACAGAAACTACAAAATGCACTATAGAACTTATTAGAAATTAAGACATGTTAATTTTATTCAACACAGTTGTAATATATGTGCTATAGAGTAAAAAGATCATTCGTAAGTGTTATAAGTTTCCCAATTTAAGGGAGTAATCCAGTGCTTCATTTTCATATTCTTATATATATAAAAATTTCATTTTTATATATTAAGAATATGTTTGTCTGTATGTCCTTTACAGTCTACGAAACGACTGGACCGATTATAATAAAAATTTCAGAAAAACGACACAGAAGATGATCCTGTAAAATTTGGTGGTGAAATGAGCATTTTTTTAACAATTGAGTTCTGTTTCGAAGGGGAATTCAAATTCAGACTAAGCTACAGTAACTCGTGGCCGGACATCCAGTGAAGATAAAACAATTTATATTGATTGTTTTATCAGAATACCAGGAATGTTGTCTCAACGAAGAAACTCCTATTTCTATTTACATTCAATATTTCATACAGTACTTACTCGTAACTATATTCTGTTATAACGTCATCGAGTGAGTATTCTACAATCTGTTCGCTAGAAACTCTTTACAATAGTGAAAGTTTCACTCGAGCAGTCCATTCAGCGATTTTCACACAAAAAATCGTCTGTTGCAATCAATTTCTTAATGCGCGTTTAGAGGATAAGTTATTAAAAGTTCTTTATGTATATTAATGTATTATTTCTGACCTTTCCCTCATGTTTTGTGCATCCAATCAAATAGATCTAAATTGTTTTTTTGCGTTGTATATTATTTTAGTAATAGAAGTTTACACATCCATATGACGTATTTCAGGTTAATCGTGTATATAACACGTATAATTAAAGTAAAATATAAGTGTATTACAAAAATTAATATAATATTATGTACCTTCTTTTGTAAGTACAAAAATATGTGTGAGATTATATCATTAAACAAGTATAAATTACTTGATTTATACTTGTTTAATGATATATTTTAATTTGTATTGTTACATGTTTTACAATTTCTGTAAATATTCGGCGTATCAACATACAAACCGGTTTTGTTTCAATGTTGTAGATTTCGAAAATATAATACAATAATAATATATTAATATAATAATAATATAAATTTAGTTCCTCATCTATTTCCGGGCTTCTAAATGTAATATTACTGCAGAATGAATTAAAATCAAATTTTAAATTTTGTAAACGTAATTAGTGTTACAACTTATTATATTTTACTTTATCTCTAACTAGATGTGCCAGCGACTTCGCCCGCGTTTAAATCAGTATGTCAAAAGTTTCCTGTTTCAATTTACATAAAACCGTATGAAGCTAAACCTTTCTTAAGAATTGCACTTCTTTCATTCACATCTTTTGATATAAAAACCGTTCAAAAATCCGTTATGTAGATTTTGAGAAAATTGATCACATACAAATAGAATAGTTTCGGGGACTTTGTTTTATAATATACTAGCAATGCCCCGCGGTTTCACCCGCGTCCATACCGATCTCGTGGTAGTGGAAAGTGTACAAAGTTGGCCTATAGATTTATTTAGAAATTATTTAATTATAAAAAATGGGTGTCATTAGTATTCTTTGAATAAGAGCCAACTCACTAAATGCAGGCCCTGCTATAACAGTCGCTACAATGAATTTGTTATGGCATTATTTTCTATCGATTTACAGTCTTAAATTCGTAATATCTTTTGATTGGGATGTCGGATTTTAATAATTTAAAAAGTATTTTACAGGTATTGAAACAGTTATTAATAAATATCATTTAATGGGATAAGGATTAATACAGAGATATGAATAAAATGGTTTGATTATTGTGGGCACTTTTACCAACTTTTATAATGTAAAAAAGTAGTTATATTGGCATAACTATAATAGATAGACATATAGTATCGCGGACTTTTGTGTGGATATTGATACGTTCTATAATACTGTAGAATATTTTTTTGTTCTATCATCAATAGTTTTCGCAGCGCACGCGATGAAAGATGTTAACGAATAAATTTTTCCCAACTTATTACAATTTTATTAGGGATTCCTATTTTTTTGAAAATGACATATAGCCTATGTTGCTCAGTAAAAAAACAGCTTTCAAATGGTGAAAGAATTTTAGAAATCTGTCCAGTAGTTTTTGAGTGAAAACGTAACAAACAAACAAACAAATAAACAAACATACAAATCTTTCCTCTTTATAATATTAGTATAGAAATATTACAGCTGTGACTTGGCTGGCGTAGCGTTACAATTTAATTGATATTTGTGATACTCAGTAAACTTGGAGATTTCTGCTGCGAATTACGTAAAACTTTCAATAGATATTTACCCAACGCCGATCGTTAATCGATAATCAATCTTGGCCAACTAACCAAAAAACTTTTTTAATTTCATGTCTCAATTTGTATAATCGAGTTGTGTCCCTCTCGATGTAATTTTTAAACTAATTATATCATTATTATATTTTTTATCAGATTCATTTTCGTGTGATTTCTGCTCGAAGAAACTAATTAATTAATGTTAAATAAAGAATTATAATATAATATAATATTACACGATAGGCATGCAAAATTGAAGTGAAAATTATAATGAAAGTGAATTTTTTAGCAATGAGCAATCCGTACACCATCCTGACGGCAACTAGTAATAGTAGTTAATATGTGGGAACTAAACTTTAAAAAAGTTCCTATACGGCATCATAGCACTGAAATCCTTACCAGTATGACTATTTCCATACAGTTATAGAGGTAGAGTGAGCCACAGCATTAGTTCATCCTATCCATAGAGTTATTATACTAGAGTCACTTTAAATAATGAGAAGGAAGATTAGATTCGTATACTTATCTTTATCTAAGCACACATGCGCAAAGAAATCTTCATGGCGCGTTCCTAATTTTAAAAATACTTACAACATTTTTATCTATTTCTTAAAACACCTCAAAATGACTCACTACGTACGCGCTCAAAAGAGATAGATGATAAACCTCATTTGCTTTTTCTTTATTGTATTATGTTTAGGGCAGGCTTCCCTATTTTAGTATAATATGGTCGATTTGAGCCGGACCTCATTTTGGAAAATATAATTTCCTTTTAGTAGGCCGAGAATCAGAATATTTGATTTGTTAAAAAATTCGCCCATGGAAGTCGCCAAATTGTAGATAAGTAAATTTTTTGATAACCTTTCCCTTTATGGTTTCTACTCAGTTATTTTTATAATCTGAATTACGAAAAATAATGTAATCACTATATTAAGTCATATATATTTTTTCCTAATACTTAAACAAAAGGAGGGCGGACAAAAATTTAAAACTCAATTTTAAAAGTAACTACTTTTTACATTTTTATTATCTAACATTTGCCGCTGTCGTGATAACATAAAAATAATGCACAGAAACGTTTTAAATATAAATTCGTGATTTTTTGAATTACTATGTTTCAATTCAGACAGTTATCCATGTTTCTGACACATCCATATCTATATAACATGGTTTTTGCATACTGAATGAAATTTTCATTCAACTGCTGTTTGAAAAAATATTTTAATTGCTGGTTTTTCTTGGTAGGAACAAGCTTGCAGTGTTAGAGATCTTTCATTCTGAAAGTGCACGCCCCTCCACCAAATTACATTATTTTAATGTGTGAGAGAAAATATTGACTGTACTATTTTATATGTGTGCGCGCAGCAATTTCAAAGTATACTCGACTCATTCGCGCACTTAAAGGTCAACTAATTGCTCGACTGGTATAAGTCAAGCATTTATATGGCGGAGAATGCACGCTTTGTATGAGACAATACGTCTATTCTGTCACGCGTTCCTATCATTTGTGCACTGGTTGACCAACCAATCCGGTAACACGGGTTACGAGTAACGTTTGCATAAAAATAAAATTAATTTCATATTTATAATCAAATTTATGTTGAAAATTCTTCACAATAAAAAGTAAGTTTTTAATGTTTTCCCTTGAGTAATAGTAAGCGCGATGGATTGTAAACGGGAAGTTCCGCATTCGAATACTAGAAAAAACTAATATGTTTTTTCTAGGATTCGAATATATTTCTAAAATTTATCCCTGGTCTTGACTAGATAGATACTTCCGACGTACCCTTCTAACAAAGACGTACCACCAAGCGGTTTAGCGTTCAGGTATGATGTCGTGTAAAAACCCTAAATAGTTAACATATGGTTACCCTGAATGGTTACGTTTAATCTCCAAACCCTTTCAAGTTAGCCCACTACATCGGCATCCATCAGGTGAATTCGCAATCAAGAGCTAGCTTGTCAACTTAATTTAATAAAGATCATATCATATATTCTATATGCAACTATTAGCATGATAAATAAAACGTAATGTACAGTAGTCTGTTCATTTATTTTATTAGTAATAAAAGACAAAATTAAACCGCAATAAATATTTACAATTTTAACGCTATTCACTCACGTCGCTTTCCTTAGATTCGGACTCAACATTAATTATAAATTCAAAATCCATGTCAGAATTTTTCATATATTCTATCTCAATATCATTCACATTTCGACACGTATTTTCCCACATATTTCTATCAATCATGTCAATCCGTTCCTTAATTAAAGCAATGGCTTTAATGATGAAATAATAATAGATGTTAAGTTTTGCCCGTTTTTATTCGCCACATAGTTTTATAAAATTCTCCATATTTTTCTATTAAAGAAAAAAATTATCTAATTATTATTTAAAATAAAAAAAAAATATATTTATCCTCTTTTTTATGACATGCTAACTGTACTTTTGGCAATAATCGATGCGTGCTTCTACTTTCGTGTCTGTCCGGCAACTGAGTAACCAATTAGAATAACAAGTTTGCGTGTATTTCGTCTGTACATAAGTTTTTTGTGTGTGAGTAAAGACATTGGAGGGGCGTGCACTTTTAGAATGAAAGATCTCTACCAGTTATAGCTTCGTTAACTAAGTTTGACGATTTGCAACAGTTTATTTAAATAAAAAATGTTATACATTTGATTGTGCACCCCAGCACCGCACCCATAGAGTTATCATACTTAGATTAGGGGAGCCAGCCTTAATGTAAATTGTTAGAATAAAGAGAAAGCAAATGAGTATGATCTATCTGTCTCTCTTTTTTATTTGTGATTAGAAAAAGATGAAGTATTCGAGTTTCATCTTCCCGCTCATTATTCATTGTGTCATTGTTACTTACAGCAGGCCTATCATGAACTCTTATTGCGACTCATTTGAAGACGTAAACTAAATTGTTTTGCTTTAAGTCGTTGCCGAATGAGCGTTCGGAATGCGTCCTAAAAACATTTGAGTAAAAGAGACAGAGTTATCTATAGTTCATATAACGTTGTCCTTTTCAAACACAGTTCATGGTACGAAAAGAAAGCGGTTGGGTTTAGGTACTACTCTGACTTGAATCGTTTTCTAAAAGTTCATGGTAGGTCTATAGGTCTGCCTGTGGCTTCCGTACTCTTAAGTATCATATCTCTATGACCGCACCTCGAAGACCTTAAAAATATAAATAAGTCTGTCTTAAAGTGCTACTATAGAAATAAACGGGTTACGCTTCGCCGGCCGTTTATTTCGTCAGTAGAAAATTTCGAATTTGCTCACTTCTCGGCCAAAACGTGATTTAATACACAAACAAGGTTAAAAACTATGTTAAATACGCAACCTCAAGCAACATAACATATAACATAATACTAGTATAACTTATATACACGTTTTATTATGTAGAAATCGCTTGTTGGTTGTCATTTTAATATCTAAATATTGATAAAATCTTATATAGAAAGAGAGTTGAGAGAGAAAATATTGAGAATATTGTTTAAAAACAAAAAAAACAAGTTTTGTCAACATTTTTGGACATGCTGCGGATTTTTTTTAATATAATAAAAATTAGACAAATTTATCAAATTATTGTTTTGTTAGTGGTTCTTGATAAGTATAGAAAGTTTATATTAATTCTTCCCGTTCAAAGCGTGCAAAAATAAAGTTATTTGATTGTGGCTACACTCAAATTGTACGATCGAAATTTGAATTTTCTGGATGCTGAAATCAATTTTTAAATAATAATATTTTCAGTCGTTTTCCGACAAAAAAAGATTTTAACGCTCTACTGTTAACCGTTGAGGAATTCCTTCATCTGTAACCAATCCTGGCAGGTCTTGCTTATCATAAACATCATGTCATCGGGACTGGACCAGTATGTAAAATTTCAGCTTAATCTGACACCGAGAATTGGGTCAAATTTAACTTTCAAGATTCCACCTTCACACACATAAAAGTCAAATTAAATAAAAGGTTTTAATAAACTAAAGTTTAATATACAGCTAACTACAAACGCGGTGTGGTATCCGGCTGATTAGAATAGACAACCTTCTTTCTTATCAAGTGGTCGTAAAAGGCGACTAAGGTAAGCTGACTCACCGTGTGGTATCCGGTTGAGTAAAATAGACCACCCTCTTTCTTACCGAGGGGTCGTAAAATACGACTAAGGTAAGTTGACGTCAGGCAGGCGGCCGGTCGTAAAATACGTAGTCAAATCGTGTGACAACATGTTTTTAACATGTTGTGCCGACCCCACTTAGAGTGGGATAAGGGCAGGAGGATGATGATACAGCTAACTACGAATCCAGAGTCCCAAAGATTTTATTCGATTATTATGCATTCGATCAATCATTAGTGATTATATCGGATGCCTTATGCCCTGAGGCGTTTAGCAGCAGTATAATGTAAAACGAAAAGATGTTGCTCTGAATTTTATATTTATCTCGAGTTGTGAAAGTAAAATAAATGAATGTTACGTAACATTAATATTCAGATTTCTTATAGCGTAAAAAATATAATAGTGATAATGAGTCTTTGTTACTTATTATTTAAGCATCTTTGAGGAAGTTATAATTTTTGTTGGAAATGTAATGTATAAATGAAAGTATGGATTTTAACTCGGCCATCATGATACCTTCTATGTCCATAATATAAATAATAAAGTATAAGTAATGATAATATTATTTAGCTATTATCCGCGCTAAAAGAAAATTGAAAAGCGATTTTCTATTTCCCGATGGTACTTCCGTTACCGGGTGAAACGATTGTTGGCGTAGTGGTAGTAAATGTGTACAGTGCTTGTATCTTTGCTGCAGCTGGAGGTTTATAGTACAAGCGTTTTTACGATTCCTATATGTATCAGGTATGAAAACAGATAGTTCACTTTACATTTGGTATTACATATATTTATTTTATCGCGGATAATTGCAATATAATTCTATAGTGAAAACGATAATGTTTGTCATATAAAAGTAAAATGAAATCAAACTACAAATTTTATGAACATAGTAGTTTTTACTCATTTTTCATCACCCCGGGTCACGCCCCTTAACATGCAGCGCCGCTTGCACAGTGAGGAATCTGCGGGGGTATATTTCACTGACTATGGGCCTCATAAGAAGGCTCAGAGTCACTCAGCGAGCGATGGAGCGGGCTATGCTCGGAGTGTCTCTACGTGATCATCCGTAGAAGAACCAGAGTCACCGATATAGCTCAGCGCGTCGCGGAGCTGAAGTGGCGATGGGCGGGGCACATAGTGCGGAGAACCGATGGGCGTTGGGGTCTCAAGGTGTTGGAATGGCGACCCCGCATCGGTAAACGCAGTGTTGGCAGACCCCCTACGCGATGGACGGACGACCTCAAAAATGTCGTCGGGAGCCGCTGGATACAAGCGGCACAAGATCGTGTGTTTTGGAAAGCCCATGAAGAGACTTATGTCGGTTGGTTATGTCCTATCGGTTGAGAAAGAAGATCCTATGTAATATTTATATTAAGTAAATTTCAAACTTCTCTCGTTTAAAACGCTGTTTCCAACAAACAAGGTTGAACGCTACATTAAACACGTAACCCCGAACGCTAACAAGGGTTAAAACTGCATGGCTTCAAGGCTATAATATTATTTTCTCGTACCGAAATATAGACCGTGAGACACCGCGTCATGTAAGCTGAAGCTTGGTTGCCTAATTTTACGGCCCCATTGTTTTGTTTGATAGCGTGATTGTAACGTCGTAATAACAAAAGACACTAAACTGTTGCTCGTAACAATTTGTGTTCACTTTTTATAAAATTGTTAGAATTATTCTTACTCTTCTCCTACTTATTGGTAAAAAGTGATACGCCGTTGTCCGCTGATTACATTTTTTTTCGTTTTGTATTAGTTTAAGTATTTCTGTGTGCAATAAAAAGACCGCAAACAAACAAAATTATTATAAAAATATATATATATATAATATAAAATATGTTAAAATGTTTTTGTAATGCCACCCTGAAGTCCAAAAAAGATAACCACAGATTAGGCCAAAGTATAAGATTGCTATCAGTCATTTAGGACATATTTCTATATATCAAAATATAAGTAGGTACATATTTAATAATAGATGGTTGAGACATTGATAGATTCATATATTATTTAAGAAATTAAGGTAATTTTATAATATATTCTTCTTAAAATTCGTTGACGTTTTACATTCCCTTCAATACACCGGATTTGATCAATATAGGTAATATTGTTCATACGTATTTACAGAGGAAGGTATTGTGATTAATAGCATCTGCAATTTTAACTGCTCATATTTAAAAAAAATCATAAATAATAATGTATAGTATAGTATGCGTTAGCAAAAATTGTCAGTATGTAACTTTTGAATAACATTGACACGATGATCGTCTCCCTGATAATGCCTCAGTTTACATACTACAGAGTAAGGAAGTTTCATTTAAATTCTTCAAGTGTATTGCGTTACTTTGTTAGACGTGGATACAAAATATAATAGTTATAGCTTGCATTTAAGTGGATAATTTGCATAAATATATAGTAGAGTGCGGGGACATTAATGCTGCATTGAGACTCATAAGATTAAGTATTAGACTTTCTGTCGTACAATGTAATGAGACGGTTAGCTATAACTGTCGTATAGTATTATGAGAAGTGAAGACCACGTTCATCTTCCAAAAGCATATATAGATTGTAACTATGGTGGCTATGGAGCTGTGATAGCCTAGCGGTGAGACCGTGCGACTCTTTCTAGGGGAACACGATTTCAAACCCGGACAGGCACCAATGAGTTTTTCTATTAAAACTCATGTGTCTAATTGATAATTGAAATTTATCACACGCTTTTCGGTGAATGAAAACATCGTGAGGAAACCTGCATATCTCTAGAGAATTCTGGAGATATGTGTAACCTAACATCCGCATTGGAGCAGCATGGTAGGTCTTAGCTCCAACCCTTCTGTCCAGAAACGGAGAGAGGAGGCCTATTCCCAGCAGGGGGATTGTAACAGGCTGCTACTTTACTTACTTTACTTATGGTGGCTATATTTAAAATAATGCGCTTAGAGACTAATTCTTTGATACGGATCAGTTTACTTATTTATAAGGTACAGGCATTTTTTATGGATATAACTTCCAAGCTAAACTTAAGCTAAAATACGTGGAACACGCAAATGTTTTGCATATCGTGGAATACGATCTTCTAAATTACACAAACAATAGTAGTTTCACAAAAAGGTAAACGACCTTTGTACGAAAATGTTTTAATAGGAGTAAAAGCAGAACTTCTGATTAGATTTTCTTTGGAAGGCTTTACTGAAGTTTTTCCATTAGGATGTTTGTGGTTTTAGTAGTATATGGATGCAAGTTTAGGTCGTTAAAGGACTATTCAAAAAGTTTTCTTGTTTATGTTTGAAGAAGCTTTGCAACACAATATAACGCATATGCGCTTGAAAATACGTGCAATAAAGAGCGTACCACACTGACTAGAATTGCGACGTCTATAATATAACTCTATTTATTCTATTCTATTCTAAAACACATATGTATTAAACTAGGTGCTTATTACTTTGTCGTACTCGGCTAATATAAAGTCCAGTTTCACGGTATTATAAATTTTTAATGACGAGGAGGTTATTATTAAATTGGCACAACTTTGTTGATACAATACCTAAACTACTATCAAGCTATGAATGAACTCAATCCAACAGCTAAGTTAGATTACATCCCATCCAATGAGATATAATAAACTGAATATTCTAATTGATATAAAAAATATGGTTAATTTAATGCAGTTGACTAATAAAAGTTAAAATAGCATTTTTTATTGTATTCGAAGAGAGTATCGTGTTATAATGCCAATAAACTTTTAACAATTCTATGTTTCAAATGCTTTATACATATATCATGTGCTACGCTTATATATCGTTAGTAGCTTTTATTCTTTATTCGCTGCCAATATTTGAAATACCTCAACACTTCCAACACAGAGTGTGATAAACTACTGTGGAATAAGATCTATATGTTTCCTTCCCAATCCGTCACTCAAAGAGTATCTATGCATTGAATGACAATAATAAAAAAAAATGAAGCCATAGTTTTCCTGCAACCGTAAATTGTGTAGACTGCAAATTGTGTAGTTATGTTTTTACTCTACATTAATATTGAAACATGCATTAATTAATTTTATTAAAAACGTACGCATTTATCCTTCTTTATGGACGAGTCTTAAGTTATAGTGCGTAGTGGAAGGTGGACAGACACATGCATTTTTCATGAAGAAATTAAAGTGGAGAATGCGTAAGATGACCTAACGTGACTTCGCATAGCTGAGTAGTGATTTTAGTAGGTACTCGTTTTTAAAACGACTTATTACAAGTTTTTCAAAATAAAGATTAATATACAAAAATATTGTAGTTATGACTGTATGGCTGTGATAGATGAAGAATGTTGATACCGAAGTTGACAAATATTGTCGCCGAATCACAGTATGCTGGGCAACGCTCAGGAAATTAAGGGTTCAAATGAAATCAGTATAAGTTAACAGATGAGACAGACTTTATAAAGATATTTAGAGTCGTTCAATAGGCGATTGATAGAAGATTGAAGTGGTATCACGCCAAAAAATTAGATTTTAGATGATAACTGATCTTCCGAATGAAAAATCGACATTGCTTGACAAAGGACCATCTACGAGTTCGGGCAAACGAACGATCGTAAGCTTAATTTTAATGGTGTTACTTCATTCATATTCAATATATTAAAGAAACTACTAGTAGAATAAATGTGATAAGAAACATACTTTTATTATTTCTAAGGAATAACTAACAATCACATTATAAAATGTAACAATGTATTGAAACAATATAAAATAATGTAAACAAGAGAGCATTGTACAGATTAACAACACGACAAACAAACTAAATCAACAGTAAACAAGTATTAATCACGACGATATTAAAAGTTCAATATACAAACGATATTTTATAGTAATGTTCTCGGCAATAAATTGTCGCGTATAAAAAGTTATAAAGCAAAAGACAAATACTATGTAAATTGTTTTTTTTCTTATCTCATAAATGAGAGATTTTTTTAAAATATTATTAATTTTATTGATATACTTAGCAACATGATTCTTCGTCTACCGAGTCGTTTTAGGGCATTTTATTTATCCGAAAGTATTCTTTAAATTAAGTACTTAACATAACAAAATAATAATAATAATCTTTATTGTACACCAAAAGTAAAGTACATAAACAAAAAAAATACAAGAAGTTTGGTACAGTAGGCGGCCTTATCGCTAAAGAGCGATCTCTTCCAGGCAACCTTAGGGAAGAGAACTTAATATTTATAATGTTAACGGCAGGGGTGCACAAACTACAAATACATAGTTTATAATTAGTTGTATACGATGGCACAATAAGGAAAGACAAAAAGTGAGATTTAAAAAAAACAGAAAGTAATGTTAACACATGAGGTAAAAGAAATAAAAAACAATAAAAGAAAGAGAGATTAGATAAAACTGAATTATGTAGTTAAGTAGTATCGTTTGACCTTAGTTTTGAAAATAGAAAGAGTAGGAGATTTTCTTATATCAAGGGGAAGTGTGTTCCATAAAAGTATAGCTTTGAAAGTGAAAGAATTTCCATAAAAAGAAGTAGAGTGAGAAGGTATTTTAAGCCGCAAATTGTGATCGGAACGTAGAGAGAGAGTGTGAGTATCCCCTAGATATATAAATCGTTTCTTTAAGTAACTAGGAGTATTTGGATTAAACAGAACACAGTAAAGAAGATGAGTATTCCTGCGAAGTCGGATGGGGAGCCACTTGAGTGAAATTAATGAATACTATTATTAACAAAAGGGAATGACGAGGCAAAATACTAATGACATTACAAAGGACGAAATAGTTTACCGCTTTTTCGTATGGGAATTTCTGTCTAAATAGTACTGTCGAGTCACCATAATGGTCACTTATGGTATATTCACGCCATTCATGCAAAGTTAGTTAATTTTTTCAGCTTATTGTCTTTTGGGTTTTAGCAACATGCTATGGAAAAACTTTTTGTATCCTATTGTTGGAATTAGACGAAAAATATAGTTTCGACTAGGTACATGAATCATATGACATTTATAAGTACTGAGCCGTGTGGTATCCGGCAGAATAGAATAGACCGCCCTTCTTTCTTACCGAGGTGTCGTAAGAGGCGACTAAGGTAAATGCCGTGTGGTATCCGGCTGCATAGAATAGACCACCCTCTTTCTTACCGAGGGGTCGTAAAATACGACTAAGGTAAGTTGACGTCAGGCAGGCGGCCGGTCGTAAAATACGTAGCCATATCATGTGACAAAATGTTTTTAACATGTTGTGTCGACCCCACTTAGAGTGGGATAACGGCAGAAGTATGATGATGATGATGATCAGTGGACTAATTTTACTCATCTAGTGTATATGCTCCTATTGACTAATAAAACTAATTGAAATTTGGCAGATTCTTTCCATCCTGGCAAAAACTCGACGATGTTATAGTTAGCCTCGTTATACACAAGAACAATTGGTCGTAACATGGATTGGCTCGTTGACGCAGTTGGCAGTGAACTTGCCTTTGGCTCCGCGGGTCGCAGACTCTATTACCCCCGAGGGTCAAGATTTTCTATAAAATTGTTGGTTCTTATTGTCTGGGTGTATCTATGTAGTTTAAATATGTAATTTAAATTATATATGCGTATAACTTAATACTTGTATTATGGGTGACAGACATCTGGCATATCTATACACGTATAATTTAATATAAATACTTAAATACATCAATTCATTAGACTCGATGAATCAAGAGATTGCTTTTAAAAAATGTTGGCCCTCGGCTGGAATTGAACCAGCAACCTGCGAATCTGAAGGCAGGATCACTTCTATGTGCACAAACGAGCATCATGGATATGAAACAATAGATCTTATGCTGTTAATTATGTGTAATCTTAGAATGATAGAAAACCCTCTAGTACGCTACTACGAGTTCTTACTAACTAGAAATTATTTTGATCTTCATGCTTTAAACTGGTTTTGTCATATAAGGTGTTGCAACTGCCAAGTTAACGCTTTTTATATAATCACGGCCATCTTGTGTCGTACTAGAGCATAATTGTTTACTGGTGATTCCAAATTAAAGATAGATTTTATAAATTTGAAATAAAGTGATTGCATCTGGTTTTAGAATGGACGTGAACTGATGTCAAACTAAAGTTATGACAAATCAACACTAAATTAAATTATTAAACCATTAAATATTTAAACCATTGTGAAAAAAAAAATTTGTTATGGATGAAGATTGTTTTGTTATCTATGGATATATAAATGGGAAAAGTCTGTCTTTCTATTATGCTTTTACGGCTAAACTTTCAGAGCGATATTTGTAGAATTTGGTCCAAATGGGCTCATATACTGGGTTAAAATTTAGTATGAAAAATTCCCGCTTTTCCTTGAGAAGAATGAAAACATACTAAAAAATCAAGAATTTTTGACACTAAAGTTGATGCCAACGATATTACGAACTTTTTTGAGCTAAAAAACTAACGTAGCTAAATTAAATGAACCTGAAATATAAAATAAATTTTGTTTCAATTACTTAGTATTGTTTAAAAACTCACTATTCTTCTCAATTTTCATCCTCAATTGAAATTTTTCTGCCCAAGCCCTTTAAAATCAATAATCATTACTAATGGTAATATACCTATAGAGTTACTATACTAGAGTAGCGGAGCCATAGGCAGGCCTGTAAGTGAGAGTGTCAGAATAATTAATGATGAGGGAAGATGAACAATTTATATCTTATCTTTGTCACATATAAAAGACAGAGACAAAAAGATACACTCGCATTCTCTTTCTCATTATTGCAATAGGGCACATTTTATGGTGGCTTCTACTCTAGTATAATAACTCTATGAGTATAACCCGTATGGTTATACTGTCATTAGTCAGTATAAACATTTCTAAACCACTGACTGATAACGTGAATCAAAAACAACAAAATGTAGAATGCGGTGTAGCATTCATTATTGACATAGATTACAGTCATCACGAGCTTGTTGCTTGTGGCTTGAGAATTTATATTGTTTATGATAAAAGACAGGTTTTATAAATTATCATAAATAAAACAATACCTACGTTCCAATGTGATAAAAAAGACTGACTTATGTTTTTGTTTAAGGCATACTTATGGATCGGTTTATAATATAATAAACACAAAGTCTCTGTTTGAAAATTGTTCATGGATTTACGCACGCACCATCAATAATTTTAATAACTTAAAAAACTTTTTCCTGCAGGAACTGGACTTTTTCTTCCTGACATGGTAATTCGACTTCAATAAATTGACTACGATTGATATGCTAACTAGGGTTGCCACCTTTTTTTGCAAGTGAAGTACATTGGTTATTATATGATAGTTAAGAAAGAAGTACATATTAATTAAGCAATTAATTAAAACTACTACTACTATATTTAAAACATTGAATTCACTTGTGGTGACATCGATTCTGAACCGAATGGTGGTCAATCGAATCGATTAATTTCGTTTGATGAATATATACGACTGAATTTTTCAAAATCACAAACACGAATATTGATTCGTTGGTATTGGTATAGGAAACAATTACCAGAAATAACGTAGACTGCTTTATTACGGCTGACAGCCCTACATATATACAACCCGTGTGCTTTTATTTACCCGATAATACGACGAACACAGCAAAAAGTTCATTCAAAAGCATATTTTGAGTTAAAATCTTTATGTAATTATATCATTCTAATCTTTATTCAAATTGGCTTTCAGAAGCACTATTGATTCCTCAATAATCAGTCAAATGATAATGCAGCTACCACTGGTTCGGAGTTGCTCTTATCAAGAAGAACTCTCAAGAAAGTGAGCTGTCAATCTTTTTAAAAATGTATTAATTTACATAATTAAGACTGTAGGCTTTTAAGAAGTTGGCACCGTTTTCGGATCCAATTTGCATATTTTTAATACTTGATTGAAATATGGATGTATATTTTGTAAATTATCGACCTACTAAGGTAAGAAACCTATCGATTGAAGAATAGCAAATTCTTGTTTGTAAACAACATTGTTTGCAAGGTCAGGACGTTTTGACTTTTGTATCCGAGTTCATATTTGTATGTAAAATACATTTACGGAACATTACATGTCCTCGTGAATTCCATGATTATTTGTAAGGGTCATAATATAAAGGTCATCTTAAAGGAAAGGATATGAAAAAAACATAAAATTTTCAATTAATCTTTATACGTTTTTATGCGTCTTAAGTTATATTATTTTAATCTATAACTGGAGATACGAGACGTGATACCTTTACAGTTAAGGCACATGATTCTTAGCCAGTTGGCATGACAAATCTCTTTAAACATCTATTTTAAACAACTAATAAAGAAAAAAACATTTTCATTTGAATAAATAGCACATATATTATTTACGTAAATTACAATACACTTTAAGGTGCAGGAAAATATTGTGAGTAAACCTACCTTGTAATTTAAAATCACTACGCTGAATAAAAAGTATACAATATTAAATCAATTCTAGACAATTCTAGAACGTGTAGAATGCGCCATTAGAAAAAAAATGAAATTGTATTTTTTTTAAAGGCAGATTCATGTTCATATAATAATAAGCATGAATTAAACGAGATGTTCCTGAAACATATGACGTGCTATTATATATGTTATGCATGAATTAACTATATTACAATAATGATTAACATAAACGTTAGCAATGAATATTTCATTTGTTTGTACGTTTTCTATTCCATATTGAGCATCAATGTATACTTTATGCAATAGTTCCATTACATAAAATTTGATTGACCAAAACTTACACTCAGCGATGCGCAGTATTTGTTCTACTTCCTTAACCGATGGACATTCACTGTTGTTTTGACTATTTTGAAGTCGTTTTCTACCTAGTAATGCAGGTCCAGTGTGGGGTTGTGAATGGCAACCTAAGCAAATGAGAGGATTCTCTAGTTTTTGAACTGTGTACATAGCCAGTCACTAATTGAGCTTCGTGATGTACCATTGGAATGAAAACAAAATTTATGCCGAGCATACGTGTAGATTTTAACTAATTACGATTAAATATTTCAAATTCAAATTATTTTGTTTTTTATATCATTTTATATAAAGGTCTGATCAGATAAATTGGTTTGCTTGCAATGCGTCCGATGTATTAAATAAAATAGTATCTCGATTTGGCCTTATAATAAAATACAATTCATAATAACATCGTCCTATAATGTGTCATTCTGATAACTCTATCGATTCAGCATGATTTTTTAGGTCGAATAAAAATAATTTGAATTTACATTAAGGCGCTGAACAGAGCTGGCGCAAATTCAGATTTCGGAATATAAGCCACGCCCACAATTTCTGCGACGGCGTAGCGACAAAATTAATTTTTTAACACCCATTGTAGGTGTACACTATTTTATCCAAACTTTTTTTGTACAATTTATTTAAAAAACTTATGTCTAATTAATCTTATAAAACTAAGTATGCTGAAACTATAACTAAACATCTAAAAAAAGACATATTATCAACAAGGAATAGTCACAAAAGGCGGCAGCTAGCGACACACGTCCGTATAGCAGCTCGCCTCAGCGATCACTGTCTATATTCGTAGATGTAAAAGAGAAGCGAGACGATGGCTCGTTTCAGTTTTGCTATTTTCTAAAAAATATTTAATTTGAATGAAATATCTTAATTAATTCAAAATTTAAATCTTACATTCTCTTTATATTATAATGATTTATTATTCTTATTAATTTTACCAATTTTTGTTGATAAATATTAGAGATATTTACGATCAAAGTAAAAATCAGAGGTCTATTTACCAATTTTTTTTATCGAAAAAAAGTATCGTAATCATGTTTTGAAATCTTACATTCTCTCTGAGATATGATGTATATTAACATATATTTTTCTTTAAATCGTCATCCCTATAGCTTTTGTTAAAAACGTGTTTAAAGTCAGCCTATTTGGCTCTGTTCAGCGCCTTAATGTTTCATCGAGTGTATGTGCTTTTATCGATGCCTGACTCAGAATGCCGGATGTATTCTATAGGAAACATTCGATAAATATATTTTTGGCTTTATTAGTTGATTATTTTATTATAAAGTTTTCTCATACATTAAAACTAATTTTTTATGGACTAAAAGGCTAATAAGTATTCTTCTCTATTTTGTAAAGTAGTCATCAAGAATAGGAACGTCTTTTTCAGCATCAACCATTTTTTTACTCTTTCTTTGTAATGATACTACTAATATAGAAATATAATATAGAAATAAATGTAATATAGAATAGAAATATAGTTTTATAGATAAACTACGTCTTTTGAGATTTATTTTAGAAGTAACTAATGAAAAAGACGAGAAATTGAGACAGTGCAATTATTTATTTAAAGTTGTATGAATTAGTTTAAGCGCGACATTTGCATTTTAGAGTTAATTCAAATATGTTTTTATTCGCGTTAACTTTGAAATTGTCCTTTTTAAAATATAATTCTCTTCATACTTATTAATAGGTTGAAAGCGAATTTTCTTTTTCTTTTCTTCTGTATTTGTATTGTAACATTCGAACGTATTAGGTTGGAACCGATGACCTCCATGGTTAAGATTTCTATGGTAGCAAATTGATTTCATCGCAGTCCCCAAGATTATGTCATGGTATATACACGGACGATTGTAATGATTATGTTTCGTGACATACATACTTATTGAATAATTTGAATATGTATGCTGCGACGTAACTATGCAAATATTTATTTAAAGATTGAATGTTAGCATTGAAAAAATTAGTATGTTCACGGGTGATTTATTACTTTGAATAGCATTTCAGTTCCACATAATACGCTAAAGTTTTCTACGCCTATCGAATTAGATCACATAGATATATATTTTTTATAATTTTAAAGTAATAAGGATTTTGATGAACGTTCCCAGATCGCTTGATTTCCTTCGACATCTTCAACAATCGTCGTCATATGTTTAATTATTTCCACAAAACCTTAACAAATTATACACATTAACATTCTCTATGAATCGCTCTGCCTTTTGAAGAAAACCGCATCAACCATCGGTCAGTAATTTTTATCACAAACCAGACAGAATTTGTAGTACAATACATATTTATTTACTAGCTGACCGGGTAAATGTTGTTTTGCAATTTAAATTATTTCTAGGGAAAGGAGTTGGCCGATGCATTAAAGTGTTCCCAATGCGTCGGTTGTAGTGCAGGGGTCTATCCAGGCTCAACAAAATTTAGCAGGAGTACGCTGCTGACGAGGGTGTAGATGTTCCTCATGTAAAAAAAGGGAATTTCTAATGTACGTTATAGAAAAATTATACAAAAAAAAATGTTAGGGGTGAACAACTTTCATCACTTAAGGGTATGAAAAATAGATAGTAGCCGATTCTCAGATCTACTAAATATGCATATAAAATTTCATAAAAATCGATCAAGCTGTTTCGGACGAGTGTGGTAACTATATAGAGGTGTAAGAGTAACGACAAAAAGCGTACCCGTATGTGTTCGTTACTACAATAAGTAGTACTCGATACTATCGTATCGGTACTTTATTCGTTACTTTTGATACCATAGTATTAAAGTAACGTCTCGAGTCGTATTCCCGTACGGTATGATATCGGCGCGACATATTACTTACTTACTTGCATACCTAACTGCGTAAGGCGAACTTTTTCTTTTTTTTCACAAAATCTTGATTTCATAAAAAAAAGGTAGAATTGTAGAATAGTTAAAAGCACAAGTAAATTGTAGGCGGAATCTACTGGATTTTACAATGGATTTATTATTTTAACTGTGAGTATAAAATAGATATTGTTTCGCTTAGAATGAAATTTAACTTAAAATATGATAAAAAAATATTTTAAAGGAGATTTCAAACAATTTAAAAATATTTATTTTAAGGGGCTTAATAAACAATTAAAAAAAAACAAACATTTTCTTGTAAGGTTCATTTAGATTCACCGACAGCACACATTAGCACAGATTAGGTACCGCATTATGTAGTTACTAATACGTACCGATACGAAAGATGCGAGTAACGAGTAACGAATAGCATTCGTGAGTAACGATTCGGTACTCGGTACCTGATGGCGCACCCGTTACTTAGTACCGAATCATACGGTTTGTTTACGGCTTTAGTAACTAACATTGTGATACGAGAATTTTATATAAAAGATTTATTCATTCGGATCTCCAACAGCATTACATATTAAATAATAAACGAATATCCTATATATTTTTAAATTAATTATGTAATATGTATTAATATGGTAAGATTACTAAGCGCTTAGAGGTTGAAGTGCGTGATTTTAAGGATACGGGTATGAGACCTTGGCGTGCAAATCTAATTAAAATCATGTGCTTGGTAATTATTAGTTTTATTATTAACGTAAAAGAGGTCATTTGAGGTTATCCACACTTGTTAAAACAGCGTCATTGATTAACTTAGAGCTCCGATACCACGTAGTAATATAAAAGAGAAAGTCTTTCTCAAATTCATAGGATAGTATTTCACTGTTGTTTTTTACTTAACTTCAATGACAATAAGTTAAACCCAAACCAGACTTAAAAAATTAAATTGCTTCGATGACTTTGTGTTAGTAATTGAAATTAAACGCTTCAAAGAAGATGAAATAACTATGTAGTAGACGACTGCATGTGTCGTGTCGAGCGAGTTTAAATTATACCATATATACCTGCAGGCCTACCATGAACTCTTTTGCGACTCAATTGAAGACTTAAACGACGACCACGAACCGCTTTCTTTTCGTACCATGAAGTGTGAATTGCATAGGGGTCGTAATGTTTGAAAAGGATAACGTTATATGAACTATAGATAACTCTGTCTCTATTATTCACATGTTCTTAGGACGAATTCCGAACGCTCATTCGGCAATGATTTAAAGTGTGCATCTTTAAGACGTCATGGTATGAAAAAGCAAAACAATTTCGTTTACGTCTTCAATTGAGTCGCAATAAGAGTTCATGGTAGGCCTGCTGGTATTCATAGCTTTCTTCTATTTCAGAGGTCAACAACCTTTTACGACTAAAGATGAAAAAGTGATAATTTACACAAAAAATATTTTAATGACGATATAATTTAAAATTGAATGAAAAACCTGAAAGGTACCACGAGGGCGAGCGTTTTGGAAAATTATGACCATTCAATTTACATAATACAACTTACTAGCGTTCCGGCCGCGCGTTGCGTTGCGTTTTACTTATACATAAGTGTTTATAGAAAACTCATTTATCCTCGTAGCTCGTAGTTTGAAGCCTGCGATCCCCTGTCAAAGGTCACACGGTGCTACGAATCGGCTATTACAGCTTATCAAGTTTATTTTTTTATTTATTCATAAATTAGGTATTTGTATTTTTGTTTTAAGCCTTGCATCAATTCCGTCAGACGAGTTAGAATTTGTTAGGGTAAATCTTCAAGTAACAAATCGTACAAAAATACAATAAATACTATTTTTAGATGTTCAGAACAAAGTGAGAGAGGTCGATATTTAAAACAAAAATATTTCACTTAATGAATACACGCCCCCATATTGGACTGATCTATCGTTTGCCATGTTGCTAACATGTCCGTTTAAAAAAATATCTTAATTATTTTCCGCTGTGACCATGATTCATGTAACTGGGTCGAAATATGACCAAAAATACCTGTGGCATGGTACTCTAATTAATTGATAATTTATTTATCTTACATATTATAATATTAATTGCGTTAGCCAGCGATGGTGGTAGCGACAAATCTCTTTGACATATGTCTACGTAAACTGGTTTATGTAGTTCTATTTTCACCCATACGATTTTCGTGGAACTTTTTTTTGCGAAGCCTTAGTAAATGATCTTAGAAAGTGGTCCTGCCAGCAATGAAAGTGACAATAATACATACGTACAGTTTTTATGTATATCTAATTACATATTTTAAAATATTGTTTACCTACCAAAAAAGGAGCCTAAGTTTTTTCAGTTTAAGTACACCTAGGATTTCTCTTTAATCCGTCACACAGATCAAAAGGTTTGATGGAATATCATTTTAATTAAATTTTTTATTACGTCTATATATTATAAAGAATAAAATAATCATTATAAAAGGGCTCATAGAAAGCCTATCCGGTTTTCCAGGTTGGTATTCTGTAACATAAGTTTCCTAGCGCAGAAATATCTCTCACACCATGTTTATATCTACTTCATTTATTGCTTGTTTTGAAGGGAAAAATGAATGCGTTATTATTTATATAGTAACTATTTCTCATATACGTGACATATTTTTTCAGAAGATTTAGTTTATAAATTACTTTAGGTAGGTATGTGATAAACAACATAAGAACAATTATATTTAATATATGCGCATACGTATGAACTAACGATCGATGGAAATTTTGCTAATATGTAAATTAGTTGCAGTTTGTGTGAGTGATAAATTAATTATATTCGTAATATTCAAATTTGGTATGTGGTAACTTTCTTTCTACTCTTATTGAAAGTACTTATTATAAAGAATTCAAATTAAAGGCGTTCTGTAGTGAAAAGTAACCTATCTGTTTTAACAAATGAGATACCTATTTTTCTAAGAGAAATTTTCGTTTCATAGATGATTTTTGTAATAATAAAAATATTCAGCACTCGTATGTTTGCGATTGCAAAATACAAAGAAGAGAATAAGTTGATTTGAAATTGTAAGTTTTTAAGTACTTATATGTAAGAAATTTAGAATAGATATTGTATAACTTGGATATTTTTTTTGTACATAAATAAAAAAAATTAAAATTACAACGGAACTTTGCATTTCTATAGGAATCGATGAAAAAATTATTGTGATTTGCTTTTATTATAAAAATCTCACAGATATGTGAAATGTTAAACTGAGTGGGTTAGCAAGTATTTCACTTTTTTATTATATTATGTTTATTAAAAATAATAATTTTTTAATTCAAGAATCACAATGAAAAAACGTAATAGTACATTAAAATTAAATCTGAACTTGTAATCTGGCACAATTTTAAATCGAAAGTCTTGGTCTGATGGGTTTGTTACTTATAAACTGAAACGAAATCTACAGGTTATTTATTTTGTCATAATAAATATTGTTAGGTATATTTGACTTGATCGTCCTTGGTTTAAAGCTAAGTTAGCACTCTGAGTATTTAAGGCATTAACACTTACTTGTAAGCCAGTGACAAAGGCAAATAAAACTGCAAACAACATAATATGATAAACACGTTTATTTCTATTCACAGACAGTCTTACAGGCTTACATGTGAGAAACACGTTTTATCCAGCACAATATGAGGTCTATCATACATTTTATATTATCACTTACATCTACTATCGTAACTAGAATTATGATGATATGATATTAATAAATTATTTTTTCGACTTAGTATATATCTCAGAAGATTAACACGGGAAGAATTCTTATATTAGTTCATTGGCCATCGACTTAACGTGTTAGATAAGAAATATGAATATTAAATAAAGTTTTATGCTCGTAAGCGCCATTGTAAAGTATAGATGGAATGTTGACTGTCGTAACACGGCGTTTGGCAATGCGTCCCCGACCTTTTGTTCCACATGCTGTAACACGGATCGTCCTCAATCCTTCGATATAAGGCAAAAAGATCGTAAATACTCTATCATAATACACTTATACTAAAAACATTATCATAATAAACAAAGCTATCTACATTTCGCATTATCACTGAAAAGACCCTGAGGTCAAGGTAACTTTTAATATTTGGTAACATTACACGCATCAGTCCGAGCGTCGTATGAGATGTTTTTCAGGGCCAAGGCTATGACCGATTTTTTTTCGTGAGGACTAGGCGAGCATATGTGCTATTGCGAACAGTAGCAGGGAGGCGGCTAGCGTGGGAGCGGCCGCAGCTGCGTGCGGAGGCTTAGCGGGCGTCAAATCTTCCGAGAACACGTAACTTTTCAAACCAGTATAGGATCTCAGAATCCTGTAGTTGACGTCGTCCGCAGATACTTGATTTTTCACAAAATTGTATAATCTATTTACTATGACATAAAGGTTACCATGGTCGTCAAAAGTAAAGCGGTCAACCCACTGGATATAGTTGGTATCACGAGCGATTGTACGTTGACCGGTACGAAAATCAAGAGTGGTATTCCATTCCGCTATTGTCGAGTTACCGATAAGTCCGTAAAAGAGAGCACCCGTAGAATCCATCTTCATGCCATCTGTCTGCGAGGCTTTGGTACCGAGATCGACTACGTACGGGCGAAGAGCTCCTTCGCCTTTAAGAGCCAATGATTCATTTCGCAAAACAGATGCGTTGATTGCGTAAAGGTGGAAACTTGATAGCGGACAGTAATAAACAGTTCTGTCGACATTCTCGTCTTCAGTTAAAAATTGTGGTCCCATAGCGATGCCATCGATGTTCACTGGAAGATTGACTGTTGTTCCATTGATGCGAAAAACTGCAGCTTCCGGAACTGACAACATTGACTTCGTGTCACGCAACTTCCATGCCTTTTTATCACTCAACCGAAACACGATGATACCAGGATCGACGGCGCTGTTGTCTGTTATATACGCGTAATCACCATCACGATTGTCAACAACAAGATCGTTTAAATATGTTGTGCTCGGGTTTACGACGTCTGACGAAAGCGGGATGCGCTCTAATTTATTTTCACCAGTTTTCAGATCAATTAACACTATCGAAGGTGGGCAGTTATCGTTCGGAGTTTGAGTAAGAGTTCCAACGCGTCCGTTGTCCAAAATCCACATAATACCATTACGATCGATTTCAATATTTTGCACAAACTGTAGAGCATCACAATTGCCCATGGCGTTATCACTCCAACTGGGGAACGGTTTTAAATTCGGAGCCGTCGTATCGTTTCGATACGCCGAAATGTACGCCAAAGTGGCGGGAACACCATTGAGCATACGTGGAAGCGTCAGAAATATCTTGTCGTTATAAAAATTAATACCCGATATTAAAACATTTTGGGGTATATACCGACTGGTGTTGAGGTAGGTCTCGCGGTCTTCTGGCGTCTCCCATTCGAAGTCAATAGTACGCCACTCGTATATAACTCGGAACTGTCCGCGATGCTGCGCCGGTAGTTGCTGTTTCTCTTGTGCTGCCGCAGCAGCGACGATCGCAATGAAAACAAATAGTTTCATAATTAGTCGAGGTCCAAGTCGATTGCGTGTACCGCGGCCGGCGCGAGCGATGTGACTGACGCTAAACCACCTCGCTCTGAATGTCTCGCGGACTCCTAGCCGGCACTACGTGTGTGTCACCACTACGTCATTGTTATTGACGACTCACTATTAATTGATTCCTATACCTTGAATCGAAGATTATCGCGGCTTGACATAGCTTAATGCGTGTCGTAATTGTATTTGAGCAAATGAATAGGTATGTACCGGAAAGGGTGCATGAAGGTCACGCGTTTCACCCCAGCTAGACGGAGGGTCCGACAGTCTCGCCGTTTATGTATAAATCGTACAGGGAATCGATTGAAGTGGCCGTTGAGCTTAGCATTTCAAAACACGCAGGGGTATTTCTTGTTAAACTCAATTTCTCCCCTTCGAATTGCTTAAACTTAGATTAAAGTAGTCGCGGTCCATGTAATAATATTCACGTAATAAATTAATTGCTATTACAAATGATTTTTACAGCGACATCGAAACTAAACTTTGTTGCTTTGTATAAAATTGTTATGTCTGAGCGAAAGAACAAACATCATTATATAAATTGGCATGGAAATTCAATTAGTTAGCTTATGCGTATATTCTAATTAATAATTTTATATCACGGCTTTACTAAAAGATAAAAAGACTACCAGAGGATTTGTAAAAGAGTTAGACTAAGGAATAACAGCTGTGAAAAACACTTAAATATATGCTGAAGAAATTTAGGGAAAGACATAGGTAAGATTTCCAGGCACATTAGTAGTGTAAATGATTTAAAATACTATTAAGCTCTTAGCTGATCGTACACGAGATATATTATATGTACTGTTGATAATTAAATGTAGAACCAGATCTTGACTAGTTTTCCTAAATATATTTCATATTAAATATAATAAAGAAATCGAAGAAAAAGCCTATCCAGGTTCAAATATTTCAGACTTGGATTTTTGCAACGAGGTTGAGTGTTGTATAAAAAAATTGAAATTATTTATGTTAACAAATGCATGCTCCTATTAATTTAAGTTACATAGACGTTAATGATTATGACGTATCAACGTACACACTTTGGACTAAATGAATTTAACAATAAAGTACCAAGTTGTTTAGTGTGGTAAGATGAGTCAGAAATGGGAACAGGTTTATTTCCTGAGTCATTGCAACAAAAGACCCATTCTTGTTGTTGCGACAAACACTGTACATTTTAATCCAATTTTTGTCGTCTATTCATGTGTTTGGATTTATGGATATGCATAACTTATGCACTGATATCTTGATAAAAAAAGTAGTAAAGTAATAGCCCACTTCTGTGTCACTGATGGGCAAAGTAGTTTCCTTCCATTTAACAGAGCACCACCACACTAATACAATACAGCTTTGTACTGTCTATAGTCTGTACATACTACTTTTCAATTTAAGCCTAAATATGAATTTAATTTACATTCACTTTAATATTGCTTAATATTACTGGCCCGTTGGCGCAGTGGGTATTGACCCTACCTTCAGCTCTGGGGTCGCAGGTTCGATTCCTCCGAGAGCCAACATTTTCAACCAACCAACAATTTGTTGGTTCTTCGAGCCTGGGTGTGTATTCTTATTTAAGTATGTTTTTAAAACTATATTTACCAGTTGTCCGTCACCCATAACACAAGTGTTGAGTTCCTTACTTTGGGGACGGGTGACCGTGTGTGTAAGTGTCCCATATATTTATATTTATTTATTTATTAATTTAATGCCGTGTGGTATCCGGCAGAGTAGAATAGACCATGCTTATTTCTCATCGAGGTGTCGTTAAAAACGAGTAAGGTAAGTCGACCCAACGTGTGTTATCCGGCTGAGCAGAATAGACCACCCTCACTTCTTACCGAGATGTCGTAAAAGACGACTAAGTTAAGTTGACTCACCGTATGGTATCTGGTTGAGTAGAATAAACCACCCTCTTTCTTACCGTAAAATGCGACTAAGGTAAGTTGACGTCAGGCAGGCGGCGTAAAATACGAGCTAAATCATGTGACAACATGATTGTAATATGTTGTGCCAACCCCACATAGAGTGGGATAAGGGCAGGAGGATGATGGTGATTTAGACTTAATTGAGTTAAATACGTTGTAATCCCTATTTCAATGCCATCTAATGAGATAGCCGTAGGAGAATGATGATGATATTAACAATTGCAAAGGAAAACATTGTTGGTTATTTTCATATATCTGAATGGTATCTTGCATATGTGTAATATACGAATCGGTATTGGATTAACTAAGTCCGAAAAAGGAAAGAGGATATTAGATCCCTATTATAAGATAAAAGTACGTTACTTTGCTTTACTTGGTAAAGCAGTTTATTGGTGACTAGTAGTGGCTAAAGTAAAGTAAGTCAACATAAGTAAAAAATGAGTTTCACTTTGCAATTTTTTGGTCTTATTATAAAAGATAACTAGCTGTTCTGCCACGTGTTGCTGAGTTTCAGTCTAGTTTCGAATTCCTCTCGAAACAGAACACAACAGTTCAAAAAATGCTTACAGTCGCCACCAAACCCATCCGCTGAGTCATTCTAAAGATTGTTTGAAAATTTTGTTAAAATCGGTCCACTCATTTCGGAGTCTGTAAAGGACATACAGACAAACATTCATTTTTATATATTCACGTTTGCAACGTTTAATATTAGTTAAAACATAATTCGATCTTAGATGACTCAAGCACATCATACAATGTTTAAATTACAACTAAAAAAGCTAAGGATGTATAATAAATGTAGATGATATAGTAACCAAGCAAAAAACTACAATACATTCCCATATAATAACAATAGTGGGAACTAAACAAAACAAATCAAAAAAGTGTTATTACATACCTATTTCGTTATACCATTCTTAAATAAAGTTCAAATAACCTTGTATATATTTACATAGAATAGAATATTTTTTAATTCGCAACGTTTGTCTTGTTTCGCAAATCGACGATGATTCTTAGGTTGTTAAAATTACTCAGTAACGTGATGTACCTACTAGATTCTCCCTACGATTTTGTTTATAATTTATATTAACGTAGTTTATCCCACCCTGTCACCCTTCAGCTCTCTTCATATTGAAAATCATAATTTATACATCATCCTCTTGCCCTTATCCCACTCTAAGTGGGGTCGGCACAACATTTTAGAACATGTTGTTACATGATTTGGCTACGTATTTTACGACCGGCCGCCTGCCTGACGTCAACTTACCTTAGTCGCCTTTTAAAACACCTCGGTAAGAAATGAGGGTGGTCTATTCTATGCAGCCGGATACCACACGGCACATACCTTAGTCGCCTCTTACGACACCTCGGTAAGAAAGGAGGGTGGTCTATTCTATGCCGGATACCACACGGCATGAAAATCATAATTTATCCAAATAATTTAAATTTAATTAAAATTATAAGCATTTAGTAAGAATTCCATAGTACAAAAATAATGATTGATATACTTTGCAAATAATCACGTTTTAAAAAATTGATATATTATTACTTTTGTCTTATTATACCGTTGCTATTACGCCGTGTGGTATCCGGCAGAATAGAATACCACCCTCCTTTCTTACCGAGGTGTCGTAAGAGGCGATTAAGGTAAGTTGACGTCAGGCAGGCGGCCGGTCGTAAAATACGTAGCCAAATCATGTGACAACATGTTTGTAACATGTTGTGCCGACCCCACTTAGAGTGGGATAAGGGCAGGAGAATGTATGTATGTTTACCGTTGCTACGTTCAGGCTAGAAAAGGGGACAAACATACAAATACAGTTAGAGATTGTCTAGAATCGGAGTAAATATATCTATAGATTCTTTATGCCGGTTAAAGACCTTTAGTATTAAAGAAGCTTAGATTTAGCTTAGACCACTTCTGAAATGATCTAAGGTTCCAATAAACTACTCCAGTAACCCTTGACATGAATCACGCGTTCTGTCTTCGAATCATTTCGACTTCAGCACGATATTAATGACACTTTGTATATAGTGAGAGAAATAGAGGGATAACCTTTTCCTAGCTTAAGAAAAAGAAACGTGAAATACGTTTCTTTTTTTACGTGAGTAATTTCTTATATTTAATATGTTTTCTGCACACATAAAAATCAGGCTGTTGAAAATGAAATGAATGAATATAATTTAAAAGCAACTACTGCTGGGAAAAGCCTCATTTTAGATGGATTTTAATTGGAAATTACTAGGTTAATACAGGTTTCTTCAAGATGAAGGAATTGATCTTAAATAGTTGTGATTCAAAGTTCAGAGCGGTTGTTAAAATGAGAATAAATATTGAATTCTGTACTGAACGTAGAAATTCTCGCTTTACCAAAATGAGTACGTAATTATACGGAACACGGAATTTTTATTTAACTGAACGACTTGACCTGCTTCACTAAGTAAATACCAACCAACAGGCGCAGTGAATTAATATAATTTCTCATTACCTTCATATTTTCAGTTTGACTTACTGAAATGAAGTATTAAGGAAACATACTTAATGTATGAAACCCTGGTGTAATTAGAATTTTATAACTCACAAAGACCATGCCGTATTTCTAGTCTCTCGAATCGATTACTTTACACACTTCTAATATAATCCTACGTATGTTGTTAAAAATATCAGCTACGCAACGCAACGAAGCTGTGATAGCCTAGCGATGAGACCGTACGACTCTCTAGAGGCGACATAGGTTCAAACCCCGGGCAGGCACCAATGAGTTTTTCTATTAAAAACTTATGTGTCTAATTGATAATTGCAATTTATCACACGCTTTTCGGTGAAGGAAAACATCGTGAGGAAACCTACATATCTCTAGAGAATTCTAGGGATATGTGTAACCTACCAATCCGCATTGGAGCAGCGTGGTAGGTCTTAGCTCCAATCCTTCTCTCCAAAAACGGAAAGAGGAAGCCTTAGCCCAGCAGTGGGCATAGTAACAGGCTGTTACTTTTACGCAACGCTTAAGGAAGGATTCCACCAAAATATTCACTTAAGCAAACATTAACAAATTGCGCAAACATTAAAAAATTAATAGAATCTAAAAATGTTCGCGCACATCTATGCACATTTGTGCACAATATTTTGGTGGATCCTACCTTTATGCGGATATCGCGTTTAGCTCTGTCTGTCTCTGTCTCCACTGGCAATGTTGTGTATAGCTTGTGTAAGCGCACAGTGATGCACACATGTGCGCGAACATGTTTATTTAGGAATATTTTATAATCTTTATTATCATTTTTTTACAATATATCTTTAGACATTTTCTATAAAATTATTCTTAATATTTTTTCATTCCTTTACTCCTCATTAAAGATGTGCGCGTACAAACAAATGGTTTCGATCCAGTAGCGGAAGCAAAACTGAGTTCGTGAACAACGAGTGCGTACGCGTGAACGCAAGTCCACTGTTTCAAGTGTGTGTAGTTTGAAATAAATAATAACATGCGCGAACATTTTTAGAATATTCGCGCACAATTTGTTAATGTTTGCTTGAGTGAATCGACCAGAGTAAATATTTGTGCCGCACACTGTGTATTCACAGTGCTGCACAGTTCTGCACACTGGTGGAATTTTACCCTTTATGGTTACAAAAAAGTATCACGCCTGAAGTATAATTATAATACTTAAAGATATATACATTTTTTTATGACAAAATAGAATAAATATAAGTAGTTAAGAGATTAATAATATTTAAGGTTTACAGGATTATATATGGAGGTATAATTGTTCTAATAGAGCGAAAACAACTCGGAACCTTGCTGACCCAACTGTTACTGACCACCCAATTTCTTCGTATATACCATAGGTATATACGACTAGAAGATTCGATTGTCCGATTTTTAATTCGTTCATCTAAATCGATTATGAATAGATATGCATAGGGTATTAAGTTTATCTAGTTTATCGACTCGGTTTTAAGTTAAATTTAAAAAAAAAGATTTATATTTTCGAAGATTATATAACTAATATATAATCATATTATTAACTAATAATATTATCATTACTTTCGTATAATAATTTTGTGTAATATTTTAAGTCAGTTTGAATGAGTTTCAAGTAGCTTGGTTTACAGGAGGAATTTGTTGCGGTTCCGTCAATTAGTGTCATCGATTTGTAACTATTCAAATTTTTAGTCTCGTATTGTTCGAAGGTTATTCAATTCTACCGTGGACGCATCTGACCTCAATATATAAAGGTGCAGTTCATCATAAATAAGATCGATCATCGCACTATGAACTCTACCACTTTGTGATAGGGTTTTTGAAACGGACATACGAAATATAATATAAATTCAATACAGCTCATGTCTGACGCCAAAGGATCTTCCGTAGATGCGGTTTGTTTGTGATTAACTTTATAGCCCTCTTAATAGAGGGTTATTAAGTTAATCACAAACAAACCGCATATATAACTCAATAAGGATAATTCCTTATTGAGTTATTACGGCTGGATATAAGAATTTATTATATCGCACGCATCAAAATTAGGCTTAAATGAGTTAGATACATAGTAATCCAAATTATGGGTCTCGCGCCTACAAAATTCCTAGTGTTAAACTAGGAATTTTGTAGGCGCTACGTAACTCTTTATTGCGATTTGCCACAAAACAACTTTTTTGAATTAGGTCACTTTAATACTAATTCTTGATATTTATGAAATCTATAAACCTGAATGTTGCTAAAACCATTTAAAAGGTGTAAGCGTCTGTTAGTCAATGTATTTAAAATTCATCTCTTGAGGTAAAATGAGGAATGAAAATTTATACAAAGTTTGTCAATTTGAGGTGCCCCGATTATTTGAAATACAGATTAAAGAATTACACTGGTTGCTTTTGTTGGGGAAAACTTTAGATTGTTCAATGCCCGATTTGTACTTGAAAATGGACATCGAAATAACAGAATATGCTTTGGTTTTTGTGATATTAAATACTATTTCCTCTATTAAATAGTCTAACTTATATCTAATATTTATATAACCATCATAATAATATAAATGTTGCTATAGTTATATACTCAAGTAGTAGTATATACATTCCTTACATACGTAAGGAATGTATATAAATTAAAATATGTGGTTTGCATTACATGACATTATATTACAAGGTTTTATGGTTTGTTAGATACTCTTTACATCCTCCATCTCCGTAACTCCTTAATTTGTCTAAAAGATACAACTATTAAAAATAATACCGTTCAATTGTATTTTGTTTAATTTAACTTAATACAAAACTTTCTGAAAATATCTTATTCTAAAGTTTAGTTATATGGAGTAATGTAAATGAATGTAGTCCATGTTGGACGTGATAAGAGACAATGAATGCGCCGCCACCTCGTGACCTAAAATGTCAAGTATGTAGCGCCTATAGAATATTTCTTTAAAACCAGTATAAGCGACTGACCAACGAAATTTTATATGTTACAAAATTTTATTTGCGTACAATCACGTGCAAAATACATTTTACTCGTTTGGTTGCAATTGTTACCTGCAATTGTCAATAATTAAAAAAACATTGTTATTTGAAATAACACTCCGTAGACTTAATAGATGAGTACTCGTTCGCGAGTATTTTGTATAGAAATGTGATTAAGTGATGAATTGCAAAAAAATTGATTACTAAGGCGGAGCAAAGAACATTTTTTTTCATTAATTTAACAATTTACTATCTAACGTTACTTAACACTACGAAAAACACAAAGATTCGTGCTTAGTACTAATGTTATCTATATTAGAGCATAATATATACTATAGTAATATACGGTGTGTAATAATTCATATAATTTAAGTTTATACCCTTGTTTAACATAAGATTAGCAGTAGAATACTATGTAAATGTTAAACTAAATCTTACATGACGCTCCCCAAAACAAAACAATTTACCATAAGAAAACTTTTAACAAATATATCGTCTCGTGTAATTTACTCTGTAATATCATTCTGTAGAAATCTTGTGTTGTAGCATTTTATAAGGATTCCTTTATTTAAAATATAGGCCCAGCGGTGAGAACGTGCAACTCTTTCGATATGGTCACAACTTCAAACACCGGACAGGAACCAATGAGTGTTTCTGTTAAAACTTATGTGTCTATTTGATAATTACAATTTAGCATAATCTTTTCGGTGAAGAAAAATATTGTAAGGAATCCTGCATATCTCTAGAGAATTCTGAGGATATGTGTCCACCCTTCCGACGTCACAATGACTAATTAAAGTCATACATAGCCTTCCACTACGCGTCGCCCTAAGCCGTGATCCGGTCTCACAGGAGGCACCCTTAGGACGGCGTTCCCCGACTTAAGTAGAGCTTCTGCGCTCTACTCTCTGCATTTCGCAACCTCGACGTTGCTTCTGCGCTCGCCCGTACCGCCCGGTGACGCTGTAAAAGCCGTTAGGGCTAACAGCATACAGTCAGTTCGAAAAAAAAGAGGATATGTGTATATTAACACGCGTGGTAGAACAGCGTGGTGGATTTAAGCTCCAAAGCCAATTTCCAAACGCATAGAGAGGAGACCTATGTCCAGCTATGGGATAGTAACAGGCCGTTAGTTTACTTTTTCGTATACCAAGTAAGAGCCAACAACATAAGCATTAATGACTACAGAAAAGATCATGATAACAAAGTTGAACATCCGTAGAACATTCCTGACGTTCATGTTAACTTTAAACCCTCATAGGCCAAGCATGCCAAGTAACGACTCTAATAATGAATCACGTGTATAATAATCAGAATTAACCAAGCTTGTTATTATGAGCCAAATGTATTACACCCAATCGGAAGTGATTTCTTTCCTTACTGCTTTATCACGCAACATAAGAAGTACCTAATCTTTCAGAACACGTATTATTTTGTAGTTGTGATATTGGAGTTTACTTACACGTGTTTCTTGAGAATTGCTTATCCATGATAAATAGGCTAACGTTTTTTGTACAAAAAGCAATTCAAAAAGTTGTAATCAAACAAGGTAGACAGGAAAAAGTAAAAAAATATTCCTTATTTTATAATTTTTTTTTAATAATTTATGGCTACATAAATGTAGTATATGCATGTACTTAAGTTTTGACATACGTTGTTGTTAAAAAATACTCCCTAATATACGAAGTAGTAATCATGTTCAAAGATCATGCAATGTTATTTGCTTATAGGAATTTTCATGTGTGGTGTTCAATCATAATTAAATAAGTTGGAAAGAATGACAGCGCTATCTATCGTTGGTTATTATAATAAGTACATATTTTTAGTTCTTGAAACAAATGAAAGCTACTAGTGACATCTATTGAAAATTAAAAGGACTATTTAGAATAAAAGGTTTATTGCTGGTTCACTGCGTAGGTCATAGATGGCCTATTGAGTATATTATGTTCGTGAGACTCAATTCTAACATCTATATTAGGTAGGTATGATAAAATATATTTTTTAAATGAAATAATATTTTTATACTATCATTAAAATAAATTTATTGAAATATGAATACAACAAAATTTATAAATGATTTATAGAAGCAGGCGTTACTTTGCGGAACTCCATATTACAAGCAATATAACAGAACTAACTACTTTGCTATAATCCGCACGGGTTAAGTGAATGCATGCAAAGCCAATGTGTATGAAGCAGGCAAAATCTACGCACCTTATACATGCAGGACCAGCCACCACATGCACCCCAAGGCGCAATTCACCAGCAACAACGAACACAAAAGCAGCACACACACCCACCACCACAATCTCGACGATCGTTTCGCCCCGAAACCGAAGCATCATCAGGAGGATAGGCTTTACGACAAAAATCGTACTGGAAATTTATAATTTCACCAACTATTATCATCTCCCGTATGGTCTAGTGGCTAGGATACCTGGCTTTCACCCAGGAGGCTCGGGTTCGATTCCCGGTACGGGAAATCCTTTTTGGTTAAAATAAAATCTTTTTATTTTATATGAAAATATCGACTGTTCTGAACTATATATAATGTAGTATGTACTTACACTACTAATTTAAGTCAACTATGAATTAATTTTCTCAAATCGCCATTTAATCCGTGGCGTGGACTATGTACAGACAGTTATTATACTAGAGTAAGGGAGTCATAGGCACGCCTGTTAGTGAGAGTGTAATAATGAATACTGGGAGGAATCATGAAACTCGTATACTTCACATCTTTATCTAATCATACATACAAAAGAGAGACAGATAGATACATTATCATTTGCTGTTCTCTTTATTGTAGTATTGCACATTTTCGGGTACACTTCATTATTCTAGTATAATAACTCTATGACTATGTATTAATTTTTTAATAAGCACGTAAGTCTTCTTTCAGATAATAAAGAATACGATTAAATTATTTATTGTGGTATTCTTTTTTAAGTGTTCCTAACAAAAGATTAATAGCACTGTTGTTTCCAAGTGTTTCCAATTTCCACAATCAACATTACAAAATGGAATAATCTTTATTATTGAGTGATCTCATCTATGAATTTTCACGGTATACGGCTTTATACTAAAAAGTACATACTACTTAGTACTAAGTAGTACTTAGTACAAACTACATAGTACTTATTAGTAGTACATCAAACTCATTTTAAGGCATAAGAGCTACTGGTCTAATTCCTTAAAATGAGTTTGTTGTCGTGTATCCTTTTAGCTGAGAATCTAAAAACTCTAGGCTGCTTTTGCTATTATATATAAGTATTTAAGTATTTATTGCAATGCCGTGGAGACCTAGAGTCCAAAAGTTTTCTAGTTACATAAATTCTTGAAATATCTCATTAAATTGGCAACCGCATACATTATTTTGAGTTGTTTAATGCACTTAGTATTGTTTTCTATTGTATATAATTTTGCAACTTTTATTAGAATGGGTGGATGGGTAGATAAAAAGCTGTTAGTAATGGTATCGTGTTTTAACGCTACGGACAACAAACAAAGTACATAAAGGGCGCAAAAATTAACAAAAAAAACCCCACCAAAAATTGCATATAAAAGTCAAAAGTATAGTGACGGCCAGTAAAGACCTCGTCTTTCCGTTTTTGAAAAGGAAAAGGTTTATACCTAAGACCTACTGCGCTGCTCCAGTGCGGATTGGTAGGTTACACATATCACTAGAATTCTCTAGATATATGCAAGTATCCTTACGGTGTTTTACCTTCACTGATATGCGTGTGATAAATTGCAATTATCTCAGTTGTATCGCAATTATCAGCTTAAATTAAATTAAATTGCATATAGTTTGGCAAAACTTTACCGGTGAGATGGTTATGAGCGATAAAATACGCATATCTCATAAAAAGTGTTGAACGAATGTATGTTTACAATAAACCTCTCTCAAGATTGTATATTTGCTGGCGGAATGGAGCGTTGTTATACTGAAAGTCAAAATATTTACGCTCGCCGTTTCGTGCAGTTTTACTACGCAAATCGAAAACGATTGCGAATGTTTGGTCTTCTATACATTTAATGGGACGGTAATGTAAAAAGAAACGACATTGTTTCCTACTTGTGTTACACGGTCATTGTTTTGAGAATTAAAACAAAAAGCTAAAAAGAAAATATACTCGTAGGGTAAGATTTTGTGATGTTATGATTATAGTTACTCGCATGTAAATGTTTAGTGAGGATTGTAAGAAAACACCTTCACCTTGAAATCTCAATGGGTGGCACAGTACGTCTTAGATTTGCCCCACAGCCGACGCTCTTTCGCAATTGGCCAGTATGGGGCAAAGCAATTTAAGAATACTAATAATAAGCTGTGAAAGCCTAGCGCTGAGACCGTGCGACTCTCTAGAGATAGATTCAAACCCCGGGCAGGCACCAATGAGTTTTTCTATTAAAACTTATGTGTCTAATTGATATTTGCAATTTAACACACGCTTTTCGGTGAAGGAAAACATCGTGAGGAAACCTGCATATCTCTAGAGAATTCTAGGGATATGTGTAACCTACCAATCCGCATTGGAGCAGCGTGGTAGGTCTTAGCTCCAATCCTTCTCTCCAATAACGGAGAGAGGAGGCCTTAGCCCAGCAGTGGGCATAGTAACAGGCTGTTACTATTTAAGAATACGTTAAGTTTACTTGTTCTGAACGGGTAAGGGGAGTAAAGTTTTATGACACGGTAACTAAGGTTCTTAAAGTTCTTCGCAAGGTATTTATATGTCGTCAAACATATAAAGTAAAAAAAATATGTGTGTTAAATATAATTTTTCATACATTCGCCGAGTACTGGTTTTGGGTGGTTTAGCGAGTGGAACTAGCTAATGGCTAGGTGTGATCTGCCATTGTTAGGTACAAAATCGTCAATAGGGGCTGACGGTCTACAGTTAGCTATCGACAGCAATTGAGGGCCGGATGATTATAATATATGTAATGTATTAATATAAATATGTATATATTGTATTGTATTAAAATGGTATTGTATATCAATTTAATAATGTAATGAGCACTGCTGTAATTTTCAATTTCATTTTTTTTACCAGAAAGTAGTGCAATGTCAGTAATAAGAACGTTGGGAGTCTTCTATCTTTATAACAGATAACTGCAATGTAGCGTGTTTGCATTCCTAAGAGCCAATTAACTAAGTTAATAAAATAAAAGCATAATTATTAATAACTACGTATTACAGGATAAATGCGGTTTTTGTTATCAAAACATTAGATTTTCCTTATTTTGGAAGTCACATTATAAATGCTAAAAGTAAAATACTATGAAGAGAATACTAAAAATATGTAAGACTAAACAAAATCGTAACGTAAACAAACGAAAAAAAATCTTATGTCAGTGTTATACCACCTGTTATAAGCCTTATAGTGTATTATATATGGTTATAAGCACATCGATTATGACCAATTGCGTAGCTAAGTAACCGAAGACTCTGCGGTAAAAAATAAACAAGGGATCCAACTAAACTATTCACAAAATTTTGTATTCTTCGTATTCCAAATTCGACGTACTCCATGGAGTACGAAGAGTCTCTCCGTTGTAGAGAGCAACCATGGATAATAGTATATTTTATTTACTGGACAATACCCATTTTACCAATTGAAACGATAGAACATTTTTTTTAATCTACTTTTATTTGAGTAAGGATAATATATAATATCTTTAGTCATTCTCAAAAAATATCTGAAAATATCAGAAAAAAACCGCCGTGTGGTATCCGGATGAGTAGAATAGACCTCCTTCATTCTTACCGAGGTGTCGTAAAAAGCGACTAATGTAAGTTGACGTCAGGCTGGTCTTAAAATACGTAGCTCAATCATGTGACAGCATGTTTATTACATGTTGTGCCGACCCCGCTTAGAGTGGGATAAGGGCACGAGGATGATGATGATGATGATTCTCAGAAAATATATAAACAATAGAAAACTCTGGTAAGCTTTAAGGTTTCGTTAAAAACTATTTGTATGATTGTTCTCTGTTTTCAAATAGCTAGTGCGCCATATTGACAAACAAGTGAGATAAATAAATCAACCCGGAAAATTCTAAAGTAATAATAAAATTATTTTGCTATAATCCGCGATACATGTATCGCGGATTATAGCAAAATAATTTTATTATTACTTTTGTATTATGGATCTCCGCAAAGTAACGCCTAATTCTATAAATTACCGGAAAATTCTCTTTATGGCTCACGTGGATGAAAACAAGCGCGAACATAATATAATAAATTGCATGACCATATAATAAAATATGACATCTTGCATCAGACACTACATATCGAATATAATCATGGCGACGATTATAAAATGCATTTTTGACTGCCTTTTTTTTACTGTCTCGCAGTAAACTGCTTTATAAATATATATATAATATTATTTAGGAGACAAAAATAAGTAATTAGAAATATTATTCTTCAAATTATATTTGTTTTTTATTAAATTACTAGCTTCACTACTAGAACGGGCAAATGTTGTTTTGCCATAAAATATGTGTTTCATATATGATTTGCTTTTAAAGTGACGGAGCGAAAATATCGTTATAAAAACTGTGAAAAATCCTTGGATATGTGTAGTCTTATAATCAATATAAGTTTCGATACTTTGCAACCAATAAGTAAATAAAAATTATCGAGATATAAATTTACTTTGAAAGCCTAATCTTAAAAATAATTTCGAAACTATTTGTTTTAAGAATTCGTTTCTTTATTAAAATTGTATATCAGACATTTACGTAATGGTTTCTTACTAAAATTTCAAATTTAAATACCTTTTGAGGCATAGTAATAAACCTTGGCCTGGTCTAGAAATAATGGGTATAAAAAATAATTCACATTGTTGACTGTTTTATTGTCTTTAATGAGCTTTATAGGTAAAACAGTTAAGTCGAAGTCATGAATATAAAAAATAGTAAAAAACAAGAAACATTCTTACCAAATCGGTGCGGTATCGTTAGTTTTGTAATGTAATTAGTTATTAAAAGTAAGCACTTTTATATAAAACAGAGGCTGAAAAATTAAAAATTTTAACAATCGAATTGAGCCTCTTATATTTTTTTATACATACAGTCATACTTACATCTGTAATGAACGATTATTTATTTTTAATTGTTTACTTTAAAAGGTCGAAGCGGACAGGATTCTTAAAAATAACCAAAGGCTTTTAGGTTATCAATTATTTTTCCAAATTCGTATGTTAATAAGGATATTTTATATAATAAATTTAATTATTCATGACAATAATGCGAGGAAAAATGTGAATAAAGTATTTGTGAAGTATAAAAGGCTGACGCTCTTCGCATAAAACGATTTCAACCGGTCTACGATTGTGTTTGTTAAACTTATTTCATTAATTTGATTTATTTTTGTTGAAAACCTTATTATTTAATTTTATTATTTACTTAATTTATTACATAACCTATTTTTCAGATTAATTACACACGACATGACAGTTTTAGTACGACATTTTAAACGCGCGGAATTACATCGGATCATAAGAGCAAAGAGATTCTTAGTTTTGTTATTGGTTTTAAAGATTAATATATTCAGGAAAAATGTGCCTGACAGGTTATATAAGGGCAATAATAGACACCAGGAAGGCAATTAAACAAAAAAGAATATATGGATGCAACAAATAACAAATGTATTTTGACAAATAAATAAGAATTTTAATATCCCAACCATAGATGATACACTATAATATGATACAACTTTTAGTATAATTTAACTGGCTTGATATTAGAAAATTATTCTATAATTACGCCTTCTAATATAATTAATATATTGGGAGGTTTATGTTTCTGATATTATTAGGGCATTATCTACTTATATGTATATAGTAATACAGTGAAGAAGTAAATTAACAGACATAGACATTATAAAGCTATATTAAATTCAAGAATTTCCTGTATTTTGTGACTGCAAAAAAAAATTCCTAACCCATTCGGAAGCTTTCCATAGCTTATTTCCGTCAAAACCCAGAAATTCGGGCGAATTTTTGAGTCAGAATTATCTTTATAATATATTAATATTGTTATTTTAGTAAATTTTACGAAATGAAAGAGAAAATGGTATTCAATTGTCACTTGTAACAAATTTTCAGGAAACGTTGTTCCTTTATGTCAGTGAAAGTAGGTACGTAGAATCATTGTTCTTGGAATCACTAAATGCCGGTGAACGTGTAAATATAGAAAATGATTTATCAATTTCTTTTATTAAAGCTTATCCGATTGTCATTATTTTTGTAACTTGAAGGTTTTATGATTAAGATATCTTTCGCTATTACACGTTTTGCGAAGTCAGCATAGTTTTTATAAAATATAATTAACACGTACTTAAAAAATTAAACCTACATACGCCTGTCTGTTTTTAATTCAAACAATTGTCAAATGTAAATATACTCGTATACAGACAGATAAATTAATGAAAAGGCAATTTTTTAATTTTTTATTTTTTCTCAATTTCTACATTTACATGCACTATAACAGAACTACCTTGCTATAATCCGCACGGGTGAAGCCAGTCATACCCAGTTATATCAAAATTAAATGTAACACACACACTAGGTCATCGGAAATTACCGTTAAAAAGCCCAAATCACTTGGTTGAATGAAAAATCACGTCATTGGTTCACGGTTAGGGACAACTTAAAACTCCATCTCAAAATACTTCATTCAGAACTTTCGTTTAAATTACACAACGTAGAGTTTGATCTTTTAGATATAAAGGCTAGGGAGCTTGCTCTATAGACGTCCATAAAAAATATTTGTCATGGCATTGCGATTTTGTCGTGGAGCCTATCCTCCTGATGATGCTTCGGTTTCGGAGCGAAACGATTGTCGAGATTGTGGTGGTGGTTGTGTGTTCTGCTTGTGTGCGTTGCTGCTGGTGGAGGCGCCTTGGGGTGCATGTGATGGCTTGTCCTGCATGTGTAAAGTGCGTAAATTTTGCCTGCTTCATACACATTGACTTTGCATGCATTCGCTTAATCCGTGCGGATTATAGCAAGGTAGTTCTGTTACAGTGCATGTAATATGGAATTCCGCAAAGTAACGCCTGCTTCTTCTATAAATCATTCTACATTTACTTCTCACTCTAAAACATTTTTGATGTAACATATGAACAAATAAATTAAAAAACTTGTAACACTTACTAATTTGTGTTTATAGTGTATTGAGGTGAGTTGCGATTATAAATATTAAAATAGTTATTCAGTTTGTATTCGCATTTTAATTAAGATATGATGAGTTTAATATCCCTTAAAATGAAGATATAAGCCTGAGTCATAGTTAATATATCATTAATCTGGTTTTATAAATATAAAAAAGGTACTCTTCTACTTAAGCACAATTCAAGGTAGCACCGAACGTGTCTTGCGGTGACGTCAGAACTTTATAAGTAATTCCCATCTTATAATAAGAAATTCAAGACTCAGTTCATTGGTTTGATTTCCTTACGGTAAATGTATTTTCGTACCCACTTCTACAAATATTACGGCGGCTATTTATGCCGAGGAAATGATATTATTTGTGCCCGTAATAGTTTCTCGTGTTCACTCAGTATAATTTTATTTTACTTTAATTAGGTATGGTTTTCTATTTCACTTTTTGAACGCTTTTCTGTAATTTTGTAAACTGTGAGGGAATACGTGTCAACATAACGTTGGCAATTGGTAAGACTAACGTGAATGCTTTTTTGACATTGTTATTATGATTATATGGTATATTCACGCCATTCATGCAAAGTTAGTTAATTTTTTCAGCTTATTGTCTTTTGGGTTTTAGCAACATGCTATGGAAAAACTTTTTGTATCCTATTGTTGGAATTAGACGAAAAATATAGTTTCGACTACCTAGTCGAATATACCTTATATGAATGATATGATATTTATAAGTACTGAGCCGCGTGGTATCCGGCAGAATAGAATAGACCACCCTCATTTCTTACCGAGGTGTCGTAAGAGGTGACTAAGATAAATTCCGTGTGGTATCCGGCTGCATAGTATAGACCACCCTCATTTCTTACCGAGGTGTCGTAAAAGGCGACTGAGGTAAGCTGACGTCAGGCAGACGGCCGGTCGTAAAATACGTAGCCAAATCATATGACAGCATGTTTTGTAACATGTTGTGCCGACCCCACTTAGAGTGGGATAAGTGCAGGAGAATAATGACATTTATAAGTACTATTATGTTCTATTTATCAACCGAAATCATGAATTGATTTTGACAAATTTAACTATGTCTATCCAGCCATTTATGCCGAAATAAGTAAAAATAAAAACTTCAACTGAAACAAGGTATGTTATGAAAAATAAACCGTAATTATTCAACCACTTTGCTACTTCAAAAAATACGTGTACTATTTATAATTTATGACTATGAAGGAACTGAAAATTTTCAACTCATTGTCATAGTTCATTATGATGACGGCAACGTTAGTAATGAAGTTATTGTTTCGAACAATTAAAAATTTCCCGTGACCTACTTACCTTAGATCAAATCCATAGAAAATACAAAATTTTGATTGAAATAAAATTTTTGTTCCTGTGTATCCCATCGCTTTTGCTCCTTAAATTTTTAAACCTTTAGAGTTGTGAAAATATACGCAAAGAAATATATAAGTTGTGTAAGAGGAATAATTCTTTTCTACAAATTAATAAGGTTTGTTTCTTTGTTTGTATGTAGTATTTTATTGCACACACGAAAAATATTTAAACTAATAAAAAAATGAAAAAAGGACATATAATATTATCAATGTACAACGGCGGGCTATATTAGTGTTAAATTTCAATATTAAGTAAAATTATTTAATTTATAATTTAAAAAGAAAATTAAATTTATATACCTTTAATGAAAAAAGGTTACTCGGGAAAAGTAAAGTAACGCCTAATTCTATAAATAATTTTACCTTACATATTGTAAACTTTACAAATTGTGTTCATACTAATAACGTGTTACAAAACAATGCTTAATACAGAAATAAAATCAATGTTTTAAAAAACAAAAAAACGAATTTAAAGCAAGTATCCTGATTAGGGGTAAGGTTCTCCTTAAAGAATGTATGAAAACTAAACATAATCTAACAGTAAGTATTTTTTAATACTTGTAGATCATTACTATCTTAGACTTTTCTTTTGTAAATGGATTAAATTTGCAACTTTAAGTTCACTGGCATTGTATAATCATCATACACTATATATTGTGTCTCAATCTTTGATGCCACATTATACATATACAATATTTTACGGTCTTTATTAATTCTACCTGTAGTATAGCATAATGTAGAGTCGGAAATGGAAATACCGTCACAAGATTTCGCCAGAACCCATTGGAAATGCTAGTTAGATAACAGTTCCTTTTAAACGTGCCACAGGCCTTCGATCATCGCACCTCGCCGTATTTATTTTTTAACGGCTGCGAATATACAAGTATAGGACTTAACAGCATTCAGCCAGTCACTGTTCAGCACACGCTCAGTCAACATTCGAGTCGCGCGCGCGTATCGTGTTTCCCCGGCAAATTCGAATTTCGAATTGCGACTTTTATAAAGATACGTTCCATTTCCCGCCTTACATTAATTAGTACAAATATGCCTAAAAAGAAATAGAGGAAATACATAGACAACGCGTTGTTTTTTTTAAATTGTGAACTAAAACATGTGCTAAACTGAAATCTTGCTGATGACTTTGCAGCCTGCATATTAGTGGCGTTTCGTTAATATCTGTGATAGACGTTGTGAAACTTTCCTATTTTAGTGTTGTTAAACTATTTTTTTTGACAATTCGTCGAGTTTCGTGGAATTTTTCGCGAAACGCTGTAACAAACGGTCTTTATGATAGGTCCATATATGAAGGTGAGTAACTCTCATTTAAATTCATTCTTATATGTTATTAGTCATCATTTGCTCCAAAAACCTTTTGTTTTGACATATTACGAGATGTATAGAGAAAACTATCGCGTTGCAAGGAAGCAAGGAGATATCAGATTTGAGTTGATATTCGATAGAAGATACCAAAAATGGTACAAAGCTAATTTATTACTTCAAATTAATTACTTTTCAATATTTAGGTATACGATTATTTTTGGTTGAAAATGAGTTAACCATAAAATATTTGATCTGACCAATTTTTTGCATTTGCAAATGATAGCGATCTGACATATGTAGTTAGATCCACATTACAATATCGTGAATGTTAGTGTCTGGTACGAAGATGTAGAGCAGTGGTTATTCAAGGGTGTCATAATAGAGCAACCATTGAAATTACTAAGAAATGAACGAACGAAACGAACGAAATTATGATGAACAAAGGCAGTAGTTAAATTTGCGAAACTTTTAGTAAAATTATCGCTAACAGAGATATTAATAGAGTTTATTAAATGAAAATACATTTATCAATTGTTTTTGGTCGATGTCTGTATAATTATCGAATGTCGGCAAACCTTGTTTTATATTCGCGTCTGACCTAAAACGCTAGTGTGACATTAATTTAACATAGTTTGAAGGCTATCATATGGAAGCGGGAAAATTACTGAAATTCAAATTGCAGTAGTTATATGACGAACTTATTACTTATAAATAACATTCATGTTCATAATCCATACTGGAAATTTAGAATGTGTTAGTTCGACTATTTTTACGTCTAAACGAAGCTACAAATGGATATAATTTTGGTTGTGGAAATGGATGATTTGGTAAGTTAAAAAGACGTTTTACGTGAAGCAAAACGTCTTTTTAAAGTGTTTCTCATGCGCGCGGCCAAACTGTGGAACTCCCTTCCCGCATCTATCTTTCCGGACTCTTACGATCTGACGAAATTCAAAAAAAGAGTGAATAGGCACTATAGTGTCAAGCGCAGTCCACCTTAGGCTACATCCTTCGCTTTCCATCAGGTAAGACCGTAGCCAGGCGCTAGCCTATGATCATAAAAAAAAGAAGTCCTTCCAGACACAGATGAAAGCTGAAGCTAGTAACCAAAAATTTACATTTAAAACTTATTCCTATTATCTATTATTATTATTATGGGGGCTTTTGGTTTATTCTCAACGGAAGAAGCTAGATAAAGTAATGTCTTAATGCTAAAATTTTAACATGTGTCAACATTGTACAACTGAAAATATTCGGTTGCACAATAGCGGATTCAACTTATGTTTGATTCAAACTTTCTCTTGATTTATTTTGGTAATTTTATACTCTATCCTGCATCCCCTGCGAATTTGTCTTGGTGTCCATCAAGTAAATAATACCAAGATAAAAACAAGTAACAAATATGCGATAACCCCTTTTATAAACAGTCTATATTCCAAAATTTATTCCGAAGTTTTACGAATGATAGCATTTAAACAAAACCGTTACATCTATGGTGAGTAGGATCATATTCCCGCTAAGACTTTTTTGGAGTGTACTTTTCATTTACTTCAGTAACTTTAATATGAACGTAGTATAATAGTCAATCATTAGTAAGCATTCGAGTTTCCAGATATAACGATTAGGCGCGTTGCTTGTGAATATAATCAAGAATTGAATTGAAGATTTTTTATGAGCATAGACAAATTATTCGTATAAATGTTTGTAATTAAATATATTGTCGATTCAATGAAAGGACAGACTTAGTAGTACTCGTAAATAATGAATTTGACCACTTTTCAAAAGCTCACGAAGCAGGGTCATGAAAAATTATTAATTATATTATATATATACATATATATATATATATATAATAAGGTACATAAGCGGCTCTTTGTGTTTTCTTTTATATAAATCTTACAATGCTATTTATATTATAATAATATGATTTGTGTCTGTTGATGCGGTTAAACCGCATGCAATTAGCATATTGCTTTATTTTATAGGCTTTGTTCTGTATAAATATTGCGTTAAAGGATTTATTTATTGCTGAAAGAAAATATTCATGCTAATAGCTGCATGAGTAACATATTATTATGAAACACGCGTTGATAATATCTATGAAGTTGTTGTCAAGCATACGCATGTTTTTAGTTTACATTTAGATATCAGTAACCAGGACTTATACACGTGTATGAAATATAAATCGAGAAATAGTTATCAATTTTGAATGCTATATACCTATTGATGCTTCGCGACCGTTCAAAGGTTATATATTTTTAAGAAACAGGATTTTAATTTTAATTGATTCCGTATTCCTGTTTTAATTTTCCCTAACGTCGCTAAATATTTAAGCTATGCGTGCTAAACGGTGAAAATTTGTGAAGCTTTACTAAGGTTTTCACGTGGGTTATTTATAAATATACAATAGAACAAATTCATCTTTTTTTTATATATTTGTATTACAGAGGAGGTATACAGATATACGTAAAATGTATAAATAGTCCAAAATTTATAAATTACCATTGTTATATGAAACTAATTAATCCGCCTGCCCTTTTCACACTCTTAATTGGGGTCGGCACAACATGTTAATAACATGTTGTCACGTGATTTGACTACTATACTACTATAGTCGTATTTTACAACTCGTCGTCGGTAAGAAATGAGGGTGGTCTATTCTACTTAGGCGGATACCACACGGCATTGTGGTATATGAAACTAATATGCTTAAAAACAAATTTCTTTTTTTAAAAGTTAAGCACTTATAAAACTTTATAAATAAAATATATAAGAATATATTAGAATGACACAGAAATGAATATTCGCCAGAACGGTTTAGATTTCTTCGTTAATTTTGGAAATTCTACAGACTAACAGTTGTAATTTTCCAGAAGGTTTTTAAAGCCTTGACTTTTTACCTTCATTAGCGAAGATGTTTTGAAACTTGTTTTAACTTTGAGTTGCAAAAAAATATATTTCTGAACTAGTTACCAGATCATACACATGTAACTAACGGTTAGCGAAATTTGACATACTAACCTCAAAAACATTACCAGGTGCGGATTTCACTTGCAAATTATTTATTTCATGAAGATTTTTAAATCGTTGTCATGATATCCTAGTTAACGGTAAAGGCATTGACAGATAATTATTTATGTTATAGTAGGTAATCTACTTGAGAAAATTTATATGTTCGAATTACTACCATTATTGTAAATAAGATTGACCGTAGCTACCTTAAACAGTTTTTAATTAATTAGTATTTCATAATATAAGCACATAAAGGATATTTTGTATTATTAATCTTATATATAAAAAATGAATGTTTGTCTGCATGTCCTGTATAAACTCCGAAACGGCTGGATCTATTTTTTTCTAATTTATTCAGACAATCTTTAGAATAGACTCAGCGGATGATGCTGTAAAGTTTAGTTTTTTTTTTTAACTTTTGAGTTCTGTTTCGAGGGGAATTCGAAACACATCTCACACTGTTCATATAACAAAGTGCATCAAAATCGTGAATACTATAAATTTTTCAGGGATATACTCTATGCCATTGACAAAAACAATAGATATTATTACGAATCTTAACCCGTTGAGTGAATGCTACGATGAAAATGATGATTGAGTATTATATTTGTTCATTTTGTAACTACTGAGAGATCTCTTGTTAAAACAAAGAAATATACTACGATAATTTATAGAATTAGGCGTTACTTTAATAATAATAAAATTATTTTGCTATAATCCGCGATACAGAAAATAGAAAATTTATATAGTGCTTTGCGATTTTGTCGTGGACACTATCTCCTGATGATGCTTCAGTTGCGGGGCGAAACGATTGTTGAGTTTATTATAGTGAACATGTTTAGTGCTTGTGTATTGTGGTGGCAGTGGTGGAGGTTTGTGCATGTGTTTTAACGAATCGAATACGATATGAAAAAACGGATAGTAAATAGAAAATATATATAGTGCTAAATGTATAGTGGACATTTAACACTATATATATTTTCTATTTACTGTATCGCGGATTATAGCAAAAAAACTATATTACGATGTTCACCAATAACTAAGTTTTCAAATCAAACTCTGAAGAACTCCTCCTAGACTAGCACTCAAGTTCTACTTTTGTTCTTGTATTATTTTAGACAAAAAATATATTTTTGTTTAATTGGTAAACTTAATTAAAGATTTTATTCCGTGTATGCGAAATATCATGACTCAAAACCCGCAAAATTCAGATTAAAAAAGTCATTACTCTTATCTTGTGTTTTTGCACGTGGCAACCTAAGTCAGACAATGTTTTTCAGGTAAATATAAAAGAAATACCAAAACAAGTACACCATTCAGATCTCGTCACCACTAAATTGATTCCAATCAGAATTGTTGTAAACAGTGTTCTCTGCTTATATATTTTATACCTAATTTAAGACATTCTCTGAAGGTTATAATAATTGAAATCATACCTACAAACAACATCAGTCCGATTCAGCGATATTATAAGTGAGAACTCAAATACTTATACAAAATTTAGGTTGCAATTTATCTTTTTAAACCACTTCATACATAAATACAACGATCTTATTAAAGTCCATAACGAATCTAATTTTTCTAATATTAATACTCAAGACTTATTGATGTTGACAAAAACAAAAGTTAGGAACGTTTCTTAACGTCTATTACGTTTTAAAACCTAAGTGCTTGCGATACATACCTACATTTTGTCCGTTTCAGTCGCTTATAGGCATCAGCTCAAAATGTATAATATGGTCAGAATTTATATAGGGAATGTCCTTATAAAGCTATTGTTATCTATTGTCAATATTTTAGTGGCGTGTTACTTAAATTCATTTGTTGCTTTCTAGTTTCAGAAAAACTAATTTAAAGATAAATATAAATAAATAAATATATGGGACACTTACACACACGGTCGTCCATCCCCAAAGTAAGTAATTTCATACTGGTGTTATGTGTGACGGACAACTGGTAAATATACTACATATATAATTTTAAATACATACTTAAATACAAATTGTGTAAAGAAAATGTTGGCCCTCGGCGAGAATCGGACCTGCGACCCGCGGAGCTGAAGGCAGGGTCACTACCCACTGCGTCAACGGGCCAGTGGATAGAAAAAGGATATAGGCGTTACTTTGCAAAGATCCATACAAAAGTAATAATAAAATTATTTGACATAATTCGTTATAAAGTAAACAATTGCAAGCTGAGTTTTGCGATAGTGATCTCCTGATGATCCTTCGGTTGCGTTGTGAAACGATTCTTGAGTTTGTGATAGGCGAATTATTTATGTGTCGTATTCTTTGGGTATGAAAACGAACAGCCCACTCTACATTTAACATTATGTGTATCGTATATTTAATTTATCGCGGATTATAGCAGAATAATATAGTTTATTCTACATTCTTATATAATAAAGGAGTCATTTTGTCCATTATTTTTCTTCTGATAATTATACTTATAACAGATAGATCTTCAACAACAAAGCAGTAAAAGAGCACTTAAATTGTTTATGTTCTTACGGTTGTGATGGAATGGGTTATAAATGTTTTATAAGACTCGAGTAGACAACACGACAAATATAAAAACATGATAAATATAGTTTTTACTAAGTCGTAGTAGTACTAGTAGTAATTATTTGCTGAACATTTATTGTAATTTTCATCTTAAACACGATTTATCTAAATTGATGATTAAACAGACTTAGAATAAGAAATATTTTTTAAAGATAATATGTTAGTATACAAATTTAATACAGGAATTATTCTTAGAGTCCTAGACATTTAATTGCATCGTAAATGCATTTTTTTTGTAATTGAATAAAGCAGTTTGCTTTTATAGCATCACCAAACAATTAGACTTTTGACCTAAACGCATCTGGGATTCTTATTTCTAAATCGCGTTTAATTTGGATTACAAAGACAGTACATAATATTTGATATCATTCCAGGCGGACATGATTTGCATATTGAACATCTCATATTCATCGATTTATTAACTAGAGCTAGTGGACAGTCTAAAATATGCCCATAAAAAAAGAATTAAAATGAGGCTACCTATCTTTTTTTTGTGTGATTAGACCAAGAAAAGTATAGTTTTCATACTTTCCCTCTCTCCTTATTTTAAATACACTCCCACTCACAGTCCTGCCTGTGGCTCCCGTACTCTATGCATAATAAATCTATGACAATATTGCATTTAAACGTGACGTCTGCATCATCATTAGCACAATTGGCCTTCAGCACCATACTAAATAAAGTAGAAGATTATTTTATATCATCAAACCCTAATATATAAAATCACGTAGTTTCACTTATCTCAATCAAAAAAGATTCTTATATTGTCACAGATAAAGCTGATTTTTATTCTTAGGAACGTGATAAGGAACCTAAACGTGTGTGGTATAGATAAGAATTTTATGATAAAGTAGTTTATATAATTGATTTCAAAGAATACGTAGTTTTTGATACAACACGCGGATTTTTAATTTTATCGCTTTGTGATTGATTACTATGACGCTCGTTATTTGTTTATTTAATTCTTAATTATGTTTTCAATTAATTTAAAAAGCGTAATCCCACGCTACACGTATATATAGATATTAAGCACATACATTTTTAGTTTAAATTAGTCAAGGTTTCTGTTCGGTGTCTGATTTCGCGAAACCACTGGTAAGGATCAAGCGGATTCACTTTCAGCCGTTATCAATTTTCAAAAAAAAAATATTTCCAGATAATAGTCCTAATAAACAAAACACCATAGTTTGAATGGCGAGATGAATCAAAATTGAAGTGAAGTCTGCATTAAATAAATACACGATTGCATATCTATTGTTATTATCCGACTTGCATGAGAGTAAAGTTTATCACATAATTTATTGCCATATGCCATACGCTACTTGCGTCAATGGTATAAATTATTAATAACTAATATATAAATGTAATATATTTATAATATAATAGAAGATGGGGACATTCTAGTCTTCTTCTACTCAATCTATAGATGCCCACTTCTTGACATATGTCTCTTTACACGATCGCAATCCTGTACCGCCAACCCAAGACCTTTTTGAGATCATCAGTCTTGGGGTTTTTAATTTTTTTATGAGTATTTATTGTCTATGGTTGTTTCAACGATATTAACCATAACGCGTAGAAGTTGGTGACCACAGCGGTTTAAGTATTTAAAGCGCTCCATCCATTGCTATGAGTGGATGTGAGAACCAAACAGTAAATCACGACATATTGTCAATTTTTTTTTGTATTTTTGTAATGACAAACAAGTAAATCAGAGCATACTTGTAGCGTATTAACGACTGGTCAAATTCAAACTAACAGAGGTCTACCTTAAGTGATCTTAAGGATAGACCTCAGTTGGTCTATCGCTTAAATATCTTCATTAAAGAGATTTGCGATAGTCATTGTTACGAATAAAACTATGTAATATTAATACAGCCCTCCTGTTTGTTTGTGTATGTATAAAATATTATTTTATGTATCCAAAACTAACATGTTTTTATATGCATGTGTTTTATCAAAAAGTCATGATTACATGTCGGTTTAGCATTGCTCATTTCTAAGCGAACTTGATAGGCAGTTCGAATCTACGATGAGTCATGCGTCCGTAACTAGTCATAGTAACACAAGAATTAATACATAATCAGCAATTTGCAACGATTCCTCAAATAACGCGGGTTTTTCCAAGTAATAATACCTTCATATAAAACAAAATATCTTACAAGACAATACTCGCATTAATTCGCAAATTTGCATTTCGACAATTCGTGTTTACGTCGTAAACAACGTCAGAAGGTGAGATACGTAGCTAAATTGGGAAATTATTTACTTACTTATTAACAGATACGAAGCTGTATAAAACAAATGGTTTTATATTGAGTCATTGCACCACTAAAAAGAAATCTAAAATTCTTTTTTTTTTCGAATTAAGTTAAATAAAAGATATCAACACATTTTTGCTTTAAATCCTATTTACGTATTCGATACTTACCTTCAGATACCAAAACATATAAGGTTAGATTTGTCTGAAAAATTAAGAATAATAAATAAGGTAAATATTAGATTTCAGTTAACAAATGTTATTTACGTTTGCTTAACAATTTGTGTAAACCTTCGTTATACTCTGATAAAATTTCAAGCTTTCATAATATATAGAATGTAACACTGTTTTTTTTTAAATTTTATATTTAAGACGCGATTGTTGCGGGTTTAAACCTCGAGCAGCCACCAATGAGATTTACTGTTAAAACTTGTGTCTTTTTCATAACTGCAATTTATCATATGCTTTTCTGTGATGTGAAACATCTTGAGGAAACTTGCATATCTCTTGAGAGTTCTGGGAAATATTGTGTAACCTACCAATCCGTGTTGGAGCAGCGTGGTAGGTCTTAGCTCCAATACTTCTCTCCAAATACGCATAGATGAGGCCTATAAGGCCCAGCATATTGGGATAGTAACAGGCCTTTACTTTACTTATACTAACTTATTTATGTACACATATTTGTAGCTTAATAAATTCTAAGAGGTAATTTATTTCAACTTATCTTGGGTAAAGTCCAGAGGCCACGAATTTATATCGCAAATAATTTAAAGTGTGGAAAGATGTTACAAAGATGTCATGTCGACTTTAAACGTCGAGACATAAAATTTTTGAATACATGACCTTGAAACTTGTCATGTATAACTGATTAGTAAGGTCAAATTGTCACAATTCTTAGAATGAATAGTCGAAAATTTGGCCCACAAGCTTTTTGTGGTAATCTTTTCGCATAAATTTTAATCTTTTTAATAGTCGCTTAGGAGCGTGAGAATTACTGTTCATATGTGCAAACTTTTATTAAAGAATATTTGATTTGGCGGTCATTGAATTTCATATATATATTTATTTAATCTATAATTACATGATAACAAGTCAAGGTAAAAAAGCTCTTAACAAAGTTCATGTCCCTACTGATAAACGTTGAGCAGTTCCCTCGTCTAGAGCCAATCCTGGCAGCAGCATCAAGTTATGCTTATCATAAACATGCATTGTCATCGGGACTGGAACAGTATGTAAAATTTCAGCTCAATCGGACCCTGGAAAATGGGTCAAATTTACCTTCCGAGGTAAATTTCCATCTTCCATTCACACGTACACGGCAAGTTGAGTAAAAAAAAATCTATATTTATTATAAAACAAAATCCCAAAAAGCTGTCTGTCTGTATGTAATCGATTTTCTAATCTAAATCTACTGGACGGATTTTTGTACTGTTTTCACCAAAAGATAGTGAAATACCTCTGAATGGTTTAGTAGTTGGTATATAGTACATATCGGTATTATGTATAAAGTGTGATGAAGAGATCGAGCAGTTGTTAAAAAACTTGCTTGCTGCGGGTCGCGTGCGCTGCGTAAACCAGCAGAGATACACTAAAGCAATGTACTAAAGAATTGTAGATCTATAAAAATATTACCAAAAAGTTTGCGATAGCATGTACCTATCTCTTATGGTTAACTCACAATAACTATTCTTATGTTTAAAATTTAAATTATAGAAAAAAATTGTGACACGCGATTTCCACGCGGGCGTATCCGCTGGCATAGCTAGTCTAAATAAAAGCTTTTAATTAAAGTAGAATATAATGATGATCCACTAGAGATATACTATCACACTGGATAAAGATAATAAGATACTAGATCATCTATATCGTGTCACTGAAACAACTGAGGCTAGGAGTTTTTTAAATAAGCAGAGGTAGTTGTAAAGACCTCGTATAATTGAATAATAAAAAATATATATAAAAACATGAGTATGATATCTCAGTATAGTATCAAAATGTAAAGCAGAAGCTAGCGGAAACTGTTAACCATGTTTATCCCCATATTTTTACGGCAAATAAATTGACGATTCTCTTAGTGACTGTTTTGAAGCAGCATGACCAATACGAGTATTACTTTACAAACCTAAGTGAATAAGAACAGCGTTACCGGTGCGTCAGTAAGCACTTCGCCAATGCGTCTGCCAAGCTATATTATGGCTTAAAATTTAAGACACATGAAGTATACTGTATGAATGAACTGACGGCATACATGTTAATAAATGCAACGTTCTTAATATATCATAATGTCGCAAACCGCAACCTGGTTCACTTTTTAAGAGATTTGTTTAATTAAAACTGGCACATACTTTTTTATCCTTCTCTAGTTTTCAAATGTCTTAGTTGTTCCGAATTAATCATATTGAAATTAGTGTTACTTCCGTTATTTGACTTGTGAACTTGATATAAGTCGTTGAACAGTAATATACAATGTGACATAAGTAGTTCACCCTGTACGTCAAACCTAAATTGTCCCCAAAATTGACCGGTTTGTGAATTAACCGTTTTATTATTATTTATCACGAATTTTGCGGTGAACGAACGGCGGGCCATCGTCCTGGTTCTCTTACAGTGAAATTCACGTGCATACGGAAATCCTAATTTAGGTTGACTATCATATTAGACAGTGTACACTTCAAAAGACGCTATCTCATATATTTACTTTCCGAGCTTTCAGCTCAGTTACATTCGGTTTCTATTTTCACATGTATTGAAAGTGTTTGTACACCCATTAGGTACTTACTGCTGTTATTATAACCTTATATCAGATTTTCTTATAAAGAAATTTCTGAATAAATTGCTCAAGTTGCGAATCGAAGACTTTCACGCTAGTATATTTAATGATATCCTTTTTTTATCAATAACATTATATTTTGGTATAGTTTCATCGGTTTATGCTGAATAACGTAAAGTTATGAACCCTTTTTTTAACTTTAATTCAATAATGTATATCATAAAATAATCGATAAAGTTTTAATACTCATAATACGGTTCGTAGCCTATCTGATTGATGTCAAACGATCGCTAAAAATATACAAATAGTCATAAAAACTCGCATTGGTCTGCTTTTGAATTTGAATGCAAACAAGTTCAATAATCTGTTACACAATTTCCGCATCGTTGAAATTTATATTTCGACAAATCGATTTCCGAGAGGAAGATTAATTTATGATATAGATTACGAATACAGGATTTTGAGACTTAATCAGAATTTATTCTCGTGTTTAGACCGCTGCATTTCATTGAGTGTAAGTTGTTATCGATGAAATCTACACATCGATTTTAGAATCGACATTCAATTACAATGAAGGTTTATAGAAGCAGGCGTTACTTTGCGGAATTCCATATTACAAGCACTATAACAGAACTAACTACCTACGACAAAAATCGTAATGCATTACGATTTTTGGCGTGAAGCCTATCCTCCTGATGATGCTTCGGTTTCGGAGCGAAACGATCGTCGAGATTGTGATAGTGGTTGTGTGTGCTGCTTGTGTGCATTGTTGTTGGTGGAGGCGCCTTGGGTTGCGTGTGGTGGCTTATCCTGCATGTATAAGGTGCGTAAATTTTGCCTGCTTCATACACATTGGCTTTGCATGCATTCGCTTAACCCGTGCGGATTATAGCAAGGTAGATAGTTCTGTTATAGTGCTTGTTACAATGAAGGTGTCGTTTTAAATAGAAAAGTAAACAAGTATGTTCAAATAATGGAATATATAAAATGGGTAGTTGTAAATTTAAGAACGAACAATTTTAGTTGATCTATTCGCTGAACAATGCTTCTAATAATGAATTAAATGATACCAGGTGCATGTAACTTAAAAGTATAGTGAATCGGCGTATTACTCGAATAATGTTTATCTTAATCTCTCGTTCTGTAATGTTTTATAGTAAATATGATTCGTGGTGTTTTCTATCTTTTGCAAATTGTAGCCATTTAGTGGTTTACTAGCTTATTGAAGAAAATGATTATTTGTATCTCTCCTTTTAATGTATGAAATCGGCCATAGTCACGACAGCATTATTTTACATACTTACATGGTTGATATCGGGTTACGCAACTTTTTTCTAATCTACCCGCAATTATAACATTAATATGGATTGATAACATTAACTCAATTCGTAAAATCAAAAGCTTTAAAACAATATCGTTTAATTAGTTATTCAAACACGTTACGGATACGAAGCATTATGATTATATCACAGCTAGATCGCTTGACATAATTATTCTTTAACAACATAATAATATCCTGTCTCTGTATTTGTTCAGTAAACAGATTAATAATAACCCGTTACGAGGGGGCTTGATCATTAATTCATCAGATGACGTCACACATACAACCGCTCCCCTACTTGATAATTTCAAGCACCTACTTGATAGCGGATATTACGCTGGACTATTCTCCTGCCCTTATCCCACTCTAAGTGGGGTCGGCATAACATGTTTCTCTCTTCCATTTCATTCCATTCATATTTCGATCGATTTTAATCCAATTTATTCTTTTAATTAAAATCATCTTAATCTTGCACTTCTTTCTCGTCTTTTGTATAATTTCTGCAACTTTCAGACTTCAGTTTATGTACAATAAGAATGCTGCGTCTATTAGATGAGCTGTTTTTCCTTCATCGAATCCTTTGAGCAGATATGTTAATAAGTTATGCATCTCTCGTTCCCTTAAATTAGATTAAGCTTATGTTTTGTCAAGATTAATTAATGCGTGACTAACAATTATGACATTAAGTTAGGTATTAAAAATTTTCCAAGTTAGTTATTGACATAAAAAGGAAAGAAATTGCTGCAACCAACGGTTGGGAAAAGTCTCTATTGTCGGAGAGAAATATTTAAGGTTACAACTACCCTTAGTTTTTATGCAGACATATTGATGATAGAAAAGTTAGGGTTGTTAGTGGTTTGAACCGCTATCTTGGCAACGTTTAGTGCTGTAACTTTCATCACGGCCATAACGGTAACTTGATAAATGAATATAAAGTTCAGATTTATATTACAAACTATTTTTTTGTTGTTAATGAAATGTTAAATCTGTTAAATATAAAAAAACAGACGACTTATATGAGTATTAACCACTTGATTCGTAAAATGAAAACCATTTCTGAGTCAATGCTATACAGTTAAATTAAAGCAAAAATGTGACCAAACGTAGAAGTGATTTAACCATAGATTTAATGGCAAATTTTGTAATTAGCCAATATTGCTAATAAATTATTGTAAGCTAATATTTGTAATTAATACAGTACTGGACAAGATTGCCTACTTGTTGAACGTTCAGCTGCGTTTATAAGTTAACATTTAGCTGTTAACAAGCTCAGAGGAATTTACTTGGAATTAAACAGTGGATGGATTGGTTGGTACCAACCAGTTAACCTCGACATTTCTAGTTATTTATTGCAGCAAAATGTCTAGAAATGTAGTTAAAGTTATTCGATGCGGGCGACAACACCTAACGTAAAATACACGGAACCCAGTCGAGTTATTTTGAATAATTATTTATAAATTGAATTGTATCTGGCGCCGGCGTTAAAGTTATGAACTTTATAATACCACATAAATCCTTCTTATAATTTATTAAATATGACTAATTATAATGTTTTTCATACTATAGTCACCATTTATGGATTTGAATTTCTTACTCTATTATTTTGTCATTAAAAATATATATAGCATCTTGTTTTTCCATTATAACGATACTGAATTATTATTAGATTTTTTTTTAAAGTTTATTAGTTGCAATTCTGAATTAAATTCAAATTTAATTCAGAATTGCATTATTTTATAATTTATTCATTTTTATATAAGCTTTGCTTTAGTATAATATAATACAATAATTAAAGAAAATGATCTTAAAATTGCTTGACGATTGATATTTCTATGAATAAGTTTTAAAATGGTTTTTTTAATGTGTAAAATAATTAAATGATCTATTTAAGATATAGCTTTTTGATTATAGAATCATATGGCATTACCGGATTATGCTATTTTAAGAGAAGAGTATTCTGATTTTTAACGAATTATTTTAGTATCTATTTAAAGTTACTACATTATTATTTGTTCATTTAATCGTCATCGTGATCATGATAGTCATGTGATATCATTTGATAACAAAAGTTTTGTAAAAAACCCAGGGCTTTACCACGTAAATATCATTTAACAAACACCTTAAATCCACAGGAAATAGATATTATTTACTTTTTTTAAAGACCAATGTTAGTAGACCTTGGTATAATATATCTAAGGTTTACATTTCTGATACATAAGGCCAAGAAACCGTCAACTCTGCCAAACACAAATGGTGTAAAACTAACTCATAATAATTAAATTATATATTTGTTTGATATTTTGTTGGTAGGGAAGATAATTTTTAATATTCCGAATTTGAAAAAATGCACACTTGATTAATTAATTAATGTTTTATTGATTATTTAACTTATGGAAGTGTGTGTGTCTCTCAAAAAAGCCACATACATGCCTGTTTAGATTTGAATAACCATTGGATATTTTAATGTCTTGGTCATTATGATAGAAATCATGATTAAGTCGGTTTCGCTTTGACAGATAGATGCAATCTATCGCCTAGCCATATTTGATAGTTAAGTTCGATGTAATCTACTTAGTAAGCAGGTTTTGGACTGGATACATATAAATAGTAGAATCAAAGTACGGACTAGCCCTTTTCCTTTCTCTAAATGGCAATAGCCTCTTCTTTCCTTGGAGAAAGGCCTACTTTTATCCAGCTGTAAGATAACAACAGGCCGATACTTTATTTTACATAAAATATAACTGATTTATAGAAGCAGGCGTTACTTTGCGGAATTCCATATTACAAGCAATATAACAGAACTAACTGCTTTGCTATAATCCGCACGGGTTAAGCGAATGCATGCAAAGCCAATCGTAATGCATTACGATTTTTGTCGTGGAGCCTATCCTCCTGATGATGCTTCGGTTTCGGGGCGAAACGATCGTCGAGATTGTGGTGGTGGGTGTGTGTGCTGCTTTTGTGTGCGTTGTTGCTGGTGAATTGCGCCTTGGGGTGCATGTGGTGGCTTGTCCTGCATGTATAAGGTGCGTAGATTTTGCTTGCTTCATACACATTGGCTTTGCATGCATTCGCTTAACCCGTGCGGATTATAGCAAAGTAGTTAGTTCTGTTATATTGCTTATAAAATATAACATGAACTTAAATAAATTATACATTGCTGATTTTAAACTATAGAATATTCTCGAAATTTAGTTTTGAAATTCTAGTTTTCACTATCAGCGATTACATCTAATGAGAAACATCTGCATCTGTTACTACTACATAGTCTATAAATAGACCACTAGAAAATGGGTCAATTATTCAACACACCATAATATATTATGAATTATCCAAATATAACGACAGGTTTCAAACGATACCAAAGTTTACGGTACAGTTTTGGACTCTCTGGAGCATTGACCCACATTCGCTGAACGGGACACTTGGCAAACGTGGATGATATTTTAAATATAACATACTTTATACCTAAACGTTTACAACTACTGTTGAATTGCCACCTTTATTTCTATGACCATAAGAACTGCTAATCAAATATAAAACAAATGCAGCTATTTTCTTACTAAGAAACTTGGTTCGGTTTTTCTCTTACAAGTTCGTTGAAACGCTTATTGAATCTGGATTTTTCAAGCAAATTCCAATTAAACCCATCAATTTGATGTATTGATAAAATAGTGGTAATAATAATATACTGGAATATATTTACAAAATTATACGATATTTATATCCGATCTATATAAAATACAATATAGCAAATAATGCTCAAATGGTATGCGAGACTGTTCATAACAAGTCAATGGTATTCGATACTCTACCCGCGAACCACCTATCAAATCTCTAGTCCTATACTATAAAATACGACGGCATAGAGAGCTCGTTCTCAAAGACTCTAAAATTTACTATTAATAAAAATGATATATATGAGTCTAGTATAAACCGTAGACTTTACTAGTTGTTATATTAATAACTAGCTATGCCAGCGGCTTCGCCCGCGTGGAAATCAGCATGTAACAATTTTTTCTAGAATTCAAATTTTATACATTAAAGTAGTTATTGTCAGTTAACCATAAGAGACAGAGACATGCTATCTACAATTCTCTAGTACATTACTTTAGCGTATCAATGTTGGTTTACGCAGCGCACGCGACTAAAGCTCCCGGCGAATAAGTTTTTAACAACTGCGCGATCTCTTCAACACAATTTTAATAATACCGTTATGTACTATATACCTAAACCACCCGGAAGCATTTCACTAGCTTTTGGTGAAAACCGTAGAAAAATCCGTTCAGTAGATTTTGAAAAAATCGACCAAAAAGCTGTCTGTCTGTATGACAGACAGCTTTTTGGTTATAATAAGTATAGATTAGCTGCGTCCCGCAGTACTACTACCTGCAGCGAACGGGTAGTTTATTACCTACCTATTATCTGTAGGTTGTACCACGGGGCAATACGCATCCTAATAGGCATCAGGAGCAAGATTTTAAAGAAGAAATGTTATTAATCATCAGCAAGGTGCGCCATTCTGAAATGCTGTGTAAAAATTCTGTAACCATTTTCTTTTTCAGTTCCATCATCATTTACCACTAGGTGATTGTTAAACTGATAGAAAATATTGTATGCTTTGAGAATAAAATATTGGAAAAACGTTGTAAATCATGAACTTGAATAAATAATATATATCATTCGCAAATCTGCTTTACGATGTGACGTAAACTGTTTTTAAGTGTTCTGTATTCCAAGAAATGTTATTGTAAAACACTACGGCGTTTTAAGCGAAACCTGATATACGGTAAAAATTTAAATGACACGTACTTTAAATATAAAAAAAATATCAGCGATAGTTTGTAACTACCCTCATTTCTTACCGAGGTGTCGTAAAAGGCGATTAATGTAAATTGACCCGACGTGTGGTATCCGGTTGAGTAGAATAGACCACCCTCTTTCTTACCAAGGTGTCGTAAAAGGCGAGTAATGTACATTGACCTACCGTGTGGTATCCGGTTGAGTGGAATAGACCACTTATTTCTTACCGATGGGTTGTAAAAATAGGAGTAAGGTAAGTTGACGTCAGGCAGGTGGCCGGTCGTAAAATACGTCAATCATATGCTAAATTCGACTGGCCCGTTGGCGCAGTGGGTAGTGACCCTGACTTCATCTCCGCGGGTCGCGGGTTCGATTCCTGCCGAGGGCCAACATTTTCTAAAACAAAATTGTTGGTTCTTGGAGCCTGGGTGTATATTTGTATTTAATTGTATTTAAAATTATATATGTAGTATATTTACCAGTTCTCCGTCACCCATAACACAATTATTAAGTTACTTACTTTCGGGACGGACGAGTGTCAGTGTCCCATATATTTATCTATTTATTTAATGTCATCTAATCTAATACGTGAAACTCACTATATCTTATATGACATATTCAATTTGAATATGTCAATGATAATAATTAAAAACGTATATTTTTGTCCGACTGTCCTTTTAACTAGAAATATCAGAGGTTTTCTTAAATTAACCCGTCTTAGAATCAACCCCGGTAGCTTTGAAGCAAGCATACTTCTGGCGCCATGCCAAAAAGGTCATCAGAAATCAGGTGTATTAAATTACATTAGAATAGGCAATAAGCAATTTGATCCGCTAGCAACGGTGAAACTAGGTAACGTAGAATTATCTGAGTAGGTCAAACGGCCTAGTAACTAGATTCAACATGTGCTAAATCTAAATATGCGATTGTATATATTTTTTGCTTTTTTGTTAATGTTCCACTATTTTCTATTCATCTTCACGTATCTTCACGCTTAATATTACTATAGCGAAATTTGAAATGTATTTATTTGTTCTTGCCAAATTAAATAGGCAACGTATCTGCCAAAATCATTGAAGTAGACTAAAGATAAAGAGTATAGTTTTTTTTAAACTCGACAATAGTTATATGTAATGTAATGGAAGTGATGGACTATATGAACAATATTATGAAGACAAATATTATATGAAAGTAGAGATTACATAAGAGTTTTTCAGGTCTGCAAATATGCAAATATTCGTACAAGTTCTTAAGAAATTATCGTTTTTTTAATTGTTACCGTTAAATACCGAATACGTCACATTCTGGGTCTGAGTAACATCACATCGCATAAATTATAAATTTCCAGTGACTGGGCCGTTGGTACAGGTAGCAATGATCCTGCCTTCAGCTCCGCTTGTCGCGGGTTTGAATCCCGCCGATGGCATATTTTCTAAAATACCATTTGTTGGTTCTTCAATTCTGGGTGTATCTACGTATTTATTTAAAATTATACATGTATATATTTGCATGTCTGTGACCGATAACGGGCTTTAAGCCCGGTATTTAATGTTCTATTTACCAAAATTCATCAGTATTATACCAGCGGATCACATTTGAAAGCATGATAGATGGACTGACATAATGAGAGACTTTTGCATTTATAATAGACGTAGGGGGCTATTTCTATTTCACTGAAAATTAACAATACGGTTGGTGTAGGATATATACAACTCGCTTACCTTTGTATGCCGTGAACAGATAAAAGATCTACTTGATTTAACGGTTGTTATTATTAATTTAAATCATTTAATTGAATGTCTTAAATACACTATCATGAGTGATCTTAATATAACAATTACTCACAGTGACTCAGCCGCCTTTAGAAAATGTTAGTTGTTGGCGCCGCTTAATCATCGACAGAAAAACAATTATCATACTACTCTAAGCCTTCTGTAAGGCTTTCATTGTGTCTAATTTTGTGAAAAAGAAAACAATAGACGTTTTCCATGAAATTCTGACGAGGTTCTTATGATTCTCAGCAATAGAGTTATGTTGATGTTCGTGAAAGTGTCATATTAAATAATGACAAGGAAGATGATACTTGTATACTTCATCTTTGTCTAATCACATATAAAAAAAAGATAGATAAACCACCATTTGCTTTCTTTTTATTGTAATATGACACATTTTAGGTCTTTCCTATTTAAAAGTATAATAATTCTATGTACTCAGTATATATTTCGAAGCAAAAAGAAACATGTCTATGACTTCCAGATAAATGCTATGATATTTATGCTACTTGACAATGACGAACAAGCGAGCCGTTGCTTCCCACTACCGGAGAAGAAGTCCGCACCATTATTAAAAACCTACACTCCAAAAAAGCCCCAGGACCTGATTCCATCTCCAACAGAGCACTAAAATGCCTTCCTAACCAAATCATCCACTTACTGGTACTGATTTTCAATGCCCTCCTTGTCGGATGTTCCTTTCCTGATGATTGGAAAGAAGCTACAGTGATAGGTATCCCTAAACCGGGAAAGCCCCGAAACGTCCCGACTAGCTATCGTCCCATTAGTCTACTAAACAGCTTAGGGAAAATATACGAACGAATTATCCTCGCCAGATTAAAATCCGTAGTTGATACCCAAAATCTTCTTCCGAACGAACAGTTCGGATTTCGTCCAAAACACACCTGTGTTCAACAAGTGCACCGCCTCACGGAGCACATTTTGCAAGGTTTACAAACCAAGCAGTTTACAGGTGTCATATTCTTCGATGTCGCCAAAGCCTTCGATAAAGTCTGGCACGCAGGCTTAATTTACAAGCTGCTCCAACTAAATATACCAGACCGACTCGTACTCATCTTACGAGAGTACCTGAGTAATCGCACCTTTCGGTATCGCATAGACGGCACTTTATCATCTCGCCGCACAATTCGTGCTGGTGTCCCTCAAGGATCTGTCCTGGCACCCTTATTGTACTCGCTCTACACGAGTGACATTCCACAGGCGCCTATCAAAAGAGCGTACACATCTTGCCCTTTTCGCGGATGACACCGCTGTATTTACCACATCCCGCCGGCCTCATGTAATAACTAGACGTCTCCAGAAAGCGGTAGACAGCCTCGGACGCTGGTTCCGCCAATGGAGAATCGAAATAAACCCGGTTAAAAGTGCAGCCATGCACTTTATCGGTAGTCGCTTTCGATCTCACATAGACACACCTACGGAAATTTCCCTTTACAATACACCGATTCACTGGCAACAGAAAGCCAAGTACCTAGGTGTCATCTTTGAACCTTCCACGAGCACATACACATAGTCTGCAATAAGGCTGCGTATGTCATGGGACGACTTTATCCGATGTTATGCAAGAAAAGTAAGATGTCGCTCCGCAACAAAGTGACACTCTACAAAACTTGCATAAGACCAATAATGTCCTATGCGAGCGTTGCGTTTGCACACGTTTCAAAAGTCAGATTGCTCAGGCTCCAAAGACTACAGAACCGATTTATGCGGACAGCCACTGGTTGTCCGTGGTTCATGCAGAACGTTGACCTCCATAGAGACCTCGATCTCCCTACCATTACTCACCTCTTTAAACGTTTTTCGAAATCTACGGTACGGTTACTACGGTAAATAAAACATTGTTTGTAAACTTACATTACAGATTAAAACAGACTTTCACAAACATGCTAATTTCAAATAGTAAACATTTTATGATCGTTACGCTATTTAGTAAGAGAATCAAATAAAGTTGAAATAATACACTAATAGAGTCAAACTGAATAACACTATTTCTCATTTCTATCGCCTGATTCTACAACGCCTTTCTCCTTAACCACATATATGTAATTATTCCAAAATAATCATTTAGAAATGCTTATATTAGCCTTTGCTAATAAGCCTTCCGTTAAAAGACTTTTACTTTTAATTCGTCAACTTTCAGAAGCTAAGTAGCTAAGTGGTCTACATCAATCGTCACAGAAAAAATTCGAGAGTTGAAATTACTCGTAATTTAAAATAATGATTGCGGTCTACTTTTTTTAATTGCTATAGCGCCGTTTTTTCTTTGTTTCAGTGTCAACATTTTTACCCCAAACATTATGATTTACAAATGGATATTATGATAAGAGTGAAGTGTTGTCAAGAAACTAAAAATCCAAAGTGACGAAGTGGTGTGGTGTCTGTTCTGCTACGTTCCGTTCCTTCCGTTCCTTGCTATTAAATAATTTGCTCCCAAAAATGTCAGATAAGACAACGTCGTCTGTCGGCCCAAGAAGTTTCGAAACTATCTCAGAGGAGGATGCTGAGTCGCCGTGGGAGAAGCTCTTAGGAGACGTCAAAGCTGCTGTTCCTACTATAATCAAAACCAACGCGTCCAGTGCAACAATATCAAGAAACGGCGATGAGATCCCTATCCCAGCAATCGATCTTGAAGCAAATAAACTAACGCGTTCCAAAAGTCTGAATCAGAGAAGAAATAGCAGCGGTCTCCTTAGTACAATTCCTCGGCAGCTACGACTATCACTTAGAGGTGTGCGTAGCGAACCTTCCAGTGTCAAAGACGTTCCGACAACAACTAGAAATGATAGTGCACTCAATCTTCTTCTTAGGTAAGAGTTTTGGATACTTTCTATATTTATATTGAATTAGGTCGTTATTTCGACAGTTGTTCGACTGGCCAGACGAACAACTGTTAGCGCAGTTGGCAGTGAGCCTTCAGCTCCAAGGGTCGTGGATTTGATTCTCACCGAAACCAAAATTTTCTTTTTAGTATTTGTTGGTTCTTTGAGATTGAGTGTATATATCTATTTATTTATTTGATATATATGTTAAGTATTTATTTAAAATTATATATGTACATATTTACCAATTGTTTGTCACCCATTACCCATAACCCATGGCTACTTTATTTATTTATTATATTTATAGCTATAGTAGTGGTATCTGTAACCCTTAAATACGGATACGAGTATTGACGCCATTATTAGCCAATACAGTTGAAAGCTATCTTATTTTGCATATGCAGGCTTCTATCATTAAATCTCGAGAATTTGCATTAAAATGACATGGAGGTCAAGAACAGTGGCGCCCACATGGCTTCGTCTCGCCAGGGTTTATTACTTTATTATCGACTAAGACTTATAAATTGCCAGTTTGTTAATAGTTAATAAGTTAATAGTTAATTTTCCTTACAAGTTCACTGTACAAGGCTTCATTACTTTTCATTGTAGCCATTTGTACTTAAATATGCACTTATCACTTACATAATATATCTTAAGATGGAAAGCGCTCATTTATTCTCTTAGTTATGATAGTTTGCGGGATTTAGTGGCAGATCTTGTATACCTTGCTTGTGTGCTCTCTGTAAATTATATAACTAAAAGGTCTTAATTTCACTCATCTTACTGATGAGCTAATTGCAAAGGATTAGTTTATGCAGATAACAGACCTTTAAATTCAAAACTAAGATTTTTTTTGAGATGTCGAATTTACAAAAAACACCTATAGACGTATATATGGTTGTGTTGCATTCGTAGATGTACGATCTCTTCCGCTCGCAAACTACTTTCTGGAACTATTAAAAAAATCCAGCATTGGACTTGTATGCAAAAATCGCGCAAAGGAAACGGACGTCCTTCTTACGCATGCAGTATTGGACCGCAGGAAACCCGACGCCGCGGTATATACTACCAAAACAATGCTCCTTTGACAATAACTATCTTCATGTAGGTAGCCTTATAGTTGTCGGTCAGGGTTAGATTGCAGTTTATCCTGTTGCAGTGCATAAAAGAACTAAATTAGTTCTTTTATGCACTGCATTTTCAACGCTACATTGAATGTAGCGTTGAAAATGTTCACAATCCACTTTTAATTTCCCAGTAATCACATTTAATTTAAATAAACAATAATAAAGTCTCGAAGCTCGGATAGCGTTTTTGCATTTGGTTTTAAACATCTTAAATGTCTTGTGAGCGGCAAGTTTATTACATTAAGACGTTTTTGATTGTTAGTAATTACCTTTGCTCTAATAAGAGAGTAAGCGATTTTACAGAAGGGGAATATTTACAGATTATGAATATATTTATTTTGAAGACACCGGTTGAAGAAGTCAAGTCATTAAATATTAATGGAAATTAATAAAATTAACAATATACATTATCAAAATATTTCACTGGAGAGGTAAACAAATCAAACTTACTTTTACTTATATTACGAAGCGTACAGTCTTGCAACGTCAATTCATTTTGCTTAAATTAAATAATTATTTATTTACTTATTCATATAATTGTGTAAATAATTTTATCACTTTTGTAGGATATTTATCAAATTTCCTTTTTGATAACCCTTAAATTTTCCAGTCTATATTGCTGCGGTTTTATATTAATTACTGGTATAAATTATATTAATATATTCAACGAAATTACTATATATGCGAGAACAATAAATAAGCAAAAAATAACGTTATCAATACTGGAAAGTATTGACTTGAGGTCGTCTGAAACATAAATTTAATTTTACTTAAACAAAACAGCGTAGTTCGATAACGGTAAATTCCGTCAGAAGTACAAACAAACGAGTCGAAAAGTACTTTTTTCGCTCCAATGTGTCTTGATTTAATTACAACGAACTTTAACTGCGACGTATTCCAATAGGTTATTCTAGTATCACAGATCTGAAACATTCACCGAAATACGAGTATATTATAGGAATACACGTTGTGAATTTTCATTTGTCGCGAAATTGCTTGTCAGTAGGGTTACGCCAAGAAAGCATTGTGCTAGAAAATATACAATCTGAATTCTAACGGTTCAGTAGTTGATTAGAATTTTTAAAAAAATATCACGTATGAATACATTTATGCAAAGTTATTGCTTAATAGAAAGTTCCTTGTAATAAATTGCCATCGTGAATTTTATTAGTTGTGCGAATTCTGAACACGATTGTACCACGAACGTCACGAGGCCGTTCACTTCCTTTGAACTAAAACATGAGTGCCCAATGCACACCATGATGGATATTAGCGAATCGTGAATTTTCTTTTATTTTCTACCACTTGGTTCTTATAACACTAGATATAAAGGCTATGTTAACTCTCTAGATAGTGGTTAAGCAAATGTGCTGGGCAAAGTTGTATTTGCAAATGGACTCGTTTCCTGCCTTATCGCTGTTTAGGGACTTAGATGTATTTTGAATTCTAGTCACGTTCTGTAGTTTCCTCCTAAATATAGTGTCCTTTAATTCATTAGAGGGTATAATTATGAAATTAAAAGAATAGAAAATTTGGCTTCTAAGAAAAGATGTGATGTGAATAAAAAAGAACAGGGGGGTTAGTCTTACTCAGTTAACTTTCTTAAAACAATAGCTTTTGCAGCTATTGTAATTTTGTAGCAACAAATAAAATGGCGAATGACTATAAAATGGAATTTTCATAAATTTTGTTCGTTATTCAATCATCTTGATATATGTTTTAGTGAATTATGCTTTTAGTTTCTCTGCGTATAGTTTAGAGGTTATTTGTATTGAGTTCTTGGGAAAGCGAATAATCTATTTACGTTGTCCCAAGACGTCTATCACCTGAGCAATTAACGCGCATTACGTTGAAATAACATTGAGAAACACACTAACGTGTTATCTACATATAAACAATACTTGAAATTTTGCTGTTTGTTTCTAGTTTTAATTTTAATAAAGCCTAACATTATCTGCGGCAAAAGCAGTTGATGGCATCATCATCTTTAAGGCCGATGAAAGTTATCTCTCGCCTCATAGCTTGCCTAGCAGACTCAGTACTATTAACCATATTTGACATAAGTTACACTCTGCTTGGCAGGTTAATATTTCTTGGAAGACAACTACGCCATATTGGTTATAATTTTTTTCGAACGTCAATTATGGGCGCAATTTAGATTCGCATTAAGCCTATAAAGATAAAAAAGCTATTTTAAATACACCATCCGGAAAGTCTTTCAAATAAAATTTTATTTACATACTTAACATAACCATGTGACAGTGACCGAGAAGAATGACTTGCATGTCACTTTACCCCGACATAGTTGAAAGCAAATAATGATAAAAAATGTAATGTAATTATTTAAATTCTGATATATATACAAAATTTTCCAAGTTGAACTAACATTGCTCATAGCACGTGAATTCAAATGTCCACGAAATCATTAAATGTTAATGTATTGTGAGATACGTTAAATACGTACGAATAAAATTACGTCATTGATTATATTTGTTCTATAATTATGGATAATTCAGGTCATCTGACACATATGTATATACTGTTTGGAGAACACTTTGCGAAACATGTTTAATGTCCCAAACCGAATGTAAAAGTTCCAAACTATGTAGTAGTGTTGCCATTGATAACTTGTAGTTATTATTGGTTATTGATAACTATACTTTCAGTTATCATGTATTTTTTGTATGTTTAATATGTTTTTGTGCAATAAAGTTTTTATCTATCTATCTATCTATCTTATCTCTTTAAACCTTTCTTTACATGCACCTTACAATATAACTTAGACTTAAGGATAGAAAAAGCGATGCACCGCGATAAAAAAATTATCGCGATTTACAGCAAAATAATAATATTTCCATAAGTTATTTATTAATCAGATTGTATGATTATTAAGTTCCTAATTTTTTTTTATTTGATTACAAAATACCAAAATGTTTTTACAACTCGTTTCATGTTTGTTAGATACATGTTTTGAGTACTCTGAGTAGTTGAAACATATTTAACCTATCGAGATAAAGTATCATATTTTATTTATTAACTAGGTGTCGGGCAACGCGTTGCCGTGGCTCAGTTTGGTTTGATCAAGTTGACAGTTGAAAAAAATGCTCCGATCGCCACCAAACTTTACAAAATCATCCGCTGGATTAATCTAAAGATTATTTGAAAATTTCGTTAAAATCGATCCAGCCGTTTCGGAGTTTGTAAAGGACATATAGACAAACATTCATTTTTATATATTAAATGAATGTGTTAAACATTTTATTTTGAACCTTTTTACTCTGGTAATTGATTTATACTATGCGTATAAATCAATTATGTCATACTATACAGTTATGTTTACATATGCAACTATTAGCGAGGGGGAGTATGCTAAAAGCATTCAGTTTTATAGTTAATTAAACTGCCTGCAACGTCATATTTGTTGTGGATATAACGTCATCTCTTGAAAATTACGACTTTATTAGAAATATGCGATTTGCCAGAAACCCAAGATACGGTATTGTTTGTTATATCATCTAAAAAATAACAAACTATATTTTCTATTAATGAATATTCTAATTTAAAATTGATAATAATGCGATATGCTAATTAGTACTGGATACCATAGTAATAGAAACCGGTTTAATACAAATTATCTGATTTTCTATAACAAATTATTCTAGCAATTGACGTATTCGTAACCTCCAATTTTTTTATGCAATATTCGTAAAATGTAAATTAACAACAAAGAGAGAGGTTTGATATGTCTAGCGGTATTAATATCAGACTGCCTAATAAACCGATAAAAACTATATCATTAGTACACATCAAATCGGTTCAGATAACAATGTAAGGGAAAAAACAGAATGATACTTTTCTACATAGATTAATTTTAAGTAGAATGTTTTTGAAATGATTGTAATTTATTATTAGAAAATATTTATGCAAATTCAAAATAAACTTCATTTAAATATACTTTTAGGAGAACTTATGGATCGGACGGTTGATATGAATGAAACATTAATCCATTATTACTCTTGCAGAGCATGCAAGAAATTCGTGAGTTGGTTAAAATATCCAAAGTTATATTTAAAAATGTCTGTTAAGAGTCATTTTAAACTACATCATCTGACCTTTAATCATTCTTTTTTGTCTTTTCACACAAACATACACAAAAATATAAAGCACTGACATGCTCATATTTAATGGTCTAGATTCCTAGAACATATATTGTCTATAGTCTTGAAGATATGTTTGGACTATGACATGAAAGTTGCCCGGCTAGATTTACTTAGTTTGGGCCTAATTTTTTTTTGGAAATGTATTTTAAAAACAAGTTCAATTCAATTCAAAATATTCTTTATTCAACTTAGGATAGTAGTACCATAGCTGTTGCACTATAAATTGTCTCACTTCGTAGGTTAGCTGGTAGAGATCTCTGTCAAAGGGATAAGTTGACCGTTGTACTCTGTTTTTTTTATTGATAATGTTTTTCTTACGTATTTTTTTTCTTTATGGTACATAAATAAATAAATAAATAAAATAAATAAACTTGTAAACAAGTGTTTTTGAATCGTCAACTCTACTGATGGTTCCGAAAACTGTTCCTACCAAGAAGAGCCAGCAAGAAAATAGGAGGGTGCTCTTTTCAAAGTATAATTCTTACTACTAGTTACATTTAGTCATTACTGTCTTGTACAGGGTTGAACAGTAGCTATGTCCACACATTCTTATCGTCTAAGTAATCCTCAATATTAGGCTTTCTGTATAAGCCTTTGTTAAAAAGTGTTTTTAAACTAATGCAATGGGAAAGCTAAAATTCATTGCGGAATTTTATTATAGAATGTTATACCCAAAACCCACAATATGAGTTACGTACTTCTGCAATTTTTACGGGTTTACGAAATACTGCAAAATATTTGACTTAATAATTATCATCAAACGGAGAGGTCTATATTAACTAGTTACCTTCAAAACCGGTGACACATTATATAACGACTGATTCACGGTCATAAGCCCTCATTAGAATAGTTCAATAGTAACAATCTATTTTTAACGTAACTCTTAAAATTGCGGAAACCACGTAAATTTAGCTATTCTAGTTGATTTTTACTCCTCTAATATATATTGAACATCAAGGTCATTTAGAAATCGAGCTTAATACAAATAATAAATAGCATCAATAAATATCTTGCCAAAGATGACTCTTTTTTTTATCATAGTTTTTTTTGGCAGTATTTTATATACTAACGAACGGGCTTTTCAATAAAACTGAGTCATCTAAACCAGTTCAAAGAACCGTTGACGTATACGAAACAAAAGCAAAAACGTTCAAGTAGGTATTTGGAACCAGTGTCGTTGCCATGAGGCTTGGGCGTTTGGTTAATGTCACGAACAATCTCATTTGATGGTGTTACATCCCTAAAATTTACTTGAACAATGGAGTGAAACAGTATTACTATAAAAAAACAAAATAAAATTATTTCGCTATGAATAAAGTTCATATAATGCTAAATATAGAGTAGACTACCCGTTTTCATACCCGATAAACTCAACAATCGTTTCGTCCCACAACCTAAGCATCATCAGGAGATAGACTCCACGACGAAATCGCAAAGCAAGGCGGTTTGTGTCCGTGTTTTCACGAATCCTGCATGTGTCGGGGATACATTTAGCATTATATATATTTTTTATTACTTTGTCGCAGATTATAGCAAAAAAAAAAACTTTTATACTATGGATCTCCGCAAAGTATAAGCTTGAATCATTAAAAAAATCATCAATATTGCTACATCGGATTATCCGTGAAAGCATACAAGACAGATAGACTTTCACATTTATATTAATAGTATACACATTTTTCGTTACGCAAAGTCTAATCGGGTAATTAAGGGTATGCTTGTATAGTAATTTGTAAAGAAAACCATAACAAATCCTGAGATAATTCGCTTCAAGAATATGTGTGACTGAATAGTACCAAGTAATAAGAGTAAACTTTTCGCAAATTATGGCAGAATAATTTTATTATTCCTTTATTTAAAAACATCCATCAGAGGCAGTTATTCATGAGCTCTTTACACGGCGTTATCGCGGCGGGAATCACTTCCAATAACTCCGTGTATACCTAACGAGTATAGCCGGTTGAAAAACTATTAAATTGATAATGTAAACTATATAAGTAAATGCTTTGTGTCTTGTAATCAGCGTTACCGTGGTATAACCACATATACCACACGGTAACAATAGAGTTATTCTTAACGTGAGGGCGAAAATCAACAAGCGTTATTATGATCGAACACGTTTTGTATATCGAGTCACGTTTTATGCATTATAGTCACGTGACGGTATTACATCAGTACCAGAAGGTAATAAGGGCATTCTTGAATCATTTCAACGTGTACTACTCGTAGTTAATAGAATTATCTAAATTGTTCGTCGCGTTTAGGAAATTCTGTACTTTGGTCTAGGCTAGCTGTAGCTTACGGAGCTTATTCTATTTATCTTAAATGATATTCCTAAATATTAATTTATTATAACTGTGTAGAACAAGTACATCTAACTGCAGCAAACGCTTATCATTGCAAGTAGAGACTGAAATTGTTACCTATTTAATAATTGACCTCACTGATTAGTACATTCTGGGTTTTCAACAAGTTTTTAATATAAAAGTATCTCCTTTATTTCATTTAATTATCAATAATAGCTAATTAAATACGAGTGATTGTACTCGAAGCTTCATTAATTAAATGTATACATTACCGCCATCTGCTAAGGAATGGCAAAACTAAAGTTGTCCGCTGAGAAAACTGTGTTACTGAAATAGGATAGTAGTTATAATACGAGTAACTATTTCAGACTCACGTGTCATCAAATTAAAACAAGTTGGCAACAGCATTGGCGTCTTGTTGAGGCCAAAGTTCATATGTGACTTCTATTTAATGTCCCGATATAAATTTTAAATTCTCTATGTATATATAATACCCTAGCGTTGCTATACAAGAATAGTGAAATTATTTATGCTGGCTTCACTACTCTTGTATACTCTTGTGCTCTATTAGAATGAACAGAAATAAGAAGAAGACGAACCAGAGTGTATCTATCTATCTCTCTTTTGTATGTGTGATTAGACATGTAGACATTTGTATGTGTGATTTCATTTCTCACTCAATATGTATTAACACTCTCACTTACAGGCCTACCTATGGTTCCACTACTCCAGTATATTATATCAACTCTTTATTTTAATTATTATGGTTGTTACAGCATCATCTATTGTTTTTATTAAATATGATTCAAACTGTCTTACCTACCTACGATGCGCAGCAAGTTTCAATAATATGCCCATTTCATCATGCCCGTTATGACAATTATTAGAAGAAAAAGTGCAAACGTTACATTGAACAAGTTAACATTGTTAAGGAAGAGGTATTCAAAGCTTCGTATATACTTTAGTTATTTACCTCACAGGATACAAAATTTGAATGGAATTGGCTTTAACTCTAAATATAAAAGTCATAATTAAACCATGTTAATTTTTTTCAAACCTTTACCTTTTTTACTGCATGATCGATTTATTGGTTTCACGTGTTTATTATACTTTATTTCTGATTAGAGTGAAACGTTTTATTTAAATTTCGATACGCGCAATGCAAATTAAGGCCCAATTGGTTTATGGTAATGACATATAATTTATTGGTTACTCACAACGTTAATGAAAATGCTATCTTTCCAAACACGTCTTGCTGAATGATATGTAAAGTACTTGCATCTGGGTTTTAGTATGTTTATCAGAATGCATAATTAAGATCAAGCGTATGTCAGTACCTGTAAGTCTGGCGCAAAAGAATGAGGTTGCTAACCCATTAAGGGTGAGTGCTCTCGACATTCAATTTTAATAACAACATTTACAGATTATGAATAATATGTCGCCTAGATGTTTATTGTCTATTAGAAGCTCTTATCGATTAATTGTTGGAATATGGATAGCTATTATATATATTTTATGAAATTTTATATCCATATTTAGTAGGTCTGAGAATCGGGTACTATCTATTTTTCTTACCCCTAAGTGATAAGGTTGTCCGCCCTTAACATTTTTTTTATTTTTTGGTCAATTTTTCACTTAGAATAATTTATATGGCAAAGCAACGTTCGCCCGGTCGGCTAGTATAGAAAGGCATATATTTATTTAATAGGTGTTTTTATATGATAAAGACAATATCCAATAAAATTAAAAATAAACCTACATCTACGCCTACACCTGTAAAATTAAAAATAACTCGTGATCATTAACGATTCTTGGGTTCAAATTCATATGAGTCTTCCATAAAAAAATTATAACCTTAATTGGTATTTAATATTCATCATAGAGTAAACAAAAATCATGATTAAACCTGCATTTCCTTAGAAAACGTTAGAAATTTCTAGGTATATAGGCTGTCTCTAGGTATATCTTAAATAATTTCTAGGATATTTGTAACCTGGCGTAGATTGACAGCGTGACGGGTTTGAAAATTTTACCTTTCTCTCTCAAAAGAGAGTAGGCCTTTGCCCAACAGTGAGATACTAACAGGTAAAGTTGCAATCAATTGCGGAAATTCGGTAGTCATGGCTGTTTTCGCTTAACTATTCTGAGACTGAAATGTATATTACCTAAGACAAGACACACACGCACAATGTATATTACACTCATATTGACGCACACTCACTAAGACACATATACACACATGCACAAATCTTCCATAAATACAAAATATATACTATGAAGGTCTCACTTGTAATATATATTTTTTTAAGGAATGCCGTTGCTGTTGTTTAATTTAAATATAAGCCGAGATTTTTGAAATCTATTATAAGTTAATCTGATTTATGTATTATCTCAGTGGCTTTATGTCAAATAAAACGTTTATTTATTTATTATTTATAAAATAAATATATGTACATTTCTCTTAAGCGTAAAACGTAGAAAAAAAACTATATTTCAGGATTTTAATTTTTACATGTAGATAGAACAATCTCATCCTATTCTTAATAAATGTTGTCTTCCTTAAATACTACTTAATCGCTATTAACCTGCATATTACATTCGTTTCTAAAAATTGGCTGAGTGTTGATTTAGGTGGGCGGTTTCGAGGTTAGTTATAAAACTACCGGCATAATCATAGTGTCACATGAAATAGTATATCAACCCGATATTTTTTTAGAAAATGTTTCGATGATTTTTGTACTATTTTCATAATTCACTTAGGTTCGTTCAATTTAACGTCAAATATATCAGTTACTAAGCTGTCATAATCCAACCGATAAACGGTGAGACCGTGGCTCTTCGACGCGTTCACGAGTTTAAACCTTGGGCAGGCACCAATAAGTTTTTTTTTTGTTTATATGCATATGCTTTTCGATCAAGGAAAACACCGAGAGGCAACCTGCATATCTCTCGTCAATTCTAGGGATATATGTAGCCCGCTAATGCGTACTGAAGCAACGTGATGGGTCTTAGCACCAACGCTTCCCTCCAAAAATGTAGAGAGGAGGCCTATGCAGAAGTGGAATCGTGACCGAATTATATCTTTAAAAAAATGCAATGTTAGGCATTCTTTTCTAATATGTATAAGTTGCTTAATTTTTGTCCTCGATTTAATCTTCAGAAATATTTTATTGCTTATGTGAAAAGTGTAAGTCTTTAAGATGGACAAATTTACTCTTTTAAGACAGGAATAAGAATGACCGTAAATATTTAATTATTGGCAATATCGCACGCAAGCTGTCTGACAATCTCCTTTGCCTCTTGGCAAAGACTGGAAATTTTATTAAATGATGTATGGTAGAAATCCTCCACCTGTTTCATTTCATGCGATGTTATTGCACCATCTCCGTCGAAGTAGTAAATATGCTGGCGTTTTAAGATCAGGTTATAACTTAAAAATATGAATGTTTTCTTAAAGTCTACAAACTTTTGGCATAGAAAAAGCAAACACGTTAACAAATTTTGGGTGTTTAAGTATAGAAATTGACAGAAGCAGCTGTAGAGCATGGATGGAGGTTGTTTAAAGTTTTTTTTATAGTCTTTTAAAATCCCAAGTTTTTTGTTATTAAATATTTTATAAGACGTCGTAAGCTCTTTTAATATTAAGCATCAATTTCACATTATAAAACTATTTAAAAATATCGTTGATATTGTCACAACTAAATAATATGTGTTTTGGACTAGGAAAAATTGTAAAAGTTAAAATATTGATTATTTTCAGCAGCCATACCGGTAGAACTCATAATTCAATATTGGGCGTGTTGTTTAAGTAAACCAAAGAATTTTTTACGCATTTTTCTTATAAATCAAACTTTAAACCCATTTATCTCAAAACTTGATTTTTTGAGCCACAGTTACAGTCCATGAGCGATATAAATTTCTAACTAATTATGTATAATAAAACAAAATGAAAGAGTTCAAGTGCTTATTAATAGGAACAATAACATAATTATAATGCAGATTACATGTAATAAATTAGTTCATTGCCCCTATTATATATTGTTTATTAAATTATACTTTAATCGAATTCTATTCCTGTCTGCACGATAAAGGTCACTTCAGTACTTTACATGTAAATTAATGGCATTCATCCTTACGGAAAAACACGCCTATTAAATTGCAAACCGAAGTTTAAAAATAAATATTATAGTTCGTTACTCATACTATTCAAATAAAAAATTAAAAGCCATTAATTTGATAAATTTAAATGGTATTGATCTCATACTAAGCATGACCTCAAATGTACTCGAAATAAATTTACATATCTTATATCACGCACACATATAAACATCGCTTATCAAAATCTATGGGCCAATGAAAATTCATCCATCATGTATCGCGGATTATAGCAAAATAATTTTATTATTACTTTTGAAAATTCATCCAATGTGTAATTAATCGTTAAACTCGACACTACGTCCTTGGGCGCATAATTTTCTTTACCTTATCATGGTGAGAATCAAATAAGAATCAATATAAGTTTATAAATTGATATATAAAATTGTTGTCTGTTATTGCGTCCTGGACTTTAAGCACAGGCACTAAAATACCATCCACCACCATACTCCGTAATTTGTATACGTGACATCATGCATTTATAATCATATGAAAATGCCTTGGACAGGCCAGCCTCCAACATCTATGGGTTCACAAGATACAGAGGTGGTTTTAATACGTATTCATATAGATATTATTGAAATCATTAATATTATAAATTAATTATATTCTAATTTAAATTTAGATGATGATGAGTGTCTACCCTCATTAAAATTGATAGTACTTACTGGTTACGTAGTTTTTATATCAATTAATTCTTTTTTAATCCGAACAGGTAATTGAACTAAGTCTAAATTGAAAGCATGTTGTCTCGTACAAGAAACATTCTAGATTGCACATATATGTATATTATTCACCTTTATTGTCTGTCGAAAAGTAAAGTAGCCAATATCAAACTGTTGAGGAGATCAAAATAAACGATAGAATTGATAATTAACAGATATATTTGATACCCATGCTGTATTTGAAACCCCGCATCATGTTGTACAAAATGTCTCCTTCAATATTTTATTTTCTAGGTGATATATGATAGTAATATTTAGGCAGTACATCTGGCATAAACACCCAAAATATATATGCTACAGTTTCAACAGCCGTGTGACAACACATAACTGCGCACAGATGCTAAGGCGTCATCATAAGTATATTATATTTATTGAAATCGTAAAATCTCTTATGCTACAAAAAATACCTAGACAATTTTGATTATCGAGTAGCGTCTACGAGTACATCGTAGTTGTAAGAACATGTATTACGGTTTAAATACTTGAAATGTATATATTTTTCTACTTTGATATGAAAGTATATTATATTTTTATAGTAAAGATTCCTTAATGTTAAAAAATGCAGGCGACATAGAGACGCGACGCGGCGCCACCGGGCAGCGTTGGCACGGGATAATCGCGCCTGTGTTTGTGTTCATCTTCGCATCTGTTTCATTAAACATCCGCCTGTCTCAGTACTTGACTAATTCTCCCCACAATCAGTACTAGTGGGATAACTTTTAGATTACTGCGACGCCATTTTATTAAAGTTCTAAAGTTCCTTCAAAATGATTTTGGTGAAGAATATGAAAAAGTTTGTGGTACTATTGTTTGATATAAAGGAAGTGTTCAGTGAATCTCTTATCAATGTGCTACTGAAAGATAGAACGGAGACCTATCTGTAAATATTAGAGTCATTCCTACCAAAGTAACATTCGAAAGAGACTAGTCGGACAGAGATAGAGAAATAACAAAGCGCTGGCTACGCTTTGAATGAACTTTAAACTAAATAAACATTTTAAAAGACTGATCGACGCCACTTGGCTTGATAGTGAAACATTCAATTTTTAGGCGAGTATCTAAATAAAGAACCTCGAAGTATTTATGTTCAGAAGAATGTCGGGATTAAAAAGATGCATAAGTCAAGTTTCAATGTTTATGACTGGCAAACCTGTTAACTCCTCGGAATCTGCTTGGAGAGAAGAGTTACAGAAGTAAGTGTGATATTAAAAGTCTGGTGAATTACGTGCAATTTTATAAAACTTTAGTTAATTTTTCTTACGTTCCTGTTTATATTATAGTTTATAAATGCCCTAAGGAGTTATGTATGTAAAATTAGTAACGTATTTATAGTAAAAATATTTTTGCTGCTATCAATTCTGGAACTTAATTCCATTTCCGCTTGTGACATATTTTTCGATGTAGTTCTATTTATATGCGGTCGAATCTCTTTATTTAATCCCGCACAATTCATGGGTGTCTATTTATTGAAACAACAGTTACTTATTTCGAAAATTTTAATCCTATTCTTTTAAGGTTATTAGTAAATTGATATTTTAAAACTTAATTAAAACTTTTAAGAAAATAACTACTAAGCTTAGATAATAACACCTAATGTCAAATAGAGATGTGACGTGGAGTGGAAAATCCTTTACTAAATAATTCAATTTTCTGCCTTTTAAATAAATTGATTGACTTCAATTCAATTGAATTGATCAATAATCGATAAATAAATAATTGGAATAAAGACTAATTAAAATAGACTAGTACGAATAAAAAATTACATAGATGCGCTGTTTTTAGAAATTTGATTAAAATGTGTAGTTTGGCTACATTGGTTTAAAAACAAGAAAGAGTGTAAATAAGAGGGTAAACAGTAAAATCGATTCTGTTAAACAATTTATAATGTTTAAAAAATCGATTATAATGATAAAATAATCGATTAATAAAAAAAGGAATTCTAACCGAATTCAACTTTTTTTATATTTATATTAAACATATTCTAGTTTAAGTTTTACAGTAACTATTTATAAATAGCTATTATATGTAACCCATCTGTCGTGTCATGTATTTCTGAAATTTATGGATCTTTTAATTTTTTATTCATTTACTTTTTATTAATAATTATAACCTTTACTTGTATTCATACAGCATATTATAACAATATTCATATATAAGAATATTCAATATCACTTAATTTTGTATGGTATTTTGTATTCCAATGTCAAATATATGATGGAACGAATCACATCTACACTTACCTACGAACAGGAAGTCTTTTCTAATCTCCGATTAAAACACAGGGTGTATTGTAATCGAATACGATATACGTTTACGAAACGTTAAAAACGTGTTTAAGTTTTTCCATACTGATGTAGGCATGTCTTTAGCGAAATGTGATGGTTATCATTAACTGAGCTTTATAATTAATTAAGGATTAATTATCATGTTTTGTTTAGTAAAGTCTTAGTGTCATAGTGTTTTTAGTCTACCCTAAGGAATTTGCAAGTTTTCGGGATTTATATATTAGGATTAGGATCGTATAAATATTGCTCCAATGGATTAGTCGTTAAAGCGTAACAGATAGACAGACTTTAGCATTTATCAGTATGGATCGCGACACGATCACGAGACTGACGTCAGAGGCGACAACGGTAGTGTAAAAATATTCTTTATACGTACCTCTTAATCGCTTCATATGCCCATTCCTCAAATTATTGCCCATATCCTATTGTAAATGGGAAGCGTTTTATCATTCTATATTACCAGGAAGTCTCTGTACTTAACATTTACGTCCTAATTGCTTTTCTTCGTAACTAATAGCATAATAATACTGTAGTATTATAGAGGTTGTAACCTCTATCACGTACTACTAATTTCCAAATAATATAATCTTAATGCACATTTCTGTCAGCACTATTACCCCTCGTACGCACGAGAGGTTTTTTACCGTTAAAAATACGTCGAAATAAAACAAATGGGCATCCAGATAATTATTCACACGACAACGCTTTTAAAACGCGACGTATTTTTATCGAGCAGTGTTCCATGTTAGGTGTTAGGCGTAGGGCGTTAAGCCGAATATACCATACGAAACTTCTTAAAACGCTTATTGCGGAGTTTTAACGCGACGTATTTTTTACGCCCGTGCGTACGAGGCGTAAGATAGACAAGACCAGAAAATTGTAAGACGATTCCTGTGGCGGGCTGTTTTCCGCACTTTGTGCATTTTAGCGAACATAGTGCGTACGGGTGATAGAGGCTAGTTACTGCAAGTAGCTAAGCTCCTTCCAGAAGACTTGAAGAACCCTACACGGGTTCTTCAAGCCTTCTGGCAACGTCCTCGGTGAGCTAAGAATGTTCGCCTGGTGTTCTGCCTCTATGCAGCATGACGTGAGATGGTGTTTGATTAATTTGGGCTTTCAATGGCATCTATGTGAAACAAGTTTATTTAGTAGATAATGACCGGTGATAATACTCATGACTCTTCGTAAATTGCAAGATAATATAATCCCGTCTCTAAACTGTTTTTTTAAATAAAAGTAATAATAAAATTATTTTTCTGTAATCCGCGATAAAATACTTTTATTACTTACGTACTTCATCGCAAAATAAATTTACTTTGACTTTTGTATTATGGATCTCCGCAAAGTAACGCCCACTACTTATAAATTGTTTATTTAAAGTAAGATAAAAAAAATTGTGATATTATGTCAATGTTCCTGCTTTGAAATTGTGCTTGAATTTTTTTCTTAGTGAGATAGTCTTTAGTAGGACGTAAAAAGACTATGAAATATATTATTTACTGATGCTGCATGTATAAAAGTAGGCGATTATAAAAGTAGTGTTGTACATCGTTCTCTATTTTCAGTGTTGTATTTCTTTTTTCTTTATCTCAGAGATTTCTACGCCATACGATCTTGCCTTGCTTAGTGCCTGGTGAGGATTTTATAAACGTTGACTATTATTGAACAGACTCGCCACTCTAAAACCTGAGGCCCACAACGCCCATTGGTTCTTTCTACAATTTTTCCCACCAAAGCCAATTCAGCGTCACTAAATCAGATATTTTTTTTATCCCACCCAATTTTTCCCATCATTACCAACCTAAAACTTTTTCATTATCGGTACTTATCACTGTAATAGAGTAAACGGCAAAACTTTCGTAATTACGTGAAGTAAGCACATAGGTGTATAAGTCCCATAAGCTTTGATATCGTTAACGTAAGCTTTATTGACATTAGTCAGCTAACTACACTGCGTATTAAAAATAGTCAGCTAACTACACTGCGTATTAAAAATAGTCAGCTAACTACACGTATTAAAACGCGTATTAAAAAAAAATCTTCATACCGCTTCTTACTGATTTCAACTTATATACGAATATATCAATATTATGCATATTGCAATATGCCGTCACATGTTTTTTTCATACTTTATTACGACAGTCAATTTAACCTCTTTAGATAACATTTAATATACCTGAATAGCTTTTCTACTGATATTGATAAGTGCTTTCATTTAGCTTATATGGCCTTCGCTTAATATATCTGGAGTAGGTCCATAAAAATTTCCATACCATTATCATATGAATGCGTATTTTATATTAACTTTGTTATCGTACTTATCTTTTTTTGCTCTAGTTTGATAATTTCGCTGATATTAAGAGCCTTTCTAGAGACTTTAATAATATTTGCTAAAAAGGCAAATTAATAACACGATGTTAGTGAATTTTATGATGAGTAGGTTAAAATATTCTTCATTTAAATAAACTACAAGTATTAATTAAAAGTATTATACAATTTATTCAGAAAATAAACATCTTTACGAAAAATAAAAATATAACAAGTGCTAATTTATAACATCAGCCCGCTTCGTTGGACCAAATTCAAAGATAGTATATTACTAACAGTTAAAGGAAATAATCGCCAACTAATCAACCAAACCTCCAATCGCCACCAAACTTTACAGGATTATCCATTTGGTCAAAAGATTGTCTAAAATTTTACTTTCTTTTTTATATATATACATATAAAACATATTTTTTAAACATATTATTAAAAATATTACAACTAATACAATAGTTCTTCCAAAAACAATGATCATATTTATTGTTGATCATATTTATACTTTTATTCTCTACAATAAAAAAAAAGTTTTTACCCATTTCCAGAAATTCCACAAGTTATTACGTGCTTAGTATATGCATGACGCTGTGGCAGGCACAAATGAGTTTTACTATTAAAATTTATGTGTCTGATTGATAATTGCAATTTACCACACGCTTTTCGGTGAAGGAAAACATCGTGAGGAAACCTGCATATCTCTAGAGAATTCTAAGGATATGTGTAAACTACCAATCCGCATTAGAGCAGCGTGGTAGATCTTAGCTCTAATCCTTCTCTCCAAAAAAAATGGAGAGTGGATGCCTATGCCCAGCAGTGGGCATAGGCTGTTACTATAACAGGCCGTTACTTTTTTCTATGCATAAAGAAAAAGCTTAGCCTTAGCAGTATTAAAATACTTTCTATTCTTCTCTTTCGCAGATACCGTAACGCCCGATACGCAGCGAGACGCGTTCGCAAGCGCGTCATCTTCAAGCATGGAGACTGCAACGTCGTCCAATGGAACGTGGCCAAGCGCAGGCGCCGATACCTCCAGGATATATTCACTACCCTCGTGGACGTGCAATGGCGCTGGACGCTACTCGTGTTCGCTCTTTCTTTTATCCTCTCTTGGCTTCTATTCGCGCTCATATGGTGGCTCATCATCTTTACACATGGCGATCTCAACCCTCCCGTAAATTCGTCAGAACAGTTTGTTCCTTGCCTCAATAATGTTAACTCTTTTACTGGTTGCTTTCTATTCTCCGTCGAAACTCAACATACTATTGGATATGGATCTCGAACAACTAATGAAGAATGTCCAGAAGCTATTTTCGTTATGTGTCTCCAGAGTATCGTCGGCGTATTCATTCAAGCTTTCATGGTAAGTAATCATTAGTCAAGTTATCAATTTACGAAGCAATTCTTTACCTTTTAAAACAAGCTCAGTTGCCTGAAAGTGAGGAATATTACAATCGTTTATAAGATTACCTAAGCGAATTTCATTTTAAAATCTTATTACTTTAAGCCAATATGATAATTTAATATTAAAATACACTTGGATCTCAGCCAAATGTACCGATTTGTGATCCAGACGCTCAGTTAATAATAATTTGCATTAAACTGGGCACTTACGTTTTTGTTAGTTTCTGCAGTTTTCATTAAGTGAATTTTAATTGAATTTAAAAGATTCCACCGTGTGGTAACCAGCTGAGTAGAAAAGACTACCCTAATGTTTTACCGAGATCTCTTAAAAGGCGACAAAGGTAAGTCAACCCACCGTGTGGTATCCGGCTGAGTAGAATAAACCACCCTCATTTCTTACCGTGGTGTCATAAAAGGCGACTAAGGTAAGTTGAGCCACCGTGTGGTATCCGGTTGGGTAAAATAGACCACCCTCTTTCTTATCGAGGTGTCGTAAAATACAACTAAAGCAAGTTGACGTCAAGCAGGCGGCCAGTTGTCAAATACGTAGCCAAATCATGTGACAACACGTTTGTAACATATTGTGCTGACCCCATTTAGAGTGGGATAAGGGCAGGAGGATGATGATATAATACATCATGGATTATGCTTTCATTAACATTTCAGTTTACTTTAGTTGACCAACAGTACATTACAACCAGCTGAACTTTGCAGTACAAATAAAGTCTGATTTTAGGTGGGGATAGTGTTCGCTAAAATGTCTAGACCTAAAAAACGAGCCCAAACGCTGCTTTACTCCCGGAACGCTGTTATATGCCTACGAGATGGCCAACTATGTCTTATGTTTCGCGTTGGTGATATGAGAAAATCTCATATCGTTGAAGCCCATATAAGAGCGCAAATAATTCGCCGCAAGGTATATTATTACGACAAAGCGGAGACTGGTTAGTGATTGGGGATTTCAGTCAGCACGCTTCCAAATCCTTACCCAAATTTCTCATCACGAGCAGTAATCGAAATTGTTGAACCGGTCGTGAATTCAAAGATTTCGATTTCTATGGTTCTGGAATAACATTTCAAAACGTCCTTTGTCTTGTCCATAGGTGGGTCTAATATTCGCGAAGCTAGCGCGGGCCAAAAAGCGTAACACCACACTCCTCTTCTCGACGAAAGCAGTCATATGTCTGAGAGATGGGGAATATTGCCTCCTGTTCAGAGTTGGAGACATACGAAAGTCACATATTCTGGAAGCGCATGTTCGTGCTCAGATTATTAGAAAAAAGGTGGGACGCTTACGAGATATAGCTTTTTGTGTCAATTTGTGATACTTATTTTATTTACATATCAGTCAGTATATATAAAAATGTTACATTTATTTAGACCCATCTAAGGATTGCATAACTCACTCACACCGTATATATTCATTCTGTATACATTGTTTTTTGTGATGCTGCAATGCTTTGATTAATTAAGCTGCGCTTTAGTCAAAGCTGATGATAGGATATGGTTTTTGTTACAAAGATTTTCCACGCAATTATACTATATTAAGATTTTTTGAAAATTTCTGAATGTGTTATTAAGTTATATAAACGCTGGTAATGTGCATAGAGTTTTGTATATAACAAAATAACTACTACGTATTATTTTGTTTACTTATACAGTTATGGGAAATTCCATTACGATTATTCTTTTCACGTTCATTAATTAATTATACGTGGAGAATGAAACCATATCATTGCACAGCTGTAGAACTGCACGATTTTAATAGCATGAAGTGTTCTTTATACTTTTTCAATTGTTAATTTTGCATTATAACCTTGATAGTCTTTCTATTTTGATTTTTTGTGCGAGGTTATTATAAAATATGAATGTTTAATAGATAACAAGAGAGGGAGAAATGTTGCCGTTTTACCAACAAGAGCTGAAAGTTGGTGCTGATGGAGAGGAAGATCGTCTGATGTTCATCTGGCCGATGACTATAGTGCACAAGATCAATGAGAAATCGCCGCTTTATAACTTGTCTGCTTCGGATATGTTGAGAGAAAGATTCGAAATCGTAGTAATGTTAGGTAAGATAAATTGGACATTATTATTCAAATATAAGTTAAAATACGTTCTACGTATATTTCAGTTCTATCTAACTTTGCCATGGCGATTGCATATCGGCTAACATTTAAAATTAAGCAAATTTCAGGTCTATCAATGTTTAACTCTATTTCTGAGGGTTGGGTTGATTATTATCTTTAGTGTGACAGCACTTATTTTTTAACATTATTATGCCTATTACGTTAAAAAAACAATATTGTAGATAATGTTAGAACAAAAAATATATATAATATAATAATTTTAGGTTCTATGTTATTTACATATTATAGACACCGATTTATTTCTACGAATGCATTATACTAAGTAACCTCGAAAAACATCACAGGTTTAACTTTATACATATAACAAGAGTCACTACAACTTTGCAATGTTCTATTGCAATTGTTGCAATGAAGCTACAAGCTACTGTATACAAATATGCAAGTTTCTTCTGTCACTACATTTATTTTATAGTGGCGTATCACAATCAATTCCTTTTAGCAAAATAGATAGAAACATTTACACACTTTCCATATTAAATTTGCATAACATTATTTGCATTATGTAAGATATAACATCTTTTATTCATATTCTACTCTTAATACCGCGCGATGATAACTAAACATCTAACTAAGAAATAACAAGGAAATTTATTGTACTTATCTTGTGCTTAATATTCATTGTAAACTTTTCCTTTATTTTTTATTTGAATACCAATTTGTATATGGCATACATTGGTATGATAATGTGTGGTAATAAACTTTGATTAGGTCACTTTCATATGGTACTACGATATATATTCAGTATTGTATCGTTTCAGAGGGAGTCATAGAATCAACCGGTATGACGACGCAAGCGAGAAGCAGTTACCTGCCATCTGAGATCCAGTGGGGTCACCGTTTTGAAACCATGGTGTCATTCCGAAAAGATACTGGCGAATATGAGGTATGTAGATATTCATATTTAAACCCTTAGCTAAGTTATTTCAATATGGTCGGATTGTGAATACTGAAACTATGGCCCGTGAATGTATTGAAACCGGCCCACCGAAGGTCTATCGACAAGGTATAGTAAATGTCCCATAATAATTACGTTATAAGATAAGAAAAACTCTGCTTTAAACTATTGTAGTGAACAATTTTTAAATGTTGTTCTTTATTTATGTACTATACGAGTAGATGCAGAAAATCTATATCTAACTCTTCTTCAGTCAGATTACAAGTATTTTACTAGGGTTTTATATGCTTCATATCATAATCACCGTGGTCGATGGTTTTTTCTGCCCGATATAAATTTCTTCAATGGATTTCCATGCCCCTAAGTCTTGTGCCATTTTTATTCAGCTTTTCGCTTTCTAGCAATACTGCATTTGCAAAAAGCAAACCCCGTTCATTAGTTATTAAACTATCTCATTGCCACATTTATGTTTTGTTGTGTCATTTATGTCGCAAAGTTTTTTCTTGCAGAGATCTTTTATTTTATACTCCAACTAAAGCTTTTTTCGGGTCACTGGTTACATATTATGGCTGCGATTTTGGACCTAAAAATTGCGTGTAACTTTCTAAAGTTTTGCTTGTATTCATTTTAAACCACACGTGTTCATTCTACTCACATGCATAAGTTCATCGTACTGGTTGTATATTTGTTTGGATGAAATCGAGCATCTATAAAACTAAATCGATATTGCAAGTCATAAATGACATCACCTCTTATGTCATGTTCTGTAAAGGTTTTCGAAAACAACGAGCATTTCCTTGTTTTACAAAAGCGAGATGTGGTACATATGACTCATATAGCGACACAATCCTCAGCCTTAAACCCAAATCCTTGCCTTTTAGATAGATGGTATATTATTTAGATATGGTTTTAAAACACAACGTGTATAAATCTTAGTACGTGTAAATAGAAAAAATATCAATCTCGTCTAGCAAGTTTTTATAAAATTAACTTATATCTAAATTGTACCAATGCATTTGCTGTTGTAAATTATACAATCATTATGTTTAATAATAATCCTACCATAAAAACAGAATTGCGAACTCAGGATATAGTTCCTATATTACTGTTGTACTTATGTTGATGATTTTATTATGATCTAATCCAGAATAGTCTTAAAATCTGATAGCCCAACGGTGACACCGTACAACTCTTTCGAGGGTTCACGGGCTCAAGCCCCTGGTAAGCACAAATGAGTTTTTCTGTTAAAACTTATGTGTATACTTGATAGTTGCGAATTATCACACAGTTTCGGTGAAGGAAAACATGAAGAAACCTGCATATCTCTAGAGAATTCTAGGGATATATGCAACCTAACAATCCTCATTGGAGCAGGTAGGTCTTTGCTCCAATCTTGCCTCCAAAAACGGAGAGAGAAAACCTATGCCCAGCAGTGGGATTAATTTTTACTTTACTTTTAAAATTGATGTTATAGGTGGATTACACAAGATTCAATAATACATACGAAGTGGACACACCGCTATGTTCTGCAAAACAACTTGACGAACTGCGCGCCACCGTCTCCACTTCGCAGAAATTAGGTACGTCTTTTCCTTAGCAACTTCGTGACTTTAAGTATGTAAAGGATATTTTCGCAATTTATCTCTGAGGTACACACTATGTATATTCTAAGAATCAGTGTTTATTTTGTTATTACGTATTCACACTATAATTTATTGCTTTGCAATAATAAATATCCTCGTGTTTTGTATTTTCTTCATTAATTCGTCAAACTTCTAAAGATTATTTGCGTCATCTGATTAAACATTATCAGTATAAATATTTCTGAATACATTAACATATACTTGGAAAATGATTTAATTGCATAATTTATTGATAGAAAGAAGGCTGCGTTTCTATTAAGATTCCCAAAAAACAGAACAAATAATTGTTTCGTTATAATCGATGAAAAAAATATAATTGTGATAATGCATTATTCACTGTTAGAACCAAAATCAAAAATCTACCTTTAAAGACCTTCAGTTATCCGTGTATATCTAAAATTCTTAATATCTTGTATCTATTGATATCGCATGTACGAGTAAATGATTTGAAAGCACGTCTTTGACAATCTTCAAATGGTGCAAAAGTCTGTATTTGATATACTTTGGCTTTTCGGTGTTAAAAATTCCATGGAGTATAATCTAACGGCCTGTTTCTATCTCATTGTTGGAGATAAAGTTCCAACCACTATGCGCCAATATGGATTGGTGGAACTATTCATTATTGTATCACATTTGTTACAGATCGCATGCTGGGCACCATTCCAAAAACATTCTCCAATGACACGCTAGATATGAGCTCTGTTGATTCTATGTCTTTGGACGAGCACATCGAAATCAAGATCCCGGAAGCGAGGGTCAGAGAGAACAGGCTCATGGCTCAGACCAATTTCGTGCAACACATCAACGAAAAATCAAGAAACGCAAGTCATACACATTTAGCAGTTGAAACTGGTCAAGAGCATTTTGCTAACAATCACTCTGTACTTGGGATGACGGACTCGAAGGAAAAGGAACACGGACATATGCACAGAAGTCACAGTCACGCCAGTATGAAGAGAGCTCACGGACTTACACCGAATGGTATAAACCATGCGGTGAATGGCCACGAGCACAAACTAGAGCAAATTAAATTTGACAAGTAAGTTATAATTAAGTATTTTATAATAAAAAGTTTTTAGGGACGGCTATAAAGTTTTTCCGCATCAAAAGCATTCAAGTATTTAAATATGATATTGTTACGATTTTACGATACCATAAACCTCATGAATGAATGAAGAAATTATGCTTTCACGTAAACCAGAAAAATATGCACAATAAGAGTAATATCTAGATTCTGAAGGTCTTATCGCTACATAAGAAACTCTTCCAGACAACCAAGTTTGTTAGGTACAATTGATAAGGTAGATTGCATGGTACAATAGTATATAACTTGGAACTAATTGTTTTCATTGTATTTAAGGAAGTTGATTTCATTGTGACAAGTACTGTATCTGTAGATGATTACCACGTTATGCTTAAGATGCCTAAGATGCACTATTATTTTTAAAACATAATATTAAGATCCCGCCGTGTGGTATCCGACAGAATAGAATAGACCACCCTCCTTTCTTACCGAGGTGTCGTAAGAGGCGACTAAGGTAAACGCCGTGTGGTATCCGGCTGCATAGAATAGACCGCCCTCATTTCTTACCGAGGTGTCGTAAAAGGCGACTAAGGTAGGTTGACGTCAAGCAGGCAGCCGGTCGTAAAATACGTAGCCAAATCGCATGACAACATGTTTGTAATATGTTGTGCTGACCCCACTTAGAGTGGGATAAGGGCAGGAGAATGATGAATATTAAGATATGATCCTTTCACACCTACTATCTGAACGCCTGAGATTGCTAACAGATTTTTATAATGTATGAGTTTTTATAAGACTGAACATCAGCATGAAATACGGTCAAAAATTTTATACATAAAAAATGATATGCCAGTGATCAATTTGTAGGTATTTGAAACAATAATTACGCTTCTTGTCGCTTTGGTTGTCATAAATAAAGACAACGCTAATGTAGAAGGTCCTGAGCTATTTGTATCGTATCGTTAAACCTAATATATTTTAGAGAGTAGCTGCGATCTTTTTTCGATTGGAGACTCCTGTGTCAAATGAAAAATCAATAATTACTAATTTGTATCATGCAATTGAACTATATAGATTACTATATAGACTACATAGATTTGTACATTTCATATTAAACTTATAAAAATGGAAATACTCAATACTCAAGTTGGCTCGTGTCCGACATATAACACAAAAGTATCTTCGCTTGTATACTGTCAATAGTATTTTTTTTAATTTAAATTTGACCAAGCATCTAAGTTTCATGAAGGAAACGAAATATGATAAAATTCAAACATATCTTCTTTCTTTCTCCTACGCTTATCCCACTCTAAGTGGGGTCGGTACAACATGTTTTTCTCTTCCATTCTCTTCTATCATTCGTCAACTCTGGCGCTACTCCTTTTATATGCATGTCATACTTCACACAGTCCAACCATCTCTTTTTAGGCCTTCCTCTAGTCACATATCCATCCACATTCATACTCAACACTCGTTTGGTCACATGATTTTCATCCCTCCTCATTACATGTCCATACCATCCCAATCTTGCACCTCTCATCTTTTCTATAATGGGCGCAACTTTCAGACTTCCCCTTATATACTCATTTCTTATTTTATCAAGTCTTGTCACACCACACATCCACCTTAACATCCTCATCTCATTTGCATGTACTCTTCTTTCATCCATCTTTTTCATTGCCCAACATTCTGATCCATACATTACGACAGGTCTTATGACCGATGTGTAAATTTTTCCCTTTAGTTTAGGGGGCATTCATTCAAACATATGTGTATTGATAATTCTATTATTGTTATATCTCAGATCCCCAAGCGAAAATCACATAGTAGAGAAGAATATAGCGGCTTCAGTCATACCAATCCTTGTGACCTCCGCAGACACCGATGCTTGACGTGCACCGACTCCAGATTTAGCTGCCTTTAGGATAAAGGGAAGGGCCCACGTCCGGTTCAGGGACAGCGAGGGTATATTGTTGAAGTAGATGATAAGTATAATGCAACGAATTATAAAAGTTTTATTTGCTACTAGCAAGTTCTGGGTGTGTTTTATTTAAAAAAGAAATTTTATTATTAATTTGACTTTGATAACAGTTCATATAATTAAAAAAGCTACATAAATATATATTTAATTATTCGCTCTGTGAATTATGTATAAATAACATTTCAACAAAGATTTCTGTGTGTTGATATAAAATTCTCCTATCATAAACCTGACTTGTTTTTGTATTGCATGAATGTATGACAATAGTCAGATATTATTTTAAATATTGAACTGATATACATAGTAGCTACAAGAATCATTGTAAGGGTTGTAAAGGTGATATCAGTAACTGTAAAGTGAATTATCAGCAAATTAACGATGCAATATCATTAGTCTATCTCGCGCCATCGGCACAAATTACGGCATCATAATTTGGTCTGATCTCTTGTACCTTTTATCTGTATCTGAGAGTCAGGTCATAGCTGTGATCTTCCAATTTTTCTTAATAATGTTTAGGAAGAACATATGCAGCAAACGACTTTCGCATCACTCTAAAATATGATGAATAGACATATAATAGAGCATTTTCAATATGCATGTAAAAGTCTGTAGAATCCTAACCATTACTGAGTTCAGGCGACTTTAACTATGACTTTGATTACAATATTTTAAAGTCCAATAGCTATTTTCATAATTCAAGGTTTTTTTGCATTTATAACACCAAATGAACATTATTGCAAACTATGAATTTGAATGCATTACGTAATTCTAAGTCTATATTCCTTCAATTGACAGTTTTATCTTCTATGTTTATGTCTACTTCAACAATAAAATGATGAAATGTCACATTTAGAGAAAGTATTTATTTAGATTACTAGCAAAATTTCAACGGGGCGTTTAACAGCTTTAATTTCGTCAAGTCATAATTGTTACCCCGTTTTAGTATATAAGGTTTTAATTTTAGCCGTCTCATAAATAAAATTGTAACGCTTATCGCTCCTAGAGAAAGTAGTTTATTTCGAATTAAATGTATCAGTGAACTTTAGTATGCGCTATTCGAAGGTTTATTCATGAGACTGTAGAATTATTTTTGAGTGGATTATACATTCAACTTTATTTTTGACATTTATTGTATTGCCGATTTCTTTGATATTTATTGTATTGCCGATTCATTTCTTACCGAGGTGTCGTATAAGGCGACTCAGATAAGTTGACCCACCATGTGGTATCCGGTTGAGTAGAATAGACCACCTTCTTTCTTACCGAGGTTTCGTAAAATACGACTTAGTTAAGTTGACGTCAGCCAGGCGGCCGGTCGTAAAATACCTAGCCGAATCATGTAAGAACATGTTTAAAACATTGTGCCGACCCCACTTAGATTGGGATAAGGGCAGGAGGATGATGAAATATCCTATATATTTATCGTGTCATTGTCACTTACCGGTATACCTATGGCTCCCCTACTCTAGTATTAATAACTCTATGACATTTCCATCACGAAATGGAATTCTATACTCTCAAGAGTGTCGTAAACGATTTACAAATTTTACTTCCGTTCCATTTCTACTATACATATCTCATTAGATTTCAATTCCATTGATGATTTATTGTATTGCCGATATTCTTCTTCTTCAACTGATGCATGTCCACTGCTGGACATGGGTGTCTTTAAGGGATCTCCACACAACACACCATATATCTTGGTGCCGCTTGTATTCTGTGTGTGTACGACCTACGCCGACGAGATCGCCATTCCAACGCATTAGGATCCCAACAATATTAATGCACTACATTAAAAACTATATCCTAAAATACGAGTTTGATCAAATAATTATGCCTTTGTCAAATATTGGCAAAAAACTTATTCCTAATTTCATTCAGTTAGTATGAAATTTAAAAGTATTTAAAAATAATAAGGAGTAACAAAATTCTTCTCCCAAAAGGAAAGCCAGGAAGCAACTTTGCAGTTGCTGTTTTCACAATATAATTGTCATAACTAGTTACATTTCGTCATTGCTATCTCGTACATAATCGGGGTGTGGTTATACCTTATCATATAAAATATGATTCATTTATTTTTGTAATGGCAACTCAATTTAATTGTATCTATGTGTTCATTTGTTCAAAGGTCAAATCATTGGATCGGTCGGAAATTTATATTGGTATTTAATAATGGCAATACCAAATTTCGTCAATATTAGTGATATAGTCAATAATTTTGAATGTTAACCCACTCTTTCTATCAAAAGTCAAACTAGAGATAGAAAATTTTCCATTTATTAGTTCAGTGTCGTATGTAAATGTAACCTTCTGTATGACCGTGACTACCATATTTCCTTATAACATATATCGCACGCTTATTTAAGTGACGAATTTAAGTGAATTCATATTAACGCTTAATTGTAATGTAATTACATACATTATAATTCTTATTTCAATGCCATCTATAACATCAAGCTGTGAACTATTCAAAAGGCTAATATTTTCTTGCTCTTCCCAAATTTCTTTAAAACTTACGAGTTTTTGCAATTGCAATTTGCAACAAAACAACTTTTTTGAATCAGTAGGCCTACCATCAGCTTTTAGATTCAATTACAATGCAATTCAAAGTCGGTACCTAAACTGAACCGCTTTCTTTTCGTGCTATGGAGTGTTTTTTACTGAATTGCATTCAGATCGCACACGTACTATATAAATAAGAATGAATGAAATACGTTTGCGATTCAGTTTAGGATTTAATTTGGCAACGACTTAAACTAAACTGAATTGTTTTGCTTTTTCATGCCATGACGTGATAAAGACGTACACTTTAAGTCGTTGCCGAATGACCGTTCGGAATGCGTCCTAAAAACATTTGAGTAAAAGAGACCGAGTTATCTATAGTTCAAATAACGTTTTCCTCTTCAAACATTAGAACCCCAATGCAATTCACACTTCATGGTACGAAAAGAAAGCGGCTGAGTTTAGGCCCTGACTTTGAATTAAATCGTTTTCTAAAAGTTCATGGTAGGCCTACAGGTCACTGTAATAAGCGTGTGATATATACGGCCCCTGTTATACTCAAAAGTATAATGTACCGATTTTCGTAGCAGTTGTGTATAAATGCTTTCTTGTAGTATATATTATAATATTTTAAATAATATATCAATGGATAAAATCCTAATATATATCATAAAATAATTTATATGAATGTACAAATAAATACATAATACAATTTTCGTTATAACCGTGTTAGGTTTAACATGACTAAGAGATTCTTTTTATTATATTTATTTAACTGATCCCAAGCAAATCCTTTAGGTATATGACTAATGAAATATAACAAATACCTAAATATTATTAAATAGTTACTTTTGCTAACCTTATTGCCACATTAAATTTATTTTTGCAATTTTTACATACATAATAATAGTTCATTTTACATTTTCAGAATAAGAAATCTGTTAAAAGTACAAACTAAATAGTAGAGACGACTTGAAATAAGTCTAAAAATTTGCAATCGTCTTTTACAGACTATTAATATTTTTAAATGTGCAACAGACAAAAATATATCTATCCTTATCTTTTTTATTAAAAACAAAATGTTGTCTTTTCTAAAAAATATCATTACGTAATGTGTAAAAGTTATACAAAACGCATTTTAACTAATCAAAGATCTATACTAGTTGAGTACTTTAATTAGTTATTTAGTAGAGAAAATCTTGATCGATCTGGGCTCTAAAGTTCAATACTAGGCAATTTACTTTTAAATAGAAAGCCATTGCAATTATGAATTGTTACAGTACATCTGGAAAAAAAAAGTTTAATCCTGCAAACTGCACTGGAATAGTGTTGTAGATGGTTCAGTTTTCCCCTCCAAAAAATATATATTGAAAAACAGTTGTGACGTATTTACGTATGACGTACTATACCTTCTTAATAATTTCCATGAAGGTCAGCTATTATCGGTTGACAAAGTGATGTATTTTAGTCATTTATTAACAATAATTCTTAGTATTTTAGTCGTGCAAAATATATTCATTATGGTAATAAGGCCATAGACGCTTTCTGTCACGCGACAGCCATTTTAAAGTATTGTAGAACGTTGCGTTCCTTTCTCGAGGCATATTGAGTACTTATTTATGAATAGTTAATTTTAAAATATTTTAGCATCGTCTTGAAAGCTCGCATTATTAACATTATAACTTATTGATGAAACTAATTTTATATGTAAGTGTTAGTTTTGCTAATGCTTTGTTAGTTATATATAATAAAAAATGTCAACATGAGATTAAGTCACGGGACAAATTAAAATAAATATATAATAAATTATAATCCGATGTACGACTGTTTTTTCTTGGATAATACTTAGTGAATAAAAATACTTCCAGAACGCATGTTTAATACTTACACTGTAACATAGAAAAGCAGTAATGTAATTTTTATTATATTTACAACACAAAAACTAGTCATAGACGCCATCTTGATGTATGGTGATATCTCAAAGTACTGCTGTTTAACCCCCAATGATCGTGTTAAAAGTTCAGGAGCTGCTCTATATTTTTACTTTATTATTTTCAAATCTAAAATAATCACAACATTATATATTATACGATACGTTACAATAACTTAACACGTTTTTATTTATTTTAATACATGCGTTTCTACTCTTCTCTAAATATTAGGCGTCGAACCTATTTTTTATTCATTTCTAGACTGACAAGTGACTTTTCCTTATAATTCACTACAACAATATTATTTACAGTGATAGGATTTCGATTTTTATTGTATATATTTTGTAGATTCCGCTTTTTAAACTTCTTAAATCACTTAATTTGTATGCATCATTGACTTTTGTGACCTTCACTGTGATTACAATAATCTTTATGAAAATAGAAAAACATTTGAAACATTATAAATATAGATAAGTTTTTATTATATTCAGCGCTATTAATGAATGATTTTTAAATTGTAATGAAACTGCAATCAAGTATCGGCTTATATTCAGCATAAAAATGAATCGAGTAATATATTATATTTTTTCTTAATTTTGAACATATATAAAAACATATCTGTTATTGTAATTGAGATAATCGACTTGTTGTCCAAGATCTAGCTTTCATCAATTATTTTCAACCCCATAATGTCTTCTGTTGGATTTTGCTATCCATCACTTATAAAGTTGTCAAGTAACAAAGTGTCAACAAAATATGGCTGTTTATGTAATTTAAGTCGTTCAAAAAGTCGGACGTCAGGGGCACAAGCGGCGCGGGCGCCGCCATGATAAAATGAAAAGCTTATTTCACTGATAGCTCTGTATTTTACAATTATATTAAAATATGGTATTCCTAAATCTATACAAGAGTTTCATTCGTACCTAAGTCCTAATAAACTTTTATTAATATACTAAGTTAAATATTTTCGAAAAGGAAACAAATATAATTGTACATTAATAATCTAACGCTAAGAATCCCTTAAGAGTTTCACCTTACTTTTTTAACTTATTTACGAAACAGCTTTATGTGTATAAAGATGAAGAATTCTCACTCAGATCCCGATTAAAAGTTATTATCTCAAATCAGTACAGATGTCTGAGAAAACAGGAAAATCTAAATAATTTTATGGTCATTGACATGCCACTTGACTGACTACGACGACTTTAACCTATAAAGTTATAATACTTTAATATATAAAGTTATAAATATTTATAACTTCCATTGTTCCAAAAAATAAAGGGATGCTTTAAAATATGCTGCGAGGTGCATACTTTAAACAATACGTAACCCCATATACTTAGAACATTTATGTAAAATAATTTAAAACTTAAATATTTACATCGTGGCTGTATAATTATAAATACATAATTACATTTAGTTTTTTATTTACCTATACACAATATTAAACTATAAATGTATATACAGTTTCCGCTACTCGATAACAGATGGCGTTATTATCAAATCGTTTCTGTCAAATTCACGTCTAATAGTGATGTAGAAGCTAACTTTTTCCATTATTTAGATCATTTGCATTTTTCCTTTCGTCTTCACTTGATGATGAAGAACAATCTTCACTATTGAAGTAGTGTGATGGGTATTTTGGGAGGGCTGGCTTATTGGTTAAACTGGCCCGTCTTATGGCATCAGCCACCAATCTGTCCGCAATATTAGTAAGGGGAGACACTGGTTTATCATATAAAGTCTCTGGTATTGAAGCGTAACCTGAAAAGAAATTACATTTTATTATGTTCACTGTATTTACTGTTGTTTCTTAAAATGCTATTGGCGATTAAAACGCTTTTGAAACACCATTGGATGAGATGAGCAAATGTAGGCGAATTACGGCTTAGGGCTAAGTGTCATAGTAATGCTGTGACTAGTTATAAAGTCACTGATGTCGTTCTGATCAGAAATCAGAAATTTGGAATCAAAGTTCATAACCAATTTCGGAAACTATTTATTCTTTAGTTTTACAATTAAAGGGCCAAGTCTAATATTATGTCATTTGACTGACAAGTTATAAAAACATAACTTTTACATTCCTCTATTTTAGTTCTGTAATTATTTACTCATATAACATTAGTTTTGTTATTATTTTTTATCTGTCAATTCTTTATCTTTAGATATATTTTACAAAGTATTAACTAAACAACTAACAAAGATGTTTGTTCAAAATTTTTCCTATATAAAGTTGAATTCATAATGATAATATGATTTATACGCGGTGATAGTTTGTTAAAAAATCAACACGTTTGATACTATTTCTATACAAGTCTATCATCTGTTTCTAAATTGGAGGATAAATGGGATGATTGCGACAAGGTAAAGTAAAAATTATTATCACACTGCTTTGATTTGGCTTCCCCTCGGCCTATTTATGGGGAATGTTGAAGCTCGATTCGTCATGCTGCTCAAATATTGGAATTCCTAGAAGTATTTGTCGATATACAGGCAGCTATGACAGTGCAGCGGTGGGACCATGCGACTCTTTTAAGGGGTCATGGATTCAAATTCAAGGCAGGCACCAATGAGTTTATCTGCTTACACGTGCGTCTAATTGATATTTGGAAATAACAATTTTTTTTCTATTTGGATGTTTACGAACACATACAGAAAGAAAGAGTGTTGGCAGATACAAGATGTCGGGAAATCCGATCAGCTTCCCGATGGCTGACTTACTGTGTAGGAATTGGACCACCGTATCTTTAGACAATTCTGTGGATAGGTATGTCCTACCAATGCATACACAATATAGCAGCGTCGTAGGTCTTAGCTCTAGGCGAGGCGGGCTGGGAGGCGTATGCCCAGCAGTGGCATAAAAAAAGGCTGTGACTTTTAGCGCAGTTCCCTGCCTTCAGCTCCGCAGGTCACGGATACGATTCTCACCGAAGGCCAAAATTTTCTATAAACAAATTGTCGGTTTTTCGAGTCTGGGTGTATATTTGTATTTAAGTATGTAGTTAAAATTATATATGTATAGGATTACCAGTTGTCTGTCACCAATAACACAACTATTAAGGTACTTACTTTGTGGACTGAGGATCCTGTGTGTAAGTTTCCCATATATTTATTTGTATATTTATTGTTTTATCAGCCAACACCAGGTTACAAATTCAACACAACAATTCAGCCACTTGTTACCTTAAAACATTAAGCTTAGACAATACTTACGGCACATAAAGCATATGGATATACAAAAGCTTTGAAATACCAGATAATATTGGGTCAAAATTTATTGAATTTCAATTCATATATAAGTTATAAAAATATAACCGTATTTTGCCGTGTATTATCCGGCAGAATAGAATAGAACACCCTCATTTCTTAGCGACGTGTCGTAAAAGGCGACTAAGGTAAGTTGACGTCAGGCAAGCGGCCGGTCGTAAAATACGTAGCCAAATCATGTGACAATATTTTTGTAAAATTTTGTGGCGACCCCACTTAGAATGGGATAAGGGCAGGAGAATGATGAATAATATAACCGTATTGCTCTCTAGAGTGTCATGAGTTCAAACCACAGGTAGGCACCTATGACTTTATCTGCTATACTTGCATCCAATTTATATTTGAAATTTATCCCGTGTTTTTCGCTAAAGGAAAATATCGTCAGGAAATCAGAATATCTTTAGACAAATCTCTGGATAGATATAGCGTAGTAATTCATACTCGATGGAGCAGCGTGGTAGGTCTTAACTCCAACCCTTCTCTTCTAAAAAGGAGAGAGGATGCATATACCCAGCCGTGGTATAATAAAAGGCTGTAAGTTCTGAGTTACTTTAGTAGCTGTTAACATAGCTTCTTAGATCTTAATCTTCGAAGTTCACGTAGTTAAATTTCAGATATTTAAAACCATGGTATCCGCTACTTCGTGCGCGTTTACTTTTATGCTAAAATAGCCCTCAATGTTGCTTTTTACTGAATATAAGCTTTAATTGCACAAAATTTTATCTATTCTATTCCAGGAGAATAGCCAACATTTATATTTCATTCCTGTATAGTAGTTAAGATCGCTTAGCATTATGTTTTTATAATTATCTCAAGGAATTATTGTATTAAGTTTCGTGTTTTTTTGGCTAGAGATATCGAATTCACTAAATACAATGACAATAAAACAAAGTTGAGTAATATTATTAAGTGCTTATGACATAAATCATTTCATACACTTATACTCGAGATAAAACTGGTTACAAAAGTAATAATAAAATAATTTTGCTGTTACCCGCAATAACGCGTCGTCTAAAGCAAAATATCGAAAATAGAGGATAGAGGTAGCAAAATAATTTTGTTAATACTTTTGTATTAAGGATCTCCGCAAAGGAACGCCTAATTCTGTAAATTATTTTAAAACTGCTTCTTTGGTTTCAGCTTAATTACGGATAATTCAAACCTTTGACTGTTTTTCAGTTTCATACAAAGGCTATTTACTTCAACAAAATATTGTAAAGTCTATCACAGTGTAAAAGTTGGGACCAAATATAAACATCGTATGACCTATCAAGAAACACCTTTGAGACCATCTATAATCTTTATTCAGTAGTCTCATATGATTCCTAATGGATCACAAAATTAACTGTCGTTCAACATTTATGGTTGATTTAAATAATTACATTACTTCGAGCTGAAAATGAAGAGCTTAAAGCTTAACTAACATCTGAAACTTCATTCTCGAGTGCATATTGTGAGGCCTTTCATTTAGGATTTCGTCTCATCTTGAGAATATCTAACTATCATGCATAATATAATTCTTTAATAACAATTTTTGTTATTAATTTTTTTGGCATTTTATTTTTATTTTTTTAATTATTTAAGTAGACTAAATTAATTAATCAGAATAACAACAGCACATCACGGCAGGGGCGTAATTTTGAGGTATTTTGATTTAGGGTTTATTACACGTACGATAAAAATATGTAACTCTTAACTGTAACTGTTATCTTCTGTGTAACTATTATCCTCAAATATAATTTTTAATAACAATTTATTGTATTTAATATGTTCACACATTTTAATTATGTTTTATTTAAAGTAAATTAAATAGTCGGAATTATGAGTACATTACCTTCTTTATACTTACTACGACGCTTATAAGGCATTATAAATTAAACACGAATGAACGTAACATTATAAATTATTCATTCAATATTTACATCGAAAGAGATTTATTCATACAATTGTGATCGCTATCTCATGTTTTACGACACTTATATTGTTACAATAAAATAAATATTGATAACAATACGATAACATAAATAAATTTAATGTAATATATTATAATAATTATGAAATTTTTATAATTTTCGTTCAAATTTATGTGGTAACTCATTTGACAACGTTAATTTAACCTTATAACTAAATATATTATATATTTGTTTTAAATATTAGCTAAGATACAAAGATTCTAATATATTTTGTTGTAAAATATAATGGAATGTACAATAATTTCTATTTTCGCACAACCTTTTAGGAAGACCGCAATTATTTTTGCAAATTTGATTAGACATACATTTATTAGCTAAAATATTTAATAAATTCTATTGTATTCGTAGAATATTATATATTAATTATATTAATATAGTTTATTCTGTAAATATTGGAATGTATTCGCTTAAACTTTAAGAGGTACATAATTATTCGACAAATTTTCACTTCGTGCGAGATTCTCAAATGATAACATGTATTGAATATAGTGTGACTAGTTATAACATTTTATTAAGTTTGATTTAGGGCCGTCCACATAAGAGAAACTGATATTCCCGTCATAATAATCATTTGATTATACAATAAATGTTTTTATAATCGATTTTTCATTGATTATTTTGATTAAGAACGTGGTTTGCTTTAAATGTAATATTACAAAAATGTTATATTTCTTCCAATTGCTCAAGTTGTCACAACTGTAGACTTGTTTGTATTGCTCGTTTTTGTCGTTGATTTTATAACATTATACTTAGAGTAGGAAAGCCAGTCTAATTTGTGACATATTACAATAAAGAGAAAGGAAATGACGGTGATCTTTCCCTCTCTTTTTATTGTGAGATTAGTCAATAATGAAATATATGAATTTCACCTTCTATTTTATTGTGTCATTTTCACTTACAGGCTTACAGGACTAGGGAAGCTATAGAAATACATCTACCCTGCTCTAAGTATAAACACTCTATGCTCTCAAAGATATATTTCTTATTAAAGTGTAACAGTGAAATCGCCGTTCTTCTGTTCTGCTTTTGGGGTTGGGGCTGGAGTTTCTTCACGAGCTGGACGTTCCGGCAGTTTGAGGACCAAATGTTCCGTACTCTCTGCGACACATCACAAACACAATTATACTAATACGTAATAGACACGGCACACGACTTGTTCGCTTAAAAGAGACTATGGAAAACATCCTAAACAAGACAAGTTAAAAAAGCTTCAAACAAAATTTTATGCTCCGGTATGTACTGATAACCGTTGAGGAGTTCTCTCGTTTAGAGCTAATACTGACAGCAGCATCACGTCATGCTTATCACCAACATGCATATATTTAGAGCAGTATGTAAAATTTCAGCTCAATCGGACTCCGAAAAGTGCGTTAAATTTAACTTGCAAGATTCCACTTTCAGATATTTACACGGCAAGTCAAATAAAGCTTTAAAAAATCGTTTACATGATATCATTACATTATAATTCTATTCAAATCATTAATATCATTTTTTTTGTAAAAATTTGTAAGGTGTCATACCTTATTTGATTTTTATACTTTAAAATATATTTGCAATGTTATGCTATCTATCTATACTTATTATAAAATAAAGTCCCCAAAGCGGTCTGTATGTAATCGATTTTCTCAAAATCTATGGATTTTAGTACGGTTTTTACTAAAAGGTAGTGCAATTCCTCCGAAAGGTTTGGGTGTATAGCACATAACCGTTTCATGTAAATTCAGTTGAAGAGGTCGTTTTACAACAATTTTTAGTGGGAGTAGTAGCAAACCGGTGTCGATTGTAGTCTAGAGGGGGAAAGTGTGTAGGGTATCAGAGAGCCAGTCTCATGCCGAGGTTCGAGCGACTATAACATGCTAAACACTCAATTTCACGTGGGCGAAGCCGCACGTATTTCTAGTTTAAAATAATATTGAAAAATTTGTCTTTTTTCATATATATTTCGACGTTATAATTGAACAATATTATTTAATTAATAACAGTATTATTTTTGTAGCATGTGTCGTACAATAAAAACTTTATAGCATTATACATTTAAACAATGTTAGATTAATTAAATTAAGATAATCAATGTATATTCTGCGCGGGTCTGTTAAATAATAACTAAATAAGTTGTGACTTTACTATCTTTTTGTGAGAAAATAGCCACTTTGAATTTTTTATCTTACAAATAGTTTCTGAACAATCACTGCGTCTACCAGATTGAGTTACTTTTGAGTAACTCAATAATAATATGCTTTAGCATATTTTTCTTTCAGAAGATACATTTTAAGGCAAAATTAATCATGGTGGTTTTTGTTATTAACTTTTTCTGCATCTATACTTATTATAAAACAAAGTCCCAGAAAGCTGTCTGTCTGTATGTAATCGATTTTCTTAAAATCTACTAAACGGATTTTTGTACAGTTTTCACCAAAAGATAGTGCAATACTTCCAGATGGTTTAGGAAAATAGTACATATCGGTATTATGTAAATTGTGTTGAAGAAATCGCGCAGTTGTTAAAAAACTTGCTTGCTGGGAGCTTTAGCCGCGTGCGCTGCGTAAACAACTAGAGATACACTAAAGTAATATACTAGAGATTTGTAGATCTACAAAAATACTACAAAAAGTCCGCAATAGCATGTCTCTATCTCTTATGGTTAACTCACAATAACTATTTTTATGTTTACAATTTGAATTCTAGAAAAAAATTGTGACACTTTGATTTACACGCGGGCGATGCTGCTGGCACAGCTAGTAAGTATATGAAAAGCGTGGTGCGGATGCTATGTAACGTGCTATGCGTTCAGTAACGAAAGCATTTAGCAAAATAATTCGATCCCTATGTCATTTTAGTGGCTGTATGTATTTTTTTGTCATCCGTTACCTAGAATGATAATTTTTTTTCAATTTTAAGCGACTATATATTTTTATGACTTAACACTTCTTGAGAAGACTTGCTAATGTATTTGTTCACGTACATTTCTGTCATAATTTAGATTATTTTATGAGACAACTTGACGAAGTTGTGAGTAATTTGGTGCTTTATTTTACTTTGTCCTTTTTATGCGGATGAGTGAATAACTACAAATGACTAATTGAATCTACGTTGAGATATATTTTATTTCGCCTGATAAGAAACAATTTATATTTAAATTTCAAATTATGTGTTTATGTACATAGGGAATTCATAAACATTAATACAATTTTTAATTGAAATAAATAATTTATGAATTCGAAATCTATAGAACTTTTTTCTGAAATTTGGTTCAGTTTTATTTATATTACAAGTAAATTATGGAAATTTGTATTGTAACTCTAAGAATTACAATAAAAATTTATGAGTTTGATTTGGAAACGAGATAGGTCTATTTTGCAAAGAAGCATTATCTCCATTTTCAAGAATGGTACCATTATTCCCCAGTGCCATACTGTGTTTAGTCGTACTAAACACACGACGTCATTTTCACGCTCAGACATTTGTCTTATTAAAGTGCTACAAGAGACATTCTGGATCAAGATTTATACATAAAACTATCGCATTTCTGCTAATGAGATCTTTTTTCGTTTTTTTAACAGGTGAGCTTTATAACTTCTGGATCTGTTAACTTGGTAGCTGACTACGGGCCACAAAAACAAAGTTTAGAATCTCATAGTGAATGGTGGAGCGAGCTTTGGATGGATAATCTCTACGTTATCAAATAAAAAAGAGAGAAGATCTATAGAAGAACCAAAGCAAAAACATGACTGGCCGGTTGGCGCAGTTGACAGCGACCCTATTTTCGGCTGCTTGGGTCGCGGATTCGATTCTCGTCGAGGGCAACCTTTTTAAAAGTATTTGTTGGTTCTTCTATTCTGGGTGTATATACGTATTTTATTTTATATATTTATTTTATATATTTATCGTACATATTTACCTGCTACCTGTCACCATAGCACGAGTATAGAATTACTACGGGAACGGACGACCGTGAGTGTGTTGTCCCATATATTTATATAATATATGATACGCATTTACACTCGTATAGTAAGGATTTCTAAGTGAATTAAGAAAAATAATATTTAAATATTAAAAAACATAATAATAAACAGATTATTCTTATATGATTACTCTTTTACGATTATTTATAATCTCTGTTATCATTTCGTAATTTAATGATATACTCAATTAGAATTCATTTCACGAAAGCTGATAACGTCAACGTGTTAACAAAAATTAAATATCTACGGTATAAAGTTGTTTAGATTAAATTACAATACTCCTTATAAGTCATAAATAAAGAGGATACGGAGTATTCAATACTCAACGTCATGATGAAAAAACATGGTTTTATAATAAGAGAAACGTCTGAACTCATATGACTAACAATTCAGTAAAATAGATTATAAATTAGCTTAAAATATGAGCTTAATGATACAATATATAAAAAAAAAAACTAACTAACTTAATACTTGTGTTGTGGGTGACGGACAACTGGTAGATATACTACATATATAAGTTTAAATACACACTTAAATACAAAAACACACCCAGGCTCGAAGCACCAACAATTTGTTTATAGAAAATGTTGGCCCTCGGCGGGAATCGAACCCGCGACCCGCGCAGCTGAAGGCAGGGTCACTACCCATAGCGCCAACGGGCCAATCATATAATATATGCGTTGTTTATTATAACACATCTTTTCGTAACATAACGTAGAATGAACCGGGAAAATGCTAATGAAAAATACTTTCATATATATATTTAAAACAATTTGTCTTATAGCAACTAAATCACTCAGAACTTCGAAAAAATTTTAAACTAAGATTAAGATACATGTAATCTTTTATTATTTGTGTATCTCTATAAAGTTCCTCATCCATATCTTATCAGAAATACCACTACATTTATTTACATAGGTATATCTTATATTAATTAATCACTTTATTTAATTATTCAAAGACGACATGTAATATAAACTTTTAGAACAAGATGTGCATGTGATGCGTTTAGTGCGATACAATTTTAATGGTTATGATGTAGGTGAAAGAGTTAAGGCGCTGAACAGAGCCAAATAGGCTGACTTTAAACACGTTTTTAACAAAAGCTATAGGGATGACGATTAAAAGAAAAATATATGTTAATATACATCATATCTCAGAGAGAATGTAAGATTTCAAAACATGATTACGATACTTTTTTTCGATAAAAAAAATTGGTTAATATACCTCTGATTTTTACTTTTATCGTAAATATCTCTAATATTTATCAACAAAAATTGGTAAAATTAATAAGAATAATAAATCATTATAATATAAAGAGAATGTAAGATTTAAATTTTGAATTAATTAAGATATTTTATTCAAATTAAATATTTTTTAGAAAATAGCAAAACTGAATCGAGTCATCGTCTCGCTTCTCTTTTACATCTACGAATATAGACAGTGATCGCTGAGGCGCGCTGCTATACGGACGTGTGTCGCTAGCTGCCGCCTTTTGTGACTATTCCTTGTTGATAATATGTCTTTTTTTAGGTGTTTAGTTATAGTTTCAGCATACTTAGTTTTATAAGATTAATTAGACATAGGTTTTTTAAATAAATTGTACAAAAAAAGTTTGGATAAAATAGTGTAGACCTACAATGGGTGTTAAAAAATTAATTTTGTCGCTACGCCGTCGCAGAAATTGTGGGCGTGGCTTATATGCCGAAATCTGAATTTGCGCCAGCTCTGTTCAGCGCCTTAAGAAGTCAAAACAGAAGTGCTTAAATAATAATTATTATTACAATTAAAATATATACTTACTTTAAATAAACCCTCTTAAAATAGATAACAAATCAAAAGAAGTATGCATGCATGGAGTAAGCATGCAACTAGAATCTTCAGTTTCATGTGTTATTTAAGAATGTGTGTGTGTTTGTAGATCATTATAATATATATATTAACTAGAATGCTGACATAATAGTCAACATGTAGACATGTTGACTATTATGTCATTTTTGAACCGATTCTATCGAAATAAGCTCTTTATTTAACCCCAATTATTATTTTTTGATTTGTTTTAAAATTGGTCCTTATGCCGTTTCCGTATTCAAGTTAGGTGATCAAAGTCAGTGATATTGTCAATAATATGATCAAATACGCTTATCGAATTTGGTTGTTGTGCATGTAGTCTCTCCACCAAAGTCAAATATATTCTAAGTATATTTCTAAAGTTTACTATATTACTATATGTCTTTAGTTTTCAATAAGAAATCCTGTTTATAATCAAATTAATTTATTTCATTCTTTTTAACTTATTTCAATTCACTGGTATCTTTTAGATAAAGTCCGTACATTGTTCGAATTCTTCAAAGCTTATTCTTTAAAATTTATAAAAATATTATGAACACATCAGTATATTCTAGTAGATTTTCCTCTTTATTTGTAAAAACTTATTACAGTTTAAGCACCTATCTACAATTCACTTATGAATCTCATATATTACGTCTTATATTTTTTTTCGGAAATCTCTATCCGGTATTCTTACTATCAACTTTTTCTTTATTTACATGATTTTTTGTAGTAATATTCTTAGCTAATTTAGCAATACAATAAAGGTAACATGTCCATTACTTTACATGAAGAAATGTAGCGTTCACAATTGGGCGATTAGTTAATAATAAACAGTCTTTACTTCAATCACCCGTGTGATAATTTAAATAATTCTATTACAATTGCTTGTGTTCATCTACAGAAGTATGAAACTAAATTGGCCGTTTACACTGCCAATTGTTCTTAAAACGTGAGCGAAATATCATATGTATCCTGTATCAAATAGGGGAGTGATGAATTATTTGATATTATGTTATATCCTGCAAAGATGCGAGTGCGAAAAATTTGTCTAAAAAACTTTCGCACGCTAGTAAATCGTTATTAAACGATTTGCATTTTGAAAAATTTAACCCAATAAAACTTAACACGAAAGTCGTAACGATGATATTTGGAAACCGAAAATGACATTAAAAATAATGGCCCCCGTTCCCCCGTTTATTTATTTATTTTTTTTATCAGATTTTGGTCAAATCTACATACAAATTAGTGTACATTAATTTGGTTTTATTTTTATTTTGTATGAAGTTACGTGTAAGTCGTTGCCGAACATATGTAGAAAGGTATTTTCAAATAAATTAGTGGTAGTATCTTGTATATATAAGGTTAGTACTAGCTCTTAGAGAATGGAATAGTAGATATAACAATGCGTATACTTATGTAAATTAATGTAGCAAGGTATTCATTTTAGCCTGTCTATTAATTTTTATTTTAGTATTTAAGTTACTTATTCTACCATGTATAGAACAACGTTTTTTAAGCAGCTTTTTCAGTTGCTAAAAGAAAATCATGTTTATAAAGTTTTTATTATATTATATATTGTATACAAAACTTGTATACAAAAATTGTATTACGCAATACGATATACTCGTATATGTATTTGGAATTATGCTCATTTAACTGTGTCGTATTTCTGTGCATATTATAAAACAAAGTCTCCACAAGCTGTCTGTCTGTAGTGATGGTTTTTTTTAAATATACTGAACGAAATTCTGTATGGTTTTTACTAAAAGATTTTTGAGGAAGGTTTAGATTAACGATTAAATTTTCACCGGGGTCGGGATTTACAAACAAAAACTTTGTGACACACTGATTTCCGCGCCGCTAGTACACACAGCTATTTATTTAATAAGAATAATACTTAGTTCATTAATAGTACATATCACCTAGACGTCTGTGATACGCTTGACAAGAGATCACGTGAATACACTAACAAGTTATGAATAATACAGTCTTTAGCTAATAATGTTCCACGTTTATGCTTACTTCTTAGAAATTAATATAAAAAGAAATTGATATTATAAATATATTATGACGATACCAGATAATACACTAAAAAAAGAGGAAAATTGTGTTTCTATAAGGATTTATAAATCAAATAAAGATGAGGCGATAAGAACATAATAATATAATAAAATAAAGTGTTTACAAATGAGTAGTAAATAAGAGTGATTGCCAATATAGGTTAAAAAGCATATTAATAAGTACTTTATTATACTGCCATGCAATCAAGTCTTAGGTAATAAATAGGGTATTATCATTTGAAGTTACTCGAGATAGGTCGTTTGTTGAACTTAGATAAACAATGCAGATAAATTCTAAGCAACTCATAGCGGAAATGCAAATCTGCGAAACTAACACATGTAAGTCTGTGTAAATACGAATTTGTAGTCTAGTAACACATGAATTTGGAACTCCAAATGTCCTACACAATCTATCAAGATAGCGTATATACTATGATAAGCTGACATAAAAAGCAAACATAAATGTGACTAATTTGTCAGTTCTCCATAATCCAGCCACCGCTACATTTAGCGCTTGATTTAAATCTAAACAAAAACTCACCAATTGATCTGCGATCGGCTTGATTACCGTAGAATTCTTCTAACTCTTTAGCGGAACATAGCGGAGTGTCGACCTGCGCGGTCTCATCAAATTTAGAATAATCTACTTCATATCCCTGACGTTCGCGATTATATGACACTAATGGCACAAATCTATGTCCCCACATAATTTCACTTGTCGTATAACTAGAGCGTGCCTGTGTTGTTTGTCCCGTCGATTCGATGGTTCCTTCCAAAATAACTACAATTTCAAACTTTTCTTGAAGTACATCAGCTGCGGAAACTCCGAAAAATGGACTGTTCGCGTTTATTCGATGGACCATTGTTATGGGCCAGATGAAGAAAAGATTACTATCACAACCGTCTGCGTTCAATTCTAATTCTGTTTGATAATGCGACAACACTTCGCCTTCCTTCGTTGTCCTAGATCGTATCAATTGAGCCCTTACACTCGCTCCGATAATATGAGACTTCCTCAGGTCACCGACTCTAAACATAAGGCTCAATTCGCTGTCTCTCTGGCAAATCACAGCATACTTCGAGAATAATAGAGTTTGCGTTCTATGTTTTGGCCTTGTCATTTTAGCAAATACAATTCCCACCATAAAAGCTTGGATCATTACTCCCACTATACTCTGTAGACACATTATGAATATCGCTTCAGGACACTCTTCAGTAGTTGTACGAGAGCCATAACCGATCGTATGTTGTGTTTCAATACTGAATAAGAAACACGAGGTGAAATCATAAATATTAAACACACAGGGTTTCCAGCCGCTACTTTCTTGCATTGGCGGTAGATGATCTGGCTCAAGATCTGTATGTGTGAACGCTATCAGCCACCAAATTAGAGCGAATCCAAGCCAGGACAATATGAAGGAGAGCGTGAAGATGAGAAGAGTCCATCGCCACTGGGCATCGACAAGTGTTGTGAACATATCCTGCAGGAACCGCAATCGCCGCTGTGAGATCTTTGACTTGAGAATGTTACATTCCCCATTTTTGAGAATAGCTCGCCGCCTTGTTCTTCTTGAAGCACCATGTCTATGCGAGCGGCTCCTGTAAACAAGTATACATTATATTGATTACATCGTTCCGTTTCAATAGATCAGGTAAAACATATCTAGATGCACAATATAAGTGTGAACGCGTAGATCACGCTACGACGACGCTACGGCCTTCGTCAATGTTAATGTACATAATGTGCATTATTAAAACATATATGTATTTAAAATAATTTTACAATTCACCGAAACCACAATAAACAAAAAAAAATAAACAAACAAAAAGCAAAACAGTACAGGATCTTGGTGGGCGAAGACGGCACAGGTTGACGCGGATCGAACCTCTTGCTGCCATTTCCGGTAGGGTAGTAGATGCCAGGTGACAGGTTCCCATTTCCTGGAACTGTCTTGACTTTGAGCCACTCATCAGGTAAGAGATGGGCCTCCTCGCGACTCGCGGGTGACTCCGGGTCGGCGTGCATGTCGTCAGCGTCGTCCGCACGGCTCACTCGTAGCCGATCGTCTGCGCCACCATCCCCCGATGCTCTCTTGCCTCCTGAAGCATCGCACGCGATAATGCCTCGATCACGACTGTCTGTATCTTGCTCTTACGACGCGTTAAACGCTTTATAATTGTATCGCGAAATTCTATATCAAAAATTATCAGCTCGTCTACGAATACAAAGTCTTTAGTACCTTTTACAGCTCTACAACGTTAACAGGGTATGAAGTATGTTTTTTAAACAATATGACTCTTTATGATTATGTGTATTTTTGATTTTTCGTTTTAATTTTCTATCAATCGAAAAAGTGATTCCTATATCATTTCAAATTTAAGAAAAATTAATATGTCGTTATATTAACTAATACATTAAATCAAATATACATGTTACGTAAGCAAGTATTCTTATAATAATTGAAAGATAGGGTATCGCGAAGTTTCGTTAAATATAAGATTTGAAGACAGCAAGTAAGTTTGAAATCCGAATTTGATAGTTAATAATTAGGGATTACAAATAGTTTCGTACACAAATATCTATATTGTTTCACACTCGCAAATATAGTAATATGTACATACATTGAAATTAATGGTTCTAGGTCCAACATTTCAGCAAATTTTATAAAGTTTTGATAGAGTACTTGCTTTTGTCAAAGAGAGACAGTATTATTATGTGTGTGTTTCCTGGGCTGGAATTTATGTGTTTGACAGTGCAAATCATATGCTAATATACATCGATTAAGCACTAATTTGTTACTCGCGAACTATTTACAGCGGAAGGTTATTTTGAAAATTTTACACGTCACGCAAATTAGCAACACAATTCGTGAAAATTGTATTTACAATGTTTGCAGATTTAAATATTATGGTCTGAAATTACGTACAATCAGTTTAAATATAGCAAATGTAGTATATTTTGGTATTATTGAATATCCTTACTAATGTTATAAATGCCAAAAGCCTGTCTGTCTGTCTGTCTGTCTGTCACGTTTTCACGGTGAATCGGCTGAACCAATATCGATGAAATATGGCACAGTATTCCTTATACACCGGGGTAACAAACCGGCTATACAAATTCTTTAAATTGAACGGAATAGGATAACATTAAAAAATGCCATCTTTTATCATTATATCAAGGTTTTTTTATTCACGATGTGTCAAAGTCAAGTTTTTAAGTTAAGGAAATAGGTTTAGATAGGGGATGTAATGACCAATCACATTAAAAAATATAATATATGAAAGGTTTTAAAAAAAATTTAATAGTTATTTTTAATGTTAGCAAATTGTTAATAAATTTAATAGCACTTGCAATTTAACCCCCCCCCCCCCCGGATATTGGTTGTAAGTAGTGCATAAGTTTTTACAAACTCTGTATGTGTCAGGCATGAGAACGAATAGTACACTCTACATTTAGCATTAATGATATCCTTTTATCGCGGATTATAGTAAAATTATATTTTCATTATTTTTGTGTTAGGCACCTCCGCGGAGTAACGCGTAATTTTTTTTTCTCAGATGAAATTGCGGACAGAACCCTATAAATTGTATAATGATGAAAATATGCATTCCGTTTATAATAATAAGGTTGGAAACCAATTATATATATTTCTCATAATCTGCTGCACGGATTTTTGTAAGGTTTTTACTAAAAGATAGACCTACCTATTCTTACACAACGCTTAAGTTCACATAAGAAGTACATTCACAAAGCCGATTTTGATTAAACTTTGACTAGAAGATAGACGAGGCACATCCTTGTCTATCTTATGAGATAAAGGCTACTTTTTATCCTAGAATTCCACTAGGGGTCGGGATTTACGCGGAAAACCTTTATGACACACGGATATCGATTTAGTCAATATAAAGCAAAATCTCAATATTTCAAGTGTATAATAAATCATAATTGGGAATTGCATAAAGATAGATATAATAATATTTTCGTATATTCGGAAAATTTTTGCGGCCATAAACAATCGAAGATCGCAAATCATTGCTGATTTTCTTATCACGATCGATTCAGTATTTACCTATGTGTTCCAACAATTATAGCAAATCACGCATCGCTATATGTAAAGAGGCGTGGTGGAAAACAAATTATAAACGACGGAGACGTGTCAATATTGGTGTAATATAATTCGATTTACGTTTAATGTGTACTAGCCATAGAGTTATTATACTGTAGTAGGGAAACCAGTCCAAAATGTACCATATTACAATAAAGATACCAAATGAGGTTTATCGGTGAACAACGTTATTTTGAAGGTGTACTAAAATTGTTCCAAGTATTTTATAAACTAAGAACGCGCCAGTAATATTTCTCTGCGCATGTGATTATACAAAGATAAATATACGAATCTAATCTTTATTCTCATTATTTATTGTGACACTCACTTACAGGCCTGCCTATGAATCCTATTCTAGTATAATAACTCTATGGTATAATATGGCATTTACATTTTTTTAAAGTGCTTATACCAAATTTTAAGAATCCGCCGCGTGGTATCCGGTTGAATAGAATAGACCACCCTCATTTCTTACCAAGGTGTCGTAAAAGGCGCTAAGGTAAGTTGACCCGCTGTGTGGTATGCGGCTGAGTAGAATAAACAACCTTCATTTCTTACTGAGGTGTCGTAAAAGGCGACTAAGGTAAGTTGACCCACCGTGTGGTATCCGGTTGAGTAGATAAAACACCCTCATTTCTTACTGAGATGTCATAAAAGGCGACTAAGGAAAGTTGACCCACCGTGTGGTATCCGGTTGAGTAAATGGACCACCCTCATTTCTTACCGAGGTTTCGTAAAAGGCGGCTAAGCTTACACGAGCCGCGATATGGTATCCGGTTGAGTAAACAGACTACCCTCTTTCTTACTGAGGAGTTCGTAAATACGACTAAAGTAAGTTGACGTCAGGCAGGTGGCTGGTCGTAAAATAACTAGTCGAATCATGCAACATGTTAAACATGTTGTGCCGACCCCACGTAGGGTGGGATAAGGGCAGGAGAATGATGATGATATCAAATTTTATGAGTAGGTATAAATATCAAAGATTATGTTTCTATTAAGAAAAATGTAAAAGTAAATGAAATAACACACCTATTACTATCCCACTGTTGGTCATAGACCTCCTCTCTTCATTTTCGGAGAGAATGGTTGGAGTTATGATAACACCCATTCTCTAGAGCATGGTTGCACAGACTTATTAAGACTAGGGGCCACTCGGGCAAATCATGAACTGGGCGAACCGGCCGCCAGAAGTATAGGTAATTAAAGACAATAAAGAATTGATAATAATTTATTAAAATTGAAAAAGAATTAATTAATTGGAAGCGTGGCACTGCATAGTGCTTACAATCTTTTTTATGTTTGGCGTAAAATTTACTTGTAGCAACACGTAAAACTGCTTCCAAACTTTCATTTGCAAGGCGGTTTCGATTTTTTGTTTTATTATTATTGAGTATTGAAAAAGTTTGTTCACATATATAGGTAGAACCAAACAAGCTGGCACATTTCAGAGCGTTTATGCGCAACTCTTCGTACATATTTTTATCAATGCAACGGTAAAAGTTCAGCAAGTCTCCTTCGTTGAATTTGTTGCGTAAATCTTGGTCGTTTTGAATGTCGATAATTTCTAACTGCATTGACTCTGGAGCATTCTCAACTGAAATCGTGAAAGGATTGCTGAATATGTCCAACAGAGGTTTCACTTTTTTAAACTCCCAAAATCTGTCTTGAAAAGATTGAATCAATATATCTAGCTTTTCTACATAACTGAAATTAAGCGCAGTTTTGTTAAATTTTTCTGCCATTTTCTTATAATTCGGAAAATGATTGTAATTTCCAGAATTCAATTGTGATTTGAAAAGTGTCAGCTTGCATTGAAAGGATGATACATGAGCGTAGAGCTGGGATATCAGTTGATTTTTACCTTGAAGCCGTGTGTTCAAGACATTCAAATGATTTGTAATGTCAACTAAAAAAGCCAAATCACACAACTAATCAGGATTTTTAAGTTCCGGGACATCCCTTTGCTTTTCCGCCAGAAATATTCCAATTTCTTCTATTAAATTTAGAAATCGTTCCAGTGTCAATCCACGACTTAGCCACCTTACTTCTGTATAATACAGTAAATCTCCGTATTCGCTTTCGATGTCATCAAGGAATTGTTTGAATTGTCTGTGGTTGAGTCCTCGAGATTTTATGAAATTTACAGTCGAAACTACCACTTTCATGACATTTTGAAATTCAATTTTTTTAGAACAGAGGGCTTCCTGGTGTATAATGCAGTGAATCTGCATGAGATCTTCAGCGTTTATGTTTTTTACTTGCAGATGCTTTTTCAGCAAAGTAACTAACCCGGAATTAACACCAATCATCGAAGGAGCACCGTCAGTCGCAACTCCCGATAATTTTGATAAGTCCAAATCAGTTTTTGAACACTCATCCAAAAGTACATTGAGTATATCAACTCCTTTGGTTTGACCTTTCAATGAACACATTCCTAATAACTCTTCTAAGACTTCAAAATCTTGAGTAACACCTCGTATGAATATGAGAAGTTGAGCTGTGGAACTAATATCAGTGGATTCGTCGAGAGCTAATGAAAAAAATTCAATGGTCTTAGTTTTTTCAATTAATTGTTCCGCAATATTACCTGACAAAGACATAATTCGTCTTTGGACAGTCATACGATTCAGTTGAATTTTCTCAAACTTTTTTGCTGCTTCTGGACACATTTTCTTAACGGCAATTTCTATGCATTCTTTCATCATTTCTTCATTCGAGAAATTTCATAACTAACTTCTGTAGCTGTTTCTGAATCTTGAATGGGTTTTGTAAACATAGCTTGCTGACCAATAAGCTCCCGTTTTAAAGACAACATTTTTGCTTTCTTAATTCGCCTGTAAACTTGGTAAAAGAAGGATGCTGCGTTTCATAGGGCCTTTTTACATTATATTCCTTTGCAATCGCAACAGAATTCTTGCAAATTAAACAAACGACTTTGTTATGCGACCATACAAAAAAGTATTTCTCAGTCCAAATTTCTTGAAACTGCCGATTTTCATCTTTAACCTTACGTTTTTTACTAGGTCCTGGCTTCTCCATGTTGCGTTCTAATCCTGGCTAGGATTAACAAAGCACCTAAAAACAATTACAGTACCTAATTAAATTACCCATCCTTTTTTAAATTATCAAAAATAATTGGTTGAATATTTGTTTGAATATAAATTGGTTGAATTATTCCTCAGAAATTTTAAGATTTTTATACAGATTTTATATCTGAAATAATGAAGTAATTAAACAGTTAAAGAAATTCTGATAAAAATAGTAATTTATATGTTTTATTTTAATATTTGGCCAATATTAAAGCTAAATTGGATTAAATATGATTAAATAGGTAGGGAAACACTTAGTTGTGGCGTGGCGTGTAAATAGCCACAGTCCAGCGGGATCGTAATCGTAATTAAATAATGCGTGGCGGCGCTGTGGGTTCTGGATTCTACTAATCTCGACAAGTGGTTAATATTAAAGCTCCACTTACCGTTCTGAAGACTGCTGATGTCTCTTCAGGCTTCAGGATGTTGTTGCGGTCAGCCCCACAGTATAACACGACGAAGGAAGGGTAGGAATGCGGACAGTATAAATTAGGTTATATAAAGGTGCGGGCGCGTTACATCTAGCACAGCGAGCGAGGATACGTGTGCGATGCGTTGGAATATTGCGGTGCGAATGCGTAACCTCGTAAGGGTCGCTAAGGGAAGAAAAGGGTAAAGGAGGCGGGGGCGGAATTGTGCAACAAAGGCACCAAATGTGGGACGCAGACGTGGGAACAACTTACCCGGAAAAGACAAAGTATCTGCGAAACAAATTAGCGCCCCAGGTGGTACATGTGGAAGTAAATAAATAACTCATTTGTCAAGACCAGTAAAAAATCTACCCATCTTGGCGTCACCACACTTATTAATGACAGAGTTCTACTTACGATTTCACAACAAAATTATACACGGCACTTGACGGGTTAACACTGCAACAGGAAATCTACGTTGAATGTGGATCAAAATATATGACACCGGCCAGTAGAGTTAAAATCTACTCTAGAACTATTGCCTCCCCAAAACACTATTAAACTGCACTTATTCTCAATCACTTATACTTCGCTTTGTATTTTCGAGCTTATTTCTTTCTGTTGACACTTCACTCAAATTAAAACCGAACTGACGCGAGCAATCAGGACTTCGTGACTATTGCTATCTCGCTTGCTCACACCGCGATAGAAATTCTTGATTTCTCTACTATTTTGAACTTTATATAAAGGCAGCAAGCGATGTTACTTGACTTAGCATTTTTGGGCGCTAGATCCAAATAGCGCGCGCGCGAGATTCAAATTACTTTTCGAACATATTTTGTCTTGGAATAGAATTCGATATTTCGGAATGTACGAGAGTATTATTTTTGCTGTCGGCGGGCCACCAGTATTCGACTGGCGGGCCGCGGTCTGTGCATCCATGCTCTAGAGATATGCAAATTTTCTCAAGATGTTATCCTTCATTGAAAAGCGAATAAATTACAATGATCAACTAGATAGATAAGTTTTTATTCTTATTTCTTTAATTGCCCGGGTTTTGAAATCGTGAGCATCTTGAAAGAGTCGCACGGTCTCACCGATGGGCTATCATAGAGCTTTTTACCAATAAAATAGTATCCGTACTTAATTTATAAATGCAAAGTGTGTTGGTTTGGTCCTTAAGATTTTAAAAATTTAGTTGTTTTTGGTATAGAGAATGTAGAAAGGTTGAAGTAAGAGATGATAGTGTGGACAGAAGTTAGTTACAAAATAAATTTATGAGATGGTCTAAAATATGATTTACAGAAGCAGGCTCATTACGATGTTGTCGTGGAGCCTATCCTCCTGATGATGCGATGGTTTCGGGGCAAAACGATCGTAGCGATTTTGGTGGTGGTTGTGTGTATTGTTTGCGGGTATTGTTGCTGGTGGAGGCGTCGTGGGATACGTGTGGTGACTTGTCTTGCATGTGTAAAGTACGTGAATTTTGCCTGCTGCAATACTTAGCATTACATACATTCCGTAAACACACGCGGATTACAGCAAAGTAGTTCTGTTATAGTTTCTGGTTTAAAATATTAGGTCCTTACATATGAAATTGGCGTTTTGTCGTACTGGCCACTTTGATCTCAAATATTACCTTTATAGTTAGGAATTCCAAATTCAAATTCATACAGCTATTTACTCATGCATTTGTGTTTCAAACCCCCTAATTCATTTGTTTTTTCTTATTTTGTTTTTTTCTTTGTGTCACTCTGTTTACAAAATGGAAAACATGAAATATCGCGTTATTTACGAGTATGAATTCCACCGTGGCACCAGTGCTGCAGAAGCGGCTCGAAGGATTAATGATGTGTATGGTGACGGTGTCGCAAAAGAAAACACAGTGCGTTTTTGGTTCCGACGTTTTCGTTCTGGAAATTTCGACCTGCAGAACAAGCCTCGTGGACGGCCGGAGACCAAAGTTAATAATGAAGAATTGAAGGCTATTGTGGAAGCGGATCCATCACAAACCACGTCCGAGTTAGCTGCAGGCTCCGGTGTTAGTGATAAAACTATTCTAATCCATTTGAAGCAAATTGGGAAGGTGAAAAAGCTTGAAAGGTGGGTACCTCATGAATTGAGTGAAGCAAACCGACAAACGCGCGTCGACTGCTGCGTTACGTTACTCAACCGGCACAATAATGAAGGAATTTTAAATCGAATCATTACCTGTGATGAAAAGTGGATCCTCTACGATAATCGGAAGCGCTCATCGCAATGGCTGAACCCTGGCGAACCAGCCAAATCCTGCCCTAAGCGAAAATTGACTAAAAAAAAGTTGCTTGTAAGTGTTTGGTGGACTAGTGCCGGTGTCGTTCACTACAGCTTTCTTAAATCTGGCCAGACGATTACGGCAGATATCTATTGTCAGCGACTGCAAACCATGATGGAAAAGCTAGCTGCTAAACAACCGAGGCTGGTCAATCGCTCTAGGCCACTGCTGCTTCAGGACAACGCTAGACCACACACTGCACAACAGACGGCTACCAAATCAGAGGAGCTTCAATTAGAATGTCTTAGACATCCACCGTACTCTCCGGACCTTGCTCCAACAGATTACCATTTTTTTCACAATTTGGATAACTACTTGCAAGGAAAAAAATTCAAAGATTTTATTGATTCCCGCCCGAATTTTTAGTAAGGGGATTAATGAACTACCTATGAGATGGCAAAAGTGCATACATAGCAATGGATGTACCACTTTGATTAATTAAATATATTTCATTTAAAAAAAATGACTTTATGTTCCTACCATAGAAAACGCCAATTTCATATGTAAGGACCTAATATATTACATACTAGCTGTAATGTATGTTATCGATCACTTGTCTGTGGTTCTTCCCTTCTTCCGTGTAACGCGAATGTAATGGCTGTGGGCTGCTGTGTGCAAATAAAGTCAATAAGTAAAAAGGCTACTGAATATTATTTCCAAAGAAGAAAAACCCAGATGCAACACTAGCTTACTGAGCAAACTTTGTTTTGCCATATAAATTATTTCTAGTGTATATTTAAAAAAATGACCAAAAAATATAAATACAATTTTGTGGACAACCGTTATAACTTAGGGGTATGAAAAATATATAGTAGACGTTTCTAAGACCATATGTATATAAAATTTCATAAAAATTGATCAAACCGTTTGGGAGGAGATAGGTAACTAATATTTTGTCAAAAGAATTTTATACGCATATATAAGATAATTATATTATCTAACAGTTCCCGCCGCGATAACGCCGCGTAAAGAGCTCATGAATAAGAGCCACGTATGGGCTTGAAACTAGTCGGGCTCATCCGATTAAAATAATACGTGAGTATAGCCGGTCTCTCAACATTAATTATATTATCCAAATGCACATATATTTACGAGATAAAATAATCAGCAGTAGTTAGTAGTTAGTTATAAAGGGCATAGACGTTTAATTAATATGCAAATGCTAATAACAGTAATATATTTCTGTGATAAAGATATTGCTCTTCAATTTAAAAAAAAAAACAAAGTAATAAATGCCGTTTGGCTCATCTTTTCTCATATGTAGGGCCAAATTGTGGCATTTTCTATCGACACTGATTATCCCGGACGTTTGAAACTTACAAGAATTTTAAGAAAAACGTGTACTACATAAGACAACGTAAGTGTGGTCTTCTGAAAGCTGTATCAATCTTTTCCCAGTAAGTGAAATCGTAGCCTTCTTAACAAGAATAAGTTATGTTTATACAGGGAGGTAGGTTAGGAACGTAATTTTATATTAATACGTATTCGAACGTTTAAGATTCAAACATATTTTGCTTTTTAACAATTTTTTTTTTATTATTATCTAAAGAAGTAAACTTATTGATGAACTATCAGATATGACGTTTAAACGACATATTAATTTTTTTATCAAAAACTAGAATGTTTGATCGTGACAATAGGAAAATCCATATATTTGCCCCAGATAGAAGTCTAAGACCCGGCGGTGGAATAAAATTAAAGTATTTTATGCTATCTATTCTATCAACAAACAAAAAGAAGTTATACAAAATTTTACGAAATTAAAGTCATAAGGTTGATTAATGAAGAATGAATAAAGAAATGAAGTCGCTACTGTTAGGAGAGAAAGATATATTACGATACAAAGTTATCAAAGTAACGAATTGCATTTTAGCTACTATCGTGTTATCATGTTCATATGCCGTCAAGTGTCTAAACAGTGAAATCTTTTATCACAATCTTAACGATCAATAAACGCACTCATACGCATGTTAAACTATCCGTTTACCTTGATACAGAATCATTCTTTACAAATGTCATCATATATATAAAATGTCATAATAAATAGATATAACAGACAGCGAATTTTTTTATTTATAGAATTAGGCATTACTTTGTGAAGATCCATAATACAAAATAATAATGAAATTATTGTTGGATAAATTAGTACGGACTTGACTTTTATTAGTCTGTGTCGGATGTCACTATGGTTGATGGCTATTCAACTCACGTGACATCCGTCAGAGAACTATAAGACGGAAACACATCATTTTTGACGGAACTGGCGCCATCTTTAAAGACGGGCTGAATATCATATCATGTAGCCGTGCAACTGTTGAGAATATATTGTGTACCGGGTATTCGGAGTTTTATTTCTGGCCTTGCCTAATTGTTATCCTTACATTATTTTGACAAAATCACAAAGCTTTTCGATATTTTTGTCGGTGTATCTGCTGAGTATAGTTTCCGAAATCAACTATCGTTTGCGGGGCGAAACGATAGTTGATTTTGTGATAGTGTAGTGTAGTGCTTATGTATTGTGTAGTGTGAACATGTAGTGCTTATGTATTGTGGTGGCAGTGGTGGAAGTTTGAGCATGTGTTTGTACGAATCCTGCATGTATCAGTTATGAGAACTGATAGTACACTCTACATTTAGCATTATATATAAATTTTCTATTTACTTAATCGCAGATTATACAAAAATAATTAGTATTATTACTTTTGTTTGTATTTTGAACATACATAAAGCTCTAGGATTAGCACAAAAGTTATGATAGAATCATTTGGCTATAATCCGCGTTTCTTAAGAAAATCTATGTAATGCTGAGTATAGCAAGCAAAAACCGTTCTCATATATTATACGTGCAGGATTAGTTACCGCACGTATCACAAAACACCACCATCAATAACACACTATACAAGCACTACACACATTCACTACGACAATATCAACTATTGTTCCGCCCCGCAACCGAAGCATCATCAGGAGATAGACTCTACAACAAAATAACTTTGTTATATGGCTCCAGCGTTAAATAGATTTTCCTAACATACGCGGATTATAGCAAAATAATTCTATAGTAATTTGTACTAAAGAATTCCGCAAAGTAACGCCTACTTTTACAAATTATAGGATGAGTAGCGACACCTGTACCTATTAGTCGACCTTTTTTCGTGAATTTAACAAACTTTTTTGACAATACGGCAATGGATTAGAATAAGCGTACTGGAATTATATATTCAGATTTATATAAGCATAATTTTTTAAATTTATAAATTGAATACCGTCCGTGTATATTTAAGTAAAGTCTAAAATGTCCTATTCCCTAATTCAACCGACATTTGTTATTAACAGAAGGTAAGGTTCACCGTCTTTATATTTTTGGAAATGGTAGATATGGTTTTCACAACTTCTTAGTTTATCGCTTTTGTAGCTTCATATCAATTAGTAAGATATGGATTAATAAGTTTATTTAATCTAAGATTGTTTATTTATTGATTTATTTCTTCATTCTACAAACATTAAAATATAAAAAAAGAAACGTACAAAGGCGGACTTATCCCTAAAAGGGATCTCTACCAGCCAACCTTAGAGTAACAGAAAGAAAATGACAAGAAGTGAAATATGGATAATGAAAAAAGGAAGGAAGAAAAAGAAAAATAACGAAATACTATATACATAGATTAATGTTGAAAAATTATGCAATATAGATAATAGTGATTATTTGAATTTATTTAAATGTAACGATAACAAGATTGCTAACAATAGAATATTAAATATGGATCCCATTTCATTGGAGGGTATAAAAGGTTCATCTACTTTTAATAAATAAAATCAAATACCTCGTCTAAAAATAGACAAGTACCAGAGAGCACATCCCGATCAAAGAGAGATAAATCAAAATGAATCAAGCCGCGACACCTCGCAATTTATCCCTGGTGCCTACTGTAATGTAATCATGCACTTGTGCATAGCGCGTGTCGGCTGACAGGTATATTCGACAATATATTCGAAATTTCTGTTATTACTACACGCTAGTGTGGTATCCACAACTTCATCAACGTCGACTTTAGTGTCAAAATACCCTCAATTCAAAAGTAATAATAAAATTATTTTGCTATAATCCGCGATACAGTACTCCACGACAAAATCGCAAAGCAGTCGTGGAGTCTATCTCCTGATGATGCTTCGGTTGCGGGGCGAAACGATTGGTGAGTTTGTGATAGTGAACCTGTGTAGTGCTTGTGTATTGTGGTGGAAGTGGTGGAGGTTTGTGCATATGTTTTTACGAATCCTGCATGTAACGGGTATGAAAAAACGTATAGTCCACTATACATTTAGCACTATATATTTTTTCTATTTACTGTATCGCGGATTATAGCAAAATAATTTTATTATTACTTTTGTATTATGGATCTCCGCAAAGTAACGCCTAATTCTATAAATTATACCCTCAATTGGTTTTTCGTAGTACGCGATGGAAAAACGGGAATCATTTATCCTATATAATAGCCGGATGTATAAGCTTCAATTGTACTAAATTTAATCAATATTGCGCCAGCGAGTCAGCCGTGAAAGCGTAACAGAAAGATAGATAGTCAAACATACACAGACAGACTTTAGCATTTCATCATCATTCTCCTGCCCTTATCCCACTCTAAGTGGGGTCGGCACAACATGTTACAAACATGTTGTCACATGATTTTGCTACGTATTTTACGACCGGCCGCCTGCCTGACGTCAACTTACCTTAGTCGCTTTTTACGACACCTCGGTAATAACGGAGGGTGGTCTATTCTATTCTGCCGAATACCACACGGCGTACAGACTTTAGCATTTATAATATTTATATATATCGAAATCGATCAGTGTTGAAATTTTACTGTACGTTCAAGCGTCATGAAAGAAAGATAATCAAAATATTAAAGTCGAAAATATGTCTACGAAAAAAAACGAAATTTATACATTCTTCATTGTTCTTTTAAGGTTCTGTATGTAATTTAATTAGTGTACCTATTTTATTTTTTCCAAAACCCTTTCAGACATATCTTCATTACGTTGTGACATTTAAATGATTTATACGATTTTGTCGTTGAGCCTATCCTCCTGATGATGCTTCGGTTTAGGGGTGGAACAATAGTTGATATTGTCGTAGTGAATGTGTGTAGTGCTTGTGTAGTGTGTTATTGATGGTGTTATTGATTTGTGATACGTGCGGTAACTAATCCTGCATGTATAACATATGATAACGGTTTTTGCTTGCTATACTTAGAATTTTTGATGGTGGTTGGGTGTATTGCTTGTCTGTATTGTTGGCAAACGTGTGGTGACTTGTCCTGCATGTGTAAGGTACGTGAATTTTGCCTGCTTCATACACTTAGCATTGCATACATTCGCTTAACACGCTGTTTATAGCAAAGTAGTTCTTATAGTTTCTGTTCAGACATTTAAACAAAAAGTATTTTCAGTGGAAAGATCTCATGACGTTATTAATCACTACGTTATCTAGACGTGTTTACCGATTTTGGTGGATTTGGCAGATTAAGTTTATCCTCCACTTTCAGCCGTCTATGGATCTATTTACAAACCTTGATAAGTGACGTTTTTAACGTGAAATTAAGGTGAGATTAACCTGGACAACGTAGGATTATATATACTAGTAGTACACTTTTATGTATAGCATGAATCAGGCAAAAAATGATCTTTGAAATAACATATTGTTATTGCCGTCATTTAAAAAACAAATCGATATTTTTAATAGAGACTGCATCGATTTACACTAGTTGATTTCAGTAAATTCCAGCCAATCCTGAATATCAAAAAATGTATTATGTTATTATATATTTATTTTAATAAGGAAATAGTAATACTGCAGTTTAATTGGTTATTAAATTTATAGTAGAAGTAGAACTTCAAAACTTTAAATTAAATCAGGATTTGACCGACATTACTAATCTACAGAAAATTAAAAGGTTCTAATTCACATTGGATGGCACTGATAATTCTTGATATATTGTTTTTAGTAAAAGCAACGAACTGATTTGGATTAATATGATAATGACCCTACTATAGCTTAATGTGACCCCTTATTTACACGCTATATTATTTATTCGCAGAAAGCATTCAAAATCTATCAAATCTTTGATTTTCTGTAAATAACTTCAGATGCAAAAAAGATAAACTAATTACTAAAAGAAATGATAATGTACATTTTAAAATATAGCATATTTAAAATAATCAAAGCTAAATTTCGTGTTACAGTCTTATTAAAAGCCTGAGCTTTATACAAGATTAAAAATGTACAAGCATTCTCAAAGGTCTAAATATAAACCTTTCATGGTTATATTTCTGATTTTAATTATAAGATTGACGCAAATGCTTGAAGAATTAAAAGGCGTGTTTTGAGTCTTCCATTTATGCCAGCCGCAGTAGCATAAATGATTTTAGCAACCTTTTCCCCTGTTGAACATAGGAGTCTCTAAGAGATTTTCAGCTGTCCTTATATTTAATTCATATAAGCTGTGATAGCCCAGCGGTGAGACCGTGCGACTCTTTCGAAAGGAACATGAGTTCAAACCCCGGGCAGGCATCAATGAGTTTTTCTATTAAAACTTATGTGTCTAATTGATAATTCCAATTTATCACACGCTTTTCGGTGAAGGAAAACATCGTGAGGAAACCTGCATATCTGTAGAGAATTCTGGGGATATGTGTAACCTACCAATCCGCATTGGAGCAGCATGGTAGGTCTTAGCTCCAACCCTTCCCTCCAGAAACGAAGAGAGGAGGCCTATGCCCAGCAGTGGGATAGTAACAGGCCGTTACTTTACTACTTACTACTACTATATATGGGTAGTCCAATCTGTCCATATAGTAGTAACAACAATGCGTTCTATATTAAAGAAAACATTAACTTGATTTGCTCCACAAGCTTTATGTACTTGTTTACTGTTAAAAAAGGGTCATTGAGTGAACAAATAAAAATGATAAATATGTTATTTATGTATATGAGTTGTTTATTTCGCTCTCAATTACTTAAAGGAGTAAATAAGGGTTCAGTTCTTTCGGTTCAATAAACCGCTTAGTTTAGGTTCGAGCATATTTATATATCGACTTACATTAATCTTTTATATATTAAGCATTGACATGGGTTTTTAAAAATAGAAAACAAGGGACGAAGTCAAAAGAAGGGGATAATTAAAATTTGAGACGAGAGGGAAATGTGATGAGTTTTGTAGGTGGATAGAGTACCTACATCTATTCTTATTATAAAATGAAGTCCCTAAATGCTGCTTGTGATAGATTTTCCCAAAATTTTCTGAACGGACTTTTGTATGGTTTTTACTAAAATGTAGTGCAATTCTTCCGGAAGGTTTAGGTTATGATATATAACGATGTAAATTGTGAGATGTTGCGCGGTTGTAAAAAAATTTGCTTGCTGGCAACTTTAGTCGCGTGCGCCGCGTAAACCAACAGTAATACACTAAAGTAACGTACTAGAATATGTATGTCTACAAAAATACTGCACAAAAGTCTGCGACAGCATGTCTCTATCTCTTACAGTTGAATCTCAATAACTACTTTTATGTTCAAAATTTCTATTAAATGCACTGATTTCTACGCGGGTAAAGCTAGTTTTGAATAAGGATGAGATTTAAAAGAGAAGTTTAAATCAAAGGAAAATATACACACTAAAGTAAAGTATGTTTCACTTACTTATCGGTTCAAAGGTTATATGGACTATTACTAGGTAGTAACTAAGTTCTATATGGCCCGTTGGCGCTGTGGGTAGTGACCCTGCCTTCAGCTCCGCGGGTCGCGGGTTCGATTCCCGCCGAGGGCCAACATTTTCTATAAACAAATTGTTGGTTCTTCGAGCCTGGGTGTGTATTTGTATTTAAGTATGTATTTAAACTTATATATGTAGTATATCTACCAGTTGTCCGTCACCCATAACACAAGTATTAAGTTACTTACTTTGGGGACGGATGACCGTGTGTGTAAATGTCCCATATATTTATTATTTTATTTATGGACAATCATGTGACAAAAATTGAATAGTGGTATATACTAACTTTTGTTTAGTAAATTACCCATCACGATAGCACCTTGTTATAACAAAAGTAGCACACACTTGATCAACAATGATAATGTCACCTTATCATTTTACTATTTACGTCTACGTCTCATAGTGAACACTTCACCTGTTATGGATTTCAATTAATCAAACAATTTTTACGGAAAGAACAAAAATTACACACACTTTTTATTTTAAAAAGAATTATATACATGTGGTGTCTTCCGCGAATATTTTAAAAAACTATTTCGATAAGTGAAGAATTTATCTTTTCCCTGATTAGATATTGAGCTGTCAAGGTACCTTATTCACTTTGTGGTGGGAAGCGATAAGACGTAATTATATACAATAGGAACAATGTACTGACGCCTCTGACCTATTTATTATAAAAAAATGACACTATAAACATAATCTTTTGATTCAAACATAAAATAGTTTAAACAAGAGTTTTTTTTAAAGACGTGTTTACAACAAGTACATGATTCAACTATACGAAACTTTTAATATCATTTGTAACTTCCTTTTTAAATATTATTCTTATTACCCTTAATTATGAAAGGAATATTTTTGAAAAATATTAAAAAAAAAAAACATTATTTTCTTGAATATAATAGATAGAATACAATGTAAATAGGTTTATAATGAACCATATCAAGATGTCATTTACGGGATCTGCAAACTCCTCATCGTATTACCTTCAAATGATACAAGATTTTATTGCAATTTATCTATGTACACTAATTTTTTATCGCAGTTGTGTTCAACACGGCCTCTACATTTTTGTTTTGATGTTCGTGTCTACAAAGACATATACCTGATATAGATATTTGTTCGGGCACGATAAAATACCCACTAATCAGATTATTTGTTACTACGGATATATGACGTCAGATGTCCTCATTCTGTTCTATTCGAAATACGAATCCAAATTTTTAAAGCGGAAATCGCTATAGACAATTATAAAACGTAGAAAATCTAGCATAGAGTTGTTACAAGAGTACGGGAGTCATAGGCGGGCCTATAAGTGTGTCACAATAAATAATGAGAGAGAGGTGAGAGTCGTATACGTCTTTGTCTAATCATATATAAAAAAGAGAGACAGACCCTTTTTGTTCTCTTTATACTAATATGTCAAATTTTAGACTGGCTTCTCTACTATAGTATTATAACTCTATGAAATCCAGTCTTTATAAAAACAATTGACAAAACATTGACTAGTTCACAACTAAGACAAATCAATAGGTAGAATTATAAAACAAAGAATAGATAACGGTACATATATATAAATTTGCCGTTAAGCTTATTATTAGCATATTACGTTTTTTAACAAGAATACATTAAAATATATTATTTAATAAATTAATAATTCTCTAAAAGAAAAGAGACCAGGCAAAATTGCTAAAATTAAATCGTGTCTCACTATTTATGGGAATGATAAATGAATTTCTCAAAATATATTCCCGTTTCTAGAACTATGCGTTTATCGTTAAATTATCTTGTATATGAAAAATTGTGACAAATACGGAATTAGTAAATAATTCATTAACATTTTAATCTTGATAACGTGACGCGTAATTGAGAAAACAAGTACGATTAAGATAAGAGTAAAGTTTTATATGAAGTGTATTGTTTACATTTATATATATTCTATAAGCCTTTAATAAAACTATTTTATTATATAACAATGAGGTGTTATTAATTTTTTCGTGTATTGTTCAATTGACTTTACTTCGTCCATACCAAGTAATGCAAGTTTACAGCGACTTCGTAAAATTAGAGTTAATCGTTTATAGAATACATCCATAATACATAATACAAAAGTAAAATAAGATTATTTTGCTATAATCTGCGATAATCAGGTATAAAAACGGATAGTCCACTCACTGTACATTTAGAATTATATATATATATATATATATATATTTTTAGTTACTTTATCACGGATTATGACAAATAATGTTATTATTACTTTTTTACTAGAGTTGACTCTATAAAAAGTACAATTGATATTCGTGTTGATATTCGACTTAAACAGAATTCATACAATGCTAGTAATCACATATCTTTGATTTTCTGCTAAAATATACGGATTTTTTTATGATGTTTTCATTCGTCCGTATCTAAACATGATAAATTTTGAATATCAGTAAAGTACCACTAAAGTTTGGAACAAGATTTGGTAGTCAGGATCGCCCATACTTGGGATTTGCACATTTGAGACTTCTCATCTATTGCATGAAATTACCATATAAAATGGCACAATGTCTATTTAATTTTATACATTTATAAAAATAGAGTTAAACTGTTGAACTAATTTTAAACACATCAAGCTAAGAAGCTTTTTCCCTCGTCTGGAGCCAATCCTAGCAGCACCATTAGGTCATGGTCATCATAAACTTGCATTATCAATCGAGACTGGGTTAGTATGTAAAATTTCAGTTCAATCAGACAACGGTAAGTGAATCATATTTAACTTGCAAGATTCCACCTTCATATAAAAGATTTTAATTAGAATGGGACATTTTGTGCGTGTATTCGCATACCTGCAGTCATGTTTGTACGAAGTGCTTTGTCCAATGGAACTGCTGTACGTTGGAATTCTATGAAGACTACTAGTCTGGTGTAGTGGTGGCCGCAAGAACCCGCTTCCACCGAAACCTATACCCAGCATTGGAGATTCCACCACAGAACTATCTAGAACACTGGTCTCGTCTGTCTCTTCTTCGATGGCACCAGGCTTATAGAATATCTTGCCAGAAGAGAGATAAGGTGTTGATTTCGTTTCTTTTTGGCTATCATCTTTCCTTATTTGCATTTCATATGCAGGTTCTTCGCCCATTATTTTAGCCATATCACTTATGCTTAAGTTATCTATTAAACCTATAGTCAGGTCACGCGTTCGTGATTTTGTATTTCATAGTCAGTATTCATTGTTGTGTTTTGATTGTTCAATTTATTGGAAGTCATTGGAATGCACCTAAAAATAAAAATAATACGTTAAAAAGTGTTCAACAATACGAAAAGTAGCATCGCTATTTATTTATTTATATTTAGGTTAGAATTTTCTTTAACTTAAATAAATAATCCGTTTTGTCCTTTAATTATGTAAGACAAAAGAGTATTTATCTTTATAAAAAAATTACTAGTGTCTTTCGATCACCCAACAGTTTTCAGTCTCATATAGAAAGAAGGATTCAAATTCAATTTCTAAATATTCTTTATTCAACTAAACTTGTAAATGAGTGCTTTTCAATCGTCAACTCTACTGCTGGTTCGGAGAGCTGTTCCTATCGAGAAGAGCCAGCAAGAAACACGGCAGGTACTCTTTTCAAAATAATATACTTATTACTTTACTAGTTTATAAAAATAGTATTTTGGCTATAATAGTTTTACCGGGTAAAATAAAATACGAAATAAAAAAAACTATTAATAACCCTGAAAAAAAAATTTGTAAAATAAAGCAAAGTATCGAAATAAAAATATAGTAGTTCTGAAAGATGCTACCCAGCCCCTCACAATTTGACTCCTATTTTATTTTATTTACCAATTTATAACTCTATACTAGATTTCTGCCTAAATATTTAAAAGTAATAAAACAAAAAGAATTTGTTACAGTAACAAGTTTAATATTACATAAATGTCATATTTAAAAAATGCAATAAAATGTTTCAATGAGTACCGGAAAATTTATGAAATAAATTATTGAAGTAACGACATCTGTTGTCGAATAGCAAAAGCAGTTTTAAAATATCCGTAAAACAACATTTTTAGTATAATACACTTTACATCTAGCATACATATATTTTTTATTTTTCTCCGCAAAGTAACGCCAAATTCTATACACTTTTTCTATACAATTTATTACAAGGGTGTGTATTAAAGGGTTCTCTATGTACCCTCAACGTGTGAACGAATTATGTGGTATTAGTTAAGAACGAATTCTCTGTTTATAAGTGATCTGTGTTTGTTAAACTTTAAGATTGCAATAAGATTTTTTTATGTGTCCTATATTATAAGCTAAATATATTCGTTAATTTTTAATGAAACTAATCACCACGAATTAATTAAGCATTTAACAAACAATTAAGCATTTGCATGATGTTTGTAGATGTTGCATTATCGACTATAGAGAACGGACTACGAACAGCATTTAAACTGAACACTTATCGTTAGCAATTTTTCTTGAAAATTGTTATCATCCCGTTAGTTCCGGCGTTTTGACACGCCACGTCCTTGCAATCATTAGGATGTGCTCGATCTCTATGACAAATACGGATGACTTTATTTCCTCTAACAAAGATTATTCTGTCATACCGCGGAAAACCTCGTGATATAGTTAACTTCATTCCCTACTTCATTCCTTTACGTACGCGATAGATTAATTCTCAATTCATGAATGCGTCCGCGTAACTAATAAGTATATACTAAAAAGTTTAGTAGAAAAAGTAAAGTATCGACCTCTTATTATCGCACTGCCGGTGCGATCTTAACTTCTCTCCAAAACGGAGAGAAGCGTTGGAGTTAAGACCACGTTGTTCAATGCGGATTTGTAAGTTGTATTCATCTCGAGAATTCTCTGGGGATATACAGGTTTCCTCACGATGTTTTATTTCACCGATGAGCGTATGATAAATTTTATATTATTAGACGCATTTTTAATAGAAAAACTCATTGGTGCTTGCTTGAAGGTTTGAAACCGGGCCCCGCGAAGGAATCGGACTGAGACGGAGTCTAAGCTACGTAGATGATATTTATAAAAAAATATAATATAAACGTATTTCTTAAAAAGTACTTCTGTTTATGTGTACTTAACAAAAAAAAGAAAAACAACTTTTGGCATGTCAAAAACGTTAAAACCTTATGGGATGTTAAAAAACTGGTATTCAATCAAAAATCAAGTTAAAGGAATACATAAATTGGTGAAAGACAAAGAGAAAATAAAGCACTTTAAATAGTAATTGAAACAGTCGCGCCAGAACACATTAAATGATTGTACTCATTAAACTGCATGATTCAATAAATTTCCAGCGTTGGCCGTTTTGGTTCAACCAATGCGGAAATTTGTTTTCATATTTCAAACTATTTTTTTTTACCACAACTATTTTTTTCAGTATGCTTTGTATTGAAAAAAATAGGATTGCTTAAATGTTTGTAATTGATGAGATATTTATTCCAATTTATAAGGTCAGGTTCTTCTCGGAAAGATGCAACATTCTTCTGCCCCTATCGCACTCTAATTGTGAGCAGCACAACATTTTTTCTTCCTTTCTCTTCCTATTCCTTTTATATGCATGTCATACTACTCATAATCCACTGACCTGTATTTCAGCCTTCCTCTGGTAAAATATCTAACCACATTTATAAAACAAGACGCTTTTCTTCGAATTGCATACTATCTCCTTAGGGGATTTGGTGATTAAAATAAGCGTGACCAGTTGTTCTTAGTCTTTAAACTCATTATTAATTGCAACTCAGACACGGCAATTGAGACTGGCCTTCGCAACAGACCAGGTATGCGTTTTACAGACGTAATGATCTATGATACGTCATAGTCACACGTTTCATTGAGCTAATTGCAAAAGACGCACAAACTTACGGCACGACGTAAAGATCAATACCAACTAACGACATAATAGATTCATAAATGAAAAAGGATATATAGTATGCTATGTAAAGTAAAGTAACGGCCTGTTACAATCCCACTGCTCAAAGGCAAAGGTCTCCTCTCTCCGTCTCTGGAGAGATGGGTTGGAGCGCATTGGAACAGCGTGGTAGGTCTTAACCTACCACGCTGTACCAATGTGGGATGGTAGGTTACACATATCCCCAGAATTGTCTAGAGATATGCAAGTTTCCTCACGATGTTTTTCTTCACTGATAAGCTCGTGATAAATTGCACTTATCAATTAGACACATAAGTTTTAACAGAAAACTCATTGGTTTGAACTCGTGAAACCTTCGAAAGAGTCGCACGGTCTTACCGCTAGGATATCATACCTTTGTATCATGAGCTTTATATCATGCAGATATATGAAACGAACGTTATAGCTAAATTGCTCTTTAAAGAAACGTGAATGTTGATCATAGACCATATACACCATATAAAAACATTAACCATTAGAACCACGCTCAAAGTATAAATTTCATAGTTACTTTACTAGAGTAAGGAAGTAAGCCTGTAATGTTCCATATTACAATACAGGGAAATAAAGAGAAAGCAATGAAACTGTATGTATCTGTCTCACTTTTTATGTGTGATTAGACAAAGATAAGAGAGATAAAAGATAAGAGAGACAAGAGTTTCATCTTCCCTCTCATTATTTATAGTGACTCTCTCACTTTTTCACTTCACTTCACTTTTAAGGTCATAATTACACTCATGTTAATAATTACTGACCCTAAATATATAACACATTACACCTACCTAAATTTTTTTGATTCGACACACGATTATGATTCCCGCAACAGGAAATTATGACATTTGACACGGAAAACGTGATTTATGATTTATTACTATTGTCATTTATTAACATAACTTATGTAATCCTAGTGATATGAAACATTTTATTTTCATTTTCATTTACCGTATGTTGCAACTTTGAAATTAAAAAAACTATTGAAAAATTGCTTGTAAGCCGGATCTTCATTTATTTAGACAGATGAATTTTATTAAATATAATATTTAGCTTTTATTTATGATGACATAGAGTACCGACTACACGTGGTCCTTAAAAACTTCTGTAATGATAAAATAAAATAAATTTTAAAACAACGTTTATTTAGTCATGTAATCTACGAACCCGTAGATTTTGCCTGCTTCGTACACATTAGCTTTGCATGCATTCGCTTAACCCGTGCGGATTATAGCGAAGTAGTTTTGTTATAGTGCCTGTAATATGGAATTCCGCAAAGTAACGCCTGCTTCTATAAATCGTTTATTTAGTTTTTATAAGACAAACCTTTTACAAAACAATGCACAATATCCTAATTTCGTAAAGTACTGTAGTAAAGTTGCTCATACTGTAGTAAAGTTTTCATACATTATATGTGCAGGATGAATCCTGCATATAAAATGTATTTGAATGAAAACCGTTCTTTTTGCCATTTTTGCTAGTAATCTAAACAACCACTTAAACCTACTGAAGCAGGAAATATCTATTTGGGGAAGCAATTGATTGCGAGAGGTCCAGCAATTTGAGTTCAGCCTCTGATTTAATATGATTAGCATTAAATATCCGTTTGCACTGAATTATAGAATAAAGGTATACATATTTATATAATAAATGCAAAAGTCTGTCCGTATGTCTGCCTTTCTGTCAGTCTTTCTGTTACGTTTTCACGTGGAGCTAAATATATTATTGAAATTGGGTACAATTTAAGCTTACATGCCTGACTAAGATATAGGATGAAAATTTCCCGCTTTTCCTCAAGAAACAGGAGGGCTTTATTAGCGCGTTATAGTATTTATAATGCACGAATGAAGTCGCGGGTATCACTAGTGTTTACCATTTTGTATATATATCCCTCATTTAATTCATTCATAATAACTTTTATGTATATTTGGTTTAGTTTGGATTGTATTCCACAAGCTTCATTTATAATACCAAATAATATAAGTTAAACTATCGTCATAGTTTTCGTCTAAGTTTTCCTTTTTATTATAAATGAACGATCGATCCTAAACTCTTATGAATGAATGTATATATCCGTGAACATTATCAGTTACGGATTTAGGCTTGATGCCGCCCTAGGTCCCGTTTATCACGCCGCACTTGATAATAGAATAAATGTTATTAATATTGAGTCACTATTTTTATGTAAAATTTAAAATAACTTTATTTTGTTAGAGTATAATTTTTTTAGAACTACATTACAGATATACAAGTAATTAACATTCGATAAATAAATAAATATTTATAGAATTTTTATTATTTTTACTGACTTTGGTCCAAATACAAATTCAAATTATTCTTTATTTGAGTAAACATGTAAATAAGTGCCTTTAAATCGTCCACTCTACCGTTCGGAAAGCGGTTCCTACCGCGAAGAGCCAGCAAGAAACTGGGCAATTGCTCTTTTCAAAATAATTCTTATAACCTATAAGTTACATTTAGTAATTACTATCTTCTACAGGGTCGAAGAATAGCTATATCCACATATACTTATCATCTATATAATCCTCAATAGTATAGTAGACTTTCTGCATTAGCCTCCCTTTAACAGTTTTCCTAAATTGATGTAATGGCAATGCTAAAACCATTACCATATCTTGACTAGTTAAGTTTCGAAGACAGTAATGCATTAAGTCTAGAGTATCTTGAATTAAACTTGCACGTAGAAATAAATGTTTCACACTGAACATTAATCATTACGCGTGTAAATTGAATCTAATCTGACAATAACGCCGTTAAATTTTATTGGTCAATGATAGTTGAATAAGTAAAATAATTAGTTATGCCTCTTATAATCAGTGCCTGGTGTACAGTTTAATTCAGCTAAGGAGATAGAGTAAGAATAAGCGTACATCTTAAGCGAAAATAATGGATTATCCTGAGCTGCATCGTCGAGCTATTTCGTGTTTTGATACTCTTTTAATACAGTGACTATAGCAAGTATTGGTAACTAGGTTCTCCTCTCCCAAATTAATAAGTTTTCATATGAAACATCTGATTTAGTAATTGAAATTAACATATATTTATTTTCATCCACTTCATTGTTATATTTATTTTACCGTTAATGCATTACATGTGGACGTCTTTTGAGTTATAGAAAATATACAAATTGTTTATTTTATGTCATTTATAAAAAATACTGTTAATATAAATTTAATAGTCATAACTGACATAATAAATGCGTAAGTCTGTCTGTCTTCATTAAAAATTCCTTAAAAAATAAACAGTTGCACGGCTAGAATGAATTAAAAAAACTCGATATATAGTGCTGATATTACTAAAATTAAAACTTTAGAACAAAGAAACTTGGATTTAGTGACACACACTTAATACATTTCGAATTCGAAATATATGAGTAGAAAACAGTTTATGCAGTTTCGGGAGTTGTATCAAATACTAGTCATAGTTGAGAAATAATCTACGAGATTCGTGATCTTTTATAAACTTATGACTACGAAGCAAAAACAATCGCACTCCAGAACTGTGGATATATGTGACTATTTTACACAGGTCCTAGTCTATAGCTTGTCCTATATTTCTTTTGTTTTTGGTAACCTATATTCCCAATTATTGTAAAGCTCGTATTGTTAAAAGCAAATTATATTTAACCTGCAATAAAAATACAAATGTGCTGGACGTGAGAATTTCATATGTATTCATGACATTATGTATTTACAATTCAAATGAAGAGGCGTTAGAGGATATGTCATACAAACACTAAATCGTGTTCAAATTTCTTTAAATTACCTGTCATTGTTCGTACACACGATGATCTAATTTAAATAGAACTCACCCACGTGATCTTGTATATACAGCTGATTCAAACAATAACTTTACGTTTTTGGAGGATCCAATATTAAAAAGCAACCTTGGATTTAATACTTACCATGTCTCCTTTCCAAGTACATAATTAAAAAATTATATGTGGATTGTCAAAACAAACAATAGACACTTTCATTGCATAAATTCGTTATCTACGCAGTAGATCTATGACATGCTGTTCGAACACAAAAAGGTGTGAGGTTATGTTTTCGGTTTTCTAAATTATCACATCACAGATAAAAAGTCCTTTTGATCCAGGAATGCATAAATCCCTTGCGTGCGATCTAAACGCCAGGATAGCTATGACTGGCAGGCGTTCAGTGGTACCTACGCCAATTGTGAACCGACTTTATTTGTTAACGAGCCACGCGCTCGGAAACAATTGACGGTGTTTCACTGTTAGCCTCTGCAGATAAGATTTAAATGTCCGTTTTAGGTACATGTTAACAATAAGACCTGCATTTCTCATTGACTTATTATACTAGAGCAGGTAAGCCAGCATAAAATATGTACAATAAAGAGAAAGTAAATGAAACTAATCTATCTGTCTCTCTTTTTTTATGTACGATTGGACAAGGGTGAGGTATACGAGTTTTATTTTCCCTCTATAAATATCCTATATATTTTTTCCGTGTGGTATCCGGCTGAGTAGAATAGACCACCCTCTTAGGTGTCGTAAAATACGACTAGGGTAAGTCGACGTCAGACAGGCGGCCGGTTGTAAAATATGTAGCTAAATCATGTGACAACATGTTTGTAGCATGTTGTGCCGACCCCACTTAGAGTGGGATAAGGGCAGGAGGATGATGATGAAAAAATATCCTATATATTTATTGTGTCATTGTCACTTTCCGGCATACCTATGGCTCCCTTACCCTAGTATTAATAACTCTATGACATTTCTACCTACATTTCCATCACGAAATGGAATTCTATACTCTCAAGAGTGTCGTCAACGATTTACAAATCTTACTTCCGTTCCGTTTCTACTATACATATCTCATTGGATTTCAAAACAAAAGTGATGATAATATAACATTGTTATAATCAGCGATTACAGAGAATATATGTAATACTAAAAGTGGAGTTTACTACTTTTATAGTTTACATTTTGTTTGCTGTTTATATTTTATATGTCCGTGGATGCCGTATATATGAAGGATTCATAAAGGCATACGCCACCGCCACCTTCGATTACGGGGTGTAGCGATTGTTAAAATTAGTAGTATGCAGTAGACGTATAGAATGATGGTGGTGATAAGTTCATGATACAAATCCTACATGCATGAGGTATGAACACGAAAAGTACACTTTGTACTTTTAGCATTGCAATGATTGTTTCCAATCACAAAATAAGATTTATTGTTACTTTTGTATTATGGAACACCGCAAATTAACGCCTAATTCGATAAAAGAAAATTTTTGGGATTGAACTCTTTTTCGTTTTAGAGTATATACTGGTGATGATTCAGTAATAAGGTTGAACGTGCTAATTTCAAATGAACAAAACAGGCATAGCGTTTACAATGCAACATTATTGATGCTTAAATTCGATTCAGAAATTTGAAAAGGAGATTTTCATTCGTGACTACGTTGAAGAAAATACCGATACGTTTTATACAGTTTATATAGGTAAACATTCTGTCAAAATGAGAATCGCCTGAGGAGTTAGAAGACTAACTTTTATATTTAACTCCATCTATAAACCTTCCTATAAAATATTATAGTATATCCTTATTTGTAGAGTAAAAGTTCGAGATAAAATATAATAAGTATTCTGTGAACGACACTCTGAAAGGTAGTTTTGGAAAAATAGTTCATCTACGCAAGATATCTATTCATTCTATATTTGAACAAAATGTTCAGATGTGATTACAATATCCACGATCCAACTAAAGCCGAAAAGCCTTTTGGTTAAAATTATATTCGTCAAGATTATAAGAATCAACTTAATAACTGACCGTTTTATATTTGCATAATGGTGTTTCTTACATTAGTAACAACTTTTTCTTATATTATTCAAATGTAACCTTTGTTTTAAGTCTAACATAATATGCTTGTACCGATGTAATTGTCAGAAAACAACGCTATTCTCCCAAGCTATCCTAACGAAGTAAGCGAGTCTTCATTGACTATACAGTATACTGCCATCTAATATGCATTGTCTGAATATAATCAGCGTAATTATTAATTATGTAAAAAATAGTCTCATTTACTTGTCGAAAGGGAAAAATTGAAACTACTAAATAACTTTGAACACTATGGGCCATATTCTAATACAAATATCTAGAAGAAATTAATAACATACACCAATTAGTGTCAAGTGACGTAAGGTGCTAACCATGATGTGTTATGCCCACTCTCACGACTTTGTCGACTATTATGACAAACAACCCGCAGCAACCGTATTACTATTGAATTTATTTATCGATTGATTAAATATTTGCGAATATGTTATTTTCTTGAATTTCCTTCAGATATCAATGTAGCGATATCCGTACTTAAGCCCAAATCGCAATTGCCACTGTTGCGAGAATCTTAAGTGGAAATTACGAAACTAAACGGACGGGATGTTGGCGGCCAAGGCGACACGTAGCAAAACCTTTGTTTGGTTATCAACAGTCAAGAGCCAAGAGCATTATTAGATACAAGTCACACTAGCGACATCTTCATAAAAAATGTTATGTTTAAAAGCTTTTATTTATCTTGCCATCTATGTATGTGAAGGTCAAATATTACGAGTTAAATTTGACTCACTTCGCGGTGTACGAAAGCTTCCGGGGTGAGCTGAAATTTTATATACTTGTCCATTCCCGATGACAATGCATGTTTATCGTGAACATGACCTGATGCTGCTGCCAGGATTACGGAACTACTCAACGGTTTATAGTAGGGACATTAAATTTTGTTAAAGGCTTTTTTAAAGGTATTTTGAACTTGACTTGTTAAAAAGTTATTAGATGATAACTTGAAAATGAAAATATTGACTAATAGAAATGTATCGTCTGTAATTAATAAACTTTTATGAATGTAATTTTTTTAATAATATAAAGGTTGTTACGCCTGAAGCAGGAGCCGTAAGCTTATATCGGTTTCTTCTTTAATTTTATCTCGAGCCGATCGTCATACGGAAAGATAATTTTGGAACAAGGTATGCGACATTAGCGGTCGAGGTGAAAAAGCCATTGTTTCTCTTAAGAGGAAAGATCAAATAATTTTTACATGTAAAATCATGGGCGCGACTTTGAATTGACTCCAATGGTAAATACAGTAGAAAGGTCGTTGAAATAAGTAGCCTAAAGTAATAAGGTTAACATTTTTGTCATTGTACTTAATAAAAGTACTTGTTACTTACCTACGTGACAAGCAATAAAATAGAGCTTGTAAAACGAAAAGATAGTTAAATATTATTTTTACGATAGGTAAAATGTTTTATCTGCGACTATTATACTAAATAATTTAAACAAATCAAAAATTAGCCATTTTACCAGCGACCCTTTAGGCACAAGATACAAAATACTCAAAAATTAAATTGAATGATGATGGTTCTTAAAGGTATTTAATGAATGTGTCCGAAGTCGTGATGTCGTCGGGTTTGAACAGATCCTAACAAATCTCAGACCTATTTCGTCCTCTAGTGTCAGTTGTCAACGATGGATCGCCGTGACTCGATCAAGAGCGACGCGATTATCAAATTACGTCCCCCGCCATTGCTCTTTCGACTGCCACGACTGTGAGTGTCACGGCCGATGCTCTTTCCGGGCGACCTCAGGTGCATCCCGTGGGTCCACGTTAAAAATGGAAAAGCCTATTTGACACTATTAAATTGTTATATCTGTGACATTGATATACTTCAAACTACTATTCAGGCTATTTCTACTTCAAACTACTATTTAGGCTATTTCCGGGCATTCCACCACACACTGTTTAATTAGTTAAAAGTGAATTGTACAACTAAATCTTCGTTATAAATCACTATGGTCTGTTGAACAAAACTATATGAAAATCCGAAAAGTTTTTGAAATTATCGCAATTAGCAGACGCGACTGATTGAGTTATTTTTTTAATAACTTTGTATAGTGTTTTCCATCCTAATATTATAATTGTGAGAGTCTGCGTTTCACGACTTATCTGCTAGACCAATATTGATGAAACTTAGCGCAATAAACACTTGTACACCGGGCATAACATCTGTACTTATGTATTATGTATGTTATTAGAAAACAATGCCAAAATCTACAATGCAATTCAGTGCAATTCTTGCGAAACTTTTAGGTTAAAAGTAAATAACAATTTTATGTTAATTGTGTTGAAGACGTCGCGTACGTTGGTTGTATTACGCACGTCAACTTACAGAACGCCGAGACCACGCCGATTTCCACGCGGGCGAATTGGGGCTCAGGAAAATTGATATTTTTGCGCGGACCAAAGGAGAGGAAAAAGTAATTTTTATATAAATAATAAATATAGGATCAAAATTTATACAATTTAATTTTTTATTTATACTAAGGGTGGGGTGGTAATAAGGGCCTAGTGCGGCTTTATACCCGCTGAGCACAGCTAATATCGAACATAAGATATTTTTTTTTAAAGCGAAGTAACATATTATCACATGTTTGAAATACAGGTTGTATTTCATATAGTTGGTCTATAATATATAAAAAAAACCATTGTCGCTGTCATTATGGATTGAATTGTTGAAGGAGATTGAACGGGTTGACTTTTGAAAAATTGCTTCTTATTTATGGAATAACTCCAGAGACAAATAGAGTCGTTTATATTGTAACAACGCCGCTGCAAGCAAGCAAGCATGACGTCACATCTTGCCACAGCGGTTCGCGCCATTTTTGACGTGAGAGATGTGACAGCAGCTGTCTTTTTGCGAACTAGCCCGCGTTTTTCTGTTGACATTGACGTTATCAATTCAAATTTAAATAATATAATACTTATTTTACTAATTTAATAGTCTTATTTTTATTAAGTAGTGTGAGTTACAATATTATTGAAGGCGCAAACGCTTAAGAGGGCTTAGGTTGACAGACGAAGTCGTGGATACCAGTAGTAGCAAAATAATCGTATAGTCGCCTTTTATGATTTTTTAGCAAATTTGATGGGTTGCTACGAAGATACGCTATTCGACAACAGATGGCATTGTCCACCAACGATAGAAGTTGCCATTTTCTATGCGAAACTAAATATAGATCGTTTTTGTAAATTTGGACATTTGTTTGGAAGTAATTTTTTAGTTCACAGTAGTTTATTTTTATTTTGTTTTATTTTATTATTTTCAAAATATATTTGTATTATAAATATATTTCGAATGTGTGCCAGCTTTATCAAGCAGATGGCAATGTAAAATGGTAATATAAAAATTAGCTTTTATATTATAATATAAATAGAATATATTCTCATGAACATTCAGGATATCTGGCAACGAATTGCCAAGATGATGTCTGGCAATGAATAAGATGATTTTTAATAACATTCTAAAAGCAGTATAAAAAATCATACTTTATTATATGACAAATTTTGATCAGTATTTTGCACACCTTTAGTACAGAGTTCCTGCCAAAGTCACTGTAGTAGGTCTAAAAATCATGTGGCATCTTTTCTATTAGGTCTTTAACTTGCTTGGCAACAATTGGACTTGTTGAATATATATTAGTAACATTATATGGGGGTAAAATAGTAACACCCCCAAATGTTATATTTTCTTTGGTTTCAGTCACTGGTAATAGATTTAATTGTAACCATGATATCAACTTTTCTTTCTTTTCAATCACATTTGTCGCAGTAGCTTCAGTAGTATGTAAAGAAAACTTTTCATTTGATATAACTGATACGTTACGAATTGCATGGCCTGGTATTAACATGGTTTGAAAACTTTCTCCACTTGGATCCAACAAAATGATGCTGAAATTGATACATTTTTGCTAAAATATGATGTTATTTTTAAATATAGTTTATTAAATAGTAGCATCTAACTTAAGTATTTTGCTTTTTTAGAATTAGGTGTAACATTTCTAAAATATTTAGCTTCAACTGGGAAGTAACTTTAACTTTAAATAAATTATTTCTGAATTTTTATTATTCATCAAGCCTCTCGTTTCTACTAACGTAATGGCTGCATGATGAGACTCCAGTGAGTATTTTCTTGTTTTGGTAAATGGTGATTAAAAAATGTTACTCATAACATAAATTTCACAACAGTATTATAATATCATGTTTACCTGTATTGATCGGGATCAATAGCATACACAAAACCTTTTACAGAAGAACTGTTTATAAGCTGCAAATTAACAAATTTAAGTCGAAGTTCAAGCAGAGATACTGAATCGGTAGTGAAAATGTCAATATTTGCCATTATATTCTTGAATCTCGTAGATTACATGCACTATAATAAATACATGTGTTTTTACGAATTCTGCGTGTATCAGGAATGAAAACGGATAGTTCACACTACATTTAGAATTATATATTTTTTTCTATTTGCTTAACAAGTATTATAGAAAAACAAATTTTATTATTACTTTTGACTTTTGAGTAATTTGAAATAAACACTTACTAGTTACTATGACAATCTGATAAACAACATTACATTTGACAAATGACTGGCATTACGTTTCTACTAACGCAAGTATCATTTTATAGCTTGAGTTAAAAAAAAATATAAAAAAATTAAAAGAAAAAATCAAAGGAGAGAATATCGAAACTATTTCAATATATTATTTACTATATTTTTATATAATATATAATTGTATTTAATTATTGAAACTATATAAAACATTTATTGATAGCTGCCACCTAGAAGAAGATTAAAAAAAACCACAAAGTTTTTTAGGGTCGCTTGTTTAAAAAGTAACAATTCGCTGAATAATTTCTGATGAATCATAAATACTTTTCATAAATAACTTTCTCTATTCAATATGATATAATGATCACACATTCTTATCGCTTGACCTCGCGGCTGAATATGAAATAATATGTTATATAATTTTAAATAATATAAATAAATGTTAAAACAAGTAATAGAAATAATGAAACTCGGGTTGCTCAGTAGTTACTACAGGTGACAAATCGAATTAATGGCTATTGCCCTGAGCGATATTAAAAGTTGCTTATCCGTTCATTTATTAAGTGCCCTCTGGCTATAATAAAGTTATCTCTTCTAAGTTATCGTATTTCGCGAACTTCTACGTCTATACAAGTAAATAGTTCCATATTACATAAACCAATTCATTATAATAACAATACATATAGCAGAAACATTAAAAAATATATATTGAATACCCCTATTAATTATTATTGATGTACCCACGATTTGATTAAAATTCTAATAAATGACCCAGAATAAAAACAATACTATTTTTTTACTTATTTTATTTAAGGCTCAGGCCCTTATTTTGCAAAACACAAACTAGAAATACTAGAAAATCATATTAATAGATAAAGTAACATGGTAAACACGTTAAGATTTATTTTATACATTTTCTCATAAACTCATTGAATACAATTATATAGAACAATGGAGATAACTTATATTGGATTATTCATATAATTTTATATTTCATAAATAATAAACTTAAAAAATTAATACGACAGAAACTAAAATAGTAAAAACTGAAATAAATGAAACAAAATGTATGTGCAATGTTTATATTAATATAATTCAATTTTAGTCAAGCTTTTGTTACGTAAATGATGTGGGTTTCAGGTGAGGGTGCAATATCATCACCAATTTTCTTAAATCCATGATGTCGTTGTATATTACCTTCATGGCAAACGTTTGTACCTCAAGGGCGCTCAAAATTAATTTTATATTTGTCAACTGCCTATTGCACATTTCTATGTCGTTAATAAATTTCGTTAATAATTTATTAGACTCATTGAAATGTTGCCTAAGTATATTATTTAACGTCATATTACGCGTCATATTAAATTTAAATTAAATTTACTAAACTTCATAAAACTCTGGTTATTTTATTTCAAAACATAAGTCACTTTAATGTAGACAACTGAGGAAAACTAACTGTTTGTATACTGATAATTTTTTACATTAAGCTATACCATAATTTGAAAAGATAACATTTGATTAATGAAAATGACTTGATGATTCATATATGATAACAGCGATCGACTGAAAAGATCTTAAGAAAAATTATATAAAAAGTAACAGTAAAAGTAATTCATATAAAATAAATATTTTGAAAAATATATTAAAATTAGGATAAATATAAACGGGCAGATCACTTTCTCACACATTTTCAAATTATTCTCGTCGACATACATAGTCTCTGACAGCCGGGGTTGTTATTATTTATTAATTGTGATTTTTCAAATATAAATTGAATATACGACACTTACGTATATCATCGTCCTAAAAAGGTTTAATTTAGCGTCGATATAGTAATTAATGCATTTAGCAAATGCTTGGCCAAATATGACCAATAATTTATTCGAAAAATTAAACATCTAAAGTTTATAGAAATTATTCCAACAATAGACGTAAGCGTAAAAAGAAATGGTAAATCGAATTCTCGTTTTTCTATGACAACCAATTCCACCAATATTCAGACAAAAATTAACAAAATTGACAAAGTGAGCTGTCATTTTTACATCGAAGAATCATCTTGAATTTCTAAAACAAAAGTTTGTTTGCTGTGAACCTCAATATTATCTAAGATGTTTCGAGCTAATAATTTTGACAAATTACTGGGTAAATATCTCTGCTTTCTACATAACTGTTGAAGTTGTTGGTCACCTGTAATCATCTGTAAAAATTTTTTAAATGACTATTTTATCTAATTTGCATCACTTTCTTTTTTATTTAGCAGCGAATTAGGAATAAAATTTCGTCTAAATACATTTAAAAGTATTAATACAGTGTTGTGAGTTTAGTAATTCCATTGTATATGATGAAATATTTTCTTATTTTTTCTAGATAAAGCAACTAGTAATCTACGCCTAGATCCTGATTGGCCCTCTATCTTACAAATTTGTGATTTAATTAGACAAAATGATTGTTCGTGAGTATAATTTTATGCTCTCTTCAATGTTTTTTTTTTAGTTTATGATATTGATAATCTCAATGTTATGTTCATTTTATTGTCATTTTTAGGCCCAAGTATGCAGTGGCAGCAGTAAAAAAGAAGCTTTATTCACAAAACCCTCACCAAGCTATGTTTGCTCTCCTTGTATTAGAGAGCATTGTAAAAAATTGTGGTAAGTTATAGCTATATAACATGAGTGCACTGTACAAAATAGGCAGTAATATATTTTTACGACTAATTAAGTTTCCTTGCCTAAAACTTTAAATTCCTATGCTTTAAAGAAGTGAATTAAGAAATAACAACATTTGCAGATTTATACTATCAGTTAATGTTAGTTAAATACTCTATAGTAATTGTGACTCATTTTATTTACTTTTACAAATGACTTGTTCTGTCTTGTAAAATTTTAAAAATGTTTGTGTATTTTAAATCATAATAAAATATGGATATTAATGACCTTGAATAATGTAAAAGTATATTTGTAAAAAGTATATTCTAAGATTGAATGTCTGAATTAATTACAATCTATTGGAGGTCATTGTAATTTAAATAGAGGATATCATCATCTCTGATACAATAGTTCTAGACATGTATTACTATTGGAATATAATATAAATTACCATTAAGAAAAGGTTTTAGAATAAAAGTTATGTCACTTATTTAATTACACCTGTTGATGAATTTATAATATCTAAAACATATTGAAGGTAAAAAAGAATTTTGTTCTTTGATAACACACAAAAAACCTTTTAAATTGAGTAAATAATTAACCTCATAAATATTTTAGTTAGTCAATTATATAGCATTTTGACTTACAGCAGCAGTACAGACCAATCATTCTTTATTGAATATTTTCAAATACTGTTCTCACTAGCTTATGTGTAAAGCTTGGTCTGTATGGATTATCTAAAAAGCTCAACTCACTTACCAGCCCTTTCAATTCTTTTATACAATAATATTATTACCTAGCGGTACCTACAGCTTTGCCTGCATATAAATCAGTGAGTCACAATGTTTTTTTCACCTAAATACCTAAATGACCTCAAAGAAATTCTATGATAAAAAATTACCCACTGGAAGTTCAATCAAATTGGTGTAGGGGTTTTACAGAATATACTGTTAATGTAATCCTTCCTACAGAATTGCACTTTTAGTAAAAACTGTATCTTTCCAGTAGAATTTGATAAAGACAGCTTTTGGGGACTTTGTTTTATAATAAGTATAGGTATGTTTTCCATTCAGGCATGAAGGAATGGTGACCATAATCAGAACTTTTCATTTATAATCTTTTTTTTTTCAAGTTTAATGTTAAAGTATGCAGTTTACTTATTTGATTTAGTATTGAACGACTAAGTTATCTCATCATTTTTCTTAATTTTTTTTAGGTTCTGGAATTCATGATGAAGTTGCATCAAAGGCATTTTGTGAAATGCTACGTGATTTAGTGAAGACTACACAGCATGAAAATCTACGCACTAAAATTTTAGAATTGATACAGGCTTGGGCTTTTGCCTTCCGAAACACACCGAAATATAGATCCGTTCAGGTTTGTATTCTCTATTGTATTAGAATATTTTTTTACAAAATACTTTTGTACAAGATTACTTAAATCTAAAGGTAGGATTCCGCCAAAATAGTGTGCAGCACATTTGTTTACATTGTGTACAAAGTTCTCGCACTGCACGTACTAAGCTGATTGCAATGTTGTGTGTAACTTGTGTAAGTGCACAGTGAAGCACACATGTTCGCGAACATGTTCATTTAGAAATATTTTATAATCTTTATTATTATTATATCATGTTATTTTAGTTATTTTTAAATTATATAAAGATTTACAATATATTTTTAGACATTTTCTATAAAATTAAGAATAATTTTTTCATTCGTCCACTCCTCATTAAAGATGTTCGCGTACAAACAAATGTTTTCGTTGCGGTAGCGGAAGCAAAACTGTGTTCGTGAACATCGAGTGCGTACGCGTGGACGCGAGTCCACTGTTTCAAGTGTACGCGCACAAATGTGCATAGATGTGCGCGAACATTTCTAGAATATTCACGAACAATTTGTTAATGTTTGCTTGATTCAGTCGACCAGAGTAAACATTTGTGCGGCACATTGTGCTGCACAGTTCTGCACACTGGTGGAATTCCGCCTTAATAATCACTGAAATCACTGTGATTTGAATAACAGTTTCCTACTTATATGTAGTAGAAACATATTTAGATATTGCTGTGTGGTAATTGCGTTGTATATCAAATTCAAATAATTCTTTATTATAATTGCCTTTTACAAGCAATTTTGAACTGTCAAATTACAATGAAGCTACTACTGGTTCGGAAAGGTGCTCTTACAGAGAAGAACCAGCAAGAAACTTGGTGGTGACTATATCAGTTGCTCTCAGGTCAATATATCAGTTGTATTATAGCAGAGTTTCTGATTCAAAGCACTCAAGCACACTGTTACTATTTTAATTGACCATTTAATTTTATCAAATTTTATCGATTAAGTATCTAAAAGAATAATAAGTAACTCCTGTTAACAGTGTTTTAAACTGCTTTAACGGCAAAGCTAAATTTGATTACATTGATACTGTCGTGTATATTGTAAAGTAGTAAAGTAACGGCCTGTTAATATCCCACTGCACGGAATAGGCCTCCTCTCTCCTTTTATTCGAGAGAAGGATTGGAACTAAGACCTACCACGCTGCTCCAATGCGGATTGGTAGGTTACATATATCCCTAGAATTCTCTAGAAATATACAGGTTTCCTCACGATGTTTTCCTTAACCGAAAAGCGTGTGATAAATTGCAAATATCAACTAGACACATAAGTTTTAATAGAAGAACTCATTGGTGCCTTGCCCGGGTTCGAACCCATATTCGTCTGTAGAGAGTCGCACGGTCTCACAGCGTGTATATTGATATTGACGCAATAAAACACGGGCGAAAAAACGGGGAAAGCAGCTAGTCTTAAATATGTTATTGATTTACGTTATAATCTAATTAAACATAACGACATACCTTATGACAATTTAGTCTGTAACTATTCGATTATTGAGAAGCGATGTTCTTGAGAAATGTAAGAACGTTGATAATATTTGTAAATATCTTTAATACTGTTTGTTTATGTGCTGATATGAGTGATTGCGGTGTCATTGCACGCTTGTCTTGTAAGCCAATTATAGATGGATGTGTATAATAATATATGTATTGGTTTAATAACGAAAAATTACTTACAAGTGGTGTGATTGAGTTTATATACTGTGGCTACTCAGTATATACCGTGCTGGTAACTTAAGACTTAGGATTTCTTTGAAATTGCGGAGGTCTCGCAATTACCAATACAAAAAAAATGTATTTCGTATTACGTAAGTCATACTTTTCAACGGTAACCTATTAATATGTCCTGAAGCAATTAGATGAATATATTGCCCTGCATTATGATATCACTTTTTTTTTATGAAATACTAATAATATCTTAAGGCTGTCTGGACTTTGTACTATTACCATATCCTTAGTTCAATCAAAAAGGTTATTGTCCAGCCGACATTCATAGACTGTTAGTTTTCTAAACTATTTATGTTACATTGTTTATAAAACTAGTGGTTTATCCCCGCGTTACTCAATCTAGCTTCGAATTACGCTCGAATCTAAACTCATGACATAATGAATAATAGACAAATAGATATGGACTAGTCTTACATGTATATCCTTTTTTTAATAGATCTAATAACGAAATCTTTGGTTAACATTTTTATAACTGTATGTTTGCGACTTTTACCGTTAGCAAATATGACGTTGACAGTGTATCAAAATTACCACGTTATCAGTCATCATATGAGTCACGTCTGAGGCATAACAAAACAACTGCTTCATTATTTTTTAACACGGTGTGTAAAGAAAATTATCCTTAGGTCTGTGTTACTAACTTTTTGAAGTTATTAGTTATTTTCTTAAAAGTTATTAGTGGTTTTTATCAATACAATCGTTAAATCACTAACATTATAAAGTATAATTTAAGTTTTATTTTAATGTTTTATATATGATAAAATTATGTGAGTAAAACTATCATTGGCCGTGCGTTTGAGAAAGAAAAGGAACTCAAATCTAGGGTTGCGACCTATACTTTATTATAATGTATTATTTCAGGTAAATGTTTTCTATACTTTATGAAAACGATAAAGTATAAAAAAATACTTTATTTGACATGATTTGATTTCTTTGTGATTTTGTAAAAATTTAGTCGCACTGTTTCGTTAAACGATATTTATCGATTGGTGCTAAATCGATATTGTTACTCGCCAGTGCGAATCCAAAGTATTTTTATAAGAAACTATATTTTTATACTATATACTTGTTTTTAAATCACTATAATGTACTATAATTGCAAATAAAAAGGTACCAGCCCTACTTAAGACTGCATTATTAAGAAGCTGAATTAATTGCCGGGCCGTATCGCGAAGTATCAAAGGTCAAAAGCAGATATAGATGCCTGAAATTGCTATTATAGTGTATATTTGTACATGTAAATTATGAATAATAAATTGATTTAATGTTCTCAACAGGATACAGTTAATATTCTCAAAGCTGAAGGCAACAAGTTTCCACCGTTGAAAGAATCCGACGCTATGTTTTCCGCAGACACCGCTCCCGAGTGGGCAGACGGAGAAGTTTGTCACAGGTTACATTTTTTCTAATATTTAATTGATTATTCAATGCCGTGTGGTATCCGGCCGAGTAGAATAGACCACCCTCATTACTTACCGAAGTGTCGTAAAAGACGAATAAGATAAATTGACCCACCGTGTGGTATCCGGTTAAGTAGAATAGACCACCCTCTTTCGTACCGAGGAGTCATAAAATACGACTAAGGGAAGTTGACGTCCGGCAGGCGGCCGGTTGTAAAATACGTAGCCAAATCATGCGACAACATGTTTGTAACATGTGCCGACCCCACTTAGAGTGGGATAAGGGCAGGAGGATGATGATTTAATTGATTATTCACAACTAGCTACTTGTAAAGACTGACAAGAGAAAGACTATGTTAAGTCTTAAGAATATTGTTAGCCTGCTATAGTTCATAAATTTCGGGATATCCCCGTTTTCGTAATTACCCCAAAGCACGCTATATGTATATATATTATATGTTGAGGATTACTTAGACGATAAGAATGCGAAGAAGAATAGCTACTCTTCTGTACGAGACACTTAATAACTATATGTAATTAATCATAAGAATTATTCTTTGAAAAGAGCAACCGCCGAGTTTCTTGCTGGTTCTTCTCGGTAGGAACAGCTTTCCGAACCAGCAGTAGATGTTGACGATTCAAAAGCACATGTTTACAAGTTTACTTGAATCAAAAATATTTTGAATTTGAAGTGTATAGTAATATAATAATCATGATATGGGTATTTTTAAAAATAGAGTGAATTGGCATTTTCTAGACATGCGCGTACCACCTTAGTCTGTATCATTGCTCACCATCAGGCAAGATTACAGCCAAGCGCTAGTCTATAAACAATAAAAACAAAAAAATTGTGTATAATGTTATAAATATCATAATTTACCTTGCCTAAAATAATGTAATTTTATTCCTGGTTGGTTATTATTAAGGTGTCCTGGAAGAGATCGCTGTCTTAGCGATAAGGCCGCCATTTGTACAATTTAATTGACTTTCGGTTTAGTGTAAATGTCTTATTCTATTTAGGCTAAAAATTAATGTTGTTTTTCTGTTTTTCATTTATGTATTTGTGTGTAATAAAGAGTATTTCTATCCTATTCTAATTCTAATAATTTATAAACATACTCGCAAGTTCATTTGCGTACATAACGTTGAAATACCCACAATAGAGCTGTGATAGCCCAGCAGCGAGACCGTGCTACTCTTTCGAGGAGAACACGAGTTCAAACCCGGTCAGGCACCAATGAGTTTTTCTATTAAAACTCTTGTGTCTAATTGATAATTGCAATTTATCACACGCTTTTCGGTGAAGGAAAACATCGTGAGAAAACCTGCATATCTCTAGAGAATTCTGGAGATATGTGTATGTGTGGAGTAGCGTGGTAGGTCTTAGCTCCAATCCTTCTCTCCAGAAACAGAGAGAGGAGGCCTATTCCCAGCAGTGGGGTTGTAACAGGCCGCTACATTACTTTTACCCACAATAATGTAATATGTGTTTTTCTATTACCGAAAGAAATTTAATTTTTTTATCCTGTATGATACCCTGGTGTAGTAATATTAATTGTGTTAATTTAATTAATCCAGCGGACTGTGCTCTATAAGCTGTAACAGCGTAACAAGACAGACTTTAAATCTTCTTATATATAAAAATGAATCTTTGTCTGTATATCTTTTATAGACTTCGAGATGGCTGGACCGATTTTAATAAAATTTTCACATAATCTTTTACCCAGCGGATGGTCCTGTAAAGTTTTGTGGCGATCAGATCATTTTTTTAGAGTTCTGTTTTGAGGGGAATTCGAAACCAGACTGCGCCACAGCAACACGTGGGCTGTCAGCTAAAGCCTGTCTACCTAAAATTAGTTTCATATTTAGAAGAAAGGCAGATATGACGTTTTAAGTAGCTTAGCCGCTAGGGTTCCATGTAATTAATAATAAAATAAAATAAAATATTTGAACTGAATGTTTTGCGATGTCCGCCGTATAAGTAGTTAACATAATTAATACAATATTATCTAATTAATGTTGACCATTATCGATTTATTTATTTATTCTAAGATACTTAATCGGGAAATCGCCTGTTTACTTAAAATTATCGCTGCTCAATATACTTATCAGTGTGCTCATTAGGTACCTGATAAGTACCTGACGATCCCTATAGAGCAGCGGTGTCAATACTTGCAGTATTATCGAGTTCTATTGCCGGCTGCGTGAATAAAATTCTAGGTACTGAAAAATAATGTGGGTTTGATTACGGTGAGAGCTTTTAGTCAACGTTATCAAAAAGCGGTATATTGAACTATTTAAAGTTATGTATTATATATAAAATGTATGGGATACACATACGGTCGTCCCGTAAATATATATTTACTAGCTGACCGAGCAACCTTTGTCAAATAAATTTTTTCTAGACAATTTCTATTTTATATTATAAAAAACAAAAAAATTCTCTAAAAAAATGTTAGGGGTGGACAAGACTTATCACTTAAGGGTATGAAAAATAATTATTACAAAATATTACAACATATGCATATGAAACTTCATAAAAATCTGTCAAGCCGTTTCGGAGGAGTGTGATAACACTGTGTATGTAGAGTGTGAACTATCATTGAGAAACGAGAATTTTATATATAAGATATATTTTTATATTATAGTATTACCGGCGGTAATAGAACCCGCGACCCGCGGAGCTAAAGGCAGGGTCACTGCTAACAACGCCAACGTTAATGTTCCATAATAAAATAATATTCTTTATGATTTACTGATAGCACGTTTAGCACGTTAGCATGATTTATTCTCGATTCCAACCTTTCGATTAACAATAAAGCTCAAAGTAGCTGAACACCAATACTTCACTTTGCGTCGTGATTGCGTTCCAAAAAACCACGACGGAAAATGAATTATGATTTTCTATAATAAATCATGTCAAGATCGAAGATAAGTCGACAAAGAAAATTAAACAAAGTAAACATTTAAAAAACATAAATAATATAAAAATTTATTACATAATTACAAAAAACAAAAAAGGGTTCTATTGAAACAAAATAGACTATTCAATTAATTTATGAAGAACAAAATTAAAATTAATCACTATCTAATGAGTCCATAGTGGCTGTAGTCATAAGATGGCTTTCTATCACAAAAAATTTGTCACAACGCAATACGTTACACACTACGTAATTGAAACTGAACTCGCAAAACTTTGAAAATTAGCAAAACAAAGTGAAAATAAAACTATATTAAAATTGCGTTGATTTCGAGTTAGAAAGAGAATCCCTGAATTTAGATGGCTTGCGCAATTGGAACCAAAAGTGTTGCCATCTATTTGAAAAAAAGAAAATTAAAAAAAAAATAAAGACTAACCTAAAACAACGCAACCTCAAAAATCTAAGGATGCACAGTCAAAATTAAACAGTGGCGCAACTTCGAAATAACGCAAAACGAGGTATTGATGCATTGAAAGAAAGATTTAGAATTTCGGCTAGCCATTGTGGTAGCTTATATCTCTTTAAATTATAGTTGTTAATTCTTATATTGTTTGTAGATGCCGCGTCGCCTTCACATTGATGGTCCGCCGACACCACTGCCGTGCTTGTGGTCAAGTCTTCTGCCAGCAATGTAGTTCTAAAACATCCACATTACCTAAGTTTGGCATTGAAAAAGAAGTAAGCATGTATTAACTAGCCCATATCTTCCTTTTTTATATATGATTAATTGGTTGATAAATCATTTACATAGTAATCCCCCTTATAACGCGGTAAATTGGTTTCGCGTTATAGGAAAACGCTTTGTAGTAGTATTCTCTATGACGCTCGTTAAAGTTAGTTTAAATGTAATGTTAAGATAAAAACATGATATGACAGAAATTTGTAAGACAGACTTAGAAATAAATCATTTTTTAAAAATAAAATATCTAAACCGCAGTTTATATATGCAGTATATATATGCACAACAAATGTTCTTACGATTCAAAAACAAGGTACAAACATTTCATAAAATAATTTAATTTTAAAACACGTGGAACATGGGAAATCCCCGTGTTATATTAAAAACACGTTATACAGGGGACTGAAATATCTTCGCGTAATGTGAAAACGCGTTATAAGAGTACCGCGTTATAGGGGAGATTATTGTAATACTAATGGCATGTACAAATTAAGCAAATTAAGTTTAAAAAAGACTTCTATGGCTCTACTTGCTGTAGGTAGTAGAGATTTTGTGCCTTGGAGTGACACCCACAATTGAATTTATTTTCGCGCTTGCTTTTATTTTGCTTCGCTGAGACTATTCTTTAATTATATGGTGTAAAGTATTATCACTGTGTTAGGTTAGTTAAGCAGGAAATGCTTTAGATAACTATTTATTTATGTTGATAACGATTATAATTCATCATCCTCATAAGAATCAGCATTCCAAGTACTTCATTGTATGTGATATATTTTTTATAATTTTTAATTTGTATAATAAATACATATAGTATATTACACCTTCTATATTTGTTTTTATAACAAAATAATATATTTCAAAGCTTCGCCCTATCCGAATAACAAACACACTTCTCCCATAGACATAGGAAATGTGACTTTGTTCTTAGGAAAGCACGATATAGTCAATGTCTTATACAATTTAATCAAGACCTGGCTTTGTCAGTAAGGTTTGACTGACAAAGTGCGGCGCGTTTGTTCAAAAAAGACGAAAACAATGGCACTGGTTTTTTTCTCTCCCTCGCATCAGTATTATTAGTTTTAGGTCAAGGTTATTTCTTGGTTCGTGTGTCGTAGTAGGGTTAGGTCATTGATCTCTATAAACCGTGTTTATTTTTTAATAAAACAAAATAATTTCTGTGTTTAAGATACTTCGCTGAATTGACTGATTTTTTTTATGTAGGGTACTGAGGTGTGTAGGTAGCTTAAATTAAAATTAATGTTCTATGGTTGCTACTACGCTGTATATATATATTACAAAAATATAAACACTATGAATCTTAGTTTGTTACGTATTATTTGGTTTAGGTTCGAGTCTGTGATGCTTGTTTTGATAAAGTCAGCCGTCCACCATCATCTACTGCAAAGTTAGAAATCGCCGACACTTCCAACGACTATGGGCCGCCTCAACCTCAGGTAAGCATTTGGGTCGCTTGATTTTTAATTTTTTTTAGATAAACATTTATTATATGTAATAAAATTGCAATAAGCAATGAAGAAAACATTATAAATACTTAAGATGTAATAAAAATATTTTTTTCCCCACAACAGTCTAAAGTATAATTATGGCCAAATGGTAAAAGTTTGAGAACCAAACAGATAGGTCATACATTTAAATATCCAGGATTTATGCATCAAAAAACCTTTGCCTAATTGATATAACAGTGCAGTATAACGTAATGTTCTGCTAATACCTAAATAATATCTGCAGTATGTATAACATGCGCATCCACATTTGTGCAACATGGTGAGTGCTTCTGGCCTCCATATCGACAGATAGCCTAGCTTTAGCACAGGTTACTATTTTTCATGAATTTATAGTATTCAATACATAAAACCATTACATTTATGCCGTGTAGTATCCTGCTGAGTAGAATAGACCACCCTCATTTGTTACCAAGGTGCACAAGGGGACTAAGGTAAGTTGACGTCAGGCAGGCGGCCGGTCGTAAAATACGTAGCCAAATCATGACAACATGTTTGTACCTTAGAGTGGGGTAAGGAAGGGCAGGAGGATGTGACATAAAAATATTACAATAAACATTATTATTGTATTAATTATTGTATTTAGATGATGTAAATATATTTTAGGATACCTCCTTGCTTAGTGCTTATGTGACAATAAAAATGACCCATTCCTTTTATTATTTCCATTTTATATTAGCATCCAATTGTTATACAATTGTGTTACCAGACCAACTACTATCAGTGATTCCCAAAGTATATCTTATTAATATTATAAAGGGGAAAGTTTGTGTGGGTGTTATATTTTAATATCGCTATAAAGGTCTTATACTAAATTTCGCATACAGGTAACTCCAGTGAGAAGTAACACAATAAATACTTTATAAATGTGATTATCTGTAACTATGTAACTAAACCAACCAAACCAACAAGTTCATAGAGCACAAAACGAATTCTAAGATAGTTAATAGAAAAGTCAAGTTAAAAAGCTTTTAACTAAATTTCATGCCCCTATTGTTAACCGTTGAAGAGTTACCTTTTGTCTAGAGTAAATCCTGACAGCCGCATCAGACCATGCTTATCATAAACATGCATCGTCATCGAGACTGGACCAGTATGTAAAATTTCAGCTCAATTAGACACTGGGAAGTGGGTCAAATTTAACTCGCAAGATTCCACCTGCACATATGTACATTGCAAGTGTAATAAAAACTTTTACCTTAGGACTGATACATGGAAATCTGTCAAAAAGAGTTATGTTTAAGAGTGTATTGGTTAAAAAATATCAAAATACTACATTTATCACATTTTTTAACACATTTCTTAAATAAAGTCGACAAATATTTGTAACCCTCAAAATTATTAAAGTTCAGATTTTTGTAACTATTGTATAGTGTTTGAACCCTTTCAACTATGACAGTAACTAGGCAAATAAATATTTTTTTTAATACAGATATATCACACCTATTATGACATTCTACTTTTTTTCAAGTGTTTCTTGTGTGAATCATTCCTTTTACCTATTGTTTTTGTGGACTTTGTCAAATATATTAAAAAATATTAACTAGTCCTTCAAATCAAAATGCATACTGCATCAAGCTTTAAAAGATGCAACTGTGTTCATGTGTCTTTTAATATGTATTAGGTTTTATCATTTATACAAATTAACTCAATGTGTTTTTAGAATCATATTAAAGAGTTTAAGAATTCTGCTTTCTTTTTAGTGGACTTGTCATTATGCATTAGTGATACTTGTGATTCAATTATACATATTTTACAGCTCCTTTCAAAAGCTCCAAGCTTTGTTTTATTTATTTAATGTAATTTGACTACACTTTTGCCACATGTTTCTATAATTTTACCTACATGTATCATAATGTAGTCATTATGATTCTGATTCACAAATGAAATTATAATAACAATGTCAAAATTTGAATGGATTCTCCAAGGATTATCTGGGGATGCATGCAACTCCCAAAAATTTTTAATAAATGAGTTCTCTGAGTTTTTTGACTCTCATCACTCACAAATATATATATTGAATAAACAATTATATTTTGTGTTATAATTTATTTTCACACTATTACTGTTCTGTTTAATGAAATAATCTCCTTACTAATAAGGTATAAAAAAGAAAAGAATTCTAGATTCATGAAATCCAGACTAGTAAAAAGTATTTAGACAGTTGTATTGTTTTCTAGTCAAATTAGTAATTAGTGAACATTTCTATTATTTAAAAAAACTATACACAAATTGCATATTACTCATATCTCTTAGGAGATATCGGGGTATTGATATCTTAGGATATATCATGACTGTTTTTATTGAATAAGTGTGAATCTTTTGTTCGTAATTAGTAGTTACACAATAATATTTTCATCTAGAATGACCAAATCAAATGTTAGTGGTATATACCATATTTTGGCTACCAAAACACACTTCAATATCATTCATTTAAGAGTTATTATTGTAAGATTTTCTTTCTATGGGGACAATGGTATGAGTGAATAATATTTATCATAGCTAAGATATAAACATATATTTTTGTAATGAAACTAAAGTATTAATTGAATGAACTCAAAACAAAAGAAAATAATCAGAATAGAAATTACTTTATTAAATGTATCAATGTCCTTCATACGAATCACCCGGCATTTCACCACCAGGTACCAACATAGCTATATTGTTACCGTTTAGTAATATCTGGTCTAACTTTGTAATTTTTCTTCCTTCAGGCGTTGATTCATATTCTGTGACATCGTCTAACAACATATTTACGAAATCATCGAATCCTTGTAGAGTTCCTACCATTTCTTTGTCATTTTTCATGATAATATGTATTCGCGATCCTATACATTTGTCGACAAGCTCAAGTGGAAGCAAAGTATTAGGGTTAGGTAATGCTTGTGCCATAGCTTAAATTTTCTGAAAAATATGGTTACTTTTTGCGTATTGTTAAGACCGAAACAATAAAATTGCAGCGTCGATTTTTTTAAGTTTTGATGCGTCAAATGTCAAAGTCATAATGGCATTTTAGGTTACTTATGTAGCGAAAATGTTTATAGTATGTTTATTTCATTAGATGTATGGTTAATTTTGCAACCTGTAGTTTATTTTATTTTAAGTTTTTAAAGCAAAAATATTTATTAATTATAATTACTTTCATTCATTATATTAAAATAAATTATTATTTATGACGTTATACATAAACGTAGCTATAAAAAGCCTGGATTCCACACTCATAATTCAGAAACACGTCTTTTGACAGGTCTTCAAGTTTGATTTCAAAAATCGTTTGAAATAACGGTGAAACGTTTGTCTTAATAAATAATCCTGCAGAAACAATTAAATTAGTTTAGATTAGACAAGAATTTTATAAATAAATAATGGATAAAAAGTATATTACTGATTTTCGCGGTGAAATGACTTTAACTCCAAATTGCAAATTATATGAAATAAAAAATGAACCGATCTCACCAGTTGCAGAGGACTTTGGAAACAACTTAAATTTTTCTTTGGAGGACGATTACGGACAAATGAGAAAATCTCTGTCACTGAATGACATAGCTACACTTAAAAAAGAACTCGTAAGTTTAACATTGTCTGATAATAAAGAAGATGTTTACAATAGACGTAGAAAACAATCTTGTGTGATGGAGCTATCGAAAAATAAATTCGTTTCTATGGCTGAAGCAATCTATCACTATCAGAAAGACACTCCTGACCGATTTCACTCGAATAAATCGAAAACATTTATACGACAAACTAATCTAGGATCTAGTAATCTCACTCGCCCTCAATCTCCTAACTTGAGGTGTAAAGCTAGAGCCCGTTCTCAACATATTCTTTCCCAAAAAGAGAGAGAAGAAATGGAAATAGAAGAAATCCGAAAATATAAAATTAAAGCAAAACCAATTCCGAAGTCTGTCATTGAAGGATCTAAAAACTTGCCTGAAGTTCCGAGAAAACCTGCAACTGTACCTGAGCCATTTAAGTTAACGGAAATCCATAAAAAGATGCCTCAGTCACCTGAACAAATAAATAATTTTAAAGCCCGACCGGTACCAAAACACATTCTTGATAAACCAAGCAACATTCCAACAAAGACATCTGCACCAACAACAAAAGCTATAAGTCCTAAATTTAATTATAAAGGAACTAATTCTAATATTAAAAATGACTTGAAGAAACATGACAAACAACTTAATAATTTAGACAAATGTAAACATACAGTGCAGTATCATGGTCCTGTGAAACCAGAGCCATTTTCATTTCAAAAACGTGATGAAGAGTTAAAGCGTAAGAGAGATGAAAAGATAAAATGTGTATTGGAAGAGGAAAGAAAGCTTGCCTCTCAGTTTAAGGCTAAACCTTTACCTGCAGCAGTCAAAAAGACTATGCGTGGTGCAAATCCTGCAAGTAATGCATCATCTGCTTCATCTGAGAACAAAGAGAATAATATAAAATTTGAAGCAAGACCACCAACAGTTTTGTATAAGAAACCATTTAAGCCAGTTCTGAATTCAATACAACCACTAAAACTTGCACCATTTGAGTTAACTACTGAACAAAGAGCTGCTAAAAGAGAACAGTTTGAGAAGCATTTAAAAGAAAAAGAAGAAGAGAATGAAAGACTAAGACTGCAGAAAGAAAGAGAGCAACAAGAATTGGAAGAAAGAGCTCTAATTGAATTGCGAACCAAACTTGTCCATCATGCTAAGCCTGTTCCTTCAATGATACCAGTCCTTCCAGAAAAATTGGTTATACCTATAACAATACCCGAAACACCAAAACTTCTCAAAAGACTAAAGAAACATTAAATTACTTTTTTTTTGACATTTATATGGTGATCTATATTCTATTATGTTAATAGTAATTAATTTTTTTTTTATATAAGTGCTTTACTTCGATATAAACATTTGACAATTTTCATTATGATATATAACTCTAATGCCAATTTCTCATTAAAATTAATGTAATATTGTTTGTAATTTTTCATTATAAAGGGAATTAAATATTTAATGTTTTTTTAATTGTTTTACCTTAATTAAACATTTTTCTCATGCCAAAGTTGCCACTGTAGATTGAATATATTTTATTTTTTTCATAAAATTAATATATATTCAAACTACCCTTTACTCTCGAGCTTATCTTTTTTAATGTATGCCAATATATAGGCATAAAGTTTTTTTTTTTTTTTTAATAAATAAATAAATACTTGCTAAAAAACATCAAACTACTCGTTCAATAAGATTGTTTTAAATAATTTATAGAATTAGGCGTTACTTTGCGGAGATCCATAATACAAAAGTAATAATAAAATTATTTTGCTATAATCCGCGATACAGTAAATAGAAAATATATATAGTGTTTAATGTATATTGGATTATCAGTATTTTCATACCCGATACGTGCAGGATTCGTAAAAGCACATGCACAAACCTCCACCACTTCCACCAAAATACACAAGCACTACACAGTTTTACTATCACAAACTCAACAATCGTTTCGCCCCGCAACCGAGGCATCATCAGGAGATAGACTCCACGACAAAATCGCAAAGCGAAGCGTTATGCAAACAAGCATTGTTATATAGTAATCGGTTCATCCCCACCTTTACCTCTGAACACGTGCAACAAGCTTGAACTTGAAACATTTATCTGCTCGTTAATGAGGGTGCCATTGTTATGCTTAATGATTTCTAATTGTTCCAAAATATTCAATTTTAAGCTTTTTTCGCAGGTGTGCAGTATTTCGAAACAATGGTCATTAGGAACTTTATGACCGCTTTCTAACAAATGTTTCGCGAAATGTGAATTTTGTGGCTTATTATTCCTAAAAGCGACCATATGTTCTTTAAAACGGGTTTCAAAATTACGACCAGTCTGACCCACATATGTATCATTGCATTCAGGACATTTTATTTTGTAAATACCACTCTTTTTCGGGCTTTCTAATTTGTCTTTATTATTGCATAATATCTTTTTTAAGCAGTTATTACTTTTAAAACCTAATTTTATATTTGACTTTGTTTTAAATATAGTTGAAATTCGTTCTGACAATGTTCCAAAATAGGTCAAACTGGCTTTGTATTTATTATCTTTGTAATGTGGCACCGCATAGAAGTGTTTTGTCAATTGCAACTTCTGTTTATTTTTTAATATATTTTGTACTAATTGCTCATCGTAGCCATTGGAAAGCGCCATCTGGTTGATTATTTGCAGCTCATTGTTAAAATTCTTTTCCGAAAGAGGGACTGATAAGAGTCTGTGTATATGACTATGAAAGGCAGCAAGTTTGTGTTGCCAGGGGTGAAAGGAAGAAGCAGGTATGATCGTATCCGTGTAGGTTGGTTTGCGAAAGATCTCAAACGTATGTTCGTTGTTAGACCGTGTCTAACAACGAACATACGTTTGAGATCTTTCGCAAACCAACCTACACGGATACGATCATACCTGCTTCTTCCTTTCACCCCTGGCAACACAAACTTGCTGCCTTTCATAGTCATATACACAGACTCTTATCAGTCCCTCTTTCGGAAAAGAATTTTAACAATGAGCTGCAAATAATCAACCAGATGGCGCTTTCCAATGGCTACGATGAGCAATTAGTACAAAATATATTAAAAAATAAACAGAAGTTGCAATTGACAAAACACTTCTATGCGGTGCCACATTACAAAGATAATAAATACAAAGCCAGTTTGACCTATTTTGGAACATTGTCAGAACGAATTTCAACTATATTTAAAACAAAGTCAAATATAAAATTAGGTTTTAAAAGTAATAACTGCTTAAAAAAGATATTATGCAATAATAAAGACAAATTAGAAAGCCCGAAAAAGAGTGGTATTTACAAAATAAAATGTCCTGAATGCAATGATACATATGTGGGTCAGACTGGTCGTAATTTTGAAACCCGTTTTAAAGAACATATGGTCGCTTTTAGGAATAATAAGCCACAAAATTCACATTTCGCGAAACATTTGTTAGAAAGCGGTCATAAAGTTCCTAATGACCATTGTTTCGAAATACTGCACACCTGCGAAAAAAGCTTAAAATTGAATATTTTGGAACAATTAGAAATCATTAAGCATAACAATGGCACCCTCATTAACGAGCAGATAAATGTTTCAAGTTCAAGCTTGTTGCACGTGTTCAGAGGTAAAGGTGGGGATGAACCGATTACTATATAACAATGCTTGTTTGCATAACGCTTCGCTTTGCGATTTTGTCGTGGAGTCTATCTCCTGATGATGCCTCGGTTGCGGGGCGAAACGATTGTTGAGTTTGTGATAGTAAAACTGTGTAGTGCTTGTGTATTTTGGTGGAAGTGGTGGAGGTTTGTGCATGTGCTTTTACGAATCCTGCACGTATCGGGTATGAAAATACTGATAATCCAATATACATTAAACACTATATATATTTTCTATTTACTGTATCGCGGATTATAGCAAAATAATTTTATTATTACTTTTGTAAGATTGTTTTAATCTTTTTTTTAAATTTAATTAAACTGTCATGGAAAATATCAATGTCATACTGAGATACACTATTATACTCTTCTTGTATGTATCTTGGTCTCCTTTCTTTTGTATGACATAAGTTCTATGTTCTCTCTCAGCGTTAAGGGTTAATACCAAACTATATTTTTTTAAATATTTGATTGCAATCGTTTGTCCTATGAACAAATATGTTCTCTAATTATGGTGACTGCTGTAGAACCACTTTGACAACTGAAATCGTGGGACACTTACACTTAGTTTGTAGGTCTATCCTTGAGAAAAACTAAGTGTCCCGCGATTCTATTTTTAGATAAAATAATTTTTATCTATTCTTTCGGAATAGTATGGTATAAAAATTTATAAAGAGTATAAGTAATCTGGTTAGTAATCCGTTCTGGTTAGTGATAAATTAGTTTGCCTGTGTGTTACGGTTACAACTTTACAAAGCTAAGCCCACTCTCTGCGAGACACTCCAAGACATGCCGAGTGCGAGAGTGTACAACCGCCGTTATGTAGTTTTTTAAATGTACGCTCCATCTCAGTTTTTGCTAGGGTACAGGAGGCTTTTTGTGAAATAGAAAGTGGCGAATATTTTTTTACTTTCGATCACGTATAAAAAAAATAATTTTAACACGCACATGTCAACATGCTTTTTATATTGTTATTTTCTCCATAATAACTGGAGATTAAAATTATAAATAACATCTATAACAAAAGCGATTTAGTATATTTAATGAAAGCTGTGATAGCCTAGCGGTGAGACCGTGCGACTCTCTAGAGACGACATGGGTTCAAACCCCGAGCAGGCACCAATGAGTTTTTCTATTAAAACTTATGTGTCTAATTGATAATTGCAATTTATCACACGCTTTTCGGTGAAGGAAAACATCGTGAGGAAACCTGCATATCTCTAGAGAATTCTAGGGATATGCGTAACCTACCAATCCGCATTGGAGCAGCGTGGTAGGTCTTAGCTCCAATCCTTCTCTCCAAAAACGGAGAGAGGAGGCTTTAACCCAGCAGTGGGCATAGTAACAGGCTGTTACTTTACTTTACTTTTATATTTAATGAAATTTGTAGAAACTTAGAAATAAAAATAATTTCAGAAACGGCCAGGAAAGTCTGCAGAGGAGCTTCAAGAAGAGGAAGAATTGCAGTTAGCTCTGGCACTCAGTCAATCTGAAGCCGAACACAAGGAGAAAGAACGGAAAACTCGTTCGTACATTGCACCAGAAACTAGTCTACATCCCACAAGTAATGTATAACCTTTTTTCCGTTGTTCCTCAAATTACGCCTCAAACCTCAATTCAATAAATACACGATATTTAATATGCAATTTACACATACCTTGGTTGAAAGGAGACATGGATTTGAGAGATGTTGCCATTCTCTATTAAATATCCTAATTTATATAAATATGACGTTGCTGTGACTGCTAGTTCCAAATTCTCATCGAAACAGAACTCAAAGTTATAAAATTGCTCTGATCGCCACCAAACTTTACAGGATCGGGTCATTCTAAAGAGTGTCTAAAATATTTATTAAAATCAATCCGGTTTCGGAGTTTATATTATAAAGGACATACGAAAAACATTCATTTTTAAATTTTAAGATTATGGAATAAACTAATATTGAGTGACCACATTTTAATTGAGACAAAGCGGAAAAATGAAATGAAATGCGAATGAAGTGAGAATTACAGTTAAGTTTTTATTTTATTGTATACATTCATATCCTTGTAAAAAAAATATTTATTATTAATTATTGGTAGCTATAAAAATGTTTGCTAAATTATGCTGTATTGTGGTGGCGATGGTGGAGGTTTGTGTATGTGTTTTTAACGAATGCTGCATGTTCCAAGTATGAAAACGTATAGTCCACTCTACATTTAGCATTAAGCATATTTCCTATTTACTTCAGCGCGGATTATAGCAAAATAATTTTACGCAATTTTTTGTATTTTGTATTATGTTACGTAAGTCATTCAACAGTAAAAATAAGTTTCATTTGGTTTCAGTATCACCAACGCCGTCATCAGTGAGTGCATCTCCAGAACACAGCACCACGACCAACTCGGAGCTGTCCCGGTATTTGGACAGGAATTATTGGGAGCAGCGGCTTTCTAGAGATGCGGCAGCTGCACCGACCGCGCCTTCGTCTCACACCACTAACGATACTGTCGAGGTTTCGATTCTGTTTTCATCTCTTTTATAGTATCGTTTATCGTACTATTTCAATAAAAAATTTTAATGTACTATAGACTGGGGTACTTTTTCTGTGGGTAGGAGTGTAACTGATAGGTTATAAAATTGTCACTGTGAACATTTAAATTAAAATAAATTATTTAACTTCTTAAATTAAACAATAAATGTACCTGTGATTGTTCTATACTTGTCAGCTGACTACTCAAGAATTTGTACACATCAATAACTAAGGTAACTCACTGAATTCAACACTTAAATATTTTCAAAATGGAGTCTATTAAAAGCACATTGAATGAGTTGACAGAGCACTTCAATAATAAAATGATGGATTTTCACAATGAACTGAGATCAGCCATCCCTGCAGCTAGCCCCATGTCTAATATAAATGCTCAATTTAGCTCTTTCCGTTCATTTGTACTGACTGTACTTGAGAATCTTCAACTCCAAGTTGAGCTTTTGTCAAGGCAGCAGGATGAAATGGAGATGCGGACACGTAGGAAGATAATATTAATCCATGGAGTACCCGAAGACAGGAAAGAAGATACCAGTGTGAGTGTAACCAAGATTTTATCGGACCACATCAAAACTCAAGAAATAACAACTAATAGTATTAGTCGTTCTCAGCGTATGGGTCGTCCGGGCACTGAAAAGCCTCGTGCCATTCTTGTGAAGTTCAAGGATGTTTCAATGAGGGATAAAGTCTGGTTTTCTAAGACATCTCTGAAAGGAACTGGTGTCACTATTTCTGAGTTCCTGACAAAACGACGTCATGAAACATTCCTTGCAGCCCGTGAATGCTATGGTGTGACGAAGTGCTGGTCTAGAGATGGTGTTATCATTGTGATGGGCTCTGATGGTACGCGGCACCGTATAACAACATTGACAGAGTTGAAAGCCATTTCTACGCCTAAAGCCGACATCGCCATAACTGCCGCTATGCCTGTCGTCTCGGGGCCCTCGAAGGCTCCTAAGTCTACTAAAGACTCCCATCAAAGACCAAAACGAGCGGCTTTCAAAAAGTAAATAAGTAGACGATGAGATTCACGCCCGGTTTGGTGTTAATTCTATTTGCTTATGCTTGTCTTTTACTGTTCTATATATTTCTTTATTTGCTTTAGTTTTTACCATTGATCCCTATTGACTAATTACATAGTACCTACAATATTGCTTTAACTCAATTTAAAATAAAAAACTTGAAGTCTACTATCAATATTCTGTAAAATTGACAAGTGACAATAACACTTTTTATTTGTCTATGTTCTAATCTCTGTGGGTACTAGCCTTTTGTGCTAAGTGTCATCGGTAATTATTCTTTCTAGCCAGAATCTACTTTTGAGTCAGTTTCATATTACTTAAATTTATATAGTTTATAATCTATTATTTATGTCACATACTAGTCTCACAATTTTTATCATTATTTTTTTTTTGGTTCCGATGGACACAGATTTATTTATGAAAAAATAATATCTTATTGTGTAAACAGTATGAATCTGTGCTGTGTTGTAATAGTTTCTGATGTTGATTGTACATTTTTTTTTAAAGCTGATTTCTCCACTGCTGGCGGGTTAGAGACCATTCATACCTATTTATTTATTTATTTTTTTTAGTTTTAAATTATATTTGTTATTTATTGTTTATTATGGTGTATTTTAATGTCTATTAATGGTAGTATTGATAGTGAAACCTTGCTGTATCTGTCATCAAGTCATGAGTCATCCTCTACAATAAGTGACCACAGTACAACTTTCCTTCCGCTTAATGATACCCTTACCTCTTATTTCTCAGACTGTGTGAAAAATTTCAATGTCATCCATATTAATGCTCAAAGTATCCCGGCCCATTATCCTGATATGCTTGCATCATTTGAATCTCGAAATATCCACGCTATTTTAGTGTCTGAATCGTGGCTCAAGCCTTGTTTGCCGTCCACATCCTACTCATTGCCCGGTTTTCACCTTATTCGCAACGATCGTGTCGGTAGGGGGGGTGGCGGTGTGGCGATCTACCTTAGGTCGTATATTCCTTTCTCCATCATACGCTCGTCTACACAGCCATCACCAACTGACGCACTTGAGCATTTGTTAATAGAAGTAACCCTGTGTCACACTAAAATCTTGCTGGGTGTGTTCTATTCTCCTTCTCTTCTTATTAACTATTTTTCCTCTTTTGAAAGTCTGTTAGAAAGTTTAATCCCTCTTTATAACCACTCAATAATAATGGGAGATTTTAACACTTGCTTGCTTAAAGGTGATAGCCGGTGCAATAAACTGTTGTCATTAGCTGATGCTTGTAATTTACATGTTCTGCCCCTGTCTGCAACTCACTTTTACCCTAACAGTGTCCCGTCGCTTCTTGACCTTATAATGGTTTCCTCTCCTGATTTTATATCAAAGCATGGTCAGTGCACGGCAGATGCTTTCTCTTACCATGACCTCATTTACCTCTCTTACAAAATTGGTCCTCCTAAACTGAAATCAAGAACGTTTCTGCAACGTAATTTTGGAGGAATGGATGTAAATCGCCTTCGCGAAGATGCTAGGGGGGTTGATTGGACTGCAGTAACCAATGCAAGCTCAATTGATGCAAAAGTTGATACGTTCAATTCTCTCATAACCCAACTATATGACACCCACGCTCCAATCAAACTTATTAGAATGGGGCATCTACCAGCGCCGTGGTTAACCGACGATCTGAAAGCTCTTATCAAAAAGAAAAATCAAGCAAAACATAAATTTAAAATGGACAACTCTGAGTCTAATCGTTTAAAATATAATAAATTAAGGAATCACTGTAATACATCGTGCAGAGATGCACAACGGCGACATATTCACAAATCTGTCGAGAACGGCGACCCAGCAAAAGTATGGAAATTTCTTCGGTCACTTGGAGTTGGTAACTCATCTCGTAACTCACCTCCTTGCATTAATATCGATATGGAGCTCTTAAACAAACATTTTACTACTTCTGACGTTATTGAAGACGTCGAAAAAAAGCGAACTATTAATTTTCTTTCATCATTGGCAACTCCAAATTATCCACCGTTCATTTTTAGTCAATTTACAGAGTGTGATGTTAAGAAGAGCGTGTTGTCTATATCATCGAATGCTATTGGCTCTGACAGCGTTAGCCGCAATATGATCATACCTATCCTTGATATTATATGTCCCATCCTAACATGTATCCTAAATGAGTCCATTTCTTCTGGCAAATTTCCTGAGACATGGAAACGAGCCCAAGTTATTCCAATCCCTAAAAAACCTACTGCCAACAACTTAAATGATTTCCGCCCAATATCCATTCTGCCATTTCTATCCAAAGTCCTTGAAAAGTTGGTTCATCATCAGCTTTTTATATTCCTTAACACTTACGATATCCTTAATCCATTACAATCTGGCTTCCGTTGTGGTCATAGCACGGCTACAGCGCTAGTTAAAGTTACCGATGACATTCGCTGGGCAATGGACAACAGGCAACTTACAGTGTTGACATTGCTAGATTTTAGTAATGCGTTTAATTCCGTGAATTTTGACATACTACTGAGCTTGTTACGTTCTATTAACATCTCTCCTTCTGTAGTTGAATGGTTTCAAAGCTACCTTCGAGGTCGCCAGCAGCGGGTTCGCATTGATGACAAATACTCGTCATGGTGCGACGTAAGTGCGGGTGTACCTCAAGGCGGTGTGCTGTCGCCTCTCCTGTTTTCACTCTTCATCAACTCGATAACTCATAGACTTTCTTCTCTCTACCACATGTATGCAGATGATTTCCAAATTTATAACCAGTCTACTCTTGAAAATCTGTCTACAGCTGTTACTGCCAGTAATAATGATCTTATTGGTGTCCACAATTGGAGTAGGTCCTTTGGGCTAAAAGTTAATCCCGATAAGTCACAAGCAATTATTATTGGTAGCTCGAGGTTGGTTTCGAGGATAGACTGGCTTAATATACCTCCGATTAAATTTGATGGCGTGATAATTCCATACTGCTCTACGGTTAAATGTCTTGGAGTACACCTTGACACAACTTTATCATGGTCGCAACAGATGAAAGAAGTCAGTAAGAAGACGTTTGGGGCATTAGGTTCTCTTAGGCGGTTAGGTGCTTTTCTTCCTATTCCTACCAAAATTATGTTAGCACAATCTCTGCTGTTATCAATTGTAGACTATGCCAGCGCAAGCTATCCTGATCTGACCGAGGACCAGTTAAATAAACTTGAGCGTTTACAAAATCTTGCTATTCGGTTCATATTTGGATTACGTAAATATGACCATGTTTCTGAATTTCGTGCTAAGCTCAAGTGGTTACCCATCCGTTTTCGCCGGGACTTGCAAATACTTTCTCTTCTGTACTGTGTGTTATTCCACCCAACGACACCCCCTTACTTGAAAATGAAATTTCATTTCGTAAGGTGTCGTAATAATTTAATAAGATCCTCACGACGATTGAACCTTGAGATGCCCTCACATAAGTCGTCGTTTTTCGGAAGTTCGTTTAATGTGAAAGCGGTTAAATTATGGAACACCCTGCCGATATCAGTAAGGGAAGCTAAATCGATAAATAGTTTTAAATATAAACTGAAAAATTATTTCCTCTCACTATCTGGTTAGATCTACCATTTTATGTATTATATATGTATGTGTATTTGGATTGTATCTATATTATTTATTATATATATTTATATTATTTTATTATATATATTTATATATTATATATAGGTACTACTATATATTATTTATGTATTATTTTGTGTATATATACTCATTTTATAAAAAGCACCACCTACCTGTTTTTCCCGGTATTAATAGATTCTCTAGCCCAAAGGTTGCCTGGAAGAAATCGCTAATAAGCGATAAGGCCGCCTTATTGTAGCACTTAGTTTAAGCTGTTTTGTTATTTATTTACTTTTTGTTAAATTTTTATGTGGTGCAATAAAGTATATTGTATTGTATTGTATTGTAGACTAATCCATTACTTTTTAATTGCAGCAAGATTTCGCTAAGCCTTCGACTACCAAAGACCAAGAAGAGGAAGCGGAAGACAAAGAAATCGACGAGTTCGTCGAAACATTGAAGTCTCAAGTCGAAATATTTGTCAATAGAATGAAAAGTAATTCATCGCGGTATGTAATTTGAAACAAGTCAATTGTTGAAACAAACAATCAATCGCAATGTTTTTTTGCGATTTGTCCTGAAGCCTATAAATAAATATATGAATAAATAAATACATGGGATAGTTAATTCTCAGGCCTCAAAGTAACTGTATTTATACTTGTGTTATGGATGACAGATACAACTGATAAATTGATACGTATATAGTTTTCAATACATATATACACCAATACACTATTTTTTTTTTAGAAAACGTTGGCCCTCATCGGGAATCGAACCCGCGACCCACAGAACTCATGGCAGGCCAACTGCACCAATGGGCCAGTCATATCTGATCTGATCCTGATCTCGTATCTCCTGATTATGCTTCGGTTCAGGGTGAAGTGATCGTTGAGATTGTCGTAATTAATGTGTGTAGTTCTTGTGTACTGTATTGTTTTGTTAAACGTGCGGTAACTAATCCTGCTCGTATAAGGTATGAGAATGGTTTTTGCTTCCTATGCTTATATAGATTTCCTTATTAAACGTGAGTTATATAGCAAAATCATTCAAAAGTAATAATAAAATTATTTTGCTATAATCCGCGATAGAAAATATATACAGTGTTAAATGTATAGTGGACTATACTTTTTTCCCGATACATATAGGATTCGTAAAAACACATGCACAAACCTCCACCACCGCCACCAGAATACACAAGCACTACACACGTTCACTATTACAAACTCAACAATCGTTTCGCCTCGAAGCATCATCAACAGATAGACTCCACGACAAAATCGCAAAAGCGGGCTTTTGGTGGTGGAGATTTGTGCATGTGTTTTTTACGAAACCTGCACGTATCGGGTATGAAAAAACGGATAGTCCACTATACATTTAACACTATATATATTTTCTATTCACAGTATCGCGGATTATAGCACAATAATTTTATTATTATGTTCGTATTGTGGGTCTCCGCAAAGTAACGCCTAATTCTATAAATTATCAAAATCATTATTTTTTATTTGATTTATAGAAGCAGGCGTTACTTTGCGGAATTCCATATTACAAGCAATATAACAGAACTAACTACTTTGCTATAATCCGCACGGGTTAAGTGAATGCATGCAAAGCCAATGTGTATGAAGCAGGCAAAATCTACGCACCTTATACATGCAGGACAAGCCACCACATGCACCCCAAGGCGCAATGGACCAGCAACAACGCACACAAAAGCAGCACACACACCCACCACCACAATCTCGACGATCGTTTCGCCCCGAAACCGAAGCATCATCAGGAGGATAGGCTCCACGACAAAAATCGTAATGCGCCGCGCTACCCATATAAGCAGTCTTAAATAGTTTAACTCCCACCAATACCCTCCCCTCCGAACACATGTAGCAAAACGGAATTAGATACATTTACTTGCTCGTTAATTAAGTGACCACTTAACCCGTGCGGATTATAGCAAAGTAGTTAGTTCTGTTATATTGCTTATTTTTTATTTAGCAAATTGTTAATTTTTTCTTAGCGGACGCTCGATCGCCAACGACACATCTGTTCAAACCTTGTTCATGAACATAACAGCGATGCACTCCAAACTGTTGAGATACATCCAGCAACAGGACGATAAACGCGTCTATTTGGAAAGCTTGCAGGTAAAACAAGTTTCTAAGTGACTCTGATAGCTGTGATAGCACTGGTAAGACCATGTGACTCTCTAGAGACGATCATGGTTTCATCGCGGAAAGGCACCAATGAGTTTTTCTATTAAAACTTATGTATCTAATTGATAATTGCAATTTATCACACGCTTTTCGGTAAAGGAAAATATCGAAAGGAAACATGCATATTTCTAGAGAATTTGGAGAGCTTGCAGGTAATACAAGTTTCTAAGTGACTCTGATAGCTGTGATAGCACAGTGGTAAGACCATACAATTCTCTAGAGACGATCATGGTTGCATCCCGGAAAGGCACCAATGAGTTTTTCTATTAAAACTTATGTATCTAATTGATAATTGCAATTTATCACACGCTTTTCGTCGATGGAAAACATCGTGAGGAAACATGCATATCTCTAGAAAATTCTAGGGATATGTGTAACCTACCAATACACATTGGAGCTGCGTGGTAGGTCTAAGCTCCAATCTTTCCCTCTAAAAACGGAGAGAGAGGAGGCCTATGCCTGGGGTTTGAACCCATGATCGTCTCTAGAGAGTCGCCCGGTGTTACCGCTAGGCTATTACAGCATAGAGCGGCTAGCTTACCAGTAGTGTTAGTTAGCAATTACTTTTCTTTGTTTACAATATTGAGTATTGCCGTTGTTTTGAATAAAACGACGCGCGCGACGCGACGCGAACGCAAGCTAGGCCGTTTCATGCATTCGTTCACGACCAGAGCGGCCCCCCGCCAGTCACCCGTCAGACACGATAGAGAGAGGCCGCGCGCGGCTTGGACGCGGCATTCTTTTATAACGCACGTGTGTAATTTTGCGTGTCGGGTGTTATTCTCAGATTTATTGACGCGTTTAATCAGTGAAGCGTTTGAGAAGACGCGACCGTCCACGGTTTTAGTGCGCGTTGGGTTACTATTCCCCGATATAGGGACGATTCAATAACGTGTGACCTTACGAAGGTTGTGTGCACACCGGTTGTTATTTAACCGATATAGCGAAGTGTATACTCCGGGAGAAACAGACATTACATATCCGTGGAAGAGGGCAGAGGCGAGCCAACGGTTTCGGGAATCGGCCAAATGCATACAAGCACACACACACACGTACACATATACACGCAGTGACTCATGAGGCCGGACCACATACAGCTGACGGCCGCATAAGGTAGGTTGAGACGCCGAGACGACGGGCCCAGGTCCCGGAGGTTGTTTCATCCGTCCGCACGTTTGCGCGGAACAGCCGTCTTAAGTAAAATCAACTATAAAACAATTTAACAGGATAAAATAACCCAAGTACGTGATAGCCGCGCAGCTCTTGATACACTCCGAGCAGAACATACGGCCAGGCTCGCGCAAGCGGCTGAAGCAGCCGAACGACAACGGCAAATGCAAATGGCAGCCAAACTTCAAGCCATGCGAAAGAAAAAACATGAATACCTACAGTATCAACGACAACTGGCCCTACAACGAGTGCAGGTATGAACAAAAACAAAGTCTAAACCTACTTTCATTTGATTTCATAACTCACGTGTTAAAACTTTTCTAAAAAATTAATGTATAGTTTTTATTTAATGGTTAGTATCTTTTCTATGTGATATAAAGTCTTAGTACGAAATTTAAAAGGAAAAGTTTTCTTATAGCTCTTTATTGATACAGAAATAATTATTTTATTGTATTCTTCATTCTAATAATAGAAACCCTTACCTTTGTTCATAAACCACCACACGCACAAACCACCACAATAAGCAAGCACTACACACGTTCACTATCACAAACTCAACAATCGTTTTGCCCCGCAGCCGAAGCATCATCAGGAGATAGAGTCCACGACAAAATCGCAAAGCCGTTTTTCGATTTTGTCGTGGAAAATAATTTTATTATCACTTTTGTAACCATATATTTTTTTATATCAATTAGAATGTAATATTCAGTTTATTAATCTCATTGACTGTAATTTTTTATCAAAGATTTTCGATTTTGTCGTGGAGTCTGTCTCCTGATGATATCGTGTGGCGGTGGTGGGATTTATGCATGTGTTGATATGAAAAAATGAATAGTGCACTATGCATTTAGCATTATATATATTTTCTATTAATTTTATCGCGGATTATTACAAAATAATTTTATTATTACTTGTATTATGGATCTCGCAAAGTAACGCCTAATTCTATAATTTATTTAGAATGCCGTAAATTAATTTTTACATAAATAATTGTAACTAAGAAGTTATAATTTACAGGAGCAAGAAAGAGAAATGCAAATGAGACAAGAACAACAAAAACACCAATATATGATGTCTGCTAACAGTGGTTTCTATATGCCTGGTGTTTCGATGCTTCATTATCCACCAACAACAGGGGGCTATCCCAATCAACCTCCTTTCGCGAATCCTCAGTTTCATCCACAAATGATACAACAAGCAACAACCGACGCAACTGTTTCTATGCCCGGACAACCTCAAATGTCTCAAGCCAATATTCCATTGAATGTTACACAAATGGGTAATGTATCTCAATCTATGCCACAAATGACTAACACATTTGCGATGTCAACATCTGGTATGGTGTTAAGCCAGCCACCTCCTGGCATTCAAGCGACAATAAACCAACCTAATATCCGACCTGTTATGAGCCAACAGCTACCACTCAATCAGCAAATGATGATGCAACAAATGCAACAGATACGTATGCCGAACCAACCTGGTGTCCATCAAATTGTACAACCAAATATGCAAAATGGACTCACTGGTCAAAACATTCCTCATCAAAATCAACAGCCTAATCAGTTACCAAAACAAAATGTATCAAATCAACCTCAACAATCGCCAATGATGCCCCCAATGACAATCAGTCAACCAATGAACCAACAAATTAATCCAAACAATGCAATGTTTACTATGCAAATGCCAAATATGAGAATGCCATTAATGCAGGGCAATCACCCCAACAATAACCAAATGCCAATCTCAGGATTTCCCATGAATGTTCAGAATCCACAAAACAACCAACAACCCACTGCACAGATGCCAAATATGCAACAGATTCCACTTCCTGGAAAACCTATGCAAATGCCTGGACAACAAATGATGCAGAGCCCAAATCAACAGCTAACTCAAGGCCAACCTCAACAAGCGCAACAAATCCATCAACAATCTCAAATGACACAAGGCCAAACAATACCAATGCCCGGTCATCCAACTCAGTCACCAGCTCAACAAGCTATGATGCAAGGACAACAAATGCAACATCAAATTTCCAATTTGCAACAACAAAATCCGCAAGTAATGCATCAGACTCCACAAATGCCCCAAAATATACAAAATAATACACAGGGACAACAAATGACACATCCAATGATGACAGGTGCTATGCCTCAACAGGCTTCGCAAATACAGGGTCAGCCGCAACAGCAGATGCCAAATCAGATGTCAAGCCAGAACCAACAGCAGCAGGGAATGCCACAAAATATGCAAGGTGCACCTATGAAGGTGCAACAGAACTTCGGAAATGGCCCCCCTAACCAACAACCAGTTGTACAAAATCAGCAACCACAACAAATCCAGACACCAATAAAGTCTGAGCATAATAATAATACTGCAGAATTAATAAGTTTTGACTAAAATTTAATAAATCTTAACTGTGAAAATATATTTATTACTTTTTAATTGTAATTTTGAAGAGAATTTTTGACAAGTTTGCAATAATTCACTTAGAAATGTGATATGGTGTTAATTTTTAATTTAAGCATGTACTCATATTCAGCTTTTAATCTATTTGATGTTGAAATATTGTTAAAATTAGTATATTGTCCATCCCCAACCCTGGGAATATAATATTATGATATCACAGCCTACGGAATGATTATTAATACACAGGCAGTAGTCAATTTAGGTTTTAGATAAAAGGCCTTGTAATGTATGTAAATGTGCTAAAATGTAAAAATATATGTTTTATGTAGTTTATTCAAATACGATAATAAAACGTTATAGAAATTCGAAAATATTTTTATTTTTCTTTGCTAATAAATTTGGTTTTTTTTATTTACAAGTAAGTTATCATTTATGCGCTAAAAATAAAATCTTATAGTATTGTTCATTCGTTTTATTTATATATTTAATACTAGTAGACACTTCATAGATAGATGTAGTTCAGATATATATTTTTGGATTTGATAAATGTGGCTTTGGGCATACAGTCCATTATATTGTATGGATGCCAGCCTATTGCCTAAACTATGACCATCGACAATAAAGAGAGCGAACAAGGCTAGAATGAAATGAAAATAGAGATACTAATCTCTACTTTTATAAGTAGATGAATTTCACTTCCCTCATTTGTTGCGACTATGGTTGCGACCACAGAGTTATTATACATATATAATACACAATGATTATAGTAGAGCAAGGAAGCAATCTTCCCTCATTTCATGTGTATAACCAGCATTGCATGTTATTAGGTGACAGAGTGAGACATAGAATAATTATCTATATATTTGATTAAGTAGATATAAGTAATGTGAAAATTTTACAAAATCCTGTTATCTTGTTTGTTTAAATTAATTTGTAGCTATATAAAATATGTTAAAATTAGCACTAATAGGCATTGTAAGAAATTTGACCTGAAGTTACTACAGTTGGTAAAGCAGCATCCATATGATATTAGGCCATCGATTGACCTACTTACTTACTAAACTTACTAATTTACTTTTCCTTTATAAAAGTGTCTCCGTAATGTGCTACGCTAAATAGTCTGTTGTTAACTTGTTATTGGTATTTCTATTATCTATGGTTATTTTTGCTATTGTTTATTAGGCGGGAAGTTTATTTTTCGATTTCTATTTTGTAGTAAATACTAAATAATCTGTGCTTACTGCTTATTGCTTAAGTTTTTATTTCTAAAAATTCGTAATATGTTTTAAATGTATTTTTGTGTTTTATTGTTGGAATTATGGAAGAGGACATAAACGATGGCCCTTTTACTGTGTGGCAGATGTTCAATGCTCCTACTTTAGTTCTATTCAACAATTTGGAAGATGCTGCTGACGGTCTTGATAGACTGCTCACTTCTATTCTAAAATTATCAGGGTATGATTTCCTCGACTGTGTATTGATCTACTCATTTTCATGCAATTCTCGTTTGCTAGCCCTAGTTCAGTTAGATAATTCTAATTATTCTGTCACCTCTCGTTCTTAATTTTATATAATTTTGAAGTAAAATAAAGTATCATCAAAAAATGAGTAAGAAAATTAAACTTGTCATGTAAAGGAATCTAAAACTATTGAAAGTATTTAGCTTATATAGGTCTCTTGGAAAATTGGAATGTAACTTTTTTGGTAATATTACTACTACTTAAAACTTCTAAAGCACATTTAATCATGTATTTTAAATGTTATACAAACTTCCTCAGTGTAGCCTTTTAAAAACTAATATAAATATTTTTAGAGATTTTTCTGAAGTACTAGTGCCACGTCCTGGAGTCCATAAGTGCCCTGATTCTTATTTTTATTCCTTCAATTCATGGCTACTTGGGAGATTATTTTATGTCTGCTCTGTGAAAGAATTAAATCAGTAAGAATTTTATTTCACTACATTTAAATTAATCATAACAATGTAACAAAAGTAAAATAGTATAATGTAACATTAACTGAGTATAATGCAAATTAAAGTCATATTGCACCAGCAATCTCTAATAATGTAAATTCCAAATTTTGCATTAAAAGATTGATTAATATATACAGATTGATCTAATATACTATAATGATGTAGTATACATTAAGATTAAGAAAACCATATATAAGTACCAAAAAATATCAATTGATTATTTAATTTGTTTTGTTTAGTTAGATGTTACTCTAGTAGTTCAGTGACAGCTTTTATAATATTTTTAAACACACAATATTGTATTATGGATGATTGTAATTCTTCACTCTACTACTAAAAATTGTTTTTCAGAATACATTTAACAAGCAAAAATGCTCAGCTGAAAATTTTAAATATTTTATGCACCAACGGAGCATCATTTTATAAAAAAATACATTCTGAATATTTTATAATTCTGATTCAGCTTTTAAAATATTATAAAGATATTCAAAGTGGACAAGTTGCTGTTTTAACTCTGGAACATTTCACTCCTGAGAATGTCAAAATACCAAGTGTGGATATATCTTTAGAACCAATATATGTTAATTTAAAGGATATAAATATGTGCAAAACCTTAATTGATATGATCCTTCTATTGTTATCAGAGAGCATTCCACCTAGTCTCTTAGACAATAATAATATAAATGAACTTGATGAAGTTTTTACACAAGTGCTGTATGCTATTGAAAACTTTTGTATAGATTTGAAATATTATAGTCTCAAGTTTTTCCTTCATTTGATAAAGAACCTGAAAAAGATACTAGTTACAAAATTTTGTCTTTTATTCCCAAATATCTACAGAAAACTGTTGTTTTGTATGGAAGCAATAATTAAAAGCCTGAACATACTCTATGAAAAGATGGAGATAAATAACAAATTGCTTAATCATTTTAATGAAGTTCTTTTAGAATTAATAAAAATAGCAGTCTGTGATCTTGAAATAGAGAACGGGAATATTATGGTAACAATTTGCTCTACAATACTGAATGATAAAACTAAAACTTTCAATAAAGAAATAAAATTGTATTGTTTATCAGTAAGTAGTAAACTTGACTTACCACAAACTGCACTAAACATTACAGATATGGATTGTTGTGAAATTGAACAAGTGGCTGATTGTTACTGTAGTCACATTGTTAAATACATTAAGAACAATGCATCTACAGATAAGGCGACTGATCCAGATGCAAACTGGTATTACAAAAATATTCTTTCTGTTATTGCATCATTAGAATCTTGTCTTGAATGTGATAATGATATTTTTTTAATAAATTACCATTTGGGAAGAGTTTGTACAGCTTTAGGTATAATTGAGAATGTTGCTGTGGAAATCAAAGGTCTGAGTACAAAAAGCAGAACAAACAGATTGTTGATGCAGAAACATATTGTCGATATTTGGCTGATTTTAGTGAAACTGGTAAAAGAACTCAGAAATATATTCATTAAAAATGAGGATACACTTGATTTGATTATGAATTTGGTCCTTACTACAGTAAATCTTAGTAATAATATCACCAATAACGAAATGAATACAACATTACAAATATTATGTTTACACAATAATTCAAATTTCTCAGAGCCTAATTTTGAATGTTTTACTGATGACATAAGACTTAAAATATTGAAGTATATTTTGGTAGTGAAAATTTATTTCAACGACAAAGTGAATGATACTTGGAATAAAATTTTTACTTTGTTATATAATTCTATTATTAGAAACAGAGACACCAAAGCATCAAAGGAGGTGAGTTGTAAATTTTAATTTTTCAATTCTATAGGGTCTCCTCTCTCCTTTTGAAGACAGTTTGGAGCTTAGATCCACTGACATAGTTCCAATGTAGATTGCTAGGTTATATATATCCCAAGAATTCTCCAGAGAAAACTATCCTCATACTGGTGGCATGGAAATAAAACATGTGATATATATATTATAAATTACGCAAATAAGTTTTAATCAAGAAAGTCTTTGGTGCCAATCAAGGCTTAAAAACTGTCTTCCCCATAGTAAAAGTTTAATATTCTTGGTATTTGGCTATCATAGCTTTTCTTTCAGATTTATTAGATAACTTATTTATCGACATTAGGTTTCACAATGTACTTTAAAATTGTGTCACAAAATCATTTTTTTTTAATTGACTTCTCTTTTTTTAGTTCCTTGAACTGTGTCCATTTCTGCTCATCAACAAAGTCCTATCTGCCAGTACAATTATAGGAGACATACTAATGCCAGCTTTTATGAAGAAAGAAATGGATGTCCTAAAAACTGTGTTCAATTCTTTATCAATTATTGCTTGTTTGTCTTTAGGTTCTTACACCATTATTTTAAATGATAACAAAAATCCTTCCAGTACACAAATATTTATTGGTAAAAATACAACTATTTGTCTTTATTGTGCAGAGTGCTATAAAATGAGAAAAATATGTAGTAAATCTAATAAAACAGAGTTGAGTAAAAAATACAAAATATTAGGTACAGAAGATGCACCAAGTAAAAGTTCTTTAAATATTGGTGTAAAAAAACTATTAACCAAATTTCTATATATGAATTTATGTGTGGACATAGATATGGAATATTGGAATTTTGTTCAAGTTTTATGCAATCACTTTTATATTTTTGATTATGGTGCTCCTATAGAAATTATTAATGAGAATCATTTAAAAGAACTTCTGCAGATTTTGAAGCCTTTCATTGAAAACGCTAAGGTATCTTTTTATTCCATTTTATAATAAAATAAAAAGTGTATTAGGCCATTTAGTAAATTCAGCTAAAATTGTTAATTTTAGATTGTCAAAGACACAGAATGGAGCTCAAATGTTGAAACTGTATCCAATATGTGCATAAATTTCTTAGTAAAGGGTACACAGTTAAGCTTGGAAAACAATGATTTTAATCAACAAACACGTATATTAAACTGCATTAAGGATCTTGGAACTTGTCACAATGATAAATTGATTTTACCAAGTACAAAGCTGTTAGTGTACTTCATTATGCATCCACAATGTTTTCTCGCATCCAAAGCGATGGTCTATCTAAGAGACATTTGTGAATTTCACAAGCTTACGCCCAACCAAGTTTATCAACGATATAAAAAAGACTATTGTAAGCTTTTTGTTGAATGCAGCCTTTACAATGGCAAAGACTTTGCAATATTTTTATTAAAAGTTGTAAGATCATTTGGTTTTGTCGGATACAGGGATTTCATATCAAAAGATATTCACCATTTCTTACCGTATTTAATACCCTATGCAGTAATTGTAAAAGAAGTTCCTATTATGATAGAAGAAATAGCGGCGCTTGTTCAATGTTCAGTGACGGACTTTCTTATAGAGAGGTTTCCACATATATATGTTCATATCTATTTAACCGAATCAAAGGAATCAGCTAAAAAATGCTATGCAATCATAGAAGCGCTAACAAAAAGTTCAACTTTAAATTTGATTAAGAAGCATTTTAGGGTGATATTAACAGAATTTTTATTACAATACTGCATTAATCCTGAGAGAGTTTTGAATGCATGCAGATATTTAGCATGTCACGATCCGGACACTTCAAATCCTCAAGGCAGTATGAGCATGAGCACCAGGCAGATAGCAGATTTTCTGAATCCTAAACTTCTAGGTGTTCTGGCATATTTTGACCACAAACTGGTAAATGCTAAAGTTGCACTCTCAGTGAAACGAAAAGCATTGAAAAGTTTTCCGGACATAATGCAATTGATGGGCGCCAAGTATCTCACACCTTTAAGATTTAAAGTCTTTGCTACATTGAAGTCGGCATTACCTCTAGCACCGGAGTTTCCGAAAATCCTAGCAGAAGCGTGGGCTGCTTTTATTCACAATATTGACAGTATTTCTTTAGGTCCACTTCTTTCAAATTTAGCTGTCCCTTTACTACAACAGTTTGAATATGCTCCACAAGAAATAAATAAAATATTTCAATATTTAATCCTGAATAATGAAAATTTGCTGAGTTCATACATTCCCGACTTGTTCTTTATGAAAGATTCAAAAATTTCTGAAAGAGTTAAAATGGTCATTAGAAAACATGTGAAGAGAACACAACCAGATAGTTTTCAGGAAAAGGTTAAATGGTACTTGCAGCATTTGAATCATGATATTTGCAACATTAAAGCGTATGCTTTCTTGCATTTGGACAGACTGTTAAAGGCGAATAGGTCGGAAATACATAAGGCGATATTTGGTGGGAAAAATATAGAGCCATTTATTATAGATCTTATAGATCATTTGCTCATTGGTAAGTTCTAGTTTATTCAATACATATGAAACTAATCACCTAAGCATTGTAGCAGACCTCTGCTGATACCTATCAGAAACACATAAATTACCTTGCTTTATATGTATACGGGATGTGCCAGCAGCGTCGTCCGCGTCGAAATCAGTTGTAACAAAAAAATTTCAAAATTGAAATTTTAATTACAATTTTAATATAAATACATAAAAGTAGTTATTGTGAGTTAACCGTGAGAGATAGAGACAGCTATCGCGGACTTTTTGTTGTAGTACTTTTATAGATCTACAATTTTCTACTACGTTACTTAAGCGTAAGTCTGTTTGTTTACGCAGCGCACACGACTAAAGCTCCCAGCATGCAAGTTCTTTAGCAACTGCTCGATCTCTTTAACACAATTTACATAATACCGATATGTACTATTTACCTAAACCAGCCGGAAGTATTGCACTATCTTTTGGTGAAAACCGTACAAAAATCCGTTCAGTAGATTTTGAGAAAATCGATTACATACAGACAGATACTCTTTGGGACTTTGTTTTATAATAAGTATAGATAGATAGATGTGAATGAAAATTTAAATTATTCATTCTAAAGTAATCAGCGTTGTTACAGTTAGTGAAAATTTCCATATAAGTACCAATGCAAAATGCAGAATGATGTTTTCTCATGATTTGGCTACGTATTTTACGACCAGCCACCTGCCTGACGTCAACTTACTTTAGTCGTATTTACGAACCCCTCAGTAAGAAAGAGGGTAGTCTGTTTACTCAACCGGATATCATATCGCCGTTCGACTAAACTTAGTCGCCTTTTACGAAACCTCGGTAAGAAATGAGGGTGTTCTATCTACTAAACCGGATACCACACGGTGGGTCAACTTACCTTAGTCGCCTTTTACGACACCTCAGTAAGAAATGAGGGTGTTCTATCTAATCAACCGGATACCACACGGTGGGTCAACTTTCCTTAGTCGCCTTTTACGACACCTCGGTAAGAAATGAGGGTGTTCTATCTACTCAACCGGATATCACACGGTGGGTCAACTTTCCTTAGTCACCTCTTACGACACCTCAGTAAGAAATGAGGGTGTTCTATCTACTCAACCGGATACCACACGGTGGGTCAACTTACCTTAGTCGCCTTTTACGAAATCTCGGTAAAAAATGAGGTTGGTCCATCTACTCAACCGGATACCACACGGTGGGTCAACTTACCTAAGTCGCCTTTTACGAAACCTCGGTAAGAAATGAGGGTGGTCCATCTACTCAACCGGATACCACACGGTGGGTCAACTTACCTAAGTCGCCTTTTACGAAACCTCGGTAAGAAATGAGGGTGGTCCATCTATTCAAACGGATACCACACGGTGGGTCAACTTTCCTTAGTCGCCTTTTACGACATCTCAGTAAGAAATGAGGGTGTTCTATCTACTCAACCGGATAGCACACGGTGGGTCAACTTATCTTAGTCGCGTTTTACGAAACCTCGGTAAGAAATGAGGGTGGTCTATTATACTGGGCCGAATACCACACAGCGGGTCGACTTATTTTAGTCACCTTTTACGACACCTTCGTAAGAAATGACGGTGGTCTATTCTACTCAGTATACCACACGGCATAAATAAATACTAATAATAAGTAAGTAATTAATCTTTTACTGTTCAAGGTTGCAAAGATTTAGATTCCCAAGTATCTCTCGCAAGTGGATCTTGCTTTGGACAGCTAGGAGCCATAGAAGCAGGCCACCTACCTAGGCAATACGTGCAAGCCGATAAATCCCCTTTCGCTTTTTCGATCAATGATAATTGCTTTGCGACAACTGCCCTCGTTGAGCTGACTAGAGCTTTTAAGTATGAGAAGGATACTATGGTAAAAAAATATAATTTTTTGTGACGTATGCAAGATACCCTTTAGTAAAATTAGTATGTTTGCCTAATAGTTTAACTTACTATAGCCCACTTTTGAGCAATAAATTCATTCTATCAAAAAACTAAAGTAAAGTAACAGCCTGTTACTATGCCCACTGCTGGGCTAAGGCCTCCTCTCTCCGTTTTTGGAGAGAAGGATTGGAGCTAAGACCTACCACGCTGCTCCAATGCGGCTTGGTAGGTTACACATATCCCTAGAGTTCTCTAGAGATATGCAGGTTTCCTCACGATGTTTTCCTTCACCGAAAAGCGTGTGATAAATTGCAATTATCAATTAGACACATGAGTTTTAATAGAAAAACTCATTGGTGCCTGCCCGGGGTCTGAACCTATGTCATCTCTAGAGAGTCGCACGATCTCACCACTAGGCTATCACAGCTTCTATCAAAAGTAATAGTAAAATTATTTTGCTATAATCCGCGATGAATTAAATAGATAATGTATATAATACTTAATGTATCCTATTCTATCCGTTTTTTTCATACCCGATACATGCAGGATTCGTAAAAACACATGCACATACATCCACCATCGTCACTATAATACACAAGCACTACACACGTTCACTATCACAAACTCAACAATCGTTTCGCCCCGTAACCCCGAATCTATCTCTTCCTTCGGTTGCGGGGTGAAACGATTGTTGAGTTTGTGATAGTAAACGTGTGTAGTGCTTGTGTATTGTGGTGAAGTATTTTCTTGTTGATTTTAGACTACATTAGTAAATTTAATTCGTTAATCGGCCTTAAATATTGTTACAGAATATGGATTGTTACGCTCTAACAATACAGGAAATTCTGAAGATTTACGATATATCACCAACTGGTACTAAAAAGGAAGTTTGGGATAGTTTTTCCGAAAGCATGCACCAAATCATGCATCCACTTCTGAGTTCAAGGTAAACAAATATATTTTATTACTTTTATTTGTATGTTTGTTTTGTATACTGTATAAATCCGATTGACGATCGCTGACTATGGGGTTTTTGACAAGCGTCTGATCAGGAGATAGAGAAAGCCATCCATTGCGATGTCTTGAGATTATCAAGTCCGTAGTGAGGGGTTATGTAGAATCAGATTGACGGACACAATTCATTTTATGTTGAAGTTGAATGGGAAGAGAGATTTTAGGTCCTACCTCTTTCTACGTATACGGACGTCAAAAATGTCAAGCCGCTGTTTGTAAGCGGCATAAGATTGTTTAAAGCTCCTAAAGTAGACCAATATCCAGCGGTCGACGGCCATCCGTATAAACCGTATAATCCGTATAAAAAGAAGATAACATTTTATAATATATCAGGTTCACTTTGGCCTATCCTTCTCAACCGAAGATAGTTCTTCCTTTGTTTGATTCTGTCCATGCTTCAAAATTTTTGTCCTTAAAGTAGAAGTTCCTAAAGTAGAAGTCCTTAAAGTACACCAATATCTAGCGGTGGATGTCCATCCGTATAAACCGTATAATCCGTATAAAAAGAAGATAAAATATTTAATATTTCAGGTATACTTTGGCTTATCCTTCTCAACCGAAGAAAGTTCATCCTTTGTTTGGTTCCGTTCATGGTACAACATTTTTGTCCCTAAAGTAGAAGTTCCTAAAGTAGAAGTCCCTAAAATAGAAGTCCCTAAAGTAGAAGTCCCTAAAGTAGACCAATATCCAGCGGTGGTCGTCCATCCGTATAAACCGTATCCGTATAAAAAGAAGATAAAATATTTAATATTTCAGGTATACTTTGGCTTATCCTTCTCAACCGAAGAAAGTTCATCCTTTGTTTGGTTCCGTTCATGGTACAAAATTTTTGTCCCTAAAGTAGAAGTTCCTAAAGTAGAAGTCCCTAAAATAGAAGTCCCTAAAGTAGAAGTCCCTAAAGTAGACCAATATCCAGCGGTGGTCGTCCATCCGTATAAACCGTATAATCCGTATAAAAAGAAGATAACATTTTATAATATATCAGGTACACTTTGGCCTATCCTTCTCAACCGAAGATAGTTCTTCCTTTGTTTGATTCTGTCCATGCTTCAAAATTTTTGTCCTTAAAGTAGAAGTTCCTAAAGTAGAAGTCCTTAAAGTACACCAATATCTAGCGGTGGATGTCCATCCGTATAAACCATATAATCCGTATAAAAAGAAGATAACATTTTATAATATATCAGGTATACTTTCACCTATCCTTCTCAACCGAAGATAGTTCATCCTTTGTTTGATTCCGTCTATCCTTGAAGATTTTTGTCCCTAAAGTAGAAGTTCCTAAAGTAGACCAATATCCAGCGTTGGACGTTCATTCGTATAAGCCGTATAATCCGCATAAAAAGAAGATAAAATATGTAATATTTCAGATATACTTTGGCCTATCCTTCTCAACCGAAGAAAGTTCATCCTTTGTTTGGTTCTGCCCATGCTACAACGTTTTTGGAATGGGCTCACAAGTAAGTTTGAATTTGCTGTACATTATAGTGTCCAGGATATGACATTAAATGATTCCACTGTCCACTTGACTTTAACTTTTAACGTTTTGGAATGGTTTTATGTACTCAAATATCGCTTAGTAATATATTTTCGAACAAACTTAATAGCTTACAACTTAGATACTCACTTGTTATATCTAACTCGCTCTTAAGTCTCTCGATTAATGTTATGCTTCGCATTATCATTATTATTAAGTCAGGAACTTATAAGTACGTAGGACTATGAATGCTATCTAATTTAGTATAAGGTTTATTTTGGAATGGCATGCCGCCATCAGCTGTGTCTGGTCATAGGACTGTTCCGAGACCTATTAGCTTTAAAAATCATGCAGATAATTTTCAAAACGGAAAATAATGTCCTGTGCTTAAAGTACTTAGTACGTAAACTGTTTGTAACTTGAAATAAAATGCTTGATTTTAACTTGCTGTTATATATAGTTTAACAACTTAAAAGTATAAGTAATTAGTATATTAGTCTGTCAAAATTAATTTGTTTAATTTATTTAAAAAAAGGGAGATGTTATATATAGTCTGTGGCATAATTGTCATTAATGTCATACTTGTTGACAATGGTCTTTTCATATATCATGTCGTCGGCGTCTCATACTTATAATAATAAAATATTACATTCCAAGCCAATCCGTCTATTCAATCCACCAAAAACCATTACACTTGCCGATAGGACCTGTAATTTTAACTTGAATTAAACTATTTTAGCTGGACGAGTCAACTTATACCTCTTATAGAATTAGAAAGTATTCGCAAACTACTGCGTACAGTACATCCAAGTATGCGTCGCGACGTAAGAACGCTGTTCTTGTTTCTGCCATATGTACTTCTTCATGCAATTATGTCCAAAAACAATATGCAATATATACAGGAAGAAATTATGGCTGTGATAGGTAGGTTTGTTTAACAAAGTTTGATTTTGTCAGCAAGTAATATTATTCGATTTTTTCTAGTTCTTGCAGCATTATTACGATGTTCTGTTTACTCAGGTTTGGAAAATTTAGAAAATAACAGCCCACCATTATTGGAAAGATCGAAATATAAAATGTTGCGTCACATCCGTATGACACCAAATATAACTTCAGTTCAATCAGAGGAAGGAAATCAGGTAACATTACTATTATTTGTTCTTACTTTTGTTACAAGTTTTTTTACGTATTGAATTCACGATATCATAAATTTATTCCAGGGTAAATGTAGCAAGACGATATACACGATGTTGGATTTCTTGAATCGTTGGTTACTAGAATGGCGTCACGTTAAGCAAAAACCATTAGAAAATGAAAATTATAAGTAAGATATCTTTTATAAATTAAGTAAAAATATCAGATAATATTTTATTATTCGGTTATACACATAGCCTTTAAAGCTAGTAGAAGTCTTGCTTCTTAACTTTTATTTCCAAACATCTTTTACCGAATTTAAGATCTTGTAAAACAAATTATATTCGTTTACTTTCTGTATTTTTCTTAAAGTTCCTTCAAATTAAATGAAACTTAAATTAAGTCAGTATTTAGTCATAGATATCCATAACCAGCCAACTTTCGATATTTTAACTTACCATCTGTTGTGTCATTATGAGCACAATAATCAACAAGTCTTAATATAAAATTAAATTATCGCAAATAACTGTATGATATAAATAAATAATATAAACATAACACTTCTATATTTTATATTAGATCAATAAAACAATTCATGGAAAAATTCGACAAGCTAACTATAGCTCGAGGTAACTTCGCATGTGGGGAACTCGAAAGAGCCCTTCAATACTTGGAGCTATATATGGACGAGCAGAAAGGAAGAATGCAGGAGCAATTACCATTACTAGCCGAAATCTACGCTCTATTGGATGAACCGGATTCCGTTGCTGGTAAAAATTTAAAATTTTGTTTGGTATTTTATAGTACAAATAATGATAGAATTATTTCGCTACCCGCGTTTGCTAAAAATATGTAATATTTAAGAATCGCACGTACCACACTCCACTGCCCCCTTGGTATGAGATTTCATATGATTTTATTGTTAAATAGGTATGTAATTACTAAATTACCTAACACGATAAACTTGATACTGAGAGACGCAAAAAAGCAATACATAGTATATAATCTTTGATAATTCAACAATTGACATTGAAAATATAAAAAAGTAAAGTAGCGGCCTGTTACAATCCCAATGCTGGGAATAGGCCTCCTCTTTCCTCTCTCTGGAGAGAAGGGTTGGAGCTAAGACCTACCACGCTGCTCCAATGCGGATTGGTAGGTTACACATAACTCCAGAATTCTCTAGAGATATGCAGGTTTCCTCACGATGTTTTCCTTCACCGAAAAGCATGTGATCAATTGCAATTATCAATTAGACACATGAGTTTTAATAGAAAAAAACTCATTGGTGCCAATACATTAATGTAGTATTCTTAGGCTTAGTTAAACTCTGTTACTTTTATAAATTTATTTTATTTATCACTGCACATTTTCCTATCCGTCCTCCATCGTAGGTTCTTCCATTTCCTTGCTCCCTCTTTCCTGTCATACCGTCTCGCTCACACACTAACCTGCATTTCGTTTCATGCATTCACTTAACGTTCCATTCCCATATTAAAAATAAATAATTTAAAAAATATATCAATATAAAAGTAACGAAAAGTTGATATAAAGACAACAGTAGTAGATACGAATTTACTGAAATTTTCCTTTTAGGCATCCTGTCGTTACGAAGATCGGAACCGTCTCTTAAAGAATTAATTTTGACTCAAGTAGTGACGGGGCGATTACAAGACGCTGCCTTATGCTATGAAAGATTGGCACAGGAAAGTCAACTTGATCGGCATAGTTTGCAGGTATTTTTACACGTTTTAAAAGTAAAAAAGTAAACTAACAGCCTGTTACTATGCCCACTGGTGGGCTAAGGCCTCCTCTCTCGGGGTTCGAACCTATGTCGCCTCTAGAGAGTCGCACGGTCTCACCGCTAGGGTATCACAGCTTACACGTTTAATGTATGTATATTATGTTTTAGCTGTATGTACGTAACTGACTTCTTTAAAGTTAAATTTTGACTTATTGTGAGTTGAAAGATTTCATTCAAATTTTGTATACTTATCAAGAACTGGTGACGATAAAATAAAATAAAAACCTTAAATATATAGAGTACCTGGCTTGGATCTTATTAGAGATTTTATATTCTTATATAAATAACATTTGGCGTTGATATAAAAGCCATTAGGGTTAAGTACCTATGTCCGGGTACATTGACTACATTAGTGGCGTGCACAGAGTTTTAGGACAGGGTAGACAAAAATAATACTTGTTATTATGAAAGTGATACAATGTTGCTACCCCGAACGGTCTATCAATGAAAATCTGTATTGCAAGCATTGGTCTAAAAAAGACATTAAATAGATAAGATAAGTACTTTCATAATACCATCGTCAAATGTTCGTATAATAAGGAGATGTCTTAAGCTGCATTTGTGCGTGTGATTTGATTCATATGTGTGCTGTGAATTATTTGCGTATTATAAAGAAATACACACACATTTGCATGCCGCATTATCACAATACATAGAAAAATTTAGGCCAGTTTAGTTCGTGTCTGCCGTAGAACATTTATCTTATCTTATCTTATCTTATCTAATTTTGGGGACGCCTGCCGGTACAGGACGGGTGGTCAGCTCCAATACTGGACTATTCCACCCATTTCCCCTTGTTGGGACAAGGGTTTCACTGTTGTCCCGACAGTGTCACCTGCTCTAGCCTACCTGTTGCTTTTACAAACCTTATAATATCCCTGAAGGAGATATTTGTTAGGTCTTCTTCTTCAATTTCATCCTTACCTAGTATCTCCCATCTTACCAGCGAGTACATAGGGCACTCAGCCATAAGGTGGAGACTCGTTTCTTCTTCTCCACACTCTGGGCGTAGAACATTTAGGCACTACTAAAATTAATGACGTCTCGTTGTAATATCACAGCCGCTCGACAGGTGGAGCTGATATAAATTTATTTAATTATTTGTAATTTAATTTATAATACTATAATTAATATTTTATAATTATTTATATTTTTTTATTGCTTTAGTTTAAGGGTCTACCCTTAAGTTTAAGGGTTTAAGGGTCTACCCTTGTAATGAGGAGGGATGAAAATCATGTGATCAAACGAGTGTTTAGTATTAATGTGGATGGATATGTGACTAGAGGAAGGCCTAAAAAGGGATGGTTGGACTGTGTGAAGTATGACATGCATATTTATATGCATGTCATACTACTGTCAAAGGAGTAGCGCCAGAGTTGGCGAATGATAGAAGAGAATGGAAGAGAAAAACATGTTGTACCGATCCCACTTAGAGTGGGATAAGGGTAGGAGAAAGAAGAAGAAGTTTAAGGGTCTACCCTTAAAGTAAAGCCTTTTACATAAAGCTTTACATAAAGACAGAAAGACACTGTCTTTCTGTCTTTATGTAACGCACGCCACTGGACTACATAAATAAAAGTAAAATTTTTCGACTAATCATCAATAAAACCATCCATTGTTTTCCCTTTATCAATTTTTTCCTTTCTAGGGCATGATAGATTGTTATCTCGGTCTCGATCAACCTTTTACGGCGTATCGGTTGCTCAGTGAGCACGAGTCTCAAGATATGTTGGAGTTAACTGCAGAGCCTTTATGGAGATTAGGAAGATTTGAAGAGTTAGATGAATTAGCCAAGAAACCTGTGGTATGTGTTAGGTGTAAATATTCCGGAATTCACTTCTCTACTGTTTTTTATTCTGATTATAACAAAAAAAGTTGACTACTGTTCTTAAGAGTAGAGCTAAGTTGTAGATTCACCTTAAGCTCAGTTTGACAGGAAAATAATTAGGGCTTTCTTTCCCGATTCTTGATTCTTCTGCTAGTAGGGATTTCATGGTCTAGTTTTTGTATTTCTGCTTTTTTAGACTCATTTCCCACCAAAGATGATTACTGAAAATACCCACTAATTATTAAAGCAGCGTAATATTAAAAATTTAAAGTGCATTTACACTTAGCAATGGTATAAACAATTAATAATATATTTATTTTTTAATAATTAAGAATTTCTTTAATATCGAATTCAATTGATCTTTTAAAATGTATTTTGACGACGTGTTGTTATTCAGTGCAGTATTTCGCTTCAGATTACGAAGCTTTTCAGTACCTTTCTTTTACTTTGATTATTTAAAAAATGTTATCAAATAGATAGACACTAGGCTCAACCATTGTAATATATAAGCCAAGATTCCACCGTTAATTGCCCCAAAAATCAATTCTTGATTTAAGTTTCTAAGACTATCTAAGTAAACATCAGGTTGCATTGATAACTCGTGAAACAAAGTCCCGTCTGCGAAAACAAGGTTAAAAATTATAGAAATTAAAATCTATGGTGAATGTTTCGTTGGTCACTCTAAAGTTCTAAAATATCTATGCGTTATTAAATTCAAATTCAAAATATTTTTTATTCAAGTAAACTTGTAAACAAGTGCTTTTGAATCGTCAAGATCTACTGCTGGTTCGGAAGCTTTTCCTACCGAGAAGAGCCAGCAAGAAACTAGGCGGTTGCTCTTTTTAAAATATAATTCTTATAACTAGTTACATGTAGTCATTACTGCCTTGTGCAAGGTAGAGTAGCTATATCCAAACATTCTTATCATCTAAGTAATCCTCAACAGTATAGTAGGCTTTCTGTATCAGCCTGTTTTAACAGTGTTTTTAAACTGCTGTAATGGCAAGGAAATTTAATTTTAGCCACCATCACGAGAAAACTGGGGTCTTTTAATGGGCAGAATACTTCTTGGCTATCGTAAACAGGATCACGAAGCATTTAAACTCTCCTGTAACAATGCAATGAATCATCTGTTACTCCAAATGGATGGTGAGGGTCGTGGCGAAAGCGCTCTACGAAGTGGATACCAGAGTATACTCGGTCTGCATATAATAACTGAAGCGTCACATGCCGAGGACGCGTTGCAAAGGTATTGAGACTTAAATTTAATCTTAAAATAAGGTAATTAAATAAGGTTTAAATCTTGAGTACATACCACATAACTATCTACATTTGAAAATAGAGTTTCAGTGTTATGGGAGTAAAGCCGCATTAATAAACGCATTTATCCCTTTAAAATTATTACACAAAACTTAATAGTACCTGAGGCATGGATTTGACCATTTTAACCAACGGAAATTATTTAAAAAATCATCACATTTCATATTTTTGCTCTTTAGCAAAAAAGCGAATTCTATCCCAATTAATGTTTGATATCTATAAATACAGGCTGTCGGATTAACACAGCAGATAATATATAAGGACGGCTATTAATAATTAGGTTATTAGTCGATTTTAAATTGAAGTGTCCATAGACCATGGAGTAGCTTTAATTAATTAAGTATAGTATTAACCAAGCGATTCTAACATCAGTTCCGCTGGGAGGAACACGAGAGAAACTGCGTTTGCTCTTATTAGGAATCTAATAATATAATTAATTTACAATTAAATTACTAATTTACAATAAAGCTAATTACTAAATGTGGTACTTATATGGATTTATCAAAACCAACACACACCCTTAACTTCACGATTTAGACGAAACAACTCATCGAATCAACGTCATGAACATCAGCTTTTAGAAAACGATTCAATTCAAAGTCAGTACCTTAACTCAGCTGCTATCTTTTCGTACCATTGTGGATTGCATTGGGACCGAAATGTTTGAAAAGGAAAACGTTATATGAACTATAGATAACTCTGTCTCTTTTACTCAAATTTTTTAGGACGCATTCCGAACAATCACTCGGCAATGACTAAAAGTCTTTAAGACGTCATGGTATGAAAAAGCAAAACAATTTAGTTTACGTATTCAATTGAGTCGCAATAAGAGTACATGGTAGGCCTGCAGGACTCATTAATTGAAAAATAACTGAAATACTAATAATGTCATACGAAATTTTTCAGTTCCATAATATTCGAAAATGAATCCAAAGTTCACACTTTTAGTCTTTAAATATTTCTTTCAGGTTAAAGGAGTTAGAAGACGGTAATAGACAAAGTACAGATATTGTAAATCGGCTACTTAGCGAATGGCGGCAACGGTTGTCTGTCGTTCAGTCTGATGTTAGAACTGTAGAGCCGTTGTTGAGGATTCGGAGAATATTATTGCAACAGACACAGGTGAATTAAATTCTCTTAAGCTACCCATCAATGATGTTTATAAGAATTTTTAGGTTATTTTGCATGTGGCGTTTGCCTTTAATTAGTTTTACATTTAGACTTAGTTTTGTTTTACAATGTGAACCTAATAAATTAAAAAAAAAAAAAGAATACTGGCTTCCTTTCTTACACAGGGATATTGATACATAAACCGACCAAGACATTACATTAGCTGGTTAAATATAATCTCTTGGAATATACAGATTTCAAAAAAGCTACTTTAATTTGGCCTATAAGTGATAAGTGCTGATCTTAAACTCAGTTATATTTTATAGGCAGTAGCTGTCATATATATAGGCCTGTTACAATCCCACTGCTGGGAATAGGCCTCCTCTCTCCGTTTCTGGAGAAGGGTTGGAGCTAAAATCTACCACGCTGCTCCAATGCGGATTGGTAGGTTACACATATCTCCAGAATTCTCTAGAGATATGCAGGTTTCCTCACGATGTTTTCCTTCACCGAAAAGCGTGTGATCAATTGCAATTATCAATTAGACACATGAGTTTGAATAGAAAAAAACTCATTGGTTGGCCCGGGTTTAAACTCGTGTTTTTTTTTATAAATAAATGACATTACATACCACAGACTTTATGTCGTGCCCTTTTTTTAGTTAAGCTTTATTTGTATCTTTTAATTTACTTGTACTTATAAACGAAACTTACTCTAACGCATCAATGCTAATACAGTAAATATTTATTATTATTTTTTATTATTATTAATATTTGACTTTTAATAAAAAAAAATTTTTTGTTTTTTTTTTGTTAAAAGATCTTACAGTTGTCTTAACTTAATTTGAAAGTTGTTATCACCTCTAATTAAAATACTACTTAACGCTTAAAAACTATTGACCCACTTCCCGGTGTCCGATCGATCTGTAATTTTATATACTACAGTCCCGATGACAATGCATGTTTATGATAAGCAAGACCTGATGCTGCGTGCCAGGATTGTCTCCAGTCGAGAGAATCCCTCAACGTTTAACAGTTGGGACATAAAATTTTGATAAAAGCTTTTTCAAGTTTACTTGCTTGCTTGATCAAACTTCATGCATGATTTTGTTGTAGATTTCATCCTAAAACGAATACATTCATATTCTCAGGGATTGTATCTATTTATTAGGTTTTATTTAAAATAATTATTGCATTTATATATTTAAAATACACTATAAACTACAAGCAATATAACAGAACTAACTACTTTGCTATAATCCGCACGGGTTAAGTGAATGCATGCAAAGCCAATGTGTATGAAGCAGGCAAAATCTACGTACCTTATATATGCAGGACAAGCCACCACATGCACCCCAAGGCGCAATTCACCAGCAACAACGCACACAAAAGCAGCACACACACCCACCACCACAATCTCGACGATCGTGTCGCCCCGAAACCGAAGCATCATCAGGAGGATAGGCTCCACGACAAAAATCATAATGCATCGCAATCGTAATCGCATTACGATTTTTGTCGTGGAGCCTATCCTCCTGATGATGCTTCGGTTTCGGGGCGAAGCGATCGTCGAGATTGTGGTGGTGGGTGTGTGTGCTGCTTTTGTGTGCGTTGTTGCTGGTGAATTGCGCCTTGGGGTGCATGTGGTGGCTTGTCCTGCATGTATAAGGTACGTAGATTTTGCCTGCTTCATACACATTGGCTTTGCATGCATTCACTTAACCCGTGCGGATTATAGCAAAGTAGTTAGTTCTGTTATATTGCTTGTAATATGGAATTCCGCAAAGTAACGCCTGCTTCTATAAATTAACACTATAAACTATATTGTCCATTTATTCAGGAGCTTCTGGAACCTACTCATCCTATAACGGCAAACAAACTTAAGACATTCATTGGAGACCTCTGGCTGCAAAGCGCAAAACATGCAAGAAAAGCGGGTATATTTCAACAGGTTAGTTAGTTGATATCGATAACATGGACTTTAACTTTAACTTTTTAAAATTTCTCTTTACTTTTTTATTTATTTATATCCCAATTTATAAAAAATCTTTATTTTATGATTGATTGATTTTTATAACACGATTTCTTGCGTCCAACCCTCGATTATAATAGATTTCTGGTTATATCAGTGTCTAGAATAATTAATTTCATCTTTTCCCCTTTTACAAGCGAACCGTTTTAATCGTTCCTTAAACGCCACACGCTTGATATCTAATTATAAAGGTAAGGAAAATTTAAAAATGGTGATGACTTTCAATTCTTAAAAAAACCACATCCTCCTACTCTAATTCCACTCCGTGTGGGGTCGGCACAACATGTTAAAGACATGTTGTAACATGATTCGGCTACGTATTTTACGACCGGCCGCCTGCTTGACGTCAACTTATCTTAGTCGTATTTTACGACCGGCCGCCTTCTGGACGTCAACTTACCCTAGTCGTATTTTACGACCTGTCAGTAAGAAAGAGGAAAGTCTATTCTGCTCAACCGGATACCACACGGTGGATAAACTTACCTTAGTCGCCTTTTACAACACCTCGGTAAGAAAGAGGGTGGTCTGTTCTACTCAGCCGGATATCACACGGCGGGTCAACTTACCTTAGTAGCCTTTAACGACACCTTGGTAAGAAATGAGGGTGGTCTATTCTACTGAGCCGGATACCACACTTTAATCTTACATTTTATTTGGATTACTTGTGATGCGTGTAAAGCTGTGATAGCCCAGCGGTGAGACCGTGCGACTCTTTCGAGGGGAACACGAGTTCAAACCCGGGCAGGCACCAATGAGTTTTTCTATTAAAACTCATGTGTCTAATTGATAATTGCAATTTATGACACGCTTTTCGGTGAAGGAACATCGTGAGGAAACCTGCATATCTCTAGAGAATTCTAGGGATATGTGTAACCTACCAATCTGCATTGGAGCAGCGTGGTAGGTCTTAGCTCCAATCCTTCGCTCCAAAAACGGAGAGAGGAGGCCTTAGCCCAGCAGTGGACATAATAACGGGCTGTTACGTTTTTACGTTACGTTACTTGTGATGCACAAACTACATTTTTAATAGTAAATTAGGAAATGAAAGTTTTTTTTTGATGCTTATGCTAAAGAGATTAAATGAAGAGGTCGTTATTCGACGATGACTCTATTTAATAAAAAAGGTCACAAAATTATTTTATAAACCTAAGATTTTTACTACAAAATAAATTTCTCCAATAAAGAACTCAACTAATGGATATCCTTTCTTTTGATAATGGCTACTATTACGTTATTGACGGAATAATACTTATTTTCAGTCTTATATGTACACTTTAAACGCTGAAGAATATAAACCCGAGGAGCTTTTTATTGAGAAGGCCAAGATATACTGGGCCCGTGGACAGCAAGAACATTCATTCATGACGTTAAGACGTGGCCTTGATGAAGCCTATCCTCAGATAGAGAAATTGACTCAAGAGCAAAGGTTTACAGTTTACTTCATTTATTTGACGATCCACACAGAAATGACTGGCCCGTTGGCGCAGTGGGTAGTGACCCTGCCTTCAGCTCCGCGGGTCGCGGGTTCGATTCCCGCCGAGGGCCAACATTTTCTATGAAAAAATTGTTGGTTCTTCGAGCCTGGGTGTGTATTTGTATTTAAGTATGTATTTAAAATTATATATATTGTATATCTACCAGTCGTTCGTCACCCATAACACAAGTATTAAGTTACTTACTTTGGGGACGGACGACCGTGTGTGTAAGTGTCCCATATATTTATTTTTTATTATTTTATTTATTTATTGTAAGTGGGGTCGGCACAACACGTATTAATCATATTGTCACATGATTTGTTTAGGTATTTTACGATCCTGCCTGACGTCAACTTACCTTAGTGGTCTTTTACGATACCTCGGTAAAAATTAGAGTGGTCTATTCTACTCAGCCGGATACCACACAGCGGGTCAACTTACCTTAGTCGCCTTCTACGACACCTCGGTAAGAAATAAGGTTGGTCTATTCTACTCAGACGAATACCCCACGGGGGCCACACAGAAATTTACTATAAAAGCGAAAAAAACGATTTGATTTAATTTTGATTTTAGCTAAATGATAATTAAAATAATGACAGCTTATGTGAATCATTCTCCTGCCCTTATCCCACTCTAAGTGGGGTCGGCACAACATGTTATAAACATGTCACATGATTTGGCTACGTATTTTACGATCGGCCGCCTGCCTGACGTTAACTTACCTTAGTCGTCTTTTACGATACCTCGGTAAGAAATGAGGGTGGTCTACTCTATGCAGCCGGATACTACACGGTACATACCTTAGTCGCCTCTTACGACACCTCGGTAAGAACGGAGGGTGATCTATTCTATTCTGCCGGATACCACACGGCACATAGGAATGACATCTTATGTGGAATATTTTCACTAATATTCCTTAAAAGTGTAGTGAACAATAAACTCAATGGTGAAAATCAATGGTGGTTATTAATCGTCTTTCAGACAATGAAAGAGTGATGAAAAAATATTTTTCTTCATCCGACGCAATTTTAATATATTTCAATATGAAACTAGTAGATTAAATGTAGAACTTATGTATATGTAATGATAGTTTTAAAGTTTTAAAATGTTTTCGGTAATGTGTTTCTAGAAGTGTTTTTAATTGCACCTTTTTTCCAGAAAAATTTGTGCTAAAGCAAGACTTCTAATCGCTAAATATAACGATGAGACAACAAAAGTAGATGTCGATGTCAATATTGGCTATTACAAAGAGTCGGTTGAAGTGTTCAAACAATGGGAGAAAAGTTTGGTAAGTGTGTTTTTTTTTATTTCTTTGTGTCAGCTTTAGTTAGAAAACTCTACATGTTCCTAACACCAATTGACTAAAACAGTTTTATCCACTTAATAATGCAATTTTTTATTATTATTATTATTTTTTTTTTTTTTTTCGAACTGACTGTATGCTGTTAGCCCTAACGGCTTTTACATCGTCACCGGACGGGAATAATGCAATAAAAAATCAAAATGTATATAAAAATGTGTTACCAACTACAAGCCGATTATGACTTTAATAATCATAACCATAAAAATATGTAATGAATATAATAAACAATAAATATAAATTATGAGTTGTAGTAGGACGGGTAATATTATGGCCAATATTTATTATTATTATAATCATTATTTTGTCAAATGGTAAATATTTAAAATATAAAAATAAGGTTAATATACTGCCAACAGTCTGAAAGTCTTGTTGGACAAAATAAACACTAATCTGTTTCGTCATTTTGTCCAGCATATTATAAAGTAGGCAAATTTGTAATTTGTATTTTTATTTTTAATCCTTAATTGTATTTTCATTCACTAACACCTATGTGTTAGTGAATGAAAATACAAGTCATAAGGTACTTAGTAACAACTGGACTGTAGTTGTCTTAAATACAGGTCATATTATTATTATTATATTATAACATTAAGCTGTGATAGCCTATCGGTGACACCGTGCGACTCTCTAGAGACGACACAGGTTCAAACCTCGGGCAGGCACCAATGAGTTTTTCTATTAAAAACTTATATGTCTGATTGATAATTGCAATTTATCACACGCTTTTCGGTGAAGGAAAACATCGTGAGGAAACCTGCATTTCTCTAGAGAATTCTAGGGATATGTGTAACCTACCAATTCGCATTGGAGCAGCGTGGTAGGTCTTAGCTCCAATCCTTCTCTCCAAAAACGGAGAGAGGAGGCCTAGCCCAGCAGTGGGCATAGTAACAAGCTGTTACTTTACTTTTTTTTTATTATAACATTTATATTTAATTTGCATAGGTAAGCTTAGGGTCCTACTACGAAAAAGTAAGTACACCTGAGGCGTCGGGTAATGCTGGCACGATGTGGTCGCGGCGACTGTACGCACTAAATAGCTACGGGAAGGCCTTGCAGTATGGACATAAGTATTTGTACCAGAGCATGCCTAGAATGCTTTCAATATGGTGAGTTTATTATAATATAGTTGATTATAATAAATTGTTATTCACCAAACAAGTTTTTATCAAATAATTATCTAATTACTTTACACCTACTTGGAATTCTAACAATCTGGTTATAAACCCTTAGAATTGCAAGTAAAGTAGCGGCCTGTTACAGTCCCACTGCTGGGAATAGGCCTCCTCTCTCCGTTTTTGGAGAGAAGGGTTGGAGTTAGCTCCAACCCTACCACGCTGCTCCAATGCGGATTGGTAGGTTAAACATATCTCCAGAATTCTCTAGAGATATGCAGGTTTCCTCACGATGTTTTCCTTTACCGAAAAGCGTATGATAAATTGCAATTACCAATAAGACACATGAGTTTTAATAGAAAAACTCATTGGTGCCTGCCCGGGTTTGAACTCGTGTTCCCCTCGAAAGAGTTGCACGGTCTCACAGTTAGGCTATCACAGTTCTTGCAATGAATTGCAAGTAGGTGTAAAGTGTAGGTATTCAGTATTGATATGCGAGTGGAACTTGGTGTGGTGAGTTGAGAAGTTGTTTTAAATAGCAAAAGATTGTGTATGGAATTTCTGATTCTGAACGTGGCTCCAATACTAGTATTAGTCGCTCCGCATCTAGAGAAGTTAGGCGAGTGTAGGAATGATAATAACTGTCATTTCAATTAGGATCGCTTAATGTATTAGTTCTGGAACTAATCACATTTAGTGATTTGTTGTTTTTGGAATTAGTGCGTTAATCTTATCAACTTCTTTTCAGTTCAGTGAAAAATTCAATTCCAGATAAGAGAACAGAACTCCTGTTAGACTAGCTCGGTCTCTATTTTATATGATTTCATATGTTGTGCAGCATAAGCAATTTGTTTATGTTAAAATTTTTTGCACAATAATAATAGGTACCGTGTGGTATCCGGCTAATTAGAATAGACCACCCTCATTTTTTACCGAGGTATCGTAAAAGGCGGCTAAGGCAAGTTGACCCACCGCGTGGTATCCGGTTGAGTAGAATAGACTACCCTCTTTTTATCGAGGAGTCGTAAAATACGACTAAAGTTAGTTGACGTCAGGCAGGCGCCGGTAGTAAAATACGTAGCCGAATCATGTGACAACATGTTTGAAACCTGTTCTGCCACTTAGAGTGGAATAAAGACAGGGGAATGATGATAAATAATAGGGACTAGATTTTGCAATTCACGTCTGTCGAATAATAAAATCCCTTGTTTTATTATTAGTATTACTAATTGCATGTTTAAAAACGTGTTAGTTACTACTCTACTATTGTTTTAGCAACTTTTTGACTACGAATTTTGCAAGACAAGTTCGATCGTATGCGCTTTTATGACTTTTATTAAGACAATTTGACTTGAATATAATGATTCTAATCTGACTGGCCCGTTGTTGCAATTGGCAGCGACCCTATCTTCAGCACAACGGATCGCGGGTTCGATTCCCACCAACATTTTCTAAAGACAATTTATTTGTTCTTCAAGTATGTCAAAAACCTACTGTTGTTAAGGTTTACCATATACGATCGTGATACAAAGTTAAATTAAAATATAATTTCAATATTGGATAAACGTCAACTAAAATCTATAGTATCTTAAGCGTTTTATAAATTTTTTAAAAAGATTATTTTTTCATGAACTATATATATCGACTATATAATAATAGTATGAATAAACCGTACACACTCAGTATCGTAATCGCGTATCATTAATAATCTTCTAAGGTACATTGTCTAAGCCTCGTAATTTTCCGTCGTTGACAAACACCGACTACAATGTTTCAATTGGTTGATATGACTCTGCGACCTATTGATAATGAACAAGTCGCTAGGCTCAATATTGATTGATAGTATACTTAGGCTTTGGAAATATTGACTGTGATAAATAAAAAATAATAATAATGCGAAATGTACTTAATAAAATCACTTTAATCAAATGACTTTTGCATTAGCTTATATTTTTACAAACACATTCTTTCAGGCTCGATGTAGAAGTAACTTCAGCTGATACGAGCATCCACTCAGTATTGGCTCAAATGACTGACATAATAAAGACATATTCAGAAAGACTGCCTATTTACCTTTATTTGACTGCCTTTTCGCAAATTGTGTCAAGAATCTGTCATCCTGCTATGGAGGTATGTTATACGACGGAAAAAGATCTATTATCTTAATCGTGATCCAGATTAATAGAAAATATTCGTGTAGCGTTGTCGAGTGGTTGTTGATATTATTATAGCTTCTTCAATTCTAATTCAAGCTAACTTTTAACGGAGTATGCGAGATTCCAGAATGGCAGGGAGATTTTTATGAGACATATGAGTTTGAATAGATTTGATACAGGCATGTTTAATGTATATTTCCATGCAAATTTTGAGTTTCGATAGAAATTTATTATTATTATGTTTCTTTCTATTAGATTTATTTTAATTCAAATCATTGTACATTGTAAAAAAAAATTGTGTGTGCTAAATTGGGATTGAAAAAAATTAGCTTTACATTATATAATATTATGTTCACCAGGTTTATCTACAATTAAAAGAGATAATAGTGAAGCTTATCCTGGCATATCCGCAGCACACGTTATGGATGATCATGTGTGTTATCAAGTCCAGTTACCCCCAGCGCATGAAGCGTTGTGCTGATGTCTTCTCAGACCCAAGACTAAAGGAGCCGCGTATGCTGAAACTTATAGCTGACTTCACACAGTTATCTGAAAAGCTTATTGAGCTTTGTAACAAACCTATAGCGGGAAGTGGTTCGGTAAGAACATATTTATTTCTGTACTGACTTCTACCTAATATGTGCGTTGGCTTAAGTAACGAGGTGCCCTATGTTATAGTCCGGTTTTTCAACTATATTGATAGCAAAAATCAATTACCGAAATTACCGAGGTGTCGTAAGAGGCGACTAAGGTATGTGCCGTGTGGTATCCGGCTGCATAGAATAGACCACCCTCATTTCTTACCGAGGAGTCGTAAAAAGTGACTAAGGTTGACGTTAGGCAGGAGGCCGGTCGTAAAATACGTAGCCAAATCATGTGACAACATGTTTGTAAGATGTTGTGCCGACCCCACTTAGAGTGGGATAAAGGCAGGAGAATGATGATTGATAGCAAAAATCAAATCGTATATACTTTCGAACATGGAAGTTCGACAAACAAACTAATCACTTTGCTGAGCATGGATTTTGAAGTCATAAATTGAATATTTGTTTAATAAATTCATTATAGACGTGATTGATAAGAAATAATTAAAGTATTAAAAAAAAAAAATCCGGCTGCGATTAGAACCTGTGAAGCTTTTGTAAAATTCAGACAGATTAGTGAATCTAATTGCATAACCAGTTGCAAAGCAAATCATGTATGTAGTCGGTTGCAATATAAATAAATGGATAGCCAGTTATAATGTATATTCAGTTCATAGGCGGTTGCAATTTATATCCAGTATGTAACCGGTTGCAATACAAATCCAGAGAATGACCTATTGCGATGCAACTCCTCAGTACGTAGCCGGTTGCCATGGAAATTCATCTCATAGTCGGTTGCAATGCAAATCCAGAGCATGACCGATTGCAATGCAACTCCAGTATGTTATCGGTTGCCATGGGAATTCATTTCATAGCCGATTGCAATGCAAATCCAATATGTAGCCGGTTGCAATGCAAATCCAGAGCATGACCGATTGCAATGCAACTCCAGTACGTAGCTGGTTGCCATGGAAATTCATATCATAGCCGGTTGCAATGCAAATCCAATACGTAGCCGGCTGCAATGCAAATCCAGAGCATGACCGATTGCAATGCAACTCCAGTATGTTACCGGTTGCCATGGAAATTCATATCATAGCCGGTTGCAATGCAAATCCAATATGTAGCTGGCTGCAATGCAAATCCAGAGCATGACCGATTGCAATGCAACTCCAGTACGTAGCTGGTTGCCATGGAAATTCATATCATAGCCGATTGCAATGCAAATCCAATACGTAGCCGGCTGCAATGCAAATCCAGAGCATGACCGATTGGAATGCAACTTCAGTACGTAGCCGGTTGCCATCGAAAAAAATTTCATAGCCGATTGCAATGCAAATCCAATACGTAGCCGGCTGCAATGCAAATCCAAAGCATGACCGATTGCAATGCAACTCCAGTACGTAGCCGGTTGCCATGGAAATTCATTTCATAGCCGGTTGCAATGCAAATCCAATACGTAACCGGCTGCAATGCAAATCCAGAGCATGACCGATTGCAATGCAACTTCAGTACGTAGCCGGTGCCATGGAAATTCATTTCATAGCCGGTTGCAATGCAAATCCACTACGTAGCCGGCTGCAATGCAAATCCAGAGCATGACCGATTGCAATGCAACTCCAGTACGTAGCTGGTTGCCATGGAAATTCATATCATAGCCGGTTGCAATGCAAATCTAGAGCATGACCGATTGCATTGCAACTCCAGTATGTTACCGGTTGCCATGGAAATTCATTTCATAGCCGATTGCAATGCAAATTAAGTATGTAGCCGGTTGCAATGCAAATTAATTGCATAGCAAAGCAAATCCAAGTTTTAAGGCGTTGAACAGAGCTGGCGCAAATTCAGATTTCGGCATATAAGCCACGCCCACAATTTCTGCGACGGCGTAGCGACAAAATTAATTTTTTAACACCCATTGTAGGTGTACACTATTTAATCCAAACTTTTTTTGTACAATTTATTTAAAAAACTTATGTCTAATTAATCTTATAAAACTAAGTATACTGAAACTATAACTAAACACCTAAAAAAAGACATATAATCAACAAGGAATAGTCACAAAAGGCGGCAGCTAGCGACACACGTCCGTATAGCAGCGCGCCTCAGCGATCACTGTCTATATTCGTAGATGTAAAAGAGAAGCGAGACGATGACTCGTTTCAGTTTTGCTATTTTCTAAAAAATATTTAATTTGAATGAAATATCTTAATTAATTCAAAATTTAAATCTTACATTCTCTTTATATTATAATGATTTATTATTCTTATTAATTTTACCAATTTTTGTTGATAAATATTAGAGATATTTACGATAAAAGTAAAAATCAGAAGTCTATTTACCAATTTTTTTTATCGAAAAAAAGTATCGTAATCATGTTTTGAAATCTTACATTCTCTCTGAGATATGATGTATATTAACATATATTTTTCTTTTAATCGTCATCCCTATAGCTTTTGTTAAAAACGTGTTTAAAGTCAGCCTATTTGGCTCTGTTCAGCGCCTTAAGTATTGTTGTTTATCTTCATACTAAAATTTAAAGCGAATTATTTATTTGTTAACAGACAACTACGGTAACGTCTCTTGTACGCAGTTTACCGCGTCTTCTCGCTGGCGATAACTTTAGTCACATCATGATGCCCTTTCAAGTAAGGAATGTTTTTTTTTGGATTTTGTTAATCATTAAAGCAGAAACTGTAACTACTTTGCTAAATCCGCGTGGGTTAAGCGAACGCATGCAATGCTATGTGTATGAAGCAGGCAAAATTCGCGTACCTTACACGTGTACACATTACAATCGTAATGCGCGTTAAGATTTGGCGTGGTGCCTATCCTCCTGATGATGCTTCGGTTTCGGAGCGAAACGATTGTAGAGATTTTGATGGTGCTTGTGTGTATTGCTTGTGTGCATTGTTACTGGTGGAGGCATCTTGGGATACGTGTAGTGACTTGTCCTGCATGTGTAAGGTACGTGAATTTTGCCTGCTTCAAACACTTAGCATTGCATGCATTCGCTTAATACACGCGGATTATAGCAAAGTAGTTCTCTTATAGTTTCTGTAATATGGAATTCCGCAAAGTAACGCCTGCTTCTATAAATCAATCATTAAAGTTTTTACTATTATATTATAACTTTCTATTTCTGAACGGTAAACGAGTTTTACGATCGGTTTGTTTTCCTGTATGTAAAATAGACAAACTTTAGCTTTTATTTATTTATTTATTTATTCGTATCTCCAACAGAATTATATATTTAATAATCCATAAAATATCCTATATATTCCTAAATTAATTATGTAGTGTCAATTATATAGAGATCACATCATTCTTAGTTACAGTATTACGATTAGTAGTAGTTTTAGTTATTACAATTAATAATAATTTCAAAAATAGAAATAAACACAAGAGAATACATAAAAAAACAACATAAAGCCTCAAATATTACAAGTCTGAAATTAGAATTTTATTACATTTTCTCATAAATTATAAAAGCCCATCGCAGCCAATATATTGTGATAACGTGTCCTTTATGCAGCTATTATAAGCTTTTATCTACTCTGACACTATAATACAAAGATTATAAAACTGAAAACAAAATTCTTATGACAAACATTACGTACAGAACAAAAATAAAAAATTAAAAAGTTTCATTACGATACAGGTCTTGTATGGACACCTGTATCATAATGTAACTTTTTAATCATAACGATACACCTATACAACTTCCAGCTGGACCAAGGAGGTTGAACCTCTACCTTAAAAAAAAAGGTTTCAATGAATGGGTCCGCGGCGACGCAACACGCATGCGCAATCGATGTTTGCGCCTTGGCGCCAATATATGACATTTAAAAAATCTTTTCAATATTTAAACGAAGTTTAGTTTTGTTTGTAAAAAAATAAGTTTTTGTGTAAAAACCTGTCTGAGAGCGGGGATAGTGGTAATTGTACACCACCAGATATTCTGAAAGCTGCGTCAAACATGACCGTGAACCTGTTGCCGACGAAATCTAGGAGCAACTATATTAAATGTTACCACGAGTTCATGGAATGGAAACGTACGTTTTACGTATTATCGCATGAGAGTAGATAAAGTAGTGTATGATACTGTGCATAACTTGGTCTTATAACACTCGTGTGACACTATAAACTCGCTTGCGGCTCGTTTTTTTAAACCACACTCGTGTTATAAGAACCCTTATTATGCAACAGTATCATAAACTACTATTATAATATTAGTATGGGTTCGATATTATGCTGCAGGAGTTTTGCAAGGTAGTCCTTCCGTCTAAAGCTGCTCGGCAAGAACGGATAGACATCAATATACCGACAGAACCGACAGTATATATCGCCGGTATTGAGGAGCAGATCAATATAATACCGTCTTTGCAAAAACCGAGGAAAGTGACATTAAAAGGTAATTGCAAGTATTATAATTGACGGAGGTACATTATTATTTAAAATATAACTGTTTGCCGTGTGTTATCCGGCTGCATAGAATAGACCACCCTCTTTTCTTACCGAGGTGTCGTAAAAGGCGACTAAGGTAAGTTGACGTCAGGCAGGCGGCCGTTCGTAAAATACGTAGCCAAATCATGTGACAACATGTTGTAACATGTTGTGCCGACACCACTTAGAGTGGGATAAGGGCAGGAGAATGTATAACTGTTGTTTAATATTAATAATATTTGTTTAAAACCCTTTAATCAGTTATATAGAGAGTGAGACCGTGCGACTCTCTAGAGACGACATAGGTTCAAACCCCGGGCAGGCACCAATGAGTTTTTCTATTAAAACTTATGTGTCTAATTGATAATTGCAATTTATCATACGCTTTTCGGTGAAGGAGAACATCGTGAGGAAACCTGCCTATCTCTAGAGAATTCTAGCGATATGTGTAACCTACCAATCCGCATTGGAGCAGCGTGGTAGGTCTTAGCTCCAATCCTTCTCTCCAATAACGGAGAGGAGGCCTTAGCCCAGCAGTAGGGATAGTAACAGGCTGTTACTTAATCAGTTATAGTTAAATAGTGAGGGTCTCTTACGAGTTTGCGAGCTCGAATCACAAGCAGGCATGCAATACTTCCGGATTGTGTGATATATTACAAATTTTTGTAAATTATATTGAACAGGTCGAGCAGTTGTAAAAAAAAACTCGCCTACTGTGAGCTTTAGTCGCGTGCAACGCGTAAATCAACAGAGATAGAAATTATAAATTGAAATGTCGCATAATGTAAAAATATTTTTTAATTTATTCAAATGCGATTCATTAAATATCACGAAAAACAAGAAATATAGGACTTAGACCACTTTCATAATTATTGGCACATAGGTACACCTATTTTCGATATAATATATATCCGCTACGTCATATGACTAGTGTGTTATACTAAATTATTCAATTCCGTATCTAACAATGCATACAATTAATCTGTGACCAATTGAAGGCCATATGTTTTTGTTGATTTTGCAATCTCTGAGTAGGAAATTGGTTTAACGGCATTTTTTGTTATTGATAATTTCCTTGATCAAATGCTAATAAGATTCAATTTTTAATAAATATGTAAAAAACATTCGTATATGCTTTTGTTTGTACAAAAATTAATACTATTTTAACGTCCAAAGGCTCATTATAGTTCACAGTTACGGCAAGTACTGTAGATGCTTGTAGTGGCATCGTACTCAAACCATACTTTCAACATTTTATAAGAGATTATCATTAATATGTTATTCGATCAGATTAACTATGATGTAACAGAAAAAAGTAGTTTGTTATTAATATATATACAGTTTGAATGATAATTCAAACTGTTTAAATGAATCATCATCCTCCTGCCCTTATCCAACTCTAAGTGGGATTGGCACAACATGTTACAAACATGTTGTCACATGATTTGGCTACGTATTTTACGACCGGCCGCCTGCCTGACGTCAACTTACCTTAGTCGCCTTTTACGACACCGGTAAGAAATGAGGGTGGTCTATTCTGCTCAACCACACGGTGGAAACTGTATAAATGAATATAAAAATATAAATGCTAAATTATAAATATTATTGTTTCAAATTTATTATGATACTTTTGCGTGCCTATTTGCGTTCTTTCCGGCATATTAATTTTTAAAAAATTACAAACAAAAAATGAAGCTGTTATTTCTAGTCCAGGAAGTATTGTAGTATTTGTTCTAATACTTTTAAAAATGCATGGTAAATTTTTTTAGCATGTTGCATTATATACTACAGTTATGATTTTATGCCTCCAAGAAATTGTAAGAATGGCGTCGTATGCAATGAAGTATTATCTAAATTCATACTTTGAGAATGAACGAGTAAAGCAATATTACTTACATAAATTGATAGAAATATACAACTTGATGATTAATTTTAAATGTAACTTATAATGCACCAATTAATGATATACTTTGGCTTAACTTAATTTAATTATAAGTTAATGTTGGATATTTTTCTAGAATTCAAATTTTAAACTAAAGTAGTTATTGTGAGTTAACCATAAGAGATAGAGATGTGATATTGCGGACTTTTTTGTAATTTTTTATATATCTACAATTCTCTAGTTCATTACTTTAGCGTATCTCTGCAGCGCACGCGATTAAAGCTCCCAGCAAACAAGTCTTGTAACAACTGCACGATCTCTTCAATACAATTTACATAATACTGATATTTACTATTTGCCTAAACCATCCGGAAGTATTGCACTACCTTTTGGTCAAAACTGTACAAACTCGATTACATACAGACACAGCTTTTTTGGACTTTGTTTTATAATAAGTATAGATATATTTACAGGTTCTGATGGAAAGTCCTATATAATTATGCTAAAGCCCAGGGATGATCTGCGGAAAGACTATCGTTTGATGGAATTCAATGGGGTCGTGAACAGGTTCCTCCAAGATGCGCCGGAAACCCGTTGTAGACGACTCTACATACGAACTTACAGTGTGTTACCGTTGAACGAAGAGTGTGGTCTCATTGAATGGGTACCGAACCTAGTGGGGTTGAGACCTATCCTTACACACATTTATAAGCAGAAGGGTAAGTTTTTGAAATTCATTAAAAAAATTATATATAGTTAGAATTAAAATATACGTTAAGGTAATATATCGACTGTGAACCGGCAATATCTCCTATCTCAATTTTAAGCCAAATCACTTTTTAACGTCATTAGGCACTACTGCCCATCATTTACCGTATCAACATGTGTTATCTACTAGAAAATTTGTAAATAAATAAACATATTTAAAGTCAACTGTTTTTTATTACACAAAAATTATTGCGAATATATTAATAATCACGTTTTCTCTTCTTCCTGAAAAGTTGTCAAAAATAAGATAGGACAATTTGCCAGTTCACAGTCGATATGTTAAGGTAAGTTTTACCTTAACATAGTTCTTCATAATCGTACACTTTTTTCCTATATCTAGTTTAGAAACTCCATTGATTTTTTATTTGTGAGATTGTGGTGTTGGTTGTGTGTGTTGCTTGTGGCATTGTTGCTGGTGGAGACGCCTTGGGGTGCGTGCGGTGACTTGTCCAGCATGTGTAAGGTGCGTAAATTTTGCCTGCTTCACACACATTGGCAGCTGTGATAGCCTAGCGGTGAGACCGTGCGACTCTCTAGAGACGACATAGGTTCAAACCCCGGGCAGGCACCAATGAGTTTTTCTATTAAAAACTCATGTGTCTAATTGATAATTGCAATTTATCACACGCTTTTCGGTGAAGGAAAACATCGTGAGGAAACCTGCATATTTCTAGAGAATTCTAGGGATATGTGTAACCTACCAATCCGCATTGGAGCAGCGTGGTAGGCCTTAGCTCCAATCCTTCTCTCCAAAAACGGAGAGAGGAGGCCTTAGCCCAGCAGTGGGCATAGCAACGGGCTGTTAGTTTATACACATTGGCTTTGCATGCATTCGCTTAACCCGTGCGGATTATAGCGAGGTAGTTCTGTTATAGTGCCTCTAATATGGAATTCCGCAAAGTAACGCCTGGTTCTATAAATCATATCTAGTGTTCTTTGACTTTAATATGGGATAATGTTAGTCTATGATGTTCTTGTACAGGGTAATTTTATTTACATGAGTTTTACTATTAACTGTGGTTTATGAGGCAAAGCTAGATGGCATCTCTCTTCCTGTTGGCTTTTGTTGCACCTAGCTGCAAGCTTGTTTTTTCTCGTTGGGAGGTTTGTTCGTGAGGAGTTAAAGTCTGCTCCGTTCCGTGTGTGCCGTTAAAAGTCTTTACTTCACTTTAAACAACGTATATGAGGGCAAACATAAATATAAACGTCATAAAAATATTCTTCTTTCTCCTACCCTTATCCCACTCTAAGTGGGGTACAACATGTTTTTCTCTTCCATTCTCTTCTATCATTCGCCAACTCTGGCGCTACTCCTTTTATATGCATGTCATACTTCACACAGTCCAACCATCGCTTTTTAGGCCTTCCTCTAGTCACATATCCATCCACATTCATACTAAACACTCGTTTGATCAAATGATGACGTCATAAAAATATGTAGGCTAAAATATATTTGTCGTAACTAGAACGAATTAAAATGAAATTTCGGCATATTTTCAATATCATTGTTATAGTTATAACCCTATTTCGATCTCGTAGGCAATTTCCATTTTAAGAACGTAGACGGTGGTGAATACTGGCGCGATGTCCAATGCCTATCTCCTGAATATTAAAAAATAGATTATAAAACCTACTTATTATATAAGATGTAACAATAGATTTTTCAATATTTTCCCAGGTATCCATACAAGCAATCGCGAGCTTAAGGATATGATGTGCTCAAATAGAGACCCCGTTGACAAGAAGCGTCGTATTTATGAAGAACAACTTCTCTCGCGACACCCGCCAGTCTTTCAAGAGTGGTTCCGGAGAGTATTCTCTGATCCTTATGGATGGTAAATATTTGAAGTTTTTTCAACATCTCTTCTCTTATCAAATAATTTATAGAATTAGGCGTTACTTTGCGGAGATCCATAATACAAAAGTAATAATAAAAATTATTTTGCTATAATCTGCGATACAGTACCAGTCAGACTGGTCGTAATTTTGAAACCCGTTTTAAAGAACATGTGGTCGCTTTCAGGAATAATAAGCCACAAAATTCACATTTCGCTAAACATTTGTTAGAAAGCGGTCATAAAGTTCCTAATGACCATTGTTTCGAAATACTGTACACCTGCGAAAAAAGCTTGAAATTAAATATTTTGGAACAATTAGAAATCATTAAGCATAACAATGGCACCCTCATTAACGAGCAGATAAATGTCTCTAGTTCAAGCTTCTTGCACGTGTTCCGAGGTAAAATAAAGGGTGGGGATGAACCAAGTACTATTTAACAACGCTTGTTTGGATAACGCTTCGCTTTGCGATTTTGTCGTGGAGTCTATCTCCTGATGATGCTTCGGTTGCGGGGCGAAACGATTGTTGAGTTTGTGATAGTGAACCTGTGTAGTACTTGTGTATTGTGGTGGAAGTGGTGGAGGTTTGTGCATGTGTTTTTACGAATCCTGCACGTATCGGGTATGAAAATACTGATAGTCCACTATACATTAAACACTATATATATTTTCTATTTACTGTATCGCGGATTATAGCAAAATAATTTTATTATTACTTTTGCGATACAGTAAATAGAAAATATATATTATAGTGCTAACTGTATAGTGGACTATCCGTTTTTCCATATCCGATACATGCAGGATTCCTAAAAACACATGCACAAACCTACACCGCCGCCACCAATATACAAGAACTACACACGTTCACTATCACAAACTCAATCGTTTCGCCCCGCAACCGAAGCATCATCAAGAGATTGACTCGTAATAAAGCAAAATTATTTTTATTACTTTTGTCTTCTCTTATCCTAAAAGTTTTTACAAGGCATCAGCTAATGCAGAAAGTAAAGCTTAAAACCTCTACTAGAAGCGGATAATTCCGGCGGATAATTCAGGCGGTCGTGCCTTGAAGGAGGCCGAAACAGAGATTGTTTGATATATGACATCCGTAAAAAAGGCGCAAGAATTTACGAATAACAGGACAGACTGGAAGAGAAAACGTGTTGTGTTGACCCCACTTAGAATGGGATAATAGCAGGAGAATGGTGACGCTTGTGAAGCGTCATTTTAATTGCAGGAATTAAAGGCAGACTGTCACAACGCCATAATGTGTTTCAGAGTGTAGGCACTATTGAAAAATATTACTGTGAAAAACGACGATTTTTTCGGTGTAAGAATGCGAAATTCTTGAGGTTGTTTTTAAAAGTTTAGCTATATGAAGGACTCTTCTTCTTTCTCCTACCCTTATCCCACTCCAAGTGGGGTCGGTACAACATGTTGTCCTCTTCCATTCTCTTCTATCATTCGTCAACTCTGGCGCTACTCCTTTTATATCCATGTCGTACTTCACACATTCCAACCATCTCTTTTTAGGCCTCCCTCTAGTCACATATCCATCCACATTCATATCCAACACTCGTTTAGTCACATGATTTTCATCCCTCCTCATTACATGTCCATACCATCCTAATCTTGCACCTCTCATTTAAAAGAAAATTACAGTAGGTACAATAGTGTCTGTCTTTAATTTGTTTTATTTGACTATCTGATAATCAGAACACAGCAACTAACAATATTAATTAACTAGTATTGTTTCTCTGGTGAACTTCTCAGACTCATTTGCCCGAGAGAGATCTTATCTAACCAAGGTTACCTAGTTCAAGGGCTATATCGTGTTATCTACTATTAAGTGGTTGAGAATTTTGGAAAAGTTATACCCCCTCCTGCCTATTCCTCTTTTAAATAATTTATAGAATTAGGCGTTACTTTGCGGAGATCCATAATACAAAAGTAATAATAAAATTATTTTGCTATAATCCGCGATACAGTAAATGGAAAATATATATAGTGTTTAATGTATAGTGGACTATCAGTATTTTCATACCCGATACGTGCAGGATTCGTAAAAACATATGCACAAACCTCCACCACTTGCCCCACAATACACAAGCACTACACAGGTTCACTATCACAAACTCAACAATCGTTTCGCCCCGCAACCGAAGCATCATCAGGAGATAGACTCCACGACAAAATCGCAAAGTATTAATCGCAAAGTATACTTTGCGATAAATACTTTGCGATAAATACTTTGCGATCGCAAAGTATACTTTGCGATTAATACTTTGCGATTTTGTCGTGGAGTCTATCTCCTGATGATGCTTCGGTTGCGGGGCGAAACGATTGTTGAGTTTGTGATAGTGAACCTGTGTAGTGCTTGTGTATTGTGGGGGAAGTGGTGGAGGTTTGTGCATATGTTTTTACGAATCCTGCACGTATCGGGTATGAAAATACTGATAGTCCACTATACATTAAACACTATATATATTTTCTATTTACTGTATCGCGGATTATAGCAAAATAATTTTATTATTACTTTTGTATTCCTCTTTTGTAGGTCTGCATCAAAGTCTTCAATGATCTATATCTATCTTGTTTTTTAAGTTAAAAAGAATAAAATGAAGGAGGTTGTAAGCTTGATTCTATTTCTCCGAGTACTATGAGATAGTAACATAGGGCCATAATATTATTTTTTAAATTCTTTAAACGTAGTAAATTAATAAAATATTAATAATAGTATTGTGGCTGTAGCGTCATTAAAATTGTATTGTAGATTATCGTCAGAGCGTGATTTCGTCCGATGCAGCAATTAGACGTATCAGACTGCAGAATGCAGTCAAGGTTTACTTTCAAGGCTTTGTAGGCGGAAGGCAAAGCAGATTTATCTTATTTTATAATAATAACTAAAGCTGAATAATTCCTAGGGTCGACAATTTAAAAAATTAGCCAGTTACATTTTTTATTTTAGATAATAAATAGTAATTTACTTGATATATTATCCAAATAATTTGTATGGGTCTCAAGTTATTCTTTGCCTTATTAACTAACTAGCTATGCCAGCGGCTTCGCCCGTATGAAAATTAGTGTTACAAAAATCTTTCTATTCACATACCCTAATATACTAACTATTAGCTTAAACCTAAATCTTATGGTAAAAAAACCTACAAAAATCCAGTTTGCTAGATTTTGAGATAATCGATCACATACAGAGAGACAGCTTTTGGGGACTTTGTTTTATATAGTTAACTAATAATTAAATACCAACCATACTATACTGTTGGAAACTTTCATTTTTCCAAATCAGGGTTACGAAAATAAATAAGTTCTGTCAGATATTCTGACAAAATAACATTTTTAAATTTAAACACACATGAGTAGTATTGATAGTTAATATAAAGATACCGGCTATCTAATCTAATCTAATCTTGGGTCGGGGACGCCTGTCGGTACAGGGCGGTTGGTCAGCTCCAATTCTGGACTATTCCACCCATTTCCCGTTGGGACAAGTATCTCACTGTTATCCCGACAGTGTCACCTGCTCTAACCTACTTGTTGCTCTTACAAACTTTATAATATCCCTGAAGGGGATATTTGTTAGGTCTTCTTCTTCAATTTCATCCTTACCTAGTATCTCCCATCTTACCAGCGAGTACATAGGGCACTCAGCCATAAGGTGGAGACTCGTTTCTTCTTCTCCACACACTGGGCACGCTGCGTCTTCTTTTAGATACCGGCTTTACTCACGTCTAATTTTATCGGATTAGCCCAACTAGTTTCGAACCCGTCCGGGGGCACTTAAAAAATAACATTTTTGTTTTTTTCAGTTTACTTACTATTCTTTCTGTAAATTTATTAATTTTTAGTAATACAGTGCAGTTTTATTTGATTTGTGTGGAATAAACATTAAACCACGTAATTATATTTGCCATAGTTACACAAAATTGTCAATAATAAGATATAATTCATACGAACAGGTACCAAGCTAGGTCTGCGTACATAAGGACAACAGCTGTGATGTCAATGGTCGGTTACATATTGGGTAAGTACATTTATACTAGTTTTACCCGCGACTTAGCGCCCATCAACTTATGACGACTTAAAAGCTCTTTACCTAAGTTTTTGAGACCAACGTAGTAGAAATGTGTTGTAGACCAATGCATAATTCTGAACACTATCATTGGTTATGTTTTAGTAAACTGCGACTCTGCGTTTTGTTACAAACAATCAAATCAAAACATTAACTGTAAATAATTCAAGCTATATCTGAAAATTGATTTTTGCCCAATTATTACTTCAATATAATTAGTTGCTCAATTTGATTAAGTTTTATTAGGAATTATGGGCGATGTGTTTATCCTGCTCTGATGGGTCAAATATTGACATATTGAGTATTTCTACCACTGTCAACTAATTTTTTTTTGCTAATTTTTATTTATATAAATATGCTCAGAACAGCTAGTTAGCAATATTCCCACTTATCTAAATCTCTATCTAATTCTATCCCTATTCCCTAAGTATTTTTTCCGAAGCAAAAATGTTTTTTCATTCTTTATTTTAATCCAGTATTTAAATATCAATTGTACCCAATTTGGTTCAACGATTTTTTCTAAGGAACCTCAACAGACAGACGGGCATTCGGATTAATAATATTTATGAGGATTTGGATTTACTGTAAACACTATCTCTCTGCATCTTCTGATGCGATCCAACTGATCTTTCCTTGCGATATCACGGGTGCTACGTTACACGAAATAACATCAGTATTTATTTCCATAAAAACTTGTTAAAGGCCTAGGTGACCGACACGGCGAGAATATATCGTTTGATTCCACAAACGGAGACACAGTCCATGTGGATTTCAATTGCCTCTTCAACAAAGGGGAGTCTTTCGAGTGGCCGGAACGAGTGCCGTTCAGACTTACTCATAACATGGAGGCTGCCATGGGACCTCTCAAGCACGAGGGCATGTATAGGTATAGGATTTTCGATAATTTTTTTCAAATCCACTGTCCATTAATACACTATTAGCACACACTTAATATTTGATAAAATCATAACTAAGTTTTAATGATCTTATCGCTTTGCAGCATCAAATTCATGAAACATTGAACAACAACATCTTAAGCAAAGATACACATGTATTATAGTACCTGGCATTAAATAATGAGGCTTAAAGAGAGAATATCGGCCAATTCTACGTCATAGAGCATTGTCTCTGTCACACAGACTGACGAGCCCGTTTGAAACGTCACATACTAACTGAGTGATAGAGACAGCGCTCTCTACGATTACGAACAGGCCGGCTGTTTCGTTCTAAACAAAAAAAAAGTAACAGCCTGTTTCTATGCCCACTGCTGGGCTAAGGCCTCCTCTCTCCGTTTTTGGAGAGAAGGATTGGAGCTAAGACCTACCACGCTGCTCCAATGCGGATTGGTAGGTTACACATATCCCTAGAATTCTCTAGAGATATGCAGGTTTCCTCACGATGTTTTCCTTCACCGAAAAGCGTGTGATAAATTGCAATTATCAATTGGACACATGAGTTTTATAATAGAAAAACTCATTGATGCCTTCCCGGGGTTTGAACCTATGCCGTCTCTAGAGAGTCGCACGGTCTCACCGCTAGGCTATTCACAAATAGCCATTCATTCACTTAACCCGTGCGGATTATAGCAAAGTAGTTAGTTCTGTTATATATTTTCTATTTACTGTATCGCGGATTATAGCAAAATAATTTTTATAATTACTTTTGCTAGAAAAAGTTGTGAAGCCGTGATGCACGCACTGCGCTCTCAGACCGCGGCACTGATGTCCGTGATCGGGCCGTTCGTGTATGACCCGCTAGTATCGTGGGGCCGCGGACGCACCGGCCCTCTGGACTGCGGCGAGCGTACCAACGAGCAAGCGTTGCAACACCTGTCGCATATCCGCCAGCGGCTCAACGGCATGGTAAGGAATTACCACCATATATAAACTACATTTTTATTTCAGCTTATTTTTGCCAGCAACTACGGTCATAAAAACTAATTTACCGGGACATACAGTATAACACTAATCCGGCATTACGATAGATCGACACGATTCACACGTCCAATAATCTGGTAACTTGGAGCTACCAACTACTGCCACAACTCTAAGATCAGTTACTTACCACCACCACCATAAGCTACATTTTTATTTCAGGTTATTTTTTCCAGCAACTACAGTCATAAAAACTAATTTATCGGGAGATACAGTATAATCTCACTAATCCGGCATTACCATAGATCCACACGTCCAATAATCCGGTACCTTGGAGCAACTACTGCCACAACTGTTAGAGTTAAACCTGATAATGGTTTGATTTGTTTCAATACCTGCATAATATGGGCAGAAGAAAACATATCTGCCAAAGATATTATAATTCTACGCAACATGCGAGAGAAGGTTTTTAAGCAAGGCTTGCAAGTTGCACAAAAACAGACCTCAATTAAGGATTATTTTAAAACTATGTAATTACATATGTACATGTTAATTTAATATATTATATACAATTTGTTTCCTCTATTAAATGCTTTATTTTATTAATTGTCTATGACTTTTTCACTATAATCAGAACGTTCCAATATTCCGGCATCCACCGGTTTTTTATAGTGCCGGATTAGTGAGATGGCTGCTAGATTTCTAACTATTTTATTGTCTATGCTTTCAAAATTTTCTGTTGACGTTTTTTTAAATTATTTTTCGTGCTTGCATTGCATGGAACATAAAAACGAAAATAGAGAGCACGAATATAATTATTGTAGTATGCTATTTTTTTTTATATATGTGTGGTGTACGATAAAAGTATAATTCTTTCATTCATAATTATGTTATTGTATTTTGGTAGGTGAAAACGAAAAACAAGCAACTTTCTCTATCCCTGTCTCCAGAAGGTCAAGTAGAACATCTCATAGTTGAAGCCACCAGTATACACAATCTGTGCCAAATGTACATCGGCTGGGGCCCGTTTCTGTGATTTTAGTTATATATGTATTTAGAATTAAGATTGATACCATAATAAATAAAATTTATATTATTACAGTATTGTCTTTTATTTAACATCGTATTTTGTTTTTAAAGACTTGATTCTTTATGAAGATATAAAAAGTCAAACCTTTATTAGAAGTTTACACCTTAATGGTAAAGAATTCAAATTATCTTATCTAAATTTAAATTATATTAACTATGAGGTTTCGCTTTGATGCCAATGAATTCACAATTATTTGAGGAAAAGAACAAAGTAAATCAAAAATAAAAATAACATTGGGTATTTTCAAAAGTTGCCAAATACGAATAGCTGTTTTTATTACTCTACGGGGGAATCCCAATGAATGGTAATCATATGCAAAAACAGTAGGTATTTAAAGTATGGTGAAATTGTCTGTTGCGCCACACAAAACGTGTTAAATATTTGAAGGTAAACCACTTTCCTCATAAAAGCGAAAAGATAATTTAATGTTCACGTTGTGTCTAGAAAGCAGTCTGCGAAGTTTAGTAATTTAGAAACAAAATATTTTCCTCGTGATTACACGATGATTTGTGATACAATTATGTTATGAAATTATAAAGCGGTTTTTAACAATCTGACTGAGTTTTTTAAACTAATGTTATTTTAGCGGTTTTTAACAAGACAGTTTTTTTTAATGTTATTTTAGGTTTTGATTCTTTTTAACATTTGATGTCCGCTATTTTTCACCGTCGAACTTTTTTCGAGCTTTAAAAATGTGGACAGTCATATTATATGATAGGATACTGCATGTGTGAAAAGGGTGTAATTAGTTTAGTAATACGGTTGTTGAAAACATTTATATCACCTTAGAGATGGGATATGAAATGTTCATCTACTGCTTGCCCACTGTAGATTTCCATACATACGAGTATATGTTTTTATTCACCGTAAGTGTTAAATATTACTCAAGCTTAGGTTTTGTTAGAAAAACTCACCGTTGGATTTAAGGGGATTATTACCGTGAACCCTTGAAAAGCGTAACGCGCTTTCATATTAAGACAAACAAGAGTTCTTAATTTGTTCCTTACAAAAAAAAAGTATTGGAGGTCAAACGTGGACTTTCAAGACGTATAAATACAATTTATCATTTTGCTGTTGCCTTACGCATGCAATTGTTAAATGGTAATTTGTTTTGCTAATTATAAGAGCTTCGTCAGGTGTGAAAAGTGCCAAGCAAACTTCAAAATAAATATTTTTTAGTTATTCGAAGCATTTGTTATGTAAAGCCTTATGTTTGTATTGCATGATCTAACCTTAGCTTTTAATGAATAATTATTCAATAATTAATTATTTATGAATAATGAATATTAATTTCAGAATGACAATCTTTGTTCTGCTAACACAAAAAACTATTGAAAGCTGTTTCTTTCAACAGTCCACAGTTGTATAGAAATATTATTCGCTGATAAATATTCATTTAATATTTCCGCATGTATGTATACATAATGACCGAAAGCTATTTTGCGTTAGAATTAGCAGGGAGTCGCAGGTTCAAACTCCGAGTAGACGTATATGAGTTTTATACAGACTACTTGTACTATAATCCTCAATACATGTAGGAAAACGACACGTTTCTAGTTGATATTTTTAGTTCTAAATACATATAGGAAAATATAATGTGTCCAGTGATGTTTTCCTTCATGTAAAACTTGATAGCTCTGAAGACTTTCTGAGTTATATAATATACCAATCCACATTGGAGCAGCATTGTGGGTGTCTCTAACATATATTATAGTCTTCTCTTCCTTATCATCATGTGTCGCTTGGATCTAGCGGCTCACCGCGACCTTCTTGAAGTCGTCGGTCTACCTCGAAAGGGGTTTACCGACGCTGCGTTTTCCGGTGCGAGGTCGCTATTTTAGGACCATAACGCCCATTGATTTTTGTTTTACTTGCCTTCCACGTTGCCACTTCAGCTTTCGACTTGTTGACATATAGCGGTAATTTTTGTTTTTTTTTTACGGATGTCCTTATACCGGATTTGATCATTCACAGAATCTTCAAGCATAAGTCGCTCCGTCGCTGGGCGACTCTGAGTTTTCTTATGAGGCCCATTTTAAGTGACCAAGTTTCAAGGCAAGACATTGGTCTTCGGGTACTAAAGTGTTTGCGAAGAAAAGTTTATCTTTGCGAACTGCGCATCCGAGTTTCTTTCTGTGAATGACCTTTTTCTCTCATTAGATGCACCGAAAATTTCTAAATGCTTGAAGGAAGTCACTGGCTTCAAGCGGCGATGGTTATATTTGAAACAGTAGACGCTCACTGGTTGAAGAGATAGAGAAACAGGCAAGAACTTATTGTCGATATAAAACGAATTTTCTATCTACAACTACTAACAAAAAATTAATTCTGAAGGCAAATCTAACGACAATTGGAATTGAATTTACCCTCTGTAAATTCAATTCTAACCACTGCGTGAGTGGAATTCTATATCAGAACCTTTTATCTTCAGGCAGACAACTAAAAAGCTATTCACACAACAGTCGGTTGTACTTTAAGTAAGAAAACGGCTGGATATAAAGTTGCTGCAATATTGAGGTCTTAAATATACGCACTATTCGGTAAAAACAATTTTTGCTCGGTAGACTCGGTAGAAGATTCTTTTATACACAGTTATAAGCTTTTGTTTCAAATAAACCCTATATACATATATCTTATATAAAGAGTGCTGCGTTAACAGATTCCACTTTTGATTCTCGGTAAAGGGCCAATTTATATTTAATCAATAATTGTTTATAGTTTGGTTTGATGCAAGGCCGATCCGGCTATAGTTATCGGAAGTCGTAGTAGTCAACTAACAATTTAGCGTTCCAATACGATGTCGTGTAGGAATGTATGATAGATACCGTAAAGGTTATCACTTTATCATTTTTCTCACTTCTCATCACTTTCATCATTGACTCTATCTCTCGACCTGTAAGAAATAAAAATACTTAGATAATATAAATATTGAAATGATAACTTTGTGAAGTATTAATTATAGCATTTAACGAATTAACACCCAATTGGTACTAAAAGTTTTGGTACCTGTCTCATCCGTGTCAAGATTTATAAGCCTATTTAAATATGAATTTAAAGGTATTTTTGTTAGTTTAAATATGACATTAAAGCAGAATAATTATTTGACAATAATGAGTATAAAGTCATATATACTATTGGGAATTTTTCCAAATGCGGCTTGAAATGGAAAAAATTGTGAACAGAATAAAACATTCAATCGTTTCTTTAGGCACTTTTTCGAGTTTCATGAGGACTTGAAATGCATCGTTATTGATTTTTGGAACATTAATATGGATGCGCTCTTACGAAAAACTGCTGAATATGGAAGTGGATATACGCAGATTTACTCTTATTACTCCGTAAAGGCACATTCGACGTCCGCCGTGTCGGCTTTTAAAAGAGCGACTGCATGTTTTTTCTTTTTAATTGGACAATGGTGTCTTTTACATACTCTCTTTCTATAACTATTATAAAGTAACGCAAATTTATTTATATAAGCCCAATGTATGAAATATTACTGATAACCTCGTGTTCTAGAATAAATAGAATTTCAGTGTGCGAAGAAGTTTATATATACGAATGACATGTAAATCTTATTTTTTATTACATGCAAGTAATTAAATTATATCGTGATACACCCAGAAAAAACGTTATATCTCTATTTAGATTTCAGTAGTTTTAACTGAAGTTAGTATTTCCAAATAGTATTTTGAGAAATAACTTGCAGTGTCTGGCGCAAAAGCATGCATTCGTTTTGTATGTTAAAAAATCCAATTTCGCCCGTGTGCATCAGGGACTCATTTACTGAAAATGGCGTTATCTAAGGGTAACACCATTAATTTGTAAGTAATTTTAATTAAATTACATTTTTATTTATTGTAACAAGTTAAATAACATTTAATTGATGTTATATAATTCATTTCGAAGCAGTCAATCGATGATACTCGTATTTTACAATAGACTCCTTCTATATTGTTTAGAATCATTTTGTCTCATATTATATAAAAATCATTTAAATAAAAGTTAGTATTTATAAAAAGTATTGTATCTTTTGGATAATAAAACGAAGGTGGCCTTGTCACTAATTGTCTTTTTGGCGACCTTCGGGGATAATGTAATTAAATAAAATAAAGACAATATTAGTCACGTTCAAGTCTCTAAGTTTGAAATATGACGATGTAGGTGGCTCATCGCATCTCATCTGTTTAATAATTTACATTTGAACATAAAAACAACAATGCAAGAAATTCTACGAAGGAATTTTACTAATTTATGAACTCTTTAAAATAGTGGACGCAAAAGTGTTTATGTGTATAATTTATTTCGGCTTCTTTCATAGCATAATTATTCGATGAGGAGATCGTAAGGATATCGATAGTATTACAAAAGTTATCCTGATTGTTTCCCACAGAAAATAAAGTATATGTGTTCGTAAGTGTTGTGTTCACTTTGATGTATTAATATATATACTAATGTTGTATAAATATAGAACAGGCTCAAACACGCACTACAAGTAACAACATGTTACTACACGTCCACTCTCACCAAAGGGCTCTCGTGTACTAATCGTGTGTGCGCTTGAGACAGTGTAATGTTTCTTTGTGCATAAGTGTTAGTGTGAGTTAGTGTGAGGATATTCATGTATGTGTCTTGTATAAAATTAAAGTAAAGTAACAGCCCGTTGTTATGCCCACTGCTGGGCTAAGGCCTCCTCTCTCCGATTTTGGAGAGAAGGATTGGAGCTAAGACCTACCACGCTGCTCCAATGCGGATTGATAGGTTACACATATCCCTAGAATTCTCTAGAGATATGCAGGTTTCCTCACGATGTTTTCCTTCACCGAAAAGCGTGTGATAAATTGCAATTATCAATTAGACACATAAGTTTTAATAGAAAAACTCATTGGTGCCTGCCCGGGTTTGAACTCGTGTTCCCCTCGAAAGAGTCGCACGGTCTCACCGCTAGGCTATCACAGCTTGATATAAATGTGTCTTGTATATAAATATACAAGGTTAGATACACACATGTCAACCCACATACACTACAGTAAGTAAGAATAAGAAGAAGAACCCGAAATAGCTTATAGCTCCTGTTACATCTCATAGAAGAATATAGAGATAGAATATTCATGTGATTCGGTATATGTTTCGTATTACAAAATTGTACAGTTTTGCATCATACAAGGTTGCAGTAACCGTTACAAAGATGCTTACAGTCGTTCTAAAATTGAGAATCACACAGTTATAGTGTAATTGTTTTAATTAATATATTCCACGAGATTAATTCTAATCAACCATCATTCAACCACCTTATTATTTGCTTTTTTATAACACTTTTTGGAATAGGGACAATACGCACGTTTAGTATGAAAGTGAACTTATTCAAAATTAATTAATAAGGTATATTTTAATCCTTATTTCAATGCGATCTATTATTACGCTTCGAACATTCAAAAAAGTTTGTGTTTTCTTGCTCTTCCAAATTAGTCTTTCTACTTATATTTAATACTCACTAGTTTAAAGACGCTACGTTACGCGTTATTGCAATTGCCCACATAACATTTTTTTGTGAACTGGCGCTTTAATAAATTTATCTTCAGTACGGATAGGATACAACCATCAATATAATTTATCAGCTAGCTTTGATATGAAAAAGAAATAAAATGTCAAAGATTGATAGGATTTACAGGTTTTTTGAAAAAAGAAAATAAAAGTAATGATCGATATCGTAAAGCAATGGAGACAAAATTAGGTATACAAAGAGGGGAATAAATGAGGGGAGTAAAGTTGACGATTGTTGACGACGCACTTGTTTACAAGTTTACTTGAATAAAGAATATTTTGAATTTTAATTTTGAATTTGAATTTGAATCCAAACTTTAAGGTTGTATGGAAGGACAAAGAAGATAGCTTCGAATTAAGAGAGTTAAAATAAAAAAGGAGGAAATGCAAAAAATATATTAATAAAAAAAAGGAAATACAAACTATAATTTAAACAATGAGTTGTATTTTGTTATCTGTCTTAACTGCAAAATGTTTATCGTAATTACAAGTAACGAGTGCCTGTGAGTTAATGTTAAAACATTATATTTACAAATATCTATACTAATATTATAAAGAGGAAAGATTTGTATGTTTGTTTGTATGTATGTATGTTTGTTACGTTTTCACGCGAAAACTACTGGACCGATTTTAAAAATTCTTTCACCATTGGAAAGAAATTTTTACTTAGCAACATAGGCTATATGTCATTTTCAAAAAAATAGGGATCCCTAATAAAATTATAATAAGTTGGGAAAAATTTAGTCGTAAACGTCTTTCATCGCGTGCGCTGCGGAAACTATTGATGATAGAACAAGAAAATATTCTACAGTATTATAGAACATATCAATATCCACAAATAAGTCCGCGATACCATATGTCTAACTATTATAGTTATGCCAATATAAGTACTTTTTTACATTGTAAAAGTTTGTAAAAATGCCAACAATAATCAAACCATTTTATTCATATCTCTGTATTAATCCTTATCCCATTAAATGATATGTTATTAATAAATTTTTCAATACCTGTAAAATACTTTTTAAATTATTAAAATTCGACATCCCAAACAAAAGATATTACGATTTTAAGAATGTAAATCGAAAGTAAATAACGCCATACCAAATTCATTGTAGCGCCTTTTATAGCAGGGCCTGCACTTGGTGAGTTAGGTCTTATTCCAAGAATACTAATGATACCCATTTTTTATAATTAAATAATCTACAAAATAAATCTATAGTCCGACTTCGTAGACTTTCCACTACCACGAGATCTGTATGGACGCGGGTGAAACCGCGGGGCTTTGCTAGTCTTTATATATAGACACATGACCGTGGGATAAATCTTCGGAGAATAATAGTAATACAATATTAAAGCCTTGTCAAAATAAATATTCTCTTGGATGAACGCGATCATTTAGATAAAAATTGTCCTTTACATTATAATCATTTTATGTGTGTTTTAGAATAAGAGAAACGTGATTTGAGGTAGTAGATTAAAAATACTGTGTCATATTTTAACATATTAAACAAAAATGCACACCGAATGATTGAAATTGAACTTAATAAAACTTAATTGTTATTTACCATGAATTGATACTGCGATTTGGTGCAAAGGTAATAAATAGTAATAGAATTAAATTAACCATATAGTATTTCTCGGGATATGTGCCTATCAATCCAAATTAGAGCAGCATTATGAGACTAGCTGTGATAGCCCAACGGTGAGACCGTGTGATTCTTACGAGGGGAACACAAATTCAAACCCGGGCAGATACCAATGAGTTTTTCTATTAAAACTATGTGTCTAATTGATAATTGCAATTAATCACACGCATTTCGGTGAAGGAAAACATCGTGAGGAAACCTGCATATCTCTAGAAAATTCTGGAGATATGTGTAACCTACCAATCCGCATTGGAGCAGCGTGGTAGGCCTTAGCTCCACCCTTCTCTCCAGAAACGGAGAGAGGAGGCCTATTCCCAGCAGTGGGATTGTAACAGGCCGCTACTTTACTTTACTTTACTATGGGACTAGCTCCAATAGTTATCACCAATAAATGACGAAGCCTTTGTACAGCTGAGGGTTAGGCCTTACCTTTACTTAATATAACGTTAAATATAATTGTATATTATAATGCCAATAGGATGAGAAGATATACATACGACTTCTCGAAGATGGTTTATATTCGATAGTATTACTATACCGCCATGATACAAAAAAAACATAATTAGACGAAAAGAAAAAAAAATCGAATATAGGTGTTTTTTAAAATATAGGAAATAAATAGTGAAATAACGGATGATATTGCGAAAAGCGAGGATTATTAGAATTTGTGACGACAAAACGAATAAATATTTTGGAAAAAGAGAGTATTATGGGTAGATAGAGCAGGAGCAGCATCTTGTTCTTACAGATTTTAAATAAGAAAGATCGATGGAGGTGTATGATGTGGGTGTTGTATTTTTAATGGGTACGAATGCTTGAGTTCCTTACAATAATAATTGATTTCCTTGTAAAGTTGGAAAATAGAAATATTAAACAAACAACTCATTATTCCACAAAGAAGTACACAGAACAAAGGCTTCCACGTACCATAAGGTCCTGCATTCGTCTATGTTGTCTATTTCAATAGGCAGTTTTGATTTTCAGCGCCAGGAAATGTGTTCAGTGTTTTTCAACATTATCACGTATTCACGTAAACAGCGGCACACAAGTGCATATGTAATGAAAACCTGATGTTGAGTACGTAAGCAAATTTACTCATTCAGTATCGAACATATTAAATCCACGAGAGGCTCATAGTATTTTGTAAGCAACTAATATTAACAACTATGTTTAAACTCTAGCATTCGTCCTCGATAAGTAAATGAAATTCATACTTTACATAATGGTTGGCATTTTTCTTTAATTCCAATATTCTCTTTTATATCTAATCCTCTTTTAAATTCTCTCTGAACCAGAAGCTGTCCTTACTCTAAGCACTCACAAAACTTTCTATTCCCAGGAATCTATTTGCCTTCGTCGTTTCAAATTCAAATTATTTCTTTTTTCGGCTATATCATCCCTTGTTTTCTATCATGTCAAAACTAACATGTGCATCAAATATACATGTACAATTGCATCAAATTATATTTACAGCGTCATTATTTCTTACTTCATTATGGCGATGTGATTGCGACAATTACAAGCTGGTTTTTATTACTATACAAGTATCAAAGACTCTGCCCGCGGGATAATTTGATGTGAAAATATAACGCCTTCTGTTGCGCTCTCTGTCGCCCTTAAGGGCCTTACGGCAGACCTATACACTGTCCATTATATTAACCATCTTTTGACAGATTGACGATTTACATATTTAGTGATGTCCTAAAGATTCTCGTATGCGATACCATTCCGATTATAGTACCTACTATCATTAATCGAATTACGTGCCTAAGTAGTTCGATTAATGATAACCTACGTAAACTAATAACAGATATAGAAATCAACATTTTGATTTAATATTGCCTTAGTTTTTTGAAAATAAATGTTAATCCGTGTGTATTTATTATAATCATAAAAAATATATTATACATCAACTGGCAACATCAACAGACCTTCCGCTCGGCCGCCATTTTGACGTGATCTGTCACTCTCAACGAAACGCCCGTGATAGTCACACGCATTTACGTTCGCTGAGTGTTCTCTCGCATCTGTTACACCTTGAGTTAAGTAGCTTTATTCCTCGGAAAAACTTTTGTGAAACTTATATTAATTAATCGTGAAAAGCCGAAAGGACGTGTGTTGAAAGCACAATCGAGACAGTTAGTGTTAAAACTTCATGAGTATTTTGAGCAAGAAAATCAAAATGGCGGACCTCTTATACCTATCACGCAAGTCCGAAACCGTGTTGCAGCCCCGTTGGGGATCAGTCTATCAACTGTGACTAAAATCACTACTGATGCCTACGGCAGGAGCGGCTTGGAGCAAAACAAACCATCTACACCAAAAAGAAAGCGCCGGGCTCATAAGGTGACAGCTGTTGATGACTTTGACGCTGACGCTATTCGTCGTCATGTATATGATTACTACTTGAGAAAAGAAATTCCAACTTTGAGAAAACTTATTGTTTCTTTGAAAAGAAGTGGTCTATTTCATGGTGAAAAATCTTCTTTGGTCAAAGTTTTGAACACAATTGGCTTTTCATATAAAAAGTTAAATAAAAGAAAATTATTAATGGAACGCACAGATATAGCTATAGCACGTTGTGATTTTTTAAGAGAGGCAAAGAAAATACAAGATTGGGCAAATATTGTTTTCACGGATGAAACATGGCTCAACGCTAACCACACACTATCTCGTTTCTGGACTGATGATACTGCTGATTCCACTTCCTCAGTACCAATGGGAAAAGGTGAGCGCCTAATCATTTGCCATGCAGGTACAGCAAAAGGATTTGTACAAGACGCACTGTTGGCATTTAAATCGAAGAAATCAAATGACTACCACGAAGAGATGAATGCAAATGTGTATGAAGAGTGGTTCAAAAAAATGCTCATTTCATTGGAAGAACCATCAATAATTTTTATTGATAATGCGCCCTACCACTCCCGTCAAATTGACAAAATGCCAACACAGGCTAATAAAAAGCATGAAATAATTAATTGGCTTCGGGACAATGGAGAAAATGTGGACGACTCAATGTTAAAAGTTGAATTAATAAAAATATTAAAAACCAAAAAGAGAGCAAAACGCTATGTAATCAATGAAATGGCAGCAGAATATGGCCATACTGTTCTTCGGATTCCTCCATACCACTGCCAGTACAACGCAATAGAACTTATATGGGCACAAGTAAAAGGGCATGCTGCGAGATGCAATACAAGCCCCCCATTCACAGCGAATAAAATGTTGCAATTGCTAAAAAATGCTTGCACCCACGTAACGGCCGAGAACTGGGCAAGTGTGGTGGAAAGAACTAAAAGAGTAATATTCTCTGATTGGGAACGTGATATTGCGTTTGATAATATATTATCTACACAAGAGCTAATAATAACTGCTACTGAAGACTCCTCATCGGAGGAGTCTAGTGTTGATTATCATTCCGACGACTCGTGCTAATAAAATAAATTAAAATATCCTGATTGTTTTATTTGTTTTCATGAATTAACTAAGAAGAAAGTAAAACTTTATATAATGTTATTAAATGTCTTTTAATACTCGTAACATCGATTTCTACCGATTATTTTTAATCTGTGGCATAATCGTAGTAACCATTATGTGTGACATCACTAAGTGGGCGGTACCCATCCATAAAGTACAAATATTATTTGTATGATATTTGTACGTAAGCAATACAAAACTTAATGAGCGTGAGCTGTCAAAAGACTGATAATATGATGGACGCAGTATAGTGCCGAAACACAGACGTGTTGATGTTTATGTTATGAAAATAGAAACGATGTAAAATAAGAAGAAAACGACCAATATATTATTCATAGATCTATAACTGCATTTTAGTCCAAAGACCTTTAACTTTTTGTAAGACCATTTTAATGGTAGGATACGCGCCACTAAATTAAAATGATAAAACTATTTACTTGATTACATTTTTGTCGATGTCATCTAAATCTTTTACAGGACTTGGTTGGCAAATGTTTTTGTATGCGTAAGTTGGACCTTCATTAGTGCAATCCCAGCTGATGTTCACAAGAGTTTTTAAACTGACTGCACAAATCTTGGTAATAATTTCACGAGTTTGATTTATTATTGATATTAATACTCTTCAATTTATCTGGATTTTCTTTAATTTCTTCTTCTACTTTCATCATCTTCATAACGTCTAAGTTTAATGGCAAAGTGACAAGTTATTTTTCAACTACATTCCTAACATAAAGATCTTCCAATTACATAATAACTGCTATATAAATTTCCTCTTAGTTTTAATGAGACTAAGAACAATGAATAAAGATTACTTTAACACGCTTTAAATAAAAGCCAGAAAGAGCAACTTTTTAATTGTTCAGATAAATTAAAGAACATTTTTAAAACAGTACTCTGCGGTTCGTAGCGGGTTCCGTGGAAGCTGTGTGAAAATGATTATTTATCGGGCTTGTGAAAATTAAATATCGCAAGCGGAAATTTTATAAGAGCTTCGTAAATTTGTTTAGTTGGATGTTTGAATTACTTTTTTCTTTATTTCCATTTAGGACAGGACAATTTAAGTTTTGATAACTTATTTAAGTAAGTTAAAGATTTTCTTTATACATTCACTTGCAATATTCATAACGTTTGCTTAAGGACAGCGTCTCAGATATTATTAGCCAGGTTAGTTATAGATTTTACTATGTATATAAGGATATATTTATTTATTCATTAAAAGGCCAGCCAATAGAATAGAAGCAAGAAGAAAGAAGTAGAAAAACATTTATTCAGACACTGTATAAAACAGAAAAATAAATACACGTAGACCTATAATATAATCCAAATACATGAACACAAATACTTAGTCTAAATTTTATAGTCTTAGAAAAGGCTTCACAGCTCGGCATGAACTTTCAATCTGTACACTGTAGTCTTTGGCATGAACCGAATGTCATTATCAATGACAACACTCGGCATCGATTTTCAGCTGCGGCCTAGGTGACATCACGGACAATAGAACAGACAACACATACAACAAAAATTAAAGATAATAAGATAAGTACACAAATTATAAAGGAACACACACAAACACAACATGATTTAACATGGAAAATATAAATGGAAAAAAGGCGAATGTTTCAATATAAATTGAAATTATGATAACATTAAACTGCAAATAAATGTAGAAGTATATACAAGACTGATAGACAAAACATTTTTTTACTTCATCTTGGTTTAAAGCTTATATAATTTTAACAGTACTTCAAACTCCTTATTTACAGTTTAAAAAGATCCATGACGTGTCTGTTACGGCTTGACGCTATACAATACGAATGAATACTATAATATTTAAAAAAAACAGATGAGGGTTGGCCTGTACTTATGTAGTATTACGGCATCTATTAACACACTTATCGATGTGTATTGATTTATTTGGTTAAATCATATACGTGATCTATCGATGTAGATGATTGTATTTTACTACGATATTCATATGTTATAACGGACTTTTACTATCACACGAATCCAAAACTAACGAAAATATTATTTTGCTGTAATCCGCGATAAAAGAAAATGTGAGTAATGCTAAATATACTAGACGTTCCCATACCAGCAGGCCTACCATGAACTCTTATTGCGACTCAATTGAAGACGTAAACAAAATTGTTTTGCTTTTTCATACCATGACGTCTTAAAAATGCACATTATAAGTCGTTGCCAAATGAGCATTCGGAATTCGTCCTATGAACATTGCGTAAAAGAGACAGAGTTATCTATAGTTCATATAACGTTATCCTTTTCGAACATTACGACTCCAATGCAATTCACACTTCATGGTACGAAAAGAAAGCGGTCCGCGGTCGTCGTTTACGTCTTCAATTGAGTCGCAATAAGAGTTCAAGGTAGACTTGATGATATAATAACAAAGCTTTGCGATTTTTTCGTGGAGTTTTTTCGTCTCTTGATGCTTCTTCGGTTACTGGGCGAAACGATTGTTGATATTGTAGTAGTGAATGTGTACAGTGATTGTGTTTTGTTGTTATTGGTGGTCGGTAGCTCATATATTTATACAAATTCTGCATGTATCAGGGTTATGTATTTGGGTTATAGCAAAACATTATTTTCGTTACTTTAGTATTATGGATCTCCGCAAAATAACGTTCATATGGTATAGTTTGATTGAGAATTATTATTGTCAGAAAAACAGTATAGTCCGCACTCCAATATCCGTTGGTAGTTGATAAGTAATATCCGGTCTATCGACTGTTCAACTCGTTGCAGATTCAGGCCATTGTTAACTCCGTACTTTGAATTGATATATGTATATTACATCCGAAAGAAATTAAACTTATATTAAGGTCATGGTTTATGTGATGTTTAGTGTTCTTGAATATATTAACGTGAACAAGATTACAAGTATAAGTAGTAGTGAAATTATTTTGCTATAATCGGCGATTGAGTAAATAGAAAATATGTATAATGCTAAATGTAGAGTGGACTATCCGCTTTCATACCCGATACATGCAGAATTCGTAAAAACACATGCATAATCCTTTACCACCGCCACCAAAATACACACGTTCACTATCACAAACTCAACAATCGTTTCGGCCCGCAACCGAAGCATCATCAGGTGATAGTAATATCAAAATAGCAAAAACAATTTCATTATCATTTTTGTATTATGGATCTCCGTAAAGTAACGCCTAATTCTATAAATTATGTAACTAGGTTATCTATTACACTTTATTCTGTTGATAAACACACTTAATAATTACTGAGCAATACTTCGTTGTATTTTATTCGGGTTAGATAATAATTAATGATATATACTCTCAGAATAATGTACTTCTGTATTTATTATCTTATCCATGTATCGTGATCCGGTAAGAATGTCAGACAATATCCGGATTGAATGTTCGCTTCATTTCGGATTCACCGCTGCTTTTCTTTTCAACTACCCTTTGGATTTTTATTTTTTATTCTTTGCAGCTATTATGATTGTTCATTGCTGTAATAACAGTTTGTTTGTTCGTAGTCTGAAGAAATAAATACTAATAAAAACTAATAAAAAAATGTAAAAATACAAATTGTATTTGTAGATACCATTATATTTTTTATGTACAGTTTAAGGAAAACGTTATACTTACTCGTTACGATACCTATTTTTTTTTTAATTTTTGTCTAACGAGTAGCTGTTAACAGGAACAGGGTACGGAAAAAAAATTAAAATATTCTTAATTCAACTAGACTTTTTCCAATACTTTTGAATCGTCAAATATTAATTAATCTTAAAGAAGTTACCACTGATTCGGAATTTTGTTCCTATTGAGAAGAACCAACCAGAGAATCGGTGAAAAAAAAGGATACGATTTTTAACACTACAGTCAGTGGTTGCAACCTGGAGCTAGCTGATTGCAGTTCAGATATGTCATTATCATTCAAATAATCTTCAATTGGTATATTTTGGTTAGAAACCAAAACTAGAAGTCTGTCTGTCACGTCTTTCAATATTTTTACTATATAAGTGAATATTTTTCCCTACAAATTGTATATTACTGTAAATATATTGCGCAACTACAATCAATACGCCTAATTTTTTAAATGTCATTCTTTTCATTATTCATCATCATTTTCAATTTCCGTCAATGGATCACGAGGATTAGAATAGAATAGACCATCCTCATTCATTACCAAGGTGTCGTAAAAGGCGACTAAGGTAAGTTGACTTACCGTGTGGTATCTGGTTGAGTAGAATAGACCACTCTCTTTCGCGCCGAGGGGTCGTAAAATACGACTAAAGTAAGTTGCCGTCAGGGTGGCGGCCGGTCGTAAAATACGTAGCCGTATCATGTGACAACATGTTTTAACATGTTTTCACATGATACGGCATGATGGGGTCGGCACTTGGCAAACCCCACTTAGAGTGGGATAAGGGCAGGAGGATGATAATGATGGATCGCGAGGTTTATATTTATATATGAAACAACTCAATATTATGTATACAGTATAGTCCGCCATGTATGTTGGTGCATCGTGATCTAATAACCGCTCGCGCGGTTGACAGGCAATATCCGGATTCATTGTTCACTTCATTCCGGATTCAGAGCGCTGCTTCTCTCCTCAAGTTTCAAACTTTCATTATGTTTTGAAATAGGATAAACGCAAACTGGAAATTACGGAACATCTAAAATATTTCAAAGGCTTCTAAAAAAAGCTAAAAAGCTAGTTTACTTACATTAATGTCGACATTAGAAAGAAATAATTGTAGTACTTACAACGGACAAATTTATGTATACTTTAAATATATATAGTATTTTCTTTTGACTGGCCCGTTGGCGCATTGGGTCCCCCCGCCTTCAGCTTCGCGTGTGGCGGGTTCGATTCCCACTGAGGGCCAACATTTTCTATAATACAATTTGTTGATTCTTCGAGCCTGGGTGTGTATTTGTATTTAAGTATGTATTTAAAATTATATATTGTAGTATATTTACCAGTTATCCATCATCTATAACAAAAGGATTAAGTTACTTACTACTGAAGTGTTTAAGTGTCCCATATATTTATATATTTAATTTTTTTGTTTTTATTTTTAAAAGAAGAACAAGAGGGAAAAATCTAATTTAACTAATATAAATAAATGTAAATGCGGTGGTGTAACTATCTGTTTATCTGTCTGCCTGATATGCTTTTACGGCTTATCCACTAAAGCAATATTAACGAAATTTGGTATAATCGAACCTTATAAACCGGGTTAAAATAGAGTATTCACAAAAATTGTTTTTCATTTAAGGGTCTTTTTACAATTAAGGTAATGCGAACGAAGTCACGTACAAACAACTAGTGTGTAATAAAATCTTATTCGTTTCAGAGAACGTACTCAATATCATTCATTTCGTCAAGTTCCCCGGCCACGTCGTTGACAGACAATATCCGTGTAATCCATTGTTCATTTCATTGTTAATTCTGAGCACCGACTACTATTCTCCCTCATTCTTCCTTATTTTTACGTCATTGTGACCTGAAATGAGATGAGTGGCTATTAATGAAAATATCGTATAGTCTACCTTTTAAGTTATCAAGTGGAAAGTTTTCAATATTAAAGTTAATGTGGAATAAAATGAGACAAGATGGTTATAGTATAGTTTTTTAAATTATGTAGTATGAATTAAATACGAACTAATTCGTTTAAACTGATTTACTCAATTTCAAATACTCGCTACAGTTCTCCTTAACCCAAAGGTCGTATGAGAGATCGCTACTAAGCGATAAGTTCGCCTTTTGTACGTCACCATTTTTTTTTTACTTCTGTTTTATTGTCTTTAATTTTTCTTTGTAGTGTACAATAAATTGTATAAATAAAAGGCTTATCAAGAAAATAATAACTATAAACAATAGACCTAATAATAAATTACGAAATATTGCGTCTACCGAGATAACTTTAAAAAATTGGTATTTATGCCAACATTCACTAACTTATTGTTTACTATTATAATTGATAAGTCATACTCCAGGCCTTCATGTTAATTCGGCAAAACTTGACGTCAGACTTTATATACCTCTTGTAGTGCTTTTGCGTTCTATTCTTGCATTCTTAACGATGTCTCTCCGCAGAACTGGCAGAAATTCGGTGACTTTGTAAAAGCACATTGCATATTGATAATCAGAAAAAATAGAAGCCAGTACCGGCCATTGTGACTTCTGTTCTCAGATGCAAGATCTTAATCTAATAATATTAAGTTAAATCCCCAGGAACACCAAAGACATCAAAGGTTCTGTAAATATTAATAAACGTTCCTTGAATCAAGATTAGAAAGTACTAATGAAAAAGTTTTTTAATTCAGTGCGATATGGTTCGCAATTTAATTACAGACATTTCAAAGTCATCCCGACCTTTTACTTTCTATTTTCTCCTACCTGTCCTATCTTTGAAAAGTTGGCAGACTTTTGAGAAAGTTAAATATATTTCATATATTATCAATTTTTGATCAATATAATTTCAGTACTACTTCTGAAATATATAGGTATAAGCACTTGTACATAAAAATACGTTTTAGTAAATATTTAAAAGTGTTTTGATAAAGAAATATCCTTTTTTATCGGTAGCCACGCTTTATGAAGGAAACTGAGTGTAGCGTCAAACAACCCATAGAAACAAATATTTTTGATGGTCATTGACGGAGATTTAAATTGTGTTTTTTGAAATCTTAAGAAAATGGATATATCTCGAGCTCCTGAATCATCAAATGTAGGGGGAAGATTCTATTTGGAGAGGTCCTACCGCAAAAGACCTTTTGATAGTTCACTTTTAGAAAAAATCTCGCATGTAATGTATTCATTGATTACGAACAGAAATCATCTTATCCAAATGTTAGGAAATTAACTGATTTTAAATAAGTCGATGTAAAAAATGAGCGGCCAAAAATGAGTTAATTTTAACTTTAATTTACTAAATTAGAGTACTTTAGTAAGATAGTTTGTAGAATCAGGTAAAATAAACATCAAATTTAAGGTCAAGAACGGTCGCGGCGGGCTGAAATTTAATACTTGTACAAAATGCTTATCAGGTTGTCTTCAAGGGTACATAAAGCCAATGGCGGTTGGAGGACGTTTTAAATTTGATATCACGATGGTATTAAATAATTGGAGGGTAATCTTTTGGTAAAATTATAACTTTCACCTGAAATTTTGATAGACTTTACAAATTATATTATAGCTTTGTCGAATATGTATAGCCCAGTGGTGAGACCGCTTGACTGTATCCGCATTGGAGCAGCGTGGTTGGTCATAGCTTCAAATCTTCAAATCCAAAAACGGAGAGAGAAGGCTTATGCCCAGCAGTGGGATAGTAACAACCCGCTAATTTCGACGATTATAATATTTTTTTCTATTGTTGAGACGTGAAATGCGATCATAAGAAAAATCTCGATGGCGTTTAAAAATGTTTCTTCCTCTGTGCTTGCCTACTGTCCCATACAAAATGGACTTAGATGGAGTTTATATTTATATAGATGTATTTTTTTACTTAAAAACCAGGTGTAGTGCTAAGGAAACTGAAACACTTCACTTGCCAGCCTTCAGCCTTTCACGATTATATTTCTCTTCTATCGACTTACATCACCTTATCAGAGCAGAGCGTCTTTGGCCCAGCATTGGGACAATAAAAGACCGATTAAAAATACATTCCAGAAAATGAATTCGAATTCAAATTTAAAATATTCTTTTGTTAAGTAAACTTGTAAACAAGTGCTTTTGAATCTACAACTGTCCGACTCAGAAGAGCTAGCAACAAAGTAGGCCTTCTGTATGAACCTCCTTTTAATAGTATTAATACATGCGCTATATATAGCTCATAGCAAAGCAATCGATTTCTAATGTGAAATTGATTATTGCATTTAATGTGTAAATCAATTATCTTTTATACGTTAGTTTACAAAAGAAAATATTGTGTTTGTTGGACAAATATTGCTTGTTTGATTAGTTAAGTTAGTTGCAATAAAAGTACCAATTTCATCGTTGCCAGTCTCTAGTAAGGTAAGTTATTTAGCAAAAGTAATTAATTATATAACTATAATCAACATTTTTTTAGAGAAAACCTATGTAATGTTAAGTGTAGGAACTACAATCTCTACGACGCACAACAAAATGCGATTATGGACGTTATGCCTTAATGACGCTTTGGTTACAGAAAACAGGATCATTGAGATTGTCTTAGTAAATGTGTGCTGTGTTTGTGTAATGTGGTGTGGTAGTGGCTACTTCCTGCACGTATGAGGTATGAAAACTGATTGTGTTGTTACACTTAGCATCACAAAGATTTGCAAAAAAAACGCGGATTATATCAAAATAATTCATTCCTTTTGTATAAATTTACGCAAAGTAACGCCTACTTCTGTAGATTATTTAAGTTCCTCTTCGAGTAGGAGAGTCGCTCGTATATCATAATTAAATTACCTGATTCTTGATACCATTTTACTTCATAGGAGTATAGATAACGAATACCATCATTATTGAAACCTTAAATATTAATTAAGTTGTCGTGAGTGCCGAAGATGTCACTTAATGTAGAGTTGTTATACTAGAGTAAGGGGATGATAGGCATAATAAATAATGGGAGGGAATAATAGATTCGTAAACTTATATTTGTCTAATCACACATGCGCAGATAAATATTCATGGCGCGTTCTTATTTTAATAATACATAAAACATTTTTATTTCACCTTCAAAATGACGTTTGCTCACTCAGCACGCGCGGAAAAAAATTACTATGGCACATTTTGAACACCTTTCCTACTCTATAATAACTCTATGAGAATTAGTAGCGGTCTCTTACTATCTTCCTACCCGCAAATTACCTTTTTCTTTGGAGGCATTTATGTAAAACTATATTTGGTAAGTTAATTCTTAGATGCATTGTATGAGGATAAATTATAATGCTCATAGAAAGATACGATAGATTATTTTTGACATAATCAACTTATTAAAATTAAATACAAAGAATGAGCATTTTCTAGAAAACAGACAAAGACGATTTCAAATTTAAACATTGCGTATTCAAATGTTTACAAAAAATAATACAACTTGCGAGAATTGGCTTTATATAGCCTAACAGAACTTGTAAATTAGTTACATAATATTTTTTGTACATGATTCGTATTTGAGGCGCGTGCAGAGAAATATGGTATTTCCGCTGCGGGACAGTCCCTGCGGAAAGAACGTTTTTATTACAAGTCGAATATGTCTACAAAGGACGGCTTTTTTAACGATTGCTTGATGTATCAAAAGTATTATTGTACATAGAAGTCTAATTTGGTCACTCGCCCGCCTACAGAAACGTTTTATTCTGGATAAGGTACACCATTTATTCATGGTTTTAAGACTTTATTCAAGTAAACTTGTAAAGAAGTGGTTTTTGAATTTTCAACATCTGCTGTTATAAATATAGAACAATACATATACATATATAACATACAGACTGCATATACATATAGAATTGCATACATACATACATTCTCCTGCCCTTATCCCACTCTAAGTGGGGTCGGCACATCATGTTACAAACATGTTGTCACATGATTTAACTACGTATTTTACGATCGGCCGCCTGCCTGATGTTAACTTACCTTAGGCGCCTTCTATGACACCTCGGTATGAATCAGGGTGGTCTATTCTATGCAGCCGGATACCACACGACACTTACCTTAGTCGCCTCTTACGACACCTCGGTAAGAAAGGAGGGTGGTCTATTCTATTCTGCCGGATACCACACGGCGTATACATATAGAATTGCATAATGTTTCATTTATGTTAATTAATTACCTTTTGTTTTGGCACGATGACTTTCATATGGATGCGATGATGCGATGATGCGATGATCAAGAACTTATTCTTGAGTTAAAGGTACTCTTAAAATTGTTTATTTTTAATTGCAATTTAGTACAATTTACTTTGTGATGTTTCCGCGTTTTATTTCAGTCACGTCACTGTCAGTTCTTGTGAAACGGACTTTAGTTAATTGAAAACGATTTTCTGCTCTGTCATTCCGTTCTACGCGAGAGTCCACATTCAGATTATAAGGCAGAATTTAGACTTAATTAAGATTTTCTCGTTCTTAACTAAGCGTGAATCGGGAACCTGATATCAATTATTGATTCTGTTATCTTATAACTCCGTTATTGTATTACTTATTATCAGATGTTTAGCCTTAAATTTTACATCTTTAAACAAATGACTGGCCCGTTGGCGCAGTAGGTAGACGACGCTGCCTTCGTCTCCGCGGATCGCGGGTTTGATTCCCGTCGAGGGCCAACATTTTCTATAAACAAATTGTCGGTGTGTACGTATTTACAGCCTGGGTGTGTACGTATTTCCGTATATATTTAAAATAATATGAAGTATATCTACTAGTGGTCCGTCACCCATAACACAAGTATTAAGTTACTTAATTTGGGGACGGATAATAGTGTGTGTTAGTGTCCCATATATTTATATTTATTATTTATTGTAAAAAAGGTAAAGTCCAGTAGTTTATCCATAAAAGCCTACCCAAAAAGGTTCTAATTACTTAATATTTTCCATGGATATAGGATTTTAGAAAATTTACACCAGCCATAACCGTAATTAACAACAGAAATATTTGACTACAGACCATCTTAAAGTTGTGTCGAGGCCACGAGTTTAGATCGGGACTGCCTTCTATATAGACAATTACGCTCAGACCCTAGCCTATTTACGGAAATGAGGCGAGTTGTCTATAGTCAACTATAAACAACTCATCTCAATTTTATATATAGGTGTTCGACAAAATTGGCGTACTTTATAAATCGTTTGCTTGAGTTTCAGTCTATTTACTGTTAATGAAATTCGTTCCCTTTATTTGCGTTTTTCAATCTTAATAGACCATAGTAGCAAATTATAATATTTGATTCAGAGCTATTCATCCGTATAACAAATCGATTGCAACACAATAGCTTTCGTTGATTAGAAACGTGAATAGTCTGGTAATTTTTCTAAATAACTCTTTAAAGTTATTAATTCGGAGAATGAAGTGGTAACTTTGTTGTACTATAATAAATGTTTCGTTGTAAGTCGAAAGGCTATAGATAATTTCTTAATAGACTAATAAATAGTAATATATAATGATAATATAGAGGCCACATTCTATGCTTATATTTTGCGTTGGGGTCCCCTTAAACCTTTCAACGTTTCTCTATATTGCTTCAAAAGCTTGGAAGATTTTGAAGATTTTAAGAGATTGGTCTCATAATTTTAATCGTCTTGAACCGTAGATTAAAGACACAATAATCTTCTAGAGGGATGCTTAATTATTATGAATTTTTCGTTAGAATAAAAGCAAAATGTGTTTTCTAGAAATATTATAAAATTCTTTTTTTTATTATTACTGACACCGTCATTTTCAATTATATTATTGCATGAGATAAATAGTAATACTAATTAGCAATAGAGATTTTCTTTAAAAATTATGACTGTTGAAATGAAATTTTCGATTACGAAGTAATTTCAGAAAAATCATTGTTTTGGGCCCAATTGTATTTTATACCCGTAGTTAGAAGAAGCTTAACCTTTTGCTTAGAAAGTTATTCTCCACGTTTCAAATATCATTTTTATTTGAAACTGATGTATTTTATTACTTACTTTTTCAAAAACATTTTGAGTAGGTACTTTTGAGTTTTCAATTGCTCACGCGACAAGAAGCCTTGAAAGTATTTTCTTTGTTAATCGAAAAATTATTTAAATTTCTTTATTGCTCCAGAAAGCCTGGAATTTATGTTAGACAATGGAAGCTGTTTTAATTTTTTTATCAGTCTAAACTTCCAAAGTAAATCAAAGATCTCCATTTTAAATTCTGCCAGCCATTTCCCCTTGCCTTTCTAATAATGTTAATAAATATTTATAATAAAATTCCGAGTTCAAATTAATTGGAAGTTAATTTTCATTACACAATTTTCCTCTATCACTAAAATCAAATCTATAGTGTTGTTTACCTTAACGCTTACTTGAGCGAGCATTGAGCAGAGCCTTACGTATATTTATAACGTTTGAAGGATTTTTCCGTGAGCACAATGTAGGTTGCTATAACGCTGATCTATATCGCATAGTTATCCATCGACAATATGCGAAATGCAAATTTTGACCAATAGGTTATATTATACTATCAGACATTATAAAATAATGAACTATAGACGACATTTTTAGATGGTAAGAAATATATATTATTAAATAGAAAACTTCTCTCTGGCTAGACAAGTTTATGTGTCTCTTTTGTCGATGTCTGATGTGAAAGTAGTATCTAGAACATAAATCTACATACGTAGGTCGTTATTTATTTATTAAAAACACAAGATTTAGGAAGATACATATATCATGTGCAAATTTTAAATAACAAAATTTTAAAATGTTACTATTTCGCGACCCCACGGGACCGATTGCGCATCTTTTGGGTAATTTGCCCACACGCCTTACCGTTAAAGCCATAAGTCGTCGACGTAGCAACAAGTAGAATTGTATGAGTATTTCAAAATTTCTAAGTTCTGCTTTAACTTTAGTCGTAGATCTAAATATAACAGATGCTAAAGTTAGACGAACTATTTAAAAAAAAATTTAGAATGAGCGACGAATATTCAGTTCAACGAACTTATAAATCAGTGTGCAAGACGAATTATAGGGAAAATGAAGATTTTTAAATATACACATTTTATATTCCGTTGAATAGATAACAGTTTTTTTTATATAAACAGAAATGTTAATGTTATATTCCATTTACGAAAGGCCTTCTCTCTTTCTTCTCTTTGTAGAGAAGAACTGAAGCTTAGATTCACCACCATATTTAATCATAAAGCACATAATAATTAGTTAATATCAATAAAATTAGAACGTTTCGATAATATCTTTAAAAACTAGCTCTAAACGTTATTTTCTCTAAAAAATTAACCACAGGACTTGAATCGATTGACGATCCCTAACCGTAGTCCATTACTCTTCCATCTTACTAGCAGTCAAAGTATTAAATTGGGGTAAAATGAGTTGTAAACGATCGCTATTACTAAATAATTCAAGTGCTATATTAGAGTTAACTTACTGAATAAGTTACACACCATCACCACACTACTATAATGTCAACAATCGTTTCTTCCCGTAACCGAAGCTTCATCAGGAGACCGACTCCAAAATAAAATTGCCTTTGCGATTTGTTTGTGCTTGCTTTTATCGCAGATTATAGCAAAATGATATTATCATTACTTCTGTAGTGTTTTCTAGATTTGAATTATGTTAATATGGTTTTACTTATTAAATAAAATTTAAGCAGCACATAAATTTGTTTACATAATTGCAACGTTATCTATTAGGAGTCAAAGAAGATCTATATTCCACTTCTTATGGACAAAGAGCGTAACATTTTTACTAGTTTTTATATTTCGAAATGTATTGTGACAGGAAAATGATAACGAGATGATTGGTACCTACTTAATACTAAGGCAGTTTACGTTTAACCGCTGCTTAATGCGCAGGCTAAAAAGTTTTCGCGCGTAACTATATGACAGATAACAAAACTCTGAAAAGTTAAGCGTGTGAAATATTTTGGTGGTACTTGTGAATAAATTTGTTGAATACAATTAGCCAATAGCAATTACTTTGCTGGTCCTTGGTGAATATTGTTTAAGATCATCTCTTATTTATGGTGAAATATTGAAGGGGTTGATAATGTTTTCAAACTGACAGCGGTTCAGATTTCTAGCCCTTTTGAGCCAACAGGTAAGAAGTAAAACATAACTGAATTTGTATGGTTATCTTTTTTGGTTAAAACAAAAACGTTATGTTTATTAAAAATATGTTTATAATTGAAATACATTTAAATGAAAATAGTTTGGTGACTACTTTGTATTTACCACTACTTTTAAGCAAAGATCTTTTTGATCTCTCGATGATTCCTCGTGGTAAAACATCGTTTCCTATTATTGTTAGCTAAACTTATAATTAAATACCCGGCTCGATGGCGTAGGTGGCAGTGATTCTGACTTCAGCTCTGGGGATCGCCGGTTCGAGTCTCGGCGAGGGCCAACATTTGCTAATACAATGTGCTGGATATTTGAGCCTGGGTGTATTTATTTATTTCATCATTCTCTAGCCCTTATCGCACTCTAAGTGGGGTCGGCACAACATGTTAAAAACATGTTGTCACATGATTTGGCTACGTATTTTACGACTGGTCGCTTGCCTGACGTCTACTTTAGTTGCGTTTTACGACACCTCGGTAAGAAATGAGGGTGATCTATTCTATGGAGCCGGATACCACACGGCACTTACCTTAGTCGCCTCTTATAACATCACGGTAAGAAAGGAGGGTGGTCTAATCTATTCTGCCGGATACCACACGGCTTGGTGTATTTATTTATTTCGGTTTTTATAAAAAAATATTTTTGTTAAAAGAATTAGATATATTGATTTAATTACTGTTTCTCTGATACAAGTATTCAAGTAACTTATTTTGAAGACAGTGTGGAATTGTTCTATATATTAATAATGCCTATTAACGATGGAAAAGTATTCAAAAGAACCCGTTACCACAAATTAACTGATTTTTTTGATCTGAAACCGACTTTGGTCATTTATAAGTAGTAGATTGTATTTGTTCTTGAATTCTGTAGACCGTAAAAATACCTTATCTTTAAATAGTACCCTTGTGCAGTAAACTGTGATATTTTTTTATCCCTGAAGCTGAGGTGAAATAAGTCAGATAAATCGTCTTTCACACTATGACCTTCTATGCTCTTCATTTGAAAGTCTATATAATATATATAAATTGACAAGTGTTCATGAATAAAGTGCCTTTACGAGAGTTATCAAAAGTTCTATGGCTAGTTCTGAGGGGAGCATAACAATGTTTGTCATGGTGATTGTTTGATTTTTTATAGGAATATAATGTCAAGCAAATAACTTAAGCCCCGAATTATATTCAATTAATTACTTAATTATTAGATGTTGTGATTATAATTGCGACTGGCCTACAAACATCAACATTCGGCAATTACTTTTAGTCCGAGATCCCAAAGCCGTATGACACAACTTATTTTCTAAAGCACAAGTCTTAAAAGTAGTAAATAATTTATAGAATTAGGCGTTACTTTGCGGAGATCCATAATACAAAAGTCATAATAAAATTACTTTGCTATAATCCGCGATACAGTAAATAGAAGAAATATATATATAGTGCTAAATGTACGTAATGTAAGTGGACTATCCGTTTTTCATACCCGTTACATGCAGGATTCGTAAAAACACATGCACAAACCTCTACTACTGCCACCACAATACACAAGCAATACTCACGTTCACTATCACAAACTCAACAATCGTTTCGCCCCGTTTGGTGGAGGTTTGTGCATATGTTTTTACGAATCATAATAATTGCATTTAACGGGTATGAAAAAACGGATAGTCCACTATACATTTAGCACTATATATTTTTTCTATTTACTGTATCGCGGATTATAGCAAAATAATTTTAATATTACTTTTGTCTTATAAGTAGTCTTTCATGTACTTTTAATACCAGCATGTTTGTGGAGCTTGACCGGTTACAACTGCGCCGGTACCAGGTGAGAAAGGTAACTAAAAATCAGAGTTACTTAACTTAAATTTTAACGACTCATTTTTATATATATTTTGTAGAATATAACTCTGATGTCATATCAAAGCAGTCAGACGCTTCCCCTGGGCCAGAACTTTTGTCCCTCACCTGAAATTATAGGTAGACAAAGAAAGAAATTAACTGGGAATAATATGTTATTTACATAAATGACACATAACTCTTCTTTGTGTAAAAAAACAATATGCATTTTATTATTTTTGAATAATACTGAAGCTACAGGTGTTTGCTTGTCACGGTTTGTTTGAGCTACATGAGTGGTCCTCTGCTAAGATTTGTTCTGCCGAAATATGCAAATTTGTATTTCTTGTGCGAAAAGTTTTTAAATAATAAACATTAGTTTTACACATCAGTACAGTATTTCGTGTTTACGTGTGAAGTATTGGAATGATGTTATATTGTTCCTTGTAGGTTAGAGATTGTGCAGACAAACTTTGTATTTTTATACGCTTGACTAAGATGATTTAACTTCTTATTGACCCTCTTTTCTGACTTTCACAATTCACTTCGTTGTTCTTCCTTGTAAGTTTTGCTCCTTATGCCATTTTTAGTTTCTGTGTTTTAATTCAGTCAATGTTTTTCTTTAAATTGTTAATCTCATAATAAAAATGAATTTAATAACCATATTTTTCAGTATTAATGTTTGATTATTTGTTGTAGTTATTTTAAATGTTATGAATGCATTTAATTGAAATATCACACTATAATAAGAAGTAATTAAATCACGATCGCGATATTATTATTGTTTTATGAAAATTTTGGTTAACTTAATAAATAAATGCAATTAGAATTCCGCGACATATTTCCTTTAAAGCCCCTAAATATGCATCTTACTTTCAGCCCCCCTTAACTTCTATATAAGGGGTACCTTAAACGTAGAGCGATGATCTAATAAATTAATAACGCACATAATTGAAAATCAAACTTGTCATATTTCCCAAAATCTTTACTAAAATTTTTAAACCGATTATTATTTTCTTTTAAGTCCAGTTGTTTGTATCATTCTTGTTTTTATATTATTTTTAATATAACCATGTTATGTCAGTTTCGCCTACTACAACTTTTATATGAAAAACTGTTTTAGTAGTTAATCTAAATTTGATCTTGATATTATCGCCTCTTTATTTATAATATAAATTAGTATACGTTGAGCTTAATAAAAAATTAGGTTGAAAATATAACGTGACAAAATCAGTGCTTTATAACACGCAATGAAACAATGAACTATTGCACGTTTGACGTTGATAAAAGTTAAATAATAAAGACCGTTGACATTTGAATCAACTCTCAATTACTGCATCAAGAAACATAAACTATAAGCGAGCTAGTAAATAGAACACCAGGTAATAACAAATATTTATTTTGCGAAATCATGGCATAGCGACTTATATGTTATTTTATAATATTTTATTTATACAAAAATGTAGTCGACATTTTTATCTGATGTAAAGTTTGTGTCGCATGTAAAATGTACATACAAATAGGGCAATTGTTACAATTGATTTTGTTTTACAGAAAGATGCTTAAGTTGGACCCTCGATTAATAGTGGGCAGAGTGTTTCCCATAGTTCGATGGTCAAGGAGCTACGACACGAAGACAGGCATCGGAGATTTAATAGCAGGTATCACTGTGGCCCTAACATTGATACCACAATCCATTGCATACGCTTCACTTGCCGGATTTGAACCTCAGGTTAATATTCTATTATCTTCTTAATAACTTCAACATAGGATCAATCTCTTAATCAGAATCAGCTGGACGTGTTTTGGAGCTGAAAATATAGTGTTAGCTGGAATGGCTTCTATATGGAAAACGTTGGAACCAAAAACGCACTGTGTTTTCTTTTACGACACCGTCACCATACACATCATTAATCCTTCGAGCCGTTTCTGCAGCACTGGTGCCACGGTGGAACTCATACACGTAAATAACGCGATATTTCATGTTTTCCATTTTGTAAACAGAGTGACACAAAGAAAAAAACAAACGAAGAAAAATCAAATGAATTAGGGGGTTTGAAACACAAATGCATGAGTAAATAGCTGTATGAATTTGAATTTGGAATTCCTAACCATAAAGGTAATATTTGAGATCAAAGTGGCCAGTACGACAAAACGCCAATTTCATATGTAAGGACCTAATAATACTCGTACGACTAACATTTTTAGTCGACGGAAAGTTTTAAACGGCTTAGATAAGAATATCAACGAAAATGAAATAAAATTTTAACGGTCAAGTGATAAATATCAGAACTATTATAGCTCCTGTAGTTAAAATCATATTTAACGATCCATAGTATCAAAATTTGATAACGCACGCGTGAATCTCGTGGCGTGATTACTTATAACATACTTACAAACTGCTAATTTCCAAATATTTGCGTATGAACTACAAATGACACATTTCCGAGGTATGCAGTAATTGTGCTAATAGCTAAAATAACTTTATCGTATATTTTTAGTCGTGCAAGTAATGTAAGGTTGACGTCATTTGAAATTCTTTTTAGCTATTCTATATCTATTATATTACGAGTAATACTTGGAAATATATTTTTTCTATTTGTAGTATATGTAGTAAAGACATACTAAATTTTAACTACCTGCATGACTTAATGATTGATAAATAAAATTATATCTACTCATATATATATATATATATATATATATATACTCATATATATATATATGAGTATATATATGAGTATATATATGAGATGAGGGTAGATAATTTTTTTTTATGCAATTAGGATATATTTATTTCAAATTTTGCTTGATACTTTAACCAAATTTAAGATAAGATGTTATTCGCATTTATTCGTAAATTTGTAATATACAGCACAATGTATTTTAGTAGAAAAAAAACCAGTGCAAGTTCAAATGAAAATTAATAAAAAGATAAAGCTAATTCAAGAAAAGCTGACAACTCAGTGTTTTTAAAGCAAAATGATTCTTTTATTAATAAAATACATAATTTATAGACTATTTAGAGCTATTTATCTTTAGAAAACTATTTAGATCGAAGCGTTGACGTTCAATGTCGGTGTACAGAGAATACAATTCGAGTACATACTTCTGTAGTTACACTAATAGTTAAAGATACTTTAACTTTTACCCAGGGGTTTGCGTCGATTCTATCATTTGCCTGATTAATATATAGATTGAGATTACTGTACAATGTAGTATTGTTTTTTTTTAATTTTATACATAAATGGTTGACACGCAGAAGTAGATATTTATTTTTCATTATTTAGAAATTTTTATAACATTTCCTTTTTCGTGAGGTGTAGGTTAATTACTTCTAGCGATAAGGACGACCTTTAGAAGTTTTATTAATTCTATTTTCGGTATAGTAATGCTGGAACTGAAAACAGATCTCTTATATATATTTTAGAATTTTTTATCGTTAATACTTATTTAAATTAGTATGCAGTTATATAATCATAAAAATAATGCAGAATACCTATACTGCGGTACAATTATAATAAAACACAGTGGTTTTGCTAAGCAGCGTAGTACATAATACACGGATCAAGCGATACTAGATGTGGCTGATTTATTTTGTATGAATTATAATTAAATGCCTATATTTTTTATATTAGTCCATTCTAATTTTATAAATGTGAAAGATTGTCTGTCCGTCTATTACGTTTTCACGGCTTATCAGCTTTACCAATATGGATGAAATAAGGCTCAATTAAAGAAAAGTAACAATAAAATTATTTTGCTATAATCCGCAATACAATATTATTACTTTTGTATTATGGATCTCCGCAAAGTAACGCCTAATTGTATAAATTATTTGCTCAATTAAAGCTTACGAGGCAAGGTAACATATAAGATAAAAATTTCCCGATTTTGTTTTGAGAACAGGAGAAAAACAAATTCTGTTATTGAGGCTACTTAAACGCTTAAGTTAGCGCTAATAAAGTCGCGGAAACACGATATGTTTAAATTAATATATTTGTGTTTACTTTCTCTTGCAGTATGGCCTTTACGCGTCTCTTGTTGGTGGATTTGTGTATGCAATTATGGGAACCTGTCCACAAATCAACATTGGCCCCACAGCTCTACTCTCGCTCCTGACATTCACATACACAAACGGCACGAACCCTGATTTTGCGATATTACTCTGTTTTATTGGCGGCATTATCCAACTAATATCCGGAATCGTCCAACTTGGTAAGTTGTTTTTCTTATCATCATATCATATCATCATACACTAGCTGTGCCCGCGGCTTCGCCGGCGTGGAAATCAGCGTGTCACAATTTTTTCAATCAGCGTGTCAAAAATTAGGTTTTGTCAGTTAACCATAAGAGATAGAGACGTGCTATCGCAGACTTTTCTGTAGTAGTTTTATAGATCTAAAATTCTTAATTATATTATTTTAGTGTATCTCTGCTGGTTTACGCAGCTCACGCGACGAGCTCAGCGCTCAGCTTCCAGCAAGCAAGTTTTTTAACAACTTCGCGATCTCTTTCACACAATTTACATAATACCGACATGTTCTATTTACATGAACAATCCGGAAGTATTGCACTATCTTTTGGTGAAAACCGTAAAAGAATCCGTTCAGTAGAGAAAATCGATTACATACAGGAAGACAGCCTTTGGGATTTTGTTTTTTATTAAGTATAGATTTACATTTTTATTGAAATCTTAGTTTTAATAGTTAGCGCCATTTAGTTATATTACTGTAGGATAATATCTGTTTGTACTTTAAACTTTCATTTCCGGTAACTTCATCTTAACAGTATGCGAATGTATCCTAGCAAAAATTCTTTATTTCAATATTGTAACTTACATATTGTAATTCAGTGCCAGGCTTAATATGTTGATAAGTTGACTTGCGCCCCTTTATACAAAGGTATAACTTAATTTAAGAATCACAATAGGCATAAGGATTGCCTAATTTATATGGTGAATATTTAAGTGACGTCGATAAGTCTTTCATATCGTAAATAAAAACTTGTGAATATGTAAATAACTCTTTATACGTATAATAAACGTAAACCTATTTACGTGGTACGGATAAAGTACCTGAAACTTGTATTTTTACATTGTATCTAATAAAAAAAAAGTAATAAGGTAGAACGAGGCTTGATTACTATTATTACCAGTTGTTATCGTTGCTATGTTATGTGTTTTATTTTTATTTTCTGTTTGTTTCTTTTGCATATGGTTAATAATAAAAGTATAGTAAAGTCGTATTACTTGAAAAGTTCCTCAATCTGGAACCCTAACTATCTACTGATAGTTAGGGTTCCAGATTGAGGAACTTTGCTGGGGATATTGCTGGGGATATTGCCCCGCTTCCGGAGGACGACGACTTTTATGTTTTTAAATGTTTTTTAATTTTGTTTTTTTTTATAATTAAAAATAATTAAAAATGTAAAGAGTTAGTATTAAGAAAAATAAAGAAAGTATAAATTAGCAACGCGTCATATTCTGATTTGTGATAATTTAAAATAGGTATATTCATTTTCAGGTTTTCTCGTCGAGTTTGTGTCATTGCCAGTAGTGTCCGGTTTCACATCCGCTGCGGCGATTACCATCGCGTCTTCTCAGATCAAAGGTCTTTTTGGTCTGAAGTTTAACGCGGAGACTTTTATATCAACTTGGAAGGGTGTATTTAGTCATATCGGACAGACGAGACTTGAAGACACGTTACTAGGATTGTCTTGCTGTATCGTTCTAATGGGAATGAAGGTAAGTTTTTGTGATGTAAAATTGGTACCTATTAATGATTACCAGGCTGTTACGTAATGACCAGATAATTCGAGGGAAGTGGGTCCCTTTCATCAAAGTGATTTTAAATACACAAAAAGAACAAAAATCTCTTCATACAATATAGATAATTGACATTATGAATGACTAATGACTTGACATTTGAAGTAGCCATACATTTATGGCTTTGTAGCTCGGAAAATCCTAGAAATCTATTTGCGGCAAATGATAAACACGACGATATTTTCTCTGATGTCATAATTACAATGTATAACATACTGCGAACTTTGCGATTTTGTCGTGGAGTCTATCTCCTGATGATGCTTCGGTTGCGGGGCGAAACGATTGTTGAGTTTGTGATAGTGAACGTGTGTAGTGCTTGTGTATTGTGGTGGAAGTGGTGGAGGTTGTGCCTGTGTTTTTACGAATCCTGCACGTATCGGGTATGAAAATACGGATATTCCACTATACATTTAACACTATATATATTTTCTATTTACTGTATCACGGATTATAGCAAAATAATTTTATTATTACTTTTGTATAACATACTGGTTGAACTTGTGTCTTCGATCGTGTCAACTTAAGTTTCGAAATTCCCTCAATCCTATAATTTTCATATTTCCGACTACAATAATTTTGTCCTGTATAATAGATTGGTATATAAGCTTCAATTGTACCAATTTTTTTTAATTATTCAAAATGTCATCAATATTATTGCACAACGGATTCACTTTGAAAACATAATTTATAGATACAAAAAATAAATGGCACCATGTTAATTTACTATATTTGCTCTTCTTAATATTTCATCGTTTGTATATAACGTATTTTAGCTAGTATAAAAGAAAATATTCTTTTTATAGCAAATATTTATATGTTAAAATTACTGTACTAGCACTACATCAAGTGAGATGAAGTAAAAATGTTTGTACTTAGATTTAATTACATCACTGTTATAGAATTGATATAATGAAATGACGTAACACTGATCATTGTCATTGACTGTGACAAGTAAGTCGCCTATTGTCATGTTATTATTGCCGCTAAGTGCGTCCAACTACACACTACCGGTACATTGTTCGTGAATATACATTTTCTCAGCCATAATTGTGTTTTTGCTGCATTTGGATCCCGAACTTGTTTTGTTTCAAAGATATATTTTTTTTGTTATTACAAATTTGTTTTTGTAACATATCTTTTGTCTCATAACTTGAAACTGATCGAAATTCAATTTCATCTCAACAAATGGACGTCAGCGTAGCATAAATTTCTTTGTGGATATATTTTTGTGAAAGTTCATTTTAATACAGAATAAATATAGTAAAAGTATAACGAAACAGACAACGCTAATCGAATCAAAACAAAACCTGTTCCAATGGATTATTTTGTGGTATTATTTATATATATTTACCTATCCTAATGTATGAGAACGGTTTTGCTTCCTACATACTACATAGATTTTCTTAAAAACGCGGATTATATCAAAATAGCTTTTGTATATTGATACTCGGCATTTATTTAATATTGAATAGTATATTCAGTAATTATTTATCTATTATATCGCAATGTGAAATTCAGTTACTATAAATAATGATTTGAAGTGAGGTAAGCGAAGTGAATATCTCTTAAACTCTATTGGTTGTCACGATCACAAACGTCTCCAAGATTTACCACGATCTCTGACGTAAATCATTCGCACACTGAAGCGTTATAAACGTGATTGGGGAATAATCATGAAGATACAATTTCAAATTTACTTTTTAATATATCTGGTGTTAACTATAAACAATTGTTGTCATAAAAACTATTATAACGTTATAATACAAAAACTAGAAGTGTTCATATAATAAATTCCCTTATCATAAACATCCGCCTGCCCTTATCCTACTCTAAGTGGGGTCGGCAAAACATGTTACAAACATGTTGTTACATGATTTGGCTGCGTATTTTACGACCGGCCGCCTGCCTGTAAAATTACTTTAGTCGTATTTTACGACCCCTCGGTAAGAAAAAGGGGTGGTTTATTCTACTCAACCGTATACCACACGGCGGATAGTAAATTCCCTTATATTACATTTTTTTTGACAATCGGCTGATAAAATTTCATAAAACTTGATTCATGTATGATAACTTGATGTATATCATAATAGAGATTTAAAAGTAACTTTTTTATAAGAGATTATTTATTCATTTTATATTTAGATTAATTTTAATACATTAATCTTGCGACGTATATTTAGTGTTTCGTAAATAAATGAAAAGTAGTTGCTTACTTGGATACAAAAAAAACATATAATTGTGGCAGCTAATGTAAAAAAATCAATTCAAAATAAATGATAATTCCTATTTTATTGAATTACCAACGTTATACTCCTAACTACTTAGTACTGTCGGTCGCAAGTTCACAATTCCAATTTTGTCTTGAATAATTCCAGTACACATTAAACTCTGTCGAGCTGTATAATTGGCTGGCTTTATTGTTTGTGGACAATAATTTCACAACTTGTAACATCGTCCCCCAAGTTAAGTAACATTGCCGTATTTGCATTTTTAAAGTAATAAAAGTTCGCGCATACGTAATTTGGCGTAGAAATATGCAAAGTAAATCCTGTGTGTGGTCGCTTATCAAACTCAATTGATAGCGGAATGTTATATTGAAAAAGAAAAAGTAAGTTATGCATAGCACCCGGCATTAAATAATGCACATCGATGTTTGGGACGAAACAGCCGGCCAGTTCGGTTTCGGGGCGAAACCATCGTAGAGATTTTAGTGGTGGTTGTGTGTATTGCTTGTGTCCATTGTTGCTGGTGGAGGCGTTTTGGGATACGTGTGGTGACTTGTCCTGCATGTGTAAGGTACGTGAATTTTGCCTGCTTCATACACTTAGTATTACATACATTTTATTTATTTTTTTATTTATTTAAAAAAGTGCTGTATGAGTTTGTTTTTGAAATTGGAAGCTGAATCGCACATAATATCTATGGACAGAGTTCTGGATAGTTCGTTATAGTTACGTACAACCTATTAAGAGGAGAGTGATATCCTAGATTCGTCCTTGATACATTCGCTTAACACACGCGGATTATAGCAAAGTAGTTCTTTAATAGTTTCATTAACTTGCCAATTTGCACCAGTGTAACGTGGTAGCCTTATTGTTATTATTATTATTTATTTCTTTATTGTACAAACATAAATATACAAAAAAAAGAAAGAAAAAAATACCACATGGCGGACTTATCTCTAAAAGGGCCTCTCTAAATCTAAAAGGGAATCTCTACCAGCCAACCTTTGAGTAACTGAAAGTAAATGATAAGCGAAATATGGATAATGAAAAAAGGTAGGAAAAAAAGTAAAATAACGAAACAAAAAACTGTCCGAAAAACTAAACAGAGAAAATAACAGGTCGTTACTTTATATATCTATTTACAGATGAAATATATTCCTTATAATGGTAACTCCCCACACCGATATATACCCATAATATGAATGAAGCGTACTAGAGCGGTAACTTAACTTACACATTGCAGTAATTCGACGCCTTGAGACGTCGAAGTTGATATCAGTTGCTACAGCGTCTATACGCATTAGTGAGTCTCTTGCTTAATTTATGGCTTGTCGTATTATGTGTATTGATTGTTATGAGTATTTATGTTGTAAATCATAATTTATAAAATTAGGGTGTTATTCTGTAAAAAAAAAGTAAAGTAAAGTAACGACCTATTAATGTCTCACTGCTAGGAGCCTATAGGATAGCCTATAGGCCTCCTCTCTCTGTTTTTTGGTGAGAAGGATTGGAGCTAAGACCTACCACGCTGCTCCATTGCGGATTGGTAGGTTACACACATCTCTAGAATTCTCTAGAGATATGCAGGTTTCCTCACGATGTCTTCCTTCACTGAAAAGCGTGTGATAAATTGCAAATATCAATTAGACACATAAGTTTTAATAGAAAAACTCATTGGTGCCTGCCCGGGTTTGAACCCATGTTAAGAGTCGCACGGTCTCACCACTGGGCTATCACAGCTCATAACTTTTATGTTATTTCGTTTAAATCAATAAAAAAAAAATGAATTAAAAAAAAATTCACTATTATTACATTATTACTCTTAGTAAATCATTTTTTATAACCACTAACTGTTTATGTAAAATCGCGCTAACAGTTTTGCTCCATCGTATTATTTATTTATCAAGCCGAGGTCCGGACTTTACAAGAACTCGAAGAAAGTTCTATCCGGATCCTTTGAACTAATTATACAAGGATGAAATACACTATGAAATTTTACTTGCTAATACATATTGAAACTATTAAATGTTTTGGGGAACATGTAGGTATTGAGATAACCTCAGTTCTATTTCCGCTTAAATACCAAAATATGATTTTAAAACCTATTAACTACCCGGAACCCTTCGTTACCGTTGATTGAACTATTCTAGCAGCAATATAAATTCCCTGTACAAGACAGCAATGACTAAATGTAACTAGGAATAAGAATTATATTTTGAAAAAGTACACGCCAAGTTTCTTACTGGCTCTTCTCGGTAGGTTTTCGAAGCTTTTCGAACCAGCAGTAGAGTTGACGACTCGAAACTTGTATACAAGTTTATTTGAATAAAGAATATTTTGATTTTGAATTTGAATTTGATACCATAATCTGTTTTGTAAAAAAAACTGTTCTTTTGTAAAAAAATTTTTTGGATAGTTTCGTCCTCCTCTAAAGTTAATCTATGTATCTCTCTATTGTAACTCTTTAAAATTGGTTCACCCATTTAGGTATAAAAACGTCAAAATCGGATAGTTTATCAAAAATTTAAAAAAAAATTGTGTGTAGTTGAGATAGAATTCATGTTCGATCATATATATTTTTGAGTGATCTCTTCATTTGACTACTTTTACTGAAGTCGGTACATAAATAACGTTATACCTCTAATGAAGCAGTCTTTTTCCTCAATTATTGTATATAATATTTGGTAGTAGCCCTTGAGCACTTAGTAGTAAGACAAGCGCCGGCACAGTTTGACTTTTGATAAAAAAATATTAAAATCATGCAAAAGGGGATATTTTCTTAAAAACATAGAGTATGGATATCATAAGAACTTTCCGGTAATAATGGAGACAATTATCATTTCTTGAACAAAGCTTACTAGGTTTAGAACACTTGTAATCCAGTTCAAATTAAACACTTGAGAAATATAATAGCTCGCTGTATTGCCGGCAGTAGTTTCCAACTGTACTGTTTCTAAACAATTTTATTGTATAAACGGCTAACGTCTTGAATAAGCTTAGACTTTTTAAAAACTGCCTTGCCGACTGTTTCGACAACACCATTATCAAAAGAAATATAGACCACGGCTATCAAATATATCATGGCTATCGAATTACCTCTGCTAAATCAAAGCTCAAAATTTGCCAGCGTAGATAAAATCCTATAATTTGGTACATGGCTTATTACTAATTGTATCTTCTTGGATGTTGTGAAGAATAATTTGTTCATAGGCGCTCGTAAATGATACACAGGTGGTTTAAATCGTCCGTCTGAAAGCGTATATTGTCCGTTACAAAAAGCTGATGTCAATTTCGAAAAGTGTGCCAAAATAGGGCACACAGATATAAATAGGTATTGTTGTGGCTGCGTTCACAACAATAATAACTAATGGACGTAAAAACTAGAAACAGCTATACAACCAAATAAATACTCAGTCAATCCAAACTTAGATAAGGCTAGATCACCTCTGTAATAAACATTGCTTTAACATCTGAGAAATAATAAAATATGAACATTCCCTTACATAACAAAGCAGAAACCGGCTTAGATTTCCGGTAAAGCCCAGCCTTTTGATGTTAAATTTTGACGCAGTTGAATTATTATGTTTGCGGCAAGTTTCGCGTTATTCTTAAGTAAAAAGGGCATTTTTAGATATGGCATATATTGATAAATTCTACTATTAAATTCGTCAAATATCTACAACAATAAGGGTTCTGAATGAGTAATTCCAGTGTTTATTAAATTCCAGCAAACAATTGCCCGTTTATTGTCTGCGAATACTAGTTTCATAAGTTGTTCCAACTTTACCGAGTGGATAATCTTGTAAAAGTATCTGTGTTGCAATACGAATAAAAAGTAACTGTTCCCGGTCGTCCCGGATGTATATTGTTATATGAACAGTGTTATGATTTTGTTTTGGAGTACTTTACAATACTGCAAACGGACTATATATGCAAGTTTACGAAAAAATTGAATCTATTACTCACTTACTTACATGTTTCTATTTATTATAAAACGTTTATAAGACCCGTCGTATTGTATGGAGCAGAATGTTTAATAATGAAAAAGACGGATAAAAGAAGTGTACATACAAATGAGAGAATGTTAAGGTGGATGTGTTGTGTGACAAGCCTGGATAATATACGAAATGAGTATATAAGGGGAAGTTTGAAAGTTCCGCTTCCGAAAGTTCATTTTGAAAAAGACGAGAAGTGAAAGATTAAGATGGTATGGACACATAATGACGAGAAATGAAAATCATGTGACCAAACGAGTGTTAAATATCAATGTGGATGGATATGTGTCTAAAGGAAGACCTAAAAATGGTGGCCTGATTGTGTAAAGAATAAAATTATCACTGTTACTGTCACACACGGGTTCGTCAGTCTGTGCGACAGAGACGATGCTCTATGAAGCAGAATCTAGCCGATTTCTCTCTCTAAGCCTCGATGTGCATTATTTATTGCCGGGTACTATATTTAGATTATATGTTCAACCCTATAACTCCTATACTCACTCAAGAATATACAATTGTCAATGCATTTTGAATGATTAAAGCACAAAACAATTTTTGCCTATACCTATTTGATCTTTAACACAATACAAATAAAAAGTAACTGTTCCCGTTCTTTCTACATTATTATGATAACAACTTTGTAAACTTGTATTGCCGTCGTTCACAACTTTGCCTGAACTCTTAAACAGTTTTATGGAGAAGAATGGAATTGTTATTTTCGTTAATAAGTTGCCTGCAGTAGATATAAAAAAGAGTAGAAACTGGAATTATAATACTAAAGGAATGTTATTATTATTGTACATGGTTCAAAAGAATGGACACAGAACAATAAAAAAAGTCATACCTAACAAATGTATAGGATATATTAGCGTATATGTCCTAATATTAAGGAATATGTCACCTACGAAGCAAACAATGGTGAACCTGGAGCGAAAAGACCGGATGGGAGATAAGGTGAATCCATGAATCGACTTTCTAAGCCATTTAATTCACTGGACCTTGTATAAGGTGACTTATATCACACTGTTGTATAATAGAGACTTTAAAATATAGTCCTGTTTGCCATCTTGAAATGAACATCAGGAGGATAGAAAAGTAGTAGTAAAGAAGCGGCCTGTTACAATCCCACTGCTGGGAATAGGCCACCTCTCTCCGTTTCTGGAGAGAAGAGTTGGAGCTAAGACCTACCACGCTGCTCCAATGCGGATTGGTAGGTTACACATATCTCCAGAATTCTCTAGAGATATGCAAGTTTCCTCACGATGTTTTCCTTCACCAAAAAACGTTTGATTAATTGCAATTATCAATTAGACGCGTGAGTTTTAATAGAAAAGCTCGCTGGTGCCTGCCCGGGTTTGAACTCGTGTTCCTCTGGAAAGAGTCGCACGGTCTCACCGCTGGGCTATCACAGCTTGGATCAGGAGGACAATCCAATAAATATTTTGAAGTATTCAAACTTAAAGGATAATATTCAAAAGTTTATGAATGACTGTATTTTTATGAATGAAGACCACCGAACAATACATAATGGTATAGTTACCACTAGGCAATATTATACTTGTCGGTATAAATGAGTTAGTATAATAGAAATAAAAAGACGATATTTATTTAACTTTAAGTATTTTAGACGGTAGTTTCATATTTTATTACAAATGAGCATTAAATAAATATATTAAAATTATATGTATAACAACTTGCGACATATTCAAAAGGCGGGCGAAATTCTATGTTTTATGAACAGAAGTTTATAAGCTGTCTGAAATTCATATCAGCAAATGCGGCTTAGTTATAAAGTAGTACAAAGTCATGTAAAGGCTAACTGAAATTTCTTTTCCAATATAAAAATGTGTAAAACTGTGATAACTGAACAGTGACACCGCTAGATTTTTCGAGGGGTCGCAGTTTCAAACCACGGACTGGCATCAATGAGTTTTTCTGTTAAAATTTATGAGTCGGATTGCTATTTATCACACGCTTTTCGGCGGAAAAACAACTGAGAAAGCTTACATATCTCTAAAGAGTCCTGGGGATATGTGTAACCTACCAATCTTTGTAACTATTGGAGTAGCGTGGTTGATATAAGCTCCAACCCTTCTTTCCTAATAAGAGAGAGTAGTCTATGCCCAGTTGTGGGATAGTAACAGGTTGGTACTTTATACAAATGTGTCTCTTTATAGAAATCGCAATTTCAGCGTCTTCGCCGGCGAAGACGTGATCCCAGGTTTCTGACGTCGGTCGGTCGTGGCTTCTCGCCACCCTTCCGACGTCGCGATGACTAATCAAAGTTATACCATTAGCCCTCCACTACGCGTCGCCCTAAACCGTGATCCGGCCTCACAGGGTGCCTCCCTTAGAACGACGTTTCCCGACGCTAGTAGAGCTTCGCCGCTGCTCGACGATGCTTCTGCGCTCGCTCGTCCCGCCTGGTGACGCTGTAAAAGCCACTAGGGCAAACAGCATACAGTCAGTTCGAAAAAAAATATATAAATCGCATTGCATCAAAATATAAGATACATCATGTTTACAAATTCTAGTACACACACATTCTATGAAAGTGAGTAATTGTTGTTAGACAGTTTCGTTTTACAACTTGTTCCAACTCTGTTGGCTTTAATAAGTGGATAATTCCGTATCTGTACTGCAGTGTGAATAAAAAGTAACTGTTTTACTCCTTTCGAATTATTGTTATGACAAGGACTCTTGCAAACTTGTACTGCTGTTGTTCACATCTCTGGTTGAATACGAAATAGCTTTGTTTTTAGAATGTTTGTTATTAAAGTCATGTCTTTAACGACCTTATTAACACAAGATACATTTATGTACTCATTAAATTATAATAACGATTCCCGATTCACGGTTACAACGATATATTTATGAAATCTATTTTACCACTTTTGTTTACTGCATAATAATTGTATATCAAGTAAGTGTACTTGACATACAGCTTAAACGACCAAAATTTAAATTTTTGAACAATTTTTAGTATCTTAATCATCAGTATCACCACTTTAGTAGTCAGATTTTTACCATTATTTGAAATAAATGAAAAAAATTGTCATTATTTCAAAGTAAATGGTAAAGCTCATGATGTCACTCTATACGAGCGTTTCTAAAACGCTATTTTTTCTGTTTGCTTGTATTTTTATATTTGTATTTTGTGTTTTTTTTGTGTATTGGTTTTCTACTTCAATATACAAAAGGTTTTCTTCAGTCAATTCGTGTCAATTCAAATGCCAACCAACCATTGCAACAATTATTTCATCACGAACCATATTTTTGTTGAATATCATAAAATACCTCCACGCGTTTTGCAATAATCATAGACGGTATTTCTTTTATCAATGCCGAAAGTTGTAAAATCTTTTGTTTAATTTACACTATCGTAACAAGATACTAGAACGTTCATGCTACTTTAAATTACGTAGCAAAAAAGTGAAACCTTGCTCTTGGTTCCTTCAATTATCATTGTGAAGGCTTAATTTTTTTTATAAAGACATAAAATCTTTGAATTCTGAAAAATAGTTACTCTTTCTCTTTCTCTACTTCAACCGACGAACGTCAACTGCTAGACAACTGGTCTCTTCACGGGATTTCGTGCCGCTTGGATCCAGCGGCTCATCGAGACCATTTTGAGGTCATTGAGGTTCACCTCGTACGTAAATTAATCTCTGCATACATCGAATTAATAAAACAACAAAAATTTAATTTTATAATAATTAGCTTATAATTAAGCTAAGAACAGGTCCAGTGACTTTCTTACCATATTAGAAACTTTGTTCTTGTGTTCTTTTTAAGTAGTACTAGCACTAAGCACACCACGCTATTACTACATTACAGTAACTCAAAATGCTTTGACCTTTTCAGTTTTCTCATTTGTTCCGTACACTATTAATTTTTGTGTTGTATGATAGAAGAGCATTTGTTATGTTAGGATCGATTATTATTTTATTTAATTTCTATGGGTGAACTATAAAATAAGAGTTATGGACAACTTCAAGTACATGCTAAATACCATAAAAACATAATAAAAACGATAAAATTTGTGATAAAAATATAACAATAAGCAATCATCATTGAAGTAAAAGTTGATCATTAATTTTTTTGTCGTCAGAAAAACAAACATTTCGAGAAAACACGTTCATAAGCGCAATGTTTATTTTATTTATTAGTCTATGGCAACATGTACTAAAAGATGACTAATAATTGACATATATTGCAATTTTTTTTATTTGATTCCACAGAAATTATGATTGATGATAAGCCAATGATAAAAATATTTTATTCTAAACACCATTTTTATTATCTGGAAAGTAATTATTGTTAATAAAATAATGCTAATATATTTTTTGACATAAATATTTTAATTATTATGTTTACAAAAACGTAATTGAGGAATCTTTATTATTTTCTTGGTCTATTTATACTAAAAACGCTGGAATCTGCGCTGTTTAGGCAATTTAAAAAGTTGACAATAATACATTCCGTTTGAGGCATTAACTACTTTAACGACATTCTAAATATCATTGTTAAATAAGCTTTCTAACATATTCCCATTGAAAGTTTATAATAATTATAGTGATATTTAAACAGAAAAAAACTAAGAGTTTTTTGATGTACGTGGGGTTTCTGTAACAATTAGGCCCAATTCTGGCACCCTCCTTTATTCATAATCTAATGTTACTATTTAAGAATATTATAAAATTCAGTGCGGTTTATAGAAGTCACTTTAATTATGATGAGTATACATAATACTTATATAAACGTTGCTTATGTAAGGCGCAGCTTTGCGAAATTCTATAGTACATAAATAATGTTGTAAATTATTACTAATCCTGTATCTATAAAGTATGGAAATGAACTGTGCTTCCTATACTTAGCATTATATAGAGTTTGTTAACGGACGGGGATTATTAAAAAATAATCCGATCGTTACTTTTGTATGACGAGTTTTTTATTAGGCACTTATACATCTATTAGGTGAATATTGTTACAGATATACTAATTTCGGGGACTTTATACGTTTTGATAAAAATTTTATATTGAATTTATAACGATTTTATGATAATTTACTTTAAAAGATAGCCGTTATAATATTTCGTGTAAATTTGAAGTTTAAGTGAATTAGGCCTGTTAACGACTTGTCTGAAACTTTGGTGTTCAGCAGACTCGCCACAAATTATTTCATAATATTATTACAATTCGTAAGACTCTTTGATATTGAATATTATATAACTTTTATGTAATTACTCGAACCAGTGGTCACCTAATGGTACAAATAGATAGTTATTGAATGATTATAAATATATTACTAGCTTTGACTTCAATCCTTCTCCTTTATATGATATTTTCATGAAATTCCTAATACAAAGATTACAAAATATTTTTCTCCTTCAACCAACCTCAGCCCTTTCTTCTCTAATTCTAACGTCAAAAGCACACGTATTGAGAATATAATTGAACATTTGATAGATGATGATCTGATCAAATTTATCTCAAATTCATTCATTAATTCATTAATTCAATCCATTCTTAATATTTACTACGTAAAAAAATCACATTATATTGCTATACAGCAGTTCACCAAAAGTTCTCTGTAAGAGATCGCTTACAGCAATAAGAACGCCTTTGTAGCTTGAACCTTTAACCAGTTATTGATGTTTGTACAAATAATAATAAAGTATATAATATAAATAAATAAAAATATGCTGTGAAAAATAGCTGTGATAGCCTAGCGGTGAGACCGTGCGACTGTCTAGAGACGACATAGGTTCAAACCCCGGGCAGGCACCAATGAGTTTTTCTATTAAAACTTTTGTGTCTAATTGATAATTGCAATTTATCACACGCTTTTCGGTGAAGGAAAATATCGTGAGGAAACCTGCATATCTCTAGAGAATTCTAGTGATATGTGTAACCTACCAATCCGCATTAGAGCAGCGTGGTAGGCCTTAGCTCCAATTCTTCTCTCCAAAAACGGAGCGATGAGGCCTTCGCCCAGCAGTGGGCATAGTAACAGGCTGTTACTTTAAATAAAAACATAATACGTAGATTATTATAACAGTTTCTGTAATCTACACGATCTATTCGATAATTAATGTAATTATCATTTGCATACCTAATTTGACGAGAAATTAACAGAGCTCGTTGCGTGCTTAGTTATGTGTGTAAGACATCTTGCAGTAAATTTAATATTCTAGTTAGAGCTTAGAGCGCATGTTCCTGTTTCAATCATCAATTAAGCAATACAAATTGAGATAACTCTTAAGTAGCATACAAATACGATCAGAATATCTCGATAGGAAATTACATTCAGAATCTATCTCAAAACCTGGAAACGAAATAAATACATAAATGATTGATTCAGAAATGATAAAAACTTACAGACATGAAGCATGTAATTGAGTTAGTACTTTAAAAGTAAGCTTTTCTGAAATGAAACTGTGACACGTTTTGAAGGCTGGAAAACGAAAAGTGCACAATTATTTCAAGTAAGTCAATCACCCGAGTGATTTCTTCAAAATTAACTAAAAAATTATCTTCTAAATAACTGTCTAAAATAGGTCTTAATCATAATCAAGGCTAGCAAGTCGAACAAGTGTGAAAAAACATAATTTTATCTCTAATTAACAAATGCTTAAGACATACTTGTATCATATGATTTAATAATATTATGTAGCGGAAGTGATAAAACAAAAATTTTAATTCTGCTTAGCTCATACACGCTTATAAGATTGTAACAGGTGTCAACAATTTATTGAATAAAACTTGTCCTATATGCGAGGCCTTTACGCTTTGTTTTAATATAAGTCTAATAAGTGGTTTATTATGACTTTTTTATTGTAAACGATATAATTTAATAAATGCCTAAAAAGCTGTGATAGCCCAGCGGTGAGACCGTGCGACTCTTTCGAGGGGAACACGAGTTCAAACCCGGGCAGGCATCAATGAGTTTTTCTATTAAAAAAAAACTCATGTGTATAATTGATAATTACAATTTATCACACGCTTTTCGGTGAAGGAAAACATCGTGAGGAAACCTGCATATCTCTAGAGAATTCTGGAGATATGTGTAACCTACCAATCCGCATTGGAGCAGCGTGGTAGGTCTTAGCTCCAACCCTTCCCTCCAGAAACGGAGAGAGGAGGCCTTTTCCCAGCAGTCGGATTGTAACAGGCCGCTACTACTTTAAATGCCTAGAAGTGGCCTGATATTAAAGGAATGAATATTTAAAATTGTATTCTACACTCAAATAGTGCATCATACTTGTTTACCAATATAATAATAGAACAGTAAAATTATAAATTTTGTTCGTCTTACCACTACATAGCGATCTCTTTCAGATAACTAGCTCAGTAAAAGGACATCAATATAAGCTATGTCTATAGTGAAAATACGATATAATATAACGAAATAATAAATATACAAAAATATATAGCTTTTTATGAGTTAATGTGACCAGTAAATGTTTGCAGCGTTTGTTTGCTACGAATTATTTTTAGTGAAATAACCTATCATTAAAATTATTGTCACACTAAGTTTCAACATAGTTCTAACGATATATTCTCACGTTCTTAACTTTTTGTCTCATTCAGAACTTCGAAGAATATTTGCTGTTTATTCCAACTTTCAGTTTCCATTTACATTTCAGGCATATTCTAAAGTTATAAAAAATAACTGACATTTAATAATTTCAAATATCTTGTTAAAATATTTTGCTTTACAATTCTTATGGGCCTCGTTGAAATATTTCGGATTACAATTAGTATGGGTATTTAGGAAGGAGTTTGAATTATGCCCATTTGTGTTAAATATTCGAAACTTACTGTGTTAATTTGGGATTGAACATTTTGAATGAATGGGTAAAATATTATCTAATTTATCCCAATACGGAGTTCCCCTTGCATTGCTCTTGGGTAACTGTAAAAAAATGTATCAAATAGGATAATTTGAAGATATAATATAATATTGTTTTTAAAAGTCTAAAGTTACTAACTAAAGGACTAAAATAATAAATAAATAATAATAAATATATGGGACATTTACAGACACGGTCGTCCGTCCCCAAAGTAAGTAACTTAATACTTGTGTTATGGGTGACGGACAACTGGTAGATATACTACATATATAAGTTTAAATACATACTTAAATACAAATACACACCCAGGCTCGAAGAACCAACAATTTGTTTATAGAAAATGTTGGCCCTCGGCGGGAATTGAACCCGCGACCCGCGGAGCTGAATGCAGGGTCACTACCCACAGCGCCAACGGACCAGTCAAAAATGACTAAAAGCTAATGTTATTGTATATTGCTAATTACTTGCACATCTTTGTGACTTCACTAGTGACAGTTACTTAGTCAAGTCTAGCAAATCGACTATACTGTATTTACTACGCACTTTTAAACTCGATTTTGCCTTATATTGAGTTATAGCTGTTGGCAGGCTTATAGTGAGACTATCTCAACAAAGAGAGGGAATATGAAACTTATTTACTTATTTTTGTATAATCATTCAAAAAAGAGGCAGATAGATAATAAGTCTCATTTGGTTTCTCTTTGTTATCTCTCCTACTCTATTACAATAACTCTATAGCCCCACAAAACAAAGGACCCCCGAATGTCATTTGACGTTTTAGACATGCAAGCTTTTCTGACAAGTGCAAAGCAAAAAAGCTTTTTACTCTGTGCCCATAACTTATGCTTATCATTTTTGTAACTTATGATAATCTAAATTAATTTGTTAACGATAAAAATATAATTGGGTGTGCCGTGTGGTATCCGGCTGCATAGAATAGACCAGCCTCATTTCTTACCGAGGTGTCGTAAGAGGCGACTAAGGTAAGTTGACGTCAGGCAGGCGGCCGGTCGTAAAATACGTAGCCAAATCATGTGACAACATGTTGTGCCGACCCCACTTAGTGTAGGGTAAGGGCAAGAGAATGATGATGAAAAATATTATTGGGTATAACGAGACAAAAGGTAAATTTCATATGAATTATGTGGAAATACACAATATTTAAACCGGAAAAGCTGAATAAAATAACCTTTGAGATAGTACGTCGTTAGCTTAATCGGCACCTCCATTACCTGCAGGGTGGTGCTTACTAAGTATCGTTTCGCAAATGTTTAGCCCATATTCTTTGAGTAAAGTTTTGATATTATTAACCATTATATTTTAAAAGCGTCATTATATCTTCTGGTACTTCTGCTATTGGAATATTTCGAACACTTTCAGTAGAGTATACAATTTTTTTTGGCTCCGAGTATATAAGTACATCATGACGAAATTTTGATAAGGTAATTTTAATTAAGCCTTTTAATTTTATCAATCAATAGAAATAATTTGACTGGTTACTCCAACCAGCCTAGCTCATTCCAGAAACCGAGGACTTATACGGAACGCTCAAGGCTACTAATTGTGTATTACTAAAATTGAATGTTTAAAAATTCAATTACGTTCGTTCGTTCAAATGCTGCATCTTGAAAACAATGTGTGTTAAGAATAGGAGTAGCTACCTTTAGCCCTCTTATAGGTTTTACGCCGTGAAAAGGTACGGTTCATTTATTGTACGTAAACACGATCTTCAGTATTATATGGATGCCTTCAGAGTTTTGTTAACATAGGGCAAAACCGAAGTGCGTTGCACTGCGTTGCGTCGCGTCCTCGTAACGGAACAACACATTGTATGCCACGCAAGCGTTCATGGCGTCGCAACTTGTTACACTAGTTTAGGTTTCTCGTTTAGCAGTGGATCACTGTTCATTATCGCAGCAAAGCTCCGAAAATGCAGCGTATAACCCTCTTGTCCATCCATCTGTCGCGTGTGCAACTATTCAATGGGGCATATCATAAAAACTATATGGAAAACGCGGCGACGACGCACCAATGGGCCCCGCCCGTACTCGTCTTGTCCGGCGTCGCAGCGACGTCCAACAGTATTTACAATACAGTAGGCCTACAATTAACTCTTATTGCGACTCAATTGAAGACGTAAACTAAATTGTTTTGCTTTTTCATACCATGACGTCTTAAAAACGCACACTTTAAGCAGTTGCGGAATGAGCGTTCGGAATACGTCCTAAAACATGTGAGTAAAAGGGACAAAGTTATCTATAGTTCATATAACGTTACCCTTTTCAAACATTATGACCCCAATGCAATCCACACTTCATGGTACGAAAAGAAAGCGGTTCGGTTTAGTTTTTCAAAGTCAGTAAACTTTGAATTGAATTGTTATATAAAAGTTAATGGTAGGCCTACTGATGGCAACTGTCTACGTACGGTGAATCAACCGTACCTTTTAACGAGAAAAAATCTAATCGTAAAAATTACGTTAACAAAAATCATAAGGCCTCCAGTAGTAAAATTCACATTATTTAGTCCTCTGCATTACTTTTTTGATGCTATAAACAAGGACAATAGAGTTTTTTAATTTACTTCTTGAAATATACAGAGAATAAAACAAATCACGCGGGTAAAATTAAGTTCTTCTTAAAAATTAAAGCCGTGCAATGGAATATCCTAATTAGAACCACGTATAACAAGAACGGAATCGCAAATTAAACCGAGAGCAGCGTTCGCTCGTAGCAACTGCAATTTAAGCTATATAACCACTTTAACGTGCGAACTATTTTAATTAGGTTTATCTTATCTAGAAAATACTTGAGTATTACCTGGATATTTGTTATTAAAAAATATTTTATATAATATTTCCGCGTAATTAAATGTATTTAGCTAAAATCCTAGATTTTACTTAATTTATGTATTTTTCAACATTTATATTTTATTTCAAGAAAATGTCTGCTGGAGTTATTAATTCCTAAAACTATTATTCTTAAAAATAAATAAATTAATTTAGTTTATTTAATTTAATTATTTATGAAAATTAATAAATATGTAAATTTATATTCTTGAATCAATAGATTTTTAAAATCTACGAAATCAGCATAAATAAAAGTTCTTTTGGGATATTTTTAGGTATTCATATTACATAGTTGTATGATTTTCTCTATGCTTGGTGATTTATTGTTATAAAGGTGATTGTTGCTTCTTAATATTTATATCCAATATTTTATTAACTTACCCCAAAAAAATCCAATGCTTAAAATCGTTTCTTCTGAAATATTCTCTGTTAGTCTTCTGTTTTTTGAACCAAAACGAACTGATATTGCGGGTTCTAGATTTAACGCAACTCAACTTGTGAATTTAGGAAAAAAAAATATAATCAATGATGTAATCCTCCGTGTGGTATCCGGCTGAGTAGAATAGCCCACCAGCATTTCTTACCGAGGTATCGTAAAAGACGATTAAGGTAAGTCGACCCGCGGTGTGGTATCCGGCTGAGTAGAATAGACCATCCTCATTTCTTACCGAGGTATCGTACAAGGCGACTAAGGTAAGTCGATCCGCCGTATACCACACCGGATACCGATCCGGCTGAGTAGAATAGATCACCCCCATTTCTTAACGAGGTATCGTAAAATACCACTGTGGTAAGTTGACCCACCGCGTGATATCTAGTTGAGTAGAATAGACCACCCTCTTTCTTACCGGGGGGTCGTAAAATACGACTAAGGTAAGTCAGGCAGACGGCTGGTCGTAAAGTACTTAGCCAAATTATGCACCAACATGCTTGTGACGTTTTGTGCCGACCCCACTTAGACTGGGATGAGGGCAGGAGGATGATGATGAAATTATAATCAATGATGAATTCTATGAAATTTCTATTTCAGGCTCTAAAGGACATTCATCTCAAAGATCGACCAGATGAAAAAGATCACCGTAATAAAGTGATATTACAAAGAAGTTTATGGTTTGCTGGTGTGTCTAGAAACGCTGTCGTCGTTGTCATTGCTTCTATTATTGCTTTCTTTGTACATGAAGATAAGGAGAATCCGTTGATACTTACTGGTAAGTGTATATTTACACTCGAACCATTATGAGCTAAATTAGTAACTAGTTTGTTTGTTTTTAATCTCTTTATTGCATAAATTGACATAAATATAAAAATGATGGGGAAAAAAAATGATGTGCAATGGTGGGGTTATTCCGTAATCGGAATCACTTCCAGCCATCATTTAATTAAATAAGTAAATATTAAGTAAAAATAATTAATATTATGAAATATATAATAGATGAATAAAATTAAATAATTGTGTTTAAATGACGACATTGTTTTAGATTTACCTTAGGAAACAGGTAGTTTATTCCAAAGTTTAACAACCTGTAAAGTAAATGACTTGGAATATGTTTGAGACCATACTGGGAAGGCAAGGGAAAGGTTATTTGTAGATCTTAAATGCATTATCATTATCACGTTTGCAAATAATGTTTTATTGACGATATAACCAGCTAAATTGTCATAAAAGTAAATAGGTAGTAACAAGTATCTATCGATAGTCATTAAGCCCGTGACTTTGTCGGCCTGAGTGATGATGGAATGACTTCCCACCCACAGTACACAGTTTATTTTTTTATTATCTAGCAATAAAGGTTATTATGTTATATTAGTAACCATATAAAATATAAGCTGTGAATACATTTAAGAATTAGGCGTTACTTTGTGGAGTTCCATATAGAGTGATGATACGATATGCGTGTATATATTTTAGAAAATATGGAAACGGATATATTCCTAGAATTCTCTAGAGATATTATGCAGATTTCCTCACGATGTTTTCCTTCACCTAAAGGCGTGTGATAAATCGCAATTATCAATTTGACACATTAGTTTTAATAGAAGAACTCATTAATGAACCCATGATCATGTCTGTAGAGTTGCACGATCTCACCGCTGGGTTATCACAGCTCTTTAAGACATCGTTCACTTAAGTTAACTTAAGTGTAAATATTTGCTCAATTATGTACTTCGTGTTCTGGCCTGTTTTTAAAGGAAAAATTGAGAAAAGAAAATCAATTTTTGAATTTAAACTATCATGAGTCGTGTTCATAATTAATGTATAGAAACCGACTATCTTCTTCCTCAATCGTTTACTCTTGCCAGAGTAATTGTGGTTGATGAAGCTTTTCATTCGTTATTGTAGCTCTTTCAATACGCCTCTATCTGTCGCGGTCTTCAGAGTCCCTAGTACAATGGACTACGGATTTTTGAGATATTGCGCTTATTAGGTCCGTCAAACGCATGGATGATCTACCGGGTGACCGCTTACCTGGAACTTGCACCTGGCTATACTCACGTCTTATGTTATCGGGTAAGATCAAGTAGTACACGTGAGGTGAAAAGCGGCCATTACATTAGTATAGATTTCAATATCTTATAAATCTATATTTATTTATTTATGTACCATAAAAAATGTAAGAAAAACATTATTTTTGAATTTAAACTATCGTGAGTGGTATTCGTTATTAATGTTGAGAGACCGGCTATACTCACGTCTTATTTTATCGGATGAGCCCGACTAGTTTCAAGCCCATACGGGGCTCTTATTCATGAACTCAGTTCCCGCCGCGATAACGCCGCGTAAAGAGCCCCGTATGGGCTTGAAACTAGTCGGGCTCATCCGATAAAATAAGACGTGAGTATAGCCGGTCTCTCAACATTAATAAAGAAAACATTATTAATAAAAAAAAGTGTACAAAGGCCAGCTTATCCCATTGGCAGAGATATCTCCCAGCTACGGTGTGACATAATTCATAGTAAAGCAGTTTCGGTACGCGAAAATTATGAATGTAAACTATATTTACTAATAATATATTAGCTTATCAATTTCATATATAGTTAAAAAATGACTGTGAGGTTTACTGTAAAGCTCTTACAGTTCGTGTAGTTTAGTTTATATTTTTGTCGCGTAGAGAGCAGCAAACGTGACGTGCACCAACCGTACGGCGTATTATTTACGGTGTTGCGCTGCACCGAGTTGTCTCTTTAGTATGATATGCTGCTTGTGTTTCACAGACTGTAAATGGTTATACAGAATAATATGAATAGAAAATTACACTTATAAAGAAAGCACTACACTTTCTTTATTTGCTGTTCTTACACACATCTTATTTACTACAGAAAATATATCTAAACTGGCAGTCTGATCACACGTTGCTATTGCTCAGTCTGGTTTCAAATTCCTCCCAAACTAGAAATCAACAGTTAAAAAATACTCCGATCGCCACTTAACTTTATAAGATTATCTGGTCGGTCAGATATTATTAAAATTGGTGCCGTCAGCCGTTATAATCGTATTAAGAGCTGTGATAGTCTAGCGGTGAGACCGTGCAACACTTTCAAGGGTGTCACGGCTTCGGATCCCAGGCATGCACCAATGAGTTTTTTTGTTAAAACGTCGTTGTCTAATTGATAATAGCAATTTATCACACACGCTCACACGCTATCCGGTGAAGAAAAACATCGTGAGGAACACATCTTTAGATACATTTCTTGGGATATGTGTTACCTACCAAACCGTATTGAGGTAGCGTGGTTGGTCTTAGCTCCAAACCTTTTCTTTAAAAAAAAGTATAAGTTTACTAAAGCTTTATATTTAGACCTACTTGTACTAAAACTTGTAAATCACAATTAGAACAAGTTGTAACCTATTCCTACATTTCAGGTAACATAACACCTGGTCTGCCGAAACCTGAAGTACCGCCGTTTCAATCGATGGTTGGCAATACGACATTCTACGCAGGCGATATGTTAGGGCATCTGGGATCGGGCCTGCTTGTTGTGCCTCTTGTTGGTGTAATCTCCAACGTCGCCATCGCAAAAGCTTTTTGTGAGTACTTCTCTTTCTCTATTTCTCTTCTCTTCTTTTCTTCTTTTCTCTTTTATTTTCTGTTCTCTAATCTATTATAGTAGCCATTTTAGTTCATTGTTATACGAAGGGATGACAATCATGTGACCAAACGAGTGTTCAATATAAAAAGAAATGAAACAGAGATGGATGGATTGTGTGAAGTATGACATGCGTAGAAAAAGGAGTAGCTCCAGAGTTATAATGATAGGAGAGAACGGAAGAGAAAAAACGTGTTATATCGACCCTATTTGAGTGGGATAAGGGCAGGAGAATAATGTTTTTATATAGCAGCTAGCAGCTTTCGGTACATCTGAGTACATTCAAAAAATGAACATAAAAAGAAATTGGTATTTAGCTAAAAATTTAAAAGCTTAAAAATTTATATTGTAAAGAAATAATGTAATCATTTTATATTGACTTTCTGTTTCTTATAATTTTTTTGCTACTATATTTTTCTGGGAGATTTAATTTAAATCAAAACAATCCATTGTAATAATTGCCCTTATAAGTAAATATTTTTTACCCTTTGATATAGAACACTTAATGTGATTATCAATTGAGATAACAATAAACAAACCTAGATATGGTATTAATTAATTAAAATGTATTTATAGACTCTACTACTTTAAAACTTTACTTCATAGATAAATATCGAGTAACTAATCGTTTTTAGTTATAGTTTAACTGGTAGCTTGTGATTTTTAATTAGGTTTTTTCGGATACCTTGACTTCTAATTCACACAAATTATTCTTATTGACAAAGTATTAACAAATCATCCTCTTGTCCTTATACCCTTATCCCAGTGGGGTCGGCACAACATGTTACAAACATGTTGTCATGATTTGGCTACATATTTCACGACCGCCCGCCCGCTTGACGTCAATTCACCTTAGTCGTATTTTACGACCCCTCGGTAAGAAAGAGGGTGGTATATTCTACACAACCGAATACCACACGGTGGTCACAGAATATTAACAAATATTGTTAAAGTAATTTAAATACATATATCATATAACTTAGTATTAAATTGTCCTTATTCAATATTAATCCTTATTTCAATGCCATCTATGACATCACGCTACGAACCATTAAAAAAAACACTAGTTTTTTCTTGCTCTTCCAAGGTATGGGGCTTTTAACGCTCACAAGTTTCGTAGGCGCTACGCTACGCTTTATTGCAATTTGCCACAAAACAATTTTTTTGAATTAGGTCACTTTGATACTAATGGAATACATACCTACACAATAAATAATTAATAATATTTTTATAATTTAATAAATAATTTGATCTAACTATTTTAAACTTTTAAAAGCTAACTGATAGCTAATATAATGTATTTTGTGTTACCCGTTAACAAAAATCGTACATTTTAAAAAACAAAGTCATCATGAGAATAAAATTTAATCTCATGATTATTATATTTATAAGTATTACTAGCTGTGCTAACAACGGCTTCGCCTGCGTGGAATTAAATGATTTACGAAACTTTTCCCGAATTTTCGAAATTTTAAACATAAAAGTAGTTACTGTGAGTTAACCGTGAGAGATAGAGACATGCTGTCTTTTTTATAGTATTTTTATATATCTACAATTCTCTAGTACATTACTTTAACGTAAGTCTGCTTGCTGCTTTACGCAGCGCACGCGAGTAAAGCTCCCAGCGAGCAAGTTTTGAACAACTGCTCGATCCCTTTAACACAATTAACGTAATACCGATATGTACTATTTACCTAAACTATCCAGAAGTATTGCACTATCATTTGGTGAAAACCATACAAAAATCCGTTCATTCGATTTTGAAAAAATCGATTACGTAGAGACAGACAGCTTTTTGGGACTTTCTTTTATAATAAGTATAGATTATTTCGAAAAACGCAACCGATTTTCTTTCTGGCTCTTTTCGGTAGGAACAGCTTTCCGAACCAGCAGTAGAGTTGACGATTCAAAAGCACTTGTTTACAAGTTGATTTGCATAATATTTCGAATTTTGAATTAAATTAGATAATTATGCGTAAATAACCACTCGCTAAGCATATTTCTAATCACAATTTTCTTATATTAATATTGCCCTACAAAATAAACTTACGAAGCCCTCAATTTCATTTGAATACAAAACACTTTTAACATAAAGTCGTCTTAAGTTGAAAGGGTAACGCGGAGTAAAAGCTAAAAACGACTGGAACGACTTAAGTGGTCTTTGGTTATGCTTACTAGTTAACATCCGTAATGAGACTTACTTCAGGAGAAAATTAAATTGAGAAATGAAAAATTACTTTATTTCATAACGTTATAAGGTTCATATTGCGTATATCGTTATTAATTAAAATAAATGATGTCTGAATTAATGAGGCCTAAATTATGTTCCGATTTTACAAAAATGTATGTTGGGATTAAATTTACGGGATATAGAATAAAAATCGGTTTAAGTTTAAAAAATGCGTTAAATTATTATTATAGCGTTACGTACATTGTGCTGTAGAGGTCGGCTACATGCAGTTCCCGAACCTCATGCGGCTATTAGGATGTGATGACGGCCCTTTAGTTCCATAAGCAAATGTTTTTTTTAAATTAACATTTCAAAACAATCTTTTGAAATCGATTAATGAGTATTAAGCACAATTTTTATATGTCAGCTACTTGTCATCAACTTACTTCACCGCATTATTCCCAATGTACATCCGTTGGTTGCTTTCGAATAACGCCGTCGTAGAATCTCTGTGTAGGTTTTAATTCTTCAAAAAAATGTAGTGGTGCTTTTTTAAGGTTTAAACCGCATAGGTTCTAAGCCTTTGAAATTTTGTTAATGATAATTTTTTACTCTTCCGACTCAAAAGGTTACGGACTCCTGCTCAAGTGGATTATTAAGGCAGGGTTTCTAATGAAAGCTTCCCATGACTTTATTTTTTCTAAGATTTTCAACATTATTGTCATACAAGTTTTTGTCGTGACTACGTTCGCGTCAATTTAAAGGATTGATTACCGTCAATAATATGTATTACAAATAGATTTTGGCATTTATAAAATTATTGTTCGATCACGCGTTGCCGTGGCCCAGTCTGGTTTTTCATTTCTTGAAACAGAACACAACAGTTAAGAAAAACTCTGATCACAAACTTTACAGGATCATCCGCTGGTTATTCTAAAGATTTTCTTAGAATTTTATAAAAATTAGTCCAACCGTTTGGGAGTCTATAAAGGACATACAGACGTTCATTTTTGTATATGACCTTAATAAACTAAACATCTGAAACTTTACTATGAATTATTTTGTGTATTGAAAATTGATAACGCTTTCAATGTTTTTGAGTCTATCGCGTACAGTCACATACACAGACAGAAAGATAGATGCGGCGACGGTTTTTTCTTATAATTATTTATATTATTCCTTTTATTTGTCCATAGTCTTCTTGTAAAACTTTGTTATGTTATAGTTTAGTGTCTTGCGGCATCTAAGGGACTACAAAAATATTGTTCTTATCCTTGACATTTGTAAAGTAAATAAAACGAAAACATTTCATTAATATTAAGATTATTACATTCTATACATTTAGTTAGAAAATATAATAAGTATATAATTGTATTAGACACTTACACGGTCGTCCGTACCAAAAGTATGTAACTTAATACTTGTGTTATGGGTGTTGGACAACTAGTAAATATATACATATATAATATTAATACACGCAGGATCGAAGAACGGACAAATTGTTTACAGAAAATGGTGGCGTTCGCCGGGAGTCAAACCCGCGACCCGTGGAGTTGAAGATAGTGTCATTACCAACTGCGCCAACGAGCCACTCAAAAATGATATACCTTTATAACTGTTGAAATAGGAAAAATGCAATGTACAAAGATGGCGAAGTGTGTGTAGTGAATAAAACAAACTATTATGACCGTTGTAATGGCTAGAATAATGTATTTGTCCACGAGTTGTACATTTAATTATATTCAACTAACGACGACCGTAATATTTCTCTTGTAGATGAGACGTAACGATCTACAAAGTTTTATATCATTTAACCATTTTTATCATTATCCTTTACGTCTCTTTAAACTTACGGCCTGTTAATATCCCATTGTTAGGCGTAGACCTCCTCTCTCGTACATTGGAAAGAAGGGTTGGAGATTGGTAGATTATAGATATCCCCGGAATTCTCTAGAGATATGCAGGTTTCCTCAAGACGTTCTCACTCACCGAAAAGCATGTGATAAATTATAAACATAAATTAGACAATTAACACACTGTCAGACAGATAAACTAACAGTCCCATTTCTAATATTATTGTATTAAAATTACATTAAATATAAATACTGGTAAATGGTTATATAAGTGATATTCTATTGTGCAGAACTTATTTTTGATATCTACTTTACAAAAATATGACTACCCGAAATAATCAGCCATAGTATATATATTAGTATATTTAATACTCTTTAAATAATATATATTTATATTATTAGTACAACCGCTTTTCCTAATATTGGATGTAAAAGAAAAGAAGCCCTTATTACGTATAAGTGCTTATAGAATTATCAGAATACTCGTAAATCCAGTTGTATAATTGCTGTCCAAAATATACTATAGATAGCAATATCTATTAAGTGCACTTCATATATTGTCGTGTTAAATATTTTACGAAAATAAGAAAATGCCATTTATAAATACAGATTCTATTAAGTCCGTTCCGACATTAATAAAAAAGTGAGTCAGGAAAAGGTTTATAGGTAATTTGAAAAGTCCTAACAAATATTTCAAGTAAGTTATTATTAATTATTGATGAGTTATTAATAAAACACGAGTAATAACTTGGATAGACCACGATTATATTTTATGTATGTTAATCGGAGGCCGGTCGGAAACAGAAAGAAAGAACAAAAAGGCAGACGTATGTCACATTGACATTTACACAGACAAGTTAATTAATACATATTGACTTTTAGTTTATACAATTAGTACCTTTACTAACAGTTATTTTATACTCGATGTATCACATGAGCAAAAAATAATATTTTGTTATATTTATTGAATCATCGATTTCACATATTGAAACTGAAATATACTTTAAAATATAAAGCCCATTAGCGATTAATACTACACATGCATGCATGCAACGAAGGCTATTTATTGGCCAGTGTCATAAAGCGGTAACGAGTTTGATATTCGCATATAAGCTAGTCTTGTTTAGTCAATGTAATTGGATTGCTTATAAATCGTTAAAATTTTAAAACGTTAATTTAATGTTATATTATTAGACAAGGAACCTGTATTCACAACCACGACATATCGTCCGATATATCATCCAATATGTCGTGTTCATGTCGTTTCCGGCTTGTTTATTTAAAGGGATTTTCAGAGTCGTTATGAGATGCTGTGTTACTTTTTATGGCAACTGTCATTATCCATGTACGCTGCCAGAGAAATAAATTGAGTAGAGAATAATTTGGTTAAAATGCATTACATGTTTTTCAAGTAGAGTTAATGGAAATGGACGTCATTTGCTAGCATTGTTATGATGTTTAAAAACATTTTTAAGGGGGTTTTTTCTTTAAATTGTTGTTGAAAAATCTAAGCGAAAAAGCGAAAGTGCATAATGCCTTCGGTATGTAAACTTTCTTTATGTCCTGAATGTTACTGAATACTTAATATTAAAATTCCCAATTTATTTAGAAAGGATTAATTACTTTTTATGAAAAGGAAATTAATTTAATTAAAGATTAGGTGATTTTGACAATGCTTAACATATCTTTACTTAATAATATATATAAAGCTGAAAAGTTTGCTTGATTTATCTATCAATCGGTCCATTTATCGAGGAAGACTATAGCTTTTTTTGTTTGCGCTAAGGAAACGGTGAAACTTATTAAAAAATCATGTATGACCCTGTTCCCCTTTACGAGTTTTTTTAAAAATCCGCGACATCATATGTCTAGCCTTTACGGTTACCCACTTTAATTAATACTAGCAAAGCCCCGCGGTTTCACCCGCGTCCATACAGATCTCGTGGTAGTGGAAAGTCTACGAAATCGGACTATAGATTTATTTTGTAGATTATTTAATTATAAAAAATGGCTATCATTAGTATTCTTGGAATAAGACTTAACTCACCAAGTGCAGGCCCTGCTAGAACGGTAGGTTAGGTTTGTTATGGCATTATTTGATTTCGATTTACATTTTTAAATTCGTAAAATCTTTTGATTGGGATGTCGGATTTTAATAATATAAAAAGTATTTTAGAGGTATTGAAACAGTTATTCATAAAATATCATTTGATGGGATAAGGATTAATACAGAGATATGAATAAAATGGTTTGATTATTGTCGGCACTTTTACCAACTTTTACAATGTAAAAAAGTAGTTATATTGGCATAACTATAATAGTTAGACATATGGTATCGCGGACTTTTTTGTGGATATTGATACGTTCTATAATACTGTAGAACATTTTTTTGTTCTATCATCAATAGTTTCCGCAGCGCACGCGATGATAGATGTTTACGACTAAATTTTTACCAAGTTATTACAATTTTATTAGGGATCCCTATTTTTTTTGAAAATGACATATAACCTATGTTGCTCAGTAAAAAAGCAGCTTTCCAATGGTGAAAGAATTTTTGAAATCGGTCCAGTAGTTTTTGCGTGAAAACGTAACAAACATACATACAAACAAACATACAAATCTTTCCTCTTTATAATATTAGTATAGATAAGTATTACGGTTTACTCAAATAATAAGACTGCAGTCCACGAGAACGAAGTTTCGTTTAAAAGCTAGTTTCTAATAAAGTACAAAGTAGAAAATACATGGAGAATCGCATTTTAGCATATTTAATACCAAAATTTACACAGGGACATTATTCTAGAACAAACGTTCAGTTATTTACGTTTTTTATATATATATAGTAACGTTATATATACTAATTTTTATAATAACGTTATTATAAAAATACGTAGTACGTGCGTTATTATAAATAATTTAACAGAATTTATTATATTTCAGCAAGAGGAAAGACGTTGGACGCTACTCAAGAAATTGTGGCTTTAGGAGCTTGCAACATTATTGGCGCTTTTTTCCATTCGTTCCCTGTGAACGGGTCATTTACTAGAAGTGCTGTAAGCGATGCTTCGGGCGTCAAAACTCCTGCGGCGGGATTTTATACAGGTATTTATAATTTTGCAGCAAACATAATAGTCAAGAATTAAGATGACAAGCAATATAACAGAACTAACTACTTTGCTATAATCCGCACGGGTTAAGTGAATGCATGCAAAGCCAATGTGTATGAAGCAGGCAAAATCTACGCACCTTATACATGCAGGCCAAGCCACCACATGCACCCCAAGGCGCAATTCACCAGCAACAACGAACACAAAAGCAGCACACACACCCACCACCACAATCTCGACGATCGTTTCGCCCCGAAACCGAAGCATCATCAGGAGGATAGGCTTCACGACAAAAATCGTACTGCCAAACTGCAGTACGATTTACTTAACCCGTGCGGATTATAGCAAAGTAGTTAGTTCTGTTATATTGCTTGTAATATGGAATTCCGCAAAGTAACGCCTGCTTCTATAAATCAAGAATTAAGATGTTAATATTTTTATGAAAGGTAAGTTTAGTTTTCGCATTCTAATTGATTAAGTTAGTTTTGATTGTACAATCAAAACTAACATGCCCAATAAATAAAAAGTATTATTTCAATGAATTGAGGAAACTTAATGAGGTAAGCGTTGCAGCCGGTATTTAGTAGATAAAAAAACATTAGTCATAGCTTAGCTTCGACAGTGCTTTTATATATCTTTTAATGTATTATTTTATGTCTTAATTATTTTATATTTTTATTAAATTCATTAATAACTTAAGACATCATATCCTGTACCTGTGAGTTCATTTTTGCATTCGCAAATTCATTCCTAATTTTTGTAAAACTTAATTTACTCACAGCATTTGACTTTTCACTAAAAGGTATTCTACATCTTAATTAAAAATAAGTCTCATTGGATTCTAGAATATTATTTTTGTCTTTATAACCGCACGCTTAATCTTCTATTTAGATGAAATAAGGGAAACATCTTTGGCGTTAATGTAAAAGAGCGTTCAAAATTTCCACGTAGCTTACAGTAATTTAGAATTATGTATTTCTGTTAAACTTTTAAAATTTTTTATTCACTGCAACTATTAAATTAACAACTGCTATAGCGAATTTCAAGAACCATATTATCGGAACGAAGTTGTTCCGAAAATAAAATAATTCCTAAGTTATAAAATTGTTGAAATATTCTGTGCCGTAGTTAACTATGCAACCAATTAACCTTCCGTTTCATATTTTGAAGTATATACTTGGACTTTTGATATAATGAGAAAATAATACTTTTATTCTTAAGTATACTTTTTAGTGAGCCGTGACATATGAAATTAGTAAGGATCAGTTGGTAATGCTATCTGAATCGTAAATTTATTTAATGTTTTAAGCCTCTGATTTTAATTCTGATCTGTTTAAGCTTCTGAGTTTAGGCTTCTGAATTTCAATGCACTTAAAAAACAAAAATATTAATAAAACAAAATGCAACATTTATAAATATTTATCAGGAAAATTACATTTTGAATAATGTATATGCAAGACTTCTTACTAGATGTTTGAACTTTGATAAAGCCTTTGAGAAAATTTGGTTTGCATAAACTCAATTATTTACGGACATATTGGAATTTATGATGATTAACAGAGCATTTAGAATAAGACATAAGGACAGATATTCTGAACATGAGTTTAGAAATAGGTTTGCTGAATTTGTTACGTTTGTTTGTTTCTTATCTTCATTATATTAAGTACATACGTTGTACGTATCGTAATATAATTCATTATTTAGATTTTCTTAACAAGTGGGAATTATAGCAAAATATATCTATCACCAATTAGTTTCCTATTCAAACTTATGTGTCTTATTGATAATTGCGATCACATGCTTTTCGGGAAAGCATCGCAAGGAAACCTGCATATCTCTAGAGAATTGGAGTATTTGTAATCTATCAATCAGAATTGGAGCAGTGCAGAGCTTCAACCCATCTCTCCAAAAACGGAGAGAGGATGCCCAGTAGTGAGATAGTAACATGCTATTACTTTTATATATATCATAAAGTTTTTATATTAACCATTGTTTATCATTTTACACAGGTATCATTGTTCTGTTGACATTAAGTTTGCTGACGCCGTATTTTTACTTCATACCAAGAGCGGCACTTGCAGCGGTAATAGTTTGCGCTGTCCTTCACATGGTCGACATTGCAATTATAAAGAGGCTATGGCACACCAATAGTAAGTACGTTATTTTTGTCAAATTAACTAGCTTTACCTTGCGCGGGTTAAGCGAATGCATGCAAATGCTAATGTGTATGAAGCAGGCAAAATTCACGTACCTTACATATGTTACTACCTTATACCACCACACAACAACTGTTTTGATTGTGTGCATTGTTGCTGGTGAAGGCGTCTTGGGATGCACGTGGTGACTTGTCCTGCGTGTGTGAGGTACGTGAATTTTGCCTGCTTCATACTCAGTAGCATTGCATGCATTTGCTTAACCCACGCGTATTATTGCAAAGTAGTTCTATTATAGTTTCTGTAATATGGAATTCCGCAAAGTAACACCTATAAATTATATAAACGATTTTATATGACAAACAATATAATAAATTAACAAATAAATGAATGAGGCACGGTCCGTCTCGCCTAAAGTTAGTAATTTTTTTTTTCTTTTTTTTTTTTTTTTTAATTTATTTCTTTGTATGCTTAAATTAATTGCAGGGTTTTGAGACCTTCTAGTAAGCATGACAATGCCTGTATCAGAAGAATCTCGCTCTTTAATACTTGTATGGGTGACAGATAACTGGTATATATACATCTATAATTTTAAATAAATATTTAAATATACAATACACTCAGGCTCTTTGGTGTTTCTTTTATTTGTTTTACATTTATGCATAAATGTTGTTGGCTCGTTAAATAAAATAAAATAAAATAAAATGAAATTCTTCAATTTTTATTTATTCAATTTTATTTCAAGAAAATGTTGGCTCTCGGCGGGGAACGCACCCGCAACCCGCGGCAATGAAGGCAGGGTAACTGCCATCTGCGCCAATGGGCCAGTCATTAATTGTTTATAGATAAGAATTTTCTAGGAAAATTGGGAATTTTACCAGAACAGAATGGAAGGACTTTAAAGCAAAGTCAATAAAAGTAAATTATAGTTACTGTCCACGTCGTAAGTCTATACAGATGTGATGATTTCCGTATAATGGCGGTTCCGTAAAAATAATTGCACATTAAGCGAGACGAGGGAGCCGCGTTTTTGCATCAGTGTGCTGTCTGCGTGACGCCTGTCATTGTGGATAAATCCCCTGAGGCCTTATGCGGTCCTCTAGATTGTTGACAGAAACATACGGGTTCAAAATCTTCGTTTAAACTCTGCGTTTCTTTATGTTTCGAGTGAAAGCAAAATTTATTTTTGTGTTTGTATTTTATTTACTTATGTGATCCGTCAGGTGTTTGTGCATCAAATTTGAAAAGGCGTTGAAAAGGATTTTGAAAGAGGAAAAAAATATATACAACAACAATGCCACTAGTTCTCGCCACTAAGTACCGATCGGTTCAAAACGTATATAATTCTTATTTTTCCATAATTCCTTATGAAAGGTTCAGCATGTTATAGTCTTTGAAATAAAAAGAATAGAAAATAGAAGGATCTTTATTGTCTGTGGGTAATTATATTTAATCAATCGTGAAATATTTGGATACTGCGATTGCTTTTAGGATGGAATATTTTCAAATAATGTGTTAAGAAAATTTTTAAAAACGCTTATGTTATTGGATTAATATACATGTATATTAAAACTTAACTTAAATTAAAGTTTTTGTACTCAATTTTTCATAAACACAAAATATCCTGCTTATAATGAAAAGATCTTTTTGTTATAATATGGTGCAAGGTTTCTGACTAGAGGGATCAGTTCAAATATACTCCTGTGTATTCGTGCCGTGCAGGAAGGGGACGATTACTTTGGTTGTATGACTCTATTAGAGTTTGTCGAGGTTGACTTCCGCAGCAAGCGAATCCTTTAATGTAGCCATATATAACGTCACTACATATGCTTTAGGAGCGGCTTATTTTGCAATTTTGCATCTTCAAAAATAAATGGAAATGTCTTTCAGGGAAGTTTAGCTTATGTTTGAATCTAAGGGCTCAAACGTTGTAAGTGAAAGTTAGCCTCATTTGTTTACCTGTTTATTTAGTTTTTCTTTTGCAATTACATAGAAAGAGACACATGCAAATACTAATTGAAATTTTAAATTCCAACTAAGACGGCTTTTAAATAAATTATATTATATTAAGCCTTTAAAATTACAACGTTGAAAAGCCTGTAATAGTTTGTAATATTAACATATCAATAAGATTCATCTGTTTTTATAAAACCCTGGTAGAATAATACATTTTGTCTTGAATGACATGACACGATGCGATAGCAAGTATTACCAAGAACCATCGGGTCCTTGTATTGGTAACCAATATTCGAGGTTTATATTTCATAACTATACCAGGACACTGTTTCTGTGTCTCGCATAACAAGTTAAGCATTGGGTTATTATCATTAACACCTAATAATTATCGTAATCCAACCTAGATTGTTCTTAGCTCAAATAGTAATCGTTCCTGTTGCTTGCTTGACCAATATTAGCAGACGTTAGCGAAATACCGAGGTCAAAGTATTATAATATAAGAAGCTCGTCTATGTACATAGTCATAGTCAGTTTAGATATGCGCTCTAGCTTTCACATACAGATTTATATATGAGTTACGAAACCTGTTATTTTTAATAATACTAAAGTCTACAAAAAAGAAAGTTCGAAACAAAAAATATCCGTATGAACTTTAATACGAAATTATATATTCTTTTTATACCTTTGCGCAGTGTATGGCGAATAAGTCATATGGTCATATATTGTTACAGAAGATGTTGGCAAACGTATGCAATAAACGTTCGTGTTTCAATAAATAATTCATTATTATTGTCTCGAGCACTCTCCTTGATAGTTTAACCTGATATTTTTCTGATTTATTTTAAAAGATCATTTTATAAACAAAAACTGATAATCAAAGAGTTTTTTTAAAGACCTAACAAAATAATATGTCTAGAAAAAAAGTTGTTATAAATTTATAAAGTCAAATAGCATGAAATAAACCCAGTTTATGTTGAATATAATTTTGAATATGTACAACGGCTCTTCGAAAAGTTTCATAACTTCAAATCAAATCAAATGAAAATAATCTTTTTTCATACGCTCTTTCAAGCACAGCTATAGCTGATTCAGAATGTTGCTCTCATCGAGAAGAACCAGCAAGAAACTCGGCCGTCAATCTATTAAACATTTTCAGTTTACATTATTAAACCGCAGTTCTGTGTAAAGGTGAAAAGATTTTCAAATCCAAGATTTTTAACATTTAAATAATCTTCAGTTGTATAATATATTTTGCGTGTAAGCATATTTCTAACACCTTTCTGTTGGCAGGTGTAGTATAGACTAACTAGTATTTGATAATGTAAAGATGAAGAAAATATTTTAAACATTCTGAAATGTATTGAAGATATTGAAATTCCATTAGAGACCGATGTTGAAACTTTTTTTATAATCGTTGAATAATGGAACCTTAAACAAGCAACAGACTATTAGGTCGGAGTATTTGAGAAAATCACCGCGTCAGACTTAAATACGTGTTCTACAAAATTTAATCTAAACAGCCCTTTGTAAGCTTTTCGTGAAATGAATCTGAGTTTCGGAATTTTAATACGAGTTAAAGCATTTTTGACCGCGCGAGGTGTTATTTTGCAAATAGCAATATGCTTCGTTAATAATTTCGCTCTCTAGAGGAAAACTCATACTTGCTTAGATGATTTCTTACTTGCTATCATGTTCAAGCTAGCTTCGAGCTTGGAAGATAATTAAATTCAAGTAATTAGATACAACTAGCTGTTCGGCCCACATGTTGCTGTGGTTCAGGTTGTGGTCTGGTTTCGAATTCTCTTCGAAACAGAACTCAACACTTTACAAATAATATTTTATTTATTGCTAAAGTAATGCATAGTAGTAAGAACCTTTATTTCTTTGTACTTTTCTTGACAAGAGTTTCTCTTTAACCGATGGTCTACTGTTAGACATAGACCTTTTCAAATAAGTTCCTCGTCCATGGAATTATCATACTATATTAGGGAATTCAGCTTAAAATATGCCATTTTACAATAATATTTATTACAATACATATTAAATCAGGGGGATCTAACTGTCACTCTTTTTTATATGCGATCAGACAAAGATGACGAGATGAAAGACGAGATTCATCTTCCTTCTCTTTATTTATGATGTCACTATCAGTTACAAACTTGCCTATGGTTCACCTACTCTGGTATTAATAACTTTATGTCTACGGCATACGATCTTGATACGATGTTGCCGCCTGAATCCTGCTACCCGCAACTTTCTGTAATTTCAAGAGAACCACGCCGTTATAAATTATAAATTGGCTGCAAATTGTATTTTTTTCCAATGTTGACTTTATTTGATTGTTATTACTATAGTTTTTATTGAAACGTATGTTTTTTTAACAGGGTTGGATTTGATTCCGTTACTTGGCACATTTATTTGCTGTCTTGTGCTAGGTATCGAGATTGGATTAGGGTGTGGGGTGGCAATTGACATACTATTGCTTCTATATTACCATTCCCGACCACCTTTGGATGTAAGATTTGTCGATGTAAGTATTGCTCGCTGTATGTGTGTAACATATTGTTTAATAAAGCATTTTATAAATTACATAGGTCGTATAAAAGTTGTTCTTTAACATTCATTACCAACGCGTGATAAAGTTTTTTTAAAATATGTATAGTAATTTTTTATGAACTTTTAGATAACAAATTTAACGTCATACTTGTTTATGAATTAATATTTTTTTGTATTTAATTTTTACATATTTTAAAAAATTCCAATTCAAAATATTCTTTATTTAAATAAGCGAGTGAAGAAATACCCTTGAATCGAATTGATTTGTTCTTAGTTCATTAGTAGTTCCGTTTCCTCATTGCCGTCTTGTGCACGTTTGGAAAATATTAAAATCCAAGCATAATTATCATTCATATAATAGATATAAATTGTAAATATAAATGTATGGGACACTTACAAAGGCGGTCGTCCGTCCCAAAAGTAAGTAACTTAATACTTGTGTTATGGGTGACGGACCACTGGTGGATATACTTCAATACAGATATACACCCAGGCTCGAAGAACTAACAAATCGTTTATAGAAAATCTTGGCCCTCGGCGGGAATCGAACCCGCGACCCGCGGAGTTGAAGTCAGTGTCACTACCCACTGCGCAAACGGGCCAGTCATTATGTATAAGCCTCTAATAATTGTTATGTTATATTCCTACAATGGTAGTCCTTTTTCCTATTTACAGGATGGAAATATTCTACCACATTACTCTGTACATCCAATCGGTGGACTTCACTTTGCCAGTGCTGAAAAAGTTCGATCGAAACTAGTGTCATTGAAGACTTCTAAAAATAGTATAAATTTAGTGAACGGATCTGGTACAAGACTTGAAATTCATACACCAATACCGGATGGAGTCGTAATGAATGGGTCAATTGAACCACGTATAGTGAAGTCATCAAATATACTAGTCATGCATTGTGCTGCACTTTCTAGATTAGACTACACTTTTTTACAGGTAAGAATCATTTTAATTTTATGTGTATCCTAGCTGTGCCTGCGGCTTCGCCCGCGTCGAAATCAGTTGTCACAAAAAAATTCCAAATTGAAATTTTGAACATAAAAGTAGCTATTGTAACCGTAAGAGATAGAAACATGCTATTGCGGACTTTTTTTGTAGTATTTTTATAGATCTACAATTCTCTGCTACATTACTTTAGCGTAACTTTGCTGGTTTACGAAGCGCACGCGACTAAACCACCCAGCAAGCAAGTTTTTAAATAACTGCTCGATCTTTTTAACACAATTTACATAATACCGATATGTACTATTTTATCTAAACCATCCGGAAGTAATTTACTATCTTTTGGTGAAAACCGTACAAAAATCCATTCAGTAGATTTTGGGAAAAACGATTACATACAGACGGACAACTTTTTGGGACTTTCTTTTATAATAAGTATAGATAAAAAAGAAGGTATGTAAGCATGTTCTTAATATACTCCAAACCGGCTGGACAGATTTAATCAAAATTTCAGACAATCTTTCGATTGAAGTAGTGGATAATGTTTGGTGGCGATCAGAGCTTTTTTTTAACTCTCGAGTTCTCTGAGCCACTGTAATGTGTAGCCACACAGGAATTTTATAAATTCCAAAGTCTATCTGTATGTTACGCTTTCAAATTCAAATTGAAAATATTCTTTATTCAAGTAAACTTGTAAACAAGTGCTTTTGAATCGTCAACATCTACTACTGGTTCAGCTGTCCTACTGAGAAGAACCAGCAAGAAACTCGGCGGTTGCTCTTTTCAAAAAATAATTCTTATTACTAGTTACATATAGTTATTAATTTCTTGTACAGGGTCGAAGAGTGGCTATATCCACGCATGCTTATCGTCTTAGTAATCCTTAATAGTATAGTAGGCTTTCTGTATTAGCCTTTTTTTTATTGTGTTTTTCATGGCGTATTCACTGGGTAGATTACAAATGAAATGTGGTATTAACATATAAAACAAAACAAATTCCTTTTTCCTGTAGGAATAGGAAAGAGAACGAATATAATTGACGGTATTCAATCATTAAGTTAACGCAACTTGTATAACAATATTTGTTGAAAATATTATAAAGAGCTAACCCGTACGGAAGCTTTCATCGGAAACGCAGCCTCAATAATCCCCTTGAGCAGGGGTCCGCAACATTTTGATTCGTAAAAGTAAAAAATTCTACAATTTCGAAGGTTTCAAACCAACTCTGTATCTCTAGTTTTCATTACTCATGATCAATATCGAAGAGAATTTAAAGAACAGTTTTATTATCAACACGCATGCGATTTGACGTGGAAAGTTGCGGTCGCGGCGTCTCAGTTTATTTGATGCGAGCGTTGAATGAAATTATTGTCTACATTATACAATTTGCTCTTCAGCCGCAAATGTAATACGCTGCTATTAATTAAACGTTCATATTAAGTAATAACGTCGTAATTATGCAAAGCGGTTTATGCTGTTTAATAGCAATATATATTACAAACGATAAATATAACCTTTAGGCTGTAGGTATATAAATAATAGCAAATTAAACGAATTAATAATAAATTTTATAGTTGTTTGTTGGAAGGCTTCTCTCAAAATGAACATTAGAAAATTATTTTTTACGTATATGGCTAGGTATTATTACTTAATAAAGGGGATTATTCTATAAAATGTGGATAGGTTAATCGGTAATCATTGGTTATAAGCAAGCATATCCGACTGGAAGAACCGTGTAATTAAAAAATATAGTACACTTTCATACTGGATGGTAGATAAAAATTACAGATAGGGAGACGTTGAAAAGTTTAGGAGGTAAATTGAAATAAAAAGGCGTTATGGCAGTTCTGAATATTATGAAAAGTTTTTTTATATACGAACATTTATGATAGGTGTTTCGAAATTCAAATTGTCATTATTATAATACAATTTTATGTCTGAGCGAATACAAGGAGACCTATAGCCCATATTTATATCAAACTAGCTGTGCTTGTGGCTTCGCCCACGTGGAAGTAAGTCAGTGTGCCATAAAAGACACAAGAATAGTTAATGTGTTTTAACCATAAGAGATAGAGACATACTGTCGCGGACTGTTTTGTAATATTTATATAGATCTACAATTGTCTACTACATTTCTTTAGCGTAACTCTGCTGGTTTACGCAGCGCACGCGACTAAAGCTCCCAGCAAGGTACTTTTTTAACAACTGCGCGATCTCTTCAACACAATTTACATAATACCGATATGTACTATTTACCTAAACCATCTGGAAGTATGGCACTATGTTTTGGTGAAAACCGTACAAAAATCCGTTTAGTAGACTTTGAGAAAATCGATTATATACTGACAGATGACTTTTTGGGACTTTGTTTTATAATAAGTATAGATGATTGCGATGTATCGATTACAGAAATCGGTGAGTGATTGAATGATATTTAGAAGTTCCCCGTCATTTATATTTAGGTAGTTCCTGTGCTTGCTGTAGCTTACTTTATCGGTTTGAAACCGACGGGTTTGAATCTCTAGTTAGGTACACATGATCTCACCCTTTTGGTTATTTCGGCTATAGTTGCGTCACGGGTACTGTGTATGTCCGATGAATTAAAATAAAACCACCTTCTAAAACCCATGTTGTGGTTACATGTTAATTTGCATATGATTTGACGTCAGCCATGCGGTTTGGTATCACTATTATTAACGTGAACATCCACTAAAATATTATATACTCCATTACAAACTGACGAATTGACTGGCATGGATTTAATATTGCGCTATAAATTAATGTGTTCGTAATAAAGCAATATAATTTCGTTAATACTGTGGGTTGTGATTAAATGCGGTGTATTAAATACGCGTAAAACGATCTCTAAAACTGCGTCCATCAAGAAAGGATATATTTATATATAGAGTATATTTGGTAATTATTTATTAACTGCTAGGCATCTATCAAGTTCTATTTTAAATCTCTTATTTTACAATAGGTTAATTTTTTTTTATGTAGTGTCATAAAAAGTATTAAAAAATATTTTCTCTATTTATATTATATCAATGCATTATCCATTCTCATACCAATGAGAATACATTCAACAAACATTACATAATACATTAACTAATACATTGAAGATTACATATATTTTATTTTATCGCGGATTATAATAAAATAACATTATAATTACTTTTGTAATATGAACTTTCGCAAAACAAACTGAATTCTATTACTTATATAATAAAATATTTTTTTAATACTTTTTTTATGATACTACATAAAATTTTTTTTTGACCTGTTGTAAAATAAGAGGTTTAAAATAGAACTTGATCAGGTGATGAATGAAGGATTCTGATAAAAGGATGCACTTCCAACCATTACCACTGCACACATTTGTAGCCCTGTTACCGAAGCATCATCAGGAGATAGACTCCACGACGAAATCGCAAAGCAATATAATTTTATACTTCCTTAGTACTATTTTTTACTACAGGCTTTTATTTCAATTAATTACTACGGATATTATATCAAAAAATCAATTTTTAAGCCAATGCAGTTTTAATATATCATCATCAGAGAAATGAAGTCGCGGTCAGCAGTAACGGGCCGGGTGTATTTAATTGATGCAAATGTGGGATTTAAATTACTTTCTGCATATTTATAGAGATGATCTGATTTATGAAAATGTATTGTAGTAATAATTAAGAAAAAATAACGAACTAGACATCTCCTGTAGAAAACTGTATAACACTTTCATATAAGCAGTGCATTGCTTTTTAATATTTATTTTAAAACTTTGTAATATTTTTAAAATGGATGATACGTGTAGTGTTCGCTTTGATGTATTAATATACTAATGTTGTATGAATATAGCACAGGCTCAAACACGCACTACAAGTAACAACATGATAGCTAAATTCCTAAAGGCATAGTAATAAAAAAGAGAATGGGAAGTATTTTACAAGGTTACACTTTAAAAAAATTTATCATAAAATGACTAGGCCTTCATTATACTGTCATATCTTTTGCGGCACGGCTTTTTTACTGTATCATACTGTGATATCCTTTAAATCGAAATTTTCAGGATCAGTTGTTAAAAAATATAAAGCATTGAATGAATATAATTTCATTTTAGCCGCGGTGCGTGTTTCAGTAATTCGTAGACTATATTATAACAAAATTAACAATCAGCTACGATACAGTAATCGATACTGAATATTGTAATTTTATGATCATATCTCGATATCAATATAAAATACGTTGTCAGTCATCACGTTTTAATTTAAAATAGTTATTGCTTTGACCTGTGACTTTGCTATTATTGTATAAGCAATAAATAATGCACATCGAGGTTTAGAGCAAGAAAATCGGCTAGATTCGGCTTCATAGAGCATCGTCTCTGTTGCGCAGACTGACGAACCCGTGTGAAACGTCACATACTGACTAACAGAGACAGCGCTCTACGAAACCCAACTGGCCGGCTGTTTCGTTTTAAACATCGATGTGCATTATTTAATGCTGTTTACTATACGTGCTTATAACTGTACGTAATCATAAACATGATTTTTTTAAATATAGCGCACCCTAAGATGACAGAAATAAGCAATAAGTTGATGTTTTTAATGTTAGATTCATATTTTAGGCGTAATGAAAACTTTAAATCATTCTTCCTCAAGATGTACACCGAAAAATGATTTGAATTTATTCTTAAATTGAAGTCATATCCCCATTTTATTAAGTGTTAACCGTCAATATGGTAGTGGGCCTAAACGTTATCCCTTCACTTCAAGGATAGTTTTATTTTTGACTTTCGTTTTACTAACTCTATTCATAGAAAAGATCCTAAAAGAATTACTTAAAGAAAAAAAAGGATTTTTTTTTAAATAAAGGTACATTTATCAAAATTTAACAAATCTATGCCAATAGATTTATTTTTTAATAAAAAAATAACACGATAAACCAGTCAATTAATGAGAATGTCTAAATTGTATTTTGGCTTTCTATGAAGAATATAAAAAGATTGTACGTTTATTTTATTCAGAGCCTAAAAATGTTGGTGCAAGAATGGTCACTAAGTGGTCGCGTAGTGTGGTGTGACGCAAATCCTTTGATAAAAGAGCAGCTCAAAAGTATCATACAAGACCCTTTCTTTTGTGATACGGATGATTTAGCTGTGTTCCTAGTAGGTAAGTGAATTATTTATATAACTCCGAAGAAGAAAATATAAAAATATTATCCGTAAGAATGATAAGCAACTCAGTTTATATAAGTTAGATAGATGCTGTAAGGCTATTACATTACAATATGTCAAAATTAATTTACTAGCGACTTCACTTCTTATTAGATACTGGAGAAAAATAATAATAAATTAATAAATAAATAAAATACCATACCAAACAAGACTAGATGACAGTCAATTAATATTATATGGAATTCTTACAAGAATAGTAGGTAGTTGAGTTTTAATTAATTTAGTATAAAATGAACTAAACAAGTCTTTTTAGCTTGGAATTCTAGTCCACATAGAAAAACTACCAAAAAACTCTATGGTTGGTCGGTCTACATACTTACAGCACGTCGCATTGTGATCGCGGCTGTCATTCATAAAACTGTGCTCGGTAAAGCGACCATTCCGCTTAGTCGAAACCCAGAAAAAAATATGGTTTTTCTTTTTCCTTTTTTTAATACATGTAGTATATATTTCGAATTTATAACGATGTTTATGGTAATATTTATTTCTAGATATTTTAACACACCTGATGTTCTAGACTGTTTCAAACAAAGATTTTCGTAAAAATTTCTAAAGAAAATTATAAGTTTCTGAAGCTATCTCAGTGGGCCGATTATTTCGGTTCATGTTCTGTTCGTATATAATAACTAACTGACGCACTGCTCTCGTTTCGCCTCGAAATGTCCCCCACGGGGATCGGTGAAACTGTACTTTAGATATTTCCTAGGATTTTCAGCATATGAAAGACAATGATAAGAATTTAATCATATTATAATATTCTCTTTTATTATTTAATTATATGAGGGCTGAAGCTGAAAAGGCAATGGGTGTAGGACATAGTAACAAAAAACAAAAGGCGCTAGAGTCCTAAGATATTGGAAGGGCGACCACGCATCGGAAAACGTAGTATTGGTAGACACCCTACGTGCTAGCCATACTGCACAGAATCATGGGACGTGTAAAACTCTTGAAGAGACCTATATACACGCAATGGACACATATTCTTCTTCTTCTTTTGCGAAAGAAGAAGAAGAAAAATATGAGTGTGTTGGTTACGTATAGATGCCTCTAGAAAAATTGTTTCTAGCCTTGTTTTGAAGTGACAACACCCGATAGTAAGGCATGATGATAAATATAAATTAAACGTAGTAACCAGGAATCACGACCGGAAATAAATCCCAAATCGCAAAATACGAATATATAGTAGGAAACCGCCGTCTGGTATTCGGATGAGTAGAATAGGACACCCTCATTTCTTACAGAGGTGTCGTAAAAGGCATAAAGTTAGTTGACCCGCCTTGTAGTATCCGACTACGTAGAGTAGACCACCCACATTTCTCACCAAGGTGTCGTTAATGGCGACTAAGATAAGTTGACATCAGGCAAGCGGCTGGTCGTAAAATACCTAGCCAAAACAGGTTACAATGTTTTGACCGAACCTACTTAGAATGGGAGAAAGACAGGAGAATGATGGTGAGCAGAAGATACAGAAAAAAACTTACAAAGAATAATTTATTAGGGTCAGTAAAAGTTTTGATTCCGTCTCAATAAAATTAAGAAAACCTCACCTTATCTCGTTTAGTATTAAACGATGAACAATAGGCTGCCTATAATTATGTTATCATCAGCCTTTAATGTAACTAGATACAAGCATAAATTAATGGTAATCTCTGAAATATAATCCTGTATTAATTATTTCATGCTATTATGTTCTATTTCAAGATATAAATACTAAAGTAATATTTAAACTCGTTATTCTTCGAAAATTAACATTTAGGGCTTTCATAATTACCATTTATTATTTTAATAACTATCGTTAAAGTTAATAGTCCTTATAATATCCGTTCATTTGTGTTTAATTGTTTCAGAAATAACAACGGCAACACAAATTGGTAATTCCAGTGATACGAGACTTTAGGATAAAAATAAAGGTGGATTTAAACAGGAATGTTGTTTGAAATACCAAATGTTGCTTATTAATTATTGTTTTTGTGTTTCTGTAAATGTGATGAGTACCTCAGATTATTGTAATCTATTTTAATTAGACATCGAGTAGAATATTGTATTTATGTTAAGAGATTGTGATATTGTTGTGTACTGATAAATAAAATATTTAAAGCTGTTTATTTATGACTAATTAGAAGACCAGTAATGTTGACTAGCAATACGGGGTTCGTAGTGCAAATAACCGATAGGCGTTGTAGTCATTATCATGAAGATCAAAGAGTTAGAAAAAGAAGAAAACTGAATAAAGGCATCTCTTTCTTATCATCTCATCATCACACATAAGCTTGGTATACCAGATATCAAGGCATCTATCGGCCAACCGTTTAACTCAGTCCTCGCGTGCTGGTAGAAAGGCACGGATATCGAGACGAGAATGGGGACTGAGGTAGGCAGGCAGTCACCTCTTCTATATCACACTACGAGCGCCCGCCACCCGCACTTGCTTCTCTTAATTACGAGCCAGATCAACGTTTTTCTACATTTTTCACCCTCGGCAAAATTGGTGTAACACCATAAAAAAATATTATGTTTATAAATAAATACCTAAGCACCGTATAAAGTTATAATCTATTTATTTTTGTTACTATACTATTTAGTATTCTAAAAAATGTTATAAGACCTTTGGAGCAAAGAATTGGAGCATTGAATAACTTTTAGCTAATTTAAATATGTTGGTAGTCATGGGGCAGTACTAATGTTGTTGTGATTGGCACTTTGATCTTTAACCTTTCGTGTATATAAAAGTTTTTACCTTTATTCTGCGAAATACGTTATTCGATATACATTCGAAATATTTTAACCAAGTTCAAAATGTCCCAACGGATTGCGGATTTATGAAAACTTTTGTAAAAAAAAAACCCGGCACAAATCCGCGTATCTGTACTGCAAGTTTAATTGAACTGAAAATAATGTAGCCAGATGAGTGAACCTGTGATTGAAGTTAAGTTTTTTGAAGTTAAATTCGAATTGTATACGAATGGTACTTTAATAAATTAAAATGAAGTTGCCGCGTCCCCAGGTTTCACTCGCGATGTAATGGCTACTAACTGTAACTAATTATCTCTCTCCTTCAACCGATGAACGTCCACTTGTGGACAAAGGTCACTTCACGGGATCTCCACCTCTCTAATTATCTATTTCTTTATTTTTCCTTGGGATTATTGAATTTTCGATTTAAAAAAGTAGCTTTTACGTTAGTCGAGGGTCCAGCCAGGATTATTAAGCATGCTGAATATATGTATTTGGACACAAAGCAAATGAATGATAATGCTTTTCAAACAAATACACACACACCCACGCACGCTCTCGCACACACATACCCAGACTTATGCCTTTGTATATAGTATTACTATGATGTAATGTCTGTATGTTGAAATATCTCTTAGATGGTAAATGAGAAGGGATATTTCCTTAATATCTAAATTTTTTTAATATTCTTCAAGTATGCTGTCGTAATATAGAGTAAATAATAATCAAATAAACTTTATATACTGGTGGAAAGATTTTGAAGCTTTCTATGCAGGATAACAGATGATATACAAAGTCGTTGGATTAATTTTTTTTTATCTCTGCTGAATTTCGAAGAATCATAACATCCTTAGCATATAATATCTCGATGGGGTGATTAGGTATTCTCAGGTTACCTGTATATATGATACTAACTCGTTACCCGACGCTGTGTTGGGGGGGGGGATCATCTCGCTACACCTAGGGGTGGCGGGGTACGGGCCTCGAGGCGCACCTCCTTGCCCGGGCTGGTCCTCGCAGGCTTGTGGCCTGGACGGTGTTCGGGCCTGTAGGCCCAGGTCACCTAGGTGACCTGAGGGATGTCTAGTTCGGTGGGGGGACTGGGAGTGGTAGCTCCCAGTCCGCGGTGTCTACATCGATGGTGTCTTGTCCGTGGGTGTTGTCTTGATCGGGTGGTGTCGTCTTGTCCGGTGGTGTCGCCCTCTCGCCCGTCGCGTCATCCTCGTCGTCGCCATCGTCGTCCGCGTCGGGCCGCGGTGATGGTGATCGCAGGAGCTCGCGAGGCAGGGAACGTCCCTCCGGTGGTCGTGCGTGGAGTGGCGCGATGCCGTGAAGGTGAACGTGCGCGCTGTTGTCCGCTCGCGCGAACAGTGTGCGCGCCAAGCGACGAACGAACTCCTCCACGGTCGGCATCCTGGTATCTCTGTGCACGACGTCGTTCCGCACATACCTCGGGGCTCCTACGATCAGTCGCAGGCAACGGTTCTGCTGGACTTGAAGCCTTCGCCTCTGGTACGCCGAACAGAGCGCATACCAGGCGGGTGCCGCATACGTCAAGCGCGAGCGGACGTAGGCACCGTAGACTCGCAGTTTGGTGTTGACGGGCAGGTGGGATGTGAACAAGGCGTGGAGCTGGGACCTGGCAGCGGCAGCTTGGCCCACGGCACGATTGACCATGGGTGCCATGCGCAGGCTGCGGTCCAGTTCACACCCCAGGAACCTCACTGTGGTCTTCCACTCTACGTCCTGGCCTCGCAGAGTGAGTTGGCGTAGCGGCACGGAGCGACTGGTGAGCAGAGCGGCCGTCTTCCCGACGTTGACGGCCATCCTCCACTTGTCCAGCCATTCCGGCAACAAGTCTAGCAGACGCTGCATGCGGTTGGTGGCGACGATCTGGTGGTAGGACGACGCGAAATACGCGCTGTCGTCAGCGAAGAGCGACAACAGCACGTCCTCCTCCCCTTCCCGCAGATGGTCGCGCAGGGTGGGGATGTCATCCGTATACGCCGCGTATAAGCGCGGCGATATACAGCTGCCCTGGGGTACTCCAGCTTGGATGGTGCGTGGCTGGGATTCCGCACCCTCCACTGCCACGTAAAAGCTACGGCCGCTGAGGAATGACGCCAGCACTCGCACATAAGCGGGCGGCATGGTGGTATCCATGATCTTGACCAGGAGCCCGGCGTGCCACACGCGGTCGAAAGCCTTCTCGATATCGAGAAAGACCCCGACGGTGTAGCGACCGTTGTTCCGCTCACTGGTCAGATGGTTGATCACCCTCGCCAGCTGGAGCGTCGTCGAGTGGCCGCTGCGGAATCCATGCTGCTCCTCGCGCAGGGGCAGATGGGGCGTGATTCGACGCAGCAGCAGACGCTCAAACAGCTTGGCTATATGCGAGAGTAGCGTGATGGGCCGGTAGCTTCCAGGCAGTCGGCGGTCCTTCCCCGGCTTGGGAAGAACAATAATCTTCCCGGTCTTCCACGCCTCTGGGAAGTGACCGGTGCGGAGTACTCCGTTGAACAGGCTCGTGAGCGCTACGAGGCCTGTTGGGGGCAGCAACATCAACGCGGCGTTGTTGATTCCGTCGGGGCCTGGTGCTTTTCGCCTGTCGAGGCGAGCAGCAACCGACCGCAGCTCTGACAGGGAGATGAAGTCCTCTCCCCGGAGCGGCGGAGTAGGGGCCGACAGGAACCTCTCCAGCTTGTCCTGGACCGCCGCGTGATGACGGATGACGTGGAGGTTGGAGGTATTGGGGGCGTTGGGCGTAAATGTTTTCTCCAAGTGCGCCGCCAGGATCTCAGCACGATCCCTGGCGGCGTAGGTGCGTTTACCGGCTGCATCGAGCAGCGGGTAAACGGGGGTGTCATGTCCGGTGAGTTTCTTGCAGAGAGAGTACAGCGCTGTGTCGTGTTCCGTCGCTCGATCGACGGTATCCTCCCAGCGCGCCTCGTCGAGAGCGACTACGGCACGCGCGATCTTCTCTGCAAGTCGGTTCAGATCAGCCTTCACCCTGGGGCAGCGAGTGCGGGCCCAGAGGCGGCGAAGGGGACGCTGTGTTCGCGCTTTTGATTTATGATGTCTATTACGGAATGAGAAGGGGCGCCACTGTGCCACTGTTTACATTGTCTCCGTATTAAAATTAAAGTTAAAAATCAAATAGTGATCAAAAATAGTGCAAAGTATAAACGAAAGATAAAAAATGTGTCAATTCATCTAGACAATAAAAAGTTTTAAACAAATAATTAACAAATATTGTGTTTTTTAAGAAAAGAAAAAGTGAACTAAAACGGTGAACATTTAAAATGAAAAAGGACATATTGACTATATATATCGGATAAAAAGCATCAGAATTAATATTGCGTGTTAAATCCTGGTATACCGAACAGAGTGTACCGATTCTACAGTAAAACTAATAAGTGTTAAATAAACATGAAAAAATAACCGTTATGACTCAGTATTTTTACCAAATTAGATGTACCAATATAGACATCTAGCGACTTACTCCGGTACTGAATTGTCAGCCTATACTATCCATGTAATGCGCCATCTAGTGAAACTTGTCAATACTACTATCTTAAAAATCAATCCATAGTGGTTGAGGGGTTGACGTTTTCCAGAGATCACCTAAAGAGGTCGCTTATAAACATGGAAGAAATAAAGAAACTTTTAGAAAGTATGCAACAAGAAATACGACAACAAAAAACTGACATGTTAGAAATGAAAGAAGACATAAAAAATACTATTACTAACAATATAAATGAAAAATTCAATGCTCTCGAATCAAAAAATGAAGTCTTGGAGAAAAAAATTCAGGAACAAAGTCAAAAAATTATTAATTTAGAAAGACACATAAGACGCAAAAATCTTGTATTTTTTGGAATCGAAGAAGAGGAAAATTCCTACCTAGAATTGGAGCAACTAATTTTAAAAATAATTAATACATTTTTCAACTTTCAGTACGACCTGAATAATATTGAAGCAGTCAGGAGAATTGGAGTAAAAGGAGAAAAACTCAGACCCGTTGTGGTAACACTTAGTACGATTGGACTAAAACTGAAACTCCAAAAAAATAAAAAATGCTTACTAAACACCCCATACTATATAAAGGAAGACTACCCACTCACAGTTTTAAATAAGCGCAAAGAACTGCAAATACAACTTAGAAATGAAAAAGCATTAGGAAAAACAGCCTTTATTAAATACGATAAACTGATTGTACTTGAAAATAAAAATTACTACAATTCTGATAACCGCATGAACAAGCGAAACCTTTCTGAATCTCCTGAAATATCATACAGTAACGAAAAAGTTGACAAACAAAACAAAAAACAACCACAAAAGAAAAATAAACCTGCCAATATCAAAGATTTCATATTGCAGAAGCCAAAATTAAAATTTACAACACCCGCAGACAATCATTTGGATCAAACGAGACACAAGCAACAAGACAAAATATAGCAATCAAAAATAAGCCCCCCTTCTAATTATCTCCCAGTTCGGCCGGTCACCGCGGGAGAGATCGACCACAACCCTCCAAAGAGAAATAGCAATATAAAAACAGCTTTACATATATGTTCCTTTAACGTGAGAACTCTATCCTCCGATTTCAGTTTTGTTGAACTAAAAACAGCTCTACAACAAATTAACTGCGACGTGCTAGGACTATGCGAAGTCCGTCGTTTAGGAGAAAAAATTATACAAGAAGAAGACTACATTATGTACTATATAGGCCAGACAAAAGGTTTATACGGTGTAGGTTTTCTGGTCAAAAAAGAACACAAAAACAAAATTATTAATTTCACAGGCATATCTGAAAGAGTTTGTTTATTGGAGATCGAGCTTGACAACAAAGTTTTCGCAATCATTCAAGCATACTCGCCGACAGAAAACTCCACTCAAAAGGATATAGAGATATTCTATAAAGACCTCAGTAAAGCCTACCAAAATATTTGTACAGACAACATAATTTTAATGGGTGACTTTAACGCCCAAATCGGTCAAACAAAACCATATGAAGACAGAGTACTTGGAAATTTTGGCTTTGGGAAGAGAAGCAAAAGAGCGGATCTTTTAATACAGCATGCATATGAACATAACTTAAAGATATTAAACACCATGTTCAAAATAAAAAATAAAAATAGATGGACTTGGATCTCGCCAGATAAAAAGACAAGAAAAGAACTGGACTACATTATGACATCGAAACCACGTTTATTCACCAATTATGAAGTACTAACTTCCTTCAACTTTAGTTCAGACCATAGACCTATCAGAGCAACTTTGCACCTGACAAGCAATAAAAAGAGTAGACACTATTTCAAAAAGCAAATAACATCTTTAAAAACTTCAGTAGAGCAAAAGACTTACCAGGCACACCTTAATAAACATTTGCCAGGCTTACTGGAAACACACGAAGAATATACAATTAACCAATACTGGCAAAAGATCCAAACTTCCATAAAAGAGAGCTTGAAAAATGTTAAAAGTAATTTTAGCCACAGTATACTGGACGAGGCGACAAAGAAACTTATTAAAGAAAGAAGTTCACTACAAAAACAATCAAGGCTGACTGAAAAAGATAAGGAAGATCTAAAATGTCTCTACAAAAAAACCAACAAAGAAATTAAACGTTGCTACGAATCTTACAGAAACAATATTTTACAAAAACATCTAGATAGCACAAGAAGTGCAAAAAAAGCATTTAAAGAACTTAATACTTCAAAAACTTGGATTCCATACCTCCAGTCTGGATCTTACAAAAGCAGATCGCGGGTAGAGATAATTAACATCGCTACAGATTTCTATGCTAAACTATATAGTGGATCTAAAATAATATCAGAGACTGCGGCACCCTCGACGGATAAAAACAAGAGAAATAATATAGAAAGCTGTGTCAAAATGTTCAATGAAGATGAAATCCTTAAACAAATAATGAAACTAAAAGTTGAGAAGTGCGCAGGTCCCGACGGTATCACAAACGATTACATCAAACATGGTAAAGCGGTTTTGCTAACTCCGCTCACTTACCTTTTTAACAAAATATTATTAGAAGAACATGTTCCTGACGATTGGACTAAATCAGAGATTATTTTGCTCTACAAAAAAGGGGACCCAGCTGATATATCAAACTATCGGCCCATAAGCCTTATGTCATGTGTTTACAAGTTGTTCGCTTCCTGCATATTAAATAGAATATCTCCTGAAATCGACAACCACCAACCTTACGAACAAGCCGGTTTCAGAAAGGGTTTCAGTACGATCGATCACATACACGTCGTAGAGCAAGTAATAGAAAAATATGTTGAGTTCCGAAGACCACTATACTTAGCATTCATAGATTACAAAAAAGCTTTCGACTCTATCTCACATAATAGTATCTGGGAAGCCTTGACACATCAAAATATAGAAACTAAATATATTAACATACTGAAATACATATATGGTAACAGCACAGCGAGAATCAAACTGGATAGAACAGGCAAGATTATAAATATAGGCAGAGGCGCAAGACAAGGAGACCCAATATCGCCTAAAATATTCATAGCAGTCTTAGACAATATAATGAAAGACCTCCCTTGGTCAAATCAAGGAATTAATGTAGATGGGAAGTATATGAGTCATTTGCGATTCGCAGATGATATACTAATATTCTCAGAATCTGCAAAACAATTAGGCGTTATGATCAACGAGCTCCAATTAGTCAGTAGAAATATAGGCTTAGAAATGAATCTCAATAAAACTAAAATCATGACCAACAGTACAACGATACCTATTTGCATAGATAGTAACCCACTCGATTACATAGAGTCGTATGTTTACCTAGGAAAACAAATATCATTTAAAACAAAGAGAAATCACGAGGAATTAGATAGAAGAATAGCGTTATCCTGGAACAAATTTTGGGCTCATAAAGAAATTTTAAAATCAAAACTCTCTATGAAAACTAAAAAAATAGTCATGGACTCAGCAATATTACCATGCCTCACATACGGCTGCCAAACATGGTCATATGATAACAAAACTAAAACAAAAGTTCAATCAGCACAGAGAGCAATGGAAAGAAGTTGTTTGGGTATTCACTTAAAGGATAGAGTAAGAAATAGTGATATTCGTCACAAAACTGGAGTAACCGACGCCTTAGTCTTTGCACAAGGCTTAAAGTGGAAGTGGGCCGGCCATGTTGCACGGTATACAGACAAACGCTGGACAGCAAGCGTGACCAAATGGAAAGGTCCAAAAGGGTCTCGAGCCAGAGGACGCCCATATTCTAGATGGTTAGACGAAATTATCGCAAACGCAGGAAATAGTTGGCTCGAGACAGCTAAAGATAGAGACAACTGGGATTCTTTGGAGGAGGCTTTTACCCGTACGGGGTCCATTCATAGAATTAACTAAAAGACTAAAATACATTTATAATTACTACAATTTTAACTATTCAATTTTAATTTTGACATTTTTAACGATTTACTTTTTAAATTTATATATATAGTTTTTTGACATTTATAATTTTTGACATATAATTTGACATATTAATATAATTTAATTTTTATTTTAAGAGAATGTTTTGCTATAATAATATTCTAATTAGTAAATATAGTTTTTATTTTTTAATCTTGTGTTAGTAATGAATTATATTTGTAAATGTATGGACTCAATAAAGCTGAATTATTATTATTATTATTATTACGGAATGAAGAGAAGTAATTTTATCATTTGCTGAGATTTTTTTCTAAGATACGTGTAAGATAGGTCTATCAATCACCAGATGCATAGCTCTCCTTTCTCTTTGCAGAGAAGCATTATAGCTTAAACTCAACAAGTTGTCCAAATTTAAAGGTAACTCATATCCCAGGATTTTTTAGTGATGCAACCTGCTTAGGCTTCGTCATGATGCACGGACTAGCCACCGAGGCCGAATAATACTTCCGTGGTTTACGGGTATGCGCACTAGGCGGCCAGCGGCCAGCAATCACGTATTGGCCGTGACCAACATTTTTCGCTTTTTCATACCGTGACGTCTTAGAGACGCACACTTTAAGTCGTTGCCGAATGTGAGTTCGGAACAATGCGTCCTCAAGCCATTTGGGTAAAAGAGACAGAGTCATCTATAGTTCATATAACGTTGTCCTTTTCAAATACACTTCATGGTACGAAAAGAAAGCGGTTGGGTTTAGGTACTGATTTTGAATTGAATCGTTTTCTAAAAGTTTATGGTAGGCCTACTGGCCGTGCGGGCTGACCACAAATGCGCGGGGACACTAATCGGCTGATGTTCGTTTACTTACGGATATAGATGGCATTTGAAAGAATAGAGACTACATACTTTTTATGTATCTTCATATTTTGCACAATGATCTTCATATTGTTTATACAATTAATTTATGATGGGGTCTTTAGACAAGCTCGTCTAAATTTGTTTGTGAAGGTTTACTGATTCACAAAGAAGGTAGGGAAATTTTTATCCTATACTGTTATTGTGCCAGCGGTTTCATCGTCGTGGAAATCAGCGTCACAATTTTTTTTTCCGAATTGATATTTTGAACGTAAAAGTAGTTATTGTGAGTTACCATAAGAGAGACATGCTGTCGCGGAGTTTTTTTGTAGTATATTTTTTTCAACTGCGCGACCTATTATATTTATTTACATAAAACAGTAATGTTGTATTAACCTTAACCTTCCTCAAGAATTGCACAGTATTTTAGTAAAACTGTAACAAATTCGTTCAGTAGATTTGGCACAATCGATTACATACAGACAGACAGCTTTTGAGGACTTTGATTTATAATAAGTATAGATGTTTCCCCAATAATAAAAGCTTCAATTACAATTTTAAAAATATTGCTGCAATAAAAGCAAAATAGACAAACAGATAGACTAGCGCATTTATGTTCCATAATTATGGATTTGGACGGACGTTAATCGATTGAAGCGACCATCAAAATGAAGCTAAAATCTCTCGAACTGAAGATGCGTAACGGGCTGATATTTATACATAAGCCTGTCAGTTACGTCAATACGTTATTTTAAAGCTTAAGATTCTGATCACGTAAATGTGAGTCTTACCTCAGAAGAAGGTATATATAGTACGCGGCATTAAATAATGCACATCGATGTTTAAAACGAAACAGCCGGCCAGTTCGGTTTCGTAGAGCGCTGTCACTGTCACTCAGTTAGTATGTGCCGTTTCACACGGGTTCGTCAGTCTGTGCGACAGAGACAATGCTCTATGAAGCAGAATCTATCCGATTTTCTCTCTCTAAGCCTTGATGTGCATTATTTATTGCCGCGTACTATAAATTGATCTTGCCTAAGAAATCACAAAGTGACTATGAGAGATTGATGACTACAAGTTATCACCAGCTTCCAGTATTAGGTTTTGCTGCTAATTAGTCTATTTTGTAAGATAAAATTAAATGTATACTACGTTTTAAATTATAATAAAGTTTTAAAGTAATCATTAAATCGGTTGGCGTTGCTGTCCCAATATCAACGTGCATGTGATTTGACGTTGCGGCTTGCGGTCGCCGCTCGCCTATACCCACGAAACAATACGAACGCGAACACTGGCTTTATTAAAACATGATGTAGTATGTGACGTGCAATTTAATCCTACAATATTAACAGGAAAGTTTGTGTGTGTGATTTTGTTCGCTAAAGCTTATAATGTTAAACGGATTCAACGTAGTTTCAATACATTTTTAGCTCTAAAGATATACATAATATTATAACAGTATAACTTAGTGTGTGGTTTTTTTACTACGTTAACGTCTACAGTTAAATGGACTCAACGCGGTATCCATATATTTATTGTCACAAAGATATATATAATATTATAGCCGTAAAAGTATTTGTGTGATTTTTTACGTTAACACTACTTTTATGCAGTCTTTTAAGAATTTTTATAATTACAAAGATATAGATATAGAAAGCAGTTAAAGTTTGTGAGTTTGATTTTATAGATAGACTCAACGCAGTCTCCATAATTTGTATTGTTTCAAATATATAGATAATTTTAATACAAGAAAAGTTTGTGTGTTTTCTTCTACTACGTAAACACTCCTACAGTTAAAGGGACTCAATGCAGTCTCTCTGAATTTTTTACTAAGATATAGATATTAATATTAACAAAGATATAGATGTTAACCGGCCGGTAAAACTCAGGCCGTAATTGCTCCAAATCATAAGATAATACTCAAAAGCATTCATAATGTAAATTGTGTGTGTGTAAATGTAAATGTAAAGTAAAAAAAATGCAATATAAAATTAAAATTTTAAAAAGTGATGAAGCTTTTTATACTAAGTTCAAAACAAAAGCTATCTGAAACTTTATCTTAGAAGGATGGAACTCGGCTTCGTGTACTGAATTAAAATAGGCGACTTTGAAAATGTCTTACCGATAACCATCGGAGTTACATGTGATACAAACTGTGCGCGGAAATTGAAACTGGATCCCGGGCATGAATTGACAAGTTTGATCACCAGCAAAACCGTTCCGGGGATTTGTCCGACCGTCAGGAAATGCTACCGAAACTGATAGGTTTATCTTATTTTGGATTCCCAAATGGGATGTCGTTTATGAGAATGGACCAGTTTTCTAAATTGGACGACAACAGATATCGATAGATGGTGAAACGTTTGAAGCCACATATGCAAATAACAGGAATAAATTAATAAGTAAGTTTTATTATTTTTTTTAGTTACTATTAGCATTTATTAAAGTTATAAAAAATATAGTTATAAAAAAGACGACTAAGGTTTGTTGCAAATGCTATAACGCACCTATGTACAAAAAAGCTAGCGTTTCAAATTTCATTAGTACCTACGTAATAAAACAAAAATAAAAATAATAAAAATAGATACTTCCAACATTAAATTATTATACATTCATATACAAGAAACTTAATTAAAAGAAAAATAAAAAGAAACTCAACTATACCTACTTAGGTTTAATACTTTATAGAGTGGAGGTACTCCTCCACTGAAGACTAAACAAGTCGTCATGATAATTTAACATAATACTAAAATTAAGAGCGAAGACTTGTGTGCTGTAATCCATAATACAGGTGAATGAATATCTGTTTATTGTATATCAATTTTTTTACACGTAATGTCGCATTTCCATGTAAAAGTGTACTTACATTACTTTTTAAACAAGAACTAATTGGAATTCTAGTGTCAATTCTTTGAAAGTTGTCTGGCAGTAAAACTTTGCAGTGAACTCATGCACGCGAAGTCGAAGCAATAATGAAGACGTGATGAAAACCGCTTAATTACCTTCAATTCGAATCTGCGGTTGGTAGAGCTTTCGTCTAGAAACAATAAAGATCGTGTCATTTAAGGGCTGTCGCCGAAATGCGATCCCAGATAAGCTTCTTTATGAACTTGGAAGTAATTGAAATTTAACTTAGCCGTAAAGTTTTCGGGATAAACGTGCTTGGTGCGTTAGATTTTTTTATCTTGACGTCTAATGGTTCCATTAAATGTTAAATGTATGCTCTAGTTTCTTGTCACAATTTATAGAAAGTGTTTTAATCTTTATTTTAAAGACGATTAAATCAGTTTTTTCAATCGGAAATTTATATAATCAACTGTTTTATGAAAATACCTAGGTTTTTCTAAAATAATGTTTATTATTTTCAGGTGAAGTATGCAATATAATTTATTCCTTGTTTTGTCTAGACATTCTTTATGATGTTGAATGTTCACTGGGCAATCTTTGAAATAATGGGGTTTTTGGGATTTGTATTTTTGCAAACATCACCTAGACGCTTTTGGGATTTATTTTTTCGGATATAGAAGATTATATACTTTGGCGAAAATATAAATATGCATACCATGTATACCATGCGTGAGCTGTGATAGCCCAGCGGTGAGACCGTGCGACTCTTTCGAGGGGAACACGAGTTCAAACCCGGGCAGGCACCAATGAGTTTTTCTATTAAAACTCATGTGTCTAATTAATAATTGCAATTTATCACACGCTTTTCGGTGAAGGAAAACATCGTGAGGAAATCTGCATATTTCTAGAGAATTCTGGAGATATGTGAAACCTAACAATCCGCATTGGAGCAGCGTGGGTAGGTCTTAGCTCCAACCCTTCTCTCCAGAAACGGAGAGAGGAGGCCTATGCCCAGCTGTGGGATTGTAACAGGCTGCGACTAGTATACCATGCGTAGGTTATGTTTTTGTAGTGATTTTAAGTCTACTGTATAACCCAGTATTTTTAGTAGAAGAAGAAGAAGTGTAAATCAAATATAATGTCTGAGCTATACGTAATGATGGAATATAATATTTTTATGTATTTGGAGTAAATGTTATATTACTGAAATGATTTGTATTACACTATTATATCGAATTTATGACACGCATTAGGATAACGTATCAGTTTTGTGCTTGAATTTTGCCGGATCACTGAAACGTTTTCCGGTACCATTTTTATCAGTAGATACTGAGAGTAGAAAAAAAACTATTGCCATTTTTCATATTAAATGGTTGTATTAAACCTTTTTTTGGTGGGTAGGTGTGATAGTGACAAGACATATTGTTATGCTCTCAGATTTTAATATTTAATTAATTTAATTATATTGGTTTTCTAAGTATCACAAATGAACTAATTGTGTTCCTAACCCACCAGCATAATAAGTAAATAGTTTGTTCAGAGTTTTTAACTACTTACATTTTAGTATCACATTACTATAACCTATAACAGTGCACATTGCTTCTAACTTAAATGGAGTCACTGAAGAAGTCCTTGGAGGATCTTACAGGTCATTTTAATTCTAAAATGGCTGAATTCCAAAAGGATCTGAAGAATTCCATGCCTGCAGCAAGCCCCACCTCAAATATAAACGCACAATTTCTGTCATTCAGAACATTTGTACTGAATGCTCTTGAAAGTTTACAGTTGCAACTACAGCTTCTGGCTAAGCAGCAGGATGAGATGGAGACAAGGTCTAGACGGAAATTTCTGTTGGTGCATGGGTTGTCCGTGAATGGGAAGGATGCCACTCTCTGTGTTACAAAATTCCTGTCTGAGCATCTCAAAGTGTCAGTAACTCAGGATTCCATTACACTGTGTCGTCACTTAGGCAACTCTAATGGTGACAAACCTCGTCCCTTGATCATTAAGTTCAAAGATTTATCCTTCAGAAATAAAATCTGGTTTGCTAAAACTAATCTAAAGGGTAGTGGAGTAACTTTGTCAGAGTTCTTGACGAGAAGCAGGCATGAGGCATTTATAGCAGCGAGAAAACGGTTTGGAGTTTCCAACTGCTGGTCCAGGGATGGGTATGTTACCGTGTTGACATCTGATGGCACCAGACATCGTATCGCCTCCATAGCTGAGGTGAATGCCATCCCAGACCCGGTTGTTGCTACAGTATCTGCGGCCCCAGTAACCACAGTTGCCACTGTTATAGCCAGGGACAGTAAGATGATTACCAGCAGGGCAAAAAAGGCAGCTAGGAAATAGTTTATATTTTTAACTAGTTTAATAATCTTCTTATTTTGTGTAACAGCTACTTGGTCCTGTTGTTCTAATCATCATAGTTATCATATATTAGTTTTCTTCTTTTTTTTTTTTTTTTAGCGCCGTCCTTGCTTTTTTCTTATTTCTTTTTGGTCAAAACTATTTATGTTATATGTTCATATAAGTAAGTAAAATTATTTGTTATTTAAAACTAAATAGTGTAAAAATTTCAATTAATACTCTTCTTTCTCTCTTATCTTTTGTTTTTGTAATCTTGTTTACAAACTTTTATAGTTTAGACTACTAGCATATAATTAAAGTAAGACCTTGAAGAATAATATATATTGCCAATGCCATGGAATCTAGTCCTTTAGGGCTTTAAATAAAATTTTATGTAGATAATTTAATACTATAAAATAATATTGAGGTGACTCTGTTGCAACAGGACCTATATTAAACAGTTTTTTCTTTAAAGAATAATTTCATTATTTTTAATTATTTTATTTTTTTCTGTTTATTAGCGCATTTACATTTCGTGTGACTTTTTTGCTTAAATATTATCTTAGTAAGTTATATGTGATTGTATGAAGTGTTAATTTTATTTAACTTTTTTTTTTCTTTCCTTTATTGTAAGTCTAGTTTTAATAATTTTGTTAAAAACTTTTTCTCTGTTTTACAGTTCACTTTGAACAAATATTTGTAGTTATTATTATATTTTTATCTCTTGCTTATAACTGGTGGGAAAAGGACATACGTATGTTGGGTGATACCTAGTTATTTTACTTTTTTTTGTTTTATATTATTATTGTTTTGATTGTAGTTAGATTGGTATTTATTTATTATTGTTATTATTATTTCTTATTTATTATAAAATGTCGTCCACGAATGATAGCATACGTAGCGATTTATTTATGTCTCTTTCATCAAGTGATGAAACACTAAGTGATAATAGTTACCACAGTACAACACCTCTTTCACTTAATGTTGCCCTTAATTCTAGTTTCTCAGACTGTGTGAAGAATTTTAATGTTATTCATATTAACGCCCAAAGCATTCCGGCTCATTATCCTGATTTGCTTGTGTCATTTGATTCCCCTAATATTCATGCCATACTTGTTTCGGAGTCTTGGCTCAAACCGTGTTTACCATCCACTTCGTATTCTTTGCCTGGATTCCACCTCATACGTAATGATCGCACAACAAAAAGTGGTGGGGGCGTGGCAATTTATATAAGATCTTACATTCCTTTTAAAATAGTTAATTCGTCATGTCGTTCAACTTCTGAGGACTGTGCTGAGCATTTACTTATTGAGGTGGACCTGGTCCAATCCAGAATTCTTCTTGGTGTTTTTTATAGTCCATCTCTTCAAGTGAATTATTTTTCTTCATTTGAAAATCTCCTAGAACTTCTTGTCCCCGTGTACAACCATACGATAATAATGGGTGATTTTAATACTTGTATGCTTAAACGCGACAACCGATCCCGAAAACTAGTCTCTATTATTGATGCTTGTAATATGCATTTGCTTCCCTCTTCTGCTACCCATTATTTTCCTAATTGCACTCCTTCGCTCCTTGACCTAATTATGGTATCTTCACCTAATTTAGTTTTTAAGCATGGACAATATCCTGCTGACGCTTTCTCTTATCATGATCTTGTTTTTCTGTCGTTTAAATTACGTCCTCCTAAACATAAACATAAAATTCTTCTGCGACGTAATTTTGGTGGGATGAACGTCACTAGTTTATGTGAAGATGCACGGCATATAGACTGGTCTATAATTAACTCTGAAGATTCTGTAGATAATAAGATAGAGCTATTTAATTCATTATTAGTACAACTTTATGATGTGCATGCCCCCGTGAAGGCTGTAAAAGTTAAACATCTGCCGGCACCCTGGTTGACTGATGATTTAAAAGAGAGAATCCGTAAGAAGAATTTAGCGAAATCCAAATATAAGGCAAATTCTTCTGATGACAACCGCGTGAAATATATTAGGGCTAGAAATCGCTGCAATACATTGTGTAGGGATGCACAAAGACGCCACATTCACACGTCAGTCGAGAACGGCGACACGTCCAAAGTCTGGAAGTTTCTTGAAACCCTAGGAGTTGGTAAAAAAAACGCTAGTTCTATTCCTTCAAATATTGATATAGAATCACTGAATCAGTTTTTCTGTACATCTCCCAAGTTGTTTTCTTCTACAAACAAATTAGATACCATTAGTTCTCTTTCTACAGTACCAACACCTAAATATCCTCCGTTCTTTTTTAGCCAATTCACTGCATGTGATGTTAAGAAGGTCATGTTGTCCGTTTCATCGAATGCCGTCGGTAGTGATAGCATTAGCCGTGGTATGATCATTCCTATAATTGATATTATTACTCCTGTAATAACCCACATTTTAAATGCTTCCGTCTCCTCCTGTAAATTCCCTCAAGCCTGGAAGTCTGCTCAAATTATTCCTTTACCAAAAAAGGCTAATCCTGTTACTTATACCGATTTCAGACCAATTTCTATTTTACCTTTCTTGTCCAAGGTCCTAGAAAAATTGATTTACCAGCAATTAAGCCTATTTTTAAATAGACATAATCTGCTGAACCCCTTCCAATCTGGCTTCCGTCCTGGTCATAGCACGGCAACTGCCCTCATTAAGATCACCGACGATATTCGTTGGAGTATGGACAATAAACAACTCACGGTGTTAGTTTTGCTGGATTTTAGTAATGCTTTCAATACTGTAGACTATGATGTGTTACTGTGTCTGTTACGATCTCTTAACATATCTCCAGCAGCGGTTGACTGGTTTCGGAGTTATCTCCAAGGCCGCCGGCAGCGTATTCAGGTGGAAGAAAAATGTTCAACCTGGTGTGATATTGCTGCAGGCGTGCCTCAAGGCGGTGTGCTGTCACCTTTACTCTTTTCTATTTTTATCAACTCTATAACACAAAATATTTCTTCTCCCTATCACATGTATGCAGATGATGTTCAAATTTATACACACTCATCATTTGGAAGTCTTACTGCAGCTATCTCCAATCTAAACAACGATCTGGATTCAATATCAAAGTGGAGTACTGCCTATGGTCTTAATATAAATCCTGGAAAATCTCAGGCCATTGTTATTGGCAGCCGTAGTATGATTTCCAAAATTGACTGGTCCGCTATCCCAACTCTATACTTTGACGGTAATCCGGTACCCTACTGTGATAAAATTAAAAATTTAGGTATTTTCATGGATAATACATTAAGTTGGTCTCATCAGTTAAAAGAAGTTAGTAGGAAAACGTTCGCGACTATGAGTTCATTACGCCGACTGCGCTATCTTCTTCCTATTCCCACCAAAATTATGCTTGCACAAACTCTTCTACTCCCTATCCTAGATTACGCTGACACATGCTATCTTTATTTAACCCAAGACCAGCTGAATAAACTTGAGAGCCTCCAAAATATTTTCATTAGATTCATATTTGGTTTGCGCAAGTATGATCATATTTCCGAATTTCGTTCTCGTCTCAAGTGGTTACCAATTCGTTTTCGCCGGAATTTGCACACACTTTCTATTCTGTACTGTGCGTTATTTAATTCGAATACTCCTTGTTATCTCAAAGAAAAATTTAGTTACTTAGAATCTTATTATTCCAGACCCTTACGTTTGTCTCAAAAACTAACACTGAAAATGCCTCGGCACAATAGCGTTTTTTATAACAAATCCTTTACAGTTCAGGCCATAAAAATCTGGAATTTACTTCCTCTGCCGATAAGACAATCCCGATCGTTAGAGGTTTTTAAGAAACTTGTTAAAGATCACTATTTGTCCATGAGTATGTTACGATCTCAGTAACTTGTCGCTGTGTTTGCTGTCACATCTGTAAGACGACACTATATATATTATATGTATATGAGTATATGTATTATATGTATGTTTATTTTATATATTTTTGTATGTACATATAAGTATATAAATATATATATATATATAGTATGTACTTGTAAGGTATATATTTTTATAAGTTTTCCATATCACACACCACGTACCCATTATCCAAAGCTATGTCCTTTCTCCGACCTGGTTGTCTGGAAGAGATCGCTATGTAGCGATAAGACCGCCAGTTTGTACATTTAAAAAAGTGTATTACGATCTTGTTGTAAATTTTTGTGTGGTGTACAATAAAAGAATAAATAAATAAATAAATAAATTAAATGATTTCCATTGAAGTTAATATGGTATGAAAAATTTTTATTTCAAGATGGGCAATAAACAAGAAAGACAAGATAGATTCAAAATAATCTGAAAATATTTTAAAAAACATTTCAGAAAACAGTAATCAATTTGTCATCAGTAAATAAATTTGGATTGTCCTAATAATAACGAAAAAATAAAAAATTCAGCGGGGAATGATTATAAAACCTAGACTAAAATTTGCATGCTATTTGTTAAATAAAACACAAACATTTTCTTTCTCGATTTCTATCCAATGCAAATTTATTATTTTACGATTTAAATGATTGATAAATGATACAGATTTTAAATATTGAATAACCATGAATTATTAATTAAATTAGTAAGTATAAAGATTTAGGAAGCACTTTATTGAATTTCGAATCGGAATCTGTAATAGTAATTGTAGAAGAAATATAAAAAATGTATAGTTCCATCTACATGTTTGCTGAATTTGTATATTCTACAAATTAGGCAGGATATATGCCGATATACGTTAACAATAATGTGAATGCATTAAATGAGCAGTTTATAAGCGATACAATATGCATTATAAGAGTGATGCCGTTAAATTGGAACACTATAGGGCTTTTGTCGATACGTTAATATATATAAATGAACGAAACTCAGATCCTAGCCGCTTTGACGTTTTCGATATTAACAGTTTGGTGGATTACACCGAGGAAGATGAAAAAAAAATCAGCATACTAACACGTAAGTGTTTTATAAAGTAAGGTACGGTTTTAGCAACAGGTTTTTTTTCACACAAGTATCACAACTAAGAAATACTAAGACATTTAATTTTATATTACCACAGGAAATTTAAACCATCCAAAAGTGATATGTACGAGTAAATGAAGTTTATGATTTAAAAATAGATTTTTTCAAATGTAAAAATTTCTCATAATATCACTGTTGATACGTTCAAATTGATATTTTTGCTACGTTGATACGTTCAAATTATTGATTGTCCTACAAATCTAAAACCTTTGGCTATATCAGAATGCGTAAAATACGGTTTCTCTAACTGACCCAATAAACTCAATCCTGTGATCTCTTACTTGTTGAGTAATCACGCATACAACCATATAATTCCGCACGGATCATTTGTCACGTACTTTAAACCACAACGTTATTAGGGTTTTATAAATTTTTTATACCTAACAAAGTACCGAAATAATATATTTCGCCTTAATTAAAAAATAAATAAATTAACCTTTTGTAACGCTAATACTAAGTTGCTATATATTATAATTCACTATTCACTTAACCGAAGGCGCTGTGAACTAATATTTGAGCAGATTTCCGGTTTCATTTTACTTTATTATTCTATTTCTATTTATCTCAATTGGGGCCGGTAAGGAATAATAATGAATATTTTATTCTAGTAATTTATCCGAGAATGATGACAAAGTTTATTAATAAATGCTAAAAAGTACTTAATATTAAAATATTAAACTTTTCCAATATAAATTCCAATGTATGGTAACCTAAGTAAATTTGAATATTTTTTTTTATGAAGTTAATATAATAAATGGAGTTCTATACCCCTCTTGCTTATATGATAAAACAGACGTTCGGTCTTAAAATCGTTTCCTTTTCGTTACGTTTAAATCGTTTAAATGAAGTTCAAAAATATAACGTTGTAATATCGAGGACAGCCTTTAAGAAGAGCAAAATTGTAAAGTTATAAACTATTTCTAATTTTATAAGTAGCTTGTATGAAGCTCATTTACTAAAGCAATAATGATGACATTCGGTACTATTATACGGGTACTATTATTTCGGTACTTTTATTTTTTAATTGTGTAAATAGCGTTGACAATATAATCATTTTCAGGCTCCATACACACATTAAAAAAATCTTTAATTTACAAAAAGAAAATTTTTTTACAAAAGTTACTCACCCCGATATTAGTTCTAATAACTTAAATCGATCGTATTCTTTAATACTTATGTACGAAAATATATGTGTACGTGTGTGTGTGTGTCTGTGTGTTTGTGTGTGTGCGTGTGTATGTAAGCGTGCGTACACATATATTTACGAAGGCATGCGCGCATGTATGCATATTTGTATGTGTGTGTATGCATACTCATGTGTATGTGTGTGTATGTTATGTAAAGTAGATAAAATAGAATAGATTTAAGAGAACTTAGAATGTACTTATATCGATTTCGTAGCCTCCTATTATTTTAATTTTTCCCTTTATTTTGTTTTCTGCTTTTAATACTATTTTGCTTTAATACTTGTCAACTGTAATGCCCATGTCATCACCATCTGTAATTGACGATACATTTAGCTGTAATCCGTTTAATTTTAGGTATGTTTTGTGTCATGTAAAGATGTATTTGTCTTTGATGGTCTTACAAAAATAAATAAATAAATAAATCTTCTTTTACTTAGCTTTATATACAAATCAATAAACCAATGACTTGCTTTCATTACATTGTATTACGACAGCAAATAAGGCAAACGAAATTATATATCGTTGACAACGCACGTATTGGATTAGTGTGGCGTAGTTAAGAGCTAAATAAACACATCGATAAAATGAACTGTTGCTGTTCTAAAGGAATGGAAAAATTGTTATTTTATCTGTACATACACTGTATTGAGCATTGGCTAGTAACTAAGCGTTTATATATAAGATCGTGATTGAGTGACCTTCTCATTGCAACGCTGAACGTCAACCGGTTGACTCACAAACGGACAATGCGCGCTCTTAGTTGTATCGTGTTGTTTGTTGTGATAGCTATGGCGCAGGGGGAAAAACCGCATTATGACCTTGATGATGGTCCAGCACTGTTCGAAAAGTTTATGAAAGATTTCGATAGACATTATAAGGATGATGCGGACAAAGAGGTCCATTACCAAGCGTTCCTTAAAACTCTAGCGGTCATCAATAAGTCGAATGCTGAGCAGTCTTCTGCGACATTTGACATAAATAACTTCGCGGATTATACATCGGAACAGAGGAAACATTTGTTTGGTTTACGAAGTGAGTATTAAACATATCCTGTTATATTTGATGTTCGCGTTCAATTCTTTACACCATAACCGGTTTTGAAATATGGTTAATCTTACAAAATACGTCAAGAACGTGATTTTTCAAAGTGTTGTTTGACCTCACATAAATTATAGTGTTCAATAAATTGCGTATTTATTAATATAATGTTGTGATAGAAAAAAAACTAATTCGGAGTTTGCTAAGTCCGAATATTAAGATAGACAAGAGAATATATTCAATAATTTAATGAAACGTATAGTTCTGGTACATCTATATTGTATAGTATTTTAACTTAAATTAAGTGAAAAGTCAAAAAATTATTTAACTAGGGAGTTTTCAAACCTCGGTGACTGCTCCATACCGGACTTATTCTTTGTTCAGGTTTATGGATCATTTAGTAACTTTTTCTAGAAAAATTTAACTTCCCCTCTATTGCGATTCAAAGTAGTAATACCAAACTTGTTAAAAATAAAGGATTATTATGATACATTTGAGCAAAGTAAATCGATAGATAATATTTAGATTTTAAAAATTCTGTACTTTCCTCAGGACCAGGATGAAAACGATATACCGAATAATTGAGGGTACTTTAACACAAAAGTTTACGCAAGCAAACTCGCGGGTGGTCCTAAATAAATTTAAAATACGCGTTAGTTATATTAATAAGCAACCACATTGAAATTAGTATCTGTACGATGCGCATTATTTCTAGAAACTAATTTTTTATACTCAATATAAATATTTATTTTTTGCAGAACCTGATGCAGATAAATGAATATGATGTCATTGATATGGTATTACATTGAAAAAAAAAACTAAATTTATCGGTATAAATTTTGGTTGACCTTTTGAATAATATATTTTGATATACTCCCATCATATATTGTTTTAATGTTCCCATTCCTTTAGCATCGAAACACGAAGAAAAGAAATATAAATATTTGCGATTTTGTCGTGGAGTCTATCTCCTCATAATGCTACGAATACGGGGTGACCGATTTTTGAGATTATGATAGTGAATGTGTGCAGTGCTTGCGTAGTGTTGAAAGTTTTTGATACGTTTATACAATCTTATCTCATCTTATCTTATCAGGTATACAAACGGATAGTACACTCTACATTTAGCATTTCATTTTTAGTTGCTTTAATTGCGGATTACAGAAAATCTCCGCTAAGTAACAACTAATTCTATAAATTATTTAAACTGGTGTGTGTGTGTGTGTACTAGGCATAGGTCTCCCCTCTCCATTATTTGGAGAGAAGGGTTGGAGCTAAAACCCATCACGCTTCTCCAATACTGGTAGGTTACACATATCCGCAGAATTCTCAAGAGATTGCTTCACGAAGTCTTCCTTAGCCGAAAAGCGTGTGATAAATTGCAATTATCAATTAAATACATAAGATTTAACAGAAAAACTCATTGGTGCCTGCCTGGGTTTGAACCCGTGACAATCTCGAGAGAGTCGGACGGTCTCACCACTAGGCTGGGCACATCTCTTTAAATTCGTAGACAATGTTTTTTTTTATTATTCATAATTGACTCATCACTAAGCGTGAGTCAGTGGCCTTATCGTTATAAACGATAAAGATTATGAGAGAACAATGCGCGTTCAAGTTGTCTCATATTGTTTGTTGTGATCACTATGGCGCAGGGCGGAAAGCCGCATTACGACCTGAACGATGCCCCAGCACTGTTCGAAAAGTTTATAAAAGATTACGATAGACATTATAAGGATTACGCGGACAAACAGGTCCATTATCAAGCGTTCCTTAAAACGTTAGAGGTCATAAATAAGGCGAATGCTAAGCAGTCTTCTGCTACGTTCGACATTAATAACTTGGCAGATTTTACGCCGGAAGAGAGTAAATATTTGTTCGGTGGACTAGGTGAGTAATGAATAAACATATTAACAATCTTAGTTTAACGTCCACGTGTGCGTGTGTTATTAATTTCTATTTTTTTCTTTTTCAACCAAATATTCAAAACCTATTAACGATGTAGAGTGATTTAAACTTATTAGTTTTGGTACGGCTTTATTGGTCAAGTCCTAACTTTAAATTTAAATTCCTTTGACCATTACTATGTAACATAGCTTAGGAAGCTATGTTACAATAATAGTAAGTACAATAATAATAAACAATATGAAAATCGGAAATCAGAATTCAATAATAGGAATTTATCAGAAATCCTCAAGAAAATTTATGGTGTATATCAATACACCATAAATTTTTAAAAGTATAATTGCGAATATCTGTTAATAAAGTAATATAATAAATTATAGTAAAGTATTTTAAAGTATTCAGTATTTTATAAAATGATAATTTAAAAAAATTATTCCTCTAGTACTCACATTTTTTTTTTTATTTAAAACACACTTTTACTTTATAATTTAAGAATTACAAAAAACAATGGTAAATATATAATATAAAATATATCTGCAAGCAATCTGATTATTTGCTTAAAGATATTTTTATGATATTTTGTCACAAAACTTAACGATTTCGTTTCTTTCATTAATTTTTCTACTTATATCTATTACATATATAGGGTAATTTCGAGATATATTTTTTAAAAAATAGCTGGGAATAGACCTCCTCACTCCGTTTCTGGAGAGAAGGGTTGGAGCTAAGACCTACCACGCTGCTCCAATGCGGATTGGTAGGTTTCATATATCTCCAGAAGATATGCAAGTTTCCTCACGATGTTTTCCTTCACCGAAAAGTGTGTGATAAATTGCAATTACCAATTAGACACATGAGTTTTAATAGAAAAACTCATTGGTGCCTGCCCGGGTTTGAACTCGTGTTCCCCTCGAAAGAGTCGCACGGTCTTACCGCTAGGCTATCACAGCTCTTAAAATAGCAACATTTTTTTTCTGTATCGGAACTAAAAAAACATACCCAAAAACGATGAGACGACCAGCCAATCGGTCTTAAATAATCTCTGTATGCATTTTTATTTATATGTACAATAAGAAATTTGGTTGATACAAAGTTTAGATACTTAAAAGAGTTGGCATTTATCCAAACCTCTAAATACATAAATACATTCTAGGAATTACAAACAAAGAAATTAACAAACGACTATCGTTTTTAACACCTATCACGTACATACAAATCAGAGCAAAAACAATGATGATAAATGCGATGACCTCACCGCAATATAATAATATTACAATATGCTTGTATCTACTCAGATAGTGATAATTATATAGCTTCTCACTGATAGTGTGAATTAATGTATGAAAACATAAGATTGCGTAGTTGCGTAGGTTTCAATACTTTTGATTTAGGACCGTTAACAATACGTTAAGCACCAACTAGATTATAATTCTACTTAAAATCCACACGAATATTATGAATACGTTACTGAGTTTATACGTCCATCTAGAAAATACGGACGGATTGTGTGGTTTTATAAAAATGAAGATGAATGAAATAATTGAAAAATGAAATTATACAATTTTACTCCATATATTTTAATTAATCTTTTGTTATTTTCTTAAAGGAACCTGTTTAATAGTATATCACATATAGTATTTTATTATAAGATATTGATCTAAAAGTTTATAAGAGTGATAGTGAGCATATATATATTTTCCTTAAAATATGTATTATTACTAAATCCATATATAGCAAACAAGTACTCTTGAAGTATCTCCATCATAGTAGTATCACCACCTACTATGATGGAGATACTTAAAGAGTACTTGTTTGCTATATATGGATTTAGTAATAATACATATTTTAAGGAAAACGAAGCTATATTTACATGTCAATGTCCGTATTGAAGTAGGAGATGTTAAAGTACTAAAATAATTATATGGATAAAATAAACTGGTGGACTTCAAAACATGTTTATTTTGTTTGTTTTATGTGTTTTATTCATTATTTACTCGTTTCTAAGTACCATTTATGTGGCCGTGAGTTAGTTGCCTTCTCAATGTAAAAAGCAACGTCGCTCGATTAACTAAACGAACGAGCAATGCGCACTCTAAATTGTCTCGTGTTGTTCGCTTTAGTGCAGAGCAGAACCTTAACGATGGTCCAACACCGTTCGAAAAACTTATGACTACAACACATTATCAAGCGTTGTTTAAAACGTTGGGGGTCTTAAGTAAGGGCAATATTGACGTCGGTAATACTGCGACGTACGACATAAATCACAGCGGATTTAACGCCGGCACAAAAAAATTGTGCGGTGCAGGGGGTGAGTATGGATATATGAACAAGTTTTATTTATAATTAATGTCCGCCGTTTGGTACCCGGCTGATTAGAATAGACCAACCTTATTTATTACCAAGGTGTCGTAAAAGGCCACTAAGGTAAGTTGACGTCAGGCAGGCGGCCGGTCATAAAAAACGTAGCAAAATCATGGGACAATATGTTTACAACATGTGCCGACCCCACTCAGAGTGGGATAAGGGCAGGAAGATGGTGATATTTATAATTAATTTATATTAACTAAAATGAAGAAGCGGTGAGTGGTAACTACTTCAAAATTCCTATTGAAGTAATCAGGAGAGTTTAAAAGGTTTAAATAAACATAAAACATCTATTGATTTTATGAGATTTTTGTTTATAGATTAAAAAACTGAAAACGCTGAAAACAAATGGTTTCTTTTGTATATATATTTATTTTTCGAATTTATTTTATGCTGTTAGCCCTAACGGCTTTTAAAGCGTCACCGGGCGGGACGGGCGAGAGCAGAAACATCGTCGAGATTGCGAAATGCAGAGAGTAGAGTGCGGAAGCTCTACTAGCGTCGGGGAACGTCATCCTAAGGGTGCCTCTTGTGAGGCCGGACCACGGCTTAGGGCGACGCGTAGAGGGACGCGGGAGGGCTGATGTACGACTTCGATTAGTCATTGCGACGTCGGAAGAGTGGCGAGAAGCCACGACCGACCGACTTCAGAAAACTGGGGCCTCGTCTTAGCCGGCGAAAACGCTGTGTGTGTGTATTACGTGTTTTTGCGTTTGCGATCGTTATTTGATCATCAGGATCATATAAGACGCTTTTTGGACGCCTATATTTTCGGTGGTCAATGACAGCGTCACCGGAAGGACGGGCAAGTCCAGAAGCTTCGACGGGTAAAATTGGTAAGAGCGAGCTCATTTACGCACTCGCAACTCTGGAGCTTCGCCTTAAGGGGGTGTTCTGCGAGACCGAACCTCGGCTTAAAGCGGCGCGTTTTAAAGAACCATATCTGACAATTTAATATTTGTTTATTGATGCTAGGCACCGTTTATAAAGGCGCGACAGTTAGTAGTAGCTTTCGCATTGAAACTTTGTACATCAGCCGGTTAAAGAACGAAAGATGCGTGGTCTAAGTTTCGTCGTGTTTTTTGTTGTAATCGCTTTGACCCAAGGCAGAGAGCCGCATTACGACCTGAACGATGGTCCAATACTGTTCGAAAAGTTTATAAAAGATTACGATAGACATTTTAAGGACGATGCGGACAAACAGGTCCATTATCAAGCGTTCATTAAAACTTTAGAGGTTATAAATAAGTCTTCTTCAACGTACCACATAAATAACATGGCGGATTTTACGCTCGACGAGACTAAAAAGATCCGGGAAGATCATCGTTCTTCCCAAGCCAGGGAAGGATCGCCGACTGCCTGCAAGCTACCGACCGATCACGCTACTCTCGCACATAGCCAAGCTGTTTGAGCGTCTGCTGCTGCGTCGAATCATGCCCCATCTGCCCCTCCGCGAGGAGCAGCATGGATTCCGCAGCGGCCCCTCGACGACGCTCCAGCTGGCGAGGGTGATCAACCATCTGGCCAGTGAGCGGAACCGAGGCCGCTACACCGTCGGGGTCTTTCTCGATATCGAGAAGGCTTTCAACCGCGTGTGGCACGCCGGGCTCCTGGCCAAGATTATCGATACCACCATGCCGCCCGCTTATGTGCGAGTGCTGGCGTCGTTCCTACACGGTCGTAGCTTCTACGTGGCAGTGGATGGCGCCGAATCCCAGCCACGCGCCATCCGTGCCGGAGTACCCCAGGGCAGCTGTATATCGCCGCGCTTATACGCGGCGTATACGGATGACATCCCTATCCTTCGCGAAATTTAAACCTATTAATGCATTCGTACTGTAATTTAAATTATTTTTGATAGTACGGTAAGTTTAAGTGACGAATTAAAAGCTCTATCAAACTTATCTAAGGTATGTTCGTCGGACAATATAACAATCAGAAATCCAAATTTAATGATCATTCTGATATTTATTACACATGTAAATCGCTATTTTTAATCCAAAATAAAAATTTGTATAGTACCGGCATTAAATAATGCACATCGATGTTTAGAATGAAACAGCTGGCCAATTCGGTTTCGTCACTTCACACACGGGTTCGTCAGTCTGTGCGACAGAGACAATGCTCTATGAAGCACAATCTAGCCGATTTCTCTCTCTAAGCTTCGATGTGCATTATTTATTGCCACGTACTATATATAAGATTGAAATAACAATTTCTTGTGTGCTTCAATGTTTTAAGCCACTCTACAAAATAACAAATAACAGGTTATAACATGCATAACGTGTTTTTTTCTTTTACATTGCAAATCTAATCACTAATGAAGACGACATCATTGCTATAGTATTTCGTTGAACGAATTGTTAAACTTTAGCGATTCTGTTTATTGGTACAGATTTTGATCTACCGAATAATATATGTATAAATATACTCCCAATATACGTTGTTTTATATGTAACCAGTTCATAACAGTTGGTATTTTTATTATATCCGTTGCAAGTTCGACGCCTCAAATTCTTATCTCGCCTGATTAATGATACATTTGAATTGTTAATTGTGGTAGCAATACACTAATGATAATAAACTTTTTTTGCGTGCGACTTATACTACGATGACTTCAGTGCCGATATACAAGTAGCGTATAGATAGTACATAACAATGCCTTCACCATCATCAGCTGCGAAATGAATAGTCAAGTTTTTATTTATTTATTTATTTTATTTATGTATACTTTTTGCGTACAGCCGAAAAAGAAAAAACAAATACATACATATTGTATGTACAAGAAATAATAAGAAATTATTTGAAGGAACTTGCAAGGGCGGTCTTATCGCCTACAGCGATCTCTTACAGACAACCCGTAAGTTCTTAAAAGGATCTTAGAACAAGAATAGGTTGGTGCGACAGAAAGATAATGGAGAAGATATTTTGTATATATACATAAAGTATAATAGATTACACAAATTTGAATACTAATACTACACATATACTGTACAAGATACATACTTTAATACATATTCCTATAGTATAATACATACTAATATTACCTATAATATACTAAATACTAATATTAACAAATAGATAATTAGTAGTTTTTCAAACGACTCTTAAAAACGTGCACCGACTCAGAATGACGAATATCCACCGGGACAGAGTTCCAAAGCGTAACACTCTTCACTGTATAAGAATTGCCATACCATTGGGTTCGACTGTGCGGCATTTTAAGCTTGTTATCGCTACTGGATCGCAGATTTAAGTCGCTATCGGACCCAAGGAAGCTAAAACGCTCCTTTAAGTACTTCGGAGTTAGGGGGTTATAAAGAATACCATAAAGGAGTGATAAGGCGTGTAAGTTTCTTCGATAACTGACTGGCAACCATTTCAGCTGAGCGCGGTACTGGGAGACGTGATCATACTTTCTAAGTCCGTAAATAAACCGTATGCATAAATTTTGCAATCTTCCCAGTTTATTAAGGAGTACTTGACTCAAATCCAGATAGCATGAATCGGCGTAGTCCAGAATAGGTAAGAGAAGCTTCTTTGAAGAAGAGAATTGGCTAATAAGATTTTTGTTTTAACAGGTAATAAATTTTTCCAACGCCGTAAGTTACCCAAGGTAGCGAAGATTTTACGACTTATCTCCGAGACTTGCGTTACCCAGGTGAACGTGCTATCTATGTGGAGACCTAGATTCTTAACAGTATTACTGAGTAGAAGTACTGTGCCATCCAAATAAATCAGTATCAGTCAGGTATACTTTCATCATTTAATTTTGACAACACTTTGGAGCTGCCTATAATAGTTGCTTGCGTTTTTTGCGCATTAATCCGAAGTCCGAACGATTCACACAAATCCTAGCAAGATCAGAATTTGAAGCTATACAGTACTGGAATGCTCTGCCTGAACAAATTAGGAGAGCACCTACTAAAGATTCTTTTAAACGACAGGTGAAAGACTGGCTTTTAAAAAATGCGGTGTAGTATATTCTTATTATTTAATTAGTTTATTATATATAACCTATTTATTCTTATTTTACGTTTTTAATGCCATTAATGATTCTCACACTCATATGTACTCATGACTTATATATACATATTGTTTTAGTTTATGATATATATATGTATATGTCCTAAGTTCTATTATTACTACTTCATTGTCATATTATAGCACGCCTACATACGTTTTTTATTCACTCCTGAAGGTTGGCTGGGAGATAATGCTTAAGGCATTAAGCCCACCTTTTGTGCAATTATTTGTATATGCATATATTGTAGTTGCTCAATAAAGTTTAATAAAAAAAAAAAAATAATAATATAATATTTTCCATGTAAACAACATTAAATTGTGGGTGGATTAAAAATTAAAAATAAGGACGCGATATGTTAAATAAACCAGGAGAGCATAAACAGTTAATTACTACGTACCGGGTTTAAAGTAGACAAGCTCGATAACAGAAAAGAGAGATAATAAAAGAAAACTTTACTTAAATTTGCTGATAGTAAGTTTTTATTTATACGAATCCAGAATAATCATTATTCAACTGTTCTTCAGGTCTATGGAATCCAACAGGTTTACCAGTATTAAAACTACAAAATTATTAATCAATTAAAAAATCTCGTTCTTATCTTAATAAATATATAGAGACGAACTGTCCAATAAGTTACTGAGTTTTAACCTCACAATATATAATATGTAAATACGGCTTTAAATTGCTGCGGCCAGTATGAAAAGATAACGTATTCGCAAATATTATATTTATAAAGTAATACTCATCATCACATATATATTGTTTAGTCATGTCGTATAATGCAAATAACCTAACTGATTTTGCTGTACTTCATTGGAATTTAGTTTATTGTAATCATAAAAATCTTACAAATTTTGATTTTTGAGAACATTTGCACTCTCTAATACAAAAGGGACAGATTTATCGGCATATTTGTAGTTGGTTTATGAAAATGAAGTTGAATGAATTAAATGAATATATAAAATTTTACTTTGGAGCCTTAGGAGTGAATTTAGGTTTAAGTTATTTTAAGCATATAATAAACAATTTGACTCCAGATTGAGAAGATGTGAAATTGCTTTACAGTGTAGTATTGTATGTAAAGGTATAAGTCGTTAAAAGGAAGGTTAGTTTGTATTTATTATCGGGGTGGCATATCCTCTAAGAAAAAACCCCCGACAATTAACTAAAAAAAAATTGTACTCCGTATCTCGTAATCAATCTTTTCTGATCTTCTTCAAGGAAACCTCTTCGCAAATAATGAAAACGTGAATGATATAAGCAAAACAATAAATAGTAAATCCCGAGATAATATACAACAAACAAACACACAAACTTCTGCTAATAAAGCGATCATCCAACTTAATAATTTATTTTTTATAGATTTACATGTTCGTTTAAATTCGTTCGTCATTTAATTAAAAAAATAAGCAAAAGACGACCTAACACAACAATTAATTACTTGATGCTTACAAGAAAACCACAGTACGCAGTATTTCCTTAAATCTGTCTTTACAGATTTAAGGAAATACTGCGTACTGCGTACAGCGACTTTTCGCTGCGTAACTGCATCTACCCACTATCTATATATTCTGGTGTGGCACAATGACCCTAGGTACGCAGCCGGGGCCGACAGACGGGTCGTTTAAATTAATTAAAAAATTATATGACTATTTCCGTTCCGACAAAATATATATGTATACGTATTTATATATATGTATACCATATATATAAATATATATATGGTATAGCATATAATATAAGTTGGATCTCTGTGATAAACTAGATTTAGAGATCATGCAAACTGCCTGTAGCAGGCAAGACGAGTTGTTTGAAAGTAAATCGTCGTAGGCGTACTGAAGCAATAATGATGTTGCGATGAGAGCTGTTTAATTAACTTCAAAATGAGGTTGCGGTCGCTTTAGCTCAATCTGCGGGTAAATAATAATGAACCTGTCGATCGCTGATGCGGACAAGGGATGCCGTTGGAAATTTATACTTCACGCCTAGAAATCTCGATGTTTCGTATGACCTGTTTGGTATATTTATAAAATCGTTTATGGATTTTCGTTTTGCTTTAGTTCTTTTTAAATTTAAACTATCGTGAGTAGTATTCATAGTTAATAACGATACCGGCTATACTCACGTCTAATTTTATCGGATTAGCCCGACTAGTTTCGAACCCGTCCGGAGTACTTATTCATGAGCTCTTTACACGACGTTATCGCGGCGGGAACTGCGTGCAGCAGCTCGCTGGGCGCGCCTCGTATTGCTTTAGTTGGATCTATTTCATTATTTATTTATTTTCGTATCATATAAAAACGTAAGAAAAACATTACTCATAAAAAAGTGTACAAAGGTCAACTTATCTAATTTATAGAATTAGCCGTTACTTTGCCGAGATCCATAATACAAAAGTAATAATAAAATTATTTTGCTATAATCCGCGATACAGTAAATAGAACATATATATAGTGTTAAATGTATAGTGGACTATCCGTATTTTCATACCCGATACGTGCAGGATTCGTTAAAACACATGCACAAACCTCCACCAATTCCACCACAATACACAAGCACTACACGTTCACCATGACAAACTCAACAATCGTTTCGCCCCGTAACCGAAGCATCATCAGGAATAGACTCCACGACAAAATCGCAAATCGTCAACTTATCTCTTTGACAAAGATCTCTGTCAACCTACGAAGTGAGTTAATTTATAATTTATAATAAAGTTACGCAAATATCTAAAATTTGGAATTTCAATTATATTTACTTATATCCTAAGTAGGTATTTCATCAGGATTGTTGACACAACAAAATTCATAGAAATAATAATTACTTTGAGGCCTTTCATAGTGCAAAGCGATAAAATTGTTTAACTTAATCTATGTCAATTTTCTAAATGTAAATTTTAGTATCCGATGTGAAATTGTACATGCAGGACTAATAAAAAGCACGTAAAACATATCACCATCAAAATCTGGACCAATCTACAGAAAGGTTTAACTAGGTTTAAGGTTAAACTTTGTTTAAGAAATATGCTTATACTTAAAGCATATTACAAAATTGAAGATTATTTGGATGATAAAAATTCCTGGATTTTAAAATCCTTTCAGGTTCATACAAGGGAGCAGTTCAATAATGTATAATTGAAAATATTTAAAAGATCAACCACCGAGTTTCTTGCTGGTTCTTCTCGTTAAGAGCAACATTCCGAACCAGTTGTAGCTTCATTAATCATATTGATGGTTGATGATTCAAAAGTGCCTGAAATGGCTAATTGGAATGAAGATTATTTTGATTTAAAAAGATTATTTTGATCTGATTTGAAATCCACTTATAGCACTGATATGGCACGATCCACGACAAAATCAAGAAACTAGCTATATATCTAACAACTGATTGATAATTCATCAGTTATGATGTGACACAAGTGGTGATGGTGATAGTTTACAGCATGTACTGTTTACATTTCCTAAATAAATAGGTTATTCAATCGAATAGTGCCTACTACTTTTATATGGTGCTGCAGAGCGAAGTACAATATTTAGTACAAAATTAATTTAATTACGCATTTTTGCCAACAAGCAAAAAAAAAATTATTATTACTTTATATCATGGATTTCTGCAAAGTCACGTCTAATTAATTTATAGAATTAGGCGTTACTTTGCGGAGATCCATAATACAAAAGTAATAATAAAATTATTTTGCTATAATCCGCGATACAGTAAATAGAAAATATATATAGTGCTTTGCGATTTTGTCGTGGAGTCTATCTCCTGATGATGCTTCGGTTGCGGGGCGAAACAATTGTTGCGTTTGTGATAGTGAACGTGTGTAGTGCTTGTGTATTGTGGTGGCAATGTTGGAGGTTTGTGCATGTGCTTTTACGAATCCTGCATGTAACGGGTATGAAAAAACGGATAGTCCACAATACATTTAGCACTATATATATTTTATATTTCTGTATCGCGGATTATAGTAAAATAATTTTATTATTACTTTTGTAACGTCTAATAATATAAATGAACAATATTTAGTTTTAAAAGTAAATATATTTCTATAAGATGGTACTATTGGACTGTGTATAAGAATCAAATGACTGTATTTTTGTCAAATCATGCTTACTCAAACAGTTATTGAAAAAAAGTGATCTTCATTAGTAATAGACGATAATTAGGCAAAGATTTCCGTGAAATAAAATTCTCTTGATGCCTTTTAAAGCGTCTTTAAAGAGCCACAAATGAATTTTATGAAGGTCTTGTCGGTAAAGGCTACGAGGAAGAAGCGCCTTGAATCGTTTTAGACTAAAAATCTTTCTTTTATTCAAACATTCAAGATTTTAATTTTAAGTTCTTTCATTCGGAAATTTTAAATGTGAATCTACCACAAATCTACGCGATCTTTTTAGAATATAAAAGACTTGTTTAAATAAACATTGGATGCAATAGTTTTTTTAATTAATACGCTTAAATAATAAAACTGGAGTTCATGACTCAAGTATATAAGTTATGACACAAACTTTTATTTCTTAAGTATTGCGTTCAGGGGTTTAAGCTTTGAGTAAAATACTGATATCGATCAAATCAAATCGATACGATTCAAATTCAAATTCAAATTCAAAATATTCTTTATTCAAGTAAACTTGTAAACAAGTGCTTTTGAATCGTCAACTTTACTGCTGGTTCGGAAAGCCGTCCTACCGAGAAGAGCCAGCAAGAAACTCGGTGGAGCTCTTTTAAAAAAGAAGATTCTTAATATTAATTACATTTTGTCATAGCTATCCTGCACAAGGTCGAAGAGCAGCTATATCCATGCATTCTTATCATCAATGTAAGCCTCCACGGTATAATAGGCTTTCTGTATCAGCCTCTTTTTAACAGTATTTTTAAATTGCGATCAAATTAATTTCTACATATGATCTTACCAAATGTTACTTTGTTACCAAATGAGTGTTAAATATGAATGAAGGTAGTTGAATTGTTTGAAGTATGACGAGCGTATAAATGGAGTAACGCCAAAGTTGGCTAATGATAGGAGAAAATGAAAGAGAATAACATGTTTTCCTGACCCCACTTAGAGCGGGACAAGGACATGAGACCTTAGTCTTGTTCTAGCCACGTAGCTTCTAACGTGCTAATTTATCAAGTTACCTTAAAATTACAATTTTTAAATGTTTCACCTTTTTGATAGGTCAACTATGTCATTTTCAATCATTAAATATTAACTTATTTTTAAGCCTTACTTTTTAATTTTAATTGATTTACTTTGGGAATTGGTAATTTCAAAAGAAAAAAAAAATTATAAAACGTAAACTTTAGATTAATTTTCAAATGAGTTCCAATATAGGTTGTTTCACATATCTTCGTTTCCGAGAAAAAAAGAAAGATTTAAACCATGTTTCGAAACTCATGTGGGGATGACGGAAACCTCTATACTAATCTATACTTCTATATCTATACTAATATTATAAAGAGAAAAGATTTGTATGTTTGTTTGTATGTGTGTATGTTTTTAATGTTTTCACGCAAAACTAACTGAACCGATTTCAAAAATTCTTTCACCTTGGAACGAAACTTGGAAAGTTGCTTTTTCATTGAGCAATAAAGGCTATATTACATTTTCAAAAAAAAAATAGGGATCGCTAATAAAATTGTAATAAGGTGTGAAAATTTGGTTGTAAAAGTCTTTCATCGCGTGCGCTGCGGAAACTATTGATGATAGAACAAAAAAATGTTCTACAGTATTATAGAACGCAACAATATCCACAAAAAAGTCCGTGATACCATATGTCTAACTATTTTAGCCAATATAACTACTTTGTTATATTGTAAAAGTTGATAAAATTGCCGACAATAATCAAACCATTTTATTTATATGTCTGTTTTAACCCTTATTCCATTTAATAATATTGAATGATATATAAACTGTTTCAATACCTGTAAACTACTTTTGAATTATTAAAATCCGACATCTCAATCAAAAGATATTACGAATTTAAGAATGTAAATTGAAAGAAAATAATGTCATAACAAATTAATTGTAGCGACTGTTATAGCAGGGCCTGCATTTGGTGAGTTAGCTCTTATTCCAAGAATACTAATGATACCCATTTTTTATTATAAAATAATCTATAAAATAAATCTATAGTCTGACTTCATAGACTTTCCACTACCACGTGATCGGTATGGACGCGGGCGAAACTGCGGGGCATTGCTAGTGATCAAATATGCATTCTGCTACTTAAAACAATATTTTCAAAATGTACTTGACGCAGTAAAAAACTACGTGACTACGTTACAAGTATTTAAAAATTTATTGATGGACCAAACGTACACTTGAAGAACATCGTAGACGACATCAATTGTGGATAAAAGAAGTGCGGAGAGAATTTTCACCTATTTGTCTGAACGAATTTTAGTACTCGGAGACAAGAAGCGCTGGATTTCTGCCAATAATCCGCCCAATACCAAAGCGTGAGCTAAGCCTGACATAAATATTCTTTATTGAATTGAGATTGCCTGCTTTGGAAGTTGAATATATTTGAAATGTAACTTAAGGCGCTGCAAATATATTAACACAAAAAGACTGGGTTCTATGTAGTGAGGGTGAATTATATATTGTCGATTCTTGTTGTGTTTTACTAACATAACCGTGCTACTCTTTCGAGGGGCCATGGTTTAAATCCTCAAGCAGGCACGGATGAGTTTTTCTGTCAAAACTTATGTATCTAATGCAATTTATTACACACTTTTCTGAGAAGGAAAAAATCGCGAGGAAACCTGTATATTTCTAGATATTTCTTGGGATACGCGTAACTTCCGCATTGGAGCAGCGTGGTCAGTCTGAGCTTACCCTTCTCTCCAAAAAAAAAGAGATATGAGGCATATGTCCAGAAATGGGATAGCAACAGGCCGTTACTTTTTAACGAACACGGTTTTATGTTAACGTAAAATTTTACAATACTGAATCAATTTTGCCCTATCCGAAGAATAACGTCACATGTCCCACTTTCTTCGGATAGAGCGATGTTGAGTGTTGAGTATGAATGTGGATGGATATGTGACTAGAGGAAGGCCTAAAAAGAGATGGTTGGACTGTGTGAAGTATGACATGCGTATAAAAGGAGTAGCGCCAGAGTTGACGAATGATAGAAGAGAATGGAAGAGAAAAACATGTTGTACCGACCCCACTTAGAGTGGGATAAGGGTAGGAGAAAGAAGAAGAAAGAAGAAGCTAGTTATTAAGGTGAAAAAAGTTCTACTCTAAACAACTATTACGAATCAACTTTTTTATATGAGTGTTTCTATTATAAATCATAAAGGAACAAAGATGTTACGGAATACTAGAATCCATTTGGGATTAAACTGTTTTTCCAACCTTGTCGATTGCGTTAGTGTAACCCCAATTTGTATGACGCTGTTAGGTATATATAGGTAAAAAACATTGCTATAGGTTAGGAAAATTCGCACTAAGCACTGTGATATCTTGCCGTATAGTGCCTGAACGCTATAAAGTCTATCAGGTCTTTCTTACTCCTATTTCATCATATCTAGACATAGATTTGTATAAACATTTCTGGTTTCCAAATCTAACCACACGATATATAATCTCGTGAAATCAGACGCTCAAAAACGTTGGCGACGAGCGGGCGACGGCATGAAATTTGCATGAATTTGTAGTTTTCTTGTTATTATACGGGCCTTATGAGATAGAAAATTGTTTATTTATAGCCAATTTTTGAACTGGAATGACTGCCAAATAACCTACGTATATTGAGTAAATAAAAAGTAAAATGAATTTATATGCTACTTTCATGCACGGACGTCCTACCCAAAATTAAGTAACTTAAGTAACAAATAAAGTATTATGGGTGACAGACGACTGGTTTACGACGACTTATCTTATTTTTATATAATTACACCACTCTCTAAGAACCAATAAATATTCCGTAGCAAATGTAGGCGTGAATCGAACCCGCAACCCATGGACCTGAAAGCAGTGTTACTGCCACTGGCGTTACGGACCAGTCGTATCAATATCGGGCCAAATTATAGGTAGGGTTTATTGAATATTAATCTGGATATATTATGGGATATCAAATAATTATTAAAATGGCAAATATCATCGATAAATATTCTGAAAAATATATCGCTGTCAACCAGGCGTTATATAATAATTGGAAACTGTACGCTTGATTTGATATTTGGTAGAGACATGTAAGTCAATTAAAAATATATATTTTTATTTATTAGGTCCTTACATATGAAATTGGCGTTTTGTCGTACTGGCCACTTTGATCTCAAATATTACCTTTATGGTTAGGAATCCCAAATTCAAATTCATACAGCTATTTACTCATGCATTTGTGTTTCAAACCCTCTAATTCATTTGTTTTTTCTTCTTTTGTTTTTTCTTTGTGTCACTCTGTTTACAAAATGGAAAACATGAAATTCGCGTTATTTACGAGTATGAGTTCCACCGTGGCACCAGTGCTGCAGAAACGCCTCGAAGGATTAATGATGTGTATGGTGACGGTGTCGCAAAAGAAAACACAGTGCGTTTTTGGTTCCAACGTTTTCGTTCTGGAAATTTCGCCCTGCAGAACAAGCCTCGTGGACGGCCGGAGACCAAAGTTGATAATGAAGAATTGAAGGCTATTGTGGAAGCGGATCCATCGCAAACCACGTCCGAGTTAGCTGCAGGCTCCGGTGTTAGTGATAAAACTATTCTAATCCACTTGAAGCAAATTGGGAAAGTGAAAAAGCTTGAAAGGTGGGTACCTCATGAATTGAGTGAAGCAAACCGACAAACGCGCGTCGACTGCTGCGTTACGTTACTCAACCGGCACAATAATGAAGGAATTTTAAATCGAATCATTACCTGTGATGAAAAGTGGATCCTCTACGATAATCGGAAGCGCTCATCGCAATGGCTGAACCAAATCCTGCCCTAAGCAAAAATTGACTAAAAAAAAGTTGCTTGTAAGTGTTTGGTGGACTAGTGCCGGTGTCGTTCACTACAGCTTTCTTAAATCTGGCCAGACGATTACGGCAGATATCTATTGTCAGCAACTGCACACCATGATGGAAAAGCTAGCTGCTAAACAACCGAGGCTGGTCAATCGCTCTAGGCCACTGCTGCTTCAGGACAATGCTAGACCACACACCGCACAACAGACGGCTACCAAATCAGAGGAGCTTCAATTAGAATGTCTTAGACATCCACCGTACTCTCCGGACCTTGCTCCAACAGATTACCATTTTTTTCGCAATTTGGATAACTACTTGCAAGGAAAAAAATTCAACTCCGCTGGGGCAGTCCAAACCACCTTCAAAGATTTTATTGATTCCCGCCCGAATGGTTTTTTTAGTAAGGGGATCAATGAACTACCTATGAGATGGCAAAAGTGCATACATAGCAATGGTACATACTTTGATTAATTAAATATATTTCATTAAAAAAAAACAACTTTATGTTCCTCCCATAGAAAACGCCAATTTCATATGTAAGGACCTAATATTTGTAGGATAAATAAAATACTATAATAATTCTACGGGGTTGTCAAAGGGCCACTATATAGGTAGGTTCAATTTTGAAATAGAGTTGAGGTGTTAAATCCGAAAATATTATTAACAAGGTGAAGTTGCAAAGTTTTGTAGCTATTCAAAGAGTAGTGCTAGGAGCATAGGCTTTTACAAAAGCGTAGGAGACTATTGGGTACAGGCGGGACGAAATCGTGTGGTGATGAAAGGCATTGAATATATATTTATCTAAATAGACGTACTTAATGTGGCAATATGCTGACTATCGAAGACATTAAATTAGTATACTAGAGTAGGGTAGTTAAAAATTAATAATAAATACATTTTACAAGTAGGTATATGAATGTATACAATAAAATATATATAACTAAATTGTTATTTTCATTTCATCTGATTTGTACCACTTTGTCTCAATCACCTTAGTCCAGAACAAAGTTGCGACTGCAGCTATAAAAAGCGGCGTCTCTATATAAGTTAATCGATTAAGTAAACTCCAAATAATTTTATATCTTATTCGACATAATAAGGGAAGTCAATATTTTCATAAATTAATTTCGTTTATTTTGATGATTTCCTGCTGCTTAAATTTCAATATAGATCTAAAGGGTTTTGTATTTTACCGTAAAGCAAATCAAATATCGCCCGAAACCAACATAAAAGCAAACGACTCATAATAAACGCAATTCAATTCACTTGAAAGCATATTATTATGAATTTCCATTTATAAATGTGTTTTCTCTCTACAAATAAATCTTGTTAAGAGATACAACGTACCTACTTTACCAAATTTTCTGCGCCTTAATATACTTATGAGATTACGTAGGAGTTGTAATTCTATTTTCTTTTAATCTCTTACGCAATATGTAATGAAAAATTTTGCGTTATGTTGCGTAATGCGTAATGTTTCCAGATTGTAATATATTTTTTCAAATTATACGAGTACAATGAAATAAAGTATAATTAAAGAAGATTTACAATTTATATTTACTTTTTTTTTCACATGAAAGAGAGAATTTGAAAAAGAATTTGCGTTAAGACCAACCAAACTCTAATGCGTTAGACAACAAATATTGCCAAGAATTAAGGTGCCGCAGTTAAAATATTTTCTTAACATTATTTGGCCCATAAGTTTTTACAGAAAACTTAGATAGGCCTATTGTATTGCCTGGGGTTTGATAATAAATGTTATATTTAATTGAATACAATGAAATACGAAATTAATGAATAAAAAAAGCGAAAAGAATACACAAGAACGAATGCGAGTAAGAGACAAAGTATGAAATGAGAATATGAGTACAATATAGCACTGAGACAAAGAATATTTATTCTCTGTAAATTTGATAATATAATATCTATGTGTCTTTTTCCCTTTTCCCATTTTCTATTTCAACACTCAGTTGTATGCGATTGCATTTGTATTTGCTTAGAGCATCGTGCGCAGTTGGTTGTTCAACCATAATTGAATACGTGGAAATGTCATTATAACTTATTTGTTGTTTGCTTTTGTTCATCACACGTGAGTTTAATTAGAGGAACTACGTTTCTGCCGGAATTTTCCGACCGCACATATTTTTATCTTTTAATCACATTTTAACATATTAAATTAAAAATTTTTGATTAATTGAAGAAGGTATTATTTCAATTTCTTTCATTCAATTTATTTTTTAACATTTTTTCAATTTTTTTTATATTCTACTAGCAGATCTGACAAGCCTTTTCTTCTAAATTTGTAATTTTTATTTTATAAGAACTTTCTCCTGATTATAATTAGAACAACATACAAAAATTAGCGAAATTTTTCCATCCGTTTAAGCGTGATGGGATGGTAAAGGTAAATAGTTTAATTAATAGGAGCTTTTTTTAACTTGATGTCTATGTATGCGAAATTTATTTAACTTGCTGTGTACCTATCAGAAGGTGGAATCTCTAAAGTTAAATTTGATCCACTTTCCTGTGTCCGACTGAGCTGACATATTACATGCTGGTCCCGATGGTAGTACATATTTATGATAAGCATGACGTGCTGCCAGAGTTGGCTACAGACGAGAGAACTCCACAATAGTTAACAGTAGGTGTCCCTACTGTTAACAATTGCATGAAATTTTTTTAAAGACTTTTTAAAACCATTTTTAAATTTACTTGTTTTATATATATAGATGTATTTTATATCTATAGCATTGATGCTATAATACCACAATATATTCATAACAAAAAGACATGTATTATGTCTATACTACGCCCTATTCAAAACCACACGAGGGATATGGGAATATTGCGTTAGCACAAATATCGTGTCAATTTACATTTTACGGGCTATCGCGGATTATTTTAGCACTCTTTCCAATATTTAAATATTGGAAAATAATACGAAAATAGAACACTATTGTTGTGGTCAGTTTTTGAAAAATTGTATAATGAGTAATATTGTTTTAATTGATATATTTATAGCCCATTTGCCTATCTATACACAATACTGTCTTTTAAATACTAAAATATCGCGCGGAAGTCAATTCTCACAATCGTGAAAAATTGAGATTTTACTTTGACTTGTATCTTTATTACAAATAGTAAGAAAATTTTGAATAAGAAATTCTAAAAATCTTTTCTAATAATGTAAAATAAACTAATAAAAAATATGGTTTTTATCAAAAACTTACTAATGGTTCTTGTTGGTATAGTAGATACTGTAAGCAAATAATGAACTTTTTATGCACTCGTGTAATTATCAAAAAATGTTTACAGTAGTTCAGTCTAGGTTAGATTTATTGATATCCGCATGATTAAGTTTTATAACTCCTTTGTTTTTACTATGCGCCGTAACGAAAATTTTGTTGTGATCTCATGAAATAACTATTCCAGTCTTAACTAAAAAAGAAAGTCATTCCCCCATTATATCGATATACAAAGATTAAATTTGACTGGTCCGTTGGCGTTGTGGGTAATGACCCTGCCTTCAGCTCCGCGGGTCGCGGGTTCGATTCCCGCCGAGGGCCAACATTTTCTATAAACAATTTGTTGGTTCTTCGAGCCTGGGTGTGTATTTGTATTTAAGTATGTATTTAAACTTATATATTTAGTATGTCTACCAGTTGTCTGTCACCCATAACACAAGTATTAATTTACTTACTTTGGGGACGGGACGACCGTGTGTGTAAATGTCCCATATATATTTTTTTTATTTTTTTTTAATCAATCGCTATGTGGTATACGGCTAAGTAGAATAGACCACCCCCATTTGTTACCGAGGTGTCGTAAAAGGCTACTAAGGAAGTTGACGTCAGTCAGGCGAACGTTTGTCAAATACCTGGCCAAATCTACTAACAAATTGTAACTATAAACTGTAAAAGTGTCGTTCCAGCCCCACTAAGAGTGGAATAAGGGCAGGAGCATGAAGTTAACATTTTTGGCTATACTTGGTGAAATAGACTTAGCTTTATAAACACATCTGAAACAAGTCAGATTGTGCTTGTGGTGTAAAAATATAATTATAATAACAAAGCAAAACCCTTAGTCGGCTCGACACCGGGTTTCTAAAACCTTTTCTGCGAAAAATATACCTCAGTTATTGTTCTAACGGATTTATGTTTTCCTTTTGTGAATTTCGTCAGATCTGTTAAGGAAATTAAACAATAACAATAACGATAGACGTTTTCACAAATTGGAAACAAAAAGGTGTTTTTCAGTATAATAAAAATGTCAGGATCGAAAGTTCTTCGTGTATATTAAAAGAATTAAATAACAGAGAGTTTTTAATAATTAACACTTTTAAATATTTAGCCTTATAAACCGCAGATCATATTTCCAATACTCGTATCATTATCATTCAAAATCTATGGAGTTAGTCATACGTTAAGTATCTTGCTAATTGTGCAAGATTTATTAATTTATTTAGATTTTCCCTTTATTTCTAAGTAGCACAAAGATTGCTTATGTAAAGCTAAGGCAAGGCAATAACAATGTTAAAAAAACAATGTTCAGGAAAGTTCTGTTGTGCTAATATGAAAAGGTCACGGGGAGCCACTGGATTCAAGCGGTACAAAATCGTGTGTTGTGGAGATCCCATGCAGAGACTTATGTCCAGCAGTGGGCATCCATCAGTGACAAAGAAGAATATCAAATCAGTGGTTGATAGTAAAAAATAAATTATATTTTTTTAAACTTATATCTATCTATTTTTAAAATATAAATCATAAATATAAAGGTGATTTATAAATATCAGGTGTTAGGTATCGTTAACTTGACGTAACAAAATAAGATTTTAGTATACGTACACCATTCACTCATCATCACTCCGATGATGCATTTTAGCTGGCGTTAGCAAAATCTCACCTTCTGGAGGATTCTACTAGCCATTTAAGCTAAGATGATGATTAATTCATTTCCACAGAACTAACATAGATAACGTCAGAAAGAAGTAAGTAGTTTTCTCTCCTATGGTACTTAGTGTTGTTTAAAAAATTCAAATTAATTTTATCAAAAGTTTGCCATATTTTACTGAAAACATTGGCGCAGCAGACTTTGGAAGCACATGACAGGTAAATTTAATTAAAGACGTCCAAATCGTCGGTCTCTGTATATTACTATGCAAACTCACATAGTATAAAATTTTACTTGTTGCAAAACAAATTCTTGTTAATAGAATGTTTCACTTCATTAATTAGGGTATACTTTGTTGTACATGGCTTAATGAAATCTGGAGCTCTGATTAGAAAATTAAGACTCGTATTGAGGTAGCTTAAAGTACCTTTAACAAAATGAAAAAGGTACTATGCAATAGCAGGCTTAAAATCCCTTTGCGCACTAGACTATTGCGTTATTACGTCTGGCCTGTACTTCTGTACGGATGTGAGGCATGGACTGTGAAGGAAGACCTTCGAAAACGCATAGAAGCTTTTGAGATGTGGGCGTATGTCTATACGCCCACATCTCAAAAGTATGATGTCCATAAGCTGGACTCACAAAGTTTCCAATGTGGAAGTAATGCGACGTATTAACCAAAAATGCGAACTTTTGAACACCGTCAAGTGTCATATCTGGGGCATGTGTTTAGGCACGAGAGGTATGAACTTCTACAACTGATAATGATGGGAAAAGTAGCAGGAAGAAGAGGTGTTGGTCGCAGGAAGAAGTCCTGGCTACGTAACATCCGGGAGTGGACAGGAATCGCGAGTGCTGCCGAGCTTTTTCACTTCGCGAAAAATAAACGGGATTATACGCTGCTGACTGCCAACCTTCGTTGATCGGAGAGGCACCCCAAGAAGAAGAAGATACTTTGTTATAACTCTAACTCATACCTAATCTATTTATAATAAGTGAAGTTAAAAATTTCACTTCCCTTTGTAGGGAAATTGGTACCATACCGAAGGATTTTACAGAACGTTGTACCAGATTGTTACTGTAAGAGAGATAATACAGTGTTTCAGCCTTTGAATAAGTATATCAATATTTTAGTGGGTTTAATAAAATATAACTATTCAAAAGTTCCCAAATAAAACGAACATGCGTTTGAAAAGCAAAATTGCAACGAATCAACATCTTTATCAACTTTTAGAGACGCCTTTGATGATACAAAAGAGATGGTAATATATTTTTTGAAACTTGAATAAAGTAAATTCAAATAAAACCCATGTTAGACTTGAATTTATTCTATCTTGTTTCAATCTACTTTAGCATACACACAAGTTGCATAAGCCAACGTTTCTTTCGCCTTTGAGATGTTAGTATTGCCAAAGTAGTGCTTTCTAACTATTTAACTTTGAAGTAAGTTTTATACGGTGTAAGGATGGTGCTTTGGCTAAAAATATACTTGGTGAATACAGATCATTTTTGACATGGGTTAAATACTAAAAAATATTTTGTTATAAGAACATAATAAGTTCTTTTTACATATATACAAAACCAAAATTGCAATAATTAAATTAATTAATTTAGTTATATTATAGTGACTAAATGCGTTTCCTAATGTAAACGTAAAGTATATCTCTGTGTAAAGTATATCTTTAAGTATGTCTTTTAGTGTTGTCTCTATCTATAACTATGTCTTTCAGTGCTCTATCTTTTTCTTTAAACATTTTTGACTTGAATTTTACTTCAATTTACTTCACATCTACATGATTATTATTTGCTAATGTATTGCATTAACAAGATGCAGCATTCCAATAAAATTACACTTTTATCTTTTCTCGTAGGTCAGAGATTGAAAGTCTGAGATCAAGAGTGGAATAACTCATAAGTTCATTGTTCTATTAACTGCATACTTCCATCGATATATAAAATAAAGTATTACGTATTTTTTGTGAAATGTCATTGATGGAACAGAAATTTATCTACTCAGTTCACATCCGTGATATCTGGATCAGTTGCCTCTTCGGTTAAGTGACATTACTTCTTCATATTATGAAAGAAAGTCCTCAAAAGCTGACTGTCTGTAAGTGATCGATTTTCTCAAAATCTATAGAACGCATTTAAGTGCGGTTTTCACAAACAGATAGTGCAATTTTTGGGAAAGGTTTAGGTTAATAGTTCATTACATCAGAATTCCCTCGCAGTTGGGATTTACGCAGAAAAAACTACATGGCAAACCAATTTCGGCGAAGTCCCGGACATACAAACAAAGTCCCCAAAAGTTGTCTGTACACTGTATATTTATTTTCTGTATATTTTCTCAAAATCTATACAACGGATTTTTGTACGATTTTTACTAAAATATATTGAGAAAGGTTTTAGTTATTAGTACATTATCCGAAAGGAAGGTAGATGAGGTTATTGAGCAATATGTAGGTTATTTTTATCCTAGATTTTCTGCGGTCTGAAAATCTTTGTGAATGATATTTATATAAGTGAAGCCGCGGAAAAAGCTTGTTTTTTTTTAATAAAAAATTGTTGTCCTTCGTTATTTTAAAATCGAAATAATTCACGTGAATCGTAAAGAAGCTAAATATGTATAACTCAACAGCACAATTCATGAAGCTTTTTTTTTAAAAAACTACCTAATCCAGGAAAGTAAATATTCTGGATATGGCAGAGTGCAGTATAAACTCGTGCATAAATGATTTTCAATTTTCCCTTGATACACAGCAGACACGTGGTCGTATAAAAACTCGATCTCCGTCTCTCGGATAAGATTTATAACCGGAGTGTTTTGGATCTGGTCCAGGTGTGGAATCTATTTTCAAAGCAAAAAGAACTATAACTGATATATATCCCTATGTAAGCTACACTGTTTTGAAGCAAAAAATGTTTAAAAAGTGTAAAATCCAGTATAATTAAAGGGAACTGAAAATTAACATTTTCACTGGCCTGTTGACGCAGTTGGTAGTAATCATCATCTCCAGGGGTCGCGAGTTCGATTCTCGCCGAGAACCAACAATTTCTATTTAGAATTTGTTACTTCTTTGAGTCTGGGTGTATATATCTATTTAAGTATTTATGTAAAATTACGTATATATATATTTACCAGTTGTCTGTCACCCATAACACAGGTATTAAATTAATTGGGATGGACGAACATACAAGGGTCTGTAAGTATGAAGGCACTCAATTGCACATATGTATATGTATTTATCAAGAAGGCAGTGAATCCCTTGTGATTATGGTTAAACACACGAATTTGTGAGCTTGTAGAGCTGTGATAAGCCAGCGGTGAGACTGTGCGAGGAGATCTTTCGAGGGGAACACGAGTTCAAACCCGGGCAGGCATCAATGAGTTTTTCTATTAAAACTCATGTGTCTAATTGATAATTGCAATTTATCACACGCTTTTTGGTGAAGGATAACATCGTGAGGTAACCTGCATATCTCTAGAGAATTCTGGAGATATGCTTGTGTAACCTACCAATCCGCATTAGAGCAGCGTGGTAGGTCTTAGCTCCAACCCTTGTCTCCAGAAACGGAGAGATGAGGCCTATTCCCAGCAGTGGGAAAGGCTGCTGAGTATTTTCTTTTTTTACACCAATTTGTAAATAGTGCTCAGTGTGTTTAACATTATATTCAAGAGCATACTAAATAAATAAAATTTTAAAATAACCTAAATTTTGCTCGTTTGAATTCGAGTAACTTCGCTTATAGTACATTACAATATAAATAAGACCATGAATATTTTTAAATTGTCCCTCGATACACAGTGACATGTGGTTGCATTAAAACCTGGCCTCAGTCTCTCGAATAAGATTTATAACTAGGATGGTTTGGAGTTGTTCCAGGTGAGAAATGTATTTTCCAAGAAAAGGAAATATCTAGGATATATATCCTTGTCAGGAAAGTACCATTGTGAAGTTCAAACATGTGTAAAATTTGTCAACTGTTATCGACTACAAATATTAATTCTTCTTTTTTTTCAGATGCTGTAAGCTCAATTACTAAACATATAAGGGTTTTTTTGTACGACCTGTTTGTACTGTTATTTTGAACGATACTTAGGAAAAGAAACGAGTTAACTACTCACTCACTCAGTCAAGACAAGTTTGTAAACTAAATTGCATTTTAGGGGATACAGATATAATTGATAAACCATTTGAAGGGAAAAATTTGCAAGGGACGTTCACCTATTAGAGAGCTACTAGACATGTTGAAAAAAAGGTGGGATTGAATCGATATCGAATAGTCGAGAATCTTATGATGCAGAAAATAAGTTCTGTAATTTAAGAATAATTTAAATAGATCAATTATTTAGTTTATTTTCAATTGTAATAAACATATTATTTTGCTACAATCCGCGATAAAAGAAAATAGTTATATGCTAAATGTAGAGTGATCCGTTCTCATACCTGATATATGTAGGATTCCTGAAAACTCATCCGCCACCAGTACAACACAAAGATACATAAGCACTGCACACATCCACTACCACAATCTCAATAGTTTCGCCCTGTAGCCAAAGCATAGGAGATAGAGTCCACGTCAAAATCGCAAAGCTTAGTTTATTTGGTAAAAGTTGCTTATAGAAAAAATAAACGTTAATCAGATTTTCAATGTTTGTTTAAAGCTCATTAAAAAATTTAAAGCGATCGTTTTTATTATGCTATTTTAAAATTCAACGCATTCTGAGTATGACGAGAATCTTCCGTTTATAAAATATATTCATAAAAAGGTGGCAAATATTTTTGCTTCAACGAGCATCTCACTGCAGGTAATGGAGACGACGATTAAGCTAACGGCCCACCGTCTCGTAGAACATAATATTATTCACCTGTTCCTACCCAACCGCAATATTAAAACAAACGTCGTTGTCATTTTAAAAAGAAAAGCAGCAATAAGGAACCCGATTGAATAAAATCGTTGCTGAAATCTGTGCAAGGTTAAATTTATTATTTTACTAGCTGTACCTGTGGCTTCAAATCAAATCAAATTCAAATCAGTGTGTTACAAAGTTTTTCCTGCCTATATAACGTAATATATTTAATTATAATTTTGAACATAAAAATAGTTATAGTGACTTAACCATAAGAGATAGAGACATACTGTTGCTGACTTTTTTCATCATCCTCCTGCCCTTATCCAGTGGGATAATAAGTTCACTTAGAGTGCTAAGTGGGGTCGGCACAACATGTTACAAACATGTTGTCATATGATTTGGCTACGTATTTTACGACTGGCCGCCTGCCTGACGTCAACTTACCTTAGCCGTCTTTTACGACACCTCGGTAAGAAATGAGGGTAGTCTATATTCTATGCAGACGGGTACCACACGGCACTTACCTTAGTCGCTTCTTACGACACCTCGGTAAGAAAGGAGGGTGGTCTATTCTATTCTGCCGGATACCACACGGCGTAAAGTTTTTTCCTGCCTATATAACTTAATATTTTTAATTATAATTTTGAACATAAAAATAGTTATAGTGACTTAACCATAAAAGATAGAGACATACTTACTGTTGCTGACTTTTTTGTAGTATTTTTATAGTTCTACAATTCTTTAGTACATTATTTTAGTATATCTCTATTGATTTATGCGGCGCACGCGAGTACAGCTCCCAGCAGGCAAACTTTTTTTTACAACTGCGCAACCTCCTCGACATAGTAAAGTAGCGGCCTGTTACAATCCCACTGCTGGACATAGGCCTCCTCTCTCCGTTTCTGGAGAGAAGGATTTGAGCTTAGACCTACCAAGCTGCTCCAATGCGGATTGGTAGGTTACACATGTCTCCAGAATTCTCTAGAGATATGCAGATTTCCTCACGATGTTTTCCTTCAACGAAAAGCGTGTAATAAATTGCAATTATCAATTAGACACATGAGTTTTTAATAGAAAAACTCATTGGTGCCCGCCCAGGTTAGAACTCGTGTTCCCATTGATAGAGTCGCACGGTCTCACCGCTGGGCTATCACAGCTCTCTCTTCGACATAATTTACATAAAATGGTAATGTACTATTAGCCTAAACCTTCCGCAAGAATTGCACTACCTTTTGGTATAAACGGTACAAAAATCCGTTTAGTAGATTTTGAGAATATCGATCATATACAGACAGACAACTATTGGGGACTTTTTATAATAAGTATCGATATAAATTTCAACTTACCTAATGCTGACATTTATTTAATGTAAATTACGTTTCAGCTTATCAGAGTTGCAGCGTGTAACACAACTTACCTTGTCTTAAAGAGAAGGATTGAAGCTGAAACAAACTATTCCAGGATTACTCTAGGGATATGCAGGATTCATCAGGATTGTGTCCTTCAACATAAAGTACATTTACCAATAATTCATAAGTGCTTGTATAAGTTTTAGGCTCTCAAACTATTAATTTGAGTCACGTGTTCTCATCGTTTCCTAAGGCATAATGAGTACGAAGAGCCTGCTGTCTAAATTTAGTAGAAATAGTATATAGATTTTATATAGTTAGTAGATATTATATTGTCTAAGATAGTTGTTTCATTTTTTAAATCTTGAATTGGTTTGATAAAACTTTTAGCAGTATTCTACAAATTATTAAAAAAATAATAATAATTCATATTCATTCATTACTGTTCTATTCATTTTTAATTTTCTTGAGACAGCAAATAATACTGCCTGAGGATAACTATTTGTCACCCAAAGCTATCTAACAAAGTTTAATTTACTTTTAGTCTCGCTACTCTTGAAGGAATTAATCTAGGCGTAGGCTTGGTGATAATCAAACAGTAATAAAATTTATCAAACTCGAATACAGTGTTATTTAGTGAAGAGTGCTGTTAACTGATCGGTTCAACTAGGTTTTTTATGTAAATACGAAAATAGTCTACATCACGTATACTAATTAACCTAAACCTTCCTCAAGAACAGCATAAAAGTAGTTATTGTAAGTTAACTATAAGAAATAGAGACAGGCTGTTGCGAACTTTTTTCAAGTATTTTTTTAAATCTATAATCCCATGGTAATCCAATACTTAAGTGTATCTCTGTTGGCAGCGCACACAACTAAAACTCCCAGAATAAAGCTTCGCCAGATGTCTTGAGAAAAGACCTAATTTAAGTACCGGATTTATATGATTTATAGAAGCAGGCGTTACTTTGCGGAATTCCATATTACAAGCACTATAACAGAACTGCCACGCTATAATCCGCATGGGTTAAGCGAATGCATGCAAAGCTAATGTGTATGAAGCAGGCAAAATTTACGCACCTTATACATGCAGGACAAGCCACCACACGCACCCCAAGGCGCCTCCACCAGCACACACAAGCAGCACACACAACCACCACCACCACAATCCCGACGATCGTTTCGCTCCGAAACCGAAGCATCATCAGGAGGATAGGCTCCACGACAAAAATCGCAATGCATTGCGATTTTTGCATTTGCTTACCCGTGCGGATTATAGCAAGGTAGTTCTGTTATAGTGCTTGTAAGTACTGGATTTATTAAATCAAAGGATCTGCGAGTATTTAACCTTATATTATCAGATAGGATTATTTATATTATTACATGAAGAAATATTTTTAGGGTCATTGCGCTCACTTCTAATCCTTGCGTCCTGTCAATATCGATCACAAAATATATATTAGGTCCTTACATATGAAATTGGCGTTTTGTCGTACTGGCCACTTTGATCTCAAATATTACCTTTATGGTTAGGAATTCCAAATTCAAATTCATACAGCTATTTACTCATGCATTTGTGTTTTAAACCCCCTAATTCATTTATTTTTTCTTCTTTTGTTTTTTTCTTTGTGTCACTCTGTTTACAAAATGGAAAACATGAAATATCGCGTTATTTACGAGTATGAGTTCCACCGTGGCACTAGTGCTGCAGAAACGGCTCGAAGGATTAATGATGTATATGGTGACGGTGTCGCAAAAGAAACACAGTGCGTTTTTGGTTCCAACGTTTTCGTTCTGGAAATTTCGACCTGCAGAACAAGCCTCGTGGACGGCCGGAGACCAAAGTTGATAATGAAGAATTGAAGGCTATTGTGGAAGCGGATCCATCACAAACCACGTCCGAGTTAGCTGCAGGCTCCGGTGTTAGTGATAAAACTATTCTAATCCACTTGAAGCAAATTGGGAAGGTAAAAAAGCTTGAAAGGTGGGTACCTCATGAATTGAGTGAAGCAAACCGACAAACGCGCGTCGACTGCTGCGTTACGTTACTCAACTGGCACAATAATGAAGGAATTTTAAATCGAATCATTACCTGTGATGTAAAGTGGATCCTCTACGATAATCGGAAGCGCTCATCGCAATGGCTGAACCCTGGCGAACCAGCCAAATCCTACCCTAAGCGAAAATTGACTAAAAAAAAGTTGCTTGTAAGTGTTTGGTGAACTAGTGCCGGTGTCGTTCACTACAGCTTTCTTAAATCTGGCCAGACGATTACGGCAGATATCTATTATCAGCAACTGCAAACCATGATGGAAAAGCTAGCTGCTAAACAATCGAGGCTGGTCAATCGCTCTAGGCCACTGCTACTTCAGGACAACGCTAGACCACACACTGCACAACAAACGGCTACCAAATCAGAGGAGCTTCAATTAGAATGTTTTAGACATCCACCGTACTCTCCGGACCTTGCTCCAACACTTTTATTGATTCCCGCCCGAATGGTTTCTTTAGTAAGGGGATCAATGAACTACCTATGAGATGGCAAAAGTGCATACATAGCAATGGTACATACTTTGATAAATTAAATATATTTCATAAAAAAAAACGACTTTATGTTCCTCCCATAGAAAACGCCAATTTCATATGTAAGGACCTAATATATGATTTCCGTAACAACAAAACGATAGAATTATCTAAAAAAATATTTCTTTTATCTCTTGGAAACTTTGTATTTCAACATTTTGACGATCCCTAGTTAAAATAATCTACAAAGTAACTAATTTAACCTGGACACGTTGTAAGGTAATTAAATTTTAGTGACATAGATTCGGGTGGATGCGATAAATTTTTATCAAAATCCAAATAGTCGACGTCAACACGGCCGTGCTAATGGAAGTTAAACGAATATAAAATTTGTCAAAAACTATTGGAAATTCAATATTCAATAAACCCTTCATTCTAGTTACTCCATACACTCTTTTGAGCTGACGTATCGATATTTTGACACTAGCGAATGAAAACGAATTAACCTCAAGTCAAAAACGTGGCAGTGATATCAAGATTAATTTTTGCTGTAAGATTTGGCCGGTTGGGTTGTAACATAGTACTTGCCAATAGTAATATTTTAATATTTATATATATAAACTTAATAATTTATATAGATAACTTAATGTCATGTGAAATTCGAACGCTGATGAACATGGATATTGTAGATTTTTCTGTTTCAACCAACCAGTTAGACAACCTTTGTAAAATGTTTGATTATTAAGGGAGCTTCTGAAGAAAACTTCTAGCCCGAATATAGGGCTAGAGGTACAGATTGCAAAATAAGATAAACCGATCAGATATAAGAATGGATATTTTAAGGGAATAGTTATTAGATGTCACGTGGGCCCAAACAGGGAGGGAGAGAGTTAGGGGATTCAGCCATCCCTATGGTCTCACAGCGAATAGGTTACCAGTCGTAGCGGATCTGCAGCGATTTGTTTGTTTTGCACATAAATAACATTCGTCACATCGCGGCGAGACACCGTGTGGAAACAAGTACATATTTCATGTATGTCAATATACAGCAGAACAATATCATTGCGATACACTCGATTGCGAAGGTAAGGCCTTAGACCTCTCGCTGCTCTAATTTAAAATAGCGGGTATCAAATAACTAAAAGTTTATGCGGTTTTTTGATGACGACTGGTTTTCTGATGATTTTTCACGACGTTTTTCCTTTTTAAAGCATAAGTAAAATTATAACTAATAATTAGGCAAAATGAGCTTATTAGGAAAATTCTTATGTCTATGCTCTCCTGAACGATCGTAACTGCTATAATGGACATTTTAACTATTAAAGGAAGTTACTTTATTAAGGATTTTTTTAAATCATTTTCACAGTCATCTGTTTTTGTTAGCTTCAATTTAATAATTTTTGGTTAAATATCGAAATTAAAATGAAATGGAAAAGGTAAGGTTTTTTTTTAAATTTTAGTTCTCATGAAAATGTATTATTATTTTATCATTATTAAATTATTTTAAAAAGTAAGAAATTAAATTAAATATATACTCGTAACAGTAAAGTTATAGTTAATTAACACTTATTCTGTAAATCATTGCATTTAACAAAGTTTTTAAGATATAACCAGCTTAAAACTATAGGTCTTTCTTAACTTAACAAACTACTTCTTGGAGAACCAAGCTTTACTACGTTTGATCTCCTGCTTGAACTTTACATAATGTGTAGCAGAACACGCCTTATATCTTTCCAAGTAACTTTAAAGTTCTTAGTTACTTCACTAACTGCTTAATAAATTCTTATATATGGTGGAATATTGTGCTAATAAATCAGCATTTGATTATACACGTTTTCATAATTCTAATGAACTGGAAAACTTTAGAAAATGTATATTCCGTGTATTGTATATTCAATGTATATAAATGTAAATATATTATTCAATATAAATATCAAATACAGGTTTCAATCAACAACCCTTTGAGTTTTGGTAAGAGCAGGTTGATGCAATTTAACTTAAATAAGATTTGATGTCTACTATGTTGGCCATATTACTCGTTAAATAAAAATCAGTAGGTTTTCTTCGTATTGTTTTGCAAATACAGTTATTATTTTGAAAGAAAGAAAGAAAAGAAATACTACTTTTATTAGTACAGTTTTACAATAAATGTAATATTACACAAAAATTAAAGTGAAACGATATTGGCTGCATTAGTTTAAAACTGTGTCGCAGCCAATAACCCCCGCCTCCAGTATAATACATTATTTAGGCACTAAGTAAGTTATATATTTTTTATACTTGAGCGTGTGTGTTGGTGTGTGTAGGTGTGTGTAAGTGTTGGTGTGCGTGTGTTTGTGTGTGTGTGTGTGTGTGTGTGTAGTTTTTCATTGTAAATCGGGACCCCAAGAGAGTTCCAGGATAAAAAGTAGCCTAAGTGACAGTCCCTTCGAAAGTGGTTTAGCCGTTCCGGAGAATCTACTATTTAACCTAAACCTTCCGGAAGAATGACATTCATCACATACAAACAGCTTTTAGGGACTTTGTTTTACAATAAATAAAGATATATAGATATATAGATACAATACTACTCAAAATTTACCTTTTGCTCGTTTAGTTGGGTATTTTAATTGATTTGGAATTGAAAAAATAAAAATCCTACTTAGTTTATATTGTTTTTCATAACTGTTTTATAGAATATACATCAAAGGAGAAACATAAATGGTATATGTCCTGTATTAGAGATTAGATTTAAACGATTGAGTCAAGTTGTTTGAAAGTAAATCTTGGTAGTAAAGTCGAGTGCGAGAGAAGTGTCGAAGCAATAATGGAGACGTTGTGATGAGAGCCGTTTAATTAACTTCAAAATGAGGTCGCGGCCGCTTCGACTCGAGTCCGTGATAATAATGAGCCTGTCGAACGACTTCGGTCAGGCTCTAAGTAATTTAACGTTGCCACTTAGAAAAACTTGAAAGTCATTAATAGACTGATTCAGTAAATAGAAGCTTGGCTTGGCGTTTGAAATGTTAATTAGAAAATAAGAACACAAACATTATTATGTTAAATGAAAATACTGTAATAACAAAGGGAGCTAATATTTGGATTGTTTGTTTTGTGTTTCAATTATTTGCTCATTTGTTCTTATTATTAAAGGAAGCGGTTTCGCCTTCATATGAATCACAAAGTTTTTCCCGGGTAAATGCCTTCATTTTATTCTGAGAAAAAATATGAATTAAACTAAAATATAATTAAAGAAAGGGAATAATTACTTAAGAAAACTTACACAAAACATGAATGTGGGATTATTAAAATTCTTTTTGATTGATATTATTCGTTTATTCAAAGATTTCCGACAAACACTTATAAAGTTACAGTCTCTAAAAAGTTGTTATTGTGGGGTAGAGATGTGCTGTCGCAGACTTTTTTTTAGTATTTTTATAGATTTACAATTCTCTACTGCATTATCAAAATCAGGATGATTTTGATCCTGATCCCGATTTTGAGAAAATCAATCAAATACATATGCTTATATATATATATATATATATATATATATATATATATATATATATATATATATATATACACACACACACACACTTATAATAAAACAAAGACCCCAAAAGCATATATATATATATATATATATATATATATATGCTTTTGGGGTCTTTGTTTTATTATAAGTATAGAGTATAGATGGTTAGTTTAATCTCTTTAAGAAATGAGGTTTATTATTAATCTGTCGTACTTAGTCAAAGACTACAGTGTACATTGTACTTAGTACAAGTCAGTAAGTAACTTATCCATGTTAATAGTATAAATACAAGAGTGTGTTTATTTGTTTATTAAGTAGAGTTATTTAATGAACTAGAGACATACCTTTTTATCTTCGCACAGTAACCTGAAATTCACTGTGAAAAGCTACCTTTACCTTCTTTTTTTAAAAATATGTTTTACGTTAGAAGAGGGGTGTTGAATTCTATTATATACAAATAGTATCATCATAAGAATAAAGGGCGCGTTGATATCAAAGGTATTTGGCCCTACATGATATCTTACATGTTCTGAATATTACGTTTTCACAGTCTGTTGTGAATGTAAGACATTTCTCAACGATACTGCCTTATTGGCGCTTATTTAAAGCCAGTTTTAGTTTTCTATTCTACTCAGGATTATGTAATGTGTTCAATAGCTAGTAGGCTTCCATTTTCTTTTTATAAAGAGATATCTGTACTGTTAAAGAATGTCCAGAAGTGAGTATTAATAAATCCTCTATCTATTAATACTCAATTCCTTACTCGCAATTACTTCCTTATTCGCAATTAATACAATAATACAAAACACGCGTCACATCACACAAGATGGCTCCTTGTTATTTCGTCTCCATGGCAACCACTATTTGTTGTTAGGCGTTGCGTCGACAACGCCATCGGCTGTGTTCGTTACTACATACTACATATTACATATTATAAAACAAAGTTCTCTATAGCTGTATCGACGTCTGTATGTGATCAATTTTTACAAAATTTACTGAACGGATTTTTGTACGATTTATACTATTAGAGTGCCATTCTTTCGAAAGGTTAGGGTTAATAGTAAATTACCGTCATATGTAAATTGTGTTAAAGAGATCGCGCGGTTGTAGAAAATCTCGCCTGTTGGGAGCATTAATCGCGCCGCGTAATCTAGCAAGGAAATACTAAAGTAATGTACTAGAGAATTGTAGATCTGCCAAAATACTCTAAAAATTCCGAGAGATCTTGTCTCTATCTCTTAACTTATTTAACTATTAACACAATAATTACTTTTATGTTAAAAATTTCAATACATTTTAGTTAATTATAGGGGAGAGGAGGGCTTTGCCAATACTAAGTTACTCTGCAGTAGCGACTAAGTGATCATTCCTTAAATAGTAAGGTAATTAACCCAATATAATATATTATAATATTATATTGTACTATATGATATCTCTACTAATAGTATCGATGCTAGACTGTCTGTCAGTTACAGTTCCGCGACTAATCCACTGGACTAATATTAATGAAATTTGCCTCAATCAAAGCATAAGCACCGGGTACTAAGGGGTACGGGTACGTAATCTCGTTTTTCTTTTGGAAATAACGTAAATTCACATTTTGCATTCAAATCAATAACCAAAGTCGCGGGTGATGCTAGTATTATATATAATACAATTGTCTCAAAACGTAACGTGTCCTATAATTATACATAGAGACGTATTAAACATTAAGGATAAAATATAGTCGATTTTGAGACCATCCACTTAAAACTTGGATAATAACAACCAAACGGGATCAGCCAATTTCTGGAGTCAAGTTTTATTAAATGGGATTTCTCTGGTCTATAATTTTAATGTAACTGTACTAAAGAGAATTTGGTTAGTTCAGATATATTTATGTTCTTGTATCAATTTACTACAATAGTTTTGTTTTGTCGGTGGAACGGTGGTGAAAACGTCGGCGACATTGTAAACGCCGGATGACTTCTATTCTATTCATTCTATTCATAATTCAATACCTTATACGTAATATGGGAGAAGAAAATTTTCCTACGGTAAAAAACAATAAGTATTTTCAAATAAGCTTGGCTAAACAAACACATTTATTTTGTTCCGATCACATTTTTTTATAAAACATAAGAAATTTTATTCTTCTACTTTCCTTCTTCTAATGTCAATAAATAAAAAAAAGATAATATTCACTCCACAAGTGGGCATGTTTTAAACATGTTGTTATATGATTTGGCTACTTATTTTACGACCGGCTGCCTGCCATCAACTTCAGCTTACCTTAGCCACCTTTTACGGCAGATATAATACAAAAAAAAAATTTCTTCAAAGTTTTTAGTTTTCGTACACAATCAAAACTCAATACAAGGCTACAAAAATAAATGTCACAAATGAATCGTCTGATATAGTTCTTACAAAATTACATCCCGTTTACACCTCAAACTACCTAAAAGTAGTTTTAAACTTGTACTGCATATAAGATCCGTCTATCTTATCCCAATTCGTTCAACGAATTTAATTTTTGAACAAAAAATATCAAAAAATTTTAGAGTTTTATAAATAAAAATATACTTAATTTAATTCATTAATATAATGTAAGATTCTTGAAACCTGTATTAAAATCGTATTCATAGCTATACTGCGGTATACATTTTAAAACAAAGGACTGATATTGAACACCTACATATCTATACTTATAATAAGACAATAATCCTGTCGGTCTGTCGGCTGTCGGTTTGTACGTGATCGATATTCTCAAAATGTACTGAACGAATTTTCATAGGGTTTTTACTATAAGATTTTTTCCGGAAAGTTTAGGGAAATAGAACAGTACCGTTTTACAAAAATTGTATTGAAGAGGTAGCACGGTTGTAAAAAAAACTCGCCTGCTGGAAGCTTTACTCGCATGCGCCGCGTAAACCAGCTGAGATACACTGAAGTCATTTAGTAGTCTACAAAAATAGTACATAAAAGTCCGCGACAGTATGCCTCTATCTCTTATTACTCACAATAACAAATTTTTTGTTTAAACTTTCGTTTCGGAAAAAAATTGTGACACATTGATTTCCACGCAGTCCAAGCTGCTGGCAAAGCTAGTTTTATCATAAAATCATATTTTACAAGCTTTCGGGATAAATTTGTAATGACATGAAAATACAAAAGTACCAGTAGTAGTAAAGAAAGTAAGTATAAGTATGTAAGATGTACAACAAGGCATAAAAATGTTCTCACTTTGAGTGCAAAATAATACGATAAAGTTTAACAAAAGAATATAATTCTCAAAGGATTAGCCCGTTCCTAAATCTTCGAAATTCGTTAATATAACTTTCTGTAGTTTCTAAAGTCAACTGGATTTCTTGGAGTCCCGTTCATCCAACAAAGTTAGCTTTGTAATGAAATTTTGTGAACAGGAATTACGGACTTTCATAATATATAAAAAAACATATGCATATATCAATACGTTGCTTGAGTAGAGTAAAAATATATGATAAGTTCGATAAAATTATCTGTTTTAGATTCACAAGTACTTCTAAGGCGCCTGGTTCCGCAGGATCTCTCTAGGTTACAAAATTTCTGCAAGTAATTATGCGAAAAACGTATAGTACCCGGCAATTAATAATGCACATCGAGAACTTAGAACAAAACAGCTGGCCAATTCGGTTTCGTTGAGCGCTGTCACACACAGGTTCGTCAGTCTGTGCGACAGGGACAATGCTCTATGATGCAGAATCTGGCCGAGTTCTCTCTCTGAGCCTTGATGTGCATTATTTATTGCCGTGTACTATACATGGTTATTGTGCTAGCAATATTATTTGTAAGGCAAAGCATAGTCAGGTGTTATCTGGTGTTGCCTAAATAAACATTGAATAATAAAACGCAGATAGGTTAAGTTACAAAAATCATTCTCCTGCCCTTATCCCACTCTAAGAGGAGTCGGCGCAACATCTTTTAAACATGTTGTTAAATTATTTGGTTAGATATTATACCGACGGCCGTCTGCCTGACGTCAATCTACCGTAGTCGCCTTTAACGATGCCTTGGTAAGAAATGAACCCTCATTTCTTACCAAGGTCTATTCTACTTAACTGGATACTAAACGCCGGATAAGTTATCACCAAAAGTTTTGTTATTTGTATCTTGACGACTTTTCATATATGCGTAGATGGATATTGCTAAATATAGATAAAAAGCCCTCTAAATCCTACACAAATCATTACATTTCTCTTTAGACTGATAACTTGAAGATAAATTGTGCCTACAGTAGAAAAAGTAACAAAAAATGTGTGATAAAATTTTAAAAGTCGTAATTCTTTGAGATTACAGAGCTACTAAATCTTTGGAACTCGTTAATCGAACTTTTCTAAAGTAGTTTCTGACGCCAACTGCCTCTGCCAGGGACCCGCTCGCTTCGGACGAACTTAATTTATATGATAAAAAGATCCAAGCAAGACTTCAAAACCATTTTATTTTAGGTAGCTAGTTTGATGGGATGTTTAAGCTGCTGTTTCTACGTAAGCCTCAATAACCAATGTCGATCTTTAATTTAAATAAAAATGATTAATTAGTTCGAATAAATTAATTGAGGAACGCTACAAAAAAAATTCAATTATTTACCTAAATATTAACTCGCCATGAGATTACAATGGATGTATTGTGATAATTCAATAAAATTCGTTCAAGATCTAACTAAGAAGAATGACGGGAAGATATTTAGACGAAAGTATTTTAAAGAAAGTAAGAGTTAAACCAAAAGATTACTTATATTATAAGGCAATATTGTGTTCTGTACAGTTTTATATGTTAAATATAACTGTGTATTTCGTTAAATTTAAATGTAATTTAGGCTAAATCATCTTGTAGCCCAGTGTCTCTCAATCTTTTTTGTATCATGGTCCATAGCATTTCTTATGCACCCCTATTGAAAAAAATAAATTGTTTACTTAAGAAACTTAAAAGTAGGTTAAATTAAAATTATACCTTATAATTAATTGAAGTAATTATTTAAGAATTTCAATTTTTACTTCAATTTAGCATCGAAATCTAGTCATCATCATTCTCCTGCCCTTATCCCGCTCTTAGTGGGGTCGGCACAACATGTTCTAAAACATATATGATTTAGCTACGTATTTCACGACCGGCCGCCTGTCAACTTACCTTAGTCGCCTTTTACGACACCTTAGTAAGAAAGGAGGATGGTCTATTCTATTTGACGGATACCATACGGCTATCGAAATCTAGTATCGCATTTATATGTTCTGAAGCGAAAGGGTTAAACTCTTGTCGAGTACATTTTTGCATCGCTTATCCTTTACAATCAAATTGCCCTCAGGGGGCATTAATAGTGGGCAATAGTGGGGCGCTGGCCCCATTTTGGAAATCACTGCTCTAGGTTTTGAAACATGTCTATATCAAAAACACTTCGATCAATTCTGATCCAAATGTAAAAAAAACAGGCAGATACGGAAAAAAACACTTTCGCATTAATAATATTAGTATCAATTGAACTATTGTAGTTGTTCGATTCAATAAAAAGCATTTATATCCGACATCTATAAATCACTTAGAAGTTTTCTTCGTGGGTCCTTTGGTGCACATCTGTTCAATATAATGAGACTGTCCTCGTCAAACACTCGGCCATAGTAATATGCAATAAAGCTGCCAACAAAGGGAACGGGAAAGACGATCACAAAGATATTTAAGATCGAATCGTCTCTAGACATTTGTTCTAAGTCTTGGCAAAGAGTTGGCTGTTTATTGGCTCCGTCACGTGAACCCAAACATTCCGTTAGCAATGAGAATTTTATTAATGTCTATATTTTTTATTCGACGCAACTGTTAATAAATTTATTTATACGACGGCTTTAAGAATTTTATTTTAATTCCTGCTTCAGATAAGATTTTTCATTCAAAATGGAATGTTTTAGAATTTTTATTTCTATTTAGGCATATATATTATATAAAATATTCAGCTTAATAATAGGCATATTAAGCCGAATTTTTTTTTATTCTATATGAATACAAAAGTAATAATAAAATTATTTTGCTATAATCCGCGATACAGTAAATAGAAAATATATATAGTGTTTAATGTATAGTGGACTATCAGTATTTTCATACCTGATACGTGCAGGATTCGTAAAAGCACATGCACAAACCTCCACCACTTCCACCACAATACACAAGCACTACACAGTTTCACTATCACAAACTCAACAATCGTTTCGCCCCGCAACCGAAGCATCATCAGGAGATAGACTCCACGACAAAATCGCAAAGTATATATATATATATATATATATATATATATATATATATATATATATATATATATATATATATATATATATATATATATATTCTTTTTTAATTTTTAGATTTATGTCATTTCGAAATTCAAAAGTAGAACCTATTACGATATTTTAAATATTAAATTTATACTGATCTCTATGTACAGTACGCTACGCTTATATTTTATTAACGCTTTCACATAATATGTTCGAATTGGCAGTTGCTACAAGCAAAGTTATTCATAACATCTTTGCGATGTTAATTCATCTTTTTTATAATGCAGATGACATTAAAGTATAAGCTAGTAGCACTATATCATTCAATTTCATTTCCATAATAATCTCCCTTTGATGAATGCTTTGTACTGCCAGTTAAGTGAAATTAATTCATCGGCTTATCATGTAATATGCGTCAAAATGAATATCAGATTTCACTATAAATATTAAACGAATCGATTTATGTTTGCCCGTCATACCATTATATGCGAGTGAATTAATTCTTGATCGTAGCACCAGGGAAGATTAAATGCAGTGATTTTCAGTACTTTACTGTACTATATGTCTGTAAAAAAAGGCTAATAGAGAAAGCCTACTTTATTGTTGAGGATTATTTAGACGATAAGAATGCGTGGATATTCGACACTGTACAAGACTCAATAACTAGAGAATTGTAGATCTACAAAATTCAACAAAAAAGTCCGCGATAGCATGTCTATCTCTTATTAACTGACTATACCTACTTTTAATGTTAAAAATGACAATTAAATACACTGATTTCCAGGCGTGCGAAGATGCAGGCATAGCTAGTTGACAATAAGATTGTTGAAAGAAAAATAAAGATCTACATCTAAATAAATTTCTACACTTTTAATATCTATTTACCTTTATTTATCGTTATATATTCATTTCGTGTCAATAGTTTTCTTAAAAAAGAAGGACTCTGTCTGAGTCCTTCTTTTTCAATTCAAAAATTATCTTTCAAATTTTTTGATGTGAAGAAAAAAAACTGTCTAAATACTATAAAAAATAATAAGTCGCGATAAATAAGGGACAACAGAATAGAGTATCAACAGATGTTTTGGAATTTATTAAATTGTTCTGAATAGGCAATTTATAAACATATTTTTGTGTAAATAAAGATTTTTAAATACCTATTATTTATTCACCCAAAACAACATGTTTTGAACGAAGGGAAATCTTTATTTTTATTAAAATTCGTAGGAATTGTGGATTCATTACTATAAATACTTTCAGGCAGACGAGAGTATAGTGTCCTAAGGACTAAAGAGATATTTAAGATATATATTTTCTAAATTTTTTTCATTGTAATATATCAAGGTCAATTCACATAGTTAAATTGTTGAGTTAAAGCAATTGATTTTAGAATTCATCGAGAATAATAATAATCATAAAAATCCTTATTTCGCACCACAAACCATACATTTAATAAACTTAACTTATTTTATTTAATTGTACAACAATTATGGTTGCGGATTGCTGGTGCCTATGATATATTAAAAATCCGAAATACATTACATTTTAATTTTAAAATGGTTTATGAGTCGTAACAAAGCCTCCAATTGTTAATAAAAATATATATGTATTATCCATATAAATATCAAAAGTCCTTAAAATAACTCAATGCTTGATAGTGGTAGTGTACGGAAGTAGAAATCAGTTTAGTTCAAAAGAGGTTATACTGTCACTGTCTAAGACTGAAAGATGAAAATGTTAAAATCAACATCTTATATATAAAAATAATTTTTCTGATAATCATTAGGTTGAACTAGCGGATGTTTCTCTAAAATTTGGTGGCGATCGCGGCCATTTGAGCAAAAGCAAGTTATGTTTTGAGAGAAATTCGAAAACAGGTTGATTGATTGATTTGAAACCAGATTGCATTGCGCAGACTGCTAGCGTGTTTAAAAAATTTGTCACGCTCGTCTACAAACGATAGGCGGCTGTTTTCAAACACCCTTTATTTTTTATGTACAGAATATGCTCATATGCCACATTTTGTAACTATTGTACCCTGACGATATCGTCATGATCAGGAGAAAAAAGAAATAAAGTACATCAAGAATAAAACTGGTACATTACACATTACAAACACAATTTTACTATTATACAGTTGTCCTTTTTCTTATTTCATTACATTTAAATTTTATATAGTAAGCGAAGTTCTTACGTGCCGTATAAAACTATAGTGAGATGGACAATTAATGTAACACAGTTTGAGTATATTAGTTACTGTCACTCATTAATTTATTGACAAATTTCATTACATTTTTAAATATTTTCTAAAAATAAATATTTAAAAACATAAAAAATAGTCATCCCAAGCTCAAGCTTAGTTATTGTTATTAACAAATGACTGATTGTTCAGGAGTATAATTAATTTATATTAAAACCATTTTACATTATAAGAAGAGGGCTGAGTCGGTAAACTGTCAGCAACAGTTAATTAACTTTGAGGGTTACTTTAAGAGGCGGAAAAAAGCTTTCCGACGGACCTACGATTTACAATTTTAATACAAAAATTGTCCAAGCAGTTGCATTACAGGTTATCCTTAAGAAATAATCGCTTAAATTTAAACATTTCTAAACTTTTAGGGATAAGAGTTTTCTAAACTTAATTATTCAAAAAAAGAAACTATAAGAATCAAAGGTAAATTTAAAAAGTAAAGTAGCGGCCTGTTACAATCCCACTGCTGGGAATAGGAGAAGGGTTGGAGCTAAGACCTACCACGCTGCTCCAATGCGGATTGGTAGGTTACACATATCTCCAGAATTCTCTAGAGATATGCAGGTTTCCTCACGATGTTTTCCTTCACCAAAAAGCGTGTGATAAATTGCAATTATAACACATGAGTTTTAATAGAAAAACTCATTGGTGCCTGCCCGGTTTTGAACCTGTGTTCCCCTCGAAAGAATTATCACAGCTCTCAGAGAATCAAAGGTAAATTGACATATTTAAGTGTTTCTAACTAAGCTTGGCATGTTTTAAACTAATCGTTGACAAAATAGCATTCTATTTTGAAAATGAATCGTATTATAACATTTAAACTTAGAAATATAAATTTTTCATTACTTTTGTTTTATATACGTAGAGAAAAAACGTACTTAGCTTATAGAAGTTGTTGGCTAGTCACAACATTATGGATTTTAAAACTCTTTTTTACTATATAGGATGCTGTTAGGTATATTTAAGACAAGTGATCCATCCATTGCTTATGACGTCACCCTTAAATAAAAATAAGTGAATAAAAACAATATATAATTCCGTTGTTAACCATTCTAAAAGTCATATAAAGAATAGAATAATCAATTTTAATTCTACCCGTCCCAAATTGCAGGAGTGAGCTAGTCATTTATAATTACGCCTTAACTTTGTCGCTTTAACACAGGGGTATTAATTTTCTTGTCATATCTTCAGCGGTATTCTAATTAAGGACATGATATATTGTCGGTATGATTCGTAGACAACAATATCGCGTAACCATATTAAATCTCTCTGATAAAAATGTACGTTATTAATTTGTCTATCTATACTTCTATACTAATTATAAAGAGGAAAGATTTGTGTTTTTATATATGTGTGTATGTATGTATGTTTGTAATGTTTTCACGCATAAACTACTAAACCGATTTCAAAAATTCTTTCACCATTGGAAAGCTGCTTCTTTACTGAGCAACATAGGCTATATTACATTTTCAAAAAAATAGGGATCCCTAATAGAATTGTAATAAGGTGTGAAAAAAATTTAGTCATAAAAATCATTCATCGCCAATATAAAGAAAATAATGCCATAACAATTGTAGCGTATTGTATTTGTGTACCTATAAATACTTTCCAAAATTTTCCATTGCCTTAACTATTGATAAGTCCCATGACCAAACCTTCAATTTACAAAAATAAGTCTTTAGTCTGACTTAGTAAACTTTCCACTACCAGGAGATCGGTATGTACGCGGGCGAAACCCTGGGGCATTGCTAGTTTTTGATTTTTGATTTGATAGACTTTTCTCTCACTCTCCTTGAATTATGGTAGTAGTATGTATACAAGAAGGTAGAGGTGGAGGTAACGAGTCGCGTCGCCGCTTTTGATCAAGCCGGGATTTCAATCGTTTTTGCTCTTTTTGAAAACTGATTGAATTCGAGTACGTTTGCATACAAAAAGCGTACATTCCAAAACTAGGGTTCCTTTTATTTTGTGCAAAAATGTTAATGTGGTTTATAAGATTTATATATGTTTCATCTAATCTTTTATTCATTTAGGAAATAGAATAAAAAATTTTCTTCCTTTACCAGTTGCTTTAGCTCCTGGCAGGGTATTTTTATTACGGTAACAACAACGCTCCTGCTTGTTGAAGTGACCATCTTTTCTCTTGTAACTGCCATTTAAACATTATCATGTAAGAGCTGTGATAGCCCAGCGGTGAGACCGTGTGACTTTTTCGAAAGGAACACGAGTTCAAACCTGGGCAGGCACCACTGAGTTTTTCTATTAAAACTCATGTGTCTAATTGATAATTGCAATTTATCACAAGCTTTTCGGTGAAGGAAAACATCGTGAGGAAACTTGCATATCTCTAGAGAATTCAGGAGATATGTGTAACCTACCAATCCGCATTGGAGCACCGTGGTAGGTCTTAGTTCCAACCCTTCTCTCCAGAAACGGCGAGAGGAGGCCTATTCCCAGCAGTGGGATTGTAACAGGCCGCTACTTTACTATAATACTATATATATGTACTTTAAACTCAAGGTTGTGACCTTTAAGGATGTTATTGCTTTTTTATAAAGCATAAGGAAATAAGTAAGCAATTTATTATTTGACTGGCCCGTTGGCGCAGTGGGTAGTGACCCTACCTTTAGCAACGCGGGTCGTGGGTTCGATTCCGAGGGCCAACATTTTCTATCAACAATTTGTTGGTTCTTCGAGCCTGGGTGTGTATTTGTATTTAAGTATGTATTTAAAATTATATATGTAGTATATTTACCAGTTGTCCGTCACCCATAACACAAGTATTAAGTTACTTACTTTGGGTATGGACGACAGTGTGTGTAAGTGTCCCATATATTTATTATTATTATTATACTTCAAAGTTGAGGCTCGACCACGTAGGTCGGTATTTATGAACCTAGCTCGGGCCTAAGCCAAGAAACTAGGTAACAACATGTTATCATTTTGTTATATGATATGAGTTAGTGTACTATTAGTTAGGAGCTCCTGTACTTGTGTCTTGTGTGGAAAGTATAGCGTGTGGATCGTGTAGCATATGTGTGTGAAGGGTTTCCGAATTAAAACTTTGAAGAGGTAGTGAAGATGGATTCATAAATCGTCGTACAAGAGAACAAGTGTCAAGCACAACCGATTTTTGTAACGGCACGTATATATTTTGGGGGAGTTCGAGAAATCTTAAGGCATCAAGAAGTGATTTAGGTATGATACCTGTTGCAGAGATAATGATTGGAATTACTTTTACCAGATCTTGATGGCACATCTGTTTGATTTCGTCGGCTAGGGGTATATATTTCTGTACTTTTTCCGTAAATTTTTGTTTAAGGTTATTTGTGTTTGGGACTGAAATGCCGATGAGATAAGTGGTTTTTATTGTTTTTAGTGTTAATGTTAAATGCTTAGCAATAGACCAGATAAAGATAAAGTACGGTCGGTTATAATGTCTCGGTTCCAGTAAAGTTTAACATTAAACTAATACATTTTTTGGTTTATATTGGTAGTATGGTGTGTATGTTTCTAATAGTTTATATTTTAATGCGAGTTGTTGGTGAATATGTTTAGCTACATTATCATGTCTGTATGTGTATTCTTTGTTGGCTAAGGCACTGCAGCCTCCTGTGATATGGTCTATGGTTTCTGTTACTTTATGACATAATCGACATTTATCAGTTTCTATTCTTTCTTTGATGATATATTTGGAGTAGTTTCGGGTCTTAATTATCTGATCTTGTATAGCAACAAGGACACCTTCCGTTTCTCCAAATAGGTTGCCTTTCATGAGCCAGCTGTTTGATGCTTCATTATCGACATGTGATTGTTCTAATTGATGAGGGTATTTTCCATGAATAGATTTTTTTTTCCAGATATCAATTTTTTCTTGTTCCGTTTGTATTTTAAGATACGTGTTATATTGTGCATTGTTTAACTTTAATGGTGTTCCTGTTGTGGTTGAGCCTAGAAGTGCTTTGTGTATTGGGCTGTCACTGGCTTTATCTTGAAAATATGAACGTAAATTGTGTACTTGCGTATAGTGTAAATTTTTTATATCGATGAACCCGCGGCCTCCATTTTTCCTTTTGATCGTGAATCTTTCTACTGCAGAATGGCCGTGATGAATATTGTGTTTAGTGCATGTTGTTCTGGTTAATGTGTTTAGAGCGTTTAATTTTGTTTCCGACCAGTTGATTATTCCAAATGAATATGTTAATATAAGTACTGCCTATGTGTTTATAGCTTTTGTTTTGTTTCTTGCGGATAATTTGGTCTTAAGTACAGTGTTTAATCGTTGTTTGTATTTTGATTTTAGAATCTTTTTGATTTCTGTGTGGTTGAGTGATGTATTTTGTTGATAACCTAAATATTAATATATTTCTGTAGAATCCATACTATTTATAGTGCCTTCCTGTAGTGTTAAAATATGTGAGTCTGTTTCTTTGTATTTACCTCTAATTATACTATTAATTTTACATTTCTCTATCCCGAATGTCATTTTTATGTCCCTACTAAATTTTTCGGTTAATGTAAGTAGTTCGTCGAGTTGTTGTCGGTTAGTTGCGTATAATTTAATGTCGTCCATGTAGAGTAGGTGTGTTATTTTTATGTTATGCTGTTTATCTAATATATAACCATAGTTTGTGTTATTGAGAATTCTAGAAAGAGGATTTGCTTTGGATTGCTAAACAAAACCACAATGGACTTAAAGAATCTCCCTGAAAGATTCCTCGGGATATTTTTATTTGCTTTGTTTTAAGCGTCCCTTTGTCGGTATGAATATAGAGTGTAGTTGTCCAGGTTTGCATTGTTTGCTGTAGGAAATTTACCACGTTAGGGTCAGTTTTATAGAGTTTTAATATATGTATGAGCCAAGAATGTGGGACGCTATCAAAAGCCTTTTGGTAATCTATATATGAGTAAAATAAGTTTTTATGTTTTTGTTTGACTTGATGATGAATTTCGGTGTCTATGACAAGTTGTTCTTTACAACCCATGGATCCCTTACAGCAGCCTTTTTGCTCTTCGGGTATAATATTATAAAGTGATACGTGAGTGTTTAGTTTAAAGTAGTTAGAAGTAAAGTAGTAAGTTTAGAGTAGTAGTTTAAGTGCAATGATTGACGTTAGTAGTTTGTACAGAGTAGGAAGACAGGTAATAGGACGATATTTGGCAGGATTTATTGTGTCTGTGTCTTTCGGTTTTAGGTAAGTTATTCCTTGTGTTAGAAATTTCGGCATATTATGTGGATTTTATATGAGAGTGTTGAATGCCTTTGTAAGGTGATTATGAGTTGATGTTAGGTATTTTAGCCAGTAGTTTTGTATTTTATCGGGACCAGGTGCTTTCCAATTATGAGTCTTTCTTAGAGCAGACTTAACATCTTCGCTATCTATTACGATAGATAGCATTAGATGTATGTTTTCTGTTTCTTTAAGCTCGAGCTCTAGGAATTCGGCGTCATTGTTATGTTCTTCCGGTGAAGACCAGATGTTTTCCTAAAAATTTTGAATATTCGTGTCATCTGGCACTTCTGTGACTTTTATGTCTTCAGAGTTTACGTTTCTATAAATAAATTTTCATTGTTGTTAAATAAGTTATTGTCCGCTTTTCTTTTATTACTTTCTTCGTATCTATTTAATCGTTTTGCATATTCTGATAATTTTTGTTTACTTCTTCTATAATCTGTTCATTTGTTAATTTTTTTGGGTTGATTTTGCGTTGCTTATTAAGTGTTAAGTTTCCTTTTATATACTGTGTCATGCGACCAATATTTTTGCGTAGCGTTGCGATTTGTGTGATAACACGTATTTTCCAGTGGGGTATCTTTGTGTTTTTGGTGTTATTGTTATATAGATTGGTGTTTTGTGGTTTTGGTTTAACATGTAGGGAATTTACAGTAACAGCTGCACAGTATATTAATTCATGCAACTCCTCTATTAATGTTGTTACTTTGTCCTGAAGGTATGTATGTAGTATGTCATAAATAGTGTTTACTGTTTTAATAGTCGAGTGTGTAATTTGTAGTTTTTGTATAGAAGGTCTTTGGGTAGGGTCTGTATCTTTATATTTGATGAGATTTTCTTTAAATGTTTTCTATTATTCCATTATTTAAATATGTAGAGTTATTTTGTAATGATTGTAGTCTACATGAATATAGGATGTGTATGTCTATGGGAGAAGTGTGTCCTAAGGGATTATTGTTTTGAGTATTTATAATTGTTGAGTCTCCACAGTCTGTTGATCGTTTGGTTACTGATGTAGCTTGACCCTCTGGTAAATCAGACGTAGTGTTATCAATGTTGTTTAATAGTGGATTATTCTGAGTGTTGGTGTTGTGTGTACAAGAGATATCTTTATCTTCATTCAATTTTTCTTAAGTTATCTCTTCAGAAATCTCTTGTTTAATTTGCAGACGTTCAGATGGGCTAATTCTGTTGTTCTTGTGTATAACTCGTATTTGATCTGATAGTCTTTGTTGTGTTATATGTTGTAGCTCAGGGTAGATTGTAATAAATGAGTGGTGTAGCAATGGACGATCAACTGTAAGATCAGTCTCGCACATTGTGACTCTGTAGTAACAACGAAGCAGTTTCCGATTAATTTCATCAGTCCACTTCATACGCTGCCTTGTTTTGCCGCCTAAAGTGGTTGCCGGAAACATTTCTTGTAAAACTCTACTTGTTGGTATGTTAGGTGTTGTTAATGGGCGTGTTATATTTATACTGTTTTCTACGCAAATTTGATTGGCATTTCGATTACATCCTTGCGTAGACTTGATGTCATCAATGGGCACGAGTGAAGTGGCCGAAGGCCCTCGTGCAACATTAAATGACAGTGGGGAGGTGGTGGTTGATCGTGATGTTGATGGATTCATATATGAGTGATGAGCTGGGTGATTGGAATAAGCTATGGGTAGATGAAATTGGCGATGACGGAATGATTTCGGCTGTGGTATTTTCGGGTACATTCCCGGCGGGGGCCCGCCTGCTCAACCCCAGGCCATCGACGGTCCGCATGCTGTCACATCCAGCGTCGACTCCAGATGTGCCCCGACGACCTCCGGGTAGCGGCCTCAAATTGTATTTCTTGACTGACTTTTGACTTTAAAGATAACAGATATTCGTCTTAACACCTCAATATACTAAACATTGGAAAGAGTTTTAGCACCTTTTCATTGAGCCTCGATAAGATATTGGAAAAATAAACCAGAAATGCGATATTTCTTCACTGATACAAGATAGGGTGGGATAATGTTGAACGCTGTTGGCACACTGGCTGTAATCCTATATAACTGACGGGGAAATCCCTTTTATTTTAAGGCTCTAGCGTGTCTGTAATACCTGCTATTAAATCAGGATATTATAGCTAATTTTATCGTATGATACCTAAAGCTAAGATTTGTTTGCTTAATGTTGTTTACATATTTGCGAAGCATATTTAGCAATAATAAGGGACGGCTGCCGTGTGGTATCCGGCTGAGTAGAATAGACCACCCTCTTTCTTACCGAGGGGTCGTAAAAGACGACTAAGGTAAGTTAACCCACCGTGTGGTATCCGGTTGAGTAAAATAGACCACCCTCTTTTTCACCGAGGGGTCGTAAAATACGACTAAGGTAAGTTGACGTGAGGCAGGCGGCCGGTCGTAAAATACGTAGCCAAATCACATGAGACATGTTTTTAACATGTTGTGCCGACCCCACTTAGAGTGGGATAAGGGCAGGAGGATGATGATGATAAGCAATAATAAGGGACGGATGGCAATTTTTTTCCGGCTCGTAGAAAGCAGGAATATCCTTTAAAGGATTGGTATGATATCTAGAACTTATTGCAAGAAGAGAATAAGAATACTTTATTGCACAAAAAAATGCAAAAAAATCATATACGTACGTAGACTATTGATAAGGTAAATGTACTGTATAGTACCCGGCATTAAACAATGCACATCGATGTTTACAACGAAACAGCAGGCCAGTTCGGTTTCGTAGGGCGCGGGCACTATCACTCGGTTAGTATGTGACGTTTCACACGGGTTCGTCAGTCTGTGCGACAGAGACAATGCTCTATGAAGCAGATTCTTGCCGATTTCTCTCTCTAAGCCTCGATGTGCATTATTTATTGCCGGGTACTATACCTACGAGAACAGTTTGTTTGTTTATGCACATAAGTGCAAAAGGCGAGCATATTAAACAGTAGTGATTTCTTCCTGAAACCTTTCAAAAGAGAGACTGTTGTTTAATTATACAGGATATATTATACATATCGATATTGATATGACAGAAAGCAAAAGAAGAAAACACAAACAGGGAAGAAAAAACACTAAACATAAAAGTAATAAAAGAGTATATAAATTATAGCCATATAGAAATTCATAACACCGATCTTAAATATGGTTAATGATAGATGCAAGTGAACAGTATAAGTGAAGTATTACATTTAAAAGATGACTAAATGGAATACTTCATCACATCCCTGGATTGATGCCAATGAATCCAAAAATGTATTCATTAGGTAATCCTATTTAATTAACGCATTACTATACCATCATATTATCTATACTTATTATAAAACAAAGTCACAAAAAGCTGTCTGACTGTATGTAATCGATTTTCCCAAAATCTACTGAACGGATTTTTGTACAGTTTTCACCAAAAGATAGTGCAATACTTCCAGATAGTTTAGGTAAATAGTACATATTGGCATTATGTAAATTGTATTGAAGAGATCCAGCAGTTGTCTTAAAAAAGTTGTTGTGTGTTGTGTGCTTTCTGGGAGCTGTAGTCGCATGAGCTGCGTAAATCAGCAGAATTACGCTAAAGTCATGTACTATAGAATTGTAAATCAATGAAAATGCTACAAAAAAGTCCGCGACAGCATGTCTTTGTCTCTTATGGTTAACTCACAATAACTACTTTCATGTTCAAAATCACAATTAAATACACTGATTTACGCTATAGTCGCCAATATATATATATAGTAGCCAATATGTCGTTTGCTAATATCAGTCAAGCTGTTTAAGCCGTGGCCCTTGCTATCGAAATTGGCATATAAACATACAGATATACATATATCATATATGTTATAATCCAAAAGCATTACCCTCCTAATAGCTCAGTCGGGTAAAATAAATATAATTTTGTTTACCTTCTTTCGGGACAGGGGTGCAATTGTATCCCCCTTGCATCCCGTCGCCGGCGCTAATGTCAACAACTGATCAAAAATTGATTAGAAATTTTTAATACGAAACTTGATGTTGAAAGGAGAAACGATTGTTAGCTAACACGAAATTAAATAAAGATAAAATAATAATAAAAACATACAATGAAAAGTTTTATTCTACTTTTTACATTTTTTTCTCCATCCAAATGTATTCTTCCAAAAGGATGAATTTACGACAAAAACGTAAATTTCAAATAACAATCCAATTGTCTCGGAGAGCCGTAAAGTCTGTGTCGTGCCGCCCGTTTATTGTAAAGAAGAGATACTAAAAGGCAGGCGATTATGTTAATCTTTTCTCTGTTACCGTCATCAATTTTGGTTTATTACACATTTAGACTTTATATGCAAGGTAAGATCATTCTTAAAACAACTCCAAACTCCGAAATTCCAAAAAGCTATGTGAGTTTTATTAAATGTTTCTTTTGATATGTACACATATATATAAAACAAAGTCGGGTTTGTTACAACACTTATAACTCGAGATCTGCTGGACCATTTTCATGGTTTTTGATTCGTTGGATTTGTCTCCGCCCCGAATAGCAGAATACATCTAAAAACAAAGAAAAATCGACTAATTATAAAAGATGAATCATTTTCCCTAAATGTTCATTCGTTTCGTACCTGTCAAACATTTGTTGTCCATCCTGTCAAATACTGTAAGTAATGATTAACATTTATGCATGCGTTCAGAAATGTATTTTGTTTAATCTTTTAAAAAAGGGTGAATAAACTAATGTCTGTATTTTTTTTTATACATTTAAAAAGGTTGAAAAGTGCAAGGTTGAAACATAGAAGTTCTTCAAATATTTAAGCGTGCGTACAGAAAATTATTTTGTCTCATTGTATTACGTTCATCAAAGCCTAAATTAGTTCAGCTAAAAGGTAACACACCATTCATTGACTATTAGGGAAAGTTCGCCGGGTCAGCTAGCTTTATATTATATTACTGTATAAATATACATTAATCCTACTAATATTATAAATGCGAAAGTTTGTGAGTATGGATGGATGTTTGTTACTCTTTCACGAAAAAACCACTGGACGGATTTGGATAAAACTTTACAGTGATATAGGTTATACATCAGAATAACACATAAGCTACAATTTGTAATGATTTTATGTAATATAACGATACATGTCAATAAAGTCGGAAAAAATCTAGCCTCTGACAGCTATCTTGGCGAACGCTGCCTAAACCATTCAAGTTACACAAAGATGATGTACCGTAGTATTGTTTGTCTTGAATAGTGCTAAATAAAAGTCCGCGGCAGCATATATCTACCTTTTATGTGAAAGCCACTGTGACCAAAGTTGTAAATCATAAATTTAATTAAATTAGATACTGTGACAGAACAAATTACTCGCGAGCGAAGCCGCGCGAAAAAACTAGTTATATATAATTAATACATTTAATAATAAAGCATTATAATTCACTTAGACATACCATCGCAGTTGCAATTTCTATTGGATTAAATGTCCTTTACTTATGCATAATGCTCTTTTAGCGCTTGTGGAATTATTTTTATTTTCTTCAGGGTGATACTCAAAATGTTCGACAATACTATCCATCTACTTGCCCTATTCATAATCCAAATGTCCTATCATTGTTATTTCATAAGGAGTTAACTTTTGGTTACAATTATGCAATTAATGTAATTTTTCGTATAAACGGAATATCTTAATTTATTTAATAAAAAATAGTTAATTGTAGTAGTGTTAGGCAGTTTCTAGTTTCTAAGTGACTAGCGATAGCTGTGATAGCACAGTGGTAAGACCATGCGACTCTCTAGAGACGATCATGGTTTCATCCCGGAAAGGTACCAATAATTTTTCTAATAAAACTTATGTATCTAATTGATAATTGCATTTTATCACACGCTTTTCGGTAATCGTAAGGAAACATGCATATCTCTAGAGAATTCTAGGGATATGTGTAATCTACCAAAACACATTGGAGTAGCGTGGTAGGTCCAAGCTCCAATCTTTCCCTCCAAAAACGGAGAGAGAGGAGGAATATGCCCAGCTGTGGGATAGTATCAAGCCGTTACTTTAAGTCACTCAGTCTAATCAATGTTACGAAAGCTTCTGAAGTTTCCTCGTTTCAATTTTTTTTATAATGACAATTTATGCTTTATTATTTCAATCACCTATTGAGTAACTGATGTCGCTAAAACCAGTTGTTACAAGGCTTCTGATCAACATTTGACGCTCGAATTCAATTAAAATATCTCTCGTAATTTCCCGAATTCTATCCGGTAAAATTCCATTCGACAATTGATTTATTTATTGTGGCAGAATAGAATAGACCACCCTCTTTTCTTACCGAGGTGTTGTAGGAGGCGACTAAGGTAAATGCCGTGTGGTATTCGACTGCATAGAATAGACCACCCTCATTTCTTACCGAGGTGTCGTAAAAGGCGACTAAGGTAAGTTGACGTCAGGCAGGCGGCCGGTCATAAAATACGTAGCCAAATCATATGACAACATGTTTGTAACATGTTGTGCCGACACCACTTAGAGTGGGATAACGGCAGGAGAATGTATGTAGTTTTTCCATAGGAAATACGTATAATTATACGTATAACTATACGTATTTCTTATATACGTCGAGGTATAAAAGTAAAGAACAAACGGTATATACTAAATCTTTAAAAATATGTCGTTATAAGTACTTTAAATATAATAAAATGTTTATTTTACTTACCATAATGGCAGAACATCAATAACGGATACGTGGGGATCGATCAGGGAAACTTTCCGAAAAAGGTGTTTCTCTTCTCAAGAACGTGCTTGAGTGACGTGACTTTGATAAATTATTCTCTTACGTGACGATTTAATGTTATTCACCTTTATTATATTTTCTGCTGTGATAACATATAAGTAGCTAAAAATAGGGACAGATTGCATGCAATAAATGCGCAACTTGTGCATAAATTTGTCACTGAATCGATATGATCAACACTATCTTAAACAATCAATACAGCAAGGTTATAATTTTTTTTAACTGATTTATGCAAAAGACGGTCGTTTATGGACTTTATACAGCTTTAAGATGAGCAAAGACCTACATAACTACCTTTGGGTCATAGGCCACCATAATTAATAGATTATCAAAGTAAGTCTACGAGAAAGCTGAGTCTTATCAGAAATTGCTTATGACAATGGATTTTACCTAAACTACTGTTCGATTGAGTCATCGTCATCCTACCCTTATCCCACTATAAGAGGGGTCGGCACATGTTACAACCATGTTGTCTCACGATTTGACTACGTATTTTACTACCTGCTGCCTGCCAGACGTCAATTTACCTTAGTCGCCTTTTGACAACACCTCGGTAAGAAATGAGGTTGGTCTATTCTACACAGCCGGATACCACACGGCGGTTCGATTGAGTAACTTAAAATATAGACAAGAAACACATAAGAAGCATAAGAAAGGCAAAGACTTATGTGACCTAGACAAGACCATATTACAATAAAGAAAAGAGAAGAAGCAAAAAAGCGGGATCTGTCTCTCTTTTTTGTGTGATTAGACAAAGATGAAGTATACGAGTTTCATCATCTCTCTCATTATTTATTGTGTCACTATCACTTACAGGCCTGCCTATTAATAACTCTATGCTAAATTACAATTGTCAGCAGGACGAAACAGACAGTACAGACGCAACGTCTTGGCTGGCGAAATTGAGTTGCTCATGAATCATGTCAGTTGCTTCGTGATTTCAAAAGCGAGGCGGTGCCATGACGAATAGACACAGTCATACAAACACGTATACTCGTATGTCTCTTACAACAAGGCAACCTTAAGGCTACGTTTCCTAACGGTGGCTTTAGAGCTGTACTCCCCACTTTTTGCATCCTCTGCGTATAAATGCACAACCTGACAATAATGTGAACTTTAACTTCTTCTTTTTTCAGCTGATGGGCTACTCGATGTTGTAAGTCTGTGTTATGCAGTGTTAAGAAACTTTTATTCATCGATCCCTGCGATATTTTTAAGGTCGTCATTCCACCTACTTGGACGGTCTTGGAGGGAGTGACGATTACTGTACCAATGTTCGGTCACTTAAGTTACACTTATTCAGCGCTGTATGCGTATATTAAGCATTTGAAACATTGATTCTATAACAAATTACTGTCAATCTTTATATTGTTCATACATATTATTATATACAATCAAAAAGCCCAACCCTTATCAACGTATTTTTCAATTTATTTTTGAGTGCTACTGTTCTACATCAGCATCATATTTCATGTTTGAAGGCGAAAATAAATTTTCAACAAAATCATTCATATTTTAGAATATTCTCCTAGTTCGGGCAGTCGCTTTGTCTAGCTTCTTTCCTTTCATTTTTCACGCTTGATTTGTGTTCTATGAGTGTTCCGCTGCGTTAAATTTCGCTTCTAGAGAATATTGGATATCTGTCTAAAGATATGAGATTTTGCATATCGAGAAGACTTTTACTTGGTATATGAAGACACGTAGATTGGTTACTCAAAATTTAAAATACTCAAGATTGTATGAGCATGATGTATTTCAGTTTTTTTCATAGGCTTTCCGGTGCATAAAAACATCGCGAGAAAACCTTGCGAAATTTGTAAGATCAGTATTGCCTAGTCTTAAAAAATACTAAAATATATAGCAATTTAGTATTTTTTTAAGACTTTAAGACTTTTCTACTAACTAGACGTATCTTCTAAGCAGTTTACCTTGTAATCTACGAGTAGATAGTGAAAATATCAAGTCATTTATACAGTCACAATTAGTACGGACTATGTACTAATTATACATTTATAAGCGGACAGCACGTTGTCTTCTCAGTCTACATTGAGCATAACATATACTTTCTTTACCCAAATAACAAATTAATCTTATCAATTCTTTAATTATGAATCTCCGAAAGTAACATGACTTTTATAGTTTGTTTGTACTATTGTATTATAAAATTGACAACTTACAGACTCACTGACTAATTCGGTTTGTGAGAAGTAAATTTAAAGAAAAGTTCCATTACTGTATAATATCTGATAATTGCAACAAGTAACTATGTTTAGCTATAGTATAGTCCACTTAGTTGTAAAAGAACAGAAGAAAATGTATCGTATGTAATTTAAATGTTTTACAAAAGACTAGTATTAATATCCGTGAATAACTTGAGTATAATATAACCTCTAACCTCATTCCTTGACTATAGTATTTGATCATAAATTCTATATTTATATGTCGCATGCTTTCACATTTTAATTTAACAGTTCAGGGAATATGATATTGTATAGAGGTGGCTTTAACAATCATTTTTATTTTTTTTATAAAAGCAGACTGGAAGAATTGGATTGCCCAACTAGTCTATAACTCACATGGGATTTTAAGTTACATAGCTGATCCTTATTTATTTGTCAATGTATGTAATTGTAATTTTTTTAGATGTGTAGATGTAGATGCAAATTTTTTTATACTGCATTGGTTTACGTTGATAATTTTTCCCAGTTATGAGATGTAAAATTATTCAATAATAATGAACAAATAAAATCTAGGCATTCATTTAAAGATAACAGATTTACTAAATTTTTAAAAATTTAAAGCTGGAAACTAAGGTTTGTTATATCGGTAAAATTATTCAATAATAATGAACAAATAAAATCTAGGCATTCATTTAAAAATAACAGATTTACTAAATTTTTAAAATTTAAAGCTGGAAACTAAGGTTTGTTATATCGTAACTATTTAAATATACACACATGCTTAAATAATTTTATGTTGTCATTGCAAATTGCATTTGTACTAAATAAATAATAATCCCAAAAGTAATTTGAGTTTTTGCTTTATAGTACATTACCTTAGCTCATTATTAAATATTCTGATAATGTTATTTAAACAGTGGAAAAAAGTTTAATTATTTACAATAACATGGTTTCGATTTCGAATTCAGTATAACTAAGAAGCAATGCGCTATTAAACGTTTAGTGAGCATATAGACTGACAACCAAGAACTGTTACGTTTTAAACTTGGTTTTGATTAAACGCGTTGATTTAGAGGTACCTTGCTACTCAAGGTATTATCATCATTCTCCTGCCCTTATTCCACTCTAAGTGGGGTCGGCACAACATGTTACAAACATATTTTCTCATGATTTGGCTACATATTTTACAACCGGCCGCCTGCCTGACGTCAACCTACCTTAGTCGCCTTTTACGACACCTCGGTAAGGAATGAGGGTGGTCTATTCTACGCAGCCGGATACCACACGGCACTTACCTTGGTCGCCTTTTACGACAACTCGGTAAAAAGGAGGGTGGTCTTTTCTATTCTGCCGGATACCACACGGGTTCTTGCTACTCAAGGTATTAATTTACATTTATTTGCAATGTTCAGAGACACTCTTTTAGCATGCTCGGCTCATCAAATATTCATCTTCTAATGCATCAGTTATTATTAATTTGACACTTAGAAGAGGTATAAATAGTTTGTGTCTAAAACTGAAAGAAGCAGGATCATGTATTAAAATAGCAAGAGTAGTTTATTATATTCTTTACGATAACATACACCTTATGTAATCTATTTATATTGTCTTCTTCTTCAACATACATTCTAGGACGTAGGTGTCTTCACGGAATCTTCGTACCACACGATCTTTTGCTGCTTACTCGTAAGTCCAGCGGCTCGTGGCGACCTTAAGTCAGATCATCAGATCTAGATCATTCCACCTTCTAGTAGGTATACTGACGCTGCGGTTTCTGTTGCGTGGTCCATTGGTTCTTCATAATTATGTATTATGATATATGATATCATATAATAATATTTATATTTTTAGTAATTTAATTTTTGTACATTAGAATACACAATTATAAAAAGATTGGCGATGTATATAATAGACAAAGTAGGAACTGACATAAGCTTGCGGTTACTGCTTTGCGCCTTGCAAAAGTAAATAAGTCATTTGTGGGTTTGGGTATAAGACTCTATAATAAAATCCCGCAATCGATTTTATCTTTACTACTACAGCAGTTTAAAAATGCTGTTAAAGGGAGGCTGATACAAAAAGCCTACTATACTATATAGGACTATATAGATTATAAAAATGCGTGGATTTGTAAATGTAAATATAACTAGTTATAAGAATTCTATTTGAAAAGAGCAACCACCGAGTTTCTTGCTGACTCTTCTCGATAGGAACAAAAGCACTTGTTTACAAGTTTACTTGAATAAAGAATATTTTGAATAATGGACATAATGGACATATCATTAAATATAAATCACATCATACAAAACGAAAAAAAATTGTGTTTATATTAATTGGAAAAACAGCGTTCCTATAAGCTAAAATTCCTAATTATGGAATTTGATTAACTTAGAGTAATTTCAATTACATCTGAGGGATAAAAGCATTTATTGCTTTTATCCTTCAGAATATTAAATTTGTGGCGAGGCCAAGTTAAAAAAGTTGTCTTTTTATTAATTTCTTTGTTAATTAACTTTTATGTTGTTTGTAATTCATAAAGAGATCACATAATTTATTTCATCTATAACTGTAGGATAAATAATTATATTGAAAGCATGATTTTCTGAGAAATATATTTTCCATTACATTAATTTAACGAAGATGTGTATTTTGGATTTAATTTACCGAGAAATTTTTTTTAATTATTTTTTTTTTTTAATTTATTTAACAATTTTAAAATAATTTATGAACATTTGCAAGGTTGATATTATTTTCCTCAATTACATATTTTATCGTTTATCACCTCAGATATGTCATTAACTAATTATTTACCAAAATGGTGACAAATAAAATCTTGTTATGCAAAAAAATTTCCCTTAAAATAGCAAGAACATTATTGCCCGATCGTCACAACAGCTTAAAGCGGAAGAAAGGTTGACGCATGAGTCGTAACGTTTGAGGCAGCGAAGTCCTATCAGGTATTTCTTACATAGAGGCTATAAAGAGAATAGTGGTAATGTTTGTGGAAAAACATGCACTAGGGTGAAACTTCTAATAAGCCCTAGAATTCGTGTACCCCTAATCTTGGAGGTTGGCTCACTTGGCACAGTCATTAGTTTGACTTAATCGTTGAGTTAGCTAGAGCTCTCATCCATTTAAAGTTAGAGAATAGGTTGAGATCGGTTTAGTTCCAATGCCTCTAATCATTCGCTTTACTGGATGCAACTGTTAACAATCCCCGCCAGCTATTCTAATCAGCTATTTAACAAATATCGACATCCTAATCAGCTATTTATCGACATCAGATATCGACATCTATGATGAACGATATAGTGTGTGTTATATGTTCCAAGTTACTTTACGACACCATAATCTTGTATAGACTGCATGTTGGCAATTGTAAACTAAAAAGCTTTGTAAACAATTAGTTATAATAAAAACAATGAATCCACCAACTAAGGAGTTATTCGAAAGCTTAAACATACGAAAATAGAAATTTAAATTAATCTGACTTAACCAGACAAGGGTGAATAGGGCAAATAGATTTTTTCAGTTCACCAAATTTCAATTATCATGCTTCAAATCAAACAATACGTGAACCAAATTTCAGATCATTTGTTGATATAGATTCTCCTTGTATCAGACATGATATAAAATAATTTCATGAGTTGATAGCGAACAAATATTCTTTTAATTGTAAATTTTAGTACATCAGTTATACCTTAATACATCTATATAAGTAACCTTAAGTTATTTTTCTTCTAGAAAATAACTTGTAGGTTATCATGATTATACATTATTGGGTACTCGACTTTATACTTCACTTCACACTTCTTCTTTATATTATATTAGCGAGGTTATGCTCAATACACTTTTATATAAAAAAATATTGTGCTGCTAACCGCAGCACTTTTAAAACATGCACGATTACTAACGTATGACTCACTTATTCAGATGCACTTATGGCATAAAGGTTTTTTTTTATTTATAACAAAATGTACAAGTTACGTCTATCTTAAATAATTTACACGCTAGTACTATACGAATTATGCCCACGATGAATGGTCCCAAAAATGCTGGAAAAGATTCCGCGTTGAAACGCCAAGCTGATGCTTTGCGCAAAAAAGAGCCAGCCTCCTTCGTCACCTGAAGAAATAGTTAATTGAAGTGTTAAGACGGATATTTTTTTTGCACTTTGACTCCATAGCTAAAGGTTCTCAACTGCAAACGGCAACAATTATATAACTCTCAATGAGAGATATTAACCACTGATACTTTGGATATCGAGTTAAATACATTATTATTATAAATAATAATAATAAATTATTGATTATAATTTCATCATCATTCTCCTGCCCTTATCCCACTCTAAGTGGGGTCGGCACAACATGTTACAAACAAGTTGTCGCATGATTTGGCTACGTATTTTACGACCGGCCGCCTGCCTGACGTCAACTTACCTTAGTCGCCTTTTACGACACCTCGGTAAGAAAGGAGGAAAGGGTTGTCTATTCTATTCTGCCGGATACCACACGGCGGTATTCGTATTATTTATATTGCATAATTTTTCAACATTAATCCATTTATATAGTGTTTCGTAATTTTTGTTTTTCTTCCTCCTTTTTTTCATTATCCATATTTCACTTCTTGACCTTTTTTTTCTGTTACTGACGGTTGACTGGAAGAAATCCCTTTTAGGGATAAGTCCGCCTTTGTACAATTACTATTTTTCTTCTTTCTTTTTCTTATATTATTGTGTATTAATTTTTTAGCGGTGTCTTAAAAGGGTTTCGAGAATTCCTTACAACATCGTACTTAGGTACATACAACAAACTCGTTCAAGTACTACATTAGCGTATTTAACGTGATAGTAACTACCGTGTGAGTAACGGTTAGTACTTTCGTAGATTAAAATAAAAGGTAAACGTAATCTGCAAACTAACCGTACCCAAGTCCTGCAAACGATGTTATCGACTAATTGCAATTGCCCGGTTATGCGTACATATATCGCTCGAACTACTATTGAAGTGTAATTGCTATTGGCTGCCGTTACGTGCTTTTATTGCCTTTGTTAATGCTAAAACTGACCACTTGATATCGTACGTAAAATTGGTTACACGCTGTGGTAAGAATTTCTTTTTCTATTAATATGAAAGTGGTTTTATTAATAATTTATACATATTGCATAATTGGATCACGCATTGAAATCGATTTTCTTATGGTTTAATTACTCAATGTATAGTTTTTTAAATTTAAATTTTTATTTATCTTACGCGATTTTCGTTGGAATGGTAATTATGGAAGTTATATTTTTTCATATAAACACTACTGGACTAGCAAGTTTGAAGCAAAAAAATGTGCGAAATAGCGTAGAACATATAAAATTGTAAGGGGACCTCTTGTGAGGTCTAAGCGACATATAGTGTGGTGGTATAAATGTAATTAACTACTTTTTCCATATTTTTTGCTTCTCAATCGGTCATGAGAGTGTATTATCTAGTAATTATCACTGGTAGCGTGGCCGAGCGGTCTAAGGCGCTGGTTTAAGGCACCAGTCTCTTCGGAGGCGTGGGTTCGAATCCCACCGCTGCGATATGACTTTTTTATATAACTTTGTCGTTTTACATAACAAATGTTTGTAATTATGTAGGAACTAAACCAACAATATTCTAATAAATTTTTCAAACTACTTAAATAAATCAATTTTAAGTTGATAGTGAGCAACCCTTTACTCATGAATCGAATTTTTATTCAACGATACACTCGTACTCAATTGGCTTATTAGAATGAAGGATAGCATTAAATATTTGCAGTTTCATTTCCTTTGAAACATGATTTAATTCAGCATTACAAAGCACATTTTAAAATCTTTTTAATCGTAATTATATTTACTCAACATTTGTAGTAAAATTTTTAAGACAAATACCCATTCTATTCAAGTTCAAGAAATTTTGTTTATTGTCCTAATTGAGTAATGGAATAGGCTTAAATTTCAACAAGAAACAGCTGACCATATCGTCATAATTTGCATTATTTGGCAATTTATAAAAATTGAATCAATGAAGTAATAATTTTTTTTAAATGATCCCGCACCCAAAATTTAAGCTTTAAATATCCTCAATAATTTATTGAAGTGAGTATCGAAAGCAAACCATCTATATCTTACCCTGGTGTATAAGTTTCAATTGTGCAAAATTTTATCAATATTGATCTAGCATATTAGCTGTGAAAGCGTAACAGAGAGGCAGACATAAAAACTTTCGTATTTATAATATTGGTATGGTAAAAATTAAGCGGGTATTTTCTAGGACGTTCGCGAGAAATCTAATAATTTAAACATCCTAATATAGACATTCACAGTTTTCTCACGTCTCAAACACGATATTCATATGTATTTCATTCGCTTCCCACAGATTTTGGGTGTAAGTGAATTGAATGTATTATTAATTACATTTTATGATGATACCTTCCCAGAATATTGGTTATTATGTAGACTGTATTTTCATGCGCGTAATTATTTTAGGAGAAGTAAATTATAATGGATAGATCTTGTGAGAAATTATGCGAATTTATGATATTTTCGCCATTAACCTTTTTAATTCTGTATGACCACCTATATTATTATTATAGTACTCTGGAAGAGTATGCCAAAAGAAAGCGATCACTTAGAGAGAAGAAGGCATATTCTAATGTAGCTAAAATTCAAAATCATGTACAATCTAAAAACTGGGATGTCTTCCAATAAAATTCTTTTTAAATAATATTGTTACATGTTACAAATACAACCTGCTTGAAATCATTAGGTCTATAATAAAAAATTGTCACCGTAAATTGACATTTGTGTGTATTTGGGCTCTTTCGATTATTCTGGGTTAGCGAATGTTTTTTACTCTTGTATCGTATACGCTTTTCAGTAGATTGTCAAAGAGCCCGTCTTTCGCTAAGACAAGAGCAACTATTAGATGCTGATATCTAGGTCGTGAGCTAAGCTAATGTGTAATGTGCTGGGCTAATGTGTAATTTGTATGTATTTGTATATTTGTATTTATAATGTGTAATTTAACTCATCGTTGAATACTTTAGCTCAGATCAGATTACGTTATCTGTTAGGCGACACAAGTTCAATATATGAAAATTTTCAATTATATATATATTGAGAAGAAAATGAAGGTTAGCAGCATAATATGATATATATAGATTTAGAAAACTATATATATAATATATGTAAAGCTAACTTTTTGTTTGAAGTTATAACTTCATCGCTGAGAAAATTAAACCTCGAATAGTTAATGGCTCTTTATACGATTCCGAAACGCAAACTTTTCAAACCGTCTTTTTGACTTTAACAAGATTTTGACAAGTTCGCTAAAATTAACTTCCTTTGAAATTTCCTATCGAGTTGAGCAAAATGTTCAATGGAAAAGTGAATGTATAATTTCTCAGATATTGACTTCTGCGTTACAGTGGGAAGTTTAAATTTATTTCACCACAAAAAGTGCAAGGAATATTTTATCCACAACACTGCTATAGCGTATGTCCGCCGTGTGGTATCAGACTGAGTAGAATAGACCACTCTCATTTCTTACCGAGGTGTAAAAGACGACTAAGGTAAGTTGACGCCACGTAGGCGGCCGGCCATAAAATACCTAGCCAAAACATATAACAACATGCTTAAAACATGTTCTGCCAGCCCCACTTAGGGTGGGAAAAGGGCAGGAGAATGATGATGTTGTTAAAGCGTATGTGGAATAGGGAAAGAGAAAATAAATTGCTCCATGAGACAAGGTTATTTCATTTTATTCACCTATTATGATGTAAATTATGTTTCCATCGCATTTTGCACCACTTTCTGCCACTTGGTCTGTTTGTAGCTTTTCTAAGAGTAACGGATAAAGGTAAGAGATTTTATCTGGTCAATACAGCGCACGAGGGGTCGAACACCTTTTCTAATGCCATTAACTTTATTACGACGCCGACGATTATCATTTTTTCTAGGTTGTTCGGATTTCTGCGAGCCGAAGTACTCGTCTCTTAGAATTCGTTGATAGCAGATAGTAGAGTCTTACGCCGAGTTTACTGAGATCGCATTTCTCCTCTGGGCTGTCCATGAAATAAATACACAACATACGCCTCCAGAACCACATTTTAAAAATACCGATTTTCTGATTAGCGAGGATGGTGAGCAATAGAACAAAATCACCTCAGTATACCTCTGCATACACCAGTCGCATTTTTGCTTTGCGAGATATTTTGCAGTCTTTTCATATTCGTGTGAGTTTTGTCATCGCCGATTTAGACATCTGTATTCTTCTGCAAAGTTCGTTTTTGAATTCGTTTTTTTTTCAATTCGTTTTTGATTTTTTGTTTAAACCGATTCATTCATCTCTACCAAGCTTATTACAACTATTGTATCATTGAATGCGTAAACTTAGAAGTTTTGGTAAGTAATTAAATATATGACTAATAGTAGTCAAATAATTCAAATTTAATAAAGTTGATAGAAAATACCTGTGTATTAATTTGTTGTAGCACTGGAGCTTTAAGCACAAATACAAAACACAGTCTTGCACTTCATTGCCAGAAAATTGAGAATCAAATATAAATCGCGTTTCTCTAAATATGGCGAAAGAAAATTGTACAATTGAATCATCTTCATTCTTGACTCTGCGCTTCGAATGCCTCGAGAAACGTAAATGTTTAAAGAAACCCTTGTAAGATGAATTTCGAGAAGACAAACGTCGTCATATTTGCTTAAGTATTTGACTTTGTGTTTGCCTTTAACGTCAGATATTCAATTAGATGGAGAGGTTAATTTGATAAATGTATATCGACAACTTTACGTTATAGGCCTGTGACGTAAATGAAAATCGTAAACTTGATACTATTTTACAGCCTAATTTGTTATAACGCAGAAGTTTAAATTGTTCATCAATTTGCATAGCAGTTTTATATAAATATTTGTACTACAACGATATTTCTAACCTAAGTTTATTTAATAAATTACGAATTTATCAACAAGAAAATTAATTGTCTTTTCAACAACTATTAACCGTATGCACAAATCACAACTAACTAAAGGTTAAAGATAATATTGTCTTTAGGTTTTATGTACAGTGTTTGTAATATAACGATAATTCAGTTTCCGCCGCGATAACGGCGCGTAAAGAGCTCATGAATAAGAGCCCCGTATGGGCTTGAAACTAGTCGGGCTGATTAATTATGACGATAATTGTTGAAAATAGTTAAAAAGTCAAGCCGCCTCGCACCATCATGTAATTTAAGTGAATATCTTAGTTATCGCCAAAAGAAACTTAACGAGAGTGAAAGTTAATTAATTAGGAGTCTCAGGGAATGCAGTTAAGTATGTTAAGGAATGAAACAAAAAACATTCCTTAAAGAGTACTTTATCCAAAGTTTTAAGGAATGTTTTTTTAAAAGCCCTTCTTTTATAACTTGATTGAGAAATTTGGGTTCAATTAACCCATAACGCATAATCATTATTCCAATCATGGTGTGCTATGTGCATCCGGCCAATACAAAATTCTATTACGATAATGGAATAGTGGTGTCAAGCTCAAAGAATGGCTGGCCAAATGCCAGTGAACAATGTACGAAATTTATACTTTTATATCATATCTCTGACGAGTTTATTTTATGTTGGTCCATTACTCTGCACGTGTAGCAAAAAGATTGCTTAAGATTGGATCTTTCCTAGATAAGTCTTTTCTCTTTGCAAAATCTCAGGAGATCTGCTATTTTATCTAGCAAACGCTAGATAAAATAGTTTTACATATTATATTCCTTCTTAATAATGATTATTTTAAAAACATTATTCCTTCATAGCGGATATATAGAGGAAGATTGAAAAAAAGACAGATGAATTGTGTGAGGTAAAATGAAAAATGAAAGCATATTCTCTCGAGATCTGATAGCAAACGCTAGATAAAATAGTTTTACTTATTCTTAATTATGATTATTTTACAAACATTATTTCTATAAAACGGATATATAGAGGAAGACTGAAAAAAGACAGATGGATTGTGTGAAGTAAAAAAAATGCATATTGCGCTGGCCCCTACTTAGAGTGGGATAAGGATAGGAGGATATGACCCATTCATGTTAACATTTGAGAAAACAAACAGATACAGAATAACAAGGAGCCATCTTGTGTGATGTCACGCGTGTTTTGTATTATTGTATTAATTGCCAATAAGTAAGTACAAGTTGAATTATAGATTGAGGATTCATTAATACTCACTTCTGAACATTCTTTAACAGTATGTACAATTAACCATTTAATTTAATAATAATAATAATAATTAATAAAGGAATTTCTAGATCGGAATGTAGTCAACCAAAGAGAACTGGCAGGAAAGTCAATGGTTTCGCTTTTCTAAATAAACAATGACATGAAAAAAGATTCCTTCACTGTCATTTGTACTTTTTTTCCCTTAAACTTCATTAAACTCGGTACTTTGAAAACTTATGTCTCAAAATTGTGTAATAAAAGATTATTCTATTAATTACATTAGTCGATGTTTTTTTAATATAAGCAACGTTAACGTTAATTATCGTTTATGCAAAAAAAAATACTTATTAATTATTTATATAGAAAAAAAAATGATTTTGATTCACAAATACTCTTTATCTACATTTAATACAGACAAATGTTTAGTATATATAATAAACAAAGAAAAAATGTTTTATGTACAATTAATACGTAAATGGCTGAAATATTCCGCCCTAATATATTATAATGTTTTTGTCATAATTTTAATTATAACTCAAAATTTAATATTTTATCACAATTAATTTCTTTGTCCTTAAACGACTTTCTAAAATGTGTGCGGTAAAAGGGAAATGTAATTTTCCTAAAGAAGAGCACGGTGCCATAATATTTGGATAATTATTTTATATTCTGTAACAATTTGCCATTTAATGAATATAAATGTATTTTTAATAAGCATTTATTTTTGTGTCTTTGCATTAGGTAGAAACAAGGTATAAAATAAGTTATAAGATGATCATTTAATGAAAAATTAATGCTTATTAACATATGGATGTTATAGACTGCAGGAGTTCATATCATAAAATTTTGTAGATTGTGGTTTTTAAGCAAGCTAAGTGACTACGGTGACTAGAATTTACAAATTTTATTGCATGACAATTTGACAAATTTGTTGTTTTTCTAAGTTTCAATGAGCTTATATTGTTTCACGATTCGAAAGAAAAAGAAAAAAAAACAAAAGTGTTTAATTTGTAATTTTCCATTTAAGTCACATCGACCAGAAACTATTCCCTTAGTTTTTTTTAACTTATTTATATTATATTATTGTGAACCAATGATATTCTCTATCACTCCGTTTAGGTATCTCTTTAAAAATTTACGAATTACTCTGTGTTGTGCGATCTAATTAAACGGTCGTTACTAATATAATTTGAAAAACTTTTTATATTAATTAAAAATACCTAAAAGCTAACTCACATGAACACTTTCAGCCTTTTCTAATCTAGTTTACCGTATCTATGTACCGGTGTGGCGCGACGCATGATGTTTGCAAAAAATATCAAAATCTGTCCCGCGTTTGTATTTCAAACATGAAGTAGAATTTTATTTGCACAAAAAATTTTAAACGGAAATCGTGATTGGAATTGGTGGCAGTGAGATTTGGCTTGGAATTTATCGTTGTAAATTGTCAAATAAACTGATTGCTAGCATTTTCGATTTTGTTTGTTTTATTTATTTTCCCTAAACTTAGGATTTGTATAATGTGAAAAAATTATGAACTGAATTCTTAATTACTGAGACATAAATTAATCGATGAATACATTTAACGATGAATACATTTTCATCGTTAAATGTATATTTAATATTTTTATTGCTGTTTTACCATTAACACGGACATAAAATACAATATTAATATTTTTTTTTTTTTGTTTTCTTTTTATATTATTATATTTATAATTATGTAATAATAAAATATAACATCTGTCGGGTTGTTTTAATGAAAATTATACTAAATTACAACAAGATTTAAAGTATAGCCCTTGTAGTCCACAGTATGAAAATCTGTATATTGAAAAACTTTCATAAAGTAGCAGCCTGTTACAATCCCACTGCTGGGAATAGGCCTCCTCTCTCCGTTTCTGTAGGGAAGGGTTGGAGCTAAGAGCTACCACGCTGCTCCAATGCGGATTGGTAGGTTACACAAATCTCCAGAATTCTCTAGAGATATGCAGGTTTCCTCACGATGTTTTCCTTCACCGAAAAGCGTGTGATAAATTGCAATTATCAATTAGACACATGAGTTTTAATAGAAAAACTCATTGGTACCTGCCCGGGCTTGAACTCTTGTTCCCCTCGTAAGAGTCTCACGGTCTCACCGCTGGGCTATCACAGCTCGTGAGGTGATAATGTTTTGTATAAAAAATTACCAAAATTTATAAATCAGTACAGTTCCAATCTTTGCGATCAATAAATTTCATTGTAATACCAACATATCACGCAGAGTACTTAAGAAAAAAATAACAGAGAAGACGTTAAAACTTTTTGGAAATGTATGCGAATACATACTTTATCATTAGTCCCATTTCTATTGTCGCGACGCATAATGTGATAACGGCTATAAATAAAGAATGGAATCGTTGTAAAAGGCCATCATAACTTCAACACTTTCGCAAAGAGCTCTCGTCACATACGCCACGCGACATTAAGCCCACTCTCTCTGAATAGCGAATAAAAACATTGCCATCGACGAGTGGGAGCAGTCAACATTATATTTGATGGTGTTACGAATAAAGCGGGTTTCACACAATTATCATTGAGTATTAATATATTCATTTTATGTAAGCAATTTTAAAAAAGGTTTGAGTATCCTTATCGGGGTATTTCTAGTTCCAATAATTCTAAGAACGTTATGATCTTTTTAATAACTAAAGATAAAGTTAGAAGTGAGATTTATTTTTTAACCAATGCCTAACTTTTGTGTTTTTCTACAAAGACATAAATATTAGAATATTTGTTATTAATCTTATAAGCCCATCTAAACCTTTAGTTGACAGAAAATGAATTTACCAATACAATAATAAACTAAACTTACTATACGTACAACCGAGTCCTTAAACGACATACTTTGACGATGGTAAAGTAAAGTTACAATCCTCTCTGCTGGGAATAGGCCTCCTCTCTCCGTTTTTGGAGAGAAGGGTTGGAACTAAGACCTACCACGCTGCTCCAATGCGGATTGGTAGGGTACATATATCGCCAGAATTCTCTAGAGATATGCAGGTTTCCTCACGATGTTTTCCTTCACCGAAAAGCGTGTGATAAATTGCAATTATCAATTAGACACATAAATTTTAATAAAAAAAAACTCATTGGTGATGGTTGGTCAAACAAGGTCAGGTCGCACGATCTCACCGCTGGGCTATCACAGCACTCTTATGTCGATGTAGCTAGCTGCATATAAGTCTAGTTAAATATGTTTTTCGCATCAAGCAATGCCAGGAGTTTCTTACATTTCGTACAACCAAGCCTAGCGGTTCTCATCTAGAATTGTTATACTTCAGTAAGGGACTTAATAAACATCTTGTTACGTATTCACAGACTCTATACAGAAGCTTTTGTAAGGTAGAAAAAGAAGCTAAATATATTTATTTCATATTATTTTCAAAAAGAATGTGAATTACCATTTTTTTTTAATTTACAACAAAACCGTCAAGTTATGTCTATCTTAAATTATTTGCACGCTAGTACTATACTATTCATGCCCACGTGGAATGGATCAAAAATTGCTGCAAGCATGTTCGCGTTTGATCGCTAAGGTGATTCTTTCTGTAAGGAGCCAGCTCTCTTGTCACCTGAAGAGGCAATTAGCCTTAATATTAGGTTAAAACGGATAAACTATTTTTTTTGTACTTTGACTCCATAGCCCTAGGGTCTCAATTGCAAATAGCAAAAATATAAAACTCTCGATAAGAGATGCATACTTTCGCCGTTTACTTGATTGGGCATTTCCGCCACAGCTCTAGGTCTTATCACCTAATTACTAAAGGATACCTAAATGTTAGTTTACTATGAATTTGGACTTTTTTTATAATTCCGATGAAGATTAAGCCATTCCTAAAATTCGAGTTAACTAACAATTCCTTCTAATAAATAATATTATAGAGACTGGTGACAATAGTTACAATACTATTATTTTCATCCTTTTTTAAGAAATGTAATTGATATCTGCTGGTGTATCCATGACTCAATAGGAGCTTTTTATACAATTTTGAGAACGCTTCGATGCGTGTGGAACATGTTTGTAACTTGGTCTAAGTGAACTTCGCAATACACTTACGAAGAAGCTAAGTTTGCTATATACGACTCCGAAGCTGAGATTCCAATTAATAGGATGTCTACCAGAACAAGCTCTAACTTACTGAATAGCTTCGACATGGCCTCTTGAAGTTCTAAATAATTCTCTATACTCCATGAAAAAGTTTTCTATGACAATGACTTTTTGTTGCATAAACAAATATATTATCATTCGTTTTCTTAGCTTTTGTTGAATACCACTAACGCGCGTAATGCGTCATAGTCTACCTATAAATATATTTATAAAATGATTGTTATATAATAAATAAATATATAGGCCGATGGTAAATTACATACATATTACAGATAACATAATAATGCATAAAATAAATAAAGTTGTATAGCAGTGTTATAACAAACAAACGGGTACAAACGACCCTGAATCCAGACCCTTTTGGGAAATTTTCGATTTTCCAAAGTGGGCTGCGGGTCAAGTTTTGAAACTTCTGTAACTTTTTTTGGTTTGAGGTACAAACGAAAATTAAAGTGGTACAAACGGGTACAAACGATGTAGAACCCGATGGAAATTTCAAAAATTTTTTTTTCGAAAGTCGTCTGCCAAGTTCACAGAGGTGGTTTGGCGGGCTATTCTCAATATAAGTAAAAGAGCGGGAAGGTGTAAAGAGTTAGTCTGTCAGAGCTTGTCTTAGCAGTAACGCTGCAGGAATTGGATTTGATTAGAGTAAGTAATACTTAATAAGCTACATAATAAGCTGTGATAGCCCAATGGTGAGACCGTGCGACTTTCTAGAGACGAACATAGGTTCAAACCCGGGCAGGCACCAATGAGTTTTTCTATTAAAAACTCATGTGTCTAATTCATAATTGCAATTTATCACACGCTTTTCGGTGAAGGAAAACATCGTGAGGAAACCTGCATATCTAGAGAATTCTGTTGATATGTGTAACCTACCAATCCGCATTGGAGCAGCGTGGTAGGTCTTAGCTCCAACCCTTCTCTCCAGAAACGGAGAGAGGAGGCCTATTCCCAGCAGTGGGATATTAACAGGCCGCTACTTTAAGTAATACTTTTGCTTGCGGACATCCCGAAATACTTGTGTAACACTTTTTTGTTTTTAGTAAGCATGTTTAGTAAGGACACCATATTTTATTTATTGTCTCGCAACAATAAATCGTAATTCTTTCACGGAAGTAAAATTCTATAGAACAAAAATTATAGTAGAATTTTTTATTAACCTGATGAGTCTTATTTTCTATTTAGTTATTTTATTTATATAACTTGTAGTAACTTACCGTCAAGATTAAGATGCCATCATAAATTTTTTCATATTTATTATTACTATGATCCTCAATCGAAATTTTTTTATTTTATTAATTAAGCATACGTGAATCATACACTCGATTGGCAAAGCATCGTAGGAAGTTGTTTTTGATGATTTAGGAAATAAACAAGCGAGTTTCTCCGGTACATTCCGCAAAATAATTATTACATTAATTTGAAATCAGTTAAATTGACCTCAAATTTCGATTCCACCCTCAATAATGGTTGATTCGAATGGATTTACAGTCCAATAAATTTATAGTGAACAGGAATTTCAGGAATTTATGCGCCAGCTTCGACCGCCAAAGCGCCGTGTTCAGATTCCCATAATTCAATTAAACGGCTCAAATTAGTAGCCACTTTACTAGTAATTATGGAAACTTATGTTTAAGCGCATGATTTAATTTTGGTCACTATATTACGATTGAAAATTAAGCTGTGCTAATAATAAGGTGGAAACCTGCTACATGTATGGAAAAGTCTGTAATTTAAACTATTCGAATGTGATTGTATGGTAATTAAAACAGAATTTACAAAAATCACCATGCATTAATTGAATGACGTGCTATTATCGATTATTTTTATATATAATTTACAATTTCCTAATAGTATGTATTTTCCTCGTGTTTATTAATGAAAACAATACATCATGACATGTATATTGCATATGTAAAACTTTTTATAGAAATAGTCGTTTACGCTTTTACTTTACGCTGACCCATAATATAAACGTAACACTCACATTTTTGGTATAATCCGCGATAAAGTAAATAGAAAATATATGTAAGAATATAAAATTAATCAAGAAATTAAGAAAAAAATTAATTAATTAAGAAAAATATGGACATATTATATATATATACGTCTACATTTATACATTTAGCATTATATATTTTCTATTTACTTTATTTCGGATTATAGCAAAATATTTTTATTATTACATTTGTACATGCAAATTATATCATTGTCGCTGTAATCTAATTATGTATTATTCTATTATTATATATTATATATATATTAATTATGTATTATTACAAAATTACTTTTTCTTTAAAATGTTGTTAAATATTGGTTTCAAGGAAATATTTTTGTCAATGTTCATTTATATGAATATATTAATTACATTCTTTGATTTGGATATTTTTATAAATGATTCAATAATCAAAATTCTTAAATTTTTGTATGTCGTGTTGCGCATTCAGAGGACGAAGTTTATACAAAAATATGTAACATAAAAGAATTTTCAAATGAATAGATTGTACGTTAGAACCAATAGAACAGTTGCAGGATGGGCGCTTTGAACGGGACTCGCAATATGAAATTCAAAATGTCGACAATAGCGAAACCATTCAGGAGTAAAATACCTTACGCTTTATTGAAACAGGGCAAAAATGGCGCCGGTTTAGCACCTCGTGATACTTGAATACAAAAGGATATCAACATAAAAACAAAATAAGAACTCAAATAGCTGAACATAAAAAGGGCAATATTATTTATAGATATAATACTCGTTTCTAGACGCTACTTTTTCTGTGTAGTCTTCAACACTATGATAAAAAGTATGTCACTTGTGCCCTTGAACTATCCTGATCGATCGATGTATTTGTCCTTTGGAAGTAAAAAAAAGACGACATTTGTATGTTAAAACACTTGAATGAACATAAATGGCCGCCAATGAGAAACCGCGGCCTCACATAATAAAAAAAAGTAAACTAACGGCCCGTTACTTTCCCACAGGCACAGGTCTCCTCTCTCCTTTTGGAGAGAAGGGTTTGAGCTAAGACCTACCTGCAATGTGGATAAATAGGTTACACATATCCCGAGAATTCTTTTGACATTTGCAGGTTTCCTCAAGATTTTTTCCTTCACCGAAAAGCGTGTGATAAATTGCAATTATCAATTATACACAAGTTTTAATAGGAAAACTTATTGGTGTGTGCTCGGGCTTCAAACTCGTGACTACCTAGAAAGAGTCGCACTGTCACACCGCTGGCCTTATTCAAAATTAACAATTTAATATGTGGCTTATGATAGTTCAAAAGTCTAAATAATAGCGCCTTATCCACAGTTTTAGTCATATGTGTTACATCCTATTTCTTTTTTTCCATCTAAGCAGTGGAGTTCGTTCAGAGAAGATCATTAAATTATTATTATTTTTTTATTTTATTAAAACATGTTTTCAACACAAAATTTTTGGGATTTTCGTAAAATTCTCACTAAATCAGTCCAGATTAAAAAAAAATCTTTACAATCTCATTGGATTGCTCTATTGCAAGGTTAGTATTTGGTATTTTTGACAACTGCTTTGTTTGCTTTAAATTGTGAATATTGACACTTACACTTACGCACTATTACTTTAGCTCTTTCAAGGTCATTTAGGTCATGCCTATGGCTTATTGCGACGACATCAATATTCTATATTCTGTTTTGTGTTGTTACAAATCAGGCTGTAATAGCAAAACGGTGCAGCTCAAATCTCGGGCAGACACTAATAGGTTTTCCTGTTAAAATTTACACGCTTAATTGATATATGAAATTTATCACAAGCTTGTCAGTGAAGGAAACGTCGTGAGGAAACCTGCATATCTGCAGGTATATAATTCTGGGGATATGTGTAAACGATCTACCTACTGACCTACCAATTTGCATAAGCTTTAGCAATTAACTATAAAAAAGGAGAAGGGAGCCCACGCCCAGCAGTCGGATAGTATCTAGTAAATAGTAGTAATAGGATAGTGGGACGTTACTTTACCAACTAAGAAAGTATCACCAAAATTTTAAAATTTTAAACCACCCGTATCCGTTTGACTAAATAAGTAATGTTGGAGGCGTAAATCACAATTACGTTGCAAATGAGGGTCTAATGTGGCTTAAGCAAAAGTACGGGGATTCCGTATCTGAAGGCGAAACTGAGAGTAATGCTCGCTCTGAGGTGTAATGGCTTACAACACTTCGCTCTATGCTTTAATGCGTCCGTCGCTTATTTAATGAAAACAAGTAGTGGTATCGGGTCCTGTTTAATGGTGCGTTTGCTTTTTTTTTATCAAATAGCTTATTCTATAACCTCAAGCTTGTGTATGAGAGAATATGCATCGCTTAGCTATTCTTATTATCGATTACGCTATGTTGAACTATAAAACTAATTGAATTAGTGCGTAGTGATACTTAATATACAATTTTTATATATTATTGATGAAAATTTAAATTTGATTCTTTCAAAATTACACAAGCTAAAAATATCAGTAGTAGATATATTATACTTATATGTTATGAGTTGCATGAAATTTCTTTATTAATGATTTATGTGATTTGTGATTTTCCATGTATTTATTTTCTTCTTTACAACTGTACTCAAACTATCCCACTGCTGGGCATAGACCACTTTTCTCAGTTTTGGGAGAGAAAGGTTGTCGCTAACACTTACCACGCTGCTTCATTGCCGATTGCTAGGTTGCACATATCCCCAGAATTCTCCGGAGTTATCAAGTTTCTTCACAATGTTTTCCTCACCGTAAAGCGTGTGATAAATTGCAAGTATCAATTAGTCGAATAAGTTTAAACAAAAAAACTCATTGGTGCCTGCCCGGGGTTTAGGATGAGGATTTAGACATTTGGTAGTGCCTAAAGGATAGCTACGATCAAGTAAAGCTACGACCAGGTAAGTGTGTAAGCAGTATATTAGTTTAGAAACCAATTATAAATTGCAAGATTTAATTCAAGATCTTTCTAGGATATCATAGAAATGTTAAAATGAAAATTAATAATATTTGACCTCAACGTTCACATTTCTCTTAACGGGATCTTTGATCACGTGGTGTTGTGGAATTTTGCCATGTATTTACATGGCAAAATACATTTCAGGGCAGCTTTTTTTTGTAAATAATGGCAAATAAGATTTTTATTAGTATAATCAAATTTTAAGATAAACGAAGAGTTTAATTGAGGAAATCTTAACTTATTTTACTTTGTACTTTTAACTTATGTTCACATTACAAAATATGAAATGAATATAAATATGCTGCAAGCAAAAATTTAAAAAGTTATACAAAACACAGTGACGTGCCCTTCTCTATACCTTAAGCACAAAGAAATAGTGCAAAACTATGATAAGTGTAAATTTATAATAGAAATTTATTAGGTACATCTGCCAGATGAAATTACATTAAAAATATTTTAATTATTATGGCAAAAATATATTTATAGTAAATATATATATTATTATAATATAAAATACGAAAAACGGAAAAAATACGCTTCGAACGTACGACTTTACGATTATTGTGTGAATTTTGTGCCGAGAGGCCTATTACAATCCTAATGCTGGGAATAGGCCTCTTGTCTCCGTTTCTGGCGAGAAGGGTTGGAGTAAGACCTACCACGCTGCTCCAATGCGGATTGGTAGGTTACACATATCTCCAGAATTCTCTAGAGATATGCAGGTTTCCTCACGATGTTTTCCTTCACCGAAAAGCGTGTGATAAATTGCAATTATCAAGTTGGTAGAGATCTTTCATTCTAAAAGTGCACGCCCCTCCAATGTCTTTACTCACACACAAAAAACTTATGTACAGACGAAATACACGCAAACTTGTTATTCTAATTGGTTACTCAGTTGCCGGACAGACACGAAAGTAGGAGCACGCATCGATTGTTGGCAAAAGTACAGTTAGCATGTCATAAAAAGAGAGGATAAATATTTTTTATTTTTTATTTTAAATAATAATTAGATAAATTTTTTCTTTAATAGAAAAATATGGAGAGTTTTATAAAACAATGTGGCGAAAAAAAACGGGCAAAACTTAACATCTACCATTATTTCATCATTAAAGCCATTGCTTTAATTAAGGAACGAATTGACATGATTGATAGAAATATGTGGGAAAATACGTGTCGAAATGTGAATGATATTGAGATAGAATATATGAAAAATTTTGAAATCATAATTAATGTTGAGTCTGAATCTGAAGATAGCGACGTGAGTGAATAGCGTTAAAATAGTAAATATTTATTGTGGTTTAATTTTTTTCTTTTTTTACTAATAAAATAAATGAACAGACTTCAGTACATTACGTTTTATTTATCATTCTAATAGTTGCATAATGAATATATGATATGATCTTTATTAAATTAAGTTGGCAAGCTAGCTCTTGATTGCGAATTCACCTGATGGATGCCGATGTAGTTTAAGTTTCTTGAAAGGGTTTGGAGATTAAACGTGTAACCATTCAGGGTTTTTACACGACATCGTACCTGAATGCTAAACCACTTGGTGGTACGTCTTTAGGTGGTAGTCTTTGTTGATTCAAGACCAGGGATACATTTTAGAAATATACTAATATGTTTTTTCTAGGATTCGAATGCGGAACTTCCCGTTTACAATCCACAGCGCTTACTATTAGTCCAGGGAAACGTTAAAAACTTAGTTTTTAGTCTAAAGAATTTTCAACATAAATTTGATTATAAATATTATATAATATTAATTTTATTTTTATGCAAACGTTACTTATAATCCGTATAACCGGATTGGTTGGTCTACCCGTGCACAAATGATAGGAACGCGAGACAGAATAGACGTGTTGTCTCATACAAAGCGTGCATTCTCCGCCATATAAATGCTTGACTTATACTAGTCGAGCAAATAGTTGACCTTTAAGTGCGCGAATGAGTCGAGTAAACTTTGAAATTGCTGCGCGCACACATATAAAATAGTACAGTCAATATTTTACACTCACACATTAAAATAATGTAATTTGGTGGAGGGGCGTGCACTTTTAGAATGAAAGATCTCTAATATTAAATGTGTACCAGAAGAAAGATAAGAAACGGTTATTACAACTGTGTAACGTTTTCTAATTATCCTTTTGTGTACTTAATTACTTTTCTCAAGTGCGAGAATAGCTATATTTAAACTTTATATTGTACTGGTTGTACCAGCGACTTTGTCCGCGTGAACTCAAGCGTTAAAATATTACTATGTAATATTACTATGTAATATTTTAACTACGTAATAATATTACTACAGTTACTATGTTTATTTCGTGTTCACGAAGTTATATAGTTTTGATTCCTATATAACTATTTTTATATTATTTAAACATGTATATAAGTATGTATGTATAATAATTGTAATTTGTAAGTGTATATCATCCTCCTGTCCTTATTCCGCTCTAAGTGGGGTCGGCACAACATGTTACAAAACATGCTGTCACATGATTTGGCTACATATTTTACGTGGAATGGTCACAAGAATGCTGGCAGCGTTTCTGCGTCGAATTGCTAAGCTGATTCTTTTTGCAAAAAGAAGCAAGCCCTCTTGTCACTTGAAAAGGCAACTAACCTAGGTGTTAAAACGGATATATATTTTTTTGCTTTGACTCTATGACCCTAAGGACTCAACTGCAAACGGTACAACTATATAACTCTCGATGTGAGATGCATACTTTTGCCGCTTGCTGGATTCGGCCATATCTTATCTTATTATCTATAATCAATATTGAATGAATTTAATATCGAATGTGTATAAACAAAGTCCATTTCCATTTTAAACTCTTCTATTTAATATAAGTTAAAATAAACTTATAAATGATTCGCATTTTTTTTTTAATAATTTTCTAATACAAATGAAAAAACCCACCTTAAATTAGACAGTCAGTTGGGACGAATGCTCTGCCTTAGATAAGAATTTACGCCGTAATATTCGCAATTGGAGTGACTCCAAGCCTTAAATCTATATGCAAACAAAAGAGAACTACCCTCAGTTTGAAACTTTCCTACATCACCGAGCCTGATAAGACGCTGTAATGGTTTTTGGTGGATTGAATAGACGGATTGGCTTGGAATGTAATATTTTATTATTATAAGCAATTATAAGTATGAGACGCCGACGACATGATATATGAAAAAGACCATTGACAATAAGTATGACATTAATGACAATTATGCCACAGACTATATATAACAGACGCCATTCGCTTTTACTTTACTAATGTTATATTAAAATCTTTGCCTAACTTGAATAGTTATACGCGTTTTTTCTATACATTCATACTTGTATAATCCGAATTTTTGAAGGTCAATGTGTAGACTCGTAAAAGCAGCACGTTTTCGAAACCAGAAAATGGTAACATCATTTTAAGTACAAAAAAAAATGATTAAATCACTTACACACACGGCCGTCAGTTCCCAAGGTTAGTAACTTAATACTTGCGTTATGGGTGACGGACAACTGGTAGATATACTATTAATATAATTTTTAAAAGACAATTAAATACATATATGTATACACCCAGCAAAATTTTGTTACAAAATGTTGGCCCTAGGCGGGAATCGAACCCCCGGCCCGTGTATCCGAAGGCAGGGGTCACTGCTAAATGCCCCAACGGGCCAGTCAAGTTTTTAAAGTATATAATATACAGAAAAAAGAAAAAGATAGATAACTTAAACAAAGTAGGGCAGATTTCCTCAATGTGTAATCATAATTTATCTTCAAACCTGACCGGCAGTAAACGAGGTCGTAGCTATGAACATGGAGAAGTCAAAGTTGGGGACATAAATTTCAAATGTTCTTGTTCACAAATAATTTATTGATTGGACGCTAAACGTGAGACATATATCGCCTAAAACAACACAAAGCGACGTTTCTATTTGAAGAAATTGTTCTTCAAATATAAATGAATTATTATTCAAGGATGTGAATGAATTATTATTCATTCACATTCTTCATTATGAAGTTCATTATTCATGAATTATGGAATGATTATTCAAGTGTATTTTAATAAATAGAATCAATGGATGTATTACATTTCAAATATAGCTGTTAACAGCTATATTTGAAATGTAATAAAGTTTGAACTATAGTCGAACTACTATAGTTTAAACTATAGTAGTTCGACTAGGTGATATTCGGCTATATATATATAGTCAGGTCTTAAATTTAAAAAAAAGACAATTAATATTTAGTTTTCATCATGTGCTTACGGCAAAGGAAATGTAATTGAAATAGTTTTACCGGGATATACGAGTATGTACTATATTAACGAGCACCATTAATAATTAAAACACATCTCTCTCACAAGTCTCTTCTCGTTCAAGTGGGGTCGGCACAACATGTTATAAAACATGTTGCCACATGATTCGGCTAAGTTTTTTTTTTACGTATTTAACTCGTACGTATTTAACTCGGTAAAAATGAGCGTGATCTATTCTACTCAGCCGGATACCATACGGCGGGTCGACTTATCTTAGTCGCCTTTTACGACACCTCGGTAAGAAATGACCACCAATGAAATAGACCACCCGTCTATTCTACTCAGCCGGATACCACACCGCATTCCCTTATTAAAACACAACTAAAAACAACAAATCAGTTAGCTTTTAATCACAAGAATATTATGTCTTCTGGACATGTTCTAGTTAAAGAGATTAAACAGCTTATTTTCTGCTGAGAGTTCTACTTACATTAACTTATTTTTGTTTAATCATTAATTTTTAGAAAGTATATTTAAGGAAGAATATATATATTGTACTAGCTGTGCCAGCGGCTTCGCCCGCGTGGAAACCTGCGTGCCACAAATTTTTTCTAAAATTCATATTTTAAACATAAAAGTAATGATTTTGAGTTAACCATAAGAGATAGAGACATGCAATCGCGGACTTTTTTGTAGTAGTTTTATAGATCTACAATTCTCTACTACATTATTTTAGCGTATCTCTGCTGGTTTACGCAGCGCACGCGACTAAAGCTCCCAGCAAGCAAGTTTTTTAACAACTGCGCGATCTCTTCAACACAATTTACATAATACCGATATATACCATTTACCTAAACCATCCGCAAGTATTGCACAATCTTTTGGAGAAAACCGTACAAAGATCCGTTCAGTAGATTTTGAGAAAATCGATTGCATACAGACAGACAGCTTTTTGTGACTTTGTTTTATAATAAGTATAGATATTAATATAAAATTCGTAGTAGCTATGCCCGCAACTTCGCCAGCGTGGAAATTAGTGTATAACAAAGATTTTTCCGCGTAGATCCCGATCCCGTGGGAATTTAAATGCAATATACTATAAACTTAAACCTTCCTTCAAAATTGTACTATTCTGCAATAAAAACCGTGCAAATGTAAATGTTATTACATTTTCAGAAAATCGATAATTTTTTTTTATTTTTTTTTATTTTTTTTATATATGGGACATTTACACACACGGTCGTATATACATATATACAGACAGACAGCTTTTGAGGACTTAGTTTTATAATATGTATGCAACTCCGCCGAAACGTCGAACCTTATAAAAAGGTAACTCAATTTTGTTGCGATGTGACCCGTTTTATTATACAATAATAAGTATGATAAGCACATATACATAAGGTTTACTGTTAGCGTCATGTATTTTTGTATGTTTAATGTGTTTTTGTGCAATAACGTCTTTTATCTATCTATCTATGAATCGCGAAAGCTTAAAATCTACCAATATGTATGAATTTTTCTTCAAATATTAAATTAGTTAATTAGCACACTAACTATAAACTTAGAACACTATACTAATTTCCAGTAACAGAAAAATTAGTGCTGCAGTAGTAATATAATTTTGTTTTATCAATTACAACGTTATTATAGTAGTTTATGATTATGTTGCATAATAAGGGTTGCATAATAACACTCATGTGACACTATAAAAAAACTCGCCTGCAGCTCGTTTTTTTAAACCGCACTCGTGTTATAAGACCAAGTTATGTACAGTATCATACACTACTTTATCTACTCTCATACTATAATACGTAAATAATATTGCAAATAAAACGCTGAATATAGCAATAAATTTATTTTTACTTGTAATAATTATTGATGTTCTGAATATTCATTTTCCATTCCATGAACTCGTGGTAACATTTAATATAGTTGCTCCTAGATTTCGTCGGCAACAGGTTCACGGTCATGTTTGACGCAGCTTTCAGAATATCTGGTGGTGTACAATTACCACTATCCCCGCTCTCAGACATGTTTTTACACAAAAACTTATTTTTTTACACACAAAACTTCGTTAAAATATTGAATAGATTTTTAAATGTCATATATTGGCGCCAAGGCGCAAACATCGATTGCGCATGCGTGTTTCGACGCCGCGGACCCATTCATTGAAACCTTTTTTTTAAAGGTAGAGGCTCAACCTCCTTGGTCCAGCTGGAAGTTGTATAGGTGTATCGTTATGATTAAAAAGTTACATTATGATACAGGTGTCCATACAAGACCTGTATCGTAATGAAACTTTTTAATTTTTTATTTTTGGCCTATACGTAATGTTTGTCATAAGAATTTTGTAATCAGTTTTATAATCTTTGTATTATAGTATCGGAGTAGATAAAATATATAATGACATAGAATTTTTAAAAATGGAACCGAAAAAAAAGGTATTTTGTTTTCTTTGACGAATATAATTCCATACACTTGTAAGTAAAAAAACAAGAATAACAATATTTTCCACATTTTATTTCACCTACTAATAGTTTATTGAATGAATTCGCACGTTTAATGTTATTTTCATTGAACTCAACATTCAACCTGTTAGTTGCCGTCACTGCAGTGTAATCAGGCGTTTTATTGCAACTGGAAGCTAATGGATTTTCGATTTCAGCGATTTTTCAGGTTATTTAAAAATCCGTTTATCTGTCGCCGCGCTTTTTGCGCGTTTCCGAACCTTTACAGGCATTTTTTAATGAAATTCATCTGTCCTCTACTGGTGAAGGTTTTACTATTCTTAAAGCGCATGTTAAAGACATCATTTTTAGACTTCTGAAATAATTAACTCATCCATAGTAATATTAGGAGCTGTGATAGCCCAGCGGTGAGACCGTGCGACTCTTTCGAGGGAAACACAAGTTCGAACCCGGGCAGGCACCAATGAGTTTTTCTATTAAAACTCATGTATCTAATTGATAATTGCAATTTATCACATGCTTTTCGGTGAAGGAAAACATCGTGAGAAAACCTGCATATCTCTAGAGAATTCTGTTGATATGTGTAACCTACCAATCCGCATTGGAGCACCGTGGTAGGTCTTAGCTCCAACCCTTCTCTCCATAAACGAAGAGAGGAGGCCTATTCCCAGCAGTGGGATTGTAACAGGCCGCTACTTTACTTTTTACTTTTTAGTAATATTATAAATGTAAAATTCTGTCTGTTACACTTTCCACTGAAGCAATATTGCTGAAATTTAATAATATTGAAACTTTATACCGGGCTAGGTAGAGAAGTAAAAAATTCCATTTCCTTAGAAAAAAGTAAAAAATACATAATTGTCAAAAATAAGTACATTATATAATTTAGATTTCCTGATAATGCTCGGTTACGAGATGAAACTGGAGATTGTCATGGTGAACGTGTGTAGTGTGGCACTGTTTTGTGATAGGTGCTGTTACTAATCCTGTATATATGAGGTATACGAACAGTTTTTGCGTCCTATACTCTGCATTACATAGATTTCTTAAAAAAAGTTTTCAAAACCTTTATAGAGTGCTCACTTTACGTGTTTGCGTGATATAAAATAAATAAATATGTATATGGGACACTTGCTGTGATAGCCTAGCGGTAAAGCTGTGATAGCCTAGCGGTGAGACCGTGCGACTCTCTAGAGACGACATAGGTTCAAACCCCGGGCAGGCACCAATGAGTTTTTCTATTAAAACTTATGTGTCTAATTGATAATTGCAATTTATCACACGCTTTTCGGTGAAGGAAAACATCGTGAGGAAACCTGCATATCCCTTGAGAATTCTTAGCCCAGCAGTGGGCATAGTAACAGGCTGTTACTTTACTTTTTTTTCTATGGGACACTTACACACACGGTCGTCCATCCCAAAGTAAGTAACCTAATACTTGTGTTATGGTTGACGGAGAACTGATAAATATACTACATATATAATTTTAAATACATACTTAAATACAAATATACACCCAGGCTCGAGGTTATGGTTAACAACAGTTTGATAGATTTTTAGCTATGAAGATAATAATGAAGAAATGTTTTATTTTAATACTTAGCGACAATATTTAAACTACAACAGGTAAATAGAACAACGTTACAGATAATGGACCATTCGGTTAATCGACGCCATCCATTTACCTGCAGAGATGTTCATTTGGGGCTTTTTCACTGTTATTATTTATGAAGTCCACAATATAAAAATTGGCACTAGCAGAGAAAACGACTATCATACCATAAACAGTTACTTTAAGTACTACTTCCATCATGTTGATAGCGCATTGCAACATGTCAATTTGCTAAATCCCATGGAATAAAATCAGTTATCAAATTGCATATATAATTAATTTAAATATAGTGTTAACTAGTAAATGTAAACAATAATGTTGTTGATGCTTAGTAATTGGTACTTTAAGAAGTTTAATGTTAATACAATTAAATACGTAAACGTAATTTTCTTTTCGCAAAATATTGTCGCTTTTTAATTTCTTCAGTTATCTCACACGATACAAATTATACTCATCGCTTCTCTTGCGTATAGAGGTATTACGGACTAATATCTAATAGTACAATGTAGTACAGCCCTATTCTCATATAAACACGACTTTTTAATAGTTGACACAAAATGTTTTAGAACACAATAGGTCCATCATTTAAGTATTGAACGCTTTATAAAGTCTATTTTTGGCCACTATTTGTTTTAGATTATTGATCTTGTTTAAAGACTACTCAAATTGTAATATTTGGTTAGTAGATTTCAGTGAAGATAACATTAACACTTATGATTCACTTCTTTATCTTTATTTATACATATTTTTCGTTACACTTACAAACACTTTTGTTCGAAACGTTTTTTTTTAAAGTCGATATCACTTGATAAATACTGCAAAAATGTAACTTGGATTTAATCAAAGTTGAAATTGAAATTGACTTTGTTTCGAGTTCCATTATAGCGCATATAAAATCTACGTAAAGCTCGTTCCTAAGCGAACTCTGAAATACACTTACGAAGAAAGCAAAGTTCGCTACATTCGACCTTACTGAGATCGCAAGTTAGACGGCGTGTGGCCGAGATGGCTTACCGTCTCCTCGAACTAAGTTCGTACCCAGCTTATGGTTAATTAACTGTTTTGTAAATTTCTCCTATTGTATTAAGCGATACTAAAAAATAAAACAAGTAAAGATATATTTGGATGAGCGTGCAAACTGTTTGTCCTGGTTTACTATTTTACAACTTTGGTGTGGGATTAAAACGCTTTACAATCTAATAAAGCTTTCAACATTTCTTTTACGTGAAGCCGGATGGAGTTTAATTTCCTACCTCGTTTGTGCTATCTAATACTTTGAAGTTCTTACATTACTACATACTCAACTACCTAGTTAAGTATGTAAAATGTATTTCAGAAGGCACTGTAGGTCGACGTTCCCCGATGTTAGTAGAGCGCTCTACTCTCTGCATTTCGCAACCTCGACGATGCTGTTAGGGCTAACAGTATACAGTCAGTTCGAAAAAAAAATCTACAAGTTTACACTCAGGGTGACTAATGCCCTTCTTGTTCTTTGCATCATAAGCATACAATCATAAAATTACAAGTTTAGAATACAATAAGATTGACTAAGCATCATACAGGCTTATATAATTTCCTTAGTGGCGGTCGCTTTCCATTATGCAAGATCGGGGACAAGAAACTACTTTTCTCGCTTTTCCAATTAGGGCCTTAACTTTTTAACTTCCAGATAATTTGCACGCAATGTTGAGAATAATTTAAGTGTTTTTTACTTTAGAATAAAACTAAACTGTTTTCCAATATTTTATTTAAAATATATCTTTCAACTCTGTGACTTGTATTTGTGTTGTGTTCAAAGCACACAAATAAGAGAACTCGAAGCAGAAGCGAACTTAAATTTGAGGGAGTTAGCTATATCTATATTTCAGCATACAAATAAATTGTTATAAAATTTCTTTGATTAGTTGCGCATCCACTTTTATATTTGGTCTTTAAAGTACGAAGTAGTAAGAAAACCTTCAATAAACAACATACAATAACGAGGCATAAAAAAATTATTCAGACCATAATATGTCCATTAGTTCTAACTATGTTATATCACTCTTCATATCGCAAATATAATTATGTTTTATATTAATATCATCAGCTGCCTATCCCATAAATTAACTATGAACAAGAATTCCTGGAATTTATGCACCCGCTTCGACCACCGCAGCCCACTGTTCGGGATTCGCATAATTCAACAAAATTTACAAAATTACCAAAATTTGTTGCAAATTCGATAATTGAGGAATTTTATTTTCATCATTGTCAAATATATGAGATTCCGATATCAACCCGTAGGTATTAATTTGTTATAATTAAAATTGACTGGATTTTTATTGAGTAACATGATTTTCACGTATTTTATGACGTAATCGGCGTTGATTTGCCCTATCCCATAATCACAAAAACAGTGTAAAAATATTATCGAAAAACGTCAACAAATATCTAATTAGTAGATTATTTCTACTGATGATTTTGTGCTGAGTCCATAATGAGGCCGCTTTGTTACGTTTATTTTTAAGTTTATTTAAAGTACCTAGATGTGTAAAGGAATGATAATATTAGTCCGCGGTTGCCCAAATACTGCAGAAAAAATGAATGGCGTAGCCTGCAACGACCGTCAGATTCAAATTAAAAATATTTCTTATTCAAGTGGGCTATTTTCAGTACTTTAAATCGTCAAATGTTTTAAAAGAAGCTACCATTAATTCGGAAGTTTGTGCCCACTGAGAAGAAACAGAGGGAAACTCGGGGGATAATCTTTTTAAAATATATGTATATATTTTTATAATTTGATTGATGGTTACAAATTAATCGTTGCAGCTTGGTGCGTAGCTAACTGCAGTTAAGATCACCCAAATAAGTTACTATCACACAAATAATAGTACACTTTTGGATCAGCATAGTTTTAAGATAATTTCTATACTTGTGTAAAGGCAAGTCTAAATAATGTTTCGGACTTTTTGGAGGTGCGACCTAGGCATCATTAGTTTATGTTGGTTTCTACAACTACCAGTATAATGAAGAAATTATTATTAAGATACCAGGAAAAAATGCGCCAATTATTATTGATCGAACTCGAAAAGGGAAGCTAAACTAAAATCACTTACATAACAGAATGGACCATAATAAGAAAGGCTCCATGCCTTTCTTATTGCTTTAGCAAAGCTAAGTAACTTAATATTTCAGGCATACAAACATTCACAAATGTCTTTGCTACAAAAAATAAATAATGATTGCTCCAGGCTTTTAGATTATCAAAGTGATTTCGAAGCAACAAAGAAAATAATCTTATTTCATTTCAGTTCTCCGATTCAGTCAAAACCCTTTTTCACTGTCAATTCATTCAATCATTGTTTCCTTTAATAACATAATGGTATTTTCTTTTAGAGGTTCTTTTTGTAGTAAATGAATTATGTATTAAGAATAAACTTGAGAACAGCTTGATGAAATACATAAAGATTCTGTACGTAGTAGAGTGGCATTTTAATCAAACAATCAATAGAATTTGATGTATATCATAGACATACGAGAGGTCACAAAAAGCTTGTGATACCTACGTCGCGACTCTGCAGAGTTAGCAACTCATTTGTTGGTCTCGCTATTCGCTTCTATAAATAATTCCTCAATCCATTCTAGACCAGTGTACAGAAAGATTCCAACTAAGTGTAAAAAATATACTGATACGTAAAGCAAAATTGAAGATTATTTGGATGATAAGAAAGCCTGGATTTGAAAATCCTTTCAGCTTCATACAAGACAGCGATTTAATAATGTATAATTGAAAATATTTAAAAAATTGACCGCCGAGTTTCTTGCTGGTTCTTCTCGGTAAGAGCAACATTCAGAACCAGCTGTAGCTTCATTAATCATATTGACACTTGACGATTCAAAAGTGCCTGAAATGGTTTATTTGAATAAAGATTATTTTGATTTGAATCAAGGTTTTTAAAAGCTTTTATTTATGTTGACTCATATGTAACGTTTCTATGTGAAGGTGGAATCTTGCAAGTTAAATTTGTCCCACTTCCCAGTGTTCGATTGAGTGGAAATTTTACATACTGGTCCAGTCCCAATGACAGTTTATATGATAAACATGGCCTGATGCTGCTGCCAGGGTTGGCTCCAGACGAAGCAACTCAACGGTTAACAGTAGTAACATGAAATCTTGTTAAATCTTTTATTTATCAAAAGCTTTTATTAAAACTTATTTAACATAATTTGTTATGTATTATAGATAACGTAAGTATATAAGTATATTACTTTGGTTTTATTAACGATTCCACTTTCACAAATTGTAATTTAAAAATATAACATATTCTTTGCGAAAGCAATAATAAAATTATTTTGCTATAATCCGCGATACAGTAAATAGGAAATATATATAGTGTTAAATGTATAGTGGACTATTCGTATTTTCATACCCGATACGTGCAGGATTCGTAAAAACACATGCACAAACCTCCACCACTCCCACCACAATACGTGTGTAGTGCACAAGCACTACGTGTGTGGATTCTATCATCCTGATAGTGATTCAGTTTCGGGGTGAAACGATCGTAGAGATTTTGGTGGTTGCGTGTATTGGTTATGTGCATTGTTGCTTGTGGAGGCATTTTGGGGTACGTGTAGTGACTTCTCTTGCATGTGTAAGATATGTGAATTTTTCCTGCTTCATACACTGAGTATTACATACATTCTCTTGACAAACGCGGATTATAGCAAAGTAGTTCTGTTATAGCTTCTTTAATATGGAATTCTGCAAAGTAACGCCTTTTTCTGCAAATCATTCACAGTATTCTTTAAGCAAATAAATTTGTGAACAAGTCTTACTTTGAATCGCCAATTCTCACTGGTTCGGCAAATTCCTCCTGCCGAGAAGAGAGCAAGTAAAGAACTCGACAGTAGCAGTATTTATATTTGAAGCAATTTCTTTTTTGCAATCTTGTACACAGTCGCAGAATACTCAAAGCCACGGATTTTTGTTATTATTCACCAAATCATCAATAGTATCATAAGCTTTTTGTCACACGATCCTATGCCTCTTTGATCCAGATATACTCTTTGAACTACCTCGTGGAACTAGACAATAATGTTGCATTATTCGTTGCAAGGTCACTATTAAAATTCATTAGATAATAATCAACCTTTTTCTATTACTTTATGCTCGTCCCCGTTCCGCTTAATCCTTACGACACGATGAGCTTTATCAGTAATTCTTTCACGGATCTCCTCGTTCATAATTCGAAAAAGTAGAAATAACTGTACTATATAGTGTGTGTGTACTATATAGCGGATTATAGCAAAATAATTTTATTATTACTTTTGTATTATGGATCTCTGCAAAGTAACGCCTAATTCTATAAATTAATATTCTTTGCGGATAAAAAACTTATGTTAGTTAGTAATTATTAAATTTTCCAACAAAAAACAAAAATTAATATGAGTTAAAAAAATTATTTTTAACTTTTTCTGAAATGTTCAGCATTTTTCTCAGAGAAAACATAAATCCGTTACAAGGAACAATAACTGAGGTGTATTCTGTAAAAAAGGGTTCCAGGCTGAAACGGTGAGAAGGGATTCTTTTGTACAGAAATTACTTTTTTTACTAGAAGCGGTTGGTATATTCATCAATGTCTGTCGAAAATAAATTAGAAAAAAAACCCAAATACTCGTAAGTATATATCATTTTAGTCATTTTCTTAAAAGTGTGTATTGAATGATATTACAGGTATAATGATGATATCATATATGTTAAATACCCGATCATTACATTTTTCATTTTAACCTATTCATCATTCTCATCATTCTCCTGCCCTTATACCACTCTAAAAGGGGTCTGAACAACATGTTTTGAACATTTTATAACATCATTGAGCTATTTATTTTATGATCGGCCACCTGCCTGACGTCAACTAACCTTAGTCGCCTTTTACGACACTGGTAAGAAATGAGCGTGGTCTATTCTATCAGACGGATACCACGCGACGGCTGAACTTACGTAAGTCACCTTTTAAGACACCCCGGTAAGAAATGAGGGTGGTCTATTGTATTCAACTCATGCTACAGGTCGGATTTTATTTTGACCTATTAAATTTATAAATTGCAAAATCCAACTTAGCTGTCGGTCTCATCGAAGTCAACAAGTTATTCAAAAAAGTTGGTATTTTGAGATGAAGTTACGATCTTCTAAGTGTTCGCGGTTTAATTTTCTCAGAAATTTAATTTAATGAATAACTTTTGGTGAACACTTCGAAACCTCGATAAAGTTTCCATTTTTAAAGTTTTTTAATCCTAATTTCTCTCTTAATTGAATTTTCTTTTGCTATATTCTGTAGTTGGTATATATGTATTTACCAGTTATCTATCACCCATAACTTGATCAACTTACTTACTTCGGAGCCAGACGACCGTGTGTGTAATCGTCAATACATTTATTATTTATTTACTTAGATTCTTTAAATATAATAATAGTTGTTAGGTTTCAGTTTCAATGATTATTTACAATTAGGTTCTATATAGTATTATTTCAAATAAAAGAAATGTCATATCCATATCGGTCATAATCTGCAATAGTAGCATAAAGCTTTGAGTTACACGTGTTTAAAGTTTTCATTGCTAAGTAAAATGTATAAAAAATGCTTTAGTTTGCTTAAACGAAGGGCCTAGTATTGAATTATGAGTTCTGACGGTATTGCTGCTGAAAAGTATGTATTTTAACATTTACACCGAATCCTCTGTCAAAACACGAGTTTTTTGAGTCCTGCCACTATTGCAGCGCATAGGTGATTTATTATACTGCTTGATAAACCTAAGGATCATTGTAATATTAGTACAGCTCACGCAATACGAGCAATTAATAGTAATGATGTAGAGTGCACTAAACCTGTCTCGGTAGTGTAGTGTCACTTATGTAAAGTGGTCTACTCACAGCCCTGTAAAGAGCTAACTAAATGGCGCAGTATACACCCGCAGAGCTTGTATATTAATTGCTCTTCATGTACAAACAACGTGCAATTGGTTTGAGCCTCTCCATGCTGTGAGTACATTTTGATTTGTATCGACTTGTTATGCCTACTGTACCCATGTACATATTGAATAGAAGTTTACTGAGAGTTAAGAACTTGATGCATGGTTTTAGTTACTAAAGATATTGTACTAAATTGTATGCGTTAAATAGTACAAAAGTAATGAAAAAAAAAATTTTTCTATAATACATTTTTAGGTAAATGTCTTTTCTAAGACATTTTTTTTATATATCGCTTTAACACAAATTCAGACTTTATTATCCTGACATGCAAAACTTTGCGATTTTGTCGTGGAGTCTATCTCCTGATGATGCTTCGGTTGCGGGGCGAAACGATTGTTAAATTTGTGATAGTGAACGTGTGTAGTTGTTGTGTATTGTGGCGGCGGTGGTGGAGGTTTTTGTATGTGTTTTTAGGTATCCTGCCTGTATCGGGTATGAAAAAACGGATAGTCCACTATACATTTAGCAATATATATATTTTCCAAATACTTTATCGCGGATTATAGCTAAATAATTTTATTATTACTTCTGACATTTACACTTTTTTATTTTTCTACTCTGTGTTAGTTACAATTTGTACTCACAGTATCTAAGACATGTATTTCAGAGATGACCGAGAGATAATTTATCTTTAAATGAAATAACATAAATCCTTTGAAGTGTTACAAAGTTGCGACTTTACAAAAGTTGAGATCGCGATGTGGATTCCAAGTTAATTAACTGTAGGTGACGGATCTGCGTGGAGTCACTTCCTGATAATGTGAAGTATGAAAATAGTTTGACCTAACTACAGTTTTTTACTATAATTACTGTGAAACTACAAAGTGATAGCCATACGGTGCGACTGTGTGACTCTTAATTAATAAAATAAATTAATAAAAAAATTAAGTTTCCATAAATTTATTTATGCGAACGTTTCATTTTACTTAAATCATTTTTGGATCATCATCCTCCTGCCCATTATCCAACCATAAGTAGGGTCGGCACAACATGTTCAAACATTCGGTCACATGATTTGGCTGCGTATTTTACAACCGCCTGCCTGACGTCAACTCACCTTTATCGTAATTTACGACCCCTCGGTAAGAAAGAGGGTGGTATATTCTACTCAGCCGGATACCACATAACATGTATGTATTAGTGTATAATTATTCTAATATGTATTAAATCATTTTTAAATAACAGATTTATTATTTTATATATTGTCATGTTCAAAGAGAAAAAAGTGTCCTAGTTCATATATTAACAATTTTCTGGAATATCAATAACGCATTAATAAAAATTTTTGACTATATACCTTTTTATAGCAAGTCTCTACAAAGCTGGACGATGCAAAGCTGTTTTGATAACGAAGGAAAAATGCTATAAAATAAAGATTTTTTGTCTTACTATTAAATATTTTCTTTCAAAGTTTTCCAGGCAAAGAGTTATCCGTGGAATTTCGTTAGACTTTTATTATATAACTCTATATTCAGAGGACGAATTTTACTTATATCTAATTTACATTACTCTTTTGTTGCATCTACTTATTGTGTTATGTAAGACAACATTTTCTATAATAGAAAAATTCGTTTTGTACTGTCAACCAAAACCAAAAAAGCTGAAGGTTTCGTTGGGAATTATTTAATTGAATTTATTGACAGTGCAGGACCCTTTCTAATGGGTCAGATATTTAAAGCTTGGTTAGGCACATAAGAGGTATAAAAAATAAAAGCTTTAGAGCTTAATAATTGTTAAAATCAACGATGCTTTTGTTTCGGTGAAGGTAAACCTATGAAAAATGGGATAACTTTAAACAATTCTTAAGTTATGTGCTAGTCTAAATGAAACAGTTTCAAATCAAATCAAATCAAAATAATCGTTATTCAAATAAACCATTTCGGGCACTTTTGAATCGTCACGCATCAATATTTATAATGAAGCTACACTTGGTTCGAAATGTTGCTCTTACCGAGAAGAACCAGCAAGAAACTCGGCGGTCAATCTTTTAAATATTTTCAACTATTATTAAACCGCTGTCTTGTATGAAGCTGAAAGGATTTTCAAATCCGAGCATTCTTATCATCGAAATAATCTTCAATTTTGTAATATGCTTTACGTATAAGCATATTTTTTACACTTACTTTGAATCTTTCTGTAGACTGGTCTAGAATCGATTGCGGATTTTATTATAGAAGCGATTAGCGAGACCAACAAAAGAGTTGCTTACTCTGCTGAGTCGAGACGCAGGTATCACTAGCTTTTTGTGACCTCTCGTATGTGTATGATATACATCAAATTTTGTTTTATACATACATACATTGGTGTGGTGCAACTCTATTCGTGCTCTCCAAGCTGTTCAAGAACCAAGAAGCAAGCAAGCAGAACCAAGAAATCTTTACTCAGCAATGAAACAGTAAAATACTGTTTTTTACACTTATACGTTACAACGGCACAACAACTAAATGTCATCATATTTTAAGACTTAATTGAAAGTGTGTTTACTAATGTGGCCTTTTTCTTTACGATTTTTTAATAATTATAGTTAAAAGATTGAAGCCTAATTTTTATCACAAGCTAGTTTAGAAATAAAATTCTTGTTGATTGAGAATCAGACACGTGATTTGTCTATTTTGTGCGCACCATGTTCCTGGTTTTTGTTTAAGAGTGTATAGCTGCAATCAGTCTACGTATTCGAGACAAACTAGAATGTTTGTTTCAATATAAATCGGTTAGGATGCAAATAGTGTACCGAAATGTATTATTTTCAGTTTCTAATAAAGCGCTTTTAAATGTAATAACTTTTTTCTATATATGAATTTGAAAGCAATAATTTTCATAATTTTCATTACTGGAACAATTGTTTTTCGCAAATTTATTAAGTTTTATTTTAGTAGGTAAATTAAAATTAAAATTCAAATTATATTTATTGGCTTAATGTGGTACCCAATGAAATATAATCTAGAACGACACATTGGGCCTATTAAAATCATGCAAATAGTATTTATTATAATTACGACATTATCTTCTATAACATATTATTTTTATTAATATAATAAGTAGCTATGAATGATTGATTCCATAATTAGTTATTTAATTTGAAAAGAGCAACCACCGAGTTTCTTGCTGACGCTTCTCGGTAGGAACAGCTTTCCGAACCAGCGGTAGATTTTGACGATTCAAAAGCACTTGTTTACAAGTTGACTTGAATAAAAAATATTTTGAATTTAAATTTGATAAAGCGCGAGAACGATTCAGCAGAGGCCAAACTCAGCTGTACTCGCCAATCATGATCGTCTATGATAGCCTATGATCGCCTGCAACCTGGGCGTTGTCGGTTTTCGGGTAACAATCAAAGGGAATCGCTGGGTGATGACCGATGATCGTATGTATCGTATAATAACACAAATGATCGTGTGGACATTTGCACGATGATTGTGCTGAATATAGACGATCACACGATCAACGATCATCGCCAACAGTGTAGAGCAGCCATTACAATACGTGATCGTCCTCATAATGATATGATATTATATGGAATCGGAAAATTGTGTAAATATTATCTTTAGCTTCCCGAGAATTAATATCATTTCCGAGCTTCGAATAATAAAATTAATATTGTGCGATGAAATATTGGATCTTTATTGTTATGATATTTTATTATACCTCGAGTATATTCAATAGATTATTTCGCGTTGCATTTACCCGCGAGAGTAATTTATTTATGAATACTCATCAAACTGTAAATACTGTAAACAAACAGTTCAATGCAATCCAAAATGTTTTATTTCATCAACATTAATAGTACATTCTTGCAAATCGTTATGAATGAGAGGAGGACAAGGAGTTGAGGATGAATTATAATGCTTGTATTAGGAGATTGAGATGAATTATAATGTATTGTGCGTGTGTGTGTGCACGCCCGCCGTGTGGTATCCGGCTGAGTAGATTAGACCGCCCTCATTTCTTACCGAGGTGTCGTAAAAGGCGACTAAGGTAAGTTGACCCACCGTGTGGTATCCGGTTGAGTAGAATAGACCACCCTCTTTCTTACCGAGGAGTCGTAAAATACGACTAAGGTACGTTGACGTCAGGCAGGCGGCCGGTCGTAAAATACGTAGCCAAATCATGTGACAACATTTTTGTAACATGTTGTGCCGACCCCACTTAGAGTGGGATAAGGGCAGGAGGATGACGATGTGTGTGTGTGCACGCCTAACTAAAACCTAGCTTAGAAATACAAAAACAAATATATTAATTCGATATATCTACACAACTAAACAAAACTAACATAATAATTATATCCTGTGGCCAACTTTAAAATTAAGTTTCAAAAAAATTAATTCACAAAAATTCTTTTTCTGATGTTTTAAATAATGTTTACGATTATTTTCAAACTATTCTCTTACCTACTTGAGTCATAACAAGTTTATTTACTAAGTTTTTATATTTTGAAATTTGGACAAAATACAATTTCGAATTGATTACACAAATAATAGGATCATGACGTCTATGTTGTCTATGTCTATGTTTTTACAATATTGTGATTGCACATTATGGGTTGGAGAAAACACCCTATAATAATTAAAAAATAACAATGTTTCCTCTCTTTAACACTCAAAAATTTCGAATAGGTCACTTTACTATTAAGTATGCGATAGATAAACCCAGACTTGATGAAACAAACAATTTTTTTAAAAGACAATGTTGGCCTTCGGCTGGAATCGAACCCGCAACTCCCGGAGCTAAATACAGTGTCACTACCATCTGCGGCAACGGGGAAGTGACAGCTTATAAAAAGTAAAGTATCGGCCTGTTACCAACCCACAGCTGGGCATAGGGCTCCTCCCACCGTTTCGGAAAGAAGGTTGGAGCTAAGATCTACCTTGCTGCTCCAATGCAGACTGATAGGTTACCTAGAATTCTCCAGAGGTATGTAGGTTCCCTTACGATCTTTTCCTTTACCGTAAAGTGTGTAACAAATTCTAATTATTAATAAGACACATAAGTTTTAAAAGAAAAACTCATTGGTGCCTGCCCGGGGTTTGAACTCGTGACACCCTCAAAAGAGTCGCACGGTCTTACCGCTGGGCTAAAACAGCTTTTTTTAAATTTTATTTAAAAAGGTCATCAACAATATAAACACCGAATATAGCTACAAATACACAATATACACGGATTATTAAATTAAGCGCTATATCAATTATAGATGGCAACAGCGTAGGCAGATTGACAACACTATCAAGAAGTATAATATGATGGAAAATGGCTGAGAACATAAATAACAAGTATAATGAATTTGAAAAATAATTAATAAACTAAGTATAAGTACAATAAAATTTTAAATGGCAAAATTTTGCAATTATTCAAGAAATATTTATAAGAACTATGACTATAATTTTAAAACAGTAAGTTATGAACTCTTTCCCGTGTGTAGGAGGAAATGCTGTATGAGATTGTTTCTGAATTGGACGCTGAATGGCACATAATATCTATGGACAGAGTTCTAGATAGTTCGTTATATAACAGCTTATTTAATTTATAAAATATTTAAGTCATTTTGGCGGTATTTTAAGAAATCCCGGGCCGGTTGTAGCACTCGCTCAATATGCGACAGGTAAGTATGTGAGGTAACGAGTCACGGCACCACCTTTGATCTCGCCGGCATCCGTCGCCTTTACCTTCTTTGAGAACTGATTGAGCGTGGCACTCTATGTGCATACGAAAGCGTGCGCGCCCAGTTCCCTGGAAATTACTTTACGTACGTACTGCCTTCAAAGGACTGTTTTCTTTTCAGGAAAGAGGTTTAGCTAACATTTTGCAATTTTAAACTTGTTTACTACCTTTAGTTTGTACCAAAATATATGTATTTGTACTAATACTAGCGGTACCAACAATTTCGTTCGCGTTTATTTAAATGTTTAAGTTCGCTCAAGTTATATAGCATATTTTTTTCTTTGCTCCCAAAATAAGGGCGCAATTTTTTTCATTCTGTAATTTAATACGGTGTATGAGCTTATGTGGTGCCTAATTTCATATTCGTTCAGTGGATTGGCTGTGAAAGCGTGACAGACAGATAAACTTTCGCATTTGTAATATTCTATAAATAGGTATTATTTTGGCACAAATTACTAATACAGTACGCTTATACGGACCACCGCTACCACTGGACTTATAGTAATGACATTTGTTATAGTAAAATTTATATACCGGGCGTTATATAGGAGACAATTTGGTAACAGGAAAAACGCTTATGCTTAAACAAATGAAGTTTCGGTTACAACTGATATTTTATGTGTTATTAATATTAAGAAACTGTAGTCACTGCTGTAGATTTCGTTTAATGTAATTTAACAAAACTGCACCGTATAACGTGTGTATCATCTATTTAAAATTATTTTTACGACTTTATATAAATCTCATTTGAATTAGAGTTAAATAAAACAAATTAAAATTTTGTGATGTGGTATTATTATTTTTTCTTACATTAAAAAAAGAAAATATACTTAATCGTTATATATAAATTTCTTTGGTCCTTGTCTAGGTGACTGAAGCAAAATAGGCTGGATCAGTGATCATGAAATTTTTAGTTCGTGGTTAAGTCTATCTGAAAATGGAATACATTTACAATTTTAATCGATTCAATTAAACAAATAATTTATATTCACCGCTAGGTCCTAGCTGCACAAATTCATCTGGTGTTGAGATAGCTTAAAGAGACCTATGTCCAACAGAGAACATATATTGGTTGAATCAGAAAACGAAGTGTTCTGTTTAGTTGCAACCATGTTTCAGAAATTGTCAATCCGATCAGTTATCGAGTGCTGTAATCGGATTCTATATATTGTTTTGTTTTGTTACTTCTTGCATACTAGTTACATTCATAGTCTATTACTGTTGGTATTAAATTAATATTTTATTTGCTAGAATTGCTAGAATAGCTTATTAGTACACTCTTTAAGTGTGCGAGTTTTTTAAAACCTGTCCTGAAAATATATATATTTTTTTGTGACGTTTCGCTCTGGTATTCACGTTTGTAATTTTTAATACAACTTTAGTCTATGGACGTTCTCAATTGCACTCCGCTGTCGACTCTATCCACTTTGTATCCACTACACGAATTCAATTTACTAATGCGTTGCTATTACCGCGATTATAGTCCTTCACTCAATACCTTCATTTCTAATTTTCCAAATCAATCACGGTCCCTTACTATGTAGGTTACTGAGGTACTTTAGATTTATGGATCTGACTGTTTGAAAGTCAAGAAGTACACCGTTGAAAGTTTCATGTTTGCTCCAAGTCTGAATTATTCAATGTCTATTGACTACTTTACTGATATTTCCAATTTATTGAACGAAAATATCGTGAGGAAACTTGGATATCTCTGAAAAATAGCTAGTATATGTGTAACCTAGCAATCCGTATTGGAGCAGCGTGGTTGATCTGAGGTTCTTGACTTCTTTCCAAATAAGGAGAGAGGAGGCCTTTAAAATGGGATAATAATAGGCTGTACTTTTTTCTCCTCCGTGTGGTATTCGGTTGACTAGAAAAGACCATCCTCATTTGTTGCCGAGGTTTCGTAAAAGACGACTAATGTAGGTTGACTCACCATGTGGTATCCGGCAGACTACAATAGACCACCCTAATTTCTTACCAAGGTTTCGTAAAAGGCGACTAGGTTAAGTTGATCTCACGCGGACGGCCGGTTGTTAAATAACTAGCCAAATCATGTTACAACATGTTTATAAGATGTTGTGCCCACACTACTCAGAGTGGGACAAGGTCAGGAGAATGATGACTTTATGACTATGACGACTATATTTTTCCTGTTTATATGTTGTATGTAACCTGTAAAAAGATAGTTCATATAATTGCATGCTTTGTTACTATTTGCTTTGCTTTTCATTCCGGACTAAGAACATGTTCCAATACAAATATTATCTTAAGAATTTTTCCTTTTTTAGGTTTTCGCAACATAACACAAATATTTGTATAACCTATACCGATAATAAAGGGCGTGTTTTGGTATTATAAGCAAATTGTGGCTCGGGGCTGTTTTAGAGAACGTGAGAGACGGCTGAGGTAATTATCTACCTGAGGTACACTAACAACATCAATATAAACGCTCCAGGGCATTAAGTTCATGCTCGGTTGTGCCTGCTTATTTAAAAAAATACTAGTTATAATAACCAGCAATAAGTTTTGCGTTCTTTTATTCTCTTGTGATTATTTGATTTTTTTCTTTCTTGCCCCACTAAAATGTTTTAACTATATATTTGACTGTTGCGTTGAAGGTTTGCCCCTAATGTGCCAATTATACATATACATTGTTGTAAAATCAAATAAATAAATAAATAATATAGAAATTGATATATACCGAATTTAATGTTAGTTAATCTGATTTTGTGATGGAAATATTTGTAGGGTTGGTGAGTGACATAAGCTACTCTTTATCCCAAGTCTCCACGGTCCACGTGAAAGAAGAAGGGTAAAAGCTAGTATAATATAACTTTGGTTCTTTGACTAAAATTAGTTACGGAAGATATAAAATTTTGAGTGACACTAAAATTTCACTTTTTTCGAACTTTATATAAAGTGCTAGTGGAACGAACGTTACAATTTTTACTCTTATTCGACGTAAAAGCTCTTATACAAGAGCAAGTTCAATTAAAACTTCACTTTTTAGTCCGCGCTTCTTAACAAAGGAAGTTGATTGTTCAATTTCCATAATATTTCCTTAACACTGCGCTTCTAACAACCTCTGTTACGCGGATAATATTAGGTCCTTACATATGAAATTGGCGTTTTGTCGTACTGGCTGGCCACTTTGATCTCAAATATTACCTTTATGGTTAGGAATTCCAAATTCAAATTCATACAGCTATTTACTCATGCATTTGTGTTTCAAACCCCCTAATTCATTTGTTTTTTCTTCTTTTGTTTTTTTTTTGTGTCACTCTGTTTACAAAATGGAAAACATGAAATATCGCGTTATTTACGAGTATGAGTTCCACCGTGGCACCAGTGCTGCAGAAACGGCTCGAAGGATTAATGATGTGTATGGTGAAGGTGTCGCAAAAGAAAACACAGTGCGTTTTTGGTTCCAACGTTTTCGTTCTGGAAATTTCGACCTGCAGAACAAGCCTCGTGGACGGCCGGAGACCAAAGTTGATAATGAAGAATTGAAGGCTATTGTGGAAGCGGATCCATCGCAAACCACGTCCGAGCTAGCTGCAGGCTCCGGTGTTAGTGATAAAACTATTCTAATCCACTTGAAGCAAATTGGGAAGGTGAAAAAGCTTGAAAGGTGGGTACCTCATAAATTAAGTGAAGCAAACCGACAAACGCGCGTCGACTGCTGCGTTACGTTACTCAACCGGCACAATAATGAAGGAATTTTAAATCGAATCATTACCTGTGATGAAAAGTGGATCCTCTACGATAATCGGAAGCGGTCATCGCAATGGCTGAACCCTGGCGAACCAGCCAAATCCTGCCCTAAGCGAAAATTGACTAAGAAAAAGTTGCTTGTAAGTGTTTGGTGGACTAGTGCCGGTGTCGTTCACTACAGCTTTCTTAAATCTGGCCAGACGATTACGGCAGATATCTATTGTCAGCAACTGCAAACCATGATGGAAAAGCTAGCTGCTCAACAACCGAGGCTGGTCAATCGCTCTAGGCCACTGCTGCTTCGGGACAACGCTAGACCACACACTGCACAACAGACGGCTACCAAATCAGAGGATCTTCAATTAGAATGTCTTAGACATCCACCGTACTCTCCAGACCTTGCTCCAACAGATTACCATTTTTTTCGCAATTTGGATAACCACTTGCAAGGAAAAAAATTCAACTCCGATGGGGCAGTCCAAGCCTTCAATTTTTTATTGATTCCCGCCCGAATGGTTTTTTTAGTAAGGGGTTCAATGAACTACCTATGAGATGGCAAAAGTGCATACATAGCAATGGTACATACTTTGATTAATTAAATATATTTCATTAAAAAAAAAACGACTTTATTTTCGTCCCATAGAAAACGCCAATTTCATATGTAAGGACCTAATATTAACTTGTATCATATGTATTAAATAATAAGAAAAAAATAAAAATAATTGAAATGTACAAGTGCTCCGTGGCTTTTTATTCATAAACAGAAGATATTTGTAGGCTGAAATTCTCGTAATGAGAATTAAAGACTTTCATCATCATCATCGTTTCATCAATTAAATTCATTGGATAACACAATTATATATATTTATTATATATACTAATCTATCAAATCAAATGAAAAATAAATAATTTAATAAAAAAAATAATACGTAAACCGTTAAAAATAAAACCGTTAACTGGTTTTTTTTAAATAGTCGCCATCCTTGTTATATTTTTAACAATTCGTTGACTTTAAACGATTATTGTAGTCGATAAATTATTTGTGCCAAGCAAATTTTTAATTCTTCAATTTCCAGATCGCATCACATTATATCATATAAAAAAAAGCTCATTTTCTATATTTTAAAATACAAAAATATTTCGCTTTTCTCAATCAAACCTCAAACTATTACAATTGAACCCAAAAGTCCCCGTTTCCTTAGCAAAGTATCTACTTATTGTATAGATCAATAAGCTCTTAAGGATGTTATGAATCCTACTATGTGGTTGTTTTCGGCTTTTATCCTAGACTAGATGTAAATCATCGGGTCTAAAGCAATTAGCATTGTTTGGTTTGAGCACGTACGATGTTCGGTGTATTTGCGTGAGCGAGCAAGCAAATGTGTTTAGTCGAGAATGCTGTATACCGATGCAGTCTACGTAATTCAATGGTCTATCTTTTCTATCGTCGGTTCGTTTGTTTACATTGATCTGTTCGTATTGTAGTTACAGGCTGTTCCGTAAATGAAATATTTGAATTGAAGTTTGCTTTAGAAATAATATTCAGCGCTCTATTTGTGTAACTGTAAATCGTTCAATTTACGGAAACAAATCGTTCAATTTATAATATCAGGTCAACAATTCAAATATAGAATTCATACTTACTTATATTATAAAAAAATCAGTCACCGATCACAACAACTTCAAATGCAACATATTCTTTATAAAAAAACTTCAACTTCGTCAACTTTACTGCTAGTTCGGAAAATTCTGCTTACCAGAAGTGACAGCAAGAAACTCGGTGGCTCTTTTCAAAACATAATATTGATAACTAGTTCGATAGTTATTGCATAGATAATAATACGAGGTCCACACATCCACGCATTATCCAATCCTCATTAGCAAAGTAGGCTTTCTGTACCAGCCTTGTTCAGCTATGTTTGTTGTATTGTAATCTATGTTTGTTAACAATTACAATATTGTAATATTTATATTTGAAAAAAGTGACCGCCGAGTTTCTTGCTGGTTCTTCTCGGTTACAGCACCTTTCCGAATGAGTCGTACCTTCATTTTAATTTTCGTTTGACGATTCAAAAGTGCTTGTAAAGGCCAATTTGAATAAAGACTCATTCCAATTCATTCAAGCCTCCATCGATTAGTTTTTAAACTGCTGCAATGGCAAAGCTAAAATTTTGAGACCAAGTTGTCATATACTTTTGTTTATCCTATTAAAACTATATTCTATGTCACTATTAATTAATTAGTTACACGATGTTCCCATAGGCTTTAAGTGTCGGAACCATATACTGGGGAATTAGGGAGACACTTTCGAAGGTCTCATTACTCTAAACTATTAGTCCCTTCGGCAGATGGATGGTGAGCCCGGTCTACACCTTGACAATATCCATAATGGCCTGATGGAACATTATTTCTAATACTGTTTAATTGAATTTGAGATACTCGTAGGCCCTTATTAAATTGGTAAGAGTTAAAGCGTTACTTATTAAAAATGGGAATTTTTATTATTACTCCGTGGCCTAAAGACCTGAACTCATCTTATCTAATCTTCCTGCCCTTATCCCACTCTAAGTGGGGTCGGCACAACATGTTACAAACATGTTGTCACATGATTTGGCTACGTATTTTCTAACCGACCGCCTGCCTGACGTCAATTTACCTTAGTCATATTTTACGACCCCTCGTTAAGAAAGCAGGTGGTCTATTAAACTCAACCGGATACCACACGGCGGGTCAACTCACCTTAGTCGCTTTTTACGACACCTGGCTAAGAAATAAGGGTGGTCTATTCTACTCAGCCGGATACCACACGTCGGGTCGACTTACCTTAGTCGCCTTTTACGACACCTCGGTAAGAAATGAGGGTGGTCTATTCTACTTAGCCGGAAACTACATGGCATCCTAAAGATCCCAACTGTGTACGATAAAGATAACGTGTTCTTTATGAGAAAGTAGAATTCCCGAGACGTTGTTCTCGTCAGTTTGAGTTTCTTAAAATACTCTCAATTGTATATTAAATTTTTCGCATATATTTCTTCCTAATGCTAAAGGAAAACAGGAATTTTTGTCCTGTATGTTAACCCGTTTTAAGATTTAATCGTATAAAATTTTATCGATATAGTTCAAACGTATTAGCCGTGAAAACGTACCAAGGGCGCCTACAAACAGATGCGCGACTTTTTAAACGCAATTTACTTAAAACCTTAATTTGCTATTAACCAAAACCTTCCGGGAGAATTGCACTACCTTTTAGTAAAAAGTTTACAAAAATCCATTCTATAGACTTTACATACCGCAGTCAAGCTGTAACTAAGATGATAATACACGTTTCAAGAATGTTATATTATATTAATAAATTAAATTGAGTATGTTATTATTAATTAAACTTTGAAATTTTTGGTCAATTTTTTTAAAATTTTATAAAAATTAAAACCACACAAAATCAGATTTTAAGAAATTCTATTACATACAGACAGACAGCTTGTGAGGACTTAATTTTATATTATGTATAGATATAGATGGGACACTATTTATTAATAAATAATTTAACATATTTTTTTTATATTCATCACACACCACTTATTTGTAATCCGATCGTGATATATGGCATTGCGAATGCAATGCATCTACGGGCATCTTCCAACTTATGACAGAAATCCAATATTCTCCGAGGCATCCAACCAGTACAACGGAACAATCATGGAACACAAATCAAACGGGAAAAAGAAAGAAAAGAGCTACAAAGCGTTTCTCGATCGACTAAGAGTTCTTTGTGAAATATGATTGTTCTATTTTCTATGAAAAATAAACTCCGCTTTGTGTGGTGCATTTGTGAAACAAACTTGTTCGAATATTTAATTATTCTTATTTAAACCTATTACATCATATCTTATATACCCTTATAACTTACGAAAAACCTTAAAAAGGAATTTGAGTAGCAACATCCAAATCCATACATCATAATCCTCCTACCCTTATCTCATTCATCCCTGTGGCGTATATGTTGTTTGGTTTTCATCATCATCATCAAATCATTTGACAACATGTTACAAACGTGTTGTCAAATGATTTGGCTACGTATTTTACGACCGGCCGCCTGCCTGACGTCAACTTACCTTAGTCGTATTTAACGACCCCTCAGTAAGAAAGAGGGCGGTCTATTCTACTCAACCGGACACCACACGGTGGGTCAACTTACCTTAGTCGCCTTTTACGACACGTCGGTAAGAAATGAGGGTTGTCTATTCTACTCAACCGGAAACCATACAGCATATCCAAAACAATACATGAAATTCTTTAAAGATAGCTATTTGCAGCATTAGTCGTCCATTGGTCCAAAAAATTAAAAATTAAAATGAATGCGAAAAACCCTTTCAAAGCCTTAAGTACAAAAGTGGCAGTTAAAGCGATCGAAAAATAAATATACTTATTGTTTTCATAAAAGTTATTTTCGTGTCAATTAAATTATGCACTTACTTGTATATAAGATCTGCTCAGGTCCAATGCTTAGGATCCCAAAATTTTACTCTGCTAATATTTATGAAAATGTTGTTTTTATTTGCCCTCTTTGGAAATCTATTCTATAACCTCTTCCAAGCATAAATATTCGTACTAAAACACCTTTTACGAAATACGAAAAATAGTAACTTACTTACAAGTAAGTACATTATTTATTAAAATATAAACAAAGCTTTCAATATCAAACAAAAATAGAACAATGAAGTCTTTTAAAAAGGTTGGGAAGATAAACAAGGTATTTACAAATATAAAAGCTTCCCTCTTTGTATTGTTTCCAACTTATGCCCGGACTTGTGTTCTAGTAATTATTTGTACCGAAATCGCCATAAAGAGAATATAACTAGGTCTTTTTACTTAATTCTGGCTTTCAAAAGAAAGTAAAGGATAGAAAAAAATTGCTAAAAATGTAGATGAATAAATAATCCGCCGTGTGGTATCTGGCTGAGTAGAATAGACCACCCTCATTTCTTAACGAGGTGTCGTAAAAGCGACTAAGGTTAAGTTGATGACAGGCAGGCGGCGGGTCTTAAAATAAGTAGCCAATTCATGTGACAACATGTTTGTAACATGTTGTGCCGACTCCACTTAGAGTGGGATAAGGGCAGGAGGATGATGATGATGGAGATGAATAAATACGTGAAGAACATTAATTTCGGCGATACTTATCGTCATCTCGCGGAGATAAAACGACGATTTTATAATTGGGAATCCATTGATGCATAATAGCTTTATTGATGCATAATAGACTTTATTTAAAAAAACATCGAACTAGAGGCATAGATTATATCCGTACCTTAGTGATAAAATTCTATAAGTATAGTTTGTATAATCAAGTGTTGAAATATCATACATTATTAACATAAACGTAGTTCATTTTCAGCATGCCTTGCCGCACAGAACTAATAATAAAAATGCGTTTGTTTTTGTTTGTCCTTATTTCATGCCTATTATGATGCTGTGTGCAAAGTTAGGAGAACAGTGCTAGCAGGGCATAGTAAGATCACTCATAGTTCGACTCTCGTACTATTTAGTTAAATTATTGTAATTTTCTTTCGACAAAGCTTATTATTGGTAAAAGTTTATTTAGTAATATAATATCGAAACTCCAAAATTTATGAGCCGGCTGGACACAGTGATTTGTTTTCTTGACGTAAAGATTGTTGACGGGCTAGAACAGTGAGAAAGGCAAAGACACAATCTGATCTCTATTCAAATTCAAATTAAAAATATTCTTAATTCAAGTAAACTTGTAAACAAGTTTTTATGAAAGTAAACTCTAATGCTAGTTCGGAAAGGTGTTCCTACCGAGAAGAGCCAGCAAGACTCGGCGGTGGCTCTTTTTAAAATATAAATCTTATAACTAGTTACATGTAGTCATTACTGTCTTGTACAAGGTAGAAGTGCAGCTATATCCATACATTATTATTATCTAAGCAAACAGTATAACAGTATTTACAACATATATTTTTCATAGAAGTTAAGTCATCTGTTTGGCCTCCAATCTTAGTACCTAAGTAAATCTTTGAACAATTTGGGAAATAACTTAGTAAAACTGTTATGTGCTAACAGAATTCGTAAGAGGAAAACTAATCACTAAACACGCTGGAGGCGTTCTCAGATTGAAAAAAGCCTTTCGATTTACCCCTGTTGATTCTGTTGCGTTTCACAGAGTAATCACACTGTGTTAAATACTACGATATACTCGATTTAACGTGAACAAAGTGCCTAGTTTATTTGAGTTCGCTACTCTATTAAAACCACGTTAACCAGAAATTTGCAGCACTCTATATTTGAAATTTATATTGTTTTCAGTATTTCTAACTATATATTACTGAAATGATTTCCATGACACTCTACCTTAAATATAATAAGGTTGTGAATTAAAAATAATATTTTATGAAATAAAGCTCTATGTTGTTCTTTCTTCCCTCTTTAAAAAAATAACGCATTTAGTGGCCCCAACTCTGGCCTTTCAATTATCAATAAAAAAGTACCGACAGAATCAATTTTATTAATAATGGAACTAGTGTATGTATGAAAGTTTGTTTGTCCCCTTTTCACGTCCGGACAGAACAACGTATAGATATGATCTTTAATATAAAAAATGTAAAGGAGTACTAAAAGACTTACTAGGTACTTAGGTTACTTTTTATCTATTTATTGAAGTCTGCAGACGATGCCGCGGCAAACATCAGTGTGTAATGAAGTCTATAGTACCGTAGACATAATGCTATATACTAAATATTATAAATAATTTATAGATTTAGGCGTTACTTTGCGGAGACCCATAATACAATAGTAATAAAAAATATTTACCTATAAATATATAATGTAGAGAGACTATCCGTTTTTATACTCGATATATGCAGAATACGTGAAAACACACAAACCCCCACCACAACATACGCAAGAACTACAAACGTTCACTATTACAAACTCAACAATGGAAATAACAAACAAATAAAAAATTGACGCGAAGTCGCGGCTACCACAAGTATATTATTATTAAAATTTCGTACATTTTAATATCACACAGAGACTAGAGCTATCCTACAATACATATACTAGTCTCAATTATTCACTTAAAGGTCAGCGATCACGTTTGCCAGGCCAATTGGAAAGTTGTAAGATACTCCGTGAGATCTAATTCAATTTGAACTTCTTAATGTAGTCTACTATCCAGCCACTCTACATTGAAAACCTTTCCTACTCTATTTTAGGAGTGTAAAACATCCTTTACTGAAATCTTTGTACAACTTTCCCGTGTTACTTATCTAATTTGATCAACTATTAAGGACTTTTATTTTTTTTAATTTCATAATCACTCGTGATATTAAAACCTACAGAATACCACGTCATTTGTTCGGTGATATCGTATAAATTATTTATTAATGCTTTTCATTTAACTGAAGTATTGTCTTTATATTTTATATAGAAGTTATGAGTTTTTAAACAGTAAGTAATCTTAAGGACCCGGACTAAATCTTATATTTATAATTATCAAAGATTAAATACTTTCAATTTTAAATAATTAAATAAATCTCCTAAGAATTGGAGGATATTTTCAGATAAAGATATAAATTAATGTTCGTTTGTACTAAGTACAGTATATTTGCATTCTCTCGGCATTAGACTGGGGAAAGATTATCATTTTCCGGTATCCGGATTTGATTAGCGTACATGGAATCATGTCAGTATTTGTTCTTTGCAGTTAATTATACAACACAGTAATTATATTTTAGTTTTAATCTAATTCGTAATCCAAACCTGCTTTTTACCATTGATTTACCAGCTAATTTTGTTGCTATATATTTGAATATAATTAGGGCTTATAAAAAAAGTAATGCGACGGCCTGTTACTATCTCGCTGCTAGGCATAGGCCTCCTCTGTCTTATTTTGGAGAGAAAGGTTAGAGCTAAGACCCACCAGGCTGCTTAAATATGAATTGGTAGGTTACAGATATCCCCAGAATTCTCTCGAGATATGCAGGTTTCCTCATGATGTTTTCCTTCACCGAACCGTGTGATAAATTGCAATTATCAATTAGACACATAAATATTAATAAAAAACTCATTGGTGTCCACCGGAGGTTCGAACCCGTGACCTACTCGAGTTGGCATTTTTACCGCTGGGCTATCGGAACTCAAATTGCGGATTATAGCAAAATAATGTTAATTACTTTTTTACACTGAAAATATGCGTAGTAAGCATATGAAGATTATTTAGCAATTTTTTCACGTGTTTTGACGTGTGGTATCCGGCAGAATAGAAAAGACCACCCTACTTTCTTACCGAGGTGTCGTTAGAGGCGACTAAGGTAAATGTTGTGTGGTATCCGGCTGCATAGAATAGACCATCCTCATTTCTTATCGAGGTGTCGTAAGAGGCGACTAAGGTAAGTTGACGTCAGGCAGGCGACCGGTCATAAAATATGTAGCCAAATCATATAACAACAGGTTTGTAACATGTTGTGCCGACCCCACTTAGAGTGGGATAAGGGCAGGAAAATGATGATTTTTCGCGTGTTTTGCTTTTAAGATTGTATAAGACACAACGTTACATTCATAACAATTATGTCAGTACAAATAAGTTTGTAATATTGTCCAGATGACATTGAATGCGGATTCAAGAATGTTAGATTTCCCAAAGGAGTCTGGGTCTCGGCGCTCAAAGATGGCGCAAAGTACTCTCGGAACTCCGGAACAAACTTCATACATAAACATTTCTAAACGGAGTGTCACATTCGGTCAGCTTTTTACGTTTCTCATGTGAAAGTATTCATTTTTCTCTAGGATTTCTTAAGATTCTTTATACATTGAAATCTGTAGTGTGCTGTTGGAACTATAAAATAATACACTATTGTTTTATAAATCAATCAATATGCCGTATAGTATCCGGCTGAGTAGAATAGACCACCCTCTTTCTTACCGGGGTTTCGTAAAAGGCGACTAAGGTAAGTCGACCCGCCGTGTGGTATCCGGCTGAGTAGAAAAGACCACCCTCTTTCTTACCGAGGGGTCGTTAAATACTACTAAGGTAAGTTGACGTCAGGCAGGCGGCCGGTCCTAAAATACATAGCCAAGTCATGTGAGAACATGTTTGTAACATGTTGTGCCGACCTCACTTAGAGTAGGATAAGGGCAGGAGCATGTTTTATAAATCAATACACAAAAGTCCAAATATATTAACTGAATACCTTCAGTTCGGGGGTTTCAGGTTTGATTCTCACCGAGGGCTAACATTTTTTACATAACTTTTGCGAGATATAAAACTACATTTTACTTCATCATCAACGATCAATATGATTAATGAAGCTATATCTCCTATATGAAGCTGAAAGGACTTTCAAATCCAGGCATTTTTATCATACAAATAATCTTCAATTTTGTAATATGCTTTACGTAAAAGCATATCTCTTACACTTAATTTAAACCTTTCTGAAGACTATTCTAGTATTAGAATAATGGTTGCCATATCTAAGAATATAGCATATGTTAACTTTCAAATTAATTAATTCAAATTAAAAATATTCTTTATTCATGTAAACTTGTAAATAAGTGCTTTTGATTCGTCGAAATCTACTGCTGGTTCGGAAAGCTGTTCCTACCGAGAAGAGCAAGCAAGAAACTCGGTGGTGGTTTTTTCAAATAAAATTCTTATAACTAGTTACATTTGGGTATTACTATCTTGTACAGGGTAGTAGCGGTATCCACGCATTTTTATCATCTATTTAATCCTCAATAGTATAGTAGGCTTTTTGTATCAGCCTCCTTTTAACAGCGTTTTTAAACTGCTGTAGTGAAAAATCGAATCACAGATAAAATCGATTGCGGAATTTTATTATAGAATCTTATACCCAAACCCACAAATGTCTTATTTACTTTTGCAAAGCACATAGCAGGAACCGCAAGCATAAGCTAAAGCTTTATTTTGTCTATTATAAACATCGCCAATTTTTTTATAATAATGTATATTCTTATGCACAAACATTAAATTGCTAAAATATATACAGCTAACAGCTATTAAATTCCGACTATAATTTTTAACTATATTTTGTTAGTAAAAGCTGTGATAGCCTAGCGGTGAGACCGTGCGACTCTCTAGAGACGACATAGGTTCAAACCCGGGCAGGCACCAATGGGTTTTTCTATTAAAACTTATGTGTCTAATTGATAATTGCAATTCATCTCACGCTTTTCGGTGAAGGAAAACATCGTGAGGAAACCTGCTCTCTCTAGAGAATTCTCTAGGGATATGTGTAACCTACCAATCCGCATTGGAGCAGCGTGGTAGGTCTTAGCTAGAATCCTTCTCTCCAAAAACAGAGAGAGGAGGCCGTAGTCCAGCAGTGGGCATAGTAACAGGCTGTTACTTTACTTTTTTTTTACTTGTTAGCAAAAATAATTTATACAATTTAGTAAACATCGGTGATATAGTATAATGGATGTGAAATGTACGCAATAGATTCAATCAAACACTTCATCATATCATACAGCTTCATGTGAGCTCAGTAGATACAATGGTTATTGTCTCTCTGATCCAACATTTGACGGATTGCATGGAGCACGATGTTAATCGCGCGTGTGATATTCCGATGTGGATGAATACGTAATCCTGATAGATTGCTCTTTTTCTATCTTATATCAGTGATGAACAATGTTCTATTGTACATACTTGGTTATATTGTTCGAAAGCATTCTTGTATACAACAGATTAGAAGTACTCAAGTAACAAGTATATCGCGGATTATTGCAAAATAATTTTATTATTACCTTTGTACTCAAGTTAAGGCAATTTATATAAATTAATTGATTAACAGACATTAATAATAAGATGTGTGGGGGCTGTGTGTGAGTGGTGAAATGGTAGGTGTATAAATGACGAGAACGGAAGAGAGAAAATATACACCAATATAAAGTCCACACGTAATAACACACAAAAAAATCAGCACAAGAGGTACAAGGTAAGTAGTAGTACAATACACAAGCAAATAAAAGAACTAAAGTAGGGAAAACAATCGCGGATTAATCAACACGCTTCCTTCAGCTGATGGCAGGTGGCTGACTAATGCATCGGGCGACCGACTCAAAACTTTAACCGGTTTTGAGTGCAGCGGAAAAGGTAAGTATGCTTGCATTTCGCAACCTCGACGATGCTTTTGTGCTCGCCCGTCCCGCCAGGTGACGCTGTAAAAGCCGTTAGGGCTAACAGTATACAGTCAGTTCGAAAAAAAAGGGTAAGTATGCAATATTCTATACTGCGGATGTTCTCGAGTGTTTGTGTTGAGAATGATAGTGTGTATGTATGTAAGTAAGTGTGAATGTGTTTGAATGTAGTGGAATCCGTACAGATGGTTATGTGGATTATAGACGAAAATCGAGTTTTTTAAAAATTTTCTAATGTTTCGCTAAGGTTACAAAAAAAATTCATGCCTGAACATTCACGCAAACCTAATTAACACAACAAAAAAGTAATTTATAGAAGTAGGTGTTACTTTGGAGAATTCTATAGTACAAAAGTAATGATAGAATGATTTAGCTAAAATCCGCGTTTGTTAAGAAAATCTATTTAATGCTAAGAAGCGCAAACCATTTTCATGCCTTATACATGCAGGATTATTCATTGCACGCATTAGAAAATATCACCACCAACCACATACTCTAGAAGCACTACAGACACTTACTATGACAATCTTAACGAAGCATTATATTATGGAGATAGGCTCTACGACAAAATGGCAAAGCGACGCATCACCCAAGCAAGCAGTATTATATACTAATAGTTCAACCCTCACCATTGATTTTACCTTCAAACATTTGTAGCAATTATTAATGGACAATAATTTTACACATATATTAAAAGTGTAAAAAAATCATCATACCATATATTCTACAATATATGGTAAGATGATTTCGGCAACAATTTTTTTTCTTTGAATGGAACATTTGTTTATTGAAGTAACACTAATCTCAATATTAAGCTTCAAAGCTTGTAAATTGAATAGATAAAATGATCACAAAAATGTAGCTATGACAAAAAACGGCTGTCACTTTATTGAAATACGATATCCGAAATCAGGGAAAGTTGACTTTGAACGAACTTCGGTTTCGGACAGTTGAAACTTCGTAGTGATAATTTTTACCCTCGGGACCGACTCGAATAAAAGTGAACAACGAATATATAAGCACGCTATATACTGATGATTTTCTAAAGTTAGTCTCGTTCTAATGATGGTCGTTTTAAGTATTTTGTCTTAGTTACCTATTTACTAAATTGATTTCAAGATTGAACGCCAAAGTCAACTTGCTATATATAGCCTTAGACATATAACTTAGACAAGTTCACTTTGTTTATTATTTATTATATATAATAAAATCTGCTTATTGTATTATACATAATATAATAAAATCTACCATATTTAACTTACTATAAAGATCAGAAAGCACAAATTTGTTCTGGTACGAAAAAATATCAAGCGAATGTAAATTTTGTAAACTTAACCGCAACAACTAACACGAAAGTACCTTACATAGTTATAAAAGGGTTTATGTTTTATTTATGAACCAAACAAAGCCTAGTAAATCTATTATAGGGGGAAAAGCGTAATTGTATTCTAAATAAAGTCTAACATTATTAAATAAACTTATAGACATACTAGCAAAGCCCGCGGCTTTGTTCGAGTCGAATACACCTCGGCGATGCTTCTGTGCTCGCCCGTCCCGACCGGTGACGCTGTAAAAGCCATTAGGGCTAACAGCATACAGTCAGTTCGAAAAAAAAAGAGTGGAATCATCATCATCATTCTCTTACCCTTATCACACTCTAAGTGGGGTCGGCACAATATGTTTTCGTCTTCCAGTCTTCTCTATCATTCGTCAAATCTGGAATACAGTATATCACAAGGTATTCCCCGTGTGAATCCCAACCACACGGGAAATTTTAGGTAGAAAGTAGCCTATATGTCATTTCACCAACTTCCTCTATCTTTCAGTGGAATTTGCATCAGTTTGAGCCGTTCCGGACAATCTACTATTAACTTAACCTTCCTCAAGCATCCCATTATCTTTAAGGAAAAACCATAGATAAATACGTTTAGTATATTTTAAGAAAATCGATCAGCTTTTGGGAACTTGTTTTATGATATGTATAGTTATTGAGAAGATTGAAAACAATATTGATTCTAGCTTTACCGAGCATAACACTTTTATTACTGAAATTCTGAAAAATATAAAGTTGATTTACGAGTACGCGAATAGGACGCCGCAAATATTCGCGTAATAATTTTTGCCAGTTTAGTTCCTATCGGAAGAATAGTAGGAATGCGGCAGCTATAAATTTATGGCCCGATATCAGAAAGCTCGGGTAGCAATTTGAGTATTTACCCCCATCGTAGCACATTGGCAAGATTCGATTGGAGACATTCACTCTAAAAATTATAGAACTATTCAATATCAGTGACCGTGGGTAACCGCGACTTCAGTCACATCGACTGCAGTGTTAAAGTAATGTGAATTAATTGCTAAATTATTTTTTCCTGTATCCGAAGTATAGACGGGAATTTTGTGTACTACGTAAGCTTTAATCGCGCCAGCGGATTAATCGTGGAAATATAACAGAGATGTGTATAGACTTTTGCATTTAAAATATTTCAATAAATTACTAAATAATATAAAAAGAAATTTGATTGTTGTTGATTGGTGTAAGGTGTTTGATATATAACTAAAACAAACTTAAGTTTGTATAGTATTTAAACTTTAAATATAAACAAAACAAGTGTTATAAGTTATAAGAAAAATATATGTAAGAAGAAAATTAAAATAATTGTTTCTGGGTTTCTTTATTTGTCTTGAAAATCTTAATTAAAACACGTAATAACTAAATTTGTCTTATTTCTTGTTTTGAAAATTGCGTGAAAGTATCTCTTATTTTTCTGTCTAGTTTTGTTTTGTTATATAATAGGTAAACGAAACAATTGTCTTGGGATGCATTCTGAACCGTTCAAGAAGAATACTGCGCAAGAAAATACTACGCAACAGCCTAACAAACATAACAGTAATGCAAGTATAATGTATTCCTGGTTTGTCTTGAAGATATCTCTCGATTATACAATAGATATAATAACTGGTATACACCAGTTTAAAAAGTTTTTAATAATTATGAAGGTTTTTTTATCCACTGTTAGCTTCGTCAACTAAGAAAGTTTTTAAAAATATCAATATTTAGTAACGTCCGAACGAACATAAGTTTATTTTTGTGTTTCTGGACGTATTACGTTATGTTTCTTTTTAATTGCGCGGAATTGTCTGCTACCTCACCAACATGCAGCAGCATTAAGTATCTGACGAGGTAAAAACTGCAATCGCTTACCTGCTAACTACACTATATAAATTGAAATTTTCATAAGCTGATGTTTCATTTGAAACACTATCTATACTTATTATACAACGAAGTCCCTGAAAGCTGTCTGTCTGTATGTAATCGATTTTCTCCAAATCTACTGAACGGATTTTTGTACGGTTTTTACTAAAATATAGTGCAATTCCTCCAAAGGTTTGGGTTAATGGTACGTTACTCTTCTACGTAAATTGTGATGTCGCGTGGTTATAAAAAAATTCGCCTGTCGGGAGAGAGAGTCGCGTGCGCCGCGTAAACTAATAGAGGTACACTTAAGTAATGTACTAGAGAATTGTAGGTTTACAAAGATACGACAGAGTCCGCGACAGCATGTCTCTATCTCTTATTGTTAAATCACACTGATATCCACGCGGGCGACGACGCAAGCATAGCTATTTTTATTATAAATAATTTCGACAATGTATAAATATTATAAAACAAAGTCCCGAAAAGCTGATTATATCGATTTTTGTACGGTTTTTTACCAAAAGATTACAATAGGAGTTTCCATAAAAGATAGAAGAAGTTGTGAAGCAACTGCCTTAATTTTAGAATTGCTGTAGGGTCTGGATTTACGGGGAAAAAACTTTTTGACATAGCGATCTCTACGCGATAGATACACACACACAGATAGTTCCTTATAAATATTGATGTATACAAATATGTTATAGTATTATACGTGTAAGTGTACGGGCTAACAGGTACATTAGCAACATCGGCATTGACGCCATGTTTTTTAATATCGTAAAAATTGGAAATCAGCACGACGTTAGCGGCCGCACGTGCTCAACCTATCATATCATTATTGAATTACTATCAATTAAGCGACGCATTTATAAATATATCAACTAAATCTATCAATCTAATTTTATCAATCTATCAACCAAAGATTGTGCAGGGTAGTAGAAGCACGAAAAACGAGATAGGTATATCAGAAAAATTTGAGGCCAAAAGAAAGTGCAACTATGGCTCATATAAATTATGCTGTGGCCTGAAGCTTACCCTTTCATCACAACAGTAGAGAGCAAAATCTTCGAGAGTTTTGTTTTGCAATTTGTATGAAGATAAATTTTCCGATGCTCTTTTATGTATTTCTCAAAACTTCAGTGTAACTTTAAATAGAAATGGATTTTCATGCATGTATTTATTTCAACTATAACCGTCGCTTTTTCAATTTCTTCGGAAATTGAGGGTAGTCAAATTGCTACAATATCGATTTAATATAACTATTCTAGAAGACCTATTTTCTGAGCTACTACTGATAATATAAAACCGCGTCATTCTTGCGAAAATAAACTAAAAACAAATAATTATTTATTAATATTAATATTAATTTATTAATATTTATTTATTTTTATGCCCAGCAGTGGGCATAGTAACAGGCTGTTACTTTACTTTACTTTTTTTTTACTTATATAAATACTTTTGCGATATTTCACTGAAACCTTTAAGTTTTATTTTGTTTCAAATTAAAAAAATATTGATACTAACTCAGAAACTTCTATATCTGTTTTATACCGTTGTATACATTGTTCATATAAAAAAGGGAATTGAACAATCGATTCCCTTTATTAGAAACAGAGATTAAAAAGCAAAGTTTTAATTGAACTCGCAACTCCGTTAAAGCGTCAAAATAAAAAATAAAATGGCGTGTTCTTTACTGAGGCGGTTCCAGCTGGGAATTGCAAAAAGCAAATTTAATTTTGAATAGTTCAAGCTGTTTTTTATTCCAATATTTCACTAATGTAAATTTTATATTAATTAAGTTAATTTCGTATAAATTTAACGTTTGGAAACGTTACGAATTTCATTTTTTAATAAAAACTTTTAACCAAAAGACGACAATAAATTGTTTTATATGTTTCGTTAAACATAACAACACTATTCTTCTTGCAAGCTATAAAAACACATAATTCTATGGTTTCTTTCGAGGAGGTTATTTTGACTTTAGGACTGAGAATTTTTTTTTTATGTATTATACAGTATGAAAATATCATTAACTGACGGAACTTTGAACTTTCATGTGGTGTATGAGTTTACTTGTATTGTATGAGTTAATCACAGGCTCAAACGCGCATTAATAGTATGCCATTACACGTCCACTCTAGCCCGCGGCTCTGGTGGTGCGGTAGAGACTGTGTATGGATATTGATGTTATGTATGATGTTTGTATTTTTTTTTAATATACACTACAAATGAAATAAATTTTATTTTCCTAGTTATGGTAGTATTTATATAGACGTTATTCTAAACGCAGACTCGTGAAGTACTTTAAGATGTTCGATTGGTGTTTGAAAAATATTCTCTAAAAAAAAAAGTACTTCACCCGATGAAGTGTTTGGCATGAGTTATATGTTTCTTGTTGTTTCTACCTGTGTATTATAATTGTTGGTCGCGTACTGTACATAAATGTACATACAGTAGAACAATATAATCTGCAGAAATGTTAGAACAGATATGATAATCAAAGAGTCGTCGCTTTCGAAGGAAGTTGACGTTTAATCTCGTTTGAAATATAGTATGCATAGTTGCATTCACTTAGAAATAAATAGAAGCGGTAGAAAGTGCTCACTTTGCACAAATTGCAGGGCAAAACTTGCAAAGATCTCGGTCTTTCCAGTTGTGATAAAGCGAGGCGAATCGCTTTATCATGTCACAGTGTAGTCGGATACTAGCAGAAGAGAAATTACATGTGTACCACTTTATATGTGTAACACTAACATACTTTCTATTCGTGTTCTTTTATGTCTTTTTTTTAATAAATATGTTTTTATAAAATAACGGAAGAAAAAAAAAATTAAAATGCAAGAGTTCAATATATAATATAATAAAGTCGAATGTATTATTTAAGTAAGTCGAAATCAGAAATAGACAAATGTCATTCGACATTTGCTAATTATAATTCAAAATCAATTTAAAAAATCCTTTATTAAAATGAACTTTGTTAATAAGTGCTTTTGAATCGTCAACTCTACTGTATGTTCGAAAAGCTGTTCCTACCGAGAAGAGCCTGCAAGCAACTTGGTTAGTTTTTGTTTACAAAAGCCTATCCTATCCTATTCTATTCTACATCCTACTATCCTACTAATATTATAAATGCCAGTTTTGAATATGGATGGATGTTTGTTACTCTTTCATGAAAAAACTATTGGACAGATTTGGATGAAAGCTATACTTTTGTATAGGTTATACAACGGAATAACATATAGGTTACAATTTGTAATGATTTTATGTAATATATACGATAAATGTCAATAAAGTCGGAAAAATCTGGCCTCTGAGAGTTATCTTGTACGCCAAGGGCGTACGTTGCCCATTGAAGTTACACAAAGATGATGTACCGTAGTAGTGTTTGTCTTGAATAGTTCTATATAAAAGTCTACGACCTATATTGTGAATCATAATTTTAATTAAATTATTTTACAATGCACTTTTTAGTATATTTATCAAATTCTTACAGAAATCAATACATTTGTCGCTTTCAGTATTTGATGTAGATAAACTTTGTCTTACACACTAAGTATTTTTTCCAAATAGTTTAAAAGTTATCACGATATGATTGACTTATAGAGTCGCCATAGAGTGTCTAATAGGCGCTAATCTATAATAATAGTGTCTAAAGATTGTTTGGAATTCATCAGTTTTACAGTTAGAAATCTAAAATTTTGGATGTGCGAGTAACTAAATAAATATCTATTTATTAAGATTAAGTAAAAAAAATATTTATTAATCTAAATGATGATATCACGAAACTTAATTTGATTTCTCTACCTCTTTCTTTCCAGAGCAAAAAGAACTCTTGCCTAAATGATGATATCACGAAATTTAATTCGATTTCTCAGTTGCTACTGACGTGTGTGCGTTTTAGATAGTGTTAGGTTTCCTTTATACATTAGTATTAGTATGTTTATGTATGGATTATATGTCGTGTGCCCTTTATATAAATATGCAAAGAAAGAATCAAAAATCTCAACCCACACACATTACAATATGTAAGCTATGTAGTCGGGTATGACCATTATGTGTTCACCACATGTGTTCCAACCCACATTATATGCTGAGTGTTTTTTTGTACAGATTTATAATTACAGATATACTGTTAACAGCTGCACTGTGTCACACTACTGCAGTATTCTCTTTAGAGAGTTTAAAATGCATCTCGACACATTTGCGCAGTTCATTACCAAAACAAGATGTCTGGGAGACGAAAGTAAAATTCACATTTTCTATGAAGCCCTCCAAGCTGAAAATATAATTTATTTAATTATATTTTCAGCTTGGATCCATTCCATTCCATTCCATCTCGTTGAATAACGGGAAACTCTTCGATACGTAGAGTTAAAAATGATCACTTAAATGTGCCTGAGGTCCGGCTTCGGGATTAGTTCCAAGATTGCGCTTTGGTTGTCGATATATGGCCATAAATCCATTCTCGCTACCGTCGAGCAATATAACCCTCGTTGCCTAGTTTTTTTACTAACTTTTTTTCTATAGACTTTTACGTCGTTGAATCGATTTTCGATATAACCCATGAATAAAATTGATGTAAATATATTTCGTACATTTTCTATTAACCTAAGTATAACGTACGCTTTTGTCTTATCGATCGACTTCGATTGTTTAAATATTTTAACAGTGTTGACGATTTCGAACTGACACAGGATCAACATAATCTATTTCTAGAGTTACTTTTTAGTTTAAAATATTTATACCACCTATCTTATACATAAAAATGGATGTTTTTCTGTATGTCCATTGTAGAGTCCGAAACGGCTGAACCAATTTTAATCAAATTTTCAGACAATCTTTAGAATAACCAAACGAATGATCCTGTAGTACTGTTAAGTTTTGTGGCGATCGGAGCATTTTTTGAAACTGTTAAGTTTTGTTTCCAGAGGAATTCAACCAAACTGAGCCACAGCAACGCGTAACTGGACAGCTAGTTATACGTAAATTAAAATTTTCTTTCACTTCTTATTTAAACTATTTATGTGATAAATACCAAATCTCTCACTCTCACGCAATTCTTTGTGCGCGCAATTGACTAAAAAAGGAGTACAAAGTTTTAGCTTCGCGTATTATATTTAATATATACCTATACCTACAAATTTGAATAATGTACAACTTGTGGAAATTCAATCCTAAATCTATTTCAGTTTTCAACTAAATTCTATCCCGAATGTTGTGATCAATATGCATAATTCTCCAACCTTAGCCAGCAAAGGTGTTTCGTAGATTCGTGCAATAATTCATTAATTAACTTACTACACGAACCGCTCCGGGCTAAATGTAGAAACCTTCAAACTGGGGCAGAAACACGTACGAGGGTCCCATTTACTGACTGTTAGTCCCTTCGGTAAATTGATTACGAGGCCAGTCTTTGATGCCTTAATGGTTCAAGAATAGGCCTTACTAATATAATAAATGCGAAATCTTTTAGTCTATTACATTTTCACGGCCAAAATTAATATTGGACGGGTCTAGCTTATAAATTTTTGTGGTACTTGACCATCATCATTCTCCTGCCCTTATCCCACTCTAAGCCGGGTTGGCACAACATGCTACAAATATGTTGTCACATGATTTGTCTACGTATTTTACGACCGGCGGTCTGCCTGACGTCAACGTACTTTAGTCGCCTTTTACGACACCTCGGTAAGAAATGAGGGTGGTCTATTCCCAGCTGCCAGATACCACACGGCACATGCCTTAGTCGCCTCTTACGACACCTCGGTAAGAAAAGAGGGTGGTCTATTCTATGCCGGATACCACGCGGCGTTTTCTATGGTACCTGACTATTTTCTTAAAAGTATGAATTCTAAAAAAAATATCATGGCATTAATTTGTGTCAACATATAAGGAGAAATGATCCCGTCATACATTGTTGTATTATTTCTCAAAGGGACAAGGCAGCGTTTTTAACTAAAGTTCCCAGGCGCCTTTTACAACACCTCGGTAAGAAATGAGGGTGGTCTATTCTACTTGAATGGCTCCTTGGCGTAGTGGGTAGTGACCCTGCCTTCAGCTCCACGGGTCGCGGGTTCGATTCCCGCCGAGGGCCAACATTTTCTATAAACAATTTGTTGGTTCTTCGAGCCTGGGTGTATATTTGTATTTAAGTATGTATTTAAAGTTATATATGTAGTATATTTACCAGTTGTCGGTCAATAACACAAGTATTAAGTTACTTACTTTGGGGTCGGACGACCGTGTGTGTAAGTGTCTCATATATTTATTTATTACTTAGCCGGGTACCACACGGCGGTTTTCTTATAAATTAATCTATTAGCGAAAAGCATGAAAGTCTGTTAGCCAATTTACAGATAACAAACAGAGAGCCTTGGAAGGGACTTTGTTTTATGATAATGTAATAATTTTCTATATAACTGTATTATATTTGACTCAAAATTAATTTTGTTAGCAACTTTTTTTTTTACTCAAACTACAGAAATAAAACAAATTTACTACATAAGTGGTAAAGTACTTTATCCTAATAAAACAGTGTTTACATGTAAAGCAAAGATAGATGGTTCCCAAAGATTTCATTAATCTCCAACGGCTGCCCACCGAGCTATAAAACAGGTCATTGGGGACCTTATAACCTAGAAATTCAGCGCTTCTGGGCGCATTAAGTGCTATCGGGTATGAATCGATGGGGTCAGCGTAAAAGGCGTTTTCTCGCTTTACTTACATAGTTGATGTAAAAGCGACTTTTCCAGTTTTCATTGGCGGGCTATGAAATTTTAAGATCAGTGTTATAGTGTATGTGGGTTGACATGTGTGTATCTTACCTTATATACACGTTTTAGTACACGCGAGCCCTTTGGTGAGAGTGGACGTGTAGTGACATGTTACTTGTAGCCTGTGCTATATTCATTCAAGATTAGTCTATTAATACATCAAAGCGAACACTACAAGTGTCAAACTACTTCTTAATCTTCTTTTTTCTCTTCAACCATTGGACGTCCACTGTTAGGCATACATAGGTATTTTCAAAGGACTTCTAAGACATATCTCGGCGCGTAGCTAGGCGTCCATAACTACTTCACACAATTCAATCAAAACCACAAGAAACTCAATATAAATTAGTTTAATTTTATTTATATTCCGAATTTCTTAAATAATAATCGTTACTTAGTGTTAGAAAATTATTTAATACACAATATAGATAACTTTAAACAATAACAATTACAATATTTATTTCTATTACAACTACTAGATCAACTACGCACTTCGAACTGTGTGGACTTTATTTTTTTTATTTTTGGTATTTTCGCCATCTTTTGTTTTTTTTCACTGTCTTACTAGTCAATACAACATTTTATAAACAAAATATAAATTATTACAAGTAGAAAATAGTAATATATAATTTGTTTTAAAAACTTCATGAATACATAAGCAGTAATTTATATAAAATCTCATTTAACGCTAATTAAATTAATATCAAGACAGAAACCTTCATTATCTCCTTTTCTTAAATTCTTAATTCAAAATATTATTAGCAATTACATACTCTAACATTAGCAACCAGCGGTTCCTTTTCTAATTCATATTATTTATAATCGATTTAATTACCACTTGCGTAATAAAAATAGTATTAACAGATGCAAATTATGAATACAGACACTTTTTCAATTTAAACACTATTTCTTTTATTAGACAATATATCTCATAATATATAAATATTTTATTCAATACAAAACTTAACAAGCGGACGGAAATGCGTCATAATAACGTTCAGTTATTTATTATAGAATCCAGGGAAATGCAAAGTATTGTTTTAAAATATAAAGCCAGTATTAAACCAAATGTTACAATTTGATATTTATAAGCGTTGCTAGATGGCACTATTTGACGGCGCCCACATATACAACATATTTCTCATGGAAAAACAAGAAGTAGGTATCGATTTTTTAATTGCTTTTCTGCAATTAAAATAATACTTTAATAATAAAAAAAATAATTTATTTACCGTGTGGTATCGTGCCAAGAAGCATAGACCAAAAGTAATAATAAAATTATTTTGCTATAATCCGCGATACAGTAAATAGAAAATATATATAGTGTTTAATGTATAGTGGACTATCACTATTTTCATACCCGATACGTGCAGGATTCGTAAAAACACATGCACAAACCTCCACCACTTCCACCACAATACACAAGCACTACACAGGTTCACTATCACAAACTCAACAATCGTTTCGCCCCGCAACCGAAGCATCATCAGGAGATAGACTCCACGACAAAATCGCAAAGCGAAGCGTTATCCAAACAAGCGTTGTTAAATAGTACTTGGTTCATCCCCACCCTTTATTTTACCTCGGAACACGTGCAACAAGCTTGAACTAGAGACATTTATCGGTTCGTTAATGAGGGTGCCATTGTTATGCTTAATGATTTCTAATTGTTCCAAAATATTTAATTTCAAGCTTTTTTCGCAGGTGTGCAGTATTTCGAAACAATGGTCATTAGGAACTTTATGACCGCTTTCTAACAAATGTTTAGCGAAATGTGAATTTTGTGGCTTATTATTCCTGAAAGCGACCATATGTTCTTTAAAACGGGTTTCGAAATTACGACCAGTCTGACCCACATATGTATCATTGCATTCAGGACATTTTATTTTGTAATGTCCTGAATGCAATGCAACGCAAATGCGGTAACTTTATTATTGTAACGCAAAAACCTCCTTTTTTTTAAAAGGATTCTAGCTTAGCCCCTAAGCAGGTACATCGAATTTTTTAGTGTACAGTTTTTCTCTCTATTTAATTTCTATTTCTATTATTAAGGTTTTTATTGAAAATTAGAGATGCCTGCCCGAGGTTCAGGACAGCTACTTGCTGGTAGGCTTTACGTGGTTTTGCAGATGAGCTAAAACGGCTGTAAGGTTTCACATTGAAAGGTTATAACACAATAAATAATTATATTTGTCAGAGATTTATTTTTTGATTACGAGCACGATGAACTTTAATGATTTTATTTTTTTCGTTTGTTACCACCATTATAGTTTATTAATAAGATAGTCATTTTACTTGTCGATAATTAACAAAATTCCAAGCCAATAAATATATATTTGTTAAGTAATGCGCAAGTTTTTAATTCATTAATACGTATTTGTTCGAACTGACAGTAAAGCAATATCGCAATCTTTAATCATTCTTATAATACAAATAGCAAAGTTCAAAATACAATTTGGTGTGAAGCACAGCAAATGGGACTTGGCTGCTGTGAATATTCAAACAAACATCTAGTTCTGCACTAACTACTATGTAATATGTGATAGCTCGGAAACTTGAGTTCAAGAACAGATGGGAATGACTGTGGGATGAATTATTTGTGTTCATTATGATGACGAGATAGTGTTGCTGTTGTATTTATATTGTCATTTAATTTTAAACAAACAAGTGTAAATAAATAAAAAGATTCGAGCAGAACAGTATCTAGCTATAGCTTGGCTAGGAAAACATTTTTCAAATTCAAATTCAAAATTCATAATATTCTTTATTCAAGTAAACTTGTAAACAAGTGCTTTTGAATCGTCAACATCTACTGCTGGTTCGGAAAGCTGTTCCTACCGGGAAGAACCAGGAACTCGGCGGTTGCTCTTTTCCAACAATAATTCTTATCACTAGTTACATATAGTTATAAATGTCTTGTACAGGGTTGAAGAGAAGCTATATCCACCCATTCTTATCTTCTAGGTAATCTTCAATAATATATTAGGCTTTCTGAATTAACTTTTTTTTAATAGTATTTTTAAACTGCTGTAAAGGTAAAGTTAATGTAGATTGTGGAATTTTATTATAGAATCTTATACCCAGTCTATATCTATGTAAGAAGATAACGACTAAGTTCTTATAAGACTTATCTCGTGTAACGTCTCGCCATATAGCACATCAGCAAAGCCATAGTCTAAGCCAAGGCACAACAATTCAATTCAAAATATTATTTTAATACCATTAGAAGGATTGTTTCTATATGTGTCGTAATCAGTCAATTCTGTGTGCTTTTTGATACAGTAAAAGTTTGTAAGTTTGATCGATTTTCATTTTATTATCTTTATACTAGCTTGTCTTACAATCATGTGCATGTGATCTCCAAGAGATGCAGATTGATCATATTTCGTCATTCTATTAGATTACGTTAATTGATTTAAAATATAAGAATGTTTTCTCTTAGGCTTATATAAGGCAGCAGATACCCTTATATTATAGCTTAATAATGTTTTTTTATTTAGGTACCTATATATATTTGTGGAGATTAGTTGGGGTACTATTTTTTTATATTTTTGAATTTTATTACTAATCAATGTGTTAATATCGGGTGTTAAAACATTCTCACTGTTCTTTTGTACCTTTTCCGTTTAGATAAAAAGAAAAAAAGTAGATTCTTTGTGGGGCTGTAACCAAGAATCTGGAATATTATAAAGCATGATAAAAGCAAGAATGTATGAATATCGCATAATTATTGGTTGATGTGTGCTTTTTCAAACTTTCTCTATATACGGAATTATTGGAATACAAAATATCTTATTCTTATTTTTACATTTTATTTACCCATCTTTACTTAAATGAAGAATGCTAAAAATGGAGTTGCAAAGGTAAATGGTTGCAAATTTATTTTGCAAAATCATAAATTTAAAGGATTTTAGCCAAAAAAAAGTTGCAAAGAAAGATTCATAAACATTAATAAATTTCAAACACCTTTTTAAAGCCTTTTCGCAAACTCTGAAAGATTTTTCTTCCAAGATTGGGATATTTATCTACCTTTCAGTACACTGAATAAATTGCCATTTCCATTTTTTCTCGTGTTTACCCGTTGTATATAGTGTCCGTGTTAGATTACATATAGATCATCATCATCCTCCTGACCTTATCCCACTCTTAGTGGGGTCGGCACAACATGTTACAAACAGGTTCTCACATGATTTGGATACGTATTTTACGCCGCCTACCTGACGTAAACTTACCTTAGTCGTATTTTACGACCTTTCGGTAAGAAAGAGGGTGGTCTATTCTACTAAACCGGATAGCACACGGTGGGTCAACTTACCTTAGTTGCCTTTTACGACACCTCGGTAAGAAAAGAGGGTAGTCTATTCTACTCAGCCGATACCACATTAGATTACATATAAATAAGATCGGAAATTATTATTTTTTACTTATACATGTAGGAATCTGAGTAACATACCATATTACATGAGTATAACACAATTTTATTCTTCGGAACTAAGAAGACAACTGTTTCAAAATCCAAATATTGCATTACCCTTGGTGTAACATTACAAAACAAACAGTTAGGTAAAAGAAGCCTTTTTCCTCTGTACAGAAAGAGGTAGAGCTTACGGATTTAAAAAAATATTTCAGCTATTCTCTTGGCCTGAAACTAGAAATAGATAATAAAAAATAGGAATTGATATTAACAAAATCATGATCCCAAACTCTATTGATTCGTTAACTTAATATCTACAGATTGATATTAATAGATTGGTTTGAAAAAAAAATACATTGATGAAGGCAAGTCAATTTGCATTGTACAGACTAAATTTCTTCACACAATCTATCTGATATTTAGGCGAGTTAGTACAACAACAAATTCAGCATTTTATCAGGATATAACATTGGTTATTTGGGAGACAAAAAGACTAGCTTTCTTTAATATCATTAAGAAATTTTTTAATGTAAGGTACATTATTTTTTTTTTATTACCGTTACTAAAAGTATCGACTAAGTTAGGTTGAACAGCTGTGCGGTATCCATTTGAGTAGAATAAACCACCCTCTTCCTTACCGAGAGGTCGTACCTAAGGTAAGTTGACGTCAGGAAGGTAATACGTAGCCAAATCATGTAACAACGCGTTGGCACATGTTGTGCTGAGAGTTGTACCACACTTAGAGTGGGATAAGGGCAGGAGGATGATAATGGTTAATTAAAGCGTCGAGCTTGGACTTTGAAAATTACTATTCTGTTACAAATTTACAATCTTATATCACTATTTCCCTCGTTCTAGTCAACTTCAAAACAAAGCCTCTGAAATGTATCTCTACGGGGAAAACAGGGGTAAATAAGATAATTAGCCAGATAGGGCAGCGTATCTGTTGTCAAGGCTGAGTTTTGCCTCCGATATTTGTCTCGAATAGCTGTTATCTGAATAAGCTTCGAAAACAATTGATGTTGGGATTAGTTTAACAATATATATATATAATTTTAAACGATGTTCTATTTCAGGAATAATTTTACTAAATATGTTAAAACAGGATATTTTGTAAAAAGTTTCATAGATGGTAGCATGACAGTAGAGTCAATTTACAAAAACATACAAAAGTAATAATAAAATATTTTGCTATAATCCGCGATAATTGTGAGTCCGTGGAATCTATCTCCTGATGATGCTTCGGTTGCGGGGCGAAACGATCGTTGAGTTTGTGATAGTGAACGTGTGTAGTTCTTGTGGTGGCGGTGGTGGAAGTTTGTGTCTGTGTTTTTACGAATCCTGCATGTATCGGATATGAAAAAACAGGATAGTCCACTATACATTTAGCATATATATTTTCTCGCGGATTATAGCAAAATAATTTTATTATTAGTTTTGTATTATGGATTTCCGCAAAGTAACGCCTATTTTTATAGATTATTGACGCGTCGCCCTAAACCGTCGTCCGGCCTCACAGGAGGCACCCTTAGGACGACGTTCCCCGACTTAAGTAGAGCTTCTGCGCTCTACTCTCTGCATTTCGCAACCTCGGCGATGCTTCTGCACTCGCCCGTCCCACTCGGTGACGCTGTAAAAGCCATTAGGGCTAACAGCATACAGTCAGTTCAAAAAAAATTTAGAAAAACATACATAAGTACACACTTAAGAGATTATTTTGTTTTAGTAACTTATACTACAAAAATATGAATTTAAGCACCATATATCAAAGACAAATCATTCGTGTAAAATATGAATTAAATTATATTCAATTAGAAACATTAGCATAACCTTAAATCGAAAGCAACAAGCTCGTAAGCTCAGTTGTTTCTAAATTGTAGGACAAGACATTACCAGATATTAAAAGAGTATAATTGAAAACTTTTAGCGGAACATATGGGTTTCCAAATGTTTGGTGTGCGACACTGCATTTTCTCATACAAAACAAATTATAGCTAACGACGTTCTGCTATTAATACATGTGTACAAAAAACTAACGTAGAGCGGCGCTATCAGTCCAAAAAGTTAAAGTAATACGTCGCAATGACGTCGCTTAAACGCAGCTAAGAGCTTCAGCCATCTATATACGTTGTTTAAAGAATAACAAAGACATTCTGGCGACGTGTATAAACTTTGTGTCATTTAAAGTTAATCAAATTTGACGTGTAATAACGTCGCTCCACAAATAATGATAATTTATAATATTATTCGATTATATAGCACTAACATTGTATGAAATGTATGGGTAATGAGGCAAAAAGAAAAAGATCAAACTGCCAAATGAGACTTTCTCGGATATATATAGACAAATTAGGTCATGTTCGTTGGGCTCAGTTTTTTTTATTTACCTCTTAATTGTGGATAATATAATAGCTATACAGATGTTAAATAAGAAAAAAAACACATTTATTGTTATTAAAAAACACTATTACTTATCTGTAAAGATCTTTACCACGACAGTTTAAAACTTAAGAGGAAAAGTTTGTCGTAATATATATGAATAAAACTGTAAGATATAAGAATTTCAGTCAACTAATCAACTCGATTCAAACATCCGGTTAAGCAAGAGAGCAGAGACTCCCGAATTTAAATTAAAGAGATTCAAACTTTTCGAGTAATCAAGACGACGCTTTTTGAAAGTAAAAAAAAAATGATTATGCGAAATTCTTTTGAGTTACTTTTTGTTTTACTAATAATGAAAAGGAAAAACTAATATGACAAAATATAGTTTTTATCTACTCTGATACTATAATACAAAGATTATAAAACTGAAAACAAAATTCTTATGACAACATTACGTACAGAACAAAAATAAAAAATAAAAAAGTGTCATTACGATACAGGTCTTGTATGGACACCTGTATCATAATGTAACTTTTTAATCATAACGATACACCTATACAACTTCCAGCTGGACCAAGGAGGTTGAACCTCTACCTTAAAAAAAAAGGTTTCAATGAATGGGTCCGCGGCGACGCAACACGCATGCGGAATCGATGTTTGCGCCTTGGCGCCAATATATGACATTTAAAAAATCTTTTCAATATTTAAACGAAGTTTAGTTTTGTTTGTAAAAAAATAAGTTTTTGTGTAAAAACATGTCTGAGAGCGGGGATAGTGGTGACTGTACACCACCAGATATTCTGATAGCTGCGTCAAACATGACCGTGAACCTGTTGCTGACGAAATCTAGGAGCAACTATATTAAATGTTACCACGAGTTCATGGAATGGAAAATGAATATTCAGAACATCAATAATTATTACAAGTGAAAATAAATTTGTTATTATATTCAGCGTTTTATTTGCAATATTGTTTTACGTATTATAGTATAAGAGTAGATAAATTAGTGTATGATACTGTACATAACTTGGTCTTATAACACTCGTGTGACACTATAAAAACTCGCCGCATTCGTGTTATAAGAACCCTTATTATGCAACAGTATCATAAACTACTATAATGAATCTCTTGTAATTGTCAAAACTAAATCCACTAGTATACTTATTATAAAACAAAGTCCCAAAAAGCTGTCTATCTGTATGTAATCGATATTCTCCAAATCTACTGAACGGATTTTTGTATGGTTTTCACCAAAAGATATTACAATACTTCCGGATGGTTTAAGTATATGGTACATATCCGTATTATGTAAATTGTGTTGAAGAGATCGCGCCGTTGTTAAAAAATTTGCTTGCTGGGAGCTTTAGTCTCGTGCGCTGCGTAAACCAGCAGAGGTATGCTAAAGTAATTTATTAAAGAATTGTAGATCTATAAAAATCCAACAAAAAAGTCCGCGATAGCATGTCTCTATCTGTTATGATTAACTCACAATAACTAGTTTTATTTTTAAAATTTGAAATCTAGAAAAAAATTGTGACAACCTGATTTCCACGCGGGCGAAGCCGCTGGCATAGCTAGTTTTAAATAAATAAAAATTAAAGCTGCGATAGCTCATTCGAACCCCGGGTACCAATGACTTTTTCTGTTATAAGTTATGTGTGTAATGATAGTTGCAATTTATCATACGCTTTTCGGTGAAGGAAAACGTCGTGACGAAACCTAAATATCTTTAGAGAATTCTAGGGGTACGTGTAATCTACCAATGCGCATTTGAGCAGCGTAGTGGATCTTAGCTCAAACCCTTCTCTACAAAAAGAAAGGAGGCCTATGTCCAGCAGTTAGAAAGAGGCTGTTACTATACTTTTATACGGTTAATATTTACAATTACTTCTAAAGTATATGGAATGAAATTATTTAGTGTTATCGTTATAATTGAATTATCTATATTATTGAAGAGAACTAGAAGATAATCGAAATGTGTGGAAAAAAATTTGCTCGGCTTAATAACCGTCGATACTTATCCTGCCCATCAGTCGGTCAGCATCTTAAACGATCAACGGGAAGAGCACTTGTATCGAGCGGTCTTTCAAGAAAAATGATGAAGGAAGGAATTTTTGAAGTAATGCTTATCTCTTAGTTCGGATCGCTCGTTGTTTGGGAATAGCCAGATTTACACAATTAACAAGTCTTTAAACACTTTTATGACCTATAGATTGACCTTCTTATAACGATCGACTGGCCCATTGGTGAACGTGGCAGTGACCCTGTCTTCTTACTTCGCCACCCTTCCGACGCCGCAATGACTAATCTAAGTCATACCATCAGCCCTCCACTACACGTCGATCTAAGCCGTGGTCCGGCCTCACAGGAGGCACCCTTAGGACGACGTTCCCCGACTTAAGTAGAGCTTCTGCGGTCTACTTTCTGCATTTCGCAACCTCGACGATGCTTCTGCGCTCGCCCGTACCGCCCGGTGACGCTGTAAAAGCCATTAGGGCTAATAGTATACAGTCAGTTCGAAAAAAAAGAGTCTTCAGCTCAGTTGTTTGGATGTACTTATTAACTTAAGTATGTATTCAAAATTAACTATGTATATGTATATTTACTAGTTGACGACAGTCAACCATGGGTGACAACCCATAACAAAAATATTAATTTACTTACTTTAGCGACGGACAATACCATATCGTGTGTAATTGTCTCATGTATTTATTAATAACTTGGTATATAAAGCTCACTAGTGGTTCCCACGACTTTGTTTGCATCGACTTCGGTATTTAATTACCCTCAATAATGCAATATGTGTTTTTTTTCTTTGTTCCAGCAGGAAAAACGGTATTCTTTTTCAATATGTTACCTTACATAAGCTATGCTTGGTATATAAGCTTGCTATAAAATATTTCATATACTAAATGATGAATAATCAGACGTGAAAGTGTTATAGACAAACAGAGAGACAGAATGACAGTTGCATTTATAATATTAGTATGGATATTTTTTTATGTCCATTCTGATACTATAACTGCAAATTGTATTTGTTTGTCCTTAATTTTCAATATTATAAATGCGGAAGTTTCTATCTGTCAGCAATGTTAAAGTTTCTGTTTGTCAGTACTGTTAATGTTTCTGTCTGTCAGTAATGTTAAAGTTTCTGTCTGTCAGTAATGTTAATGTTTCTGTCTGTAAGTAAAGTCAATGTTTCAGTGAGTCAGTAATGTTAAAGTTTCTCTGTGTAAATGGCTTGGCGGTATAAAAGCTCTTCACTCGTAGATCGTGGTTGAATTTAGGCCAGTACAAATGTTAGCTAAGGACTATTGTCTTAATAAGTTAAGCGCGAGACTTACGGCTTTTAAAGCCGAGACTCTTTAAATAACGTCTGGGTAATTGCTGTTATAATGGTATATTAAATGTAACATAATTAGTCACGTGTTCTTGTTATTTCATGTACTATTTTCCTTGTTTATTATAAGGCTGATCATCTTTGAGTACAGGATACATGTTAAGAAACGAAACGCGTCTAAATTTTTGCTATAAATATTACTTATATTCTTAAAACATAAGTATATATAACTAATATAAATATTATGTTTTGGCTTTTAAGGTAAAGTAAAACTCTGTATATTTAATAAACTTATTTCATTTTGACAGCACGCTTTCCTACCTGTCCTCAGTAGTACGTCCTTTGTCCTTGATCCCTCCTTCCTGTCATATCATCTCGCTCACACTTATCTGCATTCCATTTCATGCATTCAGCTTATATTCCATTCCCACATAAATATATACAGTAAACGGCAATAAATAATGCACATCGAGGCTTAGAGAGAAAAAATCGGCTAGTTCTGCTTCGTAGAGCATTGTCTCTGTCGCACAGACTGACGAACCCGTGTGAAACGTCACATACTGAGTGACAGTGACAGCGCTCTACGAAACCAAACTGCCCGGCTGTTTCGTTCTACATATCGATGTGTCGGGTACTATACTCTTATACGAGAGCTTTATTATTATAGGTGGATAATTCCTCTTTATTCCTTTACGTAAACTTTCCCCAATTCTTATTATTCCTTTAAGTAAAGCCAAGGCTTCAGTAATAACAATTTGTCAAATTTTGTGTAACATTTTCAAAACATAATACATTAGATCTTAACTATCAATTAACGCACAGAACTCTAGCAGCGTTTTGTTGATACAGAAGTTTATTTTTTTGTTAGTTTTCCTTGATATTTAGTTTTGTCTCAAAGGTCCACTATCAATGTTGCATCGATATACAGGGGTTCTATGGTCAGAGGGTATTATTCAGTGAACTGAAATGTCCACGATTTGAATGACAAGGATTATCATGATATGTTCAATGATAATAGAACTTTACATGTATACAAAATTTATTATTTTATTATAACAATCAATCGTCTATTTACACTTCATAAATAAGAAAATAAATTTCGAATTAATTTTGAATTTATCTTGTAAACGATATGTGGTTCTGAACGTCTATTTTTCACTTCTAAACTTAAAAAATATTAAATATTATTTATTGGCGCCTAAAAAATTTAAAAATTGTAATAGCCGGGCGGTGAGACCGTGTGCCCTCTCTAGTAGGATCACGGGTTAAACATTAGGGATGCACCGAAAGATTTTTTTGTTAAAACTTAAATGCCTGATTAATATTTACAATGATCTCACGCTTTTTAGCTACGAACGACATTAGGAAGAAATTCGTTTATCTCTGGAGAATTTTGGAGATATTTGTGTAACTCACCAAAAAGAAAGGTAGACGCTTATGCAAGCATTGGTATGGTTATAGGTCGTTACTTTAACATATAATTAATACATTTATAATATTTATATTTTGTCACATAAGTTTACCTTAAGCCGTAGCCATCTGAATTTACGTACGGGCAAATGGGACTCATTTATTGAAGTGGCTCATCGGAACTTACATTAAGCGTAAGTAATCTGTGGAAATGCTTAGATTGATTAGACAAACATTACCGCTTACTCACAAAATGTTTACCTTTGAGGGTATTGCGTTTAATGTAAAATGAGTTCTTGCTTTTCGCCTTCTTGGTTCTAAATAATTAAAATATAACTATACTCCAAATAAAATACGCCGTGTGGTATCCGGCAGAATAGAATAGATCACCCTTCGTTCTTAACGCGGTGTCGTAAGAGGCGACTAAGGCATGTGCCGTGTGGTATCCGGCTGCATAGAATAGACCACCCTCATGTCTTACCGAGGTGTTGTAAAAGGCGACTAAGGTAAGTTGACGTCAGGCAGGCGGCCGGTCGTAAAATACGTAGCCACATCATGTGACAACATGTTTGTAACATGTTGTGCCGACCTCACTTATAGTGGGATAAGGGCAGGAGAATGTTTATATATATAATAATTCATTACGTCACAGAAATATAAGCTACACTTTTTGTGTTGAAAAGTACATAAAGGTATACGACTATTTTACGTTTTCCAACAAATATTTGGTTGTGCTGATAATCAATTTGGCGTGTCTAAAATTGTCACACATTTTTTTTTTTTTTATACTCTTTATTGTACACCAGAAATAATAATTAACATTGCGTAACATAAGAATATGTACAATAGGCGGCCTTATCGCTGAACAGCGATCTCTTCCAGGCAACCATAGGGCATAGGAAATTATATAAAAAGAGTATTTCACATTCCACGTTTTAACGTAAAATCAATGTTCCGCCTAACATGTAACGATATGATATTTTACGATTAACTTCTTAAATACCAATAAAGTACAGAAACTAATTGCCTGTTATCCCGCTTTTGGGCATAGAATTACTCTGTGCTTTAAGACAGAAGTGAATCTTGAAAATTAGTGAAAGAAAGAATCAAAGACCCCAACGTTGCTCCTATGCGCATTGGTAGGTTACACATATCCCCAGAATTTTTTAGAGACACCGAAAAACGTAATAAACTGCAATTATGGACACAATGATTAACAGAAAAGCTCATTCGTGCTTATCCGGGGTTTGAACTGATGTAAAAAAAAGTAAAATAGTGGTCTGTTACAATCCCACTGCTGGTAATAGGCCTCTTCTCTCCGTTTCTGGCGAGAAGGGTAGGAGCTAAGACCTACCACGCTGCTCCAATGCGGATTGGTAGATTACACATATCTCCAGAATTCTCTAGAGATATGCATGCTTCCTCACGATGTTCACCTTCACCGAAAAACGTGTGATAAATTGCAATTATCAATTAGACACATGAGTTTTAATAGAAAACTCATTGGTGCCTACCCGGGTTTGAACTCGAGTCCCCTCGAAAGAGTCGCCTATCACAGCTCATGAACTGATTCTCTTCAAAAGATGCTCACAGTCTCACTGCTCGGCTATCAGAGCTTTTTAAAAATAGTAGTAGCACATGCAAAATTCCAAAAGAATAAATGGTGTGAGTAAAGCCATATTTCAATACCAAAACTATTACGTAAATAAATTGTCCATTTACCTCAATCATACAAAAGGCTTTTAATGAGACTAGACCCTCCTTCTTTAAAAAGCAAGAAATTTTAAATTGAGTATTATGCGATGTGTGACAAAAGCGTCTTTAATCATTTCGCTTGCAACCTCTGTCGCAAATGGTACAAAGGATAGAACAAAGAGACATCTTACAAGCGTTTAATGAAGCAGCTGATTGAAATGTATGCTGATTTGCAGAGAACAATGTCCAATGTATAATGAATATCAAGCTCAATTTCAACTAATTAAATTACGTCGAATATTATCCAGTTTTAAATTAATGAAGGCTTTTTTGTAACTGATATTAATTTAAAATAATGGTCCGGATTAATCAATATATAATTAAACGTCCCTTTTAATATTTATCATCTTTTGTAATGTCATGGGATCAAAGAAAATTATAGCCATATCATTAAATTCGTCAGCTACGGCGTCTAATAACAATTCATTATCTTAAGAAGATCTATTATAACACAGCGTATTGTTGTTAAACAGTGAGCTCAAATTGAATAAAACATAGACTGTTTGCTCTATAAATATATGATTAAATTTCTAAACGTTTACATTCCATATTATTAATTAAGTGTATATTTTAGTTTGTATATTATACACAGTTTTTTTATTTACAACAAAAATGTACAAGTTATGTCTATTTCAACTTACTTACACGCTATTACTATACAAATCATGTCCCGAGAATGCTGGCAACGTTTTCGCGTTGAATTGCTAAGTTGATTTTTTGTCACCTGAAGAGGCAATGTGTATCACAGAATATCAGTGTATCACAAAATTATATTCGAGTTGAAATGTTGTACATAAAAGTAGTTATTGCGAGTTAACCATAAGAGATAGAGACATACATTTCTTTTGTAAAAGCCGTACAAAAATCCGTTGAGTAAATTTTGAGAAATTGGATCACATACAGACTGGGGACTTTGTTTTATTAGAAGTATAGAAGGCGCTTCTTTTTGGAGATTCAAATACGTTGCTTTCCGTGATTCACTACAAAATTTGTCGCGGACTATAGCAATTTAATTTTATTATTACTTTTGAATTTAATATATCTTTACATTATTATTACTTTAAATTTTTAAAAATAATGTTAATATTAAAAGCAAAACCAGTGAGTCAAAAGTACTTTTCCCGGTCTAAAGCACTCTAAAAACGAAATATGAAAATTGGACAATCAATTTCCTTTATTAAGAAACACAGCCAAAAAGAGGACTTCCATTTGAACTCATTGCTCCCCGTAAAAGCTTTTGCATAGAATAAAAACTACAAAATACTGTCATTGTTGGACCTGTTTCGTTTGTAAAGGTTCACTGGACTTAACAAACAATAATAAATAAATAAAAGTTGTGGCGAAACCCGTGTACCTTCCACCAAAAAATATTTTTCTTTTGACGTCGCCCGGTATTAAGTCAGAAAAAAGTAACAGCTGTCATTCGACATAGCAACACCACTACAACATAATATAAATAAAGCTTTTTGTCCTCTTATGTACCGCATACATACAAAATTGAAGCACAATTTTTATCCTTTAAAAGAACAAAAGTTTTCGGATCATTTGAAATCCCCTCTCAGTTTTTCGGAGTAAGGTAACCGAATTTGTCAAAGTCAACTCACTGAGGTATGCTGATATAAAAAGAAAAACATTTTATTGGAAAATTTTACTGATATATGTGTGTGATTGATGCCGCTTTTAGGATTTGATAGATGAGACAAATTCGCCTTTGCAAGGGAATAGTGGCAAATGACCGTCTCGATCGGGGCGGAAAATGGATATTTAAGATTAATAGTAAAAGTAAAAGTTATACTACGTCAATTTATATCACGCGCATGATTTTTATAGTACATTTTTATTTTAGATTTTACTAATAAACATTTTAGCAAACTTAACTATGATGAAATAAATACAGAAAGATAAGATTATAGGAAATAATAAATATACAATACTTTATATAGACCTTGCATTACTATTAAAAGAATAATATTACATCTTTAAGTAAACTCGTTTGTACGATTATGAATAGAATAACAGTGACAAAGAAATAATCTTTGTTATGAATTCTAAAGTACGTGGCACGTTCTCAAAGTAAAAATATTACGATGACGATTCAACAAAGCCTTAAGAACTGTCTCGTACTATTTTATTTGAAAGAGTTCTAAAAAAGGGATTTTTCTGTAAAGAAACTTGTGCTCCGTACGCCCCTTTGTGGGATGAATAGTGATTACATTGGCATTGTGCAAGTGTATGATTCACCAACATACTGGATTTATGAGTTTCCTGTATTATTACTCCATGGTATCCATACAAAGAATATAAATGCGGCTTATCAACTTGATCATTATTGATAAAATTGTATACAATACAAACTTACATTCCCGTTTTTCTTATAGGAACTGTAAAAACTCTAAATATTGATGGCATTTAGACTCTTAAATTGACGCTGAAGAGTAAGTAGCGGTTACAAGTTATAGTATCGGTGTAAATTCTTGCAGATTATGATTTTAAGATACGAGTATTTAGCGACTTGACGTACAAATTTTTTTCGTATTGACTATATGGTGTTAGTCCTAACGACTTTTGGAGCGTCACCGGACCAGACGGGCTAGTGTAGAAGCATCGTCGATGTTTGGAAATGCGGAGAGTAGAGCGCAGAAACTCTACCGTCTTCGGAGAATGCTTTCAAAGGGTGCCTCCTGTGAAGAGACCACGGCTTAATTGACGTAAAAAGCAAGAATTTTTCTTTTCGAAGAATATTATACAAAACTAAGTTAGGCGGTCAATTGTTATGAACAGATGACCCCTAAGAATTCACTGGCTTAAAATTTAAAAGTAGGTAAATAAATACAAATTAATAGACTATATCATCATACAAGTCAATAAAAAAAAGTTCAAATCAGCATAAAAAGATTACGAATAACATGTGTAAACAAATATTTTAGTCTCGACATTACGGTTACGCGATTCACAGCAATTTAAATCCGGTGAAAAGCCTCAATTTTTCTATCACTAAATTCATGCCTAAACTGTGCATACAACCCTGTAATTCGAGCAAAACTTGCACAACATGAATTCGTAGTCGTTAAAAGCACTCTTGCAATGAAAAAGTCCGTGTTGGTTTTTGTAGCGCTTTGTAAACTTTCTGGCTCAAATTCTGCATTACTAGCAGTTTAATGATGTGGCGTTGATTATTTTAAATTGGATACTGCTTGTTATATTAGTATAGATTAATATTCAAAATTACAGTGAATTAATATATATATATATATATATATATATATATATATATATATTGTGAATAAATTTATTTGATTCTTTTGGTTATTTTAAGGATTAAATAAATAAAATTCTTATCAAATATTCTGCTCTTCGAAAGTAATCGGTTTAGAGTTATTAATACGAGAGCAGGGCAGGCCTTCAAGGGACAATGACACAATAAATAATAGGAAAGATGAAACTCGTATACTTCATTTTTAGCGACTGGATGGTTTCCCTGGTCTGTTAATATCCCAGCTGGGAATAGGCTTACTCTATCCGTTTTTTAATAGAAAGGTTGGAGCTCACACCCAGCACGCTGTTCCAATGAGGATTGACACATATCCAGAGATATGCAGTATAAGTATAATAACTCTATGGTAATCGGTCATTATGATGATCTGTCAAAATAAACAGCAGATGCATGGAGTTAGTATACTAGAGTAGTGGTGCCATAAGCTGGCCTGTAAATCTTAATTTTGATAGATACAATTCATATAGGCTCTCCTCCTCTAGTATAATAATAGCTCTATTGGTATTGTATTGTGACAAGAGATCAGGATTCAGAGAATAAAGAAACAAATTGTGAGAACTCTATTCGATGACTCAATAGTTACAGTCCGTCACAATTGTTAATAGAAAATCTAGCAAATATTTTTTAAGCTTTGTTATTTAGATATAGCCTAACGTAGTTTAAGGTAATTAAAAATGTTGTTACTTGTACCGTAAAGAAATAGTTAAATTTTCACTTATCGCACAGAAACTTTTATCACCGAAGAATGCTTAATAACAGGAGTCAACTACCCTAATTCATTTATTAGATTATCACGCTAAGCATACTCATAAAATCTCGATAGTAAATGTTCGTAAAGTCGATGTGAAATATCGAATATATAATAAAGGTCAATCACTATTTAAGGTTTCTTTCAAAGATAGCCTACGCATTCTAATGCTGGAATTGTATGTCAGACATTTGGATCTCTTGCCCTCTTCTCATTGAAATTTTGTTTGTTCACTGCACCATGAAAGACAAGACGAGCTCAACAGTTTTTCAAAATTACGTTTGAAAATTACACCTTTGAAAGATCGGAAATTCAAAATTGGAATTTTGTGCAACAAAGACATTCTTGTATCCGCAATACGTTGCATATGTCGATTTTTTTATTTACAGTGGGAATCTCGCAGAATTTCCCGCTTTAAACAAGACGTGGGTTTTTTCCGGATTTTGTTGGATTATACATATGCATACATCTTTCGAATTGATATTTACGCTTGACAATTTGTTCAAACTGAAATTGTTACTAAGGTTTTTTTTTCTTGGACTCACTTTTCTGAGTTAATTTTAAAATTTACGCAGAACATTCAGCTAGAATCAATCCGATGCACAATAGAAGTTTTGATAAGTAGAAATGTTATTAATGGAAAAATTGGACATTAAATATTTTATTAGATGTTCAATTTTCTCAAGTCCCTAAAGTAAAGTAAACTTACCATGTTCTATATTTTCTATTATACGAGTACATATTCTAGAGAATTTTATTACCAAAATAATTAGAAATACTAATGACTTAAATTATAAAAAAACACTACTTTGTTGTAAAACATAAATGTTTTAATATAATGTACTGGCAAATCTACTTGTACTAACAGTCGTTTTTAACCTCACAGTTTAATACTAAGTGACGTAATTTTTTTAAAAACAATTTTATTAAATATCCTTATAATATTGATTGACATTAATAAACATAGTAGCCAAACTAGATACCAAAATGTCACGCATCTTTTACATATCATACTATCAAGTTGTTGAGTCACCAAATAAAATTAAATGTCAATTTTAGTAATAACTTTAACATTTTTCGTACAAAAGTCTTGTTAGTAAACTTTGGTAGGCTCACATGTTTTTTTAAGGTTCGTTGTACAATATATGCAAATTTTAAAAGCCTAGGCATTTGTTTTATTTATAGAATTAGGCGTTACTTTGCGGAGATCCATAAAAAAAGTAATAATAAAATTATTTTGCAAAGTAATTTTATTAATACTTTTGTATTTCGATTTTGTATTTCATCAAAGCGACTTTAAGAATAATTGAATTTACTATTATTTACTAATAAACTAATCATTTATTCAAGCACTGTTTCGTCAGTATCGCTCCATCATTCTACTAAATGTTCTTTCTAGCATATCTCGTTTTCATTTTATCATTATTTTCAAATAATACTAAACATATCATCATTCATCATCATTCTCCTGCCCTTATCCCACTCGGGGTCGCCACAACATGTTACAAACATGTTGTCACATGATTTGACTACGTATTTTACGACCGGCCGCCTGCCTGACGTCAACTTACCTTTTACGACACCTCGGTAAGAAATGACGGTGGTTTATTCTGTGCAGCCGGATACCAAACGGCAGATACCTTAGTCGCCTCGTACGACACCTCGGTAAGAAAGGAGGATGGTCTATTCTATTCTGGCGGATACCACATGGCGGAAATAACACTAAACATAATTTAACGTTATTCTACGAAATTTTATTTTAAGTAAATTTTAATGAGAGTTGCTAATAATTTTCTTTGCGTTAACTACTTTTATTTTAACTTACATTAATAATCAGCATTAATGGTATTCCGTGGCAATACTATAATTAGAAAATACGTGGAATATATCACTTTTGCTATTATTATTATTATTTGACAGGCCAGTTGGCGCAGTTGGCAGAGACCCTGCTTCAGCTCCAGGAGTCGCTGGTTCGATTTCTGAATTTGTTGGTTCTTGGAGCCTTCACGAATATATCTATTAAAGTATTTATTCAAAATTATATTATTTATATAAGTATTTAGTTATGTAATATTTAAGTATTTATTTAAAATACATATATAATTGTCAGTAGTCTGTGATCCATAACACAAATAATAAATTAATTGCCTTTGGATGAACGACCGTGTAAGTGTCTCATATTTTTAATTATTTATTAATTTTTACTACCAATATTAAAAATGCAAAAGTGTATTTGTTTTATTATTTATTTATAACTGAACAGGGCTACTGATTGATGTGTTTTTTTTATGCAGATAAAGGCAGAAGTATGGTTTTACACTGATATTCACTTAGATAAAGACGAAGTGTTGTTTGAACACAACTTTTTGATACTTGCGATTAAAATTCAACAAATATAAAGAAAAGGAGAGGTGGAGGGAAAAAAGACCTCCCGGGCGAGTTGGTTGGTGTGACCAAATATCCATCTTTACTGGTTTGTCTATTAGAAACACCTTGAGGTCAGCTGAATAGCTGCTAGATGGAAAAAAATAGTAGAAAAAGTTAGAAAGGACTTTCAAGGATACGACCTTCAGTAATGAAATTAATGACCTAGAGAAGATCCTCTTGTGCACTTGTACTTGTGTCTGTCTGTGTGTGTGTGTAGTACGAATTCGCGCATTTATAGGTGAGTGTATGAGCGTGTGATTTTCAAATTGCACAGGTTTGCGTATACAACTCTACCACTAACATTCAGCTCAGAACAAAATACCTGTGAATAGTATAAAATAAATGTAGCCAAAACATTCAGTTTGTCGAAGTGAACATCGATTTCCGTACCAAACGTCGATTACACGGCGTGTCAAAGCAGGGAACAATTTTAAATGTTTGCGGTGAGCGCGCTCGTTCCTACTATTAGTCCCACACGGTTTAAGCCCGGAATTCAACGGAGTGTTCAAAGCTCATACTGCCTATTTATTTGGTCATTCCATTAAAATGGCACCTTTAATTAGAGTTGCCGTGTCTGTAATGTTAGTTTTAGGCAATAGATTTAAATTTTTAACTGTTTCGTGTTGTAAATCACGTAACGTTTCACACCAGTTGACTAACGACCGCAAAAAGGTTCGCAGGAAAATGCTGCATCCGAGCATAACATATAATATCGGTATGTATAAAACAAAATTTGATGTATATCATAGATATACGAGAGGTCACAAAAAGCTTGTGATACCTGCGTCGCGACTCAGCAGAGTAAGCAACTCATTTGTTGGTCTCGCTATTCGCTTGTATAATAAAATTCCTCAATCCATTTTAGACCAGTCTACAGAAAGATTCAAACTAAGTGTAAAAAATATGCTTATACGTAAAGCATATTACAAAATTGAAGATTATTTGGATGATAAGAATGCCTGGATTTGAAAATCCTTTCAGCTTTATACAAGACAGACAAAATATTTAAAACATTGACCGCCAAGTTTCTTGCTGGTTCTTCTCGTTAAGAGCAATATTCCGAACCAGTTGTAGCTTCATTAATCATATTGATGCTTGACGACTCAAAAGTGCCAGAAATGGTTTATTCGAATAAAGATTATTTTCATTTGATTTGATAACAGGTAATAACTAATTCCTTGAAGGGACCTACGAGTAAGTTAGAACCTTACTAACATTAATTCTTTTTTATAATAAGAGAATATATCGCACTCTTAGTAATAAAGTGACCTAATTCAAATTAGGCTTAATTGAGCTAGATTTTTTATAATAATTATTTCAATGCCTTACTTTACTTTATTTCTATGACATCATGCTACGAACTATTTAAAAAACTAGTTTTTTTCTTGCTCTTGTAATTTATGGGTCTCTTTAACATTCAGGGGTTTTGTAGGCGTTAAATTACGCTTTATTGCAATTTGCTACAAAATAACTTTTTATGAATTAGCTCACTTTAATACGCGTGCGAGCTTTGATAGCCCAGCGGTGAGACCGTGCGACTCTGTCGAGGGGAACACGAGTTCAAACCCGGGCAGGCACCAATGAGTTTTTCTATTAACACTCATGTGTCTAATTGATAATTGCAATTTATCACACGCTTTTCGGTGAAGGAAAACATCGTGAGGAAACCTGCATATCTCTAGAGAATTCTGTTGATATGTGTAACCTACCAATCCGCATTGGAGCAGCATGGTAGGTGTTTGCGCTTGCGTTAAGCCTTTATTGGAGGCTTCGTTTGGATAATAAAAAGACTTGTGAATACTGTTAAACTATATTGGTTGCAATTTATAGAAAGGAGTACATTGGTTGCGTTACAAAATTTGAATAAGATTTTTTGACAATTGATTTTAAAAAACGACGTATGTGACGTTTCGCGTAGATGCCCACGATTGGTGCATGTCATCCGTATGGCCACAGATGATTATTAGGCCGCAACATGCCCCCGGGCTTGGAAACATCGGCTTCCAAGAGTTTAAGCATCCGTCGATTCCTTGTCATCTGGGGTAACCAAAGGACAGATTTTTTGGTAGGCGCGCTTCACGACTCTAGATGTAGTTCGGATTTCAGCTACTCTTGCGATCCCGTCCTTTCCTGGAATATTCCTGATAATGCGTCCAAGATGCCATTTTAATGGAGGGGAGTTATCTTCCTTAATAACAACAAGTGTGTTCGGTGCTAGTTCAGGTGTATTTTTTCTCCACTTCATTCGCGTCTGTAGCTCGGAGACATACTCTTTTGCCCATCGACTCCAAAAGTGTTGTCGAATTTGTTCAACACGCTGATAACGGTTTAATCGATGTTCTGGAATGTCGATCAAATCGTCGCTTGCAGGCGCTGTAAGCGTACGGCCAACTAGGAAATGAGCGGGACTTAGCGGAAGGTAGTCATTTGGATCAGTGGACATAAGGAGTGAGTGGACGGAAGTTCAGGACGGTTCCAACTTGTGTCAATACCGTGCTGAACTCTTCGAAAGTAAGATGCGCGTTACCCACCACGCGCCGGAGGTGGTACTTACAGGACCGAACTCTTGATTCCCGCAATCCGCCCAGATGAGCGGCATAAGGAAGAATTAATTTAAACCTTAAATGTTCATATTTAGCGTATTCTCTAATATCAGAACTACAACGAGATAAAAACTCTGTAAAATCGTTTATTAAACCTACGAGTTTTTTGGTATTATCTGAGAAAATCTCAGCAGATTTATCGCGATGTGAAATAAAGCTTTTAACAGCAAGTAAGTATGCATCTGTAGAGAGACCACAACACAACTCTAAGTGCACGGCACGCGTAATAAAAGAAATAAATAAGCAGATGTACGATTTAATGGTTCTACCACCACTACCTTTTCTGTCTAATAAGAGCACTGGTCCGGCATAGTCGAAACCGCAACGCATTGACGGAAAAGTAGGTGTGATCCCCTCCTTAGGAAAGTTTCTCAAAAGAGGAGTACGAGTGCGATCTCTTTTAGAACAAAGTAAGCGAACGGTTACGGCGCGATTATGACTATTAATTGAGCGATTCGAAACACGGGCGCCGTATGCAGTTTGCGAGGCATCGATATAAATATGCATCTCTTTATGTATACAGTGAATATCCATAACATAGCGAGGTACGCGAATATATTGGGAGATTGACAGGGACGCAAGAAACCGGTTCCACAAGCGCGCGACGTCACTCGGCTGGTCATCCCAATCTAATTTCTCTAAGCATAGCAGTTGTAATAAAATCTTTGCTGTAGTTATGAAAGGACTTAGAATACGTAAAGAGTCGAAATTTTTAGATGCATACGGTAGAATCACGCTTTTAGTAAATGTATTATTACTGTCAGGATTTATTTTCGTATTAAAAAGTATTTTTTGTTTTAAACACCGTACACTTAAATAAGATGCGGACGCGGTATCGTAATTGACGGTGTTTAAACGGTAAACGCTAAGCGGTTGCGATGGATCGTCACGCCAAAGAAACAGCTGTATGTCACGCTGCTGTTCGATTACTGCGCATTGTCTATGCATCTTCTCGATGCCCGCACACGCTACGTAAGCGTGCTGTCTAAAGCGTAAAAGAATCGAAATTAAATCGCCTTGAATAGGCGGACCGACCAGCTGGAGGTCATTGAATGAGGCTCCCGAGCTGGAAGCAGCACTAGCATCAAACACCACACGTAACTTAGTGCTGGTGCTGTGCTCACGAAATACGCCGTGATGCGGCATGAAGTAATGCGGTGTTCCGTACGACGAAACACGAGCCATATGCCCCAAACTTTCGTACTCGTGTATGAAATCGGCGTATGATTTTTTATAAGAAGGCGATCGCTGTAATCGCTTTTCTAGCGCTAACAACCGTTTTTCAGCTTGAGAGTACGATTCGCCCAAGAGCTCGGGTGATGATTTTAACGGAATACTCACAATAAACCTTCCCTCACTATTGCGCGTAGTAGTACGAGAAAAAAGGTCTTCGCAAGCACGTTCCTCATCTGTGCGCGTATCCCGATCCCTAGGCAGATCTTCGAGCTCCCAAAACTGTCGTAATTGCGTATTTATAGATTGCGTAAAATTACACTGGATATGGCTATCTTTTCGCGTAATAAAATCGATAGAACCTGATATTATCCAGCCTAAATGCGTGTTTTGCAAATAAGGCCCGTTAGGTAGCCTTATATTGCCATCGTTTAATAATTCCCAAAACTTATCTGCGCCTATTAAAATATCGATGTTTCGAGAATCGAGAAACTGCGTATCCGCGAGCTGTACATACTCCGGAATATTAAACTTGGCGCGTTCGTACTGTACAGCAGGCAACGTAGATGAAATCTGCGGTAATAAAAAACATTGAAGTTTAGTGGTGTAAGTGGTAATGCGCGACCTAATCTCAATAACGCAAGTTTGTGAACATTGCGTTACTGAGTCACCTACACCCCTAATATCGTGAGTGGACTGTATTAAATTTACTCCCAATAAATTGCAGAAGGACTCGGTTATAAAACAACGCTGACTACCGTTATCTAGGAGTGCGCGCGCAAGGTAATAGATGTTATGTTTACCCCGTACTTCGATTAACGCGGTTGACAATAAGACCGGCTGTAAACATGAATTATTATTTGTGCAATGTGAATGCAACTGCGCTTTGTTCACACCAATCGCGGCGATCTGTTCATGGGTGTCCGCGGGGCGAGGGAGTGCAGCGGGGACCGACGAAGGGCTTGCGCGGGCGCTCTTCATTAGTTGATCGCTATCGTATGATGAGTGCATAGTAAGCGAATTGCTAGGTATAGCTATGTTGTTAGAATCATCCCTATGAATAAGCGAGTTATGTTTCTGGTTACACATCCTACAAGAACCGAACTTACATGCGTGAACAGTATGACCTGCGCGTAAACAGTTTTCGCATAGTTTATTATCGCGTATAAATTGTAATTTCGATTCCAAGTCAGTGTTAATAAACTTTGAGCAAGCATATAGTTGATGATCGCCGGTACACATAGTGCATAACTTCTTAACTCGGGAGTGACGTTCGGGTGGATTAGTGGTGGAAACATTGCATTTGTGATTATAACTCGTGGATGGTTTCGCAATATTAACCTTTGTGGCGTTATTATTGTGAGTGACTTGCAATGTTTCCAACATGTCGGCCCGATTTTTTAAGAAGTTAATTAGATCATCAACCTTTAAATTTAGTTTAGAATTGTTATTATTCGTTAATAAAGTTCCCTTATGTTGCTCCCACTCGCGTTCGGTCGTTTTATCTAACTTTGACACAATAATAAAAATAATAAGCGTATCCCAGGAGTCCGTTGGCTCACCGAGAATCTTTAGTGCGCGTAGATTTTTTAAAATAGTGTCAATTAGGTTGCGAATTAAAAAAGGAGACTCTTTACTCAACGTCTGTAAATTAAATAATGCTTTGACGTGATTATGAATTAATAATCTGCTGTTATTATAGCGATTGAGTAAAAGTTCCCAAGCAACTGCGTAATTGTCGGATGTAAATTCTAATGCATCAATTACTAGCTGTGCGCTGCCCTTTAGCGATGACTTTAGGTAGTGAAATTTTTGGATATTATTTATATCGACTGAATTATGAATTAGCGATAGAAACGTATCTCGGAACTCCAACCAGTGCTCATATGATCCTTCAAAGGTAGGCAATTCAATAGTAGGTAATTTAATAGATTGTAACTGATTATTAAAACCTGTAGGACATGATTTGATCTCACTATTAGTGCTACTACTACCGCTTAATAATAATTCAGCCCGAGAAAGGGTGCTGTAATAGGTGTCTTCAAACTGTTCTCGTTGTAATAACTGATCTTCGAGATCCTCATCGCGTATACTTTCTTCGATTTTAGTTTGAATACTATTAAATTCGTTAAATAGGCTTGTAGTACCTTGAATGCGTAATTTCAAATCTAAACGGCTTTGGGGGGTTATAGTATCTTTAGTATTGAAATTATTAAGATAATTAATAAATTTAGTTAATCTACCTTTTAGAATAGCACGTTTTTTAGTTAATTCGCGTATTAATAATGCTTGAGTATCAACATTGAGTAAAACCTGGGGAGATTTATCGCGAGATGACATTTTAGAGACTAATAAAATTTACACTAACGTTACTTAAAGCACTTACGTGATCTGCTGAACAAACCTCAATAGCTTGCGAAGGTTTTGCAGTATAGTAAATGTAACGGAAACTGAAATTGAGCACAGTATTGCACAAGGGAAATTAGGGCAGGATAGGTTCGTGGATGATTGGTTGACCGTATCGAAAATGCGCGTATTGATCGATTTATAGTGTCTTCCAGTTCCAGAACTATGTCTTGACCCTTGTTGGCGGTTGCGTTTTTGAAAGTCCAAGGCGTGGAATTTTGGCGAATATATCCCAATTTGGCTCTGAAGGTCCAGAATATGTTTGCGCTTGCGTTAAGCCTTTATTGGAGGCTTCGTTTGGATAATAAAAAGACTTGTGAATACTGTTAAACTATATTGGTTGCAATTTATAGAAAGGAGTACATTGGTTGCGTTACAAAATTTGAATAAGATTTTTTGACAATTGATTTTAAAAAACGACGTATGTGACGTTTCGCGTAGATGCCCACGATTGGTGCATGTCATCCGTATGGCCACAGATGATTATTAGGCCGCAACAGTAGGTCTTAGCTCCAACCCTTCTCTCCAGAAACGGAGAGAGGAGGCCTATTCCCAGCAATGGGATTCTAACAGGCCGCTACTTTACTTTTTTTTTAATATGCGTGCGATATCTCATATATAAACTTCTCGTGTCACAATGTTAGTTATCATACAACTCCAAAACCACTTGACCGATTTTTATGAATTTTTTTATATATATACAGTAGATCTGAGAATCGGCTACTATCTTTTTTTCATACCCCTAAGTGTTAATATTTATGATGTTTGCTCATCAATTGGTTAACACTGAACAGTAGGTACTTATAAGTAAAGTATCAATTTCCATTAATTTATAATAGAGATATTTCTGAAATGAGAATATGTCGGCAAAAAGTTCTACTACACCTGTATTCATATTTGATAGCGAAATGTTAAGGGAAAATATAATAACATAGTTGTTTAAAATAGGGGTTATATCTGTTTGGAAGGTAGTCCTGTTCTAAATTTCAATTCGATATGACATTTTTACGGGGGGAAATCTTCTAAAAGATACCGGAACTCTTGGGGGTAAGCTCCGGTTATGTGGGATTTCTACGCACTAAAACCCCCTCGATGGACAGCCTCCGCACTAACAGAGAGGCCTACCGCGACCTCTGACGAACTGCACCGATGCCTCTCAAGTGCCGTGCACATCGAGCTTCTCAAAGTATAGTACAGAACTTGTGTCTATAACAAGCTCCATTATCTTTCGGGGTCAAAAGGTACAGCCACAGCCCCTACTGTGACCGTTCGCGACCCCAGAGGTTCCATCAGCCGGGACTTGTTAATTATTATTAGGGCGGCTTACACGGCCTCTTCGTCTCCGCCTGCGAGAAGGATCAGCCTTTTCGCGATTGCGCTCAGCAGTCTCTTTCTGACAATAATGGCTTCACAAAAGGAGACCACAGCTTTCCACGCCCTATCACTTTTCAACATGGCTGAGACAACCGCCTGTAAAGATAGGTCTCGTCCGATGCAAGACACGCCGCTCCGCATCCTAACCAGGAGACTCTTCGAGCGTGTGCTACGCGTTGTCTTGATCTACAGTGGTAGCAATGGGGAGCAGCCTCACGTCCAATCCGACACGGATACTCAGATATTTCATCTCTGTCTAGGTTATGGTGTTGGGTAAAACCAAATAAATGGTTAGTTAAACAAGAACAAAAATTCCAAAAAGTAAACAAAATTCTAGCAATAGACGGACTATTGCTAGAATTCATGGTTCTGTCATGAATCATGGTTTGGTTGAGTTTTTTTTCAAATACTATTTATTATCCATAGGAGCATCTAATTAGTTTCTTGTCACTTATTGTGGGCAACGTCATTTCAACATAGTAGAATCTATTGCCTCATTCGATTTCCATAATTATTAAAGCTCAACTATTTGACGTTTTCTTACCAATTTCATTCAATATAATATATCCTAGTCGTTTTCAGTTCATGTATTTTCACCTTCACGTTTGCTGTGCAGCTTCAGAAGTGGGACTGTGTTTCTCTATTGATGATATGACAAGTTTGTATTACAAAAGTAAAAATAAAATTATTTTGATATAATCCGCGATACGCGGATAAGTATCGCGGATTATAGCAAAATAATTTTATTATTACTTTTGTATTATGGATCTCCGCAAAGTAACGCCTAATTCTATAAATTATTTAAAGTTTATATTACTTAGTAAATTAAAGAGCATTGCACAGGCAGCTTGTTTTTATACTTCACAAATAAAATCTTAAGCCTAAAGTTAATGTAATTTTTTTAAAACTTTCATTAGATAAAAATCTATTAGCTGTTAGTTAAAAATATATATGCTTATCACAACTATTGGTTTCCTAATCACATTTCTACATTAAATAGAATTTATATGGTGTGACCATATTCCAATTCAATCTTCAATTCTGGGCGAATGTCAATGCAAATGAGCTAGTGGGTATGAAAGTGGAAATATTCCAATCCCTTACTTGATTTAGCACGTAAAAGATACCCCTGCAATGGATACGACATTCTTTGCCTCATTTGTATGACAATTTTATTCATATATATCTAATACTGTTTCCGCCCTAAGTGATATATTTTTGATAAGTACTAGTTTTCTTACCAGAAAGTTCGTAGATCATTTGTGGGCTTCAAAATACATTTTTAAAATTCCACAATCAATTTTTGACCTTACACAAGTTCAAAAAATTAAAAATACACTTATTTTTAAAGCTTCTTATATTGTTGAAGACTATGTTGATGACAAGAAAGCTTGGAATGTTGCAACCGATTGCACAGTACATTATATTGTAATTTTTAATTTGTTCAATTGTATTGTTAATATTTGCACTCTTTCAAACCAGTCGTAGCTTCATTGTAAAGTGCTTGTAAAAGCCAACTTGAATAAAGAATTATTTTAATTTTAATTTCCCAATTCGTTTTATCTCTCCATTTCCTTGGAAGTTGGTTTTATTCAAATGTTTTGTTTGATTATTTAAAAGTTTCAGTATTACCTACTTCTCTATGTTGGTACACAATTGTAGTGTGTGGGTTGACATATGTGTATCTTACCTTGTATATTTATATACAAGACACATACATGAATATCCTCACTCTAACTCACACTAACACTAATGTACAAAGGAAACATTACACTGTCTCAAGCGCACACACGTTAGTACATGAGAGCCTTTGGTGAGAGTGGACGTGTAGTGACATGGTGTTAGTTGTAGTGCGTGTTTGAGCCTGTGCTATATTCATACAACATAAGTTTATAATACTACAACAAAGTGATCACTTTAACAATAAAGAAGCGTTTCATTATTTTCATAGTCCTTAATAGTATTAAAAGGATAAAACAAATATACACGCCATAAGCGACGTCTAGCGAGCAACTTTACGAATACACTGTTACATTTTCATACTTATAATTTAAGCGAGAGAAGCAGTGTTTTGCTTTTCTATCATAAATAAACGTGGTTAAATTTTAATTGCATGAAAAATAATTTAAATTTCACATTTCTGAATAGTAGTTTAAACTAGACTAAATTTTAGTTGCAAGTAAAGATTTAACGAGGCAAAATTTTTTGGGGTAATAAAAACAGACGAAAATTGTTAACTTTTAGTAGTACGCGACATCGTGAAAAATTGGAAAATTTTAATTTATTTTAAAGCGTTTTTATATAGTTGTTTTGCTTTTATTAGTTACTAGCGGTAGTTGCTGTGAATAAGTCTGATTTCGACTTCCCCTCGAAGCAAACCTGTCATTGACGCTTCGAAAATAACGCTCCGACCGCCACAAAACTTGACAGAATTATCCGATGCGGGATTTTAAAGATTGAGAAAAGAATTGGTCCAGCTGTTTATACAAGGAACATACATACTTTCTCTTTTAAATATAAAAATTATTTTAATCTGCGCTCAACATCATCATCATCCTCCTGCCCTTATCCTACTCTAAGCGGGGTCGGCACAACATGTTACAAACATGTTGTCACATGATTTGGCTGTGTATTTTACGACCGGCCGCCTGCCTGACGTCGACTACCTTCGTCGTACTTTACGACACCTTGGTGAGAAAGAGGGTGGTCTATTCTACTAAGCCAAATACCACAGGGTGGGTCGACTTATCATAGTCGCATTTTACGACATCTTGGTGCGAAATGAGGGTGGTCTATATTCTACTTAGCCGGATACCACACGGCATATCCATCCACGCTTAACATCATAATACAATAAAATTTTACAAATAATTTAATGGCAATGTTTATTCAATGTGAGTATTTCAGAGAATTACGGACGATTTACGTGAATTTAAATGAGACACTTGACGGAATGCGTGTCGCGAAGCGGAGTTTGGAATCCGTTTATTTCGAGTATTTACAGTCGTAATATTTAATTTATATAATTTATGTGCATATTATAATACGTTTGTGTACTGCCTTAAAATATATTGAATATATTTAGCCTGGAATTGTTTATTTGGTGCCTACTAATTTATTTTGATAATAGTTACATTGATCACTTGCTTTTTGCAATATTCCTATTTTTCTTTATACATTACTTTTTTGAATATTTAATCTTAAATGTCCGGAATGGAATTCAGAATCACACTTTTTCTGCCAAGTCGTTTACGGTATTTAAAAAGAAAATCCATTTATAAAAATTTAATGGATGAACTTATTGGAGATATACAGTAGATTTATCATTGTTCATTACTGTACAATATATATTTACAAGATATCCTAATTGATGGCAATAATGTAAATTATTCAGAAAGACGATATTCGTTTCTATATGTCGATATAATTTTGGAATAACGGCATACTGTTATCACATCATCAAACTCTAAACCTACATGTGTTTTTTAATATTAACGCGGATTATAGCAAAATAATTTTACTACTACTTTTGTATTATGAATTTCCGCAAAGTAACGTCTAATTCTATAAATTATTTGTCCTTAAATAGTTTAATCATACCTCAAATCATCTCTTTTTTTTGCTTTCTTAAAAACCCTTTTTCATTTCACTGCGTAAAAACATTCAAATAAGAGATCACACACACATCTAGACGCATCGCATACATACCACCGTATAGACTATGGACTCAACATGAATTTCATTTCAACATGGAATGTAATTAACATCGCCAATATTTTTATATTATTATTAAGATTAAAACCCGCTATTCACTATCAAAGATCAATGTAATTTAAGTCTCCTGGTAACAAAACATCTCAACAATACAATACATTTAGAAACATTTAATTGATACTCAATGCTTTACTGATAGACGCCGTAGCTTGTTATTCTTAAGATGTTCTGTTATTGTATTTAGCCCCTTCTCGTCATTTGGCGAATAAAGAGTATTTGAATAACGGTTGGTATTAATTATGACCGAAATCCCCTTAACGAGTTGACAGAATCGACTTAGAAATATTACCGTCTCAAAATTAATTTAGGACAGTACTTCACAGACAAGAGAAAATGGAGAGAGAAGCTATTACATCGTCAGTACTCTATTGTTAGCATTAATTAAGGCATTATTAATTAAATAGCAAAAGAGTTTTATTTTATGATTGTTTTAATATTGCTTCATTCTATGTTCAGGTAAGACAATTATGATGGCCTGAGCCATCAAAAATATTTAAAAAAAACTTCTTAACCCAAAAGTTCTCCTTCTTAAACCGAATTAAAATATTTTAACAAGACAAACTTTTGGAGCGTTGTCTATGGTATATACTAGCATTAAAAATACGAAATAACAAATGTTCACAATATTTGAAGTAAGAATAGGCTGAGAATAGAAGATTATGTTATATTGTATGAATACTTTTAATAAACTTTTACAATTATATTTGAAGCACCATATTGTCATGTTAAATAATTAATTAATTTAATGAATAATTGCTTAAAACAAATTAAGTTTTATTTCACTGCTAAGTTTTGAGAACTCTATCGCTCTAAAATCTTAATTCTCAACGTGTTCTAGATGGACACTGAGTCCACGAGGAACTCGACGGGGTCTACGTTAGCGAAACAAAAAAAACGGTGGTTCAAAATTCGTAATGTAATTACTTCTCGATGACGTAACTATGTTTCCTTTCAACCAGCTACATTTTTAAAGTCTGGAAACCTCTGACCTATAAGGTTAAAAGATCCGCGGACATCTTCAGAGAAATGCAAATTTCCACACGATATTTCACTTTACCGAAAAGCATATGATGAAATATAAATATCCTAGCAAGCGTATGTTTTTATGAAAAATTCAGTAGGTCCTCTGGGTATATAATGTTTTAAAAAATAGGTTTTTAATACGTCCACATGATCTTATTCTACGTTATCCGGTATCTACGAGAATATTAGAAATGCCATACATGACATATCGTATGAAATTGCCGTTGTGAACTGCTCGAACTGGCGTGCAAATAAAGTGGCTCGAGACAGAGCGAGTCTTTCCAGTTCACAAAAGATACTTAAATATATATACAGATCCCGCTTTTTAATGTTTTCGATATGCTGCTAAATGACCCAAGGTCCACAAACGACCCAATACATTTTTTGACATATCTATACTAATATATAAAGCTGAAGAGTTTGTTTGTTTCATTGATTGATTGCTTAAACGCGCTAATCTCAGGAACCACCAGATCAATTCGAAAAATTCTTTGAGTGTAAGATAGTCCATTTATTGAGGAAGGCTATACCATCACTCTAAGATGAATAGAAGACGAGCAGTAAAAAAAAATGCGAAAACGGCAAAACTTAAAGCTTTCCTCGCGTGCGCTAAGTAAACGGTGAAAGTTATTACAAAATTGTAAAAGATCTAAAAGATCTCAATAAAAGTCCGCGACAGCATATGTGTAGCTTTTAAGCTTAACCCACTTTAACCATAATTAATATAAGTAGAACGATTTAATCAAATAATAAGACTGCGAACGAAAAGTCCACGAGAACGAAGTTGCACTTATAAGATAGTCTACTTTCAAAGCTTTCAACTAAATCAATGTACAATTTAATAAGCCTGAATTTACAAGGTAATAAATTGTCCGATCTGACCTCCGTTCTATTGTGCCTCTCAAACTATTATCTGTATCTCGCTTGTCCCTTTTCCCAGATTGATATCGCCGGAGATTGCATGTCAGGATTACAGTTGAGGAGGATAGGCGGATTATTTAGTTGCTTATTTAGCGCAGGTAAATAGAGCGATAAATAATATGAAAGCTGAAAAATAGGGGTGCTACAGTGGAAAACGAATGTATATCATAGATGGGTTTAGGTACAAGATTCTATAATAAAATTCCGCAATAAATTTAAGCTATCGATTCCATTGTCACAGTAAATTAAATAATGCATAAAAAGCGTATGGTTAATTTTAAATATCAACACGCCTATGTTTTTGATGATGCTTCGGTTACAGGACGAAACGATTATTTAGTTAGTGATATTGAATGTGTGTAGTGCTTGTGTATTGTGGTTGCAGTGGTGGAGGTTTGAGCATTTGTTTTTACGAATACTACATGTATCGGATATGAAAAAACGGGTATATATTTTCTCTTTACTTTATCGCGGATTATAGCAAAATAATTTTATTATTACTTTTGTATAATGGATTTCCGCAAAGTAACGCCTAATTCTATAAATTATTTGATCGTTGAGAGTGTCGTAGTGAGTGTAGTTGGTGTGGTGGTTTATCCTGCGTGTAGAAGGTATGAGAACGATTTTTGCTTCTTACACTATAATATTATATACTATCATAACTTTTGTACGTAAATAAATAAACGAACTATTGTTGCAATTAATATGAAATGGTATACAATGGTTTCAATTTATTCAATGAAGCACTTGCAATACTCATTATAAAATACACCATCAAACACGGAAGCACCCGCACGTTTTATACAAAAGAAAATTGTAGGTCTTCTGAACGTACAATTTCAAACAATTGCTTTCACAACCCACCGCTTTGCGATTACAAACAAAGAGACATGTTTATCTTTAAAAAAAATATACGTCAGGATTTCGTAATTTGCTTCGTTTTGTTATGGTTTCATTTTCACGCGGTTCGTCAAAGAGATTTGTACGAATAAAGAAATTTGAACTCATATCTCTTCATCGAATTTGTATCTGATAAACATCTGTAATAGCAATTTTATTTCTGCGTAATTTTTTAAAGGATTAAAATATAAATATAGGTACTTTTATTAAATCTTTACATCTTAATCGTGATTTTCATTCGTTATAATAATAAATATATGGGACACTTACACGGTCGTCCGTCCCCAAAGTAAGTAACTTGATAGTTTTGTTATGGGTGACGGACAACTGGTAAATACATACTTAAATACACCCAGACTCGAAGAACCCACAAACTGTTTACAGAAAATGTTGGCCCTCGGCGGAAATCGAACCCGTGATCCGTGGAGTTGAAGGCAGAGTCACAGTCATTATTATCATCAGTTTATCATTCATTTATTTTACTTTTTACTATTTTTAGTTTATTTTTCTATTTATTTGTTTTTTTCGTTTGCATACTTATTTGGCTGCATTTGTTAACCCGTGGTAATAGTTATACAAAAGGTCCTATCTTTCAAAGGGTTGTCTGAGAGAGATCACAACAGTATGATACTCGTAAGACCACCCTTTGTCAATGAACTGTAACTATTATTTATGTTTTTAAGTTTCCTTTCTCCTTGTATTTTTATTTGTCCAGTATAGTTAATCTTCTTCTAAATAACATAAAATATACCATTTTTATCACATCATTTCAAACCACTCCCAATTGCACGCAATTCAGGACGGATTGTGTGACGAAACGCAAAACTTTCTTTGTGCGAAAGAAGAACCAACCTTCTCGAAAGAAGAGGCTATAAAAAGTCTCAAAGGCTCTCTTTTAATAAACTGAAATATTCATATCCATAGTGCAATATTAGTAGTCATTTAAAAATATTTTTAATTCAAAATAAAAATTTACTATATTCTAATGTTATTGTTCTAAACTAAACGCAAGTTTAATGTTGTAAATTAGTTATCACACACATCAGGATGTCTTTCCGCCGTGTGGTATGCGGCTGAGTAGAATAGACCACCCTCACTTCTTACCGAGGTGTCATAAAAGGCGACTAAGGTAAGTCGACCTGCCGTGTGGTAACCGGCTGAGTAGAATAGACCACCCTCATTTCTTACCGAGGTGTCGTAAAAGGCGACTGAGGTAAGTTGACCCACCGTGTGGTACCCGGTTGAGTAGAATAGACCACCTTCTTTCTTACCGAGGGGTCGTAAAATACGACTTAGGTAAGTTGACGTCAGGCAGGCGGCCGTAAAATACGTAGCGAAATCATGTGAGAACATGTTCGTAACATGTTGTGCCGACCCCACTTAGAGTGGGATAAGGGCAGGAGGATGATGATGACACATCAGGATGTCTTTATCAGCTGTATCTATCGGTTGTGTCTCATAAACCTTAAAGGAATGACAAGCCACTCATGAGATTGGACTCGAGTACCAATAGGATGGTAAAGATTACTGAACATTAAACGGCAATTTCACATTTTTTATATGTTAGCCCTAATCTCTACAAATGAACCTGCTGTTACACCTGCATACCTTCGCATTTGTAGTGTAACCGTATATTATGCAGCAAAACGAATGAACTGCATTTTTCGTTAATTAAAAGCAAGCAAAGATATATTCGATACCGTCCTCGAAGCCAAGTCCAATTACAAATGTTTATTGCCAATGCACCAACCCGCTACCAGCTCCGCATGATTTCAGTCGGGAATTCAGTAAAGCGCATCGGCCAACACTGCCCATTCATTTGGTCGTTCCATTAAAAGGGTGCTTTTAACTAGAGCTAATTTATGCTGCACACGGTTTCACGAGACAGATTACAGAGTGATGCGTCCATTTGCACTCGGATTGCCGGTCAATTGTGCTATTCCTAGTGGAAAATTGAATGCTCTTTATCCGTTTAAAGCACGACGATAAATTTAGCATTTTTCAGCAGTGCGTTAAGATTACAGTACTCAATATCTGAATAACATATTTGCCGCTTTAAATATTCAAAAGCCATATTTTAATGTATAGAATAGAGTTTCGTGCAAGTATTATGAGTCATATATCCAAGAGGTATATGTAATGATGTTTAAAATATCGTAACGACGGGATGAAAATATTTGAAAATCATAATTAGAATGAGTTTTTTGAGATAATAGTTTTCATTTTTAAATATAACAAGAGAACCGGCAAAATTAGCAACCTTTTCATAAAACCTTACACGTCTTGAAAGAAAATTTAGTGTCTCAGCTCTTTCTCTGCTAGTGTACATACGATTTCAAAAACGTCAAAAGTGGGACAAACTAAAAAGTTTGTAAGAAAAGAAATTGAAGATATATGACCGGAAACGGAAATACATCAGTCGAAGAGTAATATTTAACAGTACATGTATTTCTCAAATACGTAATCTATCAATATATCTATCGCGTGGTATCCGGCTGAGTAGAATAGACCACTCTCACTTCTTACTGAGGCGTAAAAGGCGACTAAGTTAAGTTGACGTCAGGTAGGTGGCCGGTCGTAAAATACCTAGCCAAATTATGTGACAACATGTGTAAACATGTTGTGCCGACAACACTTAGATTGATGTAAGAAAGATGTAAGAAGGGCAGGAGAATGATGTAATCTATATACAAATAAATAAATAAATAAAATATGTGGGACACTTACACACACGGTCGTCCATCCCCAAAGTAAGTAACTTATTACTTGTGTTATGTATGGGTGACAGACAACTGGTAAATATACTACAAATATAATTTTAAATACATACTTAAATACAAATACACACCCAGGCTCAAAGAACCAACAAATTGTTTATAGAAAGTGTTGGTCCTCGGCGGGAATCGAACCCGCGACCCGCGGAGCTGAAGGTAGGTTCACTACCCACTGCGCCAATGGGCCAGTTACACACCCAATACATTTCATACACACACACACACATATATATTACACTGCATCAGTATTATATGCTTACACTGCACTTGCATATATACATTTGTGGTTTGGTTATGTTTAAAATAAATTGCTTTCTCTATTAGATGTGCTGAGACTCGATAAAAAAGTCTCAAGAAAAATGTGGTGGAATTGAAATCACGATCACCTTCTACCCCGTCGTCAGAAAGGATCCAATCGCCCTCTTTTATTGAAACGGTTCCCTGGCGTATTTGTTGTGGGAATTCTTCTGTATTCGCTCTATGCAAAGCATTTCTGTTAAAAGAATCTCTTTGAGTTAAGTAACGATTCCGTGAAACTTAAATGTTTCTGTTTAATGTCAGCGTTTCTATTTATGAAAAAGTAATAACTGTCCGTACACGACATTTTTCCATATTATTGTTCGAATCTTAATTTTAATTTGTCCAAGTCAAAAGCGATGTCGAGATAATATATTTTTTTATTTGGAAATCCGTAACAAAAACTTAAGGGGCTATTTATATCCCTGAATCCTTAACAGTGTTGCAGTGTATAATGACCTCATCCAGCGAAAAATAAAAAATGACGTATATGTGAACATGCCTTCGGAATCGAGCGAAAGTATTTAATAACATTTGCAAAAGGTGTATATTCAGGCAAGAGAGTTATTAAATTGATATATCTTTGCTCTTTAATCGTGTCAGTCAGTACATTTTTGAGACCTCAGGCTTGTTAATATATAGACAAATATTAAATAAACAAACTCAAAAAAATTTCTTGATTTGATTGTTTTGTCAAGAGAAACATAGCTATTTAAGATCAATTAACTCGTATGTAGGTAATTCCCAAAAGTGGTAACCTGTAAAAACCAGCAGCGACCACTTCATCGCACATTTCGAAAAAAACCGATGAACTTTGGAATTCCAAAGTTTTAAAAAAAATGTAAGCATCCCTGACGCTAAGCGAAAGAGAAATCTTTGGTGTGCATCTAAAGAGATCTATGGCTGTGTTTAAAGTGTATATAGATTAACATAAATAAAAATCAGTACCGCGGTAATTATCTTCTAGCGGTGAGATCGTGCGACTTTTTCGAGGGAAACACGATTTCAAACCCGGGTAGGCACCAAGGAGTTTTTCTATTAAAACTCATTTATCTAATTGATAATTGCAATTAATCACACGCTTTTCGGTGAAGGAAAACATCGTGATGAAACCTGCATATTTCTAGAGAACTCTGGAGATATGTGTAACCTACCAATCCTCATTGGCGCAGCGTGGTAGGTCTTAGCTCCAACCCTTCTCTCCAGAAACGGAGAGAGGAGGCCTATTCCCAGCAGTGGGATTGTAACAGGCCGCTACTTTACTTTTTTTTATTAACTTGTATAAAACTAAAATCTTTCATTGATTTATTCATGTAATAATTTAAGGATGCGCAAAAACAGTAAATACTATAAAAATATTTTTTATTTAGAATTCATTCAATGTTAATATCGCTTAGAAATACTCTTTTATCCAATGCTCGTTATATCGTTTTTATTTTAGATCCCAATATTTTAGGTGACCTGAATCAGGCTTACCAAAAGTCAACGGACCGAACTTCAACCTCCGGAGGCTGTAGTTTGTAAACAATGATTTCAGTTTTACTGGAATTTTATAGTATGTGGAATTGCTCGATATATATTGTTCGTTGTTTTTTGTAAGAAACAATAAAAATGAACGTATGGTTGTGTTCATTTTTCTTGAAATAAAATTATTGTCTTTAATGCTTTAGAAAATATTCCAAACATTTTTCGTATCTTTTCAACTCTTTTTTTAACTTTTCTACCTTAAAATCGCGAGACTGATAGATTTTAGTCTTTCACCTGAATTTCTTTCCTATATATGTATAAAACAAAAAATATTTAACCACACCAATATTTTTAAGTTAGTTTATAGTAGCTTATTTTTAAGTAATAAAGTAATAGTAGCTCTAATAGTCCAGTGGTGAGACCGTGTGACTCTCTAAAAAGACATTTATGGGTTCTTACCCCGCGCAGGCACCAATGAGTTTTTCTATTTAAATATGTCTAATTGATTATTGCAATTTATCCCACGCTTTTCGGTAAAGGAAAACATCGTAAGAAAACCTGCATATCTTTAGAGAATTCTAGGGATATGTGTAACCTATCAATCCGCATTAGAGCAGCGTAGTAGGTCTTAGCTCCAACCCTTCTCTCCAGAAACGGAGAGAGGAGGCCTATTCCCAGCAGTGGGATTGTAACAGGCCGCTACTTTACTTTTTTTTATTAACTTGTATAAAACTAAAATCTTTCATTGATTTATTCATGTAATAATTTAAGGGTGCGCAAAAACAGTAAATACTATAAAAATATTTTTTAATAACCTTTCTCTCCAAAAACAGAGAAAAGAGGCCGATGCCCAGCAGTGGGATAGTAATAGGCCTTTACTTTAGAAAATGATAAGTTTATAGGTTTATTACATCCCTTAACAATGTTTAATAACCACAATCTGAACAATTGTTTCGCTGCGTAACCGAAACACATCTCCACAACAAAATCGCAAAAATCGCTTCGGTCGTGAATGCGTGCAGTGCTTGTGTATTGTTGAGCCATTGGTGGCGGATGGTGCATGAATTTTTAAGAATTTCGCATGTATGAGGTATGAGAACGGATATGACACTCTACATTTAGCGTTACATATATTTTCTTTTATCGCGTATTATAGAAAAATAACACATTCATTACTTCTTATTATGGTACCTCCGCAAAGTAACGCTTAATGCTATAAATTATTTATATATTAAAAGATAAATTTTCTACGTCGAAGCGTACATTTATTAGTGTCAAGGTAGTGAGTACGGTTAAGTAAAGTGGAAATATTTCAATCCTTTCCTTGATTTTACACGTAAAAATACATCTGAGATAGATCTGCATGATTTGGATGTTCCCAGTCTCATTTGTATGAGAATTTTATTCATACATTTAATATTGTTTCCGCATGAATGGAAATATTTCCAATAAGTATTCGTTCACCGATTTGAATTATCTCACCATTTCCTTTCCGATATTGTAACGATATTTTCGCTTTCTATCTTTATAATATCTGTTATCTGAGTGTTTTATTGGTCTTAATATATATAAAAGTGATATATTTTTATTATAAAGATAGAAAGAACAAAAAAAAGATAAATTTGTTAAGATTTAAATTTATTTAATAATATATTAAATGAATTTAATATATTAAATTCATTATATTATACTTCTGAAGCTGTGATAGCCCAGCGGTGAGACTGTTCGACTCTTACAGGGGGTACACGAGTTCAAACCCGGGCAGGCACCAATGACTTTTTCTATTAAAACTCATGCGTCTAGTTGATAATTGCAATTAATCACATTCTTTTCGGTTAAGGAAAACATCGTGAGGAAACCTGCATATCTCTAGAGAATTCTGGAGATATGTGTAACCTACCAATCCACATTGGAGCAGCGTGGTAGGTCTTAGCTCCAACCCTTCTCTCCAGAAACAGAGAGAGAAGGCCTATTCCCAGCAGTGGGGTTGTAACAGGCCGCTACTTTACTTTCTTTTTAGATACTTCCGTCTCCAAAGTTAGTAACTTAATGCTTGCATTATGGGTGACACACAACTGGTACATATATACCTTAGGTAACCTAGAATTATAAATACATACTTAAATACAAGTCAACCCAGGCCTGAAGAATCAACAAAATGGTTATAGAAAATGTTGGCTTTCAATGGGAATTGAACCTGCGACCCGCGGAGCTGAAAGCAGAGTCAACAGCGTCCAACAAGCCAGTCAAATTATAAAGTTTATGGTGATAAAAAAATACGTAAGCATCTATTTTAACGACAATAAGTGAAGCGTTGGGACCACTGGTCTATATTCTAATATCATATAGGCACAATTAGTTATAACATAATTCAAAATAAAAGATATATAAACGTAGCAAAACAATATGTACTTTTTTTTAGATATATTTAGTTATAACTAACCCTTACTCATTATAACTAAGTACTCTCATTGTCTAATATACTGAAGACACAAAAGCTCATAATCCTATGATAGGACCGAGAAAATGAACGAAAACACAGGTTCAAAGGTGCCTCATAAGGTCTTTTTTATTAAATAAGTACGCCATTATCCGGGCTTGCTCCAGAGTAAATAGAGAAATGGGCGATCATTTTCTTGAGAGCGTCGGACGCATCTGGCGTTTGTTGGATTATGTTGGTTAAATTCAATAATCTCCGTACTAACATCTGAGGAAGGCCATTGCAAGTTTTTTGGGTTCCTGTCCAAGTTCGGACGACTATAATCAACTTTGGCTAAGTGACGCCGTTAGTATGAACTGTTTATTGTTACTTTGTCTACCTTTGCATTAAAGGAGTTTTTATTATTATTATAATAATATAATTGTTATATAATATAATATAATTATTATATGATATTTTACTCAGAATTTTCTTTATATACTGGCAGCATCACAATGCTGTTACAAAACGGAGAAATTATTCACGATACGATTATTTAGGATGTAGCAAATCGAATTTTGACAAGCCTGTTGGCTTAGTTGACAATGACACTGCCTTTAGCTCCGGGGGTCGTGGGTTCCATTCCCGCCGAGGGCCATAATTTTCTTAATACGTATAATTGGTTTTTCGAGTTTGGTTGTATTTATGTATGTATTTCAAATTACATAAATAGTATATTTACCAATTGTAAGGCACCCATAACACAACTATTAAGTTACTTACTGTGGGGACGACCATGTGTGTATAGTTAATTGTCCTATATAGTCAAAAAGTAATTAAAAAAATAGTTCCATACGCTATCAAAAGTTTTACAAGTAGCCATTAAAATGTTATTCGTTCAAAAACTTTAAATGATTTAAAAAATATCCCTCCACAAATAAGCGCACGCCGTTCTTAAATAATATCTGACGAAAGTAATATTTTAAAAAGTAAAAATTATTTTGCTATAATCCGCGATACAGTAAATAGAAAATATATATAGTGTTAAATGTATAGTTGACTATTACCGTATTTTCCGTATTTTCATACCCGATACGTGCAGGATTCGTAAAAACACACTACACACGTTCACTATCACAAACTCAACAATCGTTTCGCCCCGCAACCGAAGCATCATCAGGAGATAGACTCCACGACAAAGTCGCAAAGCATCTGACGAGTTTCAACATGAGATAACAGATCGATTTCTACAACTTGAAAAGTTGAAGTCGATAAAAAGGTAATAAACATAAAAACATTAAATACTTTCAGAACTGGACTTACTGCAATAGAAGCAACTCTTTAACATAAATTACAACTGTATTTATACTCTAGTAATATGTTAACCTTACCGCCGTGTGGTATCCGGCTGAGTAGAATAGACCACCCTCTTTCTTACCTCGGTGTCGTAAAAGGCGACTAAGGTAAGTTGACCCACCGTGTCGTGTCGGTTGAGTAGAATAGACCACCCTCTTTCTTACCGAGGAGTCGTAAAATACGACTAAGTTAAGTTGATGTCGGGCAGGCGGCCGGTCGTAAAATACGTAGCCGAATCATGTGACAACGCGTTCATAACATGTTGTGCCAACCTCATTTAGAGTGGGATAAGGGCAGAAGGATAATGATAATATTTTGACCTTAATCTTTAATTTTTTGTTTTATTTTATTTATTAAGAATAACTAACAAGACTTAAATTATTAATACTATAAAATACCCTAGAAAATACAACTGTATTTTTGGGAATGACGTTGGATACAAAACTCCAATGGAGCACACACATAACAGCTCTCGCAGGGAAACTCAGTTCAGCAGCCTATGCTATTCGAAAGATAAGACAGTTTACAGACGTCGAAACAGCAAAACTAGTTTATTTTGCTTAATTCCATAGCATTATGTCTTATGGAATAATATTATGGGGTAAATGCGCTGATATTGAGAAAATTTTTGTATTGCAAAAAAGAGCCATACGTGGCATTTATAATTTGAATTCGCGTGAGTCCCTGCGAGAGAAGTTTAAGGAAACAGGTATTCTTACGTTAGCTTCACAGTATATTTTTAGCAATTTGATCTTTGTGCATAAAAATATACATAATTTTAAAAAGATTGGCGATGTATATAATAGACAAAGTAGGAACCGACATAAGCTTGCGGCTCCTGCTTTGCGCCTTGTAAGAGTACGTAAGTCGTTTGTGGGTTTGGGTATAAGATTCTATAACAAAATTCCACAATCAATTTTAACTTTGCCATTACAGCAATTTAAAAATACTGTTAAAAATAGGCTGATACAGAAAGCCTATTACACCGTGGAGGCTTACATTGATGATAAGGATGTGTGGATATAGGTGCACTTCTACCCTGTACAAGACAGTAATAAATAAATGTAACTAGTTCTAAGATTTATATTTTAAAAAGAGCAACCGCCGAGTTTCTTGCTGGCTCTTCTCGGCAGGAACAGCTTTCCGAACCAGCAGTAAAGTTGACGATTCAAAAGCACTTGTTTACAAGTTTACTTGAATAAAGAATATTTTGAATTTGAATTTGAATTAGAAACTATTTAATTAAATGAAGTCTTAATTATAGCTTACCACAATTATATTACGAAGATATGTATAATACCAAACTATAACATTATTGTTAACTTAATAATTATGCAATAATTATACACTATCGATATGCAGTTACACTATTTATTGTTTTAACCCTTAAAACCCTTTTTTTTTTTTAAAACGACATACTAAAAACCACAGATTATGGAGAACTTCGTATGATGTTTAAGTAGTGTTAAATGCTAATTCTAATTTCTGAACGTATTCAGACTTATTTTACGCGGTGGCATAAACAATGCTTTTTTAATTTTGGATTTTTGGTATAATTCAAATTTCAAATGTCACTTGGCGGAAACCAAGTTTTGCACCTGAATTTGGACTTCAATAAATATTGCGTAAGTATATAAAATTATTTATATTTGCTTGTTTATATTTGAAATTATAAAATAATGTATAAATTATAAAATAATGAAAATAACTTATATTTTTGGCAAAATAATCAAAATCCGGTTTGTTGTAAGAAAACTACAGTGCGTATTGCTGTGTAAATATTTGCATTCTTTTAATATTTGCACATTTAATTATATTTTCCTTTAAAATATGTCATCGCTAAATATGTCTCTTGTATATCTAATTCTTGTGAGAAATAATTGTAACAACGTGTAATTATAAAGAACCATATATAAACAATAACCAAGCACCATACATATTATTTATAGTATTTTGTGAACATTTCACTATCAAAATATTAACAAAAATTTAAATGAATATTTTACGAAAAATGTAGAGTTTGTTCGTTAGTGTCAAATTTCTTAAGATGACTTGGCAATTTACCTACATCAAAAGGTGTCGAAATGTACAAAGGGCTTCGCTGAGTATAATAAATGTCATGACTTTTAATAATCATTTTCTTTGAACATTTTTTTTAGTTTAATATTTTATTCCTATAACTAAATTTGGTGCAGTTAAGATACATCATACGTTGAGAATCAAGTGATATGAAACAAAAAAATTAAAAAAATTAAGTGATATTTTGACTGGCCTATTGACGTACATGGTGGTGACACTTCTGCTTCGCGGGTCGCGGGTTCTATTTCCGTCGAGGGCCAACATTTTCCAAATACAATTTGTTGGTTCTTCGAGTTTAGGTTTGGTGTATTTATGTATTTAGGTATGTATTTGAAATTATATAAGCAGTAAATTTACCATTTGTCTGTCAATCTTTATGCCAGGATTAAGATTGGCAGAAAAGCCAGTATTAAGTTCCTTCCTTTGGGCACGGACGACCGTGTATTACTGTCCCATATATTTATATTTATTCATTTTTAATTTTTATCTAGCATTTTTTTGCATAATTTTAAATATTCACTAAACATATAAGGGTCTATAGAATTTTCTTAAGTGCAGAGTTTGAACCTGCGAACCCTAAACCAGAGCAACTTAAGATGCGGTCATCACGACTCTGAAACATGTAATAATAAAAAATATTACATTTGATAAATAACCATATCCATACTAAAATTGTAAATCCGAAAGTGTGTCTATTTCATTTTCATGTTAATCCCCTGGAGAAATATTGTTGAAAGTTACTACAATTGAAGCTATATACCGAGCTAACATACATGACATAAATATTCCTGTGTTATCCTTCGGGAACAGGTTAAAAAAATAGTACTTAATTAGGGTTTCACACTTAAGTTGACATGAACGAAGACAGATAAATTATACAGTAAACATGATGATTATTGATTGTGTAATCTACTCTTTAGAATCATGCGTAGCACACTCTCGAAATAAATTATTCTAATTAACAGTAACCCGGCAACTTTGTAATCCCGGATTATCTCTTCACGTCAAAAGCGTTGTTGGATATACATATATTATAACACGCTTTTGTATCAAAAATTTTACAAAAGCCATTTAGGTATGAGACTTTATAGAGTCAATCGAATATGAATTTATTACTTTAACTTGGGCTACTTCATCCCTCAATTTTTCAGAATCAGTAATGACTCGGTTTGCGATCTTGTCGTGGACAATTATCCTGATGATGTTGGTTGCGGGGCGCAACTATTGTTGAGTTTGTAATAGTGAACGTGTGTAGTGCTTGTCTATTGTGGTAGCGGTGGTGGAGGTTTGTAGTGCTATTTTGGGGAACCTTGTACCATGTATCAAAACAGACAAAATAGTCCATTATCGCGGATTATAGCAAAATAATTTTATTATTCTTTTGCCGTGTATGAGATAAAGTCATAGAGTTATTATACTACTATTATATTATTTTATTTTAAGAAGACGAACGTTAGATTACTAAATAGTTAACAGAAAAATAATCATGCAAAACTATTTGAGTCTCTCACTTAAATGAATGTCCTCTGAGAAACAAGATTTAAAAAAATATATTATATACGTTTTATATTTTTTAATGAGGATTGTCTATGGAACGAAAAAGGCCATGTCATCAAAACTCTATTGCTATAGTCTACTATAACCATAGAGTTTTTATTCTAAGCCGCGTGGTAGACGACATGATCATTGCGACAAGCCATTTTTTTTATAAACTGAGCGTGAAATATGTACACAATATTTTGTAATACGTGAAACCCTTATTTACGCTCGCGTGAACTTGAACTCTTAAGACTGTCATAAATTGTACGCAAAGGACACGTAATAATGTATCTTACAACGAGATTAATAATATTGTAATATATTTTTATTGCAAATCCATATTGCAAGTCCATATTCAATAAACCCTTATTAATTAAAAAATTATACAACGTGTATAATATTTAAAAAAAACTTTCTTTTCTCAGAGGACATTCTTTTATTATTAATGTTGAGAGACCGGCTATACTCACGTCTTATTTTATCGGATGAGCCCGACTAGTTGCAAGCCCATACTGGGCTCTTATTCATGTACTCTTCACGCGGCGTTATCGCGGCGGGAACTGCGTGTAGCAGCTCGCTGGGCGCGACTCGTGAGCGGCTGGAGCGGGCGGACGGACATTCTTTTAAGTGAAAGACTCAAATAGTTTTGCATGATTATTTTTCTTTTAAAAGTAGCAGCCTGTTACAATCCCACTGCTGGGCATAGGCCTCATCTCTCCGTTTCTGGAGAGAAGGGTTGGAGCTAAGACCTACCACGCTGCTCCAATGCGGATTGGTAGGTTTCACATATCTCCAGAATTCTCTAGAAATATGCAGGTTTCCTCACGATGTTTTCCTTCACCGAAAAGCGTGTGATAAATTGCAATTATCAATTAGACACGTGAGTTTTAATAGAAAAACTCATTGGTGCCTGCCCGGGTTTGAACTCGTGTTCCCCTCGAAAGAGTCGCACGGTCTCACCGCTGGGCTATCACAGCTTTTTCTTTTACTATTTAGTAATCTAACGTCCGTCTTGCCATATCATATTAGAGCTGTTTAAATTAGATATTGTAATTTACTGATTAAGTATAAACAATATTTAAATCAAATCGGAAAATTTAACGGCACTTCTAGACTCTACTCATACTAACGTGAAATCTATATGTAACGAAACATTAATTAAATTGTCAATCAAGCTCGAATGGACAGTTGCGTACACGGTTTACGAATTATCGGTGGCTTAAAGTTAAATGACAATGTAGAAATATTCATATATTGTGGCTGAATTGCTGATTAAGCCTAAGCTTAATAAAATAACTTAATAATATAGATATACTATTATCTCATACTTATTTAGTTTTACTGTTCTGTTGTTTTTATACAGAATAAAGAGATAAGCTTACGAATACAAAAATAACAAAGGCATTCTTAAAAATAAGTTAAAATAAGTTACATTTGTCACGATAACTGTGAGCTTAAACAGAAAAAGTTGACATTGAAGATAAGAATCACGATATAGTTGTTTTATATAGTGATTACGGCTATAAAAATATATAAAATTAGATTAATTTATGATTTTAGTTATTGAGACATAGGGTCCGTCTTTACGTGTAAATAAAGTTGTGTGTTAAGTAATCACATATTTGAAAAAAAAATTAAGTTACATTTAAGTAGTTTTAGGTTATATTTGCATGTAGTGTTTGCCTTTAATTACTCGTAGTTTAACATTTAGACTTAGTTTTAAATTTAAATGTAGTATGTTGTAGTGTTAAAGCTGTTGGTGAACCTAATAAATTAAAAAAAATACTGGTTTAATAAAATACAATTGAGGCAGTGAGAGCCAAAGTGGCCTAACTTCTTAAACAAAAGGTTACAGTATTAAGGAAACACAATTAGCCCTGATTTTAAATATTTGTAATTTTAGCAAATAAATATCTTTCATAAATATTTGCTGTCTTACCCTCTTATTATATAATATTCTTTATTATGATTTTAGTAACCCTAAGCATCTTCTATACTTATTTTAAAACAAAGTCCCAAAAAGGTGTCTTTCTGTATGTAATCGATTTTCTCAAAATCTACTGAACAGATTTTTGTACGGTTTTCACCAAAAGATAGTGAAATACTTCCGGATGATTTAAGTTTATAATATATATTAAAACTATGTAAATTGTGTTGAAGAGATCGCGCAGTTGTTAAAAAACTTGCTTGATGAGAGCTTTAGTCGCGTGCGCTGCGTAAACTAACAGAGATACGCTAAAGTAATGTACTAGAGAATCGTGGATCTATAAAAATACTACAAAAAATTAGCAATTTCTCTATCTCAATAACTAATTTTATGTTTAAAATTTGAATTCTAGGAAAAATTTTTGACACACCGATTTCCACGCGGGTGAAGCCGCTGGCACAGCTAGTATTCATTAATTAAATAAATGTAGTATTGAAAACTGTCAATTAGGCCACTTTAGCTCTCATGGCCTCAATTAAATTTCGTCATCTGTTAATTTACCCGTAGAAGTATAATTATATTTCACTCTGTATTGTAGAAGTCCTTTTTAGGACAACGAAAATACGGCTACGGACGCGAAATAAATAATAAAAGATTAATCTGATTTACCAATCAGAGGGGGCATGAATTAAATTAGGGGAACATGTCGTTCGAGGCCCATTTTGATGAGTTAACGAAGTGATACGTGGCTAGTCGAATTCCAGTCAGGTGGTGTATAAGGCTAAACGTGAGCAGAATATTCGTAAAAGTAACTAAAATATTGGTAAAGCTTCGGTTCCCGTAAAGTAAATTTTCAGCTGTCCAGTATAGTGCGATACCGAAGTGAAATCGTGTTGAGCAAATACTACGCGATAGCTATAGGGTCATTGGTTCCACTTTAGTCAGGCGCCAATCATGATCCTCCTGCCGTTATCTCACTCTAATTGGGCACAGCATGTTACAAACACTTTGTCACACGATTTACCTGCCTGACGTCTTATCTTACCTCAGTCGCATTTCACGACACCTCGGTAAGAATTGAGGGTGGTTTATTCGTCTCAGCCGGATAACACGGCGGGTCGACTTACCTCAGTCGCCTTCTACGACACCTTGGTAAAAAAATAAGGGGGGGTTGATGCTACTCAGCCAGATACCACGCCAATAAGTTTTTCTATTAAGACTTTTATTTATTTATTAATTTATATTTACACCAACAATATACGTATATATTTGTATATAATGGTTAACTTAATATTAACCATTATACACACATACATACTTTAAAACTGTATCTTTAACAAGTGTACATAACATTTACCAATTTTTTTACCAGACTTATCACGCACTATAGTACGCAGTAATAAGTAATGCACATCGAGGCTCAGAGAGAAAAATCGCATAGACTGACGAACCCGTGTGTGAACTGTCAGCGCTCTACGAAACTGAATTGGCCGGCTGTTTCGTTCTAAGTTCTCGATGTGCATTATTTATTGCTGGGTAGTATACTTGATATTTACATTTCATTTCGAGTTTTCGAAGTTAAAGAGTTCGAGTTAAAGAAAAAACATCTTAAGGAAACCAGTATATCTTACGAGTATTCTCAAGATATGTGTAAACTATTGCGTTTATGCACGCAATAGAACAAAGTTTGTTTTAATGATACGACGTGATGGATAATGAAGGTATATTTTATTAACAATATGCTAGGTAGAATAGTAATAATAAAGTAATTATAATAATTAAAACAGTAAATACTCTTAGCTTATATAATATTAATTTTTACGGGGGGAGCAATATACAAGCACTATAATTATTAATACGTAGATTCAAATTCAATTTCAAAATATTATTTATTCAAGTAAACTTGTAAACAAGTGCTTTTGAATCGTCAACTTTACTGCTGGTTCGGAAAGCTGTTCCTACCTAGAAGAAACAGCAAGAAACTCGGCGGTTGCTCTTTTTAAAATATAAATCTTAAAACTAGTTACATTTATTTATTACTGTCTTCTACAGGGTAGAAGTCCACGTATATCCACACATCCTTATCATCTAAGTAATCTTCAACAGTATAGTAGGCTTTCTGTATCAGCCTATTTTTAACAGTGGTTTTAAACTGCTGTAATCGCATAGCCAAAATTGATTTCGGAATTTTATTATAGAATCTTATACCCAAACCCACAAACGATTTACGTACTTTTGCTAGGCGCAAAGCAGGAGTCGCAAGCTTTTGTCGGTTCCTACTTTGTCTATTATAGACATCACCTATCAACCATCTATTTCCTATATGTATGTTAATTTCTCTCAATCTTTTTTTGTATCGATCTCTCACTTACTAGTTATTTACAACTAAACTACTTGTGAGCTATGGTATTGCGTATGAATTATTTATAAGCCATAAAAGCCACATAAATGTTTATTGAATCAGCGTAGTAAAAGCTTCTGCCTAGTGAAAAAAAACTAAGCTGTAGGCCTATTCGCAAGCGCAAAGCGACGTACCGACTCCGAAATTTGTGGGGGTGAAGTAAATAAATCAGTCCAGGTTAAAGTAATAAATTCAAACTCGGTTGACTTTATAATGTAAACATTATAAAGTCTTTATTAAAACTTGTCTATGGAACAAAAACTGTCATTTTTGACAAAAAACCACGAGGTGTTAAATTTCTGCACCGCCGCGTCTTTATCTGTAACATTTATCAAATATACTCATATCCCCTGAAAATTTATGGCTTTCCAAATGACCGCTTCTGCTACTGAGATTGTAAGTTGCAAATTCTCTTAAGTTATACGGGCTAGTAGTTTATAAACATTGTAGAAAAACTTTTTAACCGATTGTGTACTTATGATGATTTTATACAGCTTATTCAGGGGAAGCTGTGTTTGATGCATGTTATTCGATACATATAATATGAAACCAAATGTGGAACAAAATGCGCCGTATAATTTTCAAATTTCATTATTTTAAAGAGAAATTGTAAATTTTATATGTTGTTCTTTTGATTGTTTTAATTATGTTACGTATCTTTCACCAAAGTTAACTATGTTTTTTTAATTTAAAAACTATTTATCTATTTTATAAACGTATTTCACACAATACGTTTGACCATAGATTAATATCTATTTTTATAAACATATATATTCATGAACATATTGTGTTCTATGTATAAATAAATAATATACTCTTTTACGAATTTACAGTGTTATAGTTTGCTAAAATCGGGCTAATTGTATAATTCGAGGTTGCAAATAACTGCAACCTCGAATTATTTTAATTTTCATAGGATGTTTTTCTTCACCATAAAGTGCATTCCGTATATTTTTATTGGTTAATTTAAATCAGTAAAATATTATTTTAAAAATATGTGGGTGTTCTAATTGTAAAAACGTTCCATTACATAAAAAGCTAAGCGCTAACGTAAAGCGCACTTAAGTAAACACATAACAATGAGCTTAACATTTGTTTTCAAATAAGAATCTCAAGATTTTTGCTATTTTAAAAATGAAAACTACGCATTTCTAAGTAGGACGGAGAACAAGAACCTTTAGCGTTGTTTTCGTGACTCACTGCTCTTTTTCAACAGAACGAGTAAGTGTGTCATTCGAAAAGAAAAAGATATAGTTCTTCCAGGAAATGGGCCATTCGCCGCCCTTTTCAGCTATCGGGTATTAGCAATTTGCTTTGAAGGATTTCTTTCTCAAGAGTAGATTATCTTGTTGAGAAATAAAAGATATTGCGGTGTTTCTCATCTTTGTTGTTGTTTAACAGGTATGTAGTTTAATTTTACTATAAGGGTTTAAAATATATTTTTTTAAGGTGTACATTGAATACTTAAGTGGAGACATGGATTTTCTTAAAAAAAAAGAATTTTTTTTGTTATGTTTTAACTTCAATTGTTTCAAACAGCATTTTTGTGCAATGTTTTCTCATGTTCGAGGTATTATGAGATCATATTATACAGTTTTATCATTGTTCATACTCCCTTGGGAAAATTGAACACATTTTTATTGCTGTCTTTTACTAAGTATGTGTTCTTACTGTTTAATTTCATTCTAAGTTTCTTTAGTTGTTTGATAACGTATTCATGGATGCGGAAATGGAGTTTGGCCAATCATTTTCAGTCTGCGCATGGACTGAATATAAGTCTTGGTTAAGCAATTTTTTTTTTGAGCGGCTTTTAATGAGACTTCTATCAAACAAGCGTGTTAGAATCTTTCTGTCTACGCCCGTACTTTTATATCTCGAATGCCTCTTGATTTTTCTGATATCAGAAGTGGGATTTCATTTTCTTTCTGTATGTAAAGCACAGATAGATACGAGAAAAGACAAAAGATCTGATATCAACGTCTGTTTTCTATAATAATGAACTGAGATTGGGTTATCATCAATTTGATTTCACAATAGATCGGCAGTCTATCGTTTAACTTTACCTAAGTAGGTAAGTATTTTGAATAGCTTCACATCATTACCTAGTACACGGTGCCTACACCGCATTGTACATTTTTGTTACTAAAAATAGCAAAACTGTGTTAAAAAAGTGCTCGTCATCATTAATTTGTTCAGTAAATAACTTTAGAACCATTTCAAGGATACAACAAAAAATGAAACTAAAACCCCATGCCGTCAGACCCATATCAACTTATAGAGAATTCTCTTTTGACCTCGTCTTATCTTGTTTGATTCTAAGTGAAATAAATCACTGTGAATGGTAAAGTAAATATGTTTAGCCATCAAAAAGAGAGATAAAAGGTTTTTTTCTAGCCAAGTAAATAAAGCAAAGGTAAGATATATTATGTTACTCGCTGCTGCATCTCACTTCGGTTTAATTTTACGCAAACAACAATTTACCCAGATTATCATCCAAAGAAACAAATAAGAGTTACAATACAATACAATATACTTTATTGCACCACATAAAAATTTAACAAAAAGTAAATAAAATAAAAAACAGTTTAAAAGAAATATACAAATTCAAATAAATTTACATGATCCATAGAAAGATAAAATCAAATGACCCAAAGAGAGGTAAATGCGTAAATAAGCGTTCATGATTATCCTAATTCATCCTACGAAGCATTGATCGATGTTAATTTGGATATCGGAATTGTATAAGCAGAAATATATATATGGGACACTTACGAACACGGTCGTCAATCCCCAAAGTAAGTAACTTAATACTTTTGTTATGAGTGACGGACAACTGGTAAATATACTACATATATAATTTAGTAAATATAAATACACACCCAGGCTCAAAGAACCGACAAATTGTTTGTAGAAAATGTTGGCCCTCGGCGGGAATTGAACCCGCGACCCGTGGAGCTGAAGGCAGGGTCACTGCTCACTGCGCCAACGGGCCAGCCAGAAAGGAGATAAGTTTTGGAAATTAATTAATTTATAAATGTACGGCATATGTATGCAGTAAAGTCGGAATCATATGATATAAATTATTGTATCATACTGGATGCGAGTGTTATTGACTGTGACACAGTTTTAAACTAATCCAGCCAATATAGTTGCACTTTAACCCTTTTTGAGGTAAAGGCAGAATAGATGCCACCAAATAAAAATATTTATATTACCTTCTTAGTATGGGCAGTGGCATATATGCTGCCACCTTATTTCCCAACGATTGTCATTTTTGGAAAACATCTTAAAATAAAAAAATATACTAACATAATAAAATTTTATTTTCGAACTTTCATAGTTTCCTCGGACTTATAAAGGGTTAATGTTTGTGTATCTATAATTTTTGTAAAAAATGTAATTACGAATAAATAAATAAATAAAAATATTTATAATGACATAGGCTATTTATTTTGTAATAGGCGGAAGTTAACACAAACGAATTCAGCTCACTAACCTGCAATCATGAGATAGTTTATATATTTTATTTTACATACATATAGTTAAAAGAGAAAAATAAAATGCACATGTTCATAGCTGGACTTAGGTGAATAGTTAAACTTGAAACTGAATTAGTCTGCTTTCATAATATATACATACATCTAATAAACATTACAACAACACACTGAATCCGATGTCTAATTTATTAATGTGCGATATACGGAAGACTAAATCGTTCTGGAGATTGCGTAGGCTATAATCTATTGTCAGACACATACAAAGGCCGTCCTATTTCGTAATGGATATTTAATCATTAACCCATCTCTATAACGTTGTAGCGTTAAGAAGCAATTACTTTACGTTAGTACTTCAAATGATGCATACTAAATAAAATAAAAGATAATTGAATTTTATTCTTGTTTTAAAATAAATTATTCTTAAAAACTGTAATAGACCGTGCGACTCTTTAGAGAGAGTCATTTCAAGAGAGTCAGAGAGTCAATTGATATTTGCAATTTAATCATACACTTTTGGGCGAAGGAAAACATCGTGAAGAAACCTGCATCTGTAGAGAATTCTGGGGATGTGTGTAACCTACCAATGCGCATTAGACCAGCGTGACGGGTACTTGTTTGGATACGAGACCGTGAATTTACTTTACTTTTACTCAAATTACACGTGGTAGGGAAAGAAAGAAGCATTTTATAACAAAAAAAAACGAATACTGGGATCATATATACATATACGTCTTGAATGGACACGTCTGTCTATTCCATTCAAGTAACTCATGAAGCCGTTGCTAAGAAAACAGCACCAAAGCTTAATAATATTAACTTATGTACAATTTTTTCTATTCTCTTTGTTCTTAATATTACGGTAATGTAAACTTTCCAATCTGTAAAATATTCAAGCCACACCCAAGAGGTCAAATTTCGAACACTGCTCGTTAAAGTCGTTAAAAGTACTCAAAATTGTACATTAAGTAATCCTTCAAACTTTAACTTTTATCAGGCTCGATTTTGGCGTAAAAGGCTTTACATGTAGCACTCGTGGAATAACTTCAAAATAAAGCGTCTTTGTTTCAAGAGTTTAAGAGAAAACGTTGAAAAATGGTACGTCCATTTTTCTTGAAGCAAAATATAAGGGTACGTACAAACTACTTGAAAATAACATCAATGTTCCTTATCGATGACACGCTAAGGTAAGTAATGGTGTAATTTAACTACAGTACTCAAGCAACAATCTCTAGAAGGTTTTACTCTCGTAATCTTGTTGGCGAAAAGCTTCGATAGCCCTGTAGTAAGACCAATGAGTTTTACTATTAAAACATCTGTCTATTGGATAATTGCATATATCATACGTTTTTCGGTAAATGGAAACCTGCATATTTCTTATATGACTGCATATTGACTAATGAAGTAATAATAGTTGACTGACCTGGCTTGGCGGCTTGTTCAAGAAATAGGAGAACACATTAACATGGTTTTTTCTCCCTCGCACCATATTATGTACTTTTTGGGTCAAGGTTTGTTTTCATTTTGTGTGTCGTAATAGGGTACGGTAGATGATCTCTATGAACCGTAAAAACCTAAAATAATTCCTGTGGCTAAAATACATCGCTGAGTTAACTGTTTTTTTTTATGTAGAGTGCTGAGGTGTGTTGGTATTTAAAATTAAAATTATTGTCATGCGATCGGCACTGCCCTATATTTTATTTCATTTATAATTCGGTATTCCTAGTGTACAATCAATCATTTTCAGCGAATGAAAACATATTCATAATACCTTTATATTTTATATGAGGTTTTGAGATATTTTTCATTCACTTGCCTAAAAAGCAGCCTCATCCATTAACTAGAACTACAAATAGATAAAGATTTATTATTTGTCCCAATATTTTTATTCAAATTAATATATCATCTTTACTGGGTTGATATGATGTATACATAATAAGTATTTTAATATTGCAAGTTTATATAATAAGAACCCAATAATGATGTTAAATATAAAGGAATCAAAATTGATCAAAAGAGCACATAAATTTCGGACCAAAGGTGGATTACCTTTGAAAATTGCGGATCAGTAGGCCTACCATAACTCTTATTGCGACTCAATTGAAGACGTAAACGAAATTGTTTTGCTTTTTGATACCATGTCGACTTAAAGACGCACACTTTAAGTCGTTGCCGAATGAGCGTTCGGAATTCGTCCCAACAACACGTCAGTAAAAGAGACAGAGTTATCTATAGTTCATATAACGTTATCCTTTTCAAACATTACGACCCCAATGCAATTCACACTTCATGGTACGAAAAGAAAGCGGTTCACGGTCGTCGTTTACGTCTCCAATTGAGTCGCAATAAGAGTTCATGGTAGGCCTGCAGGCATCCAAACTTGATAAACGGGGGATCCTTTTGTAGAACCTAATATTATAAATAAAAGAAATTAGAATATATTTTTTGGAATTCAGATTTACCTGACTGAACCTTTTCAACTAAATGCATATACCAATTCTGTTTGTTCACAAAATGACGAACGAATAATATAAAAATTTTAGCTTCACCCACTCTTAGGCAGTGTTCATTCGGTTTCTGGTGGGAATAATATCCTGTTGTCGAAACATTTAAAAAATATATTTATTACCTGTAATATTAATTGTTATTTTTTACTATACCACGTTAATTTTGACTTACCTTTATCTTGGTAGTGGATATCAATATAATCGGTTTTATCCAATATGGGTTACTTTACCTATATATAATTTTGATTTTACGGTTTTATTTTAACTCACAACTCTGCATTTTATGATAATGAGGGTTAATAAAATTATTTTGCTATAATCCGCGATACAGTAAATAGAAAATATATATAGTGTTTAATGTATAGTGGATTATCAGTATTTTCATACCCGATACGTGCAGGATTCGTAAAAGCACATGCACAAACCTCCACCACTTCCACCAAAATACACAAGCACTACACAGTTTCACTATCACAAACTCAACAATCGTTTCGCCCCGCAACCGAGGCATCATCAGAAGATAGACTCCACGACAAAATCGCTTTGCGATTTTGTCGTAAACACTATATATATTTTCTATTTACTGTATCGCGGATTATAGCAAAATAATTTTATTATTACTTTTGTATTATGGATCTCCGCAAAGTAACGCCTAATTCTATAAATTATAATGAGGGTATTTTCAAAAACCAAACTTGATGCGAACAAAGTTGCAGGTAGGACAACTAATATATATAAAAATCACATATAAGATACAAAAGAACGATATATAATTGTAGTATAATCATAAATAATTTATTGAATTAAGCGTTACTTTACGGAGACCCATAATACAAAAGTAATAATAAAATTATTTTGCTATAATCCGCGATACATTATTATTACTTTTGTGTAGTATAAACAGCAGTTACAGTATGACACATAATATAAAAAGCACTATGCACTATTTCTGATATCACCATTGGTCACAATATTTACCAATTTAAAACAGTTGTTAAATTTTGGGCCTCGGCGGTAAGCGAATCCGTGACCCGCGAAGCCGAGCGCAGTTTCACAGCCAGCTGCGTCAACTGGCCAGTCAAATAAAAGAAAATAAAAAAAGAAATAAAAGAAAATAGTTTACTACTTTTTACCATTTCTTGGTTGCTCCGATGAAATTCTTTTGAGTTATTGTTATAAAACTATTGTTGCTACTATATAAAACTGAATGAAGTGTCATTTTACAGAACACCTTTCTACGCACAAGCAACTCATCATTATTTTGGCATGTTTCAAAGCTTCTTCGAGGCATCCTAAATGTTTACCAGGACATTGCTTGATTTATTGCTTGCGACGTCTATTCTACAAGTGCTGATGGATTACCCTGTAATCGTGTTTGTGACTTGACTGATGTGCGGTTATTATTCCAGAGAGGCATTTCTTTAATTTTTTTTTGATCACATTCATAAGTAAGAAAACTCAACTCATTAGCAGATGACAAATGCTGTAAACGGTCACAAGGATTTATATATAAGAAGCAAAAAGAAAATGTAAAGCCAACATTCATGCTATTGTTTCTTTTTGTATATAATTTTTCTGTTTTCTTTTTAATCAACCCTATATAAAAGAGCATGCCTAGTATACTGTTTAGAATAGTTCTTAAGTTCAAAAGTTAGTAATTCGTTTATGGGTTTGGGTATAAGATTCTATAATAAAAATTCCACAATCTACATTAACTTTACCTTTACAGCAGTTTAAAAATACTATTAAAAAAAGGTAAATTCAGAAAGCCTATTATACTATTGAAGATTACCTAGAAAATAAGAATGCGTGGATATAGCTTTTCTTTAACCCTGTACAAGACATTTATAACTATATGTAACTAGTGATAAGAATTATTGTTGGAAAAGAGCAACCGCCGAGTTTATTGCTGGTTCTTCTCGGTAGGAACAGCTTTCCGAACCAGCAGTAGATGTTGACGATTCAAAAGCACTTGTTTACAAGTTTACTTAAATAAAGAATATTTTGAATTTGAATTTGAATATTCACAAATACTTAATTTGTAGTCGAGTAGATTATTATTGCGTAGAGATATGCGAAGACATCCGAAGAGGAAATGGCAACCTTGAAAAGCTGGTCATTGTTGGCAATACAGAAGGCAAGAGACCACGAGGCTGGTCGCCAACCAGATGGTCTGACTAAGTGAAAAAAGCTATCTCCTTATCCAAATTCTATCAGGCGGTGAGGGCTACTTTAAACCGGAATAGATGGAGGCAGATCGTACGAAAGAGGGGCTCAGGTTACTCAGACACAATTTTAGTAGCTTATATAAAAGAATATATAATAATCAATCCATTCTAGACCAGTGTACAGAAAGATTCCAATTAAGTGTAAAAAATATGCTTATACATAAAACATATTACAAAATTGAAGATTATTTGGATGATAAGAAAGAGATTTGAAAATCCTTTCAGCTTCATACAAGACAGCGGTTTAATAATGTATAATTGAAAATATTTAAAAAATTTGACCGACGAGTTTCTTGCTGGTTCTTCTCGGTAAGAGCAACATTCCGAACCAGTTGTAGCTTCATTAATCATATTGATACTTGACAATTCAAAAGTGCCTGATATGGTTTATTGGAATAAAGATTATTTTGATTTGATTTGATTTTAATAGTTTCATCATTTATATCATCGAAAGTAATTTTTGTACTTAGTATTTTTATCAACGTGTATGTCACGCTATAAACAACAACGTTTATTAAAAAATAGCGATAATACAATAAACAATTTATTGAAAACATTTTTACCACATTTCTCCCGCAAACTCGAGATTGAAATGGATTTGCGATTTTAGGTCGCGTGGTTCTAAAACAAGACCTAGCTTACTTATAAATTGATTGGACTTGAAATAAAGTACAGATTAAGTAAATATCAGAGCTTTCCTTGTTAAAAGTAAAGTTAGCAATCTTATATTCATTAACTTGAGTAAATTCCTTAATGCCATCAACTTTGCCAAACAGTAATAAAAAGATGTCTTAAGTGTGTTTTTGTTTAAGACTAACTTTTGCCTACGAATTTGTCAGCTTGAATTCCAAGAAGAGAAAAAAAACACTATATATTTTAAGAGAATTAATCGGCAATAATGGATTGTTTTTTTATTGTTATTCGATTGTTTTTGTAAATGAAGGGACTAAATAAATCTGATTTATAATAATAATTATTATTAGGTGTATGCTTTTCATAGAATTAGGCGTTACTTTGTGGAGATCCATAATAAAAAAGTAATAATAAAACTATTTTGCTCCGCGATCCTTGCTAAAGTAAATAGAAAATATATGTAATGCCAAATGTACAGTGGACAATCCGTTTTTTCGTACTCTGCATATATCATGCAGGATACGTAAAGAAACATGCACAAACCTCCACCAACGCCACCACAATACACAAGCACTACACACGTTCACTATCACAAAAGCAACAATCGTTTCGCCCCGCGTTTTTTACGAATCCTACATGTATCATGCAGGATTCGTAAGAACACATACACAAACCTCCACCAACGCCATTTACGTTATCGCGGATTGTAGCAAAATAATTTTATTATTACTTTCGTAGTCGACTATTTCATATTATTATCGTGTATATTATAAATTGTGCCAGACCAGGTGAGACTGTGCGACTTTCGAGAGGAATTATGAATTCAATCCTCGAGCATAAACCACTGAGTTTTCTGTTAAAACTTATGTGTCTAATTAATACTTGCAATTTATCGCACGCTTTACGGTGAAGGAAAACAATCACCACCGTATTGGAACAGCTTGGTACTTCTTAGCTCCAACCCTTCTCTCCTTAAAAACGTAGAGAGAAAGCTTATGCCCAGCAGTAGGGTAATAACATACCGTTACTTTACTTTAACTTTAATTTATACTTGAGCATCACAATCTGTGAAGTAGAGCAGACCGCTAAATTCGTACTATCTAATTCCACTGCAAATACTTGGATTCGGTTGGCCATTGACTGAAGTTAAGTAAAAACTTGTTTAATTTCACAGCTATTTTCATAAAAGCAAAGTTACGGCGAACTTTGTAGTCATTAACTTGGCCAAGTTCGTTATTTCGCCGGACTTGGCGCTGTAATAGTTAAAAAGGCACGCTTTAAAAGAGTGCAGAATGTGTTTTTAAACGTGATATTAAAATAGTTTGATGTGAGACAAAGACATCGTTTGGCGCCTTTTTTATTTTTTACTTAATATATATATTTTTTTTTTATTGAATCAATCTCATAACCATTGTTTTCAGGAAATGTATTAAATAAATTAATGATCGATCGCCTTCATCCCACATTAAGTGGGGTCGGTACAACAAGTTACAAACATGTTGTCACATGATTTGGCTACGTATTTTACGATCGGCCGCCTGCCTGACGTTAACTTACCTTAGTCGCCTTTTACGACACCTCGGTAAGAACCGAGGGTGGCTATTCTATGCAGCTGGATAACACACGGCACATACCTTAGTCGCCTCTTACGACACCTCGGTAAGAACCGAGGGTGGTCTATTCTATGCAGCCGGATACCACACGGCACATACCTTAGTCGCCTCTTACGACACCTCGGTAAGAACCGAGGATGGTCTAGTCTATGCAGCCGGAGACCACACGGCACATACCTTAGTTGCCTCTTACGACACCTCGGTAAGAAAGGAGGGTGGTCTATTCTATTCTGCCGGATACCACACGGCGTGTTCTTAGTCGCTACGTGGGCACTAAGTGTAAGCGAGATTGACAATTTGATTTTTATAGCTCAAATTAAAAAAAAATAGTTTGATTTCCTTCATTTATGCATTTATATTGATATCATACAAATTATAAAATAAATTTATACAAATTATATTCATACAACTAAATTTAAACAAATTATATTTATAAAAACAAAGTGTAAGAATATCTTTTTTGACAGATTTACTCATTGATAGTACTACAATGAAAATATCTAAATGAAAGTTTTTAGCAACTTAACCTGAAAACGAGCATTTAATTAATATTTTGAGATAATTTATAGAATTAGGCTTTACTTTACGGAGATCCATAATACAAAAGTAATAATAAAATTATTTTGCTATAATCCACGATACAGAAAATAGAAAATATATATATATATGTATATAGTGCTAAATGTATAGATATAGATAATGTGTAATGTATAGAGTGCTAAACGGATAGTCTACTATACATTTAGCACTATACATATTTTCTATCTACTGTATCGTGGATTCATCATCATCCTCCTGCCCTTATCCCACTCTAAGTGGGGTCGGCGCAACATGTTACAAACATGTTGTCACATGATTTGGCTACGTATTTTAGAATCGGCCGCCTTCCTGACGTCAACTTACCTTGGTCGTATTTTACGACCCCTCGGTAAGGAAGAGGGTGGTCTATTCTTCTCAGCCGGATACCACACGGCGGCTACTGTATCGTGGATTATAGCATAATAACTTAATTATTACTTTTGTAATATTTTGAGAGTCAAAGATAATCTAAAAGAGACAAACTGACAATGGAAATGTAAAGAGGAAAAATATAAAAGTATTCGCTCTTAGCCTTAAATTTAATTATGAATTTGAATATGAAAAAAATAAACTTATTTATCCTTTGTAAGTTTGAAATACCTATTTCAAGCGTCTTACACATAATGTACAGTGGTATGGGCTGACCCTTTTTCACATGAAAACATTCGAAGCTTTTAGATTACTTGAAATAAAGAAAGAAATCTCGGGTCGAATACTGAAACCCAATATAAACATGTTTATCTCAGGGACGGATGAAACTGGATCCGTGGATATATCGGAACAGAACACTTAAAAATTTCCTCATTTTTATTTGTATATTTGTAGAGCTAGAAAGCTAAGTGTTATTGCTTTTTACTGACATAAGACAATAAGACAATGTTAAAGGAACTTTGTACTTAATATTTCGTAAGTATACTCAGAGCTTACAATTAAAAATACAATATTCTAATATTTATCAATAAAATATTAATTATTTAAGTAACAAATACAATATTGTCATATTTATTTTTGAAAAGAATGAATAAATATTAATTTGGCGTCAAGAATTGGACCTAACCAAATGCGAGCCTAGATTGGTAGGTTACATGTATTTTAAAATTTTTACAAAAGTAATAATAAAAATTATTTTGCTATAATCCGCGACAAAATCGCAAACCGCAAAGCAAAACCAAACCCTTTGCGATTTTGACGTGGAATCTATCTCCTGATGATGCTTCGGTTGCGGGGCGAAACGATTGTTGAGTTAGTGATATTGAACGTGTGTAGTGCTTGTGTATTATGGTGGCAGTGGTGAAGGTTTGTGTATGTGTTGTACGATTCCTATATGTATCGGGTATGAAAAAAACGGATAGTCCACCATACATTTAGAACTATACATATTTTGTATTTACGCGCGCGGATTATAGCAAAATAATTTTTATTATTGTATTATAGATCTCCGCAAAAAAACGCCAAATTCTATAAATTATTCAAAATTGTAGTAAAAAAATTTTCGTTACGATTAACTTTTACCGAAAAGTGTTCTCCTTTAAGCATTTTATTTCGCAGAAAATCAAGAAACTTTAGGACCCCTGATTTTTACCCGTTACCTTCTGTTAAGTTACTACAGGGAGGCATTAAAGTGAGTTTCAAAATACTATATTAACGTCTAAATAAAATAAAATCCCTATGAAGGGACGTTTAAATTTCAGTTCCTTTAATATTCCTACATATATAGCATAAATAGAAAGCATACTTCCGATATACGTATGTATTAAATTGGAGCTTAATGTGGGTTACAAAAACAGTTCCCACTTTATTAGAACGTGCCTTTTAACTGTAGCAGTGGCGAGTCTAGAAAAGTTACGAACTCGGACAAGATAATTACTTCAAAGTTGGCTGACTTTGCTTTTAAAAAGAACTGCATAAGTTAAAATACTGACCCATAATTTATATATATTCTAAACAAGGCCTTCTAGTGATGTTCGCATCAACTTAAATGATAATGAAAACTATGTACTGTTTTTTTTGTTTTCCAACGAAAAACTGAATTTTTTGATCTATACATTAGCCCCATACATAAGCTTTTATATTGCTCTAGCCAGATAGCTGTGAAATCGTAACAGAAAAACAGATTTTGCAACTATAATATTAGTCCGTACCATTATTTTATCGATTTTTACATTACTTTTATATATACATTTATGTACATCAAAAAATTTCTCAAAAAATATACTCTTACACTCTCGTTGTAACATAAATGAAGGAAACATAACATTTTTTTTTAAAATTAAGCTATAAAAATCGAAATTGTCAACCTCGCATGCACGTAGTGCCCACGTAGCGACATCGAACGAGCCTATAATGACCGATTATTTATTTATTTAATACATATCCTTGAAACAATGATTATGAGGATGACATAAAAAAAAATTAAAAATGTTGTATGAAACAAGAGCTTTTGAATCATCAACTCTACTGCTGGTTCGGAAAGCTGTTCCTACCGCAAAGAGCCAGCAAGAAACTCGGCGGTTGCTCTTTTCAAAGAATAATTCTTACTACGAGTTACACATAGTTATTAATGTCGTGTACAGGGTCGATGAGTATAGTAGGTTTTCTGCATAAGCCTTTTTTAACAGTGTTTTTAAACGGCTGTAATGGTAAAGTTAAAGTAGATTGCTATGGTTATACATATTCATTTAACCATATGTAAAGATCATATTGGCAGTATAACTGCAAGCAGCGGCCTTGATGTACAAAAATCTCTAAACTGTCTGGTGCAGAAGGCATCGGGAAACCTATGCACTATATTTTGCCAAGTCATAGGCAAAATATTATTAGTATCTAAAATTGATTAAACTTTGTTGAACTAAGTTATACGTAATAGTAGCCATATGGCTGCTAATTAGTACGGGCGGATGTTCTACAGAACGGAAGGGTGATGAACGTTGTTCCGCTCTAAGTAATTTGACTGAAACAAACACAATTACGTCGTGTCGTTACCTCTGAGGAACGACCAAGGGGCTAAACTGACGAATGTGTTCACATTTGAATTGTCTGCTGTCTTGGTATATTGGTCTGCCTGATGGAAAAATGTCTTAAGCTAAATTTATTTTATTATTATGTTATATATTGCACGCTTTGTATTAAAGTGGCCATTTTTTTTTCATGAGGAGACCCTTCATGGATACTGCAATCCGCGGGGGGGGGGGGTATTACAGGTATTCCGGACTCTTACCGGCTAAAACCAGTATGGTGTTCCACCTTACTGTCTGTAGGTAAAGGCACAAGAATACTGGATGCATGACGTCTGTACCCTCGTCAGCAGTAGCTACTCTATGCAGCTTCACAATGTATGTATTAAAGTGACCTAACTCAAAAAAGTTGTTTTATAGCAAATTCCAATAACGCGTGGCTTAGCGCCTACAAAACTCGTGAGCGTTAAAGAAAGTCATAATTTAGAAGAGCTAGATAACACTGGTTATATTAATGGATCGTACCGTAATGTTACTGGATCGATATTGACTGGCCCGGTGGCGCAGCTGGCAGTGTCCATGTTTTCAGTTCCGCGGGTCGCGGGTTCGATTTCCGTCGAGGGCCAACATTTTTTTTTCTCAACATCGTTTGTTCTTCGAGCCTGAGTGTATATTTGCATTTAAAATTATATATGTATATATTTACCAGTTGTCTGTCCCCCATTAATTATTAATAATAATTAAGTAACAGAAGTATAAATATAGTAGTTTATGATACTGTTGCATAATAAGGGTTCTTATAACACGAGTGTGGTTTAAAAAAACGAGCCGCAGGCGAGTTTTTTTATAGTGTCACACGAGTGTTATAAGACCAAGTTATGTACAGTATCATACACTACTTTATCTACTCTCATACTATAATAAGTAAAACGTACGTTTCCATTCCATGAACTCGTGGTAGCATTTAATATAGTTGCTCCTAGATTTCGTCGGCAACAGGTTCACGGTCATGTTTGACGCAGCTTTCAGAATATCTGGTGGTGTACAATTACCACTATCCCCGCTCTCAGATATGTTTTTACACAAAAACTTATTTTTTACAAACAAAACTAAACTTCGTTTAAATATTGAATAGATTTTTTGAATGTCATATATTGGCGCCAAGGCGCAAACATCGATTGCGCATGCGTGTTGCGTCGCCGCGGACCCATTCATTGAAACCTTTTTTTTTTAAGTAGAGGTTGAACCTCCTTGGTCCAGCAGGAAGTTGTATAGGTGTATCGTTATGATTAAAAAGTTACATTATGATACAGGTGTCCATACAAGACCTGTATCGTAATGAAACTTTTTAATTTTTAATTTTTGTTCTGTACGTAATGTTTGTCATAAGAATTTTGTTTTCAGTTTTATAATCTTTGTATTATAGCATCGGAGTAGATAAAAAAAGTTACTTACTTTGGGGACGGACGACCGTGTGTGTTTCCCATGTATTTATTTATATTTATTTATAGATTGGCTTGAAATAAGTATTATAATGTAAATAACTCAATGAAGAGTAATTTAAATTCGGTCTGTTTAGGCTAACCGAGCGCAATTTATTGGTAAATATATAAATATCATTTTTAACCTATGATAACGTAATATAAGAGATCAACAAATAGTAATTATGAATATTATAATTGTAGTTAATAATAAAAGTATAAACGAATGAATAAACGATTTTATTTATTTGATATTTTACTATTATTTAAAGAAATAGGCTTTAGGAGTTTCTAGTTCAAAAAAGAGGTTATGACAAACTAGTTCTATGATTACTGTTTAATAGATTTATATAAAAATAAATATGTAATGGTATATAGGTCAATTATTGTTTAATGACTGAAAAATTTTTAGTGACTTCTTATTTTTCATTATATTGTATTCTCTATACCGGGTGATCAAAGAAGTTATTTCTAACAAGATATGTCAATTTTTATTGTGAATACTAACCATTTTACCTTTTTGAATAAGAAAAAAAAATTCCCACAGGTGTGACTTAAAAATATAAAACGAACATCAACACTCTCGAGTACATTGTGTAATTGCAGGTAATGGGAAAAAATGCTTCCCACCTTATACGCAGTAAAATAATATTTTGAATGCAAATAAAAATCGCTTTCTGAAAAGGCTATCGTATTATTAAAACTAAACATCGTATCATCTTTGATGAGTGATAGTAAAAATTTTCAATTTTGGCGATGTATATAATAGACAAATTAGGTGGAAAACCCCCTGGGTTGCAGTCGAACAGGGTGTAGGACAGCCGGTGAATAACAACACACAGCTATCCGAAACACGATTTATTTTGCTTTACCAATGACGTACAATTTAGATTGAGGTTGATACAACGTTTGTCCGATATAGAAAGCCGAAGGAAAAGAAAAATAGTGTTTATATATTTTTTTTTTGGAAACTAATGCTGTTAGCCCTAATGGCTTTTACAGCGTCACCGAGAGCGTGGGCGAAGAAGCATCGTCGTGGTAAAAAGCTGGGAGAGCGAGTCTCGAGCGAGGCTCGCAGCCTCCTGTGAGGCCGGACCTCGGCGTAAAGCAACGCGCTGTGGAGGACTATATCAGACTTGAAATTTACACTTATTATAAAATAAAGTCCTCAAAGCTGTCTGTTTGTATGTAATCGATTTTCTCAAAATCTACTGAACGGATTTTAGTACGGTTTTTACTAAAAGGGAGTGCAATTTCTCCGAAAGGTTTAGGTTAATAGCACATAACCGTTTCATGTAAATTGAGTTGAAGAGCTCGTTTTACAACAATTTTTAGTGGGGGTAGTAACAAACCTGTCGATTGTTAGTTTAGAGAGGGTAATAGGTATAAAAAGCGGTGTAGGGTATCAGAGAGCCAGTCTCATTTTTATCTTAATTTATTTTTGTTTTTCATTATTATTTTTCTTTGTAAAATTTTGTTGGGTCTAAGTTGTTTGAAACAATAGTAATTTATTTATGAAAATATTTTATGACGGATGGAATACAAAAATTAACCGACTGCTTCATATTCATCAAATACAAAACCACTCAAAGCGCCAATCGGGAGAAAATTTGACAAGATAAGACGAAATCTAAAGAGAATCGTCGATTATTTGACACGGGTCTGACAGCAAAAGTTTTAGTTCCTCTCTTTGCAGTTTTATTGTAATGGCTACTCGCTCCGATAGAAACTTTTATTGAACAAATTGTGAATGACTTGCAGTCGTGGGGTACAATCAGAACATATATTGCCAAAATATTTATAAGCATGCATAAGAGGAAATCAGTGAGTCACTAAGTGTGTCCCATGTAAATCCCGAACACACATAGGAATTAAACCGTAATATACTATTAACCTTTCTCAAAAATTGTAATTTCTTCTAGTGAAAACCGCACAAAAATCCTCTTAAAAGATTTTGAGATAATTGATCACATACATACAGCTTTTAGGGACTTTGGGACTTGGATAGCCCTAACTATAGTTTTTTTTGATAAAGTACGTATTCTTAATTATAAGAAATAATTCTAAATGATGTTTAATCGTTAAATAAAATAATTAATTAAATAATTATTAAATTTAGAATTTTATTAAATTCTTAAATTTAATTTAATAAAATGGTTTTCAATAGTAGTGTTTAATGGAATTATTTCTTACAATTACGAATATACGTACGGTTTGAAATTTGTAGCAGCGTTGTCCTCCATAAAATTACAAAAGACTAGTTCAGCGATTTCGTAGGCGTAACTTAATCGTTTAAATAAGTACCCTCAATAATGTAAAAAAAAATTATCCCCGTTCCCATCCCTCCTGTTCTTATCGAGATTAAAACTGAATTGTGGGTGTAAGCTCTATGACTTCTTGTTAAGTACTATAAAGGCTTTTGCCCGGCAGTTGGATAACTTAACGTTGACGGTAAAGATATGCATTTTATTGAAAATACCATTGTGGCAAACAATCCCGATATTGTTCAATTCAAATCACGTAGGCGATAACAATCATCGTCGGCTTAGGTTGACTTTGGAGTACATTGTAGATACTCGGGCTTAGTTAAGGTACGGCTTTAAAACTTTAGTATTCATGCTTTGCTTCTAACAGATTCAAATCTTAACTGTTACTATTGAGTAATATATAATATTAGCTGACCCAACAGACGTCTTAACTATTTAAGTAAGTTTTATTAAATTTCCGCTAACTTCAAATGCATTTTCTTTCACAAGAACCTTCTATATATATCGCGTATCGTGATATAGAACCTACTTTAAATTACGGAATTTTCTTGACTTTGAAACATCGTGATTAAAAAACCTTAATAATTATCTGTCGAAAAATGATGTAAATAGAGCCTTTCACCATTAAAAACTTTAAATTCGTAGTAGTAACACTATTAATCGAACTAAAACTATCCACTCTTTAAGTTAGACCAAAACACAACTACCTAGAAAATTTTATTAAAATCGGTTCAGTAGTTTTAATGATTATCGTAAATGCACACCATCATATGGATTTAATATGTAAAGATATATTTTTCGTAAAATCCTTACAAAGGGTTCACGGGTTTTGTTTTAATTCCCCTTCCTCAAATCTGCTAGGAGAGTTTTTTTTATCAATCAAATTATTTATATATCTTCTTCAATTCTTTATTTCTTATTCATGGTTTGAACCATAGACAAACATCTACGAGTTTTCTTAAAACACTCGAGTCCAATTGATAGCTACAATTCATTATGCACTTCAAAGCAAATATCATAATGAAAACTTGCATGATCATAGAAAATGTTTGTTATATGTGTAATGCCAATGTGCACTTAAATACCATATTGGGTCAAGGCATCATTTTTCATTTTTCCAAGAAGGACAGAGACACCAGAGACAGCGATTTGCTCATCAGAAAAATTTTACAAAAAAATAATTATTATATATTGATCATAAATAAAAATTATTTTTAACAGTCACTTCGAAACCTTAAAATCTTGAACAAAGGTTTGTTCAAGATTTATTATATATCTAGAATTTAAAGTACCTGTCTGTCACTATCAATCTCCTGTGTATAGGCTTCCTCTCACCTCTTTTGGAGCCTAGACCCACCACGCTGCTCCAATGCGGATTGGTAGGTTACACATATCGTTCGGAAACATATCATACATATGATACGTTTCCGAACGATGTTTTCCTTCACTTAAGAACGATTTAAATATCAATTTAGACACGTCAATTTTAATGGGAAAACTCAATGGTGTCCGGAGTTTAAATCAATCCCCTGTCCGGAAAGAGTCGCACTAGGCACATCACAAATATTTAGAATTTAGCTTTATTTATATGGTTTCTAAGAACATTGTGAGTTAAGGAGCGTGTTAAGCCAAAGCAAAGCATATCCCTAACAACCTTACCACATAATACACTTTGTACTTGTTACATCTGAAAACAAGATTTGCACCGCGCCTTAGGCCGTTTTCCCCAAGATCTCACATTGTGACAACCTCAGCCTTAGTTTCAAACACCATGCTGTATTTCTTACAGTATCGCAGTCGGGAAGGAAACACTTTACGCCAAGAGAATATAGTGGCTATGATATGCCCTGTATCATTTTATTAGCTGTTAAGTTCTTGAAAGTACGTGATTTAAAAGTTTGAGATCTTTGAAATAGCTTAATTGACTTCATGGACACGTGGATATTTAATTTATTTATAGACATACAGTCTTTCGTATTTATAATATTAGTATGGATGTATATTATCAATTTTTTTTCTTTCCAACTGACTGTATGCTGTTAGCCCTAATGGCTTTTACAGCGTCACTGGGCGGGACGGGCGAACGCGGAAGCATCGTCGAGGTTGCGAAATGCAGAGAGTAGAGCTCAGAACCTCTACCTAAGGGTGCCTCCTGTGAGGCCGTATATTAGCAATCGAAATCGAAACATATATAGCGTAAGGGCTGCAATAGTGGCACAACTCGATAAATTATGTTTTAAGAATATGGGTTCAAAGATTTCATTGCTAAGGAAAAAGCACAAAAAATGCTTTAGTTTCCTTAAACGAACGGCCTAATTTTGGATTATGAGTCCTACCCGTATTGCTGCAGGGAAGAATGTGTATTTTATCATTTACACCTATTTTTAGTTCAAACAACGTGTTTTGTGAGTTGTGCCATTATAACAGCCCATAAGCAATATGCCATGACAACCACGCATTGTGGACGTTGTAATCCCTATCGACGATAGAGACCCCCATTCAAACCCAGAACAAGTCACTGTTATGTTCAAACTTATTGACATCATTATTATTTAAAATTATAGCCCATTACAATCGAATAAAATATTTTAAAGTTTATTAAGGCTCAATGCCACATACCAAGTTAATCTCAGTGCAATCCATAAGTGACAATTGATTAACTCTTTGTTCCTCTTTTCAAAGATGGGAAAATTGGCTCATTGTTGGAATAGACACAAGGTGTCTTTTTTTTGTGTACTTTGAGGAATTAAAAATAAACTAAATATTCATAAACTTAAAAATATTATACAATAATGAAAGAAATATGCCACGTGGATCTCAAACGTAACGTTTAATATTTCTTCCTTTCGGAAATATATTCGGGATTTTTAACCATTTTTATTAACACCGAATTTACTATTATTATTAATGCTCTTATTAAACTTGCCGTGTATGTATCTTAGGGTGGAATCTTGCAAGCTAAATTTGACCCGCTTCCCGATGTCTGACTGAGCTGAAATTTTATATACTGTTCCAGTCCCGATGACAATGCATATTTATAGCGTGACCTGATGCTGCTGCCTCTGGTCCAAATGAGGGAACTCTTCAACGATAAACAGTAGGGACATACAATTTTGCTAAAAGCTTTTTTTAACTCGACTTGTGTGTTAATTTCAAATGTTTAAATTTAAATTTAATTTTAAATGTTAAATTAAAATAACTTAAATGTCAACTAAATAAATATGAAATGGTCTTTAAGCAATCGAAATTAAATTACCAACTCCAAATATTCGTTATTTAACGGAATTAATTTATTGGCCCATTTATCTAGTCTAGTAATTTTAACATAGTACGTATCAAAGTAAATATAGAGTTCATATGAATAAGTCACAATTAAAAGCTACGGGAGCAAATCAACAAAAAGCATATAACTAAAACTAATTCAGTTAATATTTGTTTTGAACCTTTTATTACTAGATGTGAGGTATCATCATCCTACCCTATTTCATCGCTTTGGTATGGGAATATACTTCGGAGATTACTAATTATATTTTATATTATTTTTAAACAAATGCCTTTGAATAGCTTTTTACAAAAGAAGGCCCAAGTAAGGTTATTTCTACCCAAAAATGAGAATAAGCTTTAATTGTGTAATGAAAGAATTAATTTTATATTTTTTAGTTTTTTGATTTCTAGCCGACAAGTTTTCTACAATAATAAGGTACGTTCGACATCATTAGAAATATTGAAATAATTTCAATGTTATTTCAGGAGCACAAAGTAAATTATATCTGCTGTTTCTTTCGCTTACTCGAACATTAGCTCTTAAGTCTTGTATAAATATTATACTAAGAAAATATCACACCATTATTTAGTCGCGGAATGAGTTTTATGCCAACATAGACCCCTATTTGTTATCTCTAATGTTTCCATCATAACCCCCACATCACGTATGCAAGACGTCAGCGGAGATAAACCGAGCATTGCTTGAAATGTAGTATTACTAATGTACACCCAGTAACAAAGTTCAACAATGAAAAATTAATGACTAATAACGAATAGCAATCTTTTTCATATTATGAATATTTAACTTTGTATGTTTAGATATTTGTAACCTTAAAAAAAGCTAAACTTTTATGCAATAAATTGCACAACTTTTGGTCTTTCTATGACAATCTTAATAATTAAGCATAACTTCAAAAGTCATAGTAATATCAATAGAGCAAATCAATAATACAATTATAATTAGTTAGAATTAATCGAACAACAGATAAGCGATTTATTTGTTACAGTAAAAGTACGGGCCTCTTATTATCCCACTTCTGTACATAGGCTTTCTGTCTCTGTTTTTGGAGAGCGGGGTTGGACCTAAGACCTACCATGCTGCTTTAATGCGGATTGGTTGGTTACACATATCCCCAGAATTGTCTAGAAATATGCAGGTTTCGTGTTTTCGTTCACCAAAAATTGTTGAATTGCGTGTGTGTGATGAATTGAATCAATGATTGAATGAATGAATCACATTAGTTTTTCACAGAAAAACTCATTGATGTCTGCCCGAATTAGTCGCACGGTCTTACCGGTGGCCTATCACAGCTTATTATTTATATTTATTTATGCTACAATATTATATAACGGACTTCCTTTTAAATGGCGTTCGGTTAAAATATTCCTTTTTTTCTATATAGCTGTTAATAGACAAGTAACTAATACGGGAGAGAAAATCACTTTTAATGGTGACTTAGAAGAATTCGCAATAAACACAATGTTTGATTTTCTCAGGGACAATAAATACATTTGAACAGTCTATTCACGTGTATATATTATCAGTTAACATAAACAGCTAAATATATGCTTGGTAGCACGCCAACACATTAAAACAACATCTTTATGACGTCTCTAATGCCGTAGAGCTTATTGGGTTGACTCGGTAAGATTGTACCTGATTGCAGAAAAAAATAAATTTCTGAATATAATTTTCTAAAATAAATAAAGTAATTAATAAATAAATACGGATGGCCACGTGGTAAAAACCGCCTTAAACCTCCCCGAACGTCCAAGTAGGAGAGGACGTCCAAAAGCTACGTGGTGGTCCAATATCAGGAAGGAACTGGAAGCCCTTTGCTTAGATATATTGTACATACAACCCAGGATAGAGCGACTTGGAGCAAGTTGATAAGGAGACCCGACCCCAAATAAAGGGAAAAGGGAAGGAAGAAGAAGAAATACAGTAATTGATTATTAACCTTTTTATAAATTTCAATGTAATTTAAACTAGCTCCAACAAATACTCATATTTATTAGTTACTGGCTGTCTAGCCACGCGTTGCTGTGGCTCAGTCTGGTTTCGAATTCACCTAATAACAGAACTAAGAAGTAAATAAAAATGCTCCGATCGCGACCAAACTGTACAGGATCATTCGCTAGGTGATTTTAAAGTTCTGAAAATTTTATTAAAATCGGTCCAGCCGTTTCAAGGTCTAACGGACATACATACAAACATTCATTTTTATATATTAAGACGACAACGAAAAGTCATAAATAGAAACAATATTGCGCATTAAATTGTAATTGCAGGAAAAAAAAGGAGAGCAGAAATTGTACCATGGACACGTGAAGATAGTTGTGTCATGGAGAGGAGAGATGCGGTTCGGATAGGTGCGGTGCGGAGAGGGGCAGAGGGGAGTGTATAGTCGTAATTTGAGCGCTGAATTAACAAGTTGTGTTTCTTATTTATTGTTTAAATTGTTTCTTATTATTAATAAGTGTAATGGAAAAATATCGTTGTTATAAAATATATAGAGTAAAACTTAAGTTGTCTATCGTACACAGTTAGTACATATAATAGTAAGCTCCTCAGTTTGCAGGATTCAAAAGGAATGCCACCACGCTTTTACGCCGCCTGATGTGAATTTCAAAGTAAACAAAAACCTTAACAGTTGAAACGTCCTCATAATAAAGTGCTCGCGTTACTACGCGGTACATCACGTAATACGAGTATGCATTTAGTACGAGATTAATTGAGCAGAGGCTAAGTGCTGCATGAACTCGGTAAACTAAATTGATGGCTTTAAAATATTTACGAATGCACGAATTTAATATGAATTTAAAGCTCATTTCAAAATAAAAATAGTTCATTTACAATTACTGCTATATCATTTACATTTACAATTAAGCTGTGATAGCCCAACGGCGAGATCGTGCGACTCTTTCGAGGGGAACACGAGTTCAAACCCGGGAAGGCACCAATGAGTTTTTCAATTAAAACTCATGTGTCTTTTTGATAATTGGAATTTATCACACGCTTTTCGGTGAAGGAAAACATCGTGAGGAAACCTGCATATCTCTAGAGAATTCTGGAGATACGTGTAAACTACCAATCCGTATTGGAGCAGCGTGGTAGGTCTTAGCTCCAACCCTTCTCTCCAGAAACGGAGAGAGAAGACCTATTCCCAGCAGTGGGATTGTAACAGGCCGCTACTTTTCTTTACTTTTACAATTATAATTTGTTGGTTATTCCAGCCTGGGTGTATTTAAGTATGTACTTAAAATTGTTATAGGTACATATTTTCCAGCCATTACACAAGTATTAAGTTACTTACTTTACGCTACGCTACGCTACATATAATTATTTACTTCTATTAAATTATCATCATCCTGCGGCCCTCATTCTACTCTAAGTGGTGTAGGCACAACATGTTACAAATATGTTGTCAGATGATTTGGCTACGTATTTTATGATCGGCCGCCCGCCTGACGTCAAATTACCTTAGTCGTATTTTACGACCCCTCGGTAAGAAAGAATTCGGTCTATTCTACTCATCCGGATTCCACACGGTGGGTCAACGTACCTTAGTCAGAGTTTTACGACAGCTCGGTAAGAAATAAAGGTGGTCTATACTTACTTCTATTAAATTATATAATATTAATTTCTATAATAAGCTAGGATAGCCCAGTGGTGAGATTATGCGACTCTCTAGAGTCGAACATAGGTTCAAACCCGAGCAGGCACCAATGAGTTTTTCTATTAAAACTTATGTCTAATTAATATTTTAAATTTTTCACATGCTTTTCGGTGAAGGAAAACATCATGAGGAAACCTGCATATCTCTAGAGAATTCTAGGGAGATGTGTAACCTACCAATCCGCTATGGAGCAGCGTTGTAGGTCTTAGCTCCTATCCTTCTCTCCAAAAAAATGGAGAGAGGTGGCCTTTACTTTTTACTTTTAATTTCTATAAGTCAGTTAATTTGAAATATAACAATGTAGGTTTCGCTTACACATCGAGACCGTTTTATTTGATTCATTCTACTCGCCGACACGGTAAACGATGTATTTCCGCTGGTAAATAAATAAATATTTTGTATGTAGGTTGTTTTTGACGATTCACTATAAACAATGAACAATAATGATGGATGACTTAATGAGGATGGTAATAACAGTTCCACCCTTAAAAAAGTGTAGGTAACTTCTCATTATTTATCACCTATTCTTTTATTTACAGTTGTTTAAAGTGATGTATTAAGATTTGACTATTATGAGTAATACAGCGATAAGTGTGCCTGTAAAATTATAAGCAGATAAGGTTGACTGATGAAACACTTCCATCACTTATTTCACTCCCGCTATTAATCGTAAATCAATATTACTAACGAACGTTGAAAAAAAAAATACTTTAGAATGTAAAAAGACAGCTAAAACAAATTAACAAACCTGATAATTTCGTTTTTGCCAAGAATAAATTCAAACCAATATCGCTAACGATCTAAAATCAGCCTCGAAAGCTAATCATGCAATACAAATGCGATAGGATCAATTAAAACATATGGAGACCGTTTATATTTAATCGCAACGATATGATTATTAGTTAATGATATAGAACCAACTATACTCACGGTGGGCTCAACTAGTTTCAACTTTCAAGTCCATACAGAGCTTTTATTCTTATTTATCTCTTTACATGACATGACTAATCGTATATTAATAAATTTTTAATTTATCTTTATTTTACACGATTATTCAGCGTATAAAAAGGTAAAATCTTTCCTACAATGCTCTTAAAGGAACTTACAAGAATGAATGTTATAGTAAAAAATGAATAGACTTTAGGAAAAAACCTTATTACCTTTAACTTTTATTTTCACATTCCCTTTAATGAAACCAAATTAACGATCGGGTCTTGATAGCGTAAATGTGCTTAATCAACGAAAAGGTATATATAACGAAGCATTAATTAGAATGTCAATCAGTCTAAAGCCTACAAAAGGACGATTAGGTTCGTCTCGTATCGATTTTCTGTGGTTCCAACTGGCAAAGAGCACGCTGAAATTAGTTCGCGAATGTTTTTAATATTACACTCTTACCTACATTGAAGCTGTGATAGCCCAGCGGTGAGACCGTGCGACTCTTTCGAGGGGAACACGAGTTCAAACCCGGGCAGTCACCAATGAGTTTTTCTATTAAAATTCATGTGTCTAATTGATAGTTGCAATTTATCACTAGCTTTTCGGTGAAGGAAAACATCGTGAGGAAACCTGCATATCTCTAGAGAATTCTGGAGATATGTGTAACCTACCAATCCGCATTGGAGCAGCGTGGTAGGTCTTAGCTCCAACCCTTCTCTCCTGAAACGGAGAGAGGAGGCCTATTCCCAGCAGTGGGATTGTACAGGCCGCTACTTTACTTTTTTTTTACCTACATTGATTATGATAGAAGAGAAAAGTTTCCAAAGCAGACACCTTAATTACCAAGCTTGCCATTAATATTTGACAAGGTTTTTGGTAACCGTTTGATAGAATTTAGAAATAAACAAAATACTTATGACAAAAGTAATAATAAAATTATTTTGCTATAATCCGCTATACAGTAAATAAATAAAATATATAGTGCTAACTGTATAGTGGACTATCCGTGTTTTCATTCCCGTTACTTGCGGGATTAGTAAAAACACTTGCACAAACCTCCACCACTGCTACCACAATACATAGGCAGAACACACGTTCACTACCACGAACTCAACAATTGTTTCGCTCCGCAACCGAAGCATCATCAGGAGATAGACTCTCACGACAAAATCGTGGATTCACAATACACACACATCACAATACACAAGCACTAAACACGAACGTGTTTAGTGCTTGTGTATTGTGGTGGCAATGGTGGAGGTTTGTGCATGTGTTTTTACGAATCCTACATGTAACGGGTATGAAAAAACCGATAGTCCACTATACAGTTAGCACTATATATATTTTCTATTTACTGTATCGCGGATTATAGCAAAATGATTTTTTTATTACTTTTGTATTATGGATCTCCGCAAAGTAACGCCTAATTCTATAAATTATTTAAAATACTTATGAATATTTATTATGCTGTTAATATGATAATTACGGATGCTGAATAATCCAGAAAAACTCCTCTTGCGTAATATTTCTATGTGTCAGGCCCTCAGTTATTGAGCATAACAACTTTCTTCTTTTATCAATATATAGATGTCCACTGGTGGACATAGGTATAAGGGATCTTGTGCTTCTGAGGCCCAGCAGCTTTTCATGACCTTTTCGACGTCGATCCACCTCTTAGGGCGAATACCAATTTTACATTTTCAGGCGCGGGGTTGCCATTCCAGTACCTTAATGACATCAGACTCGTGATGGTGAAATTATAAATATGACCATGAAATGATGGATTTCATATAACTAATATAATTACGTGAGTTTTTATTAGATATTCTAAAGAGGAAAATCAGTGACAACACATATTGCGCTCAGGTTCTAAAATCTTATCGATAACTATCCTCAAAGATACTCACAGACTTAGGATAGCGCTCAAATTTCTCAATCAAAAATTGGAAATGAGGAGATCTATAAAGAGAACAAAATAATAAGCTGTGATAGCCCAGCGGTGAGACCATGTGACTCTCTACTCTCTCTCACTCTCTAGATAAACATGGATTCAAACCCCTGGTAGGCACCAAGGAGTTTTTTTTATTAAAACTTATGTGTTTAATTGATAATTGCAATCTATCACACACTTTTCGGTGAAGGAAAACATCGTGAGGAAACCTGCATATCTCTAGAGAATTCTAGGGGGTATGTGTTACTTACCAATCCGCCTTGTAGCAGCAAAGTAGGTCTTAGCTCCAACCCTTCTCTCCAAAAAATGGAGAGAGGAGGCCTATGCCTAGCAGTGGGATAGTAACAGGCCGTTACTTTATTAATAGACAGAACTATCTATCCAAACAAGGAAGGAGTTGTGAAATATAAAGTAGTATATGTAATATATACGTTAAGCGTATTTAGGGTTCGTGTGAAGAATTTTATTTGTTACTACAAGAATGATTTTTACTGGCGTTGTTATCATTCATTTATTTTACTCTTTTTTTTCTCTTTTTAGTTTATTTTTCTCTCTATTTATTTTTCTCCATTTATTTTTTATGTGTATGTATTTGCTAACCCGTGGTTATTTTGAAAAGATCCTCTCTTTCACAGGGTTGTCTTGAATAAATATTGTATGTATTTTCTCTATGTATTTTTATGTGCAATAAAGTTATTCTTCTTCTTCTATACTTCGTTGCGTTATAACGCAAATACATGGATAAGAACTTAAGTGTAGGTGGTGTTGTATTCATTTATCACTTAGTAGTAGTATTAGTAAGTCTCTAAGAATACATATAGATGATTTAAAACCAGCCGCTAAATCTTCAGCAAATAACGAAATTAGGAAATCTCATGAGAGATCTTGAACGCCCAAGGTTGGATGTCCGTAGATCAAATTACATCTATATAAATGCAATAGAAATGTACAGATAGGAAGGCAATAGAAATTTACCCAGATAAAATGAAACAAATGTATATAAAGTCCGTAACAGATTGATTGCTAGAGTTGCGGCAAGCGGGAAACTCCCTTGACAGATTACACCAGCTAAAAATTAATCAAAATGTCTATTGGTGAGCCTTCGTATTCGTCTTCTTTTGTTTCATTAAGCAACCAGTGTTATGTAATTACGTCCTGTAGAGATAAATGTCGTTGTCTCAGGAAATGGCCGTCTACTACTGGACTTGAGTATTTTCTATACATATTTGTAATTTATGAAGATAAACGCTTCTAGAATTAGGCGTTACTTTGCAGAGATCCATAATAAAAAGTAATAATAAAATTATTTTGCTACAATCCGCGATACAGTAAATAGCAAATATATATAATACTAAATGTATAGTGGACTATCCGTTTTTTTATACCCGATACGTGCAGGATTCGTAAAAACACATGCACAAAAAGTTTGTGATAGTGAACGTGTATAGTGCTTATGTATTGTGGTGGCAGTGGTTGAGGTGTAGCACTATATATATATTCTATTTACTGTATCGCGAATTATAGCAAAATAATTTTTATTATTACTTTTGTATAAACGCTTCTAATTATTATACTGGGCGAACATTGGTTCATGGGATTATGAGCGTGCCTGTTAGTAGTTGTAGCATTCGAGTCTCGTCCGTTTAAAAGGAACACTAAGGCTGAATTTAATCAATTTAAATATTGTTAACTTTACAAAAAAAAATTATAAAATTTTTCAACGCCTACTAATAGTAATGATAAAATAATCTTGGAAAAATAATTACATCATACTTATGTAACTACGCAAAAAAAGGCTACTTTTAAATTTGTTTATATATAACTTAAGATAAAAATTCAATGGTTTTGTATGCAATTAGCATAATATTACAGATTTTAGTAGTGATTCAATTAGCATTATAAATTAATATGAGTATTTCTTATTCCTACATCTGTCAACTGATCTGCCTGAGAATTGCTATGAAAATATTGTGACCGACCCAAAAATATTGTGATTACAATAATATTTTCATTGTATACTGGTAGGTACTATACGTTTGAATAAATGACCTGATGGTAAAAACGAGGCAAGACTTTGTCGAAGCGTACAAATCAAGGATCCACTCCTTTTCCACAGCATCGTTTGAGAACATATAAATTATTTAGAGATACGTCTTCTTTGGACGTTAAAATGAGACAATATATATTACAAAGGTATCAATAAGAAAATTTTACTTATCACGACACCATAGCCATGTTATATATATATACACTTTACGAGAGTTTAAATTTTATTATTACTCATAGTATTCATAAGGCAACGCAGTAAATCGATATTCCACTTCAAATAGTTTCGAGGTCAATAATTATCCACATCCCTTTTATTTTCCCTTTCCAAAGCAATTTATTTTCAAGAAGAAATCTCTCAAAGCAAATTGCTAATACCCGATAGCTGGATAGAGCGGTGAATGGCCCATTTCCTGAAGGAACTATATCTTTCTCCCTTCGAATGACACACACGCGCACTCGCCAAGTTGAAAAAGAGCCGCGAGTCACGAAAATAACGAGAAAGGGTCTTGTTTTTCGACCTACTTAGAAACGAGGATTTTTCGTCGCTCACTCAAACGTTTCAAAAGCAAACTTTAGTAGTAACAGATTATAGGTAGGTAATGTATTCGTATGTGTATTTCAAAATATTCGACTCGTCTACTTGATTATATTTGATCAGGTTTTATCTTTGGCTACTATATGAATGGACTTTTGATTACTTTATTACGCTATACACCCGACGCCGTGACGACTGTTCACAGAGAACACTAGCTCCTGCCTTAACCCTTGGTGTAGCACAAGGTGCCGCCCCCTTACGATGTCGCACCCGAAACTAGTAGAGTTTATTCGTTTTCGTATTTCCGATAACCCGAAACGAAGGCAGCATGCCTTAACCTCATAATTCTATTACACACACGCAGCCCGTGTCAAACTATTGTTAAAGCCGTTTATTTGGAAAGATGCTTTATAATTCATTTGGTCCGTACAATTATACAAGCCAAGTGGCAAGTGGAAAGCCAAGTTTGCGAAGTTATAGTGTCACAATTCGTATACTCTAAATCGTAGGTGAAAATTTATGAATGAATCACATAGAGCGAACTATTTGCTCTTTTTCCTTTGGACATGCAGGTCATAATGCCACTTTCAGCAACTATATTAAAAGATCTACGTGATAAAATCGCATAATGATACATTATGTATATGAGTTAACAAGTTTGTCTTTAAACACGATTAGGTGGGAGTAATTTTGACATTACCCTCATAAAATAAGAAGCGAGGGCTTTTTTTATATACCAGTATGTATAAATATAATAATTAATAAATATACGGGACCCTTATACACGTAATCGTGCGTCCCCAAAGTAAGTAACTCATTACTCACAAGTAATAAGTTACCAGTTGTCTCTCACCCATAACACATTATGGGTGAGAGACAACTGGTAAATAAATAACATACATAAGTTTAAATACATACTTAAAAACAAATATACGCCTAGGCTCGAAGAATAAACAAATTGTTTATAGATAAGGTTGGTCCTCGGCGGGAATCGAACTCGCGAACCGCGGAGCTAAAGGCAGGGTCACTACCCACTGCGCCAACGAGCCTGGCGATATGTATCAGGTATTTGAATGATCTCGATTAATAGAGACAATGTTGGTTGTATTAGACATAGAATTATCCGTCTCGATTAATGATAATATTGTTACTTTTATTGTGTAATATCAACAGCGCAATTAATTTACGACTACGACTATGTCTAAAGCAAATTATTAAAATGTTAATATACGGATAAATTTTGAATTTCAATTTATTTTTTATCATTTCTCATGGTTCTGGTTGGTTTTTGATTTGTAATATTCAAAATTACTAGGTGTTTTATCGGCCTCGCCCGTGAGTATTAGCTTCTATCTTAATTTTTTTTGAATTGAAAATTATATTTAAAAGAAGTTACCATAACAGACAGAGACATGTGAGTTGACCATAACAGACAGAAACATATCGTCGTAGACTTTTTTAGTAGTTTACTGAAGATCTAAAATTTTCTAGTACATTACTTAACTCTGCTAGTTTACGCTGCGCACGTCATTAAAACCCCCAGCAGGCAATACTGTACTACTAATCTAAACCTTTCGGAAGAATTACTCTATCTTCTACTAAAAACTGTACAGGAATCCGTTCAGTAGATTTTAAGAAAATCAATTGAATATTTTTGGGGACTTTGGTATATAATAATTATAAATTAAATGGTAACGCTCTATATTTGATAATAATATTAAAAGACTTCTCGTCTAAATTATATTACCGTATATCAACACAGTTCGTACAGAGCATGTTAAATGTAATAGTGCCATCTGAGTGCTAATTATTACGACCGGACGTTATATAGGAGAAGGGCGATGCTTAACGACACCACTTGCACTCTGACTGAGTAATTTGACTGAAACAAACACAATTACGCTGTGCCATTTCATTTGAGGAGCGAACTAAGCAAATTTGCTTTTATTTCGGACTGTTGTTTGTATATGGCTTTGTTTTTATGCTCGCCGAAAAGGGGATATTCCATTAATCACTGTGTCCTTTGAACAGCAAAGCTTAAAAAATCTTTAAGGGTTTTTTTGCAATTAAATTGTCAGCTACTATTTTTCATAAATATTATTATGTTAAGACACTAGAAGAAATATTACATTTGTATTCATTTAGCTGTGATTTGTGAAAAGGTTAGACGTTTCTCTCTAGAATTCATGGTTCAATTGCTGCGCTTACCAATCTTTATTTAAGAAACTTATGTTTTTAATTGATATCCATAATCAGATCAGTCAGTCAATAGTAACTTATTAATATTGGTTGATTACATATCCAGTTGTTTAGATCATGGTGGGCAGGTAGATGTTCTATACTTTGATTTTCGAAAAGCTCTCGACAGAGTACATAATGACATACTACTAACCAAATTAAGTAAAATCGGTTTCACTCCTAACCTTTTACAGTTATTTTCAAGTTATTTACGTGACCGTAAGCAATTTGTACGTCTCGGCCTGTATGAGTCTAATCCTTATCATACGCGTTCAGGCGTCAGTCAAGGATCGATACTAGGACCTCTCCTTTTTTTAATAATGATTAATGATTTACCGTCGATTCTTGGAAAGGCCAGATGCCTATTATATGCCGATGATTTGAAATTGTACTCTTATATAACATCAGAACATGATTGTGAAGCTCTCCAGAGAGACCTTACTGCTGTAGCAAACTGGAGTGTCGTTAATGGTATGGAATTTAACATGAATAAATGTTCCGTTATGACTTTTGGGCGAACGAACAATCCAGTCCAATTCAGTTACAATATAGCTGGAGCAGAATTACCAAGAGTAACGGTCATCAAAGACCTAGGTGTAACGTTTGATACTAAATTAACTTTCCATAGCCATATAATAACTCTCGCCTCAGAATCATTTAGACGCTTAGGATTTGTGTTGCGCAATAGTCGTGACTTTAAAAACCGCCATACCATTAAGCTGATATTTGATTCACTTGTTCGTAGCACACTGGAAACCAGTAGTTCTGTATGGAATCCGTATGAAGTAACCTATACTTTGCTTCTTGAGAAAGTACAAAAAGCATTCTTGAGATACTTATACAAACGTCTCTATGGTTACTATCCTTTCCTGTACCCCACCAAATTTCTATTGGGTCAGTTGGGCTTTCACTCTCTTGAAACACGAAGATCTTGTGACCAACTTTTGACTGTTTGCAAGGTTTTAAACGGTAGGGTAGACTGTCCTGTGCTGCATAACAAATTATGCAATATATTTGCACCAAATAACTACTGTCGTCTACGTCGTCACAGATTGTTCGCTGTCCCCGCATGTCGCACTGTATCTCGCGCCAACTCTCCTATACCGCGTTCGTTGTCTGCGCTTAATAAAATGTTAACAGAGTACCCACACTGCGACATATTTGCGGATGAATGGGCTAATATTGCAAAGCAATGCATGCAGTTCAGCGAGCAACTGTGACTGCAGAGATTTGATGGGATGTGAAGAAGAATTTTATATTTATTATCATTACATATTTTACTTTATTATTTTATTTTTTAATTGATTTATTTTATTCAATTTCATTATCTTTTTTATTGTGTTACAGTTAAAATTATGTATTCTTTTTTTTGTGATGTATTGTGTTTAATTAGTGTAAGTGGACCATGTCCGTTCTAATTAAATAATAAATAAATAAATAAATAAATAAATAAATAATTCATTTTGAGCTTTAAATCCTTATCATTATGAAACTTGCAAAGAATTCCCGGAAATGCGTAATTTGCCAAACCGTATTGGAGCAGCTTGGTAGGTCTGAGCTTCAATTCTTTCTATGATTTATATTAAAAGAAACAAACAAAGATATCTCGATCTTTGTTTGTTTCTTTAATATGGTGTAGTAATATGCTGGTACTGTACTGTATTCCTTTATAATTTTAACGCATTTTTTAAGGTATCCTACCTTACCACCAAAATAATGTGCAGCACATTTGTTTACAAAGATTGTGTACAAAGTTCGCACTCGCACTGCACGTACTAAGCTGATATCGCGTTTAGCTTCTGTCTCCACGGGCAATGTTGTGTGTAACTTGTGTAAGCGCACAGTGAAGCACACATGTGCGCGAACATGTTCAATTAGAATTATTTTATAATCTTTATTACTATTATTACACTTATTTTATTTATTAATTATATTCAAATTTTTTAATTTATTTTTAGACATTTTCTATAAAATTATTTTTATAATTTTTTTCATTCCACTACTTATTATAGATGTGCGCGTACAAACAAATGTTTTACATTCCGGTAGTGGAAGCAAAAATGTGTTCGTGAACAACGAGTGCGTACAAGTCGACACGAGTCCACTGTTTCAAGTGTACGCGCACAAATGTACATAGATGTGCGCGAACATTTCTAGAATTTTCTTCTGGTGGAATTCTACCTTTAAACTCACTAAATGTTAGTCACAATTAATCGTTTCTTTGTATAGCATTTAAGGGGCTCTCTCACTGTTAGCAGTGACATTACTTGATTAATCGTCAACGACGTACGTCCATTCCTTCTGATTGATTAATTGTAATCTTGTTTATGACTTGATTGATAATGTGTTGTCCAGCGTCCATATTTTTCTTATTCTTAATAAAACCTACTAAGGGTGACGAAGAAATATTAATTTACAATTATTGAAACGCAAATAAGTAATGTACAATTGAACGATATTTCTGTAATTTGATATTTCTTACAAAATATATATTAGTGTCGCCTAAGTGAAACGGTTATTCTTCTGCTTTGCAATTTATTATAATCTCAGTCATATACCGAAGAAATTTTTAGAATAAAAATGTCATAACTTTTATTTATTCAGCTTTATATTTATTCAGCTGTAAGTTCTAGAAACTAGATTGTCCGATAAGTAAGCTGATTAGTTTCAAATCCATGCCGGATTTTGCTCATTAGTATTTATCATTGGAGATTACCATCTGCTAGTACTGCCGTGAGTATATTTTAATAATTCATATAGGTATCCGATTAAAATCATATATTCTACCAAATATTTTTTATCTAAATAGCGTTTTATGTATAAGGATAAAACTCAGGTAAATGGAGCAGTTGCAAAAAAGATTAAAGGCTCCTTTGTAGTCTCTTTAGGTAGCAGCCACCCAGAACTGCTTTCCCTTCAGAAGAGGTAGGAACAAGATTTAACCTTCTACCTCTGCTAAAATATCGAAGATATGGATTCTCCATGTTTTATCACACATGGATTTATTGTTATAAGCGTCAGCTGCAGTTGGTTGAGAACCCTGTACATACTCATAACATTGATAGACTCTTACTCGAAGCTATTATATAGCTATCGAAGGTATAGAAGCTATATATCTTACCACTAAATGAGACCATATCATCATATCCTGTAAAAAATATTTGACATTACCGTTTGTTTAGAAACAAGTGAGACACACATTGGCCAAAAATTATAAATATTTTAGTCGCGTAAAAACTATAAATTCAGTAGTTCTCGTAACGTTTTAGCGTTACAAGCACATTACAACATTCAATGCGCTGTCAGCGTTTACCGCGACATTACTTGATTAATTACCGACGACGCCCTTTTCCGTCTCTCTTGATTGATTAATTGTAATCTTGATTCTGACTTGACTGATGTTCCGCTATTGTGTATTCACCGTGTTTATCATATTTTTAGCACCATCTTTAAAAAGATATTGAACATTTAGATTAGCAATTGTATGACAGTATTCTTTGCTATATATTTTTCCTTTTTCTTTAGACTCCAAATAATACTTTATTAATTAGCAGTTATATAATTTTTTATTTTTTAAGTAATCATTATACACACAAAAACATTACTGAAGATATGTTTTATTAGAACTAGTATGCGATTTAATACGAGATCTATACACGCCTTACTATTACGTAATTTTTGATATTTACGTACCAAAGCTTCTTTACTATAAATTGTCACAAATCGTAGTTTATTTGGCAAAGATCTCTGTTATAAGCATAAGTTGATCTTTGCACACTATTGTATTGATATTATTTTTCTTAGGTTTTATATTACATAAAACCTTCTTGCAATAAAATATTATACTTAATATTGAGTAAAATTTATTTGAATCTTATGAATTAAGAAAATTTTTGTTAAATGTAATGTCCATTTTTGCAATTGCTGTCCTAGAATTTCCGATTACGGCTCGTAACTCGGATTTCAAAAAGCTATAAAAACAAGCTTTTCATTCTGGTAAAATTTATTCGACCCTAGAAAGGGTCGGACAGCGGAACAGTTTTATTCCTGTTTCCATCTCCCAAATGCAAACTTATTGTTGCTGTTTACTTGTTTACGACTAAAGAAAATAGCTTTGTATATAGCAACTGAATTGTTTCTAAACATATTATTTTCTATAATATAATTCTATGGCACCGTTATCATCGTATTTAATTTTTTAAATTTAAACTTTTCATGGATCGCCCTAATGATTTGAGAAAGCCGCGAGTAAATTTGTTTATTGTTTTTTTTTTAATTTATGACGAAAAGACAGACTTATATTAGGTCCTTACATATGAAATTGGCGTTTTGTCGTACTGGCCACTTTGATCTCAAATATTACCTTTATGGTTAGGAATTTCAAATTCAAATTCATACAGCTATTTACTCATGCATTTGTGTTTCAAACCCCCTAATTCATTTGTTTTTTCTTCTTTTTTTTTTTTCTTTGTGTCACTCTGTTTACAAAATGGAAAACATGAAATATCGCGTTATTTACGAGTATGAGTTCCACCGTGGCACCAGTGCTGCAGAAACGGCTCGAAGGATTAATGATGTGTATGGTGACGGTGTCGCAAAAGAAAACACAGTGCGTTTTTGGTTCCAACGTTTTCGTTCTGAAAATTTCGACGTGCAGAACAAGCCTCGTGGACGGCCGGAGACCAAAGTTAATAATGAAGAATTGAAGGCTATTGTGGAAGCGGATCCATCGCAAACCACGTCCGAGTTAGCTGCAGGCTCCGGTGTTAGTGATAAAACTATTCTAATCCACTTGAAGAAAATTGGGAAAGTGAGGGAAGGTGAAAAAGCTTGAAAGGTGGGTACCTCATGAATTGAGTGAAGCAAACCGACAAACGCGCGTCGACTGCTGCGTTACGTTACTCAACCGGCACAATAATGAAGGAATTTTAAATCGAATCATTACCTGTGATGAAAAGTGGATCCTCTAAGATAATCGGAAGCGCTCATCGCAATGGCTGAACCCTGGCGAACCAGCCAAATCCTGCCCTAAGCGAAAATTGACTAAAAAAAGTTGCTTGTAAGTGTTTGGTAGACTAGTGCCGGTGTCGTTCACTACAGCTTTCTTAAATCTGGCCAGACGATTACGGCAGATATCTATTGTCAGCAACTGCAAACCATGATGAAAAAGCTAGCTGCTAAACAACCGAGGCCGGTCAATCACTGTAGGCCACTGCTGCTTCAGGACAACGCTAGACCACACACTGCACAACAGACGGCTACCAAATCAGAGGAGCTTCAATTAGAATGTCTTAGACATCCACCGTACTCTCCGGACCTTGCTCCAACAGATTACCATTTTTTTCGCAATTTGGATAACTACTTGCAAGGAAAAAAATTCAACTCCGATGGGGCAGTCCAAACCGCCTTCAAAGCTTTTATTGATTCCCGCCCGAATGGTTTTTTTAGTAAGGGGATCAATGAACTACCTATGAGATGGCAAAAGTGCATACATAGCAATGGTACATACTTTGATTAATTAAATATATTTCATTAAAAAAAAAACGACTTTATGTTCCTCCCATAGAAAACGCCAATTTCATATGTAAGGACCTAATATATAAAATTTTCGTGACACAGTGTTACTGCTCCGAAACGGCTTGACCGATTTTTTGTTTTCAGTAGGAATCGCCTGCTATCTATTTTTTATACCCTTAAGTGACCACTAACATATATTTTTTAATTTTTTTAACAAAAAATTTAATTTTTTTATAAGGTGAATAAAGGTGAATTTTTTATAGAAACTCCCTTAAAATAATTTATATGGCAAATCAAAATTCCCCTGGCCCGGTTGGCTAGTAATATATAGAGATAAATGATGAGCAAACTAAGATTTTAATAAATTTTTTATCAGTTAAATACAAAATCTCCACGAAAAAAAGATGACGTACTTATGTATTCTATAAACTATGTATATATGACATAGATATATGTACTAAAAAGTAAAAATTAAAGTAACGGCCTGTTACTATCCCACTGCTGGGCATAGGCCTCCTCTCTCCATATTTGGAGAGAAGGGTTGAAGCTAAGATCTACCACGCTGCTCCAATGCGGATTCGTAGGTTACACATATCTCCAGAATTCTCTAGAGATATGCAGGTTTCCTCACGATGTTTTCCTTCACCGAAAAGCGTGTGATAAATTGCAATTATCAATTAGACGCATAAGTTTTAAATAGAAAAACTCATTGGTGCATGCCCGGGGTTTGAACCAATGGTCATCACTAAAGAGTCACACAGTCTCACCGCTGGGCTATCACAGCTATGTACTAAATTTCAATCTATTTCCAAAATGCCTGTCGAGCTTTTGTTTAATATTTCGTAGAAAATTGAGGAACGCCTGAATAAAACAAATATGTTAACACGTATGGAATATAGAGGCTGTTTATTTTGTATACTTACAGTTGATACATTCACAGTCATATAAATAAAATATTGCACTTACATATTGGCTTTAAATCTTAACTGACCGTTTTAGTACTGCGGCTTATGGATCCAATAAAATTGCATATGAAATGTTAATAAATAAATGTTATACTTCTTGATTATGAAGGCAGATTAAATTACGCTTTAAATTTTAACGTATTAATGATCACCAGTGTTGCAATGGATGATGTGCCGTCTTAATATAAAAAAATAATTAATAAATATATGAGATACTTACACATACGGTCGTCCATCCCCAAAGTAAGTAACTTCATACTTATGTTATGGGTGACGGACAACTGGTAAAAATACTACATATATAATTTTAAATACATACTTAAATAGAAATACACACCCAGGCTCGAAGAACCAACAGATTGTTTATAGAAAATGTTGGCCCTGGTCGGGCATCGAACCCGCGACCGTGAAGCTGAAGGCAGTGTCACTACCCACTGCGCCAACGGGCCAGTCATTATTAAGAGATGATACAGATAGAGATCCAATAGTAACTTATCACTCTATCGGCAGGAACGCGGAGATCGGTAAATAAAACAAAATTGCCGGTAAAATACTGCAAGTTACTAAGCTGATGATGGGATTTAGCCCAATTAGGATCTTCTTGTTGGACGGGTGATTCGAATAAGAAAAATCCAGCTTTGGTAGACCTCATACTAGTTAACAAATAACTTTTAAAAGGTGATCGCTAATTACAAGAGGAAAGAAAGCGTATGTCGCTGACATAGATACTTCGAAGATAGCTATATCCATTAATAGACGTCTATCGTCTTAGGAAGATGTCATGGAACAGTAATTTTGCTCTAATCCGTAATTAGAGAAATCTATGTAATGTGTATGTACGCATTCACAGCTTCATTATCATCATCATTCTCCTGCTCTTATCCCACTCCAAGTGGGGTCGGCACAACATATTGTTACGTGATTTGGCTAGGTATTTTACGACCGGTCGCCTACCTGACGTCAACTTACCTTAGTCGCCTTTTACGACACCTCGGTAAGAAATGAGGGTGGACTATTCTACTCTGCCGGATACCACATGGCGGCTTGTATTCCCAGCTTATGTATGCGAAATTCGTAAACGCCACCACGCATTATAAGCCAACCCCAGCAAGTATAATAATAAAAAAATAAGCCTTTTTTTCCGAGCATTTACATGAATTGAGTTGGTTTTTTTACTTATAAAGAAATCTCTCAGCTCGATGTGCCTATATAGGCTGTATAGGCCTCTTCCAACATTTTCCATTGTGCAAATCTTGTCCAGAATGGCACAGCAGTTAATATGAGGTCGTCTTCCCATCTTTTCACTGGTCGCCCTCAAGTTCTCTTCCATTCCTGGGGTACTAGAGCGTAACCCCAGCAACTAGAGAATCTTATTATTTCAATAACGTCATGTCAACAATGTGTGGTATCCGGCAGAATAGAATAGACCACCCTCCTTTCTTACCGAGGTGTCGTAAGAGGCGACTGAGGTAAACGCCGTGTGGTATCCGGCTGCGGAAGCACGGATTTTACTTGAGAAATAAGTAAGTTAGTACTTGTGATCTATGTTTACGTGTTTATATGAGAAGTGATGATGTCAACTATTCCGCCGTTGGTATCCGGCTGAGTAGAATAGACCACCGTCATTTCTTACCGAGGTGTCGTAAAAGGCGACTAAGGTAAGTTGACGTTAGGCAGGCGGCCGGTCGTAAAAGACGTAGCCAAATCATGTGACAACATGTTTGTAACATGTTGTGCCGACCCCACTTGAAGTGGGATAAGGGCAGGAGAATGATGATGAACGTCATGTCAAGAATACAAACGTACAAATCCGGGATATCTCCGCAAAGCCAAGACTATATAAGTAAACTGCGGCGGATCTATGACAAGCTAAGCAACATTTTATACCTCTATCTTGTCGCAACTTTAAAAGTTGATCTCCACAGTAATCCCTGGGAGATTTTACTGTGACCTCCCCCCTGATATTAGAGTAGTTGCGAACTTGAGCTTATACGTGGAGATTATCTTTAGACACTGATACAGGTTGGCGTTTTTGCAAAATTAGTGTTTTAATTAAAACGCATACAGAAATAAGATGAATTGTGATAATAAAAAAAAAACTATTGCAAGTGCATTTTTCTATACCAATATTGAAGAAATGAATTTCGCATTATTGATCTGCCAAATACCATACTATCAACTTACCAGGTACGATAAAAATATCAACGTATTTTTCTCCGGGAACAGTAAAAGTATTGAGGGTATTTTAATATCTAAGTTGACCTGAAAGCTGGTATAATTATATACCACCTGCACAATATCACTGAATACCCAATAGTTCTGTGATAGCCTAGTCGTGAGACCGTGCGACTTTCTAGAGGCGACATGGGTCAAACCCCGGACAGGCACCAATGAGTTTTTCTATTAAAACTATGTGTCTAATTGATAATTGCAATTTATCACACGCTTTTCGGTGCAGGAAAACATCGTGAGGAAACCTGCATATCTCTAGAGAATTCTAAGGATATGTATAACCTACCAATCCGCATTGGAGCAGCATGGTAGGTCTTAGGTCCAATCCTTCTCTCCATAAACGGAAAGAGGAAGCCTTAGCCCAGCACTGCATCATAACAGGCCGTTACTTTAATTTACTTTACTACCCAATAATTCTAAGCTCACTACTTGAAGTGGCTTGGTTATACAAAAGTAATAATTTTATTATTACTTTTTTATTATGGATCTCCGCAAAGTAACGCCTAATTCTATAAATTGGCTTGGTTATGTTCAACTGCGAATATCTAGTCATGACACAGATTAAGCAATGGTAAGCCGCATAACATAGTGATTAGAGGTTAAGCGTTTAGTACTATAACCTGTAGAGAATACATTAACAGTTCTAAAGCTGGTCTTCCAATATATACCTTTATATATAGCGAAGTGTACTTCCATCTTTTAACTAAAGCATACGTTATTAGATATATACTCGTACCTACCACACACTCCGGTCTTCTAGGCGACTGCGGCTTTCACAAACATGCGATATTACTGTCGCAAACAGTTATAATTTAACCAGAAGTGGATAGTATTTTTTTTTATTATTTATTAGTTTTTCCCGCGGCCTCGCCCGCATGGATTATGGTCTGCTACATTATGTTTCGTGAAGAGTCATTTTAAATAAATATATATTTGTTTAGTTACTCGTACATTCATAATTTCAGATGCCTAACTTTAAAACTTTCGGATTTCATACATCTTCGCGTGTTGCGCTTATTAGGCGCTCTATGACGCTATGTGTTATTCTGATGTATAACGTATATAACTATAAAGTTTCATGCAAATCCGTCTAATAGTTTGTCGTGATAGAGTAACAAACATCCATCCATACTCACAAACTTTCGCTTTTATAATATTAATAGAAAGTACACCCACTCACTATTAACTTTATTAACTTTAACTTTACCATTACAGCAGTTTTGAAAACACTGCCATACTATTGAAAATTACTTAGACGATAAGAATGCGTGGATATAGACAAAAATAACTATATATAACTAATAATAAGAATTATTCTTTCAAAAGAGCATCCACCGAGTTTCTTGCTGGTTCTTCTCAGCAGTAGATGTTAACGATTCAAAAGCACTTGTTTACAAGTTTACTTGAATAAATAATATTTTGGATTTGAATTTGAATTATTTTTATGTAATTTCCTATGCCCTAAGGTTACCTGAAAGAGATCGCTGTTTAGCGATAAGGCCGCCTATTGTACTTTTTCTTCTTATGACATGCAATTTATATTGTTAGCTCTTTTTTGGTGTACAATAAAGAGTATTAAAATAAAAAAATAAACGTCATCTCGACTTACAATTAATTTAATTCAATTATCCCTCTATATTTAAAGATTATATTTGTCGTACAGTATGCAATAACCGATGGATTCAAAACTTAATTCCCGATTATGGACCTCACAAAGAAGGACAAAGTCACCTAGCGTGCAACAGGAAGAGTCTAATAAGTATAGACTTATTAGACTCTTCCTGTCACTTTAAGATATCAGTCAATTTTTCTCTGTGAATGTGTCTACGTTATTACAATAAGAAATGGCGTAGAAGAACCAACTAACTGACATTACACAGAAGATACTGCCAAACAAATATCAAAGCCAAAATATCGACGTTATGATCCATACCTGGAATATGCAGGTTTGTATATTCCAGATATTCAAGTGGAGATCTTAAACTTACAAAAGTATATAGATTTCCTATTAAATAAATACCATCCTCGAAAAAATTTACATAAAACTGCTGATGATCTTGAAGAGACATATACTAATAGTGGATATTCGAATTGAATAGAGAGAATCTAAGTTAACGAATCAACAACATACATCAAGTCGATATATCCAGATTTAAAAAGTATAACCTTGAAAGATCTTGATTTACGAATGCCTCAACTACAAAATTGTAATTCAAAGCATTCGCAAGTCAAGGGTAATGTGAAAAAATGATATATGTCGCGATAAAATGACAGTCGTGAATACATTCGCGGCAGACTTGACATGGAGAGAAAATTTATATGCGAAAGAATACAGAAGCGTGTGTAATGGATTATTTAATAGTGAAAGTACCATTTATGGCTATTGCATCATGAATTGAAATGCCTTTATTATATTTTTTCCGCGTCTTCTACAAGAAGCCATTACGCTTGTTGAAATATGTAAATTGTTGGCCTGGTCGTTTTATTGCGTGACATCTTCTGAGGATGGTCCTTTATAAGCAAATAAAATGTGTACATTATTTTGATTTTTTATGGAATGTAATCAATATAAGTTGTGTTGCTGTGATTGTTTATGTTGTGTGGAAAACTACAACGTAAATATAACTATTATCTACAATAACAGAATTATTATTAAGGAATCAAGCTTATAACTTTTTTTTAAACCCAAGGGTCGAACGAATGATTTAACATAAATTTATCCAAATATAAATGAAATATGTTTGGCATATTTTCGTATCAACAAAGTTTTTCAATATTAATTCAAATTATGTAACCATACATTCTTTTAAAATAGTATGCATTAAAATTAGTAACAAAGTCATTTAATTTACATAAAGGATATTTTGGAATACTTGTCTAATTCCAACCAAAAAGCTAATCTTTGAAATAAGAAATAATCATCGAAGACACATCTGCGACATATCACTTTACAATGGAAAATGTATAAATGTGTAGTATGTAACTCGGTGACAAGAATAAAAACAAAGATTGCATACTTCCAACCATGGCCCGATATAATAGAATAATTAATAGATGTCATTACTGTTCATTTGGCCATAGCACGTGCTTCAGAGAGCAAGCCAGCCAGTAGTCGCGGTTATTACGACTTTCATCGGTTTAAAATTTAATTCATTTCTCTTGCTTAAGTTTCCTCAACCGGATGCAGAAATAAATTCTCTACGTGGTAAAATTCGTAACGTATCAAATATGAAATATAAGATTACTGTTAGAAGTTATCGGTCACCGCGCTCCTTCCTGTAAATATTATTATTATTTTTTAGGAATATATACGAGTAGGGTTCATGACAATGATTCCATAACCATGATGAATTTCATATATTGAATAAACACCTTAGTTTTTTGCAAACTCACTCTTTGAGCTATCTTTCAATTGTTTTTTTCTAATTTGAGCTCGCGAACTTTGGGTTAGGATTACGACATCTACGTTTTGGCTACCACTTTATACATTATAATACTTGTATTTATCGTATACTTGAACCAATATTCACGTATATACGTAAATACCAGACCGTTTTTCAGTAAACTTCTTTCATCTTCCATGGACAATAACCACGCTCTATCACTTTTCGCATACTTAGCACTAAAGTTTCCACTTTGAAGGAACAAGTTAGCTCCGGCGCGGCATTTCCTTGCTAATTAACGAGCAACTAGCTTCGAGTCTGCATTGTAGGGTGCATTTGGGTTTATACCAGGGCTGCTACGTTCTACTATTTCTTGGTGTTTTACGTAAAATGCAAAGCGAGCTTTTCTAATGGTATGTTTTGATACCTTTACTTTATTGAGAAGTTAACGTTAGCATGTCACTTGGTTTAAACGCAGGCAGAAATGGAGAAACAGAGAATAGAAAAACGATAGGGCCATTGAGTTCTTCTATTTAAATTTATGTACTTATTTGATATTTACAATATATTACGTGCTATGCGGTAAGGATAACGTCGTGAGAAGAACTACATATCTTAAAAACCCTTTGCCCAGCAGTGGGATATTAAAAGGCCACTCCTTTATGGGCTGTTAGGTAAAGATAGCAAAACAGAGAAAGATGAAAGGTGGCTTACTAGAAAATTCCTAAGTTATGTAATTTCATATCGTAGTAGCGTGGTGCATTAATTGTGAGAAGAGGTCTCTGCGTAGAAGTGTCTATCACAGTCCTTCATTACCCAGCCATTACTTTAAACCTAGGTGCTAAGAACAATGTTAAAGTGTTATATAAACGTCTGAAGACATTTTATGTTGATAGGTAGATTATATATATACTCATTCCCACATCATCATCATTCTCCTGCCCTTATCCCACTATAAGTGGGGTCGGTAAAACATGTTACAAACATGCTGTCATATGATTTGGCTACGTATTTTACGACCAGCCGCCTGCCTGACGTCAACTTACCTAAGTCGCCTTTTACGACACCTCGGTAAGAAATGAGGTTAGTATATTCTATGCAGACGGATACCACACGGCATTTACCTTAGTCGCTTCTTACGACACCTCGGTAAGCAAGGAGGGTGGTCTATTCTATTCTGCCGAATACCACACAGCTCTATACTCATTCTCACATATAGTATTTTATTATTTGAACATTTTATACGTGTCACAATACTGCCCCTGCCTCTAGTTAGCTTAATAGATGATTATATATTATTCAATTTAGCCAGCTTCTGCACAAGTCATGAAGATTAATATTTATAATCACTGTGCTTGGTGTTAACCAAGAGTGTTAACAGTATTGAGAATCAAAATAATAATGCTCGTAACGATTATGAGAAGAATTTTAGTTTTACTGGTAAATAAAAAGATTCTAAATTAATAAGAGTACTTTTTAATATAGGAAGGGTATTAGGGTAATGTACATTTCAATCTGTAGTTTCCACTGCAAACTATATTTCTTTGCGTTGAACAAATCAAAGTTCATTAGTAACGTATACGTTACTATGTTGTATTTGTAAAACTTATGTATATTTTTACAATTATGTACCTTCATTTCTCAATATAAGTCTCAAGCGATTTTCATGCCAAAAGATTTTGTGTTAAAGTATCTTTAAAAATGAAAATATGCACTCAAGTTACAATAATAAAAAAATAAATTCACTGTTTATATATTTATGTAAATTTTCTGTAAAATAATTGAATCGAACCCTCGAGAAGAGACTGTCGTACTCTTTAACAAATAAATAAGATTTTTATTTAATTAAAAAAATCTTTAGATTCCGTTACTGTATGGCCATTTCTAGTTTTATTCCTTTTTCCGTTTATGAGAAATCTTTCTATAAATCAATGAAAATATTCCTTAATGACGTATCTGATATGTTGGAAATTTGTTTTAGGTAATAAATGTAATAACTGTATTGTAATAATTCTTTGTAATGCATAGTCAAGTATTTTATTTATTAAAAAAAAAAAAAAATTCTTGCACCTTTATAATTAGCATTAATTTATTTAATTATGTATTTTAATTAAGTAACATACATCATCAAATATACTTGATCAATGATCCGGGCATAATATTCAATTTCGTATTTTCACTATATAATGTTCTTCGCTAATTAAGCTGTAATATTAACTGAAACAAAAGACATGAAACAACGTTTTAAATATTAGTTACAATTTTTTCATGTTAAATAATTGGTAATTAGTATTTAAGCCAGCCATAATCCTTAATGTTTTTAATCAATGATTAATTAATGAATTATCAAAAGTTAAATGTTCAATTTTTCTTAACTTTAATGCCTAATTTATATTTAAAACCCATCGTATAATTTAAAGTAGAATAAACGAATTATGGTGCCTTATTAAGCCCACTCTGGAGCACCAGGGTAGATTTTCTTGAGTTAACAATGTGCTGTTAGGTCTAACGGCTTATGCAGTGTCACCGGTCGGGCGAGCGCAGAAGTATCATCAAAGCTGTGGAATGAGAAAAGTAACAAAACGCGCAGAAGCTCTACTAACATCGGTGAACGCCTTCTTAAGGGTGCCTATTGTGAGCCTGGACCACGTCTCAGGGTGACGTGTGATGGAGGACTGGTAATATGACTATGACTAGTCATCACGCTATGGGGAGTGTGGCAGGAACTCAAGGCCAACCAAAATTTGAAAAACCGAAAATTGGGATGCTGTGTCTGTGTGATGCGTGTCTATGTCTGCGATTGGTATTTGAACATCAGCGTCATAAAGGACGCTTTTTGAACACATATATTTTCGGTACAGTGGTAGAAACGCTCTTTGTCTAATAAGAAAGAAGGCTCATTTATGGAAAATAGGCAGATTGTTAGCGTATTCAAAGTTTATATTCTATCAGTAATTAAACAATGTAGTAACCCTACGCGGTGGCAAAATTAACTGAGAAGTTACTTAAGCTCAGTTGGAGATACTCATTGACGGAAAATGTGCAAGTTTATTTTACTTGGATAATTGAATGCATTCTTGCATTATTTAGGTATTTGTACCGCATTACAAAGAACAAGAGCGGCTTTGTTTATTAACAATTCAACATCTTGTACTTAACAATACAAAATAGTCCTTATATATATTAAGCAAATATAAAAAGGTCCTTGTACAAATTAAGCAATCGCTTCATTCATCTAGCAAAAACTAATGAAAGTATTGGTTCCGAAAACTTCTACCCATTACAAAACTGAAAAATTGAAATATGTGTATAAGAATATGGTCAGATATCGAGAGATGTATTGGAAGTCCTTAGTTTGGATTATTAATGGTAAAGACAGATGGAACTGGTAAAAAAAAAGTTTCTCCAAACAGCCTATCCATACATATTATAAAACAAAGCTGCCACAAGCTATCTATATCTGATCGATTTTCTCCAAATTTACTAAACAGATTTTTGTATGGTTTTTTCTAAACCATAGTGCAATTATTGAGGAATGTTTCGGTTCATTACATAACAGTTTTATGTATATTGAATGAAATATAACGCGGGAAAAAAATTGTGACCCACAGATTTCCATGCGGGCATCAAAATTCATCATTCATTCATCAATTTAATACGTCATTCTCTTAATATATTACAAAAATAATTTCTTTTATTTGTCTACAAATTATTATTCATTGATAAAGTTATATGGATGACAAGTCGTAATTTATATATGGATACACAATTCAACCTAGTGTAAAGATAAAATACACAAAATACATTAACACTAATGCGGCGTTTTAGGTTTATATTTTACAATTTTTAAACATTAGTGAGAGGTGAGTTTTGTGTCATTTGCATAAATATTTTCTTATCAAAATTGAATTCAACCCGATTAAAATAACGGGTGTCAAAAAACATCATCTAATTTATTACGACGAGATCTAGATTATAACGAATAAAATTTTATTTTTGCAACCCTAGTTCATGAATTTCGAATGGTCTCGAACATCGAAAACGGTTTGCTTCATACGTTATTCAACAACTCTTTATTGCGATTTGAAAACCGATCTTTCCGCCCAAAAGCTTTTCCAAGTCAATCTAGGGCCAAATTATTTCTGTATACGACTACATAAACAGGATAAAACGTTCCATTAAGTTTTGTTTACTATGGGCTATCTCTTATATGGATCAATGACTCGAAAGTAATCAAATTCGCGTTATCTTTAATGAGGAGAGGAATTATTATTAAATAATTCTATTTAGATCTTAATTTAACGCTAATTTGAGAACATAATTCCGCTATATCCTTAATATATGCTAATAAAATAATCTTTTTACTTTGGAAGAAGTAATTGATAGTTGCTTCGTCATATTTCATAGCACTGAATTGTTAAAAGAGAACACGAAAAAAAATTGTTTCCAGTCAATGATTTTTATAAATATTGCTGTAATAATTTTATTATGAACCTGAACAATGTTATCAAAAACACTTCATATTAAAATATATAATATTAGGTATATATTTCTATCTTTACTTATTATTAAAAAAATCTCCAAAAACTTTGTCTGTACGTGATCATTTTTTTCAAAATCTACTGATTGTATTAAAGTACGGTTTTCACTGAAAGGTAGTGAAATTCTTCCGAAAGGTTTAAGTTGATAGTACGTTACTGTTGTATGTAAATTTTGTTGTAGAGTTCGCGCAGTCAAAAAAAACGCCTGCTGAGAGTTTCAGACGCCCTATAAATCAACAGATTAATGTATGGAGACCTTCTATACTCACGTCTTATTTAATCGGATGAGCCCAACTAGTTTCAAGCCCATACAGGCTCCGCGGGTCGCGGGTTCGATTCCCGCCGCATGCCAACTTTTTCTATAAACAATTTGATGGTTCTTTATGCCTGGCTGTATATTTATATTTAAGTATGTATTTAAAATTATATATGTAGTATATCAACCAGCTGTCCGTCACCCATAAGACAAGTATTAAGTTACTTACTTTGTGGACGGACAACCGTGCATAAGTGTGCGTAAGTGTCCCATATATTTATATTAAAAAAAATCCCATGTATAGGAGCTTGTTAGCATTATACAAATGTTATATTCGAGCATGGGAGCCATAGGCAGACCTTTAAATGATAGTTACACAATAAATAATGAAAGGGAAGATGAAAAACGTATACTTCATCTTTGTCTAATAACACATAAAAAAGAGAGACAAATAGATACGCCCTAGTTTGCTTCTCTTTATTGTAATATGGTACATTTTCAGGCTGGCCCTACTCTAGTGTAATGATGCTATGGTTAGCGTTCAGTGACATATAGGTCGGGCAATACGGGTTGAACGCTAGTATCATAAAAACTCCAACTCACAGCACAGTAAATACTTTTATTCCACTTTTAATACTTTTATCGGCCAACTAGCATAGTTTCCACTAGACAATTTTTCACCTCGATGGTTATCCAACGACTGACCGTGCTCCTAACTCAATAATCAAAACGCTGTTTCAACACCTCAACTCTCAATCCTTTCACCGGAAAGAGCGACGGGGTCGAGTAGTAAAAATAAAACTACATTTTATAAAATTATTACACTAGAATAATAATATTCAAATTCAAAATATTCTTTATACAAGTAAACTTGTTAACAAGTGCTTTTGAGTCGTCAAAATCTACCGCTGTTTCAGAAAGCTGTTCCTACCGAGAATAGCCTCCAAGAAACTCGGTGGTTCCTCTTTTCAAATAAATTTTTAAACTAGTTACATTTGGTTATTACTATGTTGTAAATGGTAGAGGAGTAGCTATATCCACGCATTTTTATCATCTATATAATCCTCAATAGTATAGTAGGCTTTTTGTATCAGCCTCCCTTTAACAGCGCTTAAATTGTGATAGCCTAGCGGTGAGACCGTGCGACTCTCTAGAGGCGACATAGGTTAAAACCCCGGGCAGGCACCAATGAGTTTTTCTGTTAAAACTTATGTGTCTAATTGATAATTGCAATTTATCACACGCTTTTTGGTGAAGGAACACATCGTGAGGAAACCTGCGTATCTCTAGAGAATTCTAGGGATATGTGTAACCTACCAATCTGCATTGGAGCAGCGTGGTAGGTCTTAGCTCCAATCCTTCTCTCCAAAAACGGAGAGAGGAGGCCTTAGCCCAGCAGTGGGCATAGTAACAGGCTGCTACTTTCTACTTTAGCCTTAAACTGCTTAAGTGACAAAGATAAAATCGATTGCGGGATTTTACTAATAATCACACAAATGATAAAACCAAATGTGGACCATAGGAGTGTATGCTTAAACCTTTATGTTATCAAAAACCTTTTGAATTTATCTATAATAGTTATGTAAATTATTCCAAAGCTCAGCGCTGGTCCAATTATTACATTGTGGTAATTTGTTTACAAGCCGGATAGAACCGCCATTGACAGTTGCCGATAAAACAAACAAAGCTGCAATTGAAAATCAAATATTAATGACTTCCGATTTGTTGAAGCGACCGATTAAATAGTAAATATCAATTGGGCTCTGTAGTTTTGGATCGGGTTTCATTTTTAATTGGTTTTAATTTCATAGTAAATATTATTTTATACTTTTACATTCCCACGGTTTGGTTTGTTAGTCTGTGATCTATAATGTTACTAGCTGTGCCAGCGGCTTCGCCCGCGTGGAAATCAGCGTGTCACAATTTTTTTCTAGAATTCAAATTTTAAACATAAAAGTAATTATTGTGAGTAAACCATAAGAGATAGAGACATGCTATTATGTTCTTTTCGCTAGCGTTTTTATAGATCTACAATTCTCAAGTACATTACGTTAGCTCATCTCAGCTGGTTTACGCAGCGCACGCGACTAAAGCTCGCAGTAAGCAAGTTTTTTAACAACGGCGCGATCTCTTCAACACAATTTACATAATACCAATATGTACTATTTATCTACCACCGGAAGTATTGCACTATCTTTTGGTGAAAACCGTACAAAAATCCGTTCAGTAGATTTTGAGAAAATCGGTTGCATACAGACAGACAGCTTTTTGGGACTTTGTTTTATAATAAGATATTAAAATTTGTTGCCGTTTGTTCGACAAAATTAATGTTATAATTTGAAGGGTTCATGCGCCTGTTCATTGTCATATTCATTATTTACAGAAGGAAACGACAATATCGGATACATTTCAAAAGTTACATACTCGTATGGACAATATGTACAAGTTAATAAAAAAAATAAAACTTAACAACAGCTTCTAACAAAATTTCATGTCCTTATTTTGAGGAAGTCCCTCGTCTGGGACTGATTCTGATAGTCATGCTTATCATAAACATGCATTGTTATCGGGACTGGAACAGTAAATAAAATTTCAGCTCAATCGGACACCGGGAAGTGGGTCAAATTCAACTTGCAAGATTCCTTCACATATATACAATTGCCCGTTGGCGCAGTGGGTAGTGACCCTGCCTTCAGCTCAGAGGGCCAGCATTTTCTATAATACAATTTGATCGTTCTTCGAGCCTGGGTGTGTATTTGTATTTAAGTATGTGTTTAAAATTATATAAGTAGTACATTACCAGTTGTCTGTCACCCATAACACAAGTATTAAGTTACTTACTTTGGGGACGGACGACCGTGTGTACTCACATATTTGTGTCCCATATATTTATTTATTATTATACAATGCAAGTCAAATAAAAGCTTTTTGTAATCTACATCTGATAATGGATATATTCCGTAAATGCTATAATTTTAGGCACGTGATTTAGTTTTGAAAGTTTATTTAATTTAGTAGCTGTTGTTTAAAACTTTTGATTATACCTCAACATTAGTTACCTAAAGCGGATTAAATACTCATAATGTTTAGAGTATACCACTTTATTTTCTGGATTTTGAAACAGTTTTAATCATTCATTGGACTCATTAAATACATTATATCATTAATAATAAATAATCCCTAAACTAAACCAAATTAATACCATTTATTTTAATGTTGATTAGTTTCACTTTTCGTTCTAAATTTCTTCGTACGAGTAGTTCATATTCGCATTATGCTTTGAGTTAGTATCCCTAATTGATTAATTTTCACGCTCGTTAGTTAAGATTTTTCGATAAATTAGATAGAAGTTATTTAGATTATACAACGTAAAGAATCATAATCCTATGCTTAAATTCAAGTAAAATTCGTGTACTATCTCATATTTCTTTTCAAATTAAGCAAAGTCAATGTATTTTTTTATATATCTCGTATAAAAAGAGAAATTTTAGCTTTCAATTTTGATTTTTCATTATATATGTATAGCTCATGAATGGTTTCGACTTCACAAACGACTTATTTCATTGTTGAAAAAACTTTTATGAGGATTTGAAACGAACCTTCTTAGTTCAACCTTTTTCAAAGCTAATTCAAACCAGTGAAAATCGAATATGGAACGTATTCGATTTACTTTTTTATATCACTATACTTTCTATTTTAGATTGTCTATAGCAATAATTTTATACGTCATATTAATCCAGCAATATAATGGCGCACTATTTTCTTCATAATTTGTTAAAATTATCAAAATATCGACACAAACAGTGCATAGGGTCTACTGTTGGGCATAGATAGATTACCAGACTATACTCGTATAAGCTAGTTGGTGATCGCAGAGCTGACTGCGCTTATATCAATCACATCTACATAGTACCATTTTAACACTATGTTTTGCATTATACCAATACTTAATTCTTCCAATACTTTTTATTCTTGTTTCATATTTATATTACAAATTATTACACGCTATCTTATTGTTTTAAATCACATTATTAAATTCCTTTTATGGTTACTAGCTAGCCCGGCGAACTTCGTACTGAATAATAGTCAATGAATGGTGTGTTACCTTTTAGCTCAACTAATTTAGGCTTTGATGAACGTAATACAATAACACAAAATAAATTTCTGAACGCACGCGTAAATGTTAATAATTTGTCATTATATCTGTACGCACGCATAAATAATTTAGGAACCTCTATGTATCTGCTAAATGCACTTTTCAACCTTTTTAATTGATTTTTCAAAGATACAGACAATAGTATTCACCCTTTTTAAAAAGATTACTCAAATTACATTTCTGAACGCATGCACAAATGTCAATATTTACTTACATTATTTGACAGGATGACAAGAAATGTTTGACAGGTACGAAACGAATGAACCTTTATTTATTTTCATAATTATGTATTCGTCGAATTTTCCTTGTTTTTAAGACGTATTCTGCTATTCGGGGCGGAGACAAATCCAACGAATTGAAAACCACGAAAATCTGTACAGCAGATCTCGAGTTAAAAGTGTTGTAACAAACACGACTTTATTTTATATATATAGATGTGGTGTTTTACTTATAGCATAAATTTTGCAATATGGCGAAGTTCACGTAGATTATATTTCTCAGTCTCACAATATCTTATTTTAACAACCTATTTGATGCAGACATAGGATAATTAGTGTTGAGTTTTTTTTCTATTTTACCTTCATCTAACTTTGCGTTTACAGTAATATTATAAGTGCTAAGATTTCATATCAGCTCAAATTCTTCAGGTAAGTGCTTTTTCAATATTGCTTTATAAAACATCACAAATAAGGCTTACTGAGGTAGGTATAGTACCCGGCAATAAATAATGCACATCGAGGCTTAGAGAGAAAATCGGCTAGATTCTGCTTCATAGAGCATTGTCTCTGTCGCATAGACTGACGAATCCGTGTGAAACGTCAAATACTAACTGAGTGACAGTGACAGCGCTCTACGAAACCGAACTGGCCGGCTGTTTCGTTCTACACTTAGATGTGCATTATTTAATGCCAGGGACTGTAACTAGCTGAGAAATTTCTAAGCTGAACATCATAGACATATAAGAATCACCACCGTGTGATATCCTTACTCGTATTTTACGTAAGATAATTCTTATAAATATTACAATATTCTACTCAACCGGATACGACACGATGCGTCAACTTACCTTAGTCGCCTTTTACGACACCTCGGTAAGAAATGAGGGTGGTCTATTCTACTCAGCCGGATACCACACGGCGGGTCGAATTAGCTTAGTCGCATTTTAAGACACCTCAGCAGGAAAAGGGGTGGTCTATTCTAATATTCATTCTTTACGAACCTTCGTTACATTGTCTTATTTTTTAATAAATCTTTTATTGAGTTTCAAGTTTCAAACTGAAATGAAACAAGAAAAAATAGCTATTGTAACATTGAAACGATATGACATAGCTTTATTTGAAATGCGTTTCCCCGAAACGGGAGATTGGATTTCATGCACATGCACCCACTATTTCCCCGTTTGCTTTGGTTTGTAACGTGAGATTTTTGCTTTGAGGACGTGTATACTGTATAAAGGTTGACTTTGGTTAAAGTTTGGTTATTTTCTGAGCTATTCGCCTAATATATTTAGAATTTAAACTGATGCTTAATAATAATATTCAAAAAGATTAAATTAGTTTAAACAAAGCAAACAAACTTTAAAGACAGCAGCATTCTAATAGGGTACTACAAATAAAAGGCTTTCTTTCTGTGAGAATGAGGATAATATGTAGAAAGATGAAATAAATTTTGAACAAAGATTTACTCCCATAATTTTTGCAAATTAATATTTAAAATTAATATTTTAATTTGAACATATATAAGATATCAAACGATTAAAACTTATTTTCTCGATATATATATTAATAACTTTTAAAGTAGTGATTACAAAACCACTTAGAACCTCTTTATTATCGATTAAAATACCAAGAATCAGGGATGCTTTACATATCTCCGCTACACGCTACTTCAATATTCGCAGTTGTTTAAGTCAATGTTCAAACCAATTCTATCTGCAGAAAGAGTTTGTTCAAAAAACCGTTTGTTGGATGCTTGACAAAATTACAAAATTGTTCCCTTCTAAAAGTTCAAAATAAAAGTCCGCGACAGCATATGTCTAGCTTTTAAGGTTAACCCACTTTAACAACAATTAATATATAAGACTGCATTCCACGCGAACGAAGTTGCGCTTAAAATCTAGTATGTTATAGAAAAATGGCCAAAGGACCGATAGTCTATATATATATATATATATATATATATATATATATATATATATATATATATATATATATATATATATATTGTAAGGTTTGATCTGAAAAGAAAAAAAAAGCTGTCAAGCACTGTTAGGAGTTTTGTAAAATAGTAAAAAGGGACGTTAAAATTGAGAAAAAGGGTGAAAATTGCAATTTGGCACGAGAAAGGGAATGAAATTTTGGAAAGAGAATTGAGTGGGTATATAGAGAACATCGGACTCAATCTAAACTCTTTACCTCTTTGTATATCACGCTGCGAGCATTTGCCGGCCACACCTACATCAGTTCCCGTTCTCGCCGTACATCAGTGCCCTTGTACCCTGCAGGCGAGGACTCAGTTAAACAGTTGGCATATAGAGGGTCTCATAACACACTGTCAGATAATATCCACTCTTCAGTAGCAGATGGAACGAAGAAGAATAAAAATATAATGACTCAAAATAAATTATGTATTTTTTTGTGCAAAGTAACATAACAATAACAGGTCCTTTAAATTTGGTTGTTAAGCGAATTTAAAGGAACGAAATAACTTTCAAAAGAAAAAAAAATATTTCATTTAGAGTTGAGGTGTAATTCTCCTCATTTCCTTACTTAGCTCGGCTCCATTTGATGGCACTCTAGAGATATTATTCTAATTAAATGTGAAATTGGGCTTTCGATTTCCTTTTTTGTCTTTACAATAATATAACGCCGCGTAATAAAATATAATTTTAGATGACAAACAGGATAAAAATTCTTTTTTCTTGATAAATAAGCTGAAAAGAACAAACCAAGATTTAAGTCTGGCAAAACAATTCAAATCAAAATAATCACTTTTAAATCTTTGAGGTTCGGAATATTGCTCTTACCCAGAAGGACCAGAAAGAAACTCGCCGGTCAATTTTTAAACATTTTCAATTTACATTGTTTAACCGCATTCTTGTTTAAAGCTGAAAGGATTTTAAAATCCAAGCTTTCAAATAATCTTCAATTGCGTAATAATACGCTTTACGTATTAGCATATTTTTTGCACTTAATTTAAACTTTTCTTAGATAAGTCTTGTATAGATTGTTTATATTGCTTACTTCCATAGCATTATGTCTTATGGAATATTGCTGTGGGGTAAATGCGCGGATAGTGAAAAAAAATTCGTATTACAAAAAAGAGCCATACGTGGCATCTACAATTTAAGTCCGCGAGAGATGTTTAAGGAAATGGGTATTCTTACATTTGCTTCACAGTATATTTTAAAGAATGTAATTTTTGTACATCAAGATGTAAAGGATTATAAAACGATAGGTGATGTATATAATAGACAAAGTAGGAACCGACATAAGCTTGCGACTCCTGCTTTGCGCCTAGCAAAAGTACGTAAATCGTTTGTGGGTCTGGGTATAAGATTCTATAATAAAATTCCGAAATCAATTTTGGCCATGCCATTACAGCAGTTTAAAAACACTGTTAAAAAGAGGTTAATACAGAAAGCCTACTATACTGTTGAAGATTACTTAAATGATAAGTATGTAGGATGGATATAGGTGCACTTCTACCCTGTACAAGACAGTAATAAATTAATGTAACTAGTTTTAAGATTTATATTTTAAAAAGAGCAACCGCCCAGTTTCTTGTTGGTTCTTCTCGGTAGGAACAGCTTTCCGAACCAGCAGTAAGGTTGACGATTCAAAAGCACTTGTTTACAAGTTTACTTGAATAAAGAATATTTTGAATTTGGATTGCAGGAATTTTATTGTAGAAGCGAGTACCGCGACAAAATGACAATTGTATAAAATTTTAGTGAAATTTTTATGTCCATCAGTGGTTGCTAATAAATTCAAGTACAACGTAAAAAACTAAATATAACGCGTTAAAAAAATATACGTTAATTTTATGGGTCGTTTTCTACTCTGCAATTATTTATTTCCATCATTGTTTTCGTAGATTACAACGAAATAATCTAGTCATTGACATATAGAAGTATAACAAAGTTGCACTAATATCCTGAGATAGCAACTGTAACTTGAACGATCTAAACAGTTTCCGCATTGGCTTTTACATTCCTTGAAATGTGTGCATCAAATTGTTACCTTTCACAATATATTGCTGTTCAAAAGAGTTTTAAGTTTTGGATGAATTCTTTAGCAAACTCTTGTAGTTTGTAGCACCTGTATTATATTTATAACAATTAACTATTTGTTGGACTTTACCAAAACAACATTGTAGCAATTTAAAAAATTAGTTAAATATTCAACTAGATCAAACTTTATTTGCGTGTGACTTTCTTGGTTTTATGACTTTTGTAAAGTAACCTTTTTGTGAAGAAAATATAATATTTAAAAGGATTTTTTATTATAAGATAAATTTTGAACAGTAAAATTAATAAGTCTTTCATTTATCCAGGGGTCACAGACTCTCCATTTTTTCATGTAGATTGCTTAAAGAAAAGTTTCACAATATCAGTGACGACATCAAATGGGCGTAAAAAATCCTTTGGCGACATTTCTGTACAAAATTGAAATGTTTTTTACTTTTTGTAATATCAAATCTAAAAGTTTAACATGTGAATAATACATGGAATTGGTAATAGTCTTACATATAAAATGTAAACCTATAGCTAATATAAATGCGAAACTTTATAAATCTATGTTTGTATGTATATCCATTGATATTCCAATGACTGAACGGATTTTAATTGAATATAATGTACAAGTAGCTCTCAATTTCTGTAATTTTAACTTTACTCTAACTTACTCTACTTTTACTACTAATTAATTTACTTTTGATTCTGACAGAATCCATAGTCCCAGAAAAGCCATATAAAACACACTTTCCTTTATAAGTACGTTTTAGTTACTATCCTATGCTGGGCATAAGCCTTCTCTCTCTGTTTTTGGAGAGATAGATTGGAGCTGAGACCACGCTGCTCCAATGTGATTGGCAGCTTACACATTTCCCCAGAATTCTTTAGAGTTATGCGTGCTTTCCTGATGTTTTACTTCACCAAAAAGCGTGCACATTACAATTATAAATTAGACACATAAATTTTAACAGAAACACTCATTGTTGCCTGCACGGAATTTGAACTCGTACCCCTCTCAAAAGCGGTCATTCCACTAGGATATTACAGCTTTTTTTATACCTTTTAGTTAACATGTAACTTTTTTATATAAAACTTTCAAGGTGCGTGTGAAACCGCAAGTATTGCATTAAAAAGGTATAAATTATAAAACAAAGTCCCAAAGGCTGTCTGTCTGCATGTGATCGATTTTCCTGAACAGATTTTTGTAAGGTTTTTACTAAATGGCAGTGGAATTCTTCTGAAAGGTTGAGGTTAATAGTATATAATACGGTTTTTTTGTAAACTATGTTAAAGAGTTCACGTAGTTGTAAAAAAAATTCGCCTTCTGGGAGCTTTAGTCACATGCGATGCGTATACTATAAAATTGTAGGTCTATAAAAACACTACAAAAAAGTCCGCGATAACATGTTTCAATCTCTTATGGATAAATCACAATACCTACTTTTATGTTCAAAATTTCAATTCAAAATATTACATTAAAGCCTAATTATTACTGAAGCCGCAGGCAGAGCTAGTGAATGTATAAACTTCATGAATCCGAGTGCAGCGAACGTTAAACTGTATACATACGAAGATATCTCATAAACTGGGAGTGTTCAGTTTATTCCACCTTTATTGCATGTCTAGCGAGCATAGCATTACTCTTACCTGTGGTATGGATGGCTAAGCTCTCATTCTATCATAACAATGTAGTTCCAACTTCATTTTTGTTTTTATTTTTCTACCTCTAAAATTATCATAAAAATTCTGTTATCGTAAGCAGAATTTTAAAAGTATACAAGGTTCAGTATTTGAATAAGAGCAAAACAAAATCAAAGAGTGAGGACAAGTAATATTGGATTTAATATATTATATTTCACAATATGCCGTGTGGTATCCGTATCCGGCAGAGTAGAATAGACCACCCTCATTTCTTACCGAGGTGTCGTAAAAAGCGACTAAGATAAGTTCACCCGCCGTGTGGTATCCGGTTGAATAGAATAGATCACCCTCATTTCTTACCAAGGTGTCATAAAAGGCGACTAAGGTAAGTTGACGTCAGGCAGGAGGCCGGTCGTAAAATACGTAGCCAAATCATGCGACGACATGTTTGCAACATGTTGTGCCGACCCCACTTAGAGTGGGATAAGGGCAGGAGAATGATGATCATTCGCCATGGCAAAGTATCATATTGTAATCTGCATATATCTGTTATTATAGTTCACAGTATTTTGACAAAATAATAAAAACTAAAAAATTGAAAAAAAAAATATTTCAAAAATATTATGCTAATTTAATACCTGCATATTGCTAAATGCCGGAATATATTGCCTATTTATATATTACAACTATGGCAAATTTAAATTTCCAATCTGTCTCGAAAGAGGATGTGAAACACGCTGTTACTATTACAATTTTATTGGAACAAAATAATAAACTGGTATATCACGGATGGAAGCGATACTAAGTACGCATGAAGTTATCACTTAGTGAATTATCAAGTTAAGTGTTGAACAGGATATCAAATCCCTTCTCCACGTCCCTAATTCACAACTCCGGAACCTATCTCGCTCTGAACTCAAGATTATCGCATAGGATACACCCATAATGCATTATAAGGCAAATGTAATTTTACGTGTTCCAACACACGCTCCTTCTTTTCTTGTTTTCATTATTTGATTTTATTTCTACACAAACAAAAAGAATTTATTACAGTCGGGAAACATGTTTTTGGATGGGGAACAAATATAATTTATATAAAGCACAGAAACGTTATTACAGACAGTAAAAAGGTTTATGTATTTGTAATATTTTGAATCAGCGACCTTGTTTCAGATCTGTGGGTGATGGGCCTCTTAAGGAAGCTCAGAATCACTCAGTAGGCGATAGAGCGAAGTAAGCTTGAAATATCTCTACGTGATCAAATCAGAAATAAGGCGATCCCTAGAAGAACTAAAATCATCGACATAGCACAGCGTGTCGCGAAGTTGAAGTGGCGATAGGTGGAACACATAGTTCGGAGAACTGATGGGCGTTGGAATCTGCTGGTGATTGGTGATGGTGGTGGTGGGAGGGGAATTTCTTAGAGAAATTCTTGAGAATTTAAAGTTTTGGTTCACGTTCGAGTATCTCTTTTAATTAAAAGTCCTTTGAATTGATAATGATAACTATAGAAAAAAGAAAATCTACCCATTTCAGTTGGTCTATTTTTAGTTCAAAAAACCTTAATACTTATTACCTTATTTTAGAAAATGTCTACACTTTCATCGCTGTAATATTAGTCGTCTCAAGAGAGCGTCTATCGAAGCAATCAATTACTGAACGTCACCGAAGGCGACAGAACCATCTGAATATGTATGGGCTATGAATGAAAAATCGATTTTCATCGATTATTCAACAAGGGAACGTAACATTCTACAGATTAAATATTTTCCAACTAGAGTACTACTGTTTTTAAAATTCTGGAACTTTTTTTTTATGAAATACGAGTACCTTTTATCGATTCCAAATATCTTAAATCAACGTACACGGCACAATACATGGACAGTAAAATAAAATCTTTTAAAAATATGAATACTTATACATAGAATTACAATACAGGCAGTGAATAATATGATAACTACCGTAAGTTTAATAATGATCATTATTAATTCATCATCATCCTCCTGCCCTTATCTAAGTGGATCGGCAAAACATGTCGTAAACGCGTGTGTAAGTGTCCCATATATATTTACAAGTTTTTACCCGCGGCTTCGCTCGCGAGGAATTTAGTCTGCCACAGTATCTTATTTAATTAAATATATGATTCAAAATTTTGGTCTTAGCCGCTTCCACATAAAATATAGATATATGTTGTCGCGGACTTTTATTTAGAACTATTCAAGACAAACAATACAACGGTACATCAACTTTGTATAATTTTAATGGTTTATGCAGCGTACGTCGACATAGCTCTCAGAGGCCAGTTTTTTTCCGACTTTATTGACATGTATCGTTATATTACATAAAATCATTACAAATTATAACTTATATGTTATTCCGACGTATAACCTATATAGCTGTAAAGTTTCATTCAAATCCCTCCAATAGTTTTTTCGTGAAAGAGTAACAAACATCCATCCATACTCACAAACTTTCGCATTTATAATATTAGTAGGAAGTAGGATTAGTAGGATTTATTATTTATGTTGTCACATCATTTGGTGGCGTGTTTTACGACCGGCCGTCTGCTTGACGTCAACCAGGTTACCACACGACGGTCAACTTGCGTTAGTCGCGTTATACGGTTACCACCCGGTATCATGAATATTTATTCTTCATATAATTTTCGTGATATTAGCTGGCGTTTTTTTTTCACATAAAGTTGTAAATGATTTTCATTGTAAGATTGTTGTCAACCATCCAGTCTGGAGGCTCGCCAGCCACACGGAACATTGCGGCTTTTTATGTCCGCTACAAATTCACTGTCCAAAAGTGTACTCAATTTTAATTAAGCCATTTTGGCACGTCCCCGCGGAACTGCGGATCATTTGTTGTATCAGAAGTACAGGCTATATGATCCAAGAAGCAACGATTAAGTTACATAGTGTACTTAGGGAATTAATTTCACTGAAAGGGGGAAATAAATTATACACATTTCATCAAAAAACTTCTTGTTCGGCCTATCCACTTCGTTTTATCCACTATCGAAATTTCAGAAATTTCGATAGTGGATAAAATATAAATTACTATCCCTGCTGGGAAAAAGTCTTTTTTATTCTTATTGAGAAAAGAGTTGGAGCTAAGATCTACCACGTTATTACAAATATGTTAGGAAATCTTGGAAAAAGATGTAGATTATCCTCATTATCAAACCTTATTATTCCTTGTAGCCAATGCAGCTATCATTTCTTTAACCCCAGCGATATGCTGCACGCAGTTTCTGACCCCGTGAAAAGAGTTCATAAGTAAGATCCCTGAATGGTTGTACAATCAGGCAAACCCGACATTTTGGACGTGATTATAGATATAAAATATCAATACCCACCGGTTACGGTAGTCTGAAATGATGTTTTCCTACACCGACAAGCGTGGGAGATATTGTAAATATAGAGTGATTTATTTTATAAAATGCTGCCAAGTTTTTGAACACGTGGCCTCCTGATAAATGACACCGTATAATATATTTAAACCTACGTTACGTATTAAACATTATTTCCATTCATTAAAGACCCAAAGAACTATGTCCTTTAGGTAGTAACCTTAACCAATTAATTAAGCCATATGTAATGCATGATCTGGTATCTGATAGTCGTCTGCTATCTGATATTCGTTACAACAAATTACTTGTTAACTATAATCTGCACGGGTTAAGCGAATGCATGCAAAGCTAATGTGTATGAAGCAGGTAAAATTTACGCACCTTACACATGCAGGACAAGCCACCACACGCACCCCAAGGCGCCTCCACCAACAACAATGCACACAAGCAGCACACACAACCACCACCACAATCTTCTTCACAAGTTCTGTTATAGTGCTTGTAATATGGAATTCCGCAAAGTAACGCCTGCTTCTATAAATCACTATAAATTACTTGTTAACCATTACATTGTCAAATGATAGTGACGGCTCCTTGTTCCTAATTCAAAAGCTGCCCAAGTTGACTTACTACAGTGCAGCTTGAGGCATTTGCCGAAACTAACATTTTTATATAATTTTGTTTTTAACTGATATTTTTCTAATAAAACATAAAACAACAAATGCGGTAGGTTATGTTGGGATTGAAACAACAAAAAGTTATTTCAAGTAAAATTTCACATCACATTTTAATAAAATTTTAAAGGTCTTTATTTACCCGAGTGTGACCGCGAACCCTCAATTTATTTTTATGTAAATTGCTCGAAGAAACATTCAGAATTATCAGGCCGTTAAATAATGTTCTTATATAAACAGTACAATTTTAATTCTGAATATATATATTTAAAATTGTAACCAATAATATTGATTATAAAAATGGAATATGTTTGCTTTGTATGAAATGCATACCTATATAATATATACTTAATTACTTTTGACTGGCCCGTTGGCGCAGTTGGCAGTGGCCCTGCTTTTTATCATTTTTAATTTTTATTTTTATTTATTAAGATAGCCAACAAGACTTACATTATTAATACTACAAAATACTCTACAAGCTACTTAATTCAATGTAGTCTTAATTATAGATTAGCACGCCATTGAAAAGCGACACTTACAATTTTTGAGTATATTGTAAAATAAAAAATATATATTATACTAATTATAAAAATATAGTCTACTTAATTAATTCTTGTAAATGTAATTAAATTATGTTTAAAAGTATGTATTATATCGCTAAATATGTCTACATCTAATTCTTTTGGTAAATAGTTGTAGCGACGTCGTATTCTTTTCAAGGAGGTGTTGTGGCCCAAGTTACTTTTTGCCGAGCTTGTAGCAAATGTGAAAATTTTGACTGCCTTGGTAGTTTAGATAAAGTTTTTAAGTTAATTTTTTGTAGTTACTCTGGGCAATCGATTACCCTTCTTACCAACTTGAATAGAATGACATGGTCGAGCAATTCCCTACGTTCTTGAAGACTTATAAGTTTAAAGTGGTTAAGTCGATCTTGGTATGAAGGCAGACACTTGTTAAGGTTGCTTTGGAAACTGAGGTGCCAGAGAAAAGGTTTTTGCACCTTTTCAACACGTTTAATATATTTTTCATAGTGCGGGTTCCATACTGCACTGCAATACTCAAGCACACTCCGCACTAACGCATTAAAAATAGTGCTTTTAGTAGGTTTCTTAAATGACTTTGTATTTCTAATAATAAATTCCAACATTTTAAAACTTTTTGACATAATATATGGTCAATATGACGACGAAATTGTAATTTATCATCTAATAGAACACCTAAGTCTCTAACTATATTAGAGTTTGCCTTTAGATTAGAGCCTTAAACTCCATGCTTCAAGGTTTCGATTCCCCCGAGTGTCAACATTTTATATTATATACAATTTATTGGTTTGGGTGTATTTATGTATCTAAATATTTTCTAAATTATGTATGTATCTATTTACCAGTTATCTGTCACTAAGTTACTTTGGGGAGGGACGACAGTTTGTGTAATTGTCCTATATTTGATTTTGATTTTTTTTATATATTTATTTGTTTTATTTATTTATCTTAATTTAATAAGTATAAATTATTTATGTGAGTAAATTTCATTTATTCATGCAAATTACTCGTAACACTTATTATTATAAAACATAAAACAAAATAAATCAAAATTTGATGTATATCATAGACATCACAAACAGCTTGTGCATTTGTACATACCTGCGTCGCGACTCAGCAGAGTAAGCAACTCATTTGTTGGTCTCGCTATTCGCTTCTATAGTAAAACTCCTTAATCCATTCTAGACCAGTGTACAGAAAGATTCCAAATATAAAAAAATATGTAAAAAATATGCTTATACATAAAGCATATTACAAAATTGAAGATTATTTGGATGATAAGAAAGCCTGAATTTTTTAAAATCCTTTCATCTTCATACAAGACAGCGGTTTAATAATGTATAATTGAAAATAATTAAAAAATTGACCGCCGAGTTTCTTGCTGGTTCTTCTCGGTAAGAGCAACATTCCGAACCAGTTCTACCTTCATTAATAATATTGATGCTTGACGATTCAAAAGTGCCTGAAATGGTTTATTTGAATAAAGATTATTTTGATTTTGATTTGTTTTGATTATCTATATTACTGTAACATTAAGTAAAAGTATAAATAAAACATATTTAAAAGTAGGATATGTAATATAATTATGAAGAAAAATGTGCCGTCATTTCCTCATTTAGAACTTCACATTTGATAAAGTAAACCAGTGCCCCGTTGGTTATTAACGGAGCGGACAGTATGCATTTCTCGCTGCGGAGTTTTGCATTTCCATCTTATTGCTGCGCCACCCTCGTTTGGATGCTAATATTTTAATTTTCAAGCTTTAGAGACAAATACATTTAATTACGTATATTCTATTCTTCGTATATGCGTCTTTGAATTTATACTCCACGCGATTCGCACAGCTTCGCATTGTTTTAATTTTATATTGGGGCTAATTTGTAGAATAAGGCGTATCGGTTCCGGACAACCATAATAAAAAAATAATGGTAATATTCTTCTCTTTCTTTTCCTTCAACCTATGGACACCCCCACACACACATTGTGACACTCTCTTCACAGTATCTCCACACCACACGCTCTTGTCCAGCTGGATCCAACGGCTCCTTGCGACCTTATTAAAGTCGTCACTCCCCTTCGTAGGGGTCTACCGACGCTGCGTTTTCCGGTGCGGTGTCGCCATTCCAACACCTTAAGACCCCAACTTCCCGTCAATTCTCCACACTATGCCCCCCACCCATCAATTCTTCACGACACGCTGAGCTATATCGGTGACTTTGGTTCTCCTACGGATCTCCTCATTTATGATTTGATCACATAGATATATTATACCTGTATAGTATACACAACTTGCTTCATGGGCCACTGAGTGACTCTGAGCTTTCTTATGAGATTCATAGTGATAACAATATTATTTTTCTATTGTGTAATCGCGGTTTTATCGCTGATAATTTTTTCTTGCAATAGTAAATAATAATACCACCATTATTTTATATATACACTCACAGCTAATATATGTCTCAACGTTGTAATAAATTAATAAAAGCATTAAAAATTAAATTAAATTAATTAATTATTTTTTTAAAAATAACGCTTAAATTAAGTTTTTTATATATGACGTTGTTTACTGGAGTGACTGGGTCTGATCTATGTGAAAAGACCATTGTATTTCTAGGTTACGTTAGTCGCGCCCCATTCTCATTTTGCCCCTTTCATTTCCTTTAATTTGCATCCGTAGTGTTTTTCTCGGTTTCATTCTGCTTATTCTATGTTTAATTAAATATAGGTAGGTTTTAACTCCAACCCTTCTCTCCAGAAACGGATTGAGGAGGACTATACCCAGCAGTAGGATTGTAACAGGCCGCTACTTTACTTTTTTTTATTCAGGGAAAAGCATAAATTACAAAATATCGATTAAACACATAAGTTTTAAGAGGAAAACTCAATGATGTCTGCCCGTGGTTTGAACTCACTCACAACTTTGATTGTATTAATGAAATTTGTAATGAAATATAAATCACTCAGAATTACTACCAGACCAGTTTACACATTTTTAGTATATCTAAAGGCACATAAGAATGATTGGCTACAAGTTATATTGAAGCACCCTTGGCGGTAAGTAAACGACAATATGACGACATGGCTGACGGCTGACTAACTATATGTAACGGAAATGTAAGGAAAACTATTCACCTGCTACCATCAGAAGGCTGAGAATATTTGCTTGGCTTTTTTGGATAGAGCAATTGGAGCCTACACTCACTAATATGAATGCAGTATGTCTGTGAAGTTACTTGCACACTGAGAGATATGCTGAGATTTCCTTACAATGCAGAATATATAGCATATAGTCTTACTTGATCTCCCTCTTTTCTTCTTCTCAATTCCACATGGTGGAGGGATCAGCTTGCCTTATTTTTCATCATCATCATCGGTGACTTTACATGTCCGCTTATTTTTTATCAGTACTGCTTCCATCTTGTCTCTCTATTGGTCTTAGACCCGGGATGCAAAGCTGTAGTGCCAAATTTCCAACGTTGTCAAGTGGCTTTCTCTAGACGTGTGGATACCATCGCAGCCTGCATCTTGACATCTTGTAAGCACACACCGAGGCTTCCACGCACGTACTCGTTGCGGATTTTATCCAGCCTCGTTACGCCGCACATCCACCTTAGCATTTTCATTTCGTTAAATTGCATGGTATGGACGTCTCGTCATGGCATCATCGTCATGCATGATGAATTTTAAAATATAAATTAAATACGCAAGTTTATATACTTAGGTACCTAACCTTACATTGAACTCGCAATCCCTTGATAAAAAGGTCGCACGCTCTGAAAGTTCGACCATCAGTTTCATCACATTTGTAACTTACGAAATCGGAATTCTGAATTAAATTATGTGACCCTTTGACTGCTGAAAATCTTTTGACTCTTGAAAATGTCCGAACTTGAAATTAGTAGTTATCTCTCAAATTTGATTCAAAGATATAGGCCTCAGGCCTAATTTAAAATTTTGAAACATGTATTTATATTACGCTTAAGAAGTCAGTAGTAATCAATTATGGGCCGTCACCGAAGGCGACACAACTGCTTGAATATGTATGAAACTGTGAATGAAAAATCGATTCCTGCCGATTATTCACCAGGGAGACTCATTAGACTACAGATTGGGAACTGCCAAGTTCGAGACTAAGCTCCAAATTCGACAATCGCTTTATAATTTATACAAGGCCTTCGTTTCTGTTTAAGCCTTAATTATACCTATTACTAGCGATTGCCGGCGACTTTGTCTGGATAATATTTAAAACATAAAAAATAACATTTTAAATTTTTTATACGCATCTTCTATCTATCTATCTATACTTATTGTAAAATAAAGTCTCCAAAGTTGTCTGTCTGTATGTAATTGATTTTCTCAAAATCCACTGAACGGATTTTAGTACGGTTTTTTCTAATAGGTAGTGCAATTCCTCCACATAACGGTTTCATGTAAATTGAGTTGAAGAGGTTGTTTTACAACAATTTTAAGTAGGGGTAGTCACAAACCGGTATCGATCGTAGTTTGGTCGGGGGAATAGGTATAAAATGCGGTGTAGGGTATCATAGGGTAGCCAGTCTCATGCCGAGACTCGAGCGGCTATAAAATGCTAAACACTGAATTTATGACGCGGGCGAAGCCGTAGCGTATTTCTAGTATACTTATAAATTAGGGAAAATTCTTAAAGAAGAAATGGTTCCTGAACTCCTTAGTGTGTGCTATGAGGAACCTTCATATTTATTGCTGAGTAATCCAAGCCCACTTGCTTCTAAAACGATGAACTAATTAAGCCAAAATCCTCAGTCATTAACTCTTGACCATCCATGGCTTCAAATTCAAAATGAAAATAGTATTTATTCAACTAGACTATTTAAAATACTTTTGAATCGTCAAACGTTTTAAGAGAAGCTTCCATTCGGAAGTTTGTTACTGCTGAAAAGAAACAGCATCAAACGATCCTGACTGAATATGTATGTGCTTATAAATAAAGATGACTCTAAGAACTTTTGTATACATATATTTATATGCGTGTTAATTTTCTTGTATCTACTACAATAGATGAAGTATATACTCTGCGTCGACTAGAGGGCATCCCAAGCTGCTAGTTATTTAGAATATATAATTTTGTAGCCGTCGGTGACGTTAAGTAATAAATTACTGGCAGCAGACGGTCCCTTGCGAGAAGGTAAAAAAGAACAATGAATACAGAGCGTAATTTTTATTAAATTTTCTTTTCTCACCCTAATTTAATAAACAACTTTATTTAAAACGGTGACGGTGACTTTACACGCGAAACAAATTTTATTTACTTTTGATGCTTAAGGGTGGTCACGTAATTTTTAAGTAAAAAGCACGTAAATTTAAAGTAAATAAATTTTTTAAGTTACTAACTAAGTAGACAACAGTCGAGCAAAATTGAATAGCGAAAATAACTAAAAGTATAGAAGTAATTAAGTAAGTTTTATATTTTATAAATCTATTACGTCTTACGATCTTGATATGTTTAATATAAATCGAACAATTACTTGAAATTAGATATATTTAACGACTGGCCCGTTGGCGCAGTGGGTAGTTAGTGATTCTGCCTTTGGCTCTGTGGGTCGCGGGTTCGATTCCCGCCAAAGGCCTCCATTTTTCTATAAACAATTTGTTGGTTCTTCGAGCCTGGGTGTATATTTGTATTTAAGTATGTATTTAAAATTATATATGTAGTATATCTACCAGCTGTCCGGCACCCATAACAAGTATTAAGTTACTTACTTTGGGACCGGACGACCGTGTGTGTAAGTGTTCCATATATTGTGGAAGGTATTCCGGTAATACTCAGTAGCTTCTATCGCTATCCAACCCTGCAAATATCTCCATCTCAAAAATCAGATCGATCCGGGGGGGTTAAATAGCAGTTCCTATTGCATTTATTACACTACTCTAAAGTCGCTATTAAATTTTATTTCCTACATGACATTACAGTTATTTAACAAAGATATTAATATGCACTCGAAAAATTCGAACAAAACAAAAAAAAAATGTAAAACCGCTCTAACTGGACAGGAGCATCTTTCAGTTTATCTGTTAATGTGTTGTTTGTCTATTAGGCCTTCTTATTAAATTAAAAACATGATATAAAAATTTGAACGAAAATTCTAAATATTAGTCTATAACTTTATAGTATAATCTTTACTTTTTAAATAGAATACTTCTCTTTAACCAACATCGATGACATTTGGCACAATTAATGCTTATACATCAGAATAACTTATACGCTATGATATAGGTTCTAGAAATCCTGTTAATTTAACAGGAATAGCATGACATTAGGAAACGCCATCTATTATCAACCTATTAAAGTTAAGTCACATCTGTAATTTGAAGAAGGTTATATATATCACGTTGTTTGACTTACATCGAGAGTTATTTAAAAAAAAGTTTTAATATATTATGGTTTCTTCTTCTTCTTCTTTTGATTTATATTTACTGGATAATCTAACTGAGCTATTAAAATGTAAAATTAATGTACGTTGTACAAAAACGTAAATGCAAAAATCCGCCGAATCACCTGAACCAATATCGATGAAATTCGGCACAATCAACGTTTATACATCGGGGTAACATAAAGCCGATAGAATTCCTGTGAATGTAACAGGAATACGACGACATTGCAATTACTTTAATTTCATATAATAAATAAATATATGGGACACTTGTATTTGTAGACATCCCCTTTTAGATAAAAAATACACGTGTGCTAATTTAATGTTAGCTAAACTTTCCTTCAAAGGGCGAATGGCGAATGCGATTCGCACTTAACTGCCCCTCACTTTGCGCGAACGTTTCCGAAGCCCGCATATCGGTGAGATGATCACGAACTGCTATGACTCTTGCTTTACGCTGTTATAACGTTTTTGAAGCTTTGAACTTTGAATGACAACGGTGATATGCATTTAATTGCTCTTTATATTAAGTGAAAGTCTCCGAAGTTCGCAGTTGAGTGTGTTGATAACAATCTGCTGTAGTCTTCGGATGCATGGTGAGTTCAACTTTTGGAAGATCTAGACTCCAAATATTCGGTTTCACCGAAGCAGTGAAACGCTATTCATATTAAGAGAATATTTTCGAGGTTTGCATTTCTGTATGATACTCACAATCGCCTGTAACATTTCGGGTAGACAGATAAATTTTTCGTGTTTTCGAAAGTATAGTTCATTTATTGTAGTAAATAGCGCGTATTATTTATATTTATTATATGTTGTTATAGGTATTAAATTTATAAATAAATAATTAAATTTGTCCAGTAAACAGAAATCAAAACATATTAAGACTTTCGCCTCTTTTGAATTACAGAATTGACTTTAAAGGCTCGATTGCAGGCCGTTAATATATAAGTAACTATGACAAATTGTAAATAAAAATAACTTATTATGTTTATTATAGATGGTGTTTTTGAAAGTCATTTTATTCCTGTTGAATTAGCAGGATTTCTATAGCCTAAATGTTACCCCGGTGTAAAAGGAATAATTGTGCCAAATTTCATGGATATTGGTTCAGCGGATTAGCCGTGAAAACGACACAGACAGACAGACAGGCAGACAGACTTTTGCATTTATAATATTAGTAAGGAAGTAAGGATTATTATTCTTTGATTAATGGTAAATTGGACATCAAATCTTACCCAAAAATAATTGACGTTAGTTTATGACATGAGTTGTCCACAGCATAGTGAAATTTTGTGAAGTTCATTAGAGCAGTAAACTTAAGATATAATACCGTCAAACTAGCAAAACCATACTGCCAATTTATGTTAACTTTTGGTCCGTTATGTAGACGTAGACTAATTAATTGGCTTGATTTCTTGAGAAAAATCATTTTAACTCTTCTGATTATAATAATATCACAAATATTGTCACGCTAAAAACTTATAGCGTGAACAAACAAGTTTTATAAACGAATATATAAACAATACTACAACAAAAATGAATAAAAAAATACTTTAATTTGAATAAATAATAAAACTATATACCTATATATTCTACTTAGTTAGTATCTAAAAACTAAGGGTTAGTTACAACTAAATCTAGGCACAAAAAAATAATTATCTGCAGGGGTGTTCAAGTTCTCAGAATCAGGGAACCGGAAGTCGAACATGTAGGCAGTGTTCTTAAATTTGCCCGGAACAAAGATTTTAGTTCGTCTCATAAAAGCTCTTGTCAGAATAAGTATTGGCCGCTTAGCGCCAAAGAAACTTCCACGGTATCACCCGGCCTCTCATAAAGATATTCCCGGTATTCGGAAATCCCAAGGTAGTTCCTACGACAGCAAGCGCTATAATTAATTTGATGATCGTATGGTTTAAATTTACTTATAAAAATCTACATCTTATATTCCTAGTTAATTGTATATAATATAAAATAAAGTTCCAAAATTAATTTAAATAACAAGCTCTAACACGAAATACTTCACAACGACATTCATATCTACAATTCATTTTACAGTTACAACGAATTAGTTCTAACAAAAAAAACAACAAAGACTACTTAACAATACATTTGAAAATTATCTCATATAACTTACCCAGTAAGGGAACTCATTCACAACACAGTTCTTGATAAAACACTAGATATAATAAGTTAAATTAGATTTTTAAAAAGTAATAAGTATGAAGTAGCTGTTAGAATCTAGATTGTTTTAAAAATTGACAGGAAGCAATTTGGACGCGACCGTTCACACTGTCACAATCTTTATTCGCCGAACATTAGCTAACGTATCACACCGTCTACCTGCATTCGCGATTATTGGTTTGTTTACGCGCTCGCTATTGTGTATAAAATATGTAATGTAAACTGTTAGTTTGTACGTAATGATATTATGTAGTAATTATTATATAATGTGTATAGTAGAAGAATAATATAAGTTATTTTATGTTTAAGTATAGTCTTATTATTTTATTATTAATATATTAGCTGAGTATTAAGTATTATTTTGTATTACAGTAGTGTTTGTATAAACAAATATATTTTATAAATATATATTTGTTACATTACCCCCCTCTCTATAAAAGGATTTTCGTCGCTTAAGAAAATCCGATTAAACGTAAGTATAACTTTCATAAATTAAGTATAACGTTTGGATAACTTGAAATCCTTAACATGCCAAGCTCCTAAATCGCGACCTGATGTATCTTCTAAAATATAAACTAAAGGCGATCGTTTATCTTTAATGCGGCATTTCATGTACTGAGGTCCCAACTTTTTGCTGAAGTGCGCATCTTTATCACTTTGTAAATAGCACTTTTTCCATACAATATCGCCGACTTTAAATTCAACTTCTTTTCTACGAAGGTTGTAACGTTTTGAGTTTTTGACGTGACTGTGCCAAAGTTCCATTTGTACTTGGTCGAAAATCGGACTTAAATATCCCAAATTTTGAGCATAAATATCCCGAGGAAGAAAAATGATTTCGTTTGGGTTGTCATTGTCAATATAATGAGAACCGCAGGAAACCAACTCTCTCCCATGAACCAAAAACGCTGGAGTATATCCAGTTGTTTCGTTGATCGAATTATTTATAGCAAACTGGATTTTAGGTATATTGACATCCCAAGACCTATGATCGTCGTTAACAAACATTGATAAAGCTGTAATGATTGTTTTATTATATCGTTCAACTGTATTAATTTGAGGAGAATACTTGGGCGTAAAATTGATATTAGGAATTTTATATTTCTTAAATAAGGTATCTAACTCTCGGCTAATGAACTGGCTGCCGTTATCAAGTACAATGGTCTGCGGAACACCATGAATAAGGAAGACGTCATCCTCCAAATGTTTAGCTATTGAGCTTGCAGTTGCTCTTCTAATAGGGAACAAAAGACAATATTTCGAAAAACAACACGTTACTACAAACATGTACGAGTATTGTTTTCTTGAGGTAGGCAAGGGGCCAACCAAATCTATAGATAGTACTTGAAAGGGCCTAACACATTCTTTAGGCCTTCCCATCTTTCCTAAGACATTATGAGTAGGAAGCTTATATGTTTGACAAATGTCACAATTAGAAACAAAATTAACAACATCAGAATACAAATTTGGCCAATAAAATCTTAGAGCAAGTCGTTTGTAAGTTTTGAAAACACCGAAATGGGCACACATGGGTTCAGCATGGTTTTCTCTTAACACATTTAACCGGTTTTCTTTAGGAACTACTTCTTTCCAATCAAACTCAGAAGTAAGAGCACATTTGTTTTTCATAAAACGATACAAAATATCATTTTCAATCCTGTAGCTAGGAAATTTATTGGGCGTATTACGGCAACCGTTAAATATGTTGAGATACCAATCATCCGACGATATAATCTTAGAATCATTTAAGGAATGTAATGGAAGAGATCGCGAAAGGCTATCAGGAATAATGTTGTCTTTGCCACGCCTGTGTTTTATTGTAAAGTTAAAAGAAGAAAGGCGGATACCCCATCTAGCAAGCCGCCCTGTAGGATTGTTTAGTGACATGAACCATTTAAGCGCCGAATGGTCCGTATAAACGGTACATGTATGCCCATTTTCAAGATAACAGCGCCAATGTTCTAGCGCTATAAGAACAGCTAAAGCCTCTCTTTCAGTCACACTATAATTTTTCTCTGCTCCACATAAGGACCGACTCATGTAAGCAATAGGATGTTCATTACCTTCAATTGTCTGTGACAACATGGCTCCTATACCATAACTGCTAGCATCAGTATGAACCTCGAAGGGGTAGTTGAAATCAGGACAAGCTAATATCGGTGCTTTTACTAATAAAGTTTTTAATTTAATGAAAGCTTTATCGGCTTCTGGAGACCAACAAAAAGGTGCAGCATTTTTCCGTGTAGATGTCATTTTATTTAAGGGTCCAGCAATAGTACTAAAATTAGGTATAAAACGCCTGTACCAAGATGCTGTGCCAAGAAAACGTTTAAGTTCTTTTTTATTTGTTGGTGGTGGGTAATTAATAATAGCGTCCACTTTCTTTGGATCAGTGCGTAAACCTTGAGCATCTACAATGTAGCCCAAGTATTGTAACTGAGATCTAAAAAATTGGCACTTATCCAAATTAATTGTTAAGTTCGCTTTCTCCAGTTTTCCAAGGACGCGATGTAAAAGCTGTACATGTTCATCGAACGTCTTACTAATTACTATCACATCATCTAAATACGCAAATACTTTAAGCTCAAACTCAGGGCCGAACAAAAGGTCAACCAGCCTCTGCTGTGTTGCAGGTGCGTTAGTTAAGCCAAATGCTGTGACCTTAAATTGAAAAGTTCCTCTGCTAGGTATATAGAAAGCAGTTTTCTCTCTATCAATATCGCGAATAGGAATTTGCCAAAATGCTTTCGATAAATCAAGACTAGATAAGAAACGTGCATCTCTTAGATTATCCAAAATCTCTGACACATACGGAAGACTGTAGGCATCCTTCTTTGTCACAGCATTTAACTTTCTGCTATCGAGACAAAATCGGGGGCTGCCATCCTTTTTATTTATTAAAAGAACTGGAGAAGACCAAGGGCTTTCGCTCGGTTCTATTACATCGAGCGATAGCATATCATCAACCTGCTCGTTAAGAACTCGCCGTTTTTCCGGAGACATTCGGAAGTACCGTTGCCTAATGGGTTCAGTGTCTCCTGTATCTATAGCATGACGAATCAAATTCGTTCTACCTAGACCTTTATGTTGGAATGATATTTTCTCAAACTCTCCAACAACGTTATCTGCAATCATCTTTTGCGAGGTATTTAAGGTTTCATACGATATTAAATATTTAGTGCAATTACTATTTGAAATGTCGTCTATAACGACCTCACTTGGGGTAAAATAATTAATATTATTAAGAAATTTTGGACAAATATGAAATGCCTTCCAAAAATCAATACCTAAAATTAAATTTGTTTCAATATCTGGAATGACATGAGCTTTTATAATATGAAAGCTTCTTTCATAAACTAGCGGAAGCAACATATAACCTATTGAATACAGCTTCTGCCCACCGGCGGCTGTTACCGATATTATTTCATCGGTCGATATAGTGAGATTGTAGTTTAATAATACTTTATGAGAATGATTACCAAGGATAGTAGCCACAGATCCAGAATCTAGTAATCCGTAGATATTTAAATTTTCTATATAATTAACGTTAACGTTAACAAAAGGGCGAGGATCGTTACTCGGCTTATTTCCGAAAATTGAAGCAAGGTTATACGTTTTAAAAAAATTACGTATTGTAAGCAACCAATTCTGCCAATCCGAGTCATCAAAAGAATTACTTGCTAGATTGCTACAATTTTCCTTTACTCGTTTTTTGAATTAGGTTCAGGATTACACTTAGGACAATCAGGAAGCCGGAAATCTTTTAGACCACATTTAAAACATTGAATTGTTCTTTCGGCTGTACACTCCTTCATAGAATGCGTATCGACCTTGCATCGAAAACAAAATTTTTTATTAGAGCTTAGGGTAAAAGTTTTGTTTTCATTAGAATTATATTTCCTAGGAGGTGTAAATTTATTCCTATCAGGGTCATAAGTTCTTGGGCCATAGTTAGAGTTATTTGTGGACATTTTATCAAAATCCTTAGAGCACGCATATGCAAATTCTGGTGCTAAGGTTTTTGAAGTAACAATCGGAGGCTCACGAAAAGCATCAGATCGTGATTTTATTTGTTCAAAATTACGACAGAGTGTTCTAAGAGCATCGATGGTTTTTATTTCGGTACAGGTAGCTAGTATATGAGAATAACAAGGGCGTATATTATGTAACAGAATTTCTAATTTTTGCTCTTCTCCCAGTATCGTATTAAGTCGGGAAAACATTCCTTCCATTATCGATATATACACGGTAATGCTTTCATTTACCCCTTGGGTTCTGTTTCTTATCTCTGAGAGCATACGATAGTCATAATCTGGTATATCGAAATCACTTTTTAAAGCGTTTAGTAATTCATTCCAATTATTAAATTTACTTTTCATACAGCGAAACCAGTGTAACGCATCCCCTGTAAAAATCTCAAATGCCAAAGACAACATTTTGCTATCCAATAATCCTTTAGATACACGAAACTCTTCGACAAGTTGTATGAAAGAACGGACACAAGACTTGCCGTCATACTTTAATTTTGATAAGTCAGATGAGATACCGCGATCACAGGTCACTGATACTGAAATATTCTCCAATATATTTTCAGCGTCAGTGTTTTGTATGCCAGTAGTCGATTCACGGTCGTCTGGGTTTTGTCTTTTTGAATGATCTAGAAATTGAGCATAAGCTGTTTGATATTGAGCATATACGGATTTAAATGTATTAATATGTTCCGGAAGTGTAGGTTTATTGATTCTAGATATTCTGAAATGTATATGATGCAATAGTGAACGCGTTCTTTCTAATAACGACGACTGAAATTTGTTTTTTAATGAATCTAAATTAAGAACACATTTTAATAAGGAGTCAGATATACCAGTAATATCTTCATCAAAATCAAAGCAGGTATCTAAAATATCCTCCGACGGATATAACTGAGTAAGTTTTGTAACTTGACGGCGTAATTCGATAACTTTATCTAATGGAATTTCCCCTCTAATAGCCACTTCGTATATAAGTTCTGGTTTTTGTAAAAGTAAAAATTTTATTGGATAAGACATTGCACTGTGTTTATGATAAAAATGAAAATTAATACATACAACAAATAACACACACACACACATCAAAGCAGGAAAAACAATTTTTTTTTTTTTTTACATCTATAATATACTTATCGATAATAATTTATTTCTACTAAGTAAACCCTGATTACTGAGACCACGTTATGGGCGCCATTGTCACGCTAAAAACTTATAGCGTGAACAAACAAGTTTTATAAACGAATATATAAACAATACTACAACAAAAATGAATAAAAAAATACTTTAATTTGAATAAATAATAAAACTATATACCTATATATTCTACTTAGTTAGTATCTAAAAACTAAGGGTTAGTTACAACTAAATCTAGGCACAAAAAAATAATTATCTGCAGGGGTGTTCAAGTTCTCAGAATCAGGGAACCGGAAGTCGAACATGTAGGCAGTGTTCTTAAATTTGCCCGGAACAAAGATTTTAGTTCGTCTCATAAAAGCTCTTGTCAGAATAAGTATTGGCCGCTTAGCGCCAAAGAAACTTCCACGGTATCACCCGGCCTCTCATAAAGATATTCCCGGTATTCGGAAATCCCAAGGTAGTTCCTACGACAGCAAGCGCTATAATTAATTTGATGATCGTATGGTTTAAATTTACTTATAAAAATCTACATCTTATATTCCTAGTTAATTGTATATAATATAAAATAAAGTTCCAAAATTAATTTAAATAACAAGCTCTAACACGAAATACTTCACAACGACATTCATATCTACAATTCATTTTACAGTTACAACGAATTAGTTCTAACAAAAAAAACAACAAAGACTACTTAACAATACATTTGAAAATTATCTCATATAACTTACCCAGTAAGGGAACTCATTCACAACACAGTTCTTGATAAAACACTAGATATAATAAGTTAAATTAGATTTTTAAAAAGTAATAAGTATGAAGTAGCTGTTAGAATCTAGATTGTTTTAAAAATTGACAGGAAGCAATTTGGACGCGACCGTTCACACTGTCACAATCTTTATTCGCCGAACATTAGCTAACGTATCACACCGTCTACCTGCATTCGCGATTATTGGTTTGTTTACGCGCTCGCTATTGTGTATAAAATATGTAATGTAAACTGTTAGTTTGTACGTAATGATATTATGTAGTAATTATTATATAATGTGTATAGTAGAAGAATAATATAAGTTATTTTATGTTTAAGTATAGTCTTATTATTTTATTATTAATATATTAGCTGAGTATTAAGTATTATTTTGTATTACAGTAGTGTTTGTATAAACAAATATATTTTATAAATATATATTTGTTACATTAATTTAATTTAAATTAAAATAATTGCATTATTGTTTTTTCCATATTTTGTGGTATATATTTTTTATTGTGCTTTTAATGGAAATTCTTTAAGTCAGATTAAGATGAACCACAAACTCAAACAATCGGACTTGATAATATTTCCTTACATAACAAGGAGTGTTCCTTTGAATCCTATAAATACTACAGAAATTATAAAATCGTGATATAAAATATGTACACAAAGATAAAACTTGAGAATATAGATGTTATGTGATAATAACTCTAAATTGATGTAATTTAGAGTAATTATCACAACATCTATATTCTTGGTTGAAAGTAATGTTATGCTCGCTAGACATGCAATAAAAGCAAAATAAAAGGAAATACCGCACTTTACGAGATACCGAAACGTACATTAGTGGTCATCAAGTATATACGAAATACTTTTTTCCATCTTTGCTTAAACAGCTGGATCAGTTATATCTTACAAGGTTATATCTAAACTGACTCTAAAGCAAAGTCCCCAAAACCTGTCTATAATATAATCGTTTTCTCAGAATCTACTAAAAGGAATTTAATGCAATTTTTACTTAAAGATCGCAATCCTTTGAGAAAGGTTCATCTTTGTAAATTGCAATAGGAAAAACTTTGTGAGACACTGATTTAGATGCTTAAGCTGCAGACATAGCTAGTTCTGTATAAATTCATCACTCTCAATGAAGGTATAACTTAATTTAGGTCGAATAATTGTCTCGTGCCTACCGCTAGGGTCATATTATCTGTACTTTCTATATAAATAATCTGCAATTCCGTCGCGATCGTGCCAAATGGCTAAATTAAAACGAAATACACTTTTAGACAGCAAATTTGTAGCGTTTATAGGGAGCCACAATAAACCAAATGTCTGGCGTTCCTCCAAAATGGCGGCTTGTCAACGGGGTGTGATTCACTTAATTTTCATTAAAATGTTCTAAAAATGCCTAAAAACAAAAAAAAATGTGAAAATTATTATTGAACAGCAGCAGCAAGGGCCCCTGAATACGGTTAAATTTTACGGCAATTAATCAAATGCTCTCTCACTCTTTCTCTGGTGCCTTAATAAGGTTTTATATTCAATAAAGGTAAATATAGAGAAAGCAAATGAGGGTGATCTATCTCTTTTTTATGTGAACATAATGAGCTAAGATGAAATATACGAGTTTCAACTTCTCTCTCATTATTTATTGTGATACTCTCACTTACACACACACAGGCACACACATCCCCTACTCTAGTATTAATAACTCTATGACAGTTGATCCCCACATTGCGCGCACAGAGAAGTGTGAAATTTGGCACAGAGAAGTTCATATACCAGACATATTTTTTGTTTCAAATTCAAATTCAAAATGTTTTTTATTTACGTAAACTTGTAAACAGCGTATATACAAATTCTTGAATAAAATATAAACTAATGTTTCATACGTATATTTTTATTGTTTAGTTTTACTTTAGTTAAGTAGCCTGTAAGAGATAAATATTAGTGATAAGGATAATTAATTTCAAGTTTTATGTATTGAATTTGTTTTATGTGCAACATATATATATGTTTTATGTATGTAGAGATACTTTTGCCTTTTTTTGGTAAAATAAATAAAGTGCTCCATACGCTTCTTAAAATATTAAAGTACATAGGTTTCCATTCGGGTTTGAAGATACAAATGCGAGAGTAAAATGAGAACAAACTACAGGAGAAACTAAAACATATTACATCACGCCCGAGCTTGACCTGTGAAATATTTCTATACAAACGAGAGCAATGCAACAACATACATTGTTGAGAACAAATTCCGTCACGAAAAATGCTGTATTCCTCCCATTCCGTTAATAACTTAGATTTATTTTTGTGAAGTAATAAATGTTTGGGTATCCGACTGAGTATAATAGACCATCCTCATTTCTTACCGAGGTGTCGTAAAGAGCGACTAAGGTAAGTTGACCCGCCGTGTGGTATCCGGCTGAGTAGAATAGACCACCCTCTTTCTTACCGAGGGGTCGTAAAATACGACTAAGGTAAGTTAACGTCAGTTAGGCGGCCGGGCGTAAAATACGTAGCCAAAGCCAACATATTTGTGACATGTTGTGCCGACCCCACTCAGAGTGGGATAAGGGTGGGAAAATGATCGGATATACAAAATTAATACTGTTATATTTCTTTATTGCTGAAATACAGTAAAAAGCTGTGATAGCCGAACGCTAAGACCGCGTGACTCTTACAAAGGGGTCACGGGTTCAAATCCCAAGCAGGCACCAATGAGTTTTTCTATTAAAACACACAAAGCTTGTTGTTTATTCTTGAAACTATAAAAATAATTAAATAAATAAATAAGAAATTATAATGAAACTTATTAATATTTTAGAATGTCATAATAGTTTGAATTTAGAGATACTAAAACATTAAGGTAAACGCAACGCATGAAGTTAAAATGCGGCAGCTCGCTGGAGCTTAAACTAAACAATATTTACATATAAATGAGGACAAAACAACAATAATAATACGGAAATGTGAAATTTCGTAGCGTGTAATGTATATTGTTAATAGTTAGGACGGCACTGGTGTAGTCCCATTGAATTCTTAGAATATTATTTTATATGTAAAAGTGGAATTGCTTTGTTATATTGCGCTATAAAAGTAAACTAAAATACAGTACATATAATAAGGCCTTTTAATACTTTACACAGTGGCAGCTTTATAGCCAAATGCAAGCTGAAAAATTAAAAAGAAAATGGACCAAAGATGAATAGGATCCAAAACTAATAATAAAATTATTTTGCTATAATCCGCGATACAGTAAATAGAAAATATATATAGTGTTAAATGTATAGTGGACTATCCGTATTTTTATACCCGATACGTGCAGTATTCGTAAAAACACATGCACAAACCACCACCACTTCCACCACAATACACAAGCTCTACACACGTTCACTATCACAAACTCAACAATCGTTTCGCCCCGCAACCGAAGTATCATCAGGAGATAGACTCCACGACAAAATTGCAAAGTTATGAAAATTTCCTAGAATATATCAAATCTTACTATAATTATAAGTTTAATTAAATTTGTACGTATTTCGTAAACCGCTAGACGGATTCAAGTTAAATTGATAACATATAATTTATAATCGGCATTACAACATAATATACTTTTTATATCGATACGGAAGCAAAGATGTGAGAAGAAGTATAGTACACAGGATTAAATAATGCAGAATCTAGGTGATTTCTCTTTCTAAGCCTCGATGTGCACTATTTATTGCCGCGTACTATGACTAATGAAATGCCCATGAAATGCACTTTGCTACAGAACCATCATATTTCAAGCAACTGCCTATTTTACTAACGCGAAACAATATTCAAAAATTTTTACACAATGAAGATAAATAAAAGTTAAAAATAAATATTGGTCCCTGTATATCTTAGAAGGATTAATGCCTATAATTACAGTCTAGAATAGCGATGCGGTCCATTTAAATGAAGAGGGATATGATTATCACACTGTCGTATACATCACCTGATTTGAATATCTATATCGCTTTAATAAAATAATATAATTTAAATGAATGATCGCTTTTATTGAGCACCACATTAATAACAATAAAACTAAAAATAATAATAATAAGTATGACAAAAGTAGTAATAAAATCTGGCGGACTTATCGCTAAATTGCGATCTCTTCCAGCCAAGCAGTTTGATGAAATGACAGAGCTACAGATATTTAGTCGGTGTTGTGTATATATAGCAAAAGAATATTAACTAAGATATTCATACGAATACGTACATACATATGCATAAATATATAAATAGATACATATCGTACGTCAATAAATAATGCACATCGAGGCTTGGAGAGAGAAATCGGATAGATTCTGTTTCATGGAGCATTGCCTCTATCACACAGACTGAAGAACCCGTGTATAACGTCATATACTACTGAGTGACAGAGACAGCGCTCTACGAAACCGAACTGGCCGGCTATTTCGTTCTAACCATCGATGTGCATTATTTGATGCCGGGTACTATACAATATAATTGTACATATATAAATATATTCAATTAAAGTACATAATATATAAAAATCGTCATGTAACTGTAACACACCAAGAGATACAAAAATGCTGTTTAACACGCTTTTTAAAAAGAGATAATGTTTGCGATTGCTTTATAGACAATTGCAAAAAGTTCCAACGCTTAATGGCCTGTACTGCAAAATAATTGTGGTAATACTGCTGTGAGCATCCTTAACTATAAAGTTTAACTTATTTTTTCCAGCGTAATACATAAGACGTGAAATTCAATCTTTAGAAATAAATTCCTATTTTACGTTTATTTTTTAAAGAAGATTGAAATAGGATTCCAAGATGAGCGTTCGTGACCCTGCATCCGATATCTGAATTATAATTTAATTTTAAAACGGCGCTCAGTTCCCTACAATTCCATCAGAGCATTAAGGAATTTATATTGCACAAAGAAAAAATACAACCATATTTAATATAGACAAAGCCCCGAAGGATCGTTTGACGGCCCGCTGGTGTCACCGACTGATATTATGAAACTTTTCTTTACGCAATCTACATAAAAAATGAGGCGAGGGTCCCACTGAACCCGCCAGTAAATTAAGCTTTTGGAGCTGTTAATTTTATTTGCATACAAAATGGAATTTGTTACAATAATATTTTTATTTTATATTAGTTGTCAATATTTTCTAAATAAAAACAAAATTATTAATTATTAAACAATTGCCGTGTCATATCCGACTGAGTAGAACAGACCAACGTGTCGTGAAAGATTTTTTTATTCATACCTAGTAACCAAATTGAGAAACGTTAAATAAACGAAAATGCAAAAAGGCTTAAAGAGATATCTCTCCTTAAACTTTTTATGTTCTGAAAGTAAATAAATTTATTCCATACCTTTGGGTTAAATTTAAATCGTTAATTCTAAAATCTCATCATATTATTATTGAGCGTAACGATTAATAATTGAACTGCAAGTTTATTGAAGTTTATGAAACAATTTTGTTTTGTGAATATAACCATCTTCAAATAAGCTGTGACTCAACTTTCTTTCTTGTTTATTGATTTATATCATCATTCTCCTGCCCTTATCCCACTCTAAGTGGGGTCGGTACAACATCTTATGAATATGTTGTTAAAGGATTTGGGTAGGTATTTTAAGACTGGCCGCCTACCTGACGTCAACTATCTTAGTCATTAATTTACAGAATTAGGCATTATTTTACGGAGATCCATAATACAAAAGTAATAATAAAAATTATTTTGCTATAATCCGCGATACAGTAAATAGAAAATATATATAGTGTTAAAAGTATAGACTATCCGTTTTTTCATACTCGTTATATGCAGGATTCGTAAAAACACAGACAATCGCAAAGCTTTGCGATTCTGTCGTGGAGTCTATCTCCTGATGATGCTTCGGTTTCGGGGCGAAACGATTGTTGAGTTTGTGATAGTGAACGTGTGTAGTGCTTGTGTATTGTTATAGCAGTAGTGGAGGTTTGTGCATGTGTTTTTTACGAATCCTGCACGTAGCGGGTATGAAAAAACGGATAGTTCACTATACATTTAGCACGATATATATAATTTCTATCATTCGTCATCCGCATGTCATACTTCACATAATCCAACCATCTCTAGATATCTATGTATGTATCTATCGTAGTAGATTTTATGTAATGCTAAGTTTATAAAGCGGGCAACATTCACATACCTTACACATGCAGAACACGTGTCTCAAAATCTCGCCACCCGCAAAAATTCGCACAAGCAATACACACAATCACTACTACCATATCTACAATCGTTTCGCCCCAAAACTAAAGCATCATTAGGAGTATAGGCTCCACGACAAAATCGTAATTTTTTACACATTAGTAGTAGTATTATAACTTATTATTTTAGCTTATTATGGTCAAATTTCGATCACTGGCCGACTAGTAGTGATATTTCTTATCAAATTCAAATTCATACTCAAAATATTCTTTATTCAAGTAAACTTGTAAACAAGTGCTTTTGAATCGTCAACTGCTGGTTCGGAAAGCTGTTCCTACGAATATGAAATAGAGATATAGAGATAGATACATAGATAGATGATGAGATAGATAGATAATGAGATAGAGACAGACAGATAGATAGATAGAGATTATGAGATATCAGACAGCTAATGTGAGCTATGTTGTTCACGTGGAATCGCAAAAATTTAAACTACGAACTAAAATATTGCGAAAGTAAGTCATAAAACAAACTGAACTACTGCAACGCGTGGCCAATCTTCTAGTATCATATATAAACTAATGAGAATTCCATAAGCAATATTTTTTGCATAGTTTTTTTAAATTGTTTAGGCGGACTATAACATATTGTTTTGAAACAAAACAGAGCTTCGAACTGTTCTCAGCAATAGGACATATTGCTGAGAACAACATTCAAACTATGTAATTAACCACGTTTACAAAGCATAGTTAAATACCACCTGAGTTGTACTTTAAATATTGAAGCGTTGTTATTATACACTAATTTCCCTCGGGCATAGTGTGTTTGTTTTAAAACAAACAGTGAAGTTGATGATTACTGTGACCATCTCTCCATAACTGGGAAAAAATAATCGTTTGTCGGTAATGCTAACACGAGAATGGCTTCGTAATAAAATTATAATATATGTAATCAAGGCATCAGTAAATTGAGATTCTTCGCTTTTAACACGCTTTATTAGATTCACCTGTATGGTTGTAATCGACTTCTTTGAAGACAATGTTCACTTATTTTGAATGGCCAGATTTAATGTAAACTTTATACACTATTGAGAACCGGTCTTCATCATCCTACTGCTCTTAACCCAAACCAAAATTTTCCAAAAGTACAACTCATCATGCAACAAGCTTTATAGCATATTCAGAGACGTTCACTCCACATAAAGAGCAATTAACTACATATTGTCGTTAAAAGTTTAAACGGAACGGAATCACAGCGTAAAGCAACACTTAGTAACGATCAGTATTAACAACGCTTAGTCCGTGATCATCACACCGACATGCGGCTTCGGAATTTTCATGTGTATGTTTGATATTAAATTAGAGGACCCAATGGAGTCTCACATTAACAGTCAATGATGCTGCAGATCACGTAAATAAGTTTTAATTTTTTTAAGACTTTGTTATAATTTTTTTCAGTGCAAATGATATATCTTTCCTAATTAGCAGCAATGACATGAAAGAAACCACATTTAATGTTGACGTTTCGAGTAGCGGATTCATTGCAATAGGCATTGAAATTTAACCTTCTGGATCGATCCGGTTTTTAGTGATGGAGATATTTGCAGGATTGGAAAGTGACTAAAGTACGTTTCACGCGGACAAAGTCGCGGGTAAAAGCCAGTAATATATAATCGTAAGCATAATATAATTTCTGATATTTATGTGACTTATATAGCTTATCCAAAAGGTCTTGGACTGGTTACATATACTTTTATGTTAATGCTTACCCTGATTTATATCTTCAAACGTGACTAGGGTTAATCGTGCGTCATGAAAGCCGCGTGAATCGTTCTGATATTTATACAGTTAGTTGCCATAGTCAAGTTCCGAATAGGTCTCTTGGTTTTAGGTAATACCAGAAAAAAACTCATAAAAAGTAACTAAAAATCTTTTAATATTGAGAACAGCTAAAATTTAATTATAAATATATTTAAAGTAATTTTTAAAAATGGAGGTATGATCTGTTAGACCGTTTAGTTTGGTTTATATTAAAAAACTACTGAACTTAATGACATTTATGTATATAGTTATAAAGGTTAGAATATTGATTTTCACTGCTGGTACTTGGATACTACTATTTCGCGAAACTCTTGTAGCGGGTTGTACGAGCCGGAGTATTCGATCACCAGTCTAATGCTGTAGCCAGCCGGTAAGTAAGAACTGGGTCCGTAGCTGGGCAGCAAGTTGACTAGATCACAAGAACTGACTGAATTTGGAAAAATGTATAGATTTTATAGGCCTACATTGCTGATCGACACTTTATATTGATCCCAATTGGGATACAGATATAAGGATACAAAAAGTCAGCAATATATGCCCATGTTGTATAGGGTTCTTAAAGATTGCAAGTGGAGCATGTTTTACCGTGAAGCTTTAATCAGTAAATAATAATTCAAAATTTGAAATGATATAACCGTGACATGATATAAGCGATGGTTTATATCAATTGATAGATTATATCTCATACTAAATTTATGTTCACGTAATTAATATTGAATTTCAATGAATGTAATTGATAGTGTTGTGGCACGATTTGCTACAATTATATCCATAAGGGTACGTGGATAGAAAACGTCCACTTTAATAGATGATACTTTGTTAATTGTACTAATAAGGGAATGACGATTACACATATTATAAAACAAAGTCCCCAAAAGCTGTCTGTATGTCATCAATTTTTTCAAAATCTATTAAGAGAACTTTTGTACGGTTTTTACTTAGAGATAGAACAATTCTTGAGGTAGCCGTGTGGTATCCGACAGAATAGAATAGATCACCCTCCTTTTTTACCGAGGTGTCGTAAAAGGCGACTAAGGTAAATGCCGTGTGGTATCCAGCTGCATAGAATAGACCACCCTCATTTCTTACCGAGGTGTCGTAAAAGGCGACTAAGGTAAGATGTCGTCAGGCAGGCGGCCGGTCGTAAAATACGTAGCCAAATCATAAGACAACATGTCTAATATGTTGTGCCGACATCACTTAGAGTTGGATAAGGGCAGGAGAATGACGATGATAGAACAATTCTTGAGGAAGGTGTAAATTAATAGAAAATTATGGTTCTATGTGAATTTACCGTAACACATATTTGCGACATACTGATTTTCACGCGGTCGTAGCCGCTTTCAAAACTAGTTGAGCTCACGGTTAACAATACGTGAGACGGACGCAAATATACAACAATTCTATCATTTTTATGTAAGACTTCATTCTGATTATTGAACGAATATTTAAATCCATGACGAAGGATTCACAGGATAATAAGGAAGGACTCACTCGCCACCCCAGGAGCTTTGCCTTAAGCAGTCATATAGGACAAAGAACTGATGAGCCCTGCTTTCAATAGTAGTAATTTCTTAAATTCTGAATAGACTTAAATATTTTCAGCGTTATCATTTTCTATTTCTGAGTAAGATAACTTCTCAAAAACGATACTCTATTTTAACAGATTTGAAATATTATATATTCGATATCCATAATAAGTAATAACTTTGAACACTATGGTAATAAAAAAAGGAAATTTTATAAATATTCATTCAAGACGTTGTAAAATTAAATAAAATGCGATCATTCACATAATAATTTATTTACGTATTCCATTTAAGTTACAATAAATAATAATAAAACAATGTTACTGTTTAACTGTACATTTAAGTTAAAAGATGATTTCGTGCAAAGAATTGACATTACCTTAGGTGAAACACAGCCATAGATTAACGCTTATATTTTAAAACTAATTACAGACAAGAAATCACAAAAGCATTTATAATGTTTTTTATACGTTTTAGCTGCCAAAAATATAATGTGCGCACTAAGTATATTTGGAGATCCATATTGAATGACGAGAAGAAATTAAAGCATTAGATATCAGATCACCTAAAATAACATAAAACTGTCGCCTTTTTATATATTATTTTTTATATTTTATATGATATGGCTTTTTATTTTCATTTACGTCTTCAGTAATAATGCCACTCTTAACACAATAAAATTTTAAACTTCGCCTTAGACCATGTTGGATTTTGTTGATTTCAGTCAGCTAGTAGTAAGTGCTTATTAATTTAATATAATTATAATTATATATTACCATAATCGGTTGTGGTTATCTTATTGAGTTTTTTAGTAGACTTACAGTTAGAGTATTCGATGAAGTTAGATAAAAAAAACATAGGTCAATTGCCTTTAAAAAACGAAAAATAAATTATTAGTTTACCTCCAAGGAACCAAAGAGTAACGGACAAAAAATTCCCCCTACTCGTTTAAACAACTAAAAATATGTTTTAATACATCTTTTAAGAACTTTTACGAATTTGATAATAACAATTTTCGATAAATAATTAGTTGTTATGAGCTGTGATAGCCCAGCGGTGAGACCGTGCGACTCTTTCGAGAGGAACACGAGTTCAAACCCGGGCAGGCACCAATGAGTTTTTCTATTAAAACTCATGTGTCTAATTGATAATTGCAATTTATCACACGCTTTTCGGTGAAGGAAAACATCGTGAGGAAACCTGCATATCTCTAGAGAAGTCTGGAGATATGTGTAACCTACCAATCCGCATTGGAGCAGCGTGGTAGGTCTTAGCTCCAACCCTTCTCTCCAAAAACGGAGAGAAGAGGCCTATTCCCAGCAGTGGGATTGTAACAGGCCGCTACTATATATACTACTATACTAATTAGTTGTTAAACGAAATAAAGATGTCGATAGACTCATGTGTGTCTTTTACAAGTGTTACTAATGTAAGGAAATTGTTATGATATGAGGTTATTATACAATAACTCATTAACCTTTATAAGTGTTACTAATGTCAAGAAATTTTGATGATATGACATGTTATTATAAAATAACTCATTAGACTTTTGCGGGATTTTTGGTAGATCTTTGTTGCAAGTTAAGTTATAAGTTAGCAATGGAGTTAAATGAGGACTCTACTTTCAAAGTCGTTTTCCAGTTTATAAAATGTGACCCCATTTCGTTGGCTTGCAATATAGCATGATAGACTGTTATGACGACAGCTTGTGACAGAATCCAGTAACAAAATATATGACCTATGGGTGAATATATCACGGCGGCTAAGCATTTTATATTTTTGAAACCTCGCCATACTTCAGCTTTTAGGAATATCTTTTACGGTTCTTCCGTTTCGGCATATTGGTGTGAAATTGTGATGAAAATTAAAGCCCATTAATAAATAAATTAACATTTAAATTAATATTTATTTATTAATGGGCTTTTAATTGTTGTAAAGTGTGTGTAAGTGTCCATAATATATTGGACTTATACACACGGTCATCATTCTCCATAGTAAGTCACTCATCATCATCATCATTCTGCCATTATCTCACTCTAAGTAGGGTCGGCACAACATGTTACAAACATGTTTTCACATGATTTGGCTACGTATTTTACGACCGGCCGCCTGCCTGACGTCAACTTACCTTAGTCGTATGTTGCGACCCCTCGGTAAGAAAGAGGGTGGTCTATTGTACTCAACTGGATACCACACGGTGGGTCAACTTACCTTAGTCGGCTACTACGACATCTCGGCTAGAAATGAGGGTGGTTTATTCTACTCAACCGGATACCACACGGCGACATAGTAAGTAACTTAATAGTGGTATTAGTGCAGACAAATAGTAAATATATACTAATATATACATACTTAAATACATATATACATTCACACTCGACGAACCAACACATTATAGTTTTAAACTGTTGGCTCTTGGCGGGAATCGAACCCGCGATCCACGGAGCTATAGGCATGGCCACTGCCAACTGCGCCAACGGGCCAGTCAAATCAAATTAATAGGTTTGACCAAAACTTCCTCTTTTGTTAGAAATATTAAGTTAGACCCGTGGCAATCGATTTTTAAGTGGAGTCTATCTCCTTATGATGCTACGTTTACGGGGCCAAGCTATTCTTGACATTATGATAGTGAATGTATGCTGCGCGTGTGTATTCTTGTGTTATATGTATATAGAAGGTAGGTGATACATGAGTTTTTATTCTGCATGTATCAAGTATGAAAACGAATAGTACACTCTATTATATATTTAGCATTACATATATTTTCTTTTGCATATGCATATAATTTTTTTAAACACGATTACTTTGATATTTTTTCAAATAATATTATGGGAGAATATAATTCAAAAACAATCTACTCTCGTCATTACTAAAAGTGCTGTGTCATTTGTTAAACTTTTTAGTATCATTAGTATTAGGTCCTTACATATGAAATTGGCGTTTTCTATGGGAGGAACATAAAGTCGTTTTTTTTTTAATGAAATATATTTAATTAATCAAAGTATTACCAAAAAGCTGTGATAGCCTAGCGGTAAGACCGTACGACTCTTACGAGGGGAACACGAGTTCAAGCCCGGGCAGGCACCAATGAGTTTTTCTATTAAGACTCATGTGTCTAATTTATAATTGCAATTTATCACATGCTTTTCGGTGAAGGAAAACATCGTGAGGAAACCTGCATATCTCTAGAGAATTCTGGAGATATGTGTAACCTACCAATCCGCATTGGAGCAGCGTGGTAGGTCTTAGCTCCAATCCTTCGCTCCAGAAACGGAGAGAGGAGGCCTATTCCCAGCAGTGGGATTGTAAAGGGCTGCTACTTTATATACCATTGCTATGTATGCACTTTTTCCATCTCATAGGTAGTTCATTGATCCCCTTACTAAAAAAACCATTCGGGCGGGAATCAATAAAATCTTTGAAGGTGGTTTGGACTGCCCCATCGGAGTTGAATTTTTTTCCTTGCAAGTAGTTATCCAAATTGCGAAAAAAATGGTAATCTGTTGGAGCAAGGTCCGGAGAGTACGGTGGATGTCTAAGACATTCTAATTGAAGCTCCTCTGATTTGGTAGCCGTCTGTTGTGCAGTGTGTGGTCTAGCGTTGTCCTGAAGCAACAGTGGCCTAGAGGGATTGACCAGCCTCGGTTGTTTAGCAGCTAGCTTTTCCATCATGGTTTGCAGTTGCTGACAATAGATATCTGCCGTAATCGTCTGGCCAGATTTAAGAAAGCTGTAGTGAACGACATCGGCACTAGTCCACCAAACACTTACAAGCAACTTTTTTTAGTCAATTTTCGCTTAGGGCAGGATTTGGCTGGTTCGCCAGGTTTCAGCCATTGCGATGAGCGCTTCCGATTATCGCAGAGGATCCACTTTTCATCACAGGTAATAATTCGATTTAAAATTCCTTCATTATTGTGCCGGTTGAGTAACGTAACGCAGCAGTCGACGCGCGTTTGTCGGTTTGCTTCACTCAATTCATGAGGTACCCACCTTTCAAGCTTTTTCACCTTCCGAATTTGCTTCAAGTGGATTAGAATAGTTTTATCACTAACACCGGAGCCTGCAGCTAACTCGGACGTGGTTTGCGATGGATCCGCTTCCACAATAGCCTTCAATTCTTCATTATCAACTTCGGTCTCCGGCCGTCCACGAGGCTTGTTCTGCAGGTCGAAATTTCCAGAACGAAAACGTTGGAACCAAAAACGCACTGTGTTTTCTTTTGCGACACCGTCACCATACACATCATTAATCCTTCGAGCCGTTTCTGCAGCACTGGTGCCACGGTGGAACTCATACTTGTAAATAACGCGATATTTCATGTTTTCCATTTTGTAAACAGAGTGACACAAAGAAAAAAACAAAAGAAGAAAAAACAAATGAATTAGGGGGTTTGAAACACAAATGCATGAGTAAATAGCTGTATGAATTTGAATTTGGTATTCCTAACCATAAAGGTAATATTTGAGATCAAAGTGGCCAGTACGACAAAACGCCAATTTCATATGTAAGGACCTAATATTTACGAAACTCTTTGTCGAAACATGTAAGAGAAAAATTGTAGAAGAAACCTTTTTTCAATTAACTAATTTGATTAAGACAACAATATATATTTTCATTTATCTAACAAATATTATATTTTACATAATATATTACTATTATTTATACACTATCACGATAATTAAAGAAACAACACGTTGGAATGTACAAAAAATAAGAACTCCGTATTGCGTAATATTATCTTATGAATATCTATAGACTGCTGAATTAAATTCATTTTATTTGTAGAATACATACGATCTTATCTCGTATATTTAATAGTTACAGCAATAATCTAGGAGCTAGCGAATAGTTTACTTTCACGGTGAATCAAAATCGTGACAAAGAACTCTATTATAATGTTGCTAACACACGAGTGAAAAATTCACTAGCTCCACGACTATTTTGGTATGTATTGAGGCCAATTATTTATCTATACTTATACTAATATCACTGAGAAAGTACTTCATGTCAAGCCTCATAAGCTCATCACCTTAGATATTTCATTGAAAGTCAACATCAGTACGAATACAATACTGATTTTATATTCCATTTGTATACCTGAAAGAGAAAAAATATATTTATAAAATCGCAAAGATAAACATAAATTTGACTGGGACATAAGAAGTTGCTTTATAGTAAAGTTATTGTATAGTACCTGGCATTAAATAATGCACATCGGCGTTTAGAACGAAATAGCCGGGCAATTCGGTTTCGTAGAGCGCTGTCACTGTCACATACGGGTTCGGCAATCTGTACGACAGAGACAATGCTCTATGAAGCAAAGTCTCTCTCTCTAAGCCTCGATGTGCATTATTTATTGCCGGGTACTATAAGTGATATATTTTGAAAAAGTTTTGCACAATAAACTAGTGTTATGTCTAGACTGTTAAAAAAAGTGAAGAACGTTTTAAACTATTATGTATCAGATTGTGATTTGCTATATTACTACTTAATGATATTACTACTCAATTTAATATCCTTATTCTCCCGCCTACATCTCTCTATGTGGAGTAAGCACAACGTGTCATAAACATGTTGTTACATGATTAGGCTAGTTAATTTACGCCCAGCCGCCTGTCTGAACTTACCTCAGTCGATTATTACGACACCTCAGTAAGAAATGAGAGTGATCTATTCTACTCAGCCGGATACCACACGGTGGATCAACTTACCGTAGTCGCCTTTTACAACACCTTGGCAAGAAATCAGAGTGGTCTATTCTACTCAGTCGGATACCGGACGGTGGCACTACCGCTACATGTTGTCTCTAAAGACTGTCTTTAAACCATGACTACCTATCACTATGCAACGAAACTGAATAATTATGATTATTAGTAAACGTTTTGTACAAAAATATTTTAACTTAATGTTTTTTTACTTATTTCATTTGGTGTTACCGCTAACGTTAACCGCCAATTTTCTTGCATTGCTCATAAATATACAATACGTATGTACAGTTATAAAATAGATATACTATAATAATAATAATAATAAATATAAATATGGGACATTTACATACACGGTTATCAGACCCCAAAGTAAGTAACTTAATACTTGTGTTATGGGTAACGGACAACTGGTAGATAAACTAAATATATAATTTTAAACACACACTTAAATACAAATATACACCCAGGCTCGAAGAACCAACAAATCGTCAACAGAAAATGTTGACCCTCGGCAGGAATCAAACCCATAACCCGCGGAGCTAAAGACAGGGTCACTACCCACTGTGCCAATGGGCCAGTCTATATACGAGTATATAGTCGATAATTTTCCGACGTGAGTACAAATTTTAATTTCAACCTGACGCTGTTTATAAGAGAGACTATATAATCGATGCGGGATATATTAATAACATGCCGTTAATAACTGAGTACGTACTTGCTATCTAATTTAGTAATTAGTATGATAATTTACTGCAAATAGCTTATATGCCTTTGTGCTTAGAGGGCGACTTATAGACGTGTCTGCGATGTCACGGCGAGATTATTACAATGAGTGATAGTACAAATTACACTACGCTACGAATGTGCTATTTCTGAAATAGGCTTTATTTAGATCCCAAAAGTTAGAAATTTTTGTTATTATTATTAACGTTGTATAGATTGGGAAATTGTAATAAAAATAAAAAATGGTTTTAAAGTAACTGTAATGGTTATATAAATTATGCACTTTACTGCGCCTTAATAAAAATATATTTACTTACCTCTACCCCCATTTAAATAAGGGGAAAAAATAGTTTTTTCCCCTTATTTAAATGGGTTCACTGATTTTTTAATGGACCCTTGTGAACCTTTTGAGCTTTAGGGTCGATGAAATTCGTAATAAATAAATATATGGGACAACTACCCACACGGCTGTCTGTCCACAAAGTAAGTAACTTAATACTTATGTTGGGTGACAGACAACTGGTAAATATATACATACATAATTTTAAATACATATATATACACCCAGACTCGAAGAACCAAGTAATTGATTTTATAAAACGTTGGCTCTCGAATCGAACACGCTACCCGATACACGCTACCTAGAGCTGAAGGTAGGGATCACTGCCAACTATCCCAATGGATCAGTCCAGTATAGTTAAAATAGCAATTGGAAATACACTTCATTAAATTTATGTTGTCACCGCCAACAGCACCAACGGTCCATTCAAACCCGTTGGCGCAGAATGGGATCAGGTGGTGGCAGCCACCACGCGCCTATATGGGAGTAATTTACGCCTTGTGACTTAAACTATATTATACATACTTATTTTATACGTATACTTACCTCTATTTGAAACGTATTTCGATGACTGGGTACTCGAGTACACAGTGATGATAGTCATAGTATCTCTGACTACAGGGGGTTCTACAGGGAGTATAGCTTCGCAACGCACGCGTAACGCGCCCCTCGCCGTAGGCGGCACGGCCACTCGAAGTATGCGCCATGATGCGCGGAGACCGCCAGGCTGAGGCGCGCTTAGTTCTCTTTGTTGCCATGGCTCCGTCTGTTAAATTATAAATCCATACTAATATTATTAATGCTAAAGTCTCCCTCTTTTTATCTATGTGTCATTTTGTTACGCTTTCATGGCTAATCTATATATTTAAAAAAAGAATGGCCGCCGAGTTTCTTGCTGGTTCCTTTCGGTAGGAGCAAACTTCCGAATCAGTGGTAACTTCTTGAAAACATTTGACGATTCAAAAGTACTCTAAACAGTCGACTTGAATAAAGAATATTTTGAGTTTGAGTTTGAGTTTTGAATCTGCTGGACAAATATTGATAAAATTTGGCTCATTTAAATCTATACACCAGAGTAATATATAGTAAAAAAAATATATTTCATCATATTACATAGATCAGAATAATAAAATGTATTAAAACATATTTTTTTTAATATACATTTATCTACTACGGCGACTACTTACTTTTAACAACTCATATGACACCCATCAAATCATACATGTATTTTCTAATTAAAAATCAGCCCGCAAATAAGATCTGTTCATTGTAGTAAAATAATTAGATAACAAGAAGAAGTATACTACACATATATGTATGAGTACTACAAATTTAATTCTTACAAGATAAAAATGATTGTCGGAATTAAACAATTTATTAATAAAGCAATATATTAAATTAATAGACATATTTGAGTACGATTTTATACATGAACATTCCTATGAAATTAATTAAACGACTGTCGTTCTAGAGAAATAAGGCTACTGTTTTGTCATAAGCGGAGCGGATCAAATACTTTACTATTTTGTTGCATTATACAAAATCTGTTTTCATTCATAAAATACATTTAATTGTATTTGTTGAATAGATAAAAAATAAAAAAACATTTAAAAAAATGATTGAATACAATCTGTGTCTAAATTAATTTTAAAGTATTTTCTATTGAAATAGTCTAAAAGTATTATTTTTATAACTACACTCGTAAGGCAAGTAAATATTCGAGCAGCAAAACCAGTGAACTAGAAAAATATTAATCTCATAACGGGAATTGAACCCGGGACCTCCAGGAATACGCGACATATCAATCTCTCAACTCAGATTGTCAAAAACTGGCCACCCAAGAGGTTAGTCCATTGTGGTAGGAAATAGAAACATATTTTAATATTCAAACAAAACAAGGTAGAATGACCAATAGCATATTGAACTACCCCCTATTTTATTAATACCGATGTAATATAATTAGTACTATTCAAACTGCCTATTTGTAATCTATCGTTTTCTTTATAAATATGCTTGCATTAAAACTCTGTGACAAGTGTACACTGATAATAATTATTACATTATTCATTAATCAATAATATAAATAATAATAAATATATGGGACACTTACACACACTGTCATCCGAACCCAAAGTAAGTAACTCAATACATGTGTCATGGATGACAGACAACTGGTAGATATACTACATATATAATTTTAAATACATACTTAAATACATATATACACCCAGACTTGAGGAACTAAAAAATTGTATGTAGAAAATGTTGGCCCTCAGCGGGAATCGAACCCGCGACCCACGGATTTGAAGGCAGGGTTACTACCCACTGCGCCAACGGGCTAGTCAATAAAAGTGTTTGAGATTTTAACATGATGAAACTGCAAGCATTAAAGAGTTGAATTGATTACATGGTTACACATTGTTAGTTTTTATAAACAAACAAACGAACTCACATCAGATTATATCTAATAGCATAATGTACAATATCAACTGATGCTACATGTTATAGACGCAAAAACATATTTTGAAACTTTTAACTGAACCTATCATGAAGTTATTATTCATAGAGTATAATAATAAATATATGGGACACTTATACACATGGTCGTCAGACTCCAAAGTAAATAACTAAATACTTGTGTTATGGGTGACGGACAACTGGTAGATATACTACATATATAATTTAAATACAAATATACACCCAGGCTCAAAGAACCAACAAATTGTTTAAAGAAAACGTTGGCCCTCGGCAGAATACGAACCCACGACCCGTGGAGATGAAGGCAGGGTCCACTACCCACTGTGCCAACGGGCCAGTCAATAAGAGTATGGGAACCATCGGCAAGCCTGTGTCTGATAAATAATAAAAGAGGGAAGAAACGAAATCTCTAACTATCGTTATCTAATCACGCATAAAAATAGAGACAGCTTCGTTTTTGATATGGACAATTTTTAGTCTACATCCCCTAGTATGATAAATCTATGAAACCAATACAACAAACATATATTTTGTATTCTATTTTAACTTTAACAGTCTAGACAAAATAGATTCTCAATTAGCAAACACGCAAGGGATAGGCGAAACTCTGTATGCGCTGTAATGGAATCTCAAATCTAATCTTAGTGGATTAGGCACTATCAATTATATTGATAGTGATCAGTCAGCTCTTGAAACCAAATTGATATCTATTATCAACTATACGATGCATTGACGCCAAATCGTGAGTAAAATAATGTTCATACTGGTTGTATTTCTATACTAATATTATGAAGAGGAAATATTTGTATGTTTGTATGTATGTGTGTTTGTAATATTTTCACTCAAAAACTATTGGACCGATATCAAAATCCCTTTCACCATCGGATAGCTGCTTCTTTACTGAGCAACATAGGCTATATTACATTTTCATAAAAAAAATAGGGATCCCTGATCAAATTGTAATAAGGTATGAAAAATTTAGTCGTAAAAAACTTACATCGCGTGCGCTGCGGAAACTATTGATGATAGAACAAAAAAATGTTCTGCAGTATTATAGAACGTATCGATATCCACAAAAAAGTCCGCGATACCATATGTTTAACTATTATAGTTATGCCAATATAACTAATTTTTTACATTGTAAACGTTGATAAAAGTGCCGACAATAATCAACCCATTTTATTCATATCTCTGTATTAATCCTTATCCTATTAAATGATATTTTATCAAAAACTGTTTCAATATCTGCAAAATACTTTTTAGATTATTAAAATCAGACATTCCAATTAAAAGATATAACGAATTAAAAAATGTCAATCTAAAGAAAATAATGCCATAACAAATTAATTGTAGCGACCATTATAAGAGGATGAGTTAGCTCTTATTCCAAGGATACTAATGATATACCTTTTAAAAGAATTCAATTTCAAGTTAAAACTTCCTCTGCCTAAACTATTAATAAGTCCCAGGGCCAAACATTTAATTTTAAAAAATAAATCTTTAGCCCGATTAATAGCCTTCCCACGAGATCGGTTTATAAGCGAGTGAAACCGAGGGCCATTGCTAGTAGTTAATAAAGAAAGCCTTTTGTTGATGTAAATATCTCATTTAAAACAACCTAATAACCAACGGACAACTTAGGTAACTTGTTTCTGTAGTATCACAAAATGGAGATACTACAGAAACTATATGCTTGTATTTTAAAACTGGGTTTACTTGCAAGATGTTGACAATCGATTTTACTTGGTGCTAATACTATAAGTTAACCTGTACATTTAAATAATAGCTATATAAATAATTTTGCTTTGATATACCTTCAAACAAACCTCGCTTTGTAAATAAAAATGCTTGTGCTAATTAATTTGGTCTCAATTGAACTGTATAAATATCTAAAAGACATAATTTTTGCTTTTATATTACCTAAGATGGACATTTTTTAAGCAAAAAAGTGAACTAAAATGAAGCTATTTGACACCTGAGCTTTATATTAGATGCTTCAACTAAATAAGTTTTGTAATTCAGCATTTCTTAAAAAATCAATAAAGATTATTTTACGTAAAGCTAAATCATTAAAACTTGTGATGTTACGTTACATATTAATTAAGAATATTGTCATATAAGACAACTAAATATCTAAATATCTATCGAAATAACTGGTTGGGATAAAAATTCCTGCGCTAAAATTTAAGGTCATGGATATTTTCATTAGGGTCACGTCAACAACCAAAAAATATTCAATTTCTATTAGCGAAATATTTGATATCGTTGAAGATACTATCGTTCTACATACACTACACATATATTATACGTGAGGATTGGGCGTATTATTTACGACTACATTTTACACCCGGGAACCTTTGTATGGCCCGAACGTTTGTTTTGTTTGCCATTACGGAGCTCATTGTTAAGACTTGGTCGAGCCACTTTAAATCTTCACTAACGGTCTTTTAAAATGCTTATATATCTTAGAAAATGACCATTTTATCTCTAAACATAGTGTCCTGCGAAAGAAATGTATAACGAAAGTAACACGGAGTTGTATAAATGTGAGTAATCAACATAAATTATGAAGTTTAGTTAAAAAAATTCATAGTAATGATAGTACTCGTAGAGTTATCTTCACTATCCTAGTGCTGAGTATAGGCCTCCTCTAGCAAAAAGTAATAGAATTATGCTAAAACACCATCATCAAGAGACAGGCTCAACGACAAAACCGCAAAGCGTCGTCGTGGAGCCATCTCCTCATGATGTAACGGGGCGAAACGATTGTTGAGGTTGTCGTAGTGAATGTGTGTAATGCTTGTGTAGTTTATTGTTGGTGGTAGGGTTTTGCTTCCTACACTAAAAAGAACATACATCTTAACAAATGCGGATTAAAGTAAAATAATTGTATCCTAACTTTTGTGCTATGGAATTCCACAAAGTAACGCCCACTTCTATGAATAAGATAACCGAACCGTTAATACTTTTGGAGATCAGTGGGCTTAAGCGCCAATCTTGCTCATTAAATAGAGTTAAGTTTTTTCTCCAGCAATGGGAATAGAACCTACGAAATTGATCACAAATACGCGCAAAGTGCAGCGCTTCTTTGTTACTCTTGCTCAGGTGTGAAAACTCTTCTTGTATTTGCATGTGCTTATGCTGTTTTATATATTGCCTCTTTTCGCCTTGTATTGAAATATGAACCCTGCCCCATGCCCTAAATAGGAATTGCCCTATAGCTAATTGGCAGCCGTCACATAAGAAATTCTTTTAAAATCTCTAATGCTACTCCGTATTAAAATATCAATTCAGCTGTTTTTCGTCGCCCCTTAGTTAAATATTATTCAAACACATAAATTATTAATGATTACTCACAAGTTGACTGAGGCTGAATTCCATGAAAACACGTAAAGTCTTGGTAAAGAACTCTTGCACTTAAGCCGTGACATTTTTTGTAACATATTAAGAGACAAAAAGGATTGAAAAAATTTCTATAGTATCTATAGTTCAATAAAAGCCACATTTTTATATGATATTTGACATAATATAATTTTATATACAGAAGGGTATAAAGGGGTGTATAATGTGTTGTAAGATATCACACAAAACCTTCAATCAATCAAATAAAAAAAATAAAATATTCATTGTTCACATCAATGTGTAATAAGAATAGTTTGAATTTGATTTAGAACTACTCTAATTAGGTCTCGACATAAAATTATGGGTCGGAGAAAACAAAATATTTTCAAAATTAGTTGCTGAAATACAAATTAAAATTTTATGAATAAATTCCAAAATAAATTTGCAGTGAATCTCTTTAAGTCGAATAATAGCAAAATATTTTTTTTTGCTATTATTGACGCCGGGTTTAAAAATTATAAAAAGATAAATGAGGTGACATGGTTTTTTTAATCATAGTTAATAGAATTGAATGGAGCTAATTAAGTTTTATTTCTCATAAACCATATTTGGTATACGAGTACTACACTCGTTTATTTTTTTGTTACAAATAACAACATAATATATTTTAACTATCGTGAGTAGTATTCATATTTAATATATAGACACCGGCTATACTCACGTCTAATTTACTAACTAACTAAACTAGCCGGGCCAACCCAATACAATTAGACGTGAGTATAGCTGGTGTATATATATTAAACGTAATATATTTATTGGTTTCTCATTTTTTAAAGACTATTACGTAGATACTGCTTAACTTTAGTAGTTAATGAAATTTTATAACGCTTTGATACCAGATATTTCATCACCGTTTTATCTCTGTTCTTAGGAACTCAAAGTCATAAAACTTTTTATGGTCAAAGGTTTTTGGATATTCTAGAATGCTTAGAATACACTTCAAAAATAATCTTTTGACGTCATAAGTTTGCTATATGTATAGAATACTAACTTTGTTTGTATAGTTACACAATATTACTTCTGATTACCGGATATAGCATTTTAAGCTGCTTTACTAGCTTAACCTTAAATATAAAGCGTTGGCTAGAAATTTTCCACTCGATATTAAAATAGACATATTATTAATCAACAAAAATAATACTAACTACAGAACTGTTATAGGAGAGATGTTGGATTTATCTGTATCCGCCGTATATCTTTTTTATCTATACTATCTATACTTCTATACTAATATTATAAAGAGGAAAGATTTGTATGTTTGTAATGTTTTACACACAAAAACTACGAGACCGATTTCAAAAATTCTTTCAACATTGGAAAGCTGCTTCTTTATTGAGCAACATAGGCTATATATCATTTTCAAAAAAAAATAGGGATCCCGAATAAAATTGTAATAAGTTGTGAAAAATTCAGTCGTAAACACCTTTCATCACGTGCGCTGCGAAAACTATTGAGGATAGAATAAAAAAAGTTGTACAGTATTATAGAACATATCAATATCCACAAAAAAGTCCGCGACCACCATACCATATGTCTAACTATTATAGTTATACCAATATTTGTATAATAAATAACTACTTTTTAGTTGATAAAATTGCCGACAATAATCAAACCATTTTATTCATATCTCTGTATTAATCCTTATCCCATTAAATTATATTTTATTAAGAACTATTTAAATATTTGTAAAATACTTATTAAATTATTAAAATCCGACGTCCCAATCAAAAGATATTACGAATTTAATCATACAAATCAAAAGAAAATAATGCCATAACAAATTCATTGTAGCGACCGTTATAGCAGGGCCTGCATTTCGTGCGTTAGCTCTTATTCCAAGAATACAAATGATACCCATTTTGTTATAATTAAATAATCTACAAAGAAATCTATAGTCCGACTTCGTAGACTTTCCTCTACCACGAGATCGGTATGGACGCGGGTGAAACCGCGAGGCATATATTTCAATACAATATACATGATACCGGACATATGAGCCCTATTATGTCGAACTCCATTAAGTCCAATTATTGAAATTTTACAGGAGACGACAAAAACCAAAAGATGTGTATTTCTAAGGATATGAAATGAATTTTCTGGGCAACTATAGTTTTGATCAATAGGTTGTGTGAGCAAGCATTAGAGTCATGTTAACAGTATTTTTGGGTCTTCAAAAATTTTACCATTTGTAATTAATTTATAGAATTAGGCGTTACTTTGCGGAGATCCATAATACAAAAGTAATAATAAAATTATTTTGCTATAATCCGCGATACAGTAAATAGAAAATATATATAGTGTTTAATGTATAGTGGATTATCAGTATTTTCATACCCGATACGTGCAGGATTCGTAAAAGCACATGCACAAACCTCCACCACTTCCACCAAAATACACAAGCACTACACAGTTTCCCTATCACAAACTCAACAATCGTTTCGCCCCGCAACCGAGGCATCATCAGGAGATAGACTCCACGACAAAATCGCAAAGCGAAGCGTTATGCAAACAAGTATTGTTATATAGTAATCGGTTCATCCCCACCTTTACCTCTGAACACGTGCACACAAGCTTGTGTGCACGTGTTCAGAGGTTGCGGGGCGAAACGATTGTTGAGTTTGTGATAGGGAAACTGTGTAGTGCTTGTGTATTTTGGTGGAAGTGGTGGAGGTTTGTGCATGTGCTTTTACGAATCCTGCACGTATCGGGTATGAAAATACTGATAATCCACTATACATTAAACACTATATATATTTTCTATTTACTGTATCGCGGATTATAGCAAAATAATTTTATTATTACTTTTGTTTACCATTTGTGTTGGACTTAGTGGGTTATAGAATATCGATCGCTTTGATTGCATTAAAATACCTTTTTAATCCGCATTCGTTTTTTAAATGTTGCGTTTTTTAAATAACTTATAAATTTTGGGGTTATAAAAATACTTTACTGTACTGCAGTCATAACAGAAACACTTCTCCAACTATTTTAACCTAGATTTAACGGGCTTTAAAAACAAACCTTTAAAGGCACAGGGCATCTCAGCGAGAACTTAACGCAAAAAAATGAATAGGTATATTTATTTATAATAAACAAGTACGTTAATTTTAACAGTTTACACCACTAAAGTTGATTTAATGCATCTTAATTTGTACTAATATTGAAATTTCATGTGTTCAATTTTAACAAACTAATCCAACACCAGTTCAATTAGTATTTGCTTTAATTCGCAGGATCGATTGCCGATTGAGCCCAATCACAATAATTGATAGCACAGCCGGATCTGATTGGATTGCTGATTCCATTAGACTAAAAGGCAAACAACTTAATCCAGTTAGGCAATCTTTTGAGTGCATTCAATTGCATACACATTAGATTTTGCTTTGATTGCTAAAATATTGCCTTTTCGTTCAGATTTTTTATAATATTTCAATGTTATTTATGTAATTTTTGAATTAAAACTATCGTGAGTAATATTCATAGTCTAATATGGTTCGAAATAAATATAAAAAGGTATTTTAGCAATCAAAGCAAAAACTACGTATGTAACAGAGACTTATGTATAGCCGGTTTCTATACATAAACTTTATTTAAGTACTGAATTTTTTACTTAACAAACTGCTCTAAATTTATTTTAGGTTATAAACAATTTCTTTCTCTATCGATGATTACTCTAAGAATATTGGATAAAATAAAAGACGCGCAACGAGATGCTGTTATTAAAATATAAAAGCCATAATATAACAAAGCGCTTTATAAATTAAACATTTTAAAGATATAGACACGGCATATCTGGGTTTCAAATATTTTTTGTACGGCACTACATTTTCTCATGCAAAATAAATTATGATTAATAGCGTGCTGCTTTTGATACATGTGTACAAAAAATTCTAACGTGGAGCGGCGCATTCAGTCAAAAAATTTAAAGTAATACGAAGCAATGACTATAAAATTTAACGTGTAACCTTTATTCCATTTAAAGTATTAAATGGAACCATCCTGAGCTAGCCCACTTGGTCAAAAAGGCCTTGAATCTGTATTTGCCCTTATAGAAAGATGTAAATTTTTAACTTAAATCATTTTGATGCTATACAACAAACGCGGAATAAAGAACAAGTATTTGTCTCGCCCTTCCCTTAATCACAATAATCGATAGGAAGTACCTAATTCGATCAGGACGGTTCTCTGATTCAATTAGAGGCGGAGGCAAATAGCTAAATTGAGTTACCCTTTCCCCCGAGGTCACTACCTATTGGAAGAATGCTATAAGGTGACATTATCTCTCGAATTAAATAATGGATATACAGTATAAATTGTAAATAATTATATTACGCGTGAAGACTAAATTCTTCAAAACAGTACGTGCTGCCAGTGATGACATATGGCTCTGAAACTTCTCGCTAACTATGGACGTTTTAAGAAAGCTCAGAGTCGCTCAGCGGGCTATGGAGAGAGCTATGCTCGGAGTATCTCTAAGTGATCAAACCAGAAATAATAAGATCCGTAGGAGGGCTCAAGTGACAAACATAGCTCAATGGGTCGCGACGCCGAAGTGGCAATGGGCAGGGTATATGGGCGTATAATTCGAAGAGCCGATGGACGTTGGGGTCTCAAGGTGCTAGAGTGACGACCCCGCACCGGAACACATAGTGTTGACAGACCCCCATTCGGTGGACAGACGACCTGTAAAAGGTTGCGGGGAGTCGCTGGATCCAGGCGGCAAAAGATCGTGTAGCGTAGAAGTCCTTGGAAGAGACCAACAGTAGACGTCTATTGGTTAATGAGAGAGAGATATATATATATATGTATATATATATATTATAAATCAAAATAATAAATTATTTTGAATGAACCAATTTTCAATAATTTTATTTGCCAAATGTGGACACTCATGAATATAAATGACTTGAATAAACTGTGACAAAAAGTTTGAGTCACTTTAATTGTAAAAGTCGTTGCTGTGACTATATAGTAAGGGTGAGACAAGAATTGGAGCTTAGACGTACTTGCTTCAATGCGAATTACACACGTCCTAATTATCCTACACAAATATGCTGGTTTAATTCCCGCGGTCTAAGCCTATGGTAAGTATTACACTGTCCTACTGTTCGGTGTGCTTACGGTACAGTACTTAAAGTACGGTACGGTACTTAAAGCTGTGATAGCCTAGCGGTGAGACCGTGCGACTCTCTAGAGATAACATAGGTTCAAACCCCGGGCAGGCACCAATGAGTTTTTCTATTAAAACTTATGTGTCTAATTGATTGCAATTTATCACACGCTTTTCGGTGAAGGAAAACATCGTGAGGAAACCTACATATCTCTAGAGAATTCTAGGGATATGTGTAACCTACCAATCCGCATTGGAGCAGCGTGGTAGGTCTTAGCTCCAATCCTTCTCTCCAAAAACGGAGAGAGGAGGCCTTAGCCCAGCAGTGGGCATAGTAACAGGCTGCTTCTTTACTTCTTTACTTTACTGTTCGGTGAGAACGGCTTGTGAAAACCAAATATTGTTCAAATAATTAAAGTGCTCATGTTTCATTCATATAATATCTAAAAGTATAAAAATATCCTTTTATATTACACTCGTTGCAATAAAATTTGTGTCTACAAATTTGTTGACATTCCTATAACCGAAATTCTCGTTTGAAAATATATAAAAATAGTAACAAATTTTATTTTTAAAACAAATTTATCAATATTTTAAACATTTCCGATTTGAAGTATAAAAACTAAATTAGTGTATTTCTTAAATTTTGAAGGTGCGGTATTCAAAAAGTATCAATTTTAGAACTAGCATTACTTAGTACTAAGCCACTAGAATTACTAGGTACTAAGTACTCAGCTACAACTAACATTTTCTAAGTACCAAAAACAAAAATATTGTATAATATAGAAAGTCCATTTTCTGAAAGGCAACAAATATTTGACTCACTTACCTTAGTACCTTCACTCATATTATATTAAATATTCAGTAATATTCATATTATGGATAAAATACAAAACAACACGTTCCATATTTACATTCTTATCTGAATATGACTTGCGACATGTAGTACACATTCATATGAATATGTAAACTTTTCTCTTTTCCATTCCCTAATGAGGAATGACATAAGAAGGTCATACGTGTATGTCTAGTGGGACTCCAATCAACGAGTTTCAAGGTGTATGTTATTTAAAAATTAATTAAAAGAACCGTAACTGCGCGTTCATCATGAACTAGATTATTTTACTTACTCATACATCTATACTTATTATAAAACAAAGTCCCAAAAAGCTGTCTGTCTGTATGTAATCGATTTTCTCAAAATCTACTGAATGGAATTTTTTTACGGTTTTCACCAGAAGATAGTGAAATACTTCCGAATAGTTTAAGTAAATAGTACATATCGATATTATGTAAATTGTGTTGAAGAGATCGCGTAATTGTTAAAAAACTTGCTTGCTGGGTGCTTTAGTGGCGTGCGCTGCATAAACCAGCCAAAGTAATGTACTAGAGAATTGTAGATCTATGAAAATACTATAAAAAAATCCGTTATAGCATGTCTCTTATTATCTCCCACGGCTAACTCACAATAACTACTTTTATATTCAAAATTTCTTAAAATCGCGAACGTTGTTCGCCACGCGGGCGAAGCCGTTGTTGGCACAGCTAGTAAGAATCTAAAATATAACACAGGTTCAGATGTTTTTGTATATTTCATTGGCTAATTTGTTAATTAATGTTCCGTAGTTTTTGTATAGCATAATGAAAAGTTATAATTTTTTTTTTTCGTTTAAGCAGGATTCATTTCTTTAAATCTGAATAGGATTATCTCTGAAACATTAATACCGACCAAGCATCGAAATGAAAAGTTCGTAATGCAAAAACTTCACTATATAGTATTCTCTTACATAATTATATGGTATATTTAGGGTCTTCTTTCTGAAGAAGAACTATAGACAACAACTTAGGTTTATTTCGTTCTGGATTAACACTTTGCGGAACGTTATGACACGACAAATTTGATGAACGCTAATTGGCAAAAATGTCTTTCTTTTAAACAACGCGCATAAATGCGCATACTATTCAAATTTTTTGGACTGAATGCGCCGCCCCACGTTTAATTTTTTTATATTTGTATCATTAATCGTAATTTATTTATGTATGAGAAGATGTAGGGCCCTACAACAAACATTCGACAACCCATATGGGCCGCTCAATGTTAATTCATTATTATTTTTCAAATTAAATTTGTTTATAAATTGTAGTTAGTAAATATTTAGCTTGTAGGTAGATACCCTATGGCTCATACAACCATATTGAAAAAAAACTGACATGAAAATTGTAGTACCACTTAACTACGTACCTTTGCTGGTTCATTGTCGATGTACCAATTAATGTCAGATGCAGGTAGAGAATAATCGGCGGTGCAATTCAATAGTATTTGCTCTCCAGGCTTCACTAATTTTGGTGCCCCAATTATGACGGGATCTTTGTCTGGCATCGCTGAAAAATATAGTGATTTTAGTATACACCCATAATATATTGACTTTTTGAGTGTGATGATAAAAATAAATAATGACATTTTAATAGTAACTATGATAAATATTATTAATTTCGCCTAACTAAGCTTTAATAACGTAAGTAAAGTACTTGCTAGTAATTACGTCGCTATATTTTTATCCAATGACAGCTATGTAAATGTAATAATGTAAAATTAAAAAATAATGTAAAATTAAATTATGTCATAGTTGCTGAAGTAAGACCCGCATAAAATATGGTTTAAAATAAGTTAACACAGTTTTCTTAAAGTTAGTTATTTGCTTACTATAACTGACGGATATAACGCAAGAGAACATTTCAATAAACGAAATTATTTCCTTTTTCTCTTCATGAAAAATTCCTTTATTTTCATCGTGATTATATATAAAATATCAATAAACACCAAATTAGGTGTTTATTGTTATTTTACACAGTTAACCTTGTCTAGGTAAAATGATATCTTATATATAAAATTCTCGTGTGGCTTTTATGAAATTTATATGCATATTCAGTAGCCAAATTGCCAAATTGACAACAGGCTGTTGTTTTTTTATTTTTTTATAATGTACATTACAGAAATTCCATAGAAATAATTTATATGGCAAAACAATGTTATACAATACAATATTACAATATAATATAAGAGTTCAAGCTACAATAAATATTTAGATGCTCTTAAGTCATGTGGGTGACTTATTTACGCGCATTTTTGGTCTATTCTATTTTATATACATTTTATTACATTAATGAATCTTTGAAGCTTATTCCTGCTTTACCATTTCACTTTCGGACCATTAGGCGCCGTGAGGAGCTCCATCGCTACACAATTGATTTACTACAAATCCGTACGAAGCGCATGACTCAACATTTCTCGTACATTTACCCAAAATATAAAGTAAGGAATAGAAATAAGTAGGGACTACTTATTTATTTCCAAACACATGACTAGGTCCCTTTTATAAAAAAGAAAATGATTATTACCATTTCTATTACATTATTTAAGTATACCTATATGCCGTGTGGTATCCGGCTGAGTAGAATAGACCACCCTCAATTCTTACCGAGGTGTCGTAAAAGGCGACTAAGGTAAGTCGAACCGTCGTGTAGTGTCCGATTTGGTAGAATATACCCTCTTTCTTACCAAGGGGTCGTAAAATACGACTAAGATAAATTTACGTAGCCAAGTCATGAGACAACATGTTTATAATATGTTGTGCCGACCTCACTTAGAGTGGGATAAGGGCAGGAGGATGGTGATATTTAAGTATGCCGATAATATATTGTTTTAGGTTTGAAGCTACTGGTTAGTCAGTCTCAACATTCGGCTCTCATAAATTAAATAAAAATGTATTAATAAAATCAAAAATATTTTGAAAAAAAAATAATTACAATAGTAATAACGCTATGGCTATCGTGTTATAATAGTAACAATGGTGCTCTATAGAGGTTTTATAATAAATAATGGGTCCACGTCGGATATTTACATCGTCGGCGTAATCACTAACTGGACCATAGGACACCGTCGCCGTGCGGCAAATCATTGTAATCGGATATGTTGCCGCCGGCCCTTAGGAATAGTTATTTAATTTGAAAACATTCTTTCCTTAGCATCGAGCTAGGAAAGACGCTTTTTAGTTTGTAATTTTTATATAGAAATAAATTAGTTTTAGTAATTTTGGGTTTTCTTGAGTCCTCCGACAGCGACTTCTGTAATTATCGCTTAAAATCATTGTTTACTAGTGGTACTGCGACTTCGTTAACAGCAAAATTGGCGTTTAAGTATCCTCAATAACACAATACTGTTTTTTCCCCTGTTTTCGAAAAAAAAGAAAGTTTTTTATCCTTTTTATTACCCTAATGTGTAAGCTGTAATTAAGCCCAATTTAATCAATATTAGTCCAGTGAATTAACTGTGAATGCATAACAAACATAGATAGAAAGATTTTCGAATTTGTAATATTGTAAAGTAGATCATCATCATCATTCTCCTGCCAATATCCCGCTCTAAGTGGGGTCGGCACAACATTTTAAAAACATGTAGTCACATGATTTGGCTACGTATTTTACGACTGGCCGCCAACTTACCTTAGTCGCCTTTTACGACACTTAGGTAAGAATGGAGGGTGGTCTATTCTATTTTGCCGGATACCACACGGCGTATAATATTGTAAAGTAGATATTTTTAGTACTAACAAATACTATATTTTCACGCATACATAAATGTAGAGAATGTCGCGTAAATTAGAGTTAAGCTTAGTAATTAACATAATCTTATGTAAGAAGTTTCGTTACATGAACCGCAATGTTGGAATACGATTGCAGTGAAACTTCTAATTAGCAAGAAGTTTTTGGTACGAACAAAAGCTTAGCTTTACAAATATTATGTGACTGTAGAATACCATTAGGTTTTTTATACAAAAAAAAATTTAACTGCCGCAATATTAACTTGCATTAACTTTTATTTGGTGATATGGTGCGTAATTTTCTTAAATTATAATTTCTCGCTGATTACAGTGGACAGGACGATAGAAGTAACGATATATATATTTTTTAAATTCATGTATGTGGCAATTATACTTTGGTCCGACCCAAAAGCAAGTATAGTACGCGGCAATGAACCATCACCTCGGTAAGAAATGAGGGTGGTCTATTCTATGCAGGCTGCATAGAATAGACTGCCGTCTGGTATCCGGCTGGATATAAGCTGGATATGGCATTTACCTAGTCGCCTCTAACGACACCTCGGTAAGAAAGGAGGGTGGTCTATTCTATTCTGCCGGATACCACACGTCATTGCCAAAATTATGACAATACTAACATCATAAACTTACCTACTACAGTCATGTGTTTAGTTTGTCTAGCTATTTGAAACTTCGGCCCTTCTGTAGAGACTTCGCAACAATACGCAGCTCTCGTGGCGACAGGTGGCGGCATTACTCTCACCATGCACGAGTCCACCTGACAATCCCCGCCTTGTACCATAATTCCTGTGATGTTGAAGAGCCGGATTGATGGCTACAACAAAACAAACAAAGTTTATAATAGAGTTTTAGCTGCAATTTTTAATTTTGGTATATTGTAAGGTTTGATATAAAAAGGGAAGATAATACGTTAAGCATCTGACATGGGAAAAAAATTAAATAATGAATAATGATGTTACAAAGAACGATAATTGAAATTTTGCACACAGGGAAATAGATGATGGGAACTAATGAGATTGAAATGAAAAATATACACAAAATAATTTATAGTCATTCTTCTGCCGTTATCCCACTCTAAGTGGGGTCGGCACAACATGTTACAAACATGTTGTTACATGAGGCCGCCGGTCGTAAAATACGTAGTCCAACTACGTATTTTACGACCGGCGCGTGCCTGACGTCAACTTACCTTAGTCGCCTTTTACAACACCTCGGTAAGAAATGAGGGTGGTCTATTCTATGCAGCCGGATACCACCACACGTACATAAAATAATTTATAGTGTATTTCATTATCTTATCTGCTTTAAATACTCGTTCAATACAATACGAGTTTGTTACACTAATAATATTGCATTAAAATTTATTATTTGTTTGTATTTTGTCATGGAGGTTTTCCACAATCTCTAAGCAACAAATTATTTTCTACTTTGATCAGACACTGGTTGTGAGAAAAGTAGACAATAGAAGACTTAGGGGTTTGGTACACCGGAGATTTGATGAACGTTTTGCTACAGGTCAAAAGACACAGTTGCGTGAAGGCAGCTTGTCAGTTTTGCAAATGAGATTTATCTGAGCATGATCGCCTTCACTAATAATGAAAATACAAAGAATTTTAGAAATCTTATTTGAAAGTTCTTACTTTCATAATACAAAAAAACCCTCAAGTAATTCGTAAATAAATACTTATTAAAATGTCCGCAGTACTTAGCATGACCTCGAACATGTGACTTAATAAATGAAATAGGTCAATGCAAATTATAAATTTTAGGTCACATTTTCAAAAGCTTAAGTTCTCCAAACATGAGGATTACTCGGGGGGGTAGGGGGTAGGGGGGGGGGGTATGGCCTTTGAAATTATTTATATACGTCAAATTCGTTATAGAATCATAACTTCAAAGTAAGCCAGTTTATTTAGAAGGCACCAAAATTTTAATTCCAGCAAAATTTTCAAGGCCACGGTCGAATATCAAAGCTTTGATGATTTGATTGACGTTTTAAAACAATTTTAGCAAATTTTTAGGCGTTACTTTGCATAATACAAAATTAATACTGCAATTATTTTACTATAATCCGCGATTAAGTAAATAGAAAATATATACAATGCATATCCTATACATGCAATATTCGTAAAAACCTATGCACACCCCCCCCCCCCCCACTGCCACCACAACACAAGCATTACACACGTTCACTAATCACATAACTCAACAATCGTCTCGCCCCACAACCAAAGCATCATCAGGATAAACTCAACGACAAAATCGTAAAGCGACGCATCATCCAAGCAAGCATAGTTATATACTAATCGGTTCAAACACCTTTTTTGTTGCCTCCAAACACGTGGAGTTTATCTCTTGATGATGCTCCGGCTGCAGGCGAAACGCTTTTCATTATTACTTTTGTACAATTTTAGCGTTAATTTAACTTTGATATGATTATATGATTGCTTAATAAGTTAAAGGTACCTTCTGTGAAGGGTTGAATCTAAATATCTCGTTCATGTCTCTGTACCATTTGACAGAGTGAAGCTTCTGGTCGTCCATCTGAAAGTGGCAGCTGAGCTCAGCCGCCCGACGCGGGTCGGCGTACAAGGGTACTTTAAGCTCAGTGATTCTGTGTGCTGATGTTATAGCTGTAACAAAATATCTTTTTAAATGGTATTTAATATAATTGCTTAGTATTTAAAATTGAAACGTTTTTTATTTGGTTGTTCATAATGTTCATAATGTACCACACATTATGAACTTTAAGTGTCCATTATGTTACATACAATAAAATGAAAGCTTATAAGGATTATTTTGTTTTTATGTAAGTGTCGCTACCGTAATATGGTGCAATTAACGTGACCTCAGTCATAGAACATGATAGGCCATCGCGGAATTGCGAAAAAAAAACTTTAGCGGAAAAATATATTAAATTCTTTAATAATATTCCGCAATCTACTTTAACGTTACACTTACAGCAGTTTAAAAACACTATTAAAAAAGGTTTATACAGAAAGCCTACTATACTATAGAGGATTACTTAGACGATAAGAAAGCGTGGATATAGCTACTCATCGACCCTGTACAAGACATTAATAACTATCTGGGAATAGTAATAAGAATTATTCTTTGAAAAGAGCAACCGCTGAGTTTCTGCTGATGTTGACGATTCAAAAGCACTTGTTTACAAGTTTACTTGAATAAATAATATTTTCAATTTTAATTTTAATTTGAATATTAGACGGTATGAGAATATGATAATCGGAGTTATTATAATTGTGGTGTTAAATCAAAAGCACTGAACGTATACAATATTTCAACATTATTTAGGGTTGTTATCATAATAACTTAGGAGACCAGTTAACATTTGAATATATTGGAATACCAAGGCTTAATTAAATCATGTGTGTGTTTATATTATGTAATTTTACGACATCTTATATTGAAGTTTCACTTCTAAGGTCATTATAAACATGTAAACTTTATGGACGTCTTATAAATATTTCAATTTAATTATGCAACACACGATATTCAATTTAGAATTCAAGATTTTGGACTTAAATTGAATATTGGATTACTTGCGGAGTTCAATTGCATTGAAGACCAAATTTACGTAATATTGAAGATAAAATAGATAAGATTTGTCCTTTATTTCGATTACGATTCTATATACGTTTGTATTATACAATTGACAACGTCACTACATAAGAGGATTGTCTATAGAACCTCAATAGATGAAATCAGCCATGCTGTGCAACCACCTCACATATTGTCTGTTATCCATTTCAATCCAGTTCGACCCACAATCATCATAAGGCATTAGTACCGCTTTGTGCTGACTGTGGGAATATAATGTGGTATGTTTTTATTTAGTTTATCCCACCTAAGTGCCGACCCCACTTAGGTGGGATAAGGGCAGGAGAATGATGATGATGTTTTTATTTATTTTACGCACTTTAATTAATTTCAACTAACTAGTTTTGTGTAATGGTAATAGCTAATATATACATTTGTATACCGGATCATAGCAAATCAATTTTATTATTACTTTTGTATTATTGATCTCCGCAAAATAAAGCCTAATTCTATAAATTATGTAATAGCTATTGTTTAATGAGAAGTATAATATTGAAGAATTTTTACACCAAAGTATATAAATAAGTTAGTATATAGACGCATAGTTATGACGCATAACTTAGTTTCCAATTTACACATTTTGCAAAATTCTACGATGTTTCTACATTTGCTCATCCCGCCCTATGACACTTTAAAAGCCTATGAGAGAAACAAGATGTAGTCAGTTCGAGAAATACTTTACCAGCAATGGCATTTCTTAACTGTACTATAAAGTAGCGACTGTTTCACTGTTGGACTTCAATAGATCTTTGTTTAATATTTAGGTATTAACAAGTTGGAAAAGCGAGTGGCGACCGTAGAGCCAGAGTTTATTATGTTGATAACGACGCTACACAGTGCATAGAGGACAAATAAGGACTGGCCCGTTGGCGCAGTGGCTAGGGGCCCTGCTTCCAGCTCCGCAGGTCGTGGATTCGATTCCCGCCGAGGGCCAACATTTTCTGGGTGTATGTTTGTATTTAAGTATGTATTTAAAATTATACATGTAGTATATCTACCAGTTGTCCGTCACCTATAACACAAGTATTAAGTTACTTACTTTCGGGTCGAATGACCGTGTGTGTAAGTGTCCCACATATTTATATTTATAAAAAAGGATGAACTGTACCAGAAAATAGCGACAGCCCTTTTCTTTACAACCCAACCATTTATTTGCAGACGTGAAATTTTCATTTAATTTATTTAACTTTAATTTGTTCGTGCAAAATGCAATATTAATTCAGAATGACATGTTATTGTCCCTGGGTAATTTTTAAAGGTTAATTAAACTGTTCACGTGTAACGCGGAACACGATCACTTTGATAATTAGTTGATATTAGCGTTTAGTTAAAATTAATACTATTTAATTGTTACTTCATTCGAATACTATTATTAATTACGATTATATACAACATTCTACAAAGAGGTCACGACCCAGTTAACAAATGGTGAATACAATAATTGACTTTAGTAACCAACATTATTGGGATGCTTATTATTCATTTAATACATTTTATACATTTCATAGAAGTAACCGTAAACACGCCGTGTGGTATCCGGCAGAATAGAATAGACCACCCTCCTTTCTTACCGAGGTGTCGTAAGAGGCGACTGAGGTATGTGCCGTGTGGTATCCAGCAGAATAGAATAGACCACCCTCCTTTCTTACCGAGGAGTCGTAAGAGGCGACTAAGGTATGTGCCGTGTGGTATCCGGCTGCATAGAATAGACCACCCTCCTTTCTTACCGAGGTGTCGTAAGAGGCGACTGAGGTATGTGCCGTGTGGTATCCAGCAGAATAGAATAGACCACCCTCCTTTCTTACCGAGGAGTCGTAAGAGGCGACTAAGGTATGTGCCGTGTGGTATCCGGCTGCATAGACTAGACCGCCCTCATTTCTTACCGAGGTGTCGTAAGAGGCGACTAAGGTATGTGCCGTGTGGTATCCGGCAGAATAGAATAGACCACCCTCCTTTCTTACCGAGGTGTCGTAAGAGGCGACTGAGGTATGTGCCGTGTGGTATCCAGCAGAATAGAATAGACCACCCTCCTTTCTTACCGAGGAGTCGTAAGAGGCGACTAAGGTATGTGCCGTGTGGTATCCGGCTGCATAGACTAGACCGCCCTCATTTCTTACCGAGGTGTCGTAAGAGGCGAATAAGGTATGTGCCGTGTGGTATCCGGCTGCATAGAATAGACCGCCTTCATTTCTTACTGAGGTGTCGTAAAAGGCGACTAAGGTAAGTTGACGTCAGGCAGGCGGCCGGTCGTAATATACGTAGCCAAATCATGTGACAACATGTTTTTAACATGTAATAAGGGCAGGAGGATGATGAACAGGAACCGTAAACAAGTTCAAAACACGGATCACAGTTGTGTTAAGACAGTTTTAATAAGGAAATAAAATACAGAGACAGATTTGATAAGACTTGTAGTAAAGAAGGTGAATACGTAAAATTGACGGAGAAGGTTACCTTATATAGCCTATAGCGACTATACCTTTGATGAGGTTGAGTTAGAAGCTAGTGTGGTGTGCTGTAAGTGGTGAGAGCTTCTTACCAAGCCAAATAGATGCCGCTGTGACTGCAAATGTTTTTGTGTGTAACACTTTCATTAATTTAAATATGAGTTTCTAAATGAAATCAATATAGACATATACAATATTCCTGGGATATTTGTGATTTGTTATTCTGTAATGGCAGATCGCGATGTGCCTCATATCGTCAATTCTTCTGTAAATAAAGAGAGGTATTCGCCCAGAATTAGGAGAGCAACTTATCTTATACTGTTTTTCTTTTTCTTAATTATTCTCGAAAAATTTAAAAAAAGGATAATTGACAAAATACTAGTTAAACTTAGTTCAGATCTTGACTTTAAAAGTCCATATCGCAATACTAAATTTTTATTTTGAAAGTCTCAAAACTGTATCCAAATGTCTCTGGTTATTTATATTATATTGTTAAGCAATCTGAAAAACACTGTATGTAATTCGGTACACAAATCACATAATTTTCAGCAATTGAGGCCAAGCAAATTCCACGTCACTAAAATTAAGTACACAATATAAGTGTGTAGACATAACAAATAAGTTTATGCAGGCCCGGCCTCGGCAAACATGCAATTAGTTTGTCCAAAATTTTGTCACTATGTCACAGTGAACAACTACTTTTACGTTCCCTATTTTCTTGGTAAAAACAGATTGGCTCAGTTTTCCTCGTATTGAAAATACAAGTCCCTTTTTTCTAGGCACGATTATATATATTTCATAAAGTACTAGCATTTTTATCTAATGTAGAATTAACGTAAAATGCTTCACCAGTAACAGATTTTTATTTCGTTCAAGTAATTTTATGTTAAAATAATGCTCTAAGTGTACTACTCATATATCGAGGCTTTTAGGAAAAGTATGCTAAGTCCGACTTCCAAAAAACTTTAATCCAGGTCAAAGTTTATATAATATTGTTTATATGTTTATAATAATATGTATATCATCATCCTGCCCTTATCCCACTCTAGTGTCGTAAGTGGGGTCGGCACAACATGTTACAAACATTTTGTCAAATGATTTGGCTACGTATTTTACGACCGGCCGCCTGCCTGACGTTAACTTACCTTGGTCGTATTTTACGACCCCTCGGTAAGAAAGAGGGTGGTCTATTCTACTTAACCGGATACCACACGGTGGGTCAACTTACCTTAGTCGCCTTTTACGACATCTCGGTAAGAAAAGAGGGTGGTCTATTCTACTGAACCGCATACTGTACGGTGGGTCGGCTTACCTTAGTCGCCTCTTACGACACCTTGATAAGAAATGAGGGTGGTCTATTCTACTCAGCCGGATACCACACGGCATTATAATAATACTAGCTTTTACCCGCGACTTCGTCCGCGTGGACCGTAGTCCTGTAATACTCAGTAGCTTCTATCGCTATCCAACCCTGCAAATATCTCAATCACAAAAATCAGATAGCAGTTCCTATTGCATTTATTACGCTACTCGAAAGTCCATATTAAATAAGATTTCCTTCATGCCATTACTAATATTTAGCAAAGATATTAATTTGCACTGGAAAGATTCGAACAAAACCATATAAAAATTGTAAAACCTCTCTAAGTGGGCAGCAGCATTTTTCAGTTTATCTGTTAATGTGAGACTCTATCTAATTAAATTAAATTAAATTAAATTAAAAACATGATATAAAATTTTTCACAAAAATTCTAAACATTAGTTTGATAACTTTAGTATAATCTTTACTATTTATATAAAATACTGCTCTCAAACCAACGTCAAAGAAATTTGGCACAATTAATGTTTATACTCGTCATGTCGGGTAACTTATAGACTATGATATAGGTTCTAGAAATCCTGTTAATTTAACAGAAATAGCACGAAAATAATGCCATCTATTATCAACCTATCAAAGTCACATCTGTAATTTGAAGAAGGTTGTATATCGGCCGAAATTAATAATGTATCCGTAATCCAAGATTGATTTCGATCTTCGATCAATGTCGATCTATGGATCGATCTCCGATCCGCGCGCCAATAACAATATTGACAATCGACAATCTACAGATTTCTTGCGTAATCTTTAGATATCTTCAAATCTTTTTCCTCCTGATCATTCCGCTTTACACAATAATTAAAATTGTTTTCATGTTATATTTATAATAATTAAATTAAAAAATGACTTCAAATGGTTTAATTTTTGATAATAACCTAACTCTTAATCATATAAAGCCTTTTTTCTTTTCAAAAAGAACCGATTTTGTTACAAATAACAGTAGAAATTTCTTGATATTTAGAAATGGAACGTTACGATTTCGTGGCTCTCAGGTTAGTAATAATGTGGGTTGGAGTAGAAAAAAACAATTAATAAATAATCGATTTTTCCTTTAAAACAAATCGAGTTTTAAGAAATCGATTAACTTGTATGAAAATAACCGATTAATAATAATTCTTACTTATTTAATTAGTTGCCTTTTTAAATAATATAATAATTAATTAGAATAAAGGCTAATCAAAGTGGACAACTACCTAACCTAACTATCTAAAGTCGAAAACGTGAATTGCCTTTAACTCAAGTTAATAGTCTCAGTAAAATCGAAAAAAAATTATAAAATCAAATTTTGTAAATAGCTAATAGCACACTGGGATTCGATCTAGGTTTACGTGCGATGCAATATGCTGTTAAAATGCGAGCATGAAGACCAGTGCGCCATAAACAGACTTTCGATTCTGTTGCAAAATATTGAACTTAACTGTCTTCGCCAACCTTAGATGTGATGAAATATACTGGAAGGTAGATTCATTACAAATAACAAGATCACCAAGTCACAATTAGGAATATTTAAGATTTTCAAATAGTATATCCAATATATTAATAACAATGTTTCATTCCTGTGCACGGATACTATTCGTATACGTCAAAAAGAAAAACAACAAGACAAGCGTAAAAATCGTAAATTTTGTAGTTTGACTACATTGGTTTCATCCAACAATGCATATCTTATCTTTAAGAAAAGAAAAGAGAGTTAAAACAAAAAGAACAAAGGAACATAATGAAAATTAAAAATAATAATGTATATAAATAATTTATATTTATAATATATACATATAAATATATAAATATATATATATATATATATATATTTATATATATATATATATATATATATATATATATATTTATATGTATATATTTATATGTATATATATATATATATATATATAATAACAATAATAAAGGAAATAATATTCTCCTGTGTCATTTTAGACATAAAATCCGTAAACAAGTTTCGAAATCCCCCGAAATTGTAAGATCGCGATTACAGATTAAAATACCTATCTAAACAAACATCAAACGCAACAGATATGTTATTGGCACGCTCAAACCGTCATTTTCGAACAGAGGGCAATCTTCAATCTGAGATTTGTCCTCCCATAGATTGATCGGTTTGACGGATTGAGATTCTAGATTACAGATTGTTTATTGGCACACTTTATTGGTAATCTAGGGATTATGGCCGATCTAAAATCTGCAGATTTTGGATTAGATCGATTATTGGTTTCGGCCGTATATCACGTTATTTGACTTATTTAAAATGACGAAAGAGTTATTTAATATTTTAGTTGTAATATATTATAAAGTTTTAATATTTCTATTTACCGAATAAATTTATCAAATCATATTGGTTCACAATATCGATAAAATTCAGCACAATCAACTTTTTTACATCAGGGTAACATAAAGGCGATAGAAATTCTGTGAATGCAACAGGAATACGATGACATTACCATTACTTTACTTTCATAAATAATACGATATGTCGTGAATCATTTTTGGAATTGCTCTCCCTATGAGAGTACAATTAAGTTTTGAATCTTTGTACTTTTTGTCCAATCTTTAAGCCAAGATTCATCTTGGCTTTGTAGACAGACCCTTTTGAATAAAAAAACACGTGTGCTAATTTAATGTTAGCTAAAATTGCCTTCAAAAAGCGTATGGCGAATGTGATTCGCACTTAGTTAAGTCATTTTGCGCGAACGTTTCCGAAGCCCGCATATCGGTGTGATGATCACGGACTGCTATAAGTCTTGCATTACGGTTTTATACCGTTTTTGAAGCTTTAAACTTTGAATGACAATGGTGATATGCATTTCATTGCTTTTTATATTAACTGAATATCTCTGATGTTCGCAGTTGACTGTGTTGATCACAATCTGCTGTAGTCTTCGGATGCAAGCAGAGCTGATCTTATGGAAGATCAAGACTCGTAATAATGACAGCAATCTGCAATGAAACGCTATTCATATTTAGAGAATACTTTCGAAGTTTGCATTTTGTATGATACTCACAATCGGTTGTACTATTTTGGGAAGACAAAGAAATTTATCGTTTTTTCTCAAGCATATTATATTTTAGTAAATAGCGCGTATTACTTACATTTGTTATACATTGTAAGAGATAATTTAAAATTACCAAAATTTATAAAAACCTCTTCTTAAAATAACTCTTTTAACGTAAGCTAAACAAGTGGTAAAGAAGCTCCTTTCGGTAACAGATTTGTCTCGACTTTGATGATAGTGAATTAAAATAATTTGATAGGTTGATAATAGATGGCGTTCTAAATGCCATACTATTCCTGTAGAATTAACAGGATTTCTATAAACTATATGTTATCCCGGCATATAAGGAATATTTTTTCCAAATTTCATAGATATTGGTTCAGCGGCTTTCCTGTGAAAGTGTAAAATTTTTTTGACAATTTATACGACAGGCATAGTGTCATCCTATGCCTGTCGTATTAAAAATGCCATCCTATTATCAACATTATAAGTTTTTTTGTTATTCACAATGTGTCAAAGTTTCTTACTGGAATCAAGTCCTTTAAGACCAAGTCAAATCTGTTATTTAAAAAAAGTTTTCATATTTTGTTTTCTGTTTACTGGATAAATTTCACTTAGCTATTACAACAAAAGTAAGTAATACGAAAAGTAAATGCGAAAGTCTGTCTGTTAAGTTTTCACGGCAAATCAGCTAAACCAATATAGATGAAATTTGATACAAAAAATGCTTATACACAGGGATAATATGAAAGCTGTAGAAATCCTATTAATCCAACTGAAATATACATTACCATTACTTTACTTTCAGAAATAATACAATATCTAGTTGATCCTTTTATGAATTGCAATCCCTAAGAGAGTAAAAATTAAGTTACTCGAATCTCTGTACTTTTTGTACGATTTTGAAGCTTGTATTTGTATTTGTATTAGAATAAAATATACACGTGTGCTAATTTAATGTTAGCTAAAATTGACTGCAAAAGGCGAATGACGTATGCGATTCGCACATGACTGCCTCATTTTGTGCGTACGTTTCCGAAGCCCGCTTATCGGTGTTATATGAGTCTTGTTTTGATACCGTTTTTTTAAGCTTTTATTTTTGAATGACAACGTTGATATGCAGTTAATTGATCTTTATATTGAGTGAATATCTCCGAATTTCGCATTTGAGCGTGTAGATCACAATCTGCTGTAATTTTCGGATACATGCTGAATTGAACTTTTGAAAGATCTAGAATCCAAGTAATGAAAGCGAGCAGTGAAACGCTATTCATATTAAAAGAATATTTTCCGGGTTTGCATATCTGTACTCACTATTCACTCACAATCGGCTGTAACATTTCGGGAAGACAGAGAGATTTATCGTGTTTTAGTAAGCATAGTCTATTTATTTTAGTAAATAGCGCGTATTACTTATATTTATTATACGTTGCAATAGCTGTCAAATTTATAAATAGTGACATTTATCCAGTTCACAGAAATCAAATAATATAAAAACTCACCTCTACAGATTGAACTTAAAGGGCTCGATTCCAGGCCGTTAATATATTAGTAACTATGACAAATTGTAAATAAAAATAACTCATTATGTTTATTATAGATGACGTTTTTGAACGTCATTTTATTCCTGTTGAATTAACAGGATTTCTATAGCCTATATGTTACCCCGGTGTATAAGGAACAATTCTGCCAAATTTCATCGATATTCGTTCAGAGGATTGGCCGTGAAAACTACACAGACAGACAGACAGACAGACGGACAGACAGACTTTCGCATTTATAATGTTAGTAAGGAAGTAAGGAAGTAAGGAAGTAAGGATAGTAAGTAGATGTTTATATTAAATAAACACTTTAGTAGTATTTATTTATTAATTAATTTTCTAACATTATAATCGCGTAACATTTACAATACTCATGGTAATGGCAAATAATATAATTTGGCCATAGAAGTGAGCGAGATCTGGCTGCTAACTAAGATGCTTGTGTTTCGAATATTAATTCTGCAGACTTGTTTTTAAGTAACTTTGGTATACAATATGGATTACAACAATATTTAACACTACAAACCATAGTAAATATTTTATATTGTGCGTAGTTAGTGCGACCACTTATTACAGCGACTTGGATTGAAGTTAAAACAAAGATATAAAAGAATACTATATACGATATCTTTTAACGTTCTATTCTACGTCATTCTTTCTTATAACCATAACTATTCACCGTAATAACAGTTGTATTTTTATATTGTATTTTTTAAATATTATCGTGAATTTTCAGCAATTGCCGTAAAGTTAATACGGGTTATCCAATGGGGATCGGCAGGTTACATATAGCGAAGAAATTCACTAAGTATATAAAGGTATATTACAATGTTTTTTTAAACACATTCGTAATTTCAATTATATATATATAAAGTAAATATAGTAGTAACACAGTATACCTTAACTGATTTTCATCATGCGTTTTGTGAGGGAGAAAAGATCTTAAAAACTTGCTTATCTTGTTTGAATTTCTGGTGTCTGTAGAAAGTTTCAGCCTGAATAGCTGAAGCTATTCTTGTGCAGGCTGAAACAGGCTTGTTCTTCTTCTAATACTTGTATCTATATAAAATGAATATGTATGTTTTTTTAGACATCTACACACACGGCTAGAACGATTTTTATGAAATTTTCAATCAATCTTTTAAATGACCCAGTTGGTTGATTATGTAAAGTTTTGTGGCGAACGGAACATTTTTTTAAAATAAATAAGTTCTGTTTTGAAGGGAATTCGAAACTAGGCTAAGACACAGCCACGCGTTGTCGGACCACTAGTTACTAAATTTTGTATGTTATCTACAACTATTTTGGACACAACAGAATCTGTTTTTTTTTATCCTGCTAAGTCTTGAGCCCTAAATCTTGATTATTCTAGATACGTAAAATAAATGGAAGCCAAGAAAATACGTATTACCTAGACTACAGTTAAGAAATGAACAGAGCAAATATAATTAACGGTGAAAACAAATGCCTATAATTTACCGCAGCCTTTCAATTACAGAGCTCTAGAACTGAAATCATTTGGTACGTTACACACATAAAGCCAGGAAAATTACTTTCGCCAGAATTAATTATGATACAACCAAGACAAATAAAGCAAATGGAAGTTACACCTGCTTTTTATACCTAGTTAGTATCGTGAAACCGCGGGAATCCCTCCATACATTCAATCGTACTCATTACAGGTTTAAAACTGAAGTCAATTAGATGTGAGAAAGTGAAGAAAATTACCTGTCACTTAAATTAAGTACGAAATATGTATTCAAACATAACAATGAAGTAAACAAATGTTTGCAGAGGTCGTTAATGGCTCAGTCTTGGCAAATATGAAGCTAATTTACCTAAAGGTTTGTCATAAGGATTTATAGAAACAGGCGTTATTTTATGGAACTCCACAGAACAGAAGTTTCAATATGTATATGAAAAATCTACTTAGGTACATATAAATGTATTTATTTATTTCAATTTTATTGTTTCAATATAAGTAAAGGATTTAGGGAATTTACATGTATTTTAGCATTGCAACAAATTTGTGACAAACCGGAAGTTAGATTAGAATTATTTTGCTTTAATCCGCGTTTGTTAAGGCAATCTATACTAAAGAATGCTAAGTGTATGAAGCAGGCAGCATTCACATACCTTATACATGCAGGACAAGTCACCACACGTATCAAAAAATGCCGCCATCAGCAACGAGCCACACAAGCACTATATCCAATCACTACTATTATACAATCTCCACCATCAACCATCATCAGGAGTATAGATTCCATGACGAACTCGAAAATTGTGGAGCACATAGATTGTTTTAACAAACGCGGATTATAGCAAAATAATTCTATTATAACTTCCGGTTTAGCACAAATTTGTTGCAATGCTAAAATCCATGTTAATTCCCTAAATCCTGTACTTATATTGTAACATATAAAATTGAAATAAATTTATATGTAAGTAGATTTTTCATATACATAAAAAGTTAAGTATAATAAATAATTCAATTTTGTTTCTTGAATTCTGTACTTCAAATTATTTTATTTATTTATTTATTTATTTAATACATTTGCTTGGAACATGGTTATAAGGTTCACTATTCAAAAAAAAGTTTTCATACTCCGCCAATCTTTCGGCATGCAAATTAATATTAATATAAATAAAAACTTAAGAAATAGCATAAATTATCATTCTAAATTAAGTTGATATTACGAAACAAATTAACAAATGTCAAAGATTAAAATAAATTACATTACAAACTCGACAATTTTCAATATTATAAATATTTAAATAGGTATTTTAAGCTAAAAATTCTCTGACATCATAGAAATTGCGTTTATTTAACCATATATAAAGATCAGTTTTAAATTTATTTAATGCAAGTTGTTTGATTTTTTCGGGAACATTATTGTATATTTTTACACACATAGCAACACATGCTTTAAGAAAAAGTGCAGACCTAGGTGTGTGATCCAAAACCAAACGATTACCATTTCTACTACTACGAGGATATTTAGCACTAGCAATTGTAAATAAATCGGGGTTTTTTTTACAAAACAACAAACCTCAAATATATACAAACACGGTAACGTCAATAATTTTAAGTTGCAAAATAATGGTCTACAGCTCTCTGTTGGAGAAACACCACATATCGCTCGAATACATTTTTTTTGGGCAATAAATGCTCTGTTAATATCTGTACTGTTGCCCCAGAATACCAGTCCATATCTCAAAACCGATACAACGTATGCATGATACACCGATATCACCGATTTTTGGTCTACTAAATATCTAAGGCGTCTTAATACGAAACAGAATTGATTGATTTTTTCAGAATTTATTGATTTTTTAATCACATCATTTGATTTGATTTTAAAATATTTAATAATTTCAACGTTGTTAATAGTTGTTGCCGTGTGGTATGCGGCTGACTAGAATAGACTACCCTCATTTCGTACTGAGGTTACGTAAAAGGCGACTAAGGTAAGTTGACAGGTCGTAAAACAAAAAGTCAAAACGTGTAACAAATGTTTAAATCATGTCGTGCCGACCCCACTTAGAGTGGGATAAGGGCAGTAGAATGATGAACGTTGTTAATAGTTGGAATATTAAAGTTATTATTAATTGTAAATTTGATTTTATTTTTATTTATAGGCGCCTGTTCACGTAACGATCACAAACCTCACTATAATCCGTCAAGGCTTTTGATATCTTTAACATAGCGATAAAAACCTGTCATGCAGTTTCATTACAAAGTTTGTAACCTCTAACTAGTATTTTGAAACTAAAAATCAGTCTGTTTCTCTAATTTCTGATAAATTAACTGTTAATAATATACAAAAGAAACGATAAAAAGTAACCAACTGTAGCACACGAGTCTATAAACTTAATTCTCCACTACGAATGTCAGAAATTGACGTGTGACTATCATAGAATTATTATAATGCCGTGGGGTCGTAAAAGGCGACTAAGTTAAGACGACCCGCCGGGTGGCATCCATCTGAGTAGAATAGACAACCCTCTTTTCTTACCGAGGGGTCGTAAAAGGCGACTTAGGTAAGTTGATCCACCGTGTGGTATTCGGTTGAGTAAAATAGATCACTCTTTTTCTTACCGAGGGGTCGTAAAATACGACTAAGATAAGTTGACTTCAGACAGGCGGCCGGACGTAAAATACGTAGCCAAATCGTGTAACGACGTGTTTGTCACATGTGCCGACTCCACTTAGAGTGGGATAAGGGCAGGAGGATAATGATGATGATATCATAGAATTATTATACTCAGAATAGGTAGCCATAAAAAAGCCTGCAAGTGACAATGACACAATAAATATGAGAGGGAAGATAAAACTCGTATACTTTGTCCTTGTCTAATCACACATAAAAAAGAAAGACAGGTAGCTGACAATCATTTACTTTCTCTTCATTGTAATGTCACATCTTAGGCTGGATTCCCTACTTTAAGTGTAATAACTGTATGGTTACTATTCTGAATAAACAAAAGATATTTATTTGAAACAATTATTGGTGTAGCTACAAAACGGCACCCATTTTGCACTGAGAGCTATCTTAATTGAAAATCTTCAGTGGAACCGGCAATCCCGCCAGCTCTGACGCACGTGTTTTATTGCCATCGATATAAATGTGATTAATAAAACAGTGAATAACTTTTATCAGAATAAGATTATCTTTTAAATAAAATATAAAGTTCGTGTAACTTTAAATTAAATTTAATTCAATCGGTAATACTATTTTTACGTTGTGATAACTGACTCGTCAACACATTTGGAGCTCGGTGGGCTTAGTTAGGTACATTTCTAGGTAATTCATAGAATTAGGCGTTACTATGCGGAGATCCATAATACAAAAGTAATAATAAAATTATTTTGCTATAATCCGCGACACAGTAAGTAGAAAATATATATAGTGTTAAATGTATAGTGGACTATCCGTATTAAAATAATTTATTATTACTTTTACATTTCTAGGTCTTTCCTTAGCAATAGAAGATAAGTATGTAGTAGTACAACTACCCATACTAGACCTGTCTACAGAAAGATTTAAATTAAGTGTAAGATTATACGTAACTTACTTATGTGCTTATATGTAGAGCATTTTACAAAATTTAAGATTATATCGTTATAAAAAATTGATAGATATGAAAATATTTTAGCTTCATACAAGACTGAGGCTTAATAACGTAAAATTGAATTTGGTCCGAGTTTCTTGCTGGTTTTCTCGGTAAGAGCTACATTCGGAATCAGTTGTAGCTTGATTAGTCATATTGATCCTTGACGATTCAAAAGTTCTTGAAAGAGTTTATTTGAATAAATATTATTATCAATTTTGTATTTTGGATCTCCACAAAGTAACACCTAATTCTATAAATTATTTCAACATTATTTTGATTTGATTTCGATTGATACAATCACAAATACGCGCAAAGTGCATCGCTTTGTTGTTACTGTTGCTGATAGCACAGGTGTGTAATACTCTCCTAGTATCCATATATATCCATTATGAGCTGTGATAGCCTAGTGGCGAGACCGTGCGACTCTTTCGAGGGCAACACGAGTTCAAACCTGGGCAGGCACCAGTGAGTTTTTATATTACCACTCATGTGTCTAATTGATAATTGCAATTTATCACACGCTTTTCGGTGAAGGAAAACATCGTGAGAAAACCTGAATGTCTCTAGAGAATTCTGGAGATATGTGTAACCTACCAATCCGCATTGGAGCAGCGTGGTAGCTCTTGGCTCCAACACTCCTCTCCAGAAACGGAGAGAGGAGGCCTATTCCTAGCAGTGGGATTGTAACAGGCCGCTACTTTTATCCATATGTATATTCTACTTATAATATAGCTATGATACTTTAATAAGAAGTCGAGAAAATCATCGGGCAGCGCGCACTTTTTAAAAAAGAACTAAATAATACATGGCGTTTCTTAGAACATAATATATTATATCGTTTAATTCAAGTAAACTGCGTTTTTTGATATAAATTAATTGAGAAAAAATATTTTAGTCCGACACGAAAGATTGCTTGGGATCATAAAGTTATATTAATCACTCAGCCCTGATAGCCACGGCAAATTGAGTGTTCACTTTATTGACGGCATTGATATATTGTACGAGGGTTTTTATACGAAATCTGAGAACGTGTATTCTGTTGCGTTCGCGCTTTACTTAACTAAATCGAAACCGTAAATAAATACACTATACAAAAACGATTTCACGTTTTTCATCTCGCTATTTTTGGTCGGTTTAATATCAGTAGGAAAGACCTATATATGTTTTTATGTCAGCAACCTAGAAAAGTAATGGTAAAATTATTTTGCTATCATCCGCGATACATGTATCTTATTGTAATAGACCAAATTTAAGGCTAGTTACCCTACACTAGTATAATAAATCTTTGATTGTAAAACGTGTCAGAACGCGGAAATAACACACCTGCTCTGTCAACGAGATAGGATAATATAGAACAAAATCAAATATTGCGTTTCACATCGTGAATATTAGAGTATAGCACCTTGTATGATATTCTATATATCATGATAATAAAATTGTATATGTAGCATGTATTTTTGTTGAGTAATGTTATATAATACTTTGATATTACCATTATTTTCAGTCCGTCTGTTTCTCTATTGTTGAAGTTATATGCAAATAAAATTGAACACGTGCCGACTGTGCGCTAGTAAGCCATTTTTCCCTCGGCACAAATCTTTCCAACTTCTACTGTAGAGTTACTTTACTGCTCATAATTCAAAGCTCGCTAGCGGGGCGTTGGTTCTCCTTGATCTATATTTAAAAGTCAAGTTATATATTTATACTATAACTTATACTCATACAACTATATGTATATTTTTATATAATACTAGCTGTGCCCACAACGACTTCGCTCGCATGGAATTCAGTAATTTACGAAACTTTTCCCGATTTTTAGAAATTTTGAACATAAAAGTAGTTATTGTGAGTTAACCGTGAGAGATAGAGACATGCTATCGCGGATTTTTTTTGTAGTATTTTTATAGATCTACAACTCTCTGGTACATTACTTAAGCGTATCTCTGCTGGTTTACGCAGCGCACGCGACTAAAGCTCCCAGCAAGCAAGTTTTTTAACAACTACGCGATCTCTTCAACACAATTTACATAATATCGATATGTTTACCTCAACCATCCGGAAGTATTGGTGAAAACCGTACAAAGATCCATTCAGTAGATTTTGAGAAAATCGATTACATACAGACAGACAGCTTTTTGGGACTCTGTTTTATAATAAGTATAGAAATAATATAGTATAAAATATTAACAATCCTCTTCTTCTTTTTTCATAAATTAGAGGTTGAAAATTGAACGTAGGTTCAAAGGCTCCTTGCGATCCTTGGAAGGTCGTCTGCCCAACTTATAGGCTTGCATGTTAACGTAGCAGCTTTCGATGTTTAGGTTGCCATTAAAAATTTTTGGGACCACAACGCCTTTCTGTCCTGCGTATAGCTTTGGATTCGCGACACGATAAACTTTATCGGTAATTTTGGTTCTTATATAGACCTCCTTATTCCTAATTTTATACTCATGTAAGGCTACTCCAAGCATAGCTCATCAGCTCCATCGCCTGCTTAGTCTAAGTGTTTTACGAAGCTCATATTCGTTAACAAAATTTATGATCCATAAGATATGATTATTACTATGCCGTGTGGTATCCGACTGAGTAGAATAGACCACCCTTATTTCTTGCCGAGTCGTCGTAAAAGGCGACTAAGGTAAGTCGACCCACCTTGTGGTATCCGGTTTAGTAGAATAGATTTTTTTATCAGTAAAAAGTTTTAACATCAAATCTAAAATATTAGGAACAGTGAGCAACGTACTTAATGCTTACTTAAAAATAATTACCTTATTCTAGATTCCTCTTTAAACAAAGAAATTATCAAACGAGCTTCATGCACAAGCCTACCACAGGGTATGATACAACCTAATTTAATTTCTGAGAATTCTTCAATAAATCTATCTCTCAATTAGAGCAACAGGGTGTAAGCTTCTTAGCTAAACTCTCTCGTCTTTCCGCAGCAGTAACAACAAATTGATACAATACTTTTTAACAAGGTCTAAAACTTTGAATTAAACTTATCAGTTTAATTAAATTTGAATAAATTTTGTGTTATATAGGATCTTCATAACATTAACCAAGTGATTAGAGTTTTTAATTCGATTTTATAGTTATTAAGAAAAGTAACTTTATCATTAAAGTTACTTTGCACGTGTTCAGAGGTAAAATAAAGGGTGGGGATGAACCAAGTACTATATAAACATGCTTGTTTGGTTAATGCTTCGCTTTGCGATTTTTTCGTGGAGTCTCCTGATGATGTTTCGGTTGCGGGGCGAAACGATTTTTGAGTTTGTGATAGTGAACGTGATTTGTGCTGGTGTATTGTGGTGGAAGTGGTGGAGGTTTGTGCATGTGTTTTTACGAATCCTGCATGTAACGGGTATGAAAATACGGATAGTCCACTATACATTTAACACTATATATATTTTCTACTTACTGTGTCGCGGATTATAGCAAAATAATTTTATTATTACTTTTGTATTATTGATCTCCGCAAAGTAACGCCTAATTCTATAAATTATTTAAAGTTACTTTGTTTGATGTATATCATAGACATACAAGAGGTCACAATAAGCTTGTGATTCCTGTGTCGCGACTCATCAGAGTATCAACTCATTCGTTGGTTTCGGTATTCGCTTTCATACTAAAATTCCTCAATCCATACTAAACCAGTCTACAGAAACGTTTAAATCAAATCAAATCAAATCAAATCAAAATAATCTTTATTCAAATAAACCATTTCAGGCACTTCTGAATCGTCAAGCATCAATATGATTAATGAAGCTACAACTGGTTCGGAATGTTGCTCTTACCGAGAAGAACCAGCAAGAAACTCGGCGGTCAATCTTTTAAATATTTTCAATTATACATTATTAAACCGCTGTCTTGTATGAAGCTGAAAGGATTTTCAAATCCAGGCTTTCTTATCAACCAAATAATCTTCAATTTTGTAATATGCTTTACGTATAAGCATATTTTTTACACTTGATTGGAATCTTTCTGTACACTGGTCTAGAAACAATGTAATAGTTACAACAAATGTAATAGATATGCTTATACGTAAAGCATATTACAAAATTGAAGATTATTTTGATGATAAGAATGTCTGGATTTAAAAATCCTTTCAGCTTCATACAACACTACGGTTTAAAAAGGTTAAACTGAAAATGTTTAAAAGATTGACCGCCGAGTTTCTTGCTGGTTCTTCTCGGTAAGAGCAACATTGGGACCAGTTGTAGCTTCATTAATCGTATCGATTCTTGACGATTCAAAAGTGTTCTAAAGAGTTTACTTGAATAAAGAATATTTTGAATACAAATCATTCCTTTTACATATATTTTTCACCTAAACTAACATCTTACAAAATTTCTAGGAAATCTATGTATAAGAATATGTTCATCTATTTAGATATATTCTATTCTTGATATATATAGTACGAAAGTGGCTCAAGACTGTTATCAATCTAAATAATGTGTCTGGACTTCCTCATTTCGCCAGTCCGATGTGACATTACGTCATTATTCTTACGTGTAATTTATATATGATCTTATATTACTATTGTATTTTCTTTATATCCTCGTATAATGAAACTGGCGTTAGAAGTGCTGCTTGAAGTGAATTAATGTGAACACATTTTTCCTTTGTCAGAACTAGTTTTACTTTGAGTTAATTTATAACGGGAAAATGTCTTTCTTATTTTTCTTAAAGATTTCTGAGAAACAAAGTGTTACATTTGTACAGTAAACGGTAATTAATGGTTTAGTGCTATTTTAAAACTTCTATGGGTTCAATGAGAATGGTTTTTTTCTGAAACTTACACATTGCAATTTTAACTAGATTTTTAAGAATACATACACAATCTATACTTATTGTAAACAAAGTTCCCAAAACCTGTCTGTTTGTATGTAATCGATTTTCTCAAAATCTACTGAACGGATTTATGTACGGTATTTAGTACCAAAATTATATTGCAATTCTTCTGAAAGGTTTAGGTTGATGGCACATTTGATTAACAGAAGGAAAAGACAAGAATTATTATACGGTTAATAAAGAAAAAGAAAAATTGCTGGATGAATATTTGTAAACAAAAATATGATATATAATTAAAGAAGCTATGAAGATCCATCAAAACGGTTTTACTAATAAGCAATGATTAACTAATCACTACTACTAATCAGATTCGGATTATAACTAATTGTAAGCACCTCAGAAATTTAATTAATTCAAATTGCTGTACGATTAATAGATTACAAAGTGAGTGACTAATTTGTGTAAATTGATTACATACAATGTTAATACGTTAACTGGAAATATAATGACTTATATGATTAGTATACTTGATCATTAGCATCGTTACAAAATCTCTAACTAAATTAAATTTACAACTCAATGCAATTGGTGTTTTTCTGATACAACTTGTTAAACCTATTTGCTGATAATCTGACAGTGATATAAAACATCACCTCTGTAAATCAAAATAACTTCAACATACCTGTTAACAAATTGCAGTTTTTATTTTTATTTTGCAGATAATCATTTATCATTTTCCTGCCCTTATCCCACTCTAAGTGGGTTCGGCACAACATGTTAAAAACATCTTGTCACATGATTTGGCTACGTATTTTACGACCGGCCGCCTGCCTGACGTCAACTTATCTTAGTCGTATTTTACGACCCCTCGGTAAGAATGAGGTTGGTCTATTCTACTCAACCGGATACCACACGGTGGGTCAACTTACCTTAGTCGCCTTTTACGACACCTCGGTAAGAAATGAGGGTGGTCTATTCTACTCGGCCGGATACCACACGACGGGTCGACTTACCTTCACACAGATTGTAAAAATCTAGGAAGGGAACCAGTTCTTTGTTTAAATCGGTTCTGATTATGTTTGTTAATATGAAGTTTTAATATTAAGCCTTATTGTAATACCATCTTTGTTTATTTGATTGAAATAAATTTGATTTGATTTGATTTGATTTGACCTTAATGGCCTCTTACGACACCTCGGCAAGTCATGAGGGTGGTCTATTCTACTGAGCCGGATACCACACGGCGATTTTATTTTGTAGATAATATTATTGAAAAAAAATTAAGGCCATCTTATTTTGTTCTCAAAGAATATTATTAATAAAAATTAAGGCCATTATTTGTTATTAAAATGATGTTCGTTAATTTTTCAGAATAGCTATAAGGTGACTTTTTGGTATTTTATATATTTTGGTATTTATTCAATCACTAGCTTTTACCCGCGACTTCGTCCGCGTGGACCGTAGTCCGGTAATACTCAATACCTTCTATCGCTATCCAACCCTGCAAATATCTCCATCTCAAAAATCAGATCGATCTGTGTAAATGGCAGTTCCTATTGCATTTATTATGCTAAAGTCGATATTAAATTTTATTTCCTTCATGACATTACAGTTATTTAAAAAAGATATTAATTTGCACTCAAAAAATTCGAACAAAATCAAAAAAAAATTGTAAAACCTCTCTAAGTGGACAGCAGCATTTTTCAATTTATCTGTTAATGTGTTGTTTTTCCTTTAGGCCTTCTTATTCAATTAAAAACATGATATAAAAATTTGAACGAAAATTCTAAATATTCGTTTATAACTTTATAGTATAATCTTTACTTTTTAAATAAAATACTTCTCTTTAACCAACATCGATGACATTTGGCACAATTAATGCTTATACATCAGGGTAACTTATAGGTTCTAGAAATGATATAGGTTCTAGAAATCCTGTTAATTTAACAGGAATAGCATGACATTAGGAAACGCCATCTATTATCAACCTATTTAAGTTAAGTCACATCTGTAATTTGAAGAAGGTTATATATATACGTTGTTTGACTTACATCGAGAGTTATTTAAAAAAAAGTTTTAATATATTAAGGTTTCTTCTTCTTTTTCTTCTGGTTTTTATTTACTGGATAATCTAACTGAGCTATTAAAATGTAAAATTAATGTCTGTTGTACAAAAAAGTAAATGCGAAAATCCGCCTGTCTACGTTTTCACGCCGAATCAGCTGAACCAATATCGATGAAATTCGGCACAATCAACGTTTATACATCGGGGCAACATAAAGGCGATAGAAATCGTGTGAACGCAACAGGAATACGACGACATTACCATTACTTTAATTTCATAAAATAAATAAATATATGGGACACTTGTATTTGTAGACATCCCCTTTTAGATAAAAAAATACACGTGTGCTAATTTAATGTTAGCTAAACTTTCCTTCAAAGGGCGAATGGCGAATGCGATTCGTATTTAACTGAAATTGCCTTCAAAAAGCGTATATGCGATTCGCACTTAGTTTAGTCATTTTGCGTGAACGTTTCCGAAGCCCGCATATCGGTGTGATGATCACGGACTATTATGACTCTTGCTTTACGCTGTTATACCATTTTTGAAGCTTTGAACTTTGAATGACAACGGTGATATGCATTTAATTGCTCTTTATGTTAAGTGAATGTCTCCGAAGTTCGCAGTTGAGTGTGTTAATCACAATCTGCTGTAGTCTTTAAGATGCAGGCTGAGCTTGTCTTTTGGAAGATCTAGACTCTAAATAATGACAGCAATGAAACGCTATTCATATTGAGAGAATATTTTGGAAGTTTACATTTCTGTATGATCGGTTGTAACATTTTGGGAAGACAGAGAGATTTATCGTTTTTTCTGAAGCATAGTTTATTTATTTTAGTAAATAGCGCGTATTACTTAAATTTGTTATACATTGTAAGAGGTTAGTTAAAATTATCCTGTAAACAAAAAAACAAAATTTATAAAAACTCTTCTTAAAAGAACTCTTTCGACGTAAGAAATGATAAAGAACCTCCTTTTAATTACAGATTTGACTCGTCTTTGATGCATAGTGAATTAAAAAACTTTAATAGGTTGATAATAGATGGCGTTTTAAATTTCATACTATTCCTGTAGAATTAACAGGATTTCTATAGCCTATATGTTGTCCCGATATATAAGGAATAATTTCCCAAATTTCGATATTGGTTAAGCGGATTTCCTGCAAAAGAGTAACAAACATCCAATCCAATTTTATTTCCATACCATTTTACTGAATAAATTTAATTGAGCTATAACAATGTATCATTAATGTAAGTAATACCAAAAACTAAATGTGAAAGTCTCTCTGTCTGTTACGTTTTCACGGCACATCAGCTGGACCAATAAAGATGAAATTTGGTACTGCAAATGCTTATACACCGGGTATAGCTATAGAAATCCTGTTAATCCAACAGGAATAGGATGACATTAACATTACTTTACTTTAGTTTACTTAGAAATAATACAATATGTCGTGAATCATTTTTGGAATTGCACTCCCTAAGAGAGTAAAATTAAGTTACTCGAATCTTTGTACTTTTTGTACAATCTTGAAGCTTGAATCATGTATTTGTAGACATACATACCCTTTTAGATAAAAATATACACGTGTGTGCTAATTTAACGTTAGCTAAAATTGCCTGCAAAAGACGAATGGCGTATGCGATACGTACATAACTACCCCTCATTTTGCGCGTACGTTTTTGAAGCCCGCATATCGGTTTGATGATCACGGACTGATATGGACCGAAGTTCGCAATTGAGTGTGTTGATCACAATTTGCTATAATCTTCGGATGCATGGTGAGTTCAACTTTTGGAAAATCTAGACTCCAAATAGTGAAACCGAAGCAGTGAAACGCTATTCATATTAAGAGAATATTTTCGAGGTTTGCATTTCTGTATGATACTCACAATCGCCTGTAACATTTCGAGAAAACAGAGAAATTTATCGTGTTTTCGAAAGTATAGTTAGTTCATTTATTTTAGTAAATAGCGCGTATTATTTATATTTATTATAGTTGTAATAGCTATTAAATTTATAAATAATTAAATTTATCCAGTAAACAGAAATCATAAATATAAACACTTTCGCCTCTTTTGAATTACAGAATTGACTTAAAAGGCTCGATTCCAGGCCGTTCATATATTAGTAACTATGACAAATTGTAAATAAAAATAACTTATTATGTTTATTATAATAGATGGCGTTTTTGAACGTCATTTTATTCCTGTTAAATTAGCAGGATTTCTATAGCCTATATGTTATCCCGGTGTATAAGGAATAATTGTGCCAAATTTCATGGATATTGGTTCAGCGGATTAGCCGTGAAAACGACACAGACAGACAGACAGACAGACAGACTTTCGCATTTATAATATTAGTAAGGAATTCAAAGAGTGTGCATTAATGGTGTGCAGTCATCCGGATCGGCCTTAGTTATGGGTGTGCCTCAAGGATCAATCCTTGGTCCCTTTCTGTTTTTAGTATATATAAATGATCTACCATATTTCATTCATAATATTTGCGACATTGTACTGTTTGCTGATGACACATCTTTAATATTTAAAGTAAATAGGAATAACGCTAATAATATTGACGAAGTAAATAGTGGATTGTCGCAGGTAGCTCAATGGTTCAGACTAAATAATTTGGTACTAAACTCAAATAAAACGAAATGTTTAGAATTTGCATTACCTAATACAGCTAAAAAAGCAAATGAGCTCTTAATAGACAATGTACCACTAAAAACAGAAAATACAACTGTATTTTTGGGAATGACGTTGGATACAAAACTCCAATGGAGCACACACATAACAGCTCTCGCAGGGAAACTCAGTTCAGCAGCCTATGCTATTCGAAAGATAAGACAGTTTACAGACGTCGAAACAGCAAAACTAGTTTATTTTGCTTACTTCCATAGCATTATGTCTTATGGAATAATGTTATGGGGTAAATGTGCTGATATTGGGAAAATTTTTGTATTGCAAAAAAGAGCCATACGTGGCATTTATAATTTGAATTCGCGTGAGTCCCTGCGAGAGAAGTTTAAGGAAACAGGTATTCTTACGTTAGCTTCACAGTATATTTTTAGCAATTTGATTTTTGTGCATAAAAATATACATAATTATAAAAAGATTGGCGATGTATATAATAGACAAAGTAGGAACCGACATAAGCTTGCGGCTCCTGCTTTGCGCCTTGTAAGAGTACGTAAGTCGTTTGTGGGTTTGGGTATAAGATTCTATAATAAAATTCCACAATCAATTTTAACTTTGCCATTACAGCAATTTAAAAATACTGTTAAAAAGAGGCTGATACAGAAAGCCTATTATACCGTGGAGGCTTACATTGATGATAAGAATGCATGGATATAGCTGCTCTTCGACCTTGTGCAGGATAGCTATGACAAAATGTAATTAGTATTAAGAATCTTCTTTTTTAAAAGAGCTCCACCGAGTTTCTTGCTGGCTCTTCTCGGTAGGACGGCTTTCCGAACCAGCAGTAAAGTTGACGATTCAAAAGCACTTGTTTACAAGTTTACTTGAATAAAGAATATTTTGAATTTGAATATTTTGAATTTGAATTTGAATTTGATAACTTTACTCATAGTTAATATGCCATTGTTGTTTTCGATAATTTCCAGTTGCTCCAAAGTATGAAGTCAAATGCTTTTGTCTCAGGTGTGCAAAATTTAGAAACCTTTCCTCCAATTAATTTTAAATAAATATATGAAGTACTTCATTACGTTTGAATACTGTCAACTATGTGATAAGTATTTATTCAGTGTTTATTTTAGATTTATATATAACTATTAAACTTACTAACTACTACTAACTTACACTATTAAAAAAGGCTAATACAAAAAGCCTGTACCGACCCTGTACAATACATTAATAACTATATGTAACTAGTAATAAGAATTATTATTTGAAAGAACAACCGCCGAATCTGTTGCCGGTTCTTCTCGGTAGGAACAGCTTTCCGAGCCAGCAGTAGATGTTGACGATTCAAAAGCACTTGTTTACCAGTTTACTTGAGTAAAGAATATTTTGAATTTGAATATATTGGATTTCGGTTTCAGTTCAAGCCGAACTGACCAAGCTAAATGTTCACACCCTTGCCTTGACCCCTCACATACTGTGACGCTAAAAAATTTCAGCAGTAAATTAGTTTTTTAATTTAGCGCTGACGCAGAGCTAACCGACGCTTCAAACTAAATTAAGGTGCAAAGTGGAGGGTTGTGTCGGGGAATTTCCTGGTCATTGTGCAAGAAGCGGGTCACATCCAAACAAAAGGCGAGGCTAATAATGAAAGTAATTGTTTCTGTAATGTAGGCTGCTTATTGTTAAAAATAGTGGTGGTATAGCACGGTAACACTGAAAAATTAAAAAATATAATACTTTAAATAATACTTTGTTTATTATACGAGGTAAGTGACACTTAGCGTACGTGAAATAATTTTATTCTCCATTAATTATACCTGTTAATTATGTTTCTGTTTATATATAATTCTAGGTAAGGTATTTCCTTTAAATTAAAATATTTTAATTTTGGATTTTATTGGATTTGAAATCTAGAAAAGAAAAACGTATTAATAAATAATATCGAGTAAATGTATTAAACATAATCTTTATACTTTATAATGTTTTTTTTTAAATAATTTACTCGTTTTACAATTCTACAGTTATTTCCAAGTTATTTCTAGGCATTTTTCTTCCACAAAAACGAACCTACCGACTTTTGTATAGTCCATTTTTCCAAGATTACATTCCCAACACATCTATTACTAAATAAAAAAAATTGAGATTCATACATATTCAACTCAGCCAGACCAGATTAGAATATTTATAAAAAGCCAACATTTCTATTTCGTACCAATTATTTAGTAAAATAGCTCGTTAAACCTTAATTGTAGTCTTATATTTCATTAACTGCGCGTAAAGTTTATGCTGAAACATAATTCCATGCTATCTTTTCTTTGACGACTCCATTAAGATATCAATATACTGACTTAATAATTCAACAAGAATTATTCAACCGAAACAAAATTAACTTAATATTACAGTAAATTACTGTTGGAAAGTCGTAAACTTAACTAAAACTCCTGTCGACAATATTAAGCAGGTACGCAATATAATGGGAAAGTTTAGAAGGGAAGTTGACTTCCCCTTCGATGTCAGATTTGTTTTAATGGCCTTTTTTATTAACCACTAGCTCATTCACCAATGATACGTAATGACATTGAATTAATTTCTTATTTTAATGAAATAAAATACGTCATGAGCATATAAGAAGTCTGAAACTTGCGTCCATTATAAAAAATACGACAAGTGCAAGACTAAGATGGTATGCATACAAAAGGTGTAGGGTCAGAGTTGGGGAATGATAGGAGCGAATGGAAGAGGAAAAATGTTGCACCAACTCCACTTAAAGTGGGATAAGAGCAGGAGAACGATGAACCTATTATACTATATCACTGCGATACATTTGCAGACCAATGGCAAAAGATAATGTATTGTTGCCTACATTTTATTGAACGTTATAACTGCACTATGTTCCTAGGTTAAGTTTTTTTATTTTTTATTCTCAATAGTTGTTTCCATTTTATATCCTGTCTTGTTTTTACCTTTTTTTATATTTGATTTTCAATATTAATTAGTGTTATTGATTAGCCGTTCTAATAAGTTTAAATAAATAAATAAAAATAAATCATAACTATAATTTCTGTTTAGTAACGTTATATTTAGAATAAATATCTGTCAAAACTAGACTCTTTATCAATACACTATTTTTAAAACATTTTTAGAACTTAGGAAAGTACACAAAATATCAGATATCGTATCAGAAAATTCCGTAATTGTCAGTGACATTTGTCAGCTAAATCCGCATTCCAACCCGCATAAAATTATATTGAAGAATGACTCGCCATATGTACCCGCATTTTATACTGCTATCTGGAAATAGAACTATCAAGTGGCCATTACAACAATTAATCTTGCCAATTTAGCTCACAAGAGCATCAATACTGCAAGAATTGTGCTTAAAAACTTATTTACACTTTTAAAGAATATACTATCCAGTTAAATTTAAATTTAATCTTGACATAATATTGTAATTAGATAATTTAATGTTAAGCTACTAAATAGAATAATTATTGTTCTATCGAGATTCCCCTTTTTTTTCTTCTTGATATTTTGTATTAATAATTGTAAATTTTTTTAAAAGAATGTTCGAAAGTAATTGAAACTTAAATTTGCATACTGTATAGAAGTAAATTATGTTAGTGCCTTATAAAATTTCAACATCTGTATTTTATTCCGATTTGATTCCGATCACGGACGCTCTGTCAAGAGCGTTACGATTGAGAAAAAGAGAAAATCAGTATTGGTGGTTCACATAAGCTGTAGCAATAATTATAATACCAAGGGTAATTAATATTTAATTTTATAACTAACCCGTTGACCGTTACCGAGTTATCGTTACCGAGTATTAACCGTTGCCGTGTTAAGGCCGTATATAGACCTCATGAATAGGGGCCCCGGATGGGCTTTAAACTAACCGGGCTCACCCGATATAATAGGACGTTAGGATAGCCTGTTTTAGTACATTAAATGTTATTCACGCAAAATATACTAAGTTGTTGTGTATCAAGAAATGCCTTGAAAGATGTTGTATTGACCTTCAACATCTTTTATGCGTTAATACTAAATTAACCGTTGATGAGCTTCTAGGTCAGGTTGATGAAAACCTATGAAAGAATTACTATTGTTTTACATAAATCTTTTTTCATTATAAATTAGTGTTAATTCATTTCATTTTAAATGAAAAAAATACTATCTTATCAACTGAAATTTTTAACAATACTTTCTTTAAGTTTGGAGCATTTTTAGAGAATAAATTAAAATGGAATTCTTCCAGTCCATTTAGTCTTCTCTCTAGCACTTTGGTTCAGCGAAGGGAAAGAAATGCTTTTAATAAAGTAATTTCGAAACAAATTTACTCGATTTGCCCTGGATAAAGGTTGAATAATAATTATGGAGGGTTGCCAGAGTAATTTGTTTAAGTTGCTTCCTGACGATAAACTGGCACACCCATTATTATTCAAATATTGAGAAATCTACTCTTATTGAATATTCATTGATAAAATTACTTCCTTTTCTTATTTTTTATGCGTATATTTTGATGCTTGCTTGTTATGCTTGTTATGCAGATTTGGTGGTGGTGATATCCGGCTGAGTAGAAAAGACCATATTTTTTTACCGAGGTGTCGTAAAAGGCAACTAAGGTATAATATTGACGTCAGACAGATGGCCGGTCGTAAAACAACTAACCAATACATGTAACAATATGTTTAAAATATGTTGTGCCGATCCGACTTAGAGTGGGATAATGGAAGTACAATGATGATTTGTTATGCAGAGTGGGATTCTATTAAAGATAAAAGCTTAGTTCGGAAACAATATAATATTGCTTAGTTAATCTGCAAGTAATTTTGCTGAAAAACAGAATTTGGCGCGATTATCAAATGGTGCGGAAATATCAGTTTTAAAGTATTTAAAATGTGAATCATGTTACAAACATGTTGTCATATGATATGCTACGTATTTTACGACCGGCCCCCTGCCTGACGTTAACTTACTTTAGTCGCCTTTTACGACACCTCGGTAAGAAAGGAGGGTGGTCTAATCTATTCTGCCGGATACCATACGGCTAAAAGTATTTAAAATATTTAATATGAAATAAATACAGAAAGGGGCTTTTCCCTTATAAAAAAAAACTATAATTACGAGGTTTAATAATGTTGGAGGACGAGCTAATTTTTAACAACTCGTCAAATTTTTTTACGAGTTAATAAAATGCTAATTGTGTTTCGAGTTCGTTTCAAGTCATCGAAAGTTTGAAAAAATATATTATAAAGTTCTTAAAGATACAAAATGAATACGCAATTTGGTGTTAATTGTGAATTAGGGCAAAAAAAATATAATCAAAACTTGTTAACGGTTTATGGCCTAGCATAAAACATTTCCGTATCAAAATTCAAGGGGAATGACCAATTGAAAATTATCAAGTCAATGGCACTATCAAGACAAGCCTTGAATAGGTTTACCTGGTCCAATGAGACACACAGTATATATGAAAGCATAGATTTTTTAAAGCATTCATGATATGAATTATTGTTATTATGATGAAAACCGTACAAAACCGTCCGTTTAGTAGATTTTTAGTAAATTCATCACACACAGACGGACATCTTTTGGGGACTTTGTTTTATAATAAGTATAATAAATATCACTCTTTATAAGAGGTTATAAAGAACAAAGCGTGCATAGAAAGTTTTATATAATCGTCAGTCAAGCTGACGTGTACAGAAAATATTATGATAAGAATTATAATGTACCTACCACTTTACGTTACATATTTTTTCTTATTAGAAATATTTTAAACAACAAACATAGCATTTACAAAGTTAATTTAAAATATGAGGTACTGTATTAAATTTTACCGTAATCATGATGAGTCATATTTAAAAGAAATAGAATACGCTGAAACTAATTTCGTTTAGTGCTTACATTAGACTGAATCCATATAAATAGCATGCGTTGTAGACGGGTTTCGCCTGTAAATACATGTGCACGTATTCTAGGGCTATATATGACGATTAGCTTTAATAGGACATTACATTTTTTCTACATATTGCAAATGCAACATAAAGGAAAGCACCTTCAAATATTTTACGTTATGTACTCGTATGGCTAAGACCGATAGCTTTAAGACCACCAATCAATACATCAGGACCTAATTAGTTTTCCTGACATATGATTTTCTTCGAATCCATTTTTGTATAGTACTTGTATTTGGTCAGAACGATTTGTATAGTTTGAAAGCAAAAAGGATACAGAAGTTGTAGAATTATTGTTCTATAATCCACGTTTGTTACGAGAATCTATATAAATATAAACGCCGCCGCCGACAATCATAAATTCTGTACTATGGAATTCTGTTAAGTAACTTCTAAAAATTATTTAAACTATGTTGCTCAAAACTTTACGTTCCGGGACACTAGCTTTCTGCATTTTATTATTAGCTATAGAATCTTTGTCGATTCCATAATAAAATTACAAAATAAACATAAAAATATTTTAACATAAATCAATACATAAAAAGAACAAGGAATACACAGTGGTTACACCCTATAAATACACCTACAAATACCCTATAATTACACCCTATATACATAAACATAACAGATCTTTTCAAAATTATACAAAATGGAAAATAAAATAAACAGTATAGAATTTTATAAATACGATTCACAAAAATAATTGCCTACGGAAAGGTCTGTTATCTTTATTTTGAATCACTTTATTTCTCAACAATGAAAAACAAACATTCAATTTAAAATAAACATTACAATGGGATAATTAATATCTAAATAATGAGCTGTGAAAGCTGCTCGGAAATACTCTTATCCTGGGTCCCAGTTTTAAATAGGCAAGCAGCAATAAGTTTTCTATAGAAACTAATCAGCGGAATTTATACTTAAAATTTATCGCACGATTATGGCTGAAGGAAAACATTATAAGGAAAAAAGAAAGGAATTTCTCGATGGGATAGCAAAAGGCTGTTAATATAGTCTATAAATATTATCCACTAACGTAATAACTACGTTGTTATAACTCGCTTCACAATCTTGTGGAATTACTTTTTTCAAAGTGTAAGCCTAACGCAGTTTTAGATAGATTTGTGCCACGCCTAATTACGTGCGAAATAGAAATCGTGAATTCCCAATATAATTAATAATATGTAAGTGAATATTTACTAATAGGTGCAATTGTTGAATCCAATCATTATTTTTAGATTAAAAAAAACGTAACCTAATTTATAAAATAAGTCGTTACTTTGCGGAGATCCATAATACAAAAGTAATAATGAAATTATTTTGCTATAATCCGCAATTAAATTAAATTAACGGTGAGACCGTGTGACTCTTTAGAGAAGATGATGAGTTCGAACCCCGGGCAGGCAACAATGAGTTTTTCTATGAAAACTTATGTGTCTAATTGATAATTGCAATTTATCACAAGCTTTTCAGTGAAGGAAAATATCGTAAGGAAACCTGCATACCTCTAGAGAATTTTGGGGATATATGTAACCTACCAATTCGCATTGGAGCAGCGCGGTAGGTCTTAGCTCCAACCCAGAAACGGAGAGAGGAGACCCTATATCCAGCATTGGGATAGTAGCAGGCCGTCACTCGGATTTAATTAATCGCGAATTATAGCAAAATAATTTCATTATTACTTTTGAAAAAGATACCGCTGAATTCTTTATCCGCTGTTCTCAATATTTTATTTATTTTGTTCAGCATAGTTTCATTTCAGGTAGTGAAATCTAGTAACTATAATCAATATATAAGTAGCGAAATAAAATGTAGCTACTCGAAATTACACCTACGAACAATTTCAGCTAATTTTTCCGAGAGAAAAACAACTTTTTTTGATTACTTGTATCTGACACTCTCCCTCGTGAATTGGACTGTCCTGAAAGAAATTGGTGTATTTCAGGAAAATCTGTTTATATTTCTGACATCGATACTTCTGTATATAATTCACTTAGTGTCCACTTACAGCGATCAATTATTTAACATTACCAAATTCAATACCAATTTAACGATATATTAAATGATCCTAATTATCATAAATAATTTATAGAATAGGCGTTACTTTGCGAAGATCCATAATACAAAAGTTATAATAAAATTATTTTGCTATAATCCGCGATACAGTAAATAGAAAATATATATAGTGTTAAATGTATAGTGGACTATCCGTATTTTCATACCCAATACGTGCAGGATTCGTAAAAACACATGCACAAACCTCCACCACTTCCACCACAATACACAAGCACTATACACGTTCACTATCACAAACTCAACAATCGTTTCGCCCCGCAACCGAAGCATCATCAGAACATAGACTCCACGACAAAATCACAAAAATTATCATAAATGTGAACTGATGTAAGACTATACCCGTATGACTTCATATACTTGTATGCTGTCATATAACTAATCCGCTCAAACAGTATTAATTATTTTGGTACTCTTAAAGTCAATATACCGAGGTAATATGTAGAATAAAAAATCCGTTTTTCCTTAGAAAACAGGAAAACCACAAGATTGACAAAAAAAAGAAGTATATTTGGATGTTTAAGTTAAAGCAATTTTCCTCACGAAATTTTTTTGCAATGAAAAGTACATAATTAATTTAAACATGAATTTTAAAGAAAACGCATAGAAAAAACGGAGTTTGACCTGTGATATATTAAGGTTACACGGTGTGTTCTTTAGACCTTGTTTGACAATCTTTCTTTCGCTGAAGGTTGAAATATGCTTGATTTATCAAGTTTACCAACACAAAGTCTTCATCAAAGCTAGATAGGTATATTTTTTGGCGTGTTATTAATCTATACGCCTATATAAGATCTTAAGTAAAGTCGCAGTAATCTAGAATATATATCCTCCTGTGAATTTCTTAGACGTGTAATTAATTGGAACACCTGCTACTACTGTAGCATTAATTGCTGAGTTTAGATGACAAATGTAGGTAATAATTGATTATTTCGGATGTGACGTAATATAATCTTATATTATTATGGAACTATAGCAATGTAATGTTAATAAATTGTGGTTAAGAAATGGTAAAAAATTGGGTTTAAATTTATTTATCAAACCTATAGAGGTCCATGATAAGTAAGCTCAGCCAGATGGAATTTGGAATGGGGGTCATGTCATAGTTTATTTAAGTAATTGTAAGATTTTATTAAGTTTAAGTGGTTTAAGATATTAAATATTCTCTTATTATTAATAATGATATAAATACATTTCTTCTCAAAGAAATTCCAAATCGAAATAGTTGACTCAGTCAGCTCTACGTAGTAAACTGGTTCCTATGAATTGCAGTAGAGCTCAATATTTTTTGAGTGGATTAAAAAAAAAGGCAAATAGAAAATGATTTGATGAAATTTTAATAGAAAATACGTTAAAAAATTAAATATGTTCTAGGTATTATCATACATTTTACAAAGGATCATTAAAAAATGATTTTACTCTTCAAGAACTAGTATTAATATACTTCTGTATACTGCGCTAAACTCATGACAAAATAAAGCTTATTTACTATTTGTCATATAGCAAGAATAAAGTAAAAAAGTAAAAAATGAAATATAAAGTAAAAAAGGAAATCTTTAAAAATTGTGTAATTATTTCAATGAAACCTTAAATAATAAAGTATAAGTAATGAAACCAAACGATGATTTTAATACCCAGCTTAACACTTAGGAATGATTTTTTTTTAATCTATCCGAATGGCTGCCGGCTGTTAGTAATAAAACCACTATCTGAGGCCTTTGAATATTTCTATTAACTTTGAAGCTATTTGTTTATTGTTTATTTATTATTTGTTATTTCTGAATAATGAACAAAACCATAGTTGGAAGAAACAAGTGTTACTTTGCTGAATTACATTATAAAAAGAAGTAATGGCCCTTTTATCCGGAAATAAAATAAAGAAATCAATAAATACCTTACTAAAATTATGGTTTTCCGAATTATTAGTATTTCATGAATTGTTTTATGCAAAAAGAAAATTTAATTCCATGTGGCATAGTGTTAGTTAAGCAAAACAATATTGAATTCAAATACTGACTCTTGATAATTTTGCTCGAAAAACTTAGTATTGGAGTTGCTTTAATTAAGCGATTCTGTAGAAACAAATATTAATTATATTTATTTACGTTAACGAATAGAACGAAACTCTTTAAATTATATAATGTGTACATTAAAAGCAGAAAATCTCCAACTAAACGGATGCTCTTTACGTAATTGAAACCATTAACTTTTGAAATAAACCTCGTAATACAAAAATATTTTCCGTCGAGAAACGTTGTCAACAGCAAAAAAGGTGAAATCGTCGCCAATGCTGGCAGAAATCCAACCTCGCTACGTGCCGCTTTTTATACGTATTCTTCACTTTGCATTGTTTGAGCGAGCCTTAAGAATACATAAAATACATATTTTATAACAAGCCGTTACTTTGCAACATTCCGTCATAACGAGAAAAGAAATTATTTTTCTAAAACCTCCTACAAAAAGGAACAAAACTTATCATCATCCTCCTGTCCTTATCCCACCCTAAGTGGGGTCGGCACAACATGCTAAACACACGTTGTCACATGATTCGGCTACATATTTTACGAACCCTCGGTAAGAAAGAGGGTGGTCTATTCTATTCAACCGAATACCACACGGTGGGTCAACTTACCTTTACTTACCTTTTTTTACGACACCTTGGTAAGAAATGAGGGAAAAGTTTTAACATTGGGGTTGGAGCCTGGGGTTTGAACCAATGACCCACTGAAATATTAGCACGGTTTCGCCACTGGGCTTTAACAGCTTAAATATCACCGTATAAATATTTACAAAAACGAAAAAAAATTTTTTTGTAGTGTTAAATCGACTGATTTTTTATGGAATATATTTCATTTCCTAGTTACAAGATTGTTATTGAAAGATTTCATCTCATTCTTACTATTACAGAAAAAAAAAGTTTGAATAGGCCATAGAAAACAACCAAAGGCCACTCAGAGAGGATACTTCGCGTCGCCCTAAGCCATGGTCCGGCCTCACAGGAGGCTCCCTTAGGACGAAGTTCCCAAGCTAGTAGAGCTTCTGCGCTCTACTCTCTGCATTTCGCAACCTCGGCGATGCTTTTTGCGCTCGCCCGTCCGCCCGGTGAAGCTGTAAAAGCCGTTAGGGCTAACAGCATACAGTCAGTTCGAAAAAAAAGGATAATTTTTTTAATACTTAATATAATAATAACAATACGTATAACAGTTTAATGCTTTCAAACATTGTTTCTGACCTCAACCGCAAAAAAGAACGTGCAAATTCGTGAGAGCGAAAAATAACTGAAAGTCGATTTTAATTAAATCGAAATATGTCACAAAGGTTACGTGTACAAACATATCTGAGTAGAATTTTTCATTCACAGTCGGCTTTAATAATGAGTAAGCCGGGACCATGGAATGCACGCGATAACACGTATGAACAATATGTACTCATCCATCGCTCTACTTTTGCCATGGAAAATGAAACTTTTCTCTATATAGGTGAACTTACAACTTATTTACCTGAGTGGAACTTTGTTTATTTACAACTCAATTGCATCAAACATTTTTCTTCGCGGTTCCTTTCCACGTCTCTTGGCCACAAAGAGGAACCACTCAACGCTTTCTGCTTCCAACTCCAATCACTTTCTGGAATTAAAATTCCATACATTCCCAGTTCAGTTACTATAACATGAACTATAACAGACTATTTTATTTTTCCTTCGAATCTCATAATTTCTGATTTGTTAACACAGATTGAAAACACGCGTTATTTAATCCATCGCTGATATTCTGAGCTTGATTAGATATATATACGTTGAATGAACTTTAGACTGAAGCCAAGTTTCTTGCTGGTTCTTTTCGGTGAGAGTATATTTCCGAACCAGTGAATCCTCCATCATAATTATACGATTAATGTCCTTGTAAAAGCCAACTTGAATAATCTGAACTTGAAAAGTTAAATAAAGACTCAAATCAGAGTCACTGACAAGGCTAGAGTCTGGATACGATGTCACATGATGTAATGCAAAGTAAGTCAACGTACGTAAGACCGTACTGAATTATGTGCGTAGCGATAGTGCCTTTTTAAACTTTCCTTAAAATCGTTCAAAATTAGTACGAACAGAAGAAATAACGCAAGATATGAAATTCACACTGTGACCGTAGTTATAAGACGTGATAAGTCAAATTACTTTATAGAATGCGGAAGTACCAAATAATATGTTTGTATAACTTGTAATATCCGGCATACCAGATCAAGACATAATCATTCCTTGCTCGCAGCTATTTTATCTGCAGTAGACTAATGAGTTTCGGAATTGTAGTCAGTGATGGATTTACCGGGAGAATAAATAGACATATCGCGCGGATATTTTTGCGAATCTGTCATTCAGGAGATATGGTATTTTTCAGATAATCGTGTTGTTACTAACATAACATAACTAAAATATATATGTACAATATTTTTTTTATTCTATTCGTTGCTACAAAAATAATGTGAATACTTTCTTGATAGAAATATATTTCTATAAATCTCCGGCGCAAAATTTTACGTGATGATTTAATAAAATTAATGATAACCTAGCTATTATGTACTGTTTAACATTAAGCAGTATATGGTAAATTAACTGCAATAAAATAATTCTTACTTTAATCCGAAAGAATAATAATTTCTCACGAATAGTATCTTTCATTTATTTCGTTGAACACATCCTATACCTATTTATCAGAAGGGAAATAGTGTATAATTAAGGACAGATTTCTTCAATTTCCAAGAAGCATTGGTAGACCGTATATCTACGTCAAAGTCACTATTAGATGCTATACTTTTTTCCGCTTCCAGCAATGTTTCTGCGTTCGCTTTAAAAGTCAACAGAACTAACAGTAAACGATAGTGTCTATAGAAAAAAAACTGGATGCTCTGGTGACCTAGTCGCGTGTAAATCATTTAACACATCGTTTTTTGATATTTTGGTTTCAGGAGCGGATATCAACTTCTTCATCTGTTATTAGTTTTTACAATATTTTAACCCAGTTTTCTAGGTATACCTTTTCCGTAAGTACTATGTTTTTGCTTTCTATACTGAGATATTTTAGTATCAACTTTTAGCCAAGTATAATGCGAAATATGATCGAAACATCCATTTACTAAATAATTTGATTATTTTGAGAAGGTAAAAATAATATTTCCCTTTATTTTCGAAATAGCTGATTCCAAAGTAAAGGAAATATGGAAAGCAATTTCAAACAATCACATGTTCATTTTATTTCATGTATATCGTTATTGTTCTTCAATTAACCCTTTACAGCCGCTGAACAGAAAGCGAGCGCCGTATTAGGGTACTTACCGTACCATTAAGTGAAATAGACCATTTCAATGTGACTCGGTGACATCTATGAATGTACAGACTACAAAGAAAATTTGCTATTTTTTGAATAAGTATCCTGTTTTCTTATTTTTTACATCTATTAAGCACCTATCTATTGGATATTGTCTGTAATAATGGTAACAGAAAAATATTAATTTGATATAATTATACCATTAAGAATGTGAGAAGATTTTTATGTTATTCTGTTTCTATGTTACTATGTATCATAGTTTTCAAAATCGTAGAAAATAAAGTAATGACTTTAGCGCTCTAGGCCCGAAGTAATACTGGTTCAAAAAAAATTCAAGCACCTCTACTGAAGTAACATAACATATTTACATCTAATACGTCATATTTTTGACAAGTGCATAAATTCAACTTTAGTTTCATTAATATGTCAATTATTTATTATAAACATTATAAAAGTATTTCTTTCTTTCTTTTGAATAATTATTACTTAATTAATATATTACAATAAAGAAATCATTCGGGATTTAAAGTCCTATTTAACTGAGTGAGGTAATGAAAGTCACATCTTTTCAATTAACTAAATTCTCATATCGCACGTGTGGGACTAATGTGATAATTATATTTCTCATTTTCGGAAAGTTTCAGTTTACGACGGCAATATAACATTTACCTCTTGTTACAAGTCTTGAGTGCAAAAAGAACCGAAGAAAATTGACATAAATATAAATTCTACGTAATAATAACACTCCAATAAACATAATGTTAAGGGAAATGTCATAAATATACTTGTAATTACGATCATGTCATGTGTCATAATATCTTACGGCATAATACCCCCGGCGCATGACCTACTTTAGGTCAACATTTTCTAGTGCGGATATTGAAGTTTAATTTATCAACACTATGTCGCGCTTGTTTATTTCACTTAACACAATGCTAAAAAAGTTGTTGTTTCACTCACGCTTTTCCATCCATCATGTCTGTTTGTCATGATCATAGCATGGCTTAATAGTTGGACAACTTTAAGCTGATATACCGTGTTAAAATATAGGTTCAAAAATTATTTTTTTATATAAAAATTATTGTAACAGACCTTCTTGTCTAAGCAAGACTAATTGGCAATACTTAAAAACAAGCGCTTAAAAGTCGTATGAGTTACTTTTCTAAAAGAGACTGACTATAATATGGTAAACTCTGTTATTTATAAAAACTCTCCTTAGTTACGAATTCCATTTCTAGTATTAAAAAACTAAACCAAATTTCATTAGATTATTTCCGATTTCAACAAAGGACACTAATATAAATGATTTTTGGAAGCATTACTTTTCGGAATTCCATATTACAGAAGCAAGTACGCAGTACGATTTTGTTGTGGAGCCTATCTTCCTGATGCTTCGGTTTCGGAGCGAAACGACCGTAGTGATTTTGGCTTCATACACTCAGCATTGCATACATTCTCTTAATAAACGCGTATTATAGCAAAGTAGTTCTGTTCTAGCTTCGGCATTAATATAAATTATCATTAATTTGTAACATATTCATCCATAAAACTATGCATATGTAGCTCAGTCTAGGTAGAGTATTAGCACACGAGATACCTGTTACAGGTATAATGTCCCATTATGGCGTGGGACGGGTTAATTGGTACTATTAAACTCCGAAATTAATGTAGGTGTCATGTTTTGTTGAAAGTTATAGGAGTGAGTATCATTTTAACTTTATAACTTACGTAGCTTAGTTTTGTGTTTAAAGCATCATAACTCAAGTACGGTGGTAATATAACTTGTTTTCAAAGATAAATATTACAAGCAATATAACAGAACTAACTACTTTGCTATAATCCGCACGGGTTAAGTGAATGCATGCAAAGCCAATGTGTATGAAGCAGGCAAAATCTACGCACCTTATACATGCAGGACCAGCCACCACATGCACCCCAAGGTGCAATTCACCAGCAACAACGAACACAAAAGCAGCACACACACCCACCACCACAATCTCGACGATCGTTTCGCCCCGAAACCGAAGCATCATCAGGAGGATAGGCTTCACGACAAAAATCGTACTGCGCCGCGCTACCCATACAAGCAGTCTTAAATAGTTCAACTCCCACCAATACCCTCCCCTCCGAACACATGCAGCAAAACGGAATTAGATACATTTACTTGCTCGTTAATTAAGTGACCATTGTTATTTTTTATTATCTCAAGTTGCTCTAACGTATTGAGTCGGAGTCCCTTATCACAAGTGTGGAGAATATGAAATGAATGGTCATTAGGCACTTTATGACCGCTTTCTAGCAAATGTTTTGCAAAATTAGAATTTTGTGGTTTATTATTCCTAAACACAGCCATATGTTCCCGGAATCGAACCGCAAAACTTCGGCCAGTCTAAATAAGTAAGTATCTAAGATAAATATTAAGTATAATAAAATTATTAACTAAATTCTCTTACATTTATGTTTAGGTTATAAATTATGGCAACCAATATTAGCTTTTATGTAAGTCCGCCGTCATTGTGTGATATATAATTTACGTCGTAGAGATTTTAGGCAATAAATTAATTCCCATGGAGACGATATGAGATATGATTGTCAAAAGAAGATGAGATGTTTATTAATATTGACTTTCATTCATCACTTGCGTTTAATATATATTCATATTAGGGGAAAATATTATACGTTCAAAATATCTTTATTTTTCATTAAAAATAATGTTATTAGCGTAGATGAGAATTAATAACTGTAATCACTGGACTTAAAAAATATTCTACTTCTTCTTTGTCAGCCGATGGACGTCCACTGCTGGACATAAGGCCTCTTCATGGGATCGCCACACCACACGATCTGGATCCAGTGGGGTTGGGGTGTAAGGGGGAGGCTCGTCCCAGTCAGTCTTCTCGATTGTCAACCTCATCTGCACGCGATGCACCCTGCAGATCAACCGATGAGGCTCTGACGACCGATAAATGGCGGTATAACCATTTCATTTTGCAGACCTAAATACCAGACCGACAGTGGGCAGCAGCACTGTAGGTGCAAAACGGTCAGCACTGCGATCACCAACACGCATGCCAAGCGTGGTGATTACCGGCAATTCCTTCATGGCATAAAAATATTAGGTTAAACTTATTTCAAAACAATAATACCTATAGATGCAAAACTAGAAGTGATCTTGACATTTTGAGTGACGATTATTTTCATTTTTATATGAATAAATCATTTATATATAATATATTTTAAAGTAAGTTTTTAAATTTTTTCAATGGTTTTGATTTTTTAATAGTTTTTAGCCATCTGCTATATATTCTAGCACCTCAAGCTAAATATTAAAAAAATTAAAGTATTAATACAAAAGTAATTTTACCGTATATTAATTATAGTATATAGCCAAATCCAGTTTTTCTTTCCGAAACAAGGAACATATATTGCAATATAGAGGATATTTAAACGCTTAAGTTGGCGCAAACAAAGTCGCGGGTTCTACAAGAAAATTAATAAATGTTTAGGACAAGAAGAAATATTCTAGTTGCACTGGATCGTATTATCGGAGGAATAAACGCCGGTCGTTTGTCGGTCGGTGCGCACAAAAATTCTTAAGGCGCGTACAGACATCGCGATGTAGATGTCGCGGGTGCGTTGCGGATGGTTCGTCTCGCAAGTCTCGACCTGAGGCATACGACGGTACATTTGTACATGCGTCCCGAATTACACATGCATAACGGATGCCATTCGTCAGTAGAAAAATCGCTCCGACAAGGCGAGACGTGCAGGTTGCAGCTACGAACTTTATAGTAACTCATAAAACATTTTTAAAAAGGGAAAAGAAGAAAAGACGCTGGTGGACAAATGCAAACGCAAAACAAACGCATACCGTCAATCAATACGTCCGTCTACACGCAGCGCACGGCTCTCACTGAGGTGGCGTTCGCAACGATCGTATGATCGTATGACGCGATTAATAATATATGCGAATGTCTGTTTGTCATAATCATAGCATGGCTTAATAGTTGGACAACTTTAAGCTGATTTGCCGTGTTAAAATATAGGTTCAAAAATTAATTTTTTATATAAAAATTATTGTAACGGACCTTCTTGTCTAAGCAAGACTAATTGGCAATACTTAAAAACAAGCGCTTAAAAGTCGTATGAGTTACTTTTCTAAAAGAGACTGACTATAATATGGTAAACTCTGTTATTTATAAAAACTCTCCTTAGTTGCGAATTCCATTTCTAGTATAAAAAAACTAAACCAAATTTCATTAGACTATTTCCGATTTCAACAAAGGACACTAATATAAATGATTTTTGGAAGCGTTACTTTTCGGAATTCCATATTACAGAAGCAAGTACGCAGTACGATTTTGTTGTGAAGCCTATCTTCCTGATGATGCTTCGGTTTCGGGGCGAAACGACCGTAGTGATTTTGGCTTCATACACTCAGCATTGCCTACATTCTCTTAATAAACGCGTATTATAGCAAAGTAGTTCTGTTCTAGCTTCGGCATTAATATAAATTATCATTTGTAACATATTCATCCATAAAACTATGCATATGTAGCTCAGTCTAGGTAGAGTGCACACGAGATACCTGTTACAGGTATAATGTCATATTATGGACCTGTGAGCACACACGTCACGAATGGTTCGTCACGCCAGGCATGCGAGACGAACCATTCGCACGTCTCGCGATGTCTGTACGCGCCTTTACATGTGTTCAGAAGTCTGATCCTAGAGCCGTTTGAATCGTTCAGTGAAAATAATCGCTATAGTACAATGTCGTCTGGCTGGTGTCCAAGCTGGGCCAATTCAAACTTAGTTTCTTATGTGTTACGGCGTAATAGGATTTTATCCATTGTCATTGGATTTCTAAATGAATACACCTGATAGATCTTATTGACAAAAACATATTTTGCTCAGTGAAAGTCCACATTACAGTGCTGAAGTAGATATACTTTATGCTGAAGATCCATGTCGCTTTGCCAAAACTCAGTTTTCCATATTAGTGTAGACGTTTCCCTTAAATATTACGTGTATATGAAATATAATTTTAATTAATTGAATTAGACGTTACTTTGCGGATGTTCATAATACAAAAGTAATGAAAAGATTATTTAGCTATGATCCGCGATAAAAACATGTAATGCTAAACTATTTGTTCTCACCACAACAACACACACACTGCAAACATTCACTGCCACAATCTAAACAATCGTTTCGCCCCATCAGCAGAACGCAACATCAGATGACTCTAGGAAAAATCGCAAAGCGACACATAACCCAAATATGCAAAGTTATATAGTGATTAATATTAAGCCCTACCGTTTATTTTGCCTTCGAACACGTGTAGCAAACTAGAACTAACGTTTAGTTAATTATAATGTTAATACCTCAACTTTTACCTTACTAGTAACAAATGAAAATTGATCTATTAACAACATTAATTAAGTAACAGGCACTATAACAAAACTACCTTGCTATAATCCGCACGATTTAAGCGAATGCATGCAAAGCTAATGTGTATGAAGCAGGCAAAATTTACGCACCTTACACATGCATGACAAGCCACCACACGCACCCCAAGGCGCCTCCAACAGCAACAATGCACACAAGCAGCACACACAACCACCACCACAATCTCGACGATCGTCTCGCTCCGACACCGAAGAATCATCAGAAGGATAGGCTCTACGACTAAATCGCAATGCCGATTGCGATTTAGTCGTGGAGCGAATTTTGGCTGCTTCATTAGCAATGCATGCATTCCCTTAACCCGTGCGGATTATATCAAGGTAGTTCTGTTATAGTGCCTGTACTATGGAATTCCGCAAAGTAACGCCTGCTTCTATAAATCATATATTAAGATAATTAAGATATGCGTTGTTAAGAAAATAGATTAAGAAAAATAATGCTACTATTAATAAAGTAAATATATTAAAACTAGTATTAAGCAAATTGTTAATATAATGTTAGTGCGTCAGAATAAGGTTTAATGTTTTGTAAAACGTATACATGTTATATGTTAGATAAACCATGTTGTAACCCAATTAGTCTGATAAGATAGGAATAGGAAAATAATAAATCAGCTGGAATAAAGAATACAATAGGAAATAATAAATACTGGAACTTAGAATTACTTATAAACTGAAAACTTGTATAAAATTGTGAAGTAGTTAGCAAATAGGATATAGATATAAGTGTAAAAGAAATAAATGTTGTGTAAAAATATTACCTTAATAGAAATAAGAGCAAAATAGTTAGAATGTAATGTAAATGAAGAATGTAAGAAAGAATAGGTATGCAGAATGTAAGTTAGTATAAAAGCGTGTATTGGTATGCATGAATTATAGATAGACTAGGTTTTACCTGCGGCTTCGCTCGCGTGGAATTTTTTCTCCCACATTGAGTTTCGTTTTTTACTTTATTCAAAAAAATATACTTATATTTATTTACTTACTCCTACATCCAAAATTTCAGATGTCTAACATAAAAACAAAAGGATTCCATACAAACTTCGCGCCTCGCATATAAGGCACTCTATGGCGCTCCATTTAAGTCAATCATATTATGATAACTTTTAAACTATTCGGCCTAATTACTTAGTGTAAATCAAAGTTTAAAAGACAAAGTTTATCGAAATGAAATACTGAAAGTGACAAATGCGTTGATTTTTATAAGAGTATGATAAATATACTAAAATATGCATTATAAAATAGTATCTAATTTAATTAACTTTATGATTCACAATTTTGGTCATAGTGGCTTCCACATAAAAGGTAGATTTATGCTGCCGCGGACTTTTATTTAGAACTATTCAAGACAAACAATACTACGGTACATCATCTTTGTGTAACTCCAATGGTTTAGGCAGCACACGCCAAGATAGCTCTCAGAGGCCAAATTCGTTTGGACTTTATTGACATGTATCGTTATATTACATAAAATCATTACAAATTGTAGCCTATATGTTATTCTGATGTGTAACTTATATAACTGTAACGTTTCATCCAAATCCGTTCAGTAGATTTTTCGTGAAAGAGTAACAAACATCCATCCATACTCACAAACTTTCGCATTTATAATATTATAGATAGATAGATAGATAGAAGATAGATAGATAGATATAGATAGATATAGATATAGATAGATAGATATAGATATAGATAGATATATATAGATAGATAGATAGACAAAGGCTCCGTCCCCCATGATGGAGGTAGCAGAAAAAAAACTTTTACCTTGCTTTAATATTATCTCCGACTGGTTGCACCAAAGAAACCTTACACCTAGGCAACCCTGCACTAAAATAAGTTTTAAAAACTTACACTTTAATACCGCTTACCACATAAATTGTTTTTTTAGTTTGTAGTTGACAGTTTAATATGTAAAATATGACATTGAGGGTAAAATATGCAAGTTGTTGACTTCTAAAGAGCCGCTCGTAAGCTTCCCTCTATTAAAAATTAATTACATCCACTTTTATCTAAAGTTTCAACTTTGCTGAAAATCTTTAGATTATTTGTAAATATATTTTTGTGTTTGACAGCATGGCCTTTATACTGTAGATAGTAGATAGTATATGTACATACTTTATGGTGTAGTAACTTCTTTTGTTCTCCTAGTCTTTTCAATTAATCACGCAGAGAAACAGTTCTTTCTTTCTGTTAGCCGATAAGAGACTCAGAGCTTACTAGTAAGTTCCACAATAAATAACGATATTTTAAGTTTATCTGTTATTCAACACTTACTGTTTAAGCCGTTAATATGGTGTTGAAAATTTTAAGACGAAAACAAGCGTCTTGAAATAATTTATAGTATTAGGCATTACTTTGCGGAGATCCATAATACAAAATAATTATAAAATTACTTTTATACGAAAAGAAGCCTTCCTCTTGAAATATTTTCTTATGATTTAAGGAATTATAAAACCCAAAAATCACTATTTTCTCGGTACCTAGTCCAATATAGAAATCTACATGTAGGATTTTTAAATATAATGAAAATAGATGAAGCTACCGAACTTCTCGAGCATCAACTGGAATATTGATTCAAGGTTGAGTTCTGGCAATATATATTACTGAAATGTTGCCTAAACAGCGCATTAGCTGCGGTGCCTCGATTTTTGTACTTGTGGCCCAGTACATTTGAAAACATAGTTACAATATCGAATAAAATATACAAATAAATATCTGAACAATTATTAACTTTGCATTAGAAGACTTTAAACTTTCAAGATTCATACTTATTATTATATGACCGCCGTGTGGTATCCGGCTGAGTAGAATAGACCACCCTCATTTCTCACCGAGGTGTCGTAAAAGCCGACTAAGGTAAGTTGACGGTGGGTCAACTTACCTTAGTCGTATTTTAAGTAAGCGGAGGTAAGCTGACCCGCCGTCTAGTATCCGGTTGAGTAGAATAGACCACCCTCTTTTTACCGAGGGGTCGTAAAATACGACTAAGGTAAGTTGACGTCAGATAGGCGGCCGGTCGTAAAATACTTAGAGTGGGATAAGGGCAGGAGAATGATGATGATGATGACTTATTATTATATGAACATACGGGTCATGTCTCGACTAACAGTCAGTTTTTGATCACGATGGATGGATTTCAGCCCAAACGACGAAACTTATTTCTCTCCTTATTATTAGTAACTCAATTTGTCGCGATATGACCCCAATGTATATATACATTGAGGTCACATCGCGACACAATAACTTTGCATTACATTACATTTGCACTACTTTAATTTAGAGGTTCCTGCAAGATATGGCAAGACAAATTCAAATCCTTTTGCAGTGGCTATAACACATTATTGCTGGCATACGCTTCCAGTATGGCAAAGGGAAAGTCATTAGCATTTTTATTGCAACCATAAAGAAGCGTACACATTTATGTACGTACTGAATATTCACGTAGAATCTCGAGCGCTTTCAAATGCCACTTTCTAGCGTGCAGTGTAATTTTATACTTTGCATCTTCTATAAACATTCCAAACTAAAGTTAAAAAGACATACGTTTATGTATATATAATGTATATATAGTTATAAATATTAAATATAAATATAAATATATGGGACACTTACACAAACGGTCATCCATCCCCAAAGTAACCTAATACTTGTGTTATGGGTGACGGACAACTGGAAAATATACTACATATATATACATATATAATTTTGAATACATACTTAAATATAAATATATACCCAGGCTCGAAGAACCACCAATTTTTTTATAGAAAATGTTGGCCCTCGGCGGGAATCGAACCCGCGACCCGCGGAGCTGAATGCAGGGTCACTACCCACAGCGCCAAAGGGCCAGTCTACGTATTATCCGTTTTATCTTAGTAATTTAATTACATTTACATTTTTACATAATATTGGCCAGTGACGAGAATAAAAGGAATTATATAGTTATAAACTATAATTAAAACGGAATCTCAATCGGTTGTAAAGTTTTTATTTCACTGAGAAACAAACATCTGTATCTTCAAAACCATTGTTTGTATTGGGTTACCTATAAAATTGCAGGCATTACACAAAATAATAGATCATAGGGCATATTTAGAATTTAGCATCTCAAAAACTTAGGCATCTCAGTTAGAAAAACTAGAAACATCACCTCAGTATTGATTGTATCGTAAATTTCAAATTTTGACATGTTAAATAATAATAAACATATTATAAATAACTTTATGGTACACAAGGGCAAAAAAACATTCCATTATACATTAACAAATATATGTTGGCCAAACAGTGAGACCGTTTGAATCTTTACTGAAGATCCTAGGTTTCAATCCCGGGTAACTATTACTTTTCTTGATTTTAAAGCGTTTTTACCAAATTAACATTTCCAATTCTTCAAGCGCTATTGGATGGAAAGCATCGTGAGAAAACTGTATAAACCGAAAAATTTCAAGTTCCTGGGATATGTGTTATCTACCAGTCCGTAATGAGAAAGCGGTAAACCTCAATGGCACAGTAAAAAAGGAAATGGTGGAATAGAACGATATACAGCTTAATCCCAGCGTTCTACTTCAATATCCGACGATTTTTTAGTTATATACAGGTTCCATCGCGTTCTTTGCCTTCAAACCTAAAGTACGTGTTACGTCTACTCAGCGTTTGCCGCTTTCCCAGACTCTACTCGACACCTGAGGTGTCATGTTCCACGCCTGGGAAAGACACTTCACTCAACCTCGCCTTTCCCTACCTAACTTCGGTGGGATCGGACGCCATTAGTATTTAATATTTAAGCATAGTACATAGCATAAGAAAAACTATAATTAATCAACTGTAAATAAATAAATTGAAATAGACAAAGCGAGTTTGTGTGCCCATCAGTCGCCACCCATACATATAATTTACGTGATGATTTTTATATATCAATTCAGCAATTTTATTATAGCAGAGACTTACGTGTTTTAGTCTTGAACACGCAAATTTATAAATTTTAGATTAATAAACACATCCTGTTTAAATACTGGCAATGTTTTAGGTCAAAGACTTGTGTGTACACTAGAAATCACAATTCTGGCCAAATTATTACGAACTTACTGTTTTGACACGCGAATTCGCTAACTAAACCATGCAACCCACGCCTCTACAAGAATACATAAAGACAAATACCATAATATTGTACCCAATTATTTCGCAACACACAGACCCTGTTGGGTTTATTATGTCCATTATATTGTAGGGTTAAGTAGTACTTTTAAAGTTCAAAATTAATGTAGAGGTTTTGTACAAATTTATATAAGCGAGAGCATCGTTTAAACTTTACGACATAATCCTTAAGTATAATCCACTCTAATGTAATATAACTTATTTCTAAAGTTAAATAGTAAGTTTAAAGTAAGGAAATTAATAATCGAGTTCAGTCGAATTTATGTTTGAGTTGTAAATTATGGCACCCAATATTGGTTTTCTTGTAAGTCTTGTGCTTTATAGAATTTCCGCCGTTGAGATTTCAGGCAATAAATTACTTCACTGGGATAGCTAATTCATAATATCCTTTCCGTATTGAAAATTGAAATTTTTAAGTAATGTATAAAGCAAACCGTTTTCCTTTACAACTGAGACTCTTTGATGATATATATTATTGCTTTATATTTCTTTCTTTTAAATGATAAATAATCTTTAAAAAAAAAGAACAAATGAAATCATTTCATATGATAAAGATACGTACCGTAAATGCGTGATGATATCAGAAATTAAAACCAACCGTAGATGATAATTATATATTTGTAGCTATTACTTTTATACATCTATTTAATAACAAAAAAATATTTAAAAATTAAACACTTTATTTCATTTGTTTTATTCTAATTTCTAATATTTATTTACTTTTTCCTTTTATGTTATCTCGTATGCAAATATTTATCGACTTACTTTCCTTTCTTTTTTTCCAGCACGTATTTTACTTTTTTCTTTTTTCTTCTGTAACTCAAAGGTTGACTGGAAGGGAATTTTTTTAGGGTTACATCCGCCTTTGTTATGTGCCATTTTTTATTTTCTTCTATTTATTTGCTAACTTTTTCTTGTATGTATAATAAAGAGAATAGATAAATAAAGAAGAAACAAAGTATCCGTAGGAGTTTGTTTAAAGAACGCTTACACTGGTAATGGGGTATATATGTGATTGTATAAATCCAAATTACCCTTTTTTTAATAAGGTTACAATAACGTATATAGCTCCGATAATATTAAACTTTAGAATACTCAGAAATAAACGAAAGGCGGTCGGTGCACACGAAAATTCTTTCATGTCTACTCAGACGTTGAATCCGAAAGCATTTTGAACCATTCAGTGAAAATAATCGCTATAGTAAAGCACAATCGTCGTCTGGCTGACTGCCAAGTCATGGCAGTTCAAACACGGTTTCCTATGTGTTACGGCGCAATAGAATTAACAATATAACATTCCGTCTTAAGCAATTATAGTAAAAAGTGTGTATGCTTGACAGGTATTATTTCTCTACAAAAGTAGTAATTGCATTATTACAAGTGGCAAGAGTGGCAAGAATATTTTGATGATCGGTCACGTGATAAAGGTCATCATCCTGCCCTTCTCCCACTATAAGTGGGGTCGGCACAACATTTTATAACACGTTGTCACATGATTTGGCTACGTGTTTTACGACCGGCCGTCAACTTACCTTAGTCGTATTTTACGATCCCTCGGTAAGAAAGAGGGTGGTCTATTCTACTCAACCGGATACCACACGGTGGGTCAAATTACCTTAGTTGCCTTTTACGACACCTCGGTAAGAAATGAGGGTGGTCTATTCTACTCAGCCGGATACCACACGGCGGGTCGACTTACCTTAGTCGCCTCTTACGACACATCGGTAAGAAATAAGGGTGGTCTATTCTACTCAGCCGGACACCACACGGCGGTCACGCTATAAAGGTATATGGTTTATAACGATAGTATATCAATTTCCTCGGTGCCCGTGGTTCGAAAAAATTAACATTAATCAGAAATATGCACTTTTCAGGCTTCGATCCGGGCATATTCCATCAAATAAGTTTAGGTTCTCGGTGCGAATATCGAATACTCAGGACTGTGTCGAATATGGACGTGTTGATGATGTGTTTCGTGTATTGATGGAATGAGTGTGGAACGAGTCTGAGCGGCCAAATGTACTCATTACAAGTAACGTGGGTATTTGTAATAGTATACTGGCCGCTCCGTTATCAAAAGAAGCTTGGATATTAGCGGATTTAACTTTTAGGTAATCTGATGATGATGATTACACGTGAGTAACATAGTCAAATTGACTAAACTCCTTCAAAAAAAATTGAATTAAAATAATATATATATTTTACTAAGCAAATAGGAAATGTATGTAATGCTAAATGTTAAATGTACTCATTTTCATGTGGGATTCGTAAAAACGCAGGCACTAAAAGCTATCGCTACCGTCGCAATACACTAGGAAAGCCAATCTTTGTGATTTTGTCGTGGAGTCTATTTCCTGATGATACGTCGGTTGCGGGGCGGATTGTTGAGTTTGTGATAGCAAATGTGTGCAGTGCTTGTGTATTGCGGTGGTGGTGGTGGAGGTTTCTAGTGCATCCATTTATACTATTTGGATGTATAAGGTATGAAAATAGTTCTGCATTTAGCATCACGGAGCATCATAGAGCAAAATAATACTATTAATAATATATTAATAATATCATATAATATATTAATAATATCATCATAGAGCAAAATAATACTATTACGCGTTTTGTATTATCCACATAGTAACGCCTAATTTGGTTCTTTTGTTATTAGAAATATTATTAAGATTGGAAAACTCACATGTAAGGAAAGTAAGTTCCTTATGGATAAACATATGTTTCCTCTGATGAATTTATTTTTCTTTATAGACATTTTTATATTTCTAAATTTATCTGAGAATGTTAAATTTTGTTAATGTTTCATGTTATAATATTTACGAGTAAAGTATCTAAAAATATTAAACTGTATATGCCGCACATTACTATTGTGATTTCATTCGTAAATTAATATTCACGATTGAAATTTGTCACCTCTAAAAAAGTAAAGCTCATCCGATTACTTCCATGAAATAAATTATCATCCTTCTCCTGCCCTTATCCCACTCTAAGTGGGGTCTGCACAACATGTTATAAACATGTTGTCACATGATTTGGCTACGTATTTTACAACCGGCCGCCTGCCTGATGTCAACTTACCTTAGTCGTATTTTACGACCCCTCAGTAAGAAAGAGGGTGGTTTATTCTACTCAGCCGGATACGGCAACCATGAAATATATTGTATGGACTTTTTTTATAACTATGTTGTACAAGTGACAAAATAATTGTAAACTTGTAAACATAAACTCGTATAATCCTAAGTCAGACGTAGACCAGATTGTCTATTGACCTTTTTTCCTAGAGCATTGTTTGCAAATACGCTGCCTGCGAAAGAGCAAATGGAAACGCACTGGCTTCGTGCCAAACGTATGTACCAAAGACGGAGCGTTATTCCGTCCCAATTGACGAATTTCTTGAAAATTAATTTAAAGACGTTAACGAACTCGCCGAATGTTGTTTCGAGTTCCGGGCTTTGACGGGATTAAAATGGCCGCCTCTCTAATTACATTTACTGTAACCCTCTTACATAAATATTTAATACTCCCTCAGATGTTTACAGTACTAGTAAAAGAGAATTTTAAGCAGATAACAAATTTGATCATTCTTCACCTCATTTTAAAGTATATTTATTATTCAAAAGAACAAGAAAATTACATACTCTTTTAAATAAGGCTTTGAGAATAGTCGATAAGCTTATAATTTGGAACTTTTTTTAAATCATATTTTTATTCCGAAAGAGCTATAGGAATGCTTGATAGGTGAAACTGTAAAAAAAGCAGCTGTAGAACCAAATTTATTTCAACAAATAGAGGGACAGACTTTAATATTTATTAGTACAAAATAAACGCACTTAACACCAAGATTTCGATATGACTAAAACGAACCTTGATACATACATAATTAAATCGCCAAGTACGTAAGTTAGTTACCTCTCTACTAAAGCTGACGTAAACAGGCAAATAAAAAAATCTAACGGATAAAATTAATTGTTATACATATAAAGGTACATCTCAAATAATTGATATCTTCAACAAAACAAAATTTTCTAACGTGTTTTTGTATCAAAACATGTTAAACAAATCCATTTATTTTATTAATTCTAAATTATGTAAACTGAATTTCGAATATGAATTAATCATTTACAAGAACGAGAATGATATTAAATTATTCTCCACCAGTAAATTTGCGTCGGAGGAAAATCCATTAATATTATTACATGAATTATGGCATTCTTTTTGTTATATAAATGAGCATTCTGAAGCAAACAGAATGCATAATTTTTCCACTTACGCTGACATATTCTAAACAATGTAGCATATTATTCTATAAAATGCTTATAACGTGTTGTCCGCTATCCTATCCGTTGCATAACTGCTTTATTACTTCTATTTGTTATAAGAGTAAAATGCTAGGAAGATTTACCCTTATTAGGTAAATCATCTCAATCAGTAAAAAACCTTAGTCTTAACTAACCTATACTGATATTGAGAAGTTGTGAGATGTTCAAAACACAAACAAATTGAAGAGCTGTGAGATCTTAAAAATACATACCACGATGTACGCTAATCCCGTCATTATTCATTAAAAAAAAACTTGTCAAGTTTTACTCTACAATTTCCGTTGACACTGAAATGTTGTTTATTGGCCTCTTAGAGGAGGACAAAGTGGCATCCGGCTGAGTAGAATAGACCACCCTCATTTCTTACCGAGGTGTCGTAGAAGGCGACTAAAGTAAGTTGACATCAGGCAGGCAGCCAGTCGTAAAATACCTTGCCAAATCACATTACAACATGTTTTTAAACATGTTGTGCCGAACCCACTTAGAGTGGGATAAGAGCAGGAGAATGATGATGATGATGATGTGAGGAGGGCAAAGTAAATACCCAAGCCAAGTCTAATGCTTCGAAAGTGGTAAAATAGACAGCCCAGCTCCATTCGAAAAAAATTAAGATGTTTATTTCCGGGACTACCGTGGATACTGTAGGTTACTGAACGCAATGAAAAAAAAAACATTTGAATGAAAGTAATGTTTGTATGTAATTTTAGGGTTCCTTTTTACGAATAAACATAAAACTCAAAAATTCATGTCCATATGGGATTGATATGGGAATAGGTCAAGAGCTTGCGACTGCCATGTACTGAAGACTACGCAGATTGTTAAGGTCGGGGCGGAAGCTCATAAATTATATGTATTTTATATCACAAATGAACATAATTATATGTTGAGAGACCGGCTATACTCACGTCTTATTTTATCGGATGAGCCCGACTAGTTTCAAGCCCATACGGGGCTCTTATTCATGAGCTCTTTACGCGGTGTTATCGCGGCGGGAACTGCGTGTAGCAGCTCGCTGGGCGCGACTCGTGAGCGGCTGGGGCGGGGGGAGGGACAGTTGCGGCGGTGGTCGCGCGTCTTCTATAACGTCCTGGTCGCTCTGGTCTTCGTCGTCGGATACACGGAAGAAATTTGTGCATGCGACGCTTACGGTGTCTGGTTCTAGCAGGTTTTCAGTAGAACTGGTAGTGCCAAAAATAGGTTTCCACGCTGGGGGCAGTGCCCATCCACAGTCCCTATTAAAATTCGAGTGACGGCTAATTTCAATCGCCTCACGTATTTTTCTAGGTACTAGAAATTGGTACTAGGGTGCCAACCACTACATCAGGTTCGACAAGGCTACCGTATTATCTAGGGAAAAATTTCTAGTACCTAGAAAAATACGTGAGGCGATTGAAATTAGCCGTCACTCGAATTTTAATAGGGACTGTGGATGGGCACTGCCCCCAGCGTGGAAACCTATTTTTGGCACTACCAGTTCTACTGAAAACCTGCTAGAACCAGACACCGTAAGCGTCGCATGCACAAATTTCTTCCGTGTATCCGACGACGAAGACCAGAGCGACCAGGACGTTATAGAAGACGCGCGACCACCGCCGCAACTGTCCCTCCCCCCGCCCCAGCCGCTCACGAGTCGCGCCCAGCGAGCTGCTACACGCAGTTCCCGCCGCGATAACACCGCGTAAAGAGCTCATGAATAAGAGCCCCGTATGGGCTTGAAACTAGTCGGGCTCATCCGATAAAATAAGACGTGAGTATAGCCGGTCTCTCAACATTAATAATGAATACCACTCACGATAGTTTAAATTCAAAAACATAATTATAGTTTTTAATTTTATTTTATTTCATCGTAATCATTCTGTTTATAATTTTTTAATTTAAGTTGTTGAACTGTGCCGTCTATGCCGGTACTGAAAATCAGCAATGGGTTTGCATTGCCAACCCTGTTAGTCTGAGTGGCTATCCCTTTCTTCGTCACACCGCTGCACATTTTTACTTTGCTATATTAACCGAGATACACGTGTATGCACAAATTTATCAATTTGTGTATACACTTTATACATATGTATGTATCTATACGATAAATGTCGGGGTTCCTTTTTTTCTCTTGTTGCGTGTTTACGTTTTTTTAGTTAATTTTTTTAAATATATACTGAGGTGTGTGTTGAAGAATAAAGATTTATTTATTTTAATCCAATTTAACAGGTTTCTTATATCTCAAATTTCCGATCGAGCGACGAAATTAAATCAGCTCATTTATTAAAATCGACACGAAACTTTCTGGCAAACTGCTACAAAAGAAGTTCTCTTTACGTTTAGTAATTGAATGCAAGTTGGTCTTTTCTGCAGCTTCGTCGAACAAAAAGTCAAGGAAAATTTTCTCGTATTTACTTTTAAGTACTGAAATTTCACAGTTTCAGCGAAATAATCTTTAGAACAAATCATGAAGATGTATGAACCTTGAGAACCTAACATTCTGAGTATCATAAACTTTACTAGCACTTATATTCCTCTATGAAGAGGCTAAAATGAGTCCTTTTATACAGTACAGATAAAACTATCTCCAAAAGACGACAGTAATGTGCTGTGTAAAAGCCGTGAACGTCTACCCTTTCTAGATTTTCGAACTGCCCTAATTTTCGGGTACCATCAAGTAATAGTAATAATAATTAAAAAACCTCTCCGCAAAGTACATGATATAAATGTATAGCTTATGGGAAGCTTAAAAAAGAAATACGAAATTTCACACAAGAAGTGTTATTCCGCCAATCAGATCAGTGATAGAGTGCACATATCCTGCGATTTAAGCATTACTAATGAAGGGTACAGAATTAAAATAATTTTAATAAGTATTAGGCTTCGCCATCAATGTTACCGTCGATCAAGTGAAACTTTACCAAGCCTAACAAGCATGACGTTTTAGTTTTATTTCTGATTTGATGAAATAATTTGGATTTACTGAGATATTCCAGCAATATATTAGAGAGTAAGCTAAGATAATGTAAACATTGGTCTTAGCTACATCCTAATGGAAATCATGAATATTTTAATGTAGAAGTAGGCGCTTCAGTGTTTGCCGTGTGGCATTTCTTCATTCATTTCTTACCGAGGTGTCGTAAGAGGTGACTAAGGTAAGTCGACCCGCCGTGTGGTATCCGGCTGAGTAGAATAAACCACCCTCATTTTTTACCGAGGTGTCGTAAAAGGCGACTAAGGTGGCTTGACCCACCGTATGGTATCCGGTTGAGTAGAATAGACCACCCTCTTTCGTACTGAGAGGTCGTAAAATACGACTAAGGTAAGTTGACGTCAGGCAGACGGTCGTTCGTAAAATACGTAGCCAAATCATATGACAACATGTTTGTAACATGTTGTGCCGACCCCACGTAGAATGAGTGCATGTAAAGGGTATGAGAACAGTTTTGCTTCCTACACTTAGCATTACATAGATTTTCTGAAAAAAAAGGAACATAATTCTATCATTACTTCCGTCATGAATATTTTATTTCTTTCTTAATTTTCGATATCGTCGTTCTTTTTGTAGAATGTTACATTCAATTATATATAAAACTTTATCTGGAACACTCCCGTTGAAAGCGAAGTACACATTATTTTGTACATGATCTTGAAACTTAAATGAATACATCGGAGTTTATTTCCTGTTATATTCTCTTAGGGTATAAAATGGTTTTGACGGTATCGTATTAAATGCTTCATAAAACGGAATTAAGGAGGATTTTTGTAATATTCAGATTTAAAAACATGAAAGCGGGAGAATGATTCAAAATTAATAATTTCGTAGGGATTTTTCTTTTCATTCAGTTTAAAATACGAACCAAAAATGATTATATCCGTTGTTTTTAATAAATTTTACGTAATGTTGACATTGACAAGCGTTTGCAGTGCCTAAAAATTCCTGCAAAATTTAGATAATGATAGGTAAATAATATTTTTTATAAAAATATTTTTTTTATAATATTACTTTTAAAAAGCTATGGATTTTTGGTCGAAAAACTTGGTAAAAGAGCTATTCTTTAAGGTAGGTGTAGGTATAGTACCCGGCAATAAATAATGCACATCGAGAACTTAGAACGAAACAGCCGGCCGAGTCGGTTTCGTAGAGCGCTGTCACTGCTACACACGGGTTCGACAGAGACAATGTTCTATGAAGCAGAATCTAGCCGATTTCTCCCTCTAAGCTTCGATGTGCATTATTTATTGCCGCGTACTATAATAGAGTTGATTAACCATTAAAAAATCCAATGATCGCCTACTTAATTTTCTGTTATAAATGTATGTGTAATACATAAATATAAATATGTATAGATAAATATGAAATTTAATTCTTTTATCACTAATTGTAATTTTCTTATACTAATTTTCTTTTCCAGTAATTGTAACATTTTTACGGAGAATTGGGAGTGTTTTGTAGCTTTTTAATTTTTTTATTTTAAAACACATAACGCTTTCAAATTATTTTTATTTTACCTTAAAAAAATGTTAACACTGCCTCATACAAGTTATTGACACTTCATCGCTTCAACGCCAGTTTTTATATCCAAAATAGTACTTTACCGATAACTGTTGACATGTTACATATTGTTGACGGGGCTTTAACAAGCTGTCTACAAAATAAACACACAAAAAAATGGAGTGCACGTTTGAAATTGCTAAATTCCAACAATGTTTACTGAATAAACTGCACTGAATATAGCGATTTGAATATTGAAGGTAAACTTTACTTCAATATAAAATTGTATCGATAATGTTTTATCGAATCCATTCAATCGATCACGAATAATACGATCTTAAACAATAAATTCATTTTCGTAATCTTTGAAAGAAAATATTTCTTGTAAAAACTCGAAACCTTTAAGTTTCTTTAGACTAATCTAATGTATTTTCAGTTGGTTTCCATAGAACTTACATTTTACTTGACATTGAAGTAATAATCTTCTAGATGAGAATTAGCCAATTCTAGACGAATTATATGCTTGCTAATAAACTTAGTTTTTTACATCTAACATATAGAACTGAATCCCTTTCAAGGCACATTCTAAATAACTTACATATGTTATCTGTTAAATATAAAAGTTTGACATTTTGGGACTTTACGTAAATTTAATAACATTGTGTTATTATTCTAGAGTAGGGAGACTATGTGCAGATCTGCAGGCCTACCATGAACTCTTATTGCGACTCAATTGAAGACGTAAACGAAATTGTTTTGCTTTTTCATACCATGAGGTCTTAAAAACGCACAATTTTAGGCCTTTCCCGAATGAGCGTTCGGAATTCGTCCCAAAAACATGTGAGTAAAAGAGATAGAGTTATCAACAGTTCATATAACGTTATCCTTTTCAAACATTACGACCCCAATGCAATTCACACTTCATGGTACAAAAAGAAAGCGGTTCGCGGTCGTCGTTTACGTCTTCAATTGAGTCGCAATAAGAGTTCATGGTAGGGCTGCTGTAAGTGAGAGTGTCACAATAAATAATGAGAGGGAAGATTACAATAAAGGGAAAGTAAATGCAACTGTATCTATCTGTCTCTCTTTTTATGTGTGATTAGACAAAGATAAGTATAGCAGTTTCATCTTCCTTTTTATTGTTATTATCCCATTATTTATTGTTACACTCACACTTACAAGCATGCGAATGGCTCCACTACTCTAGTATAATAACAATATCGTTTGTGGAAACTGTCAATAATAATTTAGTTGTAATTTTAATAAGGAATAAAAAAAATTAAATTAACCTGTAATGACTCCAGCATTTCGCGTTTTTTCGTTCACTTTTACGAAAAATACTCATAGTATTGTTAAGTACTTACTACTACGAGTAACTTTGTTTTTGACTCTTGAGCAACTGTGACGAGTATTAATATCGATTAAATATATTTATTATTAATTATCCTATCCTCATAATTAATAATAATTAAAATTTATTATAATTAACTACTCAATTATTGGTTATTTACTTTCGTTCAGAAGCATTAGTTTCTATTTCAAAAAGTACCACTAAGTTACGCTACGCTCACTCTGGAATTGTTAATGCTTGGAATCTAGTGTAATTTCCTGTTTTCTTATGAATTGGCGGTAAACGGTAAGCAAGCATCTATACAAAGGATGCCAAAACGCAATAGCAACTTGTAAGTCAATCAATCAATCATTCTCCTTCCTTTATCCCACTCCAAGTGGGGTCGGCACAACATGTTGTCACATGATTTGGCTACGTATTTAACGACCGGCCGCCTGCCTGACGTCAACTTACCTTAGTCGCCTCTTACAACACCTCGTTAAGAAATCAGGCTGATCTATTCTATGCAGCCGGATACCACACGGCACTAATTGATATTAAGTTATGATAAATAAATAAATATAATTAGTAAATATATGGGACACTTACACACACGGTCGTCCATCCCCAAAGTAAGTAACTTAATACTTGTGTTATGTATGGGTGAGAGACAACTGGTAAATATACTACATATATAATTTTAAATACATACTTAAATACAAATATAAACCCAGGCTCGAAGAACCAACAAATTGTTTATAGAAATTGTTGGCCCTCGGCGGGAATCGCACCTGCGACACGTGAAGCTGAACGCAGGGTCACTACCCACTTCGCCAACGGGCCAGTCGATATTATGTGATATTAAGCTATAATAAAAGTATCGATTACAATTAGATATGTGATATTAAATTCAATTAATTTCTATGGTATGGTATGGTATATTTAATTTCAATGAAATATACGGCTTTACTGCCTCAACATCAAACTTCATAAAAGTTCTCTCGACTATAGCGGTTGGCTAAACGAGTTGATTCAAAAGATTTTATAATAAATATATGTATCGCGGAAATTAATAAGTATCTAAGAAATTCGTACAAATACAAATATTTAAAGTTTTAAACAAATTTCAACAGAAGCAGTATAAAAGTCGCTCCTAACCGCAAATATAGCGAAAAATATTTCTTTCCATGTATAGAAAAAGTTTTACATATTGTCGTATTCAATGTTTTCACGTCGTTAAATTTGGTTACTTTTGTGAGCGAACATATAAAAAACTGATGCTAAATTGATTTATCTATCGGAAGACCTTATTGCGAAATCACGCTTTAAGAAATTTATCAGAAGAAAGTTTTATCGAATGAAAATCTGTAGTGCGTAGTTGCGGCAGTCGGATCGTGAGAAATAATGAAATCGATATTTTAATACATCATTCTCCTTTATCCCACTCTGAGTGGGGTCGGCACTTAAAAAATTTAAAACTTAAGTATTGTTTTGCGATAAAGTAATATAAAGGAACCTTCAGAAAGATAGAAACAAACCATAATATATAGGTACCTTTAGAAAGATAGAAAGCAAATAATAACCAAATTAAGAACAATAAATACATAAGAGCTTTTTAGAAAGATTTTGAAATAAATCATCATCCTCCTGCCCTTATCCCACTCTGGCTGGCCGCTTGCCTGACGTCAACTTACCTTAGTCGCCTTTTACGACACCTCGGTAAGGAATGAGGGTGTTCTATTCTACTCAGCCGGATACCACACGGTGGAAAGATTTTGAAATACATATCCCTACTTTTACCGTTGAAGAGTTCCCTCGTCTGGAGCCAACCCTGGTAGCAACATCAGGTCATGTTTATCATAAACATGCATGGTCATTAAAACTGGACCAGTATGAAAAAAAATCAGCCCAATCGGACACCGGGAAGTCGGTCAAATTTAATCCAGTCCCACCTTCACATACACGGAAAGGTAAATAAAAGCTTTTAAAAAGCAAGTTTGCGCAATCAACTTATAGGAAACAATATGTCCCGTGTTTCAGCAACTGAGCCGCAAAACAGCGGTTCCATCAGCAATACTGCATTGGACGTGTTCCAAAGGAAGAAGCACCTTTTCATATTTTAATCCACTGTGTTACACAAGAAAACCGTATTTAGGTACCACACAAAGCTTGGGGTCAAAGTCGGTCTTCAACACGAGGTTTCAGTGCATTTTTTCAACTATACAGCTCTGTGCGCTTTTCTTTTTCCTTAGGATGTTTTATATAATCACGGTCATCTATAGAAAGCAATAATCTTTATTGACGTTCCTACTTTAACAAATAGAGTACGTAACGAATCTTTTACGTAAAATAGGAAAACGAGTATGCGTAGATAACTTAATATTTATATTATCTCAGGTCTCTCATAAATAACCAAGTAATGAACAATTCATCAGACCCTTCGATAACGCAAAAGTTAAGATAAAATAATTTGGTGCAACCCGCGTGACGAGAAAAAATATGTAAAGCTACATAAACAGAGTACTATCCGTATTCTTATCTGACATATGCAGGATTTGTAAAAATGCACGCACTATCAACCACCAATAACACTGCACACATTCACTACCACAATTTCAACAATCGTTTAGCCCTGTACCCGAAGAATCATCAAGAGCCGACTCTATACACTCCACGATGAAATCGTGAAGTGTATATCTTCCATAATGTTCAATTGATATATTCCAAAGGAAGCAGCATCTTTTCTAATTTTAATTCACTTTTTATGTGGAAAAGGTTATGTGTTAAAGGATCCGTTATTGTCCTTTAATTTTCTCACCACCATCAACTGCTTAGTACTGCCGTTTACTTCTGGAGCGGTTTTTAGTTTAGCCCTTCGTAGACTTCACTTTTTTCCCTCAACTTTCCACACAACTTATACAGGATCAGAAAACAACGTTAAAGACACTACAGTAAATAAATTTAATAATACAGCCTTTATCCCTCCACCTCAACGTTTTTTCCACCGCAGAAACGTCCTTTGAGTATTACACTGATGACAGAAATTAGAAAACACTGTTTGGAAGTATATGCTAAACGATAACTATACATAGAGATACAATCTTAAATTTTGTTAACATCGTTTAAACTCATTTAACACTAAATTATATAAACTCGACTATCGAAATAATCTCATAAGAATTATCGTTATTTGTTTAAGCTGCTATAGATAAGAGAAACAATTTAGTACGCAGGCAGAGGTATTTTTGCATTTTTCCATTGAAAATATTCTAATGAATCGAAACAATTTTGTAATAATATGTAAGTTATATACATTCAAACCTAAAGGCGAAAATTAATTGCAAGCAATTTTATTAGAGTGTTTAAAAAAGTGAAGACCAAAAATAAAAGATATAATCAAATAATCACGCATCAAAACTTTGATCTAAGACTATTCTTTAATAATAATTTTATTTTCTGAATTCGTACAAAGAAAAAAGTTTAATTTCATTTTAATGGCGAAATAAAGTTATAGATAATTTTTTTTAAAGATTTTCCGGCATCACAAAACTTGTATTTATATCAATGCTTATTAAGCTTTATATGAGACTTGTTTTGCTTTAAAAAGACTAGATTTAAATAAATTTTCTAATCTACATAAGAGCTTTTAGTACTCTCATCTGCATATTTAATTAATTACTTACCACACAACGCTATTAGTGTTAAAAACTTCATTGTTGGCTTGGAACACTTATCTCGTTACATAATATTTATCGTCCAGAACTTCACAAACACTTCTGTCAAAGTAATTAACAGTCACAACAAAAATCACTGTCTTTTTTTCTAATCCTCATTGTCGAAGATTACGCAAAATAAGTTATCTCTGTCAGTTGATTAAAAGTAACACTAATTAGGCAGTATTGTCAATAACCTTTACCTACTCATTAATAAACGAGCGACTGGAAGTAAAAAAAAAAAAAAACACATTTGGAACGCTTTCGAAATTTGAATTTCGATTCCTGTTAACAATCACGTTGTTTACAAGTCACCGAGCCCGTCCGTATTCCATTATTGAATGACAGTACGAAGCGTGCAACCTGCGTTGGGCTAAGTCGCCGAATGTCCTTGGTTTTCCCGCTAGGGTAACGTCATGCGCAGTGCAAGCGCCCAAAAAGGGTCCTTAAGTGGATTAAGTTTTTAAACTTTGACAATTGATAAAACGAGATCAAGTTTGTAAGGCTGAAACGTTAAGTGAAAAGTTTCAAACAAAGCTATGTCTCTCGATCATATTCTTTTAAGTAAATCTTAATGTTTCAGAACCAACATAAGTTATCAGTAACACTTCACAAGCCATATAGACAGCAGACAAGAACATACTCTCTCCATAGCAAACATACGGATTGAAGTTTAAACCCACCACGCTATTTCAATGCGGATTTGTAGATTACACATATAATTATAGTGATAGTAATAGTTAAATAAATTATGAATATTTAAATGTTCATGAAGCATAGATTAAAAAATCTTAGCTCATATCTCATATCATTTTAATCTTAGCTCGTTATCTCGAAAAATTTGATGGATTTAGTCGGCTGTATCTCAAGTATGACTCCTTTTTTTTCATGGTGGAATGCACTAAAAGGAAAAAATAAAAGATTTCCTATCCGATAATTTATACATACATGTATAAACTCAGGTCTCGAACCATAATTTCAAACCATATACTATCAACGTGAATAGAACCCATTTCTATATATTAAATGAATAAATACTATTCACGATAGGCTAAACTAAAAAATATATCACACGCTTAGTATTAAACTGACCTAACTCAAAATTAGGCTAAATTGAGTTAAATAAATTGTTGTCCTTATTTCAATTCCATCTATAACATTATATTATTAAAAAAACTAGAGTTTTCTTTTTCTTTTAAATTATGGGTCTCTTTAAAAGTCACGAGCTTTGTAGTTTGTTAAGCTACGCTTTATAGTGATTTGCTACATAATTACATTTTGAATTAGGTCACTTTAATACTAAGAATGTGTTTGAATATAGAGAACGTTCAGAAAGTCAGTGTAAATCGATTATATTATGTAGAGTTCGACTTTCATGTATGTAGTGACTGGGGAACATTAATTAGTTTGCGGAGTGGATACTACATCCGGCTGATAAAGCTATCCAACAAACGGGCATCATGCCGGGGAACTGGTTGTGACATTTTCACTAAATAGGTTATAAACTAGTGATAAAGTTGCTAGAAGCATTTTGCTATGCTTCCAAACATCTTATGTATAAAAATTTCGTGTCACAAAGTTAGTTACCATACTCCTCCGAAATGGGGTAACCGATTTTTATGCAGTTTTATATGCATATTCTGTAAGTCTGAGAATTGAATGCTACCTATTTTTCATACCCATAAATGACAAGGGTTGTCCACCTCTAACATTTTGTCATTTTTTTACAGTGTTCATTAGAAATTCCCTAGAAATTTATATTGCTTAAACAACTTTTACCGGGTCAGCTAGTTTACATCTATGAATTTAAATTCCAATTTTACCTATACATCTCGCTGGCATACATAATCAAATATGGGTCAAATTAAATGAAAACATCATTCTCCTGCCCTTATCCCGCTCTAAGTGGGGTTGGCACAACATGTTTCAAGCATGTTGCTACATGATTCGGCTAGATATTTTATAACCGGCCGCCTGCCTGACGTCAACATACCTTATTCGCCTCTTGCGACACCTCGGTAAAAAATGAGGGTGGTCTATTCTACTCCGCTGGATACCACATGGTACGTCAAATTAAATGATATGTAAATCAATAAGTATTGATAGCCGAACGGTGAGATTGTCCGATTCTTTCGAGGGGGTCTTGAGTTTACACCCCGAACTGAACAGAATAAAACTGAACTGAATAGTATAAAAATAACCATTATTATAGCTATCTTTAATTTGTTTATAACCAGTTTTTTTCCCCATGGACCTGAATACCTCTGCGTTCCGTAAAGGAAGGCATACTCTACTTAACTGACCGGCTTAAGGGGCTTCCGAGAATAAGATATCCGTTCTTAGGATGGAAATGTATAAGACACAGAGCCGGAAATAGCGCAAGTAAGTAGAAACTACGTACTTTCTACGTAATTTAACGTATACGCGTTCGATTTCATTGTTGATGTGTGTTGTGTTACACACAGGTATGTCATATTAGTTTAAGTATCTGTTTGTTGTTACAAACAGTGACTGAATAAAAGTTGTGGTAGCCCTGCGGTGAGACCGTGGGACTGTCCCGAGAGGGTCACGGGTTCAAACCTTGGGTACCAATGAGTTTTCTGTTAAAACGTTTGTGTCTAATTAATAATTGCAATTTATTACACGCTTTTCGGTGAAGGAAAAAATTGTGAACCTACATATTTCTCGAGGATTCTGGGGATATCTGTAACCTACCATTCCGCATTGGAGCATCATGGTAGGTCTCCCAGCCTTCGCTCTAATACCGGAGAGAGACTATCAGGCAGTGACTATACTTAGAACATATAAATTTCAAGTGATATTAAGAAAGAACATTTTACGCTATAATATTAATGAAATAATAAAATCATCTCATATAGATCAATCACTTTCATACTAGAACGCTTAATCGCTTGATGGTCGGCTTTTCCTGTTGGGTGGTAATTATCTGTTTTTGAATCTAAGAAAATATATAACTTAACTGTATGTTAACTTAAAACGGACCTATATACTTTGAGATTGTACCTACTCTTCAAAATATTATTTAAAGGTATTTATATTGTATAGCCCAGCGGTGAGACCGTGTGACGGTTTCGAGATGGTCACGGGTTCGAACCCCGGGCAGGCACCAATGGGTTTTCTATTAAAACTTATGTGTCTAATTGATAATTGCAATTTCTCACACGCTTTTCGGTGAAGGAAAACATCGTGAGGAAACCTGGATATCTCTTGACAATTCTGGGGATATGTGTAACCTACCAATCCGTATTGGATCCAACCATTCTCTCCAGAAACGGAGAGAGGATGCTCTATGCCCAGCAGTGGGATTTTAACGGGCTATTACTGTATATTTATTTGTTATAAATATCTATACTACTCAATACGGTACTTAGTTGATTAGACGTTCTTGAGTGAAGTAAGTAAAGAATATTCAAAAGTAAATTACATATATGAAGAGCATAACAAACAGACATAAAAACGATAAATTTACATAAAAGTAAACGTCGCCCTATTCACATAACAAATAAATCATAAAACTTTGTTGATAGTACTGTATATCTCTCCCAGCGAAGTGAAAGTCGAAAACATTTTATGCAAAACGTTTGTAACAGAAACAGTCTAGTGGCATTACTCACCCACAAACGATACAATAGTTACACAATCGGGGGTGTTGAACTTTGACAGGGAGACAAACACCAACAAACGAGTAAAAGTAATTTATTCCTCATGCGTCATACTTGCCCACCCTCGTAAACTTTGCCTACCCCGCGCACCCTGTATATTAACAAAAAGTCAGACGTGCGAAATAACTATATACGGTAGTTTACATTTTAGCTTGCACGGGAAAAATTTGATAGCAGATAAAAACGTGTAAAAGATTTTTTCTCTGTTCCTTCGGCATAATGTATACTTCCCTTGTTCCATTTTTTTTCATGTATTAACATTTTTCGTCTTAGTTAACAGCAAAATAAGTTATTACGAAAACTTACATCGTATCTATTATCAGTATCACCCTCCCCCACAGACGCACGCACATTCAAACTGACATTTCGCAAGTACTCTTCTCAGTCAAGTTTTAACTCAAGTTAGTAGTAAGTAGTAACTCAACTTAATTTTTTAGTATGCATATTGTTATGGAGAACGGGGCCTTCTGACACAAGTGTTGTTACACTTAAAAGAAGGTCCCGACCTTGATTTTGTAATCTTTATTGTATATAACGAACAAAAAAAATCTATCGATGCCTTCAAAACACCTCAAACATTTTTTATACTTCATTATAAATTTATTTTCGAGTTCATACCCAGGTGTGGTTACAACTAAACTGCAGTCAGACGCTAATTCAAGCCGAATCTTAGGGACAATATTAATATACCTTCTGTCTAATTATTTTTATCTTTGCTCGACGGATTATTCGTCATACATTGAATACATTTGCCTTTTTCCGGATTTGTACTATTCCAATAGTAGATTATATGCGCGTAACTTCATCGTCTTTGTATTTGGCTATAGCATCTATATCAAAACCACTACAGCGGCAAGGACAAGTAAAAGTAGAAGCTAGAGGTATGGTCCAGAAACTAGGAAGAGACTCTATAAGAGTAATCTTAGAAAACGTGACTAGAACAGACCAATTCTATAAGCGTTATGAAAAATAAACTAACGTAGACATATCACGGTCCGAATTGTAATGATCTCAACATATTTGTAAGTATCGTAAAAACAAGTACTTAAGTTACGTGACTTTGTTTACTATTTCTAAGATAAGCTCTTATTTGCGGTCCCGTTTAATAAAAAAATATATAGCCTATGGTAAATGACTTATATCTGAATATCTTATATTATTTACTAAGTAATAATATTACTAAGACTTATTATCCATGAGTGGGGACTCATAGGCAGGCCTGTAAGTGAGAGTGGCACAACAATCACACATAAAAAGAGAGACATAAAAGACTTTTAATTGTTGATGGACCCATTTTAAGCTAGTTCCCTTCTTTAGTATAATATATCTATGAAGTGTAATCCCGCCTCTACTGATCTCTTCTAAACATGGCGTGTGGTATCCGGCAGAATAGAATAGACCACTCTGCCTTCTTACCGAGGTGTCGTAAGAGGCGACTAAGGTATGTGCCGTGTGGTATCCGGCTGCATAGAATAGACCACCCCCATTTCTTACCGAGGTGTCGTAAAAGGCGACTAAGATAGGTTGACGTCAGGCAGGCGGCCGGTCGTAAAATACGTAGCCAAATCATGTGACAACATGTTTGTAACATATTGTGCCGAACCCACTTAGAGTGGGACAAGGGCAGGAGAATGATGATTGATCTCTTCTAAACATCCGAGCCATATACTTACAATGGGATTTCAGATTCTAAGACAAAAAAAGGGATTTTATATCTGCGGATGCTATTTATCTCCGTTATTAATACTGTCAATTGAATGTTCTTTCTAATTTTTAAATTTAATTTTAAAGTGATTTATCCATTCAGAGACCTGGAACGGTTTGACGTCTCTGTAATTTTTAAAAAATAGGTCACCAGGTTAACTAGCATTAACTATTTTAATCAAACGGAGAGAAGGTATATTATTTTTTTAAACATAATTACAACTTATGCTGAGTTGTAACTTGTCTCCTTGTTTAAAAAATGTACTTGTACATTGAAAATATTTATTCGATATCGTTTGCGTCATTCATAAATATCACGAGATTTATTTCAATTATGAGAACGATCAAAAGTACATAAAAGACACATTTTATATCCAAGATTCTAGAAAAATCTAGAAAAAAAGCACTACAATACATTTTAAGCTTCAGCTTAGTTTTCCATTAACCTAGCGATACTTCAACGATGCTCTTACCCCCAGTAGTCAAATCCGCTTCGTTTCTATCTATTATAACGGTTTAAAGGACGAAGCTATCTTATCTACTCTCAATTCATGTTAAAAGTATTGACATAATAATACGCAGATTTATAGAGTTTCGAACAGAAACTTGCTTACTTGGGTACCAAGTGAAGTGAATTAATAATTGGTTAAACTACAAGAACATTGAACATAGCTGGAATAGTTAACAAACCAAAAACTTTGGCCGAGTGTTCAATATGTCTATATGTAATAAAGTTTGATATCAACTTGTCGTGATTCCACGAAAACTTACAGTGGTGTCACTTCTTTTCATTTTTCTTAATGCATAAAGCTAAAACATAGTCTACCATTGGGAGAATTAAAGTAACACAGAAATAATTTTATGTATAATTTATGTTATAAATGCGACGGAAATGACTGAATCTGGTAAACAGCGAAAGTATACATCTCTCATTAGCATTGACATGTTCGTGCTTTTGCTCTTGAAACCCTAGAGTGATAGAGTTAAAATGAAAAAAGAAAATCTGATCCGTTCTAACACGGTTGATTGCATTTTCAAGTGACAAGAGGACTGGTTGATTTTTCGTACAAAAAATGTTTAGCGTTTCAAAGTGGAAACGCAGAAAGCATTCTTAAGACTATTTGAGGCCAGCATAATTTATATAGGTATAACATGTATGTAGTTAATTATAGGTATGTAAAACCAATATGCGAATTAATACATTTCAATGGTTTTTTTAAGAAGAGAAAACTATTATTTGTATTCGTAGAGAATATAGAGGAAAATAACTCATATTTTCGTGACAAAGTTTGGATCCCCTACCCCTAAGGATCTTGCGTTTTAACGATTAATGGGTTTTACGAATCGTCGATATGCTGTTAGTCTTAAGAAATTGTACAGCTTGATCGGGCGGGGTGTGTAGAGTACATTGAAGTCAAATTCGTAATGAGAATTTTTATACCGGCCAGGTGGCATCCAATGCAGTAGAATAGGTCTCCCTCATTTCTTACCGTGGTTTCGTAAAAGGCGACTAAGGTAAGTAGACCCACCGTGTTGTATCCGGTTGAGTAGAATAATCCACCCTCTTTCTTACCGAGGGTTCGTAAAATACTACTAAATTAAATTGACGTCAGGCTGGTCGTAAAATACGTAGCCGAATTATGTAACAACATGTTTGTAACATGTTGTGCCAAACTCATATAGAGTGGGATAAGGGCAGCAAAATGATGAATAAGAATTTTCATAAAGGTTGGGACACACTGACTAAAAAACTATCACTAGCCCAAATCGCAATTTTATTGACCATCAAACAGCTCGTACAGAAAACAATCCAATTATATGACACTTTTCGACCGGACGAAAAGTCGTTATCTCAGCCGCGCTCAGACACTATAATTTTTATGGTTATTATACGATAAAATGACATTTCTTATGAGGGATGATTATGTTTCTCTACTGAGGTACTTTTGATTTTGTTATGTGAGAGCACTTAACAGTCTATCAAACTCATCATCCTCCTGCCCTTATCCCACTCCAAGTGGGGTCGACACAACATGTTACAAACATGCTGTCACATGATTTGGCTATGTATTTTACGACCGGCTGCCTGCCTGACGTCAACTTACCTTAGTCGTATTTTACGACCCCTCGGTAAGAAAGAGGGTGGTCTATTCTACTCAACCGGATACCGCACGGCGGGTCAACTTATCTTAGTCGCCTTTTACGACACATCGGTAAGAAATATGGGTGGCCTATTTTACTCAGGCGGATAGCACACGGCGGGTCAACTTATCTTAGTCGCCTTTTACGACACCTCGGTAAGAAATGAGCGTGATCTATTCTACTCAGCCGGACACCACACGGCATGTTACAGTCTATCAGACTATCTTAAGTAAAACAACAACGATAAAACTTCACTACAAAAATTCTTGACAATTCAAAAGTGCTTGTAAAAAGCTTACTTCAATAAAGATTATTTTAAATTTGATTTAAAGTATTTATTGAAAAATTGTCAACTTAAATTTTGTATTTCATCAATAATTTTGTTGCAACATTGGCTTGATCGAACGTATAAGTCAAGCCAAAGCCGCATTTATTCGCTGCGTCAGACGTGCAACGTGCGGAGTGAAGTGTTTGGTCGAAGCAATCAGCTGTCGAAACTAACGATCAAATATGCATAGCATAGAGTTTCTATATGCCGTTATATCGCAGACAAAAGCTTATCGTTTATATTTAGAACTTTCAAACGGGCGTTTAAACACTTACCTAATAAAATATTGTTTATTTATTTTATCGAAAAATCACATTAATTATAAAATGTTTTACATAGAGAAAATTTAAACCAGTCTTATCCTAATAACAGATTTTTTTATATCAACACTTTGAGCCGATTAACGTTATTACACGTTATACTTGATAGACACTAATTGACGCAACATTTAACACGTCGACAAAAAATGTCTTCCTTTAAACAAAGTGCATAAACGGCTTGTACCAATTCCTTCAAGCTACGCATTGTTCCGTATAACTTTAAATTTTTGGACTGACAGAATCGCTCAATGTCAGTTATATACTTTAAAATCAGAACGTCATTCCTCGTATATTATTTTGTATGAGAAAATGTAGCGTCGTGCAACAAACATTTGCAAACCTTTGGGCACACAAATGCTTGGGCATATTAAGCATTGGCTCCGCCCAAAGTGATAAACAGAATTGTCTTCATTTATTATGACAATACAGTGCAAGAGCTCTTATGTTCAATAATTGAAAATTTTATTTATTTAGTAAGTTGTTAAGTAACTTTAATAAACTAAAAAAATAGTTATATATTCATCTGAGACTATTACCGCTTCAATTTAACTACATGTTACTGTCTGATATAAACTTGTTACTGTCAATAAATTTTATTTTATTTTTTATTTTATGTTATGTTATGCTGCCTCTGATTAGTTTAACATACCTTACGTAACACCAATAAGATAATGCCTAAAGCCTGACTAGTGTTACGAATTTATTGTAAATTCTACATATTACGTTCCTCAATTAAACCTATTTGAAGAGATCGTATTTATGCCCACTTCATGCTGCAGTTGATGCAAATGAGTTAAAATTGGACTTTATCGTTTCATGGTTCAATAACTAATTATTGGAGAATATTTGACTCCAATTATTTTAAATTATCGAATAATACTTGAATTGTAATGGCATTCAAATTAAGAATAATTACTGTTCTGTTTCTGTTTTTAAAAAGATATTACTTGAATGAACGTAAATCGATTCTATTATTATTAATTAATATTATTTTGATTCTACGACTTTCTCACAGGTCTGGATGAACTAACGGATCAAATATTGTTTTTGTTTTTAAATAGTAAAATGGTTTGCGAGTCATAAACGTAACTATAAAAAATTAATGTGCACAAGGATAGATATCGAAATTTCACTTTTAGTTTTTATTTACAATTTTAATAAAAAATATAGTTTTATATAACAATACCTTATACATTATAAAATATATATATCTTTATTGAATTTTATATTCTCATAGATGAAGCAACCCAAGCAAAGGATACTTGTGGTAGGGTTGCCTCGCATCTTCCCTTAGTTAAAATATAACAATGAAAAGACTAGTCAAATAGTAACAAAATAAAATAAGGTACACAATATACATAACAATATATATATATATACACAAAATAAGGCACACTTAAAACAATATTTAAAAATAGAACAAAACGTAACCGAAGCATCATCAGGAGGATAGACTCCACAAAAAAAATCAATATTAAATCTTAAAATCATTATTCTTCCTATCAAATAAATCAGCCAAATTTGAGGAATGGTTAACTAATAAAAAAGCTATCAATTAGCCTCATTTTCATGTCTCCTTTACATATATACAAAGCTAGAGAAATGTGACGCGTATACTTTTTTTTATAATGTTATAATACGTAAGAACTAATAGTTTGAGTTCCGTGCTTCAAAAATAGTAAAGTTATATCATGAAAATGAGTTCATAGATAAGATTTTCCAACTTACACGAACGCGAAGAACTACAAGATAATTTGGAAATATGCCAAGATATAAGCACTTATTCCTTTACTTTTTAAAATGTGATTACGGGATCGCCGAGGGTGTACCTACTTCCTGCATGTTTCACAGCTGCACTTTTATAAGATAGGATAACTTCTATACAATATTGTATCTATCATGCAAACTCTTTTATATGAGAACCTAGAAATATTAAATTACTCTCTAATTAATAAATTGATTAGGAGCTTATACATTTTTTGCCGTCCATTAATTTTAATCAATATACATGTGATATCCGGCAGAGTAGAATAGGCCACCCTCATTTCTTACAGAGGTGTCGTAAGAGGCGACTAAGGTAAGTTGACCCGCCGTGTGGTATCCGGTTGAGTAGAATAGATAAGACCCTCTATAACCCTCCTTCTTACCGAGGAGTCGTAAAATACGACCAAGGTTAAGATGTTAGGCCGGTCGTAAAATACGTAGCCAAATCATGTGACAACATGTTTATAACATGTTGTGCCGACTCAACTGAGAGGGGCGTAAGGGCAGGAGGATGATGATACGAAACATATTGTGGGTGCTTAATGCTTGTGTAATGTATAGTTGGTGGTGGTGTTTTGTGATACGAGTACGGTAACTAATCCTGCAAGTATGAGAACGGTTTTTCTTTACTATAGTTAGTATTACATAGATTTTTTTAACAAGACTGGATTAGCCAGTCTAACATCATCAAGATTGAGTTAATCAATATCCTAGTCATAAATCCGCATTGACTGCTGTCAAACAGCAAAAATACCTATGTATTCTCAAACTATATCGTCAATCTTCCACAGAATATTCAATAGTTTATTACGTCGCGTTTACCATATTTCACCACTTTAGTTCATGTTTCAGACAAGAAGCAAGATTTTTGCTTACACTACCATATCCATGCATTTGTCGTCAATTATTTAATTGTTTGTATAATATGCATAGTTTTTAGTTTTATATTTATCTATAAAATAGATCTTACGAATCGAAATGACTCAATTTCTTGTTTTCCAAATGCCACTGTTAAAAATAAAGAAAGAAAAACACATTATTCTTTACGACCGCAGTGTAAATTTTGAAACATATATCGCGTAGACATTTACTGCCATATCACTATAACCATGGAAATATCCGCAATATTCTCTCACGTTACCTTCATAATACGTGACTTTTGGTAAGAATAAAGTCCGCTTGCACACATATTATAAAAAGTGATATACCAGTATATATATGTCCGTACTTTTTTATCAATTTTGTATATTATTTAAGCATCAAATTTAACTTATTTTATTAAGATGAGTAATAGTTTTGGTTACTACTATTTTGTTAAAACTAATAATATTAATAACATTATTAGTATTAATGTCAATAATTTACATTGAAAAATATATAAACACAAATTTTACGTAATGAGTTCCATTAGTATGGAAAGCGGAAACTGTTCTCATACCTTATTAGCTATGCCTACGGCCTCGCCTGCGTAGATATCAGTGTATTTAATTAAAATTTTAAACATAAAAGTAGTCATTAGAATTAACCATAAGAGATAGAGACATGCTGTCGCTGACTTTTTGTAGTATTTTATAGAACTACAATTCCCTAATACGTCACTTTAGTGTATCTCTGCTGGTTTACACAGCGGTCGCGACTTAAGCCCCCAGCAGGCGAGTTTTTTTACAAACGCGCGACCTTCTTCAACACATTTGACATAAAATCATAATGGACTATTAACCTAAAACTTCCGGAAAACTACACTATCTTTTAGTAAAAGCCATACAAAAATTTATTTAGTAGATTTTGAGAAAATCGATCACATACAGACAGCTACTTTTAGGGACTTTGTTTTATAACAACTATAGATAAATGGAGGACTAGTTACGGCACCTATCACAAAACACCGCCACAAACAACACACTACAAAAGCACTACACACATTCACTGCGACAATATCTACGATCATTTTGCCCCGTAACTGAAGAATCATTAGGAGATAGGCTCCAGGACAAAATCGCAATGCTCAAGTTAATCTTTTTTAAAAAGATCCGATCAAATTACTTTTCGAATCCAACAATATGTTGTAATTGTCGTTATTTATGCCTGCACTCAGTCTGCTACGTACATAGTATTAAAATTAAAGTAACGCCCTGTTATTACCGCAATGCGGTGCAAGGAACGAACTCCTCTCCCATTGGAACGATTAAGGCTTAAATCCACCATATTGATTCAATTTGAATCGACAAATTACAAATATCATATAAATTCTTAAAGATATGCATTTACCGTAAAATGCGTCATTATTATAACTTGGAAGTGAACCTGCGAATCTTGGTAGAAATCACATATTTTAGACATAAGGTCGTTACTACAACAACCACTACTATTTCGCCACACTTACAGCTAACCGTAAACACCACGGTGATAATTTATACAGCGTCCCATAAACATACCCTCAGAAAATGAACGGATGCTACTTTACTTGACCGAAATGGATCGGACGATCGTAAACACAAGCGACTAGCCCGCAAATGATACCCCAAAGAAAACAAAAGTAATTGGGAGGATTTTCTACTATACAACTATCATATAAAACCTACTAATTCAAATTCAAATAAGTCTTTATTGAAATTGGCCTATTAAAAGCACTTTTGAATCGTCAAATTTAAATTAAATTGAAGCTACAACTGGTTCGGAAAGGTGCTCTAACCGAGAAGAACCAGCAAGAAACTCGGCGCTCACTCTTACTACCTTTGTCACTCTAACTTTTACCAGCTACTTTGTCACGTGGACCGTTAAGTCGTGGAATAAACAGCAGCTTCTGCCACTCACCAACCCTGCAAATATATCTATCACAAAAATCAGATCGATCCGGGGGGTTAAATTGCAATTGCTATTAAATTTATTAACAATTTACCGACATTAAATTCGGATTTTGCTCTGGAAAAAATTGAAATAACTTTCTAATACTTTATCTTTTAATGAGGTCATCAGGTCTTCTATATAAAACCTTCTTCTTCTTCGTCAGCCGATGGACGTCCACTGCTGGACATAGGCCTCTTCATGGGATCGCCACACCACACGATCTTGCGCTGCCTGGATCCAGTGGCTCCCTGCGACCTTTTTGAGGTCGTCTGTCCACCTCGTAGGGGGTCTACCGACGCTGCGTTTTCCGGTGCGGGGTCGCCATTCCAGCACCTTAAGACCCCAGCGCCCATCGGTCCTCCGTACTATGTGCCCCGCCCAGCGCAACTTCAGCTTCGCGACACGCTGAGCTATGTCGGTGACTTTAGTTCTTCTACGGATCTCCTCATTTCTGATTTGATCTCGTAGAGACACTCCGAGCATAGCTCGCTCCATCGCCCGCTGAGTGACTCTGAGCTTTCTTATAAGGCCCATAGTGAGCGACCACGTTTCGGATCCGTAGGTCATCACTGGCAACACGCACTGTTCGGAAACCCTGGTCTTATATCAAACCTGGTCTATATAAAACCATTTTCTTTAAATTACAAAGTTGACTTTGACATATTGTGAATTAAAGAAAACTGCCATAGGTTGATTATAAATGGCGATTTTAATGTAACGAATTCTGCATGCATCAGGTATGAAAACGGATGGTTCACACTACATTTAGCATTATCTATGTTTTCTTTTACTTAATCCCGGACTATATAAAGCAAAACAATTTCTTTATTTCTTATGTGTTATGGATCTCCGCAAAGTAACGCTTAATTCTATAATTTTTTAAAAGCCTTAATCCATTTAATAATGCGTCATCTTTGCAAAACAAAATAAAATACGTTAGCTATATTAACAACAAATATCAAAGGCTACTAGGCCCAATTTGAAACACGGTTTTTTTTCATTAACTACTTATTTACAGAGTTGCTATAAAATTTAGCATCAAACGATAAGTCGGCCATTTTTAAACGGCCCTACCTAACTAACTCGTGCTCTCGAGAGTTGTAATTTCGTGTTTGTAAAGTCCCCTTTCTTATTTTGTGATGTAAATTTTCCTCTCTCGACCAAGAACTTGTCGAAATCTCCCCTTTGTCCTGATTCAATGTCGGATAACGAGAGATTTAATATAGAAGCGTCTGAATCCCTTTTTACGCTATTGTAATCTACTCCGGTCGTTTCACGCACTGATAACAACATTTTGAAAAGATACTGCTATCCAGTTCTATCATTTCGAAAACGTCTTATCCTGATAAAATTTATAATAATTTAATCTTATATAAATTAAATAATTATAAATTGTTTTTATTATATGTAGAATTGAATGTTTATCTGTATGCCCATATAGTCTCCAAAACGGCTGCACCAGTTTTAAGAAATTTTCAGATAATCTTTAGATTACCCAGCAGAAAATCCTGAAAAGTTTGTTGGCGATCGGTGAATTTTTTTTCAAGTGTCAATGACAGTTTTTGAGAAGAGATCGTAACCATACTGAGCCACAGCAACGCGTCCTTGGACCGTTAGTTTTAAATGAAATAAGTCGTTTTCTTGCATAATGTTAAGTCATTAATAAAATAATATTGACTCTTCATCCATTATTGGTTAGTTGCATCATAATGTAAAATAACTTAATGTTAAGTGCAACTTATTTATAAGTTTAGGTAAGTTTTATTTTTTGCTACTTTGAAAACAATTCTAGTGTCATAAGTTAAGGTATTTATTATAAAACAGCAAATACATATAGCTGATGAAATAGGTACTAAGTTCACCGAAATATCAATAAAAAGTAGTTCCTAGAGAAAATTCATAAAATTTAACTTTTTAATTTGCATGCAGTAAAAACATTTCGCCGAATAGCATTCATCGAACATCACGACGCACTCATATCAAATGAATGAACTTAAAATTGAGTTTTAAACAGTTTCACGGTTCACTTGCTTATTATTGGAAAATATTTCAATAAAGTGATTATTTTAAATAGCAGAATTACAATAACCGTAATAAAAATGAATGTATCATAATAATATCGTTGTATTTTACAATACAGATTATATCATCTGATTATTATAAGTATATATTATTAATAGGTTTTATTTTTTTACATAATTGTTGGAACGTATAGTAATAATGTAAAAAATATCAACACAAAGAGATTGTGGTGGATTAGTTCACTTGTAAAGTATAAGTTTAACACAGGTTCAAACACGAACTCATAGTATGTCACTACACGTCTACTATCGCCGACGATTCTGATTTTATTGACGTGGTGCGCTTGAGACAGTGTAAGGTTTCCTATGTGCACTAGTCCTAGTATGTTCATGTGCGTTATATATGCATCATCGACGACTCCGTACCAGAGTTTGAAAGGAGCAACCGCCGAGTTTCTTACCGACTCTTTTTGGTAGGAACAATTTTCCGAACCAGCAATAGAGTTGACGATTCAAAAGCACTTCTTTACAAGTTTACTTGAAGAAATAATATTTTTAGTTTCAATTTAAATATGAGTATCTTCATGTATGTAGTATATGTAAGTGTGTACTGTAGATTAATATACAAGGTAAGAATCACACATGTGAACGCCCATAGAATATAGGGATGTAAAAATTTTAAGTTAAGAACAAATTAAGATAAAAAACAACATATATATATGTCACAATATAGATTTCTAAATGTTTCTTAAGTCTCTAGCGATTAAATCATCCTCGTGCCCTTATCCCACTCTAAGTGGCGTTGGCACATGTTACAAACATGTTGTCACTAATTCGGCTACGTATTTTACGACCGGCCGCCTGCCTGACGTCAATTTACCTTAGTCGCCTTTTACGACACGTCGGTAAGAAATGAGGGTGGTCTATTCTACTCAACCGGATACCACACGTCACTAACCTTAGTCGCCTCTTACGACACCTAGTTAAGAAATGAGGTTGGTCTATTCTACTCAGCCTGATACCACACCACACCACCACACGGCATTCTCTATCAAATTAAATATCAGGTTATTGCTTATTGCTCGATAGGTAGGATTATATAAGCACAAGCTAGCTATAGATATAAAAATTGAGTACGAGGATATATCTAAGTTTAATAATAGCCATTAATCGTGCAGTAGTATTTTATTGGCTATCATTTCGGAGTCGGTATACTCACAATCTTATTATACGACACTTTTCGACTGGACGAAAACTCGTTAAGCCCGCTACGCTCTGATACTATAATTTTGATAGTTATTGTGTGATAAAATGTTATTTATTGCGAGTGATATATTTCTCACCAGAGGGAAATTAGGCTTGTAAAACTGTATTATCTTTACCAGACATTTGCCATTAATATAATGAATGTTGGACGGTATAATGTTATGTAAATATTCATATTATATTATATTATATATATCTATATATCTATATTTCTATATATCTATATATTAATGTTAATAATATATAAAGCTGAAGAGTTTGTTTGTTTGTTTAATTGTTTGAACGCGCTAATCTCAGGAACTACTGGACCGACTGGAAAAATTCTTTGAGCGCAAAATATTCCATCGAAATCAAAATATTCTATCGAGGAAAGCTATAGACTATATACCATCACGCTAAGTTGAATCGCGCTTTCCAATGAAATGACTATTCACTCTTTTTTTACTGTTCTGAAAGTTGTAGGAAGGGAATTCCACATATAAACGTAGATTGTAGCAAAATACTTCTATTATTACTTTTTTTACTTATTTATTTATCTGTAAAAAATCCTCAGCTATTATTAAGACTATATAAATCTAAAAATAAAAATCTTAACATAAGCAACTAAGGATTACATTGTTTAGACAAAACATTGTAATTTGATCAAACCATATGATCAATAAACTAAAACAGAAAAAGAACCAAATTTAAAGTTTAACAAGTATAAAAGATACACTCTTCATCGCCCTCCTGCCCTTATCCTACTCGAAGTGGGGTCGGCACAATATATTATAAAACATGTTGTCACACGATTTAGCTACGGTTTTATGGTCGTCAACTTACCCTAGTCGTATTTTGCGACCCCTTGGTAAGAAAGAGGGTGATCTATTCTACTCAACCGGATACCATACGGTGAGTCAACTTACCTTAGTCACCTTTTACGACACCTCGTTAAGAAGTGTGGGGTTTTTTTCTACTTAGCCAGACACCACTTCGGAACCATGAAATATATTGTATGGACTTTTTTATAACTATGTTGTACAAGTGACAAAATAATTGTAAACTAGTAAACATAAACTCGTATATTACAAATCCTAAGTCAGACAGATTGTCTATTGACGTTTTTTCCTAGAGCATTGTTTGCAAACGGAAAAAAAACTTAGATAAAAGTTATCAATTTAAAGAAAAAAAAATTGAACAAACTTTTGTATGATGGTGTTATGTGCTGCAATTTTTTGTATGATAGTGTTATGTTCTTTGTATGTGTGGTGTATATGCTGTAATTTTGTTGGGTGTATTGACACGTACGAGACTTTAAGTAATTTTTTTTTAATAAATAAACGTTTTAACAATAAAACATTATTCGCTTTTATTTTTTGTAACGTTACATTTCAACTCCTTTAAAAGTAAGGGCCACTTTTCATAACTATACAGTAACATTATATGTATTAAAAACAAAGAGAATAATTCTAGTGTTTTTATTTAAAGAAAACTAGACCATGTTCAGTCTCATTCAGCCTTTAAATACATCCGGGCACGATAATGAGAGTCGGCATCGCGTACGTAGCTTGTTTGTGCTTATTTAGAAATAAAAGCACGCTGTTTCCGCACAAATAGTCGAGCAATGTACCATTACATTCAAATAGACATAGTTAATGAAGTTCTGACCACGAATTAATCTACCTAGCCGTAGTATCGAGAAATAAGGGACACTTGAATCACACAAAAAACATGAAATATAATGCAAAATTTAGATGTGACCGAAGGACAAACAAATTTATACTTTTGGGCTTAACTGTAACCCCAGACTTAGTACTTCCCGTACAGTATCCGGCTGAGTAGAATAGACCACCGTCATTTCTTACAGATGCGTCGTAAATTGCGACTAAGGTAAGTTGACCCGCCGTGTGGTATCCAGCTGAGTAGAATAGACCACTCTCATTTCTTGCTGAGGTGTCGTAAAAGGCAACTAAGGTAAGTTAACGTCAGGCAGACGGCCGGTCGTGCAATAATTAGCCAAAATATATAACAGTATATTTTAAACCTGTTGTGCCGACCCACTTAGAGTGGGGTAAGGGTAGGAGAATGATGAATGATGATGAATAACTTGGGTATTACGCAATGAACTTTTAGAGAATTTACTATTTGTTTTTGTAATTCTATTGGATCATCATCCTCCTGCCCTAATCTATTCTTAGTGGGGTCGGCAAAGCATGTTACAAACATGTTGTCACATGATTTAGCTGAATATTTTACGACCGGTCACCTGCCTTACGTCAACTTACCTTAGTCGTATTTTACGATGCCTCGGTTAGAAAGAGGGTAGTCTATTCTACTCAACCGAATACCACACGGTGGGTCAACTCACCTTAATCGCCTTTTACGACACCTTGGTAAGAAATGAGGGTGGTCTACTCTACTCAGCCGTATACCACACGGCGGTGATGATGATGATGATTAATTCAACTGGATGTTAGGAGTTCTGTAAGTTTCGCCTTTTTATTATTGGATTTGGAAAATTAAGTCTCTTATTACAGAATTCTTTATTTTGAATATAGTAAGGTTTCCGAACGTTTGTACTTGGCATAAATATTTAATTCGCGGTGGTCGCAAAAGTTTGCGAGCCGGATTCTAATATTATTTATGACAATTTACCCGTTCTAATACAAACACAAAACTAAAAACAAGTTAAGCCCTTTGTTAAAACTTGTCTAAGCAGAAAATCCCTACGATTAGATTGAATTTGAATCCTTAAACCTCACTGCTTTACGTGACTTAATATTCAAAGGGTAGACTCCGATGTTCAGGCTCACTTTATTAACTAACCAGGGCTTGTCGTATGAATTAAATTATTTAAACCTGAATTTATCCAGCTTTTATAAGGTTAGACAAAAGTTGAACAAAAAAAAAGCAATCCTTAAAGAGCAACTACTGTTTTTTTTCTCGACATTAAAAATTTTCTAATATTTTGCCGAATGGGAGTATAGTGCCGACAAACTGCTTAGCAGATTGGCAGGACAAATATCTAAGTAAAAAAACGTTTAAATATAAGAAAGATATATAAATAAATAATAAATAAATAAATAAATAGTTACAAATCCATTCACATTCATATGTAACACTTGCTTACATGATTTTCATTCCTCCTCAAAATATGTCCATGCTATCTTGATCAAGCACCTCTCTTCTTTCTTAAAAAGGGCGCAAATTTCCCTATCATTCATTTTCTCATTTCGTATTTTATCGTCTTGTCACACCACACATCCTCCTTAACATTCTTATCTCATTTCCATACACTCTTCTTTCATACGTCTTTTTCATTGCCCAACATTATAATCCATACAATACATCACCGTTATCCTATCACCGTTTTATAAAGCCGCCATAAAGTAATGTTTAAAAAAAATAGTTTGAACATGCGATTCATAAAAGTAAAAAAAAAGTATAAAGCGCTTCATAGTCAAGTTTTATTAGATCTCCATGATTCTATTTAAAGCAAAGAATAGCCTATTGACTAGTAGTGGGATAAGAAAGGCAGTTTGTTTACTTATATCTTTGAAATATCTTTGAAATACTAATATCTTTGAAAATATCAGGAAATGCTACAGAAATTAATATAAGCCTAAATTTGAAAAGGAAAAGAATAACAAAACAAGTGAAAAAAGGAGAATTTTCTTAAATTGACCTACATAAAAATTCAATGTAGGAGCTCTGGGTTCCATTTTAAGAATCAATTATTTTGTGAGCGCTATTATCAACTGAATTGCTCAGTTGTTCGCTTACACTTTATGCATATAACAAGAAAAGGAAATTTTCGATGACTTGCACTTTGACGCTCACCTGTTCAAAGTAACAAGCTCCAATAAGTTCTCACGACATGTCCTCATCTCGCTGAGAAATTTATAATAATCCTCTACAAATTCAATTTTCTCTGTAAGTGCTAAACGTGATATCGACTCGTCGAAAAAGTCACGTATTATAGTATGAGCACACATAACATGATAACGGACCCGTAGATTATTATATTTTAATTTTATACCTGTCTATTATGATTTTCTGCGTTAACGACACTCTTCAATAGACTCTTTTCAATATATTTTTCAATATGACCAGTATTGTGTGCACAACGAATGAAGTCCATCGCTGCACAATTTTGACATCGTTATTATTGAAATGTCGTATTCGTTACAATTTCAATGATCATCTTTCAGAAATCTGGATATCGCTTCTTTTATTTATTGCACATGATATTTTAAATAATTGGTATATTAATCTTTTATTGACTTTATCGATATACCAACTCCCGTTATTTTTCTTGATGAGACGCGGAAGATCTTGGATGGATATCCCCTTTTTTGATTATTAAAAAAATTAATAAAGCATTATTTATAAATTAATAGATACCCCAAGACAGTACTTTGATACCAGTTAAATGATCAAGTAATAGAGCAAGGCAATTTTAAATATGACCTTTGCATGTGAACCGGCAATATGTCCTACCTCAATTTTAAACCAAATCACTTTTTAACGGCATTGGGTACTGCCCATCATGTACCCTATCAACATATATTATCTACTAGAAAATTTGTAATTAAATAAACATATTTAAAGTCAACAGTTTTTTTATTACGTAGAAATTAATGCGAATGTATTAATAATCACGTTTCTTCTTTTTTAGTTTTCAAAAATAAGATAGGACAATTTACCAGTTCACACTCGATGTGTTTTTAGATGCGTACTTTATATTCTTAAGTATTGTAGTTTATATGAGTAATCCTTCTAATATTATAAACGCGAAAGTTTGTGAGTATGGATGGACGTTTGTTACTTTTTCACAAAAAAGCTATTGGACGGATTTGGATAAAACTTTACAGTTACATAGATTATACATCGGAATAACATATAAGTTACAATTTTTAATGATTTTATGTAATATAACGATACATGTCAATAAATTCTGAAAAAAATCTGGCCTCTAAGAGCTGTCTAAGCGTACACTGCCTAAACCATCGGATTGAACAGCATATATCGACCTTTCATGTGGAAGTCACTATGACCAAAATTGTGAATCATAAATTAAATAAAATTTTTGGTTGTACGAGTAACTAAAAATATTTTTTTACTTTTCCCAAAAAAAAATTATTTAACCTGATTTGTCACGAAGGTTAATGTGGCAGACCAAATTCTACGCGAGCAAAGCCGCGGGCGAAAACTAGTATGTTTATATGTGAAATATTGACGATTCGCTGAGACGGCTTAATTTTTTTGTATCCTTTAAAAAACAGATTTTAAGGCATTAAGGCATTCGTTATTGGTTCGTTACCCCTGGAACTTTATGACGTGTTAGCCAAATAACAACTGTTCAATGTTGAAAATTGGTTGTTTGAATTGATTAAATTGGTTGATTTGATAATGCAGAATATGTTTAGAATCAGTGTGTTTGTGCGTAGTTCTTTAATGTCTGTTGTTCCTTTTTTCCCTAATTTCTGGTCTAACTTATCTACTGAACTACAACAGTGTTGAGATAAAAAGAAATATGTATACGACAATAGTTTCACTCAATCCAGCCTATCTCGATCTCAATAATCACATCGATTGCTTCGTACAGACGTGGAAGGAGGAACAACGAATACACTCGCAATTACAACATTAGAATGAATTTGTAAGTACATATTCCTAAAAATACCAATTTTAAAAACAAACTTGATAGACTGATTTATAAAGACCGAAATGTAAACTGTCGTCTGTTCAAACAAATATTTTTTAACCTTATTTTAACTCTGTAACTTTTTAGCGTAAACAGTCGGTACGTGATTTTTTTCAAACACGGAAAACTGAGGCTGTACGTCGCGTTTTCTCTGGCGAATTTGACGTTGAAAATTTTCCGGATTTACATCTCGTAAGTAACGTAAAGATAAATTTGATGGGCGAAAGGAGTTTGACTTTTTATTTATGCTCGATATGGTGTTCCACTTTGTTACGCGTGCTGAAATATTATTTCCAGCCTTAAATTAATTTATTGCTGTCATCTACTTTTTAACTTTTTTCTATTGTGATAGCCTAATTTATAAAAAAATATACACCGTGTGGTATCCAGCCGAATAAAATAGACCACCCTCCTTTCTTACCGAGGTGTCGTAAGAGGCGACTAAGGTATGTGCCGTGTGGTATCCAGCTGCATAGAATAGACCACCCTCATTTCTTACCGAGGTGTCGTAAAAGGCTACTAAGGCAAGTTGACGTCAGACAAGCGGCTGGTCATAAAATACGTAGCCAAATCATGTGACAACATGTTTGTAACATGTTGTGCCGACCTCACTTAGAGTGGGATAAGGGTAGAAGAATGATGATGAATAATAAGTCTAATTTATAAAAAAATATCATTAGGAACAAATAAAATAAAAATATTAAGATTAATTTGAAAAATACGATGGAATTCACATGCATACGCGTACTCAACTCGTTTTCTGGACAACATTGCACGGTTAGGGTACAAATAAAAAAGGCCCAAACTATTTGGGTGTGATACGCAAGGTACGCAACCCAGAAGTGGGATATAAACTATTGAATACAAAAAGGGTACAAACATAGTAAAATTAGTAAAGTAACGGCCTGTTAATATCACACTGCTGGGAATAGGCTTCTTCTCTCGGTTTTTTGGAGAGAAGGATTGGGGTCAAGACCTACTACGCTGCTCCAATGCGGTTACACATATCCCCAGAATTCCCTAGAGATATTCAGGTTTCTTTCACCGAGAAGCGTGTGATAAATTGAAAATACCAATTAGACACATAAGTTTAATAGAAAAACTCATCGGTTCCTGCATGGGTTTGAACCCATGTTCGCCTCTAGAGAGTCGCACGGTCTCGTCACTGAGATATCACAGCATGGTACAAACATGAAAGACTACTATTATGATTATATATATACTGTGATTGTGCATGTTACACAAAACTGGTGCAAATGTTTTTCATAAAAGCTTTAAACAAGCTACACAAGGAAGTATTGAGTGAAATGATAAATTAAGTGCAAAATAGTGTCACTTAAAATTTAGTAGCAGTTTTTAAAGGAGTGTGTTATTTTAGAGTGAGAGAGAGAGCAAGAGTGTGTTAAGTTAAGTATACTTCTACTACATCCAAAATAATAATCTGTTCGTCAAAGCAAAATGTATAAAAAGATGTTGAAATTTTAAATCGATAACGATAATAGTATTTTTCTTTTCGGGAATATTGTATTAAGAAAAATCATTATTAAGACTTCTACGCAGTAAATTAATTAGTTCTATTAAAACGTGATAAATATTTTCTACAGTTTAAAACTCCAAAAATCGATTATATCGTCTGTCTTCGACAAGGACACACTGTCGTAAGACAAACTGGGTAGACTTTTACTAAGTTATTACCCTCTAGCTAAGCTAGTCTATTTAATTTATAATCAAGCATTACTATTTTTCGTTTATCTTCTTTAGTTATTATAAAATAAAGTCTCCAAAGTTGTCTGTATGTAATCGATTTTCTCAAAATCTACTGAACGGATTTTAGTACGATTTTTACTAAAAGGTAGTGCAATTCCTCCGAAAGGTTTAGGTTAATAGCACATAACGGTTTCATGTGAATTGAGTTGAAGAGGTCGTTCTACAACAATTTTTAGTGGGGTTAGTAACAAACCGGGGTCGATCGTAGTTTAGAGGGGGGAATAGGTATAAAAAGCGGTCTAGAGTATCAGAGAGCCAGTCTCATTCCGAAACTCGAACGACTATAACACGCTTAACACTGAATTTCACGCGGGCGAAGCGTCACTTATTTCTAGAATGTCTTAAAAATCATTTATAGAACAAGGCGTTAGTTTGCAGACATCCATGATATAATTTTTATCTCCTGAAGATGATTCGGTTGTGAGGTGAAACGATTGTTCAGTTTGTGATAGTGAATGTCTGCATTGCTTGTGTATAATGGTGGCGGTAGTCGAAATTTGTAATGCATGCGTTCACATGCAATCCTGCATGTATCCGGTATGCAAACGGATACTCCACTCTTTTAGCATTACATATATTTTCTATTCGCTTTATCGCACATTATAGTAAAGTAACGGCCTGTTACTAGTCTACTGCTGGGCATATGGTCATGGGGCATGGGGGTCCTCCTTTCTCCTTTTTATAGCGAAAGCGTTGGAGACCTTCCACGACCTTCTCCAATGCGGATTGGTAGGTTACAAATATCTCCAGAATTATCTAGAGATATGCTGGATTCCTCGCGATATTTTCGTTCACCGAAAAGCGTGTGATAAATTGCAAGTATCATAATAAGTTTTAACAGAAAACTTATTGTTGCCTGCCCAAGGTTTTAACCCAAGACTCCTCAAAAAAATCGCATTATCTCACCGCTGGGCTTATTATATAAAAAGTTTAGTACTACTTTGGTTTTATATATGTTATACTTAAAACTCAAAATTTCTATTATTTTCTTAAATTTAGCCTTATTATAGCAAGAGTTCTGTGATAGTCTTACATAAAACGGTTGCTTAATAAGGGATGACACGTTTACGTATTCAAGAGGCTTCGCCAGCCACTAACGAGGCGACGAGATAAGTTTGCAAACGTCCGCACTGCTTAGATTTTTCGTACATTCAGATTCTTGTTACCATTTACATTTGTTTGTAACAACAATACTTATATAAATTTAGTCTCGGATTTATTGGATATATATTTTTAAACCATGAGAAAAGGAAATTTATATCGTACATTATATTGTAAAATAAAAAGAAAGTAAAAAAATAACCTCCAATGATACTTATAGAACTAGCAGAAGCTATATAAAGATACTAGCTTTTACCCGCAACTTCGTTCGCGTGGATTGTATTAGTACGTTTTATTATTCTTCAACCCTGCAAATATCTCATATGATATAGAATTTCATTGAAATTACAGATTTGACTTGACTTTGACACATCGTGAATAAAAAAAACTTTGAGATGCTGACAATAGATGCCGCTTCTCAATGTCATCCTATTCCTGTAGCATTAATAGGATTTCTATAGCCTATATGTTGCTCCAGTGTATAAGGAAAAATTGTATCAAAGTTCATTAATATTGGTTCAGCGGATCCGTTGTGAAAGAGTAACAAACATATATCCATACTCACAAACTTTCGCTTTTATAATATTACGAGAAATACGTGCGAATTCGCCCGCGTGAAATTCAGTATTATAGTCGCTCGAGTCTCGGCACGAGACTGGCTCTCTGAAACCCTACACCGCTTTTTATACCTATACCCCCTCTAAACTACAATCGACACCGGTTTGTTGCTACCCCCACTAAAAATTGTTGTAACACGACCTCTACAACTCAATTTACGTGAAACCGTTATGTGCTATTAACTTAGGTAAATAGCACATAAACCTTTCGGAGGAATTGCACTACCTTTTAGTAAAAACCGTACTAAAATTTGTTCAAATTTGAGAAAATCGATTACATACAGACAGTTTTAGGGACTTTATTTTATAATAAGTAAAGAGATAGTAGGATAGTAGGATAGTAGGGAGTAGGATTAATAGGATTTAGAAAATTTATATTGGGGTTAAAAAATATTAGGCAAGTCTGTTATTTGTATATAAGGCCCACTGCTGTCTAAAGCCCTATCTCTCAGAGAGAACTCCCACTCTGCTCTGATTGGCAAGTTAAATAGATCTCAGATATTTTTAGGTACAAACGGATTACAAAACAACACCATTCAAAACTTGCACATTGTTCACCATCATCATTCTCCTGTCCTTGTTATTTGTTATTTGTTATTCTCTTGTCCTTGTCCTTCTTGTCCTGTGTTAGCACAACGTATTTTAAACATGTTACATGTTTTGAAATGAGGGTGGTCTATTCTACTCATCTGGATACCACACGGTGGTTCAACTTACCTTATTCGCCTTTTACGACACCTCGGTAAGAAATGAGGATGGTCTATTCTACTCGGCTGGATAACACACGGTGGTTCAACTGACCTTGGTCATCTTTTACGACACCTCGGTAAGAAATGAGGGTGGTCTATTCTACTCATCTGGATACCACACGGTGGTTCACTTACCTTATTCGCCTTTTACGACACCTCGGTAAGAAATGAGGATGGTCTATTCTACTCGGCTGGATAACACACGGTGGTTCAACTGACCTTGGTCATCTTTTACGACACCTCGGTAAGAAATGAGGGTGGTCTATTCTACTCAACCGGAAAACACATGGCTTAAGTAACGCGTCATATTATTATATATTTATATGAACCAGTCAGTATTCGAAGTTACTGATTGCGATCCACATAACTAAAATATTCAGAGAGCAGTTCAATTTAAATTTAAGTTGAAAAAGTCAGTTATTTAGTTCCGCATGTAAACCCGACGATATTTTACAGCGGAGTATAATACTGTGATTTCAAAACTTTATTTGAAAAATCCCCTAAAATCCGGACTACGGTATTTTTTCACTCGTAGTAAGCTTTAAGTACCGGGGACATTATCACCACAATGTCGGCTCATTAACTCGCAAGTAAACCTTCCTTTTGATAAATTCCCTTTCAGAAGTTGCTGAGTTTTAAATGGAACTTGCCTAATTTCGCTTTTAATGACTCTGGAGGGAAACGTATTACTTATTAATCTTATGCTAATAAGGTTTAGATAATAAAATTAACATTTTACAACCTTCAATTCCTTCCAATATCTTCCTATTAATAAATTATATAGTTTGTATTATGAAAGTTTACATAGATACTAACACTCAAATATTATTCAGGTATTTATATTAGTTTTTACACATTGTTAGTTATAATATAGTAAATAGAACTTTATTGAAGAGTTAATTGTTTTTAAACAAAGTTAACAAGTATGACTTGGTACTATTTTGCACTTTTCAGACACTATAATTATTTACATTAATTAAAATTCAGCAATTTGATAGCAACAAAAATTTATTTAAAGACCTTTTAAAAAAATTGTGTGATTAGACGCACCTTATACAATTAAATATTTAAAAAAAACGCGTATTAGTTATTAAAATAACGAAAAGTTCTCATATAAAAGAGGTAAGTATTTGAAATTTAAAAAATCATTTCAACGATCTGACTGACTGATCTGACAACGAACGAACTGACGTTAAAAACTCGAATAGATAAGTAAATTTTAAGTGATTATAAGTAATAGTATCCGGCTGAGTAGAATAGACCACCCTCATTTCTCATCGAGGTGTCGTAAAAGGCGACTAAGGTAAGTTGACGTCAGGCAGGCGGCCGGTCGTAAAATACGTAGCCAAATCATTTGACAACGTGTTTGTTACATGTTGTGCCGACCCCACTTGGAGTGGGATAAGAGCAGGAGGATGATAACTATGATCATTTGCAAGTATTATCTATTTACTAAAATCATTACTATGGGCCTTATAAGAAAGCTCAGAGTCGCTCAGCGGGCGATGGAGCGAGCTATGCTCGGAGTGTCTCTACGAGATCAAATCAGAAATGAGGAGATCCGTAGAAGAACTAAAGTCACCGACATAGCTCAGCGTGTCGCGAAGCTGAAGTGGCGATGGGCGGGGCACATAGTGCGGAGAACCGATGGGCGCTGGGGTCTTAAGGTGCTAGAATGGCGACCCCGCACCGGAAAGCGCAGCGTCGGTAGACCCCCAACGAGGTGGACAGACGACCTCAAAAAGGTCGCAGGGAGCCACTGGATCCAGGCGGCGCAAGATCGTGTGGTGTGGCGATCCCATGAAGAGGCCTATGTCCAGCAGTGGACGTCCATCGGCTGACGACGACGACGACGACGACTAAAATCATTAACTGTGCGATGGATGGGCACAACCAAATTTCCTTTATTATATTCAATACAGTCTAATAGGGTTTACTATACGCCAATATTGGTATATTTGTTATATACAACCGCATGACGAATTTCACCAATATCTCGATATCTTTACTTAAGTTACTCAAATACATTTGCGATAAGGTAAACTAATAAATATGCTGTCGGCAATCTTGACAAGTACAATTTACCGATATTTCCGAAAGAGACGCTTTATTTGTTCCGTGTATACACACACACACATACACAATATTGTGTGTGTGCAACAGAATATTGAAGATCATTGATACGAATGACTCCCTTCGCATTTATAACAGAGATTTATTATTTAAATTACTATTTGTCGAAGTCAAATCTGTAAATCAAAGAATCAGGTTTTATATTACGCTGTTAGCCTTATGTCGAAAAAGTTATTTTAAGATAGTTTTTATATATTTTGTTTTTTTTTTAATGAACTAATTTAATGTATATTTCTTTTAAGTCATACGGGTTATTTGCTAAAATAATAAAACTATGCTCTCTAGAAAACTATAAATCTCTTTTATTCTTCCGGCATCGATCTGATTTATGTAATAGAGATTTTTGCAGTGTTGGTGAGCGACAGAAGATACTGTTTGTTCCAAGACTATAATCAACACGAACGACGTTGCGAGTAAAAACTAGTATTAATATATATTCTTATTATTAAAAGGCGTAGTATTATGTAAACCATTTAAACCCCGCTGGGGAACATTTTGGTTGTGATCTGATTTGATCTGCGTACTCCCCTCACCAACAAATACGCAGGGGCGTTATCGATTCTGTGTCGCGACATCGAGGGTTCACGTTTGAAGGACTAAATTATTTAATTAAAACAAGAGGCTACTGAATACTATTACAGCTTAACTAAGGTGATAGACTGTATATAAAATTCAATGGAATGGTTCTTGCAATACGTGCTTGCAATACGTATTGCAAAATTAAAATTGTGTATATTTAATTTATTAGGTATAAAGTCTATTTGATAATTGCAGTTTATCTCACGACTTTCAATGAAGAAAAACATCGTGAGGAAATCTGTTTATTTCTAGAAAATTTTCTAGGGATATGTGTATTCTAACAAACCGCATTGGAGCAGCGCGGTAAGTCTTAGCTCCAACCCTTCTGACCAACAAACGGAGAGCCTATGCCCTGCAGTATTAGGTACTAATAAATCTATATATATAAAACAAAGTCGAATTTGTTACAACACTTATAACTCGAGATCTGCTGGACCAATTTTCATGGTTTTTGATTCGTTGGATTTGTCTCCGCCCCGAATAGCAGAATACATCTTAAAAACGAAATGAAATCGACGAATACATAATTATAAAAATAAATACATTTCATTCCTGTCAAACATTTGTTGTGAATGATTGACATTTATGCATGCGTTCAGAAATGTATTTTGTGTAAACTTTTTAAAAAGGGTGAATATACTATTCTGTTTTTTTTAATCAATTAAAAAGGTTGAAAAGTGCATTAAGCAGATACATAGAAGTTCCTCAATATTTATGCGTGCGTACAGAAATAATGACAAATGATTAACATTTACGCGAGCGTTCAGAAATTTATTTGTGTCATTTTATTACGTTCATGAAAGCCTAAATTAGTTCAGCTAAAAGGTAACACACCATTCATTGACTGGTAGGGGTACGAAGTTTGCCGGGTCAGCTAGTATAAATAAACATGGAATATGTACGTACACGGCTGTCTGTTTCGCAAAGTAATTAACTTAATAATTGTGTTATGGGTGACAGACAACTGGTAAAAATAACATAAAATTTTTAAGACGTACTTAAATAGAAAAAAAAACTCCCAGAAGAATCAAAAAATTGTTTATAGAAATTGTTGGAACTCGGTGGGAATCGAACCCGTGACCTGTAGAGCTGAAGGCAGGGACACTACCAACTATTCCAATGGACCAGTCCAGTATAGTTAGAAATACTATTGGAAATACACCAAATTAAATTTATATTTCTTTAGAACAGTTTATAATTATGTTTAACACGTTCTAAGATTACTTAGATATATTACCGTATGAATGCCACACCGCACAGAATTTAAATACATTCAAAACTAGCTGTGCCAGCGGCTTCGCCCGTGTGGAAATCTGCGTGTCACAATTTTTTTCTAGAATTCAAATTTTAAATATAAATTGTAGTTATTGTGAGTTAACCATTAGAGATAGGGACATGCTATTGCGGACTTTCTTGTAGTAGTTTTATAGATCTACAATTCTCTAGTAAATTACTTTAGCGTATCTCTGCTGGTTTACGCGGCGCACGCTACTAAAGCTCCCAGCAAGCAAGTTTTTTAACAACTGCGCGATCTCTTCAACACAATTTACATAATACCGATATGCACTATGTACTTAAACCATCCGGAAGTATTGCACAATCTTTTGGTGAAAACCGTACAAAGATCCGTTCAGTAGATTTTTTGGGAGTTTGTTTTATAATTAGTATAGATATCGCACACTTTGTACCAAAGTGAGATTATTCAAAATTAGGCATAATTAAGTTAGATTGCATTCCTTATTTCAATGCCATCTGTGACATCACGATACTAACTATTAAAAAGATTAGTTTTCTTGCTCTTCCAAGTTATAGGTCTCTTAGTACCTACTAAAGTTTTGAAGGCACTTCGCAACGCTTTATTGCAATTTTCCACACCACAACTTTTTTGATTTAGATATTAGATTGTTTAAATACTAAGCGTACGTATATACCCATGGTTTTTGGGTTACCCATTTAGTACAATTTAAAATAAAAACATATAGCGATCAATTATGTAGTCGTAAAAAACATAGTAGTACATTACGCCGCAGCTATCGTACTACATACTGTAAATCTCGGTCTACCCTCACTTACTAAATCATAGTAGTGTTGACATTGGGCCTTTGTTTGAACTCCGACCCGTTTGGCCGAAGTATCGCTAAATATCCATGTAGAACTTACTGGTTAGTAGGTTTATCATGTCGCTATTGTTTGCAGACATTGATATATGTTTCGAAAGTAGGCCAATGTTGGCGCTTAGGGAACTGATCATCATTTTTAGTTTGTTTATTCTGATGGAAAAATGAGGCCAATTAATATTTCGTAACTTTTTTGTATTGCCATATTTCCTATATAGCAGACTTATTTCCCAAATTGTTTCTTACATGTATAAATGTGTATTCTTTCTTTAAGCTACCACATGCCATTCTTATGAGAAGTATTCGCTCACAGACAGTTCAATAAACACTACATCTCTGAATAACGAAATCGGATGACGTCACAAAGGCACCGCAATTGACGTCACTGTGTACCCGTACTACAGACATTTTTATGTCGACAGCATGTCATTTATTTTTCTTTATAAAATTAGTTAATTTTTTCTGCGATCCTGATACTGTCTAAAATACTAGGTATATATATATTCTTGGAAGTGACAGGAATTTCAATTATGATTTTATTGTTCTTACTTAGAAATTGTTACCTAATTATACGTCAAAAAAGATATAATTTAGCTTTAACATATGGAACAGGCTAAACAAGATACGATCTAGCCGCGAAAGCGTCTAATAAGCATATGAGTCAAGTTTTCATATGAGTCAAGATTCTCACTTAAAAACAAGCTCCTACTTTGCTATTGGTCACGTGATTACAGTGTTGCCAATACACGAAAACTAAAGAAATGACATTTGACTATTACCATTCCTACCAATATAATATGCAAAACTAGCGTACACTCCGGACTTGTAATTATTTCGAAATAGCAATATACTGCTATAACGGTTTTATTTAGTTTATTTGACGGGGTCACAGAAGCATAGTCGTTAATCCAACATTTAGAAAATAGAGCATAGAAGTTCTATTAATACTAGTAAACTTCGTCCCTGGCGTGCAAAGTATAATACCTATCGGAAAATAATGCGAATTCCATGGGTAAAGGATGTACTTTAATAAATACTGATCTTTTGCGTTAAGAAATATGAATTCTTTTGGACCATTTACCATTTCCAAAATGTTAATAAATAATGATCTACTTATAGCTTCATAGTTTTTGGAGGATGAAAGTATTCCAGAGTTTAAAAAATCAGCCCAGTCCAGCAGAGTTTGAGATGATGAGTAATTTTCGGAAAACCTTGTTTTGTACTGAAATATAATTAAATAATATATCCTTGCTCGCTTGCAAACTATTATCATACAAGCCATGATCTACTGAAAAATATATCAGAGACCGATAAAATAGATATACCGATAGAAACCAGTAGGCTGTTATTATTTAGAGAGGAAAACAAGAGAGTTATCAAAAATGAAGATAGAAAATTAGAACTTCTTATTTTTCGTATGTTGTCTATAGTATGTCTATGTTCTTAGTTTGTCTTTAGTATGTGTTAATATATCATTAAAGTAGTCACTGGCTGGGTACCTCTTCTCGGTTTTATAGTTGTGTAGCGAATTCCAGCCCGCCATTAGCAGATTCCGCTTAAGGCATACCCGCAAATTACATGCAATTTGCAAAACTGTATCCACTCAACCAAATGTTCTGAAAATGTTAATACTTCTACAACCGTTTCAAATCCAGTGCGCTTCGTAAGCATTTATTATATACCCACATATTTACATCAATTTCAGTGTCAAAATACTCTAAATAACTTCTCTGAGATTTTTTCGCTTCCCGGTGGAAAAGCGGGAATTTTGAAACCTGTAAGATCTGATATAAAATCTTTGGTTTTATCTTATTTTTTTATTAGTGGAGTGCCATAAAAACGTTACATATATACTAAAAGACATTCACATTTATAATATCAATTTATTTATTAATAGAACCGGAAGTATTCCTAGTAGTAGTTACGTATTCCTAAACGCTGTCAAAATCGCTTCAAGCTTCTTCACAATTTTTTTTATTTAGACTAGTCCTGCATGTATAAGGTATGTGAACGTTGCTTCTTTCATACATTTAGCATTACATAGATTCTCTAAACAAATGCGGATCATAGAAAAATAATTCTATCGTAACTTTTGTATTATGGAATTCTGCAAAGTAACGCCTGTTTCTATAAATTATTTATCTGTATACGAATTTTATATCAGTTAAAATAGTGCATAAAAGAATAAGCTGTGATAGCCCAGCGGTGAGACCGTGCAACTCTTTCGAGGGGAACACGAGTTCAAACCCGGGCAGGCACCAATGAGTTTTTCTATTAAAACTCATGTGTCTAATTGATAATTAATCTTCATATTTATACAATACTATCACAAAAAAATCAATATTTTTGAAATGCCTCTAAAAAAATGCAAAGTAACGTTAAAAGAATGGCTAAAAACTAAGAACTATGAAGAGACTGAAGCCATTTTACAGAAAATTAAATTATAATAATAAGTATGAATATTTGAACACGCTTACACACACCACACACACACCACACACACACACACACACACACACACATCACACACACATATCACACACACACAGGTAGGTCTTAGTTCCAACCCTTCTCTCCAGAAACGGAGAGAGGAGGCCTATTCCCATCATGGGATGTGATGTGGGATTGTAACAGGCCGCTACTTTACTACTTTACTTTACTTTTAAAATAGTGATATTTTAATAATGGTAATACAGTTACTAAACTTTTCGTCTGATAGTTCAAATTAATTGCTTCGGAACACCTTTAGCAAAATTATGGACCATTACACAAAATTTTACCCATTTAAAAGAAGGATCGAAAAAGTTTAATCGCGAGATAACTGATAGCGTAAAAACTATGTAATGCCAAACTTTTTGTAATAAATAGACAATCATAGAAAAACGTATTAATTATTAGCAAGCTAAGGAATATATTTTGATGGAATTTAAATTTCATAATTAATCAGGTAATACTACTTACTAACCACAACTTTATCTGCCTCTCATCTATACTGAGATAAAAAATAACCCATAATTTATGTACAAGCATATTTTTTACACATAATTGGAATCTTTCTGTACACTGGTCTAGAATGGATTGAGGAATTTTACTATAGAAGCGAATAGCGAGACCAAGAAATGAGTTGCTAACTCTGCTGAGTCGCGACGCAGGTATCACAAGCTGTTTGTGACCTCTCGTATGTCTATGATATCCATCAAATTTTGATTTCATCTTATTTTTTATATTAGTGGAGTGCCATAAAAACGTTACAGATACTACTAACTACTACTAACCACAACTTTATCTGCCTCTCACCTATACCGAGATAAAAAAATAACCCATGACAATCTCTAGCTTTACCACTATCTGCGGTCGAAATATAAGTCGGTTCGTTTTTCGGTCGGATACAAAGGGAGTCCAAACTAATGAACATACTTTTGTGTTTATACATGATAAAAAAAAGAAATCATTATAGCTATCAATCAATTTTAGCTTTGCCATTACAAGAGTTTAAAAACAATGTTTATAGGAGGCTAGTACAGAAAGCCTACTATTCTATTGTAGGATTACATAGATGATAAGAATGAGTATGAGTAGCTATATATTATAGCTACTCTTCGATTCTGTACAAGATAGTAATGACTAAATGTATAATAACTTGTTATAAGAATTATATTTTGAAAGAGCAACCGCAGTTTCTCGCTGGATCTTCGCAGCAGGAACAGTTTTCCGTAACAACCTTAGAGTTGAGGATTCAAAAGCACTTGTTTACAAGGTAACTTGATGTAAGAATATTTTGAATTTTGAACTTGAATTAAATAAAATAAATAAATAAATATATTGGTCACTTACACACGATCGTCCGTCCCGAAGGTAAGTAACTTAATACTTGTGTCATGGTTAACAGAAAACTGGTAAATAGATACATATATAATTTTAAATACATACTTAAATACAAATATACACCCAGGCTCGAAGAACCAACAAATTGTTTATAGAAAATGTTGGCCCTCGGCGGGAATCGATCCGCGGAGCTGAGGCAGGGTTACTATCCACTACGCCAACTGGTCAGTCATGGTTTGAAGTTACATCACACATTCCAAATAAAAAGGTATGTAGAAAATTGTTACGGTTAATTAAACATATATGTTTAAGTTAAAATATAAATTAATTTTATTAGACAAGTCATGCAATAGCAAAACCCCGTTAAAACTGTATTTCTTAAATACTGTATGTAGTGTTCACTTTGATGTATTTATATAGTAATGTTGCATGAATATAGCACAGGCTCTACACATGTCACTACACGTCCACTCTCACCAGAGGGCTCTCGTCTACTAAACGTGTGTGCGCTTGAGACAGTGTATTGTTTCTTTGTACATTAGTGTTAGTGTGAGTTAGTGTGAGGGTATTCATGTATGTGTCTTGTATATAAATATACAAGGTAAGATACATGAAGATATGTCAACTCACATACACTACACTGTACTAGTTAAATTAATATTTTAATTAAAGCTGTTAAAAGGATTACACTATTACGTGATCAATCCGTTCAATCGGGATTACTGTTAGAGCAACCCAATTCTGAATTCCCTAATTAAACCACACGGTGTGCGCCCCAGGCACATAAATTACCTTTGTCGAAGTACGCTGTGAAAGTTCAAAACTTTAAGTTGTTAATAACTACACGCCATTGTATTTAACATTACGTGCATATAGTTCTTGTTTAGTAATTGTATTTTAAGCGCATTTATATGGCGAAAATATTTATAAATATCAATGACTTTGGAGTAGTAGAGATCTTTAAAGGTACATAATAACTTTATAAAAGTAACGGCCTGTTACTATCTATCCCATGGCAGGGCATAGATAGACCTCTTATTTTCGAGGGAAGGGTTGAAGACATATCACGCTGACATATCTTCTCTAGATATATGCAGGTTTCCTGACGATGCTTTCTATCATTGAAAAGGCTCCGCCCTGGCATTAAACCAAACTGGTTCTGCGTTATCGTACACTCTTCTCTCATTCTTCGCTCTATCACTTTTTCCCAAATTTTCATACTGTGTGACATAAGCTTTACCCCTCGGTAGTTGTTACATTCTTACATTAAATTTTCAAGTAATATTTTATGTACGGAAAATATTACTTTAAACTAGGTATTAAGACAACAGATAGACCTTGTAAATTGAATATTGTTCACCAGAACCTGCAAGGTCTATCTGGCAAGGAATTTGAAGTTGAACTGTTTATGAATAAATTTAATGTAGATATTTTATGTATAACCGAGCATTGGTTAAACAGTTCCAACTTCCTGTTAAATATAAAAGGTTATAATGTGTCCAGTGCGTTCTTGAGCAAGACCGTCATTCGTGGGGGATCTTTAATACTAGCTCACTGTATATTAAATTGTAAAGAACGGAATGATATTGTCGGTCTTTCTGTGGAACGTACCATTGAGCTGTCTTGTGTAGAGTTGGAGCGCTATATTATAGTTTCTGTGTACCGCCCACCCTCCAGTGATTATATGCTATTTGAGAGTGTTATGGAGGAAGTTTTAAAGAAGACATGTAAATCTTCAAAAAAAGTTTTAATCTGTGGAGACTTTAATGTTGACATACTAGTGGATACCAGTACTCGTTGTAGGTTGCTTAATTTATTTCAATGTTTTGATATGATTAATGTATTTAACGAACCTACTAGGATAACTGCAGACTCGGCTACCGGTATTGATAATATTTTTACTAATTACAGCTGTAATATCTTAGAAAAATCTATAATAAGTCGCTTAAGGTCTGATCATAGTGGACAAATTATATCTGTTCCCAACATTATAAATAACAAAAAGCAATTTATTAAATTCAGGCCTATCACGTCTCATAAAATAAAGCGATTTCAAGTAAAAATATTATCAAAATTACCACATATTGACAAAAGTTGCGGTAGTTCAGATGATCTTTTTAATGCTCTCTTTGGAATTATTGGTAGTGAGTTCCATAAGATTTTTAATATTATAGAAAAAGAAGTCTCCAAACATCTCAGGTTTAGCGATTGGGCTACTAATGGCATTTATAAGAGTAGAAACAAGTTATTTGATCTGTATGCAGAAAAGCAATATAATAAGTCCCCCACATTCTTAGAATATGTAAAAAAATATTCGAAAATGTTCAGAAATGTCTGCGCACGAAGTATAGTAAATTGATCCCTGTCTTCAAATCTGGTGATAAGAGCGACCCTAACAACTATAGACCCATCTCGATCTTGCCAACTCTTAGCAAGGTCTTTGAGAAAGTTATTCTAAATCAACTGCTCAAGCATTTTAATTCTAATAATTTACTTCACCCTGAGCAGTATGGGTTTACCAAGGGTCGGTCTACATCGGATGCGGGCGTAAGATTGTTGAAGCATATCTTTGATGCGTGGGAGAACTCACAAAATGCCATAGGGGTATTTTGTGATTTGTCCAAGGCATTTGATTGCGTTCAACACGAAACTTTATTACTAAAGCTTGGTCATTATGGTATTAAGGATCATGCACTTCGTCTCGTTGCATCTTATCTCTATAGCCGAATTCAAAGAGTGTGCATTAATGATGTGCAGTCATCCGGATCGGCCTTAGTTATGGGTGTGCCTCAAGGATCAATCCTTGGTCCCTTTCTGTTTTTAGTATATATAAATGATCTACCATATTTCATTCATAATATTTGCGACATTGTACTGTTTGCTGATGACACATCTTTAATATTTAAAGTAAATAGGAATGACGATAATAATATTGACGAAGTAAACAGTGGATTGTCGCAGGTAGCTCAATGGTTCAGGCTAAATAATTTGGTACTAAACTCAAATAAAACGAAATGTTTAGAATTTGCATTACCTAATGCAGCTAAAACAGCAAATGAGCTCTTAATAGACAATGTACCACTAAAAACAGAAAATACAACTGTATTTTTGGGAATGACGTTGGATACAAAACTCCAATGGAGCACACACATAACAGCTCTCGCAGGGAAACTCAGTTCAGCAGCCTATGCTATTCGAAAGATAAGACAGTTTACAGACGTCGAAACAGCAAAACTAGTTTATTTTGCTTATTTCCATAGCATTATGTCTTATGGAATAATGTTATGGGGTAAATGCGCTGATATTGAGAAAATTTTTGTATTGCAAAAAAGAGCCATACGTGGCATTTATAATTTGAATTCGCGTGAGTCCCTGCGAGAGAAGTTTAAGGTACAGGTATTCTTACGTTAGCTTCACAGTATATTTTTAGCAATTTGATTTTTGTGCATAAAAATATACATAATTATAAAAAGATTGGCGATGTATATAATAGACAAAGTAGGAACCGACATAAGCTTGCGGCTCCTGCTTTGCGCCTTGTAAGAGTACGTAAGTCGTTTGTGGGTTTGGGTATAAGATTCTATAACAAAATTCCACAATCAATTTTAACTTTGCCATTACAGCAATTTAAAAATACTGTTAAAAAGAGGCTGATACAGAAAGCCTATTATACCGTGGAGGCTTACATTGATGATAAGGATGTGTGGATATAGGTGCACTTCTACCATGTACAAGACAGTAATAAATAAATGTAACTAGTTCTAAGATTTATATTTTAAAAAGAGCAACCGCCGAGTTTCTTGCTGGCTCTTCTCGGCAGGAACAGCTTTCCGAACCAGCAGTAAAGTTGACGATTCAAAAGCACTTGTTTACAAGTTTACTTGAATAAAGAATATTTTGAATTTGAATTTGAATTTAAATTTGCACATCCCCCTTATTCTTGAAAATGGGTACCAGCGTACTGGTTGACCACTCTTCTGGGATTGCTTCTTCATGTAACAACTTGCTAAAGAATAAAGTCAGCCACTTCCATCCATCCCCTTTCAAGCACTTCCACGCCTCAGCCGGTATATCATCCGGCCCAATCGCTCTCCCACTTTTCATACCCTGCATTGCTATTCTAACTTCATCTTCATTCACTTCTCTCACTATACCTAAATTAATAGGTAAACTTTCTAACTTTCTGCTCCAATCATTCTCTTCATTCATTAATTTTTTAAAATAATTCGTTTTATTCGTTCGTTCCATGTAAACGAATGGAACTATTTCGCTAATATTTTTTAGGGGTTAAATTATTATCTGGAGGCTCTTAATAAAGTAAGTAAGTAAGTTTAGCGGAACATTGGAAAATTGAAAAAAAAACAATTTTCGTCAATAGATATATAATATAATATATCTTACTCTCAATGCCTATTAACGAACTATTCGCGGCAAGCAATGCGACGGGCAGCTGGTATACAATAAAACAAGTTAATAAAAAAAAATCTTTAAACAAAATTTCATGTCCTTACTGTTAACCGTTAAGTAGTTCTCACTCTGGAGCTAATCCTGGCAGCAGAATCAGGTCATGGTTATCATACGCATGCACTGTCATCGGGACTGAAGCAATATGTACAATTTGAACGCAATCGACCACCGGAAAAAGGGTCAAATTTAACTTGCAAAATTCCACTTTCACATACAATGCGAAAGCTATTAAGAAGATCTCGAAGAGTAATCTATCTCGTATTGTAACCTTACATTATATATTTTATTTATAGGGAAGAACTGTATTGTATATTCTAGACTGCAAAACTATTAAGGAAAAAAGCAACGTATTCGCAAACAAATTGTTGTGCCTTTCATCAGTGCTTTTTACACACCTTTGTTTCCTTCACACAGAGGACTTTCAAAAATAATACGTTTTCTAAAGTATTTAACAAATACAGTAAAAATATAACATACGACTTTATATCACAAGGTCATAAGATAAAGCTTACGCCGTGTGGTATCCGGCAGAATAGAATATAGACCACCCTCCTTTCTTATCGAGGTGTCGTAAGAGGCGACTAAGGTAAATGCCGTGTGGTATCCGGCTGCATAGAATAGACTATCGTCGGTTCTTACCGAGGTGTCGTAAAAGGTGACTGGGGTAAGTTGACGTCAGGCAGGCGGCCGGTCGTAAAATACGTAGGCAAATCATGTGACAACATGTTTGTGGCATGTCGTGCCGACCCCACTTAGAGTGGGATAAGGGCAGGAAAATGATGATAAGACAAAGCTTGTTAAACTTACAAATATTTATGTAGAAAAGTATACTATCAGCCGCCCTTTTTTTTTGCGTTCACACAGTATTTTTTTCAAGTATTCTTAGTACATAAAAAATACTGAACAATGTAAATGTACAACTCTGACGTATAAAAGTTCCCAAGCACGATTTACAGAGAAATAAAACGAAAGAGTTGTTTTATTTCGTAATAAAATTGCGTGTAGTAAAACATAAGAAGCAAGCGATATCAGCGGCGAAAATTTCTTGGTCTGTCAAGAATTTTAACAAGATGACGTGGCATGATAAGAAAACGAATACTTGTTACATAAATAACGTAATCCTTTGTTTTCTTTACGTACCGGAAAGCTTCGTATACAAAATACTGATGTTTTGTCTTTTTTATATATTGTATTTGTAATAGTTTAAACCGATCCCTTATCCCACTCTAAGTAGGGTCAGCACAACATGTTACAAACATGTTGTCACATGATTTGGCTACGTATTTTACGACCGGCCGCCTGCCTGACGTCTAAGAAATGAGGGTGGTCTATTCTGCAGCAGATACCACACGGCACCGATTCAAAATTGATCGATGAAAGTAATAAAATACAGTTTCTTCTTCGATTATCAAAACGTCCAAAGGTTTAATTTTACAACAATTTAATTTTACAATAATTTAATACAATTTCACAATAATTTTCCGTTTAGTACATTATCATTTGCATGCTGTATTGCATCTACGAGAAATTCATAACGAAAACATAAACATTTAAATTACATAATTTATAGAATTAGGCGTTACTTTGCGGAGATCCATAATACAAAAGTAATAATCGCTTTGCGATTTTGTCGTAGAGTTTATCTCTTGATGATGCTTTGTTTGCGGGACGAAACGATTGTTGAGTTTGTGATAGTGAACGTGTGTAGTGCTTGTGTATTGTGGTGTCAGTGGTGGAAGTTTGTGCATGTGTTTTTACAAATCCTGCATGTAACGGGTATGAAAAAACGGATAGCCCACTATACATTTAGCACTATAGACATTTTCTATTTACTGTATCGCGGATTATAGCAAAATAATTTTATTATTACTTTTGCATTCAAATTACACAAAGGCTAAGTAAATTCGCAAAATTGAATAATGTTACTGAAATTGAGTACAGTTATAATTCCAAGAATAACAATTGTTGTAAGAATATAACAGATAAAACTGAATAGGCTTAAAATTTGATATTGTTATTAAAACAATGCCAATTGTCAGTCATTAAACAAGTAATACCAAGTGTAATTTGGATGGTACAAGATGCGTTAAATATAAGAGCAACGTTATTAATTTTCTTATAATCAAACTTATTGCCTCTTTCAATTCTGAGTAATAAAGTAAATTTAGCGGAAAATTATTTCTGTTTATTTACCTGCTTGAGACTTTATTTGCGTGAAATATTCAATTCTTCAAATTACAACCGCCTTTCTTAAGCCTACTTGACTGAAAACTCGTACAAAGTTACTGTAGAGTCTTTACTTTAGCAACTCATACATTACATTTTTGTAAAATTTGTCAGAATGTAAACTTTTATCTTAATTAACTAAGTATAACGTTTTAATTTATATTTTTGACATATCTTGCATCATACAATTCAAATTGAAATTCAAAATATTCTTCATTCATTCAGTAAAGTTGTGGACAAGTGCTTTTGAATGGCTAACTTTACTGCTGGTTCGGAAAGCTGTTCCTACAGAGAAGAGCCAGCAAGAAATTCAGCGGTTGCTCTTTTCAAAAGATAATTCTTATTACTAGTTATATTTATTTAATACTGTCAACACGATTTTTATTTGATTAATCAAAAGATTTTAAAAAGGAAGCATTATTAAGCGTTGAAAGATATAAACGTAGTAAGAGCGATCAATAGCCGTAATTTATGTACATGAAAGCAAAGAGCAAGCAGGATAATTAGAGACTGCTGCATGCGGTTGCACGAACCGGAGACTAAGTAACAAAATATTATGTATAGATTTCGCCTTGGGCGTCAAGTAAAATACGGAATAATTACTCGATTCAGTTTTGATATTGTAGAACAATCTACGAGTGCAGTGAATTCGCACAGTGTAGATAAGCTTAACAGGGAGCCCATGAAGAGAACATAAGCCCAAGAACCTAGTTGGGCGAATGCTATCAAGTGAGTTGGACTGGAAAAAATACGGATCTCTGATAAGAGGCGTAATGCTCAAAAAGAGGAGAGAGCAAGACTTGCAAAAACGGGCCTTCACGAGGTAATGCCAAAGCGGTTCCATGTTGGCCTGGGGGAGAAAACGGGAGGTTGTTTAGTCCGTGCGAGTCGGACACTCCTCACCAGTACGAACTGGTGAGCATCCGTAAGGGATTTTTCCTCCCCAACGAAAAAAAAGAACAATCTGGAATATTGCTAAATTCAATATTGATTTAAAGGCGCCAATGGTTCGTTATAGTTAACCATCGATTATCTATATAAATGAAATTGACATCCAACCTGCTCAGTAATCAATTTGACTAATCTGCTAATTATATTGTTTAAGCATTCGTTAAAGCCCGAGGAAAGTTGTTATTAAAAGTTAAAACTGGGGAAATTCCAAGAAAAATATGAAAAACAAAACTTTTATTTTTTTCTATCAAACTGACCGTTATAAAAACAAAGGAGTTTCCAAGACGGTACGAAGTTCGCCGGATATGCTTGTAAGAAATAACTTTTTGTTATTTTATTCTCCTAGTTATATCTTGTCGGATTCAGACTGGTAAGTACGATTCGAGTGTTGAGTTTGAGTGTGGATGGATATGTGACTAAAGGGAGGCCTAAAAAGATATGATTGGATTGTGTGAAGTATGACATACATATAAAGAAGTAACGCCAGAGTTGACGAGTGATAGCATAGAATGGAAGAGAAAAACATGTTTCACCAAACCTAATTTAGAGTGGGATAAGGGCAGGAGAATGATGATTTTGTCGGATTCAGATTATGTAAGTTATTTAGTTATAGAAAGTGTAAATACGTAAGTGTGGTTTATGTCCTCCTATAATCCTCTTTTTCAGGCGTCCTTTTGGCTAGCGAAGTTTTTCAGTCAGCTATTTTATTTAGATATTTTACTTAATCTCTCGCAGGTTTGACAGTTGAGTGGTACTACCAACTTCTCTTCATAATCTAATTCTATAATATTGTTCATTCTTTAGTTGAAATTTTCATATTTGCGTACCAAAACTGCTTTACTATGGTTTGATTTACTTCGTAGATTAGCTGGCAGAAATCTCTGTCAAAGGTATAAGTTGACCCCTGTACACTTTTATTTAATAACGTTTTTCTTACGTTTTTTATGATAAATAAATGAATAAATAAATAATTTTAAGGAACCCAGCTTTCTCTTATCGTCTAATGTGTTTTACAGCTATTTTATCTATTGGAACAAGAGCCCGTATATACATAGCTGAGATATCCAACTATTCTCTTTTCGATAGTTTCCTAAAATTATGCTCACTGAAGATTTTCCGATCGTTACTAAACATCAGCTGTTTTTTTTAATTTGCTTATTTACTTAACTTATGAAAGCAGATTTTATATCAAAAACCAGTGGAAGCAAGGAGTCATAGTGAAAGCGGTTATAGATACGCAAACATATCAAAGAAATAGTGACATCTCTAAAGCACCGCTAATGGTTTGATGAATATTTACTCATCTAAACAATAAAACAACTTACAACGACAATATTTATCATAATAACAAATGACATACAAATTTTTTTTGATATAGGATAAAAGTTTTCATATAGATAATAAAATTTGTATATCAAATATATGACTAAACATGTTGCTACTAAATGTTGCTAATATCTTGTTACACCTTTTGTTACCATGTTTTTGAATTTGAATTTGAATTTATTTTCTATTAGATAGACTATTAACTAATTCTAAATCTCTTCCATATTTTACAGAAAATGGTAAAGAAAGTTATAAAAAGTATACATTCCCTTACATTTAAATTTACTCACGGCTATAAAAACAGAAAGACGTCTCTGAATGATTCCTTTCCTTCCCCGAAGATAAACCTTGAATATTTTGATGTTTGCCTCAACCCATAAAAGAGAGGAAAGTACTACATCAATTGAGACATTCGAAATATTACAATAAAATGTAAGTGGCATTGGCAAATGTACTGAGAATACCAAATTGGCTGACACACATTTTTAGCTTTATAAAAATTCAGAATTGATATCATTTATATTTTTGTCCTTGTATTAAGATTATCAATAATTTAAAGCACTGATGTTAGTTGGGAATCTATGATATTTGTGGCACAACAAAAGACTTAGTATTGGTATACCCCCTTGTAGAATAAAGAATACTTAAAGAATAAATTTGAATTGGAATTGGAACAATTGATCAGCTGGCATCGATAGAGTTTAAAAAAAACTTAGAAACAAAAAAAACCTCAGACAAATAAAATAATATTACCGACAAGCCAACTATCGCAATGAAACTATGAAATTACACTCTGAATTTACGCTTTGGAATCCGATCAATCGTCTGTATCGGTCGTATCGTCCTTAACCATATATAATAGTGTCTAGATAGCGTACAGTCTGAACCAAAAACGTTTAAATATTCAGGGGGAGACGGTTGAAGTTGAAATACGATTTTATAGATACGCTCAAAGGAGATTAGGTGGTCATTGCCTTATCCAGGTATTTATTTACAGCATACGTTATAACTACGTTTTCCGCCGTGTGGTATCTCGCTGAATAGAATAGACCACCAACATTTCTTACCGAGGTGTCTTAAAAGCGACTAAGGTAAATTGACCCGTCGTCTGGTATCCGGCTGAATTGAATAGACCACCCTCATTTCTTACCGAGGTGTCGTAAAAGGCAACTAAGGTAAGTTGACGTCAGGCAGGGAGTCGGTCGTAAAATACCTAAATATAATAAATGATAGAATTAATATAATTTTGAAACACTGTGACTTCTACTTATATATGATATTTGATATTTTATTTCTTATAAACTTAAAAATTAAACTTAAACTTTTTATGTATTCATTACTATTAGATTGCTAGAAATAATGCGAACTCCACACCTTCATATAAACCCTGCGTGGTTTTCGAAAGGCGTGTTAATGTATTATAATAATATAAGTCATAAATATTGTTCTTGGAAAAAAAACCTATATATATATAGCTATACTAAACCAAATCAAATAGCAACATTTTTAAAACATATTGTGCCAACCCCACTTAGAGTAATATAAGATCAGGAGAATGATGATGATAACGTTATAGCTATATTTCACTCTTCATATTTAGACATATTTGTTTTTTTACCACTTACCGATATTTAACCAACCACTGAATCCGAATTCAAGGTCAATTTACTAAAACTTAATAAGGATTTTAGTATAAAAATTTTGTTGAACAAAAGCAAGATTGATTTTTATGTTTTTCGATCCATTGGATACTAATACAAAGTTCGTTTTGACCATTTTAAAAAGCCTTTTAAATTTAATTTAAGATAATTCAATAACACTTTTTCAACAAAACTAAAGGTAAACCGAAAACTTTCTGAAACGAAAAAAAACAATATTTTTGTACCATTTATTACCCCTCGTTCGCACGGGCGTAAAAATTACGTCGCTTTAAAATTCCACAATAGGCGTTATAAGAAGTTTCGTATGGTAAATTCAGCTTAACGCGAACGTCGAAATATACGTCGAAAATACGTCGCGATTTAAATACGCTGTCGTCTGAACAGATACCTGGATACCCATTTGTTTCAATTCGACGTAATTTTTACGCGCGATAAAAATCATCTCGTGCGTACGAGGGGAAGGTATCTTATACTCTTGTACGATAGTAGAGGTTAACGAGAGAGGGTCGTTATTAGAGCATAAACGGATGATCCGTATAAAGAGAAATATAACATTATGATATTCTCAGTAATAATTGACCGCAGTAACTAAAAGCAGTTATTAGTATAAATAGTTTCTTCACACAGAGATTTGGGACATATACTGTTAAGGTAGTTAATTGATAAACGTATTAAAAGCAATCTCTTTTTAAGGTGAACAGGGGATTTCCATATTATTTTTATACTACGTGGCTGTATTACCAAAATGTTTCTTGTGAAATCGGAACATCTCTTAGAGACGTGATGGTCAGACAGGTACACTAGTTTTCTTTTAACCAAAACTTAGTTATGTGTTAAAGTTACCTTATCCTTATAGATCTTAGGTACAAATCCCAGGAAGGCAATTTTGAGTTGTTTTATAAAAAATTAAATAAGAATCTCTGAGAAAAGAAAGGAATTGTAACAAGCTTTTTAATACTTTACTATATTATTTTCCTCTATTGAGGATTATGAAATTATGTATGCAACATGCATACATCTATACTAATATATGAAGCTGAAGAGTTTGTTTGTTTGTTTGATTGATTGTTTGAACACGCTAAATTTTGCCGTTTTGCGAAAAGGGCAAAATTTAAAGCTTTCCTTGCGTGCGCTAAGTAAACAGTGAAAGTTATTAAAAAATCATGTATTACAAAATTTTTCCCCTCTAAAAGTTCTTTATAAGAGTCCGCGACAGCATATGTCTAGCTTTTAAGAATAACTCACTTTAACCATAATTAATATGTGTTATGGTGTACTCAAATAATAAGACTGCAGTCCACGTGAACGAAATTGCGCTTAAAAGATAGTAATTTCATAATAATCATAATGCACGTATAAAGTATGCATATTTACTGCTAGATATAACATAGTTGTTCAGGTAGATATAATCTACAAAGATTTATAGCTAAAATTTAAATTAAAAATGTTATTAAAGTAGAAAGACAAAAATTAAAACTTAAAAAATACACGAATTTTCAGTTACGAAGCATTTTATTACAATTTATATATCTTCAAGGTTAAATGTGAAAACAAATAAATAAAGCCGTATATTGTTGATTAGTACCTGCCTTTATGAATAAATTGACTTCTTGTGAGAAGGGAGGGTCGGCATTGGAGCATATTAAATGTAAGAAATAGAATATGTAATCGATTTGACACAAAGACGTAAGAGCTTTCTTAGAAAAAATCATAAGCTGGTATATCTTCTAGAAATTCTTTTAGATATGTATGTCGCAGTTTAAATTAAAATTAAATAATAAAAAGCAACAGCACATAATGCATAAGCCAATTGTAGTAGTCTTATTTCATTAGTTCACATAACTACGGATTTTCGTGTGATATTTACAGTACAGTATCAAAAAATCCACAAAAATCTTACCTTACTTAGCTTAGTATTATGTTAAATTGTTACTTCAGTAAGTTACATTCAGTTTGATTATTATTATTTTGTTTTAGTTATAAGTAATTTTGAATTTGTTATTTTGAATTTGCATATCGTGTTTGTGTTTAATTATTTTTACATTTAGACCTAGTGTTATATTAAAGTAGAATACGATGTAAGTGTTACATTATATTGGTATATCTAATATTTTTTTTAAAAGCACATAAAATTTAAGCATGTCATTTTCAAATAAAGTTCGCGTAAAAATGTGCGTGTACAAATTATAATCGAAAACGAATTTTCGATTATATTAGTCTAATATAGTCTCTGAGTAGAAATCATAATCAGTTTTAGTAATCTTATCTTATCTTATCTTATGTTATCTTATCTTACTAATATTATAAATGCGAATGTTTGTGAGTATGGATGGATGTTTGTTACTCTTTCACATAGAATCCGCTGAACCAATATCGATGAAATTTAGCTCAAATATTCCTTATATAACGGAATAACATATAGGCTATAGAAATCCTGTCAATTTTACAGGATTTTCACAGAAGGACATTTAAAAATGCCATCTATTATCAACCTATCAAAGTTTTTTAATTATCTACTATTTACACGAGTCAAATCTTTAATTAAAAGGAGGCTCTTTATCACGTTGTTCAGCTTACGTCGAAGGAGTTACTTTTAGGAGCAGTTTTTAAATATCTTGATTTCTGTTTACTGCATAAATTTAACTGTGTTATTATAATGTATAATACTGAAGCTCCTGTTTATCCAGGACTGCGATCCACGCGGACGAAGTCGCGGGTAAGAGCTTGTAAGCCATAATTCGATCCACTGCTTTTTTTTTCGCTTCAACAACCATATTGAAGCGAAATTATGTTAGAGATCACGCCTAGCAAAACTTATCCTAATAGTTCCGGTATTTAACATGAGTATATAAATCTATAGATAATACTGATATCAATTACAAGGTATAAAAGCGAATATTGAAACAGATCATTAGTCCTAAAACAACAGTAACTTATTTATACGACCCTAAAATCAGTCGCTTGTTACAGGTGTGCAAAGTTTTGACGTGGGTCTCCTACGTTACTGATAAGGATAGGGGTAATGAAATATCCAAAATCTGCCCGTATTTTACCATTTCAAATACACAAATTTACTCTGATAGTTTTAGTAATATAGATATATCAAAGTAAATATAAAATCAATTGAACGAGATTGAACAAGAAACGCTTGTTTGCTTATTTACATAAGAGTGAATTGACGTATTTAAACTTACGTTGAAATACGACAATTCACCTTATATTCGTATCGATTCCACGTTCACGTTCGTTGAATTCCCCCAGATACTAGCTAGCTTATGTGGCTTATTATGTACCCTCTATAAACTCACCAACTGAACACTATTAAAAGTCAAAGGATTATTACTATTTAGTAGTAATATTGCATTCTTTAAAAATAAACTACAAAAGTCATCGCCTCTTGACGAGGACGAGCGACGGGTATGTCGGACTCAAAATCGACTGAAAAACGTGAAAGTGTTCCGGCGGTAGCGACAATAGAGTAACGTTGTACACATTGAAACACAGCCCTGCTAGTTTATTACTAGTTATGCAATTTACTTTATTTTTCTGTTTCCGAAAGAACAAGGTCATTTTCATACTATATTTTAACCCAGTACATAAGCTTTAGACATGTATGAAAATCCATTAATATTTTATCCCAAACAGGCCAACAGATGTTAAGGCTTTCGTATGTTATATAAATGTAGATTATAATTTGTCTAGATTCTAGTGTGAATAAAGCCTGTTAAAATATACGTCTCTTGATATGGCAATCATTTTTGTCATTATTGTTTCTGATTTCATTATTTACGCTTGTGTTTTCAAAGAAAAAAGAAAGTTTTGTGTTAAGAAAGAAAAAATTAAGGACGATTATCAAGATATACATATAATTACAGGCTCTTCGTTGACAGATTAGAAATACTACTAACAAATATGAACTATTATTATAAGTTCAAAAGGTATGGTACAATTATTTTGCTTTATTCCGCGTTTATGCTTAGTGTAGGAAGCAGAACCGTTCATATACCATATACATGCAGGATTAGTTACCACACATATCACAAAACAACGCCATCAACAGCATAGTACACAAGCACTACACACATCCACTACGACAATCTCTACGATCGTCTTGCGGTGTAACCAATGAATCATCAGGAGATAGGCTCCACAACAATCAATCGCAATCATATTTTATTCCTACACTTAGCATTACATAGATTTTCTTCTCAAACGCAAATTATAGCGAAATAATTATATCTTAACTTTTGTACTACGGAATTCCGTATATTTTCATAACCGTTGTTATATGTTCATAATCGAGCCATAACATTTAAATATAAGTCATTCTTACATGATTTGAGAATATTTATATTTTCTCGATTAAACTAAATTACTTTTTTAAATAGCAAAGCTCAAGAACTTTAATATTAAAACTTACCTATTAATTTTTTTAAACAATTTATCGCATTTACCACAACTTCATAAAATAATAAGGCATCAACATTACATGCAACGATTGTATTACATTTAACAATAATTTTATCAATAACAACAAGATCAATGAATATATTTTTCAAAATAACAGCCCGCAAATGGCAGCTATTTTATTATCTATCTCACACATCACTTCTCACGCATACGAGTATATTCGATATCAACTTATTGCTCTGGAGGCAGTTTTTTTTCAAAAATGTTTCAGACGGACGACACTTTGGGTAAGACAATTATTTTATTATTTTTATGGTTATACCCTTTCCCTGTATTATCAGAATAAGTAAACTAAGATTGCGTCAAAAGACATATGTTTAGCTATGAACATTGCTTCACGAAAAATAATTTTAAACGATTTATGCATAAAGGCTAGACTAGCAGTACTATTAAAAGCTCGAAGGTATGTATTTGTCTTCTTTACCTTGTAATATTTGTCTTTATGTACATAAGTTACGTAAAAATTATGAATATCTACATAAATCCAAATAATTTTTTATTCAATTTGGCATTTACAAGCACTTTTGAATCGTCAAATTACAATGAAGCTTCGACTGTTTCCGCAAGGTGCTCTTACCGAGAAGAATCAGCATAAGGCGTAACTCTTTTCAAAAATTAACATTGCGTTCGTATATACTAGTTTACATATTAAATTCAAAATATAATCTAGTGCGTAAATGTCGATTACAACTCATCATCATCCTCCTTCCCTTATCCCACTCTAAGTGGGATCGGCACAACATGTTACAAACATGTTGTCACATGATTTGGCTACGTATTTTGTGACCGGCCGCCTGCCTGACGTCAACTTACCTTAGTCGTATTTTACGACCCCTCGGTAAGAAAAAGGGTGGTCTATTCTGCTTAACCGGATACCACACGGTGGGTCGACTTACCTTAGTCGTCTTCCACGACACCTCGGTAAGAAATGAGGGTGGTCTATTCTACTCAGCCGGATACCACGCGGCGGATGTCGATTACACCTACCAGTTCAAAATTTTTTGTTAGATACATCTAGTCTACACTAATATTAATTGCCGACGGCTTTTATATATCTATCTAGTTAACCAATGTATATTTAACTGAACAAAACCAAAATGAATTTAAAATCCAACTCGAGTTTGGTACAAAAGCAAACAATATTCAATCCCCAGCGACTGGCGCGCAGAAATATCAAATATTCAAACTTTTCGCGTGCAAACTGTTTTCGAAATTGCATGTAATTTGCGCGACTGTTTAAAGAGGAATCTCCTAATGGCGAACTGGTATTCCCCACACAAATACAATCCTCGAAAGGAACTAATGACTTTAATAAATTATTGTTGTTGTTAACTGACATTAAAGGAATAAACTATTCTGTATTAAAGCATTCTAGAATAATTGTCATAAATTTTATTTATACAAGTGGGCATTGCAGTATATAATTGTTTCAACTAGAAAATTTATTATGCTGAGTGCAGTACTTCTTCGTCAACCGATGGACTTCTACTGGTCGCTGGACAAAGGTCAATAGAGTAATAATAAATTGTATTATTACTTTTGTTTAATAACTTTCCCAGCAACTTGGCGATTATTGTTATATTTGTATGTCTACTTATCATCATGCCTCCTGCCCTTATCCCACTTTAAGTGGTAAAGAGAGTGGTATAATTTACTCAGTCGGATACCACACGGCGCGGCGGGTTGATTTACCTTAGTCGCCTGTTACGACACCTCGGTAAGAAATGAGGGTGGTGACTGGCCCGTTGGCACAGAGGATAGTGACCCTGACTTCAGCTCGTCGGGTCGCGGGTTCGATTCCCGCCGAGGGCAAAACATTTTCTATAAACAATTTGTTGGTTCTTCAAGCCTGGGTTGTATATATTTTAAGTTATATATGTAGTATATCTACCAGTTGTCCGTCACCCATAACACAAGTATTAAGTTACTTACTTTGGGGATGAACGACCGTGTGTGTAAGTGTCCCATATATTTATTTATTCTACCCAGCCGGATACCACACGGCATGATGACAATTAACTAAAACTATTTATAGAATTATGTGTTACTTTTCCGAGATCTTATTATAATACAAAACTAATGAAAATATTATTTAGCTGAAATTAGTGATATACGAAAACATATGAAATGATAAATGTAGAATGTACTATCCGTTCTCATACCTGATACATGCAGAATTGGTAAAAACTCTTGCACTACCCCGTCACCAATAACACAACAAAAGACAAGCACTGCACACATTTACTACCACAATCTCAACGATTGTTTCGCTCCGTAACTGAAGCATCGTCAAAATATATATTCCACGGCAAAAAAGTTTTTTTTCTACATGGAGTATTTTAAATTTTTCCTGATCTAATAAAACTATACTCGTATTTCGTAAAAATAAGCTTTATATAACTTAGTTAAATACGGAACATGACCTTTTGTTCAATGTAAAATAAATTTGTAATTTAATTATGTAAATTTGTAAAATAAATGTACTGTCCTTGGATTTGGAATACAATTTAATTTTAGTACTATATAAAAATAAAACCAGAACATCTATAACGTCACTAACTCACAGCAAAAAACCTGTCAATGTAAACAAGATCAACGCGAATGTTTTTCATTCCACGCAAATGGCAGTCACTCCATCATTTCGCTCCATCTTCATTTCTCATGCTAACATTTATTTCATTCCATTGTTTTGTTGTTATTTTACGGGAGAGCGAATTCATGTTTGTATTGTATTTTAGCGAGCGTGCTTCTTTCCCCTTGAGCAGGAATAGGTACTTATTGTTCGTGGAAAAAGATTATTATGAGAACAATACGCTGTTAGGAATGTACAATAGGTTTTATGAGACACATAACCTTGGTTAAGATGATTTAGGAGATTGCCAGTAAATAGACGGCGATTATGTAATATAAATACTACATATACTGTACGAAACTTTAATTAACACCATACAGTGGCTGTTTTAAGCGATGTTTGAATGCCTATCAAACAGTAAATCAAGCCAGTTATTCTATATTGTAACCTCTCGTGCCCCGTCCATATTTTGAATTCATTAATTTTTTTCAATTCCTTGAAATTTCCATACATAATAAATAATAATCGCGAGAATGTAGGAACTATAGTACCCGGCAACAAATAATGCACATCGAAGCTTAGAGAGAGAAAATCGGCTAGTTCTGTTTCAGAGAGCATTGTCTCTGTCGCACAGACTGACGAACCCGTGTCAAACGTCACATACTAACTGAGTGACAGTGACAGCGCTCTACGAAACCGAACTGGCCGGCTGTTTCGTTCTAAACATCGATGTGCATTATTTAATGCCGGGTACTATAAATTATATTGTATGTTATAAGAAATATTTATAATGTTAATATAATGGTTGTCCAAGGAAAAAGATTCTTAGATACTGCTTCCATCCGAAAGAGGAAAGAAGATTCAATTTAAAGTTTCACTGTCATCCTTATTCCAACACTATACAATTTAGAACCTTACGTAAAACACTTTCTTGTACAAAACCGTATAATAAATCAATATACGTTTATATTATAAAACTCAATTTAAAATCTATTATTCATTTCGTGCATTGTAGCTGGTTTATGCGTCTTAGGATACGTAGGTGACTTGTCCCTGTGTAAGGTACGTGGATTTTATCTGCTTCATACACCTTGCATGCATTCTCTTAACCCAAGCGGATTATAGCAAAGTAGTTCTGTTATAGTTTATGTATAATGGAATAAGTAACGCCTCCTTCTATAAATCATTTAGAATCTAAGTTTAAATGGATTGTTACGTTGCATATATTGCAGAAATTTTCTCAAGATATAGAAGTTTTTGGAAGCTGAAGTGACAATGGGCGGGGTATATGGTTCGAAAAACCGATGAAGTTTGGGCGTTGGCAACTCCGCATCTGAAAATATTTATATAATATGTAGGCAGACGCACTACTAGGTGGCGTCTGTCCTCATCTGAAAAAGGTCGCAGGGAGCTGTTGGATCCAGACGCCACAGGATTGTGTAGTATGGAAGTCCTTGGAAGAAATCTAGGTCCAATAGTGGACGTTTATTGATTGACGAAAGACAATTTTTTCGCAATTTTTTTTTTCACAAAAAACTACTCGGTGAGCTATAAATATCAATTACGCACATAAGAATCAATAGAAAGCTCATAGAAGTCTCCCCGCGCCTTTCAGATTTGTCGAATTATATATTTCGGTTTAGTTAAAAGGAAAATTGCGCCTACACAATTTAGACGAGAATATTAAGGTATGCTGTGTTGTATAACCACAACTCGAATATGTAATATTGCTCCACTTTGGCCAAGCGGAACGCGAATTACGTGCTTTAGTCATAACCTCATGCAATCATGCCTTTGGATCAAGCTAGACATATGGAAATAGACATTCACTGCCGTCAATGGACTTAATATAGCAAGTGTTATATAATTGATGTTATCGTCAAATAATCGATACATTCGTCGAAAAGGGTACTTTTGTGATGCTGATTTAGTGATTCCCGTCGAATATTATTGACAGTACTATTATTTGAAAAATACACAGAATTCAATGAAATGCTTAAGTGAATAAGGTAAAAGTAAAATAGTATCCCATTTATGTGTAAAAATTACACAGATATAAAATTTTCCCAACTTAACTCCCCGTTTTATAAAACTGAACTTATCTAAGGCATCGTCCAGCAAGACTTTGAGCTCCGAAAGGATAAAACAAGGTAATGTATTCATCATATAAAGATAAATAGTTTAGCAATTAAGCGCATAGGTGGTTATAAAAAAAACTCATAATACCTATAAGGCAACGAAATTTAAACCAACATCAACCTGAATATGTTCTCGTAGTAACACGTTCGGCCATTACAGGTAACTTATGTTAACTTGACATAAGTGGTATTTGTAAGTAAACTGAACATTTGACGAGGTAAAATTAAAATAATGCAATCAAATTAGTGGATAAAATGTTTTTTTTAAGATAAATATTTCAATTGACACCAGCTTGGTGGAAGAGCGACATATTACAAAAAGTCGTTTAAATAGCTTGCCCTTCTTCGTTTTGTTTCTTCTTCTATCAATTTCAGAAGTTATAACAGAATTATTTTGCTATAATCCGCGTTTGTTAAGAAAATCTATGTACACGAATCACCGCACGTATCTCAAAATGCCAATCACAACCACTACTACAATCTCTACGATTGTTTCGCCCTTAAACCGAAGCATCAGGAGAATAGGCTCCATGACAAAATCGTCATGCGTTTTGAGATACGTGTGGTGACTTGTCCTGCATGTGTAAGGTATGTGAATGTTACCTGCTTCATACACTTAGCATATATATAAATCATCTATCAAATTCATTTTTTTTGTCTCTTCGCTTCCAATTAGCTTAAAACATGCTCTACGACAAACTTAACTTCAATAGTTAATAGTTCTTCCATAATTTGCATACGTGTAGTGTAGATTCTCAAAGACCGTGTAATTACCGTGAAAGTGAGGTTTCAAAACGACAGCAGCAATTAGTGCGACTCGCGACAGATGATCGCTGTTCGTTTGAGGTATATATGGTTTATCAAATTACTAGAACATTATTAATTTACATATTCTAGTCTTATGTACATTTAATGATTCCTTTACTATACGCACATAATACGGAGAACGGATGGTAGTTGGACGTCTTAAGTTGCTGGAAAGGCGGACTCTGCAGGCCTACCATGAACTCTTACTGCGACTCAATTGAAGACGTAAACGACGACCTTAAACCGCTTTCTTTTCGTACCATGAATTGTGAATTGCATTGGGATCAGAATGTTTGAAAAGGATAACGTTATATGGATAGATAACTCTGTCTCTTTTACTCACATGTTCTTAGGACGAATACCGAACGCTCATTCGGCAACGACTTAAAGTGTGAGTCTTTAAGACGTCATGCTATGAAAACGCAAAATAATTTCGTTTACGTCTTCAATTCAGTCGCAATAAGAGTTCATGGTAGGCCTGCTGCACTGGAAAAAGCAGCGTCGGTTGAGAGCTATGAGCTGAACAGACGACCTTAAAAACGTTGCGGGGAGTTGCGTTAAGTTTAATCTTGAATTATTATTTATTTAATTATTGTTTTAATATGAAATAAATGTCATTATGTCATTATTTTTAAGATCCTTGATTAATATACATATCATGGGGAAAACAACCATGATCAAAATCATATAATTTTGTCTATGTTAGGCAACTAAGAACAATAAAAGAAAACGTGATTTACGATAAAGATAAACAATGAAAATCAAAAACATTAAGTCTGCGACCACTACAAATGAAAATAAAACACTACTTAAATCATAATATTATTGGAAAAATACTATCATAAAACCAAAGAGCAATAAAACGGCAGCTAATGGACGAGTGTGATAATACCATTGGGGCTCAGATGTAATAAGGTTAGACTAAATAATGGATTGGGAGATATGAATCGATACTACTAAGAAAAATTACCTGTTATGGGGCATCTTGATTATAATACGATTATTGCTATCCATCTATTAGATAAAGTCATAATTGAGTGTAGTTCTCAAAGTAAGTGATTGTTCAGCAAAAAAGTCTAAGCAATATCGTTTCTTAATATGCTAATAAATGTTATTTTATTTTAATTCCCATCCTTTTGCTTTAAGGCTAACTAAACTAAAAAGTAATGTGGAGTATTGTGGAGCTTGTTATTCCATTGCTAGGCATAGGCCTCCTGGTTTCTTTTTTGAGAGCAGGGTTAGAGATTAGACCTATCACGCTGTTCCAATGGGGATTGGTGGGTTGCACATTTTCCAGGAAATCTTAAAGAGGAAAAAAAACTCTCCTTACTCACTCAGGTTTTATAAATTACAAATATTATCTGGCATCTAATTTTCTACATAAAACTCATTGGTGCCTCCCTGCGATTTGAACCAACGATCCTCTTGAAAACTGAGAGGAAAACCGTTCGGCTATCACAGCTTTTTTCAAATAAACATAACGACAATAATAGCGTCATGATAAATCTACTATATTAAAGGATTTATTAACACTCCAACTCAACTTCTCGGTTACTGAGCAAACAAAGGCCCAACGTCAACACCAATGTAATTTAGTGAGTGGAAACATAATGTTCCATTATTACCGTTCCCAATATTTATGACCATGAACGCGGTTGTGTGGATCAAAGCAATAGAGTCAAATCAAATCAAATCAAAATAATCAAATCAAAATAATCTTTATTCAAAGAGCTTTAATTAATTCGACCTTCGCCTTACTCTCTGACACAATACAATATATAGTTGGGTAGAAAGTGGTCTAAGTAGCAGTTGGATGAAGTAGGGAAACTCCCAGTATGATTTAGTCAAGCAAGAAATGCTGTTGGAAAATTTATTTGCTATCGATTTTCACATAGATCCAAATAGAATTGACCGTTTGCAACCCTTAATGGCGTACTGGCATCTGAAAATGAGACGATAAGACAACTATGAACGACTTTAAAAAATTTTCAGGCAGTCGGCACAGCATGTCAAAAACCTGTTTTCACATGATTTGGCTACGTATTTTACCACCGGCCGCCTGCCTGACGTCAACTTACCTTTGTCGAATTTTACGATATGTATAAATTATAAATATAAATACAGAATCATCAACGTCTTACTCAGTTAACAAGGTTTAAAGCCTATTTCGGAAATCTTGTACCATCGAATTGCAATACATATTAAAAACTAGTTTTTTCCCGCGGCTTCGCTCGCTAGGAATTTTGTCTGCCACAGTATCTAATTTAATTATGTTTTGGTCATAGTGGCTTCCACATAAAAGATAGATATATGCTGTCGCGGATTTTTATTTAGAACTATTAAAGACAAACAATACTACGGTACATCATCTTTATGTAACTCTGATGGTTTAGGCAGCGTACGCCGAGATAGCTCTCAGAGGCCAGATTTTTTCCGACTTTATTGACATGTATCGTCATATTACATAAAAACATTACAAATTGTAGCCTATATGTTATTCTGATGTAAAACTATATAACTGTTAAGTTTCATCCAAATCCGTCTGATAGTTTTTTCGTGAAAGAGTAACAAACATCCATCTATACTCACAAACTTTCGCATTTATAATATTAGTAGGATTTCAATATGATAAACAACATAATTATTGCAGAAAAAACATAAATTTGTTTTTAATGGCGGCTTGCTTATGTAATCATCAATGTCTCATTTAACCAACAACTACATTTCGCAAATAATGTGGTATCGGATTACAATACACATCAATATTTAAAATATGTTATGACTGAAGTAGAAAAACATGTAATCTTTCTTAATGGTGGTGGTTCCAATTAAAACCTAATTGGTTGCAGCAATTAATTAACTCACAGTCATCAGTTTCGCCTTATTTTAATTATCCCGTCGAATTCGGCAAAATTGTAGGAGGCAATTATGATTTCCACGTTCACAACAAAACGTGAGTTCAGCTGCCTGTAAAAGTAAATTAAATTATCGCCTGGGTCAACTTCTGAGGCATGAAACAGCGGCATTAGGTTATTGACTGATAACAATTTTTCACAAACAAAATATAAGGAATATAAAGAAAAGTGGAAATGCTAATCTCCTAAATCTTTCTGACGCCCTACTTTTTTTGGTTAACTGAGTAAATATGATTCTCATGCTATAGTATTTTTTTTATATGGTTACATTTATCATTGAATATTTCATACGAGTAAATGGGTCTGTTGTAAGGCCTCTTTCAAATATCCTGGAGCATATTTTTTTATTATTTAAACTAATTGGAAGATATAAGAGAAACTAGTTTTTTTTTCGGTTCTGATAGTCACGTTCTATACTCCTAAAAAAAGAAATTCTTTATCATAGCTAATACAAGAAGGAAGGAACCACAACACAACACTAGTACTTCACATATTTACTACCACAATCTCAAAATAAGATTATCATTGCTTTTGTATTATGGATCTCCGCAAATTAATGGCAAAATTAACTATTGAATATTCCTATGTATTTGCATAAAAATATAATACAAACCAAATATATTAATATTAATATAAATATTTTTTACTTTTAAAATTTTAAATTTTTAAAATTTTAAATTTAATAAAATTTTCAAAAACTTAAAAAGAAAGAAATATTTGATACAGAACCGAGAAATAAATTTTTGAAACAAAGTTCTTTAATTCTGGATCAGCTTATAAGTAGCTACATCACGTATATTTTCAAGTATAAGTGATATAGATCGCTTTAATCTTACACTTTAAACCGCAAAGTGTTAACTAAACATGTAAATGCTTCAGAAGTAGTCAGTATATTTTCATCCTCATTTTCTAGATCAGTGGCTGATTTACAATTTATTGTTATTTAACAAAGGGAATACGCGAATAAGTAACACAGCGTTCAGCGCACTTTGGATTGGCAAACGTTCAGTTAATCGGAGTTAACATTAGTTAAAACTAATGTAAATAAAGTATTTTACTCTGTAGGACAACTAAATTTTAACAATGATATTTTTCCTTACACTGATTGATATAAAAAAGAGACGATTTTTTCAAAAGTCATTCCATTTAATCTCTCACACAACTCATCACATCAATATCGACAATGCTTTTTATTATATTATTCACCTATCATATATAAATTATATTAAAACTGAAACGTTTTTATTACGAATCCTCTACGTATCTCTACACTTAGAAAGATGGCATTTATTTTCTATTGAAATATATAGCTTTATACGCATAATATGGTTTAATTTACGTTAAATACTCAGGAAATCAGTTAAATGTTTCAATATTCAACGACCGTATCATTGGCAAAGTAACGTGACGAAAATTTTAAGAGCTCATTAGTCCTAAAACAACAAAACTTGTCGTTTACTTAAACGTGATCCTGGTTTATGCATAAAGTTTAACGTTCATTACACGTAGAGGTCTAAAACACAAAAATAACACTTCAAAATTGATCTACATATTTCCTATACCAATAAACTTATATTTGTTTGTAAAGAATTATTTTAGTTAATTATCTTAATTAATTATTTTGCATTTCATTATTAATTTCTTTCTTTAATGTACATACATGTTAGAAAAAAGAAAGAAAAAAGCACATGTACAAAGAGTGACAGCAAGAAAAGGACAAGAAGTGAAATATGGAAAATAAAAAAAAGAAGGAGGAAAAAGAAAAATAACGAAAAACTATAGACATATATTAATATTTGCACATTATACACAAAAGATAAAAAAGATATAGATATAGATCTACTTATGCATTACTTATCTCTTTAATTTCTAGAGTAGGTAAACATCGATGTTAAATTTAAATTAACACAGCAGATAAATATAAAAAAAGATAAACAGTACAAAGTAAACATAAAAAGACTACTTAAGTTTAGAAATTAAACATATCTTATCGTGCAATAAACATTCGACTTTATAAACAGTTGTTACTTTTTTGCAAATATCATTTAATTACAATTTTTTCTTACATAATTGAGTGTGTAATAAAAGTTAAATCTAAGATGCAATTTATTATAAACGTTTCAAAACACATAGCATATATGCGTAGGATCCATTCGTAGCCTCGCATATATGCATATATCGATGTGATCCTTTTCGAGAAAGGTCTCCGATGCAGGATCTATATCAAATTTTGTACGCTGGGATATTATACAGTAACAGAATAGCCAGACGCGTTGTTTATATTCGCAGATTCAAAACTGTCAAGTATATTATACTGGCAATAAATAATGCACATCGAGACTTAGAGAGAGAAAAGCGGCTAGTTCTGTTTCATAGAGCATTGTCTCTGTCGCACAGACTGACGAACCCATGTGAAATGTCACATACTAACTGAGAGACAGTGGCGGCGCTCTACGAAACCGAACTGGCCGGCTGTTTCGTTCTCAACATCGATGTGCATTATTTAATGCCGAATACTATACGAATCTATTGATCTTAGAGCATAACTATTATCATAAGTGACAATTGGAAAAAAAAACAGGCAATAGATTTAAATAAAGCAATTAGCGTTATATTTTGTCTATACTACATAGAGCATGGCTGGAAAAAGTTTTTTTTACACTATTGTCCAAATATATGTAGTGAAAAAACATAATAAAAAGTCTATACTTTTTATCGTATTTTAACTGGTAGAAGGCTAAAATTAAAAAAATATATTAAAAACATATGTAAGAGCTCAAAAGCATTAGAATTTTGGCGACTTTTGGACATTTCAAACACAAAATATCATCCATATGCTAAATGACTATTGTCAGATATGATTACTATTACTCGGTATAATTTGTATAATTGTTATACATACTTAAATAATCAGATATAAAGTATATAATATAAATAGATACGTTATTATGAATAGTATCGTATAGTATTATTATGAATAGTATATTATTATGAATAGTTTGTTATCGTTTTAGCTTTTTTGGCTACAATAATAATATGTTAGATTTGTCGACGACATAGTCGCTATGGCAGGATATCTGGAGCACCTTAACACAATGCTCAACGACCTCGAGTATCTCAGCAGGTGGGCCTTAAAATAAACATGATTAAGACAAATGTCAAATTCAAATGTACCGCTCCACCCGGAGCTCTGCTCTCGAAATTGTAGACGAATACATATACCTGGGACATACGGTCCAGCCAGGTAGGTACAATTTAGAGAAAGAGGTTAGTCGTCGAATCCAACTCGGATTCGGAACAACAGCTTAAGTAATACACTATATAGGATATAGATGAGACACTCCTTAATTTTCGTCGAGATGAGAGGAAACTGTTTTATTTGCCGTCGCAAAGATGTCACTGCAACGTTACCGTAATAATCCATTAGATGGCGCTGTACTGCATTCCCATAGTGACCCATTTAATAAAAACTACCAGGGAGACCGACTTTTGATCGGTATATTTTTTAAAAATATAAAAAGATGAAATTTAAAATAAGCAAAAGTCATTCGGATAAGGTTGACAATACATGGATTCGACCCCGGAAACTTTCAATTAGTGTCCATCCGTTCCCACCTGTGCTGTGGTGACTTTAAAAACAGCGATGTAATTAACCTTTTTATTCTAAAATATTGTAGATATTGCAACATCCATTAAACTTTTGGATTTATTTATTTGCTTATTCAGAAATGGCGATTGCAGTTCAACAGTTTCATTCCAATACTAACCATCAAGGTGTTTAAACTTTTTAAATAAATTAAGTTAATAGTATTTGAGTATGTTACATATAAATTTAATCAATGTTGGAGGCATATAACCCGGACTGACCTCGTCCGGTTTATTATATATTACATTTAATAAACAATAAGAGAAATAAAACTTTTATTGTAATAGTTAAGTCGTAAGCCAAGCATTGGGAAAGTAAATACACATAATATTATTCAGACTGCTCCATAAAGATATTTTTATTTGAGTTCAAATTACGTCCTACCAAGCTACTTACAGTCGGAATAGTCCTTAAAAATCACCACATTACCATTTATATTAGAAAATATACTTAATAGAGCTTGTATAGAGGATAGCTTGCAAGTATAAAATTGAGATCTCGCTGTATTAGATATAAAGGTTATGATGCAACAAAACTACCCACCTTTTTCGTTTTAACAAGAAACGAGTTGCCACGAATAAATTGCGTGTCATTAACTATGGTATTTGTCACCACGAACCCTTGGTGCTTGTGAAATTGTGCTCATATTGTAAGGGCTAATCCTCGGTGGGAATTTATCAGGTCAAGTAAAGCCCTTATCAGGCGTCCCTTGCTTTTAACATTTGTTACAGTTTATTTTCGTACAGAATGGAACTGAAATGGTGAAACCAATTATGTAAGTCAAAGAATTGGTATGTTTATTTTTGTAAGTAAAACGCGAAAAAGGATTCAACGCGGAAACGCTGCCAGCATTCTTGGGACCATTCCACGTGGGCATGATTTGTATAATAGTAGCGTGTAAGTAATTTAAGATAACTTGTACATTTTTGGTGAAAAAAAAAAGTAAATATAAGTTTTTGTAAGCACTCTATGAATAAGCACTGATAACCTTACCCTTAGCTATCGTGCAAATCTTATTTAAAGTCCAAACCCTTTGTAAGATTTGACCCAACGTTTTCATACAAATGTATTAGTTAATTGAGATTATTCATCACGCGATTTACATTTGAATTGAAACATGGGGTTGACCCTGTTTCTGATGAAAGAGACTGTCTGGGCTATGTTCAACCTGCTAATCTACAATTGGAATTAATATAATCTATAATTAGGGACACAGTGCGTCTTTTTCTATTTTCATATAATTATGAAAAGCTGCCCAACATTAGATTGTAAAAAGGTGTTAACTCCTTTGCTTAAACTAATTGCTGATTTTATATTTAATTACTAATTTTGACATTATATAGAAACAGCTAGTACTTAATAATTAATATAAAAAAGATAACTATATTTAAATTCTCGTAAATCTTTAAACCACAGATTACATAACAAAAGAACTTTTTAATTCACGGATTTCTTTTTGTAAATGTGTTTTTTCTCTCCTGTCCTTATCCCACTCTTCGTGGGGTCGGCACAACATGTTACAAACATGTTGTCACATGATTTGGCTACGTATTTTACGACCGGCCGCCTGCCTGACGTCAACTTACCTTAGTCGCCTTGTACGACACCTCGGTAACTGATGAGGGTGATCTATTCTATGCAACCGAATACCACACGGCACATACCTTAGTCGCCTCTTACGACACCTCGGTAAAAAGGAGGGTGATCTATTATATTCTGCCGGATATCACACGGCGTTTTCGTAAATGTGTAATAAATATAAAAGCTTGAAAATATTTTTTTATGATTAAGATCATCCATTAAGTATTATTATCATAATAATATTAACGCTTTTTTACTTTTATAGCTAATATTAAAAGTATAAGGTTTGCAATCAAATTGGCAGAGCAATAAAATTCTATCCTCAGATATATAGGCTACATCTTGTACGTTAAAGACGTTTCCCATTAAACCCCATTTTTCACCTCGTAAACCCACTAACGTACGCTTTAGGAGACAGTATTATCGCAGGCGTACTGATAAGGACGATCGTAAAAAAACCGCTTAATCGACCCATGTGCCTCACGTTCTATGGAGAGTTCAAGCAAGGTTCATCGGTAACCCATAGATGTATATCTATACATCAAATATATGTAAAAAATACATGTATGTCGCTTACGCTATTACGCGTGTATGTACACAATATATATACTATTTGAGGATACAGGGCAAGTATATTTAGTTAATTACTTACAACTTTTTCATGTTTAGTTCATTTAAGTCAACCCAGCTAAAAGCATCCTTTCTGACAGTGATAATGGATTTACGAGTGTCTCAAACGCATAAAGTACACATATAACATATAGAGCTTTTACGTTTTTTTGACCGAATTTTGCAACCTCTATTTTACTTCAGCTTTCGCCATTAAACCTTTAAAGTCTTTAGACCTAAAAAATGTTAGGAATAAAAATGGTGCATAGACAACCTTCGCTTCTTATTTAATCACGCAAAATTAGTAAGTAACGTAGTCAGGTGCAAGGTTGTTCCGTATAAAAAGAAAGCGCAATCACATTTCCAGAACAATACGCCTTCAAGAACGCCTTCTTTCTATATGACAAGTTACCAATTGCTTCCAATTCAAACTGTTTTGCAGTTATTACTGGGACGCTTATGGCACTATAAACAATATTTGAATCATCTTATTCTTATTAAAATGTCCCAAATACATTAACGTAGATGCAAAAAGCAAAATAAAATTAAACTATGCTTTAAAATTGCTTTTATGTTTTTAAATTAGCGTAATGGTTCATATTTTTCGATGGTTTAAAAGAAATACCTATGAAATTAATAATTTAGAATCCTTTTGCCGCTTTAATATTTTTAATTCTGTGTCTCGCAAAAAATCTTCTTTGATTCTGGTTTATAAAGGAAAAGAATTGTCTTCAAAATCATTTTATACCTTAAGGAAGTATAACAGGAAATAAAGTCCAATGTATTTATTAAGGTTTAAAGATAATGTAGAAAGAAAATAATGTGTACGCCACTTTCAACAGCACTTTTCCAGGAAAAATTCCATTTCGAAATTGCTATTACATGAAGAAAATAATTTTAGCCATAATAACGGTAAACCAAATGTAATGTTACTTACTGTTTTTCACGATGAAAATATTTTCAAAATTTTTTGACAAATAAAAAAAAATATAAAATATTTCTTATTTCTTCTTTGAGTTAGAAAATCGCATGTTTTGATATCTGTAACATTGTGGTATTTGGCTGAGTAGAATAGACCACCTTCATTTCTTACCGAGTTGTCGTAAAGGGCGACTAAGGTAAGTCCGTGTCCGTCCCACCGTGTGATATGCGGTTGAGTAGAATAGACAACCCTGTTTCTTACCGAGGAGTCGTAAAATACGACTAGGTAAGTTGACGTCAGGCAGGCGGCCGGTCATAAAATACGCAGCTAAATCATGTGACAACATGTTTGTAACATGTCTATATGTTTGTGACATGTTTGTAACATGTCTATAATCGATTTTGACAACATGTTTGTAACATGTTGTGCCGACACCACTGAGAGTGGGTTAAGGACAGGAGGATGATGATGATGATATCCGTAACATGTTTGGAATGTTGTCTTCTAAATCTATACTAATATTATAAAGAGGAAAGATTTGTATGTTTGTGTGTATTTTTGTAATGTTTTCACGTCAAAACTACTGGACCGATTTCAAAAATTCTTTCACCATTGGAAAGCTGCTTCTTCACTGAGCAACATAGGTTATATTACCTTTTTAAAAAACATAGGGACCCGTAACAAATTTGTATTAAGGTGTAAAAAATTTAATCGTAAAAATCTTTCTTCGCGTGCACTGTGGAAATTATTAATGATAGAACAAAAAATGTTCTACAGTATTATAGAAAGTATCAATATCCACAAAAAAGTCCACGATACTATATGTCTAACAATTATAATAATGCCACTAGAACTATTTTTTTACATTGTAAAATTTAATAAAAGTGCCGACAATAATCAAACCATTTTATTTATATCTCCATATTAGTCATTATCCCATTAAATTATTGTAGCGGATATAATTTGTACAGCGAGTAATAAAACACGTGTGGATTCTTGAGTATGGCGGCGTGCGCGCGCTATCGTGCCGGCGAGCGAAGTGACCGTTACGGCTCGGGTGGGGCGCTTTTATACACGCGTAGCGCTTGCACTCGCACTATCTTTATTTAACAATAACTATTTACAAAGGTTCTTAGCTTAGCAACTTACGTATACGCCTTATAACTATTACGTATGTCTTATTAACTAACTTAACCATTTACGAATAAAAGACGATTACTCTAAATGTTTATTCTAAAATACTCTATTCTACAACCTATCTTATTAATTAATCTTTATTATTAAGTACAAACGGAGACATAGTTAGTATTATATACAAAACGGAGAAATCGTCGTCTACATTCCCCCCTCCGTGCGAGAGTGCTTCGAGCACTAACTCGATGCTGCTGACGGCGATTTGGATATCACTACCAGCTTCGGAGTAGACCTCTTGAGGATTCCGGCAGCGGAGGATTTGCATAGTGATGTTGTCCGGTGCCGTATCTTGGGGCGATGGTAGAAAGGTACTCTCTTAGCCATCTTTTCCAAAAATGATCGGTCAGGGGCTGTACGGCGCTTCCAGGGGGCAGATCCGATCAATTCATGATCGTTGAATTCGCCAAATCGTTGCGTACCGCTCGATCGTCCGATTAAGAAATGGTTCGGCGTGAGGCTTTCTTCCTCTTCTAGTTCCATTGAAACGTCGGTGAGTGGACGAGAATTAATTGGATGTTCCGCTTCTAACAACAAGGTGAGAAGTATTTCTTCGCGAGGGTGTCTCGTCGCGAGGGTGGCGGAGAGCGCGATTTTGACAGACCGCACCAACCGTTCCCATGCTCCTTCCATGTGTGGTGTTCCAGGAGGGATGAATTTCCATTTTATGCCTCGTTGCGTTGCTTTCTCGGTCATTTTTTCGAATTCTTTTCTATGTTCTTTATTGGCGCCTACAAAGTTGGTGTCGTTATCGCTGTATATGATTGTGGGAGTGCCTCTGCGGGCTATCATGCGTCTTAACGTGAGCAACATGCTATCGGCTGATAGCAACGTGGCCATTTCGAGGTGTACGGCTCTGTTTTTTATGTAAATCGCTGAACATGGAGATGAAGTTGCCCCAAATATTAAGGTCTTCATCCTATATTCCCGCGGTTCTGTGTCGGAGTCATTTTTCCACAAAAAACGAAGATTGTCTTTATCTTCATCTTCTTGTCAATATCTGCCGCTATAGCTATGGGACCTTGCTGGAATCTTGTCAATACGCCGAAAAGCGATTGCAGCAGATCGGGCCCAGGCAGCAAGGCGTCGTTCAGGCTTTTACCATTCGTGCGCTCGGCTGCGTCGAACACTAATCTCATTTTTTGTTTTTGAGGGTGTACGACGACAAAATGTGGCAGGTACCGTGTTCTAGTAGAGGTGGGATGACTGTTCGCCAATTCAGCGTAGCCACTCTTTAATAAATTTTCTATTTGCTCAGTGTATTTGGCTTTAAATCTATCGTCCTTGGTTAATTTTTTCATAATACCAGCTAGGCGGCGAACTGCGCTGTTTCTGTTTGATGGTAAAACGCTTGGCCACAATAGGCCGCATTCGAATTTCCCTTCGGGGAGTCGTCTCGTGGTATTCTCTAATAACATCAGCGGTCTTTGTTCGGGGTCATTCATCGGCTTTTTGGGTGCTATTCCCAACGAGTCTAATTCGAAGTGTGATTTGATCAGATTTTTTATTTCACTTTCATTGCTTTGTCGTATGTGGTTTATAAGCAACATGGGTTTCGTCGTGTCAGTCTTGCAACCGTGCAATATCCAGCCAAGCTGTGTGAATGAAGCCACTGGTCGGTTCGGTTCACCGGTTTTCAATTTTCTCGAAACAATCAGATGCCAATTGTCTTGGCCTATTAGGAGAGAAGGTCGTGTTTCTTCGTATAATAACTGATCTTCGATGTCGACTAGATGAGGGCAGTTCTCGATGTCTTCCATCTTGATCGATTGTGATGCCAAATTTAATTGTTGTATGGTGTACGCTTTCATGTGTGCGTACTCTCTTCCAAACATACCTCTGATTTGCAGCTTCAAAAATCTCGATTGTTCCGTCTCTATCTTGTGACCGCTAACGCCCTCTATCGAGAGATCGTGTCGCGATCCCGTGGCGCCTAGGTGATCGGCCACTTCTTCTAGTAGTAGCGTGACGGTCGAGCCCTCGTCTAACAAGGCCGAGACGGTTGCTGTGCCGTTCGGTCCGCTTAATTCGACCGGCACGATCTTTAGGTAGGATCTCGACGTGCCCACATGGTTCACGGAAACGATTTTGTTCTGCTCAATATTTTCTTCGGTGGTTGCATGGAGCATAGCATGATGGTTTCTAGAGCAGCCGTCTTTGCCACAACGTTTAGATCTGCATGCTTGGTGGCGGTGATTTGTTTTAAGGCACTTGAAACACACTTTTAAGTTTTTCACTATCACCCACCTCTGCTCCACGGATTCCTTGGTGAACTGTGCGCAACCATCCAGTTCATGTTCACTTTTGCACAATAAACACTTTTTCTTTTCTTTTCGTATGACACTTAATACGATATTCTTTTCAGTTTCAAATTCGTCGTTATCACTATCATCTGATCCCGATTCCGCGCTGCTACATTTATTGTGTTTAGCAGCGTGTACTTTTGCGTTTCGAAATGATCTTCTGAACGGTTCTGATTTTACGCGTGGTGAGGGTTGAGTGTCGTATGTCCCAAACTGGTCCGCGATCGTATTCAAGAATTTTGACAGTGCGACCAACACCGGTTCCTCTTCTCTAGTGGATCGGTATTCATACCATCTAAATTTAACTAGCATGTTCATTTTATCGATGATCTTTTCGGCTATGTCGTTCGAGTACAAGTAATCTACTCTATTCATTTGCCGTATTGCGTTTACGCTGTTGCTTACACTCGTAGCAAATACACCTATGCCCTTTATATCGTGTGACATAGGTGGTATTCTTTCTAGTAAAGCCACCTCGCTTTTAACTAAGTGAGTGGGTCTTCCAAATCTTCTTGCCAATGTTTCTAGTATCTCTACAGTATTTGTATTTGTGTATAATAGAGATCTTACGGCTTCTCTCGCCTGTCCCTGTAGGGATCTTCTCAGGCGAGCTATATTCTCGATTTCACTAAAATACGATTTCGTGTCTTTGTACGTTGCGGTAAACGCAATCCAATCTCTCGGGTTGCCGTCAAAATACGGTAATTCACTAATGTACCTCGGCGGAGCTTTCATTGTGTTTTCTTTGGAGCCATTTATGGCGGCTATTAGGGCGGACGTAAGTTCGTATAGCCCATTGTTCTCACCCGGCCCGGTGCCTTTTGTACTTTGCTGTGGCGGCGGCGATGTTTCGATCCATTCGGATACCGGTTCGTTATCTTCGTCACTCAGGTCCGAATGATCGGCGTCTAGGCGTAATAATTCCAGTTTTGTTCGCGCTAGAGCTGCTGCGGCCTCGGCTCGTTCTAGCTCCAAACGCGCCTGTAATTCTGCGCGCCGGCTAATTGAACTGCGTGACCCCGTTGTCCTCTTTCTTGTCGCCTTCGTTGTCGCCGCCGGTGCAGTCGGTTCGGTGCACGTGGTGTTTTCTGGGAGCGTGGTGTTGTCCGGGCATGTGTTATTTTCGGTGCTGGTACCGACGCTCTCTTCATTCAGCGACTTCTTGCTTCGCGTTCTTATGGTACTCATCTTGAGTTCTTTTCCTTCTTATTTCCCTATCTTTCCCTAGCGGCCCTAACAATCTCGTTCGAGGGCCCCGAGGGACACGCTCTCCCGAGGATGGAGATTTAGGATAAGAAAGGTAGGAGTCGCCCGCCAGAGGGCACCGTGTGAAATTAGAGTGCTCGGGTATCGAGAGCAACGCTCAACACCTTCGGCGTGCCCACCAGGAGGCCACTAAATCACACGAGCCTTATCGGCGCGACCGGACTGGTACAGACTAACAGCCTCGAAAAAGGCTAGCTGGCGGTGTCGTCCGTTACACCACTTCCGCCTCAAGAGGGCGTTCACTCACTGTCCACCGTTTGACACCGTTAGGTGGTGGGCAAGTGAGCCGCGGCGAACCGCTTTGTGTGCCTTCGGGCACGGAATGACTTCGTACTTGCCGACGAGTTCTTGAAGCGATCTTCGGTAGTGCTTTCACGGTCCGATTCGTCGGTGGCCTGCCGCGTGAACGATTCGTCGAACAATGCTTCTCAGGGCTTCCCGTTGCACTTGTGAGATTCCTCTTCTTTATTTCTTCGATAGCTTCCTTAATCTTGAACGCCAAATTCTTGTAATCCGGCTCGAAGGACCAAACACTGTAGCGGATATAATTTGTACAGCGAGTAATAAAACACGTGTGGATTCTTGAGTATGGCGGCGTGCGCGCGCTATCGTGCCGGCGAGCGAAGTGACCGTTACGGTTTTTTTTTTTTTTTTTTTTCGAATGTGTCTAATGCTGTTAGCCCTAATGGCTTTTACAGCGTCACCGGTGGGATGGGCGAGCGCAGAAGCTTCGCCGGGTAAAATTGATAAGAAGCGAGTGTTTTTTAGGCACTCGTAACTTATTGGGAGCGTCGCCTTAAGGGTGTCTCCTGCGAGACCGAACCTCGGCTTAAAGCGGCGCGTTTTGGAGGACTGTATCTAACACATTGACTTTGAAGAAGTCTGCATCACGTCGGCCGCGGCAGAGGGCTGCGGCCGCTTGACACAAGCAAGCGGGGACCTCGTCTTCGCCGGCGAAGACGCTGTTTGTGTGTGTATTGTGTGTATGTCTTGTTGGATGCTGTGATAGCATCGTCGGGGTCGTTGAGGACGCTCTTAGGGCGCCTGTGAAATCGGTTGGGGAAGTTAAACACCTTATAGTTGGACGCGGCTGCTATAAGGGGGTTAGGATGTGTGGACGCTTTCTCGAAGTAGGTCTTCGAGAATCGTTTGAAAAGATCGGCTATCGTGGGAAGGTCGAGATCTCTATGGAGATTCACGTTGCGCACGAACCACGGACAGCCAGTGGCTGTACGCATGAATCGATTTTGAAGTGTCTGCAACGGACACAGTCGTGACTTAGGAACGTGCGCGAACGCGACGCTCGCATAGGTCATTATGGGTCTAATGCAAGTCTTGTAAAGCGTCACTTTGTTGCGAAGTGACTGTTTACTAGTTTTGCACAATATCGGATAGAGGCGTCCCATGGCGTATGCCGCCCGGTTGCGGACAACGCGGATGTGTCGGATGAAGGATAGGGTGGGTTGAAAGATAACACCTAAGTATTTGACTTCCTTTTGCCAATCTAGACGTTTGTTGTAAATTGAGACTCTAGGAGGCGTCTGGATGAAGTCCATGGCTCTCCTAGACCTGGCAAAGAACATTGCTGCACTTTTGTCTGCGTTGATTTCGATTCTCCACCGGCGGAACCAGCTTCCGAGACTATCGGTCGCTGTTTGGAGCCTATCGCTAATAGTTGTAGGATTCCTACCAGTGGTGAAGATTGCGGTGTCGTCCGCGAACATGGCGAGATGGGTGGCTACACTAGATTTAGTGGAGAATCGTGGGATGTCACTCGTGTAGAGTGAATAAAGGAACGGTGAAAGTACCGAACCTTGGGGGACTCCGGCGCGTAAGGTACGTCTTGAGGAGAGCGTACCGTCGATACGATATCTAAAGGAGCGATTTGAGAGATAATCGCGTATGATGAGGACGAGCCTATCGGGAATGCCTAGATTTGCGAGTTTGTATATTAAACCCGCATGCCATACCTTGTCAAAGGCTTTGGCGACATCGAAGAAAACAGTACCGGTGTACCGTTTTTTGGCGAAGCCATTGAGGATGGTTTCGGTAAGTCTATGTACTTGTTGTACCGCGGTGTGTTTGGCGCGAAAGCCGAATTGCTCATCCGGTATGAGCTTCTTCGACTCTATGAACGTTATAAGTCTCGCGAGGATTACTCTCTCGTAGACTTTACCTAAGCTGTTGAGCAAGCTAATGGGTCGATAGCTGCTCGGGAGATTGCTGGGTTTACCCGGTTTACGAATACCTATCACTATTGCTTCCTTCCATTCGTCGGGGAAGGAGCAACCTAACAGGAGGGCATTGAAAATCAAAGCTATTAGGTGTATCAGTTGGTCGGGGAGGCACTTGAGTGCCTTGTTGGAGATGGTATCGGGACCTGGAGACTTTCTAGTCTTCAAGTTTTTAATAATGGAACGGACTTCCTCTCCGGTGGTGGGGGCTAGTGGCTCACTTTCGGGAGCCTTCGAGGATATCGTAGTCCCCGCCAATTCCACCTCAAGGTGGAACTTGGCGTGTTCGGGGTGGCTAGGGTTGTCTGTGCATTGTCCCTCAAGGCTGTCGGCCAAGCACTCGGCCTTATCGATGTCGTCGAATGCGACCGGACGGTTAGGACGTAATAATGGGGGTGTAGCTGCACACTGGTCTCCTCTCAGGGATCTCGAGAGTTTCCAGAAGGCCTGGTGGCTCGGCGAGATCGCTGAGAGTTTATTATCCCAGTCTGACTGGTGATTGAGCCGGAGTTTTTCCCTAACCTCTCTTTGGAGTCGCCGGAGTGTCCTCCGGTTTTCGTCAGTCGGGTAGGCGTCGTGGGCCCTAGTGGCGGCACGTTTACGTCTAAGTAAGTCACGCAGGTCGTCGGGTAGTCTCCGTCGGCCGTGGTCTTCGGGGACTACCTTGGAGCAACCCTTGAGTGAGTCTGTTATGTGTTTAGTAAGGTGGGTGACTGCGGATTTGGCACTATCCACGGAGTCTATGCTGTCAGGAATTTGACTTAAGTGGTCTGACTGTAAGGACTGGAGTTTCCCGCCTAGCTTACTCCAGTCTATGATCGTTTTGGTGGCGGGGGCCTCGGAGTCTATCCGGCCTAGATGAATTAGAACCGGGCGGTGATCCGAGTCTAATTCATGCAAGACTTCGATAGAACGTAACTGGAGAGTTACGTTTTTGATAATGTATATATCTAACACGTCGGCTTTGTCTGGGTCCCCGTTATGCGGGTACCTAGTCGGTTCGTTTGGGGCTATGACCTCAAAGCTGAGGTTTGGAAGGCCATTGAGACCTTGTAAGATTCTGCCGTTCCTATTGGTACGGCGTGAGTTCCATTGGTCATGTTTGGAGTTGAAATCTCCGGCCAATATTACGGAGTCGCCTAGTGCGAGAAGAGCGCGGACGTCTCTTTCGAGGACGCGTTTAGTGGGACTTAGGTAGACTGAAGCTAGTATGATCGACTGATGGCCGGTCATACCCACCTGACAGACTGTAGCCTCCATGTTGGTGAGTTTAGGGGAATCAAGGGAAGAACAGTGGAGGGTTCTTTTGTAGTAAATTAGCGTGCCGCCTTTTGGGGATGACAGACGGTCATTTCTAATCAAATTGAAATTCGCAATGTTAGGATTGCGAATTTGGGGTTTTAAAAAGGACTCTTGTATTAAAAGAATGTCGATGTTGTGTGCAACTACGAAGTCGCGGACTTCGTCCATGTGATCGATAAGCCCGTTTGCGTTGTACGTAACTAGCTTGAGGGAGTGGGGTCTTTTCCTACTCGTTAAGGGGAAAAGCTTTAAAGCCTAGCGATGGCCTGCACCAAACTGGAGTGTTCGAGCAAGGCCATTAATCGGTTTTGAGGATTACTCCTCAGCTTGTTTGCCAGAATTGACAGCTCCGAAGTGTCAATTTTGGTCACTATTTCGCAAACGAGTTTCATGTCGTCCATGAAACTCGTTGCCGGGGGGGTGGCTGTCGCTTTAGGAGCGGCAGTTTTTTGGGGCGCGGGCTGGCTCGCGGTGACGGCAGCGGGTTTCGCTGCCCCCACGTGAGCGGGCTTCGCTGGCACAGTTGGCTCGGGTGCCTGTTTCCTGTGCCAGGCATTTGTCGTGGGCAGAGGTGCGGGGACGAACCTCTCAGCCGGTTTGGGGGCGGCGCGAGCCGCCTTTTTACGGGCGGCCCTTCGGCCCCCCCGTTTTGCCCTGAGCGGGACTTTCGGGCAGCCGCGATAGCTCGCGGGGTGCCCTTGAGTCCTGCACAGGACACAGCTGGGAGGTTCCTCGGACGGAACCGTTCTGGGGCAGTCAACAGTGCCATGGTCGCCCAGGCACTTTACGCACCTTGGTCGTGCGGTGCAGTTTCGCTGCGAGTGGCCATATAGTTGGCAGCGATGGCACTGCCCCATGACCCCACGCGTACGCGGCGTTTCAATACGCAGACCCGACAGTCTGCATATAGTTTTTACGCTGAAGACACGTTTGCCTTCAGGACTGAGGTCGAGGACCGCGAGACAAAGTTCATAAGGAACTTTGGTCCTATGATGGTACATGCGGTGTACCTGCTTAATGGGGAGGCCCTGACTGAGGAGGTCCTGCTTGATTAGCTCGACGTCGAGCTCTACGGGAAGGCCCCGGATGACGACGCGGAGTTCGCGCTCGTCCTCTAGGGCGTAAGTATGGTAGCCGATCTTTTCGGCGTCTAGGAGCGTCGTGAGGCGACGGTGGTCCGCAGAAGACGGACATTGCACCATAATGCCCTGGCTAGTGGACCGGGCAGATGTAAAAGGGATGGACGAGCCATCCATGCGCGGGATTAGGCGGTGCCACTTGTCTTTTTCCCTGACAAATAGGGGCGGCACCTTCTCCTTCCTTTCCGTCATTGGCGAGTCGAGTTGGTCGACGTCAGTGGGGCGAGGAGCCTGTGGGGCAGGCTGGGGTTTGGGGGCGGGACGCTGGGTTGGTAAACCCGCGTCGCTGGTGGCCCTTTTGGGCGGGACGGTCTTGGGAGCCTTCAGCTTTCGCTTCTGGCTCTTTGAGAGGACGGCGGTGAAGCCGTCGTCCTCTTCTGATGCAGCTGAGGTCGAGGGGGACGAGGACTTTGAAGCTTCAGAAGCTTCAGACGTCTCTGAAGGAGACTCGGACTCAGCGTCGGACTGCTCCTCTACTTCCATGTCGGGGGACACGGAGCGGGAGCGCGATAAGCGCTTCTCCGGAGCGGGAGGAGAAGGTGCTGCCGGGCTGCCACTCGCTGCCTGGGAAGGCGGGAGGGCGTTAGTTAGTTCCGCGAGCACTGCGGGGTGGTGCGCCCGGAGGTAAACATAAATGGCGTCCAGGAGCGGAAGCCCCGTGGAGCGTATTGGGGCCATGATGGCCCGCTAGTGTAAGTTTGCCTCCCTGCCGGAGGGCAGGGAGGTGAGTACCTAGGTGGAACCCTAGCCCGAGTCTCTCTCCCTTCGGGGGATAGAGGTGAGTACCTAATATAATAAATTAGTGTACTTACGCACGGACGGAACCACCTACGGCTAGTGTTATGCGTGAAGCACCACACTACCTAATCCAACAACGATGCACTAACACAATCCACTTGCACTGAACGAACAAACAGTCCAAAGTCCTTTGAGCACTATTTCACTGTCTTTCGCGGCACACGCGTGAGTCTGGCGGGGGGAGCACAAACGGGATTGCGCTCGACCGGGACATCCGCACGCTACGGCGGCGATCGATGGAATGACCGTTACGGCTCGGGTGGGGCGCTTTTATACACGCGTAGCGCTTGCACTCGCACTATCTTTATTTAACAATAACTATTTACAAAGGTTCTTAGCTTAGCAACTTACGTATACGCCTTATAACTATTACGTATGTCTTATTAACTAACTTAACCATTTACGAATAAAAGACGATTACTCTAAATGTTTATTCTAAAATACTCTATTCTACAACCTATCTTATTAATTAATCTTTATTATTAAGTACAAACGGAGACATAGTTAGTATTATATACAAAACGGAGAAATCGTCGTCTACAATTATATTTTATTAAAAACTGTTTCAATAGCTGCAAAATACTTTTTAAATTATTAAATTCCAATCTAAAGATGTAATTAATTTAATAATGTTATAACCAATTCATTGTAGCGACCATTATAACAGGGCCTGCAACTGGTGAGTTAGCCCTTATTAGATATAGCTGTACCTTCTAAAGGATTAAATTTCCAGTTAAAAGTTCCGACTTAGTAGATTGTTCACTACCACGAGATTGGTATATACGCGGGTGAAACCGCGGTACATTGCTAGTTACAATATAAAATAAGTGTCCCGATTAAAGCCAGCTATCGCACTGATTCAACAGTATTTTCCTTCGAAAAGTGTGATAAAAAAAGGTAAGAAGTTTTTGATAGGTACGAGTATATCACATAAGCTCAAAGTGGATCACTTCGAGGGATCAGGTACACGAAAGGGGACGAACTTGCTGACCATTAGACTCGAATTTTTTACTTTGACCATTTTAATAGGAATGCAGTATCAGCAAATTGCGCGTGCTTTTGGTAACGTTGCTTCCATTTATAATTGCTGAACGAACGATGTTGGTTGTTTTAAAATAAGAAGTTTATTTAATGGCCAAGTCCCAGAAAGCTGTCTGTCTATAATCGATTTTCTCAAAATCTACTGAAGGGATTTTTGTATGGTTTTCACAAAAAGATGAGTACTTCCAGATGGTTTAAGTAAATAGTACATATCGGTATTATGTAAATTGTGTTATAGGGATCGCGCAGTTGTTAACAAACTTGCTTGCTGGGAGCTTTAGTCGCGTGCGCTGCGTAAACCAGCAGAGATATGCTAAAATTATGTATTTGAGAATTGTAAATCTATAAATACACTATAAAAAAGTCCGCGACAGCATGTCTATCTCTTATGGTAAACTCACAATAACTACTTTTATGTTCAAAATTTGAATTCTAGAAAAAAAGTTTTTTGGACATTTTTTTGGCCGGGTCTGGACTGCTCTTACACAGAAAGAAAAGAACTTACCCATCTTTTGTCAGCACTAACAGATGTTATTTCTCACATCGTGATAGTAAATATTATTTCGTTATAGGGTATTTTGACAATGCACATCAGAAATAATAGGCTAAGAGCATTGTATGATGCCTTAACTGAAATATGACTGGTAAACAATGACAAAACGAAGAATTTCTATTTACATTTAATTGAATTATCATTTTAAAACATATTTTATATCAATTTCGAACCAAAATCTCGGGACATGTAGTGCAAGATTATTTATTTGTTAGTTATATATGATAACTTAAACAGTTAGAAAAACTTATATGTGACTAAAAGCGGTTGTGTAGTACGTGAATAGGAAAATATACAATAACAAAAATTTAATATAATATTCAGAATACTGTGTATAGTTATAGTACAGGACACAATTAATTAATCATTTTTAAGGTAAAGGCAGAATAGATGCTATCAAATAAAAATGTTTATATTAGTATGGCAGAACTAAAAGAACTATTTTTTCAATGATATTCATGATGCCGTCAAATTTTCCAACGATTTTCATTAAAATTTACAAAAAAAAAATATTTTTGTAACTTTTCTAGTTTCCTCGGACTTATAAAGAATTAATAGGCAATGGTATTCGTATCGGACCCGAGTACTCTTCAACTCCTCGAAATGTTTGATTGAATTTATGCAATTTTTAAAACCTCAGGTTATATTTTTTTAAATAGACCATAATTCTAATATGACGTTGCAAAGTGAAGGAAATAAACTAGTAAAAATTCACAGGTAACTAGATTTTCTACAGTGACGAATTAACGTCCATTAGTCTGGCGCATTGAACCTAGAAGCTGCTCAAAATAGAAAAATGTTTTCTAGTTTACAATAAAAATTTCATGACGAAAAGAATTTAAAAAGAATGACAGTTTTTTTAAATAATGTGAGTAACATCCACTGATATTTTATCAAAGATAAAAAATCACAAATAAATAAAGAAAAGAAACAACTTAAATGTGTAGTGGACAAAACTATAATACCTATAATTTAACCGATTGATTGATGGTATCTTATCAAGGTTACCTTTAGTATTTACATTGACGGTAGATAGCTTAATTTATTATTAGGAAATAATACCTTGGATTTTCATAAAGATAGGCCACAGATAGACCTATCTGTGGTAATCTTCAGACCCTCTCAGCGATAGACAGTATCGAGTCATACGTTTTATTACCGTTGGTATCCACCAAAACGGAACTAAATCCAACGATAGGTAGATTTTTATCTATGAGTTTATGTATATATATGAGCAAATGCCGTTAATTTCAGTTCATAATTAACCATGATTCATACGTAAATTTTAAGAAAAAGTGGACAACAAAAAATCTGCAATAAATATAACCTCAAAAAGTAGTTAAATGTTGGATATATTTGATTGGTAGAGTTCTGTAATATAATAAATCATATTAATAATGAATAATTGTCCCTCAGCTTCTGTTTTTTGTATATTCCCAATATTAATATCGGGAAAATATAAAAAAAAATGAATAAGGGAATACAAAAACGGATATGCTTGTAATTCTACTTTGCTAGGGTTCTAGTAAATTAAATAAATACATTACATACAGCGTCGTCCATCCCCAAAATAAGTTACTTAATACTTGTGTTATGGGTGACGGCCAACTGGTAAATATACTATAAATATAATTTTAAATACATACTTAAGTACAAATATACACCCAGGCTCGAAGAACCAATAAATTGTAAGAAAATGTTAGCCCTCGGCGTGAATCGAACCCGCGACCTATGAAGGTGAAGGCAGGGTCACTACCCACTGCGCCAACGGGCCACTCAATTAAATAAATTAATAATTATATAAGTTAAATAAAGTAAATTGTACTTAAATTAACAATTATAACAATATATTCCTGATAATAGCTGGGATCGATGGCTTAATATGCCCTCTTAGGCACAACATAGCTAAATGGACATAAGAACCACCATATCGGCTACATATCTAGTTACTAACTTAGGTCACTGTTACATCAACACAATCACATGATTCTCAGTGTTGCACCTTGGCCTTGCACCTTGCAGTAATATAAGGTATAATGTAAGTCAGTATTTATTCCAGAAAAATCGTGAGAGTAACCTACAACCGTTTTTTATCGTTCAAGTCCTGAGTACGTGACTTTTCTAGACGAAGACAGTAACAGTCAGGATTTTTCACTAGAACAGAGTTTCTGTTGAAAAATTGCAAATTTCTGCAGCGATGTCGAGAGCAGCGACATGAAGATTTACGCGATCGCCGATAAAACTCTCGTTACATGGAAGGAAAGTTATTACCTTGTTTATCAGATGTCCGTAATTATATCGCGGATATGTATTATTACTCTATAAGTTTTTACATTAAACACATAATAATAAAATTTATGATCTATCTGTACTTATTATAAAACTGTTAACACAAAACACAAAACCCCAATAGGTGTCTATCTGTATGTGGTCGATTATCTCAAAATTAACTCAACGGATTTGTGTACGGTTTTTAGTACATTGCCGTTTTATGTAAATCGTTTTGAAGAGGTCGCGCGATTGAAAAAACTCACGTCCTTGTAGTTTTAATCGCATGCGCCGCGTAAACCAACAGAGATAGACTAAAGTAATGTACTAAAGAATTGTAGATCTACAAAAATACTACAAAAAAGTCCGCGACAGTGCGTCTCTATCTCTTATGGTTAATTCACAATAACTACTTTTATGTTCAACATTTCAATTAAAAATAATAGGCTACGAGTATATTACGACACATTGATTTCCACTCCTGACTGTAACTGCCTGCTACTATCCCACTGCTGGGCATAGATCTCCCCTCAGAAAACAAGGATTTAGGCTTAGATCCAACCACAATGCTTCAATGGAGTAGTAATACACTCACCATTCACATCCAAATTCACTCATTCTGTAAATTTGAGTAAATCTCAAACATTACCTTATTTGTAGTAATGAATAATCATTGGCAAGAAGGAAGTACCTAGTATTTGTCTGTTTGGTTGAAGATATACGGAGTAGTAAAACACCGTAAATGTAACATGAGGTATTCGACCCGCCGTGTGACATTCGGCTGAGTAGAATAGACCACCCTCATTTCTTACCGAGGTGTGGTAAAAGGCGACTAAGGCGAGTTGACCCACCGTGTGGTATCCGGTTGAGTAGAATAGACCACCCTCTTTCTTGCAGAGGTGTGGTAAAAGGCGACTAAGGTGAGTTGACCCACCGTGTGGTATTCGGTTGAGTAGAATAGACCACCCTCTTCCTTACCGAGGGCTCGTAAAATACGACTAAGATACGTTGACGTCAGGCAGGCGGCTGGTCGTAAAATACGTAGCCAAATCATGTGAGAACATGTTCGTAACATGTGCCGCTACCCCACTTGCAGTGGGATAAGGGCATGAGGATGATGATGATGACTGCTGTTCACTACAGCTAAAATTGCCTTTAAAAAGAACGATACAAATTTTTAAATATTTTTATTAAAACGTTTTCAAGTATTCAGATAATAATTAACCACGCTTATATAAACTTAAACAAAGAATCAACCTTAGGCTTTCGATCGCGCAAAACAAATTTTAATTCTGGATCTATTTTAATATTTTGATTTACGTTGCCACCTTCTCCATCCGTTGAGTCCGCGAATCGATTCAGTCGAACTTTTTGAGAACCCGGTTGGGAATTAATCTGGTTTATGGTCCTTAAAGTTTTCATAAAGTTGTTATAATGGTTATGATAATCCTCTTGTCCCGTGAAAGTTTTATTAAACTTTTGCACGTACTTTCTGTACAGTTGCGGTCCATCTCTAAGATTGTATAATAAGACATTGAAATCATCTCCATTTAATATACGGCTGACAAATGCAATAAGTAATATTATGATAAGCGTTTTCATTTCTGTGATGTGTTAAGTAAAATCCTGACTTATGATAGTATCATCGGGATTACCTTATTAAGATTCTTATCTTTGATTACGTGAAGAATCAATTATTAAAGATATAAGTTGGTAGCAAGGCGAATAATTATTTGATTACTATTTTCCGCTTTTCTATTTTTTATACGACACTTGCACACAAGGTCGTCAGTTCCCAAAGTAAGTAACTTAATACTTGTGTTATATGTGACAGAAAATTGGTAAATATATACGTAAATAATATTAAATAAATATGTATGTATATATCATATATACACCCGGACTCGAAGAACCAACAAATTGTTGATAGAAAATGTTAGCCTTCGGCGGAAATTGAACCTGCAACCCGCGGAGCTGAAAGACTACCCATGCCAACTGTGCCAACAGACCAGAAAAAATTTTAGCTATGGCTGATTAAGTCAGTTTCCACACGCTCGTGTTTATCTAAAGCCGATATCTGATTTTGATTCGCAGATATTTGCCCCGTAAAATTTTCAAATATTTTCGAATTTCCTTACAATGTTTTGGTAAATGGTAAATAAATCAAAATTTACTTACCTACATCCATAAAACATAAGTTATATAAATGTAACAAGAAAAAGAAAAATATACCGATGGCTTATATATAAGACGGATCAAAGTACACCGAAAAGGCTGCGATAGAGGCTACCTAATGGACAGCGAATCCGCCCTCTTTCTTGGATGAGAGGTCTTGAATAGAGGATGCCTAACCGGATGCTTTTAAGTGTCATTCCAACATGCTCTGTTAGAGATCTTTGGACATAGATAGGCTGCTAAAAATCTGCAAAAATATAACCATTGGATTCATTTTAGAAGTTCAAATTCTGAGATTAATATTAATTGCAATCTAAACATGCTTTCATACTGTGAAGGAACAGTATATAAGTCTGGAACTACTGGGCAAAGACCCCTTTTTTTGCCTTTTTGGATAGAAACTTTGGTTGGTTTATCTTAGGATATTGTTTTTTCTGTTAACATGAATACTTAAAGAATATCATACTTTGATTTGATTGATATGATGCTATTCTGTAGTTTCCTATTAACATGAAATATTTTACATAAGCCATCTGCCGTATCCGGCAGAATAGAATAGACCATCCTCCTTTTTTACCGGGATGTCGTAAGAGGCGACTAAGGTAAACGCCGTGTGGTATCCGGCTGCATAGAATAGACCACCCTCATTTCTTACCGAGGTGTCGTAAAAGGCGACTAAGGTAAGTTGACGTCAGGCAGGCGGCCGGTCGTAGAATACGTAGCCAAATCATATGACAGCATGTTTGCAACATGTTGTGCCGACCCCACTTAGAGTGGGATAAGGGCAGGAGAATGATGATGAAATATTTTACATATTCTTGCGAAAATTTTATTTTCTTATAAGCTTTAATAATATCAAAAAAGTTTTAGGTATAGATTCACAAAGGGTAATTTCTCTCTGACCACATTAGCAACGGTCTCCTATAGAATCGAATAAATGCGAGCAATTTGGGAGAGCGTTTATCACCTAAAGAAAAGGCCTCGGGAAGTCCGAAACTGCCGCAATTTTCCGTTGAAATTAGAGGGTTAATCATATAAGTCATAGCTACCAATTACATGTGCGGATAAAACCGACCATCTGTCAATCTTAAATGTTAAACCACTTATAAGTTAGCTTACAGTATGACATGACTTTTTGAGAATTCTGAGATTAATTGCAGTCTAAACATGCTTTCATATTTTACTACTGATCGCCCAGTGGTTATAAATCGACAATATAGATGTAGTAGATCTACATCTCTATCTATTATAAGACAATGCTGAATACGCCTTTAATGGATAAATATAGTAGTATAAGTATTAATATAAGTATAATGGTTAATGCATTTATATTGTATCGTTGGTATATCAAATAAATAAATAAATAAATAAATAAATAAATAAATAAATAAATAGTAGATGGTGTAAAATTTGCAAATTACCAGAATTATGTTTCTACTACTTCTTCAACCTGTTAATCTTTTAAGCCAAATTAACAAGTTGCGTTAAAACCAGAGTATGTAGGTGCGCTAAATAATAATGTTTACAATTACTAAAACAAAATATCAATAATAGTAGACATTGACAGATGAAAGTGAACAACAGTTATTTTACTGTATTTGATCTAAGATTAAACACAATTTTAAGTTTTAAAATATTAATTTTGTTTTTCTGTACCACAATATGTAAACCTTACATTTGCACTTACACTTGCAATGCCTTTAAAATCGGATATAACGCTTTTACTTCAAGCACAAACTTATATCATTTTCAATATATATATATCACGTGTTCGTTTAATATGAAATGATTTATTAAACGGTCGTTACGTGACAGAAATTCATACCTAACATGCGTATTGTATCACCGAGGATGCAATGTCACTGACGATATTTTCATAATGAATGGCTGATCGGATATAAAGATCATTGTGCTGAATAAATAACTAAGATGGAAAAAGTGAAAATGAAAAACGATAATAATGAAAACGGCTATCTTTCAACTTACGAAACTAAACTTTGAAACGAAAATAATTAATTAATTAATGATAACTTTAATCGTTAATTTATTTATTTAACAAAAAAAACATTAATCTAGACATATTTTATAAAAATTGACATATCCATAGAAAAAAAAATAATATTAATACTACAAAAAATAAGGACAAAATAAAGAAAAGACCTTAATTGTTACTGAAACGATTTGAAATTCGTCCCTTAAAGAATATAAATTTCCATTAAGATTTTGTAATTTAAAACATCATCATCATCCTCCTGCCCATATCCCACTCTAAGTGGGGTCGGCACAACAAAAGCATGTTGTCAAATGATTCGGCTACGTATTTTACGACCGACCGCCTACCGGACGTTGACTTACCTTAGTCGTATTTTACGACACCTTGGTAAGGAGGGTGATCTATTCTACTCAACCGGACACCACACGGCGCGTTAACTTACCTCAGTCGCCTTTTACGAAACCTCGGTAAGAAATGAAGGTGGTCTATTCTACTCAACCGAATACGACATCGCAAGATTTTGTAATTTAAAACAAATGTTGAAAAGACGCTAAACTAGTTATTAGTTAGATAGGGCTGACTTGTCTGAACAGACAAGAGTCCAAAAAAGACAAAAAAAATAAAAACAAAACAACAATAAAATAATAACTTCATAAAAAACGAACTTAACGTGTATAACATAGGTTCTCAGCGTATAGATTTTGATAAATTTATACATCGAATATAATGCAATACCAGGTTGAATTTATAAAGCAAACTAACTGCCTTAAGCAGTTTAACAATAGTTGGGTAACCCTGAAATCTCTTGAGAATTTCTTTGTTGAACGGAAAAGTTTTATATTCTACGATAATATTCATCATATTCTAACCAGATTTATATGATTAAATATTGTATCTATATTATGAACGAGAATATTAACTATATTTATATAATTGATTATTGAGATAATTGAGCTGTGATAGCCCAGCGGTGAGACCGTGCGACTCTTTCGAGGGAAACACGAGTTCAAACCCGGGCAGGCACCAATAAGTTTTTCTATTAAAACTCATGTGTCTAATTGATAATTGCAATTTATCACACGCTTTTCGGTGAAGGAAAACATCGTGAGGAAACCTGCATATCTCTAGAGAATTCTGGAGATATGTGTAACCTACCAATCCGCATTGGAGCAGCGTGGTAGGTCTTAGCTCCAACCCTTCTCTCTAGAAACGAAGAGAGGAGGCCTATTCCCAGCAGTGGGATTGTAACAGGCCGCTACTTTATATTTATATATTTCATAAAAATTTTAACAATATTTATATTCTGATTAACGAAAAAAATAAAAAAATACAACATTGAACACTTTTTAATCTTTTAACTATTTTATTTTTATTTATTTTCTTTATTTATACTTGGATTATCAATAGGTTACACCTTAATCAGACTGTATATCCACTTAAAGATAACTACAACTTGCTCTTGGGCTGGGTCTATAATCTTCATATATAATATATGTATCTTATATAACTTTTTAATAAAAACAACAATATAACATGAAATCCAAAAAGCAAAGAACCGAGGAACCGTTGTGCTCCCATGGGAGGCTCGTTAGGGAGGTATCGACGTAGCCAACTTTTACAACAATATCGGGACTCAAAGTTCTAAAATACTCTATGCAAATCCCCGAGGGTACGTTTCAATATATAGTCGCTGCGAAAACTCAAAATAACCCAATAATATAATATAAATAGAATAATTATAGATAGTGGTTGGGCGTATTTTGTATTGGACAATGTCACTGCCACGAACCTAGTGGTGAGTGGCAGCGGTTACGTCGCGCGGCCAATCAGACGGTCGCGCTGCAGCCGCCATTGCGGTTTGTCGCTGAGCCGCATCCGCCATTACGACTTACACCGCCGAGGAGTCGAATCGCGCTCTGACAGTCGTTCGCAAGTGACGCACCGCTTGCCCGCACCGCTTTTTTTTGTACCGCAACGGTCATCCGCGCCGCGCCTTCTTCGGATTCCGAGTGATCTGGAGCAGGCTAATATTAACCCGCTATACAGTCCACAACCGCTAAGGTAAGTGCTTGACTTGTTTTTTGCACTATACGCCTGATCCGCAACTCCGCAGGGGAGAACATAGGATCGCAGAACCGCCCCGCTGGTTTTACCATCAGATAGTAATACTATAAATGCGAAAGTTTACTTCTTTGTCTGTCTATAACGCTTTCACAGCTATTTCGCTGTAACAATATTGATGAAATTTGGTACAATTTAAGCTTATATACCGAACAATAAACTCATAGAAGTTTTCAAGCCCTTATTAAAACACGATATTTGAATAATTACAATTAACAAGTCTTCGCAGATTTAATCCTGAGGCGGAAACTAAAAATAGTGATTTTTCTTTAGAAACTTGTATACTTGATTACTGTTGACATTTGGTCATGTACTTTAACATGAAAGCAAACATCTGTGAAACCTGAAAAATTTCTTAAATATATTTAACCTGCTAATTCGCATTAAGAGCAACGCACTGAGTGTAAGTTTCGTATTCCCACCTCTATATCTTTTTCATCCTAGTATTAGGAAGTCCTTTGTTCAGCATAGTGGGATAATAGAGAGCAGACAATTGTCTTACTTAAACATGTTCCATTATAATTAACTATATAAAAAAAACTAGTGGTACCTGAGACTTTGTTTACGCAAAGCATTTAGGAGTCCTCAAAATATCTGGGTTTTTCACTGTAAGAAAAACGCGAAAAAATTTTATGCTATATGTTAGACATATATATATATATATATATATATATATATATATATATATATATATATATATATATATATATATATACATATATATATATATATACATCCCGCTTCATATCAGGCATCCTTTCATTTTGCATTATTGTAACGTCCATCACTTGTACTAGGTTTAGGCCAGTGCTTTCGGCGAATACTGGCTAATAAACGTTTAGGAATATTGGTAAGCAACTTATTTTCATGGAAAAATTAACTGTTTTAATATACAAATATATGTATATCATCATGCAAATCGCTGTTGTTTAAGACTCCCCTTTAAACTCCTAATCGTCAGGCTTCCTGTGTATACTAATTAAATAACATTCAATTCTACGACTATTTTGCATCCAATAAAATGCGACGTTGCCAATTTGTGTATTGTGTACGTAAGTATGAGGTAACGAACATTAAATGCGTAGTAGTTCAGACCAGCCTTTTTCTCATGAAAAACGAGGAAAACCGGAAAAATGCAAATAGCGTTATCATAGTAAACGACCTTCCAACTTAAAATTGACATATTTTTTATTTGCTGACCAATGGAACTAAAAAATGAGGCTTTCTCCATGTTAATGAAAACGGCGTCCAATTGCCCTAAAAAACTGGAATCAAAAATTCTTCAAACAAATCAGCTTCAGACCGGCCTAGTTCTCATAAAAAGATGGATGCTTCTCTTAGACATGGTAACATATGTAATCCAGTAAGGAAGATTGCTTCATGAACACCGAAAAACGTTATAAATGCAAGTACCAGTATCATAGTACACGACCTTTCACCTTATAATTGACATCTGTTTTTTAATTGCGGACCGATTAAAATAAAACATACCCTATATGTTAAGTGAGACTTCTTACTATATATTAGTGAAAACCGCGACCAAATCGGATCAGCGGTTTTTTTTTTTTATTGTTAAATAGGCGAGCGCTTGACTGTAATCATGCCTGATGGTAGGCAATGATACAGTCTATGATGGAGCGCGCTTACCCAGAAGATGCCTATTCACTCTTGCCTTGAAGGTACCCATATTGTAAGTATTGGGAAAGATAGATGCCGGGAGAGAATTCCATTCCCTTGCTGTGTGCAACAAAAAAGACGAAGCGAAGCGCTGTGTGCGTCTTCGTGGAATATCGATAACATAAGGGTGGAACTTCTCCCGGTGCCTAGCGGTGCGGTGATAGAAAGGCGAAGGTGGAACAAGTTCATGAAGTACCTGGGCACACTCTCCGAAATATATCTTGTAGAAAACCGATAGACAGGCAACCCTGCGCCGGTGTTGCAGACTCCGCAATTTGGCGTTTGTCAGGGTCTCATCACCTATGTGTCTCCTGGCACGTCGATCCACCGAGTCCAAAGCATCCAATTGGTATTTGGCTGATCCTTGGCAGCTGTTTTTGCTTTGGACTCGATGCATTTTCCAAAGTTGAGCTTGGAATTTATTTGGATACCCAGAAGCTCAGTGCTATCGGCAATCGGTACAGATATATTTCGGAAAGTAGGAGTTAAGGTAAAGGAACTCCGTTTGGCGCTGAACAGGCACGCTTGTGTTTTGGAAGCATTAAACTTGACTAGGTTAGCTTCACCCCAGTCGGAAACCTTTTTTAGAGTCTAGTTAATGCGCTCAACCATGGCCTCTCTTTGTTGGAGAATCTCAGCACTACTAGCTCTGGGCCTGGACATATATCTCTCCGTGACAATGCTATCATCTGCGTACCAAAAGATACCGGGACTTAGCAGATCATTAATGTGAAGCAAAAAAAGCGTCACGGAAAGAACTGATCCCTGAGGAACACCAGCATTGGTGGTCATTAGATCAGATGAGCAGCCATTAATGACTTCTCTAAACGATCGTTCACTCAGGAAATCAGATATCCAGTTACAGAGCACAGTAGGCAGCCCATAAGCAGGAAGCTTGCTAAGAAGACCATCGTGCCAGACACGGTCAAAAGCCTTTGAGATGTCAAGGGATACGGCAAGCGCCTCACCGTGCCTCTCAATGGCTTCGCCCCAGATATGAGTGGCATACGTTAAAAGATCTCCTGTCAAACGATTTCGGCGAAAACCGAATTGGAAATCCGACAGCAGATCGTTTTCTTCCAAGTATGCCAGGAGCTTTTTGTTCAATACACGTTCCATAATTTTACCTATTATGGAAGTGATTGCTATAGGTCTATAATTGACCGGATCGGCACGATTACCCTTCCTTGGGACTGGTTGTATATTGGCAATCTTCCACGTTTTAGGGACATGAGCAGTTTCTAAAGAGAGGCGATATAAGCGAGTTAGAACAGGGGACAATTCAGGTGCGCAATTACGCATAACAATTGCAGGTATGCCATCGGGACCACTTGCTTTGTTCACATTTAATTTGCGAAGTTCCCTCAAGACCTCTTTTTGGCGGATTCGAGCTTCTGCTATGACAGAATCGCAAGGTTGCATGTGGGGTAGAGAGGCACCTCCTGCATCAAGGCATGAGTTTTACGCAAATAAATTGGCTAATAATAAATTGGTTTCTGAGATTGGCGGGCACAAACGCACAGATAAACAGACAAAATTTTTAAAAACTATTGTTTCATGTTTTGGAGCGTATTCAGGGACGACTACAGTTATTTTTTCTTGAAAATATAAAATGTACAGATTTGACATTTCAACGATTTTATTATATGCTTTGAGGGTTGAATGTCTATATATGGGCGATAGGATGCCTAATATTATAGAATATGAATGTTCTTACTCATTCGACGTCTGTATAATACAATTTTTTAAGTTAATTATATTTCCTTCAATTTGGGCCCAAAGACCCAGATAAAATTACATAACTAATGTATGTAATCAAGTATATAATAAAATAGCATCTCGATTGATGCCTACCAACTACCTATATATGGACGTCGATTGTTGTGCAATATGAAATATTTATGGCCATTCTACATCCGTATAATGCAGTTCTATTAGTAAATAATAATATTTTGAATTAGAAAAACAGTTATTGGCATTAAATTGGTTAATTAAATTGGTTGTCGAGTTGAAATTAATTTGTCCTCAATTTTAACGTTACCTACGCTACATTTGTACAGAAGTGAAATGTTCATATATCATGCATGATTTATGCTTATCTGACATTCGTTTGTTATTTTTATAATAAACGAATTAATTAAACTATGGATTATTTGTAAAATCAGTTTAGGTACGAAATTTAAATTACAATGAATTTGTACTCGTTACAGTAAGAACACATTACAACATATAAATCACTTATATTAAAAAAAAGTATTACTTAAATTTTAGCTTTTCAACAAGCATTTCTTGAAGGTACCCAAGTTGACATCAATTTAGAAAAGCAACTAAAGAAAGCTCGTTTCATATCCAGATAGGTAAGAAGAACGAATTGAAACTCGTCATTAGATTAGAGAAATCAACATTTTTCATTACGACGTAGGTTTTTATAGTTGTATTTATTCGCCATTTCATTAATTTTTTTTGGACGTCAAAAAACAAACTGAATGTACGGACGCATGTATAAAGAATACTCGATGAGCGAAATAAAAAAATAATTAGAAAATCAAAACATTGAAGATTACATTTGTATTTAATTAAGGGCACGATTTGGCAACGTCGCTTCAGTAAGCGGACGTAACATACTGCATGCTATGAAAGCATCGGCAAACAGCAGTGGCGCTACTGTTTTTAGCGATGACAAATTGCTGAACTACGAAAATATTCAGTACCTTCAGTATGGAACCCAAGTGACGCCCAAATTTTTTTTTTAATTTTTACATTTCTGTGCTCAGTATAGAAAAGTGTACGCGATCCTCGCAATCTCTCGTTCAACGTCCGTATATCGGACGCCGTAAGCAGGTGGACGTCACATTATATGCAAAAAGGCCCATGTAGGGTGCAGAATAGGTTATAGGATGTATATATATATATATATACATATATATATAAATATATATATACATATATATATATATATATATATATATAAATATATATATACATATATATATATATATATATATAAATATATATATATATATATATGTCCGCCGTGTGGTATCCGGCTAAGTAGAATAGACCACCCTCATTTCTTACCGAGGTCTCGTTAAAAGCGACTAAGGTAAGTTGACGTCAGACAGGCGGCGGGTCGTAAAATACGTAGCCAAATCATTTGACAAATGTTTGTAACATGTTGTGCCGACCCCGTTTAGAGTAGGATAAGGGCAGGAGGATGATGAGGATGATGTTCGACCGATATATAAGCTTTAATTGTGCCAAAGTCCATCAATATTGCTTTTGCGGATTAGACGTGAAAGCGTAACAGATAAACAGACAAAAACTTTTGCAGTCATAAAATTAGTTTGGATAAGCAAATAAGCCAAAATCATTCTTGTTAAATATTAGATGGCTTGAATACAACAAGTTAGTTGTCTACGTTACAACATAGTCAAGACATAATATGGCGACATCTTTACGAAGTGTCATTTTATGGACCATCAAAGTGTTCGTACAGACACAATCCAATAATAGGATATATCCCCCAAGAAACTTAGAGACACTCTGTTGTCAGATAATGGTATCTTGATCGCTCTGTAATAAAATGTTTGTTTATTTTTATATTACTAAATGAACAATAGTATGATATATAAATCTATACTATGCAACCCTATCAAAATTTACTTATTAGTTTTTTTCAGTGAAGCAAAACTAAAATTGCTGAAAACCCTAACATTGCTAACGTCCAGTCATGGGATGAACGGTTATTAATCCAGAGTGAAACAAAAAAGGCTGAAAAAATTCCTTAAGTTTTTAACACCTCGTGAAATCGGTACAAAGTAACTAAAGGGAACTAAAAGATGAAAATATACCTCAACTTGCTAACGACCAGTCAAATAGTTAAGCAGTTACTAAACTAATAAATGAAGGAATGAATTAAATCGACAAAATTAACCGAAACAAAGCAGAAAATAAATAGTTAAAGAATTCCTAAACTTGCTAACACCGAGTAGACTAGGTAAATCGTTACGAAAACAAAAAATGATTGGCTGATAAAATACCTAAAGATTTTTAACACATAGTGAAATCGGTACATATTTACCACACCGAACTGAGAATTTAAAGACATTTATTAAAGAAATGTCTTTAAATTCTCCTTAGATCTTACGCTCAGCCAAATAGGTAAACAGTTACCAAACCAAATCAAAAAATGAATGACTGAAAAAATACCTCAAGGTTACAACATGTACACTGTAGTCTTTGGTTATAACGCCTAGTGAAGTAATAGGTAAATAGTTAACTTACTAAACCTAAAAAGAGGTTTACATACTATGTTTGAAAACGATAAAATAAAACAAATAAACGATAAAAATTATAAACTTTTAGTATCTGTGACCGGTCTTGAAAACATATGTCCATTTTAGATCATGCAAGTGAAGAGTTTTTTCCAGTAAGCTATCCAATAACCGAACCTACCGTATAATGAGAAAAGTATCGGTTATCGATTTATCTTCCTATCACTGCACATCGTAATAGCTCACTCCGACGTTCATCGCAGCACTGATTTTAAAATTTATTCGAGCAACATAATTTTTTCGTGGAAAATTTTCTATTAACTTTATGTTACATTCATCATCATCATCATTCTCCCGCCCTTATCCCACTCTAAGTGGGGTCGGCACAACATGTTACAAACATGTTGTCACATGTTTTGGCTACGCATTTTACGACCGGCTGCCTGCCTGACGTCAACTTACCTTAGTCGCCTTTTACGACTCCTCGGTAAGGAAATGAGGGTGGTCTATTCTATGCAGCCGGATACCACACGGCACATACCTTAGTCGCCTCTAACGACACCTCGGTAAGAACGGAGGGTGGTCTATTCTATTCTGCCGGATACCACACGGCGTTAACTTTATGTTACATTCCTTTAAATAAAAAAAAACTTTTTTATATTCGAACTTGTTTCAAATTTTTTTTAATATCCGTTTTATTTGAGTTTCTTCTTATAGATTTCTTACGCTTTTATATTAAATAAGGTTTTCCTAACTTTCTATCGAATAGTTACATATTTTCAGATGTTTATTTATTTGTATTAAATACGCTCATACACTAAGAAATATAATTAATAATATGAAATAAAATATAATTAATTTAACTACACTGATACAATTTTGTAACAGGAGAGATCACAAGATTAAGGTGGTTATGTATCAGACATTTACGTTAATAAACTTTTGTATTTATCTTAATCTAAGGTTTACCCATACATAATTATAAAGCCTATCAGTCTGTCTGTCTGTTACGCTTTTACGGCTAATCCACTTTAACAATATGTATAAATGGCACGGAGGGCAATTTAACACCAATTAATTTGATGCGAACAGAGTCGCGAAATACGTTAACAAAAGTTTAAAATATACTTTTCTTATTGATTCTTTGAAAATATTATAAATCTCAATGTTTTTACCAAACAATAATATGTTGTTAAATGGAAAGAATACATATGACGCAGAATGGCCATTATCAGATATAACAGTTATCTTCATACTCTGTGGGCTGTTTGTGAGTGGGAAATTCAAAAGAAGAGTTGACAGCATTTATAATTATTTGTCTCTAATAGATTCACACAGTAACTTGAACAGAATTAATTAAAACAGTTGCAAGAACGATTATTCGCCTGGATTTCTCAATTGATTGGCGATTTGTCGAAGACGCCGATTCATCTCTTTTCATCTCTCTTTTCTCTTTTCATGCCGATTAAATGATGTTAAAATATGGTTGCCCCGCTGCCACAGTAACGACACTTCGCCTGAGTGACATCTAACGTCACACAATTTAACATTTTGAATTGTTCGAAACATTTTGAACGCCGTCACATAAATAATATTAATTCATTGCCAAAGTAATGTCACTTTCAATACGTAAGACTAGAGGAGCCGTATTTAATGAAGGAGTGGAACAATCCTAATGGGGCTATTCGAGATATGGCTACGACGAATAATGGCTTGGGTCATTTTATCTGAAACGGAATTGCTAAACTTCAATATAATCGGTTGACGTAATCAGACAGTATTTGATATATTTATTATATTGGTTATATGAAGATTTGTGATTTATTTTTATTAATTATTTTTATAGATATTTTTTTTAATACTGGAGAAAGCAAAGCATTTCTTTTTTCTAACTGACACTCGGCTTAGCTTACTTGGCGGAATAAGTATAAACTGCAGTAATGGTTATTCAATTATCCAGTGCTTCGTGCAAACTCGACTCTGCGCCATTGCGGAGTTACTTAGTACAATTATCCCACGCATTGCATAGGAAGTTTTCGCTACGATCATTTTTTTCACAAGTTAAGTAATAAGCGGTGACGGTGATGAAGATAATTTCTACTTCAACTTAGTATGTTTTTTCATGTGCCTTCCTAGGGTTTAAGCTCGCATGCCGTTGGTAATTCACGCGCTCTTTTGATCATCGTAGCGTTTAGAAAAATACGAAAGTTACGAAGTATAGACATCTAAAAAATCGGAACGTTACCTTTAATAATGTATTAATTATAATTTTTTTTCTAATGGAAGTAAATTAAGTTGCAATTTAAGATATAAGATCGATCTTAAATAATATTTTTGAATGATAAAATACATAAAAAAGTTAAGGAAAGCGATATAGCCAAAAACAACTACAGTTTGTTGACAATACACTATCGGAAACTTTTTATCATAAAACAAAAGAACACTAAACCGGTAGGTTACGAACAATCGAGTTGATACTTACGGGAATATTTTCGAAAGGGAAAATAGCTATTCGTAATAATCTTGCTATACTTATGTTAATCGCCAAACTCGTGTATATAAAATTATCGAAAAAACTTTCATATTATAATATCAGTAGGATGGTTTCTTTAATGGAGTTAAGTCAAATATAAATAAAGATGATTAAAAATACTAAGTATTAGTTTATCTGTACCTGTTATAAAAGAAAGTCCCCGATGCTGTCTGTCTGTAGGTATGTGGTCGATTTTCTCAAAATCCAGATTTTTTGTACGGTTTATGCTAAAATGTAGTCCAATTCTTCTGGAAGTTAAGGTTAATAGTTACATTACCGTTTTATTCAAATTGTGCTGAAGAGATGTCGCGGTTGCAAGAAAACTTAACTGCTGGTAACTCTATTCGCGTGCGTCGCGTAAAAAAAAAGAGATATACTAACGTAATAAATAAATATATGGGACATTTACACACACGGTCGTCTGTCCCCAAAGTAAGTAACTTAATACTTGTGTTATGGGTGACGGACAACTGGTAGATATACTACATATATAAGTTTAAATACATACTTAAATATAAATACACACCCAGGCTCGAAGAACCAACAATTTGTTTATAGAAGATGTTGGCCCTCGGCGGGAATCGAACCCGCGACCCGCGGAGCTGAAGGCAGGGTCACTACCCACAGCGCCAACGGGCCAGTCAATACAAAATTTTATATCTACAATAACACTACAAAAAAATCCGTAATAGCATGTCTCTATCTCTTATGGTTAACTCACAATAACTACTTTTGTGTTCAAAATTGGATTTCGGGAATTTTTTTGTGACATACCTATTTCCACGCGAGCGAAACCGGTGAAAAATTATATACATATATATTTGAAAGATTAAAAGTCAGTCAAGCTTTAAACGCTACTAAATAAATTTCTCTCAATAATTTACAGATTTAGGCGTTACTTTGCGGAGATCCATAATACAAAAGGAATAATAAAATTATTTTACTATAATCCGCGATACAGTAAATAGAAAATATATATAGTGTAGTGTAGTATCCGTTTTTTCTTACCCGATACATGCAGGATTGGTAAAAACACATGCACAAACCTCCACCACTACCACCACAATGCACAAGCACTACACACGTTCATTATCACAAACTCAACAACCGTTTCGCCCCGCAACCGAAGCATCATCAGGAGATAGACTCCACGACAAAATTGCAAATCTTGTCTCATTTATAAGCAGTACACGACCGAATTAAAACATTATTTTATTCAAAACAGATAACAGTTCGGATATCTAAAGGATGATTTATTACCGAAATATCTATGTTCAGTGATGAGCATCGTAACACTGATATTAGGTATAAGCGCGATTCGTGCAAAAATTCTGTCATGTAACGACAGTTACATAAATCATTGAATATTAATCGCACGCGTGACAAACTGAAAGTAACTGTAACCGTTTGCAATATATGAGCCTAACGCTCACTCGGGACTTTTTTTACGGTGACAGCTTAATCGCTGGAATAAAACTTTGCGAACAAAGGGATGAATTATTTTTAGCTCTGCATACGATTTGATATCGAATACGTAATATTATTGTAAGTTAGCAGTTAATAGCAAATTGTAAGTAACATTAATTTTGCGTTGCTTTAGTTTGTAGTTACGTGTGCACGTAGTATTTGCCTTTAATTAGTTTTACATTTAGACTTAGTGTTATATTACAATAGAATACGTATTTGAAAAGCTGTGATAGCCCAGCGGTGAGACCGTGCGACACTTACGAGGGGAACACGAGTTCAAACCCGGACAGGCACTAATGAGTTTTTCTTTTAAAACTCATGTGTCTAATTGACAATTGCAATTTATCACACGCTTTTCGGTGAAGGAAAACATCGTGAGGAAACCTGCTTATTTCTAGAGAATTCTGGAGATATGTGTATCCTACCAATCCGCATTGAGGCAGCGTGGTAGGTCTTAGCTCCAACCCTTCTCTCCAGAAACGGAGAGAGGAGGCCTATTCCCAGCAGTGGGATTGTTACAGGCCGCTTTTGTACTGTACTATACGTATTTGAAAGATGAAACTGTTAAAGCTGTTGGCAAACCTAATAAACATAAAAAAAATATATCTGATACTAATATCAATAACATAGCTAAAGTTCCACGTTGTGCAATAATTTAAACACGAGAAAAAGCGTCTATTACTTCAACTGATAGTTAATAACAACGACACTACATTGTTACTGAACACTTCTATCAAAAGCAGAACGTCATTATACGTAATTGATTTTGTTAAGAAAATGTAGTACCATACAATAAACATTTGAATGATGATAGGAACGTCTGGATTTGAAAATCCTTTCAGCTTCATACAAGACAGCGGTTTAATAATGTATAATTGAAAATATTTAAAAGATTGATCGCCGATCAATATTCCGGACCAGTTGTAGCTTCATTAATCATATTGATGCTTGACGATTCAAAAGTGCCTGAAATGGCTTCTTTGAATAAAGATAATTTTGATTTCGATTTTGAAAAGGCATACGCGTCTTAAGTGTTTACATTGTTACAAGTAAGGGCAGTGAATTTTTCTCCATGGCACCTCGTAAGTCATGGTTGGTGTTACAGGAGGCATACTTAGGACGATATTAAGCTGTCAAGTGATACTGTAAAAGCCCTTTGGGTTATCAGACCATAGACAGTGCGGAAAAAAGGTCCTACGTCTATCGATCCTTCAAAAGCCTCTTAAGCTCTGAAACTCCTTCAACTATATCAGCTCTTCCGAGGATTTCCCATTCCTGATTTAGTATTGTGTCGCAGTATTATTTCCGCCGTGTGGTATCCGGCTGAGTAGTATAGACCACCCTCATTTCTTATCGTCGCCGTAAAAGGCGACTAAGACTAGTTGACGTCAGACAGGCGGCCGGTCGTAAAATAACTAGCCAAATCAAGTAACAACATGTTTAAGACATGCCGACCCCACTTAGAGTAGGATAAGGACGGGAGAATGTTGTTGTAGTAACATGTCAATAATTGTGATTGCGTACTATGTTATATATGATGTAAGATTAAATTAATAAATAGCGATCATTATGCCTTTTTATATATTAAAATATTTTGTTACGTTGATTGGAAAAAATATTGGTCTGGTTCTCTTATAACGTCTGCCGTTTCATCAATAGTTATATTTTCTTGTCCCTCGAAATATTTTTTATTATTTTCTGCTAGAGTTTTTACAAACCTATAAAAATGCATCGTATAGTCTAGTTTCTTTGAACGATTCCTTTTATTATATTTTGCCAAGTAATCTTTATAGAGATCAGCTGCATTATCTAAATCATATAATTCTGAAGTATTTAGCTCTTTCTTCTTTTGTGTGCCTGCAAAACTAGCCTCATTATTATTGCTGACATTATAATCTGTAACATTAAATGAAAAATCAATCTCGATAATAATAATTATATCTAATACTCAACGTGGTATTGTGGTTGCCGGCTGAGTAGAATAGACCACCCTCTTTCCTACCGAGGTCGCCAATACGAGTAAGATAAATTGACATCAGGCATGGGGGGCTGGTCGTAAGTAGCCAAATCATAAGAGAACCTGTTTATAAGATGTTGTACCGATCCCACTTAGAGTGGGATAAGGGCAGGAAGATGATTACTTGAGATGGTATTCGTAAGATGTCTAAGAGCACTTAAGTAAAAATTGTCCTATCCTTAGACTTGAACTCTGCTGATAAATTAGCTGCGATAATAAATGAGACGGCGATTCGCCAGCGATTAATTAGTGACAGTATAACCATTCCTACTAGTTAGAGGATATAATAATGTGATCGAAAACAAGTAACAGTGCAAATATATATATACGAACAGCACTAACACGATTCGCCCATCTAACGAACATGGTAAATGCTACAATTTCATGAAACTACAAGAAAGAACTACTAGAATTCAAATTTTAAAATTGTTATTGTGAGTTTACCATAAGAGATAGAGACATGCTATTGTGGGCTTTTTTGTAGTATTTTTATAAATCTACAATTCTCTAGTACATTACTTTAGGGTATCTCGGCCGGTTAACGCAGCGCACGCGATTAAAGCTCCCGGCAAACAAGTTTTTCAACAACTACGCGATCTTTTCAACACTATTAACATAATATCGATGTGTACTATTTACCTAAACCATCCGGAAGTATTTCTCTATCTTTTGGTCAAAACCGTACAAAAATTCGTTCAGTAGATTTTGAGAGAATCGAGAACATACAGACAGACAGCTTTTTGGGACTTTGTTTTATAATAAGTATAGATTTAAAACAGGTTTCCTGACAAATAAGCCAATTTTTCACAAGAACGGGGCAATTTTTGTGTATTAAATTGTGTTGAAAAGGTTGTGCAGTTGGTTGTAAAAAAAAGCGTCTGCTGGAAGTCACGTGCGCCGCGTAAACCAACAATGATACATAAAAAGTATAGTACCCAGCATTAAATAATGCTCATCGAAGTTTACAACGAAACAGCCAGCCAGTTCGGTTTCGTAGAGCGCTGTAACTGTTACACATGGGTTCGTCAATCTGTGCAACAGAGACGATGCTCTATGAAGCAGTATTTAGCCGATTTCTCTCTCTAAGCCTCGATGTGCATTATTTATTGCCGGGTACTATAATTTACTAGAGAATTCTAGGTCTACAAAATTAATATATAAAAGTCTGTGACATCATATCCCTATCTCTTATGGTTAACTCACAATAACTAATTTTATGTGCAAATTTTTATTAAATACTAATTGAGTACTAAAAAATAATCCACACGCGGGCGAAGTCACCGGCCTAGCTAGTTGATTATAAATATCTACCATTATATTCGTATTTTACTTTAAATTTCATCGACGCATTATACTTACAAGGTTTTACATTAACAGCATAATGTTTTTCTATCTCCGTCGGGTCCAAATCTGCATACTGGTTTAATATAAAGAACGTTTTGGCGTCCTTTGTGACCTCATTAAGTTCGTCGACAATATTTAAATTTTTAACAAAAGCTTTTAGACGAGTTTTTTCTTCCGCTGCACTTTTGTACACTTTATTATACTTCTCTTTGAATACGTCAAATATGTCTGTCGAGTTTTCATCCGTGTAATAAGCAGCATACACTGTATTATATAGTAAGTAACACGTTAGTATTTCCATTATTGTATGTTACTTATGTCCCCTAATACATCGAAAGCATTCGAGCTATCTGTAGAAATAATCAACGACCGTGTAATTACTAAATCAAGCGATCGTGGAACTATTTGCCATTTTTATGAGCATTTTCTATTCCTTATTATAGCGCATTAATATATAGAAGAAAACATCTTAATATAGAATAAAAAATTTGATACTATTTTATAAACTTTAATTGTTAGAATTGTAGCATACAATAATGTAGGTTTGTTACGCATAATGATCTATAGAGCCTATAGGCTAACTGTTTAACCAGACCTCGCCTGCAGTGTATCGGTAGCGGCGAGTGCCGTAGTGTAATAGATAATAATAGGTGACCGGTCGCACGTACCTCAGGCCCCGTTCTTGTCCTACCTCTGCGAGCTTGTTAATGTCTTGTTAACCTATAACATAGCAGATTTTTACGTTAAACCTCGGTCTTATCTTCTCTTATCTAATCTCGGAGACGTCTGTCGATACAGAACGGGTGTTCAGGTCCTATTCCGGACTATTCTTCCTATTTCATCATGTCGGGATAAGGGATTCACTGCTGTCCCGACAATGTCACCTGCTTTAACCTACCCATAAACGTTAACAGACCTGATGTTATCTCTGAGGGGGAAATTTGATAGTTCCTCAACTTCAATTTTATCCTTACCTAGTATCTCCCAACTTATCAGCGAGTACACGGGCCACTCAGCCGTAAGATAAAACTAGTTAATTCCTCTCCACATCTGGGCATGCTGTATATTTTATTTAACCTTGGTCACTCAGTATCAGGAAAATTCCCAATACAAATATTATCTATTGGTTAACTTACATCTATAGATGATTTAATTGTAAGCAAAAGAAATAAATATAAAAATTGATAAGACATTTTGAGTTCTTAATATAAGAAAAGAAAGCGAATCAAAAGTAGGTATATAATAAATTTTAGATGATTGATTTTATGTAAAACAAGTTTGTCTCTAGAGTAATAAGAATTTTATTATCTATCAAGTATATTTTACGTCACTGCTCGGAGCGACTACTCATCTCGACACTGTCGCTGTATTTTGCAATTTTTCCGACAAAAATTCAGTTCTAAAGAAAAATGCGAAGGACGGCTGTTACTGTCTTCGCCTGCTAAAGTCACGTACTAGAGACATGGACGATAAAGAAACGGTTATAGAGGGAGAAGTACTTTGACGTAACACATTGTAGCTGTAAAAGAAATCGTGCTTGCTTCAATTATTACGTACGTAATTTCTTACTTCTTATTTCATTCCCAAGTTGAATTAATATTATTAAAGCTAATTTAAATTACCCGATGGACCAAAATAAATCTAAAGACATCGAAGTAATCAAATCTTAAGAATATTAAACTGGGAAATCTAATTAGTAACAAGGATCTATGAAAAATAGACTTAAATAAGAAGAAGAGAAATGTTTTAGAAATATTAATTCTCATAAATTTAAAAGAAATTAGATAAATAAATATATGGAACACTTATACACACGGTCGTCCATCCCCAAAGTAAGTAACTTAATACTTGTTATGGGTGACGGACAACTGGTAAATATATTCATATATAGTTTTAAATACATACTTAAATACAAATATACACCTCGGCACCAGGCTCGAAGAACCAACACATTGTTTAGAAAATGTTGGCCCTCGACGGGAATCGAACCCGCGACCCGTGGAGGTGAAGGCAGGAAATTGTAGAAATATTTGTAAGGAAGGACTTGAACTTACGACCTATATGATGCTTTAATCATTAGAAGGTTACCCACACGCGAAGAATAATTCAGCGATCTGCGAGTTTATCAAATTCAAATTCAAAATATTCTTTATTCAAGTAAACTTTACTGCTGGTTCGGAAAGCTGTTCCTACCGAGAAGAGCCAGCAAGAAACTCGGCGGTTGCTCTTTTTAAAATATAAATCTTAGAACTAGTTACATTTATTTATTACTGTCTTGTACAGAGTAGAAGCGCACCTATATCCACACATCCTTATCATCTAAGTAATCTTCAACAGTATAGTAAGTAGGCTTTCTGTATCAGCCTCTTTTTAACAGTGGTTTTAAACTACTGTAATGGCATGGCCAAAATTGATTTCGGAATTTTATTATAGAATCTTATACCCATACCCACAAACGATTTACGTACTTATGTTAGGCGCAAGGCAGGAGTCGCAAGCTTATGTCGGTTCCTACTTTGTCTATTATATACATCACCTATCGTTTTATAATTCTTTATATTTTTTTGTACAAAAATTACATTGTTTAAAATATAAAATATATATCAACAAGATAAATATTGAATAATTAATATAATTATTGTAAATTATTCAGTAGAAAACATTGCTTCCTGTATATAAAACATGGGTTCCGACTTTGAATACATAAATACTGGGCACATATCACGAGGCCGCTCTATTCGCTTGTCTCGGCTATGTGTATAATTTTTATATTACTACGAATCTCATTATATTATTATGAATATAATAATTCTATAATTATTATATACATAAGTCGAGCTGTGATAGCCTAGCGGTGAGACCGTGCGACTCTTTCGAGGGGAACACGAGTTCAAACCCGGGCAGGCACCAATGAGTTTTTCTATTAAAAAAACTCATGTGTCTAATTGACAATTGCAATTTATCACACGCTTTTCGGTGAAGGAAAACATCGTGAGGAAACCTGCATATCTCTAGAGAATCTAGGGATATGTGTAACCTACCAATCCGCATTGGAGCAGCGTGGTAGGTCCTAGCTCCAATCCTTCTCTCCAAAAAAAAAAAAACGGAGAGAGGAGGCCTTAGCCCAGCAGTGGGCATAGTAACAGGCTGTTACTTTACTTTACTTTACTTTTATATACATAAAAACTTAATGGGATTGGCACTAATATAAAAACTGGATATCATTTAATACATCTTTCTGTAATATTTGCGTACATAAAAGAACATTCCGTCAAACTAGTTACAGTAACGGAAATGAAGGTCTAAAATAATTTATTCCGCTACAAAATCAAACACGGCAGTTTAATGAAACATTCATCAAACTATAACACACAAAACAGCTGTTTATAATTGTTAATCTAATGGTCAGAATATTGAGTGCTCTAAGTTCTGTGTCAACAAAACAGTTTGATATAGTTGGTTGTTTGTTGAGCTGTTTGTTAAAGTTTGCCAAGCAGTATTACTAATGTTTACCAATAACTTACTTGATTTGATAACGCTAACAACACTGGAAGCAAATCTCTGAACTTTGCTAATATTGTTATAAGTTTATAAATTAAATAATAATTCAAGAATAATAGTGAAATTATTTTGCTATAATCCCCAATTAAGTAAATAGAAAAAAATTATAATATGCTATAATGTGATATGTGGAGTACCTAAGTACTCCACATTACAATACGCGTGGTGTCTATTTCCTGATGATACTTCGGTTGCGGGGTGAAATTATTGTTGAGTTTGTGATAGTGAACGTGTGTAGTGCGTGTGTATTGTGTTGGCGGTGGTCGAGGTTTGTGCATTTATAAGATATAAAAACGGATAGTCCACTCTATATTTAGCATTATATATTTTTTTCTATTTACTTAATCGCGGATTTCAGCGGATAATATCATTATTGCTTTTGTTTTAAAGATCTCCACAAAGTAGCGCCTAATTCTTTAAATTTAGTAATAGTAGTAGAAAATATTTAAAAATAAATTGGAAAAGTTGCATTTATTTCACGTCTTAAATGAACAAACAATATTCGAAAAGATCTAGTATTAAATAGTTAAATTACTTCTATTTTAAAATTAGACTTACTAGCTATCATTTAACCCAGACATCAGCTCGTCTTCGACAATCGGTGAGTGTCCTTTGAGTAATTTCTCTGTACTCATAGTAACCTATTAGTGACAGTTTTTTTTCAATAGACTCAATGATTGCAAACAGCTCGTAATCTAAATAAGGAAATTTTGATTTTATATTTAAACAGACAGAAATACTATATATATTCATTAAACTCAAGCTATGTCATATAAACTATCACGAATCTTTATTAGAACGATAAAATACGTAAAAACAGTTAGACATAAAAAAACGAGTTTTGAAGAACGAATCAAATCTGCGTTACTAATTCACATATTCGTTTTTTAACTTCCATTTGTATCTACAATTAGGACAAAACTACTCTTTCGACTTTTTATGACAGTTTTTTATACGACATCCCCAAGTTTCTTTTAACGACTTTACATTATAATCGTTATTCTATGAGTATACCCTTTCTTTTTTAGGGCTAGAATATTCTCGATATTTAACCAGAATGTGTTTTTGTGTTATAAGTTTTTAGTCATAATTGTTTTAGGTCATTACACAGACGAAATCAAGACGGATTCTGCGATGATAATATCTGAAAATGGGCGGCTTTGCATGCAATTTGAGTTGCAGAGGAACCTTTTGGTACTGCTATTAAGAAATAGAACCACCAAATTTTATTCACAAATCTAGTTACTGAACTAGGTTGTTGTCGACTTGATTGCACTTTTTTAACGTTCTTTCTTGCAAGGCAATAAATTTTCCGAATATATTCGCAGGTAAAATAAATGGTGGGGACTAAATCAATTAGAATATAACTATGATGCACCACTTTACGATTTTGTCGTTGAGTCTATCTTCTAGTACGTATTGTGGTGGCGGTGGTGGAGGTTTATGCATGTGCTTTTATGAATTCTGCATATATCAATTATTTTTTTACGGAATGTTATCAGGTATTAGGTATGAAAACGGATAGTTAACTCTACACTTAGCATTATATAAATTATCAAATTTTTACGAAACAACTAGAGCACCACAATATTATTTGCCCGTTTTTAATTCCGATGTAAAAACTTTTTTCATATACAATTTCACTAAGTATTTATGAAATGATTTTTCTCTTAAAAATTATAACAGCACCAATCTCATTTAAAATAGAAACCTATTTACATCTATATAAGCAATATTGTTTTATTTTAGAACGCCCACTTTATTATTTCGTAGCCACTATGTCTCAAATAGCGTCAATGCGATAAATCCGCTTATCTGTTAGTGATTTACTACGCTTTGTTCTATGATCGGATTACTTCGATAATGATCTGAAGAGACCTACAAAATGGCAATTAACTTTAATCTGATACACCGCGAACGTTTACATATTTATAATTTTTCTTTTATATTAAACCAATTTTTTAGTTCCTTTTAAGAAAGTTTAACTTGTCTTCTCATAATATGTTTAACGCTTTTGGCGGAGCAACGTTATTACACGTCAAATTATTTATAAATGCTGATTGACACAACGTGTATACACGTCGATAGAATATGTCTTTCTATAAACAACATGCATAAGCGACTGAATATTGTACTAATTCCTGTAACTATTTCAATGCGCCTTATTACTTTAAATTTGTGAACTGATAGCGCCGCTCTATATTAGTTTTAATGTACACATGTATTAAAAGCAGAACCTCAATAATCATAATTTATGTTGTATGAGAAATGTAGTGCCGTACAACAAACATTTGAAACCCATATGCGCTCAAAAGTACATTATTCTTCCTGATCTGAAAAATGTAACGTCCTACCATTACGCAATCATCTACGCAATTAGAAAAAGTGTTTTTGAAGACTCATGTTAGGTTATAGGTATGATACTTATCTATGAGGAGATATATGAAGGGGCTTAGAATGTACCACATCTTTTACAATTTATATAGTAATAGTAATAGTAGTAGCAGTAGATATTATCATTTTCCATTGTCGTTAAATATGCCTTGCAAAGTGAAAAATCGGACGTACTTACACGAGATTTGCACCTCATGATCCAAGGTAAATTTCATCACTAACCATACACGGTTATTCTTAACGTACTAATTACTTGCAGTGTAAATCGTTTGGAGTATTTGAAACAATGTAATGGACGCTGTAAATACTTGCTGTGGCTCGCAGAGACGTTTGCGGACAAATGACAAAACGTCTGTTGCGGCTTTAAGATGGATATGGAATTGCTTTTAGTGCCACCCTTTATTCCATTTCTATAGGGCTTGACATAGCACTAAAAGTATAAAATCGAATTTTATTAAACATAACAAACATCTTTAAAAAAATTATTGCATAAATTTACCTGACTATGTCCGTTTAATAAGTTAAAATATGCATTTTAACTTATCACAGACTTGAATATTAATCAAGCAAAAAAGACTAGCGTCACATGAACGGTTTGACTTGTTTACAAGGAATCTTTAAAAAGACATTGCCAATATAACTTGAAATTATAGAAACCAAATTACAGACTTGCTTAGTCTTTGAAAGATTTTTCAAAGTAAATTTTCATTTTACTCTAAGGATTACAATTAACTGATTCATTGGCAATTAAAGCACGACACTAGAGTTCTATTAAATTACAGACGATCGCAACTATTTTCAATAACGTTACTCGGGAGCTATTTAATTTATCTCCGCGTTTCCTGCCAATAAGGATAAGTAGAACTGGATTAGTTTTTTAAAGATTTAGCATACTTTTAGAGTAAAAATATATTCTACATTAAGGACCTTTTTTATACGAGATGTGGCACTATTACACAAAGCAGTAGAGAATTCAATTATTTTCTATTCATAGAAACCTTTTGTGGCAATTTTCGCACCCTTGAATCGTTGAGATTCAATTATAATCGATTCGGTCGCTTCGCCGCAATTCCAATCCACTCAAATCTATACTGACCTTTGTAGTTACGTACACAGTGATCCATCTGTAGCTAAGTGATGAGTGGTACGATTTAAGTTTAATTTATGTTTAACGAATATGAATCGAATTTCGGAAAGTTGAGCTAATTTAAAAATGTCTTTCTTTAGCTGTGTGGAATCCGGCTGAGTAGAATGTTTTAACGAGATGTCGTAAAAAGCGACTAAGAAAAATTTACTTCAGGCAGGCGGCCGGTCACATGTTAACAAGTCATATGTTTAAAAAAATTGTGTACTGATCCCACTTAGGGTGGGTTAAGGGCTTGAGAATGTTCTTTCTTTAGGCAATATGCAATGTCAAGTATTTTAATAGATGTTTAAACCACGCTCAGATGTTCAGAGTGATGATGAAAAAAAGTAAGTAGTTCGGTTTACAATTCTTCAATTTATGAGAGTTAATAGGATAAAATCAATTATTTCTTGTTTTAGGTAACGCATGGCTAATCGCTAAATTTTCTAGTAGCAATTAAATCGAAACAGCAAATAGGTTAGAGAGGGGTGAGAAAATTACAATATCTAAATTAAATTAAAATTTTATTTATATAATAAGAAAATTATATAAATAAAATTAAAAACTTTACGGATGGTTCCTATGTGATGGTAACTATTGATTGCAGAACTGAGACCCTTGCAGAATTTAAAATTAGAAAGAAAATAAACTATATAAACTAAATATATAATATATAATTATAGCAAATCTTTTCCAAAATATATACTGTATCAATTAATGTTATTTGCTAGTTTTAACTTTAATAATAAACGTCTTTTATTTAATACACAATGTGTAAAAAGTATCTTCGTAGTCTAGTTTATTATTCGAACTAAACTTTAAACTGTTGAAGTGGTAAACAACAAAGTTCTGAAAGTTTAAAATTTATGCTTTCTGCGGTGCAATATAAATTATACTTATAAAATAGATTTTTATAAATTTATGCTCATATGCATATGACACTTCGCATCTTTTTAAGCTTTTGGATAGATTTAAAGGAATATTATAATATTCAAAGCTAAATTCAAAACATATATTTATAAATTTATAGAATTAGGCGTTACTTTACAAATATTAATTATAACTCGCAATAGGTTTTTTACTATCTATCTGCGATTAAAAAAAAACTATGCAATACTGTATACAAGTCGAGTGTGCTATCCGAGGTTATATCTGATGTATGCAGGATTCGTAAAACGATTGTACTACAAAAGATTACCACACTACACTAGCACTGCACATCTTCACTATTACAATCTCAACAATCGTATCATCCTTTAATTGATTATCATCAGAAGATAGGCTTCAACGATAAAAGCGCAAATTGTTTGCTGTTTTCTTGTAATGTGCTGGTTACGGACATAATTCTTTAAGTACTTTAACTTTCTATATTTAACTGGATCGATACAAAACATCATTTGAAATTCATTCAAACCTATATTCAGTATTAAAATATTTTTGTGACACATGTAAAAATTGTTATTGTGGCAAAAAGCAAACTTTTACTTCTTATAAGTGGAATGCTACGGACATAATTCTTTAAGTACTTTAACTTTCTATATTTAACTGGATCGATACAAAACATCATTTGAAATTCAAGTATATACATTAACCTATATTCAGTATTAAAATATTTTTGTGACACATGTAAAAATTGTTATTGTGGCAAAAAGCAAACTTTTACTTCTTATAAGTCGAATGCTCTCGGAGCTTAACTTTTCACTGAATGTCACTTTAACACAGTTCCATTTTCCTAAAGTTGCACTCCACATACCAACAGAGCGGCAAGGGGGGATCTTTGCAAAGTAACGAGTTGATGTTTAAGCTTCGGCCCGCGCGAGGAGACTTTATTGCTGTCTGTTCCTAAAGTGTGGCCAATAAACAAAATTTTAATACTCCATAAACAAGAAAACAGCGTTTAGGCATTTTACCGCCTTCTCTCTCACAATATGTTGAGGTTATTGTGCGATTGGGCAATTAAATATTTAGATAAAGATATTAAGATATAACCGTATAAAGATTTAACAGTCGTTTGTGTTTTCCATTTTAACAATACCAATTTCATCAGCGTTGTTTATATGTATGTGAATAAATTTGGTTTTTTTTCGAACTGACTGTATGCTGTTAGCCCTAATGGCTTATACAGCGTCATCGGGCGGGACGGGCGAGCGCAGAAGCATGGTCGAGGTTGTGGAATGCAGAGAGTAGATCACAGAGGCTCTACTTAAGTCGGGGAACGTCATCCTAAGGGTGCCTCCTGTGAGGCCGGACCACGGCTTAGGGCGACGCGTAGTGGAGGGTTGATGGTATGACTTAGATTAGTCATTGCGGCATCGGAAGGGGTAAATTTATGTTATTTGAATTATGATATATTTGCGATGTTATTTTTACGCATTTAGCAGTAATAACAACTCCAAAGGATTCTTCAAAAAGAACCTTATTATAGATGCTCTGATATAACTTAAAACCATGGCGACTTACCAAGAGAATTTCATGTTTCTGGGATATATTGTTACAACGTCATACAAATACAATGTGCTTCAAATAATTAGGTCAATAATATAGATAACATTTTCGCCGTCAATATGATATATTTTATGCGTGTTTTGGCTCTGATGATTATTTCTGGGCACGTTTGCATCAACTGACCTTTTATTCAGTTCTAAATTTAATTATTAAAAGGGGTCGCTGGTTAAATTTAACATTGTCGATTCCGTTGCTAGTTTTCTATTTATTTATTTGTTCGGATCTTCAACAGCGTTACATTTTTAATAATGCAACAAATGTTCTATATATATTTAAATTATTTAAGTAGTACCAATTATAGAAGATCACATTATTGTATAAAAACTTTTGCAAGGAAGCCTGTTATTCTTTACTAGGATGCATCTATAGAAATGTCAAGTAAACAATATAAGAAAGACAGATCTCTGTAATTCTTTCTTAGATCCCAAAAGAAAGTTATAATATTTATATTTTACATGCAACATGAGCAACACTTAACCTCCAAGAGAATGACAACAAATATTTTACAACATAATTCACTTCGCCCGAAAACAGACGCTTTCGTAATAATTTTCTTCTCTTGCCAACTATTGCGAGGTATGAAAATTCATAATGCATGGATTTTTTGTCCTCTGTAGCTTTTAAAACAAAATTAATTTAAACTTGTATACTTTAAAATACCTTTACAAATTGCGCACTTAAACTTTCTTGATAAAGGTCATTTACGCGTTCCTTACCAAATAATGACTCTTGAACACGAACTTTTTACGGTGTTAAGCGATCCGTGCAACCGTATTACTATATTATCTACAAATTACATTAATAGACATAGTTATTATCATATAATTACTACGAATTACAACTATCACTTGAATACTAATTTTGAACCGAATGCTAATGGGACAATTAAAATAAAAGTCTGGGAATACTAAATATTAATCGAAACTCAAAGCAAATCATAACCTTTATTCAAATCAGCTTTTCCAAGCACTTTTGAAAAGCTAAAAAGCTACTACTGATACGCAATGATACTCTCACGGAAGCAAGAAACTCGGCGGTCAATCTTTTAAACTTTTTTAATTTATATAATTTGGCTGTACTCGTGTGCGAAACTGGAAGGATTTTCAAGTCCAAGTATTTTTGTTATTTATACAGTCATAGTAGTTAATACATTTTATAGTATACTAGCTGATCTGACAGACGTTGTGTCCTGACTTAACTATTTAGGTCAGTGAGTTTTCTTGAATTTCCTGAACTTGGACTTAAAAAATTTCTGTCATAAGAACCTTCTATATATATTGCTTATCGTGATATAGATTTTGCTGACTTAAATTTACGTACTTGAGACTTGACTTTGACACATTCTGAATTAAAAACATTAATATTTCTACTCACATCTAGCGAAAACTTATTGAACTTAGAGCCTTTCAGCATAAAAAACTTTAAATTCGCAAAAGCATTATTATTCATCAAAATAAATATATAGATATCCTTTAAGTTGGATTAAAATAATTACTTACCTAGAAAATTTCAATGAAATCGGGTTAGTTTTTTTGAAGATGTGCTGCGTAAACGCTCATCGTGACACAGGATTTTTATATATTTTTATACATCATCATCATCATCCTCCTGTCCTTATCGGCACAACATGTTACAAACATGTTGTCACATGATTTGGTTACGTATTTTACGACCGGCCGCCTCCCTGACGTCAACTTACCTTAGTCGTATTTTAGGACCCCTCGGTAAGAAAGAGGGTAGTCTATTCTACTCAACCGGATACTACACGGTGGGTCAACTTACTTTAGTCGCCTTTTACAACACCTTGGTAAGAAATGAGGGTGGTCTATTATACTCAGGCGGGTACCACACGGTGGGTCAAGTTACCTTAGTCGCCTTTTACGACACCTTGGTAAGAAATGAGGGTGGTCTATTATACTCAGGCGGGTACCACACGGTGGGTCAAGTTACCTTAGTCGCCTTTTACAACACCTTGGTAAGAAATGAGGGTGGTCTATTATACTCAGGCGGGTACCACACGGTGGGTCAAGTTACCTTAGTCGCCTTTTACGACACCTTGGTAAGAAATGAGGGTGGTCTATTACACTCAGGCGGGTACCACACGGTGGGTCAACTTACCTTAGTCATCTTTTACGACACCTCGGTAAGAAATCAGGGTGGTCTATTCTATTCAGCCAGATACCACACGGCATACCTGCTATAGACATATTGCAACATTTATTTCCGAATACAAATACAAACTCAATGCATAAACCCTCAATTCGGGAATACAATAAGCTCAATGTCCGCGGGTAAATAATACAGTGAGTGACAAACGCCTCCTCTTTATTTCGGGTCACCCTTGAACCGAATAAATTGCAAGCAATTTTCGGGCTCGTTTGCCACGCTCCGGGATGCCAATGATACGCTTCTCAAACTTCTGCGCTTCATCTCAATTTGGAGACGTCTCGTAAAAACCATTGCGTGCCAGAATTTATTGACATTCGGCAAATTACTCAAAAAGGGAGAGCGTCTGGATTGCTTGTCAACATCGAAACTATCAATGTATCGTTCGAAGCGATAAAATCGATTTCGGCGTATTTTTACAATCTTTTTACTAACTTGCTTCGTGCTGGGTTTATGAACAGGCCAGCATTTCTTCGACGTTTGCCACCATAAAAACACATGCACAAACCTCCACCACTGCCACCACAATACACAAGCACTACACACATTCACTATCACAAACTCAACAATCGTTTCGCCCCGCAACCGAAGCATCATCAGGAGATAGACTCCACGACAAAATCGCAAAGCTTTGGTGGAGGTTTATGCATGTGTTTTACGAATCCTGCATGTATCGGGTATGAAAAAACGGATAGTCCACTATACATTTAGCACTATATATTTTTTCTATTTACTGTATCGCGGATTATAGCAAAATAATTTTATTATTACTTTTATCTCCACAAGTTAAAATAATTAATTCCAACGACAAATGGCTATACATAATTGTACAAGACAATGTTAGGTACTCTTTAGGCCGAATCATGGACTTCTCACTAAGGTGTAAGTGGACCCGCTAACTTTCCACTCACGTACACAATACAATTTTCTAAATAACGTTAGTTGTCTCGTAATAGAGTGAGCGAAACAAAGCTTTTCTTGATTAGATCATGTTACATAGATGACAGTTGAAGGACTCTAGTTTTTGTCGTGTAGAGAGACTACTTAGGATTAATACGGAGCTTTTCTAGTACACAACTTTTCTTTACAACTTGTATAGGATTATACACGCAATATTTTATTTTTTTAATTAATTAATTATTGAATACTTATACTTAGTATGCATCTCGCGTTGAGAGTTATATATTTGTGCCGTTTGCAGTTGAGACCCTAGGGCCATGGAACCAAAGTGCAAAAAAATTTTTATCCGAGGCGAACAACCGAGGTGTTAAACCTCGGTTGTTCGCCTCTTCGGGTGACAAGAGGGCTGGCTCCTTTTTCGCACAAAGAATCAGCTTAGCGATTCAACGCGGAAACGCTGCCAGCATTCTTGGGACCATTCCACGTGGGCATGATTTGTATAGTAGTAGCGTGTAAGTAATTAAAGATAGATATAACTTATATATATTTGTTATAAATAAAAAAAAAGGTAATTTTTTTATATATAAATATATTGGACATTTACATATTTGTTATAAATAAAAAAAAAAGGTAATTTTTTTATATATAAATATATTGGACATTTACACAGCCTTTCGTTCCTGAAGTCCTCAATATTTGTGTTATGGTTGACAGACAACTGGTAAATATATACATATATAGTTTTTAAATACATGTATACAACCAGGGTCCAAGAACCAACAAATTGTTTTTGGAAAATGTTGGCACTTGCCGGGAATCGAACCCGCCATCCGCGGAGCTTCAGGCAGCTCCAATTTATAGCGTACAAAAGTTATTGCTGTAAGCAATCTCTTAAAGACCTTTAGTGTAGGCATAATTGTCCTGCCCTTAACTTAAGAACCGCTATCAAACAATTTTTTCAAAAATATTGTGTATTATTGAAATCCGAAACTTAATATGCGCCAATTGTAGCGTTTGAGTACCCTCAATAATGCAATGTGTTTTTTCCTGTACCTGTTTAAGAAAAAATGGGTGTTATTTATCTTATATGCGTACAAGATATAGTCGTGTCAAACTTTATCAATATTAATCCAGCGGATTAACTGTAAAAGCATACGACTATGCTACGAGACAGGCAGACTTTCCATTTATAATATTATAATGGATTGGACGATTGTCTATTTCACTATAAAACTGTTTAATAAATATATCAAAATCACAAAGCTTTCAAACGTTAATGGATGCTCTTAACACGGCTCACGTCTCTAACGCGCAACGATTTAATACTCTATGTAGTGTTTTTACGTCTAAATTTCCTACACAGATATTTATCATATTACCACACGCTCGACACGCACGATCGATTAAGTATTAACTTAAGTATAGTTTATTTTATTTTTATGTACTATCTTTTATACCTAGTAGTTTCTTTCATCTGGAACTCTATATTTTAATATCGGAGGCGGGCGTTGATATCTGCAACGCAGTTTTTAACTTTTGCTAATGCATCGGTACCATTGTAAACTAAAAAAAAACTTGTAATTGTTCCATATTAAATAAATTTCAATTTCAATTTCAAATTTCATTTGATTTCATTTCATATATTCTTACGTAAGTTTATCCAAATGAACCATACGAACCGTACATTTGGATAAAAATACCTGGTGACTCGTTAAAAAAACTTTATTCAGCTATTCAGTACAGTCGCCATGAAGTTCGTTGTCAAATAAAAAGGCCTAGGTCACTATTATTTCACTTCGACTTTTGCATCTGAATTCTTTACCGATCGCTATTAGCAAGTGAGTCTCGGAGGCGCGCTATACGACCGCTTTTATAGTGAACCAATCGTTCTAGAAGATTCTGCTTCTCGATTACTCCTGAGTCTTTAGTCTTTAGTAAAGTGACGGAGATACGGAACACGTTTCGTAAACAATGTGATTGTCCCGGATGATTAGCGTCAATCGAATTTGAGCTCTGGACGTACACATAACGAACTCTTTTTGCATGTACGTAATAATTTTTTATATTAAGTTTTTTATACTTTTAGTAAAAACCTAGCGCCTATTTAATGTAGATAGGAGTTGACACTTTTACCGTGTCTTCACAGGATTGGAATAACAATTTTTAACAACTAATAGATTGAATGTTAACAATGAAAGTTTGCATAATAATATCTGCATGAACTAAATAAAATATTTCCTACAAGCTAATTCCTATAACAAGATAGTCAAAGCCGAGTCTGCGTCTTCAGATTCGCAACAAGGATAACGTTCGTAAACTTATCTGAGGTCTCGTTAGCAGCTAGCGAACCTCCTGAATACGTAAAACATGTCATTCATGATTAAGCAACCGTTTTGGGACGTGACTGTTAGCTAAAACATTGTGAAAATTTTTCGTAAAAATCCTTTTCAAAGGGCTAATTTTTCTTTCGCTCTTTTAGTATTTGGTAATCTAGTAGAGAAATTTAATGAGAGTATGGAAGCCAGCCAAAAAGAATATCTATCTGTCTCTTTTCTATTACATCTTAAATGACGCTAAGAGGTTTAGAAGAGATTAGAGGTTGAAAAGATTTTACATAATACAACTTAAATGTTTAAAATATAATCCATAAATGTTAAAAATACTGCTGCTTTTTCCCATGCAGAATTATTTTTTTAAACCACATCGTAAGAGACTCTTAAGGGACCCTTGACCAAGTAAAAGCATTTTTGAAGACGGTTTCTTCAGTATGATAGTATTTATTATACTCTTATTGTAAACCTGAAAAATCATCGCTTAAATAATGATAGTTATTAAATCTTGTTATTAACAAAGAAAGGAGGGTAAACACAATACATTATAAGCCCAAAATCAGTAAAATAATGAAATTTCACATACATATATCGCCGAAAGGTCAGACCGCGTGACGGCACTAATATTTGTAGTGACTCAGTATAAAGAGCTCATGAAGGGCCTCGGATGGGCTTGAATAAGACTCGGAGAGGGCTCACTCGATATAATAAGAAGTGAGTATAGCCGGTTTCTATAAATTAATTTATGAGCTTGTGCTTTACTAAAATATGTGTTGAGTATTTTTCGGGATATTGGCAACCGAAATAGTTCAGCTTGCTGCCTTTCGCCTCCAATCATTCCTTTTCAAACATACAAATCACCGTAGCCCAGCTAACCTTAACTTAATTTGTATCTTCATAATAGCCAAATCCAACATTTTTATGGTAAACATCGAGTTTTGGCTTAGTAAAGTTCTCCTATTTCCGGGAACTGCGGGTAAGTAGAATCCAGTACGCGGTACATCTAGTATACATTTGTGTCAAATGACTTTCCGCCGAGCACAAGTTGTAAACGCCGGAGGCACTCAAACTCGACCGAGTTATCGATTCCTTTCCTTTGCTAGTATACTTCATGCCTTCTACGTTGATACTTAGCTCAAATAACTGAACCATGACTCTATAAATATATAAAAATCGTAAAATAAACACCTATAGTATATTTTTTACATTACATAAAAATTTTGTTTTTATTTAATTTGGATTGTTATTAATGAAATGATTGTTTGTCCTTCTTCTTCTTCGTCAAATGATTGACGCACGCATTATAAAAGATAACAACCAAAGCTTAGTAAACTTTGCGATGTAGAAAAAACTGTGTGCTCACAAATTACTGTGTGAAAAATGTCAGAGTTGATGATACGCAATTTATTTGTCTTAGTAAGGACCTGTACAAACTTTTACACCATTACAAATAATAACTCTAAGAAATTTGGAATAAGATAAAAACTAAAATTGAGTGGTAATGTATTCTTAGGTTACATATACAGAGTGATACCGATCATACTACTTTAATTTTAGTTACCTACAGACCTCAGCACCCCACATGTAAAAATCAGTTAATTCACCCTATTACGACACACGAAACGAAAATAACCTTGACCTAAAAACTAAATAATGCTGATGTGAGGGAGAGAATACAACTTCTATTCTTGTATTCTTCTATTTTTTTGAACAAGCGTTCCGCGCCATGTCAGTCAATCATTACTAACAAAGCCAGTTTTCAATTAAATTATAAAAAAAAATTGAATACATTTTTTTTAGATGATATATGAGAAGATGAAATTATGCCAAAGTTATCTATAATATTTAGGATGCTGGGTTGATGATAAAGGGGATCACAGTCTGGAAATTAGATGTCGCATAGAATTAGCCCGTAACACTTTCTTTAGTCTAAAGTCACTTTTGTGCAATAAAAAGCTGAAAATCGAGCTACGCGTGCGACTAGCACGATGTTACGTTTTCTCCATTCTCTTGTATGGCGTCGAAGCGTGGACCCTCACAGAGTCAATGTGCAAAAAAATGGAATCCTTCGAAATGTGGGTATACAGGAGAATGTTAAGGATATCCTGGAGAGATAAAATAAACAACGTAACAGTGTTAAGTAGGCTAAAGAAAAAAGTGGAAATTTTATATTCTATTAAAAAAGGAAACTAGAATATTTCGGCCATATTATGAGAAATCCCAAATATGAATTGCTGCATCTGATCGTACAAGGAAAAATTCAGGGAAAGCGAAGTGTAGGACGAAAGAGAACATCCTGGCTAAAAAACCTTCGCCAGTGGTTTGGCAAAAGCACCCATTCTTTATTTCGAGTCGCGGCATCAAAAGTTCAGATTGCCTTAATGATCGCCGAACTTCGCAAGAAGATGGCACCCTAAGAAGAAGAAAAAGTTATCTATAACGTTCAAATCATCAGTGGATTCATTTAATTACGTATCGTCAGTAACACCCGGTACAAACCTGGAAATTAAGATTTAATATATCTTCCAAAGTTTTAACACTAAATCGCTTAATAAAACGGTTTTGCAGTAAATAAAATTTTTTTATAAAAACACTACAAAGTTCTCTTACAGCGGTATCTGGCTTAGAAATTTTCTAGACAAGATTTTCTTTTCTTATAAATTTCTACTTTATAAAGGGTAAGTTTATATTTTTACATATGATCTAGTGATTATGTGTGAAAATGAATAGAAAATAGATAGCGTATAAATAATTTGACTTTTTCATGTCTAGTCGATGCAAGTGTAAATAACAAACAAAATATTAATAAAACAAAAGAATTAAAAAAAAACAAGTTAACTTGTAAACAAGTGCTTTTGAATCGTTAACTCTTTTGCCGATTCTGAAAGCTATTCCTACCGAGAAGAGCCAGCAAGATACTCGGCGATTGCTCTTTTCTAAATAATTCTTATAACTAGTTACATTTCCTCATTACTTGTAAAGCGTCGAACAGAAGATATATCCACCGATATCACATTACATTAGGCTTTCTGTATGCTGATACAGTCCCTTTAGCAGTTTTTTTTAAACTCATGTTCTCTTATCACCTATGCAAATCCTCAATATTACATTAGACTTTCTGTATGTCGATATGAGCCAGTAGTATTACAGTTTTTTAAACTGATGTAATGGCAACGCTAAAATTGAATGCAGAATTTTATTATAGAATCTTATACCCACAGAATCTTATACACAAACGAATTATGTACTTTTGCTAGGCGCAAAGCAGGAGCCGCAAGATTATGTAGGTTCCTACTTTGTCTATTTATTATTAAACACAGTCCGAAAAGATAGTGCAATACTTCTAGATGGTTAGTTTATGATGGTTAGTTAGATTAGTACATATCGGTATTATGTAAATTGTGTTGAGAGACAATTGCGCAATTGTTAAAAAACTTGCTTGCTGGGAGCTTTAGTCGCGTGCGCTGCGTAAACCATCAGAGATACGCTAAAATAATGTACTAGAGGAGTGTTGATCTATAAAAATACAAAAAAAAGTCCGGGATAGCATGACTCTATCTCTAATGGTTAACTCACAGTAACTACTTTTATGTTTAAAATTTGAATTGAAAAAAATTATGACACGCTGATTTCCAGACAGGCGAAGCCGCTGACACAGTTAGTATAATACTAAAATAAACAAAAAAGCTATAAAAGTTGTCCATAAAATATTGAGAAATAAAGATGTTAATATAACTTTGTAAGCAAAATTAATTAACTCTTTAACGATTGCGCTTCATCTTGTTAAGCCTCGTGTTTTAATAATGGCAGTGATATCGCTCGTTTATTAATCATATGAGATTAATGTGTTAAAGGGCAAACCTTTTATTACCTAATATAAATATTGCAACTGTATTAATAATTAATGTCAAAATTTCCATATTGTTTTCGAAAAATATTGAAATTCTGTTTTAAATGTCAAAAAGTTAGTTAATGATAGAATTATTTTCCTTTAATCCGTGTTGTTGAAGCTGTGATAGCCCAGCAGTGAGACCGTGCGACTCTTACGAGGGGAGCACGAGTTCAAACCCGGGCAGGCACCAATGAGTTTATTTATTAAAATTCATGTGTCTATTTGATAATTGCAATTTATCACACGCTTTTCGGTGAAGGAAAACATCGTGAGGAAACCTGCATATCTCTAGAGAATTCTGAAGATATGTGTAACCTACCAATCCGCATTGGAGCAGCGTGGTAGATCTTAGCTCCAACCCTTCTCTCCAGAAACGGAGAGAGGAGGCCTATTCCTAGCAGTGGGATTGTAACAGGCTGCTACTTAATCCGTGTTGCTTAAGAAAGAATGTAATTCTAAGGGGAAGGAAGCACAATCCGTTCTCATACCTTATAAATGCCAGATTAGTAATCGCACTTACCACACCACATTAACAGACAAGCACTACACACATTCACTACGACAATCTCAACGATTGTTTCGCCCTATTTCTTCTCGTGCTTCTTCTCCGCATTGCATAGATTTCCTTAACAAACGCGGATTGAAGCAAAATACTTTTTAATAATAATACTTTTGAACAATATAATCCATATTAGGCGCCAATAAGTTGATAAATCGACTAACGTCCTTTTATATATTCCATCATAGGCATTAGGATTGTCTAATTTAGATTGTGAATATTTCATTGAAGTCGATAAGTCATTTCCATCACATATACAGACTTGTGAATATGTAAATAACTCTCTTAAACGTATAATAATAAACGTAAGCCCTTTTTACGTTTTATCGAATATTCCCATCATTCCACAAATCCGGCGAAGAAAATATAGTTTAACAATGTTATTGAAGATGTACGAAAATACGGGTAACAAACAAAGAAAGAATAAAGTTCCAAGCGCAATTTTCACATTCGCATTTTACTGATAAGCAGTCGTACTAGTAGACAATGTTAGAGACAGTTTTGTTTATTTGAGTATTGAGAACTCTTTTACGGGAAAATAAAATTAATGAAGCAAAGTTTGTTTCATTTATATATGTGTAACAATATGTTTCCATATTTGTTTGTTGTCGCTTTTTATCAACTGTGTCACTTTGTCTTAGATATATTTATCTGAAAGATATATAGAACAGAATACACATAGTCATGATGGTGATTACATGATATGATCGTTGATCACGGGTTCATAGATTCCTTTTCCGAACAGACTTATCTTATGGGTTTTATATTACTATCCCACCACTGGATATCATATGTGTGTAACACATCGTGTAATGACCGTTTTTAGGGAGGGGTTGGAGCTAAGACATGCCACGCTATGCTAATGCGGATTGGTTGGTTACAAATATTCCCAGAAATCTCTAGGGATACTCGTATGCAGGTTTCCACACAATGTTTTCCGTCACGGAAAAACATGTAGTAAATTGCAAATATCAATAAAACACATAAGTCTTAACAGAAAAACTCATTTATACCTACCTGTCGTTCGAACCCGTGACCGTCTCAAAAGAGTATGTACGTACGGTCTCACTACTGTAAAGTAGCGGCCTATTCCTACTGCTGCGAATAGGCCTCCTCTCTCTGTTTCTGGAGAGAAGGGTTGGTGCTAAGACCTACCACGTTGCTCCAATGCGGATTGGTAGGTTACACATATCTCCAGAATTCTCTAGAGATATGCAGGTTTCCTCACGATGTTTTCCTTCACCGAAAAACGCCTGATTAATTGCAATTATTAATTATTTACGAAACCTTAAGACTTGGTTAATGTTTACTGTGGGCTTAATGGTGAGAGAAAACAACTTAACGCAATCCGCATTTATTTTAATAATATCATGTAACTGCGTAACGATCCAATACACATTAGAGAAGGATTTATATCTATTGTGTTTCTTACAAACACAAGAGATATGATATTATGTAATGTATAACATACAAATGTCTAAAGTACGGTTCTCATGTCTTAAATAAACAAATCTGTATCTAATAATTACCGACCAAGAAAAAAAAATGAAAAAAAAGATTATATTCTTAGTCTTATAAATCATATTTCATACTTAAGCTTCATATTTTCATATTTTTCGTATTTCATATTTTAAGCTGCAAAAACTTTTTTTTTTGTATAAGAATCAGTAATTAAAAGACAAATTAAAAAGAGTACAGACTTGAACTAATTATATTAGCAAAAGTTTAAATTGTTAAGGTGGAAAGCAAACAAGATATATACAAGATACTGAAACTTTACAATTTATTTACTTACTCTCCTGGCAGGAGTTGAAATACGTTAATTAAAGTTTGAATTAGTTTGAGCACAAATTTACTCTTAACAAATAAACAAAATAAATTAAGTATATAAAAAGTTGTAACACTCCATAAAATAATGATACTGTAACATTCTTCTGACCTTAATAGTATAAGGGCAGTGGGGTGGGGTCGGAACAACATGTTTTTGTCTTCCATTCCTGCTATCATTCGTCAACTCTAGCGCTACTCCTTTTACATACATGCATATAAAAGGATCTTTTTTTAGGTCTCCATCAAGATATATATCCGCCGTGTGGTATCCGGCAGCGTAGAAAAGACCACCCTCATTTCTTACCGAGGAGTCGTAAAAAGTGACTAAGGTTGACGTTAGGCAGGCGGCCGGTCGTAAAATACGTAGCCAAATCATGTGACAACATGTTTGTAACATGTTGTGCCGACCCTACTTAGAGTAGGATAAGGGCAGGAGAATTATGATGATAAAGTCACATGTCCACCCTTAATCTTGCATCGCTTCTCTTTTCTATGATGGGTGCAACTTGTCGTGTTCCCCATCAAAATAATCACTGCAACTGCATTTTTGGTATATTATAAACGCGGTGCAAAAATAATGCAAAAAGTAAAATGTAATAAAAGGTTACTTGAGGTAAGATACACACACTTAGTATTTTATTTAATTTAAAATTTTATTAAAAATTAATGGTCATAGTAAAAAAGTAGTAAAGTAACGGCCTGTTAATATCCCACTGCTGGGAAAAGGTCACCTATCTACATTTTTTGGAGAGGATTGGAGCTAAGATCCACGCTGCTCCAATGTGGATTGGTAGGTAGAATTCTCTAGAAATATGTAGGTTTCCTCACGATGTTTTCCTTCACCGAAAAGTGTGTGATAAATTGCAAATATCAATTACACACTTAAATCTGTGGTAAAATAAAATTAATATGTTAAGATTAATTGTCACACTATTTAATTCTCCTTTCTTCTTTCCTTCTTCTTCTTTGTTTTAACACGAACAATTAATAAGAAACGAACAACATTTTGATCTATAATCGAAGCACCCTCATGAGAATTATTCCAGGACATAGTAAATCAATATAAATTATCTGCATTAATAAGTATCAGTTACTTATTACACGGTTTCATCCAAGCAGAAGTTTCCCAATATCGCAAGAAAGAGAAACCTTTATTTGGAGTTGAAAACAACATCCGAGTTGATTATGCGGAAAATTGAACACAAGAACAACGTAACCACCAAATTCTGAGCAGAAACTGGATTCCTGACAAGAATACGTTTTATAGACATGCGGGTCCCTAACCCTTTCTTTGTTATGTAAATATATCTTTTAGGCTACACTTTTCCAACAAATAACCCCTCGGCGCATTAGGAAATGAAGAAAGGCCTGTTCGTATAAAAATAGGACCAACTATATAACTCCCAATTCTCTCGCAAAACTATATAATAAATACCACACGGATTGTCATAACATAATTCAAAAAGTGTTGTTATGTATTCATTATAATTATTTATTACTGTATTATTATCCACCTGCCCTTATCCCATTCTGAGTGGGGTCGGCACAACAGGACAGTCTAATTTTACACGAACAGAGTTTGGTGACACAATATCGAGATTTTGTCGCGGAACTGCATACTGATTAAATAAATACCAATGTTTGTTTATAATATAGTTTATATCTAATTTAAACAATAACAGAAACTATTCCATTATATATCCATTTGATTTACTAACGTAAAGCGAACATGTAAATCATTTATTCTCTTGCCCTTATCCCACTCTAAGTGGGGTCGGAACAACTGTTACAAACATGTTGTCACATGATTTGGCTACGTATTTTACGACCGGCCGCCTGCCTGACGTCAACTTACCTTAATCGCCTTTTACGACACCTCGGTAAGAAATGAGGGCGGTCTATTCTATGCAGCCCGATACCACACGGCACATACCTTAGTCGCCTCTTACGACACCTCGGTAAGAAATAAGGATGGTCTATTCTATGCAGCCGGATACCACACGGCACATACCTTAGTCGCCTCTTACGACACCTCGGTAAGAAATAAGGATGGTCTATTCTATGCAGCCGGATACCACACGGCACAATTATTTATTACTGTATTTATTATGTATTACTGTATTTATTACGTATTACTGTATTTATTATGTATTACTGTATTTATTACGTATTACTGTATTTATTATGTATTACTGTATTTATTATGTATTACTGTGTAAATAAATTTGAACAGTCTTTGGCTACCTGATTTATTACGAAGAGTTACTTTTAGTAATCTTTCTATTACGAATTTCTGATCAACCATGACAGTCACGTACTTTAAAGCAAAATAATTAAAGAAGAAATTTAGTTCATATGATCATCTATGATCATCTACGATTCATATGATAATCTTCAATAGATTAAACAAGTCAACTTAAAAAAGTTTTAATAAGGCTTTTAATAAAATTTCATGTCCCTACTGTTAACTGATGAGAAGTTCCTTGTCTTGAGCCACTCCTGGCAGCACAATCAGGTCATGTTTATTATAAACATGCATTGACATGGCTACACTTGACTAGCCAGTTGGCGCTGTGGGTAGTGACACTGCCTTCAGCTCCGCGGGTCGTGGGTTCAATTCCCGCCGAGGGCCAACATTTTCTATAAACAATTTGTTGGTTCTTCAAGCCTGGGTGTGTATTTGTATTTAAGTATGTATTTAAACTTATATATGTAGTATATCTACCAGTTGTCCGTCACCCATAACACAAGTATTAAGTTACTTACTTTGCGGACGGACGACCGTGTGTGTAAGTGTCCCATATATATTTAAAATAAAATTAAAAAATTTACATGTAAAATTTCAGCTCAATCAATACTTATGCGGCAAGTTAAATAAAAGCTTATAAAAAATATGTAATCCGTATACGATATTTCTTCTAATAAAACTACAATTTGTTTCTATAAGCTGTGATAAGATGTGATAGTGAGTGACACAGTGAGACCGTGCGACTCTTTCGAGGGGAACACGAGTTCAAACCCGGGCAGGCACCAATGAGTTTTTCTATTAAAACTTATGTGTCTAATTGATAATTACAATTTACAAAACATCGTGAGGAAACCTGCATATCTCTAGAGAATTCTGGAGATATGTGTAACCTACCAATCCGCATTAGAGCAGCGTGGTAGGTATTAGCTCCAACCCTTCTCTCGAGAAACGGAGTGAGGAGACCTATTCCCAGCAGTGGGATTGTAACAGGCCGCTACTTTTATATTTCTATAATTCTAACTAATCATTTCAATATAAACAAAATTCTAATGTCTCTAAAATGTTAATGAATTAAATCTTGTGCAAGAAGAGTTACTATAACAGTGGCTTCCACCTATGCCGTTGTAAGATCACTAAAGCCAAATGAGTCCTATTTTATCTAATTAAAGTCACATAGCCCAACTGCCATCCAATACTCGCAGGAGATACCAAAAACATGTTTTTAAATAAAATAAAATGAAATATAAATATTTACTAAAATTTAATATTTATTTATTTTATTAAGTAACGCTATTTTTACGTTATATTACTTTTTGCTATGTATAAAGAAAAATAAAACATTCTTTTAGTAAAGTCGTCTTCTCGAGTAAGCCGTGGAATAAACCTAATACACCAAATAAAGGAATTCGAACCTTTCATTCGATCACAAGCTAAACAAATAATGATCAAGCAATTTGCACGGTATCCCAAGTACGTGAGGAGAAAGATAGTTGTATTAACCAATCTAATACAAACGATCGAATGATGACATGACAAGTAAACTTTCTACGATTAAGTTGAGTGAACCGTAGTAGATATCGTTAATAGCTGTACTATGTACATATTGACGTGATTTGATAAAATAAATCGCTAAATAAAAGCGATGAGACCGTGCGACTCTCTAGAGACGACATAGGTTCAAACCCCGGGCAGGCACCAATGAGTTTTTCTATTAAAAACTTATGTGACTGATTGATAATTACCATTTATCACACGCTTTTCGGTGAGGGAAAACATAGTGAGGAAACTTGCATATCTCTAAATCAGCGTGGTAGGTCTTAGCTTTAACCCTTCTCTCCAGAAATTGATAGAGGAGGCCTATTCCCAGCAGTGGGATTGTAACAGGCCGTTACTTTACTGTTTGGCTTAACCGAGTTCAAACCTCGTTTGTGTAAAAAACGTATGTGGCTGATGTTAGCAATTCATCATAAGAAAAGTATCGTAAGAAAATCTAAGTACTAAGCATACGAATAGCTACTAAATGTAATTCAGTTAGACATAATATAGTGATCGACGGCCTTTTAAAAAAAAATCATCAAAAGTACGCGATACAGTAAATATCGCGATCAGGAGATATTCTCTAGTGGAGTCTATCTCCTGATGATGCTTCGGTTGCGGGGCGAAACGATTGTTGAGTTTGTGATAGTGAACATGTGTAGTGCTTGTTCATTGTAGTGGCAGTGGTGGAGGTTTGTGCATGTGTTTTTACGAATCCTGGATGTAACGGGTATGAAAAAACTAATAGACCACTATACATTTAGGACTATACATATATTTTTTTATTTACTGTATCGCAGATTAAAGCAAAATAACTCATATTCTATAAATTATTGAAAAATTCATCAGTCAGTGTAGAAATATTTATACATTTTTATCATTTCATGTATAAAAGAATTGGTTTCATTCATTTCTCAAGACTATTAAAACTTCTCACACAAAGATGTTTACATCAGAGTTTCAATCTTTAAAAGCTATTATTTACCGATATTGAAAATACGTGGATTGTGAGTCAGAACAGTATACAAGTTTTATGATAGTTGTAAGAAATTGGCTCCCTATAATATGACTTTCCAAAGTAGTCACCGGTTTTCCTCAACGAAGAAGTTTTGAGGACTCACAGTACATTCATTAACGTCATTTGCCAAAAAAACGTGTAGAACCAATTTAAGTAAATTAACACGCCTTTTCTGCTTAATATTTAATACAGTTTAAAACTTATAAACGCATTCAAATTTTTCAGTACATTTTTCACCTCGATTATATATTATATAATACTAGCTGACCCGGCGAACTTCGTACAACGTAATAGTCAATAAATGGTCTGTTACCTTTTAGCTGAACTATTTTAGGACTTGATGAACGTATCTTTGATGAACGTAATACAAGGACACAAAATAAATTTTTGTACGCACGCATAAATATTTGAGGAACTTGTAACTTCAAGCACTTTAAACCTTTTTAATTTATTAAAAAAAAAATACAGAGAGTATTCTATTCACCTTGTAGGTTTTTACTTACAGTATGGACAACAAATGTTACAATATGTACACTGTAGTCTTTGAGCAAATGTTTGACAGGTACGAAACGAATGGACATTTATTTATTTTCATAATTATGTATGTCAGAACTTATATAAACATAAACAATCTTAGTCTGACTGTGTGACAACTGTCTTTATTGTAATTACTACATTATATTAAATAGCACATTATAATTTCAATCCTTCTCTTATTATCGCATAATCTCATCAATGTATTAATCGATTTTTTTCGTTTTTAAGATGTATTCTACTATTCGGGGCGGAGACAAATCCAATGAAAACATAAAAATCATGAAAATCGGTCCAGCAAATCTCGAGTTATAAGTGTTGTAACAAACCCGTCTTTGTTTTATATATATATAGATTTATATATATTCATCATTTATTGTCTTCGAATGAACAGTTAAATATTTTAGCACAAACCTAAATAATAAATAAAAAAACAAACATGAAACATGAAATACTTGAAGTCAAGTTAAAAAAGCTTTCAACAAAATTTCCTATGCCAACTATTAACCGTTGAGGAGTTACCTCGTCTGGAGCCAACCCTCGCAGCAGCATCAAGTCATGATTATTATAAACATCCATTGTCACATCAAATCTGAACCAGTATGCAAAATTTCAGCTCAATCGGACACCGGGAAGTGGATAAAAATTAACTTGCAAGATTACATTAGTTCACGATTCGAAAGCACTTGTTTACAAGTTTACTTGAATAAAGAATATTATGAATTTGAATTTTGAATTTGAATTTACACCTTCATATACTTACACGGCAAGTTAAATAAAAGCTTTCAATAACAACCAACTTGTCTCTTGTCTTATACAGCCAATTATAGCTGCTTTGATAGGTTCAAAAGTACTGCCCATAAAGTTGCCAAGCTAATCTTATCAATTTTCCGACAATACTTTGCCATAATACCACATTCCCAAGCACCATACCGGAAGATCAAGGCTTAGATCAAAATTCACGTAGTGTAAATATTTTCTGACGATCCCCAGCGACCGGAGAAAATCATATCAAAATGTTCGTGTCTTAGCGCGCCCTTTTTTATAGCCGAAGTAAATTATGACGTAAAATATTTATCGCCTTTTGGGGATATGTTATGTTTCTGCTCTTTTTAGATAGTAATATGGAATATTTTGTTACCAATAGACGCTAAAATAAAGTAATGATTCTGCAGAATGAATTCAAATTGTTTAGTTGATATCATTTTAAAATTTAATGAATGCGACATTACTGCAGAAACATGTTTTAAATTAATAAATTATTCTTATGTTTATAATAATATGTTTGGTTTATACTTCCACTCAATAAGTAAAGTAGAAATTTATGGAAAATACTCATATTAAACATAAGTCCATCGTACAAAAGTAATATTAAAATTATTTTCCTATAATCCGCTACACAGTAAATAGAAAATATATATAGTGCTAAATGTATAGTGGACTATCCGTTTTTTCATATCTGTTACATGCAGGATTTGTAAAAGCAGATGCACAAACCTCCACCACTGCCACCACAATACATCGTTTGGCCCCGCAACCGAGCATCATAATAAAAAAATTAAATTACGTATTTAAATTACTATAAATAATATAGTACATATATGAATTAGGTACGTAATATATTATGTGAATTACAGTTAGTGCCTGCCCAAGGCTTAAACCTACAAACTGGTGGTCGGTGTTCAATCATCACAGCTTTTTGTGTTGACTAATTAAGCCTCGTATTTCCATTTACATTTATTCCGAGTATCAACACAGTTTCTTACATTAAATAAAGTCAAACAAATTGCCAGTCATCATCTTTGGCATTTGTCACGGTACAGTAATTTGGGAGAGCGCGGAGTTTTTTTTTCCACGTCGCCACGAAATAATCTTGGACCGCCATTTGTCATAATTTCAACAATATCATAAAAATATTTTATCGTTTCTCCCTTTACAAATGAGAATGGGTTTTGAACAATTCACAAATAACAATGTTAAAAAGCCGTTATAATAAGATCTATTTTATCTATATAATATAGGGAAAAAAGATAAAGAAAATAGTAACATTTACATTCTCACATGAGCCCTGATACAGAACCATGGTAATTTTTTTATTACATACAATACAATATTATATAAACTAATTGATAAATATTAATTTAATTGTTAAATAATAATGTTGCGAGTTCCTAAGAAAAACTACTTAGTATAATTTATCATAAGAAACGATTATTAAATCCTATACTACCTACCTATCAATTATTTATACATATTATAAAACAAATATCCAAAGGCTGTCTGTCTGTATATGGTCGATTTTCACAAACTCTACTAGACAAATGTTTGTACAGTTTCTACCAATAGATAGTGAAATTATTGAGAAAGGTTTTAGTTAATACCCGTAGTTAGTACCCGGGAAAAATTTTGTGAAATCTTGGTTTCCACAAGAATAATTGTGTTTTCGCTATAATCCGCGATTAGAGAGAACCTATATAATGAAAAAAGTAGATTGCTCTGCCCGTGTTCGTACCTTATGTGAGCTGGATACATAAACCGCATTCACTATAAACCATATACACCGCCAGCATCGCACTACACCGCACAAATTCACTCAAGAAATCTCACAACTCAAACAAGAAATTCATATCATCATTCTCCTGTCCTTATCCCACTCTAAATGGGGTCGGCACAACATGTTATAAATAGGTTGTCACATGATTTGGCTACTGGCGACCGGCCGCCTGCCTGCTGGTATGAAGAAGGTGGTCTATTCTATTCAACCGGATACCACACGGCGGGTTGACTTACCTTAGTCGCCTTTGCGACACCTCGGTAAGAAATAAGGGTGATCTATTCTATTCAATCGGATACCATACGGCGGAAACAAAAAATTCTTGTAATATTATAAAATATGGAAATCGAAAAGATCTGTTCTAAGATAATTTAAATGCAATATACGAATCTTCGTTCTCCAAAGAGAATTGCTAGCTATACAGTACCACGTAATAAGCTTAGCTGTCGGTTTACTCAAATTGTATTTTCTGCAATTGCCTTTGTAATCAGACTTGCTCTGAATGGTGACTGGCAATTTGAAAGTGACGAAACGAATTTTTAATTTTTAATCCAAACTTAAGCTGTGATAGCCTAGCGGTGAGACCGTGCGACTCACTAGAGACGACATAGGTTCAAACCCCGGGTAGGCACCAATGAGTTTTCTATTAAAACTTATGTGTTTAATTGATAATTGCAATTTATCACACGCTTTTCGGTGAAGGAAAACATCGTGAGGAAACCTGCATATCTCTAGAGAATTCTAGGGATATGTGTAACCTACCAATCCGCATTGGAGCAGCGTGGTAGGTCTTAGCTCCAATCCTTCTCTCCAATAACGGAGAGAGGAGGCCTTAGCCCAGCAGTGGGCATAGTAACAGGCTGTTACTTTACTTCTTTTTTTTTTAATCCAAACTTCCACCAAATTTGGTTGTTAACTTTCAATGAAGTTTAACCCTTCATTCAATAAAGTAGCTTTAAATTAATCTCTATAAGCTGTGATAGCCTAGCGTCACCGCTAGGCAATCACAGCTTATAGAGATTAGACCGTGCGACTCTCTAGAGACGACATAGGTTCAAACCCCGGGCAGGCACCAATGAGTTTTTATATTAAAACTTATGCGTCTAATTGATAATTGCTATTTATCACACGCTTTTCGGTGAAGGAAAACATCGTGAGGAAACCTGCATATCTTTAGAGAATTCTAGGGATATGTGTAACCTACCAATCCGCATTGGAGCAGCGTGGTAGGTCTTGCTCCAATCCTTCTCTCCAAAAACGGAGAGAGGAGGCCTTAGCCCAGCAGTGGGCATAGTAACAGGCTGTTACTTTACTTTACTTTTACTTTAAATTATTCTACAAAAGACCTCTAAAAGATCGCAGAAAGCCGCTGCATTAAATTTAAATTGGTTTTTTTATCACCCTTTTATATATTTTCCATCTCTTTTAAGGTGACCCAGACTTTGGTCGTAAATATCTATCTATATCTATACTAATAATATATAAAGCTGAAGAGTTTGTTTGTTTGTTTTTGTTTGTTTGTTTGTTTGTTTGTTTGTTTGTTTGATTGATTGATTGTGTAAACGCGCTAATCTCAGAAACTACTGGACCGATTTGAAAATTATTTGAGTGTAAGATAGTCCATTTATCGAAGAAGGCTATAGGCTATATACCATTACGCTAAAGTGAATAGGAGAGGAGCAGCAATAAAAATTATTGTGAAAACTACAAAATTTAAAGCTTTCTTTGCGTGCGCTAAGTAAACGGTGAAAGTTATTAAAAATCATGTATTACAAAATTGTTCGCCTCTAAAAGTTCTTAATAAAAGTCCGCGACAACATATGTCAAGCTTCTAAGATTAACCCACTTTAACCATAATTAATACGTGTTATGGTTTACTCAAATAATCAGACTGCAGTCCACGCGAACGAAGTTGCGCTTAAAAGCTAGTTTATAAAATTACTTAAAAAAAAACAAAACTCTTTGAAATATAGAAAACAAGCAATACCCGCAATAGCGTGCGCACAAACATAAATGTTAAAATAACCCAAAATATGTACTATATTTTTATCCTGTTCGCGGGGTAACGGGAATTTTTTATCCTTTATATTGGCATAGTATATGAACCTATTGTAATATATAGAATTGGGCGTTACTTTGCGGAGATCCATAATACAAATATTATGGATCTCCGCAAAAAGTAATAATTATGCTAAAATTATTTTATCGTGGCTTATAGCAAAATAAGTTTAGTATCAGTTTTTAAACCAATTAGACCAAATTTCATCGATATTGTTCGGGTGGATAAGCCGTGAAATCGTAAAAAATCGACAGACCTTCGCGTTTATAATATGGGTTAAATTAGAAGAGACAAACAAATTTCGAGGTATTGCGAGCTTCTGCGTTCTTCTCCCCGCATTTCGCATCCTCGACGATGTTTCTGTGCTGGCCTCGCCTGGTGACACTTAAAAGCCAATGGGCAATGGTCAGTGAAAAACAGGAGGTATTGCATGAAATACTTAGTGCCAATAGATCTTAGTACCTACATAAGATCCGACAAATACATGATATCTTATAATTTGAATAGCACCAAAGTTTGTACTAACTTGTCAGCTTATTATCCAAGTTAAACTTTGAGCTATTAAAGTAACAAGCGAGAGCATTTCTAAAGACGCTAAAACTTTAATGTTTATGTTATTCGATAGTATGTTTAAGCTGAAACAAAACTTGATTTACATATAGGATAAATAAGTAAACATGACAAACATATCATATTAATATTGCAAAGGCTAATGTCCTTGATTATGTTTATACCACTTTAATGCCTACCTGGATTAACAAATAGGCTACTTTTTATTTGGTGGCATTTCATAGCCCCGAAGAAAACGATATTATATATACATAATCTCTACTTTTTTTTACATAAACTTTCCGTCACAGTTTAAATTTAAAGGTATCTATACAAGTAAAATCGCTCGAAAAGAAGGTGACAACCTCGAGCAACTCATGGTTACCGGCAAGATTGACGGTAGAAGACCTCGAGGACGCAGTCCAATTCGGTGGACTGATCAGATCCGAACTGCCTTGGACGCAAATCTGCACGTTGCTCTTCATTCGGCGACGGCAAGGGACAAATGGAGAGCAACCGTCCAAAAGATGATCACTCGACACTAGGGATCACGACTCTCAGCAATGAGGATAACGATGCGAGGAGGAGGATACAAGTAAAATACAAATCATTTTAATGTTCATAGGCTGCAATAGTGGCACAACTCACAAAACATGTTTTTTGGACTAAGAATAGATGTAAATGTACACATTCTTTTCACTAGCAAGCGGCAGCTAAATACCGACGGAACACATAATATTAAACCGTTCGTTGAAGCAAACTAAAACATTTTTGTATATTTTCTTAGCAAAGAAAACTTTAAACCCATTTATCTCAAATAAATTATTTTTTTGAATTGTGCCACGTTTGCAACTCATGAGCAATATATACTTTAATCGCATAAACTTATATCCTGTTCTTTGAATTTTGTATAAACAAAACCAACAAAACAATATTAAACATAAGAAGTCCGTTCACGTAGTTAGCTTATTTTATTTTCATTTCCTTAGGGTATTCTATCCAACAGGGCAAGCTAATTTTACACGAACAGAGTTTGGTGACACAATATCGAGATTTTGTCGCGGAACTGCATACTGATTAAATAAAAACCAATGTTTGTTTATAATATAGTTTATATCTAATTTAAACAATAACAGAAACTATTCCATTATAAATCCATTTGATTTACTAACATAAAGCGAACATGTAAATTATTCATTCTGCTGCCCTTATCCCACTCTAAGTGGGGTCGGAACAACTGTTACAAACATGCTGTCATATGATTTGGCTACGTATTTTACGACCGGCCGCCTGCCTGACGTCAACTTACCTTAGCCGCCTTTTACGACACCTCGGTAAGTAATGAGGGTGGTCTATTCTATTCTGCCTGATACCACACGGCTAAAACGAAAACATGTAAATGTTTCTGCCAAATTCAAAAGCACTTTCTTGTCACCTGAAGATAGATTAACCATGGTGTTAAACGGACGGATTTGTACTTGGTTGAAATATGTATAGCAAAACGGAAGACATACTTGAAATTTGACTCCGTTTTCTTGATACGGAATGAGTGACCTAAAAAAATAATATAACTTTGGTGAGGACTTCCTGTTAGTAAAAATATAAATAAGCGAGTGTGATTTGTGATGTAGTACAGTAATAGCCGATTCTCGCCCTCCGCTATACGTTGCTGTACAATGTGGTTCAGCCACTCAGAAGAATTCTTCAGGATAAAATTTATCTACGCTAGTAGTAGTTTTGCAATTATCCATTGCGCCCAGTGATGCTGTTGTTGTCAAAAGGTCACAGGACAAGCAATGTCTTTTTTATTTTATTTTTAACCGTTACGCTGTTTCCGCGTCTAGATCTAATCCTGGCAGCAGCATCAGGTTATGCTTAGTCTAGACCAGAATGAAAAAAATCAGCTCAATCGGAAACCGGTAAGGGGCTCAAATTTAACTTGCAAGATTCCACATCCAATCACATACTCGTACGCGGCAATAAAAGTTATCTCTTGTCTTATACAGTCAATTACAGCTACTTTGATCGATTCGAAAGTACTTCTCATATGCCACATAAAGTTGCCTAGCTAATCTTGTGAATTTTCGAACAAAACTTTGCCAAGATACCACATTCCCAAGCTCCTTACTGTAAGAACTTGCAATGTATGTAACATTACAAGTTCGATAAAAGCTTTCAAAAAAACAAAGCTTACGGTTTACAAATTTGACATTTACATTTACAGGCAGACGCAGCATGCAACTTAAACGTAAATGTACGATGACATTATAAGCTTAATGTTACTTGTTGTTAAAAAAATGTTTTCACAAAATAAAATAAGAAAGATATTTACAACTAAAAAACAACTTTAAATTTGTATAACCCAAAAATTATGATAAAATTTATATTATGCATATAAATGAGTTTCTAAAGCTCTTTTTTAACGATTTAAATAACACAAGAAACACAAATACGGCTAGATTGTACACAAAAATAAATTTATCGATGGGAAATTGACCGACAAATCCTTTACAAGGATGAGATTCTGACGAAAATACGCTTTAGGGACATGCGAATTCCTGGCCCCTTATTTATAATGTAAATATTTATGTTCGGTTAAACTTTCTCAACAAAAATCCCCTCCGGGACGATCCATTAGAAAATGAAAATAAGGTTAACCAAGCCTTAGGCTTACTATCTGACTTCCCACGCCCTATAAATATTATTGCAATGTTTGTACAAAAATGGTTAAATATTAGCATAGGGCCTTTGTCAAGCTAATGATTCATTATCCGCACCTTGAAATACTGTTTACCCTACGGTTTATTTTTCATTTCAAGGAGGGTGCTGTTACCTGATTGTTCCAGTAACGTTAAGCAGCCTTGTTTGTCATGTCCTTTTTAAATTCTAACTTGCGCGAAATATTTAATATAACCTCTTTTATTACTGAGTTATAGATAATTACAGCCTAGAATATTCCCATTGCTATTTAACAGATTATACATTCATCATTGTCCGCACATTATCTGCTTTCGCAATTATGAAGCGCCATTTTTCTCTACATTAACCATCTTCTTTGTAAAGTCCTAAATTCCTTATGTCCCTTAAGTTGTCAACTAGGTGGTCAGAGGCTTTCCACATCCTCTTTATCTCGTGGGTATTGCGAGACACTTTTTTAACTTCGTAATCGTCAGACATTCGTGACGAGATTTAATAGATTATATCTTATGTTTATATAAATGTCCCATAATTCCATGATGTACGTGTAATACATTTAAAGAGCATTATGAACTTTCCAGATCTTTTTTTTCGTAATCAAATACTAAAGAAATAAAAGACATTAGATCTCGTTACATCTTGTCAGATTTATAAATAAACTACACTATCCAATAAAATTGTGTGTAACTGTGACAACTTACAAAAGAATGTTTAGTTAAATAGATAAAATAACTATTACATACTCAAAATTATGTAACAGTTTGTTTCTTCTTTACAAGTCTGTAGGTATTTTTTGAGACCTAATTTTGAAAGAGTATTTTTGTCAATAGTCACGTTCCAAACGTTTGCTTAATCATGGATAGCATGTTTACGTATTCAGAATACTCGCTAGCTCCTAACAAGAACACAAGATGAGTTTACGATTCATCGCCTCGTAGCCCGGAGATACAATCTCTACACTAGTTATCGTGGAGTTGGAAATGTAGACAAAATATTTCACATCTTTACAGCCTCGTAGTTCCTTAGGATGTAGAAATAAATAAAATGGATATTATAACGTCATACACGCATCTAGTTGATAAATGCCCATTTATCATCGTATCAGATACAGATTCTTGATAGGGGCTACAATCTTACATAAATATTTAAAAAAATAATTTATTTAAATAATACGTCGTGTGGTATCCGGCAAAATATAATAGACCACCCTCCTTTCTTACCGAGGTGTCATAAGAGGCGACTAAGGTAAGTGCCGTGTGGTATTCGGCTGCTTAGAATAGACCACCCTCATTTTTTACCGAGGTGTTGTGAGAGGCGACTAAGGTAAGTGCCATGTGGTATTCGGCTGCATAGAATAGACCACCCTCCTTTCTTACTGAGGTGTCGTAACAGGCGACTAAGGTAAGATGACGTCAGGCAGGCGGCCGGTCGTAAAATACGTAGCCACATCATGTGACATCATGTTTGTAACATGTTGTGCCGACCCCACTTGGAGTGGGATAAGGGCATGAGAATGATGATGAATTTATTTAAAAAATGCAAAGAAAACATTCAAAAAAACAAATTATAGTGATTAAATAAATGTGAAATATTCCCAAAAGAATTCATAATTATATTTAAAGTGAGAAAATCTGTTACTAATTAATTAGATGAAGCATTGTGGATGAAATTTGGTACTAAATAATTGTTGAAATTTGGTGATGAAATTGAAGCTAATACACCGGGCCATATTTTGTAAGACAAAACAAAACCATTTTTCAAAATTTTGAGAACAGAAAAACCAAATTGAATTGAGGATGTTTTAACACGAATATTTACGGAAACAAAGTCATGTCTAGAATTAGTGTATAATAAATCTGAAATAAACAATCTGTATCAATTGACAAATCTGTACAAATTTTTTACTGCCGGTGCAGTTCCAAATCTCAATAACCTATATTTAATTAAGTTTCCAATAAAAAGCCATCTCTTTTATATTAACTTTTTTCTCAAGCTTAAACTTGATTTTAGATTTAATTTAAAGAAATAGGCGTCATGACTGTAGCTTCACAATATATCTATAGTAATATACTATTTGTAAGAAAAAATATTCACTTATATAGTAAGTATGGTGATAGATACGACAGACACACCAGAAACCGAAATAAACTAATGATGCCAAGGTTGCGCCTCCAAAAGTTCCGAAAATCATTTGTCGGTCTCGGTACACGTTTTTATAATAAAATTCCTCAACGTTATCTAGACTTGCCTTTACACAAGTTTAGAAGTTATCTTAAAACAATCCTGCTACATAAAGCTAACTATACAATTGAAGATTATTTGAGTGATAGTAGCATATCTTAACTGCAGTCAGCTACGCACCAAGCTGCAACGATTAATTTGTAACCATCAATCAAATTGTAAAAAATATTTTAAAAAAATGGCCGCCGAGTTTCGTGCTGGTTCTTCTCGGTAGGACGAAACTTCCGAATCAGAGGTAGCTTCTTGAAAACATTTGACGATTCAAAAGTACTGTAAACAGTCTACTTGAATAGAGAATATTTTGAGTTTGAGTTTGAGTTTGATGACTATAGCCCAAGATCAGCAGGCATTTGATATAGATATGTATGTCAAACATGACTAAGCCAAAATGTGTATAAGTATTCAATGCAATATAACAATACAATATCCCGACATTTCATTTACGAGCAATCCAGTGCTAACTCTTATTAAGACAAGGTAATCCATGTTTGACCTACTTTTGTAGAGGAGTAAGAATAACTGATTATCCCGGCGGTTTGATATTATATTTTTTCTTAAGAAACGTTTAAATTGCTTTGCCATAACTGCGATAAACAATATTGGATTATTTCATTCTTCAATTTCGTTATATGTACTTATGTATAATTCTTACATAATATAATAGGTCTCTACGTACATATTATTCATCTTCTAATATATAAAAATGAATGTTTGTCTGTATGTTTGTATGATTGGCCCTTTGGCGAAGTGGGTAGTGACCCTGCCTTCAGCTCCGCGGGTTCGGTTTCCGCCGAAGGCCAACATTTTCTAAAAACAGTGCGTTAGTTCTTCGAGCCTGGGTGTATATTTGTATTTATGTATGTATTTAAAATTATATATGTAGTATATCTATCAGTTGTCCGTCACTTATAATACAAGTTTTACGTTACTTACTTTGGGGTCGGACGACTGTATGACCCATATATTTATTTATTTATGTCTTTTATAGACCCCGAAACGACTGGACCGCTTTCTGGACTAGACTCGCTATGAATTCTATAATTTCTTACCGAATATTATCTTTGTATACCAAGAGCAGGTTATTATCAGGGTACATATTACTCGAAAACGTTACCTTTTCTACAAGTTTTGTTGTTACTTGTATTTATAGTATCCGGCAAAAAATAATGCACATCGAGAACTTAGAATGAAACAGCCGCCCAATTCGGTTTCGTAGAGCGCTGTCACCATCACACACGGGTTCATCGCAGTCTGTGCGACAGAGACAATGCTCTATGAAGCAGAACTATCCGATTTTCTCTCTCTAAGCCTCGATGTGCATTATTTATTGCCGCGTACTATACAAGTACTAAGTATATTTTACTTAACAGTTCTTCTACTTTACAATAAAACGCATATTGTTTAGCTAAATATCCTTCTAGAAATTTCCTGTGAAAGGAGTATCAAATGCTTTATTTCATGTTATAAAAAATTTAAAATGGACCATTTGCTCTTGCCTTTATAAGAAAACTTTAGTGTCCCAGGAGATCCATAAAAGCGAAATGTCTTTTTTAGTTTCTCTGATGTAAATTATTTACTTTTAGGGAAACCTTACAATATATGTTACGTGTATCAACCACATAAAATAATAGCTTGCTCAATATTGCCGCTTTATGTTAATATACAAATAATTAGGCAGAATACTTATTTTTCACTTGTAATTTGTTATAACGAGAAATTGTAGGTAATAACCAATTACAAAATAATAATTTGACTTAATTGGTGACCTTAAGTTGTTGAAACTATAAAAGATGGATGTTGAAAACCTACCAAATGCGAAGAAGAAATTGAATGCCTTTCCTTTTGACAACAACGGTTTTAACAGCGTTAATTACTAATAATAATAACGATAAGCGGACTTATAGAAGCAGTAATTACTTTGCGGAATTAGTAGAGCTAGTACAGACGTTATGTTAAAATTATTTTCTTATAATTAGCGTTTGTTAATCATAATGGAAAGCGCTACGATTTTGTCGTGAAACCTATCCTCTTGATGATGCTTGGGTCGGGGGAGAAACTATCGTAGAGATTCTCGTAGTGAGTGTGTGTAGTGCATGTGTGGTGTGTTGTTGGTGGCGTTTTGTGATACGTGTAGCGACTTGTCAAAGACTCCTGTATAAGGCATGTGAGCATTGCCTGCTACCTATATTTAGCACAACACAGATTCTCTTAATAAAGGCGGATTATACCAAAATAATTATATCATCGCTTCTGTTCGTAAGTAACTAACGGCCTGTTACTATCCCACTGCTGGGCTCAGGCCTCCTCTCTCTGTTTTTGAAGAGAAGGATTAGAGCTAAGACCAACCACGCTGCTGAAATCCGAATTGGTAGGTAACACATAGAATTGTCTAAAATTCTCTAGATTCTCTAAAGATATTGCAGGTATCCTAAGATGTTTTCCTTCATCGAAGAGCGTGAGATAAGTGGCAGATATCAATTAGACACATAAATTTTAACAGAAAAACTCATAGGTCCCTTCCCTGGGTTTGAACTCGTAAACGTCCCTCGAAAGAGTAGCACGGTCTCACCGCTGGGCTTATCACAGCTTATCATAACTTCTGTAATCAACTTTTCAACAAAAAAAAATAATAACTGCTTGTATAGCCATGGCATTTCCCAGTGATCTCTCGAGGGCATCTTACGGCATGTTTGCAGTTACTATTCTGTAGGTGGCCATTTCAGGTATCTTGTTGACAGATAAACCCAAGCCAAGTCGACAATCGTAGTGTTGAACGGCTTCGCGCTGCGCCTATGTTCCTCAAGATAAACCTTTTGTTGTTTCTTATCTGTCGCCACAGCCTCCCTCGTTCTGAGGTACCGGAATTAGAAAAAAAATACTTCTTTTGTAATTTAAGATACGCCACCCGTTACTTTTGTAACTGTGTCAAGTCCAGATAAGATTAACGGCAGATGCAAATTTCGTGCAAAGAATACTCTAAGGCTTTTGAATTTATTGTATAAGAACTTCTTTATATTTAAACTTCGTTAGAGCTTGCCGAAATGATCTGTTGATTAATAAATTATCTGATTTAAAATGATTATGTTTTTATTAGACTTGGTTGCATCTGAGCCTAACTGGATTTGATAAAAATAAAAAATAAAAATAAATATATGGGACACTTACACACACGGTCGTCCGTCCCCAAAGCAAGGAACTTAATATTTGCGTTATCGGTGACGGTCAACTGGTAGATATACTTACTACATATATAATTTTAAATAATAAAACATACACCCCAGGTTCGAATAGAATATGTTGGTCATCGACGGGAATCGAACCCGCGACCCGCGGAGCTGCGCCAACGGGCCCGTTAAATTATTATAACGCAACTCGCTGTGCCACATGGTTTCGGCCGCGGCGTTAAGGTTATTAAAAACTGGTACCAACTGGTAAATAAAGCTGATTTTATTAACTTTTTCACTGGAAACATAGATATTCCAGGAATAAAATAAAATACAGTATAATCAGGAATAAAGTACAATCCCTTTGAGATGACATAGCGGTGTAGCACACGAACGAAAAAAGAGGATAGTACACATCTTGATAGCATAGTGTATATGTACTTATAATAATTAGATAGACAGCTTCGTCAGCTATAGTTTAACGTGCACTTAGCCCTGATATTATAAAAATAACATATTTGTCTATATATAAAATCTAATTCTGTAATAATACCTAATTTATAGAATTAGGGGTTACTGTGCGGAGATCCACAATACAAGAGTAATACTAAAATGACTTTCTTCTGCGATGAATGAATTTTCTTCTTATTTAATCTGCGATTAAATAAGTAGAAAATAATTCTTAATAAGTAAAAAAAGTAAGTAAAGTAGAGTGGACTCTTCGTTCTTATAACCAATACATGCAGGATTCGTAAGAACACATGCACAAACCTTCACCACCGCCACCACAATACATAAGCACTACACACGTTCACTATTACAAACTCAACAATATTTTCGCCCCCGCAACTAAAGCATTATCAGGACATGACTCGACAAAATCGCAAATATGCTTTGCGATAAAATGTTTCTTTTGAGATTTTATCGTGTAGTCGGGGGTGGAGTATATTGGAGTGCAGTATATTTTTTATTTACCTAACGCCGACTATAGCAAAATAATTTCATTATTTCTCATTTAATATCACTATTTTTAAACATAGTAGAACAATATTATTAAACCTATAATCTCTGCCTTTTGTATGTACGTACTTTGTATTTTGCCAAATGTGAAGGACTTTTGAAAATATATGCATTATATATATACAGATAAAAAATATACGATGATTATACCACAGTTAAGGTCACCGTTGTTCCTCGTAAACAAGTTTCTCGCATTATAAAAATAGACATCAAACGCAACTAACGGATTGTGCTGTGCTTTTAAGTTGTAAAATGAAACATTTATTAATATTCATTACACTATGCGTAATTATTACATCAGTGAAATGTTTAAAAGACGATTATGATTATGTTTATGATTATGATGCCGAAGAAACCAACGCTCCTACTTACGATCTAAAAGACGCACGGCAATTGTTTGAAAACTTTGTTAAAGATTACAATAAAGTATACAAAGATAAGGAGGACCGAACAAAGCATTATAAAAACTTCATATCTAACTTAAAATATATAAATAAAATGAATCAGGAAGGCGGGTCTTCTACTTTGGACATCAACATGTTCTCTGATCTAGGAGAAGATGAATTTGAGAAACTTGGATAAGGGAAAACAGAATGCGTGAGTAAGTTTATAAAATTTATAGACCCATAGCCAATTGTATTGTTTGTAATGTCCCGACCCCAATAATATCTATTAAGTAAGGAAAATAATGATCTAGTAGTTTGTAATAATTACCTTACACAGTTTAAAAAAAAAAGATTTAATTGATTGTTTTCATTGTTATAGAGTGAGAAAAAATTAAGGGAAAATGATTAAAAAGGAATCCTGACGAGCATAGTGGGACTAGACACTTTAGAACAAACAATCCTTTTACATTACTATCATCCAACTGTAAATTAAGTAATTTATTGGATTCAACTCCAACATTCAATTAGAGTATATAGCTCGACTATTAAAAAATATATATATCAGAATAAATTAATACACACAGACCTGGAGCTGCGGCGGAAATGACCGAAACCGGCAAGCAGCTAAAGTACGCACCTCTCATCGAGAGTTATATATTTGTGCCCTTTGCAGTTGAGTCCCTAAGGCCATGGAGTTAAAGTGCAAAAACTTTTTTATCCGTTTTAACTCAAATTCAAATTCAAATTCAAAATATTCTTTATTCAAGTAAACTTGTAAACAAGTGCTTTTGAATCGTCAACTTTACTGCTGGTTCGGAAAGCCGTCCTACCGAGAAGTGCCAGCAAGAAACTCGGTGGAGCTCTTTTAAAAAAGAATATTCTTAATACTAATTACATTTTGTCATAGCTATCCTGCACAAGGTCAAAGAGCAGCTATATCCACGCATTCTTATCATCAATGTAAGCCTCCACGGTATAATAGGCTTTCTGTATCAGCCTCTTTTTAACAGTATTTTTAAATTGCTTAATTTAATAACACCTCGGTTTTACCTTTTTCGCACAAAGAATCAGCTTAGCGACTGAACGCGGAAACATTGCCAGCAGCCATATATATATATATAGACTCCACTTGCGATTTGGCATAGCTATGTGTGCCGAGGATTTTAAAATTTACTTACATATCTATACATAACTTATCATGCAAACTTTTAACTATTGGAACAAATTAAAGTTACAAAACGTTAATGGTATTTATTAAGCTTACAACGCTTTAACGATATGAATCGATGTTATCCCGTTGCCTTTATTTTATCTTCAATGTTCAAATTATGCGAGGGCAATTGAAACAACTGATTTTAATGTACGAGGTTGTTAAAGTATTTTGTCTACATTTTGACTATCATCTACGGTTAAGAAAGTAGATTTTGACATTATAACGAAAAGCTTTTTACTCGTCCGTTAGTATGCATAAACATCAATATCGCCTGCTATAAATGGATCAATTTGAACGCCTTCCACTTCCGTTATGGCTCATTCCATTTACATTTTGGATGTTTTGGTTATATCGAGTATATTAGAAGCGATTTTGAAAAGTATATAAAATTTTATATCTAAACAGAAAGAGCATGTGCTATATACTCAACTAAAATTAATTTTTAATACTGTTAATAAAAATAATAACATGATGTGCTTGCTTAAGTAACAAAATTCTTTAATTCTTCTTCCGGAATTAAATTCTACGTAAAAAATATATAAAATATTTTCGATTGGTCAGGAATTCGGATCGAATTAAAAGATTATGTACGGGAACTGTAATTAGGGTGCCAGCTTGGATCTCTATATCATCTCTTTTATTTTTTTCTTTCATGTGCCCGCCACTTCATAAGATTTCACGTGTGATGATTTTTAACCCTTTATGCCAAATATAATATAAACTTGTTTGTAAGGTGATTTGAACCATTTGGATGAACAATTCGCACGCTAGAACATTATGTGCACGTTCGACAAAAATGACATGGTGTGTTTTGACCCACCTAATAGTGTACGTTTAAAAGTAAGCTTTCGCAAAATATACATAATCCAAAAACGAAAGTTTAGTAAAATAAGTAAATTAAGGTATATGTACCAATTATATTGCGTAATAACGATATTAAACAATGTCTTGGTAGTTTATATAAAACGTATAATGCATTTCGTAAGATCTAATACCAACTGGATCAATAGTGAAAAAGGTGCAAAATGTGATACAGCTTATCATTAAATTAGTTATTGAATAAGTAAAAGTATAAAAGAAATTAAATATTTTTTTTAAAACAAACTCATTTAAGTCCTGGATATTCGTTATTCCTAATAACTAAGTGGGTTTGTTTTTAATTTACATAAAGAAATCAACGAAATTAATAACTGTGTGTTAAAATACTTTCAGAAGTCTTGATTTACAAGCTAATTGTCACTCTTCTAATTCACATTGCTTTTTAAACAGTTTGTTAGAATAGCACTTTAACTGTGTAAACTTTTTCGTATTTGTAAAAAATACATCAATGTTAAATTGAAAATCTGCCACGTAAAGCCACTTACGAACTTTTCTTAAATCAAAGTACCTATTACACAACAAAATCTTCACGCTCGTTTTCCCGCACAAAGTTTTTATTTCTTACATAACTCCTAACTCCATTCCATTATTCAACATCCAATTCTTTGAGCTACGGTTATTTATTTTCTTTGATTTCCTTTTACAATAAGCTATAGGAAAGAGTAAAATTCCTTCCCCTTCTTAACGTATTCGACCCAAATAAGAAATCATAAGCAAAATAATAAGATATTATAGTTTTCAGAACCATTTTGAAATAAATTGATATAACATTTCCTTTATTTAAGCTCTAACAACGTAATGATTTTATTTTATATTATATTTACGATATACAGATAAAATATTTCAATAATTAGATGTTTCTCATCCACCTTTTGGTGTTCGCTATAATATAATATTTATACTTATAACATTTTTAAATAAAAATCCACCAATGATTACAAGGTATGAAAACAGGTTTTCGTATGAATTGCTTGAAAATTAAACGAAATATAATATTTAAAATTAAACGAAATATACTATTAAATTATACGAAATATAATATTCTACTAATGATAATATTCTCCTGTTAATAATATTCTTTATTCATAATATTCTTCTATTGATCTTTTGAAAATTCCTCTAATCTAGATCGATTTAAGGTATTTTACTAAATTTATAGACACTTTCAACAGTTACTATCGGACTAATCATTTGTTTTTACTATGTGCATAGTAATCATAAATTTTTAAAATATTTGTCAATCTTTTGTATGTAGAAATATTTTTAAAAATAAATTGAATATTGTACGCATCTTTTTCATTCCAAGATTACCTATAAATGAGCTAACTTAAACTAAATTAGCCTATCTAATATTTTACTGTATCTAAAATAGCTGACCCGGCGAACTTCGTACCGCCTGCCAGTCAATGAATGGTGTGTTATCTATATATAGCTAAACTAATTTAGGCTTTGATGAACGTAATACAATGACACAAAATAAATTTCTGACCGCTCGCGTAAATGTTAATCATTTGTCATTATTTCTGTACTCACGCATAAATATTTGAGAACTTCTATGTAACTGCTTAATGCACTTTTCAAACTTTTTAATTGGTTAAAAAAAATACAGATAATAGTTTATTCATACTTTCTAAAAAGTTAACACAAATTCCATTTATAAACGCATGCATAAATGTCAATCATTACTTACAGTATTGGACAGGATGACAACAAATGTTTGACTGGTACGAAACGAAAGAACGTTTACTTATTTTTATAATTATATATTCGTTGATTTTTCATTGTTTTTAAGATGTATTCTGCTACTCGGGGCGGAAACAAATCCAACGAATCAAAAACCATGAAAATTGGTCCAGCAGATCTCGAGTTATAAGTGTTGTAACAAACCCGTCTTTGTTTTATATATATAGATTTATGTTGCTTGCTGTGTTGTTATGATATTGGTTGGGTAGTGTGTTCCTTCTTAAATTAATTCCTATATTATCTATATTTCCTACAAATAAAATAAGCCAGTCCCCACCCTACTTTAGTGTATTATCTTTACAAATAATTTAGGATTGATATGCTTATTTTAGGATTTTTGCATATGCATTGAATCGTTTACACTTTGTCAGAAAAGGGTCGACAAGGCAAGCGTAATGAATTAATTAAATTAGGACGTACTGATAACCTCCCACAATCTCTCAGCTTGGGATTGAGCTTTGGCTATTTATTAAAAGGGAAAACATGTGCCCCCTTGATTAAACATTTTTAAATATCTTGATTACTGCCCAGCATGCCTTATAATCGGCAGCCTCTACTTAAAGAGAAAGATTGACTGGCCCGTTGAAGCAGGTGGCACTGTCCCTCTCTTCAGCTCTGCCGGTCGCGGGTTCGATTCCCGTAGAAGGCCAACATCTTTTAAATTACACAATTCTACAATTTGTTGGTTCTTCCATTCTGGGTATATATATTTAAGAATGTATTTAAAATTACATATGTATATATTTACCATTTGTCTGTCACCTATTACATAAGTATAAAGTTACTTGCTTTGGCGACGGATGACCGTGTTTTTAATTAACCCATTTATTTATTTATTATCTAATATATGACCTGTTATTTTATATTAATTTCAAAGTTTTGTTAATAACGTAAGTAAGGTGAACTAATTTTAAAAGACAGGTCGCTGTTAACGTCCAAGGTAGGATGACAATGTTGTTGATGTTATATCACTTCCGCAAAATCTGATACGTTTCATCCTATTAGGATATCCGACCTTCGCGCAATCATGCGATGATACCATCGCTTAATCGCGCGAAGGTCGCTACGTTGTGTTTTCCAACAACGACTTGATATAAATCGTCTCAAAATACGTCATCACGACGGTCATTTTAGACTTAAACTTGTTAAACTTGTTAATGTTTTTCTATTGATATTTCGACAACTCGTAGACAATATACATACTTAAATACAAATACCTAGGCTCGAAGAACCAACAAATTGTTTATAGAAAATGTTGGCCCACGGTGGAAATCGAACCCACGATCCGCGGAGCTGAAGGTAGGGTCACTACCCACTGCGCCTACGGTTCAGTCGCATATATTGTGAGTATACGTATAATATGACTGGCAATGAACATTTTTTTAACGTAATTGTGTGAACTTGACTATGCTTCTGGTATTTTCTAAAATATTTTTCCGGGAACATAACTAGTTTCTTTTTGTTTTATTTTAATAAAAGAAATTAAATGTAACAATAAATACAAACCAAACATCAAAGAGATTTGTCTGGTATATAAGGAACAATAACTTAATATTAAAAGTTAGTTAAAGCGACCGTTATATTAAAATTAGTTTATCTAAATCAAATAAAATAAATGAATTAATCGTAAAAACTTACACAATCTTGTCTGGTTATTAGTCTAATCCGTAGGGGACACTCCTAATTTTAACATATTTTAATCATTCAGCAATAATAAATGTAACTTTAGAATATCATTAAACGACTTATTCAAATAACACCATTATTTTTAATTATAAGTTACATATAACCTGCGACTGTAATAATTAAATTATTAATAATTATTAAGTCAAGTTAAAAAACTTCAAAAAAATTACAAAATTTAATGTCCCTACTGTTAAGCGTTGAGGAATTTCCTCGTCTGCAGCCAATCAGCGAAATCAGGACATGTTTATCATAAACATGTATTGTCATCGGGATAGGACCAGTATGTAAAATTTCAGCTCAAACGAAAGTGGGTCAAATTTAACTTTCCAGATTACATCTTCATACTCGTACATGCACGGAAAGTTAAATAGAAGCTTTTAAAAATATCATTATACTAAGACTAATCTAATCCTCCATCTAATATCCGGCATAGATTTAGATATTACTAGCTGTGCCCGCATGGAAATCAGCGTGTTACAATTTTTTTCTAAAATTCAAATTTTAAACATAAAAGTAGTTATTGAGAGTTAACCATAAGAGATAGAGACATGTTGTTGCGGACTTTTTTGTAGTAGTTTTATAGATCTACAATTCTGTAGTACATTACTTTAGCGTATCTCTGCTGGTTTACGCAGCGCACGCGACTAAAGCTAGCAAGCAAGTTTTTTAACAACTGCACGATTTCTTCAACACAATTTCCATAATAACGATGTGTTTTATTTATTTAAACCATCCGAAAGTATTGCTCTATCTTTTGGTGAAAACCGTACAAAAATCCGTTCAGTAGATTTTGAGAAAATCGATTACATACAGACAGACAGCTTTTTGGGACTTTGTTTTATAATAAGTATAGATTATTATACAAAGAATAAAATACATAATAGATCGGTAAATCTTATATTTAAAAGCGATTTCCTTTTATTACGAGGTAAAATTGCCCTAACATCTCACAGGTACATTACGACGACAGCAGCTTTACGATCTTTCCTTACATTTTATTCAGGACCAGTAACAAAAGATTTTCAAACGAACAAGCTGGGGCGTGTAAGAAGAGATCTTATCTTTTTCCGTATACTCAAAAATATACGTACATTCGTGCACCAAAATTTAAACGAAAGTAGGTAATTACAAAAACGGTTCACTTAGAAAATACATGGCTAGAGCTTGTAGGAATATCCAAAAGTAATATTTCGAATGCAACGTCTTCATAATTCTCTTAACCGTTTACTCCTCTAGGTGGAAACACCTATTTTTAAAATTTAAACTATCGTGGGTAGAATTCATAGTTAATGTATAGACACGCTATCTATCTATGTCTTATTTTATCGGGTTAACTCGACTAGTTTCGAGCCCATCCGGGGCACTTATTCAGATCCCGCCGCAATAACATCGTTTAAAGAGCTCATGAAAAAAAGACGTGAGTATAGCCAGTGTCTATACATTAACTCAGCTCAATATGTTTTCATCTTCCATTCTTCCATGCATATCTTACTTCAATACCTTTTGTCTACTTTCCTCTAGTCATATAAACCCAAATTTTAACATTTATAACTATTTTATATTTTATATTAGTTATAAGGCCGCCTCTGCACTATTTATAAGATTCTTATAATTTGTTTTTTCTTCTTTTTTCTAGTTGTGCAATAAAGTATTTTATTATTATTATTATATTTTATTTCTCTTATTCCTAACTTTTTACATTTTTAAATATTTTTAATGATAAAAAAACTAAGCAATTAAAAAAAAATTAAAAAAAACATTATTATTATTATTATTTTAATCACATAATTATTATCCCTCTTTATTACATATTCATACAAATAGCGTATCTGTTAATGAAGTAAATTGACAAGTTACTAGCTTTTGCTTGTGATTTGGTCTTTAATGATGAAATAAACAGTAGCCTATATCATAATCTAGGACTTTATCCATCTTCATTTCAAAAATCGTATTAATCCGTCGTTCTATGTGGGCGTTCAAAATTATATTATTCTTTAAAAGTACAACACAACGTCGCATTTTTTACAATTAGTGTGAACTAGCGTTGCCCGCGTGGATATAAGTGTGCCACAAATAGGTATTTCACTTAATATACATAAAACCCTAATTTACCAATGCTCTTACAATTTCTCAAACATTTTCAGTATCTTTTCGCAGAAACCGTACAAAAGTCCGTTCATTAGATTTTGAGAAAAGCGATCACGTACAGACAGACTTTATTTTATATTATGTATCCGTTATTACATAGCCTTGTGGTATCCGGCAGAATAGAATAGACCACCCTCATTTCTTACCGAGGTGTCGTAAGAGGCGACTAAGGTAAATGCCGTGTGGTATCCGGCTGCATAGAATAGACCACCCTCATTTCTTACCGAGGTGTCGTAAAAGGCGACTAAGGTAAGTCGACGTTAGGCAGGCGGCCGGTCGTAAAATACGTAGCCAAATCAAATGAAAGCATGTTTGTGACATGTTGTGCCGACCCCGCTTAGAGTGGGATAAGGGCAGGAGAATGATGATGTATCTGGTATTATCTGGCATCTGGCTTCAATCTTAAGTCAAGTCAATTTAAAAAGAATTGTTACTTAAATACTAAACAATCTTCCAAGTAAATTTTGAAAGTGCATGAATGCTATGCATAATACATGTGAGTTAAGGAACAGCGTCGAGGCTGAGAGCTCAACGAACAACTACCTCCACCAAGATATTAAATCAAAGTTTAAGTGATCTCAAAGTAATGGAAACTTTAATATTTAAGGAACAAGATTAGTTTAGATACTTTTTTTATAGACGACAAATATTTTACAATGTAAATTTATGCGTTTAGTGAAATAATGAAGATGGCATGTAAAAAAATACAATGTTGTTTTATTTTTTTTATCTATATAAGACAATTAAAAGTAATTTTTGTTAAGCGGCAAATAAAAATTGTGTTGCTCCGTTAACCAAAGAAACGACAATTAAGTTTCTATTTTACTTCGCTTTTTATATTAACTTTTTTTATATTAACCATTTTGTTATTCCGTTGCTAAGTCCTTTTGCTCTGATTTCTATTTTCCTTTAGACAGAGTCAAACTAAGATTCAAATTTCAAATATTAAAAAAGAATTTATATTCTTTACATCTATTTACAACAAAAATGTACAAGTTATGTGTATTTTAAATTACGTACACGCTAGTACGATACAAATATGCCCACGTGGAATGATCCCAAGAATGCTGGCTACGTTTTCGCGTTGAATGGCTAAGCTGATTTTTTGTGCGAAAAAGGAGCCAGCCCTTTTGTCGCCTCAAGAGACTATTAACAGAGGTGTTAAGACTGATAAAAAAAAATTATATAATTCATCAGTATGTAATGTGTAACAAAAGAAGTTGTAGGAAAACGCTCTTTAGAATATATTGCACACACCATACTAATATTTTTTAAAAATTCAAAAGTCTTATGACCTATATGATCCAGATAGAGGTGCTATGATATATGTTACTGAAAAGCAGAAAACAGAGATTTAAAACTTAAATCACTCAATTATACTAGCCTAATACAATTATTTGATGAACGTTTATATCACTCTGTATCACCACTTCATCAACACTTTAAAGACATATTTGCAACATAATATGTTCTTAAAGTCTGTTTCTATCTCACTGCTGTGCATAAGCCTCCTCTATCTTTTTGAAGAGAATGGTTAAAGCGTAAACCAACCATGTCACTCGCTTGCGGATTCGTGAGTAATATCATACATATTCCTAGAATTCTCTAGAGACATGCAGGTGTCCTCACGACGTGTTCCTTCACGAAAAGCGTGTGAGTAAATATGAATTAGATACGTAAGTTTTAAAACTCATGTGTCTATTTGATAATTGCAATAAATCACACGCTTTTCGGTGAAGGAAAACATCGTGAGAAAACCTGCATATCTTTAGAGAATTCTGAAGATATGTGTAACCTTCCAATCCGCATTGGAGCAGCGTGGTAGGTCTTAGCTCCAACCCTTCTCTCCAAAAACGGAGAGAGAGGCTTAATCCTAGCAGTGGGATTGTAACAGGCCACTTCTTTACTTTTTTTACTTTACATAAGTTTTAACACTAAAACTCAATGGTGCCTGCCAGTCGTTTTAACCCATGACCCCTCGAAAGAGTCACACGGTCTCACCGTTCAGCTATCACAGCTTCTGAATATGTACTTATTATGTCGCAATTTATCAATTCCAGTTTCCATTGATCAATGTTAGGGGACAAGCCCTTGCTAATGTCAAGTGGTCCGAAGAGTTATGCGCGCAACGCCTGCTCTGTGATTTATCTCCTTTGAAATTCTGACCACATACATATGTATTGTTGGTCACATATATTTTCACTGACAGATTTTGGTTGTCTCCAGGAGAAACCATTTTTTTGACGATATGTAACAGTACTTTTTTTTGTTTCAGAATCATATGAATATATGAATCTCTATCTACTGAAGTTATATATGGAAAAGTGGCAACAGAAATAAATAATTATCTTCTTCCTCTTCAACTGGACTATTATAAGGAAATTCATGCCATTAGTTTTTCTGTCACATGCCTGGAGCGCCTACTGAAGTTGAGAATCTCGCTGTGCTTTCCGATGCAGGGTTGCCACTTTAGGAGCCTTACATCCATTGAGGAATACCTATTAAATATTGTACAATTACAATAGTAATTTTCCATTAATTATTAAATATAGACTTGTTTATTCATTTTACATAAATATAATATTTCCCGAAGTTGTATTTGTTAAAACATAATTTAAATAGGAAAAATGAAAATAAAAAACGCAAAACAAATTTTGTGTTTAGTAGTTAGTTGTTTATATTATTATTAATCTGTACAAAAACCTATTTTTTTTTATTTAAAGTGGGCGTTACATTGCGAAAGACCATAAGTATAGTACAAAAGTTATGATAGAATTATTTTGCTATAATCTACCTTTCTTAAGAGAATCTATAACGCTAAGTATAGGAAGTCAAACCGTTCTCGTACCTTATACAAATAGGATTAGTTACCGCACGTATCACAAAACACCAACACCAACAACACACTACCCAAGCACTACACACATTCACTACGACAATCGCACGATCGTTTCGCCCTGTAACCGGAGCATTATCTGGAAATAGGCTCCACGACAAAATCGCAAAGCTTTGATATTTTATTGTGTATGCATTTAACATTCAATATTCTATGCGTAGCATGAAATTACAAAAGTTTAACTAAGTAGAACAAAAGTTATCTAATTATTCAAATTTGTTGTACCTAACTCATCTAGCCCTGGGCAATCAGAAAATTAGATTAGATAAATTGAATACACGCTCATGTTATTTTAATAGCGTATTTATGTTTTTATAACTAGCTATAAGTGCGGCTTCGCCCGCGCCAATCAATGTGTCACAAAGTAGTCTCGCTTAAATCTCGACGTTGGCGACATGGCGTTTAATTTTAAATCTGCAATATCTTCTATAGTATTTATTTGATTCATATAGTGTACGGGACAATTTTGATCTATATTAAATGGCAAGCATGACTTATACCGAACAGATGAAAACGGTCTCGAAAATAACGTAATATTTTTAATTAAAATTTTGAACATAAAAGTAGTTATTCTGAGTCAAACGTAAGAGATATAAACATGCTTTCGCGGACTTTTTACCTTTTTAGGCTTTTTAGACTTTTTAGCGTAACTCTGTTGGTTTACGCAGCGCACGCGACTACTGCTCCCAGCAAGCAAATTTTTTCACAACTGTACCGATACCGATATGTACTATTTACTTAAATCATCCAGAAGTATTTTACTATCTTTTGGTTAAAACCGTACAAAAATTCTTTCAGTAGATTTTGAGAAAATCGATTACATACAGACATAATGATATATTATGGATGGACTAAATTCAATATGTTCATTTGACATTAAGTTGAATTATTAAAATCTAAATAAAGTTGCAAATAAATGACATTTCATGCATTAGAGTCAACAGACGGGTTGTCGGAATTTTCGTCTATCAATAATACTATGTATTTATATTCTTATTTTAGTCAGATCACGACACAACAAAACATAATATCCATAACCATTACCAGTTTTCGAAGATGAGTGATTAATATACTAAATTCCAAGATGATAAATAATTAATTTATAATTTATGAGCCTAGCTTATAAAAATGTGTTTGTTCAGACATTTAGTGATTATAAATATGCGTTTATATATATTTGATTAATTAATTAAATTGTTTAATAATAAGTAAGGACAAAATCCAATTACACAAATTATAATACACTATATACTTTAAAAAATCACATAAAGTTTTCAGAGTAGCTATTAAAACTGTTGGCGATAGATGGCAGCACTGAAATGTTGTTTCGCGCTATTGTTTGTCGTATTTTTAATCCTACTTAATATTATAAATGCGAATTTGCGAAAGTTTGTGAGTATGGATGGATGTTTGTTACTCTTTCACGAAAAAACTGTTGGACGGATTTGGATAAAACTTTACAGTTATATGTGTTATACATCAGAATAACATATAGGCTACAATTTGTAATGATTTTATGTAATATAACGTCATTATTCATGTCACTAAAGTCGGAAAAAATCTGGCCTCTGAAGGCTATCTTGGCGAACGCTGCCTAAATCATTGAAGTTACTCAAAGATTATGTACCGCAGTATTATTTGTCTTGAAAAGTTTTAAATAAAAGTTCGCGACAGTATATATCTACCTTTTATGTGGAAGCCACTGTGACCAAAATTGTGAATCATAAAGTTAATTAAATTAGACACTATTTTACAACGCATATCTTTGTATAGTAATAAAATTCATATAAAAATGAATACATTGGTCGCTTTCAGTATTTCAAGTAGATAAACTTTGTTTTTTACACTAAGTAACTTGGCCGAATAGTTTAAAAGTTATCACGATATGATTGACTTAAATGGAGCGTGCTCCTTTGTTTTGAAGTTAGACATCTAAAATTTTGGATGTACGAGTAACTAAATAAATATATATTTTTTAATATTAAGCAAAAAAAAATTAATCTAAAATGATCTGTCACGAAATTTAATGTGGCAGACCAAATTCCACGCGAGCCAAGCCGCGGGCAAAACCTAGTTTTATATAAGCGAATGCGGACATATGCCTGGCTGATATGGTCGTGAGTGTTGTAGGGTCTTGCTAGGTCATTCTATGGAGTCTTAGGTTTAGTTTTAGGTCGTGTAACTGTAATAACATGTTGTTTAATGGTTAATCGGTTTAATAGTAAATTGCAGTTAGATATTTAAGGATGAGCTTATAGTCCATCGAAGGATCATTCACAATTTCACATCAATAGCTTAACAATTCTTGTCTAATATAATGTCACTTTTCGGTAAAGATAATAAAGATATCATAGTGTGGGGATTCTTTAAGAAGTCCGTTGAGCAAAGACAGTGAACGTGCATAGGCCACATAGCACGCGCCTCGGTACAGGAGGAAGGTTCGGCATATAACTTATAACGCCTAGCAAGAGTATAATTATTTTATATGCATATATAAATAATAATTTATTATGAAGATCGTGGGGGTCGATTTCATCTCTGATAATTTAATGACTGTCACAAGTTTTTGGACAATCTTATTTAGCAGTGGACGTCCCTTAGCTGACAAATATTAAGAAAGGCTATGTATCTTTGCTAAAGAAGCATAATTATTTTAAATGGGCGCTCACATAAATAAATAACTTAACATTAACTCTACCGTATTTGAAATTATGTTGATTCACGGAACAGCAATATTGTTTTATGTAATCAATAAAACACGGAACGTAAAAATAATGGAAAACAACGCACACATTAGATACACCGCATGAAATTTTATGAGCTACTGCGTATGCGGATAAATCACGGATAATATACGTAATAGGATGAACAAGTGTAAGCCCGTACTGGTTTACGGCTAACGCATGCTGGCAAAGTCGGGTGAGTAGAAAGAAAATAAAGCTTGGACCACAATAAATCCGCTGAGCGTATTAAACAAAACCGTGCTTAGTGAGTTTCTTGGACCGTGAATTTGACGGAATCGTTCAAACGATCATCTCAACGTCCTCAAAGGCAGGATCATGCGTGAATATTGGCAATGCCCTAACAAAATACGTCCAGGTAAATTCATACATGAAAGATGACCGAATTTACAGACAAAGAGAAAACGGTTGATTGCTTACGAAATATAGAATGAATTTTGTACCCATTTTGGTCTACTAAATTGAGCCTGTTTAAATAAATATTTTTTTTATTCATAGAAAATTCAGTCTATATTTAATTATTTAAAAAATATAATGTTAAGATCAAGTCTTAATGTATCACTGTTTCCTTTAGGTGTCTCAGTTTGCGTCAATAAATTTGTCTAGCAATTTAATATTGAGTATGCCATCTCTTTTCTTAATATAAGTAATTTTAAGTTTATTAATATGTAATAATAATTTAAAATTCTGCAGGAAAAAAATGTAATACATCATAAATAACTGTTATGAAGTTTCAGCAACGCCAAATCAACGCTTCCATTAAGCTGAAATGCCCCGATGACAATGTATATTTATAATGATGCTGCTGCCAAATTTGGATCTAGACGAAGGAACTCCTCAACGGTTAACAGAAGGGACGTAAAATTTTGTTCAAAGCTTTTTTTAAAGCATTTTTACCTTGACTTGTTTTAAAAGCAATACATAAAAGTATAGAATTAACTTAAGCTATTAACACAAAAGTTAGTATTTGATGTACAAGCATGTAGGTACCAGATGCAATCAGCGACCCCCATGAACTCTGTAAGAGCTACATAAAAAATACAAATTATAAATGAACAAACGTCGTCGAACGTCATTATACAGAACAAGAAGCTTTGATCGTCACGTCCTCAAAATTTAATATCCCAGAGAAAAAAAAATGTTGAAAATCTCGTATTAAGTTTTATAAAAGTGTTTATCAAAGCTACGACTTTTACAAAGTAGTCAGGTGTCTCAGTAAAATCGTTCCCTATCTAAATTTTCGCTGCAGTATGTAAGTACACTGCTTTAGGTGAAAACGTGAGAGGCGTTTCAATTTTCGACTGATAGTAGCTGGTAGATAGGTGTATGTGAGCGTTCGAAGAAAGATACGGAGACGTGAGCATTAATATTACAAGGAACGAAATCTCGGGTTATATTACATTGTACTACCTTTGAGCCTTGATATAATTTATGAGTTAACGTAAAATTTGTATGAAAATGTATCGGCTGTGTCACGTCTTTAGACATAACTTAGTAGTGTTTTTTTAAGAAGTAAATAAATTAATTGCTATTTACACAAACTTACACAAACGGTCGTCCGTCCCCAAAGTAAGTTTTTTTTTATATATGGGACACTTACACACACGGTCGTCAAAGTAAGCAACTTAATACTTGTGTTATGGATGACGGACAATTTGTACATATACTACATGTATAATTTTAAATACATATTTACACTTACAAATACACACCCAGGCTCCAAGAACCAACAAATTGTTTATAGAAAATGTTGGCCCTCTGCCATCAATTTTTTTCACTCTACCTGATTCTACGCTGTTCCAGAAAAACTATGACGCAACTTCTAAACTATAATTTTATAGGAGATCCACAAAATAAAAATATCTTAGTTTGTTGTGAACGCAGCCACAACAATTCTTTTTATATCTGTGTGCCCTTTCGATAAAGTTTCATCAACACTATTTCTGGTCGAATTCTACGATAGTCCTAGCGTGGCTGACAAATTCTGCTTCAACATTAATTCCGTTCATACGAAACAGGGTTGGTGAGATACAAGAAAGTACACAAGGTTACACCTGGAGTTATGTACCGTCTAAATTCAATCCTGCAGACCTTGTCTCTCGCGAGGTGACGGCTGATTCCATCACCGGGTCCTCACTTTGGTGGTCGGGTCCAGACTTTTTACATCATAAAGACATTTAGTTTCCAGAAGTACACAAAAAGACAGACATTTCATTACACACAAACACATCACCCCCAGTAGACGATAGCAACAATTCTTTTTATATCTGTGTGCCCCATTTTGGCCCACTTTTCGAAATTGACATCCAATTTGTAACGGACAATATACGTTTTGAGACGGACGATTTAAACCACCTGTCTATCATTTACAAGCGCCTATGAATAAATTAAACTTCACAACATCCAAGAAGATACATAGTTTGAATAGTCAATGTAAAAATAAAGCATTTTTTTAACTACTGGTGAAAAAGGTAAAGTATAATACTACCTAGACGTAATGGAACCTAAAAGTTGTAATATCACAAGAGTCAACGCTCACTTAATCTAACTAGACCAAAAACTTTTTTTGAGACTCCTTCAAAATTAAGAGAGCAATTACACTTAAAATGTGCGTTGTTTTTCAATGATCAATAATCATGTCTGGGTATCGCAATAAAAAAAAATAGCAATGTAGCATAATTTTATAAACAATAACTTGTTTATAACTTGTGTTTTGTTTCATTGATAATGATTGTTTCTTTTTTCATACGTGTAAATATGATAACTATTGATATCTTAATTATTTTATGTCTATGATTTTTAGCCAAAGACTAAAAATTAACACCTTGTCTATGGTACTTGAATACTATGTTAGTAAAGTTGTGATTTTAAAGAAAGATCAACTATTAAATTAGAAAAGAACTGATAATAACGTCTTAAACATACAATTATAACAAACTTTGTAATTTTTTTTATAATATATATCCTAACATTATATAAGTACATATCTAAATTCCTAATTCGAATAATTTATTCCTGTATTGAATATCAAATATATCCGAATAAATCCAATTTTAAATTTTGCGCAACAGATACTATTAGTTAAATAACTGCATAACATAAATAGCTAATTTTTAGGTTTCTCTTTAATTTTTCGTATATCAGGTAGAAATAGATAACAAGTAAAAAATATAATATAAATTTATCATTATTATAATTAATTAAATATTTTTTTAAGGCGTAAATTACTTAAATGTATGACAATATTATAACATACCAAGCAAATGCGCATTGAAGTAATGGAATGTGAAATTGTCAATTGTCATTTGTCAGTCAAACCGACAGCAAAATGTTTTGACATCTATGTCAAAATTCGAATTTAATACGTCAGATTTGCCGACGTTTTTAACGTTACAAATTACAACTTTACAAGTAGTTTGTTGCTTAATGTTAAGCGTGATTGTCTGGTGTGTTAAATTAAATGAAAAACTATTCCGATTAACTGTATTGATCAATCAAATAATTTGTGAAAAATTGGGACTGTAATTTTACCCGCCTATTATACATTAAACTATATTTAATTCATATATATTTGCTCGACATCTGTGTATTATTAATAAAATACTAGAATTAAAAATATTGAATCAAATAAAAAAATTGTCTGGTACATGCAATAATCTGGTAAGTGTATTAAACTTTTGATATCGTTATTTAATTATAACTACTCTTTTAATTAAGCAATCTCAACAAATATTTTTTTAGTATTTATGTCCTGAATCAATATTTAAAAATTTATGTATAGTAATTGAAATTTATTCTGATAATTAATATTATTGTCATATACCAAGATATATTAAAGAAAATTTTTCCCTTTTTTATGAATAAGATATTTTTTTTGGTCTCAATAGTGAACTAAATAAATTATTACTGCCTAAAAGTAAATTTCACAGAAATTAAGTAACCTACATTAAGAATTAACACAGTATTTATTATGGATTCTTTTCTTTACTACATAACTAATTTTTATTGACTTAAATACAAATAGATTACTAATAATAGGTTTATGTACTTGACAATTGTTAGTAAATATGTGTGTTAAAATGTGGCGTAGAATTGGAGAGGCCTATGTGCAGCAGTGGACTGAAGTGGGCTGATGATGACAGATGTGTGTTAATGTTCTTATATGAAAATTATGATATCTGATGCTTAGTTAACTAATGTATTGAAAGTTATAAATTTTTAGTTATATAAAATATTTGTTTACAGAAATGGTTTTGGATCCTCTTGTAATGATTTTAATATTTATTTAGAATGTCATTCCTAATCAGAAAAGACTGCAGGAACTCCTGCCGATTGCTTTTTACAACTATCATTTTTTTATTTTGTAAATACCACAATTAAATATTAAATATGATGATCTTTCATGGTTAAGGGATAATCATTAGTAAAATAAGCTCTACAATATTTTTTTTATAAAAGTTTTGAACTTGGAGTAGTAGTAGCAATAATAGCCTGTTACGATTTAGAGCAAAGGCTTCCTGTCATTTTAGAAGAGCGGTATAAAAACTTAAAGCTTCCAAGCTGCTCTATTGTAGATTAGTAATTAAACTCAATTGAGTATATTAGACTTTATTATTTTAACTCAAAGTTTCATGACCTTCAGACAATTAAAAAAATAAGAATGTCTTCACGAAAAAACATTTTGCTTCACATATACAACTTTCTATAATTATACCTCTGTAAGGACTAAGCAGTCTTTTTATTCAGATTAAAAATTCGACTATATTATTTTCTCGTTTCACTACAGAATAGACAACTGTTCAATTTTGATTTGCTACAAAATTGAGCTACCGATTTCCAAACGCTCTACTATGATCTGGAAACATTGTTAACAATAGCATACTGTCGACCATAAATTCAAGATATTTTATATAAAAAAAATGTATAAGTCTGCCATGTTAAAATTCGATTAAAGTAAACAAGTTTTTATATTAAAGTATTACATTCGTCATATTCAGTCTCATTGCAAATTAGCGATCATGACTGGATGTGACATCCCCTGGCTTGGAGCCAGTGCAGTAATACGGTAATCCAAGATTAGTGCTTAGGTAACCCATATTACTCTGCAGGACTAGAATTAATTAGCGAATAACTGCAGCATAAGCCGTCAGAGCATCTTATCTCGGCATTCGCAGCAAATCTACGCTCGTAACAATGTACTCAGCTATATAGACGCAATTGATACAAGTCACGCTGTCATACTAGTTTGCTGATACGAGTTAATTGGTCCTTGATTAATAACTTACAACATTATCCACGTCGAATTCTTTTTTTTAACCCATGGACGATCACATCTTGATATGTCTTCAAGGGTATTCCACACAACACGATATTGTGCTGTTTCAAAACTTTTGTGAGGTGATTATCTATGGCTCAGTCCAGACTGACTAACCTTGATTTTGCAGTTGTAAGTTATTGGAAAGCTAAATTTTTCATAATTTTTTATCCATACGATGTCCGAACACCTCAAGGCTCAAGAAATCCTTTCATTGTTTCACGTGAAATTACAGCTCAGTCTCGAATTGTAACTCACATTTAGTAGAGCATTACCTTTGAATTGTTAACGTCGGATGCTGTAAAATAAAAAATAAAAAAACATTAACATTTACGGTATGCCATTATTGTTGAGAGCAATTATATGGATGTTTTAATGTCGTATGATACAAAAATGAAAATGCGGTATACATTTTTTGTTCTCATGGGTCCAACTTAAACTTAATACATGTTCCCCACGTATATTTGAATATTCCTCATTTCTTATATATTCTTTTACACACATCGGAGAATTATTGCAAATTTTAAGAGGAAACACATTTTACTTTTCGCATTGCAGTAAAGACACGACGGTGGTGATTAATGTTTTGCAGATTTTATGATATCACTTATTCGGGTAACTCTGTCTTGTAAAGGAATTATCTTGATAACTTATTAGTTTTGTCAATTACAATTCTGCGATCATTTCATATTTAACTTTAAAGAAATGTTTGACTTCATAATATATTTTTTTTATATCAGTATCGTCGTTATAGAGGTTAATCGTAATGGTTCATATAGTCTTTTTCAGAGAAGTTTAAATTTAATTTTATTAAATGAATACCTCTCGCATGGATAAAATGATGCTTGTCCCACAACACCGCGATACACTCAAGAAGTACCCATTATAATGTAACAAAAGTAATGTAAATATTGAATCGCTTTAATCTGCGAATAATTTTTTTCCTCTTTATTTTATCGGGCCTTTTAACCTCTGTAAGGCTATGTCAGACCCATCGTAATTAAAGTTATATTACATATTAATTATGTCGAGACTTCCATATAATAGTTTGGCTTGCTCGGAGGTCGGTACTGCAAGGATGATTAGTAGAGTACCCACATGTTTCAAATCAACCTTAACGTGTTGAACTAAGGAAGCTCGCATTGCTTCGCTCCGAACACACTCCACCAAAAGATGAAATGTATCCTCAACTGTGTCACAGAGACGGTAATCTATTTTTTTATAACGTATATTTAAACTTATTTAGTCGAATGTGTACGGATCGAAGCCTGTGAGCCCAAACAATCATTTTTCTTGTAAGTCCGGGGTTTTTAAACCAAGGCGTACGAGGAGGTTCATGTTGCATTTTGTACCACGTCCCTTTTGCTGTCGACACGTTGGTGAAATATCTTTTCCACTTATCATATAATCAAAATGTTATTTTGTAGTTGTAGCGGTCTTCGCAAAATAACGCCTTATTCTATCAGGAATAATAATGCGTATAGATGGCGTTGTACATGGATTAGGTCTAAACTTGTAAATTGACTGAATTTTAAAACTGTATAATTCATCATTCCCCTGTCCTTACACTCTAAGTGGGATCGGCACAACATGTTTTTCTCTTCCATTCCGTCGTATCATTCGTCAACTCTGGCGCTACTCCTTTTAAATGCTTCACACAGTCCAACCATCTTTTTAGGCCTCCCTCTAACCACATATCTATCTGCATTAATATTAAACACTCGTTTAGTCACATGATTTTCATCCCTCCTCATTACATGTCCATAACATCCTAATCTTGCACTTCTCGTCTTTTTTATAATGGGCGCAACTTTCAAACTTCCCCTTATATTTAAAATTGTGTAATTGAAAACATAAAATCTGTTTTCAAATATTACATCTTCATATAAATTATTGTCTATACGAGTATTATATAATTTCTAATATATTCAAGGTGACACAATGTTATTGGAGCGTAATAATTCATTATGTTATGTAACTAAATGATTATTGCTAAATGCATGAGTACGAAACGACGTTAACAATTATTGATACGATAAATTGGGGTGTCTTAATTTCTGCTTAACTTAACTACTAGTAATTCATGCTGTCAAAATTGACGAGAATGTGACTTAGGATTATTTGGAACATTACCTGTTTTATTGTTTAATTTACCACCATATTTTATTTTAATTTTGGAATTTTAATTATTTAATTATAAAACAACTTAAATGACGTAGGTTACAATACAATAGGTTTTAATTAAATGGAGTCACGCTAGGAACTATTAAAAAGCTATCGGCATCTTTAACACTTACGTTTTCCACAAAACAACCTTTTGAAGCAAAGTCGCTTTAATAAAAAGCGTGCGATATGTAAGTATTAAAACATTTCTCAGTCAAATGAAAGTTCATAAAAAAACATGAATGGTGGAACATAATTGTTGCCAAGGTTATACGGCCAATATTTTTCTTGTATTCGATCATGGCAGTGAATTGCCATTGAAATCAATCAATTTTTTTCATGCTGTTATTGTTACTAAAAAGCATTCTAAAATAGTATACGTAAACTAATTCTATTTAACATCGTATAGTCAATTGCCCAAATTCCGTATTAAAAACATTGACACAATAACAACAGTAGTTTATCTTTATCGGCAGTTGAAATTAATTTTGTTGTTCGTTTAAGAGACCAGTGCAGGGTTTCGATAGCGTTGACGGATCGGGGGATCAGACGGTTGGAATTGATGAGGGAAGTACGTGCTACGCCAATCGATGCCCGCTTGATGAATCGGTGACTTGTAATCGGCTAGCTAACACGGATACCGTAATTTGTTAAGGAAAAAGTCAAGCTCGACCCTTGCAGATTTGCACCATCATCCTATAGGACCGATCGTATGTAGGGTGGGAGAAAGCTATTTTTCATTTTCCCTAAATTAGTTGCTTAAAATTCTTGCCCTGAAATATTTTCTTATCGATAAAGGTTTGGCTATTTATTCAACATAAGCTGATTTTTTATTCTGTAATGATCATAATACGAGTAACTGTGTAATTTCTAGTATCATCTAGGTTGTGTCGCTCCTATTAGTAGAATGAAGCGACAGTACAACATACTATCTGCTGGTGAATTTAAGGGTGAAATCTACAAGAACAATTTAGCAACCTTTAGATGTTTACTCCGCGGATCGCTCGCTAATTTGTTGAGATCTTTCCTTTTTTATACTTATATTTTTAGCTTAAGTATTGCCTTTTCTTTCTTTATTTATTTGTATTTAGTATAAATAAATAAAAGTTTAAAATTGTTAGACACGTATAGCACCATAAAAATGCATGTTGTGTACACCTGTAAATAAAGATGTACTTGTAGCAGGATACAGTATTGTTTATGTTTAAGTTTACTCTAAGTGCATTCTTCTTGGTGTTCCTTCTCTTTGGTGGTAGTATTAGAAAATAAATAAATATCTTATCATAGTTTCGGATGTGGCAATGAAATCCATACTTATTACATTCCCCATTGCATATTCTTAGCGCTCCTTCAGCATACAAAAATCGCGTAAAATACTATTACATAAAATAGGTCTTTACTTTTACAGAACATGTGATGGTTTATGTTCCTTTTTTAAAATAAATATAACATCTTGAATCCAGTTATTCATGTTATCATAGTTATAATTTATGTCGCTTTAAATTCCGGAAATCTGAAATTTACACTATTTAAGTAGATATTCATACTACTTTATTTAAGCATTATGTTTAATATCATTTGAGTTTTAAAATTACAAATTGGTAAACAACAGTACTGTATCAATTCATTATTTATATTATATTAACTTTTTCGGACCTTAATAATGTATGATTGTTCACACATATGTTTTTATTATTCAAGAGGAATACCATAAAATTAATTACCATATAATTAACTAATAATTAGAAGAAAAAAAAAATTAGTCATTAATAATAATTCAGGTCTGAAGGGGTTAAGATGGATTTTACAAAAATTACACACTGGGATCCTATGTCTACAATAAACTGCATATCTAAGGGCTCTTTTGAAGATGTAATCGCTAATATGACATCGAGACACGTTAGACAATGTTAATGACTTTAATAATTGCCAATAAGTAATTGTTTCATGTATGTTCTATAATTCGCAAAGTTACACCCTATAAAGGCCCTCTTACGATCGGCCGTGCTTAAAAGTAAGTCTACTTTGCACGGTTAATAAAGTTTTATAATTAAAATATATTTCACTCGTAGTGACGTTACAGCTAAAATATTTCAACAATTGTGACACATATTTTAATTTACAGGCCTGATAACTGTTTTGTGTAGAATATTTATTGGTACACGTTTACACTCGCTAAGTTACACGTGTCTTAATAGAAATTTACCAGAAACAATCTACTGTGTAATGTTTTGTGTTTAGTCCTTTGAACTCAGAGAACTTTTTAACACGACGTTTCAGCAATTATGGGAAATTTGACCAATGTATCTAGCTGCTTCTATTTTCAATGTTGCTAGCTCCGGGTGATTTAACCATGACTGTCAGCTACCCGTAGATACTGGCGTTCCGTGTTGCCGCAGTGGCGACAACGAAGTGCTATGAGCTATATAATAATACGCGTGTGAAAGTATTTTTTTTCTATACTATTTGTAATGCTAGAACTGTCATTGCAAACTGCATAAAAGCTAAAAAAATCCTCAAACTAACTTATTCCCGTTATATACACACCGCTGTTAGCCGCTAACTTTCGTGAGATGTTGAGTATGAAAGAAAACATGTGGATAGAATAATGTATACCGTATGATAATTATAAGACAGTGTGATTGATAATAATCGGGACTAAAACATGAATTGAATTTCAAAATGATTTGCTCAAACCTGAACCACTTTCATAAAGAAACTAGCTAAGTATTGCTGCCGTTCAAATTTTTGATACCACTAAATGGTAGTCACAGAAATGACGATGTACTTTCACGTACAGCTTGTATTCCAAATGCAATATAATAAGTAGTGAAAGTAAAAAAAACTATAAAAACCATGTTTTTACTTTGAAATATGTTTTATGTCTTTAATAAAGTTATGTAAAGATATACGCTTATTTTCTTATTAATATTTAAAACTTATTTTTGTTCAATTGACTCTACCTTACCTTTCTCAATTGACTTACGTTATATAGGCGTATAATTTGTATCTATTTTTTTTACAGTGCTCTCTAAGAAAAATACTTATACCTTTTTCTTGTCTTCAAATTTAATCATACAGAGTACTCAATTATATTTTCATAATGAATAAAAAATAGGTTTAAACGTGACAAACCTATTTATTGTACACATGACTTTAGTAAATAAAAATACATGCGTATTTGTTTGTAGAGATATGCAGATTTCTTTACGAATTATATATATGACTACATTAATTAGGCACATGATTTTGTAAATTAAACTTTTAGGTTTCAGAAGCCTGTCATCATCATCCTCCTGCCCTTATCCCACTGTAAGCGGGGTCGGCACGACCTGTTACAAACATGTTGTCAAATGATTTGGCTACGTATTTTACAACCGGCCGGCCGGCAGGTTTCAGTAGCCTGTAAGACATCTATTACAATCAATAGTGTCCGTGGTTATAATCAAGGACTCTAGAAGTAAAGCCATTAAGCCTTTTATTACAAAAACTGTGCATAAATGAACGTAAATTTGAATTGAGCATAATTTTTTTCCATAGCAAAAGTTAAAAAATAGTATTTAACTTTAATAAAACCTTCACTGCTATCCAAAAGGAGAATTATAGAGATAGTAGCATGACGAAATCTTAAAAATGTGGTTATTTTTGATTCAAAAGGCACGTTGCGTGTTATCGTTGGTATTAGTTGAAAAACGTGAAAATTCGTCGGTGTTAATAAGTTATACGTGTCGAGCTTGCATTCGCGTAACAAATTGCCGCCTCGTAATCGACCAGTCCGCGCTCCTAGTAATTTGTTCTAGCTGAAATATTTTTTGTCCGACTCTTATTTGCTGCCAAGGCTTATTAGTGTCATTAATAAGACATTACTTTCAGTGCGAGATTTCGACAACGAGTAAATGATTGATGACATTATGTTTTTTTTCTTTGTACTAAAATGATAAGCCACTGTCTCCATGGAGGACAGGATTCAGATTAGCAAGTTACACGTAGAAAATCTTAAGGCATCTAATGAAAAGAAGAATGGTAGATAACATGGCAATAAATAGTCAGTATAAATTTTTAATAGAAAATTTATAGATTTCACGGATCTAAATTTTTCTCGGTTAAGTCTAATCTAATCTACAAAATAAAATAAAGGATGTAAAAAAACGCAATTTATTGTGAAAACAATATCATAAAGTCAGTCAATAAATCCTTACTATCAATTTTGTAGTCCTTAATAGTCCTATATTTTTAAATTTTTAAACTATGGTGAGTAGTATATATAGTTTATGTATAGAAACCGGCTGTACTCACGTTTTACTCTATCGGGTTAGCCCGAACTGGAACAGCATGGAACGCGAGGTACATATAAAACATGAATAGAATTATTAAATGTGCACTAATCTACACTTAGTATAAAACAAAGTGCCAAAAAGGTGTCTGTCTGTATGTAATCGATTTTCTTAAAATCTACTGAACGAATTTTTGTACGGTTTTAACCAAAAGATAGTGCAATACTTCCGGATAGTTTAAGTAAATATTACATATCGGTATTATGTAAATTGTGTTGAAGTGATCGCGCAGTTGTTAAAAAACTTGCTTGCCGGGAGCTTTAGACTCATGCGCTGCGTAAACCAGCAGAGATGAGCTAAAGTAATGGTCTAAAGAATTGTAGATCTATAAAACTACTACAAAAAAGTCCGCAACAGCATGTCTCTATCTCTTATGGTTAACTCACAATAACTACTTTTATGTTTAAAATTTTAATTCTAGAAAAAAAATTGTGGCACAGTGATTTCTACCCGGGCGTAGCCGCTAACACAGCTAGTATTATATATACAAAAGTGTTTCGTTTTTTGTCCTTCGTTCACTTCTATTTTGGTATGAAGATAGTTGAAAGGAGATAGGTATGTTAATGTTTATTACGCTACTAAAATTCACAAACACATTTCTAATTGGCAATTTTATCAACGTTAACAACGTCGCAATTGGTAATGTTTTGTACATGACATTTCTATCAATACTATTCGTAATTATATTTCCAAAACCTGTTTAATGTGACAAACACTATCAAAGAGTCTTTTTACTGCAAGTATATAAATAATTTATAGAATTAGGCGTTACTTTGCGGAGATGCAAAATACAAAAGTAATTATAGAGTTATTTTGCTATAATCCGCGATAAAGTAAATAGAAAATATATATAATGCTAAATGTATAATGGATTATCTGTTTTTCCATACCCGATACATGCAGGATTCGTAAAAACACATGCACAAACTTAACCACCGCCACCACAATACTACACACTACACACATTTACTATCACAATATAAACAATCGTTTCGCCCCGCAACCGAAGCATCATCAGCAGGCCTACAATGCTATCCCAGGCGTTTTTTTTTAACATCAAGCCTGCAGGCCTACAATGAACTCTTATTGCGTCTTAATTAAAGACGTAAACGAAATAGTTTTGCTTTTTCATACCATGACGTCTTAAAGACGCACAGTTTAAGTCGTTGCCGAATGAGTGTTCGGCATTCGTCCTAAGAACATGTAAGTAAAAGAGACAGAGTTATCTATAGTTTATATAACGTTATCCTTTTCAAACATTACGACCCCAATGCAATCCACACTTCATTGTATGAAAAGAAAGCGGTTCGTCGTCGTTCACGTCTTCAATTGAGCGCAATAAGAGATCATGGTAGGCCTGCAGGAGATAGGACTCCACGACAAAATCGCAAAGCCTTTATAAATTTAGCATTATATATATTTTCTATTTATTTTATCGCAGATTATAGGCAAAATAATTTTATTATTACTTTTGCAAGTGTATAAATTAAAATAACTATAGTGAAAAAACGACGTAAACTTATCTTTGGTTGTACAAATTTCTTTGAATTTAAGAGATTATCTAACTTACGACATGCTCAAAACTATGTGTAAGAGTAAACGAGCCGTATGAAAAGATTAAAATTGAAGTATTGCGCATTTTATAATCTTGCATGTCGTAATACTATTTTCAAAAAGAAACTCAAGTAGGTAAGGACATTCAAAAGTTACATAATGTTGAGTCGCCGCCGCAAATGTTATAGTCAACCTTTTTTTTATTTTGTTATATCTTCATGACTACTTCAAAATGTAAGCAGGCAGCGGTGCTTATCTCCTATGGAAATTTATGTGCTTTCTGATAGTTACACACTCAAGATAAATTCCGGGATACATTTACCTGAAAAACCAACCAACGTGGTGCCCACGCCCCACATGGGGGACAATTACATTGTTAAGGGGAACAAAAAATGGACGCGATACCAGATTAATACTAATGCTCCAAACCATTGAAATGCAATTCCAAATTTCGGTGCTCAATTGAAAAAAAAAGCACTCTCTTCCTAAACCCTATCAACTAATTTTCTTAAGCGAATAATTCAACTGTTATCATCATCATCCTCCTGCTCTCATCCCACTCTAAGTGGGGTCGGCCCAACATGTTCCAAACATGTTGTCACATGGTTTGGCTACGTATTTTACAACCGGCCGACTGCCTGTCGTCAACGTACCTTAGTCGTATTTTACAACCCCTGGATAAGAAGAGGGTAGTCCATTTTACCCAGCCGGATACAACGCGGCGGGTCAACTTACCTTCGTCGCCTTTTACGACACCTCGGGTAGAATTGAGGTTGGTCTATTGTACACAGCCAGATACCACACGGCCTAATTGTTTAATATTAAAATGTATGTAAATAGGAAGTCATAAGTATTTTAGAAAAGCTAAAATAGGTGATAGCACCTATTTTAGCCACCAAAAAGGATAGGAGACACTGCTCTAATCAGTCTTAATAAATAAGAGTTACAAGCCACATCTCCACCACATTTCACGAACAGCAACATCGTTATCAGTAAGGTTTTGTTCCTTTAAATTCGATGTGTTCGTAATACGTGCGGATAAGGCATTGTAACTTACGATGATACTCATTTTATTGCGAAAGTTTCATCGAAAGCAAAAGTTTTTTTTATTTTTTCTTGATCCCAAACTTTAGAGGACATTTAAAAATAAACCGAGGACAACATTTATATGTTCGTTGACTTCAAATGCTTTAGAACAACAATTATCTAACAAATTGTTTTATAAATGTACATGCAATTTAATCTTTTATTTTAATATAAATTTTCAATTTGCTTTATGGTCATAACGTACAAATTAAATTACAAGTCATTAAATCAGTTTGCAAAGACATAAAACGCAATATTTTATATCAATTTTATATCAATGAATGCCAGTGATTGGTGGCCATCAATCATTTATTCTGCCCTCAATTAGTTTTGTTAGCTCGGTTTATTATAAGGCCTTATGAAATATTTTCCTGGTTTCAGCTGCACGAAAGTGTTGTGTAACTAATATGATGATTTTATACAAACTATAGTACCTTTCATATTTCAGTAAATATTTTCGCAATTAACATCCTTAATTAGATACGACAATTATAAATAGTAACACGTATTTCCTTGAACGTACGTCATTTATCGTGAACTTATTTCTTAGCAACGCATCCATTTTAATCAAAAGTCTGTTACCTTTTGCTTGTAAAGTGACTCGTTACATTACTATAATCTGCGAGGCAAAGGACAGTTAATTGGTAGTGAATTTCCCTGACATTTTTTTACATGATACTGAATGAATAATTAACTTTCCACACCAATCAATACCAGGATTTACTTGTTCAACTCCTACGTTCCTAAAAGTAATACTTGGCACTTAAGAATAAGCAGTAGGAGCAATAGGAGTACCATGAACTTTTAGATAACGATTCAATTCAAAGTCAGTACCTAAACCGCTTTCTTTTCGTACTTGAAGTGTGGATTGCATTGGGGTCGTAATGTTTGAAAAGGATAACGTTATATGAACCATAGATAACTGTCTCTTTTACTCACATGCTCTTAGGACGAATTCCGAACGCTCATTCGGCAACGGCTTCAACTGTGCGTCCTTAAGACGTCATGGTATGAAAAAGCGAAACAATTTCGTTTACGCCCTCAATTGAGTCGCAATAAGAGTTCATGGTAGGCCTGCAGATGTCATAATAAGCTCAATCGCTAACGATGTTATAACGATTACTTTTTTGTTAATTTAAAAAAAAAGGTACAAGTTATTTCTATCTTAAATTGCTATAACTATATCATACCCACGTGTAATGGTATCAAGAATGCTGGCAGCATTTCTGCGTTGAATCGCTAAGCTGATTCTTTTATTTTTTTTATACGATTACTTAGATTATGTGAGACATAAATTTACTGTATTCACGATTACACACCAGTTGAATACATAAAACGTTTAAGGGAATTATCGTAGTAATTTCCATGAAGCTTTTCTAAGGAATTAACTTGTAATATCCTTCGTTACCTACTAAAGTGAATAGCTTCCCCTTATGCAAAGCATTAAATGGCTCTTGTCGCATATTATCTTACGTTATTGGTTCATCTTCAAATAGTAGTATCGTAGATCAAATGTTTTCGATGCGGGAAGCACCTCGCAAACGTGTAGGCTGAATGTAAATAACAGTTTAAGTAATCAATCTTTTAGGTAGCATCTATTGCTCTAAGGTCTGACAAATAGGTGTCTATGGGATTTCTAAAAAAAAAACCATGAAGAAGAATAAATAGTCATGGCATCAATACAATACTAGAGATTTATATAGTTTTACGATATGTGTTACTTCCCAAATTGTCTTCTCCTAAACAAGGGGGAGGCGTTTGCTTTACAGTAGAATAAAAAAACTGCTACTTTGCTTTCACTCACTTTCAAAAAGATCGGTTTAGGTCAAATTTAAGACAAAAATTACACAACTCTTCACGTTTACAATCAATCAATCAAATACCTTTTATGGATATCAGCTAAGTTGATAACTTCTTCTTAGGGCGCCATCTTCTTGCGAAGTTCGGCGATCAAAGCCGCGACTCAAAATAAAGAACGGGTGCTTTTGCCAAACCAATGGCGTAGGTTTTTTAGCCAGGATGTTCTCCTTCGTCCTACACTTCGCCTTCCCTGAATTTACTTGTACGATCAAATGCAGCAATTCATATTTGGGGTTTCTCATAACATGGCCGAAATATTCAAGTTTCCTAACAAGTTTCCTAATATCAAAGTTGATAACAATAAAGATAATAATAAAAAAATATACATAAATATGACGTTACGAATTGGAACACCATTCAGCATATACACATATACAAAATTTGCATGTCAAGGCAAGCCCTTTTAATTAGTGCTTATCTTGATATGCAAATAAAAACTGATACGTTACTAAGTAAATAAACGTTGTTTTTTAAACTGCCTTACTTATTTTCCTTTTTCTTTTACCTAAAAACCAAGCTGTTTCGTTGCTCTGATAATTCGGGGTTTTTAGTCGATGGCCTTCAGACATGTAAAAACCGCAGATAAGTCGTCAATGACACTTATTATGCTGTCGCGTAATCTATCATAATACACAGGAACTCTGAAATTGCGTTATTAATCTGTAAATACTTCCGCTCTATTCAAATGTCCACAATATTGCGTGCAATCATATTGGTTTGATAATAATAGCATTAGCACCACAAAGTGCGTGTATGTATTTGTTTTTGGACTTTATTCTGCAAATACAGAGTTAATGAAAATCCTCAATCCAACAACACATAATTGCCCCAGCAACCTGTCTAGCGGAACAATGAGCTTGGATGTCATTGTCTGCTATGGGTTTATTAGGTCGATGTAGTGTTATAGTTAACAAAGAGCCATATTATCCATCAGGTTCGTGCTCCATCAACTATGTTATATCAATCTGATATTTTTACAGAATACGAATTGGCAGTAATCGATTAGTTGTCTAGAAGAGTATGAATTGATTATCGTTCTTTAAACATTAAATGACAAATCTTTTACCCAATCATATAACTTCGAATTTTTGTACATGAAATAGCATGTTGTTTTATAAAAACAAAAAAATTTAAATAAATAGAACCTATTACTTTTAAAATTATTAGTGTAACATAACGTACTATTAACACGGTTTATGTATTTTCCTCACTGGAGTTACAGATGGCACCACTAGTACTTTGCTTTGCGCTATAGTAGTGCTTTTGTAATTACATAAGAAGTTCCCATACAAATTGTTCGCCGGATCAACATCGCCTACCAATTCCTTTGGTTCAAAGTGCATCCTACTGGAACACTAAGCCTAAGCGACATTGTAAACGATGCATCTTCCGGTACATCCATTCTTGGAATGCTGTGAAGGACCCGTCCGCGATACTCTTTGTAAAAGTGACTATAAATTACGTTCCTGTCATTTGTATGTATTCTTCCCCCGTCCGTACGACCGTACGGTTCGACGTGTTACATTAGGTGATTATTTTAAATACCATTGAAATTCAAATTCAAAATATTCTTTATTCAAGTAAACTTGTAAACAAGTGCTTTTGAATCGTCAACATCTACTGCTGGTTCGGAAAGCTGTTCCTACCGAGGAGAACCAGCAAAAACTCGGCGGTTGCTCTTTTCAAAGAATAATTCTTATTAATAGTTACATATAGTTATTGATGTCTTGTATAGAAGAGTCGAAGGTCGAGGTCGAAGAGTAGCTATATCCACGGATTCTTATCGTCTAAGTAATCCTCAATAATATAGTAGACTTTCTGTATTAGCCTCTTTTGAATAGTGTTTTTAAACTGCTTTAAGAACTGCATTGTCAGAGTTTTAACATTTGTTAAAACTTGTTAAATTTGAAAACGTTAATTCGATAAAATCGTTAATTTAGATAGAGATATGTATGTGCGCCCTAACATCAATCTAATACATTGAAGTTTAAAATCCTACTCTCCAATAAGCTTAGGATTTTATCGATCCACTAACTATTCATTCCCTTTACTTGCAATACAACTTATGCCGCAGTGCCGTTACGATTACTTTAGTGATTAATAGAAATTACTTATATTATATGTATAAAAGGGAAATGAAAGATATTATCGTCCGTGGAACCCTTTGAACCCTCTCATTTATCATTCCCTTCACATACGCAAATAGTACTTTACGTACGGCGACGAGTGTTACACAAACAATAATACGTATAAGATCATCGGTTGTATAATCTCTAGTACATAAGAACTACTTTCGACCCTTTGTTTTTCCTAAGCGGGGCTCAACGTTAGAGCATTTATTAGGAAATGGGAAGTGTATGACACAAAGGGTCTTAAATTAAATTAACCGCCCCAATATTCCCTACAGAGAAGCTATATCTGTTATCTGGGGAAAGGCTTATACCCGTCGTCCGGGCCATTTTCAACACATATTGCCTATAATATTATGGTCATTAATCGTAATATAATATAACATTAACAGTGGTTTTGATTTAAACTAGAGATTACTGTTAGTGATATCTTTATTTAGACAGAAACAAGGAAATTAGTTTCTTCAGTGCAAGAATTAAAATAACACAATACTGTAAGTTAAAGATAGATTTTGTATACGAGTAAGTTTTTTTTTAATATAGGGACGTAGTGTCAGGTTCTATTAGTATTTAATTGGATTAAACTAGATATCTATGATATGAATATGACATGAATGAGGCGATGCTACAATTGTGACATAAATTTCTCCATATGAATTTTGACACATTGGAACTCGAATTAAAGTTATTATTATATTATCAATATTTTATCACGAAATATTGGTCCTCTACTTAAGTATTTAAGTACTTAAGTTAATTGGTATGAAATAGTTCTAATTAGACACTTTGGCCGCTGTAAGTTACTGCTAAATGATTCAGCGTCATGATATAATATTTTCTAAAACCAATAAGCTAACGTAACTGGGAAAATCATTAGTAACTGCAATAGGTCTTCCAGATTGAGGGTTTGCATCTTTAACCGAAACAACTCTTCTTCCGCATTGTATGACTGAACGATAAATCAAATCATTTTATTCCGTTATTGTACAAATTAACAGTACCTACTTTCATAACTTTATTTCCAAACAGCTCGTTGATTCCGAAATAAAAGTTGGCGGACTAGAGCGAAAATGGGTAATGAACGCGAACGATATTTTAAACTTTGTCGTGTAATTTAATATTTTGCACTGCAAATTTTGCTTACTATTATTTTGTTTGTCGAAATCACGCGTTCTATTGTATTATTGTTGCGACTTTTTTTAATCATTATTTCCGGTATATTTCCTTAGAATATCATATTCCATATTAATATGATAAATATGAAAGTGTGGGTTTGTCTTTGTTTTACGTCCGAACTGAGTAACAATTCAGTTGAGTAATGGAAATACTTAAATTACTGTAGTGTAATAAAAAGTAATCCACATAGTAATGTAATGATTACTTTTTATTAGGGCTGTGAATTTCGCGGAGACCAGATCGCGGACATAGGTAGCGTTTTGTAACTATACATTATTTGAATTGACATTTTGCATCTTTAAATATTTAGGTAATTATTGCATGTACTCAACAATAGCAAATGGTTTATAGAAGCAGGCGTTACTTTGCATAATTCCATATTACAGGCACTATAACAGAACTACCTCGCTATAATCCGCACGGGTTAAGCGAATGCATGCAAAGCTAATGTGTATGAAGCAGGCAAATTTTACGAACCTTACACATGCAGGACAAGCCACCACACGCACCCCAAGGCTCCTCTACCAGCAACAAAGCACACAAGCAGCACACACAACCACCACCACAACAATCTCGACGAACGTTTCGCTCGTAGTCCTGTTATAGTGCCAATAACAAATGGCTTAAATTGGCCAAATGCCCGTTGGCAGTAACCCTACCTTGAGCTCCGCGGGTCGCGGGTTCGATTCCTGCCGAGGGCCAACATTTTCTAAATATAATTTGTTGGTTCTTCGATTTTGGATATGTATTTAAGTATATATTTATATTATTATATATTTATATTTATATATTTATAAATGAATATATTAGGTCCTTACATATGAAATTGGCGTTTTCTATGGGAGGAACATAAAGTCGTTTTTTTTAATGAAATATATTTAATTAATCAAAGTATGTACCATTGCTATGTATGCACTTTTGCCATCTCATAGGTAGTTCATTGATCCCCTTACTAAAAAAACCATTCGGGCGGGAATCAATAAAATCTTTGAAGGCGGTTTGGACTGCCCCATCGGAGTTGAATTTTTTTCCTTGCAAGTAGTTATCCAAATTGCGAAAAAAATGGTAATCTGTTGGAGCAAGGTCCGGAGAGTACGGAGGATGTCTAAGACATTCTAATTGAAGCTCCTCTGATTTGGTAGCCGTCTGTTGTGCAGTGTGTGGTCTAGCGTTGTCCTGAAGCAGCAGTGGCCTAGAGCGATTGACCAGCCTCGGTTGTTTAGCAGCTAGCTTTTCCATCATGGTTTGCAGTTGCTGACAATAGATATCTGCCGTAATCGTCTGGCCAGATTTAAGAAAGCTGTAGTGAACGACACCGGCACTAGTCCACCAAACACTTACAAGCAACTTTTTTTTAGTCAATTTTCGCTTAGGGCAGGATTTGGCTGGTTCGCCAGGGTTCAGCCAATCCGCTTCCGATTATCGTAGAGGATCCACTTTTCATCACGGGTAATTCGATTTAAAATTCCTTCATTATTGTGCCGGTTGAGTAACGTAACGCAGCAGTCGACGCGCGTTTGTCGGTTTGCTTCACTCAATTCATGAGGTACTCACCTTTCAAGCCTTTTCACCTTCCCAATTTGCTTCAAGTGGATTAGAATAGTTTTATCACTAACACCGGAGCCTGCAGCTAACTCGGACGTGGTTTGCGATGGATCCGCTTCCACAACAGCCTTCAATTCTTCATTATCATCTTTGGTCTCCGGCCGTCCACGAGGCTTGTTCTGCAGGTCGAAATTTCCAGAACGAAAACGTTGGAACCAAAAACGCACTGTGTTTTTTTTTGCGACACCGTCACCATACACATCATTAATCCTTCGAGCCGTTTCTGCAGCACTGGTGCCACGGTGGAACTCATACTCGTAAATAACGCGATATTTCATGTTTTCCATTTTGTAAACAGAGTGACACAAAGAAAAAAACAAAAGAAGAAAAAACAAATGAATTAGGGGGTTTGAAACACAAATGCATGAGTAAATAGCTGTATGAATTTGAATAATTTATAGAATTAGGCGTTACTTTGCGGAGATCCATAATACAAAAGTAATAATAAAATTATTTTGCTATAATCCGCGATACAGTAAATAGAAAATATATATAGTGTTTAATGTATAGTGGATTATCAGTATTTTCATACCCGATACGTGCAGGATTCGTAAAAGCACATGCACAAACCTCCACCACTTCCACCAAAATACACAAGCACTACACAGTTTCACTATCACAAACTCAACAATCGTTTCGCCCCGCAACCGAGGCATCATCAGGAGATAGACTCCACGACAAAATCGCAAAGCGAAGCGTTATGCAAACAAGCATTGTTATATAGTAATCGGTTCATCCCCACCTTTACCTCTGAACACGTGCAACAAGCTTGAACTTGAAACATTTATCTGCTCGTTAATGAGGGTGCCATTGTTATGCTTAATGATTTCTAATTGGAATTGGATTGAATTTTGGAACAATTAGAAATCATTAAGCATAACAATGGCACCCTCATTAACGAGCAGATAAATGTTTCAAGTTCAAGCTTGTTGCACGTGTTCAGAGGTAAAGGTGGGGATGAACCGATTACTATATAACAATGCTTGTTTGCATAACGCTTCGCTTTGCGATTTTGTCGTGGAGTCTATCTCCTGATGATGCCTCGGTTGCGGGGCGAAACGATTGTTGAGTTTGTGATAGTGAAACTGTGTAGTGCTTGTGTATTTTGGTGGAAGTGGTGGAGGTTTGTGCATGTGCTTTTACGAATCCTGCACGTATCGGGTATGAAAATACTGATAATCCACTATACATTAAACACTATATATATTTTCTATTTACTGTATCGCGGATTATAGCAAAATAATTTTATTATTACTTTTGTATGAATTTGAATTTGGAATTCCTAACCATAAAGGTAATATTTGAGATCAAAGTGGCCAGTACGACAAAACGCCAATTTCATATGTAAGGACCTAATATTTTTATTTATTATTTATCTGTCAGCACAAGTATTAAGTTACTTACTTTGGGGACTGACAACCGTGTGTGTAAGTGTTCCATATATTTATATCTAATTATTTTTGCCAAGTAAGTTGAAAATAATAATTTTATGCCTGTCTTTAAAAGTACTTTTTCACAGGTCGACCATGTCTTCACCATCTAAGAAGCGTTACAAAAAGGAAAGTTGGTGCATGCGATTTATCCATAAACGATTGCCTATTACGAAATGGCTGCCTCAATACAATTCGGAAAAGGCTTTAGCGGATTTTATAGCCGGCATTACGGTTGGACTTACAGTCATACCACAGGCACTGGCTTATGCTACTCTAGCTGGACTGCATCCACAGGTATAAAGAATGATCTTTAATCTAGGCTTACGTCGTAAAATTATGCAATGCGCAATATTCGATTGTATTAACTTCTAAGTTGCGCAGAATGAATCTTACTGTATATTGAACGACGATTTTAAATTTAAATCGGCTTTAAGTGGGACAATTTGATAGTAATAGATTTGATAGTTGATTTTTTAATTATTTTTAAATTTCGTGAAAGATTTATGTATACTTTTTAATTTTATTGTCTCTTCCTCTCGTTAATTAAGTTGCCGTTAATTTGCTTACAATATCGTATCTAATAGTGACAATCTGCAGAATTGGTTTGCTAGATTTATGCAAAATCAGTAGTCAGCCACCATAGTCTTTTAGATTAGTAGGCGGAATAGTAAGTGAGATTGTCAATTTGGGTGATAGAATGAAACAACGTTACTTTTTGTGCGTGCATTGAAATTAAATCTATGTCAGAAAAATAACCGACGCATTTTTAATACAGATTTTTTTATTATGATATTAACTACTTGGGTATCTCTTTCTTGTAATAATAATGTGACCGGAATCTTATAATAGATGAAAAGTAAATTCCTTGATTTTAATATAAAGTAAACATAATAAAAGGGAATTTTCTTTTACTATAGAGGATTTCCGCGCTTGTGTGTCAAGTCGTAAAAGTTGAACCTTTAATCCACTTCGTCCCACTGCTTACTTTTCCCTAGAGTTTACAACCTATCAGGATGAAATTTCGCAGACAGATGTGCCTTGAAAATCGAACAACAGTAGTAAGTAAAAAAATATTTACGGCCAACCATCAAACAGATAAAAAAAAGGATTTCCCATCGGAAAAATTATTGCCAAGCGTCGGATAGATAGAGCAGTAATAAAATGTAAAAAAAAGTATACATGAATAAAAAGTGAACACGAAAGCAGTGATAAAATAAAAGTGATTTGAATTTAAATCGGTATTTAAATGGCCATTGGGTTATCGGAATACAGGGAACTGATTACGCGAATTTATAGGTTTATACAGGCGCTAAGAATCAGAATTAATTTGATTATCAAAGCAGAAGCAATCAAAAAAGTAAAGTAAAAGAAGGAGTCGGCATGTAGAATATTTTAGAAAGAAATTCTGAAAAAATCCTTTTAAAAGAGTTATAAAGTTACATAATGTATATTGTGCATAAGTAACCCAGATATCTCTTTTAGTTATGGCATATTCAAACTAGGTCACCGAAAGATGTATTAATGATCAATTGCATACTTGTGATTATTCAATATGTAATCAATCACAAATATGGTTATTAAGTAACAAAACTGCTGATAGGTAACTTTAGCAGGAACGTAAAATGCGCTTTGACTTTTTTATTGTTTTTGGAAAATAAATAAATTTCTGTTATAATCTGATTCATCCTTCAGCATCGTATTTGTTACTGAGTACCGATGCGATGGATAATGATATTATAATACACAAATAAAAAACTGTTTAGTTCAAGGTTCGTATATTAATTTAGCAAATATCTATTAGCATATCCGTGTATGAATTGCCGAGGATAACTAATGAAAGTTTTACCATTGTTGATACAAGTGTATTTACTTATACTCTATGTATTGTAATATATTTAGCTTAAATAATATTTATCAAAAATTCTCACATTTAACATTATTAAGGGGATATGGGCCTCATAAAAATTCATAGTCACTCAGCGGGCGATATGTTTCAATCAAATCAAATGAGGAGATCCGTAGAAGAACTAAAGTACTCATACATAGCTTAGTATTTAGCGAAGCTTGGCAGGGAACATAGTGCAGAAAACCGATGGGCGTTGCAGTCTTAAATTGTAGGAATGACGACCCCGCACTCGAAAACGCAGCGTCGGATGACCCCCTACGTGGTGGACAGACGACCTCAAAAGGCTCGCAGGTAGGCTTTCGATTCAAGCATCACAAGATCGGGTGGTGTGGAGATCCCGTGAAGAGACCTATATCCAACAGTGGACGCCCGTCGGTTGAAGAAGAAAGGGATATGATTTTATCATATCTAGTTTTAGAATATTTGATTTGAACCTTTGATGAACTTAATTTTAAGTTGTTCTTTACTCCATCTAATAGAATCAAGTCTGTTAACAAACCTACGTATCAAGCGGGATATTAAATATAACTTTATAAAAAAGAAAGATTGATAACAATATCATGTTATGCTGAATGTAGAGTACATGCACAATTAGTAAATAGTTAATGTGATTATATATGAATTTGTGCGGTTCCTACGCCGAGATGAGTAGAAACTGCTGAAGAAGAAGGATTTAAACCAAAAGAACATAAAGCTAAAACAAGAGCAATCTTTCTCGACCCTTTAGTGTAAACGAAACATCGTTCTTAGCGTTTACACCAAAATATCAAAAAGCAAGAATCAAGAACTGAATTATTGCACAAGATCAGCCGAACAAATGCTTTAAAGAGACCGCTCCGGGAATCAAGCGCGTCCGAACGCGCAAGAACGCTGTAATCATCTGTTCGCGCGCTCTAGCATCAATTCATCATCATCATCGTCCGTAGAATCTTTGCGAACGCAGAAGAAACAATGAAGGAATTCTCTATAGTCTGTTTACGGTTACCGAATTTCACAGAGTGAGGATAAAATGAGCATTCGTTCGTCAGATGTAAATCGGACTTTGTGGCAATTCACATGCTCCTTTTTCTATTATAAAATAGTTTATAAGTTACTTTCTCTTACTGTTTAGTAACCTAATATAAAATAAAAAAAAACTACAATATAAAGTACATATACAATATAAAGTACATATACAATATAAAGTACATATGAAATACGTTCAATAATCTCTCAATTTATCGAAACCTCATTAGACGTGACCACACTGAAACCTTGAAAATATTAAAACTTTTCTGTGATAACACACATATACTCGTAATAAATGAATTTAAAATAAAACATTATATTCGCTTTAAAATGCAAATGAAAACGATACAGTAACTCCATTAGGTATTTCTGGTTTTGTTTTAGTATTGGCATGCATAACTGGTTTCGTTTGAAATTGGAAGGACATATCCGCTATCTCTTTAAAAATTAAGGCGGAACTTATTTATGCTCACGACTTGCTCTTCTACTCACACTAGGCTTACATATTTAGATTCCATATGTCGCTAATGCTACTTTACATATACTGCCCTATATCTATATAAAACGAAGTCCCAAAAAGCTGTCTGTCTGTGATCGATTTTCCCAAAATCCACTCAACGGATTTTTGTACGGTCTTTATTAAAAGTTAATGCAATTCTTTAGCAATGTTTAGGTTAAGTAGGCCAAACTTATTCTTATAGGATTTTCATTGGAAGATAGAGGAGTTTTTATATAGAATATAGAATTATATGGCATATAGAAATTGCTCGGGAATTTTCACGCGGGTTTAGCAGCGGAAAAAAGAAGCGGAAAGAAGGAAGAGATAAATACAATTTATGATTCAGTGTTCCGTTTCAGTATGGCCTCTACTCGTCATTCATGGGATGTTTTGTCTACGCAGTATTTGGTTCATGCAAAGACATCACATTAGGGCCCACTGCTCTTTTGGCCCTCATGACGTACGAGCAAATACAGGGTCGAAACTTCGACTACGCCGTGCTTCTATGTTTCCTAACTGGCGTAGTTCAATTAGCAATGGGAATATTACACTTGGGTAAGTTTCTCTGTGATCTACCTGTTGTAATTCAATATATTATCCTGATATGTCCTGGATGGATGTAAAATTTAATTATTTGTACCATTTAATTATTTGACTAGCCGGTTGGCGCAGTGGTCAGTGACCCTGCCTTCAGTTTCGCGGGTAGCGCGTTTAATTCCGGCCGAAGGCCAACATTATTAAGTTACTTAATTTGGGGACTGAACACCGTGTGTATCCCATATATAAAAAAAAACCTATAGAAGTAATGTCCATAGTCGCAATAACCTTTAGCAGAGAACAGCCTGCGTTAATATATTTTTTTAATTATAATTACGTAAGGTATACATAATGACTATTTTGAAAAAAGGACTTTATATAACATATATCTTATTTTGTTCCTCTCGAACGCTAGTGAGGGATTTAAGTAATTAAGCTCATTGCTAATATACTAAAACCATCTGTTTTGGAAATGTTTGCATATCCATTCTCAATCTCGAAACTTTATCAACAAGTTATATTGCACGATATTGCAGGTGCATGACGTAATATATTAAAATATAATATGAATTGAATTTAGTTTATAAAATAAATCATACAAACTTCATCTTACAGCTCCTAAAATTATTTATGTATACATGTTTGAACATGTGCTTCTGGTTTTTTTACACTTTCAGTAATCCTTAAATACCTTGCGATTATCTAAAGGTGCGTTTCATGGATAATACTTACATTAAAGCTATCATAGCTAACCGGTCATACCGGGAGAGTCTTATTAGGGTGTCACGGTTTCTATCCCCGGGCAGGCACCAATAAATTTTTTCTGCTAAAACTTATGAGTATATTTGATAATCGCAATTTACGACATTTCGGTTAGGAAAACATTGTGAGGGGAACCTGCATATTTTTAGAAAATTAGAGATTTGAGTAATCTACCACTCCGCATTGGAGCAGCGTGGTGTGCTTTAGCTCCAAACCTTCTCTCCAATAGGGGAGAGAGGACTGCACAGCTGGCTGCAACAATAAGAGGCCGTAACTTTACTTTTAATTTACTTTATTTTTTCGACTGGCCCGTTGGCGTAATGGGTAGTGAGGTAGCTTCAAATCCGCAGGTTGCGGGTTCGATTTCCGCCTAGGGCCAACATTTTCTATTAAAAAATTGTTAGTTTTACAGTATTTATTTTAAATTATATATGTAGTTGTCCGGCACCCATAACACAAGTATTTAGTAACTTACTTTGGGGACGCACGGCCGTGTGTGTGTCTCATATATAAACTTCAAATATTTTTCTCGCAACAGGTGTCCTTATAGACTTTATATCAGTACCTGTGACAGTTGGTTTCACTTCAGCGACGTCTGTCATAATTGCCGTATCTCAATTGAAGGGATTATTGGGTCTACAGTTTAAATCCAAAGGATTTATGGACACTTTGAAAAAGGTATTGACTAAATTTTTTGGGTGTATAAAATTTAATTTAATAGTTCTTATAAGTTAATTTTACTTTTCCTTAATATATTCTCTAACTTTTGCAATCGTTCGAACAATTCTGTGAATTTGAATTGCGTGCATATTAAACAATCGCTAATTGCAATTATGCTTATTGGGCGATAAACTACCGACATCCGAATCGCAACTTGGCCAATAAATGTTATTGGATGCTATTTAAATTACTAGTTACCGAATTTTCTAAACAGCTTAAACGTTAAATTTTTAAAGTTCAGTATAGCATCATACAAAGTTTTCGCATTTCTACCCGAAGCCTTATTAATCCAATATATTCTAAAAGATACTTCCCTTCTATATCTAATCTATGATTAAAATTACTAGATGACGCTTTAAAAGCAATTAAGGTTAACCACGTATTGATAATTCGCTATAAACTTAAGTATAGTACCCGGCATTAAATAATGCACATCGAAGTTTACAACGAAAAAGACGGCCAGTTCGGTTTCGTAGAGCGCTGTCTCTGTCACACACGGGTTCGTCAGTCTGTGCGACAGAGACGATGCTCTATGAAGCAGAATCTAGCCGATTTCTCTCTGTAAGCCTCGATGTGCATTATTTATTGCCGGGTACTTCAATCATATTAAAAATAAACTTAAGTGATCCCTACTGAATCTGTGTCATATTCTGTAATTTTCATATGAAAAATATACATATCATCAGTATGTCAATGGGCCTATTGAGAAGAGCCGGAAAGAAACTCGGCGGTTGCCCTTTTCAAATTCTTCTTCTTTCTTGAAAAAATTCTTTGATCTAATTACATTTATTCTTTTCTATTTTGTACAGCGTCGAAGGGTAGCTATATCCATGCATTCTTATCATCTATGTAATCCTCTAAAGCAGGTTTTTTGTATCAGTCTCCTTTTAATACTTGTTTTGAACTGCTGTAATCGCAAATTGGCAAAATTGCGGGATTTTAGTAAGAAACGACTTGCGTATTTTTGCATGTCACAAAGCAGGAGCCGTAGCTTATGTCATTTTCTACTTTCTCTATTATATACATCGCCAATTTTTTTTATAATTTCATATATTTTTAACGTTGGTTTATATCTACACGTATATTATTTTAGGTATTTGAAAATTTACCCAACGCAAATGTAGCTGATAGTACGTTAGGTATTACGTGCATAATCATACTGCTATTAATGAGGGTAAGTGTATTTCAAACAAATCCGCTTTTACATTAACGGCTTTAAAGTAACTCGAATAGTTTTTAAGCGCTACTCAAGTGTTATAGCACAGTTTTGCAGTTAATTTTTATGAACACTGTGCTGGCATATATAATGATAGATAAATAGTTAAAATTAAGTGTAACTAATAATTTAACTGTTATGGTTTCAGTATAAAATTCTTAAATGTAAGGGTATGTGATAATCTAATAGATTTTAATAATCCCTAAGATGCATATAAAATTTATAGATCTCAGGGTTAATAAACAAACCTTTAGATAAAGATTTTAAATAATTTTTACTTTTTTTATACATCATACTAAGGTGAATTGACATCAGGTCAATTGGTTGCTTAGTTTTTCTACAACCGCCTGGGTCGTAAAATAACTAACCAAAACTTGTAATAACATGTTTGAGACATGTTGTGTAGGAGTATGATGAGGTTGTAACAGTAAAAAATAATCTACAATGCAAAAAAAATAGACTAAACATAAATTTGGATGAAATTAATGTACAACAAGTCATTGTCATGTATGTATGCATACCATAGAGTTATTAGATGAAAGTTATATACTTATCTGTGATTACACATAAAAAAGGGAGACAGATAGATACCATCTAATTTGCTTTCTCTTTATTTCTCTTTATTGTAACATGCCACATTTTAAAATAGCTTGCCTACTCTAGTATACAAACTCTATGCTGCGTGCACGGACATATGCATAGACAATTTACGATAAGACATTAATTTTAGGTAGGTACTTAAAATTAAAATTATTGTGTAGGTTACACACCTCAGCACCCTACATTCAGTTAATTCAGGAAAGTATTTTACTCACAGGATTTTACGTTTTTTTAAAAATAAACATGATTTATAGAGATCAATGACCGTACACGCCATTCCAACCTTGCCCTCAATACGGTAATCGTAGATATCGCGCCAGGTCAGTCAACTATTACTAACAAAGTCAGATCTCAATTGAATTATATTTTTATTTTATTCGAAAATACATTTTTTTAAACGATATTTATGAAGATTCAATTATGCCTAAGTTATCTTATACGTTTAAGTGATCACTGGTTTATTTAATGTTCTATATAATATATACAGTATAATTTATATTAAAATATATTTTATAAAACATACATGGTAATATATAAAATATTCTATATTACAATGTAAAAAACCCTTCAGTACATCATAATCGTGCTAATTAATTGCTATATCGCGTGCATTGCGTGATATTATCTCAACACAGGTATATTTTACGTTTATTATTTTACGTTAACGTGTTTGGGTTATTATATGTTTATCGTAAAGTAAATTTATTGATATTACACTAATAATATTCGATTCAGTTTTCCACACACATCACGATACAATGTTTTATGAACGATTTCTTTCGAAAGAATAGCATGATATAATTGATTCAAATCCATCAAAAATGTGATACAATACTATGATTGTTAGCCAAATTCGATTTTGTTTATTATTTAAGAGAGTTTTTTTGGTATAAATTAAAGGTAAGGTTTATTTAAGATAAAATTGAAATGGGTTCCATATGACTTGTTTTTATTTAGCTAACTTACAAGGAACTCTACCAGTGGTAATATTTTAAAGTATTTTAATTATAGTCGTATTATACTTATATTACTCTATATCTTACTGAGGTGTCGTAAAAGGCGACTAAGGCAAGTTGACGTCAGGCAGGCGGCCGGTCGTAAAATACGCAGCCAAATCATGTGACAACATGTTTGTAACATGTTGTGCCGACCCCACTTAGAGTGGGATAAAGGCAGGAGAATAATAATATACTTATATTACTCTATATAATTATAGAATTGTATGTAAGAAGCAGTGCGTTAAGAAAGGTCAAGAAAGTGAAATAAGAATTAGAACATTCCAGCTTGGTACTGAACACGTAATAAAATAAAGATGGTTCGAAAAATAATTTGTGGGTACTTTTAAGTTTAGGAACTCGCGTTATACGTCTTACATAAGTATTATGCAAGTCGTAATAGATAATTGTTCAATTTATGATCGTTTATCCGACTGAGTTGCAACTCTGTATATCCTTTTCTTATCACTTTTTTGGCGATTTCGTAAATTTTACTTTTAAATTAGTTGAAACGGATTCTTTATTTTTATTATAATGCTCTTACGGTATAAAAAGCGCAAAACTGAAAAGTACTTTTTTTCTTAGGTGTTAATCTGTTTAATTAATCTCAATGCAGGTGTATCATAAAATAATGTTTTGCAGAAAGTGAAAGACGTGAAGTTGTCATCAACTCAAAAAGGATTAAAGAAAACCTTATGGCTACTATCAACTTCGCGGAATGCCATCATTGTTCTAGTATGCTCTCTGATAGCTTACGCATGGGATTCTTATTCTGAATCGCCCTTTAAACTTACTGGTACTGTAAAGTAAGTTTTACTTTATTCTAACTTTTTTTATTATTATTTTGATAGAAACACAGACGTATCGATTGTTATTAATTGTTCTGAGCGACTTTCTTTTTAAGAGTCAACGCATTTACTTTATCATCTTTAGTCATCTTCAGTCTTGGTCATTTTTAGTCTTTATTTAATAGTTTACTTATAGTTACTAATAGTTTACTAATAGCTTATTGTGTGAGTTTCACAATTGTAATTTTAAGTAAAAAAAACAATATTGTTGAATAATATCCAAATGGATCCGAGCGCCTTAAAAAAATTGTCACTTAGACCCTTTAGACTAACACACAAAAAATTACAAATTATTGCGTATTTGTTCTATGAAATTATATATTATCAGCTGTGCTTGCGTCTTCGCCGTGGAAATCAGTGGCACAAAAGATACAAAAGTAGTGATTGTTATTTAACCGTGAGAGATAGAGACATGCTGTCCCGGACTTTTTTGTGATATCTTTGTGGATCTACAATTCTCTGGTACATTACTTCACTGTATCTCTGCACCGTCATGTACTATAAACCTAAACCTTCTGGGAGAATTGCACTATCTTTTAGTAAAAACCGTACAAAAATCCGTTCAGTAGATTTTGAGAAAATCGATTACATACAGACAGACAGCTTTTTGGTACTCTGTTTTATAATAAGTATAGATAAATTTTATATTTGTAAATTTTCTTCTAATTGTATGTTTCATATAATCTAAATTTTATTGCCTCCTTATACTTTCATGTCGAAATTTTAGAGAAGGTCTGCCATCTTGGTCGCTCCCGCCATTCAGCACACAATTAAGTGGAGGAAATGTGACATTTATCGAGATGTGCTCCGACTTAGGGTCCTCGATAGTACTTGTGCCAATTATCGGAGTACTGGGCAATGTAGCCATTGCTAAGGCTTTTGGTATGTATATTTTACAGTATTGTTACAGTAATTTTAATACAAATAATTTTATTTAAAATCTAATTTAAAGTTACTAAATCTAAACAAATTCTTTCCATATTCAAATTATAGGAAAATATAAGGATTACAACTACTCTATATAACATTCAGCTGTATAATATAGACTGAACTATGTTAAATTAAAAAAAATACTATATCATTTTTATGAGTGACCATTGGTCGTCCTTGATAGGATCAAAATTCCTTAATATTTAAAGTTACGTTATCTAGACTTGTTTATTTTAGAGGTACTTTTGTATACTATTATTTTTGGGAAAAAAATAAAGATATTGTTTCATGTTCTATTTTGTTTTTTTGTAATTTTAGCAAGTGGCGAATCAGTAGATGCCACCCAAGAGCTAATAACTCTCTCGTTCTCTAATATTCTGGGATCGTTCGTTAGTGCTATGCCAATAACAGGTTCTTTTTCAAGAAGTGCTGTCAACCACGCAAGTGGTGTTGCTACTCAATTAGGAAGTATTTATACGGGTATGTCGTATTATAAATGATTGTTGATTAATTATGACATTAATTTTTTTTGTATTTGATGAAGTTCTGCTCATTATTCTTGCCCATAACTGACAATCAAGCAATGTTTCTACATGAAGTCACTGACGTCTAGCGCCCTTATAAAGTATAGTACCCGGCAATAAATAATGCATATTGAGGCTTAAAGAAAGAAATCGGCTAGATTCTGCTTCATAGATCATTGTCTCTGTCGCACAGACTGACGAACCCGTGTGAAACGTCACATACTAACTGAGTGACAGAGACAGCGCTCTACGATACCGAACAGGCCGGCTGTTTCGTTCCAAACATGTGCATTATTTAGTGCCGGGTACTATAATTAGTTTAAAATATATGCTATTTTTATGATAATTACCAGAGCTGTGATAGTCTAGCGCTGAGACTTAGCGGATTTTTCGAGGGGAACACGAGTTCAAACCCGGCAGGCACCAATGAGTTTTTCTATTAAAACTCATGTGTCTAATTGGTAATTCCAATTTATCACACGGTTTTCGGTGAAGGAAAACATCGTGAGGAAACCTGCATATCTCTAGAGAGTTCTGGAGATATGTGTAACCTACCAATCCGCATTGGAGCAGCGTGGTAGGTCTTAGTTCCAACCCTTCTCTGCAAAAACGGAGAGAGAAGGCCTATTCCCAGCTGTGGGATTGGAACAGGCCGCTACTTTTACCTGATGATTATGATTATTGCCATAACCAACAGCGTAAGACACACTTCAAGGAATACAGAAAACTTATCTATTGCTAAGCTCTTATTTAAACCGATTTAAATGTGGCAGCATTTGAAACTCGGAAAACTACGGCTTAAGTACGAAACGTAGAGATTATTTGTAGAAGAATATGTAAAGTGGTTCAAAACACTTAAATTAAAGGCCTATGCACAACAGAGAGTAGGGTATAAGGGGAAGTATGAAAGTTGCGCCCATTGTAGAAAAGATGAGAGGAGGAGGAGATGCAAGATTGGGATGGTATGGACATGTAATGAGGAGGGATGAAAATCATGTGACTAAACGAGTGTTGGATATGAATGTAGATGGATATGTGACTAGAGGGAGGCCTAAAAAGAGATGGTTGGAATGTGTGAAGTATGACATGCATATAAAAGGAGTAGCGCCAGAGTTGACGAATGATAGAAGAGAATGGAAGAGGAAAACATGTTGTACCGACCCCACTTAGAGTGGGATAAGGGTAGGAGAAAGAGCACAACAGAGAGTAGGGTGTTTGCATTTTTACGATGAGTAAGTTTGGTATTATTTCCTTTATTATAAACAGCTATTAATCCCTCCTGCATCCTCGGAGAGCACGTTGAGCGTTGGTGCCTATTATTGTCTTATGTAGGTAAAAACCTACGATAAGGGACGCTTGTCCGAGCTAGAGCTAGAGCGCTCAATCTTTCCACCCATTTATTCAGTTATTAGAACAAACATCTGCAATTTATTGTTAGAACCGTTACAAATCCTGAATCACAGCGATATGAAGTAATCATAGCGCCAGTTGTGTCATATATGGGTAATAATAATAAGCAAAAGTACGTAAATCGTTTGTGGGTCTGGGTATATGATTCTATAATAAAATTCTGAAATCAATTTTGGCCATGCCATTACAGCAGTTTAAAAACACTGTTAAAAAGAGGCTGATGCAGAAAGCCTACTATACTGTTGAAGATTACTTAGATGATGACGACGTGTGGATATAGGTGCACTTCTACCTATACTAGACAGTAATAAATAAATGTAACTAGATTAAGATTTATATTTTAAAAAGAGCAACCGCCGAGTTTCTTGCTGGTTTTTGGAACAGCTTTCCGAACCAGCAGTAAAGTTGACGATTCAAAAGCACTTGTTTACAAGTTTACTTGAATAAAAAATATTTTGAATTTGAATTTGAATTTGAAGCAGATTAAGTCAAAATTCCGGGCATAGCGTCAGTCGAAAAAAACTGAAAACCACTTTAAATTCTATTTACAGGTATATTAGTCCTTTTAGCTTTAAGTCTACTCACACCGTACTTTTACTACATCCCAAAAGCGTCGCTAGCAGCTGTCGTCATATGCGCTGTCATATTCATGATTGAGTACGAGGTGAGTCATTAATTATAATCCTTTTTGTTTACATTACTAATTGCTCTTATCAGCTATCGATTACAAGATAAGTTTGGTATTAGTTTTGATTTTAAATGAATCACTTTTATCACAATTACAAATTAGACTACAATCAGACAAGCTTATCACGTTTTTGAATGGCAAATTACGTTCACTTGCTCTTACTCTTCTGGTTAGTAATAATCAAATCAAATCCTTTTATTGATAACGTCACAGTTTTATTGACAACAGTAAAGATAATAATAAACAGAATTGTGACGATACTAATTTGAACACCATTCAGCTTAAGTTTAAGAGTACCTCAATGCTAGTTTTCAATGGCGACCATATAATAATCAGAAATCAGAGACTTTAATTCAGGGTTCATAAATAGGTTCACCGCGAGTTTGGGTAACATATGATTATTAAACTACCTAGTGACGTTATTAAAGCTATTGGTAATTATATCATTTTAAGTGATGCAACCAATAGAGCCGAAAAAGAGATTTATTTATTTATTCTGATCTTCAACAGCATTACACGATGAATCATCCAACATATATCCCATAAAGTTTAAATTAAATATGTAGTACCAATTATAGAAGAACACGTCATTCTTAGTTACAATTATAAACCTAAAAATTAACACTAGAGAATACTGAAAAAAAAATACAACATTAAGGCTCAATTATTAAACTCTGAAATTGAGATGGTTGGATTGTGTTAAGTATGCATACAGAAGGAGTAGCGCCAGAGTTGATATGATATGATAGGAGAGAATGGAAGCGAAAAACATGTTGTTAGATACAACATGTTATTCGCTTACACACTTAGGCAGGAGAACTCTTGTAAGGTTCAATAATTTGAGAACAATTTTTAGGACAGTACGTTTTGTAAAGTGTTACAGTGAAGACGAAATTGAATTGTAAAGTGGTTATATTGTGAGTAATAAAATATATATAGTTGGAAGCTGTAAAGCAGGTTATATTACTTCGTGCGGCCATTCTTACACTATGATGTCCATCGTCAGTCAATTATTACAAAGAAAATTTATAGAATAAGGTTACTCTACGGAGGTACGAATACAAAAGTAATGATAATATAATTTTGCTATAATTCGTGATAAAAGAAATATATCATCATCATTCGCTTACCCTTATCCCACTCTAGGCGGGGTCGTCACAATTCTTCCATTCTCCTCTTTCATTCGTCAACTCTGGTGCCACTCCTTTTACGCATATCATTCTTCACACAACCCATCCATCTACATTCATAATCAAAACTCTTTTGGTCACATGATTTTCATCCCTCCTCATTAAACGACCGTACCAACATAATCTCGCACCTCTCATCTTTTCCACAAAGGGCACAACTTTCAAACTTCCCCTAGTATACTCATTTCGTATTCTATCAAATTTTGTCACACTATCCATCTTAACATTCTCATCTCATTTGCATGCACCTTTCTTTCATCCTTTTCTTTTATTGCCATACATTCTGATGCATACATTCTGACAAAAAAATATATGTAATGTAAAATATTTAGATTGTACTACATTACGAGTGGATTGTTTAGGTGTGAAAACGGATTATACACTGTACATTTAGCTTGACACATATTTATTTTATCTTGGGTTATAGCAAAATAATATTGTTATTACATTTAGAAACACCTGCGTATGTTAACAAGGTTTAACACGACCAACTCTGCTAACATGGGTTACAAAAACGTCCAGTGACGTATTTAAAGCCTTTGATAATATCACTATTATCAATCACAAAAAACTGGAAATAAATACTCAGTACCCTCAAAAAAACTAAAGAAATCCGAAGTATATATTTTTTTGCTAAAAATTATTAATAAGCTGAATCCGTCGTATGGTATCCGGCTGAGTAGAATAGACCACCCTAATTTCTTACCTAGGAATCGTAGAAGGCAACTAAAGCAAGTTGACCCGCCGTGTGGTATCCGGCTGAGTAGAATAGATCACCCTCATTTCTTACTGCTATCATTAAAGGCGATTAAGGTAATTTGACATCATGCAAGCGGCCAGTCGTAAGATACCTAGCCAAATCATCTAAAACATGTTAATGAGCCCACTTAGATTGGGATTAGGGCAGCAGAATTCATTCATTCTCCTGCCCTTATCCAAATCTAAGTCGGGTCGGCACAACATGTTACAAACATGTTGTCACATGATTTGACTACGTATTTTACGACCAGCCGCCTGCCTGACGTCAACTTACCTTAGTCGCCTTTTACGACACCTCGATAAAAAATGAGGGAGAAGAGGGTCTATTCTATGCAGCCGGATACAACACGGCACATACCTTAGTGGCTTCTTACGACACCTCGGTAAGAACGGGTGGTCTATTCTATTCTGCCGGATACCACACGGCGATCCGGAGAATAATGATATTAATAAGCAGGACATAGAAGCACGTTTTAACAATCACGTAATTTATTGAACTGTATAAAAAAAATCGTCTAAATAAATCCGATAGCTTCCTGCACTATTATAGTATATTGGGTAATTTTACAGGTAGTAAAACCAATGTGGCGTTCACGACGCGCTGACCTTGTGCCCGCGTTAGCCACGTTCGCTCTCTGCCTAATTGTTGGCGTGGAACTAGGCATAGTGGCAGGCGTTGTTTTAAACGTTATATTGCTATTGTACCCAAGCGCGAGACCTCAAATGGAAGCTGAAATTATTACGGTACGTTTTTTATAGTTACTTTCTATTTATCTAGCTATTTCATCTTTACTTTGATCCTCTTACTACTTGGTTATGCGTGGGGTTTGGTACTGTTGCACCTCAGCAAACAACTGGAGTAAAACTTAATTTTACGTTACTTACATACACTAGTCATCATTCTCCTGCCCTTATCCCACTCTAAGTGTGGTCGGCACAACATGTCACAAACATGTTGACTCATGATTTGACTACGTATTTTACTACCGGTCGCCTACCTGACGTCAACTTGAACTTGAACAAGAAATGAGGGTGGTCTATTCTATGCAGCCGGATATTCAAATTCAAATTCAACATATTCTTTATTCAAGTAAACTTGTAAACAAGTGCTTTTGAATCGTCGACTCTATTGCTGGTTTGGAAAGCCGTCCTACCGAGAAGAGCCAGCAAGAAACTCGGTGGAGCTCGTTTAAAAAAGAAGATTCTTAATACTAATTACATTTGTCATAGCTATCCTGCACAAGGTCAAAGAGCAGCTATATCCACGCATTCTTATCATCAATGTAAGCCTCCACGGTATAGGCGTTCTGTATCATCTTTTTAACAGTATTTTTAAATTGCTGTAATGGCAAAGTTAAAATTAATTGTGGAATTTTATTATAGAATCTTATACCCAAACCCACAAACGACTTACGTACTCTTACAAGGCGCAAAGCAGGAGCCGCAAGCTTATGTCGGTTCCTACTTTGTCTATTATATATACCACACGGCACATACCTTAGTCGCCTCTTACGACACCTCGGTAACAACGGAGGGTGGTCCATTCTATTCTGCCGGATACCACACGGCATTACATACATACATACACTAGTATAGTACCCAACATTAAATAACGCACGTCGATGTTTACAACGAAACAGACGGCCAATTCGGTTTCGTAGAGCGCTGTCACTGTCACACATGGGTTCGTCAGTCTGTGCGACAGAGACGATGCTCTATGAAGCAGAATCTAGCCGATTTCTCTTTCTAAGCCTCGATGTGCATTATTTATTGCCGGATACTATACGAGATTACAAATGAAACTTTAAAAAATTATATTCTGTTCATTTCCTCAATAATAAATTACGAATTATGAGATAATTTAAAACGCCTTATAAGTTATTATTATTGCTACTAATACTGTTAACAGGAGGCACCGCTGTGAAACTCTGTTTTGGTTTTGTAATTTTATCTTTTTAGTTACTTTCTGCTTACGGTTTAAAAACTTTATAAATAAAATACCCACACTATTAAGACTAAAAATCGAAATGTTAAATGAAACCAACAAGTCATGTTCTCTAATTTGCTCGTGAACACACAATCCTTTCTATTGATTGAAAGGCAACGGCATTTAAAAATACGACGGTTATATTGGTTATTATAAATGTGTAATTCTAATAATAAAAATAAATATTTATAAATTTCATTAAATTTCTAAATATTTTCTTCACAATGCGTGCCGTCTCAATCAACACTGCCTTCTGTATCTTGCCCTTAATCCAACAACCAAGCGAGAGCCTCTTGAGATAATGGTCGAGGCTCTTCGCTAGTAGACCGTTTACAATTGAAATAATTATTGTTGTGTCAATATTCCATATGGTGGCGATCTCATGAGCTAGATCCAAATATTTAGTTTTATAATTTTCTTTTTCAGCTTTTTTTATGAGATTATCGTCATGTGGAACAGTGATATAAACAATAATTGCCCGACACGCTGACCAATCTACCAAAACGATATCAGTATAAATTTGATGATATTTTTATTATTATTAATTACCTTTTATAAAAAATAAAAAGAGATTACCAAGAAATATTTTTCTAAAACTTTTACATATATTGTAGACTTCAAAATCAGGATAGAGTACAAAACTTTACTTCACTTATATAAACTTAACGTTGATAGTATCTTGAAGGAAATCCGAAAAACAGTAAATAAGTACTTACTGCATCATATTTTTAATGTTCAACGACAATTTATTAACTATAAATCCCACAACTACATGATTCATCTCGTTAAGAGCAACATTCCGAACTAATTGTAGCTTCATTAATCATATTGATCCTTAACGACTCAAAAGTGCTTTAAAAAACTTATTTGATTCTTATAAGGCATTTTAGAGACACACTTTAAGTAATAGTAATAGTAGATTGTCGTTTCTAGGTTCTTTTCTAAGAATTACTACTAAAACGGTTATTCATTGAGATCCACCGATTAAAACTGCTTTCTATAAATACAAGGTTAGTCAAGACCGATGTAACAATGATAATAACTGTTAATTAACAATTTAGTTTCGCATATAATGTCAGGGTTACGTGTTGTATTACAACTAATGCAAAATGTATGGGAGTTAAATGATCGCAGAATTGTGCAAGAACAAAAATATTGTTTTAAATTATCAATAAGGAGATACTGTACATTCATGGATTATCTACACACTATATTTCATTGTATGTATAATAAATTATACATGTTCACAAAAACATTTGTAATTTATAAATTGACTAAAAGTCGTATAACAAACTTGATATTTCTTTCAACATTTATCTAATTCTTACACACTAGGCGTTTCTGTTTTCGTAGGAGTTTGAAAATTCAAAAAATTCAATGCAATATTGTCTAATGTTTTTAACTCAATCCATAGATTACTTCCTAGTTTTCTAGCCGCAAACGTGTAGAATTTATTTATATACCTAAAGATATATTCGATTCGTACTAGTTATTGCTATCAACTCAATACTCGTAATCAAGGAAATTAATGTAAGACAATTTTAAACTTGCTTTACTAAATAAGGAATGATTTCCTTTAAAGTCTTGCTTTTTAATTTCTTTTATAGATTAAATACGCGGAAACTGTTGTGTGCATACCAAAGAGTTATTATTTATACTTGACTAGGAGAACCATAGACAGGCCTGTTAGTGAGTGTCACATTATAAATAAGAAGGAAGATGAAACTCGTATTGTAAACTTGCCTTGGTCTAAACCCACATAAAAAAGAAAGACAGATCGCTACCTCATTCATTACAACCTCATTGGCTTTCTCTCTATTGTCTATTACAATAGAGAGAAAGCAGGGAAGTCAGCCTAAAATGTGTTTGTTCTATAACAAACACATTTTGGTCTGACTTTCCTGCTCTAGTATAACTCTATGGTACATACCGGTGGATCTGTTTTTTTTAGTATAAATGTAATTTATCATATTTTAATTAAAACAAATTTCTTAAAGCGTTGAAAGAATTATTATTGTTGTGTGACTGTGACGGTAATGTAAGAACTTAAAATAACTAAAATTTGCACATTTGAATTTTAAATAGATTTGTTTTACAAAGATAACGTCATTAAATACAGTAATTTAAAATTCCGTCGTTTTGGGAAGTGGTATACCTTGAATTTATATTAACGAAAAGATGCACATAAGAATACTTAAATCAACCTTTATTTCATGTTACTATATATACTATATAGACTTGACGCCATTTAAAAATGCTCTTTATTTGAAAGTTATACGCAATATAACCGCAACTGAAACTCTATTATAACTTACTGATTGTTATAAATGTCGTATAAAATTAATACTTAATTTAAATGTAACTTTTCATAAACATTTCGTATTAGATATCTTATAGGAAATGTTTACTAATTTAAATCAATATTTCACAAATATAGAGATAGTAGGTACACGCAACTTCGTTCACGCCATCTTATTTTTTAACTACCCTCGATGAGGCAATAGGTGTTTCTTCCCTATCCACGAAAGAAAATCATTATTTTTTTATCCTTTGTGTTACAGCGGTGATTAAGCTAGAGAATTCTAATGATATGTATGTGTACTTTACCAATCCGCATTGGTACAGCGTGGTGGGTTTTAGCTCCAACCCTTCTCTCCAAACAATCGAGAGAGGAAGCCTGTGCACAAGTGACATCCCACTGCCACCACCATCGTAACAGGCCGTTACTTTACGTTTTTTATGCCAAATTTCATCAGTATTAGTTCAGTGAATTAGCGATAACAGATTTACAGACTTTCGCATTAATAATGTCAGACTGGATCTATACTAATTATCGAAAAATAATTAAAATTATTATTTTATTCTCTTATTATTATTTCAGAATAATACTGGCTTCAGCTACCTCTTGATAACAGTTGGAAATAGTCTGTACTTCCCAGGGGTGGAATACATAAGACAGTATGTGACTAGAGCGGCGAAAAAACAGGGAGGATGCAGCATGCCTGTTGTCATTGACTGCAGATACGTACTTGGTAAGTAGATGTACAGGCTAAATATATCGCTGATGTTTAATTTTATTTTCTATACAATGTTGACACAATATATGACGTCTTCCACAAGAAGGATTTTTTAAATTTATTTGTATATATATATTTCATTGCATACTGAACTTTTTGTATATAAAAGTAACTCTACAATATAAAAGTTTAAAACTATATTATTCGCGATAAAGGCAAATAGATCTAATGCTAAATGTAGAGTGTACTTCTCTGTTCGTACATGATTCATGTACTACAAATCTAAACTACGACAAAATTACTAAGCTACGCATCACCCGAGCAAACATATTTATACAGAAATTGGTTCAGCCCCCACCATTTATCTTGCCTTCGAAACTTTTAACAAGATGGACGCATATTTATACTGAGATTTCTCCAAAATATAAATATTATGTAAATGATAACCAAACTAAACCTATTTTTTAGTAGTGTGTGTACGGGTTAGTGCGGGTGTGCGTCCGTGCATGCATGCATACGCATGCAGTGGCGTAATTGGGCAAAAAATATAGACTACGGCCTTAACTAAACTATTTAAAGTCGTTTGTTTTGTATTCGTCATGTTAAGAATTCGACTTACTACAGATTCGTCGTAATACAGAGATTGATATTTTCAATTTATTGTATTTTTTTAACAAAGTGGTATATTTAAAGTTTTCTTGGAATCTGGTGTATTTATTATCTTCCGAATGTAGGAAAAATTTTAAATAGTTCAATCTATAGTTTGTAAGTCAGTTAGACTGCCCAGTCTAGTCTTCTGATAGCTACGCCACTGCATGCATGCATATAAATCTATCGTTGGGTAGTCGTTTTATATATAACTAAAAACTAAGCAGTTTTTTCAAAGAACCCATTTTCCAAGTCCATTTTTTGACATATTTATATTTTCAATGATTTTTATTCAGTATACTCGTATTGATCTAATGATGAAAGACATTTAGTACTAAAGCCCCTAATTTCGCGGATGTCAAATTATAAATGACTTTAAGTTCCTAAGCGTGAAAAAGTAAACGTTACTGAATAAAGCTCTCAACTGAATCTATACTACTATACTAATATATATAAAGCTGAAGAGTTTGTTTGTTTGATTGATTGATTGATGGTTTAAACGCGCTAATCTCAGGAACTACTTGACCGATTTGAAAAATTATTTGAGTGTAATATAGTCCATTTATAGAGGGCTATAGACCAATTTAAAGCTTTCTTTGCGTGCGCTAAGTAAACGGTGAAAGTTATTGAAAAATCATGTATAACAATTATTGTTCCCCTCTAAAAGTTCTAAATAAAAGTCCGCGACAACATATGTCGAGCTCTTAAGGGTAACCCACTGTTATCATAATTAATAGAATTAAGGGTTTACTCAAATAATAAAACTGCAGTCCACACGAACGGAGTTACGTTTGAAAGCTAGTAATTTATAAAATGTGACTTAAAGTCCATTAGTTTTCACCTACAGAATTAACCGATCATTTTATTAGGCGCTGACTTTACCGCCGCCAAAGGTATATGCGCATTATCCAACTCGCTTTCGTCACGAGGACAACCCCTCGTATTACTGTCGCCAAGGGACAATGTCGCTTCAGTATTTATTGGGGCTGGTTCAAGCGTGGTCGTTGTTATGACGGCTGCTGAACTGGATGCTACTCTACAAGGTAAGATAAGGTCGAAATCTATATACTAACAAAGGTAATAATAAAATTATTTTGCTATAATCCGCGATACAGTAAATAGAAAATATATATAGTGCTAAATGTATAGTGGACTATCCGTTGCATGCAGGATTCGTAAAAACACATGCACAAACCTCCATCACTGCCACCACAATACACAAGCACTACACACGTTCACTATCACAAACTCAACAATCGTTTCGCCCCGCAACCGAAGCATCATCAGGAGATAGACTCCACGACAAAATCGCAACGCCTGTGCGAATTTGTCGTGGATTCGGTTGCGGGGCGAAACGATTGTTGAGTTTGTGATAGTGAAAAAACGGGTAGTCCACTATACATAGGGTATGAAAAAACGGATAGTCCACTATACATTTAGCACTATATATATTTTCTATTTACTGTATCGCGGATTATAGCAAAATATTTTTATTATTACTTTTGCATGGATCTCCGCAAAGTAACGCCTAATCCTATAAATTATATACTAACAGTAAAGAAATAAAAGTCAAACAGAGTAAGGAGTTATTCACTATATTTTAAAGCTTTTCAACTTGCCGTGTATGTCTGTGAAGGTGGAATCTTGCAAGTTAAATTTGACCCACTTCTCGGTGTCTGATTGAGCTGAAATTTTAATAAATAAATACTAGCCCAGCCCCGATGACAATGCATTTTTATGGTAAGCATGACCTGATGCTGCCAGGATCGGCTCCAGACGAGGGAACTGTTCAACGGTTAACAGTAAAAGTAGCGGCCTGTTACAATCCCACTGCTGGGAATAGGCCTCCTCTCTCCGTTTCTGGAGAGAAGGGTTGGAGCTAAGACCTGACGCTGCTCCAATGCGGATTGGTAGGTTACACATATCTCCAGAATTCTCTAGATATATTCAGGTTTCCTCACGATGTTTTCCTTCACCGAAAAGCGTGTGATAAATTGCAATTATCAATTAGACATGTGAGTTTTAATAGAAAAAATCATTGGTGCCTGCCCGGGTTTGAACTCGTGTTCCCTTTGTAAGAGTCGCACGGTCTCATCGCTGGGCTATCACAGCTTGGTTAACAGTAAAGACGTGAAATTTTGGTAAAAGCTTTTTTTATATGCATTTTGAGTGGTACAGCGCGATTATTCCAGCAATCTGTTAAATAATTTTGAGATGAACGAAGGAGGAGTTAGTTATACTTGGCTTAGCTGACTTGGCATACGGTAAATTATTTATGTAGGTTCCTTATAGACCCCGAAAAGTTTGAATTTATTTTAATAAAATTTTGACTCAGCGGATAATCCAAATTTCTGTGGCGATTGGAGAATTTTTGAACCATCATTATTATATGTTTAAATTACGTTTTAGCCTTGCCATTACAGCAGTTTAAAAACACTTTTAAAAAGAGGCTGATACAGAAAGCCTATACTGTTGAGGGTTACTTAGATGATAAGAATGTGTGGATATAGCTGCGCTTCCACCCTATACCAGACTAAATGTAACTAGAAATAAGAATTATATTTAAAAAAGAGTAACCACTAAGTTTCCTGCTGGCTCTTCTCGGTAGGAACAGCTTTCCGAAACAGCAGTAGCATTGATGATTCGAAAACACTTGTTGATAAGTTTACTTAACTGTTATTTTACCAATGCCCAGGCATAGGCCTCTTCTCTCCGTTTTTTGGAGAGAAGGGTTGGAGCTAAGACCTACCACGCTGCTCCGATGCACATATCTCCACATATTACACATATCTCCAGAATTCTCTAGAGATACGCAGGTTTCCTCACGATGTTTTCCTTCACCGAAAAGCTTGTAAAAATTGCAATTATCAATTGTCTAATTGATAATTGCAATTTTTACATAACTTTTTTTTATTGAAAAACTCAGTGGTCCCTGCCCAGGGTTCGAACCCATGATCGTCTCTAGAGAGTCACACGGTCTCACCGCTAAACTATCACAGCTTTTTTACAAGTTTACTCGAATAAATAATATTTTAAATATGGATTTTAATTCAAATTCAAAATATAAAATACCTCCAGCGAAGTGGGATGCTAGTTTATTATAAGAATCTTTTTTTCAGAGCTCACAAGGCAAATCGCTTTACCAGTCATAAACGGGCTAGAAAGAAAGCGTACAACACCACCACCGTCGTACATATCTATAAATAAGGGTGGAGAAGATAACATAGAAGTTGTTGTTGGTGAAGACAGGTCAATAATACCTCTACTGGACACACCAAGTGGGGCCAGGAGGTGCTTGTCAAGGGAGGTGAATGATACGTGACCTCGCATCAAATAGCTTAGTAATAAATTATTTTTATACTGCCTTTTGATTCTATAGCACTATAGTATATCTATGTATATAAGGATAAAGTACAGTACCCGGAAATAAATAATGCACATCGAGGCTTAGAGAGAGAAAATCGGCTAGTTCTGCTTCATAGAGCATTGTCTCTGTCGCACACATACTGAGTGACAGAGACAGCGCTCTACGAAACCGAACTGGCCACTTGTTTCGTTCTAAACATCGATGTGCATTATTTATTGCCGGGTACTATATGTATGTGTTAAGTCAAAGTATCCTATCGCAGTTCAAGGATCAGATTTGTTTAGTTAATTGCATCCACCCGCTTTATAACTTCCTATTTTCCTTGTAAACTACATAACGATTGGACCGTTTTAAATGCTCCAATTTTATTCAGAGTTTATTAGACAATCTTTAAATTGACCCAGCGGATGATGCTGTAAAGTTTGATGGCGATAGCATATTTTTTGAACTATCAATGTTTAGTTTTGTTTCGAGGGGAAGTCGAAACCAGACTGCGCCACAGCAACACGTGGCCAAGCCACATTTAATATAACTATATGATAAAGACAGTATCACCATCGTATTATTATTGTTTTAATCTCAATTTTTATAATTTAATATATTTAAAATTAAATGTTCATTGCTGAAGGTCAATATTAAAATATAGATAAAAATAGGTTAAATGACGTTTCCATTCATTTTAAAAATAGGTTAATCTATGATGAATGCTAATATAATAGTAAATGATAAATGTAAATGATCTCTGAACTGCCGATTCATAATAAATCACAATGATAGATTGTAGTACTATCATTTTCATACGCATACTAATATCTTCTACTTTGTAATAGTTAGAGATAGAGTGTCTGAACTGATTGTAAACGACAAGAAATAGAAAAGCTATGACCGCTTTGCTAGAAAGCGGAAAGAAAGTAATATATGAAAAGTTTCTATATATGTAAGTTATTTTAACGCCTATTACGTCCTTAAATAGTAATTTGTTTTGATAAAGCAAAAAGTCTTACGCTGAAAATAAACTAAGCATGTACTACAAAGAGTCGAAAGGATAGGAAAACGATCGTGATTAAATAAAAATATAATAATTTCTTATTATAATTGTTCCTATTAAAACATCTATTCCTCCTAAATTTTTACTATATTTTTCGAATAGGCAAGATGTCAATGAACTATTTATTTTATACAGTATTTATAATTAGGTTTTAGTTGAAATATTCATTTATTCATTTTTAAGGTGAAAGTTTTTTGTGAAATGTTTCTACTTTATGATTATTTACATTTAAGTTTTACAACTATTTTTAATTATGATTATAAACCCAGATGTTGGAGCTAACTGTTAATCTCGTGAAAAAGATCTTTAATATATATATTTTAATATCACTTATTTTTGTGTGCATTAATTGGTAGAACGTATTTTTGTCATAGAACTATTATACAAGACTAGCCATAGGCAAGCCTATTAGCCAGAGTGTAACAATTAATTATAAAGGGGAAGATGCGATTCGTATGCTTATCTTTGTCTAATCCCATATAAAAAAGAGGGACAGATAGATATTCCCTCATTCGCTTTCTCTTTATTGTGATATGGTACATTTTAGTTTTCCCTACTCTGAGTACAATAACTATGATTTTTGTCAGAATTTCATATTACACATTCATTCCTTTTTTGCCGTTGTGTGGTATCCGGCTGAGTAGAATATAACACCTTTCTTACCGAGGTGTCGTAAAATACGACTAAGGTAAGTTCAAGTTAGGCAGGCGGCCGGTCGTAAATCACATAGCCAAATCATGTGATAACAAGTGGGTTGAGGGCAGGAGGATGATGACATTCATTCCCATTTTGATCATAGTTTATTTCATATGCTGTCAAAATAGTAATTTTCTAAAACTGTCTTATGTGTTGCTTGCAAATGATGATTGAAGAGGTAGCTTATGTACTTTAACAAAGGTCCAATGACATTCGTTTATTAAAAAATCACGTCCTATTCTTACTTTGTTTTAACTATAAGAAGTAAAATTTTGTACTTAAATATATCATTTAAACGTGTGTATCAAAAATGACAAATTATAGCCAAAAAAGCCAAATCAAAACTGCATACTTTAATTTCTGTAACATGTGTTTTCCACGTATGCTATTTTGTCTAAAAATAAATTAATATTATTTGAGAAGTAGGTCAAAATAATAAAAATTAGAATAGAAACAAGTCTTGTTAACTGCAACGGATATAATATTTCAAACATATGTCTGTAAAATGTCTATCGCAAAAGAATTACCTAATCCGCCAAAAATACCGTCTTATTGTGATTGAAATTTATGTGCAATAAATGTGTTAAAAACAATTATTTTCAACTTTCATTATTTTGGTTTAGCTATTTCCGAAGTTTAGATCAGTTACTTATTTTATATAACCTTTAACCAGTGCAGCATACTAATATTTTTTTAATTTATAGTACGACGTAAATATCATAATCTCTTTATAAATTACATTAAACTTTCGTAGACAGCAAAAAGCTCTGTAGGCGCCTGGATGGGTATGTCTTATCGATAACAAAATTGGTCGAAGTTAAATAATAAATAAATTTTACCATTACCAATCCAACTTTAAAAAAACTTCTGCAATCTTTAAGTAGATGTCATAAGTTTTTTTCCAGTATTTCTTATATTCTTCCTTAATCGTAGGATATTCACTTTATAAAGCAACAGACGCGAGTTTTATGATGCATGCCCCATCTTTATTTTTAACATCCGTTCAAATTATAGAGGAGGGTCTACCAACACGTATGTTGATCCATAGTGGGCATAGGACGATATTATGGGACAGGAGACTGCAAAAATAAATCGCTTATTTCATTAATAAAAATATATTAAATATAATTCGATATTTAAACAAATATCTTAGCACCATTAAACTACAATTATAAATGCACTTTCTGACTATTAAATCCAATGAGTATCATACAACTTAACACTAATGATCGCACCTTTAAGCGACCTATTTTTAATTTCCTATCGATTTGTATATAACATTATAAATGCAACCCTTCAGGGATATGAGATATGATACATACAAATCAACATCTTCGATACAAGATAATTTTTCACACTAATGTTCCATCAGAACTTATAAATATGATGTAGGGATCATATTTGGCCATTTCTGCAGTCTGAAATGTTATTGCCTCACTACAGACTGATGGAGGAACATTGGTTTTGATGCGGATCTTAGTTTTTCTGATACTACATGAGCGATTCTTGCGCTTCGTTGCCAAACCAATTCACGAGTTCGCTCGTGATTGCTATCCACGCGTACCTAGAACAAAAGACAAAAATTTTTTTTGGATACTAGATCATTATTTAAAAATATACAGTTTCTAAGTAATTAATACTAATTAAAGAAGCTACTTTTATTAATTACGGATTTACTCCTCTGATCTCACTTAACGGTAAGTGAAGGTATCGGTATAGTAAGCTAAAAACATTAACCTGGATAAAGTGAACTTATTAATTCAAACATCCATTTTATCTTTTTTTAAATCCTTGACTAGAACATAAGCGCAGTCGATAGAAAATAACAATGTTATTTATGCTTATCATTAATTAAATGCACTATAAAATTTTCTTACAGTTTTAGCACTGAGGAAACGAAAGTCTACAAACATTTTAAAAATTGCGTTTTAAACACCTTACGTGTTCTACTTATCTTCTTCAAATATTTAGGAAAATAATAGCGCTTTTGAGTTTAAAAAATCTAAACTTTACAGATCGGACGTCATTTGAAGACATAAAATTAAGAATTTAAATTAACTTACTTGCTTGGGCTGTAACACTTTAATGGAGTGTAAAGTTGCAATTCCTTGATTGTTAACACGTAATGTAAGTTTTCCCATCATCTCGGCTGTTGTCGCTGTAGCAGATTTAATTTCTTTCTTGGCACCGCGTCCAACCTGCATATTCAAAATTTTATAAAAAGTGCGAAGGCATTAATCTGGATCTAATGATTTTAGGTAATATATTAAGTGGCGTAATGTATCATCAATGCCCAAAATTTTTGCAAACATTGAGACATTTTATTTAATTTTAGATTTATATTTTACTTAAATAGTCGAAATTGATTGATTACCTCTTTTTCTACTCTCAGTATTAGAGGTCCAACTGCGAAATTGCTCTTTACTGTTGTTTGATCAGCCATTATATTGACTGCTACATCACCATTCCTTCTCAAAGACGACAATCCATATAAGGTACCTTTGGCTCGTGGCTTACTTTTCTCACTTGTTTTGACTTTGTTTTTCTTGGCTGGCTTTGGCTTTTTCGTAGTTGTTTTGACTGGCGGTTTTGTTTTAGGCTTTGTAGTTTTAGCTGGTTTTGGCTTTGGTGTAGTTGATTTAGTTTTAGTGTTCGCTTTATCCTTCAATGCTCTCGAGTCAGATGTCATTTGTTCTGATATAATTTTGTTTAGTTCTTCATCTTTGATTTCTTCCTTTACTTTGTTAATATCTTCTACTTTTTCAGGGATCGTGTCATTCTCCTTTTTCTTAGCAGGTTGTGCTCCGCGAGCGACATTCTTCTTTTTGTTCGTAGTTTTCCTGCAATGTTGTTTTAACATATATAAATATGATAAACAATTTAGAATAGATACGTAGAAATTTTTGTAAACTTAATTTATAGTTGCGGTATTATAAAAAAATTCACCTCTTATTTGATTTAGTTTTATTTTTCTTTGGCTTTGAAGTCTTTTTACTTGCATCGATAGGCTGTAATTTCACACTAACAGGATCATATGATCTTCTTAAAATGTCGTTCATTTTTTCAAGAATGTTGTCCACAAACTTGTTATATTTAACTATGTAGATTGCTGGTACCCCAGGTTTTTTCACTGGTTCTTCTTCCAAAGCACCTGTTTTAATAATGTAAAAGTTAACTACAGCTTATTATTTCACTATTACTCTTATAATGTCTAAGAGACCCGTTAATACATATTTATGTTATCGTTTGCTTTCTAGTTATCCTTTTATTGTGTAGCGTACCCAATGTCCGAAGGAGTTTTTTGAAACTTAATAATTCACAATATATAAATCAAAATTACCTTATTGCTTTCAACTAACTTTTGTGTCAAATTTTTGTGTAAAATTGACATATTTCCTATTTGAAATCACAAAAAAAATAAGAGTAATTAGCATTATCGCTTTCATAACTGGCCTACGTGATGTTTACCTACTTCTGAGTAGCCTTTTCGAGAGGTATATTAAAAAAACAGCATTAATTATCTTAACAAATTAATATCTCAAAAACGCATAATTGTAAAAATGCTGGATTTTAGCATAAATCCAACCAAGAGCTTGGATTGGAAAATGGCATCAGGAGCAGTTTTTAGTCTTTTAGTCATTCACTGTAGGGGATATACGACCAAAATTTAAGTCACAAACATGAAGTTTTAAGTTGATTAAAAGAAAATGTAGACTGACTGTTCGCTAGAGAGAAGCGACTAGACATCAAACCTTAACATTTAGTTAGATCAAGTGTGATAAATCATTTTAGGTATTGCATTAAGTTTCACTAAAAATGTTTTATACTACTTTACATTAAGTGCTAGAAACACATTAATCAATAATTAGTAGGCAAAAATTGAAAAAACAGACGTTTTCAATTAATTAGTTTTCTCGGTACATATAACATGTGATCACGCACTCAAATAACTCATTATAAGTAATTATAAATGCGTTCATGCATCACCTTAAATTCAATTCACGTGAAATGAGCACGACAGCGACTGTTTCTGGATCTGCGAACCGGTAGAATTATAATAGACTAGCAATTAAAACCACCAGTCAACAGTGGATTTTCCATTTTCTAAACGTAAAAGAAACCGCCTGCTAAGTCGTGTACATTGGAAGAAATCTAGAAATAAGTTACTTTACTCTGTAACTGTAATAATTCAAATCTCTCACTGTGTAAATAGGTTTGTCGAAGTATTTTATAACTCTAACCCAAAAGAAGCGTGCCTTAAAATTACGGCAATTCGATCTCTTTTCTTCTAAAGGAAATTGAGAGCGGACTACAAATCGCTTAAGGTGTTTCCGGTAACAAACGTGTTTCATTCAGGTCGGATGTTACTCCTCGCGACTCTCCCAGAATTTCTCAACGACAAACACATAAAAATTTCTCTTTTTGTATCTCATTATCTCGTTTTCACTTTGCCAGTCGCTAACACGCTAATTTATTGTAATTTTGTCATAGTGAGAGTAAATATTTAGTTTAATTTACTTTCTACGAGTCGTCGAAACTGTCATGGGTTCTGTCAAGGTCATATTTTTGTGCTTGTGTAAAGCAAGGTTAAAGAAAGTGTCAAGGTTGAAGAAGAAATCGGTTAGGTTCGTTGAACTTGTTACGGATGGGAAAGTAAGCGGACGGCAGAAGCGATCCCGCTGCCGACCTCTTAACATACATCTATAAACTAGTTACTCCTTAGTAGTTTGTAAAGTAGCATTCATTTATAAAATGTACACGATTTATCGATCGCGTCAACTATAAACCAACATTTGCTACCTTAAAACGAAACTGACCATCGACATTGAACTTTAAACATTTTTTCGTCCCTTGAAAGGATTTAGGAAATAGGATTATGATTATGAGGAGTTATGATTGTGCGTTTAAATATATATTATTACATATATAATCGGTCAAAAAGCTAATTAATAGTTCATTTCTTATCATTCATGTTACTAATGTACATGTAATGTTTATGTATATATAAGCGATGAATAAGATATATATAAAAATATATATATATGATTATGAGGCTTGAGGAAGGAGTTAATTTATAAATATAAGATTTTTGACTAGTATATGTTTATTTTTTTTACAATATTTAAAATTAAATTAATTACTAGATAATGTCACTCCTATCTGACAAAAGTAACTAGATTCCTGACCGATACATGTCTTTTGTACCATTGTTTTATTTTGACGCACAAATCATAAACAGGTCATATTAATGTTCAATAAATTTTACACAAAGTTTAGAACAAACAGGTTTATTTCAATAAAATTTGCCACTGAATTTGTGTGACATGATCTAGACATTAATTTAATTTTACCTTTCTCACGTCGTACTCATTCATTCCTCAAGCACACACCACTTAAATAAATTAAATAAATAGAATAAATAAATAGTCAATAAATAGCTAAGCTAAAGGAGGGGACCGTAGAGTCTCTCAGGTGGATTTAAGGGCACTCCTCGCCCGGTGGCAGGTGCCTTCTAACTATCTGAACTTTTTGTGTTCAACAGTAGCAGCAGATGTTGCTTTAGTTTTCTTCACTTTAATGTGGCTAGTTTTCTTCCCGCTCTTTTTAAGATATGCTGCCTTTAATTTTTTTGACTCACGTGCTTGCTTGTTTCTTCCGAGAGCGTCAGAAAGATCGTCATCGTCGTCATCGTCATCATCTTCCTCTTCATCGTCATCATCATCATCTTCCTCTGGGTCCAGTGCATCGGTGATATCGTCTTCTTCTTCTTCATCGTCGTCACTATCAGCTGCGGCAGCGACTTCTGAGCTAGCAGCTACTGGAGTCTCTACTTCCGCGCTTGAAGGTTCTTTTTGACCCGCTTCAGGCTCTTCAGCCTCCGCAGCTGCGTCGCCTTCAGCTGCCTCACTTTCTTCTGAGACAACAACCTCTTCAACAGTGGCAGCAGCAGCAGGTGCTGGTGCGGGCGCAGCAGCTACAGTATCAGCTGAAGCTACGACAGATTGAACGCCTGTTGATTCGTCATCATCGTCGTCGTCATCTTCGCCTGAGAAGAATAGGTTTAAGAATTTATAACATTTCAAGTTAAACCACACAAGCAAATATGCCAATATGATGGTAAAGTATTTCGGATAAACCTGATTATTTCCTTTTAAAGAACATCAAAAAGATCAATCTATTAAATCGATTAAAAATATTATAGTATTAAGTAAAGTAAAATATTATTCTTTATTAATTTCCTCAAAATCCAAACAGATTTATGTACGGTTTTTACTAAAAGTGAAATACTTGAGAAAGGTTTAGATTAATAGTACTTAGTTCGGAACGGCTAAACCGATTTTAATGGGACTTTTACTGGAAGATAAATGAGATTGTGGGAATAAAATATTTAGCAAAATACTTTTTATACTATAATAACTTAACTAGAATTCCTGGAGGGGTCGGAATTTGCGAGGGAAAACATTGTGCTAAATTGATTTCGACGTGGGCGAGGTCGCGTGTACAGCTAGTTATTAATAAAAAATAGCGAATCACAAATCGTCTAAATTATCATATGACTGACACTCATCGTACCTCCTAAAATATCGTCGAAGAATCTTTCTAAGTAATCGTCATCTTCATCATCAGCTTCATCGTCTTCTTCTTCGTCGTCGTCGTCATCATCATCGTCATCTAAAGCAAGAAATGAGGTTTGAATATCAATGTCCCAATTACGTGTTTTTCACTAACTTCCTGACGCAAGAGCTTGTGTCGAGCGAACTGCGTTCTTTTAAATTCATGGCGAAAGCTTTATTAGACCTATGGATGTCTTGTTAGACAGTATGAACGAATCTATACTAATATATAAAGTTGAAGGGTTTGATTGATTGATTGTTTGTTTGAACGCGCTAATCCCAGGAACTACTGGCCCGATTTGAAACATTCTTTACGTGTAAGATAGTCCATTTATCGAGGAAGGCTATAGACTATATTGGTATATCACGCTAAGATGAATAGGAGAGGAGCAGCAATTAAAAATATTGCGAAAACGGCAAAATTTAAAGCTTTCCTTGCGTGCGCTATGTAAACGGTGAAAGTTATTAAAAAATCATGTATTAAAAAATTATTGCCCTCTAAAAGTTCTTATTAAAAGTCCGCGACAGCATATGTTTAGCTTTTAAGATTAACCCACTTTATCCATAATTAACTGGTTTACTCAAATAATAAGACTGCTGTCCACGCGAACGAAGTTACGCTTAAAAGCTAGTTTGCTATAAAACTTATGATTGATTACATATTTCATATAAGAAATATAAAAATATATAAAAATAGATTTAGAATTTTATAAAATATGAAATATAAAAATAGATAGAGTATTTTATAAAACCGCGATAATCTTTTATGATAGGTCATATTAATAACAACAATCACGCGCTTAGAGGGCTTAAAACGATAACTTTATGTGCTCTTCAAAATCCGGCGTTGTGTTTAAAGAAAAGCTCATCACTTGCCTGCATAAACGCAACTTTTTCTGAAAACTTAATGCTATTGGCGCAATAGAACAGAAATGATTAAAGAACATTTACAGAAAGTTAGATAATTCTCGAATATTTGAATGGTTATTATATTTTCATAGGTATATTTGCAGTATATATAACACGATGAGCTCTATTGCTATTTTCTAATTCAAACAGGTAAATAACAAAATTCAAACACGTAAAAATAATAGCAGGACAATAACATAGCACGAACTGAATCATCAATTTTAAACAGGTAGTAAAGTCATCCGTGTCGTGTCTACAACGCAAATAATTCATCGGAACAGTTGTTAATCATAGTCCGTGCTCTGGTGCGTAACGTACTGACCGTCTCTAGAAAGCAGAGTTGCTTCAATTTCTCAAGATTAAGTATTTCTGTTTGAATTAATTAACTAATGAGAGCACGCTGCGTTCACATTCCGTGTGGTCCGTGTCCTGATTCATCGGAATTTCTATCGTTTACTCGTAACACTTAGGCGAATAATCATACATTTGGTTTTCGGCCTTTTTAAATCTCCACTACACTGCTTTGATTTGCAAAGGTCTCGATTTATCCGTAGAATTATAATTATTATTAATTAATAATTACTCATAAAACAAAACATATTAGAATGTAACGGTAGCCATTAAATATGCAAAAAAGGAAGGAAACCTTTAAAAAGTACTTTTACAGTAAATTGCCTTTAAAAATATTTTGCCTCTGCAATAAGATTACTATTTAAGAATTAATTTTAAATCCATTTTAGTGATTTATGACTTAATTTAAACATTTATAGTCGATCATAAAATCCTATTTAGATATTAAATATCCAGGTGCTTGGAAAAGGTGTAAATTTGACGCAGACTCGATAAGCTTGTTTATTAGTTACGATGTTATAGGTAGAAATACAATTGCATCAATTCATAAATAATTCATTTGAAGTGAGTGATCGTTTAAATGAAACTGCCGTTAGAGCTTTTGCTTATATCAACGGTAATTTTTTGAATAGAATAATACTCGTAACTAATACCTACTACACATATAAACGTGACTCCAAATAAGAAATGGCCTTATTATTAATTTTTTTTTTACGAAAGTAATGGATAAAAAAATATTATTATTGTATGAAAAAAGGGAATTCATATAAGTAAATTATATAATTCATTTGCTTTAGATTTCTAAGATCAAATTAAAAATTATTATAAATAAATTACTATTCAGAAATTAATAGTCCAATAAGTTACAGTGTGATACGTCTTTTTGTATTCTAGAATAATGGAAACAAGTCCATAGAATATCTAGAGAAAATTTTTATGTTATTTTTTATATGAAATATTTAGTTTATTTCCTCATTTACCTGATAATGGGTCATCTAGATCAACGTCGTCATCGTCGTCATCATCATCATCGTCATCGTCATCGGATGACGCAACGGGAGCAGCAGGTGCGGCGGCAGCCGATTGTCTGCCAACATCCTTCTCCTGGCCTTCATCTGGCCGCGAGATAGGGCTTGTGTAAGCCGAGAAAACTAAGCAGCACAATGCCGCTAGGAACAATAACGACCTCATCACGTATCTGAAACAAACAGAGGTCTTTAATCAACACCGTCAATGAAGCCGCGATGGCGACAGTGCCGCCCTTACAGCCTAATCAGACACTGTTGCTATCACGATGTCACAGCACTTCACAAACACTGCACTAAACACTTCACCTTTGACTTTTCACTGTCGAGTCCTTAAGGCTCTAGCGGAAGAGGTTCCGCCCGCGTCCTTTTCTATCTGTGTTCGGGACGCTATGACCGAGGGTGGCGATCGGAAACGGTATAGCAGCGGCGTCTTCACCACACTCTCTTTTATAGAGTTACGTCACACACGCGGGGAAGGAAAGTAGTGATGGTAGCCGCAACGGCCATAGATCAGCGACCGTGTAGACTTTCACCGTCCACTGAACACAAAAACAACTAATCTTATTGGTATATCTTAATGTAATAAAATAATAAATATAATAATAATAGATTTTGCCTGCTTCATACACATTGGCTTTGCATGCATTCACTTAACCCGTGCGGATTATAGCAAAGTAGTTAGTTCTGTTATATTGCTTGTGATATGGAATTCCGCAAAGTAACGCCTGCTTCTATAAATCATGTAATAAAATAATAAACTTAATGAATGAATTCTTGTATTTTTGCCAACAGTTTAACGTTAGAATATTATTATAAGATAAATTAATTACTAAAGCAAACTTCATGTTACAAAATCTTCAATTTAACAACAAAATCAAAGCCTAAAAGGCATGATCATGTTAAAGGAAACGATATTCTTACATACACTTCTGTTTATTATCTATTCTTTGAATTCCGAAGCAACATTGGTTAAGTTCGATTGAATAATTTATTCAACTTATTTGCTGATGGCCCATGTCTTGTTAGAGAAAAGTGCGGTGGCGTGTGGTTTCTGAATCTATAATCGGTTTTATCATTAGTATGTGGGGACAAGCCCCATACTTTCACTTAAGGTTATGTATGTAAACGCGTCTAAAGTGTAATTGGTACCGTGACGTATTCGATTGGGAAATATTGCTGCTTTTACTAACTAACATCAAGAATATTTATCGCTGCAATTCTGTTAATCTAAATAGCTGTCTAGGTAATCACAGCTATTATACGAATACGCAGAAAGTTTAGGTTTGTGAATATGTGTACATTTTACTATTTATTTTGTATACTAAAATTTATATTCATCTTGTTATAAAACAAAGTCGCAAAACTGTTTATCAGTATGTGTTCAATTTTCCAAAATCTAGTGAACTGGTTTCTGTACGGTTTTTACCAAAAGAAGGGCAATTCTCGAGGAAAGTTTTGGTTAATAGTACATAGTCCGAGACGGCTAAACCGATATGATGGATCTTTTCACTGGATGATATAGGATTTTGTGGTTTATCATATTGACTACTTATTATCCTAGAACTCTTGCAGTCAGGATTTACGTGAGAAAAACTTTCTAAACACTGATTTTCACTTGTGCGAAGCCGCAAGCACAGTAGTTAATTCATAATTAGACTAAGTGTCGGAAATTCAATTTGTCATGAAAGTAATATATAAAAAATCAGACCATGAAATATATATATATATATATATATATATATATATATATATATATATATATAAATAGGTAGGCAAAAAATAAAAATTATCAATTAGAATTATTTTCACCTCTTATAGTCCTCTATATGCGTCGTTACTGTACGTGAAATTGATTGGGGGAATCGCCCTTCTAGGAGAATAGTAGTTTAATATCTTTTAATATTTCATTTACAATACATTGAGTAGAGAAATCATGCCAAAACTTCTGAGCTCCCCGTTGATAATTAACACACGTCTAGACTACTTTTGTGGGACATAATTTAATTTTATAAAGTCTTTTATCGATCCAATCATTATAATTTTTTTGTGAAATCTCTTTTTCTTTCATTAGTCCAAAAATTTGAATTTCTAATAATATCGCTTAAAGGAATATGACATATTCGCTTAATACAGTAAATTATCTTTAATTAGAGTTTATCTAATAATTATAATACCTGTATTGTTCTCATAAAGCGAACATACATATTGCGAACTTTTAATTAGAGATTAACATAAAATACAGCATGTTGGCGAGGAATGTTTAAACGCGTTTTTGGTATTGGTGACGGCTTCAAATATTTGTATGCGCCTTGTGAATGGACCTCTAAGACTTTCTCTTGGTCCAACTTTGTCTAACACTCACACTTACAAAGGAACCTGTCATTATCGTGTTGTAGTACAATAAAAAAACTGTCAAGTTAAGCATAATTCCAATAAAATAAAAGAGAAATTACTAATTGACTAACGATGTCGTATTATCCCTTTCACTGTGAGAGAGTAAGACATTAACAGGCTCTAATTATGTTGAATTGAATAAGTTATAACGTTAATTTTATATTATATAATAATAAAAAGTAAAGAACGTATTATATAGAGGTGGGGTTTACAAAACAATTTTGTGATTAATAATATTTTCACATTATTTAATTGTGCAAAGATATTTCTCTCAATTTAATAATATTCAAAAGTAAGTACTGCTAATAGTACTTATAATAAATATTACGCGCTAAACTGCAGATCTCTATTAAGAAATGTTCTTTACAGAAGTTATGATCATTACGTTACTATTAAATTTTTACGATTTCGTCGTGGAGCCTAACATCTAGATGATGCCTCAGTTACGGGCTGAAACGATCGTAGAGATTGTTGTAGTGAGTGTGTGTAGTGCTTGTGTGGTGTGTTGTTGGTGGGCGCCTTTTGTGATACGTGTAGTGTCTAGTCCTACATGTATAAGGTATGTGATGGTTGTCTGCTTCCTACACTAAGCATTAAATAGATTATCTTAAGAAACGTGGATTATAGCAAAAAAATCCTAAAGAACTTTATCCTGCTATTATTCTTATTCATATAAACGAACTAATAAAGACTCGTATCGTGGCGTGAACCTAAAACCGATAGTCAATATGCTTCCAAGGATAGCTTGTGAGAGTCTCGAAATAAATCAAAGCCTGGCCGAAATTACGATAATTATTTGTTTCTTCTCAATTTTTACCTCCATTATATTGAGGTAAAAATCGAAAAGTAACAAAAAAATTACATACATATGATATGATTGAAAATATTTTTGTTCAAAGCGTTTCCAACTTTTGTTCGACTGAATATTGAAAAGAAAAATCACTCGTAGACAAGTCTCACACAGGTCATACTCAATAGACACCTCTTTGGAATAAAAAAACAAATCGTACGCAAAATGTTAAATTTATTTGAATATCATTCAATAATTCATTCGATATCTTCTATTCCATACAAAAAAGCAGCAAGTTATTTCTATGCAATGTTAATTCACGAACTTGCTTACTACCTCTTTGTATAATAATGCATACACAAATGTTTTATTTGTATATGTATTATTATACAAAGAAATATACACAATAATATTATTTCTATTATCATTGTGTATATTTCAAGTAGTGCATTTTAGCTCCCATATCTAACAAATACTATTTTTTGCGGTGCGCTATCACAAAATACAAATTTTCTTGTTTTGCCATCACCTCAGTACTATATCGTGCGCCATCGATACTAACACAATCGAGCCAGCTGTCTGCGTAGGGTCAACGTATTTGCGATGTAGGACGGTTATTCCAAATATTTGTGTTGCCTATTCTCTCTTATTTTGAACTTTAGTAATCAAATCAAATCAAAAATATTCTTTATTCAAGTAAACTTGTAAACAAGTGCTTTTGAATCGTCAACTTTACTGCTGGTTCGGAAAGCTGTTCCTGCCGAGAAGAGCCAGCAAGAAACTCGGCGGTTGCTCTTTTTAAAATATAAATCTTAGAACTAGTTACATTTATTTATTACTGTCTTGTACAGGGTAGAAGTGCACCTATATCCACACATCCTTATCATCTAAGTAATCTTCAACAGTATAGTAGGCTTTCTGTATCAGCCTCTTTTTAACAGTGTTTTTAAACTGCTGTAATGGCATGGCCAAAATTGATTTCGGAATTTTATTATAGAATCTTATACCCAAACCCACAAACGATTTACGTACTTTTGCTAGGCGCAAAGCAGGAGTCGCAAGCTTATGTCGGTTCCTACTTTGTCTATTATATACATCACCTATCGTTTTATAATTCTTTATATTTTTATGTACAAAAATTACGTTATTTAAAAAAAGTAGTTCACGCACCCTAATTCAAAACTATTATTACTGATTTACGTCACGTATTAATTAAGCGTCTTTGACTATGGATATTGTTTATGATGAGTGGATTAATTTTGGTTCTTTGGTAGATGATAACTTTGTTATAACCAGATCGTGACCATCGTTTGTTTCCTCTATTATCTGTTACTAGCCGTGTCCGCGGTTTTGCGTGGAAATCAGTGTCGCAAAGATTTTCCCGCGTAAATCTCGACTCCGTGAGAATTCTAGGATAAGTAGGTAGTCTATATATTGGTCCAAAACTTTTTCTATTATCCAGCGAGAGTCCGATCAAACTCGGTTAATTCGTTCCGGATGTGCTATTAACTTAAACCTCTCTCAAGAATTACACTACCGTTTAGTATAAACAGTACTAAAATCCGTTGAGTAGATTTTTAGAAAATCGATCAGATAGCTTTGGGGACTTGTTTTATATGTCTAGATAACAACCCCCTTTTAAATGCATAAAAAAATAACACACACAATATTTATTCACTTTATTGGACAAAGACATACAGAGAAAAAACCAGATTTTTACAAAGAGGCGTTCTTATCGCTTAACAGCGATTTCTACCGGACAACATTGGCGAAAGAAATCGTATATAAAGTTGTTTAGGAGGTGCATAAACTTACATGCTAATATTTCATTAAAAAACATAAATATTAAAAGCAGAGACCCACCAGTTACGTTTTCAGGACTAGCGACCTTTTCACTATACGTACTGTCATACGCAATATTTCTTTTCTGACTGAGTTCGTATTTCAATTCTTCTTCTTCTTCAATTTAATTCGATTCTTCGAATCTTTGTTAATAAAATAATCGCCAAAACAACAACAGGAACAATAATGGTAGAGCCACATGGTGGTTATGCCATGAGCAAATTTTAAAATATTAACTACTGTTTTCTCGTCAGCATTGAATAATATTATTAACAGAATATAATAGAATAGAAAAAACTTTATTTGTTCTCACACCACGATACAAATGCAAAATACAAGTATGTAATCTTAACACTAGATAAAATATAATAATAATCTAAAACCTAACAATTAACCTAAACTATTTAGTATAAATTAAGTATATTGATATAGTATTTGTACAGTGATGTGAGAGCAAAAAGGAATCTGTGGAAGATTTTATTCTACTTATTAGTAACGGAAGAAAGAACTCAATTGTTTCGTTTCAGAATACTTCGAGCTACGATTATAAGAAAATCATGGTCAGACCGTATCCAGTCCAAAGAAAATTTTGTTTAAAATTGCCTTACCCCGACTCATAAAATTATATCGCTAACAAACGCTGACAAGGTTGTCTCAAACGATTATTCACGATCACGATAAAAGTTGTTTCTAAGAAAGAAAGCGGTGGATAACGTCTTTCTTACGTAACACAAGAATTCATAACTTGAAAACTTATTTCTTTCTATGCGGATATTAAATGAAAGTTGTACATGTCAACGCAACTAATTTTTGTATATATTATATCTGTCACATCTTATGTTATTATATAATGGTAAACAGTTATTTAGTTTACATTAAAAACAGCGAATATTTGGAGAATAACGACTACGATTTTGTTTTTTTTACTATATTTATATTAGTGTTAAATTTGTATAATAAAGATCACAACCAACAAAATAAACGATTTCATTCATTTCTGATTCTTCTACCCACCGATAGATATATTCTTTACAATTTATTTGGAAAATTACAGTTTATTTATAATACAGCAAAATTATAAATACATAAATATCGCTGTATTGGATATTAACCTGAAAAAACATTACCTTAGTACAGTTATAATGTAATAAATACATTATGTCTGATCAGCGAATGTGTTAGCAATTGTGGTCAAACTGTTAACTGTAACGGTGTTTTCCTAGCACGAAGTTCAATGTTCACTTATATAGTGTCCGTTTACGGCATCACACTTATCGTTACAACGTAAATATTAAATAATTTACCTTTCACAATAAAACTAATAAATGTTACTTAACTGTATTTATATCTTAAGGTATCGATAATAGTATTTAAATCGACCAATTCTAAAATTTCTAAAGGTAATTCATAACCTTAAAAACATTGCAAATATTTCAAATGTTGACCTTATATTTAGATAGACAGTTGTAAGTTAAAATATATTATTAATCCTTTACTATTTTTATGTTTGGTTTTTTAAATCATGGCACTTTGTGACATTTGAAACACATTTGGAAACACTAACTCCAAAATAATACGACATTTCCAGAATGTCCATTGATGTACTCGTAACCGTTTATTCAATATTTGTAAAATTTGAAATGGTTGAACAAAATTATCATAAAAGTGTCATACTTACATATTTCGAAAGTTGAAATCAATTTGGTGATGAAGATTTCATAATTGTGTTTTCACTTTAAATATTATTATTACACAATATTTAAATAATTTAGTGTTATATGTTAGTTTTTGTTTTTGTAATGTGCATTTAAAATATTTGGCTACCGCCTTGTGTTATTCGGCCAAGTAGAATGAACGACCCTCTTTTCTTACCAAGGTGTCGTCAAAGGCGACTAAGGTGAGTTGACATCAGGCGGCCGGTCATAAAATAACTAGAGAAATAATCTAACAACATCTTTAAAACATGTTATGCCGACCCCATTTAGAGTGGAATAAGTACAGGAGAATGATGAGTAAAAATATTTGGCTACTTGACAAAACTATACATAAATTTTAAATGTAAACTAGATTGAATGTTTCAAATATACCGTTGGTTTATAGAATTTGACGTTACTTTGCGCAAATCCATAATACCAAAGTAATAATAAAATTATCTTACTTTATGAGAGCGGATTATAGCAAAATAATTTTATTATTATTTGTCGATGGAACAAAACCAAACTTAAAAATTCATTATGAAAAACAAAGATATTTTTATGACAATTCAATTTGCTAAATGATGATACAACATATCATCATCATCAGCCCACTTCAGTCCACTGCTGGACATAGGCCTCTACAATTCTACGCCACTTAGCCCGATCCTGGGCTTTCTGCTTCCATCCTCCGCCCGCTGTCCTACGTATGTCGTCACTCCATCGAGTCTCAGGGTGTCCTACATTACGTTTTCCGATACAACATATATATATGTTCAAATATTATCAAGTTGCCATGATTTGTCTCTCTTTTTTAATATTGAGTAAAAATTCATATCATGATGAAACTTATGACCTAATATATCCGACATCTATATCGTGCGACCTTGATGTCAGCGACGTGAAGTAACGGGGCCGAAGGCTAGTATTCAGTCTCCCACAACCACAGACTACAAATATTTAGTATTATCTATGACTGTTAGTTTGTGGTAAGTTGTTAATACCTATTTAGCTTTTCGTGTATTTATCGTAAAGTTACAGTATCATACTAGAGTAGAGAGGATAGCCTATAATGTGCCCTATTACAATAAGGAGAAAACAAATGAGATTATTGATCACTCTCTTTTTTCTGTGTGATTAAACGAAGATAAGTTTACGAGTTTCAAAAATCATCATCATTCAACATTCTCCTGCTCTTATTCCACACTCTAAGTGTTGTCGGCACAATATGTTACAAACATGTTGTCACTTGATTTAGCTACGTATTTTACGACCGGCCGCCTGCCTGACGTCAACTTACCTTAGTCGCCTTTTACGACACCTCGGTAAGAACTGAGCGTGGTCTTTTCTATGCAGCCGGATACCACACGGCACATATCTTAGTCGCCTCTTAAGACACCTTGGTAAGAAAGGAGAGTGGTCTATTCTATTCTGCCGGATACCACACGGAGTTACGAGTTTCAAAAGTAATAATAAATTTATTTTGCTATAATCTGCGATAAAGTAAATAGAAAATAAATATAATACCCGATACATGCAGGATTTGTAAAAAACACATGCCTCATGCCAAACCTCCACCACCGCCACCACAATACACAAGCACTACACACGTTAACTAACACAGACTCAACAATCGTTTCACCCCGCAACCGAAGCATCATCAGAAGATAGACTCCACGACATTACAAAACTCCTTAGACGAATATAATAATATAATAAATATTACTTTTGTTAACATAGTATTTTAATAAATATGATCCAAAATTATACTATTTTGTTTTTATAACACTATGCCCAAGACGTATATAGTATACGGAAATAACAAAACTCGCCCCTCAGAAGCGCATCTCGTTTACGAAATTAACCACTTAAAAGGTAAAATATAATCGTGTATCTGCCACGTCTAGATCGTAATAGATATCATTTGTATATATTTTCTCTGTAAATATATTACGAGTAATAAAAAGTTGAATCTCTTCTAAAACTGATTTATTTACGCTATGGCTTGAACCTGCCACTGGCCTACTAACGACCGGTTGTGTACTTTCTTTCGAGCCTTCTCACTTCCGTTTGCGGGCCTCCACGCGCAAGGACAACACACATACATATTATCTATACTTATTATAAAACAAAATCCCAAAAAGCTGTCTGTCTGTATGGAATAGATTTTCGCAAAATCTACGAAACGGATTTTTGTACGGTTTTCATCAAAAGATAGTGCAATACTTCCGGATAGTTTAGGTCAATAGTACATATCAGTATTATGTCAATTGTGTTTAAGAGATCGCACAGTTGTTAAAAAACTTGCTTGCTGGGAGCTTTAGTCGCGTGCGCCGCGTAAACCAGCAGAATTACGCTAAACAAATGTAGAACTTTTGTAGATCTTTAAAAATACTACAGAAAAATCTGCGATAGTTATTTCTATCTCTTAGAGATAGAATAGATGTGAGTTAACACTCACAATAACTACTTTTGAGTTTAAAATTTGAATTCTAAAAAAAATTTGTAACACGCTGATTTTTTGATTTTTTTTATTTTAGTTTAGGGTATGTTAATATTGTTTTTATAATTATTATTGTGTTGTGTTTTATATTAGTAAATGTATGTAAGTATGTAATAGAATAGTCCGTGGTAACCACCAAGGGTGCCACCTGAAAATCAGCGTTGCAGTATTTTACATTACATACTGCAAGTCATTGCTGAAATGGCTGCTCTTTGACCACGTTGTTTGTGTGTGTGTTATTATTACTTTTGTACTCTTTTATTTATTTATTATATCCATTATATAATTATTTATTTATTGATTATATCCAGGCGGGCGAAGTCACTGGCACAGCTAGTTGAGATATATAATAGCTTAACATATTACTTTTTACATTGTTCATCATCGAATTTCAACGACTTCATTTCGGTTATACGTCGGTGGTATAAAAGATTTTCGCTGTAACTGGTTTAGTCTGAAAGTATAACTGAGTGCAACGTTAATTCAGCTATTACAAATTATAAAGAAATATATTGGATAATTACACACATGGTTAATCGGCTCCAAACTAAGTGATTTAATACTGGTGTTATGGGTTACAGACAACTGGTAAATATACTGTAAATATAATTTTAGATATAATACATAAGTACTTAAATATCAAAATGCACCCAGCCTTGAAGAACCAACAATTTGTTTTTTTTTTAGAAAACGTTGGCCCTCAGAGAAAATTTAACCCGCGAACCACGGAGCTGAAGCTAGGGATTGTATTTAAAAGGTTCAATTGTATCAACCTTATTAATAAAATCCATTCTATTTCTAATCCCTTATCGAGAAACTTATTATGAGGCAATTAGGTTTTTATGTCGTTATAACATAAAATCTGTGAACCATATCGAACTGTGGCAAAAGAGCGATTCACTTCCTTTTAGTTTTATTTAAAAAAACAATAGCGTTTTACAATTTCCCCACATCGTTAATTATTTTATGCTTATAGGCGATGATATTCGAATCATTTGATTGTCTACTATTACCAATCTTATATTAAATATCTGATATTTATATAAGATGTTTTTCATAGACCCTTAACAAGATACATAAAGAAATTATTTAATAGAAATATTTCACCTTCAGTGCAATTTATTTAGAATTCTTAAATCTGGAAAAGTCTCGTGGTTATTATATCTGCGTATTTAATTTTCCTCATAAATAAAATCATCATAATCATAAAATTTACCGAAATAATTTATTGTAATAATTCAATTATATAAAAAGATTTTTAAAGAAAAGTTATATTGATCCTCTGCAACAAAAGTTATGGTTTAAAATTTTGTCATAGAATTCTGTTTATCTTATTTTTACTTTTCAATAATGAATTTTTGTTCTTATTTTTATTGAAATGAAGAAATATTTCAACAACTTTTTTCTGAATATTTGTCTTAAACATAATTATACCAAAATCAATAGAAAAAAAAAATACTAAATCACTATAATCCATATTAAAAATTTAAAAGAAAACTCAATACATACTAAAGTTTCGTGAACTGTAGAGTTACCAATGGTAAATAAAATCAGTAACCACTAACTCTCAAAGAATTAAATAACACAAAGAGCCATCTCACTTATACGACGAACACTAAATTGAAAGCCTGTTGCCTCGATTACCAATTTGATGGTTCGATGGTTGCTTGTCAATTCGTTATTTGATACAAGTAGAGATGGCGCTACATAATTTACTGTTTATAATACGTATCTGATAGTAAAGTAACGGCCTGTTACTATCGAACTGCTGGGAATAGGCCGCCTCTCTGTCTTTTTTTTTTGAGAGAAGGATTAGAGCTAAGACCTACCACGCTGCTTCAAAGTGGATTGGTAGGTTACACATATCCCTAGAATTCTCTAGAGATATGCAGGTTTCCTCACGATGTTTTTCTTCACCGAAAAGCGTATGATAAATTGCAATTATAATTAGACATATAAGTTTTAATAGAAAAACTCATTGGTGCCTGCGCAGGTTTGAACCCATGTTCGTCTCTATAGAGACGCACGGTCTCAACGCTGGGCTATCACAGCTTCGTATCTGATATCCAGATGTTAAATAACAAAATACAAAATTATCTTGATACTTAGAATGCCGCCGTGTGGTATCCGGCATAAAATAGACCACCCTCCTTTCTTACCGAGGTGTCGTAAGAGGCGACTAAGGTATATGCCGTGTGGTATCTGGCTGCATAGAATAAACCACCCTCATTTCTTGTCAGGCAGGCGGCCGGTCGTAAAATACGTAGCCAAATCATGTGAAAACATGTTTGTAACATGTTGTGCCGACCTTATTTAGAGTGGGATAAGGGCAGGAGATGATGATGACTTCGAATGCTACACAAGTTTCAACTTAGACATGTTCGTAACTATTCAAACAACAATATAACTTGTTTAATAAGACAATTCTTATTAGATATTCAAAAATACAATAATGCATAAAATATTTCCATAAAAGTTTGTGTTAGAGCCTTCATTGTCCGCGAATAAAAAATTTAACTATATTAGCGAGCGAGCTAGCCTCGGAATATCTCTACGTGCTACTACTACTGCTGCTTCTACTTACTAAAGCTCCGCGTGTCGCGAAACTGAATTGGCGATGGGCGGGGTACTTAGTGGGCAAGTCGCAGTGTCGGTAGACTCCATACGAGATTGATTGACGACCTCAAAAAGGTAACGGGGAGCCGCTTGAATCCAAACGGCAGAGGATCATGTGGTGTAGAGATCCCATGACCAAGAAGTAATAGTATAATATTCATCATTCTCCTTCCCTTATCTCACTCTAAGTGGGGTCGGCACAACTTGTTACAAACATGTTGTCACAAGACTTGGCTAAGTATTTTACGACCGGCCGCCTGCCTGACGTTAACTTACCTTAGTCGCCTTTTCCGACACCTCGGTAAGAAATGAGGGTGGTCTATTCTATGCAGCCGGATACCACACGGCACATACCTTAGTCGCCTCTTACAACACCTCGGTAAGAAAGGAGGGTGGTCTATTCTATTCTGCCGGATACCACACGGAGTTAATAGGTTTTTGTATTTGGGAAATAAATATAATAACTAAAATAAATATATGTATATAAAATATAATATAAAATAATAATATATAATGATTTAAGTAAAATATATAAGATATGCAGGATATGTATATAAATAGTATATGTTATTATTATTATGTACGTGTATATATATGTGTATATGTGAACATATACTTATATTAATTTATATATATATTTGTATATATATGTGTGGTTATGATGTATATATTGTTAGCATATATATTATGTATTAGCATGTAGTTATATAAATTATTAAATACTTTGTCAATATTATTAAATACTTTGTGCACCTTAATTTAAGTTTTCTTTGTTTACTTTAACTCTGTAGGTAGCCTGTAAGAGATCACTATCAGTGATAAGGCCGCCTTTGCACATAAATTTGCTTATTTTTAAGTTTTTATGTACTGTAGCTTTTTGTGTGCAATAAAGTATTTTATTATTATTATTATTTATTTATATATAACAAACAGCTAAATATGTTTTACTATACGTTCCAGTAAACTGCAACGCATCTCATTTACTCACCACACAACAATGATACCTCACGTAACAACAAGGATGTTTGCTAATCGTACATCGGCGAATGAATTGGAATGTGGTGTCCATTCCGAGTAATCGGAACAACATAAATATTGGTTAAACGTACCTGAATTGGAATGTTCTACTTTTATCCACTCAATATACTATAATATATTATTACGCCATTTAATTCAATTTAATTTTTGTACATAAGAATATACATAATTATAAAAAGATCGGCGATGTATATAATAGCCACAGTAGGCACTGACATAAGCTTGCGGTTCCTGCTTTGCGTCTTGCAAAAGTACATAAGTCGTTTGTGGGTTTGGGTATAAGATTCTATAATAAAATTCCGTAACCTACTTTAACTTTACAGCAGTTTAAAAGCGCTATTAAAAAAGGCTAATACAGAAAACCTACTATACTGTTGAGGATTACTTAGGCGATAAGTATGCATGAATATAGCTACTCTTCGACCCTATACAAGACATCAATAACTAAATGCAACTAGTAAAAAGAATTATTCTTTGAAAAGAGTAACTGCTGAGTTTCTTGCTGGTTCTTCTCGGTAGGAACTTAGTCACCTCTTACGACACCTCGGTAAGAAAGGAGGGTGGTCTATTCTATTCTGCCGGACACCACACGGCGTTACCAGGCTAACATATAGGATATTAAAAAATATATTATTGCTTTGGGAAAAGAAATAAAAATATATAATTCATAACTTAGTGTATTTAACACGACAATCGGAGAGCACGAAGTCTCAGGTACGACTTTATACAATAAATAGCAATTAAGCATTTAAAAGAAAAGTAAAGGACTGTTACTATTTCCACAGATGGGCGTAGGCCTCTTCTCCCCTTTTTCTGAAGACAGAGTTTCGATTTTACTCACCACGCTGCTCCTTTGAGTTAATCGTTATTTTTGTAGACCATTATCATCAAATTCAAATAATTCATCTGTACAACTACAAAATATTAATGCGATACTTATGCCTGAGGCAAATGTATTGTTCAATTAGCGAACCTGGTCACATTATAAAATTGAGTCATTTCATCTACAGTCCCAACAAAAGCCGCCGCCAGAAAAGGTTTCTTAGAAGGTAGAAGTCTAAATATTTGGGGTATATGTCGCCAGGTCCTATTGCTGTATAATAAATATAAAACTAATTCACCATTTACAAGAAGCAACTAGAGTAGATTAAAGTGAAATAAACCGTCCACTCTTGCGACTTCGTCATGTGACTGCGAGACAATGAGGGCCTTGACATTTCCAAAGACGATACGAGCTTTAAGCTGTTGCTACACGATGTTGTGACTCTTAAGGCTATGTATATAATGGTCATAATTTAATATCAGCAAAAATAACACATGGTGGACTAGGGTTTTTATTAAAGAAATCTTTAGGTCCTTATATCCGTCCAAGAACGTATAAAAAATGCACTAATATTCTAAGTTAAAGTCATGTTGTAACATAAAAGTTGTTGCTGAATAACGCAAAACATTTGATAATACAATTTACAGGCGCCTACCTGTAAATTCGCTTGCGGAAGTCTATAAAATAATTATTATATAAATATAATATATAATTGTTGTTATTATATATTATAATCTGTGGTAATAAAAAATTGTAATGTCTACGTTCTCTCTCCTATTTGATACATGCAAGATAAATAAAAATTGGACATAATAAGACGTTTCGTCCTAAGCATGCTTTTGGCATCTACCCATACTTTTAGACAGCAAAGTAAAATATTGTCACTATCTACATATTTATCTCTGAATGACATTTTAATTCCACGATCAATGATCCATCCTTATAGATTGCACACACATACGTGTATCCGTGAAAAATATGGCGAAAAATTAGATGGCAAATATGCTACCTTAAATATAATAAACTCAACACTTGGATTTTGTTAGGTATTAAAAGAATAACTAATTTTAGATATCTAAAAATTCGACAGCAAGTTTTGGACTATAGTTTAAGCTCTCTTTATCTATTAATAAATTTTTCCTTGAAACGGATAACTAATTTATAGTGACTTTAAACTTTAGGCTGACATACTCCAAAGCTAAGTAGAGTTTCTTAGCTCTTCATTTTTTAGACTTTGGAATGCTTCCATTAAATATACATTGATAGTTCAAAAATATACTCATAATATATTTTAAAACAATTAAATAAAAGCATGGATGTTCTATAAACGCTTAAAGTTCTATAGCGATGGGAAATAAGCAGGTATGTTACGTCACTATCGGATTAATTAGCGTCTACTATGCTGTTTACTCTACTATGACCTACGTTCCCGTAGCGTAGAAGCTCTACTCTCTTCATTTCGCAACCTCGACGATGCTTCTGCGCTCGCCCGTCCCACCCGGTGGCGCTATAAAAGCCGTTAGGGCTAACAGCATACAGTCAGTTCGAAAAAAAAAATTATGACCTTTGAGTATTAATACTGTGTTATTAAGAGCACTTATACTGAGTAATTACCTCCGTAATTAGTAAGTAATTGTTCTATTTAAAGATTTAAGTTATTGTTATTTATCTACGTATAAAAATATCAATAGGTCTCCCCTCTCCTTTTTTGGAAACAAGAGTTAAAGCTTTAGATCTACCACGCTGCTCCCATGCGGCAGGTTACACATATCCCCAGAATTCTCTAGAGATATGCAAGTTTGCAAACGACGTTTTCCTTCACCGAAAACTGTGATAAATTTCATATATCAATTAGGCACATAAGTTTTAACAAAACCCCATTTGTGAGCCTAGCAATAGAGTTATTTAAGAAATTGAAACGTGTTTGTAGATATATTAACATGTATTTTTTATTGATGTCATATTAATAAATAATCATCTTCTATATAACATTTAAATTAAATCTGCCATTTCAAGTTTTTGTAGGATGGATGTAGTAATAACGACGTTGTAGTTTTTGTATTAATCAGTTGTAAAAAGATTATAAGTAATTTTCTAACACATTTTTTCTTTAAGGACGTAAACTAAGGCAATCAGCCAATTTATACTGGTACAGAAAGCATAGTGCTCATTATTTATATTTTACTAAGTAAACGTTTTGGTGTAGCGAATTGTTAGTACAATATATAATAACATATTAAAAACACACAAGATACAAAATGTTATTATATAAAACAGTCTGAACTGATTTGAATGCAAATATAATAAATAAATAAATCAACCACATGAATTTTGTAAGGAATATTCACATAATATAAAGTTTTCTTGGGTGTTGTTCTACAAAATACTTACTTAAGTGTTTTTAATGGATTCTTGTTAAGTTACTAAGAACATATAAATTAATTTAATTAAACTTTCTCTAGAAAAAACAAAGACGTAAAATTTTAAGTCTCAAATTACTTAAAACGGGTCAAAATAGACATAGTAAAAATAATCTGCGTCCTATACGACCTTGACCTAAAAACGACGGTTAAATGTAACAGTCAAAATCGGTAAGGAATGGAAATATTCTGTGCACTAAAATTTAATTTCTTTCACCCATAGCTACTAAAAATCAACAAATATATGTACCAAATAAGATTTACCTCGATTGAGTCCTCGCGATATAAATAAATATACATTTTTTCCTATACCAGGATAGTAAATACAATGGTATGTTTATGGCATAACTTCAGTCATGTGATGTTAATGTCGAGGAAACCTTGCACGTGCAAAGCGAGCCGGATCAATCTTATAGGTACAGTCTTAAAGACTAGTGTTTGTGCTGCTTGTTTTGTTATTATAATACTCGTGTAAATTAAACTATTAATTTACTAGAACATAGATCAGAGATTAGAACATCGTTGTTTTCAGATGGCTTGGAGCTGTAGCCAGGCCCTTTTTAAGCACTACAGGCGCCCGGGTGTAGCAAATATCGTGATACTTCTAGGGACGTTTGCCAAAAGAAAGTAATAATATAATATTATATTATATACTCATAATAAAAATAAACCTATAAAATATTACTAGTTTAGCGTCTTTTCAACAGTTGTTTTAAATTACAAAATTTTGCCGTGTTGTATACGGCTGCATAGAATAGACCACCCTCCTTACTTACTGACGTGTCATAAGGGGCGACTAAGGTGTGTGCCGTGTGGTATCCGGCTGCATAGAATAGACCACCCTCCTTTCTTACCGACGTGTCGTAAGAGGCAACTGAGGTATGTGCCGTGTGGTATCCGGCTGCATATAATAGACCACCCTCCTTACTTACCGACGTGTCGTAAGAGGCGACTAAGGTATGTGCCGTGTGGTATCCGGCTGCATAGAATAAACCACACTCCTTACTTACTGACGTGTCGTAAGAAGCGACTAAGGTATGTGCCGTGTGGTATCCGGCTGCATAGAATAGACCACCCTCCTTACTGACCGACGTGTCGTAAGAGGCGACTAAGGTATGTGCCGCGTGGGATGCGGCTGCATAGAAGAGCTCATTTCTTACCGAGGGATCTTAATATACGACAAAGGTAAGTTGACGTCAGGCAGGCGGCCGGTCGTAAAATACGCAGCCAAATCATGTGACAATATGTTTGTAGAATGATGATAATGATACTCGTAATAAAAATAGTAGTACTTGTTACTCCCCAATCCCAATACATTTTATTGTTCTGCCATTACTAATTATATGAGCTAGTGATTAGTTATATGAAATTCTTATAATTTATATACTGTGACGAAGGGTTTTAAATGACATTTGCTTATCATGAAATTAAGTGTGTTGTTAGCAAAACGATAACGCGTTGAACTCTTATGTACGATTCAAATACAAGTACGCGTTGATATCTTAAGTATTAAGATATTATTCCGATTACTGGAATTTTGTTTGTTTTTTACATTTGCCTTTATATTTTATTTATTTTGATTATTTTTTTTATAATAGAAGGATTAACATAGAATTATTAAACTTTTATAGTATATTTATATTGTATGTGACGATACAGACTCGTATCACTGACCGTTAAGCAAAAAACAGCTAAGTGGACGATTACGCATAGACAGTTATTACAGTGTTGTACAGAGATTAGGCACATCCTTTGTCGGTTGGCGTGCTTCGCTTGATTGAAGTTGTATAATTGTATATTGAATATATTTTTTAATTGGATTAACATTCCTTAAAAAACATAGTCATCGTTTACATTTTATTAGATATATTTCCAGCTTTGGATACATTTTTATGAAATCCATCGATTGTTCTATTGACCATTTCCATTTAAAACTTACAGTTCGTTAAGTTATGTCAGGGAATCATTTAAATTAAATTGATTAGCTTTTATTTATTTGTAAGGGAGGTTGTTAGAATAATGATAGAACAAAAACAATTTTCCATTACTGGAGATTGGCCGTAAGATCCGCATAGTTCTTTAGATCTCTAAATATAAGTGTTTTCCATTAAACCCACGTGTTACCATGCCACTGCCGTGTAGGGCAGAATACTAATCAAATTACCATTTACCTGTTTCATTATTGAGAAGATAAATATTGCATATATAATAAATATTATATATATAATATATATAATTGCCTTTTGGTATTCTAGACCACCCTCTTTCTTACCGAGGGGTGGTAAAATACGACTAAGATAAGTGACGTCAGGCAGGCGGCCAGTAGTAAAATACGTAGACAAATCATATGACAACATGTTTGTAAAGTGTTGTGCCGACCCCACTTAGAGTGGGATATAGGTAGGGAGATTATGATAAGCTGCAAAGCAATTTCTTTCCACGCTGTCAATGCAATGTTTTTTTTGGTCATACTATATTATCATATGTTTGATATTTATAGAATTTTTTATATATTAGTAATCACATGATATATTAATTTAGCCATTAACTACCAATAATGTAATATTTTTCTATCTTTTATTGCCATATAACAAGAAACGAACGTAAACTGTCTTATTTCACATGAATGTAAACACGCTAATTAGTATTGTGAAACTATTTTGTATGTCAATAAAGCACATGTTAGAAATACAAAATACCACGTAACGTGAACGTAACGTTACCCCAGTTTACGTATAGATTTCGTAATACCACACACCAATTATTGTTAAACAAAATTCATGCACAGAAATATGACCTCTAATTATTTTCATCTAAGCATGAATTCTCTGTGTATTGCTGGTAAAGATTTTAGCGTTATGTAGTATGTATATAAAGTATTGTGTGGCTGCCCGCAGTCACATGACCGAAGTCACATGCTCCCGCGTCGGTTGCATTTGCGGAAGCTACTTTCTCCTTCCATTTTACATATTTGTGTGCCCCCTACTTCTAGTAAAAGTCAAAGGTTATTTTATTTATTTCTGTTACATTACATTAGTATCTTTTTAGAATACAATATTCCACTTTTTTAACAATTGGACGTTATAAAAAGGACATTTTGGAATTGTTATGCATAATACTTTTTCCGAAATGGTTTTCTTATCATGTTATTTATGATATTCTATACATATATTTCAGTATGTTTGTACTTGGCTACAAACACACCGAAATATTTTACGTTCTTACTTACTCATAAATACCTATTCAATTTGTTTGTCGACCGTGTGTGTAATTGTCCTATATATTTATTTATAATTTGTGAGATACTATAAATCTGAGAATTGATTTTCAAATATGTTCCAAGATGTACTTGAAGCTCATTACGTGTTCTAACAATAAAATGGATGCAAAGTAGACATTATAATATACAATTAGTATGTAATATGACCAGTTAAATTAGGTCAGTTAGGCTAGAATAGTTCCCTTTGGTACATATTCTTTTTTTTTTAAATACTTGACAGACGAGTTTGAAACTTAATATTGCAAGTTTATATTTACTATCTAATGTGTTAAAGATTGTAATACATTTTCTACGAATATCGGGCTGACTTGAAAGACATTTTTTATCATCAAAATATATGTATTTAAAGATTCAAACAAATTTAACAACATTTTGATATAACAAAAAATCTTAAAAGAGATTTTAAAAATGATAAATTGAGGCTTCGCCGAAATCAGACACGCATATAAAACGATTTCTTAGAGGTTTTTTGGTCAAATCAATGAACTTAATCACATGAGTATAACATATTTTTATTTTAGGATATTCGGAAATTTTAATTGTTTTTATCACGCCGTTTTTATTATACGACATAATTAGTGTGGTTGCAGCTTGCGGACTTAATAAATATTTCTAACGAACAATGCATTTCAAAAAGTAAAACAAAATATAATATTTAAATAATATGTAAATGGTGTAAATTTTTTTGAAGAATTAGCACGCTTGAGTTGACTCTAACGCGCTGAAATGGCAAAACTGTGCACACTCGAGATAATTGAAGCGACGTTGTACTTTATACTGCTTTTATTGATATTTATTTATCATTTACATAATGTAAGCTGTAACACTTACTTATTCAAGTATAAAATATTTCTTTTTTCTACTTATCCCTTAAATATCTCTTCCTTGTGAGCCGCCCATCAAAAAATTGTTCATCAAGGGGTTAATGAATTATAAATAATAATATATTATAATTATATAATGCCCTAGCCCTATATAATATTATAACCTCTTGTAACTTGATGTAAGTCGTAGTTGCCAATAATTAGGACTTACTTAGCTTAATTATATCGTTAATGCACAGATGTTCATAGTGCATGTTTTATTAAGCTACGAACATAGTATCTACTATACAACGCATCTGCGTTGTATAGTAGATACTATGCTATGCTATGCTAGAACATACGAACATAGTATCTACTATACAACGCAGATGCGTTTTATTGTAGATACTATGTTCGTAGCTTAATAAAAAAATAAGATAATATGGCAAAGGTAATATAAGGAGGTTACCATGTTTGAGGTGCTTTGGAATTTAGTTATAACTGGTACACAAATAAAAAACATGCAGAACTGAATTAAAATTACAAAAAGAAATAATTAAAAAACAAACAATACTGTTCTCATGAACAAGCATTATCAATGATGTTTCACGATAAACCTATACCTATTCTGTTAATTGGTCTCTTGAATTATTTACGTCGTTTTATCACGCCCATTTGTGTAGTCATTTGACTGTGCAAAATATTACAGTTACTTTAAACCTCGTGGTAAGTTACGTAAGATATAGTTATCAGCACTTGGGTACCGGTTAAGTTAGGTTTTCAACGCATGCTAGTTAAAAAAGTATTGTTAACTTGTAAGTTTGTGGTTTATTTTAATATCCTAAATCCGCTGTGAGATTTTACGCCGCGCTTAGAAAACTTTAACCCTTCGTAGTGATATCTTTTAGATAGATAGAGTTTCCTTTTCAAGTTTCTCGGAGTTGATTAAAATATCTTTTCGAAAATTATAAAATCTGCGAACACTATTCTAACTGTGGATTACTTTTTAACACTGAGCGGCGCATATAGATTTTCAAATATTTCGCCCCAGCCGAAGAATAAGTTACATTTCCTACAAATATACATGGGACATTAAATTTTACCCTTCGCTATTTGTTGTACGGCACTACAGTTACTCATGCAAAATAAATTACGATTAATGCTAAAATCTAAAGAGGAGTTGTCAGCCCAAAAATTAAAAGTAAATTTAAAGTTTCGTAATGACCTAGCTTGAAGGGAATCGATACAAGTTTCAGTCCATTATGCACGTTGTTTCGATAAAGACATATTTTTGCCTACGTGTATAAACGTTGTGTCAATTAGCGTGTATCAGATTTTACGTGTAATGACGTTGCTCCAACAAAAGTGTTAGTAAATTAATGACAAATAAGGTTAACATACAACAACGAAAAAAGTTATTATACACTCAGGTTCCGTACAGCAATTTATTTTTCCGAATGTATTATATTAGAAGGTATTTATATCACCGACCACCCTCCGGCGATTTCAACCTATTCGAAAACACCATGGAGGATGTTCTAAAACGTCTATGTACATCATCTAAAAAACTTTTAGTTTGTTGTGATTTTAATGTGGATATCTTAGTAGATAGCTCCATTCGTGGAAAATTGTTAAATCTTTTTAAATGTTTTAACTTACATAATATATTTACAGACCCCACGAGAATAACAGCTACTACGGCTACGGGTCTTGATAATATCTTTTGTGATTGTGATGTTTTAGAAAAATCAATCATTAGCAAATTAAAGTCTGATCATAGTGGACAAATGATATGTGTTCCCGATAATAAACATCATAAAAAACAAATGATTAAATACAGATTGATAACCAGTCAGAAAATTAAAAAATTTGAAAAGGAAATTTTCGTCAGTATGCCTACTCTTAATGTAATAAAGGGCAATCCAGATGATCTATTTAATGCTCTTTTTTGCTTGATAGATAGAAAATTTAATAATATTTTTAAAACCAAAGAAAAAGACTTAATGAAAAACTTAAAGTTTAGTGATTGGGCCACTATTGGAATTTTTAAAAGCCGAAATAAATTGTACGATTTGTACGCAGAAAAGCAGTTCAATCAGAACTGAGATTTTATTTATTATGTAAAAAAATATTCCAAACTGTTTAAAATTGTCTGTTTTCAAGCCAAGTCACTATATATTAAACAAAAAGTAAGGAATTCTGACAATAAAATTAAAACAGCCTTCGATATTATATGTAAGGAATCGGGCAGACATAAAGTGCGACAAGACAAGATAAATATTAAAATTAATGATTGCACTGTTAGCTCTGACATTGAAGTGGCAAATATTTTTCAAAATTTCTTTAATAACATTCCAATAGCAACTACTCAATCGTTAAATTCATCGCCAACAGAAGCTCATAGTCTGCTAAGAGGAAGTGTGGCTAAGTGCGATGTCTCATTTAACTTTAAACACATTACCCCATATAAAATAATTAAAACTTTTAAAACCTTAAATAATAAGATAACAGGAGATCTTTGGGGAATGTCAGTGAAATTATTAAAAAATATTATAGAAATAATTGCGCCATATCTAGCTAAAGTTTTTAATGATTCAGTAGATTCAGGTGTATTTCCGAACTTAATGAAACACAGTAAGCTTACTAGCTTAAAAGTGGAAAAACCTCTTTATAAAGCAGGTGATAAGAGTGATCCAAATAATTATAGACCTATTTCTGTTCTACCAACGCTTAGTAAAATTTTTGAAAAGATTATGCTCGACCAACTTGTATGTTACTTTAATCTTAACAACTTCTTACATTCAGAGCAATATGGTTTTACTAAGGGTCGGTCAACTACAGATGCAGGTGCAAGACTCTTAAGACACATATTTGAAGCTTGGCAGAACTCACAAAATGCTATAGGCATTTTTTGTGATTTATCTAAGGCGTTTGATTGCGTTGAACATAAGACCCTTCTTTTAAAATTAAGTTATTACGGTGTAAATGATAACTCGCTTGGTGTTATTTCCTCTTATCTTAGCGATAGATTACAAAAGGTATGCATTAATGATGTTAGGTCATCTGGATCGTTTAATGTTATGGGTGTCCCACAGGAATCAATCCTTGGTCCTTTTCTGTTTTTAGTATACATAAATGATTTAGCATATTGTGTTCAAAATATTTGTGATATTGTGTTGTGTTTTGCAGATGATACCTCTCTTATTTTTAAAGTAGATCGAGATAAAGACAACTTTGACGATGTAAGCAGTGCTCTATCTCAGATATCAAATTAGTTTTCAGTAAATAATTTACTTTTAAATGCAAATAAAACCAAATGTCTGCAATTCGTGTTACCAAACGTAATTAGGTCAGACATAAAGTTAGAGATTAATAAGCAGATACTAAAGATAGAAAATACAACTAAATTTTTGGGGCTCACTTTGGATGATAAACTCCAATGGGGCACCCATATATTTGTCCTCGCAGGAAGACTTAGTTCCGCCGCTTACGCTGTTAGAAAAATTAGACATTTAACCGATGTTGAAACAGCGCGACTTGTTTATTTTGCTTATTTCCACAGCATTATATCATATGGAATAATACTGTGGGGTAAAGCGGCCGATATAGAAAAGATTTTTGTTGCCCAAAAAGGAGCCATGAAGCAACGTGAGTCCCTTCGCGAAAAGTTCCAAGAAATAGGCATACTGACTGTAGCATCACAATATATATAGTAATATTCTATTTGTACGGAAAAATATAAGTACATATAAAACAAAATTTGATGTATATCATAGATAGAGGTCACAAACAGCTTACGATACCTGCGTCGCGACTCAGCAGAGTTAGCAACTCATTTATTGGTCTCGCTATTCGCTTCTATAATAAAATTCCTCAATCCATTCTAGACCAGTGTACAGAAAGATTTCAATCAAGTGTAAAAAATATGCTTATACGTAAAGCATATTACAAAATTGAAGATTATTTGGATGATAAAAAAGGCTGAATTTGAAAATCCTTTCAGCTTCATACAAGACAGCGGTTTAATAATGTATAATTGAAAATATTTAAAAGATTGACCGCCGAGTTTCTTGCTGGTTCTTATCGATAAGAGCAACATTCCGAACCAGTTGTAGCTTCATTAATCATATTGATGCTTGACGATTCAAAAGTGCCTGAAATGGTTTATTTGAATAAAGATTATTTTGATTTGATTCACAATTCAAATTCTCAGCTGATCAATTGTGTATTTCTGTAGTAACTTATTTTCACAACCACCATCTCATTTAACAGTTGAATGATTTTTCACGACTTTTTCGTACAATTCTATTCAATAAACGAAACCACAAAAATTATGTGCCAAATTTCTTGTTTTGTGAGACAATATGGTCGTAATTGGCAAGCTTTCTCAAGGCCTTTTGAATGTTCTGTGTACGGAACCTTATTCTATGACACAATACAAATCACATGACTCGCTAACAATAGTTGCAACAGGTTGAGTTCGAAAAAACATCCACGGATTTCGGCATCTATTGATATTCATATCGGTCATTCATCGCAACTAACTATTCTAAGCGTTCTGTTAGAAAAAGAAATAAAAATATATTCTTATCTTTTAATTAATGGTTAGGCATAAGTCAGCCTTTTTAAGATAATTACGCATAACAAACGAGTCGTTTGTCCAGATATTGGATCTCATTTATATATTTTTTGTACAACTTATGTTAGCTATATATTTATAAAAAGGTATTTGTAGTAGTTTTACTCAGTCATTTGTTTTGAAAAATGGGTAGAATGCAAAAATCTATGACAATAAAGGAATTCCTTTTTAAACACTTCTTATATGCAATTTATAGAATTAGGCGTTACTTTGGGGAGATCCATAGTACAAAAGTAATAATAAAATTATTTTGCTATAATCCGCGATACAGTAAATAGAAAATGTATATAGCGCTAAATGTATAGTGGACTATCCGTTTTTTCATACCCGTTACATGCAGGATTGGTAAAAACACATGCACAAACCTCCACCACTGCCACCACAATACACAAGCACTACACACGTTCACTATCACAAACTCAACAATCGTTTCGCCCCGCAACCGACCGAAGCATCATCAGGAGATAGACTCCACGACAAAATCGCAAAGCGATTCTTATATGGCAAATCTAAGCTGATGACAAATTTGAGATTTGTAATATATCAAACCTTAACAAATCATAAATATTAAAAAATCGCCATACGAAGAAAAAGTTACATGTTCTGTGTTTATACATAAAGCTTTATTCTTCGGATGGGGCGAAATATTTGCATATCACGGAACCGAAAGACAGTAATAATACGGGTAGTGTTCTAATCAGTTCTGTATTCAATGACGATATATCTGCTAAAAAGAAATTCCTCTTACATTATTTTATACTAAGAGGTGTTAATAAATACAAGAAACAATAATATTTTAAAGAGCGTCACTTTTATCTAGTGAAACATACTAGTGACTCAATCTTTACATTTAAGCAAAAATATACGTGACAAAAGCCTAAACCATATTTGGTATCTGCTAGCATAGACCACTGCTTATAAATGTGGATTTTGCGAATCACATATGCATCAATGAAATCCGCCGTGTGGTATCCGGTTGAGTTGAATAGACCACCTTCATTTCTTACCGAGGTGTCGTAAAAGGCAATGATATCAATGAAATAGCGCTTTCTCCTTGCGCGGCATCTTTTCTTTTATTAGGAGCGATTGCTCTCGAGCTTTCAATTTGAGTATACACAATCATTCAATATCAATACCCTCAAAATGTGTTACTTATATGCAAATTTAATATTTTTATTATAACATGACCATTTAGAATAGTCCATTAGCTTCATTTATTCAAAAGTTTTTGATATTAACGTAATTTAGGAGACTAACATTTCTGTATTTGTTTCGTAACATTGAGTGTATTTATTTCGGTGATTTTACAGTCAAATGAAAGCAAAATAATCTTTATTCAAGTAATTACTTTACAAGCTCGTTTGAATCGTCAAGAATCAATTAGATTTAATGAAACACAACTGGTGCGGAATATTGCTCTAACCGAGAAGAAACAAAAGAAAAACGGCGGTCAATCTTTTAAACAATAATATATAATTTTAGTAGATTATGATACTGTTGCATAATAAGGGTTCTTACAACACGAGTATGGTTTAAAAAAACGAGCCGCAGGCGAGTTTTTTTATAGTACACCCGAGTGTTATAAGACCAAGTTATGTACAGTATCATACACTACTTTATCTACTCTCATACTATATTACGTAAAACAATATTGCAAGTAAAACGCTGAATATAACAACAAATTTATTTTTACTTGTAATAATTATTGATGTTCTGAATATTCATTTTCCATCCCATGAACTCGTGGTAACATTTAATATAGTTGCTCCTAGATTTCGTAGGCAACAGGTTCACGGTCATGTTTGACGCAGCTTTCAGAATATCTGGTGGTGTACAATCAACACTATCCCCGCTCTCAGACATGTTTTTACACAAAAACTTATTTTTTTACAAACAAAACTAAACTTCGTTTAAATATTGAAGTGATTTTTTAAATGTCATATATTGGCGCCAAGGCGCAAACATCGATTGCGCATGCGTGTTGCGTCGCCGCGGACCCATTCATTGAAACATTTTTTTAAGGTAGAGGTTCAACCTCATTGGTCCAGCTGGAAGTTATATAGGTGTATCGTTAAGATTAAAAAGTTACATTATGATACAGGTGTCCATACAAGACCTGTATCGTAATGAAACTTTTTAATTTTTTATTTTTATTCTGTACGTAATGTTTGTCATAAGAATTTTGTTTTCAGTTTTATAATCTTTGTATTATAGAATCAGAGTCGATAAAATATATAATTTAACCAGATATACATAATTTAACCACCTGTCTTGTTTCAAGATAAAAGGATTTTCCTATCCGCTTGGATTTTTATTTGGTTATTTTTATAATTCAAATAGTCTTGAATTATGTAATATGCTTTACATATAATCATATTTTATACACTTGATTTAAACTTCTGTAGATATGTCCAAATCATGATACATATGTTCAAAACATCAGAGCTATAAAAGGTTAATTTAAATGATAAAATCGCATTTAACAATGTCTAATGTCAATTATTATTATATATAATAACTATTCTAGCAACCGGAATGTTGGTTATCGTCTCTTGGTAACAACACCGTCGGTTTTTAATATGAAATTTCCAGGTATAAGTGATTGAATTTCAGCAATTATAAAACGGAAATTTGGATAACAATATAAAGTATATTATATTGACCTCAAATTACGGGGAATCCTAATTCAGGCTTAAGGACTCCTCAGGTAAACTGTTTAAACTTCAAAGCATTAAGTTAAAATATAATAAAAATTTTATTAGAAAAAGACTGAATATATTATTATCATTCATATTGTAGAATACATAAACTTGAAGACAGACTTTTGTGTTGCCAGTAAATATAAGACAAATAACTTATAACTCGACAGCAATGAAACATTATTCTGTGCAATTCGTTATATTTTAATGTTATTATTTAGTGAATATTACAGGTGCTTAACACGTCGATGAATAATAAAATTTCAATCAGAATATTATATGTTTTTTTGTTTATCCAAATAGTAGATATCTTTTTTATTAATTAGCTAAATTCAAATTCAAAATAACCTTTATTCAAGTAAACTGTTTTCAGTACTATAAAAAGAATCTACCACTGAGTCGGAAGTCGGAACCAAGCAAGAAACTCGGTGAATAATCTTTAAAAAAAAGATATATTTAAAAAAAAAGAATATTAATATAATAAATTAAGAAATTAGACTGTGTCTAAAAACAATTTTCCTCAAAATCCTGTCCTACAGTCTTTTACGGATTCTACATACATAACGTATCAACTCGCATAGTACACTTTACATTTATCATTAATACATAAATTTACTATGATCGTGGGTTTTAATAAAATTACCAAGATGTATTTTTTTAGGAGATGACTTTTATACAAAAGTATTCTTTTATATCGGGCGGACCCGTTTTTCCAACTGAACTATTATTACCTTGATAGTGGCGAAATTTACCTTTATATTAAAAATTTATACACAAGAATTGCTATTAATAATAAATATATTCAAGCATTATTCTTATTATTATATTATTTTTATGCTAAAATCAACAATATTAAACCTGTAAAAAATCTTTTTTTAAAGTGGTCAGACTCTATCAAGTTTCTTCAAACTTTTCCATCCATTTTTATTTCATTACGTTTGTTGTTTTTAAATTTAAAAGCAATAAACCAGAAATAACGTTAATAAATTCCATTGAATTTTTTTAAGTCTCTTTATCTAGGTACATTTATGTTTAATTCCGAGAGTTAACTTATAAGTTAATATTTCACCAAAAACTCGAACGATTTACTTCCTGTATTTTTTTTCGAAAAAACATTTTATAATTTAAAGGACGATCAAGTTCGAATCCGGGTTGATGAACCCGGAAAGATGATGGAGAGAACGCTATGAGGAGATAGATAAGGCCTGAATGTAACTAACTGTAAACGAAAATGTTGGTTTCAAGGATGCGCTAAAAATTTTTTTGTTACGTTACTTATTTTAATACAAAATGAAACATTAAATATCTGTTATAGCAACTTAAAATTTAAATTTATTTTAATGAATTTTAAAAAACTTTATATGTAAAATATCGTAGCAGGCGTTATGTTTTGTATTTTAATATGAATACAGCGGTAGTTGTTATCGAACAGTTCTATTTAATAATCCCTCTAGACAACAGAAGAGTATATAAAGCAATGTACCACATACTCATGTATGTACACATAATAGTACCTATACTATTTTTACAAAATAACATTATTATCTTTTGAATTTTTTTTAATTTTCATAATAGAAAAATTTTATTGCATGTTGTACATATGAGAACATTGAGTATGTTGAATACAAAAGAACGATACATATCGTGGTATATATGTAAGATATTATTGGTAGAGATCTTTCATTCTAAAAGTGCACGCCCCTCCACCAAATTACATTATTTTAATGTGTGAGAGAAAATATTGACTGTACTATTTTATATGTGTTTAATTTCAAAGTTGACTCGACTCATTCGCGCACTTAAAGGTCAACTAATTGCTCGACTGGTATAAGTCAAGCATTTATATGGCGGAGAATGCACGCTTTGTATGAGACAACACGTCTATTCTGTCACGCGTTCCTATCATTTGTGCACTGGCTGACCAACCAATCCGGTTACACGTGTTACAAGTAACGTTTGCATAAAAATAAAATTAATATTATATAATATTTATAATCAAATTTATGTTGAAAATTCTTTAGAATAAAAAGTAAGTTTTTATCGTTTCCCTGGAGTAATAGTAAGCGCTGTGGATTGTAAACGGGAAGTTCCGCATTCGAATCCTAGAAAAAACATGTTAGTATATTTCTAAAATTTATCCCTGGTCTTGACTAGGTAGATACTTCCGACGTACCATTCTAACAAAGACGTACCACCAAGCGGTTTAGCATTCAGGTACGATGTCGTGTAAAAACCCTGAATGGTTACACGTTTAATCTCCAAACCCTTTCAAGAAACTTAAACTACATCGGCATCCATCGGGTGAATTCGCAATCAAGAGCTAGCTTGCCAACTTAATTTAATAAAGATCATATCATATATTCATTATGCAACTATTAAAATGATTAATAAAACATAATGTACAGAAGTCTGTTCATTTATTTTATTAGTAAAAAAAAGAAAAAAATTAAACCGAAATAAATATTTACTATTTTAACGCTATTCACTCACTTCGCTATCTTCAGATTCAGACTCAACATTAATTATAAATTCAAAATTTTTCATATATTCTATCTCAATATCATTTACATTTCGACACGTATTTTCCCACATATTTCTATCAATCATGTCAATTCGTTCCTTAATTAAAGTAATTAGGCTTTAATGATGAAATAATGATAGATGTTAAGTTTTGCCCGTTTTTTTTCGCCACATAGTTTTATAAAATTCTCCATATTTTTCTATTAAAGAAAAAATGTATCTAATTATTATTTAATATAAAAAATATTTATCGTCTTTTTTTATGACATGCTAACTGTACTTTTGGCAATAATCGATGCGTGCTCCTACGTTCGTGTCTGTCCGGCAACTGAGTAACCAATCAGAATAACAAGTTTGCTAGTATTTCGTCTGTACATAAGTTTTCTGTGTGTGAGTAAAGACATTGGAGGGACGTGCAATTTTAGAATGAAAGATCTCTAATGGTTTTAATAGTTATAAATATAAGGTATTATTGTCATGTATTTAAATATTGTATGTCTTATTATATATTTATATAAATGATAAATACTAAGGCATCATGACAGGTCAGTACAGTCGTCTTCTTATCATATTGTTTAAAGGATGTTACAATAGGCGTGCAAACTACTTGTTTAAAAGAATTTTTCATTGAGATTTTTCTTCATCGCCTTTAATCATGTATAAATTATGTGTTGACAATACAATTTTCTTACTTCTGTAAAAAAAAGTAGAAATAAACTAAACAGCACAGCGCTCATATCCTGATGAGGCAATAAGATTGTTAAAATTAAAGCGATTCATCAAATAAAAAATGTTAATGACCTCTATTATCAACTGTTATAAATAAAACAGTCTAAACCAGAGGTCGGCAACTCGGCGCCCGAGGACGCCATTGCGGCCTTCAATAAATTTTAGTGCGTCCTTAAACTATTTTTCATTTAGACAAAAAATTAAAAAAAATGAACAAGTTTTATAAATATGAATATTTCAAAAAATAGTTGGCGCCCGCAATGAATTTTTAATTTAGTATTTCACTCTTTACATTAAAAACATTGCCGACCTCTGGTCTAAACTATAAAACCTTATAGGTATCAGTAAATCGCTTTGTATATCCAGTCACGACCACGCTTCTATTTACGACCCTGAGGATACTCGCTAATCATTTAACATCAGCATACATGTAAAATTGTTCCACGGAAAATTACAACTTCTTTGTTAAATCGAAACGCCTTGTTGCCAACTTGCCTGATCTGGACTAACCTAGTTCTAAGATTGTCATTGCTTGCTCAATTAACACCTACTCACTTATTTTTGAAACTCACCCAAACCATATGTGTCGAGATAAAAATGTGGGAGAAGACGTATATTACATTTGTACATATAAAGTTGGATATAAGCACTTAATATGGATTTCAACTGTACACCATATTATCACGATCAATTATTTTTGACGAAAATGGAAAACATATGTGCTTTATCCTGTATCTTACAAGCCCCCATAGGAACATTTCATTAAATTTACATTAAATTAACAAAAGACTTCCATGTATAGTACGAGGCAATAAATAATGCACATCGAGAGAGAGAGAAATCTTTTAGATTCTGCTTCATAGAGCATTGTCTCTGTCACACAGACTGACGACCCGTGTGTGACAGTGACAGCGCTTTACGAAACCGAACTGGCCGGCTGTTTCGTTCTAAGTTCTCGATGTGCATCATTTATTGCCGGGTACTATATTTTTATATTTAAGGAAGTGAGTAGGATTTGTAAGTAGGAATAAAGAATCACACCGATGAAAAGAAGGTTGGGAAGAATTCTTTATATTTGAAAAAAATATAGAGATTTTTAGTGTCCGTCAATAACCACTAAGGGTCTTAGCTTCAATATCGTCATCAATGAACCTAATGAGAGATAATCTGTCTCTCGCAGTGGGATATCAGAAAGCTTATTGTTGAATTAGTATTTTGCCATCCGATTATTTCTTCTTGAATTTTAGTGACCTACGATGAAATGTTGTACGTTGTTAATCGATACAGCCCGCCGTGTGGAATCCGGCTGAGTAGAATAGACCAAACTCATTACTTACCAAGGTGCCGTAAAAGGCGACTAATGTAAGTTGACCCACCGTGTGGTATCCGGTAGAGTAGAAAAGACCACCTTACAAGCAATATAACAGAACTAACTACTTTGCTATAATCCGCACGGGTTAAGCGAATACATGCAAAGCTAATGTGTATGAAGCAGGCAAAATAAACGCACCTTATACATGCAGGACAAGCCACCACATGCACCCCAAGGCGCCTCCACCAGCAACAACGCACACAAGCAGCACACACACCCACCACCACAATCTCGACGATCGTTTCGCCTCGAAACCGAAGCATCATCAGGAGGATAGGCTCCACGCCAAAAATCGTAATGCGCATTAGGGTGGAGGCGCCTTGGGGTGCATGTGGTAGCTTGTCCTGCATGTATAAGGTGCGTAGATTTTGTCTGCTTCATACACATTAGCTTTGCATGCATTCGCTTAACCCGTGCGAATTATAGCAAAGTAGTTAGTTCTGTTATATTGCTTATAATATGGAATTCCGCAAAGTAACGCCTGCTTCTATAAATAAAAGACCACCCTCTTTCTTATCGAGGGGTCGTAAAATACGACTAAGGTAAGTAGACCTCAGGCGGGCGTCGTAAAATACGTAACCAAAACATGTGGCAACATGTTTGTAACATGTCATGCTATACCCACTTTGAGTGGGATAAGAGCAAGAGGATGGTGTTGTTAATCGACACAGTCTAATCTGTAGCAACATTTAATCTAATTTTTTATTCGTTATGTAATTCAGTGTGCATATTGCAATAATATCGAGCTTTCCTCGAAGGAACAGGCTCAAAGTTCCTTTCACTAACCACGTGACACCATGTGACTAAAACCGTGTTCCTGATTTTATAATCTGTATATGCAAATAGTTGTACAAAATAACCTGTTTTTGTGGTCGTAGACTTGAACGTTACTGACTGGGCGGTGTTTTGTATACTCGTACGTTATTTATCACTTTTATCCGTTTTTACTGGCAATAGCATAATTAATGTGTTTAAAATAGTTCCTTTGTTTTTGTAAATCTTTAAGTTTAATAGCTTCTCGTTTATGTCTGACAGTTTTTCAGATGGAAACGAATGACAGAGATTGCTTATCGCTTAAACTAGTAATACTGTATGAACTGATAAGGTCACAACTTGACGACAAATATCAGAAGAAGAAGCTAAATGATCACCAGGAACTTGTTTATTACAATTCTGTAAAAGAAGAACCAAATTCTTATATCTCCACATACATATGTCACGTAGAATAACAGTTCTTTCAACGACAGCATAATATCTTTACTAATATAGTCTATCAGTTAGTCGTATTAAATATACATGATATAACATTATGTATTGAAGTAAATTTGTTATAATATTGTCAATCAGTTATGGTATTAAATGTACATGATATAACATCACGTATTGGAGTAAATTTGTCTTGATTTTTCATTATTCGATAACATTTACTGTTTTACTATAAATTGTCTCGCTTCGTAGGTTAGCTGGTAGACATCTCTGTCAAAGGGATAAGTTGATCTTTTTACTCTGTTTTTTATTGATATTGTTTTTCTTACGTTTTTAATGGTACGTACACAAATAAATAAATTTAAGCAACTTTTATTATGTAACATTTCTAATTTAAAAAAATGTTAGTCGAGTATTTTGCAGTATCGTGTACATTTGTGTTCTTACAAAAAGTGTGCCTATATATACTTTTGGTACATAATTATTTTATATATTACAATTTAATTACTTTTTTAACCCTACTCCTTTTTAAATTCACACCCCAATATTGCAATCACGTACATTTTATAATATTATTAACAAATAAATGTTAATTATACAAGATTACCTTCTTGTATTACAACGTGTTTTAATTACTGGGCTCATTTTAATTATACGACGTGTGTATACATTTGTTTGTATTTAATGTTTAAGCCTTCTAATAATTTCAACGATAAACGTTTTTATAATTGAACAGGTTTTATTGCCTAAAGTACGCATAATAAGCTTCCAATAAATCTCTTATCAACATTTTACAAGCCAAACAGCACCTGCTGTTTGGTGTCATAGCTTTGACATTTGAAAATAAGTGTCGATCAATTCGAAAATTAATAATTATATTTTCTAACTAATATTAATATTGTAATTCATTTACTCGACCAACGTAAATCGCTTTTTAATTTTCAATAGTTTTCATTTTGTTTTTTTTTTAGTATAACTTAACATGTTTTTCTAGATCAGTAAGTTAAGATTATATGCTTTATAATAATACCGTTGTAAACGCTGTTGCTTGTTGTATTCTCCTATAATTGCAGGCACACTTAAACTAATTTATTTTACTAGAAACAATGTAACATTTGTATGCAACTCTGTTGGTTGGAGTCCCTATAATAAATAAATAAATATTTAAATATATATAATTTAATGATATTAACAATTTAATTGCAATGTTAACATATACATACATCTCTTCTCTATAGATCATTAATATATTTATGAAGAATAGTTTAGCATATAAATAGTTTAGCAATAGCATTTGCGCTTAGTTTGAAAGCTTAACGAATTTCTGAATACGGCTGCGACTCATTGAGTACAGTTGAAAGTGAAATTTTGGTCAATATTTAACTTGAACCCAAACTACAAATACAGTTTCCTTAATTCACTCAAATATGGACTCAATCGGAGTAGCATAAGGATCAAATTGCACACACTACTTTATCGAAGATGTACATATATTCAGCCTTGCAAAATTACACCGATGTTGTTTGTAAAATGTTCAAAACAATTACAACTTTGTCTTTGTATTTTGTGAAAGTGAATTTCGTTACCTTTAAAGGAGTTAGACAATACATATGATATAGCGTTAAACACCTGAAAGTGAATATACAGTGTTATAATTGCCTTCTTCTTAATATTTAACAAGAATTAGTTGTATGTTAACTAGTATTAAAATATTAACATTACGATTTATACATTCATTTGTGTTAATATTCTTTTCAAGGACCTATTAATTATGATTGATTTTGTGGATAAATTTGAGTCATCTATCAATGTTATGATGAGGTTTTATCCTACTAGTCCTACTTCCTACTAATATTATAAATGCGAATGTTTGTGAGTATGGATGGATGTTAGTTACTCTTTCACACCGAAACCCCTGAACCAATCTCGATGAAATTTAGCTCAATTATTCCTTATATAGCGGAATAACATATAGGTTATAGAAATTCTGTTAATTCTACAGGATTATAACAGGAGGACATTTAAAAACGCCATCTATTATCAATCTTTCAAAGTTTTTAAAAAGATGGTACACGTTGTTCACGATTTATTTTTAGAAGAAGTTTTTATATATTTTGATTTCTGTTTACTGCATAAATTTAACTGAGCTATTATAATGTATAATACTGAAGCTACTGTTTATTCCGGGACTACGGTCCACGCGGACGAAGTCGCGGGTAAAAGCTTGTGTTATATAAGGTAAATTTGAGTAACTTACCTCATCTAACACAAAATCCGAGATGAGCAAATTAAAAACTTTTCAGTTCCGCTAGACAAAAGAACTTTTCGGTCCATTTTCCACCCTTATCAATGCATCTGAACCCGCCCTTTAGTGTACTGATCGATTTTATTTGGTGTAACATTTGTAAAATCCCTGACTAGCAGTATCGATTCACGTCTATATTTCGACCTCCTCAATCCACACAAAAAAGTGGCCTGTTACTATCCTACTGCTGGGCATAGGCTTCCTCCTTCCATTTCAGGAGAGAAGGGTTGGAGCTAAGACCTACCACGCTGCTCAAAGCGGCTCAAAGCATATGTGCAGGTTTCAACACGATGTTTTACTTAACCCAACAGCGTGCAATATGAATTAGACACATAAGTTTTAACTGGAAAACTCATTGGTGTCTGTCCAGGGTTTGAACTCGTGACCCCCTAGAAATAGTCATCTCGTCTATCACAGCATACTAAATACAAACTAACACATAAACGCGAAAGTCTGAATGTCTGTCAATCATGCGTCCACGGCTTATACCTTATACCTGACGGATATTTTTCAAATTTGACACAACTAAAGCTTATCCGCCGGGGTAACATGTAGGATAAAAAACCGTTTTTATTTCCGGGTCAGAGAAAAAAATAAATAATATATTATTTTAAAATTGGGTTCTTCACTACAAGTAGATAGACTAAATCTAACCTGTAGTGGTTTATAAAGTTCCTTCTTATAAACTAGTTAAGATGATCTGTCCACATGGACAGGTTTGATACTACTTTCTCTAGACGCTCATGTCATCTTAAGACATGTAGGTACGTGTCGAATTTTTCATTACTTCACTTACCAATGATTATCATTATCAATCAAAGGAATATACGAAAACTTAATATGCTGCAACCAAAGCTGTGCTAGCCCAGCGGTGCGACCGTGCGACTCTCTAGAGTCGATCACGGGTTCAAACCCCGGGCAGGAAGCAATGAATTTTTCTACAAAAACTTATGCTTTAATAAATAATTGCAATATATCACACGCTTCTCGATGAAAAAATCGTGAGGAAACCTAAATATCTCTGAATTTTACAGATATGTGTAGACCACCAATCCGTATTAAAGCAGCGTGGTAGGTCTTAGGTCAAATCGTCTCTTCAAAAACGGAGGGCTATGCCCAGCAGTGGGATAGTAAGAAACATTACTTTACCTTACTTTAATCTGATACAATCTGATGAGCAATCTCTTTATAATTTAAATATCAAATATTTATTTGAATAAATTTATTTGAAAAGAGCAACCACCGATTTTCTTGGTGGCTCTTCTCGGTAGGAACAGCTTTCCGAACCAGCGGTAGATTTTGACGATTCAAAAGCACTTGTTTACAAGTTTACTTAAATAAAGAATATTTTGAATTTGAATTTGATTAAGCGCGAGCACGATCATTTAGAGGATATATAGGACTGTACTGGCCAATCATCGCCTATGATAGCCTACGAACTCTTTCTACCAAGGAGTTGCCACATTTTCGGACAAAGTTAATCGCTGGGTGATACCTATAAACGTATGTATGGTATGATAATGCATAGTGTTATTATATTAGAGTAGGGGAGTCGGCCTAAAATGTGTCCATCGACAAATAAGATAAAGCCAATGAGACTTATAACCTTTCTCCCTTTTTTATGCATTTAGACAAAGTTTAAAGAACATGAGTTTCATCTTCCCGAGCGAAATCCGAACGCTCATTCGGCAACGACTTAAAGTGTGCGTCTTTAAGACGTCATGGTATGAAAAAGCAAAACAATTTCGTTTACGTCTTCAATTGAGTCGCAATAAGAGTTCATGGTAGACCTGCAGGCTTGATGTTAAACAAAATCGCCATGGATAAACGGTGAGAGCATGATCTCTGTCCAGAGATAGATTCAGAACCCGGGCAGGCACCTTTGAGCAATATGAAAACAGTGATTATGCGCGAGCGTTGTATTTAAATTTATTTGCCCAATTAATATTTACAATTGATCGGTTGTGACTCTAAAGGATCTAATTGCCCAAAAAAAACATTATAATAGAATAACAATGCACTCGTATGTTCTAGCCTTATATCATTAAAATGGACCCAAGGGCCTTAAAAATAGGCATTTATAACTTAAAATAACAAACCCTTAATTTATGAAGCGCTTTATGGTGAAGGAAAACAGCCTACAAAAGTAATAATAAAATTATTTTGCTATAATCCACGATACAGTAAATATAAAATATATCTAGTGCTAAATGTATAGTGGACTATCCGTTTTGTCATACCACGCACGCTTTGCGATTTTGTCGTGGAGTCTATCTATCTTCTGATGATGCTTCGGTTTCGGGGCGAAACGATTGTTGAGTTTGTGATAGTGAACGTGTGTAGTGCTTGTGTATTGTGATAGCAGTGGTGGAGATTTGTGCATGTGTTTTTACGACTCCTGAATGTAACGGGTTTGAAAAAACGGATAGTCCACTATACATTTAGCACTAGATATATTTTATATTTACTGTATCGCGGATTATTGCAAATAATTTTATTATTACTTTTGTATTATAGATCTCCGCAAAGTAACGCGTAATTCTATAAATTATTTGAAAACAACGTAGTATAACCTGAATATATCTATAGTATTCCTTAAATATTTGTAACATATAGGTTACATATCAGAAGTGGAATAGTAACGAGCTATATTCTATAAATAATAGAACTGGTTAAAAATTATAGACTTTACCAATATTAATACTAAATAATTACCAATTAAGTATGTCATTTTCCGTAAACACCTTTGACTACTTATTAAAGGTAATTAAATAATAAAAAAATGTGTTCCTACACTTCTTTTAAAAATTTCCATGTTGTTTTATTGTGATAAAATGTTATGTATAAATTCTTGATTGATTTTAAACTTAATTTTAACAAAAATGTATATAGACGTTTACATATTTGCGATGTTCGTTTTTTGTACGTAATGTACAACATTCCAACTCTAAGCGAATGTCCAGTAAGTTATTTTTAATAAACTTAAGGCAATATTATTTTATAAGCGAGCTGATTGTAATAACCTATTGTCTAAATTGTCTTAAATATAGATAAACTAGCTTTTACCCGCGACTTCGTCCGCGTGGACCGTAGTCCTGTAATACTCAATAGCTTCTATCGCTACCCTGCAAACATCTCCATCACAAAAATCAGATCGATCCGGGGGTTAAATAGCAGTTCTTTTGCATTTATTACGCTACTCGAAAGTCTATATTAAATTTGATTTCCTTCATACCATTAATTTGCACTGGAAAGATTCGAACTAAACCATAAAAAATCTGGGCAGCAGCATCTTTCACTTCATCTGTTAAAGAAAGACTCTATTGGGCCTTCTGATTAAACATGATATAATTGTTTTTACAAAGATTCTTAACATTCGTTTAATAAATTTTTAGTACAATCTTTAATTTTTATATAAAATACTTCTCTTGAACCAACATCGATGAAATTTGGTACAATTAATGCTTATATATCAGGGAAACTTAAAGGCTATGATATAGGTTCTAGAAATCCTGTTCTTTTAACAGGAATAGCATGACATTAGGAAACGCTATCTATTATCAACTTATTCAAGTTCAGTCACATCTGTAATTTGAAGAAGGTTATATATATATCACTTATTTTGACTTACATCGAAAGTTGTTTAAAAAAAGTTTTAATATATTAATTGGTAATGGTCATCCATTACCAAAATGTTCGTGGCTTAAAGACAAAAACTCATAATTTTTATAATAAAATGCGCTGTAGTAACTATGATATAGTAATATTAGTGGAAAATTGGATGAATAGTGATATTTCCTCATATGAACTATTTGATGACAGATATACGGTACATAGAAGGGATAGGATAAATACTGGGTTATCTAGTAAAAAGGATGGAGGTGGTGTTTTAATAGCTGTGAATAATAAATACAAATCAAAACTAATGCATTCTTGGGAAAGTGATTGCGAGGATGTATGGGTTACTGTCGATATATCTTCTAATAAGTCACAAATACAAATATCTTTATGTGCCGTGTATTTGCCTCCACCGATCACCCTAAATCAGTTGGATTGTTTCATCGATAATTGTAACTCTGTATGTGAACAGATCATGCACACTTGCATTGTTGGCGATTTTAATCTAAGTTGCTTGAATTGGTGCCTATTATCAGACAATAATTGTAACTATAAAGTACCTGGCTTAGTATCTAATCTAGTTGACTTTGCAAACTGAAATAAACTGTACCAGGCTAATAGAGTTGTCAATAAATCAGGTAAAATTTTAGACTTGGTTTTAACAGATAATACTTGTAAAGTTTATGAGTCCCAATACGAACTTAGTGTCGTAGACCTATTCCATCCCCCATTGGAAATTGTTCTTTCGTTTACTAATGAAATAATGTTATCTTATAAAGACAATTTTGTTAAACCGAACTTTCGCAGAGCAGACTACACAGCAATCAACTCTTATTTACAGGGCCATGATTGGGAAAACATATTTATAGGAATCTCGGACGTAAATATTATGGTAGAAATTTTTTATAATATTATACATAAAGTTGTATTTTATGATGTTATACATAAAAAAAAATGCTGTCTTGTAAAATTCGCAAGAAAATTACGTGTCTTTTCCTGCACATATCATATCAAGGACCACACACTAGATGAATTAGAAACAATCAATGACCTTGGTGTGGTATTTGATCAGAAACTGACGTTTGTGCCCCATATCGAATATATTGCAAGACGAGCCTCCAAAATGCTTGGATTTGTCATTCGAAATGCAAAAATCTTAAAAAACCCAGCGACAAAAAAGATACTCTATAACAGCTTAGTAAGGAGCATTCTTGAATACTGCTCAGTGGTCTGGCGTCCTCACTATGCGGTGCACAGCCTAAGACTAGAGCGTATCCAGAAAAGATTTCTCTGGCATCTGGCTTTTTCTAAGGGTAGGTCGAAAATAATATACTCGTACAAAAATAGGTTGTTGTATTTTAAGATGTCTACGTTGGACAAACGTAGGGAAACGCTCGATATAATTTTCCTCCATAAAATTTTAAATAACCTGATCGATTGCCCCCAATTATTATGCTTATTTAAATTTAGAGTCCCTGTTAGATGTCCACGTAACCCCGTAACGCCACTTTATCCGCCTCTACGAAGAACAGTTCTAGGAGCCAACTCCCCGGTCCCAAGAATGTGTAAAGCCCTGAATAATATATCCGATGTCGCTGATTTACACGTAGACTCACTGCGAAAGTTTCGGGAAACTGTATTGTCTTCTTGTTTTAGTTATTAATTTTATTATTATTATTCACATTCTCAATTCACATAGTTATTGTAAGTAGTTTTAATTTCTTCTTCTTTTTAAATTCATTATAATTACTCATGCTGTGTTCGCTTTTAATTAATTATAACATTTAGTTAAGTTTTTATGTATATTAGTTGTTATTTTAATGTATTAATGTATATAATTGTAAGTGAACCAATAAATAAATAAATGACATAATCATTACATACTCTACTTTCATAAATAATACGATATGTCGTGAATCATTTTTGGAATTGCACTCCCTATGAGAGTACAATTAAGTTACTTGAATCTTTGTACTTTTTGTCCAATCTTTAAGCTTGAATCTTGTGTTTGTAGACAGACCCTTTTAAATAAAAAAAAACACGAGTGCTAATTTAATGTTACCTAAAATTGCCTCCAAAAGGCGAATGGCGAATGCGATTCGCACTTAACTGACTCTCATTTTGCGCGAACGTTTCCGAAGCCCGCATATCGGTGTGATGATCACGGACTGCTATGAGTCTTGCTTTACGGTTTTTTTTTACTAATTTTGAAGAACTTTGAATGAAAACGGTGATATGCATTTAATTGCTTTTTATATTAAGTGAATGTGTCCGAAGTTCGCAGTTGAGTGTGTTGATCACAATCTGCTGTAGTCTTCAAATGCAAACTGAGCTGATTTTTTGGAAGATCAAGACTTGTAACAATGACAGCGATCGGCAATGAAACGCTATTCATACTTCGAGAAAATTTTCGAAGTTTGCATTATTCGTCTGTATGATACTCACAATCGGTTATAACATTTCGGGAAGACAAAGAAATTTATCGTTTTTCTAAAGCATATTTTATTTTAGTGAATAGCGCGTATTACTTACATTTGTTGTATAACCTTACATGTTAAATTACCCTGTAAACGAAAACCAAACATTATAAAACCTCTTCATAAAATAATTCTTTCGACTTAAGCTAAATAATGCGATAAAGAAACTCCTTTTAATAACAGGTTTAACTCGACTTTCTTGCATAGTGAATTAAAAAACTTTGATAGGATGGTAATAGATGGCGTTTTTAATGTCATACTATTCCTATAGAATTAACAGAATTTCTATAGACTATATGTTACCCCGGTATATAAGGAATAATTTTCCCAAATTTCATCGATATTGGTTCAGCGGCTTTCCTGTGAAAGAGTAACAAATTTGGGACAATTAATACTTATACGACAGGCATAGGGTGACATTTAAAAACGCCATCTATTATCAACATTATAAGTTTTTTTTATTCACAATGTGTCGAAGTTTCTTAATATACTAACGGCCTGGAATCAAGTCCTTTAAGGCCAAGACAAATCTTTTATTAAAAAGAGTTTTTATATTTTGGTTTCTGTTTACTGGATAAATTTAACTTAGCTATTAGAACAAAAGTAAGTCATACGAAAAAGTAAATACGAAAGTCTGTGGGTCTGTCACGTTTTCACGGCGAATCAGCTGAACCAATATCGATGAAATTTGATACAATAAATGCTTATACACAGGGGTAACATGCAAGCTGTAGAAATTCTGTTAATCCAACTGGAATAAGATGACATTATCATTACTTTACTTTCAGAAATAATACAATATCTAGTTAATCCTTTGATGAATTGCACTCACTAAGAGAGTAAAATTAAGTTACTCAAATCTTTGTATTTTTTGTACAACTTTGAAGGTTGAATCTTCTATTTGTAGACTCATCCTTTTAGATAAAATATACACGTATGAAAATTTAACGTTAGCTAAAATTGCCTGCAAAAGGCGAATAGAGTATGCATTTCGCACATAACTACCCCTCATTTTGCGCGTACGTTTCCGAAGCCCGCATATCGGTGTGACGTTCACGGACTGCTATGAGTCTTGCTTTGATACCGTTTTTGACGGACTGATATGTGTCTTGCTTTGATACCGTTTTTGAAGCCTTAATCTTTGAATGACAACGGTGATACGCAGTTAATTGCTCTTTATATTGAGTGAATTTCTCCAAATTTCGCTTTAGAGTGTGTTGATCACAATCTGCTGTGATCTTCGGATGCATGCTGAGTTTAACTTTTGTAAGATCTAGACGCCAAAATAGTGAAAGCGCAGCAGTGAAACGCTATTCTTATTAAGATAATATTTTCGAGGTTTGCATTTCTGGATGATACTCTGAATCGGTTGTAACATTTCAGGAAGACAGAGAGATTTATCGTGTTTTCGAAAGCATAGTTTATTTATTTTAATAAATAGCGCGTATTATCTATATATATATATATATTATACGTTGTTATAGCTATTAAATTTAAAAGTAATTTAATTTATCCAGTAGATAGAAATCAAATAATATGAAACCTTTCACCTCTTTGAAATTACAGATTTGACTTAAAGGGCTTGATTCCAGGCCATTAATATATTGGTAACTATGACACTATTGTCAATAAAAATAACTTGTTATGTTTATTAAAGATGGCGTTTTTAAACGTCATCTTATTTCTGTTGAATTAACAGGATTTCTATAGCCTATATATTACCCCGGTGTATAAAGAATAATTGTGCCAAATTTCATCGATATTGGTTCAGCGGATTGGCCGTGAAAACGACACAGACAGACAGACAGACAGACAGACAGACAGACAGACAGACAGACAGACGGACAGACGGACAGACGGACGGACGGACGGATGGACGGACGGACGGACGGACGGACGGACGGACGGACAGACAGACAGACTGACAGACAGACTTTCGCATTTATAATATTAGTAAGGAAGTAAGGATATCAGGATCACTCAATAGCTATAGACTTCAGTTTATATTATATCGTTTATTATGTATTTATATCGTTTTTAACCTCGATACATCATCAGCCTCCTCCCCTTTCCCCAATCTAAGTGGGGTCGGCACAACATATTACAAACATGTTGTTACATGATTTGGCTACGTATTTTAAGATCGACCGCCAGCCTGACGTCAAATTACCTAAATCGTATTTTACGACCCCTCGGTAAGAGAGAGGGTTGTCTATTCTACTCAGCCGGATACCACACGGTGGGTTGAATTACCTTAGTCGCCTTTGACGACACCTTGGTAAGAAATAAAGGTGGTCTATCCTACTCAGCCGGATACCACACGGCCTTTCACCTTGATACATTAGAGCATAAAAAATATATATATTTTTTTTGTAATCTATACTTCCAATAAGTCGCAAAAACTACAGATGATGAAAACAAATATTAATGTGACATTGTTGTTATTATTGATATTAATTTGTAAATTATCTAATTTTAATATTATATTAATAAAATGACGATTAGATTTCTTAATTATTTAGTTTTTATAACGCCCAATTAACATTTTTAAACTCTAAAATATAACAGCGAAACTCCTTGATTTGAAGGATTATTTAGAAACATTGAACTGACATATTTAATAATAGATGTAAATAAAAAAAAATAATGTTTTTAAGTCCTTTATACACTCCTGGCTGGACCGATTTTAATAAAAATTTCAGACAATCTTTAGAATGACTCAGTGGACGATCTTGTTAAATAATTGGAGCATTATTTTAACTTTGATTGAGTTCTGTTAAGAGGGAAATTCGAAGCCAGACTGAGCCACAGCAACGCGTGGCTGGACAGCTAATAATATATAAATTACACTTTTATACGTGTCTATACTTAACATAATTCTTATTTAATTATTAATTAATTATTAACCTATTTTAGAAAATAATTTTATCCATACTAAATATATGTCTAAAACCGATCTTATTGAATGTACATAAATCATTACAAATACTAGTGTTAAGTTTTAGGATATAATTAATATATATTACGTAACCATACAAAACGTGAAAAACAAGTACGCCATGATGCCCTAGGAACACCCAAAAATTAAGTTGTCGCATTTATATTTTAAAATAGAAATTTGTAAACGTTCACAATGTTATTTAAATATGCTTAACCTTCTTTCTTTTCTTTCTTTCTTCTTCTTTTATTATTTTTCCACAAGGACAAAATGATAAGAAAATAGTATAGGAAACTCAAAATTACGCTACCCCAATGCGAGTAAGCAAGTTACACGTATACAAACACGTATACCGGACATAATTCCAAGGTAGTCATTTCTCATAGTATATTTATTATAACAATATTTTTCTTCCACACGCCGTGTGGTATCCGTCAGAATAGAATAGACCACCCTCCTTTCTTACCGAGGTGTAAAAGGCGACTAAGGTAAGTTGACGTCAGGCACGCGGCCGGTCGTAAACTGCGTAGCCAAATCATGTAACAACATGTTGTGCCGACCCCACTTAGAGTGGGATAAGGGCAGAAGAATGCTGATGATTAATATTTTTCTTCCACGTCAAGTACGTGATTAATCGTAAACATCAATTTACGATTTTGTTTATCTACGTTAAAGGAAATTCTGAAACGCCTATCAGAGTTTCGAACTAAGTAACTATTGATTATTATAGAGATTCACCAACCTTAAATGTGTCCATTAATAATAAAGAGATGAAATGAGACTTATTATCTGTTTTATTAATAATGGCTGTAATAATAAATAAATAAAATAAAAATTTTATTTTTAATATACAATTAATATATAATAATAATGTAAGTATATTTACCAGTTATCTAATCGTAAGCCGTGTGCGTAATTGTAACTGTTTATAATTAAAATATGTTTGTAATTAAATATATGTGTGACTGGCCCGTTGGCATTGTGGGTATTGATCCTGCCTTCAACACCGCGGGTCGCGCGTTCCATGCCCGCCGAGGGCCAACAATTTCTATAAACAATCTGTCGATTCTTCGAGCCTAGGTGTATATATGTATTTAAGTATGTATTTAAAATTATACAATTATTAATAAACTACACTTTGGGGATGGACAACCGTGTGTGTAAGCGTCCCATATATTTATTATTATTATTATTAATTCAATTTTTTTTTTGTTAAACAGATTACAATATACAAAATTGATAAGACATTTGTACGCTTGTATTAACTTCCAATGTGATAACGCGCCATGCGTGTACCCTATACTGTTTCAACTTATCACTCGCGAAAGTGAAAGCTACCCGTTCACAATCGAATCATATTTAACCTAAGTATTACGCAATAAGCGATCAACTTAATAGCCGGTCTTTCTCCGGCCAATGTTTTTAAAACATCGCGATAAGGTCTGTAATTTGTATATTCAAAATTTAATTGATATATAGATACATTTTTGTATTATAATGAATACGTTATACTCGTAATACATTAGAATAGATCTGGTTTAGGTTTCTATGATTGTCTTTGTAATAGAGTAGGAAAGCCAGCCTAAGAAGTCCCATTTTTTTTCTCGAACTGACTGTATGCTGTTAGCCCTAATGGCTTTTACAGCGTCACCGAGCGGGACGGGCGAGCGCAGAAGCATCGTCGAGGTTGCGAAATGCAGAGAGTAAAGCGCAGAAGCTCTACTTAAGTCGGGGAACGTCGTCCTATGGGTGCCTCCTGTGAGGCCGGACCACGGCTTAGGGCGACGTATAGTGGAGGGTTGATGGTATGACTTAGATTAGTCATTGCGGCTTCGGAAGGATGGCGAAAAGCCACGACCGACCGACGTCAGAAAACTGGGACCTCGTCTTCGCCGGCGAAGACGCTGTGTGAGTGTATTACGTGTTTCTGTGTTGGCGATCGTTATTTGATCGTCGGGGTCATACAAGACGCTTTTTGGAAGAAGTTCCAAATTATAGTTAAGAGAAAGTGCTCTATGCCTCTCTTTTTTATGTGTAATTAGACAAAGATGAAGTATACAAGTTCCATCTTCCCTCTCAATATTTATTGTGTCACTAAGCTTGCATATGGCTCCTTTGCTTGTGTTAGTCACTCTATGATGTTTCTACAAAAAAGAAAATTATTTTTTCTATGACTATGTATATATTCTATGTATATTAATATATGTTTATATTGAAAATTAAAATTATTTTGTCGAAAGTACAAAGTGCACGCCTTTTTGAGATTTCATTCATCATTCTCCTGCCCTTATCCCACTCTAAGTGGGGTCGGCACAACATGTTACAAACATGTGGTCACATGATTTTTTTACGTATTTTACGACCGGTCGCCTGCCTGACCTCAACTTACCTTAGTCGCCTTTTATGACACCTCGGTAAGAAAGGTGGATGGTCTTTTCTATGCCGGATACCATACGGCGGCCTTTTTGAGATTTCTCGAGCATATGATTACATATAATTAATAACTTTTGTATCTTTGTAATATATCTTTGATTTTTATAAATCTTAGTAAAATTTCAATACTCTGCATATTTCATTTTAATTCATATAAAAAAAAACATATGTAGTTAATCTAATAGCATTACAATTTATAAAGATTTTGTGAATATATTTCTCAATTCGATTTTAAATTACGATGTTACTTTTAAAACTACATTTATTTTTGGGAAAATGAGCTCTCATCAAGATGTTGTTTAATATATAGAAGTTTTTAAAATGTGAAAGTTGTTAAAACGTTAATTTTTATTAAATAGTATATTCATTATGTAAGTATTTTCGTAAAAATATAAAAATATTATAATGTCGTCTTATTAAAAAACGAACGGGTAGACAAAACGATTCCGTTGTGTCAACTTTTAACAATGTTAATCATATTATTTTATACAAATTTACTAAGATGATTTACCATCAACCATAAAACCACAAACTATTATTTTCTTGAAATGGAGTACACTAAAAATTACTTACAAAAAACATAAATTCAACAATATATTGTGTACTATGTCTATACTGTGTCACGTTACTATGGCGGGAGCGGCAGCTAGCAGTGCAGAACATGCCAAAAGGCGCAATATGAAGACATAGACAGAAGCTACATTTTTGTGCCTTTAGGTGTAGAGATCTTGGATCTTTAACATTTCACAAATATCACACAGGCACAAGGATTTGAATTACTAATCAATCGAGCTTACGTGCTGAACCTCACGATTTCAATTTCCTTCTATTTCAAGGAATCACAGAACACATTAAATTTAATCAGAAAAGCAAAAAATGAATAATAAGAATATACTAAAATAAAATTAAAACTATCGCAAACTCTACAACTGTTGCTATAAAAAAAAATTGACCAATACGATGATAAAATAACACTTAGTATAGCCGGTTTCTATACATTAATTATAAATACTCACGATAGCTAAGATTGAAAAACTATACGATATTTTTGGATTCACTGTCAAATCTTCTAACTTTCACCTATATTAACCAAATTAAAAAAAAAAGTAAACTACTCTAATGAATCCTGCAATTGTAGCGTGAGGTAAATAAAAAATTATACAACAATTGGTATTCAAATATTTTTCCTATACGATTTCTTTAAATTCATTTTGGAAATCCCGGGCGGAAATTCTATGTACAAAAATTACCAACACCAATTTCATTAGAGTATAGCTTTTTTTAAATGGAGTAATAACAAATACCACCCGCGCTAGTTTGTGTTACTATATTTTTTATAAAAGACCCTTAAAACAAAAAATACGATTTTACTATAAAATGCGTATTTTTGTACAGGAAATTATTTTTTTATTTATAACAAATATATACAAGTTATATCTATCTTAAATTACTTACACGCTACTACTATACAAATCATGCCCACGTGGAATGGTCCCAAGAATGCTGGCAGCGTTTCCGCGTTGAATCGCTAAGCTGATTCTTTGTGCGAAAAAGGAGCCAGCCCTCTTGTCACCCGAAGAGGCGATCAACCGAGGTGTTAAAACGGATAAAAATTTTTTTGCACTTTGGCTCCATGGCCCTAGGGTCTCAACTGCAAACGGCACAAATATATAACTCTCAACGAGAGATGCATACTTTAGCCGCTTGCCGGATTCGGCCATTTCCGCCGCAGCTCCAGGTCTGGACGCCGTTTCCCTGATATGGGACGAGGCTAACGTATCAACGCATGTTGCGTCCCACATTAGGGCCCGTCCCCGTTCCCAAGGAACCAGCGTCAGACCGTCTGGTCTCTTGCTATCATCCCGACATATCCCGGAAGGCTCGAGAAGAGCAGGAATGTCGATGGTGGCAAGAGCTCTTTTGATGGTGTCATTAAGAGAACCATGGCGGAAAAGCCTACCAGAGCTCCTATGGCATCAAAGCCCGTGTATGCCAAAACGGTCTACCTCTTTTCCACATGGACATCTGTGCTTAAGGCACAATGTGGTTCCCAATCTGAGACCCAAAGCCACTCTAAGACTTTCATTATCTAAAAGTGTGCCAAGATTTTTAGACGGGAGAGCATGAAGCCAATAATTTTTGTACATATTAATAAACACTATAAATATCCATTGTTTTCTAATAACATTTGAAAATCATCAATGGCAAATAATCACGTCTTTCAAGCTAATTTGCATACATTATGCATCCTTTTTCAAGTTTTCGACGGGTCTAATAGCACAAAAAAGTAGCCAAAAGTAGAACTCATCGTCCGTTCACCGTGTCAGTAGCGCGCCAACGTTGGGATGCGAAAATTTAATTTGTCACTGTATACGCAATCGGGGAAGATAGCGTCATCGTCCAACGTAACCACCAAGTTTGATAACTGCTAACTTTCTCTTGGCAGTAGTCGAAGGAAACCCTGTATCCAGCCTCATTCCGCGGCAGTCTGCGAGCTAGCACGTTCGTAGAGAACGGCGCGCGCTCGGGATCGAACGCGAAATACAAAATTAAAACATCGATTCGAAAAGTGATACATCCTAGCCTAGAGGTGTTTTGTTTTGTTTTTTTAAAAAAGTGTAAATAAATTATTAATCATTCTGTTTTGTGCCGTGGGATTAATAACAATGTAAGTTTAGTTATCAACAGTATTTTAATGTATTTGCTATTAATAGACAATAAAGCAATTTCTTAAAACAATAGAATCTTGATGCAACTCTACGCTTTATCCGTCTGAAATTTAATTATATTACCAACAATAAATACGCAAGTTCTAAAATATTTAACTATTGTATTTAAAGCACAGAAAGCAAACGACCTCGAGCTTGTAACCTTCTAGGCAAATATTCATTTTATTTAGATACCAGTAGGTAAGAGTTGAAAACTTGAATTAAAATTTATAACTAGAGGTCCTTGGTGTGTTGACAAATACTTTTTTGACCTACTTTAGTATATAGGAAAGGATGTTTTCTTTATGCAACAATTCTTCTATGAGTTGTAATTGTACATAATAAAATTAGTTATAGTTTTGTAATTGTAACTAAGATTGATGTGATCTCCTATACTTGGTACTACATAATTAATTTAAAACTACATGGGATATATATTGGATAATTTACCATGTAATGCTGTTGAAGATCCGAATAAATAAAGAAATAAACAATAAATTGTTTAATAATAGATAACACATCAGCAGTTTAGAGCATATACTTAGAAAATGATTCATTTTGAACATTCCTAGTCATTCTTGTATTGGGTGGGCATTCTTAGTCAGATTAGGAAACACGTGCTCAATTGATATTAGCGTCCTATCTGCCTTAAATATTTTATTATATTATATGTCAAGGAGTGAATTACAACTTAATACTACTAAGCTGTTTAATTTATGTCAAATTGCTAAAAAACATTCCGAAAAATTATAAAAATTTTGTAATTACAACCATTCTTTTAAATTTCTCTTGAAAGTGTTAAATTTGTTTACCTGTGATGATATTCGGCAATTTATTATATATTTTAATGGATCTAAAGTATAGTATATCATTTAGGAATCGTCGGAAATGGATTCTGACAATTTCTAAATGACATTTTGGAAGCAGTAATTGTCGCGTATCACGTTTGTGAAGTCGTACGAGTTCCTTTAATGTTAAAAGTATTTTCTGGAATATATACCCACTAGGTCGCTTACTTAGAGAGGGTTCTTATCTTTGTAAGTTATAACTTAATCAGATATAACCCATGTTTAATTTAAAATATACTTATTATGTTTATGTAAGTTTTTAAACTATCTATCTTCTTAATGGGAAAATTTCGAATAAAACTTTAGTATTTAAAGGGACCCGTTAGATTTAAAATCCTTGCCTTTTTGGTACTAATACATAGTGTAATTGATTAATTAAAAGATGAATGAAAGCTCACATTATTTCATAGAGTACCTTGAGGTCCTTTTTACAAATTAACTCTGAATATATTAGTTCTTGCTCAGATTTAATTAATACACTTAACTTTACTTTTATAAGTTGTAATGGCAAAATGGTAAGTCGTAAACTCTCCCGAGTTTTGAAGAACTTATGTTTTGAAGTCTTTCTTTCATCGTGATCTTTTCAGTAAAGGGATTATATCCTAATGAAATCTGCGTCGTTCTAATCCAAGAACCCTTAAGGCACGTGCACAAATAAAGTTTCAATGGAATAGAACGTTAAAAATATTAGTTTTCTTCACAAATTATGTAAAGACTTTACGACATAATGGTAATTCTACATAACAGATGCTAAAAGTGATTATATCATCAGACCGGATATTTGCCGCTCTTCGGGACAAACTTTTTTGCTATAAGTTTATACAATTCGATGAGTTATAGTATTTTCATGGTACTTATGATTTTTTTTCTTTTATACAAACATCCTTTACGCTTATAGTAAAATATAGCTCCCGCCCCTGTCTTTTATTGTGTTATTTCGTTCGAAAATACAAGTTGGCCCATAACATTTAAAGTATTGTTTGAGATATAGGTCAATATGCGAATATAACTGATTGACAACTTTCGGGAAGTTATGCGAGATTATTTCGTCCAAAATACCTCAGTGACTTATGACCAAATTCTTCTTCAAAGTCGCGTTTGGCCAGTGACGATTAGTGGATCTGAAACTTGGTACCTGACTCATGAAAACCTCATAAAATCACTCATTCTTACTCGACAGGCGATGGAGCGAGCTATGCTCAAATTATCTCTGTGTGATCAAATCAGGAATAAGGAGATCCATAAAAGAAACAAAATTATTGATATAGCTCAGCGTGCTACGAAACTAAAGTGCCAATGGGGAATTGTATAGTATAACTCGATAGACGTACTATGTGCCCCAATGCGGCCTTAAAATGCTTGAATAACGATAGTCCCAAACTTACTTTTTAGGTAGTCAATCCACCTTGTCCCACAATTCACCTTGTAGGGACAAGGTGGATTGACTACCTAAAAAAGCAAAATTATAATATTGAAAATATATTGGAAATAATATCGATGGAATTTTGAATGTTTATGTATTTTTGGCATCACTTAAAACTTAAAGATACATATTTATTAAAGTTCGAAGTCAATGGATAACAACCATTTAATGTACAAGGTAAGCCTTAAGCCTATTTGGTCATACAACTGTAGGGTTCAGTTTGTAAATTCAATAACAATTTCACGTTAAGGTCGCGTTATATCTTTAGGTGAATTTAAGACGATGTAAATTCATCTTAAAATTATGGTATTACGAATTATACCTGCGACTTCTTGCGCGTCAAGTTAAACGTTAAATACCCTCAATCATGTACTGCATGTTTGTATTTTGTCTGAGAATGAAAATTGGGTTTTTATCCTATACTAGCTGACCCGGTGAACTTCGTACCGCGTAATAGTCGATACTTTAATTTTTTTTTTAATTATTCTGCTATTTGGGATACCGTATAAGAAATAACTTATGTAAATAATTAAATAATTGTTGACTTATCAGTCAACAATTACATTATGTCAAATAATAAAAATTATAAAACACAAAAAAAATATCTTTAATAGTCACTAAAAATCACAACGAAATTTAAAATTTCAGATTTAAAAATATTAAATAATGCGATACTAAATTAGTTACTCAATTATTTTGCTTTCCCGGAACTCCTATATAGAAAAGTGTGTTTTATAGACTTTTTTAACACATCAAAAATATTTACTATATAAATTATCTACCTTCCTGATCCCATCGATCGTGTCGCCAGATCACACCGTTGCTCTATCACAACTATGCTTTAGTTTGTACTTAGTGCAAATATAAACTAAAATATGGCTGATAAACCTTACTATACTGTTGAGGATTACTTATGTGATAAGAATGCGTGGATATAGCTATTGTTCGACCCTGTACAAGATAGTAATGACTAAATGTAACTAGTTATTAGTATTATTTCGAAATGAGCAACCGCAAAATTTCTTGCTGGCACTTCTCGGTAGCAATAGCTTTCCGAACAGCAGTAGAGTTGACGATTGAAAAGCACTTGTTTACAAGTTTACTTGAATAAAGAATATTTTGAATTTGGAATTTTAATTTGAATACAGATCAAAGCAACAAGTATCATAATGATTAAAAACAAAACTTTTATGTGTTTAGTATCAGTTATTTAGTTATTTACTCGATAACTAATGTCACCTTAGCCGATGCTTTGCACTTCTTATTTACAAAAACAGGTAAATTGTCAATGTTAAAAGTAATTTAAATAAATACCTAAATGTATATAGTATTTAGGTCGAGGCTAAATGTAATATTTCAAAATATCCCCTTTAAAGTAATGACTAGTGTCATTATCTTGTACGTTTCAATGTAAAAATATTATTTTGAAAATAAGCATGTTGTTAAAAATGCATATAATTGAGATGCTGATAAGTATCGCTCTTAATACCAATACTGGTATTGTGTGGAACGAACATTTGTATATTTGAGAAACTGGTTGCATTGACATGAGACCAAATAGCGAACGAAACAAAATTAGAAAAACATGAATGAGGCTAGAGGCTAGTCTAAATATGGATGTCTAAACAAATAAGACATTATATTACGTAATCGTTTTTTTTTAATTCGATGCCGTGTAGTATCCGGCTGAGTAGAATACCTCCCTCATTTCTTACCGAGGTGTCGTAAAAGGCGACTAAGGTAAGCCGACCCACCGTGTGGTATCCGGCTGAATAGCATAGACCACCCTTATCTCTTACCGAGGTGTCGTAAAAAGCGACTAAGGTAAGTTGACCCGTCGAGTGGTAGCCAGTTGAGTAAAATAGAATACCCTCTTTCTTACCGAGGGGTCGTAAAATACATGCATGCATTCACTTAACCCGTGCGGATTATAGCAAAGTAGTTAGTTCTGTTATAGTGCTTGTAATATGGAATTCCGCAAAGTAACGCCTGCTTCTATAAATCGTAAAATACAACTAAGGTAAGTTGACGTTGGGCAGGCGGCCGGTCATAAAATACGTTGCCAAATCATTTGACAACATGTTTGTAACATGTTGTGCCGTCCTCACTTAGAGTGGGTGGGATAAGGGCAGGAGGATGATGACTTCTGTCCTTGTATTTTTATTATCGTAGCCTTTCGTAGCAAGATAAAACTCTAATTTCACTTGCAATTATCTTTACACCATGAATCTCATTGTATTTGTTATTATGAGTATCTCTATAGACCACCCTCTTTTTTACCGAGGGGTCGTAAAATACGACTAAAGTAAGTTGACGTCACGCAGGTGGCCGGTCGTACGTACGTACAACCGGCCGCCGGTACGTAGCCGAATCATGTGACAACATGTTTATAACATGTTGTGCCGAACCCACTTAGAGTGGGATAAGGGAAGGAGGATGATGACTAGGAATATTATTCTAATCCTATAGATAATTTATACAATAAGGCGTTACTTTGCGTGGGTCCATAATACAGAAGTAATGAAAATATTACTTTGCTACAATCCGCGATAAAAGAAAATATATGAAATGCTAAATGTCCGTTCTCATAGCTGATACACCCGACCACCAATAACACAACAATATGTGTATTGTTGAGATGCATGTATTTGGTATGTGCAGTGCAGTATTGTTGTGTTTTGTATGTATCACGTATGAGAACAGATAATACACTCTACATTTAGCATTACATATATTTTCATTTATAACGGTTTAAACGAAAATAATCTTTTCATTACTTTTGTTTAATACTTTGCTTTAGTAGAATATTTCAACCATTGAGTCGTAAATGTAATTTTAACAATGTAAAGGAATTTCCGTGTTTATAATTTTTGAGTTAACTACTGTAACGTTGAATAGGTAGTTGTGGAAAATCCGGTTAAAAGAAACCCAGCGCATCATTTTTAATTAATTCTGCTTAACATTAGTATGAGATCACATATTAACGGAAGTTCGCATCAGATTTCTGCATAAAAAGTGTTACCGTATCAATAATTGCTTATCAAAAAACAATTATAAGGAAACTTATTAGAAATATTTTCGATGAATTGACTCATAGGCTTTATAAAGAGATATTTTATTATTTTGATTTAAAGGAAGATAATAGGATAGCAGTAAGGTCAAGGACTATTAACATAATATTTTGTTGGGTGTAGAGTATGAAAGATAGAAACTAAGTAACTTGTCTCTTGTTCTTTTCTAAATAGATAAAATGATTAATATATCCCAGATATATCCACAGATACCTATATTTTTCTAATCACTAAAGAAACTAAGTTATGAGTCCGTGACTTTTTACAAGGGACCCTGGTTCACCAACGGAGTAGCCTTTTAATATTTTATGATATAAACAATATTGTTTAGTTTTATATGCACTTTACATAAAATGTCGGATCATAAACAACTTAGTTACGGATGATTAATTTTCAAAAAGAATCGGGAAATACATTGACTCGCCCTGTGTAATATATATTTTTATTTATATTTTATTCTTTCTCTTTTTTAACCGGCTGATACTAAACGTGTGGTATCCGGCTAAGTAGAGAAGACCATCCTCTTTCTTGCCGAGAGGTCGTAAAATACGTACCCAAATCATGTGACAGCATGTTTGTAAGAAGTTGGGCCGACCCCAGTTAGAGTGGGATAAGGACAGGAAAATGATTTTTAAACGTTTTTAAATATGAATGCTTACTAAAGTGATGACAGAATAATTTGTTCAATAATCCGCGTTTTACTCGTCGCGTATTGTATCAAAATCAGTCTATCATTATTCTACGATATTTCAATTTAAGATAGCATGTGTGCAAAAGTAACGATAGAATTATTTTGCATTTCGCCGATTATTTTTCGCGCATTATATCAAAATTATTGTAACGACACTTTTGTACTATGGAATAGGCCAAGTAACGTTTACTTTTATAACTTATTTAGAATATGCAAATTTTTATATCAACTACCATTTTTTCCAATTATTCTTTGTAAGATAAGTAGTTAGGTCAATTCATAACTATATACAAGTAGCTCATAGTAGGCATTAAAATAAATTATTATTGCATTATACAGGTTAATAGCGCAACGTGCACTAAGTCTTCCTCATCGCTGCAAGTTGCATAACAAACTAATTAAAAGTATATATACATACGTGATTAATGTTATTAATTTGAACTGTACTGATGATAATACTGATTTATACATTAAAAACCGTACTTCGTGGCCAAGAATACGTAAGGAAGAATTTATTTATGAAGTAAGAAGTATTGTACACTATGTATAATAAACGATAATAAACCAACCGACAAAAATGACCTTTGTCGGAAGGGATACGCTCCCGGCCGTTGGCATCAACCAAATATCGGTCGGGTCGACCCACATTGTTTATTTTTACACCAACCCAACCAAGATCACTTTGGTCGGGTGGTTTATTCTGACCGTGTAGAAGACCTTTAAAGTAACGAAATAACCTACCATACAGTTATAAATGCTAAAAGGCCTAAGGATAAACTCCCAGACCAAGTTGACCGTGGTCGGGATGTAAGAATTGACAATGTAGAAGTTGGTTGACCCGACCGATATTTGGCTGATGCCAACGGCTATATTCGGGAGACATACGCTCCCGACCAAAGTCACTTTAGTCCAGTGGTTTATTCTGACCGTGTAAAAGGCTTTTCATTGGTTAGTAAGAATTATTAATACCACTCGCCAGAGTCAAGTCGATTCTTAAACACTGCACATTGGGGATAAAAATGTTGGTAATAAAGACAAATCTCTTTCTTTTAACTATTCGGTTAATTTCAAACTTTATATGATAATAAAAATGACATATTTATATATTTGTATGTGATATTTATATATAAGTGCATAACGATTCTAGAAAACCCCACTACCTGTTAATTACATTTCTTTTTATATTAGCTGGTAAAAGTAAAATATTTCGTAAGACATATCATGGTGCCAGATACTTAAATCTTTATTCCAATTTTTCTTATTTTTTTAAAACCTTTTATTTAACCTGTCGTGTATGTATGTGAAGGTGGAATCTTGCAAGTTCAATTTGATCCACTTCCCAGTGTCCGACTGAAATTTTACATACTAGTCCAGTCCCGATAACAATGCACGTTTATGATAAGCATGACCTGATACAGGTGCCAGGGTTAGCCTATCACAAAGGAACTCCTCAACGGTTAGAAGTTAGTCAGTAGAGACATGAAATTTGATAAAAGCTTTTCTAACTTGACTTATTTATTATTTATCTACGAATACAAGAAGCAATTAAACTAATAATAACTGCACACATCCGTAACATCGTAACAGGATGTTAGCACTGGCTTAAACAGTAAACGTACAATATATGTATAATAAAATTATATCAAAATGCATGTATCAAGTGCACGTGATCGTAGAATCCTGGCCAATTAAAATATCTTAGTTCTAAATACCGGTTTAATAGCCTTAGGTACATTAATACTTAGTCTCAAATGACCTAAAATCGCAAGATATTTCATATACTATTTATGACGTGTGGTATTCGGCTGAGTAGAATAGACCACCCTCATTACTTACTGAGGTGCCGTAAAAGGTGACTAAGGTAAATTGATCTACCATGTGGTATCCGGTTGAGTAGAACAGACCATCCTCTTTCTTACCTAGGGGTCGTAAATACGACTAAGGTAAGTTGACGTCAGGCAGGCGGCCGGTCGTAAATACGTAGTCTAATCATGTGACAACATGTTTGTAACATATTGTGCCGATCCCACTTAGAGTGGGATAAGGGCAGGAGGAGGACAATTAATGGATATCTATAGTTTCAGTACTAATATTATAAATTGAAATGTGCTTGTTTTTTCTTCTATTAAAAGAGCGAAATATTAACGTGATTTTTGAAATGGGAATTTATGAAAAGTTGGAGATGGAGTTAGAGACTAATTTTAATCAATATGAACAAAGTCAGGTACAGAAACTAGTATAAATATAATACTTTATTTCCATTATTGTTCCCTTTGAACAAGTTATTGCAGTATTGAACCGGAAGCATATATTAAACTCATATATGGTAAGGTTAATAAGATAAGTTATCATATAAGGTAAGTTACGAAGTAAGAACCTGTATGCTAAAAAAGTGGTTCTTCTCTTTTTCATAAATGTATTGTTCAAATAGGTTATGCTATTTCAAAATGAACTATAAAACTAGTTTTGAATGAAGAATCGTAAGGTCAGAAACCAACATAACCCATGAGAATTCCGAAGGAATATACAATCTACCAATCCATGTTGAAATAGCTTAGTGGTTCTCCGTTTACAGAGAAGCGGTCTCCATCCAGCAGTGATACAATCGGAGGTCGCTACCATATGCAAACTCAAGTTATTATATGTTGATATTAACACGCATATGTCCTTAAATACCTGTAGCTTAGTTGCGACAGCGTGTCAATATTTAACCAACGATGATCGAAGTTGGGAACCGGATTAGTAACCAAAAGGTTAGAGGTGCTATTTCATAATTATATTTCGAGTCTCCGGAACTCGTTGTAGCGATTGAATCCTGGTTGACAGAGCTTCTGATTATAATTGAAAATAAGAAATTATTCTCTTCCTGTACTATTGAATCACCAGATTCAAAATTCTAATATCCGTCAGTCCGTGTAAAGACTCAATAGTCTAAATGTCACAATAAGTGATAAGTTTATTAGTAAAATATAGTTACGTGAAGGTCCTGAATCCTTTTTGATAAGAAAATTTTAATTGTTAGGTTTCAATAATGACATTTACAAGAAAAATAAAGTTAGGTCAAGATAGTTTCCCACCTACGATCATAAAAGCAAATCACGTGACAAAATTCTCAATTTGACCTTGATACAGATCCGTGTTTTTTGTACCGGGCTTTCAGTTAAAAATCTGGTAGCGTATAAATGCCAATTGTGCTATAAAGCAAAGATTTTAATCTGCACTAAAAATTATCGGATCGAATACAATAGTTATTTTGTTATTAACACTAACTCGCCAGCTTTGGTAAGCATTTTAAAGAGAATTGTATGTGATTAGTTTAGTAAATTTACTCTAGATTTGATTCTTCTTCGCTGACCGCTATATACTGTGACTACGTTAGAAATCCCGCTTTTACCAAGGAACTTACCTGTTATTATTCTTACCTGTATGTCACAGTTAGTTATAACTGCAGTACAGACCTCTGAAACATGTGAGGGAATTGTCAGTTTCACAGGGATAGCTGTTGTTATATGCTATAGCTATTGTTTTTATGATTATTATTAGTTCTTAGCGATAATTAACAAAAACAATAGCTCAGCGTACTCTTCTTTCAACTTCCAATATCGACCACCCAATAAATTATAAATTTGGTTCAAAGCAATTGTAGCAATTAAATTATCTGATACTCGTTATCAGAACTCTTATATATTAATATAAATAAAATTAATATATCTTAAATTATTTATAAGTATATTATTATATTTATAGATTAATCATTCTGAATTTTGATGTAATACAATTATTAAAAAGTCTTGCGTTATAATTCAGATTCCTGCGCATCTTCTTACTGTTCTAGACTTAGGATCAGTTCGTTATTAGATATACTCGTAGAAATACATTATATTGCTTATTATTAACGTCAGTATTATAAAGCTTGCAGCTGTATTAGGTACCTTTTGAGTTGTAAGTTTTAGGTTTAGATTAATAAACAAAGATTATCCATTAATATTTTTTACATATAATATTTACGCTAATAAAGTATCGTAAGTCTATATAAATAATTCAACAAGGCATGACGAATGTGGTCGTCATTGACAGGGTTACATTACATTAAGTATTTTATAGTGCTATCCTGTAGTAAAGTTAAATAATAAATATGTCTTTTTAATAAAAGGGCTACTACGGAAATGAATGTACGTAATATAAAATGACATATCTTATAAGGTTTCTTAAAAACTTACATTAAACTTTTGGAAACTTTACAAAATTACGGCAGTTATATAAGGTTCCAATAAAAGCAATTTCATAGCACATAAGTTCAGATGCATCACTATTATTTGATAATTAAATCACATGCAATATGGTGTAGATGTGAAATAGGCCTTTGTCTAAAAGACCTTGATACCAGGTCACAATTCTGATGCAACGATTCTATGAATGCAGGTCAATATTAAGACCTCAAACACGCGCTAGGCGCCATCTTCGATTCGTCAAATAGCCTATTGCGTAATTATGGGGGCACCGAATGGATTTTGCGTGACTCTATTTTTACTTTCCATTCACCTACACTCAGATAAATTCTCATGAAATTAAATTATCGAATTGTTAATTAGACTATTTTTAAACAGTACTTTTAAGTCACGTCCCAAGTAATTAACTCATGTTGTTTGACCTGATGATTATCAAGTATTTAGTTCTGCCTTGTCTCTAAAGGGAAAAAAATTGTTATTGAATTGGTGTCTCATTGTATTAAACTAGCATTTGTCATCTTTTCATCGTTTTATTTGTACACATTTTGAAATTGTAACTAATTTTAATTAATTACATTTAAGCATAATAATAAAGTTTTGATTGTAAACATGTTTAAATTATTATTCGTTGGTATCAACCACCGATACTCAATTAATATGTCCCTACCAAAGAATTAAACCTTGTCTGTCTGGCCCATTGGCGCAGGTAGCAGTGACCCTTCGCTCCGCAGGTCGCGGGTTTGATTTCTGCCTAGGGAGTAGATTTTTTCTTCCTAGATCGGTGTATAGAAAATGCATTTTCTATTAACAATATAAACAATTTTTTTATATAAAATGCATTTTCTATAAACAATTTACTGATTCCTCAAGTGTATTTCTATGTTCACCAGTTGTTTGTCACCCATAAACTTGTGGCATTAAGTTACTAACTTTTGGGTACCATTATGTGGATGTCCCAAATAGTTATTATTATTTATTACATGTATTTTTATCTTTTTCATATAGCTACTGTTTTCTTTTAACATACCTGAACGCTGCGGAACCTATCAGGTTCCGGTTATTAACCGGAAAGAAATAATCTCCTTCATTGAAGGTTACGGCTAGACTATGTATATTTAAAAAAACCTTAAAAACTTCGCATGTTTAGTTTGTTCATACATACATATGAGAATTCCTGAGCAAAACTTTACGCAACGCGAGACCTTTGCTTTCTGCTGCTTACGTAATGTGTTTTCGATTTCATTTATCCGCTATCGCCCCGCACCAAATTCGCTTTCATCGATGACACGTGCATTTCTGTGTAAAATAATAGGTTTTAAGCGTGGTTCTAAAAGCTAATTAATAAATATTTTAAAAAGTCACTATGTCTGTCTGTTCGCGACAAAATCAAAACTACTGAAAGATTTTATTCTATGTTTTCACTTATAGATAGAGTGATTCATAAGGAAGGTGTACATGTGTTATCGGTTAAAGTTTTCTGTAAATTTTTTTAATGAAAATAATTTTTCATTGACAATAAGTATTAAAAATGACAGTTAAATTCAAGCAGCGTTCGTTAAAAATGTTGCCTTACCATTTGAGATATAAGAAATGATTGGTAAGTTTATTTCTCTTTTATAGAGAATCATTTCATTGTGATTTTTGAAAGAACGAAAGGTAACCTAGCTATACCACATAGTCTGACGACCTCGCTACGTTAGTAAGATTTAGTTAATTTTGACCGAACACATTATAAGCAGGGTTAGGTAAGACCGCGTGATTCATTATCGCATAACTGCGTATATGTTCTTCCTTCCTTTTTTATTACACAACATTGCACGCCATTTCGTTATATTTGAAGTAATCACACACCTAAATTTTGTGTTAAATTTAGGATTCTCTTACTAAAACACTATTCACTGAAACTAAAAAACTATTTTATTTACGATTTTATAGTTTTGCAAATATTGTGTAATCGTATCTTGCAATAGATTTAGGGTCTTTAAATATTACGATTTGTCGTAAATATGAAATAGCATGAAAATAAAAGTGCCTTTTTTATTGATTTATTTGGTTTACTAACACGTTGTTTACGCTAATAATTTAAATTCTTACTTCCTGTAGTACATAAGTTAAGTGTTACATTTCACTTAAAATTTAACTCCTCTAGCATTACATATATAACTACACATGTAGCTACAGCGTAAATATTATATTCTTACCTGTTTATGATCATCTTAAAAGTTATGTATAGTACTCGGCATTAAATAATGCACATCGATGTTTAGAACGAAACAGGTGGCTAGTTCGGTTTCGTAGAGCGCCGTCACTGTCACTCAGTTAGTATGTGACGTTTCACACGGGTTCGTTAGTCTGTGCGATAGAGACAACGCTCTATGAAGCAGAATCTAGCCGACTTATCTCTCTAAGCCTTGATGTGCATTACTTATTGTCGCTTAGTATATTTTGAAACCTTGCATATAGTCTATGGTATCTAATACTATTTGTGTAGTTGAATAAAAGATTCCTTTGCCTTTTTAAAATATAATTCACAAGTATAAAAAACAACAAAAGCATTATTATAACATTTCAACAGTTCAACTAAGCTTGAGAATAAAATTGATGATCAAACATGTGATGATTGTCATCTGATCTATTTACATACTAACTAACAATTTAATTTATCATACTAGTGTAGGGAAACCAACCTAAAATGTGCCATATTACAATAAAGGGAAAGCAAATAAGGTTTACCATCTATTTCTTTTTTGCGCGTGCGTAGTGTAGAGCAAACGTCATTTTGAAGGTGTAATAAAAATGTTCTAAGTATTTTTTAATTTAAGAACGCGCCATAAATATTTATCTGAGCATGTGTGTTTAAACATAGATAAATATAAGAATCTAGCCTTTCCTCTCATTATTTATTGTGACATCCTCAGTTACAGGCGTGTCTAAGGCTCCTCTACTCTATTATTATAACTCTATTTATATCCGAACACAAACTACGAGATGATAATTAATTTCTTCCTTAGAAGTCACTATAAATCTATAGTTATGTAGTAACAAATATATATTAAAACAATTTCACCACGCAGAAAAGTTATAATTTAAATTCGAACGAGAAGAACTTATTCATGAATAGAAATGTAAGAACTATACATACAATATTCCTAATACCAAACAGACTTTTTGGATATAAATATTCATGATATATTACAAGTAACTACGTCAGATTTACGTCAGTAACGCACCAATTAATTTAATTAAATTTTATTACTGTTTTAATTCCGTAAAGTTAGTTTAATACTGTTAGTCGACTAAGTGGTTTTAATCGTTTTTGTCATGGAACAAAATTAACAACATGCTCAACTCAATTTGAACTTGATTTTCTTTATTGGTAAATTTTTTACGTACCCGTAGATCAAGTGATACCATCATTATTCTCCTGCCTTTATGCACAACATGTTTTAAACATTTTGTTACGTGTTTTGGCTAGTTATTTTATGAAAGACCGTCTGCCTGACGTCAACTTAACTTAGTCGCCTTTTACGACACCTTGGTAAGAAATGAGGGTGGTCTATTCTTCTCAGCCGGATACCATACGGCGTGTGGATACAATAATGCCCTATCCAAAGAATAAAGAATCATCTCTTTTGCATAATAAAACATATACACTATGCCTTACGTAATTTATTTACAAAAGACCCACTAAAATATCGAATTGTGTACGCAACATTATCACGCGTTAAAATTATCAACGCAACATTATACTAATCATTCATCACGTCAATGTTTCTTTATCATCTTACACGTTGAATAATCTAAGGCTATTTTGAAGTTAATTTACTTTGATACTTTTGACCTCATAGTTATAGCCAAGGCTGTACAGGCGATTAGCCTAAAACTTGAAAATCTAACAAATTACCTTAAACATTCTTTATGCGCTGTTACGTAATAAACTCATGGCATTCCAATTTTATATGAGAAACAAAGAACATCTTAAATCCGTGATTCATATAATGAATGGTTTAAAATGTTCGAAGTGGATATTGTGCTTTCGCAATAGTTGATGACCCGAGTCATACGATACCGATCATTTTTGATATCCCTTGTAATATAAATATGATGTGTGTGAAAATAAGTCTTAAGTGTTAATTTTGTTACTTGGCATGCATGTATTGAAGACATGCATGCCAAGCTTTGCATGCTTGGCATGCATTCAACCTAACTCATTCTAGACTGTCTAGATTGTGTGACGCGAAGCTATTAAACATCAGCGTAATTACCATATGCGTAAACTTTGTTTGGTTCCAAAAAGCAATATACGATACTTTAATATTCGTAGCGGATTCCACAAAATGGACATACAAGAAAATTGTCGCCAAGTTTATACATAAGCTATAAGTAGTATAAGCTTTCTGAATGCTTAAACCAGAAATATGTTGATGAAGATCATGTATTTTACGCATGAGATCATCATGACACGATAAATAAATGAAAATATTTAGGACAATTACACACCATGAGACTGCCCATTCTCCAAATTAAGTAAGTTTATATTTGTGTTTATAAACGACAGACAAGTGGTAATTAGATACATATACAATTTGAAATACATAAATACACCCAGAATCGAAGAATCAACAAATTGTATTTAGAAAATTGTGGCTCTTGACGGGAATTGAATCCATGACCTACTGAGCTTGAGACAGAGTCACTTTTATCTGTTTCAATATGCCAGTAATGATAATGATGATAAACTGATCCCTTTTTAAAATTAATGTAATCCTAGACGGGATATCTTGAAGTAATAAATTTCGCCTTCCTTAGAACCGTTGCATCAGTCATAGTGAAAACTAAAAGAATGATGAAACGAAATTGCAGCCAACACTGTTCAACCAAATTTGGTCAGTATTGCTGAACGATCTCGTAAGACCTCATACTTAAGGAAACCGTCAAAACAGTTAGAGCTAGAAATTACCACTCCTATCCCATAAAATACCAATTTTATTTGACTAAATTAAATTAACTCTTAGCAGTAAAATGACTACAATAGAGCAAATAATGTTTACAAAATTTCGTATACCTTTTTTCATAGAGTTATTATACTGGAGTAGGGAAGGCAGCCAAATAAAGAAATGAGAGTGATCTATCTTTCTCTCTCTTTTATATGTGAATAGACAAAAATGAAGCTTCTCGACACCAACGGTCAGCTTCTCGAGGCTTTTAGAGCTTTTGCGAACAACGTGTTCGAAATATATAAGGATACGCTGGAAGCAAACAGCGGACAGTCTAATATTTATGCCCAGCTCCTATAGAATTGATAAATTCGGTGCGAAGTCCATGGAATCCACAGCATCCTCCTTCAATACCAAATTTTGAAAGCATCTATTTTAGCCCTTTGACTTTCTTTGTCCAGGAGTCAAATCCGTAAAAGAAGATTGAGAAAACCAATGTACCAACCTCACTTTGGTTTGAAAAATGAAAAATGAAGTATACGAGTTTAATTTTCCCTCTCATTATTTATTGTGTCATAGTCACTTGCAGACCTGTCTATAGTTTCCATAGTCTAGTATTATTAGCTCTATGCCTTTTCTACTCTTTCTTACTAGGAATCAAGCTTTGGCCCCTTATTGCTATAGTAGAAATGTATATAACAGTAAGCTGTGATAGCCTAGCGGTGAGACCGTGCGACTCTCTAGAGACGACATAGGTTCAGACCCAATGAGTTTTTCTATTAAAACTTATGTGTCTAATTGATAATTGCAATTTATCACACGCTTCTCGATGAAAACATCGTGAGGAAACCTGCATATCTCTAGAGAATTCTAGGGATATGTGTAACCTACCAATAAGCATTGGAGCAGCGTGGTAGGTCTTAGCTCCAATCCTTCTCTCCAATAACGGAGAGAGGAGGCCTTAGCCCAGCAGTGGGCATAGTAACTGGCTGTTACTTTTTACTTTTTTTATGTAATAGAAATAAAATCGAGAAACCTCTGTTGACTGGTTCTACATACAATATATAATAATGTATTTGAAGTTTTAACTTGCGAAGTTTCAAGTAATATCGTGAATATGTTAAAAAGGTGTATATATACTTATAATATCCCAAATATGAATTGGTATGTATGGATGTTTGTTAATCAAACATAAAAAGACTAACCACATTATAAAAAGGTCTTAATTAACAGATAGGAAACTCTGATACCGTTTCTATAATTTACGCAGACTAAGTCGCGGGCAGAGTCTAATTAATATATAAACGTTTAATAGCAAGCAATTATTTTAATAGTATATATATAATTATCATAAATGTAAAAAAATGATTTATGCTAATATTTATTAATATTCATGTGTGGTATTTCTTCCATCTATTTGCAATTACCACATAACATTCATCTAAGTCATCTTTGAAACCTGCCCTTCATTATCAATGACGACCGTTGATCGTGTGATCGTGTGATCGTGTGATCGTGTGATCGTGTGATCGTGTGATCGTGTGATCGTGTGATCGTCTATAATTGACACGATCATGGTGCAAGTGTCGACATGATCGTCCGTATTTTCATACGATATATAAGACGATATGTATCACCCAGCGATTACCTTTGATACGTATCCGAAAACGAACAATTCACGAGTTCTAGACGATCATAGCCGGTCATAGGCGATGATTGGCGAGTACAGCCGACTATGCCCTCTACACGATTGTGCTCGCGATTAATCGTTTGTAATCACCGATTATGAAGAGGAGCTATAACCTATTTAATTTGGCGCATTATCGTACTATAGCCAAGTATATTGTAGTGTGATCTCTCAATATTAATTTTTTTTTCGAAAATATAAAATCTATTCATAATGTGCATATTCCATTATCCTCTTATCTTATTAATATCTTACTGACGAATAATAAAGGTCGAGATGGCGTAGCGCATGTTAGGAAGTAATTAAAGGGCGATCAACCCATCTTTGGTATTGACGAGTTAATTGAAATAACAGATAAAAACCTACTGGAAGCAATAACAAAAGAACGGAACTAACCTTGTATGAAACTGCGCTTTCTGAACGCTGTGTATATAAACATCTAAGTCGTAAAAACAATCTTTTTTTATATTTATAAATTCTTTATTTTAATGTAGTATACCGCTTCCCTTCAAAGATTTCGACATAAATTCCTGTCAGTAAATAATAGTAGACCATTTAACAGCATAATTACTCAAAATAAGAACGCCTTCAATCTTATCAAGTACCAAGAACCAATCAATTTTCAATTAACGATAAGTGATGTATATAATAGACAAAGTAGGAACCGATATAAGCGACTCCTGCTTTGCGCCTAGCAAAAGTACGTAAATCGTTTGTGGGTATGGGTATAAGATTCTATAATAAAATTCCAAAATCAATTTTGGCCATGCCATTACAGCAGTTTAAAAACACTGTTAAAAAGAGGCTGATACAGAAAGCCTACTATACTATACTGTTGAAGATTACTTAGATGATAAGGATGTGTGGATATAGGTGCGCTTCTACCCTGTACAAGACAGTAATAAATAAATGTAACTAGTTCTAAGATTTATATTTTAAAAAGAGCAACCGCCGAGTTTCTTGCTGGCTCTTCTCGGTAAGAACAGCTTTCCGAACCAGCAGTAAAGTTGACGATTCAAAAGCACTTGTTTACAAGTTTACTTGAATAAAGAATATTTTGAAATTTGAATTTGAATTATTTTTTATAGAATATTATACCAAAACCCCCAAACGACTTACGTGCTTTTGTAAGGCGAGCTTATGATTATGTCGGTTTATTCCATTATGTTTGTCCATCGTCTTATAAAATAAATCGACCCGCTTCGTTACAATATTTTTCTACAAATGATTACTCTTTGAATCCATATTTAACATTTTATAAAAAAACTATTTCTAATAAAGTTGAAATATTTATCATAAATATGCATCTTGTCATGAAAATAGCGCAATATTTGGTAATGTTTTTCTCCGCACTAGCAAGTTTTCGTAACAGCTATAGTTGCCTCACCTAGACTAGCCATACTAATCTACCCAGAGCAATAGCACCTCATTGAATATTCATACTGTTGTTTATAACATACAATTTCATCTGGTAGGATTATACTCTGTGCTAAGACTATAATGGATGGGCCAACCAACCATGACAGATCGATAATTATCACCAGTTTCCGTGGAGAGTATTTTCAACATTATTGTACTCGTGATTGTAAAAAATTTTTGTAAACTTTACATACAAAAAAAGGTTCTAAATTTTTATAAACTTAAAAAATTAAAATGAAATAATAACGTAAAAGCTCCTTGCACTTATCCGGATCTGATCATTTTATTACTTTAATACAATTATGAAAAAAATATCATAAATAAATACGTTTTCTTTGTTAAACGTGTAAAAATTAAGTAAAAAACGATTTCGCCTTAATTTTGTTTCAATAATATTTTTGATATAGCTTTTCTTGTATGAGGACTGCCCGTTGTACAGACACTCCAGAAACTTAATATAGAGTCCTGGACATATCTTTTATAATACTACTAACATAGAGATCTAACAACCATGAAGTAAGCTGTGATAGCCCAGCGGTCAGACAGTGCGACTCTTTCGAGAGGAACACGAGTTCAAACCCGGGCAAGCACCAATGAGTTTTTCTATTAAAACTCATGTGTCTAATTGATATTTGCAATTTATCACACGCTTTTCGGTGAAGGAAATCATCGTGAGGTAACCTGCATATCTCTGGAGAATTCTAGGGACATATGTAACCTACAAATCCGCATTGGAGCAGCGTGGTTGGTCTTAGCTCCAATCCTTCTCTCCAAAAAAACGGAGAGAGGAGGCCTATTCCCAGCAGTGGGATATTAACATGCTGTTACTATTTTTTTTAACCATGAAGTTTTTTAGTTCTGGCGATGAAGGTTTCCTTTGAAAAATCATGTTTAACGTTTATTGTCTTTTGTGTAAAAATATTCTTTATTCAAGTAAACTTGTAAACAAGTGCTTTTGAATCGTCAACTCTACTGCTGTTTCATTGTTCCTAACGAGAAGAGCCAGCAACAAACTCGGCGGATGCTCTTTTCAAAATATAATTCTTATAATTAGTTAAATTTATTAATGCTGTCTTGTACTATATCGAAGATAGCTATATCCACGCATTATTATCATAGGATAACTTATAAGTTATCCTCAACAGTATAGTAGGCTTTCTGTATCAGTCTCCTTTTAACAGTGTTTTTAAACTGCTGTATTAGCAAAACTAAAATTAACTGCGGAATTTTATTCTAGAATCTTAAATCGTTTCTTAATCTTAAATCGAGCCGTTCCTCTAACGTGTTTGTGGACTCGCTAACTAAAATACTCAAAATTTAAGTCGCGATCAGAATCTAATTGATATGTAATCAAAGTTAGAGTTTAGAGCAGGTTATTTTTTTAAATAATTTTATGCAAAGTAAAATGTTATTCATTATGTAAAAGAACATTATTAAGTATTTAAATATACAATGGAAATTCTCGCCATATTGAAGCTCAGAATTTACATCGTATATATTAAAATGTACGTATTTATCATCTTCACTCGTATACAATTTCGCAAGCGCCGCCATAAACTAATCTAAAAATATATTGATTGCTTCCATTAAAACGTATAATTAAAGTCAAGGAATATTTACAAATCGATACGATCAAATCAAAATCTCTGATACAAGCTCAGTAGATGTAATTTATAGAATAAGGCGTTACTTTGCAAAGATCCATAATACAAAAGTAATAATAAAATTATTTTGCTATAATCCACGATACATTGCGGATTATAGCAAAATAATTTTATTATTACTTTTGTCTCAGTAGATGTCAAAAAAAATATTTTCTTACTACAAGAGTAAGAAAATAAAGTCGAAATTTGCTCCGTTATTGAAAAAAAAAATTTTTGTTAATGTTCCGTACAAATAGTCCAATAGTACAAACTATTTTTTTTTCTTATTCATTTCAAATATATAAAGTGAACCTCGCTCGCTATATACGCCATCTAGCGCACAACTTGCTACACAGTTCACTTCCATGTCTCAAGTTAAATGGTTCATGGCGGACGCGCACGCAACATATAAAATAACATTTAGAAGCCTTTAAGAAGACCTATGGATAAAAAACGATAAAAGGGGGCATAATTTAAGGAAGAATTCCTGTGGAAGAAAAGTGAGTTACACTTTATCCTTTAAATAGCCTCGAGCTATTCAAATTCACATACAGTTAATGTGTGTGAATTTGTGTGAGAGTCCTCCAAACCTTCTTGTTAGGGGAAAAAGATCTTTGTTCAGGAGTGGAATAATATAATACTTCTTTATTCATTTAATTGTCAATAACTTAAATAACGACAAATAATAATAATGATAAATAATAAATATATTGGGACATTTACACACACGGTCGTCCGTCCCCACAGTAAGTAACTTAATACTTGGGTAATGGGTGACGGACAACTGGTAGATATACTACATATATAAGTTTAAATACATACTTAAATACAAATACACACCCAGGCTCGAAGAACCAACAATTTGTTTATAGAAAATGTCGGCCCTCGGCGGGAATCGAACCCGCGACCCGCGGAGCTGACGACAGGGTCACTACCCACAGCGCCAACGGGCCAGTAAATCAAAAATAAAATTAAACTTAAAAAAAACACTAAAAAATCTCTAAAATTATTAATGATTCGAGTGTATTTTCTTAACTTTGTTTCGATCTATAATCACATATAATTCCGACACATTTAATTTTGTGAAAGTTGAAAGGGAAGATCTACCTTGAAAGTAAAAGTTGAGCGGAGATTGTGAAAATCTTAGAAACAAGCTATAAAAGAAATTCTGAAGAATACCTTTATCAAAAATCGCAAAAATAACAAATTTCGCAAGGATAAAAAAAGACCAGTTTAATAAGATATACTTTTAAATTGTGAACATGACTTACATATGTATGTATATGTATCTCTTTATGATTTGGCAAAAGATAAATTATTCTAAGAATCAGTACATATGGATATTATGGCATAATAAATCCGTTATTGACTGATTGATAGACAACTGACCTTAAACTGCTGAAAACAGTTTTAAACTTTTAGTTTATATTTATATAATTTTAGGAATTTACTAAAACTAAAATACAACTAGCACTTAAAATGAAAAAGGTTTTAGTTTACTTCAAATTTACGTAAAAAATATCACAATTTTTGATTGCTTATTACAAGATATTAAAGGTATTTATTGCATTCTTTTACCAATAATCCACATTGAAGCAGCGTGGTAGGATAAACTCCACTCTTTTTTAAAAAACGGAGAGAGGAGGTCTATGCCCAGCTGTGGGATAGTAACAGACCGTTTACTTTCCTCTCTCATATACTACTATATAATAAACATAAATATAATTAATCTATTTATTGTAATGAACTTGCAATAATTTTAATGGATTACGTTGAGAACTGAGTGAAAACAAAACCCAAAAAAAGGAGAAAATATTTTTAATAATATTCACGGTAAAACCTTTCCTTGTATTAACTCGAATTATCTATAATAATTACAAAACCTGTATTGATATTCTGTACCCGTGAAATACATTTTTGGAAGGATTGTACTAATAAATATTTATATACGCTTTTTATGATGAGTTGTTGCATGTTTATTGGATTTAACGTTTTTCGTAATATTGTTTATTTAAATTGTAACAGCCGATAAATCAGTACTGTTAAGTTCTAACGTAGTAAAGTTATCTACGAAGTCGTTATGACATATCTTTATTCTATTTCGTAAATCTTATCTATCTAGGACTTCCATCTTATACTACTACTTACAAACTAGCGAAGTTTTTGTGAACTTTAACGTTCTTTTAATACAAAAATACAGAAAAGAGACAACCCTAGTTTTTAACATAGGCGATCTAAATATATATTTATAGTCAAATATAGACAACAAGGTATTCGGCCTCAGAGGTTGTATTAAGTCCGGCTTGTGAGGTCATCCTCACGTGATTCCCAATTGTCATTTAAGCTCGACGCCGATTTAAATCGTCAGAATAAAATTTTAATATTTTATGTTACTGGCAAACCCTTGCTAAGCTTCGCTGTAGCTCGCCCTAAAATTTACCTGCTATATAATTCTAAATAAAGAATAATATTAAAAACTGCAATACAAAAATACAACGATAACAAAAATTTTAAAATTCATCTGCCTTTTATAAATTTTCGACCGCGAAACATACGAAAAGTAAATTTTTAATATGAAAGTGACAGTTTTATGCCTCGTTTGTCAATTTATTCGTTTTATTTTTTCCTTACGTTCATAAATAATGTCAAAAGCACTTGTGCATATAATAATGTGTGAGATAAGTCTTTTTTATGTACTTTTTGTTTCCCTTAAAAATAAATAAATAAGATAGTATTTATGATAGATTATAAATGAAACTCGTTTTATTTCCTTATATTCCGCTATACTTAAAAAAAATATCTCATAAAAATATTCTTCGGACAGTAATTAACACAACAACAACAAAAAAAGAATTAGCGAAATCGTTTCATCCGTTCACACTTGATAACCAATTGAATTAAAGAATCATTTTTATACTATATGTAGATGAGTAAAAATTCAATTGATAGCAGTTGTAGCTACTTTGTATGTTCTTTAAAGCTACATTAGCAATAAAGGAAATCAATGTCAGTTATAAAGAAAATTAATGTCATGACGATCCGTATATCAAAATGCATTGCTAAATATTTATCCCCTAAGGCTACTGTAAGAGGTATGTTAGCATAATTTTGGTTAAATAATAATGTTTACAAAATGTGTCAAAATTACTTAGTGCTTCAATCTATCCGCTGCGGCGCTAATACTGTAGACGGATTATGGCTTATTCCATAAGATACTTAATTCACAAAATATGCATAATTCCCAAAAAAAAACTTACCTATCCCAGTTGAAACCCAATCAACTTTTTTATTAAAATTATAGTAATCACCCGATACTATGGAGTTAAAATAAATTTATTCGTTTTATGGATTAAGATTAAAACAATTATATTTATAGCCTTTAATTACAATGTTAGATTGATATCAGCTAATCGCGCGGGCTGTGGCGCTTTGTTAACTTCTAATTTTAATAATAAAATTTTTAACGTAGGCACAATTTTATATAACCATTGTAACAAGATCGTTATCAGAGAATGTTACTGGTTTTGGAAACAGAATATTAGCGTAAAACTACCCGCCGTGCCATAAAACATCTGTGCGCTAGAGACAAGCGCTTGGGGTGCATCACTTATCGATTCTTAGAAGGATGAGGAAATAGTATGCTCTGGTGCGCGTTAGCTTGTTATGATAAGTGCAGGTAATTTAAGAAATTTTATGGTCCATTAATGAGTACCGGTTATTAATTAATTTGCAAGGGTAATTTATATTAAAGGGTAACGGTTTTGTATTTCTAATATTTAGTAGAAGTATCTATATATATTTTGACCAATACATATGAAATTATTGAATAGTTTTCTTATTTTACATTGTTTCTTTTTCCATAACATAAAAATCGACACGTCATCGGTACGCCACTATGCCCGCCATAAGGCCTTTAAGTGCGACAGAGAGCAAAACATTCCACATTTTACTACCCCGCGGGCAGCATCTCTTTGATACTATATAAATATTCGCACTACGAACTAATTCTCGCTTCTTTCATGGCTAATTCGTTGGAGCAACATTGATGAATTTGGTGCAATTAAAGCTGGTACATATACCGGTCTAACATAAATAACAAAATAATTGAGAAAAATAATTAAAAGATAAAAGACTAATTACAGCTTGTATTTCTTTATGTATATGGGTGTACTATGTGTGCTGTATAGCTGTTATATAGTGTTTATAAAAATTATATATATACGTAATGTAATGCTTTAATATATTTGTACATTACGTCTTTTAAAATACAATTCTGTGTGAATTGACTTTTCGTAACCTTCTCGAGCAAACAATAGGCTGTTTCAAACATCCTAGATCCCACATGACTCCGACCTAGAATTTATTACTGTAAAACAGCAGTATTATGTGAGTACATATCTATTTGAACAAAACGTATACATTTATTATCATGCTTGCCCACAAACCTTGTCAAACTATATTAAAGATATTATTAAAAAAATATAGTACTCAATATTATATTCAAATTCAAAAGTAATAAAAAAATTACATAGACTATTTTGTTGCAATTAAAAATGACATCGACCAGATAAAAACTGTTAAGAAATATTAAACAGGTTATTATATTTTTGAAGTAAAAAAAATTGCCGATTATAAAATTGTTTTTTTATTATTAGCCTTTATGCTCGGACTTGCCTAAAGAACTGGTAAACCGATTAGTTCAAAAAGATTTGCTTCGGAACTGAAGATACAGTGCTTAAGTAATATACAGGGTGGTATCGTCAATACGACATTTAATGAATCCACTGATCATTTGTACGTAATAGACAAATTTGGCCTAATTCAATCTTCTTAAATATCGTTGAAAAAAAAAGATATTTTAGAACAAAATAAATATAAATAAATTGAGATCTGACTTTGTCAGTAATAGTTCACTGACCTGGTGCGGCGCGTTAGTTCAAAAAAACAGGAGAAAACAATAACATTATTGTTTTCTCTCCGTCGCACCAATACTATTAGTTTTGTGTCAAGGTCATGTTTCGTTTATCATAAAAGGGTACGGTAGTTGATCTTTATATATCGTGTTAAATTTTTTTAAACGTAAAGTAATACCTGTGCCTAAAATACTTAGCTGTATTAACTGATTTGTTTTATGTAGTCTGCTGAGGTGTGCAGGCAACTAAAATTTAAAAAGGGTACCTTGTATATTGTATCCATTCTTAGATCTGATCGGCAAAATTTTCATTTCAATATCGTGATAAAATACAAACAATAAAATTTTGCCAAACTAAAAATTGTGTCGTTAGAAGTTTTTATGAAGCAACTGCTTTTATTAGTTGTTCAACAGAATATTGCACAGTACAAGTCAGTTGTAGCGGCAATCAGAATGATGTTATTATTAGTTTAACATTTATATTAGTTAGCAATTTATTATTTTTGTGCAAAAGCTAATCAGAACTAATTCAATTTCAAATTATTTTTTATTCAAGCAGACTGTTTTCAGTACTATAGAAGACAGAAGCGCCAAATGTTTTTAATGTTGAATAAATAGGTAGATTTATTTCTATAGAAAACTTTTGAAATAATCGCCGGTATTCGACACCATATATCCTTGGTGAGAGGCACACGGTTTTACCTTCTACCCATAACGGTCCAAATAAAAATCTAAATTATTTGATACATACATGTGAGTACAAAATCCTACAATCTAATTATCGAATGATTACATTGTGCGAGTAGTTACACCACAACGACCTTACTTAAAATGCGACACCTACTTTAAATATTCATATTTTGAAGTCACGTAGTCACTGGCGATCAGCCATACTTTCGCCTTCCATCTAAATTATCGAGGCTGTTAATTTTTCTATTGCGTTTTTGACATTGGCATTATAATTTCAAACAATTCAGGTCAGTGTCGCTCGTGATACAAGAAATTTTAACTTTAAACGTCCATACCTGTAACTTAAACTTTATTAAGTGGTTCAATGAACCTAATGAGTGCCTATAAATCATGAATGAACCAAACATAATTTTATCGTGACGCAAGCTTTGAGCTGTCAGTTTTAAATTTTCTTTCAATCATGCTGATCAAGAGTGAATTTTTATTAGAGAGAATATTATTATTTGATTGATTTATAACTGTGAAATAGTTATGTCATTTTAGTATTCTTTGATTTATAACTGTCAAGACGATGTTAATCCTATATATTTAAGGTTGCTATCAGATATACTACTAGTATCAAGGACTCCCTGCCCGCGGCATACAAAAATGTGGAACACCCTCTGTTACGCTCTGGATCCACAGTTTCTGGCCTTAGGGTATCTTACGGTAACGGCTTCTTTATCTTCCGTCAAAAATATTATTATTAGTACATTGTTTATTACAACACGTGATGGAGGTTGTATATTAGTTATATTTTATCAACTAATATCTGTCCTATTAAACATATAAATATATGTGTCCTATAAATACAATGACAATGTCAATAGTTGCATTTAAGTGTTGATATTAATAAATATAGGAAGATAGATTTAATCCGCTCATGCTAAGTAAATCTTATGATACAGCCTTTATAATTATAGTTTAAGGTAGTGCTTTTATAACAATGATATATTGCGTTACCAGGAAGGGTGTGGCTAAAAATAAAGCGTAACTTATTTCTCCTTGGTTATATGAAAGTTGTGATTTGGCATTGCGAATGTCGAGGCCTGCAAGTGATCGATTGACCTTCAATTTTTTTCATTTTGTTAGTATCTGTCTTCTTTTATTATTATTAAAGTCTAATTGCGCTGGAAATTATATTTTTGTTGCTTTACACGACATATAGCTTGTAAAAATCTGTAAGAAAGGAACTGTAGTAGATTATTAAGGATCATTTTATGTACGACATTATTCTTTTATTAAAGAACAATTTCGTGTTGATATTAAACGATATTTAAACTTTTTTTTAATAGTATATAAATTACACTTACAATTTGTCTGAAAATTTTGGATATCAAAGCTAAGTAACCTTGGAAGAGGTCAAGGAACTTCTTTAAATTTAACAAATCCGCGATATATCAATTTTAATTTCCTTTAACCGTGATTGATTTTGTTTATTTTTTGCCATTAACACTCCATGTATTGTTTTAATTTTTTACTAATAATAGCAGTGAAAATTTATCTTTAGGCGGAAATACAAAAAAATATAGTCATATAAATAATATTATTAGTTTTATTAATGTATCGTGCATGGTATTTATAGTTCATGTATAGAAACCGGAAATACTCAATACTCATGGCTTATTTTTATCGGGTGAGCTGCTGTGGCTCTGTTCTCGCTCTCGCTCTCGCTGTGTCTCTGGCTTTAGCTCTAGCTTGAACTCGAACTCAAACTCGAACTCGAACTCGAGTTTTTTTTTCGCTCCCAAATTATTTTATACTTTACAGTATTTCTAAAAATATTCAATAACAATCATCGCGAAAAGTAACCTTTTTTCGTGTACATCTTTTTTCAGGTGCAAGCTTCACAACGATTTGCTCTAAAACAAATTGTTATGCAAATTAGTTATTTTCACCATACACAATTGTTTTACTTTCTACGAGCTTAATAGAGTAGCTTCATTTTTATCGTAATACACAATTCATCAGATTGTATTTGTAAAACGTTAAATGCTTCTCATAAAAATAGTAGTTCAGTTTCATGTTCTCTACTGATCTTCAGTCACAAGAGACAGATTTTATCGCGTTTTGGTATAAAGATGAAAATGTGGAATGCATCAAGGAAATCTAATAGCGTTATATTTTTACTTAACAAACTTGTTTGACAAAGATATTTCCGATATTTGACCACTTATAATTATAATTTTATCTACTTATAAATGGAAAATTTTACCATACAACCGATTTTTAATCAAAACAACTACTCGTACCATCCGACCTCCGTACGACGTTTGGATAACCAATTTATTTAATTTTAAAAAGACGTAGTTCGCAAAGGAGCTAGTGGAGGCAAAGAAGGCAGCATACATTCATATCTAGTCGATATGACTGAATAAAAAATCGAATAAAATATCAGCGACCTGACGTTCTGTTGTATACCTAAATGTAAATGACATGGTGACCCCTAAATTCGTAAAACTCTCTAGAATTACTTACAAGCATACTTATGAGAATGAATAAGTTAGACATTTAAAAACTGTGATAGCCTAGCGGTGAGACCGTGCGACTCTCTAGAGACGATATAGGTTCAAACCCCGAGCAGGCACAAATGAGTTTTTTGTATTAAAACTCATGTGTCTAATTGATAATTGCAATTTATCACACACACGCTTTTCGGAAAACATCGTGAGGAAACCTACATATCTCTAGAGAATTCTAGGGATATGTGTAACCTACCAATCCGCATTGGAGCAGCGTGGTAGGTCTTAGCTCCAATCCTTCTCTCCGAAAACGGAGAGAGGAGGCCTCAGCCCAACAGTGGGCATAGTAACAGACGGTTACTATACTTTACTTTTTACTTAAATACGTGTTCTACATTCATGTTCTTTCTATAGGCCGTATTCAAATCATCCAACTTTTTAATTTTAATAGGATGATGACATGTTATTAATGTCTAAATCTAGACAAGATTATTTTATCATTCAGAAAAAATAATCCGATCTTTAACAGATCTGTCAGATTATAAGAGATTTAATCACCGTCAGATAATAGAGGAGCAGGTATCATGTGTATTGTAGTTTTAAAGTGGGCGTGTAAACCAGTATTTAATAACTTCCTGACCAAAACCAGTCACATTATACCTATATATTTATACCCTATATACAATATGGAGTCATATATTTCGTGGCAACTCCTTAGATATGTAATACATCTATGCCTACTTAAATAATAAATCAAAGAATATATAACTACAACATTTTGATGATAAAATGCGTTAAAAATGCGTCGAAATGATACAAATGTGTAGAGATCTTTCATTCTAAAAGTGCACGCCCCTCCAATGTCTTTACTCACACATAAAAAACTTATGTACAGACGAAATACACGCAAACTTGCTATTCTAATTGGTTACTCAGTTGCCGGACAGACACGAAACACTGTTTTACACTGCTGTGTAAAAGACGTCATCCGAAGCATCATCAGGAGAGAGGTTCCACGACAAAATCGCAGATCTACTATTCTAATATTATATGTGTCAAATATTAAAAAATTATGAATAAAATCTAAAAAGTAATTTTTGTACAACCTTATTAAGACAAACACGATTTGAACCTAATGTATAATAAAAAGATTAACATAAAACAAGTATTTTTTAAATTATTACCTTATGCAATATCTCGTACATCTATTACTTATCGTATATCGATATACTATATATAACAATCGTCACTTACAAAATAACTTTAAAATTTTAATGAGGATGACTAAATGTACATACATATATAATTTCAGGTTTAGCGCTATATGAATTACCTTTTTTTTATAACAATCAAACAATATTATCGATCAGTAATAGAAATAGAAAAATAGAAAAAAAACGCCGTGTGGTATCCGGCTGCATAGAATAGACCACCCTCATTTCTTACCGAGGTGTCGTAAAAGGCGACTAAGGTAAGTTGACGTCAGGCAAGCGGCCGGTCGTAAAATACGTAGCCAAATCATGTGACAACATGTTGTGCCGATTGTGTAAAATGCTTTTTTTTATTAAAATTAAAAAGCTATGACTGGTTCGGAAAGGTGCTAACCGAGAAAAACCAGCAAGAAATGCGGCGGTAACACTTTTCAAAAATAAATATTACAATATTGTATTTGTTAACAAACAAAAATTAAAATATAATCTAGTACTTAGCTGGTCGGAATTCTGTATCATTCAGTCGTATCATTTATAGACACATTATATTTATACATATCAGTAAATATTAATACGATAAATTTGCTGTACATTCCTAAGTTATATCCTAGTTACATTTTTTACTTGAAGGCCGACTACGGCTTTGAACTAGGAAACTTTATATCAAGGTTCCGAGGTCGTATACTTTTCAATCTCGCAGGTCATTCATCTATCTAGTTACCGTTTATAGTTTTGCATTTAATCTAACTTACAGTGCTGCAAATATGTGTCTATATTTAGAAACCACCACTAACTGATTGAAAATAATAAAGAATTAATAAACTGAAATTTGAAATACATGTTTAGCTTTCGAAGCTTACTTTGAAATTTTGAAAAAAATATATATTGTTAATGGATGTTAGTTATATATATTTTCAAGAGTAATTGAATCAATCAATATTAATGTTATGAATAGGAAAATGTGTTTGTTTTTCCTTCCTTCACGTCAGAATGGAGCAACGCATCGATGTGATCATCGATGGGAATGATTTAAGAGCTAGAGTGAGACAGGCTATTTTGATGTGAATGCTGAAGTCCACGCAGAAACAGTCGCTAACAGCAGCTAGTTTTTTTCAAACTATCAACATATCTGAATTGAAGTAGAATAGATCAAACGGACCATGAAACTAAGAAAGATTAACTAAGAAGAAGACTAGATTAACTAAGAAAGTTTAACAATTTTTAACATATTTATATTATATAATTATTATTTGAACATATCAATGTTAATTTATAACGTCTGGTAATATATAATTTTAAATAGTCTGCAATGTACAAAAAAGTTCGTGTGAAAACAGGAATTTTTTAAGTCTTACGTTATGTTGAGTCCTAACCCGTTATATACCCGCGACTTCGTTCGTGTCAACTTAACCGTTAAAGTACCCTCAATTATTTACTGTGTTTTTCCTCTTTCTGAAGGTAGAATGGGTAGTTATTTTTCCATATGTTAGACCGGTATATAAGCTTCAATCGTGCCAAGTTTTATTAATATATAATTATATATAATATATTGGACAAGCGCATTGGCCGTTAAAGCGTAAAATAAAAAGATGTGTGTCTTTTTGTCTGTGTGGCTTTCGCATTAATAATAGAATAAAATTATCGAGTGTAAGCAATGGTTTCTTTTGTTTCAGGTTAAGACGAAGTCTATGGCTTTTGGCGTTTGTGTCAATACAAACACTTGCGCAGAAAAACAAAATAGAAGACAGCAATATCCAAAATGTTCCTAGTGATTTAAGACGGGCGGTTAGCGAAGCGCTCACTCTAGAAAGGAGGTTTCTACTTGGTGCAAACGATGCGTAAGGAAACACTTTAAGTAATTCTAATTATAGAATTAGAAAGTAATAGCCTGTTACAATCCCACTGCTGGGCATTGGCCACCTCTCTCGATTCTAGACAGAAGGGTTTGAGCTAAGACCCACCACGCTGCTGCAATGCGGATTGGTAGATTACAAATATCTCCTGAATTCTCTAGAAATATGCAGGTTTCCCCACGATTTTTTCCTTCATCGTAAAGCGTATGATAAATGGCAATTATCAATTGGACATATAAGTTTTAAAAGAAAAACTCATAGGTGCCTGCCCGGTGTTTGAACTCGTGACCCCCCCTAAAGATTCGCACGGCGTCACCGCTGAGCTATCACAGTTCTAAACAATGGAATTTTGTATTTTACAATAAATATCGGTTAGTCTAGCGGAGATAAAATGCAGCTTTAAATCCAATTCCAAGGCCGACCGGTTTATACGTTTATGTAACTAACAAGTTCAGTGAAGCCTCTAAAATTTGGATTTATGTATCATAATAATTTGTAGGATACGATCAAAATATACATCATAATATAGCTTAGTCTCATCTTGTTCAAAGCAAAAGGAACAAAAGGAACGATGCAGTTGATAGAACGCAAGAATATCTTCATTCAAAAACTTAAATGCTTCATTATTATTTGCTTGAAACTTGCATGTCAAAAGTATTACAAAATTTATTCTATCAGTTCACGTTAAACTAGCGTGCAACTCAAATTCATAAACTTTTGAAGGTAATTATTATAGCACTCGAGACTTCGTTCGCATCAATTTTTGTGTAAAGTTACCCTTAGATACTATATTGTTACTGTGTAAAACTAAAAACCTAAATTAATTTTATAAATTAATACTTACATTTTTAATAGTTTTGCCTCTTGAAACTATATGGCGCTGTACTGAGTTGTGCGGTGCTATCGGTGTCAATTTAAGAAACATATAACCCTTGTGTTGTGTTACGTTACTTGACCCCGACGATGCTTTTGCGCTCGCCCTCTCTCCCGGTGACGCTATAAGAGCCATTTGGGCTAACAGCATTAGTTAGTGTCCGAAAAAAAAAAATACGTTACTTACCTGTTTTGACAAAAAGTTCATAACAAAATAGCATAGACGCCCTAGGAGCGTCCTCTCCGATCCTGACGATCATTTCACGATCGCCAGTAGGGATGGACAGAATCACCAATCACTTAGTGATCATGATATGATTCTCTCATCATATAGCATCATCTGCTATTGAATTTTAGATAACTGCTATTGTCATACAAAATTATGGATAATTCATAAAAAGGTAAAATAATATTACAAAGAAATGTTATGTTATGTATGACCTATAAATAAGGACCGTATTGAATATGATTTAAGAATTACGTTTGTTTGTAATAACAATAACTTTGTCAAGTGATAATTGAATAATATAATAGCCAATAGCATCTTTTGCTATTTGATATTTACGCTTTTAGCGATTGCTGGACTAAATGATTGCTTATACAAACAAATGTAGACCTTATATCCTATACACTGCATACGCATATAAGGTCTACATTTGTTTGTGTACACAATAGCAATCGCAATAGCAGGTAGCTACGATCACCGTGGTCACTTGATCATATCATGGTGCGAATATGATTCTCAAATCGCAATCATACCCAAGCTTAATCGCCAGTGGCACACCAGACACTAGACACACACACACAGCGTCTTCGCCGGCGAAGACGAGGCCCCGCTTCCTCACGTCTAGCGGTAGGGGCGTTCAGCCCCGACCGTTATGACATTAGGACTTTTCCGTGAGTCCGATACAATCCACCACAGCGCGTCGCTTTTACCCGAGGTCCGGCCTCACAGGAGGCACCCTTAAGGCGACGCTCTTAGGATGCTGCGAGACTCGCTCTCCCAGTTTACTCCCCCGGCGATGCTTTCGCGCTCGCCCACTCTCTCGGTGACGCTGTAAGAGCCATTAGGGCTAACAACATTAGTTAGTGTCCGAAACAAAAATACGTTACTCAACCCGGCGAAGCTTCTGCGCTCGCACATTCCACCGGTGACGCTGTTAAAGCCATTAGGGCTAACAGCATAAGACACATTCGAAAAAAAAGTTATTGGAATTTGGAGTTTAAAATTAGCCTAAAATTGAGTCTAAAATCGTGTATAAATCGTGTATGGGTTTCTATAATACTAAAGTTATGTTGGAATTATTTTGTTATAGTCCGCGTTTGTTAAGAAAATCTATGTAATGCTAAGTGTAGGAAGCATAACAGTTCTAATACCTTATACATGCAGGATTAGTTACCGCAAGCATCACAAGACCACCACCAGCAGCACACTACACTACCCACATACACTACGACACTATATTGTTTTTTCTTGTTCCACATGCTAACATTCTCATTTTTTATCCCGTATGTTTGCCCGATATGTAATTTTTAAGTGTCCCAAATTTTGTCAATATTTCTCCAGTGGATTAGCTGTGAAAGTGCAACAAAGAGACCGACCGATGGATATTTGCATCTATAATATTAGTAAGCTTGATATGTGGGCAAACATGAATTGTTGATGCTACAGATGTCTTTGCACTTATTTTTCTATTGCAGTAACAACTGTACTTCCGAAGAGGATGACATTAGCAACACGCCGTGCCCTCCAAGCAAGTACCGCAGTGCAAGTGGGGAGTGCAACAACGTCAGACATCGTCCATGGGGCAGACGAGGCGATGTATTCTTGCGACTGTTACCGCCGAATTACGCTGATGGTAAGCCTTAAGCATAATTTGCATTTACGTAAATAAAATTCATTGTATGTTTGTATATATTAGTAATTAATTCCTCACCTTCGATGTATATCATAGTCTTTGTTTAATCTATCTAAGGTTGTCTGGCTAAAGATAAAACCTATCAAACGTAAAAATCATGTATTTTAGAAATAGGAAGTATTTTGTATTTTATATCATTTGTACATAATGTATTATAGAAAAGATGAGAAGTGCGAAATCTGATTGGGTTGGTCTTGTAATGAGGAGCGATGAAAATCATGTGACCAAAAGAGTTTTAAATATGAATTTGGATAGATGTATAACTAGAGAGAGGCCAAAAAGAGATAGATGGATTGAAGAATGATATGTATGTAAAAGGAGTGCTGCCAGAGTTGAACGATAGAGGAGAATGGAATTTGAAGATAAATTTTGCCGACCCCACTTAGAGTGGGATAAAGGTAAGAAAATGATGATGATAATGTTTAAGTCAAAAGGAAATTTTATTTCTTTAACGTTTCATTTATTTAGTATACTAGCTGTGCCAGCGGCTTCGCCCGCTTGGAAATCAGCGTGCCACGATGTTTTTCTAGAATTCAAATTCTAAAAATTTAAAATTAGTTATTGTGAGTTAACCATAAGAGATAGAGACATGCTATTGAGGACTTTTTTGTAATATTTTCATAGATCTACAATTCTCTAGTGCATTACTTTAGCGTATCTCTGCTGGTTTACGCAGCGCACGCGACTAAAGCTCCCAGCAAGCAAGTTTTTTAACAACTGCGCGATCTCTTTAACACAGTTTACATAATATCGATATGTACTATTTACCTAAACCATCCGGAAGTATTGCACTATCTTTTGGCGAAAACCGTACAAAAATCCGTTCTGTAGATTTTGAGAAAATCAATTACATACAGACAGGCAGCTTTTTTTGACTTTTTTATATAAGTATAGATTTTATTCAACATTTTCACGTCACTCGTTGAAAATAAAAAATTGGAAATAAATGTTATAAGCTAAAAGTTAACATTTTAAGTTTACAAGGTTTATATTTCGAATCATCATCAATTATCAAATGTATGAAAAATGTAAATATTTCCTTTGAACAAATACATTTTTAACGCCTCTATCTCATAAATGATATCAATCTTGACAAATAAACTGTTCGTACTCATGCTATGGGTTGTGTAAAGTAATTACTGTCATATCAATTAGAGCCAATGATTTCGTGGCATGTTTAATGGATAACTTTGTGATTCGACTAACGATTCCGTGACATGACTGAATATTAATGGAGAACTTAAAGTACACGTTAAAAAAAGAAGCTTTAGCATTCAAAACCAGACCTGTCCAAAGCATCTAAGAATAATTCAGTACGAATATACGTCTTTGTGAATTTACTGAATCCAAATGATGTAGTGATGTGTGATTTGATCATCACGAGATCAGAAAATTATGAGTTTTCCATTAAATTTATGTGTTTCATTGATATTTAATAATCATATACACTACTGTGAAGTAAGATATCGTAACCAACTTTAGTAATATTTTTTTGAATTAATTTAAGCTGTAATCCTTCTCCTGAAAAGAGCAGAAATCTTTGCCAAGAAGTGGGATAATAAAATTTCACTATTATTACTATAATTTAGAGTAATGTTATTTGTTATACTAACTAGATGGGAGACCCGTTCTGCAAACTTTTACCGATTCGTATTACGAAAATCAGCAAAGTATTGCCTACTACTAATATTAAAGAAGAAATGCAGGCTCAGTATAGTTTTATATTTGGTATTCTTTTATGTTTCTGCATAAAACAACATACAAACGAGTATATACATACAAATGTTGTACTGACTTTTAAAGGTGTTTTACACAGATTTAGATTATTTTATATATTAATAATGTGTTTGGAAATTGTGTTTGTAAAATACTATTAGTTGGTCTAATAAATAAATTAAATAAAATAAAATATTATTTTAGCTTATCGTTGATTCTAGAACTACGGACTTGTTTTTAATTACATGAAGGACCTCTGTAGAATGAGTACATTACTCAATAGAATGAATACCTTAAAATATCTATATTTATCTTATGTCGTAAATAATATAATAAATCATAAGATGTGTAGGGTTTATGCTACATTAACTGTGACACTTACATAATAAAAAGCGACACCTTTTTAATAATAATTCAGTTTGAAGAACAAGAACAAGCAAGAATTGACACTACGTTTACATTCAATTCGGGTAAGCCATTTGAGATACGAAAAAATTCATCATCATTTTAAAGTTAACGACCTATCTGATACTACCGTGGACTAACATCTACGTTTTATGTAAATATCTTGTATCAAGTTATTATAAATGTGGTTTGTAAATCTGTACTAAAATTTATCTAAAATAAAGAAATAGTATATTATTAAACATCATTCTTTGTACTTGATGCTTTTATGTATTTTTTATTCAGATTTTAGACAGATTCAATCATATTTTGCTTACACACTCTCCCTCACCACCTAGGAGTATTGAAAATGGCTCTTAATCAGATATTTGATTATTAACTACTGACTTGTTTTTTGACTATTTTAGAATCCTAATAATAATCTTCTCTGACAGATTTTAAGTTCAGGACAAAAAATTCATCAAGTAGATATTTATTTAAATATCTTGGATTCCAAGTTCCTACTCAGACATTTTAGATTGATACCAGGGAATTACACATAGCACAATAATTAATAGTAGATGTAATCTCTTAATGCGATTATTATAATGAGATTAGTTAAATTCAATTTAATTAAAATATATGTATATTGCAGTCTCCAATATTAGCTATACTTGAATATCATATAGTAAAGGTTTAGAAGTATGTGAATCTTGATCTGTATTGAATGTTTTGTAACGCAGTGCAACATTTTTGAATAGATGTGATGTGAAATATTATGTTATATTATATACTTTTTAATTACAGTTTTTTATAAATTTATAAATTTAGTATCGTTAAAAGTTGCACTAGATCCATATTAATATAAGTAATAGGAAATAAGTGCAATTTTATAGAACTAGGCGTTACTTTGCGGAGATCCATAATACAAAAGTAGTAATAAAATTATTTTGCTATAATCAAAATATCACACTTAACTCATTCTACACAACAGCTGAACCGATTTTAATGGGACTTTCACTGAAAAATAGAGATTGGAGCAAAATATTGCTTTTGATTCTAGAATTCACGTGGGCTCGGGATTTACGCGGGAAAACATTCTGACACCCTGACACGCAGGTAAATCCGCGGGCACAGGTAGTAGATAGCTAAAACACGTTAATAATTAATGAATGTTGGAATCGCTTTATTTAATGTTAATTTTATAATTTACCAATACCACTACCGTTATTGTTTTAATTTGCAAGCGAATGTCACATATTTGGTATAATTTGGAGGTTCTTTTCATTAATATTTCGCCATTAACCTTCTCATCAAACGTAGGAGAGCACGCTATGTCATCAGTTCCGGTTATTATTATTAAATTATTATAATTTATTCCACAATCTGATAATAATTGTTAAAATATTTTTATACGTATATATATTGCTTATTGTAGCTAATTGTATACAATTGATACAACTAAAACCGTTATTCCAAGGTTAGAACGTTTCCTATCCGAAAGCAAATCTGAAAATATTTAATCCTAACATTATAAGTCATATAATAGAATGTCATAGAACAAATTTTTTGGCATCTAGACCACAATATCATCGGCGAACGAAACGAACAAAACAAACGAAAAAGACCTTTTTTCTTTTTCTCAGAAGTGGTATGGAGGGATGACGTAAAAAGTTACAACTTGGATAATCTGTTAGACATTAATTGACTATCAGATTATCCAAGTTTCTATCCAAGCTAGTCTAAACGATCTTAACACACTCTATGAATCAACCGAATCAAGGCTTCATTATGGTCTAAAAAGCTAAGAATTTTATTCTCTTCAATACCTGAATATTTCATTTGATTGAATTTTCGTTTTGCATAAAAAAAATGTTTAAAGTACGTATTTAAATTAAAAACGGGTCGTGAATATTTTCTGCGCATATAATATAATTAGACAAAGATAAGTACGTCTCTCATCTTCTCTCTTTTATTATTTGTTGGACAAACAATCGCACATGTCTATGACACTGCCTATGGCTTCCTTACTCTATGTATAATGCTCTATACTAATGTCTCGTGGCTGTTTTGTTTTAATTGAAAATCTTCCATTGTTACCAGGTGTGTCACAACCTTTGTCTCCACCTCATCTACCGGAGGCGGCTCTTGCGATACAAGCGGTGACCCAACTGGCTCAGCCCGCAGAGCATGACTACGTCACCAGTTTATTGGCTGCCTGGGGACAATTTGTGATGGACGATATAATCGCTACTGCTAACGGGAATAAGGTAAATAATTCCTAAACATTGTATTAAGCGAGTGCACGTCGCACAAGGTTCAAAATCTTGGTACCTACAAGTGTGTTTCAAATACTTCTGCACTTAATTGATAGATACGAGCTCAGCAACAAAATGTAACATCATCATACCTGTATATCCCTAAAAATCTCTAGCATATTTGTAACCTATAAGTCCTATATTTAATTTTAAAAAAAGAAAGCTCTAGTATTTTGGCCATATTGTCAGGAACCCTAAATATGAAATACTGCAACTTATCAGGCAAGGTAAAATCCAAGGAAAACGTGAAATGTTTTGAGAGATGAACCAACGGCAAGCATAAACACTAATATATTAGTGAGGTCTACGAGGCCTAGAGAGAAATTAAATGAACAAGTGATAAAGGGGGGTAACTTCTGCATAATCTTATATTTATTTACCAATGAACTTGGGTCAATTTGAACTATGCAATCATTTGAGGTACGCTACACCAACCTTGTTTACCGCTCAATACAAGAGAATAATTATTCTGTTGAAATGCAAATGATTTTTATCTGCATTTATCAATAGAATTACAACACAAACAAATAAATATAAGTCAAAAGGCCAAATGGTTAACTTACAGTATTCTACGGTTGTGGATTCAAATTATGGACAGATTTTTGTGATTCAATTACTTGTGTAGTACTTGCTGTACCCACAACTTTATTTAAGTTACGTTAATTTAAGTTTTAAAATACCCTCAGTTATGTTACTATCAGACAGATTGTTAACAGGATCGCCTTCTCTTTAAATAATATGTGGTAATAATAAAATACTGCAGCTTTGTACTTTTCCGTTTTATTCAATTTTATAAACAATCCACTATGTTATATTATTACAATTTACCATTTCTCCGTTTTACGTCTATTCCTTTTGAGCGCTAGCGCCAGCATGGCCACCCGTCGGCTTTATTTTATAGTCTCGTCTATGATTTTTAGTTTAGCTATAGACAAATATTTTGGAATAGCTAACAAGATAATATCACGTATATGGTTGGATGGTTATGTTGTCAATCAGGCTAAATACACACTATAGTTATCTCTAGTTAATCGTCGATTTTTTTTATTAGATAGGTCACGTGCTGAGACATTATGTTCACTTATTTCTAATACAACTTCCGAAGTTCATGGAAAGGTCATACGATGTCAAGAACTTCGGCTAAATGCAACTATCAATTTTTGGTTCTTTATAAGCTGAGATAATCAATTATTACCCGACGCATCAGGAACGTTTCACACGTTGTGCACAGCGGTGCGAAGGTCGGCGGATGTCGTTTTTGTTAAAATACGATTTCCATTTCATATTTTTATATATAAGGATATCATCATGCAAATCGTTAATACTGTCAAAATAAATATTTTTTTCATTCGCTATATAATGTATACTTGTATAGATAATTAAGCAAAGTTGAAGCTCTTAATCTATAGGCTATACATAATATAAAATAAAATCCCCAAAGCTGTCTGTTTGTGTGATCGATTTTTTCAAAATTTACTGAACTGATCTCTGTACAGTTTTTATTAAGAGGTAGTGCAAGTCTTCCGAAAGCTTTTGATTGATAGATCATGGTTTTATGTAAATTGTTTTGAAGTCGTGCAATTGTAAAAAACTCGCCTGCTAGGAGCCTTAGCCACGTGCGCCGCGTAAACCAGCAGAGATACACTAAAGTAATGTATGAGAAAATTGTAGATCTATAAAAATATCACAAAAAAATCCAAGACAGCATGTTTCTATAATTAACTCACAATAACTACTTTTGAGTTCAAAATTTCGATTAAATACACTTATTTCCACGCAAGCGAACCCACAAGCACACACAGCTAGTAACATTATAAATGCAATAGGAAAAATATACATATAGTATTATTGTGATCACTTAAACGCTTACGTTGGCACGAATAAATATAATAAAGTCACGAGCAAAACTAGTATTTTATCCTGCATATCTCTAGAGAATTCTGGAGATATGTGTAACCTACCAATCCGCATTGGAGCAGCGTGGTAGGTCTTAGCTCCAACCCTTCTCTCCAGAAACGGAGAGAGGAGGCCTATTCCCAGCAGTGGGATTGTAACAGGCCGCTACTTTACTTTTACTTCTATACACAGAAGTCATATACTATATGAAATGTTATTGAAGTCAATCAACAATTTTGTTAATGATATAAATTAACATTATCTTTTATACAACATCAAAAAACACTAAATAATTAAGCGTGATAATCGTTAAAAAAGAAGAAATGGCTAAGTGATGAAAGGTGACAATTTATCGTTTGTTAAAACCATAAAATCAAAAATCAAAATCAAAATATTCTTTATTCAAGTAAACTTGTAAACAAGTGCTTTTGAATCGTCAACTTTACTGCTGGTTCGGAAAGCTGTTCCTGCCGAGAAGAGCCAGCAAGAAACTCGGCGGTTGCTCTTTTTAAAATATAAATCTTAGAACTAGTTACATTTATTTATTACTGTCTTGTACAGGGGAGAAGTGCACCTATATCCACACATCCTTATCATCTAAGTAATCTTCAACAGTATAGTAGGCTTTCTGTATCAGCCTCTTTTTAACAGTGTTTTTAAACTGCTGTAATGGCATGACCAAAATTGATTTCGGAATTTTATTATAGAATCTTATACCCAAACCCACAAACGACTTACGTACTCTTACAAGGCGCAAAGCAGGAGTCGCAAGCTTATGTCGGTTCCTACTTTGTTTATATACTGATGTATCGTTTTATAATTCTATAAATTAATTTAATAATAATAATAATTTCATAAATATAAGTGTCCTATAATTTTTAATTTGCATATGGTAACCACATTTAAAAGGCAAAAGGAATGGGAGACGGATGATGTCGCAACGCGTACTATACGGCGCAATCATGTATCTAATGAAGCGAAGACTTTGATTTTTAAGCTTGAACTTGGCCGAGATGCCTGAGTCAATTACACATTATTATACTACTACGTTTGGCCTTCGCCTATTCCAAGCGTTAGTATAGGCAACAAACATATTTGCCGTTTCTAAAGTTTTTAAACAGATCGGACACAATGTTTTATTTTAATAAAAATATATGACAAGCATATAACAGAACTAACTACTTTGCTATAATCCGCACGGGTTAGGTAAATGCATGCAAAGCCAATGTGTATGAAGCAGGCAAAATCTACGTACCTTATACATGCAGGACAAGCCACCACATGCACCCCAAGGCGCAATTCACCAGCAACAACGCACACAAAAGCAGCACACACACCCACCACCACAATCTCGACGATCGTTTCGCCCCAAAACCGAAGCATCATCAGGAGGATAGGCTTCACGACAAAAATCGTACTGCGCCGCGCTACCCATACAAGCAGTCTTAAATAGTTCAACTCCCACCAATACCCTCCCCTCCGAACACATGCAGCAAAACGGAATTAGATACATTTACTTGCTCGTTAATTAAGTGACCATTGTTATTTTTATTATCTCAAGTTGCTCTAACGTATTGAGTCGGAGTCCCTTATCACAAGTGTGGAGAATATGAAATGAATGGTCATTAGGCACTTTATGACCGCTTTCTAGCAAATGTTTTGCAAAATTAGAATTTTGTGGTTTATTATTCCTAAACGCAGCCATATGTTCCCGGAATCGAACCGCAAAACTTCGGCCAGTCTGACCCACATATGTTACAAACATGTTGTAACATGATTTGGCTGCGTATTCTACTACCGGCCGCCTGCTTGATATCAACTTAACGTATTTTACGACCCCCGGTAAGAAAGAGGGTCGTCTATTCTACTCAGCCGGATACCACACGACGGGTCGACTTAGCTTTGTCGTCTTTTACGACACCTGGGTAAGAAATGAGGGTGGTCTATTATAAAATATTACATATAATATCTTCTTTAATACCGATGCTGCACCGTTTGCTATGCACTTTCTCGGCGAGATAAATAACATTATAAAACTCTTAGTTTTTGGAGAAATCGTTATTGATTTAAAGTATAATAAATTAACAACAAATTAAGATAGCACAATATAATTTTTTGATAAGATCCAAGTGTCTAATACATTGAATAGTTTTTTCGCGATTAAACACAAGACAGTGAAACGCTGCATCTTTTATTTTATATAGATACTAGCTGACCTGACAAAAGTTGTCCTCTATCTATCTAACTATTTGAGTAAGAGAGTTTTCTTAAATTTCCGCTAAACTTATAATGCATTTTCTTTCATAAGAACTTTCTTATATATCGCGTACCGTGATATAGAATCTACTTCCTTAACTTTCAGACTTGACTTTACTTTTAAATCATCGTGAGAACAAAACTTATACTTATATCTATCGATAACTTATAACACTAAGAAGTAAATTAGAGCCTTTCAAAAAAAAAACTTACATTCGCAAAAGTAACATCATTAATCGAGATATAAACTATTTTTTCCTTTAATTTGGACCAAAATATAACTATTTATAAAATTTAATTGGAATCGGTTTAGTAGTTTTGAAGATTAACGTAAACGCACTTCATGATACGGGATTTTTATACATCAAGATAGACATCTAAACATCAATATCCTATTATTTTTTTATTTACTTATTAAAAAGATTTGAAGGGTAAGACATAACCTATTTAAGATATGACCTTCGACTTTGTCAGACCTACTTTCGAATCCACCGTATCCACCATTCATAATCGGAAATGCGAAATCATGGCTCCCCATGAAGGCCTCCGCCTTTTGTAAAGGTTAGCGAGTTAGTTCTTGGCAAGTAAACTCGATTGAACAGAGTGATACCACCCATTCTATATTCCTCTCGAGCTTCCTTATTAATTCGACAAATTTTAACAGGAATATGCGTTGCTTGCGTATTTTCTCAAAGAAATCAACATTTCCATAAGCTGTGATAGCCCAGCGGTGATACCATGCGTCTTTTTGAAGGGGTCTTGAGTTCAAACCCCGGAAAGGCGCCAATGAATTTGCTATAAAAACTTATGCGTCTAATTAATATTTGCAGTGTATCACATGCTTTACGGTGAAGGAAGCTTGGATATTTCTTGATAATGGGATATTTGGATATCTGGAATATGGTTGCCTATCAATCTGCACTCGAGCAGCGTGGTGAATCTTAGCTTCAAACCTTCTCTTCAAAAGCAGTGGAATAGTATCAATTTTACTACATCAACACTTCATATATTTTTCTTCATACATTTCAAATTTTATTGAGATTTATTTCATTAATATTAAAAATGTTTTTACGTGCATTAGTGCACACCTATTTATATGCAACTACTGCCGCCTTATAAGTGAACAATGTAAAATTGTCTAATAAAAGACGCTCGACTAATTTTTAAAACGTCTCTCATTCCATGATAGTTCGCGGGTCACGTAAGAAAAGGTTACAACTTGTCGTCGGTGAAAGCCGTGACGTAACTGTAAGTTCCTGACAACACACCACTCCCATGTAATAAACCTGACTGACATCTAATACATCCGATCCAACACAGAATATGTGTGTGGATTAACTTACTTAACGATTGATTGGCTTCAATCCAATCTGGATTATATATCCGAGAAAAACTCAACGGCATCTTTTGAAAAAAATATTTACGTACATGTATTAACAGATTCACAGCATTTTTTCAGTTGTATATATAAGAATTTAATTTAGAATTCTTGTTTTAAATACATTAATTTTAATAGTAATATCGTAGATATTAATGCTGTCCATTATACAGAAAATTATCTAAAATAATCAGTGATAACAATTTATGAAAATAAATGAAGGGCCTTATATTCACGTTGTACATACATGTTCAGAACGTAGCAAAAACAAATTATTTCATGGAGTCTATCTCTTGATAATACTTTGGCTGCGGCGTGAAACGAATGTTGAGTTTGTGATAGTGATTGTATGTAGTGCTTGTGTATTTTGATGGCGGAGGTTTGTAATGTGTTTTTGGGAACCCTGCATTTATCATATATGAAACGGATAGTCCGCTCTACATTTAGCATTTAGCATTATATATATTTTCTATTTACTTTATAAGAGATTAAAAAAAAAAAGTTAGTGTCGCGAACGGGTCCTTCACAGCATTCAAAGAATCATAGAATGGATATACCAGAAGATGCAGTGCACAGTTTCCAATGTCGCTTAGGGTTAGTAGGATGCACTTTAGAATCACAGGAATTGGTAGGCGACAGGCATTGTATATTCCACGAACATTTTTTTTTTTCGAATGTGTCTAATGCTGTTAGCCCTAATGGCTTATACAGCGTCACCGGTGGGATGGGCGAGCGCAGAAGCTTCGCCGGGTAGTTCACGAACATTTTGTATGGGGGGCGTCTTATATAATTACGAAAGCACTTTGATAGCGCGGAGCAAAGTACTAATAGCGTCATCTGTTATGAAATTACGTAAACCGTGTTACTAGTACGTTATGTTACACTACTCTTTTTAGTGTACATCGTGAACTTACAAACAAACAAAAAAGTGCATTACACAAGAAATTCTTTGACGGAGACTAATTATTAATCAGTTTCTCAGTATAACGAAGATAAATCTAGACAATAAGCAAGTAATGATACAGTAACAGCGAGGCATTAAATACTTTCTATGAACTACGACTGCTTAATGGCAAGTTATAATCCAGTTTTAAATAATATATAGAAGTAGATGTTACTTTGCGGAAGTTCGTAGTAAAAAAGTAATAATAGAATTATTTTGTTATAAACCGCGTAAAGGAAATATATGTAAAGTTAAATGGAAGAAGTAAAATGTGTTTTCATACAATAAGCATATAGGATTAGTTACCGCACGTATAACATAACAACCAACACACTACACACATTGACTACGACAATCTCAACGATCGTTTTACCCCGTAACCGAAGCATCATAAGGATATTCGCTCCAAGACAAAAAAAATATGAAGCGAAGCTTAACAAACGAGGATGAAGTAAAATAATTCTATCGATACATTTATTTAAAATCCATTTTGTTTATTCTTTGTTATTCTTTATTTATTTGCGGAATATGAGTACTGACTTCTGAAGTATTGAAATATAGTGGTCTTCCATATTGTACTCTACAGCAGCATATGTAAGGCACATTATGCAAATATTTTTTATTAGGTCATCAACAATATTAGCCGTGTGGTATCCGGCAGAATAGAATAGACCACCCTCCTTTCTTACCAAGGTGTCGTAAAAGGCGACTAAGGTAAGAGCCGTGTGGTATCCGGCTGCATAGAATAGACCATCCTCATTTCTTACCGAGGTGCCGTAAAAGGCGACTAAGGTAAGTTGACGTCAGGCAGGCGGCCGGTCGTAAAATACGTAGCCAAATCATGTGACAACATGTTTGCCACATGTTGTGCCGACCCCACTTTGAGTGGGATAAGGGCAAGAGAATGATAATGAGGCCATCGACAATATATAACATTGAATACGTTTCAGACTTTTACATGATACAATAAATTTTTTTTAAACTAAATGCTATATTAATAAAAGATGACAACAACATGTGCAACAAACATCTAGCTTAGTAATTCATAAATGAGTTAGTATACACTTATCAGAGTTAAGATGTTATGGACTATACATACAACGTTAAATGATTATAAAATTAATTCAGTCTTATATTCATAAAATACAACAACGGAGTTGTCTTTGTTGTCAAGTTACAGAAACGGTTTGAGAGCTGTTGTAATGGAAAAATCCATGTCATTTTAAAATTAACAAGCCTTTGGTCAGGTACGTTTAAGTAAGGTGTGTTTGTCAGTTATTACACAAGTCACAAAGACAACGATAGCTATGTCTTAAACTTTCATCAATCGCGTGAAAGTTAGCACGTTTTTTATGCACCTTTAAACTGTTTATGAACAAAGGTAATAAAATTATTAGGTACAAAATTACTTTGCTATCCGTTTTCATACCTGATACATCATTCCTAACAACACTACACACATTCACCATCACAAACTTACCAATCGTTTCGCACCGCAACCAAAGCATCATCAGTAGATAGACTGTACGAAAAAATCGCAAAGCATTTGCAATGCTCTATGTATCAGGTACGAAAACGAATGGTCCACTTTTCCATTTTTCTATTCACTTTATCGCAGCTTATAGAAAAATAACTTTATTATTACTTTCGTATTATGGAACTACAAAGTAACGCCTAATTCTAAAAATAAATGTCTGAGAACCTAAGTAACCTAAGTTGTTTCAGAACATCAAGTTCAAATTCTTCGAACCGTATAGCGTAGTCGGACGTTTAAAGTATTTCGTCTCAGTTTTACTTTTGATAAAGATGAGTTACCAACACATAAAAGCAGTACAGTTCAGCAATTCAAATTCAAAATGTTCTTTATTCAAGTAAACATGTAAGCAACTGCTTTTGAAACGTCAAATCAATTGCTGGTTCGGAAAGCTGTTCATATCGTAAAGAGCCAGCAAGAAACTCGGCGGGTACTCTATTCAAAATAATTTTTATAACTACGCGATTCGGTTCCATGAATTTTGGGCCCTATCAAACTTTGTTCTAAAAAGAACAAAATGCCAGCGTATTTTAAAAATACACTGTCATCATACCATTTTGGGTTTCAACTTGAATAACTCATCATCATCATACGATAGATGAAAGCTTAGACCCGAATTTTATATTATATTAATTAATTAATTAATATTAAATTAATTTACATCGTCATTCTCGCGACCTTATCCCACTCTGAGTGCGGTCGTCACAACATGTTTTAAACATGTTGTTAAATGATTTGGCTAGTTATTTTACCACCGGCCTGTCTGACGTCACTTAACTTAGTCAGCTTTTCCGACACCTCGGTAAGAAAGGTGGTCTATTCTACTAAGCCGGGTACTACACTGCGGACGTTTTATTAATTTACATAATATTTATTTCAGAAATGTGACGGGTCAGTATGCGAGTATATACGCTCAGCGCCAACGAGAGATATCGATGCCTGCGGATTTCGTAAGTTTTTAGATCTTAACGAAACTGGTTTTAGGCACAATATTTAATCTTTATTAATATTATAAAGTAAAGGCAAAGGCTCTCTCCTTTTCTCCTTCTATCTCTTTTTGGATACAAGAATTAGAGTTAAGATCATGACCACACCATAATGATCACACTGCTCCAATGCGAATTAATACTCATGCCCCCAGAATTTTCTAGAGATATGCTGGTTTCATAAGTTGCAATTATCAATTAAATATATGTATAAGTTATTACAAGAAAAATTCATTAGCGCCGGCCCGAAGTTTGAAGTCAAGTTAGTAACCTGAGTAAGCCCTCTATAAGATCGTCCTCGCATCTAATCGTTTTGCAATCACTGATTATAAAGAAGAGTCATAAGAAAAATTAAAGATATTAAGTTTCTTTTACACAGAGCACAGGGAACAGATGAACTTGGCAACATCCGTGTTAGATGGATCCGCTCTATACGGAAGTTCTGAGAAGGAGCTCAGGTCATTGCGATTATACGACGCTGGAAAAATGGATGTTGGCTCTTGTCGGAAGTAAGTTTCGTATAATATATATTAAGTGCATTTTAAATGTATATTTCTATTTTGACGAACATTCAAAAGTGATATACTACTTAAGTTAATAATATTTAGTCATTTAAGAACCCTACTTCCGATTTAACATTGACACCAGCAATTTACGTTTGACTATATCCGATTTGAATATATTTTACGTTTGTAAATAAAATTAGGTCAATAGCTGCCTTAACCGATATCAAACCGTTAAGTTACAACGCCAACTAATTCAAAATAATCATTATTTAAGTAAACTTGTAAACAAGTTCTTTTCAATCTTCAATTATACTGCATGTTCGGAAAGCTGTTCCTACCGAGAAGAGCCGGTAAGAGCCGTTGCTCCTTTGAGAATATAATTCTTATTACTAGTTACATTCAGTCATAAACTATCTTGTAATAGCCTACTATTAAATGATAACCTAGATAACTTTACTCTTATACAAAAATCATTGTTGTATTAAAATAAAATTCTAAGTCGCGCTTTAAAATTTATAAACGTCTTTGTTTGTGAGACCATGAACTATCGACAGACTTTATATCTCAAGAAATCATGACAGACGGTGATATAATACGTTTATAAAGCACGACCAATAAAGACTAGAATATACTCGGATCAATAATATTTGTAAAGCATTAATATATTAAATTTAACGACCCTTTTATATACAATTCTTAATAGCTGGCTTCTGTAATAATACCAAGTATTAAGCCCTCAAAGACTACAATCTTTAATTTGATTCACTCTCGTTGTTTCATCAAATTATTACTCTTACATGCTTTAAGATTTATGTAGGGATAGATTAGATTTGCCAATATCAACTGTTTGCGATATTAAATGGAACTGCCTCTGTTCTACGAATGATAATGAATAAAGAATGGTAAATAGTTAAATGACTAAATTATAGGGTTTTTGCGGAATTCTGAAACAAAAAAATGTGATAAAATTATTTTCTTATAACCGACGAAAAATGAAAATTAAATTATTCCTAAAAGCAGGTGCGCAGTATAAGGCACTCACTATAAACCAGTCTACAGAAAGATTCAAACTAAGTGTAAAAAATATGCTTATACGTAATAATATTACAAAATTGAAGATTATTTGGATGATAAGAATGCCTGGATTTAAGAATCCTTTCAGCTTCATAGAAGACAGCGGTTTAATAATGTATAATCGAAAATATTTATATATAAAGATTGACCACCGAGTTTCTTGCTGGTTCTTCTCCGTAAGAGCAACATTCCGAACCAGTTGTAGCTTCATTAATCATATTGATGCTTGACGATTCAAAAGTGCCTGAAGCGGTTTATTTGAATAAAGATTATTTTGATTTGATTTATACCGAATGTACCAAAAATCATAGCCATAACTTTAAACTATCAGAGAACCTCTAAAACACTCAACTATTCGTTTGAATAGGGATTCTCTAGATTCAGAATCATTGAGCCTACTCATTCTTATCTCGAAATGTTCAAAAAATATCAATTCTTATATTAAACGGTTATTTTATTGAATTAGTTTTTAATAATCGATGTTTTCAATCATTATAATAATTTTTATTTTTATTACTACATTTTTTCTTGTTTGTTTTTAAGATACGATATGCGTTGTTGGACGAAAGCTATGTAGCAAACCTACTAATTTTTACCGAATTTTGCAAACAACGTATCTATATTATATTTATTCGTTTTAGTCCACTTTAATTAGCCTTTATTCTACTTAATTATTAAATTAGAAGAATCAATTATTTAGTTATCTACTTTTTTTTCATTTCAAGCTCTAAATCTGGGCAACACTTGTTACTATTTGTTCTGTTATTGAAACAATGCCATCATTTTAAAAACGCTGTCGCAACTAAGCCGTGCTATTCTTCGATTAAAAAATCCGCACAATCAAGTATATTTCACAATTATTTACCATTCTTTTCATAATATATTTTATGCTTTTGTTTAACGATATATCTACATAATCAAAATGAGGGACTAATTGTTATTAAAAGTGAGCAGGTACCGACTACATATCTGAAAGTCTATTCAAGTAATTATGTTGTAATTATACGTGAGAATTTTCACAGCTAGTTGTCGTTATTTTGTTTTTGAAACACAAATTACAAAATATTCGCTTAGGAAGTACATGAGATAACTCTGTAACCATTATGTTTAAATATTCGTATTTCGTTTCTGTAATATTCGTTTCTATGCGAAATTATCAACCTCCTGCCCTTATCCCACTCTAAGTGGGGTCGGCACAACATGTTACAAACATGTTGTCACGTGATTTGGCCGCGTATTTTACGACCGGCCGCCTGCCTGACGTCAATTCGTTTCTATGCGAAATATCATATGAAATGTCGTTTAGTGTAAAAAATAAAAAACGCATACAAGAATGTAATACTGAGAAACTTTATAATCTTTCTAACGAACTAATCGTCAATTAAAATGAGCTAGGAATATTGATTGTTAGAATTAGTATAAATAATAATTAATTAATATTGAATAGGAATTGATCCATACACTTATCTTAGTTATTTGTCAGGGAGAACTTTTTTGGCAAGCAGTTTTTACAATTATGTTTGATCTGGTAATAGATAAATAATATAAATTATTATAAAACACAGATGTATTCTTGTAGTGATTACATAACGTGATACTTATCATAGCTTATGGAATTTTAATACGGGTTTACAACAAAAAATCATATAATTAAACTAAGTACGTTCATAGATGGTTGGAACATGAAGCTTTTTTGTAGCTCAATTCGGCGCTCGTTTAAGCCTTTTACTATTCAATACCCTGTATGCTATCCTTAAACATATTTTTATACCCAAACCAAATGGTAAAGATAAAACGAATTCCAGAATATCATACAAATGGATTGTATGCAAATTAAAGGTAATTCATAGAACTCGATTAATAAATCTTGTATTTAAGTCACAAAAACTTACCGACGGAATACGTAAAACGTTACGTAGTTTAAAAGATTTAAAACATGAAACCATTCATATAGATTCAAAAATACTTATAAACCTAGAAAGATTTGTTTTCATAGAAGTAACATTAATTTTTATAGAAAATACTTACTTAAATATAAATATACACCTGGCTTGAAGAACCAACAAATTGTTTATAGAAAATGTTGGCCCTCGGTGGGTATCGAACCCGCGAATCACTGAGCTGAAGGCACTAACCACTGCGCCAACGGACCAGTCAATCGAATATACATTGTTAAAGCTTGTAGAAGTAATAGATACATTATCTAATAAGTTAAGAAACACTGGTATATCTATATTTCCTGCTATCTATAATGTAGACACAAGGCAAATATTATTTTAGTATCTTCAAAAAAAAATGTTCCATCTACGCATTCTAATATACATCACTTAAAGATATATTAGTTTTAAAAAGCTTTGAAACCGTTTTTATTACTATAATTTAATAAATTATTTTGTACCTAAGCTGTGGTAGCCCAGTGGTGATACCGTGCGACTCTTACGAGGGGAACACGAGTTCAAACCCGGACAGACACCAATGATTTTTTCCATTAAAACTCATGTGTCTAATTGATAATCGCAATTGATCACACGCTTTTCGGTGAAGGAAAACATCGTGAGGAAACCTGCATATCTCTAGAGAATTCTGGAGATATGTGTAACCTACCAATCCGCATTGGAGCAGCGTGGTAGGTCTTAGCTCCAACCCTTCTCTCCAGAAACGGAGAGAAGAGGCCTATTCCCAGCAGTGGGATTGTAACAGGCTGCTACATTACTTTTTTTTTTGTACCTATCTTCTTATGGAAAATTGTGTAAATAAATATTTGTAAAATGCTATTCGCATGTCATAATAAATAAATAAAATTTATTTACAACAGATGTAACGATGGCTCACCTACAGCTCCACTATATAAAACACTGGTGGCAGAACACAATCGTATCGCTGGTCAGTTATATTCCATGAATCCCTTTTGGGAAGACAACGCGTTGTTCCTAGAAGCACGTCGAGCGATGGCTGCAATTATCCAACATATCACGTTTAATGAATTCCTGCCAGTTTTATTAGGAGAGGTAAATATTGCGATATGTTCATGTTGGTTATTAAAAATAAAATACATTAAAATATAATAAATTATTCCAAATGTAACATATAGACGTGCTATTGTATCTTTAAACATTTTATTATGATTTTGCGTATTATGTAAGCAGACATCTGATTATGACGTTCAAACTCTCAATCTTACATATTTATCAGTGATTTTCCAGTAATTAATATTATTAACAACTAATCATAATTATTAATTACGAGCGTCGTCTTTATCTTTGCCTTATCAGTGATCTGCACTAATTCTTAGCTCAATGACCCATGGCGCAGGGGGTGCAATGCCGGGCCGCGTCGATGATGCTCAAATCTTGTAGTACTCATTAATGACTTCGAAGCCTTGATTTCTAAGATTTTTATATTTTCAACCGTTTTTCTTAAATATAAATATGTGTAAAAAGATATTTTAAAACCTAATCGGTAATTATTGGCCAGAGCATTCCTTGCACCCGGGCGCTTGATGTGCTTTAGATGGGCGTGATATCATCACAACTATTTAATTCCAGTTTGTTCAAAAGTAAAAATTTCTACTTTGTTTTTACCCATAAAGTAATTTTATAGTACTTAATAAAAGATTATATCACGCAAGAACTTCACCCATCCTATGCGAGGACAATAAGACAGCGAGAACAATAAGAAAATCGATTGAAACGACTGATCGTAGATTACCATGTGTCATTAATAACTGTTAAAAAATGACAATTATCTTTAGTTATTCCTAAATATATTTCTTTTTGTAGGTTGGAATGGCTAAAGCGGAACTAAAACTGACTTCCTTGGGATTCTGGCGAGGATACTCAAGTGCTAATCGAGCTGGCGCTTTCGCCGAACTTATCTCGGTCGCCCCGATTTTTAGCGCCATGATGAACGAAAACTTAGTAAGGCAATAATACATTTATCTTGTATGATACATTTTTTATTTACTTGTATTTTGTTTTTTTTCTCACATTACAAACTACATTTAGTCGTTTTCGTAATTCTTTTGTTTTCATTTGTTTTGAGACTTTTTTTTAGATAGCTTAAACTGACCTATAAACAATTTCCTTACTCTCAATAAATATTATATGATTAGCTTCAGCATTTATTAATTATTTAATTAAATTTTGTTACTTATCTATAATAGGCTCTCAACATTGTAAAATTTTCTCTTAGGGGAAGATACTCAATGAAAGACCCTACCACAAGTACTATTTTGCTTAACAGGGTAGCTGCAACTTTATAATGCCTTACAATGTTATGTTATAACTTCAAAATATCAACTGATTCCAGATGAATAAAACAGTGTCCCTTCAAGATCTAGTCAAAACGAATGCCCATCAAGTCTCCCGTTTTCCATCGGCTGCTCAATGGGACCTTAACCGCTCACGCGATCATGGATTGCCATCATATCTGAAGGCTCTACGCATGTGCGACCCTATGGCCAATGTGAAATCTTATGGCGATTTTGACAAGGTTGGATTTGACAGATTGCACCAAGAAATGATGGCTGATATGTACAGGTTAATTACATTCCTACAATTTGTATGCAAGTGTTGTAAACGAATATATCAGGAAAAATCACATCCTCAATATATATTAGAAACAAAATTTTGTAATTCCTATTTAATTCATCATTCTCCTGCCCTTATCCCACCCTAAGTGGGGTCGACACAATATGTATTAAGCATGTTGTTTCATGATTTGGCTGGGTATTTAACAACCGGCCGCCTGCCGGACGTCCACTTACCTTATCCTCCTTTACGACGCCTTGGTAAGAAATAAGAGTGATCTATTCTACTCATCTGGACACCACCACACGGCTGAAATAGTCATAAGTATTATGTTTTGAAAAGACCAACAGACAAGGTACTTGTTAGAAGGAAGAAAATAGCTAATAATAATTAATACTTAAATAATAACTAGAAACCGCTGTGCGGTATCCGGCTGAGTAGAATAGGATAGCCCTCATTTCTTACCGAGGTGCCGTAAAGACTACTAAGGTAAGTTGACGTCAGGCAGACTAGTCGTAAAAAAACTAGTCAAAACATTTAACAACATATGACCTCACTTAGAGTATGATAAGGGCAGGAGAATGATGATGAATACTTATGACAAGTTACATTTAGTCAGTACTATGTTGTGCTGAGTCCAAGAACAGCTATATCCAAGCAGTCTTATCATCTATAAAATCCTCAATATTACATTAGTCTCTCTGTATCAGTCTCCTTTTAAGTTTATTAAACTGCTGTAATGGCTCAACTAAAATTCATTGTGTGGAATTTTATTATAGAATCTCATACCCATTTAGTAAGTTTCTCACATTGATAATGTTTTTTTAGAAACGCAGAAGATATTGAATTAATGATCGCAGGAGCAATAGAAAAACCTGCAACTGGTGCGGTCATTGGATCTACTTTGGCGTGTATAATGGCGCTGCAGTTTGCTAATTTGAAAAAGAGTGATAGGTTAGTGTTTTGTATAAATTCAAGCGTCGCGCGCGCCTAGCCAACGGAGCTTCGGTAAACTCGCGTCGAAGCTGTCTTGATTGTGAATTCGAGTGCGGGGTCACGTACGCTCGCCGCTCGCGTTTATTACGTAGTATTTTTAGTAACGTTTCTACTTCGATAAGACAAGACGCCCGCGCGCATGTACGATATGCGCCTGTATACGATCTTATTGAAGAACGCACACGCGTAATTATGCGTTTTAACCAGTGAAGGGTTAGGTGTTAGATAGTACCACGACTGTATTGACTTTTGATATTGATATAAGTATTTAGTGACGCGGTCAATTAGTGAAGCGTTTCGATTACTATAAAGATAAGACGCGACCGCGACGCGGTTTGAGTACGCGTTGGGATTAATGTTCGCCGATATGGGACGATTCAATAACGTGTGACCTTACGAAGGTTGTGTGCACACCGGGTGTTATTTGTGTTATTTAACCGCATTAGTGAAATGTATACGCCGGGAGAAACAGAAAGTACGCGCAGTGGAAGATTGCTGAGGCGAGCCAACGAGTTCGGGAATCGGCCAAGTACATACAAGCGCACACACACACGTACACATATACACGCAGTTATTCATGAGGCCGGACCGCACAAAGCTGACGGCCGCATAAGGTAGGTTGAGACGCCGAAATGGCGGGCCCAGGTTTCGGAGGTTGTTTCATCCGCCCGCACGTTTGTGCGGAACAGTTAGTAATTTCAGACATTGCTTTAACATTTAAGTTTTATACAATATCAACCTACGACTTCGTACGAGTATGTCACAAAGTAAATTCTGGATGCCGCAGGAATTTTATGATCAACATCATATATGTCTATATGTTGCTCCACAACCTGCTCTATCTTCCAGTGAAAGACCACCCAAAATCGATTACACCGATCAAGAGAATGTATTTTGAACCTATATCTTCCCAAAGATCTGCATGCATCTTTTAGTAAAAACCGTACGATTATCCGTTAAGTAGATTTTGAGAAAATCGATTACATTGGGACCGACAGTTTTTGGGGACATTGTTTTATATAGACTTTATTTTTTTGTTTTTAATATGATCCTATTAAATTTTTTTTTTTTTCTAATAGATTCTGGTATGAAAATGATATACCTCCTTCATCGTTTTCTCCTGAACAACTAGGCGCTATACGGAAAGTGTCACTTGCTGGTTTATTGTGTGCTGCTGATGAGACGCTAGTTCGTATCCAACCTAAAGTTTTTGTTAAAGAAGATCCATACTTGTAAGTATCTTACTTTTTGATTTAAGGGTGACCTAAAAATAATATTAAGTCCCTCTCATTTTGGAAAAAAACTCTAGATTAATATTTTGGAAAAGAATATAATATATACTACATGTAACTAGAACAATGAAATACTAAATATTGTAGAAAATAAAAGACGAAAATTCAATAACTCTAATCAACAATCTCTCAATCAAGAGATATCATTTATGCATCATTCGACTCCTCACCTATCTCTAAATGAATGCGATTTATTGTATGGTTCCCATAGTAACCGACAAATGAATTTAATTTGAATGCAGTTTTTAATCGTAGTTTTAAAGTAGGAGATATAAATACATGACTAATGCAATTACTGAAATAAATAATTGCAATTTTTAATTGACGCCTTTAAAATCTTAAAGAAAAAAGTAAAGTAACAGCCTGTTACTATGCCCACTGCTGGGCTAAGGCCTCCTCTCTCCGTTTTTGGAGAGAAGGATTGGAGCTAAGACCTACCACGCTGCTCCAATGCGGATTGGTAGGTTACACATATCCCTAGAATTCTCTAGAGATATATAGGTTTCCTCACGATGTTTTTTCCTTCACCGAAAAGCGTGTGATAAATTGCAATTATCAATTAGGCACATAAGTTTTTAATAGAAAAACTCATTGGTGCCCGGGCTTGAACCTATGTCGCCTCTAGAGAGTCGCACGGTCTCACCGCTAGGCTATCACAGCCTATTTTTAAAATCTTATTAAACACAAATTCACTAAAAGTCAATTCGTGTCGAATTAACTGTCTATTATGTAAATTTCGATTTCTTCTTTCAAGGAACGCAGCTCAACAGTGTTCCCAACATATCAGTCTAGAATTATCAGCTTGGCGCGATGACACTGGAGCCAAAGCCGCTGAACGTCTCTCACAAGATATGCTCGCTGCGGCATTGCACAAAGCGAAGCAAGAAATGGCCGATCGGAAGAAGTTAGAATACATGCTGTGGGAAGCTCGTAAGTAGAATATCGTTATATTGTCATATTGCACTAAGAGTGGGATAAGCGCAGAATGATGATGATAATAAAAACGGACACTGGATTTATTTAAAAGTAACAGCCTGTTACTATGCCCACTGCTGGGCTAAGGCTCCTTCTCTCCGTTTTTGGAGAGAAGGATTGGAGCTAAGACCTACCACGCTGCTCCAATGCGGATTGGTAGGTTACACATATCCCTAGAATTCTCTAGAGATATGCAGGTTTCCTCACGATGTTTTCCTTCACCGAAAAGCGTGTGATAAATTGCAATGATCAATTAGACATATAAGTTTTGATAGAAAAACTCATTTGTGCCTGCCCGGGGTTTAAACCTATGTCGTCTCTAAAGAGTCGCACGGTCTCACCGCTAGGCTATCACAGCTTGGATTTATTTACATACAGTCAATTCGTAGACATTTCCAGTCATAATTTTTATCGTATATGCAAAATATGCTTTCATTGCTATTGCTTAAGTACAGTAAGTCTTCTGAAAACATCTTGTAAAATATGTTTGTTTTTCATTCCTCCTTCAAACCTAAATCTTATAAACAAAATCTTGATGCCATTAGATTTAAAAACATTATAATATTTACAATGCAAATCAAATGTGGTTTTCAGATGGAGGAGCTGATCCTAAATCGCCAGTAGGGACAGCGGCTTCATTCTCCAAAGCTAACAAATACGCACTGAAGCTTGCCAACACCTCTTTGTTCTTCGAGTTCGCCACTAACGAGCTACTTAATTCTGTTAATGGGTAAAAAAGTTACATAAAATACTTCAAATACTTTAAAATACTCTTTACAATTTCATAAATGATAATATTAATTTAAGATATCAAAATCCGGCCATCAAATATTGAGTTGAACAAACACTGAGTAATTGTTATAATATCGAGTAACAGCTTAGGTACAAAGCTTTGAAGATAAAGTAAACGAAAAAAGAAGCCTTTCATTTATTCACATTTAACTATCTATAACTATAGTTGTTGCCTTTATCGATAAGTCTTTTCAATACGAACAACGCTTGACTATCCATTGATTATGAAACTGGTATGCTTCATTGCCAATGAAGGTTGCCCTCAACAATAAAAATATCATATCAAACCTTAAGAGTTCTCTTTAGAACCGTTACAATCCTGTTTAATCAAAAATTATAACTGGCCATCAAAATAAACTAATCTAATATTTGCTATAATTACAGACGTCGTCGCAAGCGTCAAATCTTTGGGGATTCTTTAGGATTTGGTTCCGCAAATGATTTCGTGGATTCCTTACAGTCTGTAGACGTCACCAGCTTCCTTGGTCAGGACCAACTCGGGCCCATTATCGAACCACAATGTGATGATAGTGGCAGCTGCGATCCTGACAATCCCTTCAGAACCTACACCGGTTACTGTAACAATTTGAGAAATCCAAATCTGGGTAAAAGTTTGACGACGTTTGCGAGGTTACTACCACCTGTCTATGAAGACGGTAAGTTACAACGAATAGTCGAGTTCATTTATTACATGAAGTTAACAAATTTATGTTGAAAACCTAAGTAACGGAGACAAGATGAATAAATAGCTTAGGAAACTCATTACCTTGTTTTGGCTCAAAATTTTGACCCTACAAATGTAAAATTAACAAATCAAAATGTAGATTTTTTTCAATTTACCATGATCGACAATAATCGAAAAACGAATTTTGAAATATAACTTTAATATTGGACACAAAGATAGAAGGTGGAAGGCAATTTCAAAATAAGAAGAATAATTTCATTGCACTAATGAAATACAAAAAAAGAAAATAAACAATAGACAATAAGTACAGCATAATTTCCAAAGAGCGGTCTTATCACACAGTATTGATCTCATCGTGAAAAGCTACTAAATAAGCTATGAAATATAAATAAAACAGTAAAACTAGGATAAATTCAATAGCTTTGGGAAATAAAATTTCTTCTTGCAATGGTGGAATAAAATCTTTGAACTTAAATAAGAAACATTAAACTTCCACAGGTGTAAGTCGTCCACGCATAAATTCCGTAACTGGAACACCTTTGCCTTCGCCTCGTATAGTGTCTACAGTAATTCATCCAGACATATCGAACCTGCACACTCGCTACACTTTGTTGGTGATGCAATTTGCCCAAATACTGGACCACGAACTAACTATGACTCCGATTCATAAAGGTAAAGTGTTTTACTATGTACTAAACTAAAATTGAACATCGTAAGCTCATTGTTATATTCTTTTTAACAAGTATTTAAAGGACTAGTAGAAGCTTGGTACAATAGATACTTCTATTCCAGGCTAAAATATGAAATAAGCAACGAAAACATCTTGTAGTTTATAAATAGTGAATTTAAAAAAAGTGAATTTTGTGATGACTTAAATTGTATGAAATTAATGAAATTGTAATATAAAACTACCCATATACTAAGAGTCGGAAGTCTTTCGTTACTTTTATAGTTTGTTCCCTGTTACCAGGTTTCCACGAATCTATCCCTGACTGCCGGTCATGTGATTCACCAAGAACAGTGCACCCTGAATGTAATCCATTCCCCGTGCCTCGTGGAGATCACTATTACCCCGAAGTCAATATCACCTCGGGCGAGCGTCTTTGCTTCCCATTCATGAGAAGTTTACCTGGACAGCAGCAATTGGGTAAGTAAACAGAGGTCTTTATTTGAGTAATGAAACCTGACAAAGTTATCTAATTTTATCTTTACTTAAATTTCTATCTCTAGTGAAAGCTTTTTGGCAACTCGCTGTCTTATAAGATTAATTAACTTATCTATTTACGTTCAATTCACAGGGCCACGTGAGCAGGTTAATCAAAACACGGCTTTCATTGATGCATCAGTCGTATACGGAGAAAACCCCTGCATCATGCGCAAACTTCGAGGTTTCAATGGTCGCCTCAATGCAACCGCAAATCCACTCAATGGCAGAGATCTATTGCCGCGTTCTGACAGCCATCCAGAATGCAAAGCTCCTAGTGGTTTTTGTTTCATTGCTGGTAATTTGTTAATATACATTGTTTTGAATAAAATTGACTCGCCTGCCGGAGAGGCGGGCGACGAGAGCGGCCGACCGCTACTTACGTTTCAAACACGATACGGACAAGCCGCGTACGCCTGAACACGGCATTCTTTTATAACGCACACGTGTAATTTTGCGTTTCGGGTGTTATTCTCAGATTTAGTGACGCGTTTAACCAGTGAAGTGTTTGATAAGACGCGACCGTCCACGGTTTTGATGCGTGTTGGGTATTATTCCCCGATATAGGGATGGTTTAATAACGTGTGACCTTACGAAGGTTGTGTGCACACCGGGTGTTATTCAGCCGATATAGTGAAGTGTATACTCAGGGAGAAACAGACATTACGTGTCCGTGGAAGAGTGCAGAGGCGAGTCAACGGTTTCGGGAATCGGCCAAGTACATACAAGCACACACACACACTTTCACATATACAGCTAACGGCCGCATAAGGTAGGTTGAAACGCTGGGATGCCGGGCCCAGGTCCCGGAGGTTGTTTCATCCGTCCGCACGTTTGCGCAGAACATACATATTTGTAGCTCTTATACACTAATATATCATACGAAGACTATCATTTAACACTCCAAATTGCTCAAGACCGGCACAAAAATAGCAATAACAAGTTTTTTGGTCTGCTTTTTCCTTTTAAAAATTTCATGGGCTAACGATATGAATATTTACTGTAAAATCTTATTAAGATTTGAGATTTGATTTGATTATAAGATTTGAGTTACATATTTATATTTGAAAATTCTTTCTGTTTAATTTTAGTGTCTCTAACTTTGATGCTATCGGCTTAGATTAATTCCCGAACACAAAATAACAAGAGAATTATTAAAACTCTGTTTAATAATTTAGGTTAAATAAATCGATAATAGTTATAATGTGTAAAATAGATATTAATTTAAGTAACGAATTAACGATCAAGTGACATAATATCCGAAGAAACTCCAACTGAAGGACGTAGGCATTCAATTAGTCTTCGACCTCCTTAATCATGGCTACCTTAATCTGCCTTAAACATATTACTAATTTACATATTACATAATATTTTGATTTTAGGTGATGGAAGAGCATCAGAACAACCAGGTCTGACTGCCATCCACACAATGTTCCTTCGCGAGCACAACCGTATTGTCGAGGGTTTGCGAGGCGTAAATCCTCACTGGGACGCTGATCTACTGTTTGAACACGCGCGCCGAATAGTAGCGGCACAACTGTCGCATGTCATCTACAACGAGTTCCTACCTAGATTACTTTCTTGGAACGCTGTTAACTTGTACGGTCTCAAGTTATTATCTTCAGGTACATTACAACTAGAAGATTTTAAACTTTCGCGATAAATACTTATAGAAATAATCCATACCAGTCGTGTGTAAAATACTGATAACCTTTTTTAAAAATGTCACCGTCTTACAATCACTCAACGTGATTTCAAAATCAAATCAAATCAAAATATTCTTTATTCAAGTAAACTTGTAAACAAGTGCTTTTGAATCGTCAACTTTACTGCTGGTTCGGAAAGCTGTTCCTGCCGAGAAGAGCCAGCAAGAAACTCGGCGGTTGCTCTTTTTAAAATATAAATCTAAAAACTAGTTACATTTATTTATTACTGTCTTGTACAGGGTAGAAGTGCACCTATATCCACACATCCTTATCATCTAAGTAATCTTCAACAGTATAGTAGGCTTTCTGTATCAGCCTCTTTTTAACAGTGTTTTTAAACTGCTGTAATGGCATGACCAAAATTGATTTCGGAATTTTATTATAGAATCTTATACCCAAACCCACAAACGATTTACGTGCTTTTGCTAGGCGCAAAGCAGGAGTCGCAAGCTTATGTCGGTTCCTACTTTGTCTATTAAATACATCACCTATCGTTTTATAATTCTTTATATTTTTATGTACAAAAATTACGTTATTTAAAATATCACCATCAATATGTTAGCGGAAGAAGCTAGAATAAAATTTTTATTCGTCACTATTCATAAGCTAATATTTGTATATATATAACATATAACATATGTTTATTCGATTTTTTTTTCTTAAGTAGAGATTCATACTTCATACTTCTTCGTAAAATACGTCGCCAAATCATGTGACAACATGTTTTAATATGTTGTGCCGACCCCACTTAGAGTGGGATAAGGGCAGGATAATGATGATGAAGTAGAGCATCTTCATTCATTTTATCTTTTTTTAAAGGTCCTGAAACCTTTTTAATGCGCTTAGTTTTTATTACTTTGTCTCTTCAATAGAAGAAATGAGTTTTATCTCTTCAGTATTGGATCTACCTTTGACTCAATATTTTGGATTTGGAGCAAATCACATAGACATCACAATTTAAAGATAACTCTGTTTTATAGAGTTCTTTACGACCACCTTAAAATTACAACTAGTATGGCCCTTATAGTGTATTTTCAAGATATGATCTATATCTCATTACGCCATTTATTAATGTAACATATTTGTTGCATCGTTTTTTAACACAAACACTTGATATTCCTATTGCGACCAAAGTGTTCCAACTGCGTTTTTATCATTTATGTAATGTCATATGATATTTGATTTTGGCGTTTTTCACTTTAAGTACTTTAGTAGATTATAAGTGTTGTTTTATAGTTATATTAATGCTTAATCCGATTTTATATTTTTAAGGTTACTACAAAGAATACTCGCCCACATGCAACCCAGCAATAGTAACGGAGTTCGCAGCCGCCGCTTTCAGATTCGGTCATTCGCTTCTCAGGCCTCACTTACCCCGTCTGTCTCCGAACTATCAACCAGTCGACCCACCTATATTACTCAGAGATGGTTTCTTCAGACCAGATATGTTTATGAACGTGAGTGCCATACAAATGTTTTCAGCAATAGTAGTTCTTCTCTAAAACTACCCATTTCAAAAAATGTTACCTTCCATTCATTACAGCATCCACCATTGGTTGATGAGCTAATTCGTGGCCTCGCTTCGACACCCATGGAGACCCTCGACCAATTTATCACAGGCGAAGTCACTAACCATCTGTTTGAAGACCGGAAGATCCCCTTCTCTGGTGTCGATTTAATAGCTCTAAATCTTCAAAGAGCACGAGATCATGGCATTCCAAGCTATAACAATTACAGGGCTCTTTGTAACTTAAAGAGAGCTACTACTTTCGAAGACCTAGCGAGGGAAATACCTGATGAAGTCATAGCCAGGTAAAAATGTAATGACTTCTTTATGTACTTAAGCTTTTTAGTTATAATTGATAGTAACAGACTTCCTCTTTTACTTTTAAGTATTCAATATGACACCACATTTTTTATTATGTATAACCATCAAAACTGCAAAGAATTAATAAAGTTTTTCGTATTGTCCTTGAACGTTAAGTCATTCTATTTATATATTTTATTAAAGTTACGTTGGGCGGGTACAAATTTGTAGTTGCAATTTGCTGAGTGCAAATTTTTGATATGTTTTTTTATTTTCATTGGGTACAACGAATGATCTGTACCAGGGATCCATAGAAGCAACTTATGGTTTTTTGTTTATTTTCATCGCTGGATGCAGAGTTACATAATGTTTCCCACCGTATAAAGTCCTTTACATATTTATTTATATTTGTAAGCTGTTATGGCCTAGCCACCGCTACCGTGTGACTCTCTAGAGACGATCCCGGGTTCAAACCCCGGGCAGGCACCAATGAGTTTTTCTATTAAAACTTATGTGTCTAATTGATAATTGCAATTTATCACACGCTTTTCGGTGAAGGAAAACATCGTGAGGAATAACCTGCATATCTCTAGAGAATTCTAGGGATATGTGTAACCTACCAATCCGCATTGGAGCAGCGTGGTAGGTCTTAGCTCCAATCCTTCTCTCCAAATAATGGAGAGAGGAAGCCTTAGCCCAGCAGTGGGCATAGCAGGCCGTTAATTAACTTTACTTTTTTTATATATTTATTTAATTTGGTCTCACTTTCATCAGGTTTAAGAGGATATACGCAACTGTAGACGACATCGATCTTTTCCCGGGCGGTATGAGTGAGCGGCCACTGCAAGGAGGTCTCGTAGGTCCCACGTTTGCCTGCATTATCGCCATACAGTTCAGGCAGCTTAGAAAATGTGACCGATTCTGGTAATAAAGATGATTTATGATCTAAAACCTCTCAGCAGTTAAATTTGGATTCACGAATTTCTCATACTCTCTTGCTCTCACATCACACTAATGGGACTCGGTAGATGTTTTTCGTTTTCTTTCGTCAACACTGGCACTACTCCTTTCTGCATATCATACTTCATATATTCCATCCATCTCCTTTTTAGCCTCCCTCTAGTAACATATTCATCATCCCCATTCATATTTAACACTCGTTTGATCACATAATTTTTATATCCTCGTTATATAGTTTATACCGTATCATCATGCACAACACTTCCCTAGTTAAGCCATGAGATCATATGGTATTTTAGAGCCACGATTAAGTTTTCTGTTATGTGTCTTATTGATATATGCACTTTATCACACCAATGTAACTTTAACATGTGGAAACCTGCATATTTCTGTTGAATTCCTGTGATATGTGTACCTTTTAATTCGCATTAGAGCAGCGTTGTGGCTTAGTTCAAACCCTTGTCTCCAAAAAAGGAGAAAGGACGTCTAAGCCCAGAATTCAGAATTTACTATTCTGATGTTATGCTGGGCATAGACTTTCTTTATTTTAGGCCTTTAAGGCTGTTTTTTTACATTATTATATCATCACAGGTACGAGAATGACAATAGAGCGTCGCGCTTCACGGAACAACAACTAGCAGAGATTCGTAAGACGACCTTATCGAAAATTTTGTGCGATAACTTCGACGTAGCCTCCGATATCCAACGCGCTGCTTTTGATCTGCCCAGCAGCTTCTTGTAAGTTTGTTTTATTCATCAAATTCCGTTATTCCATAGTTATTCCATATTCCATAGTTATTCCATGCAACGATTTAAGTAAATCAAGACCCCTGTTTACCTCGATGTACATATGTATATGAAATTTTAAATAATCTCTTTGGCATGTACAAAAAAATAATTATCCAACATAGAGGCAGTTAGCTTTCTTTTTTTTCTTCTAACATAAATAATTATTTGAGAATATTTTATCCCTAGTAGGTAGGTAATTCGGTTTTCATAAGTAGTAAGTAACATCATCAAGTAAGTCTACAGGAACATCAACATGACCAATTCCCATGTGTAATATTTTTATTATCTGAAATTTATTTTAACAGTATCCAACTTCGAAGATCGGAAGTGGTTTCGTAGCTTTTTTGAAACAACTATAGCTAGATTGGTATTGATAAACAGTGTTATCTTTGTTTTGTCTAATTTGGATGTCCCAAAAATTACCTGTAAATCTCTGTTTTGTTTACTATTCGAGTTGCCACTTTTACTTTACTAATTTTTTTAAGATCAACAATAGCTCTATCGGTAGACTTTAAACTCTAACGCATGACGCGACTAATTATTATATTAATATACGGGTCACATCGCAATAAAATCTAGTTACATTTATATAAGGTTCGTAGTTTCGGCAGAGTCGCATCACCTTTTTATAATTATTTAATAACTCTACAAGTCTGGTTTAGGGATATCAAAAAATAATCGATTTTTATATTAATCGTTTTTTCACAATTATAGATTATTAAAACATTATAAATCGTTTTTTTAAATCAATTCTTGTTTATATATAAATAACTATAAATATCTATATGTAACTAGTAAAAAGAATTATTCTTTGAAAAGAGCAATCGCCGAGTTTCTTGCTGGTTCTTCTCAGTAGGAACAGCTTTCCGAACCAGCAGTAGATGTTGACTATTCAAAAGCACTTGTTTACAAGTTTACTTGAATAATACTCTGAATTTGAATATAAATAGATTTATTTTGAAGACAGAAGAATCGTTTTTTTCCAGTCCAAGTCACATCTCTAGTCTTATTTGATTGCAATTATTTGATTGTACCTATTATATTTTACGATATATAGTGCTTAACGATCTTGTTACGATTAATAGAAGCAGGCGTTACTTTGCGGAATTCCATATTACAAGCAATATAACAAAACCAACTACTTTGCTATAATCCGCACGGGTTAAGTGAATGCATGCAAAGCCAATGTGTATGAAGCAGGGAAAATCTACGTACCTTATACATGCAGGACCAGCCACCACATGCACCCCAAGGCGCAATTCACCAGCAACAACGCACACAAAAGCAGCACAAACACCCACCACCACAATCTCGACGATCGTTTCGCCCCGAAACCGAAGCATCATCAGGAGGATAGGCTCCACGAAAAAAATCGTACTGGCAGTACGATTTTTTTTTGACGAGATTGTGGTAGTGGGTGTGTGTGCTGCTTTTGTGTGCGTTGTTGCTGGTGAATTGCGCCTTGGGGTGCATGTGGTGGCTGGTCCTGCATGTATAAGGTGCGTAGATTTTGCCTGCTTCATACACATTGGCTTTGCATGCATTCACTTAACCCGTGCGGATTATAGCAAAGTAGTTGATCTTGTTACGTTGTTTGTTTTACTTTACCAGGAATCCGCGTGTACCATGCGCATCTCTGCCTAAGATAGACTTATCAGCTTGGCGTGAAAGTTCCACACAAGGCTGCCTCATCGCCGGTCGTAGCGTGCCGCTCGGGGAATCAGCATTCCCGTCACCGTGTACTTCTTGCATCTGTACCGTTGAAGGGGTAAGTATTGAAACAATGTATTGTAACGAACTCTAGCATTCGAACCCAAAATGAAATTCGTACTTTCCATCAATATTGTAATTCCATTTGATTTCAATATTCTTTTACATCACCTCAATTCTATAGGTGTGAAAAGACCTTAAGTCAAATTTTATAAATTATTCAATAGAGAGCTTTATTCAATAGCGTTTATTAATCACGCTTAGGGACTTAATGTTATTTATAATTTTACATCCACAAAATTAGTGGCTGTAGGACTAAATGTCTTTTACCATTTCATCAATTCGCGTATACTGAATAAGAATCATTGAAAATACAAAATTGACAAAAACTTACGTATGGACTTTAGGTCCTTAAGCTTTTACCTACAGAATTCAGAGTCTGTACGAAATAGATGCTCTAACCGCCTACTCAACTCTTTAACTGCCCCGTTGGCGCACCCGTTATCCGCGGGTCGCGGGTTCGATTCCCGCCGAGGGCCAACATTTTCTGTAAACATTTTGTTGGTTCTTCAAACCTTGTATATTTGTATTTAAGTATGTATTTAAAACTATAAACGTAGTATATTTACCAATAGTCTGTCATCCATAGTACACACACACACAAGTATTGAGTTACTTAGTTTGGGGATGAACTACCGTATACACACACGGTCGACCATTCGATAACGTTCGTCACTAACATTAAAGTGTCCCATATATAAAAAAAAATAAACAAGTGTTTTCCACAAAATCTCATTCCCTTCCACGGCCTGCAGGCCTACCATGAACTCTTATTTCGACTCAATTGTTTTGCTTTTTCATGCCATGACGTCTAAAAAACGCACACTTTAAGTCGTTGCCGAATGACGTTCGGAATGCGTCCTAAAAACATTTGAGTAAAAGAGACAGATTTATCTATAGATAACTATAGTTCATATAATTTTTGCCCTTTTCAAACATTGCGACGCCAATGCAATCAACACTTCATGGTACGAAAAGAAAGCGGTTGAGTTTAGGTACTGACTTTGAATTGAATCGTTTTCTAAAAATTCATGGTAGGCCTACAGTCCCCCAAACGCAGTGGCCCCTCGAACTCTAACTTACAAACATAAATATGCAAACCAGATTCTAGGAAAGCGACTTTAATACATATGACAGGCCCGTTGGCGCTGTGGGTAGTGACCCTGCCTTCAGCTCCGCGGGTCGTGGGTTCGATTCCCGCCGAGGGCCAACATTTTCTATAAAAAAATTGTTGGTTCTTCGAGCCTGAGTGTGTATTTGTATTTAAGTATGTATTTAAACTTATATATGTAGTATATTTACCAGTTGTCCGTCACCCATAACACAAGTATTAAGTTACTTACTTTGGGGACTGACGACCGTGTGTGTAAATGTCCCATATATTTATTTATTTATTTAATACAGGTGAGTAAGTGTTCCATACATTTATATTATAATAATATAATTATCTCCAGGCCCAGTGCGCGTCTCTTCGAATAACCGACTGCGCTCAACTTTGGCGCGAATGGCCCCGGGAGGCCGTGTTGCGGGACGACGTGTGCACCGCACAGTGCGGCGCCGCGCCCGCACAACCGCGCGCGCCCAAACGGCAGAACATCAACTTCAAATTTCCAGACCTAACGCCATTCATAGCTAAATGAGCTATAACCCATCGTATCGTACCATGGTACGAATAGTATAATGAAAATCCGTTCATGTTAACACTCCAAGAGAGACATGCTATGATCGACCTACCCGCTGATTAAAAACAGAACATCTCGATACAGGAAAATATTCGATTATACTGACTTATCATGTGCGCATAATGAACTCTGTTAAGCGTCCAAAAACGATTTAACCAACGCTAAAAACATGGAAACACAAATTGGTTGGCCAATCAGGACTATTCACAAATATATCACTGCAGACATAATCAATATATATAAATGGACGTACGACTGGCCCGATTTTAATGAAATTTTCAGATAATCTTTAGATTGACCCAGCACATGTTCCTGTAAAGTTTGAAAAATCCAAGCATTCCTTGGAAATGTAAAATGTAATTCCAAAATGTAATTCTTATATCTTGCAACTATGAGGGTATGATAGTATCTAAATAAAATGGAGTTCGTGTATCTGCTTACAAAAGTAATTGCGTACAAATAAATATCATAAGGACACATTTTTGTCAGTAAGTTTTATTCCATGTATATATAATATATATAATACTTTTCCATATGAAAATTGATAGTAAGAGACCGCTAGGTTTTTTTTATATAGGCGCGGATTGTGCGTATGAGGATGGCTTATTTGTCAAATTTGATTCCGTTGTTCCCGCAACTGTCACACAACTCACGTTCCTTTCTATCATTATTTTGTTGTAAATTATAATATATGTAATTATTTTTTAAATAATAGATAAATTATAATAGCGCGGCTAACAGTAGTTTTCAGTTTCATAGTAGATTGTCTCTCTTGATTGAAAAGGGATCCAAGCATGAATGAGGCGTATAGCAATCTTGACTTTTCTTAGTGATGTGACACAGTGATATGTATTTTAGTAAAATAACAATACAAGTCCCAACGCTTGGTGAATCTCGGAATATACGGACGGAGTATGTAATCTGTGGTGCTAATAGAACACGGTAAACTACTGAAGAAGTTACGATATAATTATTTTGCTATAATTGAGAATAATTAAGACAAAATTGTAATGCCTATCGTAATCGTAGAGCCTATCCTCCTGATGATGCTTCTGTTACGGTAGTAGAGATTGTCTTAGTGAATGTGTGTAATGCTTATGTAGTGTGTTGTTGGTTCCACTTTTTTTGATACGAGCTGTAACTATATAAGGTTTTTAAACGGTTTCTGCTTCCAATTAGCATTACATAGATTTCCTAACAAACGCGAATGATAACAAAATAATTATATCATAAACTTTTGTACTATAGAACCGCAAAGTAACGCCTAAGTTCTATAAATTATGTACACTAGTAACATAACAGGTATTTATTTATGCATTTTTTAATCATCAAAATATCATTTTTGTAATTAAACTAAAACCGAAATTCATTTTTTTATCCTTATATAATTCTGCTATATACTTGCACATTTCAATTGTTATAACTTATATTTAAATGAATTAAGGTCTAAAATTATTAAGTATTTTTATGGTGCCGTCCGTTGTATGAAAGTTTGTACAAATATTTTTAAGTTATGATTTCAACACATTATAACTTAGTCGTAACTAACTTTCCTGTCTAATCTACTTTTTTATCAATGGACGGCAATATTCTATAAGTAAAATTATCAAAGATATCACCGTTAAAAACATATCAATATTTTAAAAACATGTTCCGAAGAAAACATGTTAAGATATTAAACTGTCTAAGCAATTGCGCATTAACCATCTTTTTGCCATCTCAAGCTTTAATTGAAGAAAATACAAAATAATTAAGAGTAAAATAAGTTAGGCGTCTTATATTCTTTACTCCATATTACCGAACTCTATGTTACCATTTATTTTAACAAACTGAATGAGATGTAAATTGAAATAATATATATAATTATCAAAAACATAATACCCATACACTGCCTAGGTAAGTCCATAATGTAATGTTTGTAAATTATTTTTGTAAAATATTGCTATAATTAATTTTATTTAGATAAAAAGTTTTTTACTAATTAGTTTATTGAATAAAAGTCATTAATAAGCAGTTATTTGAGTACTATTTTTTTCCAAATCCTTCACCGAATACCTTTGTTCAGGGTCAAATGAATGGCTCAATATAAATATAACAAGGGTATATTTGTGATTCAATTGCCGCCGTGTGGTATCCGGCTGAGTAGAATAGACCACCCTCATTTCTTACGAAGGTATCGTAAAAGGCGACTAAGATAAGTATACCCGCCGTGTGGTATCCGGCTGAGTAGAATATACCACCCTCGTTTCTTACCGAGGTATCGTAAAAGGCGACTAAGATAAGTATACCCGCCGTGTGGTATCCGGCTGAGTAGAATATACCACCCTCGTTTCTTACCGAGGTATCGTAAAAGGCGACTAAGATAAGTTTACCCGCCGTGTGGTTTCCGGCTGAGTAGAATAGACCACCCTCGTTTCTTACCAAGGTGTCGTAAAAGGCGACTAAGATAAGTTTACCCGCCGTGTGGTATCCGGCTGAGTAGAATAGACCACCCTCGTTTCTTACCAAGGTGTCGTAAAAGGCGACTAAGATAAGTTTACCCGCCGTGTGGTATCCGGCTGAGTAGAATAGACCACCCTCGTTTCTTACCAAAGTGTCGTAAAAGGCGACTAAGGTAAGTTGATCCGCCGTTTGGTATCCGGCTGAGTAAAGTAGAACACCCTCATTTCTTACGGAGGTATCGTAAAAGGCGACTAAGATAAGTATACCCGCCGTGTCGTATCCCGCTGAGTAGAATAGAACACCCCCGTTTCTTACCAAATTGTCGTAAAAGGCGACTAAGGTAAGTTGATCCGCCGTTTGGTATCCGACTAAGTAAAGTAGACCACCCTCATTTCTTATGGAGGTATCGTAAAAGGCGACTAAGATAAGTTTACCCGCCGTGTCGTATCCCGCTGAGTAGAATAGAACACCCTCGTTTCTTACCAAAGTGTTGTAAAAGGCGACTAAGATAAGTTTACCCGCCGTTTGGTATCCCGCTGAATAGAATAGACCACCCTCGTTTCTCACCAAGATGTCGTAAAAGGCGACTAATGTAAGTTGATCCGCCGTTTGGTATCCGGCTGAGTAAAATAGACCACCCTCGTTTCTTACCAAGGTATCGTAAAAGGCGACTAAGATAAGTTTACCCGCCGTGTCGTATCCGGCTGAGTAGAATAGACCACCCTCGTTTCTTACCAAGGTGTCGTAAAAGGCGACTAAGGTAAGTTGATCCGCCGTTTGGTATCCGGCTGAGTAAAGTAGAACACCCTCATTTTTTACGGAGGTATCGTAAAAGGCGACTAAGATAAGTATTCCCGGCCGTGTCGTACCCCGCTGAGTAGAATAGAACACCCTCGTTTCTTACCAAAGTGTCGTAAAAGGCGACTAAGGTAAGTTGATCGGCCGTTTGGTATCCGGCTAAGTAAAGTAGACCACCCTCATTTCTTACGGAGGTATCGTAAAAGGCGACTAAGATAAAATTACCCGCCGTGTGGTATCCAGCTGAGTAGAATATACACCCTCATTTCTTACCGAGGTATCGTAAAAGGCGACTAAGATAAGTATACCCGCCGTGTCGTATCCCGCTGAGTAGAATAGAACACCCTCGTTTCCTACCAAAGTGTCGTAAAAGGCGACTAAGGTAAGTTGATCCGCCGTTTGGTATCCGGCTAAGTAAAGTAGACCACCCTCATTTCTTACCGAGGTATCGTAAAAGGCGACTAAGATAAGTATACCCGCCGTGTCGTATCCCGCTGAGTAGAATAGAACACCCTCGTTTCCTACCAAAGTGTCGTAAAAGGCGACTGAGGTAAGTTGATCCGCCGTTTGGTATCCGGCTAAGTAAAGTAGACCACCCTCGTTTCTTACGGAGGTATCGTAAAAGGCGACTAAGATAAAATTACCCGCCGTGTGGTATCCGGCTGAGTAGAATATACCACCCTCATTTCTTACCGAGGTATCGTAAAAGGCGACTAAGATAAGTTTACCCGCCGTGTGGTATCCGGCTGAGTAGAATAGTCCACCCTCATTTCTTACCGAAGTGTGTGCTTGACACAATTCACACAAGCACACACGCGTACACACATTAAAAAATTAGCCATAATTTTTTGTTTTTCGTTTTTACAAATTTTGTTCTATTTTCATATAAGTTATCTATAATAATAATGTATATATAAAAAATAAATATCTGGGGGAGGGCGAATACTTTGAGATGATGATTTTTTATTAGTATTTACACAATTTTTTATGTCAATTTATTCTATGCCTATTCTCTAATGAGGTATAAATACTATAAACAACCATCAAAGTTCAAATGTTCAGTTATCTGTAAGTCTTTTTATAGTATGTAATATTTAAAAAATGTATATTCAAGCTGTGCACAAAAATATCTTTTCTCCTATGGCCATGTTCCTACTTATACCGTTCCTATCAGTGTTGAACGACAAGGGAAAATAGATTGGGCAATAAGACAAACAAAATTGTTCATATGCACTAATTTATTACATAAAATTATCAAGTCTATTTAAAGTTTCTTTTTACAATAAACACATTGAGTATTATTGTAAAAAGTATTGCGGTAAACAAAAAAACAGCCGTAAATAACAAAAGTCTTATTAATTAATCTTTCATCAATCAAACGACTTGGTGGCAGCTCACTTCACGATGCGAACTGTCAATCGATTCTGACTGCACATTATCTAGTCCTCCTCATTCTGGAACCGTATCAATGATATAAATAAATATAAGAAATAAATACGATGTCGTCATATTGTAAAACACTGCACGACAAGTTTAGACAAGTTTTATTTAAAGTATTTCAGTTCACAATGACCGAACCCTGTGATATCCAATTGAGTAGAATAGACCACCCTCTTTCTTACTGAAGGATCGTATAATACGACTAAGGTAAGTTGACGTCATGTTGGCGGCCAATCGTATCAGGCCGGTCGTAAAATCCGTAACCAAATCATATTTGTAACATGTGCTGACCCCACTTAGAGTAGGTTAAGGGTATAGGATAATGAGAAAAGAGATAAATATTAAGAGCATTTAAAATTTAATAAATACTTTAGTACTTAAATCATATTTAAAACTCATGGGTTTGACATAGAAGATAAAGGTTTTTAGGACACTTGCATATCTCTGGAGAATCCATGGGACATAAGTAAACTGTTTATCCGCATCAGAGCAACGTTCTGGGTTTAAACTCTAATCTTCTCTCAAGAGACCTTTGCCCAGTAATGCGATAGTAATAAACTATGTACTACAAACTACAATCATAAATACTATTATTACTAGAACAACAATAGCTACTGATAGAACAACAAATAACTGCAACTTCTATAACTAACCCTGCTAGTTGGTCTTTCCCATTCGATAGCATCAGTACTTGCATTAATACACTAACTCGCTAATTATTCATTAGAATAGATACTATATTAATAGTGTCAAAGACTCGATGCTTGCGGGATAAGAAAATGTGGATACGCTACGCTAGCTACTACGTTGACGCGCCATGTTTATGTTATGAAAAAAGTAACATGTTAAATGAAATAAAACCATTCAATAAATATATATTTATTGGTCAATATATTTATTACTTATTTATTATTTATTACTTATAAATATTACAAATAAATAAAATACAATATACTATAATAGGTACAATAATTTAGTCTTCGTTCGCGTACATCTGAGTTGATCAAATAAATGCGCTTTCTGCAAATTTATATTTATTTCTGCAAATAATTCTTAGACTATAATATTTCTTAAATAACACGCACTTATTAAAAAACTACATTACTGTAAGCGTATATTTCATCCTTCTAAAGGTGGAATTCCACATCTATGCACATTTGTGCGCGTACACTTGAATGTACTGTTACAACCATATTCAACGTGGGCATATATTGCTGACTTATTGTTTCCCAATAGGGGTCAATATAGTGTCGATAAACAATATAGGCCTATAAAATTCATACATTTTTCCAAATTCAGTTAGTTCTTGTGATCTAGACGACTTGTTGCCCAGCTATGGACCCGGTTCTTGGTTTTAGCAATAGATAAGTGATCATATACTCCGACTCCAACCCGCTACAAGGGTTTCGCGCAAAAGAATTCCAAGTACCAGTAGCGTTTAGATTAAATTAAAGTAATATTTTTTATTACGAAATTAAAGTTAAAAATTTCAGTAAGTTAAAAATTTCAGTATTTTTTATAAACCAAACTGGACTCGTTGTTCACGAACACAGTTTTGCTCCGCTACCGGAGCGAAAACATTTGTTTGTACGCATATCTTTAATGAGGTGTGGACGAATGAAAAATAATAAATAGTTTTATAGAAAATGTCTAAAAATATATTGTAAATTTGTATATAATTTAAAAATAAGTGAAATAAATTATTTTAATTTTTTTTAATACTAGTATAGTAACGTAATTATTGGCCGATAACTTTTATATAGAATATACTAATTACACAATAGTCAGTCAATATATTTAGTGTTATGTAACCTTTTTTATTTTACTATTAATATTATTAATACAAAAGTAATAATAAAATTATTTTACTATAATACGCGATAAAGTAAATAGAAAATTATATATATTGCTAAATGTATAATGTACTATCCGTCTTTTCATACCCGATGTATGCAGGATTCGTAAAAACACATGCACAAACCACCACAATACACAAGCACTACACACGTTCACTATCACAATTATTTGCAATTATATAACTATTTTCGACATTATACATTAAACATTATATTTATTATTTTGTCATGTAATTGATATAAAAATGTAATTTGGGTTTATTCAATTGTATATTTTGGTTATTTTAAGGAATATTATACAATCCACACTATAAATATTTTTATACTTTAATCATAAATTCGATCGCTTAAAATATTTATAATGACAAATATTGAATGTTGTATATGCCTTTAAGTGACGTGTTCACCTAGAACGAAAATTTATACACTTTAATTATATAATTGTAACTGTTTTCATGTCGTTGGTGTGTCTTATATAAATATATAATATATAATTAAATAACAAAATAGATATAATAAAATATTTATTACTTTTATTATTATTCTTTTATTTATTTTATTTATTTATTATACTTATGTAATAAAATAATAAGAAATAAAATAATCACAAACTCAACAATCGTTTCGCCCCGCAACCGAATCATCAGGAGATATACTCCACGACAAAATCGCGAAGCCAATAATTTTATTATTACTTTTGTATTATGGATATCCGCAAATTAACCTTTAATTCTATAAAATATGAATGCCAACCAGCAGGGTTAGATTTGGCGATCGACCTATTAGTGGACATTGGATTATGAATACTCTACTAACCGGTACATTAGTCATCAGTTCAAGATGTTGGTTGGTTGGTTCAAGACATTAGTTGAATTGCTGCCCTCGAAATAGAAGCTGTGAAAGCCCAGTGGTGAGACCGTGCGACTCTAGAGGCGAACACGGGTTCAAACCCGGGCAGGCACCAATGAGTTTTTCTAATAAAAAACTTGTGTCTAATTGATAAATGCAATTTATCACACGCAACGGTGTGATAAATTGCACCGAAAACGGTGAAGGAAAACATCGTGAAGAAACCTGCATATCTCTAGAGAGTTCTAGGGATATACGTAGCCTGCCAATCCGCAGCGTGATAGGTCATAGCTTGGACATAGCTCCAATCCTTTTTTCAAAAAAAAAAAAACAGGAGATTAAAGGCCTATTCCCAGCAGTGGGATATTAACAGGCCGATTTTATTTTAAATAGAAGCTAGAATATCTCTTAGATGTCTTTGTTGATCATATTACAAAATTGAAGATTATTTGGTTGATAAGAAAGCCTGGATTTGAAAATCCTTTCATCTTCATACAAGACAGCGGTTTAATAATGTATAATTGAAAATATTTAAAAGATTGACCACCGAGTTTCTTGCTGCTTCTCGGTAAGAGCAACATTCCGAACCAGTTGTAGCTTCATTAATCATATTGATGCTTGACGATTCAAAAGTGCCTGAAATGGTTTATTTGAATAAAGATTATTTTGATTTGATTTGATTTGATCATCATGCTCATTACTCACAGGTAAGTAAGTCAATCCGTCACAATGGTGTTCGCTGCTGAACCGCTATACTAAGTGTACGCTCGGATGTGCTGCAGCCGCGTGCTCCAACTCCTGGCCTACTGTCTAACTACTCACAGGACAGGAAAGAGTCAGTTGGCTGCTACCTCCGTGAAGCCGTTGGAAGGCTGGGGTTCAGTGGTGCGACGCCATAGTCCGTAGATCCGACCAGGGACCGCCTGCCATAGACGCACGGTGCCATCCTCTGACCCGGTGGCGTACAACTCCCCGTCCGGCGACCAACGCACGCAGTGTATCGGTCCAAAGTGACCTTTGTTTGATTCTGAAAATCCACAAAGAATGTTCAGAAGTGAGTATTAATTAATCCTCAATCAATAATTCAACATGTACTTCCTTATTTGCAATTAATACAATAATACAAAACACGCGTCATATCACACAAAATGGCGCCTTCTTATTCTCTGGCAACCACTAGTCTGAACGTTGCGCCGTTCTGCGGCGCAACGTTCAACATAACAAATACAATATATAAAAGTGATATATATTATAAAATAATGTAGCATACTGCTAATAAGTTAATAAGCGAATAAGTGATTACATGATAAGATATATTGAAATCTCTCACCAAGTTCAATTCCAGTGTTGAAATCAAATTTGTACACTTTAAGATTCTCCCCGGCGCAGACAAAAGTAGCTCGACAGGGAGCGAGAGATGCCGAGTAACAACTTGTGGGTACGGAGAATTCGCGCATCTTACGCATTGTGTCCGAAGAATAAAATGACACAGTTGTACCTAGATATAAATCATTGATTAATTTATAGAATTAGGCGTTACTTTGCGGAGATCCATAATACAGTCTCTCTTATTATGTTTCATTATATAAGGAATGAGCTGTGATAGCCCAGCGGTGCGACTCTTTCGAGGGGAACACGAGTTCAAACCCGGGCAGGCACCAATGAGTTTTTCTATTAAAACTCATGTGTCTAATTGATAATTACAATTTATCACACGCTTTTCGGTGAAGGAAAACATCGTGAGGAAACCTGCATATCTCTAGAGAATTCTAGGGATATGTGTAACCTACCAATCCGCATTGGAGCAGCGTGGTAGGTCTTAGCTCCAATCCTTCTCTCCAAAAACGGAGAGAGGAGGCCTTAGCCCATCAGTGGGCATAACAACGGGCTGTTACTTTACTTTTATATAAGGAATGTCGTTGCCATTTTTAAATGTCAAGCTGAACCACTGACTTTCAAAACACAGGTTTATCCTAGCTTGAAAGTCAGGGTCACCATTATTTTATACGCAACTTAATATAAGCCATAAATTATAAATCTTTTATAAGTTAAGTTATGTTTGTATTAGGCTTTATGTCAAATAAACTTATTATTATATTATATTATATTATTATTATTACAAAAGTAATAATAAAATTATTTTGCTATAATCCGCGGTACAGTAAATAGAAAATATATGTAGTGCTAAATGTATTGGTGGACTACCCGTTTTTTCATACCCGCTACATGCAAGATTCGTAAAAACACATGCACAAACCTCCACCACTTCCACCACAATACACAAGCACTACACACGTTTACTATCACAAACTCAACAATCGTTGCACCCCGCAACCAAAGCATCATCAAGAGATAGACTCCACTACAAAATCGCAAAGCGAAGCATTATCCAAACAAGCATTTTTATATAGTAATTGGCTCATCCCCATCCTTTATTTTACCTCTGAACACGTGCAACAACGAAACGAACGTTTTCTGAAAGTTCATGGTAGGCCTATAGTCCCCCAAACGCAGTGGCCCCTCGAACTCTATGCATGTGTTTTTACGAATGCTGCATGTATCGGGTGATACATGCAGGATGCGTAAAAACACATGCACAAACCTTTGCAAATCTTTAATTTACAACTAAAAAGCTATATAAAAATAGACTTTGAACTTGACTTTGACTGGCAGACTTTGAAGATTTGTTCACGATCTCCCCAGCCTCGCGAACATTCTCGAACATCGGTTCGTTCGATATATAAGCAGACGTATCGTGCGCCTCGACATTCAGTTTGCGAATAGCGATCAAGAGCGAATAAACAAGCGAGAATAACCTGAGAATGACCTCTGCATTCTTATGGGACAACGGACTGTATAGAGACTAATTACTAAGTTTGTTAATTAGGCATTTTCATCCAAATCAAAAATTCAAAATTCAAAATATTCTTTATTCAAGTAAACTTGTTTAAGTGCTATTGAATCTTCAACTTTACTGTTGGTTCGGAAAGCTGTTCCTACCGAGAAGAACCAATAAGAAACTCGGCGGTTGCTCTTTTAAAAATATAAATCTTAAAACTAGTTACATTTATTTATTACTGTCTTGTACAGCGTAAAAGTGCACCTATATCCATACATCCTAAGTAATCTTCAATAGTATAGTAGGTTTTCTGTATCAGCCTCTTTTTAACCGTGTTTTTAAACTGCTGTAATGGCATGGCCAAAATTGATTTCGGAATTTTATTATAGAATCTTATACCCATACCCAAAAACGATTTACGTACTTTTGCTAGGCGCAAAGCAGGAGTCGCAAGCTTATGTCGGGTCTTTATCTATTAATATCTACTTTATCTATTATATACATCACTTATCGTTTTATAATTCTTTATATTTTTATGTACAAAAATTACATTGTTTAAAATATACTGTGAAGCAAATGTAAGAATAGCTATTTCCTTAAACTTCTCTCCACGAACCCCTATACAATATAATATATGAACTTAACGAGTTAGTTTGTATCTAAGACAAGCAGAACTTACCATGAGTCACAGTCAAAACTGCACCATCTCTGGATAATTCTAAACTGTTTGGCACCGAAGGGAATTCTACTTTACTCACTTCCTGAAATGGATTGACTGTATTTATATTTCATTATATTAAAGTGTATTAAATGATTTTATTTTATTTATTATGGTTTGCCAGCGATTGTTACATTAAACATAGTTAAGATACATTATTAAATTCAATGGTACAATCGTATTAAGGCAAACACGACTTGCACCTTATGTGAAATTAGGAAAACATAAATCTTAGTATCTAAAACTAATATATAATCTTAGTTGAAAAAAAAAATAATGCTTAAAATAAAATAATAAAAAAATAAATGAGTAGTAATCTTAACGTTTTTTTTTTCGAACTGACTGTATGCTGTTAGCCCTAATGGCTTTTACAGCGTCACCAGGCGGGACGGGCGAGCGCAGAAGTATCGTCGAGGTTGCGAAATGCAGGGAGTAGAGCGCAGAAGCTCTACTTAAGTCAGGGAACGTCGTCCTAAGGGTGCCTCCTGTGAGGCCGGACCACGGCTTAGGGCGACGTGTAGTGGAGGACTGATGGTGTGACTTAGATTAGTCATTGCGGCGTCGGAAGGGTGGCGAAAAGCCACGACCGATCGACGTCAGAAAACTGGGACCTCGTCTTCGCCGGCGAAGACGCTGTGTGTGTGTATTACGTGTATCTGTGTTGGCGATCGTTTTTTGATCGTCGGGATCATACAAGACGCTTTTTGGACGCCTATATTTTCGATGGTCGGACCTAACTGGAATGTAGGTAGAAGCAACTGAAATTCGAGTGTACCTCAGATTTCTCGAAGTAAGATTTCGAAAAACGTTTAAAGAGGTGAGTAATGGTAGGGAGATCGAGGTCTCTATGGAGGTAAACGTTCCGCATGAACCACGGACACCCTGTGGCTGTCCGAATAAATCGGTTCTGAAGTCTTTGGAGCCTGAGCAATCTGACCTTTAAAACGTGCGCGAACGCAACGCTCGCATAGGACATTATTGGTCTTATGCAAGTTTTGTAGAGTGTCACTTTGTTGCGAAGCGACATCTTAATTTTCTTGCATAACATCGGATAAGTCGTCCCATGACATACGCAGCCTTATTGCAGACTATGTGTATGTGCTCGTGGAAGGTCATGGAAGGTTGAAAGGTGACACCTAGGTACTTGACTTTCTGTTGCCAGTGAATCGGTGTATTTTAAAGGGATATTTCCGTAGGTGTGTCTATGTGAGATCGAAAGCGATTACCGATAAAGTGCATGGCTGCACTTTTATCCGGGTTTATTTCGATTCTCCATTGGCGGAACCAGCGTCCGAGGCTGTCTACCGCTTTCTGGAAATCTTAACGTTGTTGCTCTTTTGATTGTTTGGCCACTAAATAGAGTTTGACTAACCGTCGGAACGTGTTATGCGAATTGAAATTTATATCTATGGAACTGTCAAGTTCGTTGTATAGTTTGGTAAGACGCGGAATAACGGAATTGGCTCCAAATACTGTTCTTCTGGGTGGTGGAACCAGGAGTGTGATTCTATAACGCGGATACTTATGGGGCACTCTGAATTTAATAGTACTTAACAGATGAGGGCAATCCACATCGCTTTTAAGCAGCAGATAGCAATCAAATAACTATTGCTAAAGGCGACCAGAAATCAATGATAACTTTCATCATCATCATTCTCCTGCCCTTTTCTCGGTCTGAAGTGACGTCGGCACAACATGTTATGAACATGTTCTTACATGATTTGGCTATTCTTTTTACAGGCCGCCTGCCTGACGTTAACTTGCCCACACACTGTCCAGTGGTAATACTACTGCAGTCTGCACTGGCAGACACTAATGAGTGTTTCTATTTAAATAATGTTCTTATGTGTTTTATTGATAATTGCAATTTATGACACGCTTTTCGGTGAAGGAAAACATCGTGAGGACACCTGCATCTCCCTAGGGATATGTGTAACAAATTCGCATTTTAGCGTGATAGGTCTTCGGTGGGTGTAACGAGAGAGAAAGCCTATGCCTATCAGTGAGATAGTAGTAAGTTACTTTACTTTTATAAATTTACTATTTGTATATCACTCCTAACACAAGTATTAACACCCGTATTCAAGAAGCATACTCAGCTAAGTAAGCACAAATTACTATGCGAAGGAGGCTAGTTCACTGTGCGTTCCTCGTGCAAACCTTCCATTTCATAAACAATACTTAGGCCACACTCAACTAAAAGAACGCTATGCGTCCAACTGCGCGCTCTGATTGGTCCATTTGATGTGGCGTAGTTCAGTCTAGTTTTTGACAAATGTCAATGTTATTAACAATTTGTTGTGTTGTTAATAACAAACAAACATAACCTTATTTTGGTATTTCCGTAATTTGCAGTTGATCGTGTTAATAATTTTTTTATGATATTTTGTGTATTGTGCGGTGTAAATAAAATATAGTTTAGTATAATGACTTCGCCTTTGCATTTAAATGCAAGCACTGCAACTCCTAAGAGGTAGAACTATTTTTCTTTAATTTATTATGTATGATAATTTTGTTGTATAGTTTTACTTATATTATTTACTAGACAAAGTTAAATGATTATAAGAATAAAATATAATAAATAGATAACTAATAAATAATTTTGCCTTTAACCAAAGCGGCGCGAACACTATGCGTTCGCTAAAGTAGCTCCTTATCTATTTTAGCCGTGCGTCGATTTTGACAAACGCATAGTAAAACACTTCACTCAAGTAATGTCTATGAATTGGTTTGAATGACCCTATGCGTCCCTGAGCACTGTGCGTTCTCATAGTAATGTTTATGAATACGGGTGTAAGTTACTTAGGCGACGGACGACCGTGTGTGCAATTGTCCCATATATTAATTTTTATTTATTTGGAAAATGAACAGCTTAAGTTAGTAATACATTTCCACATATAAACTACTTAATTAATAGTACCTTCGGATAAAATTTTTAAGCAATAAAGAACAGAAAAGAATATAGATCAGTAAATTTAACGAAGTATAACGAGTCAAACCAAATTCCAGACATATGTTTTTATCGCATAAGGTTTAGATGTAAACAAGTCTATTTCATGATAGTTTACTAATTTATTAAACGCTGCTGATGCACGACAGAAAAATGAATTTCTGCGATACTTAGTGGAGCCAAGCGCGACAAATAGGTTTTCAGAGGACCGTCTTGAAATATTTTTTTAGGCACGTTAAGTTTGATAGAAGGGGACTGTGGGGAGTCTATTTTACTTTGGGCAATATTCTAATTCAAAATTTCAAATTCAAAATATTCTTTATTCAAGTAAACTTGTAAACAAGCGCTTTTGAATCGTCAACTTTACTGCTGGTTCGGAAAGCTGTTCCTACCGAGAAGAACCAGCAAGAAACTCGGCGGTTGCTCTTTTTAAAATATAAATCTTAGAACTAGTAACATTTATTTATTACTGTCTTGTACAGGGTAGAAGTACACATAGGTGTATATGTGTGGATATAGATCCACACATCCTTATCATCTAAGTAATTATTTACCAAGTAAATAACATCAGCAATCTGTCGTCTCACTACGAGAGGAAGTAACACTAAGTTATTCACTAAGTCTTAAACTCAAATTGTTGTTACCTGGCCACTCAATCGATCCCAAACGCGCATCGTAAGATCGTCACTGACACTGACGATTCTAGTATCGTGCAAGAACTCAGCGTGCCTTATGTTGTTAGTGTGCGCAGTTATTTTTTCGATTGCTGCCAAAATTCACAATTAAATTCAAATACACAATCAATTATTACAACACAAACATAATGCGGGTTGCACACCAAAAGCCCCGAAGCTAAAGTAATCCAGCTTAGCTAAGTTAACATAGATTAAAAATGTGTCACTAAGAACTAAGCGAAAGCTCAGTCCTTTTTTTTTAAATTCTGATACTCCTACGACTCTGTATTCTACAGAACAGGGATTTTTTTTAATCAAATAAATTGGTGCATATTTATAACAAAACGACCGACACGACGCAAGACACTGAACAGCACTGACAAAGGATGAGCGAAGGGAATGCGGATTGTTCGAGAGAGGCTTAGCTTAGATCGTACACAACTAAGTTAGCTTTGCATTTTTTTTGCAAACCAATAACTAAGCAGTAACTCGAATAGTGTTTCGACGTTCACTTCGACGGATGAAGGAAGTAAGCGGGAGGGACTTAGCTTAGTTCTTGAAGCTGTGCAATGTCATACACTTCTAACTTAGCTTCATTTTTAATAAGCTCACATAGCTTAGTTTGTATAATGTGTCCTGTGCAAACCAAGAACTAAGCAGTAGCTCAAATAGTGTTTCGACGTTCGCTTTGACGGACGAAAGAAGTGCGGGGAAGTGGGAGGGTTTCAGCTTAGTTCTTGAAGCTGTGCAGTGTTATACACTTCTAACTTAGCTTCATTTTTAGTTAGCTCACATAGCTTAGTTTGCATAATGTGTCTCGTGCAAACCAAGAACTAAGCAGTAGCTCAAATAGTATTTCGACGTTCACTTCGACGGACGAAAGAAGGGCGGGGAAGTGGGAGGGTTTCAGCTTAGTTCTTGAAGCTGTGCAGTGTCATACACTTCTAACTTAGCTTCATTTTTAGTTAGCTCACATAGCTTAGTTTGCAGTCTGTACACAAGTATGAAAAACTGTGTTAGCTATGCGAGCTAAGCTAAACTAACTTAGCTTAGCTCTTGGTCTGCAACCCGCTTAAAGGCGCATCAAGCAAGGCTGGGGCTTAAGTGACACTGTGTATAAGCTCCTCTCCATAATCAGCAAATGCGGTATTTCAAAATCAAATTAAAATAATTTTTATTCAAGTATGGTTTTATAAGCATTTTTAATGAAGCTACAACTGGTTTGGAACGTTTCTCTTACCGAGAAGAATCAGCAAGAAACTCGGCGGTCAATCTTTTAAACATTTCAAATTTACATTATTTGCCAGCCAATTATGCTAATTGTCATTATTTAGGTTATTAATATTTGTTTTTCTTTTACTATTACATATTGTTTTTATTTTGTTGCACAATAAAGAATATATTTTGATTTGATTTGGTTATTTAACCGCAGTCTGCTGAAGCTGAAAGGATTTTCAAATCCAAGCATTTTTATCATTCAAATAATCCTCAATTGTTTAATAAGTTTTATGTATAAGCATATTTCTTACACTTAATTTTAAACTTTCTGTAAACTGGTCTAGTACGTCGTCTAGTAGGTTATCCAGATAAAAAAAATTTTTGGAGGAAATTCTTTACATGGCAAAACAACGTTCGCCCGGTAGCAAGTCTGATTATAATACGTCAATTTAAGGTGAAATAATAAACTTAAAACAACATCTCATATTACTTACGCCCTGCATCAGGTTTATTTAAATCAAAAATGCGTATCACTTTCTCGTTGCTAGCAGTGAGTAGCAAAGTGTCGTCCGTGTTGAAGTTGACGCTTTTCACTATATGTTCGTGGTCAAAAGAGTGCACCACTTCACCGTATCGCGCATCCCATAATTTTGCTGAAATTAATAAAATATGTGTGTGTGTAATAACGTAAATAAACAGTTATTTTTGACGGCATTTACAGAAGTGAGTGAGTGGGGTATGTTTGCTTGAGCTCAATTTGACCAGAAATTAATATATTTTGTGATAGTTTAGCAAAGTTTAAAAGTATCGTATATAAACATTTACCTTAACATTTTAATTTATACATATTTTTAAGTCTTTAATTTTTTTTATTTTAATTAATAATAGACAGTGAATCGTCCCAAAAATGCTGTGTTCATCTATAATTGGTGCATGTATACGTTTTCTTATTATTGTATGTAGGCTAATCAATGTTTAATACGTATGCTGTTGAGGTTCTTTAATATTTTTTTTTTAAAAAGCGGGATGCGCAGGATTTATCGAGAGATTTTCCTTAATAGTAAAGGATATAGCGGATCGTATATTTATTTATTTATATATAGTTTATTGTACACCACATATTACAAAAAAATATCCATTTTGTACGGAACAAAAGATGACCTTATCGCGACCTTATTTTAGCTATTTCTTCAAGACAGCCTTTGGATTAGGAAAACTGAAACGCTCAGAGTAGATAGGTGTATTATGAGATAAACTTACATATTAATAAGCACAAACTAATACATATACAACTTACACAAATAATAATATATATTATATACCAACTAAAAAACAGTTATATACATAAAACCTTAAACGAACTTATTTAAGATTTATTGTCACAGTATTAGGACAAAGATAATTCCTAACACGATTTTTAAATATGTCTAGCGAACTGGTACATGTCGACTAAATACAATTTTTTTTCTAGAAAACTCAAAGGCACTTGAAACGAGTTTAGAACCTGCTAAATCTTGAAAGGATTCTCACGCACGAAGATATTCCCAAAACTTTTATAGCCTCGATACAAAATATGGCAACTTTGCAGTGACATCTCTTAGACGACAGGAAAAACAGTCTCCTCTCATTACCTGAATATGAAAAATAAAGGAGTTTCTAATCTATCTCCTATATAGAGTATTATCTACAATCGAGAGAGCGTCCTAAAAACGCGCAAATATCACATTGATGGTGACATTGTTGTTTTTTATTATTGACCTAATTATTTGAAGTAGGTTGTATTTCTAACATATTGTAACACATGTACAACGACATAATTAATGTTATAGTAAATTAATACCAGTGAAATCGGCTGCTCCGCTGGCTGCTAAATTTGCGTCTTGTGTTAAAGCGACTCCCCAGACAGCGCCTTTGTGGCCTTCAAAAGTTCCGATCCAGTCACCAGTTTCACCTTGGCGCAACATAGGCTTACCATCTGTAAAAAGAAAAAATAGAAATTTAAAATATTTATTTGATTATTTATTTATGTCGTGTGGTATCCGGCAGAGTAGAATAGACCACTCTCATTCCTTCCCGAGGTGTCGTAATAGGCGATTAAGGTATTTGCCCCGCCGTGTGATTTCCGGTTGAGTAGAATAGACCACGCTCTTTCTGAGGGGTCGTAAAATACGACTAAGGTAAGTTGACGTCAGGCAGGCGGCCGGTCGTAAAATACGTAGCGAAATCATGTGATAACATGTTTGTAACATGTTGAGCCGACCCCACTTAGAGTGGGATAAGGGCAGGGGGATGATGATTTGATTATTTATTTCTTTATGGTACATACATTTTGTAAAAAAAGAGAAAGAAAAAATAGCACATGTACAAAAGCGGACTTATCCCTAAAAAAGAATCTCTTCATGCACATTTTACACAAAAGATAAAAAAATGCAATATATGTATATAATAGTGATTATTTAAATTTAACTATTTCATTTATAAATATTTTTTTGTATAAGTATATGAATGAAGATGCTACTAATTTATATTTACTTGAGGCAAATATTTTATAGGGAACGCGATTTGCGGATTGATACCGAAAATTTATTCAGCAGCGTCACTCCTGATGGATCATATATTAAAATCTTTTTCAGTAGCGTACCTGAGTCACCCAAGGCCAAGAGGCAAAAAATGGGTGCTCAACTGAACCATTTAAATTCGTTTGTTTGTATTAAAGTCGCTTTCCTAGAATCTGGTTTGCATATTTATGTTTGTAAGTTAGAGTTCGAGGGGCCACTGCGTTTGGGGGACTGTAGGCCTACCATGAACTTTCAGAAAACGTTCGTTTCGTTGTTGCACGTGTTCAGAGGTAAAATAAAGGGTGGGGATGAACCAATTACTATATAACAATGCTTGTTTGGATAATGCTTCGCTTTGCGATTTTGTAGTGGAGTCTATCTCTTGATGATGCTTTGGTTGCGGGGTGCAACGATTGTTGAGTTTGTGATAGTAAACGTGTGTAGTGCTTGTGTATTGTGGTGGAAATGGTGGAGGTTTGTGCATGTGTTTTTACGAATCCGGCATGTAGCGGGTATGAAAAAACGGATAGTCCACTATACATTTAACACTATATATATTTTCTATTTACTATATCGCGGATTATAGCAAAATAATTTTATTATTACTTTTGTTTTAGAAAACAATTCAATTTAAGTTGCATTGGGGGTCATAATGTTTGAAAAGGAAAACGTTGTATGAACTATAGATAAATCTGTCTCTTATACTCAAATGTTTTAAGACGCATTCCGAACGCTCATTCGGCAACGACTCAAAGTCTGTGTCTTTAAGACGTCATGGTATTGTACCGCGTAGTCAGCGGAACTCAAATATCACTAATAGATACAATTTAAGTCAGTCGCAATCTTGTAAGACGTATCCAAATAAATTATCTTCACCTGCCTTCTTTAATTTCGCTCCACTATAAAGAAGTTCAACTCGATCAAACAACACCTACGCCAAAGTATGAAAAAGCAAAACAATTTAGTTAACGTCGTCAATCGAGTCGCAATAACAGTTCATGGTAGGGTGCTAGGCACTTTCCTATCAAGACTTTCGATAGTTACCCCACTGATCTTTTTTCTCTAGCTTCATGTATCCATATAATAAGTAACTCAATTTGGGTTGCACAAAAAATCATATACGGTTTTCCGCCATGTGGTATCCCGGCTGAGTAGAAAGACCACCCTCATTTCTTACCGAGGTGTCGTAAAAGGCGACTAAGGTAAGTTGACCCGCCGTGTGGTATCCGGCTGAGTAGAATAGACCACTCTCATTTCTTACCGAGGTCTCGTAAAAGGTAAGTTGACGTTGACCAGGTTGACCAGGCAACTGGTCGTAAAATACCAAGCCAAATCATGTAACATGTTTATAACCCATTTAGAGTGGGTTAAAGGAAGATTAATGATGATAATCACGTACATATACGTCTTTAACGTACCTATATAAGACATAACTCTCAATATAAATAAATTAAACATCGACACTAAATCAAAGTAAAAAAAATACCTCTAGAAATGCAAAAACACAAAATCTACATTTATTCCATACTAGCTTCATTACATACGCATAGAATAGAACCGACGAATAGAATGCGCATTAATGTAAGACGCATATGTGGAGAGACATCGAGATTTTTACAATTTTCTAATGGTCCGCTAAATGTAATTTTTTTTATTACATAAGAACCTTCTGACAATAACTAACACAGCAAAAAAAGATTAACCAAATTGTTCCATCCGTTCACAAGTGATCGGATTACAAAGGAAACTAGAGATTGATTTTTATATGTATACGGGCTGACCGGGCAAACGTTGTTTTGCCATACAAATTATTGCTACGGAATTTCTAGCGTGCATTATAAAATAAATTAAAAGAAATTGTTAGAGGCCAAAAATGCTTATCGCTTAGAAGCATGAAAAATAGATAGTATCCGATTCTCAGACCTACTGAATATGCAACTAAAATTTCATAAAAAGGAGGAGGTTTCGGAGGAGTATGCTAACTAACATTGTGACACGAAATTTTTTTATATAAAACTAGCTGACCGGCCAAACGTTGCTTCGCCACATAAAATATTTCTACGGAATTTCTATTATACATTACAATACAAAAATTAAAAAATATCAAATAAAAAAAAATGGTAGGGGTGGGCAACCTTAAGCACTTGGAGGTATGAAAATGCATAGTAAATTTTATAAAAACCCCGATTTTTTGGAGGAGAATTGTAAGTAACAATGTGATATGTGAAATATGATACTATATAAAATATAGTAAAAAGTAAGTAAAGTAACAGCCTGTTACTATGCCCACTGCTGGGCTAAGGCCTCCTCTCTCCGTTTTTGGAGAGAAGGATTGGAGCTAAGACCTACCACGCTGCTCCAATGCGGATTGGTAGGTTACACATATCCCTAGATTCTCTAGAGATATGTAGGTTTCCTCACGATGTTTTCCTTCACCGAAAAGCGTGTGATAAATTGCAATTATCAATTAGACACATAAGTTTTAATAGAAAAACTCATTGGTGCCTGCCCGGGGTTTGAACCTATGTCGTCTCTAGAGAGTCGCACGGTCTCACCGCTAGGCTATCACAGCTTATATATATTATATATATATAAAATATATCACATAACAATGTAAATTGAATAGATTCGTAGAATTTCAATATTTTATTTCGCCGCTCAATTAAAAAATGAAAAAAGCCTCTCAATTCCAAATAATCTATCCAATAAAAATATAAAGATGATACAACCCCGCTTAACTCACTGGTGCAAGACTTAAACAATCTTCTCTAGTTTCGAGTCATAGAAAAAGTTATATTTAAATACCTTCATAATCAAATAATTAACAAACAATGCAAGATCGTAGCGAGGTTAACAAGATATACTGTAAGGTAAGTCAGTAACTAAGGCCTGCTATGATTTGTCTCAAAATTGTCACAGCTATTAGACTTTTAAATATTCTTTCAGTAGTCTCAATATTTATTCTTTACAATTTAGATACAAATAAATACACCTTTTCAGTTGCTAAAAGGCTTACATATATAGCCATGAATATATCAATATAATAATATTCATTATATACAGACAGTGACTTTGACATAGTAAAGGCATGGCAAGGTTATCATGATTAATGGGTGCAAGAAATATAACTGCAATGATTCAATACATTTAAATTCTATGGATTATAATTTTGATGTAAATTTCTTTTATATTTTTTATTACACTAAAAAAATAACTGTAAGAAATGATGTTTTGATCTTTATATTTTGATTTTATTTACATACAACTACAGACATTTGTATATTTTGATAAGTATATTCCACAGGGACGTTAATAATCTATGTCAAATCTCTTCTACTTGACTGTAGATAATCCATGGAAGCCATGCCTTCCATAAATCCTCAGTTGACCAATAGTCTTGTTCGCTTAAAATAGACCCAACTTGCAAAGTATGATGGGTATCATTACCAGACACTGCCTGCTCAATAAACACCTATTCCTTATAGGTGTGACTGACAGCCAAATATGCAGAAGATGCATGAGGGAACCAGAAATATCATCTCACGTCATGCTGTATTGCATGGCGGTGGCCAAGCATCGGGCTAACATCCTTGGCTCGCCGGGGACTTTACAAGAAGCCTTGAGGAACCCTGGCAGGGTTCTCGGCTTCTCAAAGGAGCTTGCGTGGTCAGTATAACCAGCCCCTTTACCCTCACGCACAATCGTCGCCTTACAATGACGAAGTGCGGAAAATAGCACGCAACAAGAAGAAGCCTCTTCTTCGCTTCTCCTTTTTCAACCGATGGATGTCCACTAGTGAACATGGATATCTTTGGGGGTTCTATGTCAAAAAGTAATCGGTAATAGTAATCAGTAATGAGTACTGAGTAAGACAGGATCACTAATTCAATTATTTTAATTAATTATAATTTTAATTAATATTGAAGAATATTGTTAATTCATTTTCTTTTAAATTTGACCCAAAAAATCATATCTATACAAAGCAAAAATGTTATTTATAAATTTTTCAATTTATTGTAGGCAGGGAGTTCCATGTGTGCACTAAGGATCTATAGAATGTATTGTACTTCCAGAGATTTTGTAGATTTTTCCAGAGATTTTCCATATAATGTCATGGAAAGGCCACCTAAAAAATGTTTGAGGTAAGATGATTAAAGGGTCTATTAAAATCAGGACAAGAGAAATTTTAGGTAAAGAAAAAAGGAGCGCAGAATTCATAAAGGATTGACAACGTTCAGATTGTGTAATAATTAAAATTACTATTAAAATATAAATTATAACAAATTAATAAAATTATATATAAACTCAAAGAAATAAATAAAATTCTGCAATCAAACTTTATTATTTATCCTCTCTGATATATATTTTTTCTTATAAATTTATACATATAAACAAGTCCTTGCTTATTTTGTTTTGTAAATAAAATCTGCAAATGGGTAATAAAAAAAAATTGCAATAGGGCTACATTGACAATTGCAACATAGTTAAAATGTTTTCCTTGTACAAGACAATGAAATTAACCAATGTTTATTTCACATTCTAAAAGGTAAATAATGTCAAGTACTCTCACACCTTGAAGTAATACAAGGTGACCCAGACCATATCAGTGAAATGTCAACAAGGTACACAGGAAATAAATAAATTATGGTCCTAGAACAATTTAACATTTACAATGAGTATTATATACACACACAAGCTACCTACCTTAAAAATAAAACAAATGCACCGTCCACCAAGGTAAACAACCACCGAGAGGAAAACGTACAAACGGAACTTCAAGGTACTTCCTATATATCCGGAAAGACAAGGTCAACACAACATATATAGTAACACTTGCCGAACTGGGCTATTTACTTATGAAAAATTAAGGCTTTCGAATACTCCTTGACGTCTAACATCTGTCACATGAAAATACACCCCAAATACACTTAATAGACTTCCACCTACAAGTAGGTCAAGGCAAAAGGGTATCCCGGTGCAAAATAATTACTCAAACTTACCTTTGCATGCCGAAATCAAAAAGTATCCATCCCTTGTAACGTCACTAAAGTCCAAGTGTACCACTGGTCTAGTATGGCCACCACATGTAACGGGAACTTGTTTTAAGGTTGTCATTTTATGAGAAAATTTAAAATTTGTGTTTCCTGAAGAAATAAAAATTAGTTGATTTAAAAATCAACCAGCCAAGTCTAATCGTATTGGATGTTGACAATCGACTGACAGAAGTCAGAAAAGGGCGGTGCATTAAAATGTTGCTAGAAACCTCGCTTGAACATGTATATATATAGGTTTTTTTATATGTACTTTAAAACGATAAAGCATGTCAAAATAAAAAAATTAAAAGGTAATTTGCATTTCCTTTGGACATGACTTTCATTTTCCCCATGTTTAATATCGATTTCAAGTTTTATTTAGTATTATGATTTTAGATATTAATACCGTGAGCATTTTAATAATAATTTAATTTGAACTCTTATAAACTCGATACATAATTTTTATGCTATTATAAACCAAATTTAATTATACAATTTGAATTTTGCTCTTTGTATCTATTGTCTTTTAATAAAGGTCAACGGTCACAAACAACTTGCCTTTAGTTGGGCCTTAAAAGACTCGATTTCAAGACATTAATAAATGGCGAATGATCATTGACAATTCGTTTTAGTCTATAGTTCATGCCACAATCAGGGTCTATTTGATTGGAAAAAATCGGTTGATAAATAATCGATTATCTGGAAACAAAAAATTGATTACTTTTTTGACTATTTAAAAATTTCTTTTTTATTTTAAATTTAATTAGAATAACAATAAAGTGAACAACTCCAAATAAAAAATGCGCTGTTTGCGAAATTAGATTAAAACGTGTTTCTGGTTACATTGGTTATATCCAACAACGCATATCTTATCTTAAAAAAAGAATAAAAAGAGGGCAACTGTAATAATAGATTTTTTAAAAATCGATTTAAAATGTTTAAATATTCGGTTTTTGTTGTATAAAAATCGATTTCTTGACAATCCACAAGTGTCATTTTCTTTTTTAATTCATAGATTAATATGTATGTTTTTAATCGACGTGTCTTTTTCAGAGTTGAGTAGTCACTCTCAAATAAAATACATTTTGGCAAAACTGAATATTTAAACGCATATAGTATGGATTTCTTTACCTCCATTCCAACTCATATCGACTACGTGGGTCAAGCAAAAGCGGAGAAATTGTACAGAGCCATCATTACGCTATTTAGCATAGTTGGATTCATTTGGGGTTACATTGTCCAACAGTTTTCTCAATCAGTGTATATTTTGGGTGCTGGTTTTATATTGGCGGCAATTTTAACATTACCTCCATGGCCTATGTATCGCAGAAATCCTTTAAACTGGCAGAACCCGAAAAATTCTGAAGAAAAATCATCCGCCAAAAAGAAGAAGTAAAATCCGATGGTAAATTTCCAGCTAATTTTTTAAAATAAATAAATGGTGTTAAAAATAAATAGGGATTTAAGATAAAATTGTTTTATTCAACAAATTAATATAATTTATATATAATACATTCAGCTATATTATTGAAGCTATGAAAAAAGGTACTAGAGAACTATACTATTTTACAGAAAACATTATCTGTCAACAACTCTTAAATATTTTTGGAACTTTATTCGAAAAATCTACCACTAAATTTATTAACAAATTAATATGACTAGCTGACATTAAATATCAATTGAAGTAGGAATTACATTTATTGAAAAAGCATATTGACTACTGACCTAGTATTGAGAATTTGCTAATTACTTATATTAACAGTCCAAGATGGTTTATAAATTATTAGTGAAACTAAGCTTGTCTCTGAGATTTCTTAATATATTATAAAGCCTACTTTCATTTTCTACATCACATTCATTGGATGTTTCTTCTTTTACTTCATTACTTTCACTTTTTACATCTTTTTCATTGTCCATGGTGACTTCATTATTTGAGTCACCAATATCCAAATCTTCTGGTGAAACTCTTCCACTCTTATTTTCAATCTCACTAGTAGGCTCTTGAGTAATATTTCTTTCAAGGGAATCTTCTACATCATAGAACTGTTGTAATGTGATGATTGTAAACATAAATGCAATGCCATATTCCACAACCGATAAAGAAAAAGGTCCAATGGCCAATATTAGAACTGCTATTTTAAATAGTAAAGCAGATACTATGTCATAATGTCTTCTGAAAATTTACAATAACATGGTGATTGAACACAGTACAAAAAATCTCCAGTAAAATAATCATTTCAAATTCAATTAAATAACTTAAAAATATTTCATATTCCAATAAGATCATTATTTTTACTTCATAATTTCAAAATATCTATCTACAAATCATCATTGCCATTAGATTTAATCTTTTAAAATGCCTCACTAATGTTCTTCTTTTATATAATATATTTAATCAAACAGCACATTATCATGTGTGGGTGTATGCTAATTTGCTAGAGTTTGAGAGACTTTGTTTGCTAGAGTTTGATAGAGAGACATTCAACAACTGTATATTATGAAGTAGTTTAAAAAAATTAGGTCATTTATCCCTCGATATAAAGTTTGTATTTAATTATTATTTTTTATTATACTAGATTAAATTGGAAGAAAATTTCCTTAATTGGAAATATCCCTAGTTTTCTTTAACTGTACATTGGACCCTGTATAAGATAGTAATGAGTTAGTGTAACTAACTATAAGAAATATATTGTAAACAGAGCAACCAAGTATCTTGTTGGCTCTTCTTGGCAGGAACAGCTTTACGAACCATCAGTAGAGTTGACAATTAAAAACCATTTGTTTAGAAGTTTACTTGGATAAAGAATAATTTGAATTTATAAAGCTTGGAGCAAAAATTTGAGAAGTGCACTAACATGGTTTCAAATCACAGTTATATAATCATCAAGGTAAAGTTAAACATGTACATTCTATTTACTATTAAAAAATTTAAAAAATTCTAATAATTTAAAGTATATATAAACTTCACATTCAAAATGACTTACAAATTCTTCCTGGGACCTTTAATTTGCCATGTAACTAATGAAGTAACTGACATAGTAAGCCCAGTGTGGTAAGACGTGTCAGAACTAAGAACCATGCTATATCTGGAAACAGTTTTGCGATTAGTTGTTATATTAGTTCTATGTCACCGACTTCCAAGATACTGTTGATGTCTGTTACATTACCGTTTCCATACCATTGCCTAATGAACAGCTTGAATTTGCAGGGGATTATACGGGACATATTATTTGATTGGCCCGTTGGCGCAGTGGGTAGTAACCCTGTCTTCAGCTCCGCGGGTCGCGGGTTCGATTCAAGCCAAGGGGCAATGTTTTATATAAAAAACTGTTGGTTCTTCGAGCCGGAGTGTATATTTGTATTTAAGTATGTATTTAAAATTATATATGTAGTATATCTACCAGTTGTCTGTCACCCATAACACAATTGTTAAGTTAAGGAACGGACGACCGTGTCCCATATATTTATTTATTTATTTATTATGTGAAAGTTAGACTTTATGCCAGTGCTTTTGTCAAGAACCAGAGTTTTTTTGTTATAGGAGCCCACTCGTACGACATATAACTTACATTTTTTATAGACATTTATGTTTGAGTTTTAATAGAAAAATTTATTGGATAACCATAACCAAATAAAAGACCTGAAAAAAATACACAATCAAAAACAATTATCTTTTTTTTGCAGTTGTTGTCAAAACACTTACTTGTAATTACGTGCCCATGTTAGCAACGCGGGAATATTGAGCATTGTCACAAGCATCCACATCAGAAATAACATCGAATGGAAATTGATATTATTCAGGTCATCGTCATTAAAGCATTTATCTTCACATTTGTCTGTCGTTTCTGCTGATTCCTTAGCTACTAATAAAGCTTTTGTTTCGTCGGATTTGTCGTCCGTGTCTGATTTGTTATTATCTATTACAGTATTATTTTCTAAAAAAATACAAGTTAAATTTATGATCACTAATTAATATAATTAAATAACATGGGTATATTTCATCAGATATGGTTTAACAATTTGGGGTAACTCTGTAGATGTCGAAAGAGTATTTAAAGATAAAAAAAATGTGTTCGCGCAATATCCAATGTCCATTATCTTAACATTATCTTTAATCACTAAACATTCTTCTTCTAAGAGGAAGAATGTTATATAAATATACATATATGAAGTAAATGTTTATTTTCGTCAAAACAAACCCCCTATCGTTTCAGTCTTCACGAAACATTAGGGAAAATAACAAGGCATAAAGATTAAATGGCTAATTGTACCAAAAAGTTTATATAAAAATAACTGTAACTGTAACAATTTACAAACTGTATCTAAGTACATCAGTTTTATAAAGTTTCTCGAAATTTTGAAGGTCTAACTGACCTTGAATTCGAGTTCAGTGGGTCAAATACGTATTCATAGGTCGCTCCGATCAAATGCAACTTCCACTTTTTTATGGGCCGGTGTTTTAATGAAAAATCATATGCCATATTATAATTTGCTTGAAACAAAGAAAAACTTTAATACCGCCGTGTGGTATCCGGCTGAGTTGAATAGACCACCCTCATTCCTTACCGAGGTGTCGTAAAAGGCGACTAAAGTAAGTTGACGTTACGCAGGCGGCCGGTCGTAAAATACCTAGCCAAATAATTTAAAACATGTTGTGCCGACCCAATTTAGAGTGGGATAAAGGTTGGATTATGTAGAAAGAAAAACTATTAATATTTGCTATTAACTCTTTTAACATTACCATTTTTGTTGTCATCTGAATTGTTTGTATCTGTTGATAGATTCACGTCCTTCGCAGGATTTGTATTTGGTTTTGCGTCTCTTTTCGGCTTGATCAAACAAATAAGTCTACGGGCCATTTTCAACAGCAACCTATATCCATAATCCTCAAAATATTCCTCGTACATCTTAGAAAGCTGCAATAAAATTGTTTATGGAAATAGATTATTTACATTGTTTATTGAACCGATATAATATTGTTACGTACAGGGGTTCGTGGATTTAGATGTAAATACCTGGTGACTCGTTAAAAACACTTTATTCAACTTTTTACTACAACTTAAATGTTTTTAAAAGTCTCTATAGAGTCCGTTGTCAACAAAGAATGCCGGTCACTAGTATTTCACTTTTATTTTGGCTTATTTATTCACTCTTGATCGCTATTCGTAAACTGAATGTCGAGGCGCACAATACGTTGGCTTATATATCGAACGAACCGAAGTTCGAGAACGTTCGCGAGACCTTGGGGAGATCGTAAACAAACTTCGTAAATAAATTATCAGTAAACACGCCGAATGTTCCAGAGAATTAGCGTCAAGCGAATTTGAACCCTATGACATATAATAAAAGGGTTCGTAACCCTTTTTGCATGTTCGTAAACTGTCCCAGTCCAATTTGGACTTTATGATATACGCATTACGAACTCTTTTCACATGTTCGTAACACTGCCACCGTCCAATTCGAATTCTATGACATACGCATTAAGAACTCTTTTCGCATGTTCGTAACAATATCAACTTTTATTACCTTAATTATACCTAACCTAACCTATTTAAGTATTAAAAAATTAACCAGTTAATTTTTTACCATATTATCCATATTGCATCGTTTTTTTTACTTTTACTTTTTTGTTTATGTTATCTCGTGTGCAAATTCTTGTCTAGGTACATAGTTTTCCGTTATTTTTCTTTCTTTCAGTACCCGCAATTCTTCTCTTTTACTTTCTTTAAGTCAAAGGTTATTTGGAAGAGATCCATGCTACTCAAAGGCCTTTTAGGGATAAGTCCGCCTTTACTTGTGCTTTTTTTTCTTTAAACTTCTTATGTATGTAGGGGGAGGGGCTCGGGGGATATTAAAAACAATTCCTAAACTTATTATAACTTTGTAACTATTATAACTATTTCTTTTACATCTTTACAACATATCTTACGCCTTAGCCATGTTGAATCTTAATCCCTTCCTGTTTCATCTCTTTCCTACCCCTCTTTCCTACCTTCCTCACTCACCACTACGTTCCGTTCTTTAACAATATCATCTTATTTTTTAAACTTTTTATAAAATAATAAACAATCAATATTTTTCCCTACATGCATGTAAAATAAAAAGAAATAAATAAAATACCCTCAACTATAACTAAATAGTTTTTTTTTTACTTTTCCCAATAGATAAACGGTATTTTGACTGATTTTTAAATAATTACCTTAAACGCGTAAAATGCAGCACCAGCTATCAAGGATGCAGCTCCACAGGATATTGGCACAGCACAAATCATTGCAATACTCATCACCATCGGAACTTTCTGCAGGCCGGTCGCCATATTTTCGGCGAGACCTTTGCCGCCGCGCCAAACTATCCTGGCGACACAACAATTAATGTTTTCAAAGGTCAGATTGCTCAGACTCCAAAGACTTCAGAACCGATTTATGCGGACAGCCACTGGGTGTCCGTGGTTCATGCGGAACGTTGACCTATATATAGATATAGAGACCTCGATCTCCCTACCATTACTCACCTCTTTAGACGTTTTTCGAAATCTTACTTCGAGAAATCTGAGGTACACTCTAACCCCCTTATTTCAGTTGCTTCTACCTACATCCCAGTTAGGTCCGACCATCGAAAATATAGGCGTCCAAAAAGCGTCTTGTATGACCCCGACGATCAAATACGAGGTCCCAGTTTTCTGACGTCGGTCGGTCGTGGCTTTTCGCCATCCTTCCAACGCCGCAATGACTAATCTAAGTCACACCATCAGTCCTCCACTACGCGTCGCCCTAAGCCGTGGTCCGGCCTCACAGGAGGCACCCTTAGGACGACGTTCCCCGACTTAAGTAGAGCTTCTGCGCTCTACTCCCTGCATTTCGCAACCTCGACGATGCTTCTGCGCTCGCCCGTCCCGCCCGGTGACGCTGTAAAAGCCATTAGGGCTAACAGCATACAGTCAGTTCGAAAAAAAAAAAACAATGTTTATTTATTTATAGACCACCAACAAAATACACACTTAAAATTAACACTGTAAATTGAACAACTAAAAATAATTAGTATTTGAATAATTTATAGAATTAGGCGTTACTTTGCGGAGATCCATAATACAAAAGTATTATGCAGTATTATTATAAGTATGCAGGATTGAGGATGCAAAATCGCAAAGCTTTACTACACACGTTCACTATCACAAACTCAACAATCGTTTCGCCCCGCAACCGAAGCATCATAAGGAGATAGACTCCACGACAAAATCGCAAAGCTATGCGATTGGAGTCTATCGGATAGTTCACTATACAGTTAGAACTGTATATATTTTCTATTTACTGTATAGCGGCGAAACGATTGTTGAGTTTGCGATAGTGAACGTGTGTAGTGCTTGTGTATTGTGGTGGAAGTGGTGGAGGTTTGTGCATGTGGATTTACGAATCCTGCACGTATCGGGTATGAAAATAGAGATAGTCCACTATACATTTAACACTATATATCGACTGTGAACTGGCAAATTGTCCTATCTAATTTTTGACAACTTTTCAGGAAGACAAAAAACGTGATTATTAATAAATTCGGATTAATTTTTATGTAATAAAAAGCCAGTTGACTTGAAATATGTTTATTTATATACAAATTTTCTAGTAGATAATACATGTTGATGCAGTAAATGATGGGCAGTAGTACCTAATGCCGTTAAAAAGTGATTTGCCTTAAAATTGAGATAGGACATATTGCCGGTTCACAGTCGATATATTTTCTGTTTACTGTATCGCGGATTATAGCAAAATAATTTTATTATTACTCTTGAAATAGAAGTTCTTTTGAATCGTGAACTCTACTGATACGGGAAGAACGAACTCTTTAGGAAGAGTCAGCAAGAGAATATGTTATATGATTTACCTGAATAGTAACCGATGTGCCAGCTGCGAAGAAAACAACATCACAATAAGCACAGCCGCGACGACAATGTTCAAAATGCCCAAGGCTGTCATATAAGCCGGCAATACAAGCAATGACCGCGTGAAGTATTGGAGTTCTAGATTCTTCCAAGCGGCATAATTAACGAATGAAGCTAAGAACCCGATAGACCTAAAATGTTACACACGTACATATCGATTTACCGCATATATATATTCGACTTTATCTAAGTCTATTTCAGGACAGATATAAAAAAATATCTATGAGCTGTGATAGCCCAGCGGTGAGACCGTGCGACTCTTTCGAGGGGAACACGAGTTCAAACCCGGGCAGGCACCAATGAGTTTTTCTATTAAAACTCATGTGTCTAATTGATAATTGCAATTTATCACACGCTTTTCGGTGAAGGAAAACATCGTGAGGAAACCTGCATATCTCTAGAGAATTCTGGAGGTATGTGTAACCTACCAATCCGCATTGGAGCAGCGTGGTAGCTCTTAGCTCCAACCCTTCTCTCCAGAAACGGAGAGAGGAGGCCTATGCCCAGCAGTGGGATTGTAACAGGCTGCTACTTTACTTTACTTTACTTATAAATAAATATAGAATAAAAAAAACTTATTTAAATCTACACTTATTATAAAACAAAGCCCCAAAAAGCTGTCTGTCTGTATGTTATCGATTTTCTCAAAATCTACTGAACGAATTTTTGTACAGTTTTCACCAAAAGATGGTGCGATACTTCCGGGCGATAAATAGTACATATCGGTATTATGTAAATTGTGTTAAAGAGATCGCACAGTTGTTATATAGGCTAAAGAAATCCTGTTAATTCAACAAGAGTAGATAATGGCATTAAAACGCCATCTATTATCAACCTATTGTAGTTTTTTTTTAATCACGATGTGTCAGCCAAGTCAGATCTGTAATTTAAAGAGGGTTCTTTATCACGATTTTTGGCTTGGAATAAGTTATTTATTTTTTATATAGTTTAGTTTTAGTTAGTTTTTATATATTTCGCTTTTTATTTATTAACCTTTGACTATTGAGTTAACTAAACTATGTTAATACATATTGCATGTAAGTTATACAGGTTATTTACTTAAATAATTAAACTATACTCTCAAAAATCTCAGTCTTTCCAGATCGATCTGATTTATGTGATGGAGATATTTGCAGGTTTGGAGAGTGACAAACGCTACTGTTTATTCCGATAATACAGAGCACGAGAACGAAGTTGCGGGTAAAAGCTAGTATAAAATACTGAGAAAATAATGAGAAACAAGATATATTAACTCACATTAATGTCATAACACTTAATCTCGCAAACACCAATGCGTAATACGGCTTGACGCTTTCACTCATCAAGGCAGTATGCATCGAGACACAATAACCGTTTTGTTTCAGTTGCACTATAACACTTCTGGCAGCCAGTAACAGTATACCTGCTACGTAAGGTATCAATACTGGAGTATAGTTTCGAGAAAATTGGGCGAGACGATGGTACCATGATGTTGATATACTGTAAACAAATAATACCAACTCTTAACACGAAATCTTCTTTCTTTCTCCTAACCTTATCCCACTCTAAGTGGGGTCGGTACAACATGTTTTCCTCTTCCATTCTCTTCTATCATTCGTCAACACTGGCGCTACTCCTTTTATATGCATGTCATACTTCACACATTCCAACCATCTCTTTTTAGGCCTCCCTCTAGTCACATATCCATCCACATTCCTATCCAACACTCGTTTAGTCACATGATTTTCATCTCTCCTCATTACATGTCCATACCATCCCAATCTTGCACCTCTCATCTTTTCTACAATGGGCGCAACTTTCATACTTGCCCTTATATACTCATTTCTTATTTTATCCAATCTTGTCACACCACACATCCATCTTAACATTCTCATCTCATTTGCATGCACTCTTCTTTCATCCATCCTTTTCATTGCCCAACATTCTGATCCATACATTACGACAGGTCTTATGACAGATTTATAAAAACTCAACTCTTAACACGAAATGAATAACAATAACGCTAAGTAATACATTTATTTAGCCAAAAACTTAAAGAATATACACAGAATACAGATACGATCAACTATTTGCCAATTTAAGTTCGTCACTCTTAGTCACTCGTACTAAGTTTACTTGCATATATAATGTACTAGCTGTAGCTTCGCCCGCGTGGAAACCTGCGTGTCACAATTTTTTTCTAGAGTTCAAATTTTAAACACAAAAGTAATTATTGTGAGTTAACCATAAGAGATAGAGACATGCTATCGCGGACTTTAGCGTATCTCTGCTGGTTTACGCAGCGCACGCGACTAAAGATCCCAGCAAGCAAGTTTTTAACAACTGTGCGATCTCTTTAACACAATTTACATAATACCGATATATACTATTTACCTAAACCATCCGGAATTATTGAACTATCTTTTTGTGAAAACTATACAAAAATCCGTTCAATAGGTTTGGAGAAAATCGATTACATACAGACAGACAGCTTTTTGGGACTTTGTTTTATAATAAGTATAGATGATGTAAATACAGCTATTTACAATCTATCTGTATATTATAAAACGAAATCCCCAAAAGCTGTTTCTCTATATGTGATCGATTTTCTCAAGATCTACTGAACGAATTTTTGTACTGATTTCAATAAAAGGTAGTGCAATTTCTTTGGACGGATTAGATTACGTTGGTACGTAATGTACGTAACACAGTACATTACGGTGTTATGTAAATTGTGTTAAAGAGATCGCACACTTGCAAAAAAAAACTCGCCTTCTGAGAGTTTTAGTCGCGTGCTCGACTTAAAACAGTAGATACACTAAAGTAACGTACAAGAGATTTGTAAATCTACAAAAATACTATAAAAAATTCCTCGACAGCATCCGTCTCTTATGTTTAATTCACAAAACTATTGTTATGTTCATCTATCTATACTTATTATGACAACTCAGCAACAATTTAATTCAGAATAAAATAAAGGGATTTACGCAGGAAAAACTTTATTACACACTAATTACCACCCGAGAGAAGCCGCAGACACAGCTAGTTTTGAATATTTTAAATGATTCTGTTCCACTCATTATTCTCGTGTCATTATCCCACTCTAAGTGGGGTCGGCACAACATGGTACAAACACGTTGTCCCATGATTTGGCTACATATTTTACGACCGGCCGACAGCCTGACGTCAGCTTACCTTAGTCACCTTAGACGACACCTCGGTAAGAAATGAGGGTGGTCTATTCTATGTAGCCGGATACCACACGGCACATACCTTAGTCGCCTCTTACGACACCTCGGTAAGAAAGGAGGGTGGTCTATTCTATGTAGCCGGATACCACACGGCACATACCTTGATCGCCTCTTACGACACCTCGGTAAGAAAGGAGGGTCGTCTATTCTATGTAGCCGGATACCACACGGCACATACCTTAGTCGCCTCTTACGACACCTCGGTAAGAAAGGAGGGTGGTCTATTCTATGTAGCCGGATACCACACGGCACATACCTTAGTCGCCTCTTAACACCTCGGTAAGAAAGGAGGGTGGTCTATTCTATGTAGCCGGGTACCACACGGCACATACCTTAGTCGCCTCTTACGACACCTCGGTAAGAAACGAGGGTGGTCTATTCTATTCTGCCGGATGCCACACGGCTTAATGATTCACCATGTTCATTTAATGTAATTTTCTAATATTATCGATTTTCTTTAAATTTTTGTCAAATTCTTGTCAATTTAATTTTCCAGTAAACTGTTACAATGCAAAACCTTATTCGTAACCGTTCACTAAAGACGAAGTTCAAATCAAGTAAATTAGCGTGATGTCATTAAACAAAATTTTAAGTTTTATGTTGTATCGGATTAATCAAGAAATAGAACTCTCTGGATTGATTATATTACTAAATAAGTGGTATTATCTAACGCCTCGGGAATTCAGATTTTAGTAGCGATCACTACAGAATACAGAAACTGACTTGCTCAGTGATTCTAAGTACTGTAATTTGTACTTAACAGCTGAAATAAAGTCTCTAAACGAGACATTACATGTTTTCTTCAAATCCACAAATCTTAACTTAACTTGAGCTTAACGATATATATATTTATGTGAATATAAGTTGGTCTCTAAATGGTAGTCAATTGAACAGAACGAAAACAACTTCAAAAGCCTTCAAAATCACTCACCTAATGCTGAAGGTACATTTGGGATCTAAAAGAAGCGTAATTTTCACTTTTTCCGTCGATTCTAAGCCTAAAGTCGTATTCGGATTGCTTTTGAATAAGCGTAATTTCATGGGTGATTGTTTTAAATGCCTGCGAAATAGAAAATGATGAATTTATATCAAGTTCATTTATCACAAGAATTATCTCGAGATAAGCTGGTTTTATTTCAATATAATAATCACTGTAAATAAATAAATATATGGAACAATATAAATGTAAATGTATGGGACACTTATACACACGGTCTTCCATCTCCAAAATAAGTAACTTAAAACTTGTGTTATGGGTGACGGACGACTGGTATACTTCATATATATTTTTTGAATACATACTTAAATTCAAATACACACCCAGGCTCAAAGAACCAACATTTTATTTATAGAAAATGTTCCCGGGAATCGAACCCGCGACCCGCGGTGCTGATGAAAATATAAGGTACTCAATGAAAATATCTTGACACAACTTGGATATCTTTAGAATGTAATAAAATAATTTTAAAGCGTTCACATTATCCAACTTACGTAAAATAATGATAATATTCGTGATTTTTGGTCCAAGGGACATGTAATTCGGCGGACACGTGATAAGACTGACAACTACTTGTCGGCTCGACATACAACAAATACGCTTGATGAATAACATTCAAATCGTTCAGTATCAACTCGTAGTATAAACTGTTTCGTTCCGTTTCAGTTTTGATTATCTGCTTGCTGAATGATAAATCCCATGGCATTTTAACATTTAGCTGTCGCGAAGCGAGATCGTTTATATCAACGTTCAGAGTTACCTGAAATAATAATAATAAATAAATAAATATAAATAAATATATGGGACATTTACACACACGGTCGTCCGTCCCCAAAGTAACTTAATACTTGTGTTATGGGTGACGGAAAACTGGCAGATATACTACATATATAAGTTTAAATACATACTTAAATACAAATACACCCCCAGACTCGAAGAACCAACAATTTGTTTATAGAAAATGTTCGCCCTCGGCGGGAATCGAACCCGCGACCCGAATATTATATATACATAATTATAAAAAGATTGGCAAATGTATATAATAGACAAATCTTTCAGGTGTAATAAAAGATGAATAGTAAATAGTTTGTGGTCATTTATGTCTAAATCGCGGGCACAGGAATTAGGCACATAAATATACAAAAATGAATCTTATTTATATTCTAGATACGGTTTTCTTAGCACGCAAAACTAATTTTGTTTCACAATTCCAAATTCTTAATGCATTCGGAGGGTAGATTGTTGGATTGAACTCTATTGACATGGGTTAAGGTACATTTTGGAGTAATGAGTACGGCATAGTTTTAGGTTCGTGTTAGAAACACTTATAGGCGTCTATTTATCGCGAAATGAAAATCGCATCCGAGTTCCGGTCATCTGGGTTTCCGGTAAACGACATTTTTTTATTGCGAGCAATTCGCGAAGTCCTTCGCTATATGAAAAATGCGATTTGTCGAGTTTCCACCAAATGTCATACGATTTGTATGTTTTATTTGATACAGATAAACGTGTGACGTCACAGATAAATTATTGAAAATTGTTGTTGAATTATTGAATTATCAAATAATCAAATTGTTGAATTATTTTGAATTATTTTTGGTCATGCCATTACAGCAGTTTAAAAACACTGTTAAAAAGAGGCTGATACAGAAAGCCTACTATACTGTGGAAGATTATTTAGATGATAAGGATGTGTGGATATAGGTGCGCTTCTACCCTGTACAAGACAGTAATAAATAAATGTAACTAGTTCTAAGATTTATATTTTAAAAAGAGCAACCGCCGAGTTTCTTGCTGGCTCTTCTCGGCAGGAACAGCTTTCCGAACCAGCAGTAAAGCTGACGATTCAAAAGCACTTGTTTACAAGTTTACTTAAATAAAGAATATTTTGATTTGATTTGATTTGATATTTTAAATTAGAATACCGGCTTCTTGGTGGGCGATACTTTGACAATGACGTGCGTCCATTTAGGTTCTAACTCCATCAGATTATGTAGATGCACTGTTGCAAGCTTCCTCTTGCCGAAATCCGTAGCTGAACCGGTCCATCGGCTTAACTCACTAAGGGATGTCGCTTGTTTGCTGAAAATGTTCAAAATGGAACATTTTGCTGATTCTAAAGCAATTTTATCCTTACTGATACATGTTACACGCAACAACTAGTTAATTAATAAATAAATACATAGACGCTTCGCAACACAGTCGTCACTTAATACTTAACTTAATACTTGTGTTTATAGGTGACAGCTGTGTATATACTTATTTATTTATTTTTTATTTATTTATTTAATATTTGAAAAATACATATGTACAATTGTGTCCCTGGCTCCCAAGCTAGTTTAAACTGTATTTTGGGAACCAGTGCCCACCTATACTTAATTTAATTAACATATGACTTAATTACCAACAGGTGTAAAAAAAAATACAATAAAAAAGTGATTTAAAACAAAAAAAAATTAAACTAAAGAACATTATTAAAATAAGGTAAAAAAAAACAGAAAAGTTTACAAAGTACTTAAAGTTTACAAGGTAAATATATACATGTATATATACATGTATTTTAAACAAATATATAGGCTGTGATAGCCTAACGGTTAGACCGTGTGCCTCTCTCAAGCGGGTCATGGGTTCAAATCCCGGGCAGGCACTAAAAAATAAAAATATATATATATTTATTATATAAATAAATATATATATATTTATTTATTTATTAGTGTATAAGTAGTGTATAACTCATTGGTGCCTTCCCGGGGTTCTCGTAAACTCGTGACCGCGAAAGAGTTGCACGGTCTTACCGCTGAGCTAGCACGGCATGTTCTATCTATACTTATTATAAAACAAAGTCCCTAAAAGCTGTGTGTCTGTATGTTATCGATTTTTTCAAAATCTACTAAACGGATTTTTGTACGGTTTTTACCAAAACGAAGTGCAATTCTTCCGGAAGGTTTAGGTCAATAGTACAGTACGATTTTACGTAAATTGTGTTGTGGAGATCACGTGGTTGTAAAAAACTCGCCTGCTGGGAAATTAACTCGCGTGCGCCGCGTCAACCAGCAAAAATACACTGAAGTAATGTACTAGAGAATTGTAGATCTACAAAAATACAACGAAAAAGTCCGCGAGTGTATGTCTCTATCTCTTATGGTTAAATCACAATAACTACTTTTGCGTCTATTGCGCCACACTGATTTCCACACGGATGAAGCCGCAAGCACAGCTAGTGATAATATAATCTATCTGTTCCTCTGTCAGCTTGTTACACCTTGACGGTAGATTTGCTGGACCAATTTTAATGAAATATACACTTAAGTATATTATTGTTTTATACAGTTATCGTGTACTATTTCGCCACATTATTACTAAAACCAAAATATTCAGTTATTATACGTTACGTATAACATGCATCTTTGTTTAATGATATCATATTGTTATTTTATTTTATCTCTTTTTTTACTTCAAATCTGTACGAAATTATTTCTATTCAAATACGTATTATTTTAACGCACTACTCATTTATATTTATTTATTTGTTTTTTTTTGTACTTCTAGCATTGTCGTACGCACGACTTTAAGGAGCCTCTGAAAATTGGGGGCAACCTTCCCTACCCCCAAAAAAAATAATCTGAGTGGTGATCCTTTTTCGTCACATTCATAATATTTTAATGTTTTTCTATAGAAAGGTTAGTTTATTTTCTTTTTCTTTTATTATTATTTCATTTCTTTCTTGTACTACATATAATGGTGTGACCTAATAAATTTATTCTATTTCTTATTCTGATATTTGCAATTGCACCCGTTTTTTTATGAAGGAAAACATCGTGAGGATATCTACATATCCCTGGAGAATACTAGGGATAAGTGTAACCTACTGATACGCATTGGACCAACGTGGTGGGTCTAAACTCCAACCCTTCTGTTCAAAAAGGGACAAGATAACTTTTCCCAGTAGTGTAATAGTAACAGGTTGCTTTAACTTTTTACATAAATACACAGAAAATATTGGCCTTCAACAAGAATCGAACCTACGGCCCCTGATTCTGAAAGCCAGGTCACTGCCACCTGCGCCAAGCCCAGTCAAGCCCGAGTCTTGAATGGATGTTTTTATAAATTATTACATTATTATTATTATTATTATTGCACGCATAGCATAAACATGCACTCAACCATGCGCACACACTTCTCCACACATGCAACACACATACACACACTTCTCTGGCGTCCAATATTGTTAGCAAAATTAAAATCCGTAATAGGCTAAATCCGTAAATCGTAAGTTTTTTTCAAACATAATACAGGGAAAATGTACAAGTTATATCTATCTTAAATTACTTACACGCTACTACTATACAAATCATGCCCACGTGGAAGTAATATTTTGTAAATTAACATAAGAGCTGTGGATTTTGTAAAAGTAAATAAATAAATTAATTAAATGAAATAAATAAATGAAAACCATACTATACGCACCAATACCTGTATGAATAGTGCACGTCTTTAGCATTGCATCCAAAAATCCAATCCTTGTCCTTAACATTAACAGATTGCACAGCCACGAACCGATTTTGAGGAAAACTGACCAGTCTTATCATAAGGTGAGTTACTCTGAAATATATACATAATATATATCGTACTACAAAAAAGAGCCATACGTGGCATCTACAATTTAAGTCCGCGTGATTCCCTGCGAGAGAAGTTTAAGGAAATAGGTATTCTTACATTTGCTTCACAATATATTTTAAACAATGTAATTTTTGTACATAAAAATATAAAGAATTATAAAACGATAGGTGATGTATATAATAGACAAAGTAGGAACCGACATAAGCTTGCGACTCCTGCTTTGCGCCTAGCAAAAGTACGTAAATCGTTTGTGGGTATGGGTATAAGATTCTATAATAAAATTCCGAAATCAATTTTGGCCATGCCATTACAGCAGTTTAAAACCACTGTTAAAAAGAGGCTGATACAGAAAGCCTACTATACTGTTGAAGATTACTTAGATGATAAGCATGTGTGGATATAGGTGCACCTCTACCCTGTACAAGACAGTAATAAATAAATGTAATTAGTTCTAAGATTTATATTTTAAAAAGAGCAACCGCCGAGTTTCTTGCTGGCTCTTCTCGGCAGGAACAGCTTTCCGAACCAGCAGTAAAGTTGACGATTCAAAAGCACTTGTTTACAAGTTTACTGGAACAAAGAATATTTTGAATTTGAATTTGAATTTGAATATAAATATTCGTCACACCTACTACAAACAGTAAACCATATTTCCATACCAGCAGGCCTACCATGAACTTTTAGATGACGATTCAACTCAAAGTCAGTTAACCTAAACCGAACCGCTTTCTTTTCGTACCATGAAGTGTCTATTGCATTGGGGTCGTAATGTAAATAAATAACTGTCTCTTTTACTCACATGTTTTTAGGACGATCCAAACTCTCATTTGGCAACGACTTAAACTGTGCGTCTTTAAGACGTCATGTTATTGAAAAGCAAAACAATTTAGTTTACGCCTTCAATTGAGTCGCAATAAGAGTTCATTTTTGCGTTCTTTTAGTATACTAAAAGAACGCAAAAATGAACCGCTTATCGTATGAAATTATCTCTATTCTAGAAAACATTACCCGGTAAAGGGTTTTTTAATAATATAACACCTAACGCCTGTTTCTATACATTGTTTATAAAAGTCTGAAATAAACGGTATTGGGGTTACATCCCAAAGTAAATTAAATCATCCCTCGCGTATTCCACTGTTTTTTTTTTCATTATTCGCGTGATGATCTATAATTTTTATGGTATAAATTGTAATTGAATTGATAAGTTGTCAAAATAGAATAAATTGATTTGACTTTTCAGAAAGTCGTTTCTTTATTTCTTCAATAAAATTAAAGAAAATATTACTAAAATATTCTTTCTATGCTTGACATTATAGAAGCGAAATTCTGTATGTTATCGCGGTATATAAGCTTTTATTGTACCACGTTTCGTAGTGATACAAGTAATTGACTGTGAATGTGTAACAGATAAGTTGCAAATCCAATGTTTTTTTTTTTTTTCGAACTGACTGTATGCTGTTAGCCCTAACAGCTTTTACAGCGTCAAATCCAAAGAATAATTATGAATAGTTAAGAATAGTATAAAATAGTATAAAATATAAAATAGTACTAATAATAGTAGAAAAATAGTATAGAATAGTTTTGTTCTTGTTTCGTCTTATCTGCGTATCACGTACAGTTATCAAGTGACCGATAATTCAACTGTTGGTACAATATAGCCATAAAATAGTATCAAGTCACCTGTCGATCTCCGGCCGAGATATTTGATAAATACGTCTATTATCCTCGTACCAAAAAGCGTCTGCTTGCATCGTTATATTATTTCGAATTATTTGCGGATCCAAAATCATGGAGCGATTAGCCTGAAAATATATAAATTTATAAAAACATGCATAAAGAGAGATGGTCAAAAGGTGAAACCGTATTGCCTCCAAACTGTCTAGGAAGTTTTCTCTTTGTCTCTACAGCAGTTTAAAAACACTGTGAAAGGGAGGCAACAAAAAGCCTACTATACTATTGAGGATTATATAGATCATAAGAATGCGTGGATATAGCTGCTCCTCTACCCTGTAGAAGATAGTAATGATAGAAATGTAACTAGTTATAAGAACTATATTTGAAAATAGCAACCTACGAGTTTCTTGCTGGTTTTTCTCGGTAGGAACAGCTTTCCGAACCAGCAGTAGATTTTGACGATTCAAAGGCACTTGTTTACAAGTTAACTTGAATAAACAATCTTTCGAATTTAAATTTGAGTTAGCCCTAATGGTTTTTACTGCGTCTCCGCGCGAACACAGAAGTATAGCCGAGGTTTCTAAAGGTTGTAGAGGTTGCGCTACAACCTACAAAGAATCCCAAAGGGTTGGAGAACCTTGTTCTAACGGAGCCGGGAGTCTACGGACAACGTATAGTGGAGATCCGGAAGTATGCATGTGAATAATCATCACGCCGTCAGAAGTATTATTTTTCCTAAAAGACTAGTATTTAGTAATGGATTATCCCTTGCAGGGCTGAGGTCTACCCTCTCCGTTTTGGAGAGAAAGGTAGGAGCTAAGACCCACCGCGCTACTCTAATGCGGATTGGTAGGTTACACATATCCCCAGAATTCTCTGGAGATATGCAGGTTTGGTCACGATGTTTTCCTTTACCGAAAAGCGTGTGATAAATTGCAATTATCAATCAGACACATACCTAAGTTTTAACAGAATAACTTATTGATGCCTGCCCTGGGTTTGAACCGGTGACGCCCTCTAAAGTGTCGCACGGTCTAACCGCTAGGTCTATTTACTTAAACAATATTTAAAACTCATCAGCCAGACTTCCCTAGTAACCGAGTCGCTTAAAAAGACTAAATTCTAAATCTTCTTAGAAAGTATTATACTTTAATATTATCATTATAGATCACCAAAACGCTCCGTTTGAAAATTAATTTACCTTGTTGGTTTCAACCTATTTTGGTTACTCATACGATCCGGATATAAATTAAAAACAGCTTAGGCACGGGAGTCTCTAGGCTATAACAATCCCCTACCGCACAGCTCAAAGTAGTAGAGAAAGTAGTAGAGTATATATTAGCAGGTCGAATAGTAGGTATGGTATGCTCCAATGTAGGTTAAATTCATAACAAAATATCCTTTTTATCGCTTTCCGATGAAGATAAACATCTTGAGGAAATTGCATGTTTCTGCCAAAAGTCATTTAAGCGGATTTGTGAGTCTAAATAACAATTCTTTTCCGTAAAGAAAAGAGAAGACCTTTTTTCAGAAGTGGGATAATGACAGATTTCATTTCCCGGCTTAGTTCGCTTCTTACAAAGAAGACGACTCTTTTTATAGTATTTTTTATATTACGTAAGTATTAGAATATATTGTGATTTTTGGATTCTAAACCTAAGAGCTAATCTATGTTATGTTATGTTATTTAAATTATATAACGACTATGATATATTGTCTGCTAAGCCAACTTAACAGCGATGACGAATCGAACTAATTATCAAAGAACTGACCGATGATCATTAATTACATTTATTGCTATAAAGATTATCGTATATATTTAATTATATCTTATCTTTATAAAAATCACATCCTTAAGATAAGATACGCATAAATATCTATCACGGTCGTCGGCAAAAAATCATTATTTGATGATTTATTTAATGCAAAAATACTGTAATGTAGGTAATTGTTTTGATCACTTTTGTATTACTTGTTCTATATTTATTATATTTGAGATATAACAATACAATGTAGAGCTGTGATAGCCCAGCGGTGAGACCGTGCGTCTATTAAAACTCATGTGTCTATTTGATAATTGCAATATATCACACGCTTTTCGGTGAAGGAAAACATCGTGAGGAAACCTGCATATCTCTAGAGAATTCTAGGGATATACGTAGCCTGCTAATCCGCATTGGAGCAGCGTGGTACGTCCTAGCTCCAATACTTCTCTCCAGAAACGGACAGAGGAGGCCTATTCCCAGCAGTGGGATTGTAACAGGCCGCTTATTATTTACTTTACAATACAATGTATGGTGGCATTTATCTATTTTTTTTTAAAGTTTTCCATATTCATTCTAAGAACATGGTCACGTACAATACGGTAAACTATTAAGGTAGGATTCCACCAATATAGCGTGCAGCATATGTATTTACAAAGATTGTGTACTAAGTTCTCGCACTGCACGATGTATATAATAGACAAAGTAGGAACCGACATAAGCTTGCGGCTCCTGCTTTGCGCCTTGCAAGAGTACGTAAGTCGTTTGTGGGTTTGGGTATAAGATTCTATAACAAAATTCCACAATCAATTTTAACTTTGCCATTACAGCAATTTAAAAATACTGTTAAAAAGAGGCTGATACAGAAAGCCTATTATATCGTGGAAGCTTACACTGCTGATAAGAATGCGTGGATATAGCTGCTCTTTGACCTTGTGCAGGATAGCTATGACAAAATGTAATTAGTATTAAGAATCTTCTTTTTTAAAAGAGCTCCCCCGAGTTTCTTGCTGGCTCTTCTCGGTAGGACGGCTTTCCGAACCAGCAATAGAGTCGACGATTCGAAAGCACTTGTTTACAAGTTTATTTGAATTAAGAAAATTTTGAATTTTGAATTTTGAATTTAAACATTTGTGCCGCACACTGTGCATTCACAGTGCTGCACAGTTCTGCACACTGGTGGGATTCCACCTTTAGAATAAAAAAGTTTGCTGTACTCCAATCATTTCTACTTTTTCCTATATTATCATTCTTGGTCATACCATGAGAACAGATTAAGTTGGTATGGACATGTAACACGGAAAGATGATAATCCTGTGACTAATATTAAATCGTCCCATTCGAAGCAAAAATTAAATTTTAAATGCTTATAAATGTAACTTTATTATTCGGATGGGGTCCCAATATGAAAATATGGAGTACTAGTTTATGCCCGCGGCTTCGCTCGCATGGAATTTGATTTGCCACAGTAACTAATTAAATTAAATTTATGATTCACAATTTTGGTCATAGTGACTTGCACATAAAAGGTAGATCTATGCTGTCGCGGACTTTTATTTAGAACTATTCAAGACAAACAATACTACGGTACATCATCTTTGTGTAACTCCAATGGTTTAGGCAGCGTACGCCGAGATAGCTCTCAGAGGCCAGATTTTTTCCGGCTTTATTGAAATGTATCGTTATATTACATAAAATCATTACAAATTGTAGCTGTATATGTATATAACTGTAAAGTTTCATCCAAATCCGTCCAATAGTTTTTTCGTGAAAGAGTAACAAACATCCATCCACAAACTTTCGCATTTATAATATTAGTAAGAAGTAAGATAAGATTAGTAAGAAGTAAGACAAGATAGTAAGAAGTAAGAAGTAAGATGTGGAAGATATATGAATAGAGGAAGGCGGAAAAATAAATAAAAGAAGTAGCATAGTTGATGAATGATAGAAGAGATTGGAAGATGAAACATATTTTGACTGGGCCGTTGGCGCAGTGGGTAGTGACCCTGCCTTCAGCTCCGCGGGTCGCGGGTTCAATTACCGCCGAGGGCCTACATTTGCTATAAACAATTTGTTGGTTTTTCGAGCCTGAGTGTGTATTTGTATTTAAGTATGTATTTAAAATTGTATATGTAGTACATCTACCAGTTGTCCGTCACCCATAACACAAGTATTAAGTTACTTACTTTGGTGACGAACGACCGTGTGTGTAAGTCTCCCATATATTTACATTAATACTTATATTGTTCTTAACCTACTTAAAGTTAGGTAAGAGTAGGAGAATGATGACCATCAATACAGAGGCTTAAGAAATCCGCTATATAAATAAATATGATTCACTATACCTGAAAGTACTGTTGGGCCTTTTTCATTATCTGCAAGGGGTTATCAGTCACTTGAGCGTTTAATGGGTCGACTACATCGAATAGAAATCGATTGATAACCAATACTAGCTGCTTGCACCATACCATGCTAACGTGATCTGGTGATACCCATACTCCCGGTATCGCTGTAGCCTATGGGCGTTAAAAAAACCATAATTACTTAAGCGCAGTTCTAATACTTTATAGAATTAGGCGTTACTTTGCGTAGGTTCATAAAACAAAAGTAATGAGATTACTATTTTGCTATAATTCGCGATAAAAGTATATATATGTAATGCGAAAATATATGCGGTACTTGTTGCAACGTTCGCATACCTGATACATGTAGAATTACTAAAACCTCATGAACTACCCGCCACTAATAACACAAAAATACACAAGCACTGCTCACATTCACTACTACAATCTCAACAATAGTTTAATATAACCGAAGTATCGTCAGGAGATAAGACTTAATAGATAGGACTGCAAATAAAAGGTATGAGAACGGATAGTACAGTCTACATTTAACATTACATATGTTTTGTATTATTGTAGATTATAGCAAAATAATATTTTCATTACTTCTGCAGTTATAATAATTCAAACACAAAAATGCTTATATAGTTAAATTAAAGATAGATTTTTATATCATGACAGGTCACGTGCGTGATATAAAAATAACTAAGTAATCCTAAAATGAATGGAAAAATGGCACCAATATTCCAATAACTTGAGAAATACTGACTATTTTTAAAATCTCATACGACCAATTAATATTTATAATGCAACATGCACTTCATGAGAAGATTAATAATATTCACAAGTATACAGGCTGTGGCAAGAACTGTATATACAGGCTGCCCTTTAAAGAATTGATAACTTTTTACACCTTATAGTAGATCAAATTCAAATTCAAAATATTCTTTATTCAAGTAAACTTGTAAACAAGTGCTTATCAACATCTACTGCTGGTTTAGACACCTGTTCCTACTGAACAGAACCAGCAAGAAACTCGGCGGTTGCTCTTTTTAACTAAGAACTACCTTAGTTATACCTAGAACTATAGCAAGGTAGTTCTTTTATAGTATCTGTAATATGGAATTCCGCAAGTAACACTGCTTCTATAAATCATTTAAATTAGTTACATATATTTATTGATGTCTTGTACAGGGTTGAAGAGTAGCTATATCCACACATTCTTATCGTCTAAGTAATCCTCAATATTATAGTAGGCTTTCTGTATTAGCCTTTTTTAATAGTGTTTTTAAACTGCTGTAATGGAAAAGTTAAAGCAGATTGCAGAATTTTATTATAGAAACTAATATTTTATAATCCAATTTTATTATTGACAATTCAATAAATAACAAAAAAAAATTTAGATGTATCTATTTATACAATTCATAAGTACTATTATAATAGAAAAATCAAAAAAGGACGCAAAATAGTACAAAAGAATTCAACGATCCAAAAACTTTTGTTTTAAATTTATTTTATGTCATCTAATCTATCAATTTAAGTCATTAACTTCAAGGTGTTATAAGATAATGCATTCTTTACGAGCAACCTGAATACATATAGCTTATATAAAACGGTTACCAGTGTACTTATATGGCTGTTATTAGATGAAGTCAGACCAGCCGGTACTAAAATGTCACGAGAACCGCTACCAATTGTAATCAAAAACTTTTTTTGTTTAATTTCATCATGTTGATTGATGTACTCATCCCATTCCCAATTCATTAACACATAGTATTCATTCATTAATACATCACAGTTAATGACTGGTGCTTCTAATGGTGCAGCTAATGTTACTGCTATATTTGTCAAAGAAATTGTATTTGGGTATGCCAAAAGGCGCTTTGCAATGACACCACCCTGAAACAAATATGTTAGTATACATATATTTTAAGGCTTATTCTAAAAATATAAAGTTGATTATGTGGCATAAATATTTTAAAAATTATTTTACATTTGCAGTGTAGTCGTAAAATTAAAGCTTGCAACAAAATTATTATCTGATCTAAATAATTTATAGAATTAGGCGTTACTTTGCTGAGATCCATAATACAAAAGTAACAATAAAATTATTTTGCTATAATCCGCGATACAGTAAATAGAAAATATATATAGTGCTAAATGTACAGTGGACTATCCGTATTTTCATACCCGATACGTGCAGGATTTGTAAAAACACATGCACAAATTCCACCACTTCCGCACCACGCAAAGCTTTGCGATTTTGTCGTGGAGTCTATCTCCTGATGATGCTTCGGTTGCGGAGCGAAACGATTGTTGAGTTTGTGATAGTGAACGTGTGTAGTGCTTGTGTATTGTGGTGGAAGCGGTGGAGGTTTGTGCATGTGTTTTATTTTATTTTATCTAATGCCTAAAATATATATATATTGTCATCGTACATGTCTAAGTTGCATGCTGTGTCTGCCTATAAATGGCAATTGGTGTAAATTTATAACCTTAAGCTTTTTTTTTTCTTTATATTTAAATTGCACACAATTCTGTTGGCGGACCTAATATAATAAATAAATAAATAAATAAATAAACGAATCCTGCACGTATCGGGTATGAAAATACGGATAATCCACTATACATTTAACACTATATATATTTTCTATTTACTGTATCGCGGATTATAGCAAAATAATTTTATTATTACTTTTGTATTATCTGATCGGTTATACACTTCCCACATAGCTTTGTTATAAACAAGTAATTGTTTTTCATTAAATTATTTAATTATTCATCTTTTATTGTCATATTGACTGGCCCGTTGGCGTTGTGGGTAGTGACCCTGCATTTAGCTCCGCGGGTCGCGGGTTCGATTCCCGCCGAGGGCCAACATTTTCTATAAACAAATTGTTGGTTCTTCGAGCCTGGGTGTGTATTTTTATTTAAGTATGTATTTAAACTTATATATGTAGTATATCTACCAGTTGTCTGTCACCCATAACACAAGTATTAAGTTACTTACTTTGGGGATGGACGACCGTGTGTGTAAATGTCCCATATATTAAAAAAGAAATACCTAAATAAAATTATTTCTTGTAAATACTGTGTTACTTAATTCAAGGGGACCATCTGCAGTCAGGATGTTATTGAAACTTCATTGACAAAGAGTAATATAACATTTCTCAATTATTAGCTAATCTGTACATTGTGAAGCTGTGATAGCTTAGCGGTGAGACCGTGCGACTCTCTAGAGACAACATAGGTTCAAACCCCGGGCAGGAACCAATGAGTTTTTCTATTAAAACTTATGTGTCTAATTGATAATTGCAATTTATCACACGCCTTTCGGTGAAGAAAAACATCGTGAGGAAACCTGCATATCTCTAGAGAATTCTAGGGATATGTGTAACCTACCAATCCGCATTGGAGCAGAATGGTAGGTCTTAGCTCCAATCCTTCTCTCCAATAACAGAGAGAGGAGACCTTAGCCCAGCAGTGGGCATAGTAACAGGCTGTTACTTTACTGTACATTGTTGATCAGTCTGTACATATATTAGACTTCTATTATCTATTTTATTTAACTAAGAGGATGAGAAATAAATCTTTGTATGAATAATCATATAAGAATAATTATTTTTTAAATTGAATGAAGTAAAGAATCTACTGCTGTACAAAACAGAGATAAGAGTACATACCATAGAATGTCCAATAAGCACAACAGATGTTGGGACAGATTTAGTATATTTATTATTCTTATAAAGACTTAAAATTTTCGATATACAAGCTGATGCAAATTCTGTTTGACCTTCAAGAACACCTCCAAACAAGCCAGATATTTCTTCATTGTAATTAACTAAAAATTAAATTTGGATTTAATTGATAGTTTAAATATATAAATAATTTAATCATTTTCATTTTCATTTATTAATATAAAGATCAATAGATATTAAATAACAAATTTATAAGTATGTATTTTTATAATGATGTACATGAAAGGAATGAAATTGTTCATTTGCATTAAAATGTTATATCAATACCAATTAATTGTACTCATCATCATTCTCCTGCCCTTATCCCACTCTGAGTGGGATTGGCACAACATATTGTAAACATATTATCATATGATTTGGCTATGTATTTTACGCCCGGCCGCCTGCCTGACGTCAACTTACCTTAGTCACCTTTTACGAACCTCGGTAAGAAATGAGAATGGTTTATTCTATACAGTTGGATACCACACAGCATTTACCTTAGTAAATACCAATACCAATTAATTGTACTATTGAATGAAAATAAGTAATTATAATCCCTCCCTCATAATCCATTCATAATTTGAAAGGTTTTAACCATTTCTGATAATTTATGGAAATTATTTTTTTACAAAATATGAACACACATATAATAATAAACTCAACTTACTGGTAAAATAATCAAAATGAAAATCATATTCTTGAGATAATGCTTTTCTCAATGCCAGAGATGCTATAGACCTAGCTTGCATATGGCTACCTGAATTGCCAGGGAGATACAGTACTGGTATACCATCAAACCTAAAAAAATTGATTCGTCAAAAGACTATTTAGCTCTCAATACATAAGCTAATACTTGTTAAAATAAATATTCCATCGTTCATCACTCATTCTTACCACATTTTCCTAGCCTTTTCCGTAAGCCTTCCTTCGCTATAAGCATAAAGTCCATATTGAGGAAATATTTTATTTTCGTCGAGAGATATGCGCTGAAAGTAATCCAGACAGATACTTACAGTATATCTACTCATAGAAACCCAAAAATAAAAATTATAATTGTCGAGCAAACCCGTAAACTTACCACAAATTGGGGATACTCAAACATATAAGTCATTACACAATAGTTATTTTTATCGCTGAAATAATTGTTCAACAACCCAAGGGAATAACCAAATACGAAAATACATGAAAATAATTGAAAAGCGCTAATGCTTATAATATTTAATATCTTCATTTTTGTTACGTCTTAATTTACGTTAATACATTTAATTATTTGATACAGTTATTTATAATCTGTTAACAAATTTAATATTTCACATTGTAATTTTATTTTTATTTTTAACTAAACTCACTTTAGAAAAATAAACAGCAATCCCATCCATATCCTAATCAAGGATTGAATCCATAGACTACTAAATAAGATAGAAGATATATCCATAGACTAAAATAAATAAATACATCCATACTCAATAGAAAATTAACTTTTAAGTACGTACAATAATTGAGACATCGAAAAAAGTAGATTGAAATCTATATGATTATTGAGTAGTCTGAGAGTGTGATAGTCTAATTAAAAATAATGTTAGTAAACTGAATGCCCGATGACTTGAATTTTACCAGACTATTTTAGACTCTTAATAATCTGTGTTTGTTAATTCACAAAAAAACTATAAAAATTTAAACTGCAAAAATAAATAGAATGTGTAAATAATGATATAAAAGAGTATATATAAAGAGATAGAAGAGAATTAAAGATGAAATATTGTACCGAAAACTATTTAGATTGGGATAAGGGTAGGAAAATGCTGATGATGGTTAATTCGCAAATAAACATATTTAAGAGGCAAAACATCATGAAATATTTCACCTCATTCGTTCATTACAAATAAAATTTGTAAATACCTTCTAGGGTGAAAAAAAATTATTCTTATTTATATATAGGTACAATTATTTCGACTTTTTAAAAATATATAGAAATTACCTAAATAGCCTTTGTTATTTCTCGGTGTTCAGATGGCTACGAAAGTCCAATAACAGCAGTTCTGAAAAAACTAGATTTCAGGCAGTAAATAAAAAGTAAACATGTCATTTTTCTCCGTCTGTTCCATAAATAATACACTGCACTTTGCTATCATGGCCATAGATTACACCATGGACTACTTTTACAAATATAAATATCTTATATCGCTCTAGTCTCTACGAATCATAGACAATACATTAATTTGTTTGTTTAATAGTAGGTACATTAATTAAAAGTATAATACCTATATAATATCTCTTTTATAATGTTAAATCTATCGAACTTAATGTTTATATTTACAGCGATAATTTTGTTTATAGCTGTGAGAGCTCTATACCTTATTTATAACATATTTGGAGGCCAATGTGTAATGCAAAGTGGAAATAAGACCTTAAAAACAATTTACTGCGTGGGCTCTGGTGGACATACAACCGAATTAATAAGGGTCAAGTCTCATTTAAATTCGTCTAAGTATAAACCACGTCTTTACATTATGGCAGTTAATGATAATAGTAGCGAAGTAAAGATACGCAGCCAAGAATGCGAAGAAACTGATTACAGCATAAATAAAATTCCTAGAAGCCGAAACGTGAAACAATCTTATTTATCTTCAGTATTTTCCACGTTATATGCAGCTTTGTGTACTATACCTGTTATTTGTAAATTTAGACCAGACATTATATTTTGTAATGGTCCTGGTACTTGTATTCCAGTGTGTTTAGTTGCGTTCATGTTAAGATGTCTTTTTATAGTGGATTGTAGAATTGTTTTTGTTGAAAGTTTCTGTAGAGTACAGACATTATCGCTGTCAGGCAAAATATTACAATTTTTTGCAGACATATTTATAATTCAGTGGCCTCAATTGAAGCCTGTATGTTACAGAGCCAAATACTTTGGAAGGTTAACTTAATGAGAGAAAAACTGGAAAGTAAACATTTTATTTCGAGTGAACAGAAGAATTGTGAAACCATATCTAAGTCCTTCAAATAGACTAAATGTTACAATTTTTCGCATTTTATTTATAATATAGGGTATATTTATTAAAACATTATCATTTATTATTAAAAAAAAACAATATGAAAAATTTAAAAGCCTCTCTTATACTTTTCACTTAGAAAATCAATTACTGTTTTATTTATGGTGACTATATATTTGTAGAAGTATGTATCTATGTAAATAAAATCATGACATATTTAATAATTATGACAAATTCACTTAATAGTTTTAAGTATGTATGTTACAACAACCAGATGTAAATACATATTATTCATATATGTTAACATTAGATAAAATGTGCATCCCTCATTTGTAATAACAATTACAATGATCAAAGCAAAGGTAGTAAAAATGGATAATCCCTGATAAAATTAGGACTTATCTAATTAGATTCAACAAATGAAATGAATTCATTCTATAAATATAACTATAATCATCTACTTTGAAGTAATATCTTTCTCAGATCAACATTAAATACAATAAATGTAATGTTTCCTTATAAATTGCCAACAATGTAAAGTGTAAATGCTTCAGTCTTTACAATAATTAAGTGCATATTCCGATCACCTCATGTTAATAGCAAAGTTCTATTATATTTCTTATCAATTACAAATGAAAATAATAAGTATATAATATTAATATATAATTACATTGAAATAATATTACAAATGCAAACTATGAAAAATGGTTTTCTTATTTATTGTGTTATATTTATAAATGGTATTCTTTGTCTGGGTTCAACAAAATATATCACTAATAAACAAATAAACTGAGGAAATAATGACAATGAGCGATAATAAAATATGTGATATGTATAACTGATGTAAATCTGAATCATCACATGCATCCAAAATGCATAATATGCTTATTGGGACTAGTATTTAATAATTAATATTATAGTGCATAGGAAGAAAATCTCTATTAAGATACAATTCTTCTATTCAAACTATCTCAATTGACATTAAATTATTATTTTTTTATTTGAATTATCTTTTTTTAAATTTTTTGAATGATTTCAAATTGTTTAAATTTTTTTTTGTTGATTTTTTAATTCTTATGAGCCCCTAATGCAACAATTAGCCAGTTGGATGACAGGCTGTGATCCATCATTTTTTTTTTACTAGTTTTACTTTAAGTATATTTTGCACAAATATACAAACTTGTCACATTTGTTATATTTCTAAATGCAAATTATTGTACAGATTCTGCACAAATGGAATATTTTTTTTAATATACCTGAGATAGCAAATTAAAAAATGCATTTTTTTGTTCGCATTCATAGTTTAAATAATGAAATTCTTACATTAATTAATTAAGTTTTCACACTGGGCAATACTTATTCCTCAAACTAAGGATAAGTTATTTAACATGTAAAGTTTGTTATATACATATTTCAAAATTGAATAGTTTTGTATTTTGCAAATTGTTTCAGTAAAGTTAAAGATAACATAAAATTTTAGGTCTATCATAACCATCGATTTGTTCAAAAGAACTTCTTTAAGACAACAATTAATATATACATATATATATGTCAGAAGAGCAATTCCAAAATCTATTTATAATCCTACTGAGAATATATTCGATATAAGCCATTCGAAATACTAGCCTTAGATATTAGTACAAATAAAATTACCGACTATGAAATAACTTAACATTAATACCATTAAACACTCTTTAAAGGCCAAACTGACAAAAGCCAGCAAAAATTAAGTGTTAAAGTCACTAGTATATTATCTTAACCCTAAGTTGCAGATTTAACTTAAGTCACCATTAACAATATTGCCAACAAGTCAATATTTTAGGCACATCTGAGAAACTACACTACCGAAAGTTGACTGAATATAGAAAATATAAGTACAAAGGGAAGAATTAAGTTTCACTTGCATTCATAAAGCTGATCTATTTCATGGTTTGCTTATGTCATTGTTAGAATTTGTTTGCTCACTAGTTTCTTGTTTAGAGCTATTGGTAGCCTTATTTTCTAAGTTATATTTTCCATCATCAATGAGATACATTGCTTCATCATATGTTGGCGGTGGAGGTTCTGAACTGGACGGTTGGGGCTTCGCTGCAGCACTAGAAATAAGTGCATCATAGGACGGAGGTAGTGTTGCACTAGATGCTGTTCGTGGCACTTGGCCACTATATGCCTGTTCAGCCTGTACACTAGCCATATCCTGAAACAAAAAACAAAAGATATAAAATATTATTGTATATCTACATAAGTAGACCCTTAACCAATAATAATTTTTTTTTTGCTTTTCACACAAAATTATGCATCATTAATAAGCATAACAAAAGATAAGCAATAATATATAAACATACATAATAATATATTATTATACTTTTTATTAAATATTTTAGGGAACACACTGTAATATTCACAATAAATCTATGAATTACAATCAGTAAACTAAGATTAACATATTGGACCACCCTGTTTGAAACATGGTTGAGGCATAAGGTCTGCAGAGAATCTCTACTGGAAATTATTAACACATCCATTCTGTTGTTACCCAAACCTCTGCAAAGACCAGGAAGAGCATGGCCATTGGAACTAGAGGCTGTAGTTGGGATATGTACTTGTATTGTAGTAATGTTTTAGATATATAATATGTGGGTTAAGTAGGTCTGTGCCTACCCTGAATAAATGTTCTGTATTTTCCTTCATTTCCTTAAAACATCATAATAATACAGGAAAACAACTCAACAAGGAAACAATAATTTATCTTTAACTGTGTGCATTCTATTTTTATTCTCTTGTTATAAGATATGTTGCAGACTTTATTTAACTAAATTTTCTGTATTTTGTATACTTTAAGATAAAGTTAAGAATGTTATGTAATGTAATGTTACAAATATATATTTTTGTATATATGTTATTATTATATATGATCACTTGAATCTTAATTTTTAAAGAATCAACTTTATATCATCAGATAATGAATGTTTAAAAATTGTAAAATATATACTGCCAACTAATGAAACCTTTTGAATTATGAACTTGACCTATTATGATTTGATGATGTAAAAAAAACCAGCTAAACTGTGTTTTTTATAACACATATACATATGGGACATGTAACTTTATTCATTGGATTGGGTGAAATGTTATCGTTTTGAAAAGGGAGTTCTTATTTTTATTTATTTTGTTCTCAGTCGATCGTTAGCCAAACAATAACAAGAATATATACATATAGATTAAATATGTCAGACATAGATAGGAGCTAACAGGAGATTGTACTCTGATGTATATCATAGATATTATGAGCAGTACAGACAAACATATTAGTATATTAGCCTTAACATATAAATAACAAAGGTAATTGAAGCCTAAAAATATTAAAGTAATAATAATTATCAAATATTTTTTTTAATATTTTCTATTTCTATTATGTTCTTACAAAACACATTGTATTGACTAGTGTCCCATATATTTATATTTATATGTAAGTAAGAGTTTTATCTCAGGTCTCATAATTTTATTGAAGACTTTTCTTCTTTCTTTTGATTTTCTTTAACTAATAAAATCTGTTTAATATTAGTCGAATTATGCATTAATGTAATACAACAAGATATTAAGTTTTCTTAATACAAACTTAATATATAGTTGATTTAATGTACTTTTTATACATAAAATTATTAAGTTAATAATAAAACTGATGGTGTGTAAGCAGTAAAGCTAATATTGACGACCCGATGAAAAAGTAAACTGCTCTAAATGTATGATGATAAAATTAAGACAACATTGTTATTTGCACACATTAAATTGGAACTTGATAAAGTGTTAAATTTGGGTTAAGGTTAACTTTGTCATATACAAAAAGGTTACTGCTATACTAGAATTCGTATCCTTTTAGAATACGTTTTTGAACAATATTTTATATATATATTTTAATCTCTATTGTTCACACAATTAAATGGCACTGCACTTACCCTTATAATAGCTCTCTGATGAAGAAGCATCTGTATAACACTCTTTCTTCGCAAATATAACATACTTTTTACAGCAACCATCATCCCAGAACATATAAATATGGGCCCGACGAGCCACATGTGGCCCAAATTACTGAGAATATACCCGTCAGCGTCACCTAATGCTAAAACTGTAATAACTGTTCCAACAGAAAATAGGACCATGGAGAGTACAAAATACGAATAACTTGTGCAGTCGCATCGGCCAAATCTTTGATCTTCATCCAAATCAAAATCACGATTTCGCAGTCGATGCAAACGTTGTCGAATGAAAGGGCTGTCGAAGACTGTAGCCATTTTAATTAAGATTCGTTAAAAAATATTAAGTACTTTATTTTCACAATATAAACATAGTTGAGATTTAAGCTGAATATTGTTTGGGATTAACAAAAACTAGCTGGCAGGTGTATAGGGCAGGCACAAATACATTTTTCTTGTATTTTTTATTATGATTTCCACGGGCTTGGATTCTTACGTTTTCAATATTCATTGATCATAGACTACTACGTTTATTTATCTCTGACTACTAATAAAATCTTCGTATATTAAGTTTCTGATCTTCAAGTTCATCCACAAGCGCGTTGCTTTAAGCCGAGGTCCAGCCTCACAGGAGGCACCATTAAGGCGACGCTCCCAGAATGTTGCGAGACTCCTCTTCATGTTTCACACCCGACGATGCTTCTGCGCTCACCCGTCTCCCCGGTGACGCTGTCAAAGCCTTCAAGGCTAACAGCATTAGTGTCCGAAAAAAAAGTTCATCCAAAATGTTTTTACATAACACGACTCCTTCTTATTATTAATTATATAAGTTATTGCTGAACTTGTATTCACTTATAGGACTCAATTTTAAGACCCAATCGACCAAACAAGGGTAAGTTCATTTATATCGAATTCTGGGAAACTGATTTCAACTAACTCCCAAGATACTTGTGTCATGCTTGACGAATAACAATAATAATAATAATAATAATCCTTATTTAACAAAAAATACATACAAAATTATTAGAGTATTAATTTTACTACTACTATTTAAATATACGACCTTATTTAGTTTTAAGATAAAGAAATTGTTTTGTTGCCATAGAATCATATTTTAAATATTTTACATTGTTAGAATTACCAATTACGTTCAATAAAAGCTTAAAGAATTTCTTGCATTTTATCAATATATTTCTCTATAATTTATTAACTCTAACAGGTTATGGGCCCAGTATATTGACTAAATTGTAAAGAGCAGTTAATCGGAGTAATTAGGTATAAATTGAAAGAAAGTATCAGAGAACTACTAAGATATAAACATCGTCAGTACGAGAATGAATGTGATACGATTTGATGGTAATAATTTTCGTCAATGGAAGTTCCAAATTAAATGTGCTTTGAGAGCAAACGGTATTGATATATCTGCGTTAAGTCCAGAACACAATGATGTTGAGTGGTTACAGAAAGATGGGTTAGCTATGTTTATTATTACCTCAGCAATGGACTATAAGCAAATTTCTTTGGTAGAAAACTGTAATAGTGCTGCGAAAATAATGGAAAAACTTACTTCGATTTATGAGCAGAAGTCTGAATTCAACAAGATGGTAACTCATGAAAGGTTTTATGAATATAATAATAATAAATAATAAATAATAATTGTTTTATTGAACACAAAAATGTTAATTAATACATCTCCTCTTATCTAAGGACATAATTAATATTATATAACACTAAGTTACGCAAGATGTTCCCTAGCGCTCAAACTAGGCCTAGCCTGTATCTTGAACGCTAGTCTCTTCCAATGTCATTAACCGTGCTATGAGGGTATGTACATAATAACAGCAGACAAGAAAAATTGTTTAAGTACCCATTAATAACAAACGTAGGTCGTCATACCACGAACAGTGTGGACTTAAGAAAAATTAGATATAAATTACAGAATCTAAATATAATGTAAAGAATTGAATATAATATAAAGTTTACTTAATCATTTAAAACTTATTAGTAGAGTAGAATATTATATATTTATACAAGTTTAGGTAAGTTAAGTTTTCGGTAATTACATCTTTAATATAATTTAGAGTTTACTTATTATTATTATTTTTTAATTTTATTTTTTATTAAATTTAGTTTATAATAGAGTTTATTAATAAAATAAATTTAAATTTTATTATTAATTACAAAGGATTATGTAATAGAAATGAATAATTTTTCAATTTCCTCATAATTTTGAGTTTTAAGCCAGTTATCCAAAACTTTTTTACATTGAGCAGTGTTCAGAGGATAAAAATCTAGTATTTTATTTAGCTTTTTGTAGATCATGGGTCCAAGGTAACATTGGAATTTATTAATGAATTTTGTTTTAAATTGGATTGTCGGACAAACGTTTTCTTTACGGCGAGTAAGTGTAAAATTATGATTATAAATTAGTTTTTTATGTTGATACAATATGGAATATTTTACAAATAGTTGTCTCACTGTTAACACATTACATTCAGAGTATAAATCAGTCGTTGGGTATCGAAAAGGTTTAAAGATCATTACCTTAAGTAGCGCTCGTTGCGCTCTTTCTAATTTTATTAAATGAGTCCTACGTGCTCCACCCCAAGTTGTAATGCAGTAAGATAAAATGGACTGAACTAATGAAAAATATATTGTAATTAATAGCTTACGATCAACTACGTGTCGCAATGTTTTAAATATATAAATTAATTTTCTTAGTCTATCAGCCAATTGGTTGATATAAGGCAACCACGTTAATTTATCATCTATTAGAATGCCTAGATATTTTATAGTTTTCGTTCGTTCTATGATGCCACAATTACAGGAAGGAGTTTCGTTATTACAGCAATGTATTTGGATTTTAAAATTAGGGTCAGTGGGAAGTCCTCGTTCAGTATTGGTAAAAAGAATATATTTTGTTTTTGCAACATTGAGTGAGAGTAAATTTTGAGTTAGCCAATTTTTGACAATTTGTATACCTGATTGAGCCTTAAATCTAGCATCTTCCCAGGTTTTTCCATAGAATATAAGTGCTGTATCATCCGCAAAAGTAAAGATTCTACAGTTTTGTATTTGTAACTGACACAGACTATTAATGTAAATTAGAAATAAAGTCGGACCGAGTATACTACCCTGAGGTACGCCGTGTGTGATTAAATTTTCTTCGCTACTATAACCATCAATTATGACCTTTTGAGTTCTGTTTCCTAAATAATCTTTGAATAGGTCATAAGTTGTTCCTCTTATACCCATGTTATGCATTTTATGAAGTAAAATTGGGACAGAAACTGTGTCAAATGCCTTGGTCAAGTCTAAAAATATACCAATGCATTTGTTTTTACTATCGATTTGCTTAGCAACAAATTCAGTCATATCAGATAATGTATGTGCTGTTGATCGACCTCTTCTGAAACCATATTGGTTTTGTGATAAAATCCTATTACTTTCTAGAAAATTTAATAGTCGATTATTTATAAATCTTTCCAGGATTTTTGATAAAGCAGGTAATACCGAAATAGGGCGATAGTTGTTGATACAATCTTTATTCCCTGATTTAAATATTGGATGTACAATCGACGTTTTGAAGACTTGCGGAAAGGTTCCAGATTCCACACATAAATTTACAATGTGGGTTATTGAGGGTAGAATAATACTTTTTGCAAGTTTTAAAATTTTTGTTGAAATACCATCCCATCCTACCGCACTATCAGATTTCAAATTTAATAATATGAATTCAATTTCCTGCTCAGTCGCTCCTAACAAAACCATAGAATTAACCTGTGTAGTCATCAATGTATTGGCACATCCTAAAGTTACAGTATGTGACTCAATATTTTTCGATAACTCTCTGCCAATATTAACGAAGTAGTCATTTGCTTTCCCGACAGCTACTTGTGGTGTTAAACCCATGTGCAAAAGTTCAGAAGCAGAATTTTTACAATTTTTCCTATTTACGATTTTATCAATAATTTTCCATTTCCTTTTATTATTATTTGCACATTCGCCTAATTCTTTTCTTTCATAATTACGTTTAAGTCGCTTAAGTAAATCATTACAATAATTTTTATATCTTGTGTATGTTATCTTTAGTATTGTATTATTAGATTCCTTTTTACATTTTAGGTGCATATTATCTCTATTTCGTATGCATCGGAGTAAACCTGGTGTAATCCACGGTTTAATGCAACGTAATTTCCTAGGTAACGAGATCTTAACAGTATTATTCAATATTGAAGTCTGTAACATATTAACTAATTGATAGGCACAAATATTTGAATCGTGTAAGTCTTTTAAAACGTCAAAATTTTTCAATTTCAGTTCGGTAATTATACCTTCATAATTTATCTTATTTATTAATGTTTGTTCCACTTTCTGTATGCCGTTTTTAAGACAAATAATAATAATTTTAATATAAAATAAATCCTTCAGATAGTATGGCACAACACATTTCTAAGGTTGAAAGTTTAGCTCACCAATTAAAAGACTGCGGTGAAGAAATAAGTGATTTGGCTATTATCACGAAGATAACTAGCACCTTGCCAACTAGATATCGCTCATTGCGCCAAGCTTGGATGGCGCTAGATCCAGCTCGACAAACTATTCATAATCTTACAGAGTGGCTGATGAATGAAGAAGCTAATTTGTCGGCAGAAGAAGAAACTGAAGTGGCTTTTTTGGCTGCTCAGGAAAGGAGAGAACATCGGAAGAGTACATGTTCTGAGAGAAATGTTTCAGAAAATATAAGCCATCGATTTGTCTGTTACAACTGCAATAAACGTGGGCACTTTTCTAAGGAATGTAATGCCAAGAAATACGGACAAAATAAATATAGAAAAAATACTTTAGCATTTCGTGTGAATGAAAAGACATCACTAGTAAGTGATAAAATATTTTATAACATTTGGTTTTTAGATAGTGGAGCGTCCGCACATATGACTTTTAGAAAAGATTTTTTCCTAGATTTAGCAGAGTTTGGGGAGAATAGTAACAGGCTAGTGCAGTTGGGAAATCGTCAAAATCTTAAAATCTGTGGTGTAGGATCAGTATTGATCAAGGTATTTATAAATGGACAGTGGGAGCAAAATATTCTAAAAGAAGTTTTCTATGTACCAGGATTACGAACAAATTTGTTTTCAGAAGGAACGATTATGCGTTTAGGATATGTGATCGTAAAAAGAAATACATCAGCCCTTATTTATTATGAGAATAAGGTGGTATTAAGTGCCACACAGACATCAAATAATTTTTATGAAATGAATTTTAAAACAGTTGTAAACTCTACTTGTAATATGGTAGAAATAAGTCAAGAGTGTTTAAGAGATAGGCATGAGAGACTTGGACATTTAGATATAAACAAAGTAAGAAATATGATTGAAAAAGGACTAATACCATGCAAAGATCTTAACTATCAAAACTTTACGTGTGAAGGGTGCTCTCATGGGAAGCAAAGCCAATTTTCATTTAATAAATCATGTCGTCATCAGTTAACTCCTGGGGATCTGGTATATAGTGAAATATGTGGCCCAATGAATGTAGGCTCTATTCAAGATATAAAGTATTTTGTCATATTCAAAGATGCATTGTCCGGTTTTTTACATGTGTATTTTATGAGGCACAAGAATGAAGTTTTGGATAACTTCAGATGTTTTAACGCCATTATATGGAAACTTTTTAACCATAGTGTTCGGATTTTACATTCTTATAATAAAAAAGAATATGTAAATACGAAATTTAAAGAATTTTTAAATGAAAATGGAATAGTACATGAATGTTCTGTTGCTGACCGTCCCCAAGAAATTGGTCATGTTCAAAAAGAATTATGCACTATAATGGCAAGTGCACGTTCCATGTTTCATGGTCATGATTTGCCATTGAATCTATGGACTGAAGCGGTAGCGTGTGCAGTTTATATATTTAATCGAACAATCTCAAGTCAAAGTTCGGAAAAGTCACCATATGAATTATGGTTCAATGAAAAACCGAAACTTGATCATCTCAAGGTATTTGGTTCCTATGGATATGTCTTAGATGTGTGCATAACTAACCTTGAGAAGAAAAGCAACAAGCTGATTCTGGTGGGATATGAAAACCAAAATTACCGAATGTATGATTTTTGTACCGAAAGTATAATAGTAGCACGCCATGTAGTGTTTAATGAGCTTAGGAATATTGAAACACAGACAACAGTTGAAATTGAAGAACCGATCTTCATAAGTCGATCGACGAAAGTAATATCTACACTAATATCTACTTATACACAAACAGAAGACTCAGTTAGTGACTATAATTTGAAAGAGAGTTGTTATAATAACGGTGACACTACTTATGAGCCCTATATTACATCGAATGATTTGCCAGAAAAATCGAAGATGAATCAAAGACCTAGAGTCATTAAAGTTTCTGATGTGAACACTCAGTCAGAGTGTTGTGTGTTAACTACCTTTGGTGAAGATACCCCATGTTGTACAACTAGTAAATGGAGAATTGCAAAAGCAGAAGGGTTGAAGGCACACAAATCAAATAATTCAAGGATCAACATAACGACTAAATGGGTATTTAAGAAAAATAAAATAAAGTCACGATACCATACAAATAAATTTAAAACTTTGCTTAAGTTTCTTCGGAATGTCAGGTTTAATAATAATAATTAATAATTTTGTTTTAGTGAAGTTGTAGTAAAATTAGTGGGAGTATTAGAGTATTAATTTTACTACTACTATTTAAATATACGACCTTATTTAGTTTTAAGATAAAGAAATTGTTTTGTTGCCATAGAATCATATTTTAAATATTTTACATTGTTAGAATTACCAATTACGTTCAATAAAAGCTTAAAGAATTTCTTGCATTTTATCAATATATTTCTCTATAATTTATTAACTCTAACAAAAATAAAATTAATTAAAATATATATGAACTTATAACTAAAGTTTTTATTAAACAGATTTACCAGTTTTCAAAGTGTTACATTTTTTGTGAAGCATTTTCCATTACAATTACAGTGGATCCCACACTAGGTTTTGAATTACAGTGGATCCCACATTAGGTATAGGATCAATTATGTGTTAAACGATTGTATTTATTTTTAACATTCACTGCGTTCTTTGTCTTTGTTGTTTTTATTGTTTTCGAGTCTACTATTCTAATATCAAATACTTGACGGATCACAGACAAATAATATAAAAACTAAGGATGTTAGAAGACAGCTGACAGACCAATATATTACTTGATGACGCAAAATTTTTACTGAAAAATTTGCTTGATGTAGTAAACACAAAGTTATTATTTCAGATGTGTAAGTGTGACTTGGAACAATAAACCATATTTCAGAGCGTGTATTGAGAATATATTTGAGGACTGATCCAGCAAAAGATGGCTCGTTTTTTATTACCGTTTTGTTTGATGTTTATTTTTGATGAAGGTGAAGCATTTTTTAATATTTATATTTTTATTTCTTCTAATTTTTGCTAAAAGCGTATTACGGAGATGATTTTCTATATAATTTACTACATACTAATTTAGAATATATTGACATATTATTTGATTAGTTATTACTAAAATCGGTTATATGTTTTTAAGTTGTATCAGGATTGAAGTTAACAATTACAAGTGATGGCCCAGCTGTGCGTGGATCCAATATTACATTTACAGCAGTAGTAGCTGGTTATAGTGGTGAAAGTCTAAAGTTTGTATTTGAGGATGACGTTCAACCACAACACACTGCTGAGGTAATAATGTTATTAATTTTCATTAATATTTAAATTGTGAATATTTGTCTACCATATAGAATTTTATCTCCACAAATAAAGTGCAATATTCATAGATTTATTACACTTGTAGTAGGGGAGTCTTAGACAGGCCTATAAGTGAGCGTGTTACAATAAATAATAAGACAGATTAGATACACAAAGAAATATTCAGGGCAGATTCTTAATATAGAAATACTTCCAACATTTTGGTACACCTTAACAAGCATTTTTAATGAGTGACAGAACTGTGGTATAAGGTCGAGTTAGTTCGTTTCAATGTGCCTATTATTTAACAGATAAAGAAAATGATAGATGGATATTTATTATTTTAGGTATATGAGCTATTCTGTACCAACTGAATTTTTTGAACTTTAAAAAGTATAACTGCATCCAATTTTTAAATTACTAGTTTGGGTTATGGATTAGTATGAGTTGGGGTAACATAGAAAATGTCAAGTGATAATAAAAATGAGAATTTGATAACTTATATTATTTTCTATTTATCTAATAGAAGGACCCACACAAGTTATCTATTTCCTGCATTATCTTTGCTACTTCCTATTACATTATAACAGTTTTTGATCACAATAGCAATCATATTTCTATGTAATGACTCAGTAGAGAAAGTAAATAATTTGTGAACCTTTGTAAACACTTCAATAAAATTCTGCAAAACATAGACTTGCCTATTTAAATGTTTAAAAAAAAGGTAAATATGTTTATATGTAAAGCATATTACATAATTGAAGATTATTAATATTCAAAATCCTTTGTGAGACTAATTAAGTTAATTATGTAAATTAAAAATGTTTGAAAGATTAACCAACAATTTGCTTGCTGTTTCTTTGTGAGTAACGTTTTGAACCAGTGGTAGCTTCATTAATCTAAGTACCTGGGTGACTTGCTCTGTAATTTTTTTTAAAGATGTAAAAAATGCAATTAATTTAAAAAAGACAAGGGCTGGTGATATCTGGGACTTGATCCTGGGTATTGTGACTTTTTTACTCCACAAGTTTCCAACTGAGCTATTACAACTTTACAAATTGTAATTGTAATTTATAAATTGTAAACAAAATTAACCTTTGTATTCTTTGTATTCCATTTAGCAGTTTTTCAATGCCTGAAAACAGTGATAAAACCATTTTTTAAATAATTGATTTATCATCCCAGAAACCTCCTACATACTGAAAACGTACATGAAAATCTTAGGACCCTTTTTCAATATTCAGATTATATATAAACAAGATTAGCCTATTTAAATATTAAGGATTAACACTAGTTGATGTCAAAAGTGCTTGAAAAAGCTTATTTGAATAAAGATTTTATTCGATTTGATTTTTAATAAATCTTTAGTATATGTCAATATAAAAAAATTCATCACCATAGTCATATCTTGTGTTCAACACTTTATCCATCGAAACACTTACCACAGTGTTTTCTACCTAATTCCTGTTATATTGACTCATTTGATATTCTAAATACCTTTTTTTTGTAAATGAATTGTGCAATAAAATATCCATACATTTAATATGTTATCTAATGAAGGTCAAAAGAAAATTTCTCAGTGTCTATTATTGAGTGATGCTTCACACTTAATAATTTCTCAGTTTTATTTATAATGAAAGGTCATGTAACAGTATTATTCATTAAATATTGGTTCAAGCTTTCATTGAGTGCCGTCCAACCTGCTGTACAACCTGGAAATTGATAAGTCCTTATTTATATTGTATGCCTTCCAGATTACTGTTATTTTTTCATTTGTGTATATTCTAAGACTGGTTTACCATATCTCTCGGTTAGAGTAGCTTTTCGAACCAGTTGTAGCTTCAATTTAATTTTAATTTGACGATCCAAAAGTGCTTGTAATAGGCCAATGTGAATAAAGACTTAATTGAATTTGAATTTGAATGTCTGTATATGGAAAATCATTGATATAAAAGTTTCAACAGGTTTGTAAACTTGTTGTAACTAAACTAAATGTTGAACCTTACATAAAGGTAACTTGATTTTATCGCGATGTGACCCGTATGTTTATATAACAAGAGTATGAATCGGGAATGGTTAAAGTCTACCATTAAAAAACTGATATTTAACTTTTCAGTTTATTGTAAATTCAAACACCTCTCAGTGGACAGTGGAATATCCGAAAAAAATATATGAAGCTGGTGAATATTTCATGAAGGTAAACCTTATGAAGAGCTTTTACGGCATAAAATGGTACTGGGTTGGTTCCTCGAGTACTGCATTCGAACTAACAGGTAAATAATTTATGTAATGAAATTACACTATTTTCTGTTTTGCTATGTGTTGTGTTGTTTTCTTTATTGATATACTATCTGCATATAATGCATGCTTGGTATTAAAGTGACCTAACTCAAAATAGTTATATTTTGGCAAAGTGCAATAAAGCGTAGCGTGACGCCTAGAAACGAGACTCATAACCTGGAAGAGTAAGTAATAACTTTTTTAATAGTTCGTAGCATGATGTTATAAATAGCATTGAAATAAGTATTATAAATGCAATGACTGGCCCGTTGGCGCAGTGGGTAGTGACCTACCTTCAGCTCCGCGGGTGTCGGGCTCGGTTCCCGCCGAGGGCCAACATTTTCTATAAACAATTTGTTGGTTCTTCGAGCCTGGGTTTGTATTTAGGTATGTATTTAAAACTATATATGTATATATTTACCAGTTGTCTGTCACCCATAACATTGAGTATTAAATTACTTAATTTGGGAATGGACGGCCTTGTGTGTAAGTGTCAAAAAAAAATGAGAGCATCGCATTCGCGCACGTTTCAAGAACCATATTACACATGTTCCAAAGACTGCAACATTGAGCTATGGTAAAGCTCTTTAAGCGCTTTTCAGATGCTAACTTAGAGAAAGGTGATGTACACAAAAATCCGCTTATAACAGAGGCCTCACTAATATCACAGAGCAGGCTATCCGGTAAAAATATAGCAGCGTCCTATATGATCCTTACAAACAATGCTCCATCGAGCCAGCGATGACGAGATTCCAGTTTTCTTACCCCCACCACATATCACCCGAAGCCGGGGTTCATATTAGAAACTCATATCTGATTTATTTTTAATAAAACATCGCGAAAAGCCAAGGTTTGAGCTGAATAATTGGAAGTGGATATTTGAAATCCTGTAAAATCTTTTTTTTACAGATTCATTAAACGGGAATTTAGTATTGAACCAAAACGATTTGGATAGGCCAAATCAATTTGTCGCTGTCAACAAAACGGTCCTCCATTACATCAAACTTCCAGAGAATGAGATGCAGTTTTTGAAACAAAACGCATCAACAATAGTCACTTATTGGTTTATTGATTGCGTGTATGTCTATCAGTCGACAGATTTCGCATTGAACTACACCTACCACGATGTAATGGCGGACCATTATATCGATGTGCTGGTTGTTGCAAATAATGAACCGTTACCGCCCATAACGACAACGACCACGACAACAACCACGACAACAACGACCACAACAACCACAACAACCACTACGACAACAACAACAACACCAAAACCTACTACAAATGTTCCAACTACAACGACTGTTAAGGAAAATGTTACAACTAATGTTCCACATAAAATAGCCAAAAGGGGTCTTTCTAATAAAACTACGAAGAAGAAGAATACTATCAAGGACTTTATATGTCACAACTCTAGTATAGTGCCCATTGGTGATGATTATACATATGGACATTACCAGGAAACAATCAGTGTCAGAGGTAATTTAACATTTTTTTTAAATCTATACTTATTATAAAACAAAGTCCAAAAAGCTGTCTGTCTGTATGTAATCGATTTTTTCAAAATGTAATGAACGAATTTTCATACGGTTTTCACCAAAAGATAGTGCAATACTTCCGGATGGTTTAGATAAATAGTACATATCAGTATTATGTCAATTGTGTTTAAAAGATCGCGCAGTTCTAAAAACTTGCTTGCTGGGAGCTTTAGACGCGTGCGCTGCGTAAACCAGCAGAGATATGCTAAAGTAATGTAGTAGTGAATTGTAGATCTATAAAAATACTACAAAAAAGTCCGCGATAGCATGTCTCTATCTCTCACGGTTAACTCACATCGTTCAAAATTTCGAAAATATGGGAAAAATTTCGTAAATCACTGAACTCCACGCAGGCGAAGCCGTTGTTGGCATAGCTGGTGCATTTATAATTTAACCTTTAATTAAGCTAAAGTAATTGTTTGATCAATACTTTTTTTGTAAAAAAATTCAAACCGATTATACTAGATTATGCCAGCTTAAAATGTGCCATACAATAAAGAAAAAGGAAATGAAAGTTTATCCATCCGTTTCATGTGTGATTTGACAAAGTTGATCATCTTCCCTCTCATTATTTATTTTGACACTCTTTTCGGTAAAAAAAAAACATCGTTAGGAAATCTACATATCGCTCAAGAGCAGCAATAGTAAGTAGCACAACTTAAAAGTCATATTTTGACATAAACGGGTTTAAAGTTTTCATTGCTAAGGAAAATGCATAAAAAGTGCTTTAGGTTGCTTAAACGAACGGCCTAATAACAAAACGGTCTCCGAAAAGTAACGCCTAAGTCTATAAATTATTCGAATGGCCTAATTTTGAATTTTGAGTTCTGCCAGTAATGCTGCTGAAAAGAATGTGTGTTTTAACATTTACAATTATTCTTAGTCCGAAATACTCGTTTTTTGCGTTATGCCTCTATTGCAGCCCATGAGTGATATATTTCATTGGCAAATGTGCGTCGTAATCAGTCATGAGCTGTATCACAGCTGTGAGACCGTGCGTCTCTTTCGAGGGGAATACGAGTTCAAACCCGGGCAGGCACCAATGAGTTTTTCTATTAAAACTCATGTGTCTAATTGATAATCGCAATTTATCACACGCTTTTCGGTGAAGGAAAACATCGTGAGGAAACCTGCATATCTCTAGAGAATTCTGTTGATATGTGTAACCTACCAATACGCATTGGAGCAGCGTGGTAGGTCTTAGCTCCAACCATTCTCTCCTGAAACGGAGAGAGGAGGCCTATTCCCAGCAGTGGTATTGTAACAGGCCGCTTTACTTTTTTAATCGGTCGTAACTACATTGCTTTCTCTTCAAAATACAGAGGAGGGTTTTTGTAGTAGATTCCAAACTTCAGCGTTCATAATTAATGGCGGAATTGTATCCGCTTCGGTCACAAACCTAATATAAAGGTAATTCGGTTTTATCGCGATGAGACTCTTATGTTTATATAATAACTAGCTGACCCGGCAAACGTTGTTTTGCTATATAAATAATTTCTAGAGCATTTCTAGTGTACATTATAAAAAAAAAAATTTGTTTGCCAAAAAATAAAAGAAATGTTAATGGGCCCCCCCATTAACTGTTATTGTCACTTGGGGGTATGACAAAAAGGTAGTATCCGATTCTTAGACCTACTAAATATGCATATAATCATTCTCCTGCCCTTATCCTACCCTAAGTGATGTCGGCACATGTTACAAACATGTTGTGACATGATTTGGCTACGTATTTTACGACCGGCCGCCTGCCTGACGTCAACTTACCTTAGTCGCCTCGGTAGGAAATGAGGGTGGTCTATTCTATGCAGCCGGATACCACACGGCAGTAAATCCTACTAATATTATAAATGCGAAAGTTTGTGAGTATGGATGGATGTTTGTTACTCTTTCACGAAAAATCTACTGGACGGATTTGGATGAAACTTTAGAGTTATATAGGTTATACATCGGAATAACATATAGGCTACAATTTGCAATGTTTTATATAATATAACTATACATGTCAATAAATTCGGAAAAAATCTGGCCTCTGACAGCTATCTTAGCGTACGCTGCCTAAACCATTAGAGTTAAACAAAGATGATGTGCCGTAGTATTGTTTGTCTTTAATAATTCTAAATAAAAGTCCGCGACAGCATATATCTATCTTTTATGTGGAAGCCACTATGACCAAAATTGTGAATCATAAATTTATTTAAATTAGATACTGTGGCAGACAAAATTCCTAGCGAGCGAAGCCGCGGGCAAAAACTAGTATGCATATAAAATTTAATAAAAATCAGTCAAGCCGTTTCAAAGCAGAATGGTAACAGAATTTTATATTCATATAAGATGAGACCTTAAATATAAATAAGTACCTTAATTTCAGAACCCATATCAACAGTTAATATAACAGGGTTGAACTGGTTACAACACGGTGATCTGCTTAACTTGCAAGTGAAATATTCAGGGTCGCCACCCTTCGATTATTGCGCGCAATACAAGCAAGGGCAATACAATGTTACTGGCAACGAGACATGTGCAGTTAAAACTACGACCGTATCGAACTTATTTCCACTGGTGCACTATTTCTCTGATAGCGACCAACACACCGTAGTCGTTGTTATCGAGAACGATATAGGGAAGACTGTAACGAGAGCAACTGTCAATATATATAAAGGTAAGATGATTTTTAGATGAACATTAACTGGGGTTCTGTTTTTATAAAAAGAAGAGAAAACGCAGATCATTCTGTCATCTGATTTAGTCGTGGCAGTTATGACTTGCAAAAATAGGTACGAATACATTGCTGCCCTATAAGATAGAAAACTGTGTTTAAAAAAAATAGCCATGTTTCGGTACGATGGTATGAATCGACGATTTCTTATTAAGCAATGATTCCTATTATTTTGATGGAAATAAAAACTTATTTCCGAACTTATTTCCACTGGTGCACTATTTCTCTGATAGCGACCAACACACCGTAGTCGTTGTTATCGAGAACGATATAGGGAAGACTGTAACGAGAGCAACCGTCAATATATATAAAGGTAAGATGATTTTTAGATGAACATTAACTGGGGGTCTGTTTATGAAAAGAAGAGAAAACGCAGATCATTCTGTCATCTGATGTAGTCGTGGCAGTTATGTCTTGCAAAAATAGGTACGAATACATTGCTGCCCTATAAGATAGAAAACGTTTAAAAAAATAGCCATATTTCGGTACGATGGTATGAATGGACGGTTTCTTATTAAGCAATGATTCCTATTATTTTGATGCAAATAAAAACTTCTGTAACTAACGATGAAAATGAAAAGATTGTAGCATGAAAACGTTATGGCCACAGTCGGCCTCCTTAACTTGTAAAGATCTGGCTCAAAGGACCAAATTTGGGTAGAAAAGTGTTAAACCCTTACCTTTTTGCATATGAATTTTCAGTCATCGACCAGGCCCGCGTCTAAACGGTATCGTCCCTGGCCATTTCAACAAATCCATCGTCAATGACATACCACCCAGGAGTTACAATAGCTTAGTTAATGAAGACGAGCTTAGTGGCCTGTTCCCCCTTCGCATTCTTACTTAAATCAGTCGCTTTGTCAGCACCTGCAGACATTCAGAGCAATAAACTAGCAAACAATATTATTAACGGTATATCCGTTGTGAATAAAATATAAAATTCTGAAATAATGACTCAGTAATGGTTTTATTTACTATTTATTTATTTATTTATTTATTTCCAGCTTACAACTATCATTACAGGGATATACCTAATACAATAGTGTAGCATAACTTAATTAATGATAACTTATAACATATAAAGCTATCCTTGTAAGTTCACTCAGAGAACTAAAAAAAACATCTAGTTCTATGGCACATATATTAAAAAAAAGTAAAGCACGTACCTATCTGGGACATACAGCCGGATATATTGCAGCATATCGGCATTATGTGTTTTGCCTCTAATTATTTTAATGAAGTAAATAACAAGGGAGAATTCCCTCCTTACCCTTAACTCGTTATATCCGACCATACCTAAAACGAATAAAGTTGGATAAATTATGATTACATTATGAGATATGTACTAACATTTTGCTAATTGTAGTTATAATCTTGAAGGCAAACTAGCCGCCCAAAATACAGATTTACCTAGTTTAGGGGCTACGAGTACATGTTATCGTATTTATTGTCAAGTTCAGTTAAGTTAAGTTAAGATATTTTCTTTTTGTAATCTTTTTGGAAAAAATAAAACATTTCATTTCATTAATGGATAGTACGGATACGACCCGTACAATCTCAAGCATATACCTTACATATACCTAAAAAACTTATTCTGTGTGCGCTCCAACATGAGACTATATTTAGTTTTAGTGGAGACCATATAACTGCATTTCCTTCTAATTGACTCATAACTAAAGCGTTATATAAAGCAGTGATTGCTTTTAAATTAGTAAATCCCTTCACTATGCGCAGCATAAAACCTAAATTTCTATATGCTTTTTTGCAACACTTCATTATATGATCGTGAAACGATAATTTTGTTGTTAACGTCACTCCTAAATCCCTGACCTCCGTGACTTGGACCATAGATGCCCCTCTAAGCATATGGTTATAAACATTTGGGGTATTTGAAAGAGAGAAAGTGATTGTAACACATTTAGAACTATTAAATTCCAAGAGATTATCTATGCTCCATTTAACTACTCTGTCTATATCCTTCTGCAACTTTTGACAGTCGCTAGGGTTTCTTATTAGCCGTAATCGCGGGCGTAAAGGGCGTAATCGTTCGCAGCTGAGAATGATTCCTTTGATTCTTCGCGCCTAAACAAACTAGGTGATTTCTTTTGTTCGTTCTTTCGCGATTCGTGTGTCGTTACAAATTCTCGACTCTTCACCGCAGGAGCCGTTTTATAATTAGTGAACGATCTGCCTAATATTGAAATATTTCATGGCAGTTGGTTCGCTTGTTTTATACTCTCTGAAAAGATTTTTGAAGACTGTAAATTTAATTAAAATTATAGCACAAAAAAATAGCATAAAGCTATGAATTTTCATAAAATATATTTTTTAGGTAGTGATTAAAGAACCCTATAATATTTTTTTATTAAATTTGGAAAATAATCAAGTAAAGCTTATGTTTAAATATTTAATTATATATTTTTCATAATATAAATTCTATATATATTTTATACGGCAAATAAAATAATACATAATGTTTTTATAAGAATATTTAAGATATGAATTTAAGGACCTTTTATTCTAATTATATTGTAGCAGTTTTTCATAGCCAAGAATAAAATGTATTCTAATAATAAAACTTAGCTACATCGAGTAACAAATAATCGATTTTCTTCTTTTAAAATAAATCGATTTGTAAATCTATTAACTCGAAAGGAAATAATCTATTATTTAATAGTCTTTTTTTTCTGACTACTTAAAAATTCGCTTTTTTTAGAATAATTAGAGTAAAAAATAATTAAAGTGGACAACTACGCATAAAAATTAACAGATGTGCTGTTTGCGAAATTCGATTAATAAGTGTTTTTTGGCTACTTTGGTTTCATCCAACACCGCCTTAAAAAACAAGAAAAGGGGGTAATTTAAAGAATAAAATGAGCGTAATTAGTAAAATTCATTTAAAAAATCGATTTTTAATGTTTAAATAATTTCTTATTGAAGATCGATTATTTTGATTAAATAATCGATTATTTTTTGACATCCCTAACAGTAAGTAATCACAGCATAGAATTCGATGAGCGAGCGGCAGATACGAGTTCCTTGCGATTGTGAGCGAGACAACATGAGTTCGGTTGATGCCACCTTTACTGATTCTGTACCAAATAACGACTCATTAATCACGAACTAACGAACGATGAAGCGGGAAATATGGGACTCGATTCCCGTCGTTCGTCTGTGGTAGTGATACTTTCGAACTAGTTCGTTCGCGAACTTCACAAGTCTATTTCTTATAGTTAATGACAGTTTAAGATCGTCTGCAAACAATAAACATTTTGCATCTTGTACAACTTTTGGCAAGTCATTTATCATTATAATGAACTGCAAAGGTCCTAAATTACTACCTTGGCTTACTCCAGACCAAGTAAAGTAAGGTTCCGAACGCTGTCCCTCGTATTCAACGTACTGCTGCCTATCTCTCATGTAACTAACACGGAAATTTAGTAAATGTGGTGTGAAACCAACGCTTGCCAACTTCCTTAGTAGGACATTATTATTAACAGTGTCGAAAGCCTTTCTGAAGTCGAAGTAAGCCGCATCTATCTGCCCCCCACTATCAACAGTAGTCACGATGTTCGCCATGTGACATAGAAGATTTCTGGTTGTGCTTCTAGCTGAACAAAATCCATGCTAAGCGTCTATGAATTGCGCCCTCAATTGCATATAAATGTTATTATAAATAGCGAACTTCATAATTTTTGCCGGTGACGATAGCACAGCAATGGGTCTGTAGCCATCCAATCTGGTCTTTGAATCCTCCTTTGGAACTGGAACTACCCTAGTTGTTTTCCAGATTTCAGGAAAAACACTTGTTCTTAAACATAAATTATAAATGTGAAGTAAAGGTCTTAGTAACACAGAACGACAGTCCCTAAAAATGAAAGGTGGGATGCCGTCAGGTCCAGCAGACTTTTTTGATTTAATATGCCTCAGCGCATAATACACTTCATCTAGCCGCAGCTGATTAAAGTGAACTCGCGCCGCGACATGATCACCTTCTGGGGGTCTACTCCTGAAACCAATCTCAATTTCAATCCAATGACAATCCAAGCCCAATGTCAATTTCAGAGTCTCGTGGTTTGGTACTCTTGAATACAATGTCGTTAACATTGGATTGAAGTCGGAATTTCGTTCGGATTGTTTCAGTGCGCGTCGTTACGCGTGAAGTTAGCTGCGTTGCAGGAATTGCGTGTACAAATATTTAATCCAAAAAAGTGTTAATAATTAATATAATTAGTTTGGTTTGTCTATATTTATGTAGAAGTTGATCGTTCTAGTATTTTTAGTGATAAACAACAAAAATTCGCTATTCTTTTTTGTAAAATGCTTCTAAATTAGCTCTATGGAAAGAGACTTAGCCTTCATAGAAAAAAAAGATTCCGAGTGTTATGTTTCGAACTTCAGCTTTGTGGTATTATAATTTAATATTTATAACCTTTGATTATAACTTTGGTTTCGAGAAAGAATAAATTAAAGTGTATTTCGTGTTAACTTAACTGTGAAAATGTGAGTGTTATGTTTAAATGAGACCAATAGTTTGTGTTACATAAAAAAACATACAAAAATATGGATTACCTATTAAATAGCAACTGGGATACCTACCAAGTTTTATGTAAGTTCATCTCTTCGAGTTATATTTATTATTTTATGTATAATACAAATTAGATTACTAAATTTATTTCTAAATATACTGTAAGGCATGTGTTATACAATTATTTTTGAATATTTGAATATTTTTGAATTTGAATTTGATGATCATGTTTAGACTAAAATCATTTTCCTTATAATTATTTACGTATGCGAGTACGTATTCATATCTTGAAATGCGGTTTAAAAAAGCTAGGCAATTATCCCATTAAGCAAGCCTCACAAAATATTCAATAAAGTCATGGAGTTTCGATTATTATGAGTATATAAAATAACATGCTATGTTGCGAATTACTTCAACAGTGTACCACTCGGGGTAAACGTACCTCGGTGTTACACGACTTCGGTTTTCTTTCGGAACACAGTTATCTATGATTAAATTAAAAGTGTCATAAAAGTATTTTATACTACTATCTAAATCTAACTGATACATTGGGGTCCAATCTACTCGCGCCAATGTTGAGTATAACGATCGCTAGTCAGCTTTGTAAAAGTACCACCCACTAGGTATACACGTGCTCGAGTCGACTTCGGTGGGCGAACCAATGTTAAGGCTGGGTATCAGTTTGACCGTTACCATAAGAGGCGGGTGGTATACATCCACCGGCACGAGTGGCGTCTCTGCGGCTTGCACTTCCAAACCAACTTCTAATGTACATATCACTAAATCTAAACAACGATTATTACAATTAGGTATATTATTTCTCTGAGTGAACCTACAATATGTTTGAAAGTATTCAAAATAATTATTTACATTTATCGAGCAAGAATATAAATTAAAGTCACCTAACACTATTACCTCCCTATAAAGGTTACAATATTGTTCAATAATACTAAATAATACCATATATTTATCCTCGCTACTGTTCGGTGGAATGTATACAACGCACAGCAAAAACAAAAATCGACATTATCTATAGTTCAAACGCTCGACAATCGATGTTGACGTCACTGTGTACTCGCCGCAATTCAAGATGCGGTGTGATTCGCAGAACTCAATATTAACAGCCCAATTTTCTGATTGACACAGTATATCATATTTACTTTCCGGAACGCCAATAATAAATGAGGCATAATCTCTATCTGTTTTATGTCTTATTCTTTATATTTTAACTGGTATATCATTTCCGCATATATTCCTAACATAACTTTCTAGACTTTCTACTGTAGTTTCCTTCTGTTATCGCCAAACATGCATATATTTTTTCTTTTCTGTCCGTTGAATTTCTAACATACTTGTACTCCCTCCTTTTTTCACTACCCTGTTATTATACTTATTTTTCGATCTATTAACAACCGTCCACTTTCCTTTTTCCTTTTAAATTATATTTTCCTTTTCTTTGATAGCATCTAACTTTTTCACATTATTTATCTGGCTTTGTTGATATCTCTCTTTATTATTTACAACTTCCACGGGTTTCGTGGCCATACAATGTTTACTTAAGTTTTCGCTGGATACCTGCTTTTGATTACGTTTAACTGCATTTAGATAAGACGGCCCAGAAATCAAAACAGATTCTTCTTGCATTTGTACTACCTTCATATTATTCTGTTGGTTTATATTATTATTATATTATTACTTACACGCTTCAAGATATTTTTTTTTTCCATCAAATCTTTGACATGTAATTCTAACGAGTCAACTTTATTTGCTTTCTCTAGAACTACCTTCATTATATTTTAAATTTCTTGCATCTCATTTTCGATCTTTAGAAATCTGTTTTGGAGCAATGCATACTCTTTTAATTGTTGCTCCAACTTAGAATGTGTATCTAAGCGAAATTGCCTAAACTCTTCTAAGAGCACACTCTCGATATCGCTTATAGACTCGTCCAGAATAATCCGATTTTCCCGCTCAGTGTTGACATAACTGCGGTGATCCTTATTACGATGATTGCTTTAGTAATCTATTTAATGGATCATATTTTTTCTACATTGAAATTTCACTATCAACTATATATTAATTAAGCGACGTAAACGCAGCGAGAACACAACCGTGCGCGGCGAGATCGCACACGTATAAATAATATAATAATATAATATAACATCAACGTATCATAATTTAATTTAACGTAAATAAAGGTCGTTGAGATGCAGCAATAGATGTCCGTCAATTGTGTTCTTGTTGTTCTTACAAACAGTATATCCTTCATTTGATATTTCCCCAGTCCATATTTTCAAAATAAGTTATATAATTCCGATTATTAAATCTAAAACAACATTCGAACAGTTAAAATACTCAATAGTTCAGATATAGCGTCTATGGAAATAATGACTAAATGGTATTTGCAGCCTCCGTCCACGCCCAGTTGTCTGTTATCGTGGTACCTGTGGTGTTTTCACTTGTCGCCGTCATTCTGGTGGTATTCGGAATTGCTTACTACCAGCATCGGTCTAGGTTGGTACCAATTTTATATCTTGTATTCCGCAGGTCTGCATTAACACACTCATTCACGCATTGACGCGTGCGCACGCGCGACTATATCTTGCTACTCTCATGAGATACATTTTCACACTCTTACCGAGTTCAGTTTACGAAATAACTTATTCTGATTTTTACAGATATACTGTGGAGGTGGCAGATTTCGATTTTGGACAACAAGCTAACTTAGATTACAAGACGTTCACCGAACGGCTTAGAGATAGTTTTCGAAGTGCTTTTGACTTCAGAAATCGCGAAGACACTGAGCCTCTAACGTCCGATACAAGATACGATTCTATGACATAATGAGTTCTATAATTTTATACTTGTTGTATTATTTGGGCCAAATATACTACGGCCTCTTGATATTGGCCATATAATTATAAGTTTTCGGCTTTAACATTTCCATTTATCACGTTTGCTCAATTGGCAAGTACACGAATATAGAACAAAACTGGAATCGTAAAGTGATAAGAGGTATGGCAGTTATTGAAATTCATTAGTCATATTATATTTTAGAAAATATGTTGATAACTGATTAAAGTGTATTTGTCAGGATCTCCGTGTTTTAGGGGATCTGAAAAACAAGCAAAATTATTTATTACCAGCAGGCCTACCATGAGCTCTTATTGCGACTCTAAACTAAATTGTTTTGCTATTTCATACCATAACGTCTTAAAGATGCACACTTTAAGTCGTATGCCGAATGAGCGTTCGGAATGCGCCCTAAAAACATGTTAGTAAAAGAGACATAGTTGTCTATAGTTCATATAACGTTATCCTTTTCAAAAATTACGACCCCTATGCAATCCACACTTCATGGTACGAGAAGAAAGCAGTTCGGTTTAGGTACTGAGTTTGAATTGAATCGTTATCTAAAAGTTCATGGTAGGCCTGGATTAGTTGTATCTTATATTTATTAGGGCCCTCGTCCACGGCGATATTTTGTAGCGATGCCGTCGCCCGTTTACTAAATGCATCTACTAAAGCATGTTAGTTGCATTTGCAACGCAAACTTGCAAAGATGCAAACGCGCGATTTTGTCAATAGAATACGTGGAGAAAAAGGAAGGAGGCTGGCACGTGAGTGGAGAACCAACATTAGTGCAACACGTTGTTACATGATGTCCAAGTAATAGTAAACTACAGACCTATTTACTATCCCAGCTAGGTATAGGCCTCCTCTCTCCGTTTTCGACGTTGTTACATGATGTCCAAGTAATAGTAAAGTAACGACCTGTTTACTATCCAAGCTGGGTATAGGCCTCCTCTCTCCGTTTTCGACGTTGTTACATGATGTCCAAGTAATAGTAAAGTAACGACCTGTTTACTATCCAAGCTGGGTATAGGCCTACTCTCTCCGTTTTCGGAGAATTCGAACTAAGACCTACCACGCTGCTCCAATGCCGATTGGTAGGTTACACATATCGCCAATTCTCTAGAGATACGCAGGTTTCACGATGTTTTCCTTCATCGAAAGAGTCTGATAAATTGTAACCATCAATTAGACATATGAGTTTTTTTTAATAGAAAGACTCACCAGCCTGTCCAGGGTTTGAACCTGATCTCCTCGAAGGAGTCGCACGGTCTCACCGCTGGGCTATCACAGCTCCTAGTCCAAGTAATCTCTCGGTATTAAATGGGTGCAATATTGTTCTTTGTTCTCGCTTTCGATGCCTAAAACAGCACCAAAGACAACGTGAATAAGAATGTTGCCTCAACCAAGTCCATATTGCAAATTTAGCGATCGCAGGTATTTTTGAGCCGTTGTGGGATAGGGTTTTTATCGCGACAGAAGGCCACAAAAAGTCGCAGTGGGCAAGGGTCCTTACTTTTATTTTGTAGGATTTGTATATATGGGTAGAATTATATTATATATTATGAGAATAAATTGATATGATTCCAGAGATAATTGGTGACAAAAATCGAGTTATGACAACGTTTCTACTTTGTTCTGTATTCTAAGTATTTGTATATAGATTTAATTTTTCAGCAACATTTTAATTAATTTCTAAAACCGAACAAGTATTTTCTGCTTTATTTTTATTGTTTAATGTAATTATTAATTCGTCTTTTTTTTATAGAATATAATTTTATTGATTATAGAATCAAGTTAAGGGTGTTGAAATTTACATTTTTATATAAAATATAGGTTTTGCGTTTTATATGTTAATCCTCCGTGTAATGCTTCCTCTCTCACATATAATATATCAGTAGTTCTTGTTAAGTTTGAACCTTTTTTAAGTCATTTCCAAACCAGATTATTAACGTTTCTTTATAAAGGGACAGAGTCGATTGACTTGTATAATCTAGACATTTGTTTCGAATGAATAATTAATCAAATAGTATTTACCAGTTACCAAAATTTAATTGGCTTATTAAAAATCGGATTAGACAGTTTTTTGTTATAATCTTTTTTGTCTTTGCTTTCTATGAAAGCGAAACCTTCAATTTCAATCGATCGGGTCACAGCTTGAATTTTTTTTACCGAAAGACAATAGGCTGTTAGACCTTAAAGACTTTAGCGCCAATAAGCGGTATAAGACCTTGAGGTCGTTTGTCCATGACTGATGAGAGTTTACCTAAAAATTTGCATCAAAACTGATCAAAATCATCAGCGCCATATTGAATTAATTTTTTATTGACCCGACTCCAAATACACGTATACTTATTATAAAACAAAATCCCGAAAAGCTGTGTCTGTATGTAATGGATTTTCTCAAAATCTACCAAACGGTTTTCACCAAAAGATAGTGCAATACTTCCGGATGGTTTAGATAAATAGTACATATCGGTTTTATGGAAATACCGTTGAAAAGGTCGCGCAGTTATTAAAAAACTTGCTGGCTGGGAGCTTCAGTCGCGTAAACCAGCAGAGATACGCTAAAGTAATGTACTAGATAATTGTAGATCTATAAAAATACTACAAAAAAGTCCGCGATAACATCTCTCTATATCTCACGGTTGACTCAGAATTTTATGTTCAAAATTTCAACGCGAATTTCACGCGGGCGAAGCCGTTGTTGGCAGAGCTATAGTAGTATATAAAACTAACTGCTTACGTTAAGACAATGTTGGTAAGGAAGCTGTAAAACTTGCAACATGAGGTAATAAGGTGTTTGTATATTCTGTCCCTATATTATAATAAAAATCTTATTTTTGATCAGTGTATGTAATAAAAGTGGCTTTAATGTAGGTAATATATCAATCAAAAGGCTTTATTTTATAGACTGACACGTGCATGCAAACTATAGTATGTATATACATTATTTTCATATTTAGTTACGGTAGTCGTTTAATTTAAAAATTTTAGAGCAGCTTTATTTGAATCTATTAATTGAATTTATTTTGAAATAAAATAGTATTTTGGAATTTTAATTTATATTAATTTTATTACTTAAAACAATAAAAATGGTATAATTATTGAAAAAATGGTATAATTATTGAGTGTGTGCGATTGAACAGCGATCCTAGTATGAGTTTAACGTATATGTGTAAGAATTCTGGTTGGGTTCGAAACTTCAGGTACATACAGTTATATTCTGTCACTTGGAGCACTTAATGGTTTTTGGTAGTTTATTTTTAACATTTTTCTTTAGATTTAGCACGGAAATTTAACATTGCATTTAAATGGTCTGGAGCGGAAGAGTTAAACCCTTATAAAGTCCATTGTCGAAAAGCCACCCCTTAGGAAACAAATTCTCCTTAGTGCTTTTCTTAAGTTATGTAAGATGATCCAAGTTTTCTTGCACCTTGAAATTTTAAGTGAAATTACTGATGCTGAGAGGATCAGGCTGCGTTTTAAAGCCATCATGGGTTGGTAATAATTGCGTCTGAAATTCATTCCTCATTTATTTTGCTTGCATATTATTTGAACTAGCCTTTTAAGTAATATGCCCAAAAGAATATATATATCGCATAGTATTAAATTGACCTAATTGAAATAAGACTTAATTGAGTTAGATACAAAAGTAATAGTAAAATTATTTTGTTATAATCCGTGATAAAGTAAATAGGAAATATATATAATGCTAAATGTAGAGTGGGCAACACATACACAAGTATTTTGGTTTGTAATTATGGATCTCCGCAAAGTAACGCCTAATTATATAAATTATTTTAGTTAGATACATTGTAATTCTTAATTCAATGCCATTTATGATATTATGCTACGAACGATAAAAAAGCTAGTGCTTTCTTGCTCTTCCAAGCTATGGATCTCTAACATTCATGAGTTTTGCGCTACGTCATATTCATTGCGATTTGCCATAAAACAACTTTTTGTTTTAGGTCACTTTTATACTGCGACATATCATCAAAGGAAAATACTGTTTTTGCCTTCCGTGTAATATAATTTACTGCTTAAATTTGATACATTTTGTATGAAGTTTATGTAACTTTAACAAAGTGATGTATGTTTTGTGATATAATAGTTTTAATAAAATAGATTATGTTCTGTATTTATTAGTTATAAAGTTTAGTTATATTCACTAGCTGTCCGGCTACGCGTTGCTGTGGCTCAGTCAGATTTCGATTTCCCCCTAAGCAGCTAAAAAATGCTCCGATCGCCACCAGACTATAGGAACATCCGCTGGATCAAAATAAAGATTGTCTGATAATTTTATTATAATCGGTCCAGCAATTTCGGAGTCTATAAAGGACAGACAATCATTAACTTTTATATATAAGATGATATCTGTATATTAGAAGCACAGATTATGCTCTGTTGGTCCCAGGAAACTATTCGATATTAAAAAAGTTCGGATATTTTCGTCTATGTGATATTTTTTGTTAAACAACAAAATTGGTGTTAATATTCGTGGCCAAACATTGATATGTAAATTATAATTATGTAAATAAGTAGTAATATAAATCTAGTCCTAAAATAGCATTAACATATTTGGTAATGCAATTATTAATTTTAAATAAAACAACAAGTCTTTATTATATTTTATATATTATTTATGTGCGTAATTCTTATCTATAGGAACTCTTCACCTTTCCTCTTTGCTCCTGTTATCTGATAAACAGAGTTCTATGCCTCTAAAGTACAGAATGTATGTCTTTGGTAGTTATAATAAAGTGTTATTTGAAAAACTTTTTGTTTTGTTAATAGTTCTTATCTTTATTTTTATAATTTTAGTTTGTTCATCTGTTCTAAGTGGATTGACTTATTTGCTACATTATTTTCTCCAACGGAGATAATAATGTATATTCTTTATAGTTCAAAGAGTCGAATTTCTATAGAGTTATTATACTAGAGGGGACCCGTAAGTGAGTTGTCAATAAATAATGATTAGGAAGATGAAACTCGTATGCTTGTCTTTGTCTAATCACACGTAAAAAAAGAGACAGAAAGATATAGTATCATTTGTTTTCTCTTTATTATAATATGGTACATTTTAGGCAGGCTTTCCGACTCTAGTATAATAACTAAGAAAATTTCATTTCAGAAAAATCCGCGATGCCCATTCTATATAATTTGGTGAATATTATTTATTTCGTTAAAAAAATCCGTACATTTTTTTTTCACTGTGAAATCAATGATATATAATTTTTTTTAATAAAGTGTGATATAAACTCTAGATCTTATCCAGTAAGGCTTAGTTAATTTTATATTAAAACATAAAATTAATCTTAGTGTTTAAAAATATAGCAAGTCAAGTTAAAAAAAAGCTTTTAACTAAATAACATGTCCTTACTGATAATCGTTGAGGAGTTCTCACGTCTGAAGCCAATCCTGGGAGCAGCATTAGGTTATGCCATCGGGACTGGAGCAGTATGTAAAATTTCAGCTTAATCGGACTAAACATTTTTAAAAATATTGTTTATATTTGTTTATTGTATAAGAGTGCAAGACTTGCTCTATACAAGTAGACACCCTTCACGGAATAGGCGGGTGTGAAATAAGGTAGAAAAGGCAAAAAAATTGTTGCTTTCCGACCGACATAAGAGCAGCATTGTAGGTCACGCTCGCGGCACTCGTGCAAAGAGCCTCTTCTCAGTTATATGAATACGCTGTCACTGAATTAAATTCGGAGAGAAATTCTTTTTAAATTTATATAAAATGCAAGGTTTTTTATGTGCGTTAGTCACTTCATTAATTTTATTTTTTAAGAAAATTTTAGTTTTAGTTGAACAGTTTTATAACATTGAATATTTAATTTCTTGGATTATTTAAAAGTATTTATGGAAAGTACAAAAGTAATAATGAAATTATTTTGCTATAATCCGCGATTAAGTAAATAGAAAGTATAAATATATACTGCTAAATGTAGAGTGGAGTATTCATTTTCATATCTTATACATGCAGAATTCGTAAAAACAGATGCACAAACCCTCACAACCTCCAAAATAGAACACTCAACTCAAATCATTTCGCTTCGCAAACGAAGCATCATCAGATAGACTCCACGACATAATCGCAAAGCGAGGCATCACGCAAGCAAGCAGTTATATACTAATTGGTTCAATTTATATACTTTTAATATAAATTACTTTGTAATAAATGCTATAAATAAGTAATAATAATTGAAAATAGTATTTTGCGTCATATTTTTAACGATTTTCGGTATGGTAATAATTGGAGGGCTGGGTATTGCGTATATTGCCAAAAAAGGTTATTTTTTATTAAAAAAATACTACCTTAATAATTTTATTTAGTTAGTAATAAGTTCATAAAAATTAGTTTATTTATATTTATAAACCATTAAAAATTAAACTTCATTATGATTATTTTACTCACAATACTTGACCTTCGGTAAGATTAAAGGGAAATATTGTTATATCCAAATTTACTGTTCTGGTTGTCGAGAAGATAAGTTTTCTTACTATAGTGTAGAAACCGTTACGAAATACGAGTATTACTAGTAACTATATATATATACAAGTAGCATATCTCATTCATGTTAAGTGTTCTCGCCTAATAGTATAATTCTTAATATCCATAATAATATTTTCGAATAAGAACGAACTGTAGACTTTGCAATGACTCTGCTGAATGGCTAATCAATGGACTCGCACTAATAACACTTCGGAATGTTTGGTTCGACTGAATTCCAATCGATCCAATTACGATATGACTAATAGAGGAACAACGAGCTCCTTGATAATTATGTTATCTAGAGGTAGTCACAGTGAAAATAAAAATATATCATCTTATTTAAGTCATATAATTAGTTAATTTAAGTTAAATATGTAGCTATCTTATATGTCTATTGTTCTCAATTGACATCTCTTTGTTAACGCTTATCGATCGCCTTCAATAACAGTATATAGGTAAACACAGACATTAGTATCAAATCGGGCCGTAAAGGATAATTAGTCTGTAGATTCTGCGTATTGTAACCAATCATACATAACAAAAGTACAGGAAGTCTTTATTTATTACATGATAACGAATAACTAATCATTGTTTCTACTAGTCTATTTAAATTGTTACATATTTCTTAAAATGAAGTTAATAACAATTTCATTTATACTATTAAAGGTTCGCCGGCTACTATCGAACTTTCGATGCCACAGTGATCTTCGCCGCGAAGAATTTTGAAGAAACCATTGTCTCCCCAATCTGAGTTCCAAGAGTTTGCAATGAGCCAATATTTGTTGCCGTTTTCGACTCCCCAGCCCATAATTTTTATAGCGTGACCGCCAAGCGCATCGCCGGCAATATGTTTGTACACGCCACTTTTGTAAGAAAGCAAATCAGCGTAAACAGTAAATGCGCCTTCAACAGGACCATTTTTGAAAATTTCCGCTCTCATATGGTCTTCTCCGCCTCTCACTGAATAAACATGCTTGGCATATCTTTTATCTTCTTTGTAGGCGGTTTGATAATCAGAGCGGCATGTTTTGTAGCATCTGGGAGTTTTCGTGTCACCGCTGCAGGGCATTCTATTTCCGGGTACGTGATGCTCACATGGCGCTATTTCATAAGGCCTGCAACCTTGAGATGAGTTGTAGCCTCCACCCGAAACGATGCCAAAATGTTTCCAGTGCTCCCACGCTAATGTTGGTATCCCGCCGTTGCACCCAAGACCACAAACTAAACAGCAACTCAATAAATCTTCTGCTGAGAAATGGAAATGTTTCTTTCCGTCCGAGTAAATACAATAACGATCTGTCATAGCTTCGACAGCACCGAACGCCCAGCAACTGCCACACGATCCTTGATCTCTGACTTCGTTTAAAGTGGGACAGTTAGGCCATTTATCTCTAGGGTCAAAGTTTTCTGGTAATGACGCTATTACTTCGGGATCATGTTGGACACTTTGCAACTTTAATATGTTAGTATCTTCAATGGCTCCCATCATTCGCTTGAGGGTTCGTAAACTCATGTTTAACGGGAAATTTCTGCCTGCACGCCATGAAGATTGACGAGAATTGATGATTTCTATAAAGGCATCGGAGAGTTGATGTTCGTTCTGTGCTGCAGTAATTGCGACCGAATAGAGAAGAACAAAACACGTAACACGAATTGCAATCATTATCACTTGTTATAACAACTTATAACTTTTTCAATTGGACGTTTTGCGCGCTATTTGTTCGAGCGTTGCGCGTCGACTGCGGACTGGGCAGTTGTGACTTGTGGATGACTTGAGTGGGTGATGCTCATACGCCGCGTAATTACGTTTGACCGCACGATACGAGGGGCAGGACAACGGCTTACCGCACATGTCGAAGGTTAATCTGGAACAAAGAAAATAAACAGAAATTATCATTTCAAAGGTCATTAAACAGTCCTCTACGAAATTAAAGTTTTATACAAACTATTCAAGCATCGTATTGTTATTTATTATTATAAGTAGCATATTTTTTGTCTTAATCTCAACTGAAATTTATATGGGTCTAATTTATGTATTAAACTTACTTTTTTACAATAATGTGCGAGAAATAGATGAGAATAGAATATCTATTCTCATCTATTTGATGAGAATGCCCTTATTATATTCAAACCAAAGCGATTAAAATTTACGATTTGATGAATATCGAAATTGGAATTCATATTATGTTTTAATAACTACTATTTGGATATGAAAAAGTTTATTATTTAAAGATTACTAATTCAGCTTAAAAATTGGATTTAGTTTTTTTGCTATACATTCAAGTACCCCAATGAAGAATATTTATTTCAAATAATATAATAAATTTTATTTCTCCTCTAAAGCTGTCTGTCTGTATGTGCTTGATTATAGTAAGGTTTATTTTATTTATATACTTTATTGTACACCACAAAGTTATAGTATAATATTACAATTACAACAATAAAAATATTCATTTTGTCTAGTATAAATGACGGTCTTATCGCTTAGTAGCGATTTCTTCTAGATAACCTTAGGATTAGTTAAAGTTGCAAGATAAATAAATGTAGGCAGGTAGTGCATTATAATTGACATACATACAAATAAGTACATGATAATACACAGACATATTACACAAATAATAATAATTAAATACATACAGATTATATACAAACTAATAAATATTATAATATATAAGTAAGTTTACTAAAAGATGTGTGAGTCCAATTCTTGAGAACGGTTTAGGTTAATAATAGATGCTCCGGAACGGCTAAACTGATTTTTATGGTACTTTTACTGGAATATAGAGGTTATGAAGCAAGAAATACTTTTTATTCTAGAACTCCTGCAAGGTCGGGATTTACGCTGGTAAAACTGTGACGCTGATTTAAACTCGGGCATAGCAAGTTCTTTAATATATTCGGCTCAAAAACAACTTTTCGTACATGTTTATAATAAAGTATATTTTAAGGTTTCTAGGTCTGATCCTCGGGCGTATTTGGGACTCGTGTATATCTTATAAATTGGATTAGAATTGGATATTTGTACGGCATCTCGTCATTCCATGTTTCACGAGGCTTTATGCTTTGTACTGTAATTTAGTTTCACGGCTTTCATATAATCAGATGACGGCTAATGAATAAAACAATGTAAACAGAATTTATAAACGAGTTAGTTGTTATAGTTATTATGATTCGATTGAAATTGATAAGCGTGTAAATTTCTCTGGATATAATTGCCTACCTTAAATATTTTATTCGTATCATAAAGACAGTTTCTCCCTTTATTTTATTTATTCTTTTTGCACTATACAGAGATACATTGGTCATAGAGAATTAATTAATAACAAGCGTGCAAAGGCGTTCTTATCGCTAAAGCGATCTCTCACAGACAACCTTTGGTGAAAGGAGAATATTAGGTCCTTACATATGAAATTGGCGTTTTCTATGGGAGGAACATAAAGTCGTTTTTTTTTAATGAAATATATTTAATTAATCAAAATATGTACCATTGGTATGTATGCACTTTTGCCATCTCATAGGTAGTTCATTGATCCCCTTACTAAAAAAACCATTCGGGCGGGAATCAATAAAATCTTTGAAGGCGGTTTGGACTGCCCCCTCGGAGTTGAATTTTTTCCCTTGCAAGTAGTTATCCAAATTGCGAAAAAAATGGTAATCTGTTGGAGCAAGGTTCGGAGAGTACGGTGGATGTCTAAGACATTCTACTTGAAGCTCCTCTGATTTGGTAGCCGTCTGTTGTGCAGTGTGTGGTCTAGTGTTGTCCTGAAGCAGCAGTGGCCTAGAGCGATTGACCAGCCTCGGTTGTTTAGCAGCTAGCTTTTCCATCATGGTTTGCAGTTGCTGACAATAGATATCTGCCGTAATCGTCTGGCCAGATTTAAGAAAGCTGTAGTGAACGACACCGGCACTAGTCCACCAAACACTTACAAGCAACTTTTTTTTAGTCAATTTTCGCTTAGGGCAGGATTTGGCTGGTTCGCCAGGGTTCAGCCATTACGATGAGCGCTTCCGATTATCGTAGAGGATCCAATTTTCATCACAGGTAATGATTCGATTTAAAATTCCTTCATTATTGTGCCGGTTGAGTAACGTAACGCAGCAGTCGACGCGCGTTTGTCGGTTTGCTTCACTCAATTCATGAGGTACCCACCTTTCAAGCTTTTTCACCTTCCCAATTTGCTTCAAGTGGATTAGAATAGTTTTATCACTAACACCGGAGCCTGCAGCTAACTCGGAAGTGGTTTGCGATGGATCCGCTTCCACAGTAGCCTTCAATTCTTCATTATCAACTTTGGTCTCCGGCCGTCCACGAGGCTTGTTCTGCAGGTCGAAATTTCCAGAACGAAAACGTTGGAACCAAAAACGCACTGTGTTTTCTTTTGCGACACCGTCACCGTACACATCATTAATCCTTCGAGCCGTTTCTGCAGCACTGGTGCCACGGTGGAACTCATACTCGTAAATAACGCGATATTTCATGTTTTCCATTTTGTAAACAGAGTGACACAAAGAAAAAAACAAAAGAAGAAAAAACAAATGAATTAGGGGGTTTGAAACACGAATGCATGAGTAAATAGCTGTATGAATTTGAATTTGGAATTCCTAACCATAAAGGTAATATTTGAGATCAAAGTGGCCAGTACGACAAAACGCCAATTTCATATGTAAGGACCTAATACTATGAGAGCGGGTATAGTGCAAAGTAAACTAATCCCTACCTTATTAGTTTCTTCTGAATCAGTTTGGTAGCAGGTTTAGAATAGAATAGAATACATTTTTTTTATTTCTACACACGTTACAATTAATATTACAAACTTTAAAAAAAATCACAAATTAAAAAAAACAGTTTAAAGACTTTATAATACTTTGTGTAGCGGTATGAAGAAAAAGAAATAGGATAACCACTAAGACTAATAAGTACGGCGAGCCCTACGCTGATTTTTAGTTGCCTCTAGGAGTTACGTCGACATGTTTTCATCAACAGGGTAAGATCACTTCATTTCGTTCAAAATTTCGAGTTCCTCCAAGATATAATATTTAGGTCTTACAGCTTTAAGTTTTTAGTTGTGCTTCAGAAGCATGATCTTATCTAAATGATCAGCATCACTAACATATCTAATAATATCCTGGTTAAAGATCTTCGTTAGCTTATTGGCTTTTAATATGATGGTTAAGTATAAACTTCTACGGAGCAATAGAAATACTCAAATCACACGTAGGGGTTGATAGATCGATCAAGGAACTTCATGAAATTTTTATCTGACTAGTGCGGCCGATTGAATGTTTAAACGCTCGGGGTCACTTCAGGCCACCAAACCAAGTAAACCATAATTATATTTCCGCACAAAATATTACTAAAACTAGTAAAAAGGGTACAGTATAAAATTCACATTACAAAAGAGAATCTTACATATACTTAATTGATAAAATTTTATGACATCATCATCATCCTCCTGTCCTTATCCCACTCTAAGTGGGTTAGACACAACATGGTACAAAGATGTTGTCACATGATTTGACTACGTATTTCACAACCGGGCGCCTGCCTGACGTCAACTTACCTTAGTCGTATTTTACGACCCTTCGGTAAGAAAGGTGGTCTATTTTACTCAACCGGATACCACGCGGTGGGTCAACTTACCTTAGTCGCCTTATACGACATCTCGGCAAGAAATTATGGTGGTCTATTCTACTCAGCCGAAGGCCACACGGCTGAAATTATTAAAATTATTAAATTAAATTTTTTTATGACATATTGTTATAAATTACAACAGATTAAGACATGAGCATTACACTCAAGATTATTAATTAGACAGAAGTACAGATGTTACCGTACTCCCAACCGCTATGGGAAAGTGATTCGGCGGCTAATTTGCCATCTGGGGCAACGTCACTATAGCATATCTATACCTCGGTACTGTTCGAAATAATACTGTTAATTTTACTTGAATCAGTAGGTAATTAATAAAGTTTTACTGTTCATAAAATGCTCAGTAAATGAGAAAGTGAGTTTTGGTTGTGTTCACATTTAGGCAAGAAAAAGTTAAAATTTGCGGAAGGACAACTCCGCAGTTATATATGAGTATAATACGGTATTGAAGTTAACATGCAAAAATATCATGTACCTACCTAATACCTAATTTCTCATGCCTGCAACATTAAACGACCTAAACAAACCTGATGCAGTAAATACTTCGATAAGTGCCTTCTATTCTTTCCTTTTGTTTTCAAACTTTTGATAAATAAGTCGAAAGTTATGTATTTAATAAAATTTAAATCTATGAATAAATAAAAAACCTGTTAATAACCAAATCCCAGAAAAAAAGCCTATGATCTAAGACAGCATTTACCAAAACACGCTTACGAATGAACCCTACTTACTCCCTAAGTCTTAAATTATAGAACATATTTAAACGACCTAATAATATCCAGCAAATCATTTGTAAAGGAATTTGCGCCATTCGATAGTATACATACAAGAAGGTACAGTTTATGTGGGGTCGGCACAACTTGTTTTAAACATATTGTTACACGTTTTGGCAAGTTATTTTACAAACGTCTACCTGCCGTCAAGCTGCCTTAGTCGTCTTTTACGACATCATCATACCATCATAATCACCATTACACGTCATTCTACGAATCTTGGTCCGATAAAAGTTTGATTCATATCCTCCAAAGATAGCGAATATATTAAATATTTTTAAATCCGTTATAGAAAGCTTTCGAACTGACTGTATATTAGTCCTAACGGTTTTAACAGCGTCACAGGGCTGGTTTTTTACCGGGCAGGGTTATACTAGAAGGAAAACCTAAAAAAAATACTACGGAATTATGTAACCCCAAACACACTCGATGAAGAACCAGTATCAGTTGCATGGGGATGTATTATAGGCACTTTATATTCTTAGAAGCAATAGCCTGCAGTCGTAGCCTATATAAATCCAATAAGCAATACAGTTCCGTTAACAAGTGGGCACAACTTTGAGACTTAAAAATCTTTTACCTAGTTAAGTCCTACTTGTCGATACATCTTTGTTGTATTGAAAAGTACAGTAAAAGTGCGAGGTCAAAGTTTTGGAATACATTTCGGTATTAAACTCACGGATCATAAATTTCATAAAATTGTCTAAGGATATTGATTTTGAAAACAGTCGCCAGTAGAGTTTCGAACAAGAGTCGAATTTGCATGAGAAAATTGAAAGTTTTCAATAATATAAAACATTCTGTCTCAAGATAGACGAATAAAATTTTAGTATTGACTTTGTATTTTAAAAATTGTCTTTTTGACTTGAATTGGTGAGAATTTAACATAAAAATGTTCGATTATACACCCCAAAGTCAACAATTTAGATCTTTGTGGAGCAAATATTTTTATTATTTATTTAGTTTATATGTGATTGTAAATAAAAATTACCAATATTTATTTTTTCTACATTTAATACACTACAAATAAAAATACAATGATAAGTAAAGTTTTTATATGTTATACTTATCTTACAAATGATCCAGTTAATAGTAAGTAGGGTCTATATTAATAATATATAAATTAAAACAATGCCGCTTAACCGACTGCTTATTTGATATAAATTGTTGTAACTTTAGTATATGTATTAAGGTATCATTAGGTATCATTACTACAAAAGTTATTATAGAATTGTTTGCTATATTCCGCATTTGTTAATTAAGTCTATGTTATTTTAAGAGTCAGAAGCAAAAACCGTTTTCATACCTTATACATGCAGGATTAGTTGTCGCACGTATCGGTACGACGACAAAATCGCTAAGCTTTGCAGATTTTGTCTAGCCTGATAATGCTTCAGTTACGGGGCGAAACGATCGTTGAGATTGTCGTAGTGTATGTATGTAGTGCTTGTGTAGTGTTTTGTTTGTGGTAGTGTTTTGTGATACGTGAGGTAACTAATCTTGCATGTATAAGATATGAGAATGGTTTTGGCTACACTTGTCATTATATATATTTTCTTAACAAACGCGGATTACAGCAAAATATTCGAGCATAAGTTTTGTACTTTAAAAATCCGCAAAGTAACGCCTGGTTGTATAAATTATAATTTTAAGTTTAAAGAGTTAAATTCACGCTAGTTTGGTAACGTGATAGACTACCGGACTAAACGAATTAATTGCGATCCGTGGCGATTATACGGATCCCTAAAATTAATCTCGAACTAAACAAAGATAGCTTCCAGATTTTGTTTGCAAACTGGGGTCATTCTCTCAAAGGCCTCCCTCTTACAGCCTAAACATATTTACATGGCTACTTTAATTTTTAGGGTTCCATTCATGAGGCATACAAATAACATCATATTACGACGGGAAATTGTCGTCAAGTTCAGGTTATCTATTTTAAATAAATTCTATTCAATGTTTTCCAGCATTTTACATTAAAATTTGGTAACTTACTTTTAGTTACTTGTAAAAAATTAAAAAAATTACCAGTTATAGCGAAACTGTGAGACCATGCGACTTTTTCGAGAAGATTACGAGTTCAACCCCGGGAAGGCATGAATGAGTTTTTCTGTTTAAACTAATGTGTTCATTGATATTTGCAATTTATCACACGCTTTGCAGCTCAGGAATAAAGGAAAATAGAAGAAGAAGTGAGGAAACCTGCATATCAAAAGAGCATTTTGGGATATGTGTTACCTAGCAATCCACAATGGAGCAGCGTGGTGGTTAGTAGCTCTAAATCTTCTTTCCAAAATCAGAGAGACGATGCTTATGCCCAGTAGTTGGATGGTTACAGGCTGTTACTTAACTTACCTTATGAAACAAACAACTACACAATTGGCTTTTGGTTCAAAGACTGATCGCACATAATTCTTGAATACACAATAATGACTAGAATGTCTAAATAAACATTAAAATATACCTGAAAGCTTAAACATAAGCTTTTTAGCATTATTGTTTGTTTTATTATTGCATTATTTACAAGATGTGATAATTAGTCGTATTCTTTTTCCGCATAACCATTTTTCGAATTCGACAATTCAAATCTGCCTTTGAGTTATGTATTTTGAATTTTCGGAAAAAAAAATATATGTTAATAATCGATCGCTCATCGTGGTTGGTTCCGAAAAGTAATGTTAATTACTGAATAGTGGAATAGTTTTTTACTATTTCTTCGGCGAGTATTTGTACATTTTTAGAAGTTGATATACTAGGATCTACTACTAGCAATCGTAAGTTGCGCATTTAATATAATTTCTCGATTATTGCAGGTCTAATTGTGTTTAATTTATAATCCGAATTATTTTGAATTTTTGTTTTTTTTCCGTGTTATATCTTACTGGTTTATACGTTATTAACTCTTATAAGAAATCGAGGTAGCTAGATAATATGTCATAAGCTGAACATTTTCTTTAGAGCTCATATGGTTAAATTCAATCGATCACCATAGGAAGTAAAATGCAGAATTATGATAAATCTGATTAAATATTTTGCCCCGAGATAAAGAAAACAAGTAAAATTAAAGGTACAAGGAAAACAAGATTTTTAAAAAAATCTTTATTAAGAGATTAGCCCGACTATGTCGCACTGTAAATACCACTTATAAATAAATTTATCTACTACTACTTCTAACATTTAATGCCTTATTATATCTTTTAAAAAATTATTCTGACATTGTAGGCCCTCCAAACTACTTTCTGAAAGATTTTGACATTGATCAACGAACCTAAAAAGGAAGTCGAGAGCCAAAATAACAACTGCATGGACGGAGGGGATCTTCCCCTAATAATATCCGTTGAGAGAAAATTGCCCGGTGCAGCCTGTTTATGAAAGAATTTTCTGAACACCTCCTTTTAGAGTTCCGTAGCGATGTGCTATAAAGTTTATAGTTTTTTAAAGTTTTTTGTTTAACTTGGCACATGGAATCTTGAAAGTTAAATTTGACCCACGTCTCAGTGTTCAATTGAGCTGAAATTTTTACATCCTGGTCCAGTTCCGATAATAATGCATGTTTATGATAAACATGACTTGATGCTGCTGCTAGGACTGGCTACAGACGAAGGAGCTCCTTAAGGTTTCATAGTAGGGACATGAAATTTTTAAAAAATATTTTTTAACTTGATTTGTTCATTTATAACAAACATAAATTCACTGTTTCTACTTCTTCAATGTTATAAGTATTGTTCCAGGTTATGTATTCGTGGTACTAGAAACCCTACCTACCGTACCCACGTGGCTGAGACTGGCTTTTTTTGTAAATGTGATAGATATAGAATAGAAATTCAAATTAAACGATTTTTTTAAATTAATTAAATTAAATATTCAAATAAACGTGTGTTTATGTGTGTGCAAGTTTAGAGAATTTCTCCTACCGGGAAGAGTTATTTGTATATAGGCTTTCTATATCAATCGCGTTATAACATTATTTAAACTACATATTGTAATGCTGCTTCGGTTTTTTGCGGTTTTCGCCCTTCGCTACGTATAATTTATCTTTACTTAAACATTTATAAATTTACGAACATAATACAACAATAGATATATTATTGATTAAAATAGTTATTTACTACAATTTTTTTCAATATTTCTTGTCAAATAAACAATAGTACCTATTAGAACCCTCAGTAAAATATACAATTTCTTACTTGACCAATACATCATTATTCTTGCTTAGCAACTAATTGCCCGAACCCTTCTGTAAAAATTATTGTTGAAAATATTGAGTGGATCAGTAAATGTTTAGACAACCCTTTATTATATTTTAAAAAGGTCGAGTTCTTTGCCGCCCTTACCAAATACGAAATAGGCGTTAAATTGTACTTTACAAAATTATATTCTACATAAGTATTCAATAAATAACTTACATGAATAGGAGTTACTTTGTTTATATCCATAATATAAACATTATTATAGTATTATAATTCATTTTTTTATTATTGTCTTTTATATAATCGAAATAATAAATTTAATATTTTTGGGATTGGGTGTCATAGATTGAATGCTGTGTGGTATCCGACTGAGTAGAATAGACCACCATCATTTCTTACCGAGGTGTCGTAAAAGGCGACTAAGGTAAGTCGACGTCAGACAAGCGGCCGGTCGTGAAATACGCAGCCAAATCATGTGACACCATGTTTGTAACATGCATTAGCTTTTTGTAAATTAAAGCAAAAGAATATTATAATAATCGCAAATGCATTAAAAAGAAAACAACAAGTTTAACATGAATTACAAAAGTTGTTTTAATTTATTCTCGCTAAGTTAATTTGAATGATGTGATGTCTTTATATGGACGCATTACCTTTAAACAGACAATTCGAGAGCGAAACGCCTAACTCGATATACGAATTAAAACTTTAATGAATGCGAGAAACAAATATATTTAACGTCCCAAATAGCTTTCCTACATTCGGGGTTAAATTGGTCGGGAATTACATTGCCTTCAAAAATTTGGGTTTACGAATAATGACGTCACAATTCAAAACGCCGTTACAGATTTTTGTTCAGTCTGTATAATTGTTAAGTCTCTAAATTTGTTTCTAAGATTTCGCACGCTTAGTATTAAAGGGACCTAATTCAAAATTAATTGAGTTAGACACATTCATGGACGTAGCGAGGTACGGGCAAGGGGGGGCAGCTGCAACTGGAAACTGTAACACTAGGAGACTGACAACTCGCAACATAGTGACACTTTATAAGCCTTGCATAAGACCTATTATGTAACTCATCAATTCAAACTTCACAATTTTTTAATATAAAAGATAATAAAGCTATGTCTGATTATTATTTTTACTTTTTTTAACCTCTTTTCAACTACTAATAAGTCATACTCATACGCTAAAAACTCCTAATTAAAACAATATATTATATAAAATCTACTCAAACAATATAGTTTAGGGGGGTGACGGTGGACGTATCCAATAGCGGAAGCCGTCAACCCTGACCTGTGACGAGTTTGGCCACAAGTTGGGCGTTTCTCGGCAGTGGTACAGAAAACATTACACAGAGCACCACTTAAAACTGGAAAAAAAAATATATATTTTAAGATTTTCTGCCACCCCTTGTATAGAAACTGGCTACGCCCTTGGACGCATTGTTGTTCTTATTTCAATTCCATTACAGTACGCTACGAACTATTAAAAAAGCTAGTATTTTTTTGCTCTTTCAAGTTGTTGTTGTTGTTTGTTTTCTTGTCTCAACTGTCTTGTCTTAATCGTAATTTGCCACAAAACAACGTTTTTTAATTCGCTTACTTTAATACTAAGCGTGCGACATATTTGTACAGAAGTCGATATATTTTATCTGGGAAATTGCAAATTTCTTGGAAAAGTCTGTAGCACATGAATAATGCATGTAACATGGCGTCTATTGAACGGTTTGATCGCCTGAGCCATTGTTCGGTGCCATTCCTACTACAATACACGCTTTGTCCTTCACGAGCTCTTATGCGACGTAGTAGCTTCACCGAAGCTGGAAAAAAGCAAACATTTGGGTTAATTGCTCAAAAATGAGATCACGGCTTTGTATGACTATGGTCTACTTCATAGTGATTTATTGGTTTTTGCATATGCTTGTCTTATAATTTCTGATGTGGAATTTTTATTAGCCAAAATTCAAAATTCAAAATTTTGCAGTAGTTACGTTTGATTTTAATCTCTGAAATCAATTGTGTTACAACGTACCTTTCTAATTAGTCAGGGTTTATTATATGCCATCGTGTGATGTAAAAAATCAAGTATCGATAAGTCATCTATTGCCGATTGTACCCTGAAGAATCTTTTTACCCAGCTGTGGGATAAGAACAGACTGTTAAATCGTTATTCTCACGACCAAAATTAACTTTTAATGATTTATGTAATGCTTGATACAATTGAAAGAATATAATAGTATTTGAGTATATCATATTAAAAAAAGATATAATTACATTACAATTTTTGTAATTTCAACTACGGCGGTATGTAAATGCCACAAATATATAAGTGAGAAATATTTGAAATCAATAGGATATCACTTTAAATTCTATGACATTCTTTTATACTGCTACAAAATATTTGTCTTCGAGAACAAATGATGTAAAGTACTTGATACGAGTGGAACATAGAATTTTCGAGATATCATAAAACTCTTCACAGACATAAAAATACTGGAAACAGCCAATTTCAAAACGTGAATAGTAAACACAAGACAGGAATCGAGAAAGAAAAAGAAATAGGCGCTTGCATGTATCTTTACATATTATAAAACAAAGCCCCAAAAGCAGTTTATATGTATGTAATCGATTTTCTTAAAATCGATCGTTAGTATAAGTTAAAAAAAAATTCTTGGGTAAGGTTTAAATTAATAGTACGGAATGTCTTAACAGTTATCTGATTCTGATAGGTCGGGATTTACACGGGAAATATATTCCAACACACTTATTTCCACGCCGACGAATCCACAGACATAGATAGTATAAAGTAAATGAGTGAGTAATTTTTTTCTAAGCCTAGTCCGATCAATTTATAAAAATTACGACGTCGTTCTAGTTGACAAAGCGTGTTTTTCTTCGTACGCCGAATATACGTCGAGTATGTGTCGAGTCGAGTATGAGTCGTCGAATATGTGTCGAGTGTACATAGATGCATACAAGCGCGCGTGCATGCGTGCGTGCATGCGTGCGTGCATGCGTGCGTGCGTGCGTGCGTGAGTATTACTTGTGTACATGCGTACATTCGTGTTTCTCACTTTCGATCTAGCATATTTATGCTTTTTAATTAATCTTTTTAATTTTTCCCTATACGCTACCAGTGTTTTACACAATGCCACCTTAAATTCCGAACCCATCTTGCGTTAATGATTATTAGTGGACGTTAGTATAACATTTAAGACTAATGACCTAACATCTCTGCCTAGTAAGTAAAGTAAAAGTAAATGCACAAATTTAGTGTATGAAATACATCTCTATTATATTAACTGATCTGATACTTTTAACGCACTAGTTCTTAAACTCTTTTAGTACACAGTATATATGTATCTTGTAGTTATTATTATACATTTTGTAATCAATATAAAACACATCAATAGGTAAATCTTAAATAATGCTAGTATATTCATAGTACTTAATCGCGATTTAACATACCGATTCTTTTTGCCATCAACAAATTTTGATCGTGGAAAAATTACGAATAAAACGGCGCTCGCAAAAGTTTTTAGCCGGCGTATTGTTTTAAAATTTGGGTCCTCATCACGGAGCACATGTTACGCCATTGGAATTTTGGCCTCGTATTGATACCGAGCCTTATTAAACTGTCGCCAATCTTGTACATGGCGTGCAGACTGCTGACAACATAAAAAATAACAGGGTCGTAAAAGTGTATTGTGCTCTTCCCGGACCGCACTCATTACGTGCGTATACTGCTACTAGTTAATCTCGATCGTAGCCAATAAAATTACAGTAAAAACAAGGAAAGAAATAATTTACAGAAAACTTTAAAACTAAAGATAAGGTAAAGCACCCATTTTCACTGTATACTGACAAAAAAAAAGAAAATTAAATATCACAAAAAAAGCATAATAATACATAGAAATTAAAACAATGCATAGAGTGCCAATAACTTCAAATTATGTAACTAAAACGAGATTATGTATATATTATAAAGTGAGTTTGTAAAAATTTTCCTTAGCGCATTGAACAAAGCTTTAAGCACACAAAACTTGCTATGCTAGCAAGTGAAGAGAAGTGGTAGAAGCATAAGTATGTCATACGAAAAAAAATGCTTTAAAGGGAGCAGAACGAACAAGAAAATATAGGAGAAGGAAAATAAAGCAACACTCAGCACGAAGAAGAAGCGACAGTAGTTCCATGCTGATGAAGAGGAGGTTCATGCGAGTCAGACACTCCCTACTTGTACAGGCTAAACGCACCCCTAGTAAGTGATTTTCCACCACTTTTACAAAAAAAATCCGTCATCTGTCAAAAGTCACGCAACTTATAATAACAGTATATGTGAGAACATTTCTATATCTTGTATTTACACTGAACGAAAAAAAAATTACTTTGGGTGTGTTTTTGTGTAATTAAGTAAAACAGATATGAATAAGCATAAGAATAGCAAAGAGTGTGTGTGAGAACATTAGAGAAATGTCTCGAATAATGTGAGCTCAATATTTGCTCTTATTTAGAAACATCAACATCACACAACTAAACTAAAAAAAACCGCTATTAAAAAACTACAACAAATATGCCTTAGCAAATACATGTCTCACAAAAAATATACATGAACACAACAAATATACATGAATCACCGCATGCTATTAACGCATCGTGTACCTATATCAATATATAATTAATTGTATGACAAATGCACTATTTCATTTGTATGCTGAAATGCAGTATAATATGCTACCGTTTTGGTGTATGAGTTAATATTATTTAATTGTAAAAAACCACGGTTTACTACGACATTTGGAATTCAAATTTAATTTCACCATCGCCATTAATGTTTTGTCCGTGTACTGCTGTGAACATAACGAGTAACATGATCGTAAAAGTGTATTGTATCTTTCCCGTATCACAATCATTTTTTACCTAAAAAGAAACGTTAAGGACTCATCTCTCTCACTTCTTTGCACTCATAAAAAATATTCTAATTAATACAAGTAATATTTAACAGGCAATAATCTTTATTTGATATCATTAATTCTTTACTTTACTGGCGATGCGACGTTATTATCTCACTGCTGGTACCTAAAAGATAGACCTTTTTTTGTAGTGAACTGTGAATCTTGAAAACTCTTCAGCGAATATGCAGGTTCTCTCAGGATTTTTTCGGAAAACGCGTGATAAATTGTAATTAACAATTAGGCACTGGTAATTAGTAAACATTTAACAGTAATTCTACATATATTTTTCAGTAAGTTTTTCCTGGAAATCTTCGTGTTGGACCGGTGCCAAGCTTGCCCGATTCCATTGGAAGTTTACCGACTAAATTCTACCGCCAGTTTCTGAATTCCTTTTAAGGTCCAAGTTGCCTTTTGACTTAGTTTAAAAAATGAATGTTCTTTTAAAGAAGACAATTTATTTAATTTTGTTTATATTTAATTAAAATTAAATAGGCCTTTTTAATATATTTAAGACAGGAATAAAAAGTTAATTTTTGTAGATACATATTTCATTACATGTTTTTTCTCTTTGTTATATGATTATTCAATTTGTAATATCTTGTAGTGTGACTATAATATACTATTGTATCTCTAAACCATTGTGACTATAAACCATTGATTGAATGCGCAAAGGGTTGTTACAGAAACAAGTTTGTGTTATAACACATATGTACGTATGTATAATGTATAATTTGAATCTGTTCCAAATAATGTTATCGTACTTTCTTTGTTATTTTGGAGTTTTGATACAACAAGTTGTCTGTAAGTATAAATAAAATTCAACTAAGTTCTCCTAACTTGGTTACTCGTTGTGTACATTAACAATTAAGTAATATTATTACAAGAATTTGAAAGTCCGCATTGTAATCATATAAAGTGAGTAATTAAATTAATGTTGAATGATATTATAAAAAGTGTAAGAATGTTAGTTACTTTTAAATTAAATCTAACGTAATCAGTATTCATTGTTAAAGTATAGAACCTGTCTAAACTCAAGTCTTATTCTATCGGGTTAGCCCAACTATGGCGTTATCGTGAAGGAAACTGATCCGCCGCCTGTCAGTTCTCGCCGCGATAGCACCGAGCTCAAGAATAAGTGCCCCGGGCTCGAAACTAGTCGGGCTAACCCGATAGAATAAGACATGAGTATACACGGTTTCAATAAATAAACAATTTCAGTTATGTGAGTATTTGGATTTTGATTTATAAATCACACAAGGTCGTATTATAAGAATTACTGTATATCTACAATTGACGACAAATTTATTTAATTTATTTTTATATATCTTTTATTTGTTTTGTTTATATAATATTTACTTGTTATATCATCGTTCTCCTGCCACTCTGAGTGGGGTCGGTACAACATGTATTAATCATGTCGTTACATGATTTGACTAGATATTTTACGACCGGCTGCTTGCCTGACGTCAACTTATCTTAATCGCCATTTACGACCACCTCGGTAAGAAATGAGGGTGGTCTATTTTACTATGCCGGTTAAGTATATTATATAGAGAAGTACAGAGTGTGAAAATGTGTAAATGTAATAATTATCTTCATTTACTGTATGGTACACTTTCCTTCCAGTTATTTTATCAAACAGCTCCATAACGTCTAAGATTTCCTTAAAGAAATCGCCGGTTACATATAAGGCCGCCTTATCGTACCAGTATTTGTTCCAATCTATTTATGCCTTTAATTTTTGTTGTTTGCACAATAAAGAGTATATCTATCTATCTATGAAGTGAGTGTTATGAGGCAGTCACGTTATATCCGCTCCCGTCTGATACACTCACAGTAATACGGCGAAATTTATTGTTATTATGGCCTTAGTTGTCGACATGCTGTGGTTTTAACACAAAACATGGAGTAAGGTCAACAATGTTGTGTGCTTTAATAATACAACAACTAGCTCAATGTTAGTTCATTCTTATTTCAATTTCATTTCTATGCTATTTGTCTTAAATTTGTACTATGTGTATACGTAGTCATTAGACTATATATTCTTCTATTTTTTTATTTAATTATTTTTTAAGAAAACGTACTATAGGAAATTAAGATTTCCTATCTGGAAACGTTTATTAAATGCTACGTTACGAGTACTTTAAATATTATTCAAATTGACGTCCTAACGATTGCTTTCTTTTGGTATTAAACTCAGTTCCTTAAACAATATTTACCAATATTTAATCTCATAAAATATATTTATATCCGTGTGCAAGTTTTTATACTTACTCTATATGACGATATTTGTAAGACGCCTTTGAAAAATGTCATCACGTTAGAAGTTATAAAGTTACGAGTACGAGACGGCATCGCCGTCAGTCTTTCCGAAGTGGCCGAATTCGGAGTGGTTTGAAAGAGGCATGTCTCTGTGGACACCACACGATATCTTTTTGTAAAGTCATGTTTAAATTGTACAAAAGAAAATATAAAGAAATAATAAAATGAAATATATCTGTTTAAATAGTTTTATGTACATCTACAATATTATCGTAATTCCACAATGGCTGGCGTTACAAAATGGCGGATGACATGATGATAAGTTTTTTTTACAAGTCTATTGAAATGAATAATCAGTGAAAGGGCTCCACTATAAAATAATCTTTTGATAGTTTTTTAAACTTTTTGTAATGAGGAAAATTTAATTAAATAATAGAAAAAATATAATTGATATCTATATATAACTTATTGTTACAAATTGATTGATGAACCTCTTAGGAAAGAGGTTAGTCAAATTAGTCATTTTTTAATCATAAAGGATTTAAAATTGTCTCTTCGTTAAGTACTAAAGATTTTCTTCTGTATAAATTTGATGCCATGTAAATGTTCCCCTTATTCTGATTGTAATTCAAATTCTTTTACTCCTACAGATGAAAATTTGGAAGTACTTATAGTTACTGGTCTACAGTAACTATAAGTACTTCTAAATTTTTTTATATTTTAAATATAGTATGCCTGCGTCTTACTCTATTAAATCGTTTTCGAGATATAGATGATTGCGCAACCAATACGCAAGCCAGACACGAAAACCATTAACTCAAACGTACTTTTAAATATATGCAAAATGAGGATGACGAAAAGTTCTGGTCGACTTGCATCAACGTATCTTAACGGAAACAAGAACGGTAACAATGGCAGTAACGGATATTAGTGACACAAAAGCACTATTTCACCAGACGAAATGGCTCAGCACGCTATCGATGTTTTAGGTATTAAAATTCGCTTACACATTACTATTCACGTAAGTGACGGTGATCGGCGATTTCAATCGATGGATCTTAGGTATACGCGAGTCGTTTTTTATCATTCTGCTATAGGCTAATCGTTTAACTCAGACTTCACCTGCGGGGTACAAGGGTGTCGAGTTAGGAGATAGTGGCCGTCCGCACCTACCTCAGTCCCTGTTCTCGTCTTATCTCCGCGTAATTTTACCCTGCAGATGAGGACTGAGTCAAGCGATTAGCCTATAATCATACGTTGAAAGTTTTTATATTACTTCGAGTAAATTGCACAAAGGGCTATTTTGCTACAATGTTACTATGATCAGAATCCGGGAATTAGTGAAACACCCTGGCTTTAGGCAATGATGAATCTAAAGAGCTTAACAACAACTGGGCTATCATTTTTTAGCTGCGTTGCTACGTGACACTATTTAGGTTTTTAAAGGGTAAGAGCCCTATTACACTACACTGTTGCAATAACAAAAACATCTCAATATCGATTATAGATTAGGACCCGTAAAAAATTGAATATTAAAGGCGTTAATTGACTACCTTTATATAAATTTAGATTTGCTTAACTCATAACATGAATGGAATTTGGGCTATGGTATTCTTAAGTTTTAAGGTTTGTGTGAGGTTAGCTCATACACGAATAAAAAAAAGATATTAAGCGTGCCTGTAGTCAACCGGCAATTTGCTCCTTTGTCCTGGTACTTGAATGAGGTTTTAATGTGCTTTTTCAATATATTCGATAGATTACTAACGTTTTTAGAAAGTTTGTGAAATATTCTTATCATCATCCTCCTGCCCTTATCTCACTCTGAGTGGGGTCGGCACAACACGTTACAAACATGTTCTCACATGATTTGGCAACCATTGGATTCATACTCATTATATTACACTAGTCATGTTATATTATACTAGTAAACAGTTATTAATATTATACATATTATTTTTATCATTAAATCTTCATATCGATACAACCAATTACTTGATGCATTTTACTGCCTATAACTATGTCGCCGTTTCTAGGACATAGTTTCTACCTTAACTTTTTAACTTATAAATAAATAAGATAACAAAGCAATCTTAAAGTATTAAGAGAAGTTTCTTTTAAAACATTAAGAGTATCAGTAATTTTTGGCTTAACAACTTTGCAGCTATAAACTACGGACTGAAATTTATTACCTTTGTTAAATAACAAAAAATTTTTTGATATGGTCGGTAAAATGACATATGAGATTTGTAATTTCGATCAAAACAAAGTCTTCATAGCAATCACTAAAACGGACCTGTATCTATTTCGTTCCACATATATGTGAAATTTCCCTTACTTTACGACCATGCTCGCGCTGACCCAGTTTGGGATCGTCGCGGGATCGAGAAGGGTTTACGGTTTTCAATATTTGTTATCCACAATCCGCTATATACGCTACCTTATGGGAATAGTTCGAGTTACATTTCTAGAGTTGTCTCTTAGCGACAAAGATCTTTGACATATATATTTACCTATTTTTAGTAACAAAAAGAGCTTAAAGACAAGTACATTGTATAATGCCCACCCGCCTTCAGAAGGTATAATCCGGTTGACTAGTATCCAATTTGCGTTCGCAGTTATAAGGCTTCGACCGCAGGCCGATAATTGACACCAAAGGCACAACCGCGGCTATAATTTTATAGGCGACAATCAAATCATGAAAAAAGATCGAATTAAAACTTGTCGCTATCTACCAAACTTCTAAAACTGTTATTGAGAAATTCATATAATAATTACAATAGCTACATACTATAGGCTTAGTTTAGAAAGTTTACATCTTGTTTATACCGGTTATTTCGAGTTACTTACCTTACTTATAGTTACCCGCGCGGCAGTTGCACAAAAAGAAGGCTTGATTTAACGGGAAACGAATCGGTAAAAAGTGTTACTTGTAGGAATCCTACAACTATTAGCGATAGGCTCCAACCAGCGACCGATAGTCTCGGAAGCTGGTTCCGCCGGTGGAGAATCGAAATCAACGCAGATAAAAGTGCAGCAATGTTCTTTGCCAGGTCTAGGAGAGCTATGGACTTCATCCAGACGCCCCCTAGAGTCTCAATCTACAACAAACTTCTAGATTGGCAAAAGGAAGTCAAATACTTAGGTGTTATCTTTCAACCCACCCTATCCTTCATCCGACACATCCGCGTTGTCCGCAACCGAGCGGCATACGCAATGGGACGCCTCTATCCGATATTGTGCAAGACTAGTAAACTGTCACTTCGCAACAAAGTGACGCTTTACAAGACTTGCATCAGACCCATAATGACCTATGCGAGCGTCGCGTTCGCGCACGTTCCTAAGTCACGACTGTGTCCGTTGCAGACACTTCAAAATCGATTCATGCGTACAGCCACTGGCTGTCCGTGGTTCGTGCGCAACGTGAATCTCCATAGAGATCTCGATCTTCCCACGATAGCCGATCTTCTCAAACGATTCTCGAAGACTTACTTCGAGAAAGCGTCCACACACCCGAACCCCCTTATAGTGGCCGCGTCCAACTATAAAGTGTTTAACTTTCCCAACCGTTTTCACAGGCGCCCTAAGAGCGTCCTTAACGACCCTGACGATGCTATTACAGCATCAAACAAGATCTACACACAACAATCACACAAACAGCGTCTTCGCCGGCGAAGACGAGGTCCCCGCTTGCTTGTGTCAAGCGGCTGCAGCCCTCTGCCGCGGCCGCCGTGATGCAGACTTCTTCAAAGTCAATGTGTTAGGTACAGTCCTCCAAAACGCGCCGCTTTAAGCCGAGGTTCGGTCTCGCAGGAGACACCCTTAAGGCGACGCTCCCAATAAGTTACGAGTGCCTAAAAACACTCGCTTCTTATCAATTTTACCCGGCGAAGCTTCTGCGCTCGCCCATCCCACCGGTGACGCTGTAAAAGCCATTAGGGCTAACAGCATTAGACACATTCGAAAAAAAAAAAAAAGGTAAAAAGTGTTCTGAGTCCCTGTACCAAGACCTGGATTACTGTGGCTATACCGAAAAACAAATCTACTACGATTTACGTACCGTAAACTCGTTACGCGATGTGAACGAGACGAGTTCGACAAGCGTAGAGCGATTGAGTTTGTGTCTTGTTACGATTATAGAAGGGTCGAGATCGGGTTAAACGGGTGCAGATAGAGATACATTTGGTGCGTAGACGGGGCTGCGAGAGAGAGGCGAGCTTATACGCTGGCTGTATAGAGGTCCGCAGGTTCACTCGCAAGAAGTGTTGTTATCACAGTCGCTGTTCGGCAGTCGGGCGGCGAACTCGTTTTAGGGAGACGCTTATTCCCGTTGCACATACAGACACTTCGGCAGAAGTTTTACTAACATCGCGCCCGGAAATTGGAGAGCCGGCAGCCATTTCCGATTCGTGACTGATTACGATACTCTATAGAAAGTGAAACCGAGCGATTGAGTCGCGATAACAGAATTGTGTAAGGACTTTACTTTGGATGTTAAATCGAGTGACTAAGTGGGACAATCCAGCTGAAAAGTGAAATTAAATTTATATTGGACTTGTTTCGATATCAGCGCAGTTTTGTAATAAAACTGTGTTTTGATTATTGAGGCTTGACACAGATTACTTCCTTATACGGTAAGTGATTTTTTAAGATAATAATATTTTGTAATTTAGCAAAACTAAGCATGAGATTTTAATCGATATGTTATGTAAATATTTTTGTACTTAAAGAATAATGAAATTTATTCACAGCATAAAGCGTGATGAATGCAAATTGCTTTTTAGCAAGCTATATATTTTTTGGCTTAAAATGGGGGAGTCGGCTCAAGTATTCATGAGGAAAAAATGTAAAAATGAAATATCATTGGGTCGACGCTGTTCTTATGGTGTAGCGTCGCATTGTGATTATAAAGATAGTACTTTTTTACCATTTAGTATCCTTTTATGAGAGCTTAAAGCTTTGTAATATGTAGATGTTTTTTCTTGCGCATACAAGTACTTTTAAATGTGATTAGGTCTTAGATGTGTTTTGTGCGTGAATTTTATGTACTAAACTGAACTTTTAACGTATTAAAGAACAAAAAAAACCAAATGTTTATTGAGATATTTAAGTAATTAATTTAAATAACCAATCAACTGTCTAACTAACATGGGATTTTTCATTGTAATTTTTATTAATTGACTTAAGAAAAAATAATTATGAGCAATAGAAAATCGGTTCCGGAAAGTTATAATAACTTCGCTACTTCGAAAAGAGATTACAGAACTTAAATTGTTTTTAAACAAGTGCCTTGTTGTTGTTGTAAATCTCATTATTGCACATAAAACCCTGCTTTGATAACCGGATTTACGTGATGATTCTAAAGAATCATGTCAATTTTCGATTCATCTAGTAATTTGGCGTATTAATCGAAATATTTTAAAACCTTTTTTTACCAGTTTTACCAGTTTTAAACATGATAAATATGAGCTCTGAGAGAATATAAAAGACATCTTCATTGTTATTTTCAAAGTACAATGCTACAAATAACCAACACCGGTGAGAGGTATTTCACTTTAAGGACATTATCTATACTTATTATTAAACAAAGTCCCAAAAAGCTGTCTGTCCGTATGTAATAGATTTTCTCAAAATCTACTGAACGGATGTTTGTGCAGTTTTCACCAAAAGATAGTGCAATAATTTCGGATGGTTTAGGTAATAGTACATATCGGCATTATGTAAATTGTGTTGAAGAGATCGCGCAGTTGTTAAAAAACTTGCTTGCTGGGAGCTTTAATCGCGTGCGCTGCGAAAATCAGCAGAGATACGCTAAAGTAATGTACTAGAGAATTGTAGATCTATAAAACTACTACAAAATAGTCCGCATTAGGATGTCATGTCTCTATCTCTTATGGTTAACTCGCAATAATTACTTTTATTTTTATAATTTGAATTCTAGAATAAAATTATGACACGCAGGTATCCACGCGGGCGAAGCCGCTGGCACAGCCAGTTATACATAAAAACAGGCTGTTATTATTCTGACCCCTTTTACATCAATCTGCTGTAATTAACTTAGCCGGGACGTATCAGCCTCTACATAATAAATGGGGATGTAAAATTATGTTAATTGAAGCCGGTGGGCTAGGGTGGGCGGTATTCTTAACGTAAGCCCATCAACAACTTAGTTCTTGCTAATATAATCAATTAAACTTCACAACTTTGGCCTCGATGATAAAAGCGAGTTGTTACGTCAAACTAATAAGCAATTTGTTCTCGTACGCTAGTTGTATTGTGTTCATCAGAATTATAAAATTAATAAAAAATAATCATATTAATCTATACTTATTATAAAACAAAATCCCAAAAAGCTGTCTGTCTGTATGTAATCGATTTTCTCAAAATTTACTGAACGGATTTTTGTACAGTTTTCACCAAAACATAGTGCAATACTTCCGGGTGGTTTAGGTAAAAAGTATATATCGGTATTATGTAAATTGTGCTGAAGAGATTACCGCAGTTGTTAAAAAACGTGTGGCAGAGATACGCTAAAGAAATGTATTAGAGAATTGTAGATATATAAAAATTATACAAAAAAGGCCGCAAAAACATGTCTCTATCTCTCACTGTTAGCTCACAATAACTACTTTTATGTTCAAAATTTCTAAAATTCGGGAAAAGTTTAGTAAATCACTGAATTCCACGGGGGCGAAGCCGTTGTTGGCACAGCTAGTTATAATAAAAATAACAAAGTCATTGTACACTGTATTATTTTTTGTTAACAGATTTTAAGTTAAAAAAACAGATTGCATATTACATATTCATTAGTCTGTTATGCAATATACTTCAATTACTTCGGTTAACTGAGGTTATGTTTCATAATAAAAAGAAACGTGTTTTTGTCATAATACCATGTAAGGTATATTCAAGAACACACACATACTCACACTACGGCCACCATTGCTGTATACATATATCTTAGTAGGAGTGCGAAACTGTTATTAGAGGCTGTATTACCACTGTTTCACATGCTTAGTAAAAGTTACTTCACATACTTAGTGTTCCATATATATTGGGTTGATCTATGAAAACAGAATTGAATTGAATTTCAAGGGTTGCAGTACAATAAGGAACGGAATTAAATAATTAACCCATTTTGTTCAAAATGCTAATTAAGTACTAATACTACTTTTTAGATACAAAAACCCGTATATTGAACTTAATTTATTTTAAATAAATAAATAAAATTTGTTTTAAAGTGTATGGATATGATGGATGATGTCTTATTAACGTAATTGCACAAATCTAAACTCAATATTTCTATATTCAAATAAGCGATGCAAGCATTTTTGAATCGTCTAGGATAAAAATGATTAACGAAGCTACCATTGGTTCGGAATATCGTTCTTATCGAGAAAAACCAGCAAAAAAGTCAATCTTTTAAACATTTTAAATTTACATAATTTATCTGCAGTCTTGTACGAAAATCGAGGGATTTTGAAGTTAGTCTTCTACTGCGTAATATACTTTGCATATAAGCATATTCCATCTTAATTTAAACCCTTATATGTAAGTCTAATAGGTTTTGTGGTATTTTAGATATTATAGGAGGCTAGGTTCACGAATGATTCGTTAACTCTAATGGTTTGCAGTAAAGGAATTAACTATAAACATAGATTGACTAAAAATCATGCTACACTATAATCATCAGCATCAAATTCAAATTCAAATTCAAAATATTATTTATTCAAGTAAACTTGTAAACAAGTGCTTTTGAATCGTCAACTTTACTGCTGGTTCGGAAAGCTGTTTCTACCGAGAAGAACCAGAAAGAAACTCGGCGGTTGCTCTGTTTAAAATATAAATCTTAAAACTAGTTACATTTATTTATTACTGTCTTGTACAGGGTAGAAGTGCACCTATATCCACACATCTTTATCATCTAAATAATCTTCAACAGTATAGTAGGCTTTCTGTATTAGCCTCTTTTTAACAGTGTTTTTAAACTGCTGTCATGGCATGGCCAAAATTGATTTCGGAATTTTATTATAGAATCTTATACCCAAACCCACAAACGATTTACGTACTTTTGCTAGGCGCAAAGCAGGAGTCGCAAGCTTATGTCGGTTCCTACTTTGTCTATTATATACATCACCTATCGTTTTATAATTCTTTATATTTTTATGTACAATCATCATCCGTACTCCGGGAGTGCCGGCGTAAGTGAAAACTTGAATGCTAACATTTTTGATATCTTGGAATAATTAGGGAATAATTTTGGACGAATTGCTTTCATTATCAGTATAAAACTACTATCATTTACGCGGTAAAATACAATATTCATTTATTACGCTATCGTGTAGAAACATGACGCATTCGCGTAAGCCCCCTGCGCCGCATTAAGGAAACGTCAGGAGCCGGCAAACATTTTTGTCTCGCGGTAGATAGAGAGGGAGATACTACCTCTCGTACAACACGCCCGCGGTCTACTCTCCCTCCGTCTTATGATTTTTCGATCAGGTCACTGTGTCCTGACGCGAGATCGTACTGTGTTTTATCACTAGAGAAGACATCTATAGTTAGTGTATAGAGACCGACTATACTAACGTCTTCTAGTTTTAGTCTAGTCGTCTAGTTTTACTCGTAAGCCCATACGCGGCCCTTATGAATGAGCTTTTACAAGGCGTTATTATGGTGTGAACTGACTATCTGATTAACGTATCTATATAAAAATGTATTAAATAACTGTTGTCAATTTTTATTATATATATTTTTTTTCGTAGTATCTATTATGTACACCTAGGGTCCTATTGCTGCTCTTATGCTATACTTGTATTTCCATACTTTTAACAGAAGTATTGGAGTTAAGGCCCTGTTCGTAAATATTTGATAATTTTTAGTTATTTCGTAATATCTTTTTCTCTCTATGCAATGGTATTTTTTATTTATTAACCGATATGTAGGTAAACGCCACTCGCCGATCGGTCGGCTGTTCAATTGCTGTCAAAGTCGTTGTAAAACATTAACAATTCTTCTGAGATTTGCGATATCAAGCGCTCCAACTCTTAAAGTCCAACTTTTAAAGTGTCGTGTTGAGTTTCGGATTCGTAATAGTGTTATTGTTCGTACGACTAACAAATTCCCCGGCGTCACAAGAAACGGTCCACCGCCTGCGCACATCAAGGACTTCAAACCTTCCAGTGCATGGTGGCAGCACAAGGGAATCGAAAGGTAGGTGTTGCTAAGTTGTTACTACTTATCGGTGATAAGTGTGCATTGCCAAGAAAAATAGGAAATAGTATAAAACCTTCAACCCTTCATACAGTCCACTTAACCATCAACCAGCGACCTAGGTCCACGAACGAGGTTCCTTTTAATTAAAGAACTTTTCGATTCAGGCGATTCAGTCTTGAATGCGGTTTGCTATATTACACATATCGTTGGAATTCTCTGTCAATTTGCAGATCTTTTTAAGACCCACGATGAATAGTAATTACAAAACGAAAAACGTATGTAAATAAAATTCTTGTCCGGTCCTGAAACCTACGATGCATTAATAAATAAACGCGCTCGCGCCGATTTGCCATCACAAATAGCGAAGTAATTAACGAATAAAGTACGAATAGATTAATAAAATACTTGCTGAGACAATTAAAAATGTATTCTGTTTGAAACTAAACAATAAACGTTGCAGACAAGTTGTAATGACTTTGCTTCGAGTTCATAATAAATATAATACAATTATTAAAATATGTATGCGTATATTAAAACGAGATTCTATCAATGCTAATTCACCACTTAATTTAAAAACATGAAATCCAAACGAAAGTTTTTTTTATTGCAGTATTAAATCTAGCAATTAATGTTTAATGTATGAAAGGTAATTTAAAGATTATTTTTTTGTTAGAGATATGTTTCGCATAAAGTTTTTAATAGAGAGCGACAGTCCATATATAGTAGTGAAATGTTTAATAAACGGTACACTTATGAATCTAAAAATGTATTGGGGTAAATTAATATCGCAGCATTTGAGTGGATTTCTCTTCGGAAAGTTCAAAAGCTAGTTAAAAATAATTATGTAAGTGACATAAAAAAACTATATTAAGGATTTGTAACAGCTTTCACTCTCAGGTCTTTCGATTTTTTTTCAAATCGACAATATGCCGTTTGACCTAACAGATTTTACGGTGTTAAAACGTATGGGGAGTACTTAAATCTAAATGTTATATACGTGAAATGTTAAGGTTACCGGCATATTCTGTAATGTCAAGGAATTTATGATCATCCGTCTCCGAATGGGCTGGTACGATTTTAACGAAATTTTAAAACAATATTTAGATTGATAGCGGATAATCCTGTAGTTTGGTGGAGGTCGGATATGTTTTAGAACTATCAATGACAGTTTTGTTTCGAGAGGATATCGAAACAAGATTGATCCACAGCAAAGCGTTGCCGGACTCCCAGTAATTTATTATTATTTTTTTATTTATTGGGTTTTAAACAGCTTTAACACTTACATCTTTCAAATACATATTCTTTTGTAATATAAAACTTAAATAGCCTTTAATTAGTTTTACTAAAAGTGACACACATGCGTATGTAACCTAAAATTACTTAAATGTTACATACAATTGACTGAAGTAACAAATTAAGTAAGTAAGCAAGATTTTTTTTCGGATTTTTAGCGTAAGTTTATTTTAATTTATTAATTATTAGTTATTATGTTATGTTATGTATGTAGTTATTATGTTAATATTGATTGTATTGTATACTCAAAGTACATATTTTTTTAATAAGTCATTTATTGTATTCAATGTTTACTTACGTGTCCCTAGTAATCAATTTATTGGATACGCAAAACAAATTAGTGTTAATTAATCACATTGGTTTGTACCACTGCTGATTTTCACTGGAAAATCTAGTAACAGTTGATGGATCGTTCACTATAGATTCAATTATAAGATGGTCTAATGGAATTCGTTGGATGGGATGTAATAAAACGAATTCGAATAAACTTGGGTTGTTTTGACCATTACATCACAATTTTGTTTGTACCTAAACATTGGCTTCGACCTTCACCCAACCCATTTTATTTTCTCATTTTAACATTGTTGATAAAGATTTTTTTATATAAAATAAAAATTTCATACTATAATTTTAAAAAACAATATTCTATCTAATTATTTTTTTTTTAACTTTTATATTGAATCTGTAAAGCAATCACAACTAATCTATTGCGTGCACTTCACTATCGGCAGTGATTGTTGAGCGTGTGATCGTCTAACCGGCATGATCATCGTGTATGTGTCCACCTGTTCATCCATAGTATCGATTTTTTTTTCAAAATTCTTCCAAAAACTGTCAGTTCCCGGGATCTAGGCGAAAGTTGACGATGATTGGCGAAATTATCAACTTTTGGTGATTCAATTTAATGATAGTTGTCCCTTCAATTTCCGTACATCGATTGTAACTATTTATAAAAATATAACCCGTGTTCGTAATGAAATTGTAAGCTCGTCGTGAACAGTGTAACAAAACGTCCTTAACACCATTTTCTTCTCTCAAACTCAAAAATTTTGCTTAAAAGTAGTCATGACTAGAAAAGTATTTCTCAAATTATATAGCTCTAAATAATTAAAAATAATTTTTAGGGGTAAACATTTAGAGACCGTAATGGAAATCAAAACTTTAAATAACGTTAACGTTGGGAACGACAGGTCGAATTTATGTTGTCATGTTTATTAAATTTGCCGCCATCTGCTAAACTCCTTGGGCCTGTTAAGTCAACTTTTTAAAGAAAACGAAAATGCATTTGAATTACGAACTTTACGCATTTTATTATTTTATGCCAAAAATTTGAATAAACAACTAGAAATTTACGTATACGGTTCATAGAGCTTAAATTATGTGCATGTCTTAAAAACAGGTTGACAGAACAATAGTTGATTTCAATCAAAACACCTTAACTTTGATGAATGGAAATAAACTAAACTCACGTAATAGAGAAGAAGTGCAGAATACTAATATTTCTTTTTAAATGATTCACAAATAATTTAAATGATTTATAGAAGCAGGCGTTACTTTGCGGAATTCCATATTACAAGCAATATAACAGAACTAACTACTTTGCTATAATTCGCACGGGTTAAGTGAATGCATGCAAAGCCAATGTGTATCACAGATATCATAGATATCAATGTACTCACAGATTGTGGTGGTGGGTGTGTGTGCTGCTTTTGTGTTCGTTGTTGCTGGTGAATTGCGCCTTGGGGTGCATGTGGTGGCTGGTCCTGCATGTATAAGGTGCGTAGATTTTGCCTGCTTCATACACATTGGCTTTGCATGCATTCAACCCGTGCGGATTATAGCAAAGTAGTTAGTTCTGTTATATTGCTTGATTCACAAATAATAAATTGAATCAATATAATAATTATAACACTATCATGTATTTGACACACACACACATGTACTATGTATGTATTAAAGTCTTTGGTCAAATTAAGAAGAGATATTATCTATCTATAATTTTACGTAATATTATTTTATGACTACCGAGCGTTGTATAAATAAAAACATAAATCAATTTATATTTTTGTAATAAGTTTGATAAATATTTATTAAGTTATTAAAATACAATCGTATAGTTACTTAGTATTTGAATCATGTCTAAGACAATGTGTTTATAAAAGACGTACATAATACAATGGGGGTGACATAATTTGTGTTAATCATGAACACAATGTGACAATGTCATATGAAATACTGAGGTATTCTTCATAATGTAGTTGTCACCATGCTTAATTTTTAAGTGTCCTAATTAAAAAAATATGTTTTTTATCAAATTGTAATAAAGCATAGTGTAGTATCTACAAAACTCGAGCCCTTAACTTAGAAGAGCAAGCATTTTTAATAGTTCGTACTGTGATGTCATAGATGGCATTGAAAATAAGGATAACAATGTATCTAATTTAATTAAGTGTAATTTTGATTACGTTTACTTTAATACTAGGCGTGCAATATATACCTCAGCCATTATCTCTTTTAACGCGCAAATTTTCGTTCTTCGAATTCGAAATGTCTATGAGATGTTTTAAACATAAGATCATTTTTCATTAAAAGATAATGATTTTTGATTATTCAGCCTATTAAAGGATATGTATTGTCTACATATATTATAAAACAAAATCCCCGAAAGCTGTCCGTCTGTATGTGATCGATTTTCTCAAAATCTACTAAACGGATTTTAGAACAGTTTTGACTAAACGATAGTGTAATTTTTGAGGAAAGTTTATATAGCGTTAGGTTACTAGTAAATTACGACTAAATTCCTGTGGGAAAGATTTTGTGACACACTGATTTTCACGCGGGCGAAGTCGCTGGCATTACTACTATTCTATAAAAAGCGCTTCCTAGGTGATCGAAAATATAAATTATGGTGGTATTTTTTTACTGGCAATTTTGTATTATTTTTTCTTAGTGTTATGGTTTGCTCTCTAGTGATTATGACAGCCTATATAAAAAAGCGAATACATTAATAAATTATCAGCATCGGGTTTTATAGAAATTATCATAATATGAATAACCAAATCGTGGTTTCTACAGGGCAGCTAATGTCAACCAGATTTTATCAAGGCAAATTTTTGTCTTCATTTTTTGGGTCATACTAAGATTTCCACCGTTATGAAGGTCAAATTGAGAATTTAATGGCATGATTTATAGACATCGATTAATTGGAACCAGAGATACGTGGCGAACTGAGAGCGCTATTTGTGGAAATTTATGAGGGGCAGTCTAGAAAAGGGTGCGGAAGCTGACACATTAATCAATATAAGTATTGCGTGAGCATAGCCACGTCTTGCAGCTAGTTATAATAATATTCATTTAGGATTGATTAACGATTCTATAATAAAATCTCGGTTAATTTTATCCTTGCCATTATAACCGGATATAACAAAAATTAAAATTTAAACATCAGACAATTTGATTTCAAATCATTTTAAATAACTTAACAATTGCATGAGTTTAAAATAAATATTAAAATCTTGCAAAAAGAATTAAAAAATCCTATAGAGCTAAATAGGTTATATTTGACTGGCCAGTTGGCGCAGTGGGTAGTGACCCTGCCTTCAGCTCCGCGGGTCGCGGGTTCGATTCCCGCCGAGGGCCAACATCTTCTATAAATAATTTGTTGGTTCTTCGAGCCTGGGTGTGTATTTGTATTTAAGGATGTATTTAAAATTACATATTAGTATATTTACCAGTTGTCCGTCACCCATAACACAAGTATTAAGTTGCTTACAATGGGTATGGACGACCGTGTGTGTAAGTGTCCAATAATTTTTATTTATTTATTAAATTTAGCTAAACTTTAACTTAAATTAAAATAAAATAACGATAAAGATCATAAATGGTTGTTTTACTCACTAACTAGTTAGCTTATAGTTTAACAACTGACCAGTCAGCTTTGTTAAGCTGACTAGAGATTACAGACTTAATAACAATAATGTGTTGCATTAATTAAATTTAATCGTAATTATATTTCAAGTTTAATAAAATAGGACGGAGTAATGTAACTAGTTTCAACAATTTTGAGAAAAGTAACCACCGTGTATTTTGCTAGTTAATCCCGGTAGAAGAAATTTCCCAAACTAGCAGAAATGCTGAGCATTCAAAAGTACTTTTAAAAGCCAATTTGAATAACCTACTTTTGAGTTTGAATAAATTTATCGATCAAAATATTACGCGGTTACATTTATAAAGCCTGAATAGAAAAAAAATATCTACAATTTTTGTAGTTACTGTAAATGAAATAGTGTTTTTTTTCTTCGTTGGTCTTTTTAGTGTAGAAAACACGATAATAAGTAGTTTGTAGTAAAATCTGGAAGTTCTATCAACACTCAGCGATCTTTCAAAATATTTCAATTCAAAATATTCAAAATAACTAGTTTGAGGAAAGGTTATCGATATATACTCATTAAAATTTTTGAGTTTACAAAAGATTCCGTAGCTTCATGCCCCAAAGATTAGAAAAGATTTTGCTATAAATATTACCATTGCGCACTTTCATTTGCTTTATTATTTTAATTGCAGATAAAAAGAAATATTATAACAATGAGAGGGCCATTAAAAACAAGAATTATTGGGGGTTTCATTATGTATAATAAAGATTCTTTATTAATGTCTAACTTAATTGTTTGGCTTTAGTTTGGACGCCGTTACCCATCCATGAACTGTGGTGTGTGAATAAGGGTCTGGATAGGCTCGAAACTAGTCGGGTTAACCTTTTAGAAAAAGACGTGAGTATAGCCGGTTTCTATACGTAGAATATGATATGAGATGATAAAACTAAGCTCGATAGTTTAAAGTTTTATCATTACTTTTTGCTATGAAATTTTGCAACATAAGGCCTACTTCTGTATATAAATAGTAGAAACTTTCTTCATCATTTATAAACTATATTTGGCAAACAGTATTTCACGAGTAACGCCCTCAAAAATTGTAAAGCGCATCAGTTTAACCATTCTATTGGCCCTGTACTTATTCCCTTTCTAATTTACATAATCGAAGATTATAAAATTAAAACGCTCTTATTGTTTTCTTACTAAATTCTTGCAAGTGCTAGTAATCATTGTGATTCGTTTTATGAGAGTTTCTGTAACCTTTTGTAAATGTGTAAAATATGTGAACAATTAACGGTTTATTGGGAAACACTTCACGCTTGGAACATCGGATTACTTCAAATAAATGTGTGAAGTTGCATAGCTTGCTAAGACAAGGTTTTGCAAGGATTACTCAGTATAGATAATTACTATGTAATTAACGCGTATTTGCATCTTTTGCAAGGTCCATTGATATAACTATGAAAATTCATTAAATTATATTGTATATATCTCCAAGCGACGCCGTGTGGTATCCAGCAGAATAGAATAGACCACCCTCCTTTCTTACCGAGGTGTCGTAAGAGGCGACTAAGGTATCTGCCGTGTGGTATCCGGTTGCATAGAATAGACCACCGTCCTTTCTTACCGAGGTGTCGTAAGAGACGACTAAGGTGTGTGTCGTGTGATATCCGGCTGCATAGAATAGACCACCCTCATTTCTTACCGAGGTATCGTAAAAGACGAAGGTAAGTTACGTATTTTACGACAGGCAGGCGGCCGGTCGTAAAATACGTAGCCAAATCATATGACAACATGTTTGTAACATGTTGTGCCGACCCCTCTTAGAGTGGGATAAGAGCAGGAGAATGATGATGTCTCCAAGCGGTTGAAGTATTTTATGCAATTTCAAGGTTAAAATAAAAAAGAAAAACAATCCGCATAAGAGCAACGTGTAAAGACCCTAATATTCCATATCCAAAACATTGCTAAACACCAGGACAGTGACAGACTGTTACAAATATAATATTTTCCCCTTTGCTAACTGCTATATTAGTCCGCATTATTATTTGCTATCACGTGATATGAACACAAAACTATTGTAATAAATATATACGACAATTACACACAGTCGTCCGAACTTCAAAGTAACGAACTTAAATATTTGTTATGGGTAATAGAGACCTGATAAATATATACTTAAATACATAAATATATCCAGACTGCAAAAACCAACAAATTAAGTAATAAGTGTTTGTTTTCGGCGGGAATTGAACCGGGTATACTCGGAGCTGAAAGCTACTGCCATCTACTCTCACGGACGAGTCAAATCTAAAATGTTGCTCCACAGATAAATCTATACATATTATAAACAAAGTAGCCAAAAGCTGCTTGTTTTTATGTGATCGACTATCTCAAAATGAGCTGAACGGATTTTTAAAAGGTTTTTTCTAAAAGGTAGTGCAAGTTTTGAGAATGTTAAGTTCATAGTATATTACAGTATTACGTTCATTGAAATAGGAATAACTTTATCACAATCTGAATTCTACCGTAGTTAGTCATAGTATAGAAATAAGAATTTTAGGGATTTTCTAACAAGCTATTAAAATTTGGTTGGTTGGAAATATTAATGCTTTATGTGGAATCAAAGTAATATTTAAGTTTTCTAAGCATTGTGCTATGAATATATAAGAAACTGCGAATTTCCAATTAAAGACTTAGTACAAGTCGATATAAATATATATACGATCTCAACAAAATAATTGATTGCAGAGATTCTGAGTTATGGTCAGCTGAGAATGAACTGTACATCATTTCGATGAGACATCTAAGAGGGGACTAATACGCGAAAAATGGTATCCACTTTTCTTCGTTATCACTAAATAAGTGGTGTATGCGGTGGATAGCAATTTCGGAACGAAAATGGCGGTTAACTTTCGTAATTGAAAAGCATTCTCATGTTTTTACCAGAAATATATTGTTTAAATTTTGTTGTGCGTTATGTTGGAATGTAGGTCATTAAGTATCATTTGAGATTTCCAAGGATAGTATTTCATAACTATGCAGTTGTTATTCGCAGATTATATCTATACTATAGTAAGGAGTATATATACTAAGGAGTATGTATTAATAATAATTTTGGACGATACTGAATGTAATATAGAGGTTAGTGTTTTGATCTGGATAAAAAGTTCTGAAGGAAAATTTAAAGGAATGTTTCTATTTATTTTTATTTATTTATTTATTTATCTTTATTGTATAAACAAAGGCGGACTTATCCCTAAAAGGGACCTCTACCAGCCAACCTATGAGTAACAGAAAGAAAAAAAAAAGAAAAAAAAAATTGATGATGGAAAAAAAAGGAAGGAAGAAAAATAAAAATAACGAAACACTATACATAGATTAAAGTTGAAAAATAAATGAATAAAATAATAGATAATAGTGATTATTTGAATTGATTAAAATGTAATTTAATATTGATAATAAGCTAAGTTTAATTTAACTGACTTGAGACAAATATTTTTTAGTCTGTGACTTAAATGCTGATAGGGAAGGAGATTTGCGGATTGATACAGGTAAATCATTCCACAGCTTTACACCTTGAAAGCTAAATGATCTCGAGTAAGTCAGTGAGGAGCATTTAGGGAAGGCAAGATCTAATGTATTTAAAGATCTTAGCCGGCCATATCCAACATCCGACAAGAAGTTGAAACGTTCTTTAAGATATATTGGAATTAAAGGATTAAAGAGTACTTTATAAAGAAGTGATAGAATATGTAAATTTCTTCTGGATCGTATAGGAAGCCAATTTAACTTATGACGGAACTCAGTGATGTGGTCAAACTTACGCAGTCCATAAATATATCTAATAGCTACATTCTGAAGCCGTTCGAGCTTAGCCAATAGCTTTTCTGAAAGATCCAAAAAAACAGCATCTCCATAATCCAATATAGGTAGCAATAAAGATCTAGCAAGCATAATTTTAGTTTCAAGGGGAAGGAATTTCTGTAATTTCTATATGTCCTACTATAAAAAAAAATCTCAGGACGCGAGATTGGGATTAATCATACATCATATAAATAAAAATGTGTATAGGTTCATTTATATATAGAAATATATCGACCTCCTTAGCTGAGAGTTATATTAAAAAATCAACAAGTGAACCTGTTTAGGTAAAGTAATTTTTTATCTTTATATCGATAGCAGTGTTATTCAAAGAATCAGTGACAAATATTCAAAGACAGGATGGAACCGTTACGAGGTGTACCAGAATTCAATGAGTACCGTTACACAGATCGGTTGCAGACGTTCGCTTTTATAATTTGATTGACCTTCAGAATTGATTGTTCTCCGAAGTTATGACAGTAAAGATTTTTATATATATATTGAAAAATACCATTTTTATTTAATTCCTGTTTTCATTGATACATTCTTTATTTAATAATAAAGAACTCAAATGTTTAGGATAACCATAAAGTAATAAATAAATAAAAACTAATTTGTATACTTAAATTTGTTCAAAATCTATTTATATGTTGGAACCGGATTGAGTCTAATGACATTTTTGGTTTCTTAAGTTGTTTATATGCGGGATTGTTAATACAGATATTAGGTGTACCAATAAGTCCTTGCTTTAAATAGCGCCTAGTTGCCGTTTACTAGTAATCCCGGATCTGAAATGGGAATGATTATGTTACTAAGTTTTAATCATATAGATTATTAAGCTCTCTATTGTGTTATTTATTTTATTAAAGTAAATTTACACAGATTGACGATGACGTCGTCAGGTGACGTCGTGACGTCAAAGAAATCCCGTATTCGTGTATGATTCGGGAGTTTCTTTCTTATTAACATGCGGTCGCTGAAGATAATGATGCTTCTGGTCGTGTTTAATATTCCTGACAGCATACATTAAATTTCTCACCTGTTCTTTTCCTTGGATGATATTTCCAAACTGATGATGGGGCCGTTCGGGAAATTCCAATCCAATTTAATTCAAGATGAACCACTTCTAGGTCTCCTGAAATTAATTGCAACCTTAATCGATAATATATTTAGTCACGCATGATTTGTTAATTTGTCCTATTCAATATTTAATATCCCACTTCTGAAGTATGTGTTATATTTTCCTACTGTGTCTTTATTTGACATATACCATTCACCTTTGGCGATTCGTAGTTATTAAAATATTTTAGGTAGAATAAACTTAACGAGCAACTATACGAGTATTGTCATATAACTGGAATAATGAATCAATTTATAATTTTATTTAATAGAAAATCCAATCATAAAAATTTATATTATACAATAAAATTAATAGTACTTTTGAATGTCAATGGTTTGAATGAATTGATTCTTATTAATAATTGAGTTATTGATTGGATAATCGTTGAGTTAATTGATTGTAAAAATGGATGCTGAAATTTAATACATAGATAATATTTACTATAAGATTTATATGACTTTAACGATAATCGAGTTTAAAACAGCCTCTGAATATTATTGGGTCTGAAAGTTCATTGTCACTTCCAAATTAAATTATACTCTTTTTTCCATTGAAAATTCTGCAGAAATCTGTTAGTTATTTTTAGGAGTTCTTGTTTGTTGTTGATTACCGCCATTCCTTGGTCACCAGAGATTCAGTGTTCTTATTGACAGAGTACATTGCTAGCATTCATGTTTTGTATTAGATTAGGCAGATTGGGACTGGAATAACATACTCAATTTCAAATAATGGGATCTATTTCCACTTCTTTTTATTCATTCATTTATCTAGCATCCTGTACTATATATACTACAATGAGCGAACCAAATTGTCCGAAAAAAAGGATGCGTTAGCACTAAGCAGCTGAGGTATAGAGGAATAGTATATTACTAGAATAGTACTATCTTATACTAAAATAGTGTTAGGTATCGAGGAAAAGTAGAGTAACAGAGGAGTTTAAGTAGCGAATTGGACCTTTACGCATGTCATAATAATCGTTAAGATGTGAAAGAAAACACTTATGTTGAACAAGTTTTTACAGTTTTAGACATTATTTTTGCATAAAAAAACTAAAGTAACGGCCCTTTACTATTGGGATAGTAAAGGGCTAAGGCCTGCTTGGCAAGGATTGGAGCTAAGACCTACCACGCTGCTCCGATTCGGATTGGTAGGTTACCTGAATATCTCTAGACAATTCTGGGGATATGCCCCAGAATAAAGACAGAGATATTCAGGTTTCCTCACGATATTAACCTTCACAGAAAACGTGTGATAAATTGCAATTATCAATCAAAAACATAATTTTCAAAAGAAAATTCAATGTTGCCAGCCCGGGGTTTGAACCTGTGATCGTCTCTAGAGAGTCATATGGTCTCACCGCTGGGCTATCACAGGTTATCAGCTAGGTTATGTTTGCATATATTTTTTTAAATTACCAACCCATATTGTGTGATTTACATACACAAGTTTAGAAAAGGTTTGATATTTTACGTAATATTACTCGAATTTCTTGAAATAATTTTAATGAATACCATAATATCTTAATGTACCAATGGGAAATCATTAGATGCACTGCGCATCATATTTAAGCGATCCCCACGGGATATAGCGTGTACCACATTAACCACTTAATATTTAACAATTTCCAGGTCAATGATAATCTGAAGCCATAGCTACTGGTTACTTGATTTCTATGGCTTCTTGAGCTAATATTTTATGGGATTTAAATCAAGATATAATATAATATATCATGTCTTTTTTACTACAAGTTTATATTGTTTCGTGAGTATGGTGATAGGGAAACTTAGTAAATAAAAAGTAAATTAGTCAATAAATAATCAAATACAATGACCCCAGATAATATTTTTCTAGCACCTTGTTTTTATTTTAATTTATATATTTGTATCTTTATAATTATTGTATTTATTTGTATTTTTGGCAAATATTATCCCGCAATACAGTAGATACAAATAACTAAGAAAAAATATCAATAAAAAATTTGCAATGGCTGATTTATTTCCTATAGAAATAATTTACTTTGATATTCAACAGTAATATATCATCATTATCATTCTCCTGTGTTTATCCCACTCTAAGTGGGATAGGCACAACATGTTTTAAACATATTCTTACATGTTTTGACTAGATACTTTACGACCGGCCGGCCGCCTGCCTGACGTCATATTACCTTCGTCGCCTTTGACGACACTTCGATAAGAAATGAGGCTATTCTACTCAAACGAATACCACACGAAATAAATTAATAATAATGGATAATTAAGAAGAAAAGAAAGCTGTGATAGCCTAGTGGTGAACCGTGCGAGTCTCTAGAGACGACATAGGTTCAGCCCCGGGCAGGCACCAATGAGTTTTTCTATAAAAACTTATGTGTCTAATTGATAATTGCAATTTATCACACGCTTTTCGGTGAAGGAAAACATCGTGAGGAAACCTGCATATCTCTAGAGAATTCTCTAGGGATATGTGTAACCTACCAATACGCATTGGAGCAGCGTGGTAGGTCTTAGCTCCAATCCTTCTCTCCAAAAACGGAGAGAGGAGGCCTTAGCCCAGCAGTGGGCATAGTAACAGGCTGTTACTATACTATATACTATGGATAATAAAGAACGGCAATTAATTGCAATTGTAATAGTGAAAGAAGCATGATAATACAAAAATAATCTATGACAATCTTGCATGCAATTAACGTTTATTCTTGTTCATGCAGATCAAGTATCTTATCATAATTTAAGATCAGCTTCTAATTTCTATTGTGTTCGCACAAATGAATGTCGCGTTGCTATGTCAATGTTCCAATTTTATTACTAAGGGTGCCACTGACACGGATATTGGCAGCTGACCGTGAAGAAGTTTTCTCTATGCGCAGGCACCGCTGGGTGTCTATGCAGGTGCCACTTTCATCCGGCGCGCGACCGCGCTGTATCCAATCGAACGTAGTAAAAACGCAATTGAGTCGTACTTGTTCGTGTTTAGCAACTTGGTCAAGTGCCAAAAAAGTCCAACCGAAGCATCGATACTACTTATGTTTTATTGAAATCCAGTAATTTTAGAACTCTCTAAATAATTTATAGAAATAGACGTTACTTTGCGGAGGTCCATAATACAAAAGTAATGAAATATTCTGGTGTAATCAGTAACATTAATAATATTTTCATTACTTTTGTATATATCTCATAACTAAACTTGATCTAAATCGATTGGAACCAGTTGTATTTTTGTTCTTATTATTTATTGAGGAACATCAACAGCACACGTACTAAACATTGAGTAGGCTACATACAAAAATAAGAAAATCTCTGATACATGCACCAATTATAGTACACAGCAGTTTTGGGACGGTTCACTATCTACTATTAATTAAAATAAATACAAAAAACATAAAATTAAAAGTTAAAAAGAAAAACAAAAAACTTAAAATGATAAAAATGAAAGTCTTTAAAATATGTGTATAAATTAAAATGCTAAGCTAAGTGTTTATATATGATACTTTATATTTTGCTAAAGTATCACAAAATATATCAATTTCTGGTGATCAATTGATATGATTTTGATATGATTTTTATGAAACTAGTGTATTTTTTATTATAATCCATAATTTCAACGACTGTTTCACCATTGTCATTACATTATCGCCAATCTCTAAAGCTGATATGGTAGGCTTGTGGTAGCTGAAGCAAGAAACGAGCTATTTTGATTTGAACCTATTTAATTGTCCAATAAATACCGCATCAATAGTAGTTTAGTATTTGGTTGTGCTAAGATTGCGATCGCTTGACAACAAATATTCGCACATTCGCGCAAACGCCTTGCGCCACCTAAACTAAACAGCAGGCGCAGACATACATATGTGCGATAGAAAGAGTCTGGTTACGTGTCCTGACGCGATTAAATTTTTTTTACCCATCACAAAAAGTGCACAACGTTGTTAAAGAAGTTTTCACTTAAAAGAATAGAAAAAGTGAAATTTAGAATAATCTTAGTTTAACGAAATAGGTATTCTTACATTTGCTTCACAGTATATTTTAAACAATGTAATTTTTGTACATAAAAATATAAAGAATTATAAAACGATAGGTGATGTATATAATAGACAAAGTAGGAACCGACATAAGTTTGCGACTCCTGGGTTTGGGTATAAGATTCTATAATAAAATCCCGAAATCAATTTTGGCCATGCCATTACAACAGTTTAAAAACACTGTTAAAAAGAGGCTGATACAGAAAGTCTACTTTACTGTTGAAGATTACTTAGATGATAAGGATGTGTGGATATAGGTGCACTTCAACCCTGTACAAGACAGTAATAAATAAATGTAACTATTTTAAGATTTATATCTTAAAAAGAGCAACCGCCGAGTTTCTTGCTGGTTCTTCTCGGTAGGAACAGCTTTCCGAACCAGCAGTAAAGTTGACGATTCAAAAGCACTTGTTTACAAGTTTACTTGAATAAATAATATTTTGAATTTAAATTTGAATCTCGACAACAGCACTATTTTTAAAAAGAGCAACCGCCGAGTTTCTTGCTGGTTCTTCTCGGTAGGAACAGCTTTCCGAACCAGCACTAAAGTTGACGATTCAAAAGCACTTGTCTACAAGTTTACTTGAATAAATAATATTTTGAATTTAAATTTGAATCTCGACAACAGCACTATTTTTCAGACCCAAAATTATTTAATCTTACAAGTTCAAACAGAAATACTCTGTGGCAAAATTTCATTGATTGTGGAGATTACCGTCAACGCACACTGTGACACGTGATTTATATACATCAAGATAAGATTACCAAATTACCCTCCGGCAACAATCTTATGGTGTTATCCCTTATTTATTTTGTAGCGTAATAAAATGATATTATCAATAATTTTATATTTTTTTCTTAAATTTTTTAATTTTTACAATTAATATAATGAATAAATAAATGAATATAATAAAAGGTTGTTTGATTCTACGCGAAATGGTGATATTATAAGTTTCTTAAGTGAACAGTTCAATTTTTTTTTATAAAATTGTTTTATGTTACATAGGGGGCATGAGAATTTTAGAAGGGCTAATGTGGGGTATGAGACAAAAAGGTTGGGAGACACTGATCTAACCAAAATATTACTTTGTATGTTCTTATTTTTATTACGATTACATGTAGATTTGGTATTTCTTCATGTTTAATGTTGCACAAATACATATGGTTGTTCCGTCACAAAGTGATGTTTTGTTGAAGGATTTAGCTTAAGCTTATTACACAGTACCCTCCATATATGTATAAATGCGGACCATAATAAAAAATCTAACAATAAGTGAGCGATTTGTTGTGAAATAATATTACATCATAAACATTATACTTTTCTATTGTATTAAGAATTAAATATTTCATCGCAAAGCAAGAGCATACTTGTATAAATGCATACTTATGGTTTTTTTCAATATCGTAGTATAGTTTATCAATACATGTATTGAAAATTGACCGCGGTTAAACATATAACAAAAATAATAGTGGGAAAATTTTCAAGGTTGATTTATACAAGATGCTGCTATGCTTAAAATATTAAGTAGATAATTTATAAAAAATAAATAAAATTAAATTCATTCGAGATCATGAGAAGAGTATGGTGTGAAGCATTGTTCAACGTCATATCTGATTACAGTCTAAGACACAATGTCGCTGTTATTATAGCTAATATCGAGATTTTGGAAATTTTAAATTTAGTTTGGCAAAATTATATAAAATCTTGAGGAGACATGTAACTAATGTTTTTATTAATGCATGTGTCTTTTATTATACCTAGTATTAACTATGCTGTGAAAGCTTAAATATTTACTAAATTTATAGGCTAATGATATGATGGAACCCAATATACATCTTATTAACCTATCTATTTACGAAAAACGTGTGAAACGTTAAAAAAAAAAAATCCATTTGTCTCAAAGAATCGGGCATAACTAACTAACTATTTGGGAAAAGTATACAACAAAATATAGATACTTAGCCGCGTATAGTTATTGATACGAAAAAATAATTTAACCGCAAAGTCTACGACGTCAAAAATCACAACTCTCTTTTATATATTATATTGATGTTTATCGCAACAACTTAAGATTATACTAAGATAAAAACGGAAAAATTACTCTCATAAAAAAATATTTATATTATTTGACTGTACAAAACCGCTGAGCTTTCAAAACTACAAAATACATGTCGAGTGTCGGTACCGCTGAGATATTGACGTTTATCTATTGGCACAACGCCTGGGCGACTCCTGTAGAATCGTGCTATTTTATAAATATATATTTTATATTTATAATTTACTTTCTGTGCTGGTATAAAATTATAAAAAAGTTTAAAAGGCGTGGTACAAAAAAATATAATGTAACCTACTTATACCCACACGTACATATATATCGTCCATGGGCTGCAATAGTGGTGCAAATCATAATACATTTGGACTAAAACAGATAAAAATATAAAAATATTCATTTTTTTTAGCAGCAATACCGGCTCTCATAATTCATATAAGGTCATTCGTACAAGCAAACTAAAACATTTTTTATGCATTTTCCTTATCAATGAAAACTTTAAACCCGATTATTTCAAAACATGATTTTCTGAGTTGTGTTACTATTGATGAGCGATATATTCTATTAAAAAAAAGTAAAGCTGTGATAGCCCAGCGGCGAGACCGTGCGACTCTTTCAAGCGAGTTCAGTACCCGGGTAGGCAACAATGAGTTTTTCTATTAAAACTCATGTGTCTAATTGATAATTGCAATTTTTCACACGCTTTTCGGTGAAGGAAAATATCGTGAGGAAACCTGCATATCTCTAGAGAATTCTGGAGGTATGTGAAACCTACCAATCCGCATTGGAGCAGCGTGGTAGGTCTTAGCTCCAATCCTTCTCTCCAGAAACGGACAGAGGAGGCCTATTCCCAGCAGTTGGATTGTAACAGGCCGCTACTTTACTTTTTTTACTTATATTCTATTAACGGCTAGAATGTATGATTATCAACATGTACTCACGAGTTCATACTATATCTTTACACTACCTACTTAACCTATTACATATAGTTTCAACTCATCATGCGCTGTACCGTGAAGATGAAGGAAAACGTCGTGAAGAAAACTGGACATATCGAGAGCTTTTACTTAGTATGTCTAACCTGCTTTTAGGCAATTGAGCAAAGTGATGGATGTAAGATTTATATCCTTCCCTCCAAATAGAGATGACCTATGTCAAGCGATGGCAAAGCAATACGAATTCATTTAAGTCGTATTTAAAAAATAACCTTATAATTTAAAGTAAAAATAACTTAAAAATATGTGTTTGTAAAACACTGCTCATGAATTAAGAGACATATTTTTGATTTTAATTTTGCTTCTTTTTCTTTGATGATATATCTATTGGTAAAATAATGTGTTTAGAAACGGGATAAATTTTAAAGTCAAAATAAATAAATATAACTATATGAGACACACACACGGCCGTCCGTCCCCAAAGTAAGTAAATGAATACTTGTGTTATGGGTGATAGACATATAAATATATGGTAAATATACTACATATATAATTTTAAATACATACTAAAATACAAATATACACCCAGGCTCGAAGAACCAACAAATTGTTTATACAAAATGATGGACCTCGGCGGAAATCGAAAGCTCGACCCGTGGAGCAGGGGTCACTACCCACTGCGCCTAGTCTAGTCTACGGGCTAGTCTAATGTATCTCGTACTTATAGAATTTATTATCTCTTTATCGTGAATTTACTTGCACCCATTATATCAAGTCATGGCAAATTATGTAAAAATAAGTTGCGGTTGAAAATAGCATGAAAGCTTTTAAATAAATATTTTATATTGAATCTACTAGATTACATTGAAAGTCACAGCACAGCTTTTTCCCTATATAAAACCTTCTAGCTTTTGTAATGTTCTTATTACAGCGGGAATGTAAATACAGAACTAAAGAGAACGACCCGTATAGAGGAATGGCTCTTTGCAACACTAACTATAATGCACCTTTAATACGCACATCGTAGGGGAGAAAGCTACTTTTGCGCCATTATCCGAGAAAATGCTATTTACACCATAAAGAATATTTCCCATGGGGATAAGCTTAGTACACTTTCATCACTGATTTGTATTAGGTTACTTTGCTCTCAATATAGCATGAAATGCTGCGTAATACACTATAATAACATTTTATTTACATGCCGCTTGTCTTTCTTAACAAAAAAAATGAGTAAATTTAATTATACTCCGACAAATTGTCCTGGCAATAGATATAGCACTGACGAAATAAAATAAAATTTTAAAGTGCTATCACTGCCTTGATTAAACACAAAGTGGCATTCCTAATTGTAACTAATCCTTACTAATATTATATATGAAAAAAGTCTGTCTGTATATTCGTTTGTATGTGTATTTTGGTAGAATGTGCAAATCTCAGGTATTTGAACGGATAGTAAGTACACTCTACATTTAGCATTACATGTATTTTCCTTTATTGCGGATTACAGGAAAATAATAATTTCATAACTTTTGTAGTATGGAACTCCGCCAGTTAACACCTAATTCTATAAATTATATGATTTATAGAAGCAGGCGTTACTTTACGTAATTCCATATTACAGAAACGATAACAGAACCACTTTGCTATAATCCGTGCGGTTTAAACGAATGCTAAAAGCTAAATGTATGCTAAGTGTACCCTACACATGCAGGACAAGTCACCACACGCATCCCAAGACAGAATAGTAATGGTGCCTATCCTTCTGAAGATGCTTCGGTTTCGGAGCGAAATAATCATAGAGATTTTGGTGGTGGTTGTGTGTATTGCTTCTGTGCATTGTGGCTGGTGGAGGCGTCTTGGGATACGTGTGGTGATTTGTCCTGCATGTGTAACGTTGTGTAGCACTACATGCATTCGCTTAAGACACGCGGATTATAGCAAAGTAGTTCTGTTATAGTTGTTCTGTGTTATGTTCTGTCTATAAATTATATTTATAATTTTTAACATCGATATCCGAACCCGGAATGTTACGAAAATCGTGTACATTACAAGCTTGTATTACGTTTAAAAGTATACTTATAGTTACGTTATCCCACGTTTTACGGTCACGGTCGGACTTAATCACGTTTCGTACAGCACTCCATGATTGATGGGCCAATTATCAACAGGTTTATGCAATGTGTGTAAAGGTTATGAATGAGTAATCAATTAGTCATCACAGTGAGAATAATTTTCGAGTATGCAATAGTATGTAATACGTCTCTTAATTTTTTTCATACATCATTCTTAATCATGTGTGATGATATAGTCGTCATCATCATCATTCTCCTGCTCTTATCCCACTCTAAGTAAGAAATGAGGGTGGTCTATTCTACTCATATGACAGTTGATTTTGTAGATGTACGTTCACGTTACCTATTGACAAATTAATTTAATTTTAATTTTGAAACACGTCAAAGCAAACAATCATAGCATGATGCTTTGAAAAAATCTAGATAGGTATCTGGAGTGTAAGTGGCAGGAAACACGGACGCCGGAAGTCCATTCCTTACCGTACGCTTATGAAATATAAAAAATGAGTAAGTGAAAGAATTACTACCTATTCGTGGAATATTAATAGTGTGCAAACCATTTCCACTCATATGTGTAGTTACTCGAAAACAGTTATAGGGGGGAAGAATTATTAAAATAAATTACAATATAATAATTTTATTATGCACGGTATCCTGTTTTTCAAAGGGTTTATTGATTAAAAATAAATATTAAATAAATAAATAAATATATGGGACACTTACACACACGGTCGTCCTTACCCAAAGAAAGTTACTTAATACTTGTGTTATGGGTGACGGACAACTGGTAAATATGCTACATATATAATTTTATAATACATACAAATACACACCCAGGCTCGAAGAACAAATTGTTTTTTAGAAAATGTTGACCCTCGGTGGGAAACAAACCCGCGACCCGTGGAGCTGAAGATAGAGTCACTATCTACTGCGTCAATGGGCCAGTCAAATAAACGCTGTCTTTTACTGCTTTGATCATCTATATATAATGTATTAACTACACTAGCCTTTACACAGGTTTAGAAATTATCTCAAAATGATGTTGGTACATAAAGCTGACTATACAATTTAAGATTATTTGCATGGTAATAGCATATCTGTAAGTAAAGTAAAGTAAAGTAACGGCCTGTTATTAAGCCCACAGCTGGGCTAAGGCCTCCTCTCTTCAATTTTGGAGAGAAGGATTGGAGTTAAGACCTACACATATCCCCAGAATTCTCTAGAGATATGCAGGTTTCCTCACGATGTTTTGCTTCACCGAAAAGCGTGTGATAAATTGCAATTATCTATTAGACACATACGTTTCAATAAAAAAAAATCATTGGTGCCTGCACGAGGTTTAAACTCGTGACCCAGTCGAAAGAGTCGCACGGTCTCACCACTGGGCTATCACTCAGCGGTATCTTCAGAATCAGTGGAAGCTTCATTATAAACATTTGACGACTCAAACGGAAAACAGTCCACTTAATAATTTCAACAAAATTTCGTAAACAATAATTTCGACTTGATCAGGCAGGAACCTTAGGTTTTTTGATCCCACCTAGGAGAGTCTACCTATATATGAACGTCCGTCAGTTTTTTTAATAATGTTCCTTGTCTATCGCCATTTTTACCTTTGTCTGTTATTTTGGTTCTTCAAATACTTCTTTGTTATGTTTAACGATTTGTTCGCGTAAAGAAACTAAAAGCTCAACACGATTCAACGTCATTTTACCATCAATAAGTAACCAAGCTTAATAATATATGACTAGACACAACGACTGTTCGAAGATTTTTATTTTCTTTCAAGTATTTTGGATAGAAAAAATCTCCTATAAAATGTGCCGGTAAAGTTAGCATCTAACATAAAGGCATGAATTTAACTTTGTTACGAATTTGTTAAACACATTATTCAATAAGGTAGTGGGCGGATGTCGTCAAATCGTTTAGCGCATCAAAAAACTTTTTACTTTCTAAACTGATACATGTATGAGCCTTTGAATGGTTGTGTAACGAGAAAGTAAATTACTGAGACTAAAATAATTAGCGATCAAATTACGGACCTATAATATCCTTTCACCGTGTACCAATCTAGATTTTTAATAATACGTAATAGTGGTAAAGTTTCAATTAAAACAAAATAGACGTTGTTCGATGGCGAAAATATCAGTTAAATATATCAATATCATATAAGTACTTAGGTCTAAAAGTGATATATATTTTGATGCATGCTCGATATATATATTTTTTTGATTCAGAAAATATCGAAATCTTTTTTTAAATAATCTTTAAAATTATCATAACGCGTTCTAGTACGATCTTATCCCTTAGGTCGTAGGTGTAGTATCCTACTGTCTTTTCCAACGTCGCAATGACTAATCAAAGTCATACCATAAGCCCACCACTACGCGTCGCCCTAAGCCGTGGTCCGGCCTCACAGGAGGCACCCTTAGGACGACATTCCCCGACGCTAGCAGAGCTTCTGCGCTTTACTATCTGCATTTTGCGACCTTGACGATGCTTCTGTGCTCGCCCGATGGTGACGCTGTAAAAGCCGTTAGGGCTATCAGCATACAGTTAGTTCGAAAAAAAAATCCTTCCATGGAATTTATTTGTAGAGAAGAAGGACAAAAGGAGTTTCTATTTGATAAATTAAATAAACATTGACAGCATCTTTATTTAACTTAACATAATGTGTAAGAATAAATAGATAAATGGAACCTTAAACGCATGGTGGTCCGTCCTCAAAGTAGTTTAATACTTGCGTTATGGATGACTGACAATCGGTAAATATATATGCATATTATATAATATTTTTAATAAAATGATAAATAGACATCCAAGCTCGAAGAACCAACAAATTTGTTTAAGAAAATGTTATTGACACTTACGGCCACAACCTACGGCATCATGTTATAAGAAATTAATTTAAGAAAAAAATAAATTAATAAGTAAAAAAAAATTATAAAATATAGAATATTATTTTTTTGATGAATAACTACTATTATTCGTAATAAAGATATGGATAAATAAATCATTAGAAAACTTGTTTTTATGTAAATTTGTACAACTTCTTGAGAAATCTCTAATGGGAATCTCAAAGCAAATACCACGATAACGACATGGTTAACGAGTTCACAGATTTCCTAGATGGCTTTCACTGACGGTTATGGCCCGTACACCCGGGTTAGGTGCATGCTATAAAGCAAGACGAGACTTGTTTTATCACTTGAACTTGGGAAGTTCCACGATTAAATATAAAACTTCTTTTTTATGTATATGAGATGGAAAAAAGTGTTCCTTCCTTCCTGATCGCTACACTCTTGGCAGAGCGGTTGTGGTCGTCAGTTGCGGTTTTGTGGCACGCTTCACAATTCGACGCCATTCTTTTTGGACGGCTGCCTTCCTGGTACATTTATGAAGAGGACCGTCAAAGGCAGCCTTCACTTGGTCTGTCCATCGCATCGGTGATCTGCCGCGCGGTCTTGTGCCTTCTATATTCCCCTGAACCACAAGGCGTTCTATAGAGGCACCTCCCCGACGAGACACGTGTCCGAATAAAGTGAGAATGCGACCTTGAACGATGGAGGATAGACGCTGCTTGATGCCGAGTTCTTGAAGGATGGACTCGTTAGTTCTAAATTCAGTCCATGAAACTCCGAGCATCCTTCTCCAGCACCACATCTCGAGAGCGTCTGTCCGCTTCCTCTCACTTTCCCGTAGCGTCCACGTCTCACAAGCGTAGAGAAATATGGGAAATACTAGAGCCCTGAGTAACTTTATTTTTGTGGCCTTTGTGATGTTCCTGTTCTTCCATATTTTTCTTAACTTGTCCAAGGATGTTCTGGTGATAGCCATGCGCCGTTTAATTTCGTCAATAGACCCGCCACTGTCAGAAATCAGAGCTCCGAGGTAGACATATGATTGTACAACGTCGCAACCCGCGATTTTTGTGACTCCTGGCAAGTTTTTATTTGCACGGTCGACAATCATTATCTTTGTCTTACTGCGGTTAATTTTGAGGCCAAACTCAAACGAAAAAAGTGTAGTAGTCTTAAATTACGTACACATTCAGACATCATGATTTAATTGAGATTTGGTTTTGATATCTATAACTATGTTGAAGAAACGTTGTAAAGGCAAAGCAATAAAACGATTGATAAGGGGGCATTTTTTTAATTGCATCACAATTTATGCATTTAGTGAAGGATTCTCTATCACGGTAGATAAGATTAGTTATCAAATTAATCTTACCAGATCTTTCAAGGTTGATCCTAACTTAAATGATAGCAACGCTTTGTTGATTCCGTTGTCTTATCACTGGTTCCTCTAATATAAATATATGGGAGAATAAATAAATATATGGGACACTTACACACACGGCTGTCCGTCCCCAAAGTAAGTAACTTAATACTTGTGTTATGGGTGACAGGCAACTGGTAATATACTACATAAATAATTTTAAATACACACCCAGGCTCGAAGAACCAACAAATTGTTTACAGAAATTATTGACCCTCGGCGGGAATCGAACCCGCGACCCGCGGAGCGGAAGGCAAGGTCATTACCCACTGAGCCAACGGGCTAGTCAAATATTCAATTAAATGATTTAAAGATACAGAATGATTCTATCTATAAAACACTTCGTGTATGTACCATTTATTATGATATTGAAGCTTTAAGTAAACGTTGCCGAAGTTATTTCTAAGGAAAACAATCTAAATATTAATTTACTCTATGTTAGAGTCAAATTACAACATCAACATAAACAAACACTCGCAAATGAATGACCGCTAATGGAATTTCCGCACCGATGCATTTCGGGCCCAACGAGAGTGGTCAAGCTTTTGCAAATTGTGCAGACCACTCAATACTGTAGTTTCAAATATGTTAGATTATTAGAGGCAATTTAAAATAATGTAAATCTATACTTATTATATAAAAAAAAATCTAAAAGCTGTCTGTTTTTATCATCGATTTTCTGAAAATCTATTAATTTATTTTGTACGATTTTTAGTAAAAGACAGTGCAATTCTTCTGGACGACTTAGGTTAATAGTGCGTTACGGTTTTATATAAATTGTATTGAAGAGGTCGCGCAGTTATTAAAACTCGCTTGCTGAGATATAGTCGCACGAGCCGCGTGATACACTAAAATAATGTATCAGAGATTTGTAGATCCACAAAATACTATACAAAAGTCCGCGAAAGCATTTTTTTGGGAAAAAAATTGTGACACGCTGATTTCCACGTGATCAAAGCCAACATTCTTAAATGGTAATTTCATTTTCCGAAAAAAAATTAAATTCGAATTCGGAAATATGATCATATTTACGTAAATTAAATATGAATCTAATGCTAATGTTCTGGAGTCTCTCAACTTTATTTAATTAGTCTTGGGTCAAATTTATACAGCTCGTGTCAGCGTTATCAAGTATAGGCAGAAGCAAAGTCTGTGCGAGCATAACTTTGGTGGGAATAGGAATATATAGAATGACTTAATCGACGTAAAGAACTCAAAACTGCGAAACATAATAAGAAACAACAACAGACTTCATTCGTATCAATTAAAATATCCTGTATGTTACTCCGTTTATAAGCTTTAACCAAATGCTAAAAATATTGCTCCAGTAAATTAGCATTGAGAGCGTAAAAACATACAGACAGATAGACAGACATCCGCATTTATTATATTCATATAGATCTATCTCACAGGAAGCTTTTACAATTAGAAATTTTATTTGTATTGCTCTGTACTAATTATCATATATAATCATTGTACCTAGATTTAAGTAATAAATAACTTGAACACTAAGATAACTCCCAAATCTTTTCTAAAAAAGAAAACAAGAGACCGTTTCCTACCAGTAGGATAGAAACAGGCCATTATTCTAACTTTAATTATATATAAGTTTTTACACAACACTCTTAAGTACCTGAACAGCTTAAACCCAGTGTTAGGGGTCACGCGGTTTCACCATTCTGTTGTCATTATACAAACAAATTTAGTATTAGAGAGGTTACAGTCTATTTTTCATTTAATTAGGGACTCCAACAGAGGTACACAAAATAAAGTAATAATATGATTTGACACACGAGCTAAGTGTACCCCCAATTAAAGGAGAACACAACATGCTTATACAGTGTTAGAAATGTAATGAAAAGGATAATCAAAGAACATACAAATTTAAACTTATAAGTCTTATAGAGAAGATAAAAGAAAAAATGCAAAAATCAAACTAAAACTAAGATAAAATATTAGATGACACGGAGGATAATAAAAATAATAACAAATAATAAAATAATTAAAGATATAAGAAATATTAAAAAAACATTGGTTGAGTTACTATTAAGTAATATACTCATTACTGGAGTAGTAAGTCCAGCATTTATTTTTGAAAATGTTACAGTCTCTGTCGAGAGATTTTATTGTATTTAATTTGTTTGTATTACTTAATTATTTTCACATTGTATTCGTAGTGAATTACAAAACAGTCACATATTTTAAGTTAATTGGGGCGGCTACGATTTTAGGCTAAGCTCCCACAAGCTCGTAACTAATGGAATTTCCGCATCGGAGGTCACATTACACCTATGGGTCCAGAGGGCATCCTACAACTGAGAGTTCTCGAATTACGGCTAAGAGTACAGATCACGAGGGACATTAATTATTTTTTTTATTGTTCAGAAATAAAAAAAGATAAAACTTTTAAAATTAAATATGAATCTAATGATAATGTTCTGGGGTCTCTCAACTTTAATTAACTAATCTTGGGTTAAATTTATACAGCTCGTGTCAGCGTAATCAAGTATAGGCAGAAGCAAAGTCTGTGCGAGCATAACTTTGGTGGGAATAGGAATATATAGAATGACGTAATCGACGTAAAGAACTCAAAGCTGCGAAACATAATAAGTAACAACAACTGACTTCATTCGCATCAATTAAGTTATACTGTATTTTACTCCGTATAAAAGCTTAACCAAAAGCTAAAAATATTGCTCCAGCAAATTAGCATTGAGAGCGTAAAATATACAGACAGACATCCGCATCCAGCGAAGTCCACAGACCTGCTTCCTTAGAATTAAGGAACAGTTTGCTCAACAGCGTTTAAATCCTCAAACTCAGATGCAGAAGCTAGTTTTTATATATAAAAACTTACAATACAGCTACTGTCATCTAATACCACCGCAGTCATTAATAGAATTCATTCCTCCTAAATACTTGGGTTACGATATTTCTAATTAGTATTAGCCTCCAGCTATTTAGAGAATATTTGACTTTAGGCTACAGATCACTCGTGATTATTAAACTAACATAACACTTGTTTGGTGAATATTTTGTTATTAGTATAATCTTTGTTGCCAGATCATTAATGTATTTTAAACGTTAGACACACATTAATTCAGGTACATTCGGTAATTACTGCGTTGAAATGACATAAAAAATTTAACTGAGGGCTGATATTCTATTGATATCACTCTCCGCTCAAATTTATTTCACTGGGGTAACTTGGACTTGTTTTCTTGCCCATTATTCGCCCCACAACTGAAGCATCATCAGGAGATAGACTCCATGACAATGACAATGACATGTACATGTGGTTTTACGAATCCTGCATGTATTGGGTATGAAAAAACGGATAATCCACTATAAATTTAGCACTATATATATAATTTCTATTTACTTTATCGCGGATTATAGCAAAATAATTTTATTATTACTTTTGTACAAAGTAAAACTTTTTAGAAATTTTTAACGCTACATCAGGAAAATCGTAAATAGTTAATAACTTAATTGAAAGTCAATACACGCTTATTTATTCAACAAGTATGCAACTCATAAATTTTATTTGCCTCTACAAGTTTTTCTGTGACAAACCTTTTCTTAGCTATGAACTTCGAATCAAAAAATGTAACCTATGTTTCTATCTTCCAATAAGTATATCTATTCGCAATAATTGTATATGACTTTTTTCTTTCGAGAGACTAGACTCTCAAAATTCGGTATCTTAAATACTAATAATTAATCTAAGTCCTATCACTTTCGATTTATCAAAGGCAATCACAACAGTGCCCAAACCAGATTATTGCACGATTTCAATTCGACACTCTACGTTCCTTCCACTGAGTATGACTGCGATTGAATCAAGCCACTTGCCGTACGAGCATCTAGAACCCCCAACCCTTTACATTAATCGGATTAATACGGAAAGGCTCACGCTTGAAAGGATCAGGGCGTGTATTTAAAAGATTTTTGCGCTTGGCATTTTGACATTGGACCCTAACTTCACCTTTCACAGTGTAATTAGAGCCCTACGTTTTGTTTTACAATGAGCAATGAATATTTATATATAAAATTGAGACGAGGAAAAGTCACCCTCGTAATTATAGTGGGGTTTCGGCTAATCTTGTTAGGATGGATTTGATTGAATCGGGCAATTCTGGTACACGAATTTCAATATATTGGAAAATGATTGCGATATCAGATTTAAAAACTTTAAAACGTTGCTGATTTCTCCATTGCATAGTTTTGTGTTCATGTTTATACGAAAAATTTATTAATAACATATTTTTACGAAGAACTCCTATTAAGTATGATATTGCTCGATTTATACTCCCGCCGGACCATATTACTTCCTGTCAACTGAAATAAATATAGTTATTAGACGATTACTAGAGTACTGATTCGTTTGTTAAATGTGTACCGCTTATACAAAACTAGCTTTTACCCGCGACTTCGTCCGCGCGGACCGTAGTCCTGTGTAACACTCAGTATCTTCTATTGCTATCCAACCCTGCAAATATCTCCATCACATAAATCAGATCGATCCAGGGGGGTTAAATAGCAGTTCCTATTGCATTTATTACGCTATTCTAAAGTCCAAATTAAATTTGATTTCCTTCATGTCGTTACTATTATTTAACAAAGATTAATTTGCACTCGAAAAATTCGAACAAAACCAAAAAAAATGTAAAACCTCTCTAAGTGGACAGCAGCATCTTTCAGTTTATCTGTTAATGTTAGACTCCATTAGGCCTTCTGATTCTATTAAAAACATGATAAAAAAATTGTACAAAAATTCTAAATATTCGTTAAATAATTTTATAGTATAATCTTTTTTTTATAAAATACTTCGCTTGAACCAAAATCGTTGAAATCTGGCACAGTTAATGCTTATACATCAGAGTTACTTATAGGCTATGATATAGGTTCTAAAAATCACGTTAATTAAACAGGAATAGCATGACATTAGGAAACGCCATCTATTATCAAACTCTAAAGGTTAAGTCACATCTGTAATTTGAAGAAGGTTATATCACGTTGTTGGACTTACATCGCAAGAGTTTTTTTTTAAGTTTTAATATTATATAGTTTCTATTTACTGGATAAATTTAACTGAGGTAATAAAATATAAAATTAATGTAAGTTAAACAAAAAAACAAATGCGAAAATCCGCCTGGCTGTTACGCTTTCACGCCGAATCAGCTGAACCAAAACCGACGAAATTTGGCACAATTAACGTTCATACATCGGGGTAACATAAAGGCGATAGAAATCCTGTGAATACAACAGGAATATGATGACTTTGCCATTATTTTACTTTCATAAAATAAATAAATATATGGGACACTTGTATTTGTAGACATACCCTTTTAGATAAAAATATACACGTGTGCTAATTTAATGTTAGCTTAAATTTCCTACAAAAAAACGAATGGCGAATGCGATGCGCACTTTAGTGCCCCTCATTTTGCGCAAACGTTTCCGAAGCCCGCCTATCGGTGTGACGATCACGGACTGCTATGAGTCTTGCTTATTGCCTACGCTGTTATACCTTTTTGAGGCTTTAATCTTTGAATGACAACGGTGATATGCAGTTAGTTGCTCTTTATATCGAGTAAATATCTCCCGAGTTCGCATTTGAGTGTATTGATCACAATTTGCTGTTTTCTTCGGATGCATGGTGAGTTCAACTTTTGGAGGATCTAGACTCCAAATAGTGAAAGCGAAGCAGTGAAACGCTATTCATATTAAGAGAATATTTTCGAGGTTTGCATTTCTGTATGATACTCACAATCGGCTGTAACATTTCGGGAAGACAGAGAGATTTATCGTGTTTTCGAAAGCATTGTTTATTTATTTTAGTAAATAGCGCGTATTATTGATATTTATTATACGTTGTAATAACTATTAAATTTATAAATAATTAAATTTATCCAGTAAACAGAAATCAATAAATATAAAGACTTTTGCCTCCTTTGAATTACAGATTTGACTTAAAAGGCTCGATTCCAGGCCGTTAATATATTAGTAACTATGACAAATTGTAAATAAAAATAACTTATTATGTTTATTATAGATGACGTTTTTGCACGTCATTTTATTCCTGTCGAATTAACAGGATTTCTATAGCCTATATGTTACCCCGGTGTATAAGGAACAATTGTGCTAAATTTCATAGATATTGGTTCAGCGGATTGGCCGTGAAAACGACACAGACAGACAAACAGACAGACAGACAGACAGACAGACTTTCGCATTTATAATATTAGTAAGGAAGTAAAGATATATATCTAAGAATAAAATCACATTAGTTTATTGAGCGTTTATCAACATCAAACAACATCGATACAATATTATATTTAATTTTCTAATTTTTATATTTAATTTGTGTTCGAAGACACTTAAGTAGTAAGAAATAGTTGAGATATCACTTTCTTGTACAAATAATAGGCTATTTCTAATTACAAGTTAATAAATAAATAGTTTTTGAATTTTTAATGTATATTTATACAAAAATTATATTTTTTAAATTAAACAGACAATTAGATTACCAAATAATACCGAAATCTAGAAATAACCCTGCTTAATCTATAAGTGACATATAGATGTCACTTATAGATTAGAAACTTATGTAAATCCGATATTTGTAATGTCCATTAACAATTTTTTACTTCTCTTGGGTTCTACTCGTCTTGAGGTTAAGCTTAATTTAACAAGTGCTTTTAAGATTACGTATTCTGAAATCTTGAAATCTTTTTGACAATACCTACAACATTCAACATAGAGAATATTACAAAAAGGCCCTAATAAAATTTGTCATTTTATTAGGGCCTTTTTTACATCTCTCGACGAGCATTGGTTAACTAACCAAAGTTTACCTACTAAGTTTAGTAGGTAAACTTTTATAAGAATTTTACTACACTGTATTCATGAAGTCTTTAAAAAAAATAGTGTTAAAAGAAAATTATTTCGTTAGAATTTTTATTATGTACCGCCATTTTTAATAATCATTTCTTTTTTAGTGGCGTATGACACAAAAAATTAATACCTTGCATTTGATATCTGCAAAAGAGTTGTAGCCTATTAACATGTCATGATGGGCAAGACTTCCTTAGCAATCACAAAGAGATACTGCTTAGTTTGTAATATTTAGTTTAGATTGGTAGATCACAATGATTATATGCAGAATTTCTCTTTTACTGTAAAGTATACAATGTACTAATAAAAAAAATATGATAGTAAATGTTGAGATTAAGTGACACTTAAGTTACAAACTCTTAAACAATTTTGACTGTGGGCTTAGCTTGAAATTGTTACCTTTGATTACGCATTATAACCACGAAACAATCGTGACTTGCTAAAAAAGTAGGTAGGTTAATAATAATAATTTAAAAGCCACAGGACAAATTTCTGTCCGTTACATAATCAGAAGCTGCATATATTAAATATACAACGTGGAAACATCGTGAGGGAACCTGAATATCTCTAGAGAAATCCTGGAATATGTTTAACCTACCCAATCTGCATTGGAGTAGCGTGGTAGGTCTTAGCTACAATCTTTCTCCCAAAAAACGGAGAGAGGAGGCCAAGCTTCTGTAACAGGCGGTTACAGAAGCTGCTTTGGGAAGACAGTAACGAAAAACGTTCACTGTAACTACCATTTCTACAGATGTTATCATCCTCTTGCCCTTATCCCACTCTAAGTGGGGTCGGCACAACATGTTACAAATATGTTGTCACAGATATGTGTTCTACAGATGTTAATCGGACTTAATTATTAATTACCCCGATCAGGTGAGTTTTTCTGACTGCAGAAAAGGCTTTGACTAACTTCTCCCTACTCCTTGCAATCTGTAATAAATAAATCTAAAAATAAATTTCTACGATTCATTGCTATCATGTGAATAAATATTTCAAGTAACATCGGAACATAACGACGGTCTACGGTTCGTTAGTGAAACGGTTTTTTTTCCATCTTCTTGACATTTTTTCAATCCTTTCATGCTTGCAAAAACACGGGATGCGACCCATTCCAATTATTACGGCAAACATTCAATGTATAGGTATGGGAGTCTGAACATATGGCCGAGTGATATCGCTTAATATTTGAAATGTAACATATCTCTACTGGATATTTACATGATGAATGCGTGGGCAAACGTAGCAGTCGTTTTATTTTCAAAAATGATACAGTTATATAACAGTTAGTATCAGAATAGTTTGCTGTAGTTGAATTTCTCTGTTTTGAAAGTTTTTAAGGGTTAAATGATGACGATGAAGTTTTAAAATCTCATAAAAATAACTCAACCGTACGTTTAAAAAACCAACAGATGGACAGGTTAAAATTATTTTTATATTGAGACAAGAATATTATTAATTTTTTGCGAATAACATACGATCATATAAAAGTTTCAGTTTGTAAAATTCATTAATTATATAAAAGTAATGATTATTTTGCTATAATCCGCAATTAGAGAAAAACTATGTAATCCTAAAAGTAGAATGCAATATAAACTAGCACCGCCAATAGTACCCTACACTGCTATTTATATCATCAATATCATTACACACATTCATTACCACAATCTCAACAACTGTTTCGCCCCGTAACCGAAGATTCATATCTGGAGACAAGACTCCACGCCAAAATCCACGACGCATTACCAAAGCAAGCAGAGTTGGTGAGGCTTGGGGATGTTATGATGTGCCTACCGTGAAACATTACAAAAGTATTACCGAAGTTTATTCTTAATGACGTTTAATATGTTCAATTGAACCAAATTTCTAAAAAACACTTCTTCTTCTTCTTCTTCAGCCGATGGACGTCCACTGCTGGACATAGGCCTCTTCATGGGATCGCCACACCACACGATCTTGCGCTGCCTGGATCCAGTGGCTCCCTGCGACCTTTTTGAGGTCGTCTGTCCACCTCGTAGGGGGTCTACCGACGCTGCGCTTTCCGGTGCGGGGTCGCCATTCCAGCACCTTAAGACCCCAGCGCCCATCGGTTCTACGCACTATGTGCCCCGCCCAGCGCCACTTCAGCTTCGCGACACGCTGAACTATGTCGGTGACTTTAGTTCTTCTATGGATCTCCTCATTTCTGATTTGATCTCGTAGAGACACTCCGAGCATAGCTCGCTCCATCGCCCGCTGAGCGACTCTGAGCTTTCTTATAAGGCCCATAGGCCCATAAGGCCCTAAAAAACACAGATTTTCATATTTATAATATTACTAATATTTTTTAATGTCACAGTTTCGAACGGAGCAAGCAATAGATCGACTGTAGGATTATAAAGAGCTGAGATTGGGTATAAAAATCTAAAAGTCGCAGGTAGAAGTTGTTTCAGAAAATTCTTTTTTCATTATTTCTCAAGTGAAAAATTTATTTAAAAAAGTTATGTCGCAAATATAATTGCACTACATCTGTCATTCGATATATAACTTTTATATAAAGCGAAGCTTCGAACAGAAATTAATTGGATGATCATTATTTCAGAAGAACTTTGAGCGTATTTCCAATAAGAACATAATGCAGGAAGCTCAAATAAAGATATCTGCATTCAGCTGGAATCAGTGCACAGTGCTCTTGGTTTGCTTGATTTTAATCAAAAGTTTCGATTGGACTGCCAACCACTCAGGCGAGTGCAATCGAAGCATGTGTTTGCCTCATAGCTTAGTAGGATTTAATAGATCCAACCTAAAATTGTGTGTATTGTGGACGTTATACGACTGAATAATGTACCCGGCTGACTAGAATAGACCACTCTCATTTCTTACCGAGGTGGCGCAAAAGACGACTACGGAAGTTGACGTCCGGTAGATGGCCGGTCCTAAATAGCTAGCTAAAAAATTTAACAACATTTTTAAAACATGTTGTGCCGAATCCGCTTAGACTGGGTTAAGGACAAGAGAATGATAATGATGGTCGTGGACGTTATTGATTACGGAAAATGATTCTTGAGGGTTATATTGTGAGTTGTCTCTCTTGGTTCAACGGAAATTATGTTTTCATGAAATACTAGCAAAAAATAAGTATGGTATCCGGCTGAGTAGAATAGACCACCTGCATTACTTACCGAGGTGTCGTAAAAGGCGACTAAGGTAAGTCGACCCGCCGTGTGGTATCCGGCCGAGTAGAATAGACCACCCTCTTTCTTACCGAGGGGTCGTAAAATACGACTAAGGTAAGTTGACGTCAGGCAAGCGGCCGGTCGTAAAATACGCAGCCAAATCATGTGACAACATGTTTGTAACATGTTGTACCGACCCCACTGAGAGTGGGATAAGGGCAGGAGGATGATGATGATGAAGATGATGATGATGGTTAAGTTAGATACTTCGGCCTTTGCTAAATATGTGATTTGTCGTTCTATTAGATATCTTGCTTCGTATGAATATTATACATTTCTCGCTGTAGCATGTTATAAGATTATATCAATATTAATAATCAATTAAGGAAACAGTAGGTTAGCGTAATTTAATAATTGAAACAGATAAAAATAATTAAAATAATTTAAATAAATCCACCGACAAGTGGGTCAAATTTAATTTGCAAGATTCCATCTTCACATACATACACGGCAAGCTTTTAAAAAGTACAATTAAGTATAAGCAAACCAAAGCTAGTGAAGCTTTGTCTCTAGTGTGAAAACCTACTTGAGTTAATGTCGTAAATTTTGGGACTCGGGAGCCCCCTATTAAAGCATTATGGACACAGACAGGAAAGATTAAGACCCACAGTTTATTGCTTTATATAAAATTGGTAGAACAATAAACGCGATATTGTTATTGTAAACACGGCAGAGCTTTTTATAATGAAAAGTGAAGGTAAATCTCCTCGGATCCATGCTTAAGTGAAATAAAAATATAAATTGTACTCAAAGTGGGATCGCCGCTCAAATTAAGCACCTGAATAAATTGTGCGATAATCTGGGGCCGTCTTTTAATGCTTTATTTAGGGAGCCAGAGTCGGGGGCGTGCGGAGACGAATAAACGAATGAGATAATGATTACTTTCATTTCATTTACTCCTCCTTGATCCTGGTAATAGAGAAAATTGGGTCGCTTGATAAGAGTATTGGATCGGTTTTGGGTGGACTCATTAAATATCTTTAAAGCAATTTAACGTCTTTATCACCGTGGGGTGTGAAATGGTCCGTAACATATGAACATAAGGTACAAACATTTGTATCCTGTACTATTTCAATATTGCTAACTTTCTTATTGATAAGATTATTAAATCGTTTTCTGGATGGACTCATTAAGTGCCCTTAAGGTAATTCAATGTCTTTATCACCTCCAGATGGGTAATGATCCATAACAAGTGAACGTAAGTAGTTTACATTTCCCATTTATTGTTTGTTGTAAAAATTTGTATCCTGTTCCATTTTAACCATGCAAATTTTCTAATTGGTCTATATATATCCTAAACGTCTTTTTAGTTAGTACGCCAATGCTACTTGACAATGAGGTTATAATGAAATATTTTGTTCTTCTCATACTGGCAAGTTGTGATAGCCCAGCGCTGAGATCTTGCAAATCTTTCAAGGGGGTATCCGATTCAAACCCTAGACAGGCATCAATGAGTTTTTCAGGTAAAACTTACAATACCATACAATACAATATACTTTATTGCACCACATAAAAAGTAAATAAAATAAAAAAAACAGTTTAAACTAAGTGCTATATAACGGCGGCCTTACCGCTAATTAGAGATTTCTTCCAGGCAACCTTTGGGCTAGAACCTATGTATTGTTATAAAAATAAACGGGCCACATCGCGACAAAATCGAGTTACCTTTTTATAGGGTTCCACGTTTCGGCAGAGAAGCCGGTCAGTTCGTGACCAAGGTAGATGCAACTCTGCCGAAACGTTGAACGTTGCAAAACGGTAACTCGATTTTCTCGGGATGTGACCCATTTATTTATATAATAATAAACGCGAAAGTTTAGGTTTACCAAACTTATGTATCTAATTGATAATTTCAATATATCACAAGCTTTTCGGTGAGGAAAAACATCGTGTAGAAAACTATATATCTCTACAGAATTCTGGGAATATGTGTAACCTACCGATGCACATTAGTGCAGCATGGCAGGTCTTAGCTCCAACCCCTTCTCTACAAATACGGAGGGAGGAGGCCTATGCCCAGCAATGCTATAGTAACAGGCCGTTACTTTATTTAATTTAGTACCTGTGCCAGCGGCTTTGCCCCCTCGGAAATCAGCGTGTCACAAATTTTTTCTAGAAATCTATCGCGGTCATTTCGTAGTAGTTTTATAGATCTACAATTCTCTAGTTCATTACTTTAGCGTATCTCTGCTGGTTTACGCAGCGCACGCGATTAAAGCTCCCAGCAAGCAAGTTTTTTAACAACTGCGCGATCTCTTCAACACAATTTACATAATACAATATATACTATTTACCTAAACCATCCGGAAGTATTGTACTATCTTTAGTGAAAACCGCACAATGATCCATTCAATAGATTTTGAGAAACTCGATTAGATACAGACAGACAGCTTCTTGGGACTTTGTTTTATAATAAGTATAGATAATACTTGCAGGCAAATAATTCATACTAAATATTGATCATTGAGGAGGATTAGTAATTGCATAGTAATTGCAGCTTGTTGGATATGAGTCAACATCGTCGCCAACAATCGTTTGGACAAGTACATATCAAGGTACATATCGGAAATTCGCCCGGAACGTGTACTTGGTCGTGTTGCTTAATTGAATCTCTTGTGTATTCGATTGTGTCGCAGAGCATCCCAGCTTGGGTTATTGCACTTACATCTATTAATATATAAACAGTGTGTATAGTTGTAATTTTGAAAGAAGCATTGCTTGTAACTGCTTTAGTTAAAAAATATATATATCACGTCATATCTATGCTTTTAATTTAATGAAGTTTGCTAATAAACTAAAAATGATTTTTATCTTCACTTGATATTAAAAGCGAGGGCGAAAATTTCAGAGGGCACTCATCTAGAAAAAAATTACTACGAATTTCAGTCAAAATCTTTCGTAGTATTTCGGAAAAAGTAAAGTAGTGGATCCAGTAAGCGTCAGTGATTTTAATTTATATTTTTTTCTTTTTCGCGCGGTGAGAGAGTTCATGATGGTAAAACATTAGCTCGGCCTACTTTGCACAAAAGCTTTTAGGACTTTTCGACTCATCTTCTGTTATTATACCCTCTTGGTATTTGTTGATGAACTATTTTTTGGAGCCAATTGAGTCAATGCTTAAGTTACTATATAAAAGCCTTCGTCGTTACCAGTCTTTAAATTAGAAATTAGATTAAATTAGATTTTTTTCATTCTTTTGAATTCGAACAAAACGTTGAATAGAGATATTTCAGGTATGGTGATAGTGTTCCTTTTTATATCGGTAATGAAGTTTTAGTATACGAAATCGCAAACAGGCTAGTTAAATTATAACATATCAATCACTTAAGTTTTATTTTCTTAGGATATTAAAATGTTCGAATTTGCAAAATGGTCGGTTATTTTTCCCTTGCAAGTCCTTGACTAAGAAATGTTTATTTGACAGATTACATATATAGCAAGTATCATCATTCTCCCGTCCTATCATCATGCGCTGTGGTCTATTCTACTCAGCCGGATACCACATCCGGCTGAGTAGAATAGACCACCCTCATTTCTTACCGAGGTGTCGTAAAAGGCGACTAAGGTAAGTTGACGTCAGGCAGGCGGCCGGTCGTAAAATACGTAGCCATATCATGTAACACATGTTTATAACATGTCGTGCCGACCCCACTTAGAGTGGGATAAGGGCAGGAGAATCATGATTATCCCACTCTAAACGGGGTCGGCATGGCTACGTGTTTTTTTTACCGACCGGCTGCCTGCCTGATGTCAACTTCTCTTAGTCGTATTTTACGACCTCTCGGAAGAAAGAGGTCTGGTCTTGTCTATTCTACTCAACTGGATATCACACAGTGGTAAGTAACTTAATACATGTGTTATGGGTGACAACTGGTAAATATATATTTTTTATTACATATGTACACCCAGACTCGAAGAGCCAACAAATTATTGTTAATTAATGTTGGCACTCGGCGGGCATCGAACCCGCGAACCGCGGAGCAGAAAGCAGAGTCACTGCCTCTGCGCCAACAGGCAGTCAGACAGTCAAGTTATAACTTATTTAAATTTGTCTGTTCACATTGTGGCAGATCGAAATTATATTGCGGTGACGCAATCATATTTCAGAATCCTAATATTAATGTATTTTGTGAACTATACTTCTTTGTATGTCTTAATGCTTTATTTTCCCTACTCACTGACTTTGAACAAAGATGAAAATTTAACTTTAAAATGAGTTTAAAGTTTACATTTAAACGAGCAACGAATTTCCGGGTCAATTTATTGCGTGGTTATATGAGTCTCGACCGCGATGTAATTATATGGAAGTGGTAGTATAATTTTATGATGGTTGTGGTTCAGAGGTATGACATCATGGAAATTTTATTTATCGACTTTAAATATCGGTATGTCATTTGTTAGTAATCTTTAATGGCCATTTTTATGCAAAATTAGCCTGAGCTTATAAACATTTGTAGCGTCATTTTAATATTCTTCCTTATTTGATTTTTATTTATAAAAATATTAAATACGTAAAAAAGCCGTTGTAGCAGATAGATCGTGAAGCTAAGATCGGTTTGATGGGGTATTTAGCCAAAATTGGGTCCCGCCGTGTGGTATTCGGCTGATTAGAATAGACCATCCTCATTTATTAACCGAGGTGTCGTAAAAAGCGACTAAGGTAAGTTGACTCGCCGGGATGTATTCGGTTAAGTAGAATAGAACACCCTCATTTATTGTATTTTCTTGTATTTCGGGGTGTCGTAAAAGGCGACTGAGGTAAGTTGACGTCAGACAGGCGGCCGGTCGTAAAATAACTAGCCAAATCATCTAACAACATGTTGTACAAACCTCACTTAGAGTGGGATAAGTGCAGGAGAATTAATATACTGCCAAAATTGGGGGCTACAAAAACTATGACCATCCAGATAGTAGCAGAACATAGTCTATCGTCCACTAAATTGAATAATTTAGTGGACGATAGAAAACGCTATGTTTGCAATGTTTTCACGTTGCCGACATTCTTAAATTTGTTACAAAGGTAAAGTAGCGATGGGGTAGGGAACTAAATTATAAGGCTCGATTGGCATCAGGTTTTCAATTGATCCCTCACAGATTGTATTGCAGTATTGCAATTAGGCGTGAATTCTTTGAATTTACTTACATGGACATGAATCTTTGAAGAATTGGGTAGTAAACTCCCTCCTGTTAAAAAACCGATAGAATAAGATAATCAAGTGCTAAGTTGTCTACTGTAAAAATAGACATGAGTAGAATATTAAAATTTGTGAACATTTAATAAACAAAGATGACAAAATTTTGAAACAATGGTTATGGGAGCAATTATTTGCCATATCCATTTATCATAATGTTCTATAAAATATTATTTAGGTACGTAAAGAGATATCAATGAATATAAATGTTAGTCAAGCCTGCTTGATATTCAACAGGCATATGCTAAGAAACATAATTTTAATTAAAGATGGTAATTTTGAAAACAGCAAATGTTTGGTAAAATATCTTCATAAATTATTTTTGTATTCTTTTAAAGAAATGTGAATAAATACAAAATGTATCTATGACAATACAATATTAAACATATGGGTAACACCTTAAGTTCTTCTAGAGATAAACATCAATCTTTTTGATGATGCATAAGTTAATAAAGGGGTTAATTTTTTTTTCGAACTGACTGTATGCTGTTAGCCCTAATGGTTTTTCCAGCGTTACCGGGCGGGACAGGTGAGCGCAGAAGCATCGTCGAGGTTGCGAAATGCAGAGAGTAGAGCGCAGAAGCTCTACTTAAGTCGGGGACCGTCGTCCTAAGGGTGCCTCCTGTGAGGTCGGACCACGGCTTAGGGCGACGTGTAGTGGAGGGTTGATGGTAAGACTTAGATTAGTCTTTGCGGCGTCGGAAGGGCAGGGTTAAGGAATAAGAAGAAGTATCGATCAAAATAAAGAAGAAATTGAATTTTTATACGAAGAAATATAAAGATCTGTCTTCTTTAACACACAATAGTTATATTTTGGCTAATTTTAAACAACCTTGAGAAGTGAAAGTTCGATGAGAGTGAAAATTCCAAACATGCAGTTCTGCCGCTTTCCTAATACTTGAAATATATCCATTTGTGGTATACAAGCTAAACCTGACCGTGATCGTAATCTATATTAGGAATGCTTTACATGTTAATGTAAACAACTTTCTCGTTCCATAGATCGAATGCATCAACGGGAAGTTATTTTCTAACAACTTCACATAAACGGTCAAAAATTCTTGCAGTAATAAATGTGTATGTTGTGGTATTTATCATGGACCTCCGGAACTTATTATATTATTAGTAGGAATCATTAGTCTAGTAATCAATGGCTGAATTTAATTACTACCATCTCTTCTTTCTAGGCATAGGTTTATTGAATAAACAAGAGATATGACCATAAAGTGCCATTATTCTGATTGTATTCTATGATATAATATGTGATTTTTTGTATTAAAAGGTCGCTTAATTAGGTAAAGGTCGTATATATTTTTTAAGCTTTTTAATGATTGCAATTTTTTTTGTATTAAAAGATAAGATAATGAGTGTTATCGTGTGGTTGTAAATAACTTTGAGCTTAAGAATTTGTGTTTCAGTTTCAAATATGATTCAAATATGATTGATGTAAATGATAATACTAATATCTGCATGCATGGCGTGTTTTGTTGTTTGATAACGACATATAAATATTTTTAATTATTATTTTTGATCTATGGAATTAGATTAATAATATATCTTACCAATTTAATCTTCAAAAAAAGATAAATTAAAGTAATTAACCTTTACTTCTTTAAAATTATAAATGAAAACATTAATATTTTAATTGGATAATTAATGGTTTAATTAAAAAGGGTACGGAACAAATAGAGATCCGATCGTACTAGTCTGTCCAATTTAGGGGTCCGTTGTTCGGTTATTACTTGCTGTAATGTGCTCTTTAACTTTTATGGCCCGAAGTTGAGAATGGACCCGTTTGGGACTAATGTAGGGCGAAAGTTTTATCAGTATTAGGTTTACTTTAATTCGTGTAAATTTTATGGTTCAAATGGTGAGGGAAGCTAATTTTTGTGAAGGTTCATTCTAGTATATTAAAAGTTTTGATCGAGGTTTGCATTCTCTAATATTCTATGGTAAAACATCTATGTACTGCATCGCGACGCATAATTTTAGGGAATGTTATTAGGTGAAGGTCGTATTTTTCTAAAAATATATTACATTTTTAACTTTTAAGAATGATTCTTCCTTACTTAATAAAAAAAAAGTATTTTTATGAAGCGACTTTTTTGATTGTCAATATAAAACCACGGCAAAACCATTATTTATGTTACTGATGTATAGTTTTTGTTTATATTTATTTTTTCATTTCTCTTTTATATTATAATAAAATATTTTTAATTTTCAGGTACGTTAGTAACTCAGGTGTATTGAAAAATGTAAAGTAAGCGAATATTATGTTATCACCAATTAGGGGTTCCATTAACAGAGAGACGCGAATTGCTTAAAGTAAATTGAAAAAATTGAAGGCACGGTTCATGAAGAACGAGGTTCTCAGCTGATTGAATGATGACATTTAAATAATAAGTGTTCGTAGATCCTTATTATGTATGTATGAATTCACTATAGTAAGAAAATGAAATCAAAATATTCGTTATTCAAGTAAGCTCTTTCGAGTACTTTTTAATCGTCACGGATCAATATGATTAATGAAGCTACAACTAGTTTGAATGTTGTTCTTTCCCAGAAGAACCATCAAGAAACTCGGCGGTCAATCTTTTAAGTTTTCTTTTTTATATTATTAAACCGCAGTCTTGTATGATAATAAGTTTGACTTACAGTAACTCTGGCTTGAGGTCAATTTTAATTTCCAATTTTGAACCCAAGCAAGAGCAATTAAACTAACATTATCTAAATCTATCACTAGTAATATTGCGTACAATCAAAGTGCCCCTAACTTGGGCTATAAATTAGCACCCTTTATACTTCATTGAATAATAGAGGAGGGTCCTTTTAAGAACAATTACGTTGGAATATATTCCCATATACCGTATCTGTAATATGAGTTCACTTCTGTGACAAATTATGAACTTCACTTCAAGAGTATTATAGTTTTTGTTTCTATCTTCTTCTTCTCCAATCGACATAAAACTTTTTAGAGGATCTCAAGGGACGACACGATCTTATGCCCATCGACCTTTTTGAGGTCATCAGTCCAAGGTTTCTGTTTCAAAACTTTCTTATGAGAAAGTTTAGAGTAACTTTAGAGAACTTTCTTCCTCAGCGAATTTATTTTAATCACCACTAGTATCATCATCCTCCTACCCTTATCCCACTCTAAGCGGGGTCAGCACAACATGTTACAAACATACCGGCCCCCTGCCTGACGTCAACTTACCTTAGTTGCCTTTTATTCTACACAGCCGGATACCACACGGCGGTTCACCACTAGTATATTTATATGTATTTTAAAAGACTATTGTTGAAATAATAAATCTTGCTGATTAACTGAGTAAACATACCCTGGAATAAGCAGCAAAACGCGAAGAGGTTTGCGAATAAATCCGGTATATTAACTTATCTCAGGTGGTTTGCGTAAACACAGAGTGCCTATTTCGCAAGTGTCAGTGGATGTAACTTCAATGGAAAGGCTCATTCTTTTCACGCTTATCTTAATGCTTACCCGTGGAACTTTCTTTATGTGGTAGTAAAAAAATTTACATGTCTTTTTGCTCATAAAAAGGTGGCTGTTAATAACTTTCGGTATAAAAACCTGCGCTTTTATCGCACGACAAGTTAGTGCAAATAAAAGTCAAATTAATAACTGAAATGCTTTGAATGTATGTATAAATATTGAGTATTGTCTTTTTTATATTTTGTTAAAAGTACACTTTTAGGTTGGATATAAAAAGAAGAAATAATGTGTCAAGGTAGCGTAACGTTAACAACATAGCGTTTTTTTTAAAATATAGGATGATAAATAAATAACTAAAAAGAACTTTATTCAGCAACATACATATAAAATTTTTATGTTGACTGTTAACGTATGTTGACGAAAAGGTCTATGCAAAGCTTAGCTATGTAAAGGACTAGCTAAGATGCTGTTTTTCAGTCCACGCCTTATGACTAAGATAATGATGTAATAATAATGATAATGATGATGAATGAAGATGACTCATGACATTGATATCATAGACAATTCACTTATTACTTCCTTTTTTGAGAAATTCCTTCATTTTATTCCAATAATGAGAGGAAATAGTTTTATGTCCCGTCTCAGAGATGTCACTGCAACGTTAACGTAATAATTTATTTATTTTATTTTTATTTATTTATAATCCGCTAGATGCCTCTGTACTGCATTCTTACAGTGACCCTTTCAATAAGTACCTGGGTGACTAAGCTTTGCTCGGTATTTTTATTTGATTTATAAAAAATATGCAATATGAAAAAAGCAAACAAATTAAATGGACTGAGTTGATGTTATATGGAATCGATCAAGGAAATCTGATCTGAAAATCTGTCCGCCCGTTCCCGATTGACCTGTAGTGACTTTAATAGCGACAGCGTAAGAAACTTATTTTCTAATAATATTGTAGACAAGCTTTTGCCCGCGGCTTCGCTCGCGTGAAATTTGGTCTACCATATAAAATTTCGTGACAGATCATATTATATGTAAAAATAAATTTAAAGTAAAAAAATATATATTTATTTAGTTACTCGTACATCCATAATTTCAGATGTCTAATTTCAAAACTGACGGATTCCATACAATTCTTCGCGCGCCGCGCATATTAGGCACTCTACGGCGCTCCATTCAAGTCTTGATAACTCTTAAACTATTCGGCCAAATTACTTAGTGTAAAAGACAAAGTTTATCTACATGAAATATTGAAATTACATGAAATAAGCGAAAATGTGTTGATTTTTATAATACATTGATAAATATACTAAAATGTGCATTATAAAATAGTATCTCATTAAATTAAATTTATGAGTCACAATTTTGGCTGTAGTGGCTTCCACATAAATGGTAGATATATACTATCGCGGACTTTTATTTAGAACTATTCAAGATAAACAATACTACGATACATCATCTTTGTTTAACTCCATTGGTGTAGGCAGCGTGCGCCAAGGTAGCTCTCAGAGGCCAGATTTTTTCCGACTTTATTGACATGTATCGTTATATTACACAAAATCATTATAAATTGTAGCCTATATGTTATTCCAATGTAGAACCTACATTACTGTAAAGTTTTATCCAAATTTATCCAGTAGTTTTTTCGTGAAAGAGTAACAAACATCCTTCCATACTCACAAACTTTCGCATTTATAATATTAGTAGGAAGTAGGACATGTAGGACATTGAATAAAACTCATTTTGATGTTGGTGACCTAAAAAGTGCTTCTTAGAGAGTGACACCCCTAGATGATATCGCGAAAAAAAGTGAGGCAATTGGAATTTTGGACGAAGAAGAGAATAAGATATGTTAAAAAAGAGGGTTTGGTGGATGGAGAGAACAGGAACAGTATCTAGTTCGAACACTCTCTAAATATAGAGATGTAAAAAAGATCATAGATTGATATCAAAGGAGAGTACATACTATAATATAAAGTGTGAGATTCATTTTCTTATCGGGTTCAAATGCTAGAATTTGTTACAAATGTGAATTTCAATGATCTATCAAATAATATGTATGAATAATATTTGATTAGATGAGGAACGCGGAGATATGTAGTATATTTGGACAGTAATAGAGTACTTTATATCGCGGTATTGAAGGCCACGTAGACCTGTTGATAGAAGCTAGTATATATTACATACAGTTTCATCATCATCCTCCTGCCCTTATCCCACTCTAAGTGGGTGGCATAATATGTTACAAACATGTTGCCACATGATTTGGCTACGTATTTTACGACCGGCCGTCTGCCTGACGTCAACTTACCTTAGTCTCATTTTACAACCCCACGGTAAGAAATGAGGGTGAGCTATTCTACTCAGCCGGATACCACACATACAATTTCATATAAAAACATTTTAAATTTACAATGTCATCATTCAAAATATGTTGTTTGTCAAAACAAAACAATAGCGCGATAAAACAAAATGCACGGACAGCAGAACATACTACGTTAGAACAGATAAGACCGTGGTAGCTATAACAATACTTGTTCGGTGTTTGTTGTATAAGGGTCAGAGATATAATAATAAATAACCAGATAAAAATTATACGCAGACTATAAATTCAGCTTTGCCGCGTTTAACGTAAAGCATTTTAGGAAATCTTTCTCAGAACAATCATAAAATGGGTATTAAAAATGAAGCGGCAACCCGTAGAATATTCGCGTCCTTTCTCCCAAGTTTTATTTCTTTGCGCATATCTCCGGTAAGTGTCACCGGTGCTTTACAGCCCGCGTGAGGTGGGAAGCGGAATTATTATATATATTATGTGTAAATGTTCCCTCGCTGGAACACGTATATTTTTTTAACCTACCTCATCTGTTTTGTGTGCCGCCGTCTTATAAATAATTCTTCAAGATTCTTGTCTATATTTTTATAGGATATGAAAAAAGATAATCTATTGGGAATGAAGTGTTATAAAGGCAAATTTTTTACGATTTTGTTACCATAAAGTAATGAAATTAATAGCTATAAGAATAGAAGAAATATTTTGTTTAGTTTTAAATGAATAACTGAACTGTGTTAGAGATCTATTTTAGATTTTAACATTAGCAGGATATATGTTACTTATTAGTTTTTCTAAAAATTTGTCACTGGATTTTGTGCGTGTATGTACATGTTTGTGTACGTTTTGTGCATGTGTGTATTTGTGTCCGGGATATGCGGTCCGGGTTAGAAGTTCCCATTTTCTGACAGCGTTCAGTCGCTGAATTCAAATCGGATGCTCATCATACGCTTAACTATGCAAATTTCACAAGATATTTTTCTGAATGTGCCGTTGTCGTACCTTCAGTTCCGCGGGTCGCGTGTTCGATTCCCGCCCAGGACCATAATTTTCTGTAAATAATTTGTTGGTTCTTCAAGCCTGGGTGTGTATTTGTATTTAATAATGTATTTAAAATTATATATGTAATATACCTACCAGTTGTCTGTCACCCACAACACAAGTATTCAGTTACTTACTTTGGGTTAGGACGACCGTTTGTGTAAGTATCCCATATATTTATATTTATTTTATTTCATTATACTTGACGAATTCTCTCAGTAAAATAACTAAAGTTTTTAAACAATGTCTGTACCCAGTGAAGACATATCGATCTAAAACATAAAAAGCTTTGGGTCACATAAAAAGCTTAAAGTCACTCAGCGGGCACTTAAACTTTTATTAAACAGATTCTTTTAATATTTTTCAATAAAGGAGTATGTTAGCCACTCTATCAAAATTCAGACTCGTAAAGTACGGTAGTTGATAGCACTGACGTATATTCGAAGCCTAAAGTCTAGCTACTGTAGGTATTCGACGTATGAATGCCAGCGTTCCGCCCGCAAACTCGTGTGCATTTGACATTAACTGATTTGAATGCAATTTATGCAATGGGAAATTTGCCGTAAAGTTATTTTGATAGTTGAACTTCCAAGAAATTTTGGAGATATTTTATATTGTTTTTACATTCCGATTCAAGGTTTAACACTTTCATGTTAATAGTAAAAGTGTAGACATAATAACCTATAATATAAATAAATATATAAAATAGAACATTTAATTTTATTCATAAACAAAAAACATATGGCGCAATTTATAGAAAGTAGCCCAATACTTGTGTTACGGGTGATAGACAATTGCTAAACATATTTTACATGTTTGAAATACCACCTCCTTTATCTTAAAAATTCGTGAATAATATAAAAAATATTGTCGCCGTCAGTGACATTGAGTTGCTGAAAGATATTAAATGGGTGGACTTTTGAGAAAATTATTTCTTATTTATTGAATAAATTTTAAGGAAAATATCAATGTTATAATATACATATTATTAAAATACTTATAAAGGTTTCCAATAATATATCAAAATCATTCTTAAAACACTTATTTTAATTAAACACGTAATTACTTTTATATTAATTATTTTTCGTCACATCAGAATGCCGCCAAAATGAATTACCCTATCCTTTTTTTAATATCCCAAGTTGAGGCTAATGCCAATATTTAAACTTCCTAATATACTAAACTCAATACAATAATTATTATCAATACAATATTATTATTATTATTATTATACAAATGTTAAAATTCTTAACAATATATAATTTTAAATGCATAGTTAAATACATATATACACCCAGACTCAAAGAACCAACAAATTCATTAGTAATTTAAAATTAATAATGAAGTAATATTAGAAGGTGATTAAAAAAATACTAAAAACACTTTTTGTTACGTAGTGAAAGCAACAAATTGTAAAATGTTTACTTAAGGTGATGTACATACGTTAAAGATTAAATAAAGTTGAGTTAAAAAATTATAATTCTGTTACTACGGTAAAGTTTCATTTTAAATCTATCTGAACGCGTAATTTCGTACAAACCCGAGAGAGATTCAAGATCGTGAGTGTACCTATTTAGTTTACTTTTATGTGACCGAATTTTTCCAAATTTAAATATACATATTTTAACGCTTAAAATTGCTTTAAAATAAAAATCTCCCATTTCGCGACTGCTTGCAACTTTCTCCCTGTTATCAAGGTAAAACGATTTATGTTGTTCTGATAAGAAATGCTTTCTTGGTTTATTTTGTCTGAACTCTCACTAATTAAAAATGAATTTAAATTTCGACATAAATATCAAAAGTGACAAAAGTGTCAATCGGTTCACCATTTATATGATACGTAAAAATTATTTATGTAGAAATTTTGCAGACTCCTAGTTTTATTTATTGCAAAAAATAGTCTAATTAAAAGTTAATAATAATAATAATAAATATATGGGACACTTACACCCACGGTGGTCTATCCCCAAAGTAAGTAACTTAATACTCGTGTTATGGGTGACGGACAACTGCTAAATATATACATATATAGTTTTAAATACATACTTAAATACAAATACACACCCAGGCTCGAAGAACCAGCAAATTGTTTATAGAAAATGTTGGCTCTCGGCGGGAATCGAACCCGCGACCCGCGGAGCTGAGGGCAGGGTCACTACCCACTGCGCCAACAGGCCAGTTAATTGGAGACATAGAGAGAGGCACCCCTGAGTTTTATTTAAAACTAAGTATTAATTATTTAGCAACTTTATTGATGGTCCGTTCTTTGGTGCGGCAAAATAACAAGAAAATTTGCCGATCCCCATTAGAACAGCGTGGTGAGATAAAAGACTTAATGTTTTCCTCGAAGAGCGAAGTTCTAAACCTTACAGTAAAGGCTACTTACTACTTTACTTTATTAATTCAATAAACTCAGTTAATACTAAGATTTTTTAAAAAGACATTTAATTTAATTATCGGTTATATTGGATTTCTTTAGAGCCAATTTCGCGCAATCTACTTGCCAAGTGCAGAGCAACGGAGGAAGAAATAATTTAATTATTTTTTATTACTCTGAAGTAAATAGAGGGGATTCGCGAACGGATGTTATAAAAGTAAAAATAATCAAATTATGAGTACAACAAAGATTCCGGAGAGATGTTTATTAAGTATTACAAGGAAATTAAAGTGGAATATTTGAAACATCTTCCAAAAATCCATTTTATTGATGTTTTATAAACTTAAATGTTAAGAAAGTGGATATTAAGGGATTAGATTCGGACAGTTTAAATGTTATTCTGGTTCAAAACTGAGAGGAAGAATTTTCAAATTTAATATTGTAATATTGGGGGGAGGGGGGTGTAAAAGTATTGAGCCGCCTTTCAAGCAAAGGAGGGAGAAGTGTCAACTTTTCCTTAATACTCTAACTTAGTTGATAGAGTGAATAGTGTGAGAGTGTTGAGGTTCTAGTATCTTGAAGCCATATATGCGTTCTTACTCCCTTGATGATGATTCCCCTCATGATTCATCAAAACCCTTGTAAGTTATAAATATCCATATTAGAAACCTATACAAATATCTTGTTTACTGCTGAGGTTGTTAAAACACAAAACATACCTTTTAGGAACGTCAAGCTTCAGATAAACAATTGTTACCCCGATCGTAATTGGCTACAATGTCATAATTCACAATAACAAAAGGCTAATATCGCGCGAGTTAACAGTGATTCTAATTAACAACTCAGAATTGACTCAACTAAGCTGAAATCTGGTACAAACAATGATTGTCACTGTTTACATAGATTTAAGAGTCTTATACACGTGACAGACACTCTTCAATACAATTGTTATGTGTTTCTATTATAAATTGATTTTACCTAAAAAAACGTTGTTTTAAATAAATAGGGACGAATTGGCATACGCAACACTCTGTTTTGATAAATTGCCGCCAAGGTTTCAGTAGCTGACAGTTAACATTGCTAACAGATGAAATATTTTAAGGCAACTTTAAGTAAAAAACAAAAACAAAAAATATTTATTTCCATCACAAATACCATATAAAAAAATATATAAAGTAGCAAGTAGCCTTTAGATCTCAATGTATGTGACACGTCTTTTGAAATAGCAAAGTATATTTAAATTGGCATAGATATGATATTCGCAAATAGTAAGACGTAAAACGGTCACTAAACGCTGTTATTCTTATCTTAATATAAAAAATACATAAACGGTGCTTTTACTGTATGTTTATATATCTATTTTGATGTAATCGTCGTGTGGTATCCGGCTGAGTAGAATAGACACCCTTATTTCTTACCGAGTCGCGTAAAAGGCGACTAAGTTAATGTCAGGCAGGCGGCCGGTCGTAAAATAGCTAGCCAAATCATGTAACAACATGGTTAATACACATTGTGCCGACCCCATTTAGAGTGGGATAAGGGCAGGAGAATGATAATTATTTTGATGGAATTGTTAAAATGATTAATGAAAGTAATATCAGAAATATCAATATCTGTACAGAAAAACTTCTGTACAGATACAATACTAAAGAAAAATACGAGGAAACGTCAAAGTTTTAGTGTCTTTTACTGAAGAGGTTTTATTAATGACAATCGAAGAAGAATTAATAAATAAAAGATGCAAATAAGATATTGTGGGTAAGTGGAATCTCTTTGTGGGTAAACTTTATTATACGAATTCAATGTAAAATATGTTATAGAAAAATTTTGATATGAATATGAATATAGATATGAAGAATGATAGATAGCTGTATAAAAATATAGTCCATTAAAGTATTTGTTAACAAAAGGAGTCTTTACAAATGAAATACTTTCAGATTTTATTTTTCCATGACGAAAACAATATAAGAGATGGGAGTGAAAAAATTTGGCATTGATTTGCCTTTCAATATTCAAATATACAGCTTCCGAGATAGCTGAATCAATCAAAATCTGACCCAATTGCATAATTACGCGATAAATAGTTTTTGTAACCAATAAAAATATTCAATTGTTCTACACGATTTTTAACTGCGGTTAACGGGCATTTTGAGCTTTTCTTATTAAAAAAAAAATAATTTGTTATTATTTATGTACCATGAAAAACGTAAGAAAAATATTATTAATAAAAAGTGTAAAAAGGGCAACTTACCCATTTTTCAATCCATAGGTTTCTATGGTTTCTATTTTTTACACCTAAAAAGTGTATAATGAAACATTGAAGCTAATTTATAACAAATAATCTTGCCCTGTTTTAACAAAGTATGTAATTAAAACATTTATTAACGCATACCTCACAATTCACACTGAGTCGATATTTTGTGTAGGGTGAAACATACTTATACAACATCCATCTACTTTGTCAAACATCTTGTATATTCTGAAAGTGTAGACAGGCCTTCATTCAAGAAGGTAACGCACAATAGTGTCGTGACAGCCACCATCAATCATTTTCTTTCACTTCATTAACTAGTGCTCGAATATGAAAGCTGTCCGTGTGCCGCCTGGACATAAAAGTAAATATCAAAAACATTAAGCCGATTTGAGTGACGTGTTTAATTGCCTTATGAAATAAATAAATGAAGTATTTAACGCATGATAATTTTGCTGAAAAATCCCCGGGGTTAGGCACCTACCCCCCCCCGGCCACCTCATATATGCCGCGTCTAGTTGTAGGTCTTGTTCAAGTATAGATCTTTTGTAATGTAACATTTTAAATTGAATATTTTGCATGCATAGTATTAAAGGGACCGAATTCAAAGTTATAGATTATTGAGTTAGACATCGTAATCCTTGTTTCAATGCCATCTATGACATCTCGCTGAGAATTATTTATAAAAAACTAGTGTTTTCTTGCTCTTCCAACTTATGTGTCTCACCAATTTGTGGACGCTACGCTAGGCTTTATTGCAATTTGCCACGAAAACAACTTTTATAAATTCGCTTTAAAAACACTTTAATACTAAACATACGATTTGTTTAATAATGGGTAAGCGTACTGCCGTCGTTGCCGATTTTTTAAAGTTCCTAATATAAAGTGCGGATATAAAGTTCATAACAGGATAATATTTTATGTTATATATTTTTCAATGTTCTAAAACACAATTTAATAGTTGAGATATAATTAATGTTATGTAATTTTTTTATTTCAAATTTTGCGTTATTTTCAGGCGCATCAATGCAATACCTAATGTGTTTATAATATTTTTGTTACCTATTTAATCACTCCATTTTTTATATAATTTATAAATCTTTTTCTAATTTATGTCTCCTGATTTATCAACAAGTATTTAAGTATTTATTTGAAAATTATATACGTACATATTTACCAGTTGTCTGTCACCCATAACACAAATATTAATTTACTTAATTTGGGGACGGACTACCGTATTATATTGTATAATTGTCAAATATATTTTTTATTTTTTTATACAATATTAAAATAAAAGCGAAATCATACTTAAGAGTAGAAAATTTGCATCACTGACTTTAGTAACGTTCAATGGACTGGATTCAAAGGGCTTTGATATTGACATTTTCAACCTCTGTGTGCCTCAAAGAACACGTTAAGCTTATAGTCCTGGTTTGCGGTTTCGGGTGTTAACGCCACGCCAATCTAATCGATCAGCGTGGTTTTAATATGATACTATTGTTTTATCGTGGTGTAAAAAAGATATTTATGACATATGACATAGGTTATTACTATAAAATGTGTAATTTTTAAGCTCTGATAGCCTAGCGGTGAGACCTTGCGACTCTCTAGAGACGACATGGGTTCAAACCCCGGGCAGGCACCAATGAGTTCTTCTATTAAAACTTATGTGTCTAATTGATAATTGCAATTTATCACACGCTTTTCGGTGAAGGAAAACATCGTGAGGAAACCTACCAATCCACATTGGAGCAGCATGGTAGGTCTTAGCTCCAACCCTTCTCTCCGAAGACGGAGAGAGGTGGCCTTAGCCCAGCAGTGGGCATAGTAACAGGTCGTTACTTTACTTTTTTTTAATTTTGTGTAATTTTGTCGGTAAATTGTACTACTTAAAATGAGTGTCAAGGTTTAGAAAAAGATTAGTGGCCATTTCGCATGATATACTTCTATCTTATAATCTTACAAAGAAACAGGTCTTAATAATTATTAACAATATTATAATTTACATATTATAAAAGTAGTTATTGTTAAATTTTAGTAAAAATAATGTGCGAAATTTTTTTTTCTGTTTGCGTCTTCATGCTGGTACCAGAAATCTTTTGCAACTAATTAGTCAAAAGCAGTTTTTGACTCCATTGTGTATTGTGTGAAAGTAATTTATTTATATGGTCTAAAAAACAAAAGACTCTCATTACAATCCAAATAAATTCAAATATATTTTATTAATATGAATAACGACAAAATTATATCGCACGTTATTCATTATTTATCACTAAATTTTCAAAGAACCGAAGATGCACATGACAGTAATAGTTATCAAAGTGATTTGAGGAAATAAATATTGTATTTATTATACTTTTTTTATATAAATGAATACAGAAAAATATATTGCAAAGTTAATAAGAAACAAAAACAAAAATATTATAACCCTCATATCGATTATCATCTTTTTGTCCATAGAAACTAATAAACGTCAGAGTTTCGTGCAGAAAAAGTTACTAAACGTTTTATTCCTCGATAAGCCCGTGTGGAATATTGCAAAATTTTGGCACGCTTCCCTTACTAAAAACGTTCCGCACAAGCTCGGCAATTGAATTTTGTTTTGATTGGTGATTTTGTTATCCTATTGATATTCAGATTTGAACTGTATTGCGAAACTGGTCAAACGAATTTTACTAAGTCGTAACAGCGTCGAAACTTTTCTGTATAACAACATTGTACAGACTAGTTAAGAGAAAAAAAAGTGCGTGCCGTTTTCATACAATATGTAATATTGTGTCAACATTGCAGAGCTATTAAGGTTAATTAATTTTATAATGAGAGATGAGGACTAAACTCAGTAGCCGGTACCAGGCCTTTAATTTTCTTTTCAATTCAAATTGAAACTGTTCGGTGTCATCTTTGGTCCCGGGTATTTTAATAATGTTACTCTACCTTCAATTGTTCGACATAATTAGCTAAAGTTCCTTTCATACTGATATATATATATGGTATAGCTTTTGATAGAAAAATACAGTTATTAAAAGCGAAAATATACCATTAATAACATAAAAACTTATGAACATATATTTGTGCAACTTTCGGAAATAGGATTTTATCACTGAAATCTGCAGGTATGTTTAATTTATTTTGAATTTGATCTGATTACTCCAGCTTATAGCTACGAAATATGTGTAGCGTAATAAACGTCAGAATCACGACATATTCAGGATTCATGGTTTACCAAAGAAATTTTTAAATATATTAAAAGTATTTTCCTAATAAATGAATTATAAAGACAATTGCGATTTAAAGGTTTTGTAGAGTTTCACTGTAAAAGCGTTATCGAAATAAAGGAGTGAGATAATGCAATCACTCATGGTAATTACATTTAGAAATTGAAAGCATTGACAAAGAGGCCAATGATATTGTCATCAAGTCATCTGAGCCTGTTCGTCAATAGGGATGTAGGGGAATATTGGTCTCGATTGTAACACTATAAGTTAGTCGATGTCGTTGATAAGGAAATGGAACCTTTTAAGGAAAATTGTGGTGGGTTATAAAATATCATTATGTATTAAAAAGAGAAGAAAAAATTCGAGTGCTATATATCTTTACTTATATTATACAAGCGATAGTCTTTTTGTTTGCTTTAACATCAAATCCACTAGGGCAACTAGGCCGGACTATCATATGGGATAAAAAAAATTGTTCCTGAGCTAATAGGAAAAAACAAAATAGTTCATAAAAAAAATAATAATATAATAGTAATAATATAATAGGATAATTTAACACTAATCCGAACGAAGCGAACAAGCAAAAAACTATAAAACCAAGTTTTTGTGTGGATAACGATATTTCATTAAATCTAATTACAGAAACTAAACAAAGTAAATTAAATTGTAAAGAGTATTTTTTTTAATTGCGCTATATAATTTGATTCACCTACAGTGATGGTATGATTACTATGAACACGTTCCAAATTGTTTAAAATTTATTTTAGTGTGAATATAATGTTTATTATTCTTATTAACGGTATTTTTGTAAATAACTTATTGATCACATTTGTATTTGCTAAAATTTGTATTACAACATGTTCGAAATGCAACCTTCTTCAAATAGTTAGGTTAATAAAATAATAAAAAAAACATTGTCTCTGTCAATGTGACGAGTTGTTGAAAACGAATTTTTAGAAAATTGCTTCTTATTTATTGAATAAGTGTAAAGGAAAAATATCGATGTTATATTTGATTTCGATACTAGACAAGAACATCCCTATGTGTACACGTGCGTCGCTGGAGGCTACGATATTCTCCCTCTGATAAATAAGAAGTGGCTGTGTTCGGAACACAATTTAACTTGAAATAAAATTTTGTTACCCTTCGCAATGAATAGGCCGTATATGACCCGGAATGGGAGGGTTTTTTCCTATCTTGCGTTCAGGAACACCTCGTAACTTGCCAATTCGCTGACTTTAGTGTTTTATTTGGTTAATGACATGTGAAAACACGGTTGCGGATTTCATGTCAAAAATTCTTAGTATCTTAAATAAAATAAATCATAATAAAAAGCTCCTTTCACTAGTTTTATACAATTAACTTGCATAAAGAACTAATATGCCTTTCAGACTTTTAAGTGAGGAATTCCAGGATCGCCAACAAACTAAAGTATAAGGTGAATACAAGTTAAAATAGCTTTGAACAAAATTTAATGGCCCTACTGTTATCAGTAACTCCTCAACATATAAATGTTGAGGAGTTCCCTCTTCTGGAGACAATCCTGTCAGCAGCAACAGCTCATACTTGCATGCATCATAAACATCCATTGACATCGGGACTGGACCAGTATGTAAAATTTCAGCTTAATCGGACCCCGGGAAGTATGTCAAATGTAACTTGCAAGATTCCACCTCCACATAGGTATACGGCAAGTAAAATAAAAGCTTTAAATAAATAATAGTTTTATTTACTAAATCAGTACGGAAAAAATATTGACAATAATAATTGAGGTAAAAGAGTATTGACAACAATAATAAAAATTTGTGCATGTTCTGATGCCATTTTTCTCATTTTCTTAAACCTTTAAAAACTCCTCCTGATGTTAAAAAAAACATTTAATTATTTTCTATAAGTACTTATTTTCCTTTGAATTTATTTTTCTCAGCTTCTGATTTCGACTTCATCAGCTAATTTAGGAAAATAGTAGTCGATATTACTTTATATATTACTTTTCCAACTATCTATCGCCATACCAAATATTGTATCGATCTGTGGCTTTGTTTTGATGATAAAGAGCGAAAAACGATCAATACTAATAATATTAGCCATCATTAATAATATTTGTTAATTTAATAATCTATACCGCATCACCTCTTAATTAATTCTATTACACATAATGCCGATTCCAACTTGAAAGTTTTATTTAATGCCCAATTTTTGAATCATTATTTTCTGAATAAACTATTATGTAATAGCTTAAATTAAATTGTGGCCGATTTGTCGTATTCATATAACTTATACAATACAATGTCGTGGCAACGAGCATATTTTTTTAAATAGTCCCGAATATGTATCATAGATATGTATATAGGTATATACTTTACAGCTTTGTGTTAGTTAAGCTCTTTATCTCTTCTAACAAAGCCCTTTGACTATTTGTGGATTATAACAGACTATTGAAGATCAATAATTTTTTGTACTATTTAGCACAATGTATACGAAAATAATTCCATTCTTTTATATGATCCCTTTATGAATAACACGTTTGTATGAAAATAATCGAACTCAAACTCAAAATATTCTTTATTCAAGTAGACTGCTTACAGTACTTTTGAATCTTCAAGTGTTTTTAAGAAGCTACCACTGATTCAGAAGTTTGCTCCTACCGAGAAGAACCAGCAAGAAACTCGGCGGCCATTTTTTTAAATCGTTATCAATAAATACATTTTTACAATTCGTTATGCTAACTGTTCTGAGTTGAATTGACCAATAGACAAACAACTTATTTTTATTTTAAATTTCTATACTAAATTTACGAAATTAAATGATTATTTTCTATGAAAACGCGGAGTTTGTTAAAAAAATATGTAATGCTAAGTGTAGAAAGTGAAACCGTTCTCATACATAATACATGCAGAATTAGTTACAGCACGTGTCACAAGACACCACAAACCACACTACACAAGCGCTGCACACATTCACTTTGACAGCCTCTGCGATCGTTTCGCCCCATAACCGAAGCAAAAGGAGATGGCCAATTCTATCATAACTTTTGTACTAAGGAATTCTGCGAAGTAACGCCCACTTATGTAATTTAAATGTACTACTTATGTCAATTATGTAATTCCTATTCCGATTCCCAATTTTGATACCGTCAAGGCAAGCAAACAACAATTATCAGACAAAAGTAATACTAAATTATTTTGTTATAATCCGCGATACAGTAAATAGAAAATATATATAGTGCTAAATGTATAGTGGACTATCCGTTTTTTCATACCCGTTACATGTAGGATTCGTAAAAACACATGCACAAACCTCCACCACTGCCACCACAATACACAAGCACTACACACGTTCACTACACAAACTCAACAATCGTTTCGCCCCGCAACCGAAGCATCCTCAGGAGATAGACTACAAAATCGCAAAGCTTTGCGATTTTGTCGTGGAGTCTATTTACTGTATCGCGGATTATAGCAAAATAATTTTATTATTACTTTTGTATCCATAAGGATCTCCGCAAAGTAACGCCTAATTCTATAAATTAACAATTATCAGACTTTTTCATAATTTCTCCTAATTTTCTCGTATGCTAAACGCTTTCATCAATGTTTTCCTCTCCCATCATAACAAACTTACTCTAGGTAAACAGGATGGTGTACCGATATCAATTTCACGCTACTTATGCGGATACGTATTGTACAAACAAGACTGAATCTCCAAGAGCGTGGGATTTTGCACTTGTTTGCATCGTGGGGTTTGTTAGTAATATGATACTATCGACAACAGCTTACAACTTTGTTTTGTATATTGCTTACTTTGATATCGTTATACAACGATGATTGTTTTCGATACATACGATATTCGAGGTCCATAATACAAAAGTAATAACAAAATTATTTTGCTATAATCCGCGATATCCGTTGTTCATACCCGATAGACACAGGATTCTTAAAAACAGATGCACAAACCTCCAACACCGCCACCACAATACACAAGCACTACACACGTTCACAATTACAAACTCAACAAGCTTTGCGATTTGTCGTGGAGTCTATCTCCTGAGATGCTTCGGTTGCGGGACGAAACGATTTTTGAGTTTTAGCATTATATATATTTTCTAATCACTTTATCGCGGATTATAACAAAATAATTTTATTATTACTTTCGATAAATTAACTAATAAACTATTATTTATTTTTTGGATATCACAGTTCTTTGTCGTTATATTCGCAAGGAGTATTTCATGCCTCAGATATTATATTTTGTACGGTTTTGTGCATTTCAAACTCTATTTGAAAGGTTAGAAATATGGTGCTATCGACCGCAGCCTTCACGTTCGGTTTTGTATATTGCTTACTTTGTCAAAGTTCTACAACGGTAATTGGTTTTGATATATTAACAAATAAACTGTTATGCATTTTTTGGCTATAACAGAATTCTATGTCATTATATTCACAAGGATTTATTGTATTTCTCATAAATTACATTTCCTACGGTTTTGTGAATTTGAATTCTATTTGGAACATTATCGCATCAACTATTATTATTGTAATAATAATTAATATTATTTATAGAAATATATATAGTGTTCTTAATATCGACTTTAAATGCCTAGCATAATTTTTATAAAAATCATTGGTCGCACGTCTAGGAGACATAGATAATAAAAAATTAATGTATATGTAACGTGTTAAAGTATAACAAGAACTGAAAAGTAATTTACAATATTTATGTAAATTACTACTAATAAATAACTACGACTATCTACAAAAGCCAAAAATAAAAAAAACGAAAGTTCACATTAAAAGTATGCTCATAGTGTGTCCTTCGTAAAATTTACTAGGTATCAATATACTTTGCGTACGCCGTGTTGTATCCGGCAGAATAGAATAGACCACCCTCCGTTCTTACCGAGGTGTCGTAAAAGGCAACTAAGGTGTGAGCCGTGTGGTACCCGGCTGCATAGAATAGACCACCCTCATTTCTTACCGAGGTGTCGTTAAAGGCGACTAAGGTAAGTTGACGTCAGGCCGGTCATAAAATACGTATATCATGTGACGATATGTTTGTAACATGTTTTGCCGACTCCACTCAGAGTGGGATAAGGGTAGGAGTATTATTATATCAATATACTTTGCATAAGCTTATTCTTTCATATACAGAAAATATATAGTTTTCAAAAACAGCGTCATAATATTTGTTTATAATGATATTGAGTCGACGAACTTTTGTATCACTAGTCAATGGACGTAGTTTGTATAAACTCTCCTAATAGTATAAAACAAAAAGCTGTTTTACCTAAACTACTTTCCAACAATGGAGGGGACGTAACGGACACGTGACGCGAAAGTCAGACAACACTCGTTTATCAGCGAGCACGGGCATAAAGTACCCTGGTGCACGTAAAACACTGCCTGTGTATCGCAATCTGCCTAACGTATTGTACTTTGTTCTCATAATTACCTAACTTACTTCTAGGGTACACGGTTGCCAAGTACCTACACCTAATTGTAACGTTTGTGACGTTGTATAGGACGTTTTCTATATTTTAATAGATTGTAACTTAAAACGCGGAATCAGATGTAGAGTATTTTGCATAGAAAAGATATTATTGTCAACTGGTGACTTATATTATAATATTATATTAGATCTTCTATCGGTTAAATTTTATTTAAATAAGAAATTAAATAATAATAAATAATAAATAAATATATGGGACATTTACATTCACGGTCGTCCGTCCCCAAAATAAGTAACTTAATACTTGTGTTATGGGACAACTGGTAGATATACTACATAAATAAGTTTAAATACATACTTAAATACAAATACACACCCAGGCTCGAAGAACCAACGATTTGTATATAGAAAATGTTGGCCCTCGGGAATCGAACCCGCGACACGCGGAGCTGAAGGCAGGGTCACTACCCACAGCACCAACAATAATGTTTTAGTTAAATTGTACAAAAATGTATTAAGTAGCGAATTAAAATATTTTTAAATTGTCTATACAGAGCGACATAGTACAGGTACGACAAAGATATTTATATAAAGATTTTAAAATAAAGGTTGCCGTATACTATAGTATTTTAAAATATTTTGGCAAATAGCAGCCTCCAACTTCAATTGAATAATGAATTGTGTTAACCAATGTAATGTGTATCATAAAAAAAATATTTGTACTGACATTTTAATTAGACTGTATGTATGTAAGTGCTGTAATAATTTGCACGAAAAAATTAACTTATAGGGTGTCATTTTTTAATATTGGCGTATGTCGTTTTTGTTGGTTTTCGTGATCGAATGCAAAAATATATGATAAAAGAACGATTTGTGTGTGACGATATATAGTACTTTCGTCATTTGGATTGATTTGATTGGTTAAAATTCGTCACAAAGGTAGTTTTTTATTTTAACCTTTATTAAAAAAAGGTTTTCGTGCGGTTACTGAAATCCAAGCAGATGAAGTTTCGGGTAGAAGTGTATAATAAGAAAACTGAATTACATTTTTGTGTATGCTCACAAATAAAACTCGTTCATTTTTTAAAATAAAAAAACTAGTGACAATCTTATGTTACGTTATTGACAAATGTACCCTTAAATTTAGTTAGGTTTAGTTCAGTAGAATAGTCGTATACTCTAAATAACACCGTCACACAATTGTAATCCAAGGGAAAACTTTGATAATCTCTTATATTATCCTTCGTTATAATTTGTTCTGAGCGAATCTCCGAAGTTAGGAATATTCATATCGTAAAGATCCTGAACTGAATAGCCCTTAACGCGATCCCGGGGTGTCTGTGTGGTATCACTAGTTCTATACATTAGGGATTATATTTATAATCTTTGTGTTATTCATGAAAGCATTCTGAATAAATTCGAGCTTAGTTTGAAATTAAGGAGCATAGTTCAAAGGAAATTGGCTATTTATATTTTTAACATACGCATTTTGTAAGGTAAGAAAATGATTGACTTATTTCGCAGAAAGTAGTTTAAACAGCTTAATAGCTGCCAACTCAGTTTGAACTGAACCGATTTAAAGAAATCCTAACTTGCTATTAAAATCTCGCCTAGAAGTCACTTGAAGTTATATTTTAGATATCTGCTATCCATTTTTTACATACAACTAAGATCCATATGTTCATAACTGTCAATTAACTCAAAGGAAGATTTTAATATAGATCATTAGACTTAAGCAATTGACACAAAAATAACATGGAAGTCTTTATCATTCTAGAGACCTTATCCAAACCATTCTAGTCATACACGTTTTATCTCATGTTAAGCTTACGATAATATTATCTTATTACCTACGAACTTAGATTTTACGTGACATTGAGGTGTACCTTGACTTTACAAGTATATTGCGAGAAATCCAGCATTTCAGACCTTTTTGCTTTAGGAATAGAACGTCATAAAAGTTTAAGTTGTAAGCCTTAAGTAAATTGCATTGGGATGTAATTCAAAATACCACCATTGTTGAATGTGGTAACTCATATCGATTGCTCTTTTCTTTATTCTTGTGACAAAGATAAAACAAAACCTATATTTATTTCATTACCCATAAAATTACAAGGAGAATTATATGTAGATAGATTGTTAAGCTAAACTCCAATATCTTTAAAATTCAAGATTAAAATAAAACTAGTATGTCCAGACCATTTCGTATTTGTTGATTGAAAGATATATGAATTACAGTTGTAAAAAAATGCTTGATTCGTCACCATACTTCACAAAAACATAGGCTGGTTCAATCTAAAGTTTATCTGAAAATTTTTACTAAAATCGTTCCTGCTGTTTCGAAGTATCTAAGGGATATGTCCCTTAAATACAAACATTCTATTTTATCTACGTTATATAGATGTTAGAAATTTCTGGTACATTGGGTTTGAAATCAAAATAGTCGTCGCTGGATATTCTTCTATGTTAGCATTATGAACATGTATTACGTATTCGTTACAACCGAATGTAGAAAGAATGACAAAAACGCGTCTGTTGACTTTGAAATGAGGAAAACTCAAAAGAAAGGCACTGTTTGTTCCGCTTCTGTGTCAGGAGCATATTACGATTCGTTAGTCAATTTGCTTTGTAAACATTATTAGTGTACCTACGCTTGAGTGTGAAAATTGGGATTTATAAGACTGGGAAAAAAATGGAATATGGAATTGTGTTGTAGAAGTTTTCTAATTCATATTAATAATTAGTATAGATAATTTTTACGCAAGTAGACCATTTTGTTCCAATGAGGACTGACAGTTCACAAAATCATGAATATGATATCTTTAGAGACGTGCAGTTAAACTGCTGATGTGTTTGTAGCGGTTGAGCGTTGGAATAATCATCATCATTCTCCTACCCTCATCCCACTCTAAGTGGGGTCAGCACAACATATTTTAAACATGTTGTAAAATGATTTGGCTAGGCATTTTACGACCGGTCGCCTGCCTGACGTCAACTTACCATAGTTGCCTTTTATGACACCTCGGTAAAAGATGAGTCTATTCTACTGAGCCGGCTACCACACGGCGTGAGCGTTGGAATAATCATTAATGTCAATTAAGAACAGATGTCTTACAGATATCTAAAGGGTACATATTAGTTTTTAAAGAGGGGTCTTGTGATATGGCTACGTGTTTGGAACTTTTAGCCGTCCTTGCATACTTTTCTTACGTTATATAGATAAGTTGATTCCCAATCATCATTATCTTGCCTTTGTCCTACTGTAAATGGGGTTGGTATAACATGCCGTTGCATAATTTATAGAAATAAGCGTTACGGACTTTGCGGACATCTATAATACAAAAGTAATAATAAAATTATTTTGCTATAATCCGCGGTACAGTAAATAGAAAATATATTATTTTTATACAAATATATTATTTTAGCTTTGCGATTTTGTCGTGGAGTCTATTTCCTGATGATGCTTCGGTTGCGGGGCGAAACGACTGTTGAGTTTGTGATAGTGAACGTGTGTAGTGCTTGTGTATTGTGGTGGGAGTGGTGGAGATTTGTGCATTTGTTTTTACGAATCCTGCACGTATCGGATATGAAAATACGGATAGTCCACTATACATTAACACTATATATATTTTCTATTTACTGTATCGCGGATTATAGCAAAATAATTTTATTATTACTTTTGTATATCGTTGCATGTTTTGGCTAGTTATTTTACGACCGGCCGCGTGCCTGACGTCAACTTCCCTTTTACGACACCTCAGTAAGAAATGAGGGTGGTCTATTCTACTTATGTACTTATATTATGCAGGTTAACACACGGCGTTGTTAAGTTATATCCCAATGTTACATGATATTTTTTAATTATTTAAACTTAAATTATTGAGAAGGCGCCTTAAGATCTGCATCTGATAATAGAGAAAAATTGTTGTCGGGAAAGTTTTTTAATATTTAAATATTTGAACGTTTCGTTTCGCTTCTATTAAGCTATTAATCTATTAAGCTTTCTTTAGCGGCATATAAAATAAAACGAATGATTGATTTAAGTGATTAATGATGTCAGAAAACAGAATAAACAGTGTCACGCGATGAAAACGTAACGGCGTCTTATACTTGTCATCCGTTGTTTTATTCATAGGCTTTTTGAATAAAGATGACAATATCAAATCGGCTCAAATAAAAGACGGCTTCGGGCTAATATGTTTGGAGATAATATTCATAAATATTAAAGAGATAAAATAAATATGTTGATCGCATGGGCTTTTTGTTTGGGCACTTTAAAAATTGATCAACAATGTTTTTCCGATATTGGTTCTATCTACCAATAAAATTACTTTGCTTTAAGCCATGTGTGCAGTTCAAACGAAACTCGAAAATAATATTGTATATACGCAATACTCTAACTTCCATCATTAGGGAGCCAAGTGCAAATTATCATAACATAAAAAAATAATGAATATAATGCCAAGTGATATCCTTTATATATGTCTGCCTGAAGTTGTTTAAGTACATTTACTTGCCATTGCCTTATAGCGAAAAGCTCCGATCGATATTTCAAGGGGTTCTCACTTAATTGTTAGACCAAGGGACGGATTCACATTGCAATATCCCTTGGGATAATGCGTGTAGTGGGAAGGTTCCTTATATTGAAATCTTTATTACTAATACAATGTGCTCATTTTACGAAAATATTAAAAAAATATTTTTAGAGGATATAATTTTATTTTAAAATTTGTTTATTATAATATTCAAATTCAAATTCAAAATATTCTTTATTCAAGTAAACTTGTAAACAAGTGCTTTTGAATCGTCAACATCTACTGCTATTACTGGGTCTACCATCTATACTATTATTGGGTATACCCACATTCTAAAATTAACACCGAACCTTATGTCGAACCTGCCTTATGTCGCGATTGGCAACTGCAAAAATTGTCATATATTTTTGGTTTAATTAAAAGTATAAGATATATTTTATAATTTATTGTGAAATAAAATAATATACACCTCAAAATAATATGATTTAAATGTCTCTTGGCATTAAAAGTGTTAGTTTTCTTATTTGAACAAGCTAAAGTTGGGGTACTTAGCTAAGTTGGTGCAATGAATTAGTTGTTATTAGGTGTTAGTGCAGCCAGCAAGATATATCGGTCTCTGCGGGGAACGATGTAATGGAGACAAGATGGCCGTACTTAGGAGAATTAATGCAGTTTCTCAACCATTATGAGGAGATTTTGCTTTAAATGTTGAATCATAAATCTTTTACGAAAGAATGAATGAATCTACGATTCTACAATGGAATAGGTAAATGGTCTACTTAATAAAGTTGCTTATAAAGAATGAACCATTTAGAATGGAATAGAATAGAAATACTCTTTATTGCACACATAAACATAATAGAAAACAAGCAAAAGAAGCAAAATTAAAATTTAGCCTATATATAATAAGTTAAGCACATAGAACCGAAAGTCAATTAAATCGTACAAATGGCGGCCTTATCGCTAAGCCAACGATCTCTTCCAGGCAACCTTAATGATAAAATCAAGAATAAAAATAAAATATTGTAGGCAAGGTAAAATAAATAATTAAAGATTTAGATAGATTAGAATTATAGATCCGGATAAGGTCATCATCGTTAGTCTCCTATCGGTCAGGGTCGGCAAAACATGTTTTAAATATGTTTTTACATTATTTGGTTGAATTAAAAAAAAATATTTACAGGTCATTTTTCGTTTGGTAGAACAATGAGACATAACTATAGATAGAAGGAAGATCAGTGCCGCACTTAACTTAGTAGATATAACCTTGTTAGATTTTATCATATGAACGATGAAGTAGAATCCAAGCAAGAAGTTCAAGGACAATTTTAAATTAATGACAATAAAGAGAAAGAGAGCTGTAGTTCGCTTGTTAAAACCACTTGTGTGTTAAATATTTTGTTTATTTAATTTTATTTTATTTGTCACCTAGGTCTTCCGATTAAATTGTTCGGGTAGACTTCAGTACGGAGATAAGGAGCAGTTCTCAGTTCTTCAACTATCTCCATAACAAAAATTACATTAACAATTTGCTATGTGTTATACTGTACAGAAGGACAACGATTTAAAAACTCACATGAGAATTATAATACTCATCTACTACTAAAAATAATATTGTTATTTTTGAAAAAAAATTATTATGGTAGTGTGATATATTAATAAATGTAGTGCACAAGTCTACAGTGGCGCCACTCCGCAGTCACGATTCTGTCATCGAGGCGGGAGGACGTTTCGGTAGTATTGTGTACCTACTCACTGTATATAAGTGTTTTAACTATAACCCGAAGCTAAAGATAGTGGTCATCACATTGGCGACGAGTAAAAGCGCAGTGAGTAAAATTGTTGTGATTTAAAATGTGTACCTGCTTGCAGAATTGGACAACAATCAAATTATAAAACACAATAAAAGAAAAGTAATTACGATTAATTCTACTTATTGTTGACCAAATCTGTTTGCAAATAAGATACCTGTCGGAAATAATTTTCGATAAAATTAGAAGGTTCCAACGATTACATCGTTAAGTACCCGTTTTAACATTGATAACCTAAAAGTTACGCAATTATGCAATTGTTAAAACAAAATTATGATATGTTGAAAATAAATAAAACGCTTTTAAGGCTAGTAATTTCTAATAATTAAAGAAAATTGGAAGTATTATTCTAGTTAAATGTACCTTGCACTGTCTATCGTTATTCTTATTAATCAAGGAATTCATCGCTGTGTTGGCTAACTGTGTCACTTATTTGATAGGAATACTGTGTATGTAGAATAATAAATAAAGAATAAAAAATTAAATAAAATAAATCAACAAATCATTCTTCTTATACATGATATCTAAATTAAAATTTGGTCAATCAATTATATTAACTATTGCATAATAATAATTAAGAAATTTATTGGTTCAAACTTTACACTTTCATTACTGTAATATTATGAGATCCATTTTCTCATAATTACAGGTCGTCCAACATGTCCCACTCTCAAATTCCAACTATAGAACCATTCGAATGTGAAAGTGATCCAACTTCTATTGGCTCCAGTTGGGAGAGATGGAAACGTGCCTTAGAAATATACTTTATAGCAACAAATAAAGTAGAAGCAAATTCTTTAGAAACTGTAGAACGGCAACTTAGCGAGTTTCACGATAGACAGAGCACAAACACAGCATCTACAAGCCTTAATAAAATTGAAACTATTATTAAAAAGCGACATACTCAAAAAGAAGTTAACTTCTGTAGCCGATGTGGCAGTAAAAATCATAAAAGTGACAATAGTTCCTGCCCTGCAATTAATGCTACTTGCATTAAATGTGGTTTCAAAGGACATTTCCAAAAACACTGCAGAACAAGGGCCAACAAAAGAAAACATACTAATTCCTCATCTAACGAAAGTGATAAAGTAAAACAGCCTAGGGTAAAAAGCCCTAAAAATAAAGAGTCTACAGATGTGGACTATATTTTCCACATAGATGACTATGCAACAATAGACTGTCAGGTAGGTGGTAATAATATTAAAATGCTCATTGACTCCGGAAGTAGATCTAATATTATCAATGATAAAACATGGGAAGAGATGAAGCAATCTAAAGTTAGAGTTTCAAATCAAGAAAAGACTTCAGACAAAACTTTTCTGGCTTACGGCGCCAAACATCCATTAAAAGTGCATCCATTAAAACATCCATCATTCGAAGCACAAATAACAGTTGGGTTAAAATCACTAATAACAAAATTTTACGTTATTAAAAATGGCTCAAAGAACCTTCTAGGTAAGGAAACTGCCACCCTACTGAATGTGCTGAAAATAGGCATCGATGTGTGTTCCATCGAACAAAACCAATTTCCAAAGTTCAAAGGCGTCCAATTACAAATAACTATCGATAAAACAATTCCTCCAGTTTGTCAACCTTATAGACGTGTTCCAATTCTTTTAGAATCTAAAATTAACCTTGAAATTGACCTTGTAAAAATGGACGTCATTGAACCTGTCAATAAGGCATCTTCTTGGGTTTCTCCAATGGTACCGGTTCTAAAGCCTGATGATGATGTTCGTATTTGTTTGGATATGCGTGCTGCCAATAAAGCTATTATTAGAGAATACCACCCATTGCCCACTATGGAGCAACTGATTCCCAAATTTGGTAAAGCAAAACTCTTTTCAAAATTGGATATTAGGAATGCTTTTCATCAAGTCGAACTTGAGGAAAATAGTAGGGAAATTACAACTTTCATAACGAGCAAGGGGTTGTACCGATACAAAAGATTAATGTTTGGAATATCGTGTGCACCTGAACATTTTCAAAAAATTATGGAGAGAATTCTATTGCCATGTGAAGGAGTAGTAAATTTTATAGACGACATTGTTGTTTTTGGACGTGATCAAAAAGAACATGATACGAGGCTCCAGAAAGTATTAACAGTTCTTAAAGAGAACAAGGTTTTATTAAATGCTAATAAGTGTGTTTTCAATGCGGATACTATTCAATTCCTTGGTCACCAGCTATCATCATCAGGCATTAGACCACTAGACAAATAAATTAAAACGATTGAGACGTTTAGATCAACGGAAACCGTAGAAGAAATCCAAAGTTTTCTGGGTTTAATAAATTTTGTAGGAAAATGGATTCCAAATTTATCAACTTTAACAGAACCCATTCGTCAATTGCTTCGAAAGAAAGTGCACAAAAATGCTAAGATCACAGAGCTGTGGAAAAAGAGCAGATCACAGCATTTTGCAAATTGAAAAAGTGCCTCTCTGACATTCCCACACTTGGTTATTTTGATCCAAAAGATCGTACACAGGTAATCGCTGATGCGAGTCCTGTAGGTTTAGGTGCAGTATTGATTCAATACGACGACAGAGGACCTCGAATTATTGCCTTCGGAAACAAGAGTCTGACAGATGTTGAAAAACGGTATTGTCAGACCGAAAAGGAAGCCTTAGCTTTAGTGTGGGCAATAGAACATTTTTACATGTACTTATACGGGAAAAAATTTGAGCTCATTACGGACCATAAGCCTTTGGAGGTTATATTTGGTACGCGTTCAAAACCTTGCGCTCGAATAGAGCGTTGGGTTCTTCGACTACAAGCTTATGACTATAAAGTCATATAAAAACCAGGAAAATTAAATATAGCCGATCCATTATCCCGTTTATGTACAACAAATAGTGAAGAAAACTTTCCTTATGAAACTGAACATCATGTGGACCAGATTGTTCAATATGCGCGACCCGTGGCATTACCTCTTAAATCGATTATTGAAGCATCAAATGAGGATAATGAGTTAAAATTAGTAAAAAATGCTTTGATAAATAATGCTTGGGATGTGTCGATAAATAATTATAAGTTATTTGAACATGAACTCTGGTTACATGATGGAATCTTGTTAAGAGGCAACAAAATAGTGATACCCACTAAGTTAAGGCAACAAGTTTTAGCAGCGGCGCATGAAGGCCACCCTGGTATTGCCAATATAAAAGCTAGGCTCCGAACTAAAGTTTGATGGCCAAAAATAGACAAAGACGCCAAAAATACTGTTAAAAACTGCAGAGGGTGTACTTTAGTTTCAACACCTAATTCACCAAATCCCATGAAGAGGCGTGAACTACCTTCAAAGGCCTGGGTGGATACACCAGTAGACTTTTTGGGCCCATTGCCTAGTGGGGATCATCTTTTCGTAATAATTGACTATTATAGTCGATACAAAGAAATTGAAATAATGAAATCTATAACCACAAATGACACAATTAAAGTATTAAAAAAGATTTTCTCACGAACGGGATATCCTGCTAGCATAACTGCCGACAATGGTAGACAGTTTTGCAGCCAAATTACCTTTTTTAACGGACCTAGAAAATAATTATGATGATTCGGAAACCAGAGACAGAGAAAAAGAAAAGAAAGAAAAAAACAAATTGATTGAAGACAGGAAAAGAAAGGCTAATGATAGAGAATTTGAGATTGGTCAAAAAGTGTATGTAAAAAACATGATGAAAGAAAATAAATTAGCTTCCGAATACAACCCAACACCCCATACCGTTATTAGTGCTGCAGGAAGTGATGTGAACGTAAGAAATGACGAAACAGGCCAAGAGTATAGAAGAAACATCGTACACTTAAAGAAAGTTGAAGGTCAATGGAAAGTTGTCAACAACGAAGAGGGAAACAAGTCTAGTTTTCTTTAAGTATGAATTAATAATTATTATAATAATTTGAATGATTGTATAGCGCAAATTCAATATAAATCATTGTTTTCAAATATGTTTAAATAAATAATTAATATATAAAAAGGGAGAGATGTGATATATTAATAAATGTAGTGCACAAGTCTACAGTGGCGCCACTCCGCAGTCACGATTCTGTCATCGAGGCGGGAGGACGTTTCGGTAGTATTGTGTACCTACTCACTGTATATAAGTGTTTTAACTATAACCCGAAGCTAAAGATAGTGGTCATCACAGGTAGAATTCGTTAACCACATGCCTCTGAGAACAGACATGAACAAGAGGATATCGATCCTACTTCGATTTGTCACGCCGAACGAATAAAAATTGGTCGTCGAAAATCAAGGAATATATTAGAAAAGTGGGCTACATTTCATTTATAACGTTCAATTACTCTTGATACAATACTCTCGTCTGTCTACACTTTATTAAACCCGCCCAGAGCGTATGTGGGGCGTTTCATATAGCTTTATAAATCATGTAATAACTACCGGAGCATAGCTTTATTAAATCCTTTCACTTGAAAGCGGCTGTGCAAATTTTTAATGCATTTTCTATGGCCAATATTTTAAAAATGTATTTTTCAGCCCGGATTCAATGTTCTTTCTATCACCAAAAGAGTTGAATGATATCGTGTTAACATTTTACAGGTAATTTAATAAAAATATTATTTTACATATAAGCGTTTTTTAAATCTTATATAGTGGCGCCATAAATGTTTCTAAGAGATACGAATACAGTTTTACAATAACGAATAATTCATAAATATTATTTTACATATAAGCGTTTTTTAAATCTTATATAGTGGCGCCATAAATGTTTCTAAGAGATACGAATACAGTTTTAGAATAACGGATAATTTATAAATATTATTTTACATATAAGCGTTTTTTAAATGTATAGTGGCGCCATAAATGTTTCTATGAGATACGAATACAGTTTTACAATAACGGATAATTTATAAATATTATTTTACATATAAGCGTTTTTTAAATCTTATATAGTGGCGCTATAAATGTTTCTAAGAGATTCGTATACAGTTTTAGAATAACGGATAATTTATAAATATTATTTGTTTGGTTAAAGCCAATTTACTCTGAGGAGAATCTCTTTTGTCCCATTTAGTTAGTTAAAAACTTTTCCATCCATTCATATGCGACGTATTTCAGAGCGAGTAACTAGTCAACTAGTTGAAATTTTTGCCTTTTCATCTATTGAGAGTTCGTGGGGTGGTAGCGTTTTTTCAAACATTTGCCTGACCAACGCCATTCATTTAGTTCATTCCGTAAAATAAAAGTTTTATTTTATGACTGAACTAAAAAAATATATCCCGATTACGTAATCTGAATCACATCATTTTTGAGTACACCAGATACACATTATTTTTGTATGCAGGTGACAAAAAATATACATTCAAATATATAATTATCCTCATCAGCCTCCTGCCCTTATCCCACTCTGAGTGGCGTCGGCACAGCATGTTACAAACATGTTGTCACATGATTTGGCTACGTATTTTACGACCGGCCGCCTGCTTTATGTCAACTTACCTTAGTCGTATTTTACGACCCCTCGGTAAGAAAGAGGGTGGTCTATTCTACTCAGCCGGAGACCACACGGCGGGTTGACTTACCTTAGTCGCCTTTTACGACACCTCGGTAAAAAATGAAGGTGGTCTATTCTTAGCCGGATACCACACGCACGCATATACATTCAATTATCTTTTTTAAATGCATAAAAACGATTGACAGACACTTTATTTCTGTAAACGAATGAAGTAATCAGTTAAACGAAGTTCAAGAAATAAGTTTGTTCGCTTGACGAGTGAAACGCGTGTCTCTATGTTAGTTAATTTGTGCCAAGTTCTAGCAGAAGTGTTTAACTTAATTCTTGAAAGCCAAGTTACTTATCTTTCGTATGTGTGCCATCTTAAACAAACTGGGGTTAACTTTTTCAGTTACGTGTTAAGATATAAAAATAATGCTAGTGAGTATTTAAATTCTGTATCGCGCCTTGAAAATATTCAATTAATTTAAAAAATGGTTCGGAATGTAACCTATAACGAGAATAGATAGGATCTGAATGAGAATGTTATTTATTTTTCTTTTTTTTACAAAGTATAAAATCTATACTTATTATAAAACAGAGACACAAAAATCTGTCTGTATGTCGATTTCTCAAAATCTACTGAACCGATGTTTGTACGGTTTTCACCAAAAGTAGTGCAATACTCCCGGATGGTTTAGGTAAAAAGTACATATCGGTATTGTGTTAATTGTGTTGAAGAGTTGTTAAAAAACTTGCTTCGCGTGCGATATACACCAGCAGAGATACGCTAAAGTAATGTAGTAGACAATTATAGATCAATAAAAAAACTTGAACAAAGTCCGCGATAGCATGTTTCTATGTTTTATGGTTAACTCACAATAATTTTGTTTAAAATTTCGAAAAGGAAAAAGTTTCGTAAATCACTGAATTCCATGCGGGCGAAGCAGGCACTGCTCGTGTTATATATAAAAGAATAACTTTTTTACGTTACAGGTGAATATTTATTTAAGTCCAGTCTTTTTAATTATTGTTATAATATTTCCCTGAATAGTAAGCCTAATTAATATGACCACCATTTTATCCATTTTCTAAACCTGTATGACGGTTAAATTCTCTGATGTAATTAAATTTTTAGAGGCATAGACTCAAAGAACTTTATGTAAGCGAAATAGGAATATGACAATTCTTTAGTAAAAAGAGGTCCCCGGCAGAAATTATGCACTATTTAGAATTAAGTGAAAGTAAACAAATTCTTATTTATTTTAGTAATTATAACATTTTTATTTTAGAAATACGATTGTGTATTTATATGAAATGTGGCGTAGACATTAAATTAATGTTGAATCCAAAACGATATCTAATTACGCATTGCGATTTGGACCGCCAACTCGCCACATTCAAAGTTTGGGCATCTGTAATGCTGAGCGTTATGGGACTGGCCTAACTTCATTACGTACACTCACGGACATTAATACATTTACGTAGAATAAATAATTACCGCAGGATGAATAATTTAACGTGAATATCATACAAATATTCCTTTTTAATTAAAACTTCATTATTAGGTTCCAGTTTTGGTTTATATTGAACATTTTACAATTATTCCATTTTAATTAAAACTTCATTATAAGTTTAAGTTTTGGTCTCTGTGTAGCCTTCGAGGTTTCTTTAGATAAGCTATCACATATAGGTTTTCAACAGCTATCTTGTTGTTATCATCTTTAAAGAAAGCCGAGAAAATCCTTGTACGAGAGCCTTCTACTAAACTAAACGTTAAATAGGCAAACCGAAGATTTTATCATCTTTATCTACTCGTAAATGTGCTGGTAGCATTTTTATTTAAAATTATTTATTGAGGGTAATCCCTAATAAACGAAAAAGATGAAACCAAATTATTGAAATGAGAGTATTTTCGTTGTCGCTTGAATAATTGTATATCTGGTATACACTATCAGTCAACCAGTATGTTAACAATTTTGTGCAACAACCAATAGCTTCAATCAGACACATTTCAAGTCATCTATTCAGCTAGTGAAACGTTATCTTTTAATTATTATTTAAAATCGAATTGTATAAAATATTAATTCTGATGTGAGTAGCGACGACTATCAACAAATATTTAATGTCACGCTGTAATAAAATAAAAACGGAACCAAGACAATTCTTAGTCCTTATAAAAAAATCATGCCAAAAACCGGAAGGGATCCTTTGAATCCGAAATTCTGATGTTAAGGTGAGATATATGGCGATGTGTCAAAGTACTTTTTCTTATTAGTGGTTGTTTACGAGTGTACCTTAATAGCAATGCCGTGTTTAACGTTGAAATGAGGATAGTGCATACACTGTGGTGTCACCGTTGGAAACTTTCTCACACGTCCACGTTAACGTAGTGATAACGCTGAGACCAATTTTGTTCATAATGTAACAAAATGTTATAAACGAAAATGTTGTTTTTTAATAAAGGTCATCATTGGAATTCCTCTGACACCTAAGTTTCGTTCATATTAGGCAGTACAAAAATTTGTAACCTACACTTTCTCTTTTCGTTTCTTTTTCGCCAAGTCAGGTTTTCTATACCTATTATGATACAATTTTCGAACAAGAGCAATGATCCTATTTACAATTACAAGAAAATCAATGATAATTACAATAGCAATATTTATATCTTACTTTACAATATTGTACCGGAACGGTTAATAACAGGACGGCATTTTCCCCAATAGCAATTACAGAATCAAAGCAAATCTTTGAAGATGTATGATAACTTTTTTATTTATTATATTGAACAATATTTATGGGACTTAAGAAAGTGTGCCGTGAATAACAAAAGGTCTAATCTTAATTAAAAATCATATAAATCAAGTTTCTGTTAACGTTTATATTTTACCCTAGCGGCAGTTTGGCTATAATTTTCAATCTAATTCTATTTAATTAATAACGAATCGCGAAAACAGGAAATGAAATTTTAAAACTTATAATTTAATTCGGTTGAGATTCAATAACTTTATAAAGCAAAATTTAATTAAAAACTAAGTTCCACGGATCGGTAAAGAAAATAAAGGCGAAAATCGAGGACCAAGAATCACGCACGAAGGTGTTGCGACTAAAGACTCCATTTTTATTATTCACTAAAACAGATTTCTGAACCGAGGCTTCATGCGCAGGGATTAAAATCGTCTTAAGTTAAATAGGTTATTGGTTTAATTTCTATTATATACGCAAAAATTTTGATTACAGCATAAATAATTAATAACATTCTCAAAATAATGATTTGTCCTGAATGTGTATGCCCTTGATTTTAAAAAATAGTGCTGTCAACGTATACATTTGTTGAACTTTCCCTACACCACTCTTTCGTACTTGTGTAATCTCGGGCTAAAACTTATTAAATCTGCTTGAAGTCGAAAATCCACCGCCTAATAAGTGCTTAAAGATAAACTTTTAGTTTTATTTCGTTTCCCCTAAAAATGTGTTCCGCTCTTAGATGACACCTGGCAACACCAGCAACGGCCGGTCCGGTAGGACGCTTCATTTCCGCCCAACTCTTGCCACTAATTAAATGTTTCGTGAACTTGCTACCATTTGAATCTCCTAAAGTGAAACTTGAGACGGAAATTAAAAGTGCCCGCCTCTTTTATTGTAAAAGTTTTTTTTTGTTTTATCCTAAGTTCTCTCTGTTGAGTTGTATTGTGTTGTTTGTTCTAGTGGTAATTCTTGAACTGTTTATTATGAATTATCTAATTGTAGGTATACCTATTTTTTATTTGTTGATGTATATTTACTCATTGGTTTTTCTTTAAATGTATACTTAATGAATATGTGAACACGGAAGTGACCTCATCTAAAAATAAGTTTTTATTACATCCCTGTATATTGCATATTTCTGGATTTTATTTTTCTTGACTAACATCATTATAAATTTCAGCTGCCATTTTATGTTTTATGTCAATGTTGTGTCGTGTCAATTCTAATGTCTTCAGTCGATTATTCTGTATTCGCACGTGCTGAATGGTTGTGTTTAAATGAATACACAAAGTCAACCTCGATATAGTTTTAATTAATAGCCACCTCAATATAGTTTAAAATATTATTGTTTTTTACATACAAATATAACAGCTTCATTGTTTACGTTGTTTCCTAAGCAGTTTAGCACTAATTATTTTCTACTACCACATCTAATAACGTTTACAAAATTTTTGAAGGGATAACCGTGATTGTGACTAAAAATTGAGTTCAGGTATATTTACAAACAGTTTTCTCTTTTCATTAATTGCGTGTATCATGGCTAAATACATGTTATAGAAATAACAATTCCTTGTTTAGTTTATCACAGTCGGGTGAATAAACGATGTTATGCCCGAATAACTATGTTAATGGTGCTCCGACCACAACAAAAACATTCGACGTCTCGTTAGATCTTGTATTAGGCCGAGTTTCCCTTCAGTAACTTTAGTACTGTGAGGAAATAGAATACTTTCTTACATTAAGAATGAAGCAATAACATAGAAATAAATTCGTCTATTGCGTTATTACCAAAGTTTAATTGTTATTGCTATGGTGGTCTAAATTGTTTATGTTTACATAAATATATTACTTAATTATTGATTACCATATCTTTATAGGCAAGACATTCTGCAGGGTCAACCCTGATTCTGATTTCTGACATTTAATAAGAGTGGATGTTAAATTAATAAAAGAGATTTGTTGCCGATTTGGGTTGAACCCGTTCTGGTGATAGGCTCAGACTTTTGGTAGTAGGCGGGTTCAGGAGGTATCCGTAATAAAGTATCTGTGTTGCAAAGGCAATAATAGTATCATTTCAAGATATTGGCAATTGGTTATACTATTTTAATCTAATCTCATAAATTAATCTACAAACACGTGTTGATTATTACATTAGTTCAAAATATTTAATTATATAGAAGATAAGAATGCGGATATAGCTACTCTTTGAACCTGTACACTATAGTAATGACTAAATATAACTAGTTATAAGAATTACATTTTGAAAAGAGCAACCGCTGAGTTTTTGCTGGCTCTTCTCGGTAGGAACAGCTTTCCGAACCAGTTAGAAGTTTATTTCAATATAGAATATTTTTATTTTATATATAAGTATATTATATTTGTTATAAACTTGATTAAAATTGTATATTTAATAACCAAACAATTTGATTTGGGTTATTTGAATAGGTGCTCCTAAACAAAAGCATTCCATCTTAAGTTAAAGATCGTTTTGAAATGTGATTAAAGTGATTGAGTTGAATTTAACGGCCTATCATAATAATAATAATAAAAGTGATTTACTAAACCCAAAATGTTTTTTTACATTTGTGTCTAGACCCCTTAAATAGGAAAACCCGTATCTTAGAGGCCAGTACCTTCCCATAACTTAACTATTAACATTTTACTTAACTTATAGTAGTAAAAACTTATATATGAGTATAACTAATACTTATATATTATATCATGAGTTTAAATTTTATTATATATATAATGTCTGTGCGTGAGTGTGTGTATGTTTGTGTGCGCGTGTGTGAGTGTAATTGTAATGTCTGCTAACTATATATTTTTCTATTTCTACAAAAGTAAGGCTTAAAAGCCAGTTATCCATATATTTTTTTAACTCGTATCTGTTTATATTTGATTCGGTTTTTTGTTATTATTAAAACATTGTTCTTAAGGTAAATAAACCATAAACCCGTAAAAACATGGTAGTTATAAAACCACATTAAGTTAATTCAAGTGTGACACCAACCGTAATGTTTGTGAAACAAAACAAAAATACAAGCTGTCGTTTCGTAATATTTAGTTTTCTATATAACTTAAAACATAATAAAATCTGACGTCAATGCTTTATGTTTTATCTCGCTATAAAAGCAAAGCATTTAAAATAAATCTTGACCGAGATTCTGTGTTTATAAGTAGTAATTTGAATATTTAAATAATTCAAATTTCTCTTTGAAGAAGCGGGTAACATTATGATCCTTTTTTGCCACTCTAGTTAAAACTATTCATTTAATATTTTGCTCTTTAATAATGTTTCAATATGATTCTTTTCATATTAATCAACTTTGAACCGATTTGAAATTCTTCATTTTGTTTGAGCTTTAATTCAGATTCCACTTTTTTAGTCCCATAATGTATTTAGCTATTGATGGATAGAGTATTGTTATATAAGAAATAGAAGTACATTTCTATTAATGAAATTTTAATGTATAAAACCATTGAGTATACCACGAGTGCATTGGTAAAAAAATTGACCTATTTATATTTTTTATTAATATATCTAAATTTAAAAAAAAGTAGATAACAATGGTCAATAGCCTCTTGAGCTACAAGAGGTTTAACTAATGTTTAATACGCATAATCAATTTATAGTATTTGGCGTTACTTTGCGGAGATCCATAATACAAAAGTATTTTACAATACAAATTATTTTGCTGTAATACGCAACTAAGTAAATAGAATATATACATAGTGCTAAAGGTAGAGTGGAGTATCCATTTTCATACCTAATATATGCAGAATTCGTAAAAACACATGCACAAACCTCCACCACCGTCACCACAATACATATGTGCTACACACATTCACTATCATAAAACTTAACAATCATTTCGCCCCGCAACCGAAGCATCATCAGGAGATAGACTCTATGACAAAATCGCAAAACGATTTGCGATTTGGTGTAGGTTTATGCATGTGATTTTAAGTAGAAGAGAATACATATTTGATAAAAGCTGTGTATATATACCTAGAAAGTTCTGGAATATTTGTAACCTATCTGCATTGCAGCAACGTGATAGGTGTCAATTCCATTTTCATCTATCCTAGGAGAAGGCTTGTACTTAGCCGTGAGACATTGTAATAACCTGTTAGGCCTTTTATTTTCACTTTTTGATGTAAGTTAATAAAATATAGTAGCGCGCGGATATGTTTCTCTGTGATTTAACGTCAAAGGCTAAATTTAATATAACAGTAAGATAGGAAAATAGCTCTCGAACGAAATAAATAGCATTTTCACTGTTTCTCGAATCTAATACGAATGTCTCTTATTTGTTTATGCGAAATCTCGGGCAATTGAATAGAATAATTTTAGAAAGTAATTTTTTTCTTCAGTTAAATATAACGTATATTTAATTAATTTACTATAATATATTGTTACTTTTTACTATGTTTATATTGAAAATATTTTTTATTCAAATAAACTTGTACACAAGTGCTATTGAATCGTCAACTCTACTGCTGGTTCTGAAAGCTGTTCCTACTGAGCAGAGCCAGCAAGAAACTCGGCGGTTGCTCTTTTCAAATATAATTCTTATAATTAGTTACATTTAGTCATTACTATTTTGTATAGGGTAGAGGAGTAGCTATATCCACGCATTATCATCTATATAATCCTAACAAACCTAAAAGTATAGTAGGCTTTCTGTATCAGGCTCTCTTTTACAGTGTTTTGAAACTGCTATTGTATGAAATATGTAAAGTTACTAGTTAGATTATAAAATCTACTAGTCACAGGTTGAATGGAATGCACTGGAAGACATGAAAGAATAATATATATTTTTATTGTCATTAATGTTATTATATAATAAAACAACAATAAATATGTTTTTGATACGTGTTATAATGTATATTTACTTAGGTTTATAAGGACTAGTTGTGTAACAGAAAGCGTCATGTTTTTCCCTGTTTATTTAAATATAAATTTTTCAACATAGTTAATATTCATAAATTCTATTATCACGTCTTTTGTGTTTTGTATTTTACCTTTCTTTTCAGATTCAATTTAATTTAATTTAAAATAAAAGTAAACCAATCTGAAAAGAAAGGTGATTTGCGCCCCATTTGTAAATTGAAACGATATCACGGTTCGTTTTAAAACTCTGACCATCAACCTATTCGTTACAAGGCTATAATTAAGCTATAATGCGGTTTGTTTGCTCGTTTCAATCTTCCAGTCTTAAAATGCCACTTAGACGTTAACAAATTATTCATTTAAAGTAGCGGCCTGTTACAATCCCACTGCTGGGCATAGGTCTCTCCGTTTCTGGAGAGAAGGGTTGGAGCTAAGACCTACCACGCTGCTCCAATGCGGATTGGTAGGTTACAAATATCTCCAGAATTCTCTAGAGATTTTCTTCTTTCTTCTTAATGTTTTCCTTCATCGAAGAGGGTGTGTAGAGATAAATTGTAATTATCAATTAGACACATGAGTTTTAATAGAAAAACTCAGTGGTGCTTTCCCGGGTTTGAACTCGTGCTCCCCTCGAAAGAGTCGCACGGTCTCACCGCTGGGCTATCACAGCTTATTCATTTACCAAAAATTATCTTCAACTCGTGAATTAATTATTACGTATTGTTTACAGGTAAGAGTCCAGATAAATAAATTTGGGTCCGAGGGTAAGTAAAGCATAATAATACAGCTTGATTTTGCTGTGAAAGCAATACTCACATAAGCTCTGGGCTTTCTTGAACAATAAACGATGTTAGATGGATAAAAATTCATAAATTTATTATATTTACTAAGATCTTTACAATGTAATTATATATAATGCCTCATTATTTCAATTAAACTTTACATAATAACACTGATAAAGTTATATTGATATGTTAATAATTTCAATTTAAATTTGGTTTTTGCAAGGCTTAAAGAAAAAGTTAACTATAAATAGTCTTATTTAGAATAGATATCTACAACCTCTTTTAAAACATTGTCTTATTCCAATTAACTTTTGAGATGTACCTTTTAGGCAGAAATTATTTGATATGCAACTGAAGGGAAATTGATCGGGAATTTTCAATTGCTAACCTCGCGAAAATATTGATGACTATAATCCAATTAAGTACATTATATTTCGATGAAATTCAATTCTTAATTTATTTTCGAATACAGTTTCTAGATGAAACCTTTCTCACTTATTTTAAAAAAACTTTCAACTAAACCAAATAACTTTAATATGCACTTTTTGCATCATAACTTATTTGGGGGCACTGACTTTTTTGATGTGTGTGAGGACCCTTACGTACGCTTCGATTATTATGTAAATTGAACTCCAAATATACAAAACAAAATTGATGTTAATTTCCCTGTTTGTGTTATTACAAAATTGTATTCACTAAACCCTTTCGTAAACGAGATCATGAATCGACGAGAATCAAATATAACCTTTTAAAATATATCATTTACTGTTGACAAATCCTTATTTATTTATTTATTTATTCAATAGATCCACCAACAGAGTATACATTAATTTTAAACTTAATTATTATAACACATTTGAAAAATCTAATGTTAACCTATTTATAGACACAACATGCTTAGAAAATACATTCGGATCATAAAAAAATGAATATATGGGACACTTATACACACACCTTGGTCTTCCTTCCCCAAAGTAAGTAATTTAATACTTGTGTTATTGGTGACAGACAACTGGCAAATATATACATATATAATTTTAAAAACATATATTCACTTCATTCATTAAATAAAAATATTCAGGCTCGAAAATTAATAAATTGCTTATAGAAAATGTTGGCCCTCGACTGGAATCGAACCCGTGAACCGTGGAGCTGAACGCACGGTCACTGCCAACTGCGCCAATGAGCAAGACAAATACTTGGTATAATATTATGTAATAAAAATATGAAACATTTACAATACGTAATATACAATAAAATAATTAAATATGTATTGTTTATTTTCGTTCTTATTACGCCTAATAAACATACGTATATACGCCCAAAAAATTTTTTTTCAGGCGAAAATACAATACACAAAATACACTGAAAAAGATTGTACTATGCTCACGTAGTGGACTATTCATACATTTATAAGTGTATTATAATGTACATCATTTCTCGTACAAGTTGTTGGAACGCTCTCATACAAACTCCAAATCTGGTTAAGAAGTTTATAAATTATAGCATTCGAAATTGCCTGACCGAGTTGGGTAAACAGCTTTTCACTTGATTAGCTATTGTCTTTTTTGTAACCTTCAAGCCAACCTTTATATTCTTTCGAAATAAATTGAAAACGTTTCAAACAAAATGGAAACACAAGGATTATGTTTATTTAGGCGTAATCACATTTTTTTGAAACACTGTTGCGCGCAATATGGAATATACAACCCGGTATAATTGTTGATAAGTACCCGAAGGTGTGGTGACAAATCTTCGTCACATCACTAGCAATTCAGACATAGCCCTAAGCTGTTTCAGAGAAGAATTAGAAAGTTGTTGAAATTTTTTATATTATCTTTTGTCAAATCTGCACGACAAGGGTCGCCGGAATCATAAAATTACACAAGATATTTATTTGGGATAATACAAGGACGTGTTTGAGTTATGTACAGTACCAATAAAGCAATAAAATGGCGAGGTAGAGATGATGTTACTAGTACTACGTAAACGTTAGTACTATTATGTAAACATTTCGTCCACCAAAACAATTCATTAAATATTCGATCTTCTGAGTTCCCTGGGAACTTTGTTTTTTTCAGTAACGACAAACTTATTGCTTATAACAGATAAAACTTTGTAGAGGGTTGGGTTATAACATATTAAGGTCTACTACTATTAGTTACTCTAACTATTAAGTCGATTATTAAGTTGCTATAGTTTGCACATACTCGTCTTATGTATAGTATTTTAATGTAAAAAGGAAAGTACCTAATACTCGAAAATTAATTCATATAATTTCTGTATCTGCAAAGGTAACAGAAAGGGCTAAACAAACTTTAGAAAATAAACTGAAATTTCAGCAGGTTCAAAATGATTAAAATTCGAAAAACTTTGCATAGGAAAGATGTTAAGTGGAAGGAATATGAGTAGTCTACTATAAATCTATCATCAATAAAATATTAAAAAAGGATATTCTGCAATTTAGTGTTAAAGTTACAGTAGAGTAAGTTTGGAATTCGTTGACCATTTTTTTGTGATAACATGATATATTTTACGGCTAAAAAGCAACGAAACGTTCATGGATCGTTAATCAACACTCATAAAGGTTCCGGTGAAATAATTAAGGTAGCTTACCTTATAAGCAGCATTGACTGATTGTGAAAAAGTAATTTGAAAATAATATGCTTATTATTGAATAATGGAGGCACAATTGATCTAATGCCATTAATCAGTCAGATAATGCATTTCAAAGGTATATTGCTCAATAGTTACAAACCATTGTATGTTAATGTTTCTATATTTATTTATTTAAAATAAAATACCCTAGTTTGATTGTCAAAATACAGATTATTGTTTTTTTTAAACTTTGTGATTTAAAATCTATTATTTATAGCCTTATTCGTTACAATATTATTATATATATTTACATTACATACACACATTTTATAGTTGATGTATTAAGTATTAATTTTATTTCAGAGTAGTAATACTTTAATTCTGTCATGTAGTTATGTTACTACTTGGCACAAACAAAAAAACGTACGAGCATATTTCAGACCATTATTTTATTGCTTATGTATCTGTTGTAAAATTTAAATATTAGTCTTTGGTCGATTGAAACACTAAGTGAACTTCGTATTTTTAGAGTCATAAGAAATTAATCTATGCTGTATGCATACCGGCCTTCCCGTACAATAAATATAAAATTTTCAAGTATTTCTTTTATTTCAATTCCATAAACGCAGACTTAACACGTATAAATAAGAAACATATGGTGTTTTCTTACAAAAATAATTACCCGATGTAAATTTCGAAAAGATCTAAAATTATATACATTTATCTTACAAAAATAATATGGTACTTTTTATAGCAGCGAATGTCATTTACACTGAGCTTCACCTATACAATGAAAGGCGCAAAGCTGTGATCTAAACAATAAGTAGTTAATGAGAAACATTTATCGGTGTCATCACCAGTTCTTTTAATATTTTGCTACAGTTGTTTGAAATAGCGCTCCCCTGGCGTCAGTTAATTGTAATTTCAATGTGTTGTCTATACACAGTCGTATCAAAATAAATATTACATTTTGAATTACAATAATTGTTTAAAAGTATTCTAAAAAACGGGTGGATTTCAGATTATCGACGGATTCACATTTTATTTAAATCGATGGATTTCCACTGATCATAGGCCTGTGCCCTACGATTTTGTGCTGCTTCGATCTAGTAGCTCGCTTAGTTTGTTTCTTTATAAGACCTCGTATTTTAATGGCAGATCGTCATGCCTACACTCCTATATGGCAATGTTTATTGGTTGTTCTATAAATCCTCACTGCAATTTAGATTTACGACGTGAGAAACTATGAATAAGATTCAAATAGTACGAGCTCATGAAATTGGATAGAACAGAACCTGATTATTACAAATTAAGTGAATGAATCGTTTTGGAATTAATTAACTTAAAGAATATGAACCCGTATACTAAATTATTCGCTCTATATAATTCGCAAGTCCCTAACTTCTGTTTATATTTCTTTTTATTACTAATGAGAGTTTGACTTTGATATTAGACAAACCGATACTAAAGACTCCTAAAAAAATGTTCTTATATGACCCTTATAATTAAAGCCACGTGGTATCCGGCTGAGTAGAATAGACCACCCTCATTTTCTTACCGAGATTTTGTAAAAGGCGACTAAGGTAAGTCGACCCGCCGTTTGATATCCGACTGAGTAGAATGGACCACCCTCATTTCTTACCGAGGTGTCGTAAAAGGCGACTAAGGTAAGTTGACCCACCGTGTGGTATCCGGTTGAGTAGAATAGACCACCCTCTTTTTTACCGAGAGGTCATAAAATACGACTAAGGTAAGCTGATGTCAGGCAGGCGGCCGGTCGTAAAATACGCAGCCAAATCATATGACATGTTTGTAATATGTTGTGCCGACTTAACTTAGACTGGGATAAGGACAGGAGGATGATGATGTACCCTTACAATTACCCTTAAATTTTTAACTTTTCGATTATACCAAACTTGTTTCACGATATCATATACGTGCCGGAAGAAATTTTCAACATAAGATAACAGAAAAAGCATTTTGAAATTGCATACATACACGGTTCGTGTTTAATATACATGTGAAAGTAAATAAAGAACGAAATGATACTCGAAATTGTAATGCATTATTTATTCCGTCAGTTAATATTTTTTATAATAGTGAATAAGTAGGTCAATGTTTAAATGTAAAGTAATTTAAATTAGCAGAAATTACTCTCGGTTTCTATTTCTTTTACCATGGAGTCGTTATTATGGCATATTAAGTTGCCAATCAATGTATGTCATACATTAATGTTTTTTTATGGATTTGTGTTTTTTTTAATTAATTTATAGTATATAAGAATTTAGAAACAACTTATTATTTAAAATATAACATAACATGTTTGAGTTATTTTTTACTATATAAAATCAGCGCAAAATTAAATAGTATTAATGCTGTACTAGTAAAATTCGGGTACATCTATTGCGTATTTAGTACGCAATAAATGAACCCGATGATTTTTTAATATGTATGCTTTGCCCATTGCATATCTACCATAGAGTTATTAATACTAGAGTTGGGGAGCCTTAGACTGGCCTGGTCCTCCTCAATGCTGAGGGTCGTGATCGCCTCCACGCATTAATTTGTCACGGAAAATGTTGCGCCATCGGTGTCTGTGCTTCGCAACGTGGATGGCTTCACGCATATGGCTGTCGAGAGTGGTGCGGATTGGATTTGTCCAGCGCATTTAATTTCGTCTTCGCCAGTGATGACTATCTTTTCGAGATTGTCACCACTCTTCCGGGCGATATGACCGAAATACTCAAGAACTCGTTTCATGCAGATAGTCGAAAGCCTAGTTGTGATCTTGAGTTCCTTGAGTATCAACACAATAGTTCTTTTAGCTGTCCAGGGGATGCGCAACATTCTCCTCCAGCACCACATTTCGAAGGCGTCCACACGTTACGTTCTAGTGCTCTGAGCGTTCAAATCAAATCAAAATCAAAATATTCTTTATTCAAGTAAACTTGTAAACAAGTGCTTTTGAATCGTCAACTTTACTGCTGGTTCGGAAAGCTGTTCCTGCCGAGAAGAGCCAGCAAGAAACTCGGCGGTTGCTCTTTTTAAAAAATAAATCTTAAAACTAGTTACATTTATTTATTACTGTCTTGTACAGGGTAGAAGTGCACCTATATCCACACATCCTTATCATCTAAGTAATCTTCAACAGCATAGTAGGCTTTCTGTATCAGCCTCTTTTTAACAGTGTTTTTAAACTGCTGTAATGGCATGACCAAAATTGATTTCGGAATTTTATTATAGAATCTTATACCCAAACCCACAAACGATTTACGTACTTTTGCTAGGCGCAAAGCAGGAGTCGCAAGCTTATGTCGGTTCCTACTTTGTCTATTATATACATCACCTATCGTTTTATAATTCTTTATATTTTTATGTACAAAAATTACGTTATTTAAAATATACTGTGAAGCAAATGTTAGAATACCTGTTTCCTTAAACTTCTCTCGCAGGGAATCACGCGGACTTAAATTGTAGATGCCACGTATGGCTCTTTTTTGTAATACGAAAATTTTTTCACTATCTGCGCATTTCCCCACAGCAATATTCCATAAGACATAATGCTATGGAAGTAAGCAAAATAAACAAGTTTCGACATCTGTAAATTGTCTTATCTTTCGAACAGCATAGGCTGCTGAACTAAGTTTCCCTGCAAGAGTTTTTATGTGTGTGCTCCATTGGAGTTTTGAATCCAAGGTCACATTTCGGTTCGGTCACAACAGGTTCATATTTCGGCCCCGTAAAAGAATATAGAAAATACCAACGTCCTGACAAGCTTTTGTTTGTAAGTGATAGTGACAATAAATAATGTGGAGGAAGATGAAAGTCGTATAATTCATCTTTTTCTAATCACACATAAAAAAGAGAGACAGATAGTTGACAACTCATTAGTTTTCTCTTTATTTCTCGTTATTTTAATATGGCGCATTATTGGTTGGCTTTTTGACTCTAGTATAATAACTCTGTGATATCTACTCGTAAACATTTTACATAATTTAATTGATATCTTAATTCAAGAACAATCGATTACAAATTTTTGTTATACAATACTAACAATGCCGCGGTGTGGTTTCTGGATGAGTAGTGTAGTCAAACCTTATTTCTTACCGAGGTGTCGTAAAAGGCGATTAAGGTAAGTTGGCGTCAGGAAAGCGGCAGATCTTAAAATAACAAGCCCTCTCAAATATCAAAATGTTTAAAACATAGTGTGCCGACCCCACTTACAGTGGGATAAAGGCAGGAGAATGATGAATGATGATGACAATACTAACTATGATTCGACGAAAAGTAAATCAGAATTCTTATAAACACTAGTTTCACTTTCTAACTCTTTAAAATTATTATCAACATTATTTTACATTTTCTACTTTCTGATTTTAATTATTTAGTCATTATTTCTATGAACTTCTTTTTAAGGCTATTTATCTATTGATAGTAATGACTCAGAGTATAAAATATATATATTTTTTAAATATGATCAACGCGGTGTTGCAAATACATTGCAGTCGGTAGATACGGTTAGTCGGTGTTTAATCCGCGTGATTGATTTCAATTACAAAGTGTCAATAGATTCGTTAGTCGTTTCAACTTTTGCGATGGATCTATTGTGATTAAACTTCATTTTATCTACTTTCTTATATATATTTGGCATTCGCTATCAATTAAATTTTTAAAATCTCATCATTCATTCATTCTCCTGCCCTTGTCCCACTTTAAGAGGGGTCGGCACAACATGTTACAAACATGTTGTCACATGATTTGGCTACGTATTTTACGACCGGCCGCCTGCCTGACGTCAACTTACCTTAGTCGTATTTTACGACCCCTCGGTAAGAAAGAGGGTGGTCTATTTTACTCAACCGGATACCACACGGCGGGTCGACTTACCTTAGTCGCCTTTCACGACACCTTGGTAAAAAATGAGGGTGGTCTATTCTACTCAGCCGGATACCACACAGTGGGTCAACTTACCTTAGTCGCCTTTTACGACACCTCGGTAAGAAATGAGGGTGGTCTATTCTACTCAGTCGGATACCACACGGTGGGTCAACTTACCTTAGTCGCCTTTTACGACACCTCGGTAAGGAATGAGGTTAGTCCATTCTACTCAGCCGGATACCAGACGGCATAAACTTTTAAAATCTATTTATTTATTTATTTATTTGTCGCCTAGATTGTGTAAACATTTAGATTTTAATTATGTCTATATTGATCTATATAAATGACGTTTACAGTACATATTTTGTCTGTGCTTAGATTGATCGAATAGATTCACTATTGTCTTTAGACACGAGAATGAGCTTCAGGAGAATGCAGACTGTAGAAGATACAAAAAGAAGTAATGCATCATGATTGTAAATGAGTTTTAAAATCTTGCATATTAAATTAACAATACATATTTGATTCCGTGTGAAAGCGAAAGGTTTTTCGTAGTGTAATTTATGGTCCAAAATGTTTTTAAATGTTTACATCAAAAGTAAGCAACATATTGAAAAGGTGTAAAGAAATTGGAGATTAGTTTTATGTATAAAGTAAATGATGCACATAAAGTTATTAAAGTAGAGCAAGGCATGTATATATCTCGCTGTTAAATAATTCTTTGTTCAAATTGAGTTTCACAAGCACTTGTGAAATTACAATGAAGCTACTGCTGGTTCGGTAAGATGCACATACCGAGAAGAACCAGCAAGAAACCCGGCGGTCACACTTTTCGAAAATAAATATTTCAATAATATAAAATTGTGCAAAAATCAAAATATATTTCAATTTTTGATATTAATTTAGTGCGTGTACAAATTTTCTACACTAAGAAATACTTTAAAATTTATAAAAGCCATCAGTGTTTAATCATCATCCTCCTGCCCTTATCCCACTCTAAGTAGGGTCGGCACAACATGTTAAAAACATTTTGTCACTTGATTTGGCTACGTATTTTACGACCGGCCGCCTGTCTGACGTCAACTTACCTTAGTCGTATTTTACGACCCCTCAGTGTTTAAGCAAATAAAAAAATACTGCAAATTAACATACTAAAATATGTTATAATTACTGTTTTTAATAATTTCGCGAAAACACTGATCATTAAATAAAATCTTATCGCAGATTAATGTTGATACGAGAATACAAGCATTAAAAATAATTATAATTAAAAAAGCTACAATCACTTTAAGTATTATAATTTAAAATTACTATGAGTCCAATTTCTAAATTAATTAGTGTTTAAATAATGGCCATGCGAAATAATTATTATTTAAATAATACTTTAAATTTAATATATTACTTCAGTTTATATTTAATAATAAGTTAGAAGAACACATAAACAGATTTATCGACTTCTGAAATACAGATTTAGTATAAACGTCAAAAATATGTATGTCAAAATATTGTATCACTTATATATTTCGACATAGAACTATTAAGTTACATTTTATACTTTGTAACCATAAAGCATAAAATAGCTATTTTTTTATATTATTTTGTATATTACTAATTTTTATTTGCTTGTCTTTTATATAATAAATTATTTTCTTATTTGTCTTTCTTTTTGTCGTAGGCAATTTTTCTAAATAAACATATGCTAACGTGATATTGACCAATAGTAATGAGTTGTAGAGTTAAAGGCTGTCAACCAACGAACTAGCTTGGCAAGGGTGATGAATTTTCGGTTATACCTAAAAATATGTATAAAAAATATCTTGGATGGAGTATATTGATATTTATTAAAGTTTTTGTAATACAAGTTCAGGAGATTTCTAATTGGAAAATCAACACATACTACATAATATCGTATACTATGATGGAATATTTAAACCGACCAATCAATTCGGGGATCGTGACGTCAGGTTGGACCATTCCCACGGTATGGAATTCAATTTGCCGTGGTCCTTTTGGCCGCCATAGAAATTTTAATACGTATCGGTCTTGCCTGTTCGAATATGTCAAATACAGGAGAAAACCCCATTTAAACTTTGTAAAGCTGTCAGAAGTAACATACCTATTGGCTTAACACCTTTATACATGACATGCTGTTTAAGTTTTAAGTAAAGCATTTGCTTGCGTTTGAGGTCATATCATACATTATTCAATTTTAAGCATATAGTTTTTGTCTTTTATTTTATTATTATTATTTTTATTCCTTTTATTAATCAAACAATCACTATATCTGTATAATACTATTTTATGTAAACTTTTACATAAATGGCTATGCTTAATTGTATAATCACATAACAATCTAGTTTGAAGGATTAAAATAAAGTACATTATAAATGTAGCGAAATAAATTCTAATATTGAGTATAACAAATAGTACATGCATTTGAATCACTCGCATAACAAATAGTAAATGCATTCAAGCTATTTGAATCACTCGCAAAAGTTTAATTTGCTCGTAAGCGGAAACATTACCGCATCAACAGCCATTCAAAGGGCAATGGGAGAGATTCATATTTATTTATCGCTTTCGTCTGTATTGGCAAGAGAAAGCAATTACCGCGACCCTCGTGCCACTGCAATTTCGCAAATTGCATATTTTACTCACAAGAACTACGAAATTGCAAGTCGTTATATGCATTAACCCGTCTTCACATCGTGGCATCTTCGACGTGACTCGAGATCGACGTGTGGAAAGTATAATTATAGAAGTCTATGTTATAAAATTTATATTAATGAGTTTAGTCGAACTCTCTCTAGTGCTCACTTTCTCGTCCGGAAATAACATGTTTTATTAATTTATTAATATATTGGTAAAGTTAAAAACAATCGATACATTTTATAGTACAAAGTCACAAAAACCGGAGTAAAGTAGTGTTAGTATATGATCAAATTTACAACATTGGCATTTACGTCATATTTTTAATATCGCATGAATTGGAAATCAATACGATAGCGGCCGCGCGTGCTCAACCTATTAAATCGTTATAAAAATCATTATCAAATTACTATCAATTAAATAAATCTATCAATTAAGCGTCGCAGTTACAATATATGAACTATATCTATCAATATAATTTTATTAATCTATCAACCAAAGATTGTACAAGGTAGTAGCCGACCGTACAACGGTTTTTACTAAAATATTGTGCAATTTTTGAGGTTAAGATTAATAATACATTCTCCGGGAATGGTTTTTATGGAACGTTCACTGGAAGATAGAGCGTTAACCAGCTCTATATCCTTCTCCTAAAATAATAAAATAATATAATAATACAATATAATAAATAATACTACATTTGGAATATTTGTTTGATAACATCAAACGGCAACGTTTATATAATACTAATAAACTAAGCAAAAAAGAATAGTCTATGGTATATGTATCAATATGTTTGTCGAAATTTCATCACTATATCGAGATTTAAGCATCTGGACCTAATATCAAAGCAACTTGTGTTGAAATCTGTGTGTCGCTAAAAGATGAAAGAAGAATGAATATTACAAATACCATATGACACCAACCTATAACATATAGTTTTCATCATCATCTTGCCCTTATCCCACTATAAGTGGGGTCGGCACGACGTGTTAAAAACATATTGTCACATGATTTGCCTACGTATTTTACGACCGTCCGCCTGCCTGACGTCAACTTACCTTAGTCGCCTTTTACGACACCTCGGTAAGAATGAGGGTGGTCTATTCTACTCAGCCGGATACCACAAGGATATAGTTTTAAAGTAAAGTAAAATAACAGCCTATTACTATGCCCACTGCTGCGCTAAGGCCTCCTCTCTCCGTTTTTGGAGAGAAGGATTGGAGCTAAGACCTACCACGCTGCTCCAATGCGGATTGGTAGGTTACACATATCCCTAGAATTCTCTAGAGATATGTGTGATATATTTCCTCACGATGTTTTCCTTCACCGAAAAGCGTGTGATAAATTGCAATTATCAATTAGACACATAAGTTTTAATAGAAAAACTCATTGGTGCCTGCCCGGGGTTTGAACCTATGTCGCCTCTAGAGAGTCGCACGGTCTCTCCGCTAGGCTAGCTTGCTTGGATATAGTTTTATAAAAATATAATCAAATATTTTCTGTTTCCTGAACGTCTAAGCTCCACGACAAAATCACATCTCACAAATCAAAAGAAAATTATTTCACAAAATTCATCCGTAACTCAAAAATTGCTAAGTTAAATCGATCCTTGATTAAAATGAACTAAACTCGGCACAATTTTTACTTTGTAAATGGTTTTTTACCGAAAACATTTAGGGATGTACTTACTGTTAACGACACGGCCTTTTTCAACGGTAAACCACGAACAAGTCTTATAGGTTTGGCTCCCTTACTTTATTGACATTCTAGCAATGCCGACGACGTGCTTACGAATACTTTAATAACTTAAGGTGTAGGGCGATCTGCTAGCACGAACTTATTATCTTTAATTTTGTTGAAGAATTCCAAAATATCGTCCTTGTTTTTTTTTTAAACTGTCAGTATTTAAGTTCGTATCTTATCTAAGCTTGTTAGTACAGTACGAGTGACTCCTGTTATTGACTATTCGACCAATTTCCAAATGCTGGCATATGAATTACACTACTGTCTTTACGGTGTCACATGCTTTTATCTACGAGCAGCTTTAACAAACTTGATAATGTCTCCTATATTTTTTAGGTTTTCGACTTCAATTTCATTCTTACCTAGTGTCTCCTACCGAGTATATGGGATACTCAGTCATAAGGTGAACACTCGTTTATTCTTCTCCACACTCTGGGCACGCAAAAACTTAATTCTCATTCTTGACAGGTGTCTGTTTAAATTATTTAAGTTAGTAAAAAAAAAGTATTTGGTGCTGTTTTTTTACTTTTTCCTTGACTATATCTCAACATAGACAAACATTTTACGTCTAATGGATAGTCATTCCTGATTAATACTACAGTGTATTATCAGAGAGAGCGTTGTGATATAATACGAAACGATGCTTTGAAACTATGAAAATTTGAACAAGTTAATAAAAAGTATATTGAGGTCTCTCTTTCCGAGCATATTTAATGCTAACTGTCCTATTAATATGACAATTTAAACGATTGTGTATACCGTACAATCTTAGACTGAACTGCAAATGTTAAAGTCATTAACAATTTCCAAGATCGCGAGTGCAAGACATTTTTCTTAAATAGAGCAGACGGTGTTGTGCATATTTAATGTTAGCATGGCTGTACTGAGTACGTCCACGCTAAAACTATAATGACTGTATAGACCATGGCAGACTGGGCTCTATTGTCCTTCTATAAATAATAAAATTGTTTGCACTAGTATGGCGGTATTGTTGAGATTTAATCTCTTGGCAGTATATTACGTTGGCTCTCTGTAAAGTGGTTACCTAACTAATTAGCTGTATTTGACTTGTATATAGTTCTTATCGCACTCGAAATAGGTTTTATATTATCGTTTTAAATCGTTGTTGGAGAAGCGAACGGGCTATTAGTGGATGGCTTGGAGCATGTGTCAAGGGCGCCCGGCATGCCTGTATACAGGTTCACCTGCATTCAGTTAAACGTTTTTTATTAAACTGTACTTGCGACTCGATGCAGTCTGGCGAGCTTGTAATGTTTTGAAATTCTCTTTAAGCTTCGTATGGCTTTTTCAATAGACGTTTGAAAGCTTTATAGATGTTTTATTGAATACCTGCTTTTTTTCATAACGAAAACTGCCTGGTCTTTCGAATGATTTCTAAACATTTGTGTAATATGGTCAATAGTTTTAGTAAAAGCCAGTTTTGTCATCCAATTTTTAGTTTTTTTTCAAGTATTTAAAAAAACTATCGTTGATTTCTCAATTTTTACTTGACAAGCAAATGAGTCCATTTAAAACATAATAATAATATTTTACTGGTATATATTAAACTTGACTTAGACGACCACCGGTCCAGGGATATTTTTGTTAACTTTATAGTATGGGAGGTTTAAGTGAGGGGTTTAACTAGGAAGCGTCGTTTATCGGACCTATTCTAGATAAAATTTTAAAATGAAGTTAGGTATATCAAGATTTTTAATATTAGATTAAATTTGTATGTAAAACTAATAATAAAATTATTTTGCTATAATCCGTTATACAGTGAATAGAAAATATACATAGTGCTAAATGTATAGTGGACTATCCGTTTTTTCATACCCGTTACATGCAGGATTCGTAAGAACACATGCACAAACCTCCACCACTGCCACCACAATACACAAGCACTACACACGTTCACTATCACAAACTCAACAATCGTTTCGCCCCGCAACCGTAGCATCATCAGGAGATAGACCACGACAAATCGCAAAGCGATATTTGCTACGAATTCTGCATGCAGTTATTTTTCGATTACATTGATATATATTTTATTATAATACCATTAAAAATTAATAATACTTTATATAAAATTATTAAACAAGAATGATATATGGTGTAATATTAGATAGTTAATGATATAATACAATCATAACAATGTACGAACTTTAATGCAAGTTTTCGTGTTTCTCTTAATCGCAATAAGGCTTAGTTCTATTCTTAAGAATAACGTCTAATTTTCCATTAATATCTATCTCTACAATCGGTGATATATATCTAATGAAAGTGAAAGGTCCAGAATAAAGATTTGTCAATTTATTACCAGTCTCATTATCATACATATTTTTAATACACTAAAAGTATCAGTCAAATAAATGCGTTATAAAGTTTTGACATTGAGAACTAATATAAATGTGCATAGCACACGTACTTGAGTAGACGTATCGAGCAGAAAAAACAAATCAGTGAGAAAATCTTTTAAAAGACTCCATCGTTTGGGAGCTTATCTTTATCTCTAGGGATACTTTTAAGTCACATACGGTCACAGTTCTGCCTTTATTAACGTCTGTTTATTTCGGAATGTATTGAGGAACGCTGGTACTTATCTTGATAAGAAATAAAGTGCAGTTGTATTAAATATTGGTGGCGTAATCATATTAAGTCAACTAAGAGATGAGTAATTGTTAACAATTGATTGTTAGTTTTAGTATATGAAAAATGATAATTTTTAAGGGATATTATTATTTTAATAGGAGTATTAATTCTTAACTTCGAATATTTTGCACGCAAATCGCAGACATTGTTAGACTCTACTTTTGGAGATGACCCCTAGGAGATCTGAAAGTCGCTGTAAAAAGTAAAACAAGATTGTACGGTTTGGGATTCCCTTGAACAGTCCTATGTCCAACGATAGATTTCTATTAATTGACGGAGAAGTAAACTCGCTAGGAAATACGTAGTTATGGCAGAATATTATGATTTTATTAAAATTATGTAACAAAACTAAGTTCACAATCAGTGTCCAATCTGACCTATACAAACTATTAGATAAGGAATTCACAGTACGGACTTAAAATAAAATTTGTGTACAGGTATAAGTGATCGTCACATTTAATTTATAACCAAAATCGACCTTTTAACGTGTTTTGTGAGATACGAAAATTAATAGGAGCAATATATAGTTTATCAATAGTCAATACATGGTTCATTTACGTGAGTTTATTGGAATTTGAGGGATTGAAAATTGAGTCTAACCCCGGTGGTCTATCATACGTCCCTACGTCATTGAAAAATTAGTGCCAACGTGATGTGTGAAAAACTGTATGTAATTGCACTATTTCTAAAACTTATTCCAAGCAGTACGTGACAAGCTGAAATCATAAAACAATTATTATTAAATGGAAAAATATTAATTAATAAGTGTCACCGTTGTAGACTAAGCTGAAAAATTTGATGTCACAACTACACAAGATGTATCGATATGTGCGCTTGGTAACAAGAATAAAATTTCGTAACAGAATGTTCGAAAAAGAGGCTTTTTATTATCATCCAATTTTCTTTTATATTTTGCCGTGACATAAGACCCAATCGGCGTATTGTATGCCCGCACGCCAGTTATGAATGCAGTGGTGAGTATAAATCTACCTTGCTACGTGATATTCATTTTATACAATCTTTTTTAGGGTCGGACGTTCTAGTTGCGGTAGCAATTATTTTTTATATTAGTTGGTAAAGGTTGGTATCCGGCTGAGTAGAATAGACCACCCACATTACTTACTGAGGTAACGTTAAAGGCGACTAAGGTAAATTGACGTTAGGTAGGCCGGTCGTAGAATACCTAGCTAAATCATATAATAGCATGTTTATAGCATGTTATGCTGGGCCCACTTAGAGAGAGATAAGGGCAGTAGAATGATGATGATGATTGGTTGGTAAAAGTTGCTGGGAAGAAAAGACCTTGTCCTAGAAATCTTGGTAACGGAATCGGGAATGGACAGGATTAATTCCTGTGCTCCCGAACTTTTTTCCATCTAGTCAAGAATAAAAATATATTCTGTATATTCCATACAGAGCTGACAGCCAACCTCCACTAGTTGGAGAGGCATTTGAAGAAGAATAAGAATATTTTGAAACTGGATAGTTGACATCTTTCTAGACAATTTCGCTATTAGAGTGCGCATTAAGCCCTGGGTTGCGATTATTATCGCTAACATCGGATAACCCGTAATCTACGGTAGAATAATATACTATCACAGAGCTACTAGCTTATCTTGTTTTTTTATGTCAGGAAAGCTCATTATGGGTCCTTTTTTCCTGGTTTGAGAGCCCAACCTGTGGCTCGTCACAGGTCAGAGGTGAGCTTCCGCTATTTGATACGTCCACCGCCATCCTTTTTTTATGGGTATACACGGTTATGTCGGACTCTCGCCGCCTAAAAACCTGACAGTTCTCCACCAAGCATCTGGTGACGGGGACAGTGTAATGTTGTACATATAGCCCCCATCTCCGACAGCAGCGTCTCTGTACCTCTTAGTGCGTCACCTGCGGGTCGGGGCCTCTCTAAATAGTAGCCTCCCTCTCCGCTGAGCTATGTATCGGAAGCATCAGATGCAGCGACCGTGCTACTAATTTATCCCTAACATAAGCCTAGTTATATCACTTCGCTTCATTCTAACGTGATGGCTAACGTGTCGCAAAGTATAGCCTGAAATTTAGAACAACAAATATCAAACAAGTTAAATTTTACATAATCGTTCAAAGTGTTTACTCAATTTAATTCTACTTTATATTTATTTGATCATTTAATATGACCTTTTTGCTTCTAACGATATAATATGTTGTTAGTCCTTGTTAATATAGCATCTTACATTAATGTTATATACTGACCCTATTAATTAATTCAAGTGCCTCTAATTTGGGAGGTCAAATGGAATTCGATGGGAATAAAAACCGCTCGCGTGTCACTTATGGGAAACAATAATATGCAGACGCTTGTTAATATCCGGATTAATATTGATAAAGATTTTATTATATTCTCTTTATATAAGTAATATATAAACGAAATTTTAATTTTAGTAATTTGGAATGTGAACGAAATTTATAGTTGCACTTGAAAGGACCTTCGAAAAAAATTGAAGTAAATTTTGATTGCTTCGTTGTTATGCCTATCCTTATTAGTACTTCAACTACAAAAGTCTATCTGTAACACTTTTTACAGTTATATGCTAAAGTAGTATTTATTAAAAATAGACACAATTGAAACTTGTATAATCGGGCTAACATAGAGAATAAAACAATCCCGATTTTCCCTAGAAAACAGGTAAAAAACTAGTGCATATTCAAAGGGAATTTTAAATCTTAAATTGACGTTAACAAAGCCGCTCGTATTTCATATAAATATATAAATACTAAATTTCGAGATTCCAAGCTTGCAAAATTTCTAAAAATTTTATGACCACTGTATTGATCTTTTATAACATTTATATATATTTTTTGTATTTTATTTTCTTATCTTTATATTTTTTCTTTGTTTGTTAACAACTATATTTTCAGTTAACCATTCGGACACATAAAAGCGCGCACAAACAAGCATTACCGCATTTATTATTATATTTGAATTTTATTTGTCATGATCCTTAGTTTAGAAAGGTTAAAAAAATATCAATAAACAGACTACAATTTTCGATTTTCAGTCACGGATTCTTTTAGGGATTCAGTTTGCATTAGGCGGGTAGATTTATTATTCGTTTGTTGTTGAGCATAGCCTCAATGTTGAGAATGTCAACGTACGTGGTTCGTTTTAAGTGTCTGGATTTTCTGGCGTTTTCGATCTGCTACTGAAATTGCGGCTAACATTTCATAGTAGTCTAAGTATATGAAAGGATGACAATTGAAAATCAAATAAATCACGTCGCTTGAAACGCATATTTGAGGAATTATTTGGGGATATGTAGATTTCATCGCCATTTTCCTTATAAATATATGTACAAAATATATTAACAATTTTTTTTAAATTGCGATTAAGCCTCATGAGTAGACTAGTAGACTACATGACTGAAATAATTCTGTAACTCGAAGCGGCGCTAATAGATCTGAGAAACCCCGAATTACACGGATAAAGACCATAAATAACGATTTAAAAAGGAAAAATAGATTTTTAGTTTATTTTATTTTATTTATTATGGTTCGCCAGTGATTGTTACATATATTTAATAGTAAAATGCGAGATTAATATAATAGTACTTAATATTAATTAATTAATATTAATATTACTATGTACAATCGTTTTAAGGCAAACACGACTTGAACCTAGATTAAAACTAATTACAGACAAAATACTTATTTTCTAACACTCATTACAAAATTTTACTAAAGAAATAATACCAAAAAATACCAAAGAAGAAAATATTAAAAGGTGACTCATACTCAAATCTGTTCTGGAGAAATGTAGTTAGGAGAGCCGACTCCAATAATAGTGGAAAGAAGGCCGGAACATAATGATGGAAAAATTGGTGCTTACTATCGGGTAAGCACCGATTTCGTGCATCGGTATGAACCAACGAACCGCCGGTAAGAATGTGTATTTCACATGTCATCGTCCTTATTAAATAAAAATTCACGAAAATTAGCGAACAATGCTTATCTGAAGTATTAGAAATAATTATAAGCAATTTGATACGTTATGTTTAGAATTCAGTTTTAATTTATAATGATGACTTATGTAAAGTAACGGCCTCTTACTATGCCTACTGTTGGGCTAAGGCCTCCTCTCTCCGATTTTGGAGAGAAGGATTGGAGCTGCTATGCGGATTGGAGCAGCGGGCATTGTAGGTTACACATATCCCTAGAATTCTTTAGAGATATGCAGGTTTCCTTACGATGTTTTTCTTCACCGAAAAGCGTGTGATAAATTGCAATTATCAATTAGACACATAAGTTTTAATAGAAAAACTCATTGGTGCCTGCCCGGGGTTTGAACCTATGCCGTCTCTAGAGAGTCGCACGGTCTCATCGCTAGGCTATCACAGCTTGATGATGACTGATGATGGTGATCAAATTAATATGTCATAATCTAATTTATATATCTAACGTTCGTTTTGTTAACAAAAAGCAAAAAACATGTAATTAAAATTAATTGTCTATCTGAATATATTTACTAGAAAGAAAAATAGCATTTTCCTATAAACAATGCCACAGTTGAACCAAATTGGTTTTCCTGAACTTTAAAAAATATACTGCGCGGAAGATATAAAGGCAGGCTTTTTGTTGGCGAATACCCATTGCCATAAACATACCGTGCTTTAAAGGGAATCCGGCGGGAATCGTTCTTTTGTGTGGAGTAAATTGCAAAAGAAAATGAGCAATGCTCCTTGATTCGTATATGTATTTTCATGTTATAATATATTGTTTAAATTCGAAAGGTTAGTCAATTGAATAAATAATACTTTTACTAATTAACTTCTTAGATTACTTATCGTAAATTAATTATTCTTAAATCTTACAGTTATTCATAATATTTTTAGCAACAGTAAATAATTGATCATCTCCTTAAATGTATGTTGACAAATAGACATACTTGTAAAATACAGTGTGAGTCTTCATAATGTGCACATAATAAATTGAGGGAAACTATGGTTAGTTTTATCGACGGAAAACGTATTTTAAAAAATCTAGTCCTTTTAAAAAAAAATTTTTTCATTTTTTAAAAAAATTATTCGCTACTGACACCCCTGTGCAAATAAAGCGGCACAACTTCTAAAGTAAATAATCTATCATGATGAAATAAGCTTCATAATGATTGGAAGTAATTGGGTATCCTTATAACAACAAACTGAAGAAAAAAACTGCCCAAAATTAAAAAAAAAACAAGTTTGTTTGTCAAAAACCTTTTTGTTTTTAGAAAATTTGATGATAATCGTGAAATTTCTCAATAAAATGTTCCCATTACTTATCTATTTTATTATTTTAAGTTATTATTTATCGTATAAACTATCGTATGGAAAAAAAATCACGTTTATAACTCAATCCTAACATTTGTTATCGACTGTTAAAAATAGCACTCATATTTCGCCATTTATTGTTCTCTAACAGATGGTTCATTTGGGGTGATAAATGAATACAAAAAAGTTCCATTGAAATGAGTTAGTATTTTCTACAAAACCTAATGCATTAATTCCTCAAAATGTCCACCTCGTTGCTGTAGGCACAAAGTCGCACGAGCCAAAATCTGTTGGGTCACTTTTCTTATCATTTCGGAGTCATTACGAATATCAATCGCACACTTAATTATTCGTTCACGCAAATCAGCTTCACTATTTGGGGTATTGTAGACACGTTGCTTCATGGTCCCCCATAAAAAGAAATCAAGGGCCGTCAAATCTGGTGAACGTGCAGGCCATCCTACAGGTCCATGCCGGCCGATCCATTTTCGATTGTAATTATTGCTTAAAAATGATCTAACATTTAAAGTACTATGAGCAGGGCATCTGTCCATTTGAAGATACATCCTTCGACGCAAATCCAGAGGTACATCTTCCAATAATTCAGGAAGGTCATTAGTCAACAGATTTAAAAATCTTTCACCGTTCAATGTTCTCGGCAAAATAACTGGTCCAATCAGTTTGTCTTCGATAAGACCAGACATAACATTTATCGAAAACCTTACTTGAAAAGATGATGAACGTTTCAACTTCGGGTTTTCACCTTTAGGGCACCACTTGTGTAAGTTTCGGCAGTTAGCCGAAATACCGTTTCTTGTGAATGTTGTTTCGTCCATCCATAGTATGGTTTTTGAAAAGTTGGGGCTAGCCCTTGTTTTTCTTAGAAGCCAAGAGAATATAACACACTTTGGACGCCAGTCTACGTCTTAATGTAGATGCTGCACCCTTTGGTAATGATAAGAATGCAATCCTTCTTTGTTTAAAATGCGCCACGCTGATTTTTGAGATATTCCGTGACATAAAACCAGTGTTCTAGTACTTATTGTCGGATCAGCATACAAATCACATAGTACTGCTTATTCAATAGACATGTCAACAATAATTTGAGGCGGCTCGCGACGATCTCTACTTTACCCAAGTCCAATGATAGACAACCTTCTGTGAATTTCCTGGAAGTTGCGCACAGACGGCACCGGTTTGGAAACGCAGCCACGTAAGCTGCGCGCGCAGCTCAAGCACTTCCTTGGCCCACTCCATAATAAAAATGAATGTCAGCTAATATGTGCCGTGGAGAACTCACTTAAACGAGGCATAATGTAACAAACTGTCTGATGACTGATTTAAAGTTAAGATCCCTTTGGCGCCCCCTCCCCTTTCCCGGAACCGGACCCGAACACATTTATTACTAAAAAAGGGTATCTACCTGCTGAACACTAGTGCGTAGCCGTGCGCTAGACCTTTCTTTAACAGTAGATAACAAATGTTAGGATTGAGATATGAACGTAAAATTTTTTCTATAAGATAGTTTATACGATGAATAATAACTTAAAATAATAAAATAGATAAGTAATTGGGACATTTTATTGAGAAAGTTCACGATGATCGTAAAATTTTCTAAAATCAAAACAGGTTTTTGAGAAACAAACGTGCTTTTTTGTTAATTTAAGGCAGTTTTTTTCTTCAATTTGTTGTTATAAGGATACCCAATTACTTCCAATCATTATGAAGCTTATTTCATCATGATAGATTATTTAGTTTAGAAGTTGTGCCGCTTTATTTGCACAGGGGTGTCTGTAGCGAATACAATTTTTAAAAAATGAAAAAAAGTATTTTTAAAAGGACTAGATTTTTTAAAATACGTTTTCCGTCGATAAAACTAACCATAGTTTCCCTCAATTTATTATGTGCACATTATGAAGACTCACCCTGTATATATATGGGACAATTACAAACACAATCCTCCGTCCCCAAAGTAAGAAACTAAATGTTCTGTTTTGCAGAAAACGGATAGGGTGCCTGCCACCTGTGCTATCGCGCTAGATTTTCCAAGTAGATGGAAGACGACTGCGGAATTTCGGCAAGATACTTCACGATACATATCTTACGTGGCAGATATAATTAGGTTAAAAATATCGAGACAAACTCAAAATAAATACTGTCTTTATTTTGAGTTTCGGAAAATTGATGACGATGTCTTCTAAAACGATATCGGCCTCCGAGACTGCTTTTGCAAGATTCCTAAGATTGGTTAGGGGCTAGTTTTAATGACTGTATTTTTTCCATTTTTCTTTGAACATGGTATTATGGCTAATCTATCCTTAACTTGTACCCCTTTTTTTGTCCAGGTTATACCTCCTTTCAATATACAGGGCACTGTAGAGAATAGACAGTGAAATTAAAAATATCTTGACATAAAAACATATTTTAATTTTAATTTTTGTGAAAAAATAATCATGTCTCTACGCTCAAGAAATCCTAAATCAAACGCTATTGTTATCACAATAATTATTCTCTCCGGTTGAAAAATAAATCGAAAATAGGCAAAAAATCTCAAAAGATATTAGTTTATCGCCCGAAGTGTTTTGGCAAGGTTCTAGACGTCACGCGCTCAGGAACTCATTTATTACAATTCCGCAATATTTGCGGTTCCTGCCAACATATTTGCTAGACTGTCTGAAACATTGTTGGTTATAATTAAAGCTCTTTTTACTTACGTGTTCTGAAAGAAAATTGCCCCAAGTGTTTAAACCGCAAATATACGTTACTCCTGAACTGAATTCTTAAATTTTTGGACTTACAAAAGTAATAATAAAATTATTTTGCTATAATCCGCGATAAAGTAAATAGAAAATATATATAGTGCTAAATGTATAGTGGACTATCACGTTTTTTCATACCCGTTACATGCAGGATTCGTAAAAACACATGCACAAACCTCCACCACTGCCACCACAATACACAAGCACTACACACGTTCACTATCACAAACTCAACAATCGTTTCGCCCCGCAACCGAAGCATCATCAGGAGATAGACTCCACGACAAAATCGCAAAGCGAAGTGTTAACCGAACAAGCATTGTTATATAGTAGTCGGTTCAACCCCACCTTTACCTCTGAACCTAAACTACGAATCCTGCATGTAACGGGTAAAAAAAACGGATAGTCCACTATACATTTAGCACTATATATATTTTCTATTTAGTGTATCGCAGATTATAGCAAAATAATTTTATTATTACTTTGTATTATGGATCTCCGCAAAGTAACGCCTAATTCTATAAATTATTTATGGATTTATTTATCTACAGATATTATACGAGTTAAAGTAGTCTCTAAAGCTGTCTGTGATCGATTTAACAAAGTTAATAACGACATTATTTTGGTATTAATACAAAGCAGATAGAAAATATATATAATATTAATGTAGAGTGGACTATCCGTTTTTATACCTGATACATGATTCGAAAAAACGTATGCAGAAAACCTCTACCTCGACGACAAAATTGCGAATTTTGGATTTTGCAATTTTCTCTTGAAGCCTATCTGCAGATGATACTTCGGTTGCGGGAAGAAACGATTGTTGAGGTTGTGATAGTGAACATGTGTAGTGCTTGTGTATTTAATGAAAGATAGATGAGGTTGTGGAGCAAAATATAGGCTATTTATCGTAGAATTTCCGTCGGATCGGGATTTACTAGGAAACCTTTGTGACACCATGACCGGCATCATTAGTTACACATAATTATGGCCAAACCTTCGGTTTTTGTACTACATTTTAATTCATATGTGCGCAACCTTTTTTTGATCTACTTAGATTAAGAGGAAGTGTAATATCAAGACTTGCGCGTAAGTATATCGTGATCTGCCACTATTACGGTTAGCAGATCATATCAACAAAATACCTTAATGGATAGCTTGCTCCACTTGTTACATTAGATCAAACTAACGAGAATGGACATGCGAGGTTACTGTGTTATATAGGATACTAGCTGTGCCTGCGGCTTTGCCTGCGTGGAAATCAGTATGTCGCAAAGGTTTTCCCGCAACAATAACGTAATATTTTAATTGAAATTTTAAATAATTTATAGAATTAGGCGTTACTTTGCGGAGATCCATAATACAAAAGTAATAATAAAATTATTTTGCTATATACAGTAAATAGAAAATATATATAGTATTAAATGTATAGTAGACTATCCGTATTTTCATATCCGATACGTGCAGGATTCGTAAAAACACATGCACAAACCTCCACTACTTCCACCACAATACACATGCACTACACACGTTCACTATCACAAACTCAACAATCGTTTCGCCCCGTAACCGAAGCATCATCAGGAGATAGACTCCACGACAAAATCGCAAAGCTTTGTAATAGTAATGCACATCGGTGTTTAGAACGAAACAGCCGGCCAGTTCGGTTTCGTAGAGCGCTGTCACTGTCACTGAGTTAGTATGTGACGTTTCACACGGGTCTGTGCGACAGAGACAATGCTCTATGAAAATCTAACCGATTTTCTCTCTCTAAGCCTCGATGTGCAGTATTTATTGCCGGGTACTATAATTATTGTGAGTTAACCATAAGAGATAGTCACATGCTGTTGCAACTTTTTATAGTATATTTGTACATCTACAATTCTTCTAGTAAACTAGTTTAGTGTATATCTGCTGGTTAACGCGGCGAACGCGACTTAAGCCCACAACAGGCGATTTTTTTTTACGATGACGCTACCTTGTCATCACAATTTACAATAAACCGTAATTACTATTAAACTCAACCTTTCGGAAGAACTTTGCACTATTAAAACCTTACAAAAATCAGTTCAGTAGATGATGAGAAAATCGAATACAGACAGACAGCTTTTGGAGACTTTGTTTTATAATAAGTATAGATAAGAAATCGAAATAAAATGTTTTGTTCAATGAACATAACTTTTTTGGATTTTTTTTTATATTGGAAATTATGCTATCGTGAGTTATATTTATAATAAAACTAGATCTACTCACATTGAACAAACTATAAGATGTGTGTTTCCAATCCTATCGGGTTCGTATGTGTTCGTAAATGACCCGTTGTCTTGGGAACTGTGTAGTGTAATCAGACGGGATAGGCAAACGCGGAAACATGTCGTCGAAGATGCAAGAAATGGGTAATATTAATGTCGTAAGAATACCACTTTCAAGAGTGTCAAGGAACTGTACAGTTCCCAAACATACTATTCCTGTTGACACGTTCACAGTCGTTACTTGGTTTAAATAAGTACAGTATATAAGACATTTGGTTACATACTTAACTGTACGTTGGACACAGACACTCTTCTTCTTTCTCCTACCCTTATTCCACTCTAAGTGGGGTTGGTACAACATGTTTTTCTCTTCCATTCTCTTCTATCATTCGTCAACTCTGACGCTACTCCTTTTATATGAATGTCATACTTCACACAATCCAACCATCTCTTTTTAGGCCTTCCTCTAGTCACATATCCATCCACATTCATACTCAACACTCGTTTGATCACATGATTTTCATCCCTCCTCATTACATGTCCATACCATCCCAATCTTGCACCTCTCATCTTTTCTATAATGGGCGCAACTTTCAGACTTCCCCTTATATACTCATTTCTTATTTTATCAAGTCATGAATGATTTTTTATTTTGTCGTAATATTAACTTTCTCATCTTCAAATAATTTCAAAAATATTTTCAGCTTTAATTCAGTATAAATATTGAGTAACCAATTCACTTTAAATTAACAAAATAAAAAATATTTTTAGAAAAACATTGTAAACCTAAAAATAAAAACAATAAACCGTTATATTTACAATACTTAATAAGAACAAGAATTCCTTTTTAATATTACACATTTATTAAAATGCCCTTTCAAGTTTTGCAGTTTTCTTAAGCCATCTTAGCTAATTATACCAACATTAAGTTGCTAAGTATTAAAACTAAAGTTCAAAGCTTTGTTTATCCATGTTTCGCGTAAACTACATTGCCCAGGGCAACTGCAGCTGATAATCTACGCCGCGCTCAAAGAGCAAGACATACTTTAAAACAACTTAAAAGATAAAGATGAAAATCTGTATTGCAACGGGGTCGGCAATATTTATAGTAGTAATTTCTTTCGTTGTCCGATAAAAAAAAGATCTTAACAAAATTTTTTGTCTCTACTCTTAATTGTTGAGGAGTTCCCTCGTCTGGAGCCAATTCTGGCAGCAGCCTCAGCTCATCCTTATCCATCCATACATCCTCCTGCCCTTATCCCACTCTGAGTGGGGTCGGCACAATATGTAACTAACATGTTGTCACATGAATTGGCTACGTATTCTACGATCGGCCGCCTGCCTGACGTCAACTTACCTTAGTCGTATTTTACGACTCCTCGGTAAGAAGGAGGGTGGTCTATTCTACTCAGCCGGATACCACACGGTGGGTCAACTTACTTTAGTCGCCTTTTACGACACCTCGGTAAGGAATGAGGGTGGTCTATTCTACTCAGCCGGATACCACACGGCGGATCGACTTTACCTTAGTTGCCTTTTACGACATCTCAGTAAGAAATGAGGGTGGTCTATTCTACTCAGCCGCATACCACACGGCATTCAGCTTCACACGGCATCCTTATCATAAACATAAATTGTCATGACCATAATGGTTCATCTTAAAGTCAAATTTAACTTGCAAGATTCCATCTTCACATACAAGGCAAGTTAAATAAAAGATAAATTAAAAAAATATTTTATAAAACTTGAAAAAAATTGGGAAAATTTTATGTGTCGTGTAACGCATATGTATAAAGGAAATACAATATACAGAACTCCTCGTTCTCCTGCCCTTATCCCACATTAAGTTTGGTCGGCACAACATGTTATAAACATGTCGTTGCATTATTTGGCTTCGTATTGGCCGCCTGACTGACGTCAACTTACATAAGTCGCCTTTACTACACCTCGGTAAGAAAGGAGGGTCGTCTATTCTACTCAGCCGGTAACCATATAGCGGGTCATCTTACCTTAGTCGCCTTTTACGACACCTCGGTAAGAAATGAGGCTGGTTTATTCTACTCAGCCGAATACCACACGCCATAACAATATACAGAAAACTATATATGGGGGTTATTAAAACTAAACATGTTTTCAGTTAATTTTGCTACTGATAATTAAAAGATTGAGGAGTCAACTTGTTACTAATTAACATGGTAACTGGACCAATTTTATCACAGATCACTGATCTACTGATAAGAATTGTCAAAAAATATAACAGAAACAATCATAAGGAATTTGCACAGTTCTAAAGAATTTCTGAGATGTGTGTCACCTGAAAATTTGTATTGGAACAAGCAGGTGAATTAGGTTCCAATTTATTTCAAAAGTGATGAGTTATTTTCTTATAGTCTGCGTTAAATTACTTTTGTACAGTTATTCAAAGAAGAGAGTATTTCTATCAGCTATCAAATTTATTTACACAACAACAAGCTTATGAAAAGAATAAGTTTTTTTAATAATGTTTATTGCATGATTTTGCATTAATTCCGATTCATGTATCAAAGATTGATTATTTCGTAGGAACTCGGAAACGTTGCGAAGAATCAAAATGATGCCCGGACAATTCAATTACACCGTACGTTAAGTGCGAGTTTGCAAACTAGCGTGCGGGCCAAGTTTCTTCAAGCGAGTTTATCAAAGAGATTGTAGCGAACAAGTTAGCCTTCGTCAAGTGAATCTATTTGAGTGTGGATATTTTCATAGCATAGTATGTGTTAGAAACATCCAGACAGTGTTACTTTATAAATGTAATACTAACGTTCATGTTGTAAATATTTGAATATACTGTTAATATTGTTTATACATATAAAAAAAAAATAATATGTACATTTCGTTTATTCGGTTTATTTACCACTTTGTAATATAGTTGTTTTTATACATCTGGGAATGGGGAACCTTTTGGTTTGCGCGTCTTAATCTGATGGTTTTTAAGAGTTATTTAATACTAGCTGTCCGAGCAAGCATTGTTAGCTCAGACTGATTTCGAATTCCTCTCGAAACAGAACTCAAAAGTTTAAAAAAATGCTCAGACCTCCAACCAACCTTCATAGGATTATCCGCTGGGTCATTCTAAAGATTGTCTGAAAATTTCTTTAAAAATTCGCCCAGCCATTTCAGAGTCCATAAAGGACATACAGACAAATATTCATTTTTTATATAAGAAGGTAAAATAATAAATGAAATGTCGCAAGAACACAACTGTTGCAGATATGAAAATTACATCACACAATAAATAAAAGTATACCCATTTTATGAATGCTAAATGTTTATATGGAAACCATTATGGAGGAAGAAGACTAGAGGAACATATGTAATAATAGCTTTCTTTTCATCATAGACAAACGAATATTCCGATATTCGTTATTCGTCAATATAATAATTTATATTGGGCAATAGTTGTTAATGGTTTCATCGAATACATAAAAATACTATATTTTTAGCATAACTAAAAAAAAAATATGTAAAGTAAAGATTTCTTTTCTAAATTCAAGAGCTATTTTCTCTAGAGAAATACAATTCGAAGAAATTTGAATAATATAATAGACGAGTCAGTTCTAAAACATTGAACAAACAAAATATCCAACAAAGTTATTGGCAGTGGTTTCAGTTTCGATACGTCTAACGGATTCTAAATCCCAACCCAAATTTAGTTATCAAACCTGGGCGCCGTCTGTAGCTAGTGAACCGATGAATTAAATTACAAGGTTTCTGTTACTCCTGCAGGACTTATCTAATTTGGATTGTGGGTTTGAGACAAAACTGCTGATTCAAAATCAAAATTATTTGTATCATCTGTAAAACTAGGAAAGGCAATTGTGTATTGCCACATATAATTGATAATTTTGGATGGCTATTAACATATTTTGTCGAATCTTGAATCTTGAATAAAAATTTCAAACCTAAGCGTTCATGGGCAATTATTATAAATAAATAATTATGGGTTACAGTTCTTCTACATTATTTGTAAGATTTAAGTCTCGTCGTGTTCATTATTTTTAATATATAAGATATAAACTAGGTGACGTGCCCTTTTTTAGTTAAGCTTTATTTGTATCTTTTGATTTACTTGCACTTAAAAACGAAACTTACTCTAATGCATCAATTTTAATACAATAAATATTTTTTAATTTATTTAATTATAATTTTCTTTTTATTATTATTGTTATAGCTTTTTTTTGTATCTTTTTTTCAATATTTTTATTCGTACACGTTATCTACTACAACTAATCTTTACAACTAAAGTACTAATACATAAGTTTAACTTTACACTTTAACTTTACATATATAATTGCTTCGTTATTGTAATATCTTGAATAGTTTTTCGGCTACAACCATGTTCTGATCTTTAATTGCCATCTTGATGTTATGTTCCCTTACCTCTGTAGATGATGCTTTTATAGCCTTTAGCATGAAGTAAGCGATTGCGTCATCATTGTTGTCCGTGTAGTAAGTACACTTTCTTGTATGACGCGTTACCGCTACTACGGCATGAGGAACACTGTTGTGGAGTTTGGTGGTCTTGCTTACTGTACGCACGATCACGACCGTCTCAAATGTAGCTCCTTGTGCTTCGTGTTTAAGCTTGACCCCTTACCGTTTTCATAGCCTTTGGTCTTTAAGGATTCCTTTTCGCCCTGGTGAGGTACAGTGTATTTGCTGTATTTGGTATAGAAGCACCTGCATACCTTTCGATTTCTAGTGAGGTGACTTATATTTGACTGGCCTGTTGGCGCAAGGTGGCAGTGACCCTGCTTTCAGGTCCGCGGGTAGCGGGTTCGAATCCTGCCGAGGGCCAAAATTTTCTATAAACAATTTGTTGGTTCTTTAAGTCTGGGTGCATATATGTACGTAAGTATTTATTTAAAATTGTATTTGTATATAGTTACCAGTTTTCTTTCACTTATAACACATGTATTAAGTTAGTGCCCTTGGGGATGGATGACCGTGCGTGTCCCATATATATTTAATTATAAGTATTACCTTACCTCAAGTTACAACTTTCTTGCAAGTATTTTTTGAAAGAAATTTTCTATATGTAAAAATTATTTCTAGTTATTTTATAATATAATTTAATGAGGCTCCATCACAACTACAGACTATAACTTTTAAATAAAATCATCATCAGGAGGATGATGATTTTATCCCACTTTAAGTGGCGTCGGCGCAACTTGTTTCAAACCTGTTGTCACATGATTTGGCTACGTATTTTACGATTGACCGCCTGCCGCCGTCAACTTACCTAAGTCGTATTTTACAACCCCTCGTTAAGAAATAAGGGTTGTCTATTCTACTCAGCCGGATAACACACGGCGGTTCAACTTATCTTTGTCGTCTTTTACGACACCTCGGTAAGAAAATGAGGGTGGTCTATTCTACTCAGCCGGATACCACACATCATAACTTTTAAATAAAATATAACCATTAAATAAAAATGAAGATAAAAGATGTGTTTTATAGCATTGGGACATTGATGATGGTCTTGTCCAATCCATATGTATGTATTGTATTTCTGCGTGGGGTGGGACATTTATTACAACCATGCTTCGTTTGGAGAGAGCCCAGAGAGCCGTATTAAAGGCTATATCGAAAAAGCCTATAAGATATCCAACTCATCTTCTCTTTAAAGACTGCTCTGTTTTAACTATTAGGCAATTATACATTTTAAAACTTAAACTGAAAATTCACGCTGCTACACCCTTTCGTCACACTTCTAAAAGAACAAGGTGGGTTGTTTGTCAAATCACAAGGCATAGTTCAGCTCTAGCGGGAAGACATTGTTGTGTCCTTGTCCCTAGGTTGTATAATAAAATTAATCGTAAATTAGATATTTATTCACTGTCATTAACAAGAGTTAAGAGTATTCATACAAATTGTCTAAAAGAAAAAACCTATTCCGAAACCGAGGATCTCCTTAAAATAAATTTCTAATGCGCTCACTCACTCTATCTCTCTCCCTCTCTCACAATCACATACTCACACTCCGGGCTCGCAACACAAACGCAATTTCACATACATATATGAAATTTTTGTTATCAAGATTCGGATATAAGTTTTATATCTGGCTTATAGCAACAAATTTCCTTAATTTTAGATTATTGCATGATAAAAGCTAATTCGCAATTGTAACAATTTATTTTTATTTTAATAATTATTGAATTTTTTTGTACTATTTTGGGAAGCTTGATGCTCGCGGTACAGGGCGACCTAGTGCGAGCATCAATAGATATCTGTTGATTTAATTTATAATGCAATTGTGAAATTTAAATAAATAAATAAATGTTATACTGAAGGTATTATACGACCCAGCCGCTAATAAAGCCGTCTGATACCTCATTAAAACGGTTCACCACAAATCCACAATTGGGAACAACCTAAACTCCCAAATAACGTGAGCAAGCAAACCGTTAGCTACATGATATTTTGTAATTAAATCTGATCATTGCTTTTCGCTTGTTCGCTCGGAGTCGAAATTCATAATACGGTTGAACTAATAATTTGAATGCTTACATAATTTTGATTCTGTTTGTCTTTTATGATGGCTGGTAATTTAATTTCAGGAACACAATTTTCTCCGGCGTATGATGAATATTGTTTATTCTGATTGTAATATTGTCATTTGCTTGTATTGGGTTTTATACGATGAGTTTATAATGGTTATTAATGCTTTATTTATTTTTACAATTTTGATATCTCATATGATGGTATAATAATTCTATTAACGTGTAAAATGGTTATAATTAACTGACTACTTTGTAGGAGTGAACTTCAGTACTATATTAAAGGAAGTCAATAAAGGGTTTTGTTTGGTTATTAAAGGTTACGCTTCATCTATAACCAAACCAAAAATCATAATAATTCGGTGCTCCATTTAGACATTCATGCGGATTACATCCAGCATTATCCAGCATTATAACTGCAAAACTTTTATATGAATATAATTTAGAGTTATAATTGATTGCCTTTTTACAGCATTATAACTGCAAAAAAATTATATGAATATATTTTAGAGTTATAATTTTTGATTGAGATTGCCTTTTATAAATAAGCTGTGTTAGCCTAGGGATGAAACCATGCAATTTTTTGTGAGGGGGTCACGAGTTTATACCCCGGGCAGGCACCAATGAGTTTTTCTTTTAAAACTTACATGATTAATTGATAATTGGAATTTATCGCACGCTTTTTCATATAGGAAAACATCGTGAGGAAATCTGCATATATCTAGAGAATTCTGAGGCTATGTGTAACTTACCAATCCACATTGGAGCAGCATGGTGATTCTTAGCTACTAACCCTCCTCTCCAAAAATGGAAAGAGAAGGCCTATGCCCAACAGTGGGATAGCAACAGGCCATTTACTATTGATAAAATAACGTTAATACCGTTATTTATTTTAAGTACTTAATATATCCGAACCGTAAGTACTATAAATAATATCGTCATTATTTATAAATATAGCGAAAAGTGAATATCACTTCGCATCATTATACGTAAGTTAACTTCTTCGACGATCCCATTACAAGATAAATTGCGTAATATATATTAAAAATGACATTTTATTGCGTAGAATGTTGGCTTCCTCCGGTCATAGTTTTAAAGGGTACTTAAACAGTCCATAAATCAATGCGATATGTCGGAGAAATGCCCGTTTTCATCGCAGCTCAGAGGACTTGAAGTATTACCGAATACCAAATGGTTACGACTAAATTGGTTAAAATATATCCAAGATATTATATAAATATAAGCGACAATTAAAAACATGGTCATCCATCCCCAAAGTAACTTAATATTTGTGTTATGAGTGACAGACAACTGGGAAATATAGACATACATATATAACATATAAAACTTAAAATACATACATACAATTTTACATCTTCAGGCTGCGATAGCCCAACGGTGAGACCGTGTGACTCTAAAGATGATCATGGGTTCAAACCCCGGGCAGGCACCAATGAGTTTTTCTATTTAATCTTATGTGTCTAATTGATAACAGCAATTTATCACACACTTTTCGGTGAAGGAAAACATAGTGAGGAAATCTGCATATCTCTAGAGAATTCTACGGATATGTGTAACCTACCAATCCGCATTGGAGCAGCGTGGTAGGTTTTAGCTCCAACCCTTCTCTCTAAAAAACGGAGAGAGAAGGCCTATGCCCAATAGTGGGATAGTAACAGGCCGTTACTATTTATATACACATCTTCAACATACTTATAAAACGCAGATTGCTCTCAAAATATACTTATATTCGCAGGTTCCTCACAATCATTAAATAAATGTTCCAATAAAATACATTTGGAGAATTTCAAAAGGTTTCGCATATTGAGATTTGAAAAAATCCTCTTTAAAGCAGACTTCCGTATGTTTTAAATACCAATGACCGCTATGTATAATAAAGAGAAAGTATTTGTTATAATAATCATTAAAAATAAGAGGATATAATAATTATTTTATTGTTTTTTTTTGCGTACAAGTTTACCAATACCAATTATGATGACATAATCTTATCATTTTTAAGACAGATCGATATAACGCTTTCCTTATCTACTTCATTTTATACATAAAAATTAATATGTACAATTATATTTTGTAAATTGATGAAGATAATTTGTCTGTTGAAAAGTATTAGCATAAAAGTAAAAGTAAAAAAGCAGTCTTATGAAATGAAAAGCTACCCATATTAAACTACAATACATTATAAATAAAAATAGTCACGTTTTTATTTTCTTATTACAAACAAGGGTTTTAATACCTCAAAAATATTTTACCTCTAATTACCTGTATCTTATTATAGAAAATTACTAATTTGGTACAATCTCTAATGGACTTAACCTTAAACCTTTGGTTTTCAATTTCACGCCAGTAGTAAAACGTATTTGAACGGGCTTTGAATTATACAAATTGGTAGTGCGCAGAAATTGGAGAATTTCTTGAACTAATACTGTAATTACTAACTTATCTAGTTATTTAAGATATCAATATTGTATAACGTTTATGTTGTATTTAACTATAGTAGAAAAGTAAAATATAGATAAACATAGCTTTTCCAACATAATTGCTTTTAGAACGTATATTATTTTTGTAATTATTATATAAATAAACGGGTCAAATCTTAACAAAATCGAATTACCTTGTGTATACAAGGTTCGTCGTTTCGGCAGAGTTGCATCTACGTGGTCACAGTTTGTGACCCGTTTTTTTATTTAATAATTAGTATGAATCACGAAAGTTTATCTAAATCTATTTTTGTAATGTTTGTGAAACTTTAAAAAAATAAGGTTTTAGATCGATTTTTTTATAGAAGTAATGCATAAAGTGGGAAGGGGGTAATAATTGTAGGATTTTTTTATGTAGGAATGTCGTTGGTAAGTGTGGTAGTTATTAAATATTCATTTCATATTTTAGTAATGGGATGCTTCGATAATTCTGAGAGACGTCTATATTTGCGATGTTTAACAAGACAACGTTTTATATTCAATTGAAGAATTTGTCTATACTTAAATAAAACTAAGGAAAATACTAACGAGTATATATCAGATAACTTGGGTTTCGATTACAACATAACCTACACTACTAGATACTACTCAATCTGTTTTGAATAAAAATAAATTTAACATCTTGTATTGATGACAAAACGCATAATTGTTTAAGGTTATTTGAATTGAATATATGCCCTTTTTTAATATTCTTGCAGTTTGATTTCGTGATCACCGGGCTTTATGATTTATGGTCAACATTGCTAAGGAATCGGAGATAATAGTTACGATGAGGTTTAATTTTCTCAATGCGAATGAAATATGAATATAATTTTAATAGTTTAAAACGTTATTACATACTCGTTGAACCCGACGACGTGATAAAACGTTATATCCAGACCAGAAATTAATTGAAATTTCATTTGCACGTCAAAATGATTCGATTACTTTTTATACGTTCTCATTCCAATCAGTCGCACATTGTGAAACATTAATAAAATCATCAATCCCTTCTGGGAAGTCAGGGTTGGTGTTTTTAAAATCGCGATTTTATTTGTTCATCCGAACGCAAACTGTTTTGTAAATAACAATGAGTTAAATTATCGTTTCAATGAAATGAATTAATATTTTTTTATATTTTAATGTCTTTACAAATATATTTATTAGGCCATTGTATTTTATGCGGACTATCTCCATTATTTTATTACGGAATATACAACGTGAGGATAACCTCACTTTGTATATTAGTATAAACTAATATTTAACTAAAATTCGTGCTACAGTACAATTAAATCGTCATGTAAAAAATTTGTTTTGTGACTACTGATCAAGAAATTGGGATTTATCCACTTTTGAATCTAAAATAGGCCAAGTTCCATACTTTTGGCCACGTTGGGCCTGTAAATACGAGAGTTACATCGTAAGCAAATGTGAATACTCTTGCACTTTTAATTTTTATATTTCATAAGTCGTTAACGTAAAGAAGAAACAGTGTTGGCCCCAAGACGCTGCCTTGTGGTAGACCGAACGTTATATTTCGACTAATTGAGTTCTATTAGTTGAATAGCTTTGGAAAAGTTTTAATTGTAAACCTTGAGACCATATGACTCAAGTTTCGTTAAAAGAATGGATGTTGAAACCGCATAAAGCTTTTGCTAAATTCAAAAATACACCGTTTGGGTGTATTTTTAACTTATTTACTGAATCCAAAATAAATTAAATTAAAGTGATAATTGGTTGTTTATCATTCTTATTGATTTCAACAGAGCAACGAATTGATGAGATATTGTACTCTTGATATGAGGTGTTTTATCTTACAATAAAATTAAAATTTTGGGACTTGATAGCAATAAGACTCAAGGATTCAACGATTTATTTAATGGCAAAGTTAAAGTTCTACAAAAAGTCTCTTAAAAGTTTTTTACCACGTCATTATATAATCCTGTTTCATTTATTTTCCTCGTTGTGAAAAAAACATATTTAAGGATGATATATATAAATAGGTTTTGTGAAATGTAAAATTTTTTCGTTATTATACCTCCTTAAACAATATAAATAATTGAGCCGTAAACAAAGGCCGTATAAAAACAATTAAACATGGCGCTATCACTAATTTTATTTATAATTGGAAACGCCTCAGTATCTCAGAGCGAAGGGAAAAAATAATTTCAAGATTAAATTTCTTGGCGGCTTACTTACCTACTAAATTTGGAGTATAGCTTAAATTACTGAGGCATTTTCCGGAATGCTCAATTTACTTCCAGGATTGGGGAGTATCTGGGACTCCTAAAGATAACAATATTGGATTTCCGTTTCGATGTATTGAAAGTTTAACAATATTTTTTAAAAGGTTATATATTTCCTTATTAGGATTTACATGAAATGTTTGCAACAGTGTAAATAAGACCAGTGTAAATATAAAATGAAATATTCACTATATTTCATTTTATATTTAGTTCTTAGTACTTCTAAAATCTTAAACTGGATCTTTAACATCAAGTAGTAATAGCTTATTGAACTGAAATTCTAATTCCATAGAAATATCGTTTAAGGAAGAACTCCTTTATGTTATAAAAACTTATCATTTGCTGTAGCGAATTTTCCTGACTACCATTTAATTTTAATTCGCAATACTCAGATTTATACATTAAATTTTCAGTTATCTTGTTTTTAAGTAAAATATTTCTATTCTTTATTTTTTCTTGTCATTTTAGTGGTTATAGAAGACGATTGTTGAGATTTCAAAGAAGATTTTATCGGTGAGATATCTTTTGATAGCTGCGAAGCAATCTTGCGGATAAATATTCGAGTTTAATAACTTGTTTATATATTTTCATTTCGTAAATTTTTTGTAGGGTTTTGTATGTGTCTGCGTTAACAAAATCAAAAAAGTTTCAATTTAAAGTATTGTGATAGCTTTTTTTGTAAAAAAATTGATAAAGCGTTAATAATTTATTTCAAACTGTGCCACGATTTAACGTGTCTGGGATAAGTACTGTCCTTTAGATAACAAGATTACATGCATACTGCTCCAAAGATATGCAGTTTTGTTTTGTTAAACCTTCTATTTTTTGTCGTAAAATATGTGATTATGGGATGGTTTGTAAAATTTTCAATTTTATTTTAATCCTCTGACGTTTGATTCCACTCTGGGCTATGAAAATAGATATTCTTAAAAGTAATAGTAAAAGACAAAGAGTAATAATTTTATACCAAGACGGTATACTCGTTTATACGAAAGTACTGAAGACACTTTAATTAAACACAAGTAGCAACCATTATAAAAATAAAATAATGAAATAATTAATTTTCCATTCACATTAATATTCTAATGAAGTTTGCGTCTCCCGCGGAGTTTTTGAAAATTTTAATTATGTTTACTTATATAACGTCCGTGACAACCGACCTCAGGCTGTTATTCACGAGTTCCCGTCGTATAATTGGATTATAATTACGAGAACATACTTCATTAGCGTCAATTGATCGAAGTTTGCGTAATCAAAAATTATTTTGACCTATATAGTATAAGAGTTGGTGAACCAATCACGTCACGCAGGAGATATTTTTTTCCATAAAAACTTTGTTTAATAAATTATGTTAATAGATGGATTTTTTTTAGCAAGACATTTTAGTGTTTTATTCCATATTTAAAACGTAAAATAATTGGTGGCTTAACCATACAATAGTTTCGGCCAAAATTAATATTTGCTATAAAATGTTCGATGGCAAGTGAACTAACGAAATCTAAAGTGAGTGGATGGGAAATATATCAAAAAACCAATGTTTCGTGATATTCACTATGAGACACAATCTTGGTAAAACGGTGGCCGTATCCAATAGTGGAAGCCCCACCTGGTCTGAGTTTGGCAACATTGTTGACGTTTCTCACCAGTGGTCATCTCAAAACATTATGAATCACTTAAAACTGGAAAAAATATTGGTTAAAACTTTTGCATCTGAGCTATAGTCTATATATAGGCTTAAGTCTAACAATGTGTAATAATCATTTGATAGAACGAACTTGAATTGTATCAACATGAAGTTATTTTCAATACTTGAACTCCCTTGCTTTATAATTATATTTATTGGACTTTTAATATAATATGTATATTTTTTAAAGTAGCGTTTATAAAATTTAATTAATCTTCAGCTCTTGGTATTTGTAAATTATAATACATTCGTATTTGCAAGGTCTTCAACATCCATTAATACATAGCTATTATTAATGACTGGCCTGTTTGCTCTTGGTTTCGTACGAAATTTTAGTGTGACATTAATTAGAATGAGAAGAGATGTATCGTTTACAGTAGTCAATTATAACTAACAATTATGAGAAGAGTAATTTAATTACGACTACAAAGTTCTTCGACTTTAACTGGCCTGTTGGCGCAGTTGGCAGTGACCTTGCTTTCAGCTCCAGCAGTCGCAGGTTCGATTTCCACCGAGAGCCAACATTTCAACAATCTAGAAGAATCAACAATTCTATACATAGAATTTGTTGATTCTTCTAGTATGGGTGTATACATCTATTTAAGTATTTATTTAAAATTATATATGTACAAATTTATCTGTTCTCTGTAACCCATAACACAAGTATTGGATTACTTACCTTGGGAACACACGACCGTGTGTGTCAGTGTCCCATATATTTAATATTTAAAAAAAGTATGTTCGCGTGTTTCATCTAAAATGTGTTCTATTCATATTTAGTGGTAATTAAAAAAATCTCTTAAAAATTACTTTACAATAAATTAATGAAACTCTGTTTCATGTTCCTTTTCAATTTTATATTCAGTCTGCTGCAGCTACAAACTAGAGTACACTAAAAATGTAAGTGGTCTCACTAAATTGGATGAAGCACAGTAAATTTTGAATCGGATAAAGCGGGGGACAAAATAAACCAACATATAAGTAGTTGGAGTATGGTGCTGTTAAAAATCTCGTGCATAATGGAGATTGGCAAGGGGCTTTAATTAAAAGTCAACGCTGTACCCTTGTAGAACAAAAAGCAATTTACTTTGAATGTCCACGTAATAGTTTTTTTAATCCACTTTGATTGGGACGGACTGCTTTGGCTAGCGTTCTAAACGGTTAAACGGTTTAAATGTTAATATTTAACAAGGATTTATTGCACTTCATTGTTTTTGAATGTTCAGTTTTGGGATTTTTTTGGAGTGGAGTTTCCTGACTGACAAGTATGAGTCGATACTATAAGAGTTATAAGAATTATATTTTTAAAAGAGCATACGCCGAGTTTCTTGCTGGCTCTTCGCGATAGGAACAACTTTCTGAACCAATTAACAATTTAAAAGCGCTTGTTTATAAGTTAACTTGAATAAATAATGTTTTGAATTTGAATTTGAATTTGATATTCAGCACTTGCAAGTGTTTAACAGCTGTGAAAGCTGAACGGTGAGACCGTGTACCTAGGAGTTTATGGATACACCACAGGCTCCAAAGAGTTTTTTCGTTGAAATATATGTGCCTAATTGATGAAAGAAAAACATCGCAAGGAACCAGAGAGAGGAGAGCAAGGAACTTCATATCTCTGGAGATTTCCTGGGATATGTGTAACCTGACGATCCGTCTTGGATCATAGTCGTAGTTCTAACCCCTCTTATTAAAAAAAGGAGACAGGAGGCCTATGTCAAACATTGAGATAGTTGTCAAACATTGAGATAGTTTGACTGGCCCGTTGGCGCAGTTGGCAGTGACCCTGTCTTCGGCTCCGTGGGTCGCGGGTTCGATTCCCGCCGAGAACAAACATTTTCTATTTAGGATTTGTTGGTTCTTCGAGTCTGGGTGTATATATGTATTTAAGTATGTATTTAAAACTATATATGTAGTATATTTACCAGTTGTCCGTCACCCATAACACAAGTATTAAGTTACTTACTTTGGGGATGGACGACCGTGTGTGTAAATGTCCCATATATTTATTTATTTATTTATTATTATAGTTATATTAAATCTGCAAGTGCAGTGATGTAAGTAATGTTACAACAAGCTTTTTCCACACCCACACCACACCGAAACTAATTTCTTCCTGCAGACCTCTTAGAATTTTTTATATTCTGAATTAAATTGGCGTGAACGAAGTTGCTTGTCTTTAACAGATATGAAACTTTTAACAGTATTAGAATCAAGGATCACTAATTTATTTAGGTACCGTAGCATTATAGGTAATAGCAATAACATATGAATAATATGTTTGAGATGATTATCGCAATAGGATTTATTAGATACAGGCGTTACCATATACAATGTCATAATATCTATACAAGACAGATCCAAGTGGAATAAACCAATTACATAAGTTTCCTAATTTTAATAATTTTAACTATCTACTTTTCAATTAGTTCAATGGATTTGATTTGTTAGATATAAAGTAAATTAATTCAATTAAAACTGATTTGATGTAGGTCAGTTATGTATACATTATAAGACATTTAATGTGGTCGAGATATTGTAAAAATGACAAAAAGAATAGTTTTTTTTAAATATTGAATAACTAGAGTGGATTGTATATCGTTTATATCAGACAAACAATCGTAACTCATGTTCGTAAACGACGCTTTGCAATTTTTATTTGTAAAATTATTTCATCCTTCAAGACTTTTCGGTAAATATGTGAACATGCTGACGATGTAACTTCGTAAATTTAAATTTAATTTCGTTTCAAATTAACTTTGATTCAAATCAAAATGAGCGTGGGCCTCTTCATAAGTTCATTTAAGGAAGGGCAGCCTTAAGTCAAGATAATCGCAAAGACAGTTAATTTATTTGTAATTTTTTTTAAGACTATTATTATTTCTATTACAGCAATCATTTATTATTATTATTATATATTATCGATTCATATTTGTAAATATTTTAAGGTATAAAGCTTAGCTTCGGACAATGCTTGCATTGTCACACAATATTTTGTTCAAATCAAATCAAATCAAATCAAAATAATCTTTATTCAAATAAACCATTTCAGGCACTTTTGAATCGTCAAGCATCAATATGATTAATGAAGCTACAACTGGTTCGGAATGTTGCTCTTACCGAGAAGAACCAGCAAGAAACTCGGCGGTCAATCTTTTAAATATTTTCAATTATACATTATTAAACCGCTGTCTTGTATGAAGCTGAAAGGATTTTCAAATCCAGGCTTTCTTATCAACCAAATAATCTTCAATTTTGTAATATGCTTTACGTATAAGCATATTTTTTACACTTGATTGGAATCTTTCTGTACACTGGTCTAGAATGGATTGAGGAATTTTATTATAGATGCGAATAGCGAGACCAACAAATGAGTTGCTAACTCTGCTGAGTCGCGACGCAGGTATCGCAAGCTGTTTGTGACCTCTCGTATGTCTATGATATACATCAAATTTTGTTTTATATGTACTTATATTTTTCCGTACAAATAGAATATTACTATATATATATTGTGAAGCTACAGTCAGTATGCCTATTTCTTGGAACTTTTCGCGAAGGGACTCACGTTGCTTCATATTATAGATAGCCCGTATGGCTCTTTTTTGGGCAACAAAAATCTTTTCTATATCGGCCGCTTTACCCCACAGCATTATTCCATATGACATAATGCTGTGGAAATAAGCAAAATAAACAAGTCGCGCTGTTTCAACATCGGTTAAATGTCTAATTTTTCTAACAGCGTAAGCGGCGGAACTAAGTCTTCCTGCGAGGACAGATATATGGGTGCCCCATTGGAGTTTATCATCCAAAGTGAGCCCCAAAAATTTAGTTGTATTTTCTATCTTTAGTATCTGTTTATTAATCTCTAATTTTATGTCTGACCTAATTACGTTTGGTAACATGAATTGCAGACATTTGGTTTTATTTGCATTTAAAAGTAAATTATTTACTGAAAACCAATTTGATATCTGAGATAGAGCACTGTTTACATCGTCAAAATTGTCTTTATCTCGATCTACTTTAAAAATAAAAGAGGTATCATCTGCAAACAACACAATATCACAAATATTTTGAACACAATATGCTAAATCATTTATGTATACTAAAAACAGAAAAGGACCAAGGATTGACCCCTGTGGGACACCCATGACATTAAACGATCCAGATGACCTAACATCATTAATGCATACCTTTTGTAATCTATCGCTAAGATAAGAGGAAATAAGACCAAGCGAGTTATCATTTACACCGTAATAACTTAATTTTAAAAGAAGGGTCTTATGTTCAACGCAATCAAACGCCTTAGATAAATCACAAAAAATGCCTATAGCATTTTGTGAGTTCTGCCAAGCTTCAAATATGTGTCTTAATAGTCTTGCACCTGCATCTGTAGTTGACCGACCCTTAGTAAAACCATATTGCTCTGAATGTAAGAAGTTGTTAAGATTAAAGTAACATACAAGTTGGTCGAGCATAATCTTTTCAAATATTTTACTAAGCGTTGGTAGAACAGAAATAGGTCTATAATTATTTGGATCACTCTTATCACCTGCTTTATAAAGAGGTACTAGCTTACTGTGTTTCATTAAATTCGGAAAAACACCTGAATCTACTGAATCATTAAAAACTTTAGCTAGATATGGCGCAATTATTTCTATAATATTTTTTAATAATTTCACTGACATTCCCCAAAGATCTCCTGTTATCTTATTATTTAAGGTTTTAAAAGTTTTAATTATTTTATATGGGGTAATGTGCTTAAAGTTAAATGAGACGTCGCACTTAGGCACACTTCCTCTTAGCAGACTATGAGCTTCTGTTGGCGATGAATTTAACGATTGAGTAGTTGCTATTGGAATGTTACTAAAGAAATTTTGAAAAATATTTGCCACTTCAATGTCAGAGCTAACAGTGCAATCATTAATTTTCAGATTTATCTGGTTTTGTCGCACTTTATGTCTGCCCGATTCCTTACATATAATATCCCAGGCTGTTTTAATTTTATTGTCAGAATTCCTTATTTTTTGTTTAATATGTAATGACTTCGCTTGAAAACAGACAATTTTAAACAGTTTGGAATATTTTTTGACATAATCAATAAAATCTGAGTTCTGATTGAACTGCTTTTCTGCGTATAAATCGTACAATTTATTTCGGCTTTTAAAAATACCAATAGTGGCCCAATCACTAAACTTTAAGTTTTTCATTAACTCTTTTTCTTTGATTTTAAAAATATTATTAAATTTTCTATCTATCAAACAAAACAGAGCATTAAATAGATCATCTGGATTGCCCTTTATTACATTAAGAGTAGGCATACTGACGAAAATTTCCTTTTCAAATTTTTTAATTTTCTGACTGGTTATCGGTCTGTATTTAATCATTTGTTTTTTATGATGTTTATTATTGGGAACACATATCATTTGTCCACTATGATCAGACTTTAATTTGCTAATGATTGATTTTTCTAAAACATCACAATCACAAAAGATATTATCAAGACCCGTAGCCGTAGTAGCTGTTATTCTCGTGGGGTCTGTAAATATATTATGTAAGTTAAAACATTTAAAAAGATTTAACAATTTTCCACGAATGGAGCTATCTACTAAGATATCCACATTAAAATCACCACAAACTAAAAGTTTTTTAGATGATGTACATAGACGCTTTAGAACATCCTCCATGGTGTTTTCGAATAGGTTGAAATCGCCGGAGGGTGGTCGGTACACGCTAACTATAATATATCGTTCCAGCTCCACGCAAGACAATTCAACAGTACGTTCCAAGGAGAGACGAACTATATCTTTTCTTTCTTTACAGGTTATATTATTACTTGTAATTATTAATGATCCTCCGCGACAGGCTGTCTTCCTTAGGAATGCACTGGATACAGTATAATGACTTAAGTTTAATATGAACTCATGTTCCTTAAACCAATGTTCAGTTATACACAGAACATCTACATTAAACTTATTTAAAAAAAGTTCTATTTCTAACTCTTTGCCAAGTAGGCCCTGTATATTTTGATGTACAACAATAATTTTGCAGGGCTTGCTTGTTGTCTGTACTGCTAGTTTAAATTACTATTGTCATAATCTATGTTATTAGTACTAGTACTAAATGATAATAAATTAATCTTCGTTATACTGTTTATAACTGTTCATATTAAAAAAATGAAAACAGAGCATAAAGAAAATAGACTATAGACAATAATGTACAAGAAAATAGATAAATGAAATCAGGAACTAAATAGGTGTGGCAATTAATTTTAATATACACACGTGTTGTATTACAATACAACAAAATTTCAAATATTTTGTTACAGTATTTTTTATGAATTTATGTCGTTTTATATTTATTATTATAATATAATATAATAAGCCTTTTATTCCGAACAATTAACACATATTGAGTTCTTTTAATTTTGCTTATAAGATATCTCTTAGCTCGGTGTGCCTTTTGGCATAGGCCTCCTCCAACATTTTCCATTGTTCTCTATCTTTTGCCACTCTTGTCCAGAAAGGGCCAGCAGTTAATTTGAGGTCATCTTCCCATCTTCTCACTGGCCGCCCTCTAGTTCTTTTTCCATCCCTGGGGTACCATAGAGTAACCTTTTGACTCCACTTATTTATTGAACAGCGCATTGTATGACCCGCCCATCTCCATTTTTGTCTATCAATGCGAGCGATGATATCAATGACTCCTGTTTTTGCTCGAAGATCATTGCAACTGATTTGGTCCAGAACCCGAACCCCCAGCATGCTTCTTTCCATAGCACGTTGACATTGTGCCAATTTTTTTTGGTGCAATTTGGTTAGGGACCATGTCTCACATCCATAGGTGATGCAAGGGAGCACGCATGTATTAAACGTTTTCCTTTTTATTTGCATACCCAAGTCTTTGCTTTTCATAATTTCCCTTAGAGCCCAAAATTTTTTCCAACCGTAAGCTATTCTTTTTTCAAGTTCTTTATCCATTTGGTCCTTTGTAGAAATTATTTGTCCCAAGTAAACGTATTCGCTTGCAAATTCCAGTTTCTCGTCATTTATAGATATTTGTACTTCTTTCGAGTTTGTCATCAGTTTAGTTTTTTGCGAATTCATTTTAAGTCCAACTTCAGCACTTACTGACGCTAGGTCCCAGAGCATCCTTTCTAATTTTTTAGGGTCTTCTTCAAACAGGACAAGATCATCGGCAAATCTAAGGTGGTTGAGGCGACATCCGTTTATGTTCAGGCCTACATCTTTCCAGTCCAATTTTCTAAAAATTTGTTCTAGTACCGCAGAGAATAACTTTGGTGAAAGTGGGTCGCCTTGACGAACTCCTCTATTGATTGAGAACTGGGGGCCTACTGTCTCTAGTTTTATGCTGCTCTTGCTATTTTCGTATATGTTTTTAATGATGTTAATGTATGTCTCACTAATTCCTTGTTGTCTCATACTTAGCCAAATGTAGGAGTGGTCGATGCTGTCAAATGCCTTAGTATAGTCGATAAATGCTATGTATAGAGACTTTTGATATTCGTTATATTTCTGGATTAACTGTTTTACTGTGTGTATATGGTCAATTGTGCTGAAGTTCTTCCTGAAACCAGCTTGTTCGATTGGTTGGTTTTCATCTAGTGTTTTTGTTATCCTTTCTAATAGCACCTTTGCGAATACCTTGTAGACATTTGACATTAGGCTTATTGGCCTATAATTAGCGATGTCATCTTTCGCGCCTTTTTTATATAGTAAAATAATGTGAGATTCTCCCCACTGGTTCGGAACTACTCCTGTATTTATTATTTCGTTGAACATTTCTGTTAGTATTGGTGTTACTTCGTTGATAGTACCTTTTAGTAGTTCGTTTGTGATTTTATCAGGCCCTGGTGATTTCTCTAATTTTTGGGAGATGATCGCTTGCCTTACCTCCGATGTAAGAATAATCGGTTCTTTTTCTTTGCAGTTTTGTTTAGTATTCATGGCCATATCAGTAGTTGCATTTCTAATAGAGTACAAATTTTTATAGTATTCGGTGGATAGGTTTTGAATGTGTCCTCGCTTGGTGATGCTTTTTTCTTTATTTTTCAGCTTCGGGATCCATTCTTTACCTCTCTCTCTTAATTCTTTAAGGGCTTTTTTTGTACCTCCTGTTCTTATAATGTGCTTCTCTAATACTAGTAGCCTTCTTCTTTTCTTTTCTTTTCTTATGTTTTCTCTTATTTCTTTGCTGAGTCTAGAAACTTCATTTCGATTTTCTCTTCTTTTTCCAGTTATTACTTTTCGTCTTTCTTCCAAAAGGTTTATAGTTCTTTCGCTAAATTTGTTGGATTTGATATGACTTGTATTTTGTTGCACTATTTCTTTTAGTTTCGCTTCGATTATTTTATACTTTGCTATCGTGTGCAATTCAGATCTAACGATGTTCTCTAGAGATTTAATTTTAGCCCTATCCACTTCTGTATAACTTTGTTTATGAGGCTGGGAGGCAGTCTTAGCTATATTTGACCGGATTCTTTTTAATTGTTGTAGACTTAGGCAGCTGCGCACCATGCGGTGGTTCGTGTTGAAATTCAGGTTCTGTATAATGTGCGTGTCTCTATATGGCTTGGTATTGTTCATCAACATAAAGTCGTAAGTATATTTATTATTAGAACTATATAAATATATTTTTTTATTTCGCTCGTTTAAGCTCGTCTCAGCTGAGCTGTGATAGCCCAGCGGTGAGACCGTGCGACTCTTTCGAGGGGAGCACGAGTTCAAACCCGGGCAGGCACCAATGAGTTTTTCTATTAAAAAACTCACGTGTCTAATTGATAATTGCAATTTATCACACGCTTTTCGGTGAAGGAAAACATCGTGAGGAAACCTGCATATTTCTAGAGAATTCTGGAGATATGTGTAACCTACCAATCCGCATTGGAGCAGCGTGGTAGGTCTTAGCTCCAACCCTTCTCTCCAGAAACGGAGAGAGGAGGCCTATGCCCAGCAGTGGGATTGTAACAGGCTGCTACTTTAAGCCATATTTTTGTTAAGAACAGTTTCTGCATACGTTCGACGATGAAATGGGTTTCTTTGAAAAGTAAGCTGTTTATTCACGGAAACATGTTCTGGTCAAAGTGTATAACATGTAATAATTGTAATATAGAAAAAAGCGAAATTTATAAGGCATTATTAATTCATTAATCATCAATATATCATACCGATCATATAATAAATAATCTTGGAGATTATAAAATAATTATAGAATAAAATTTTCCAATTGGCATTCACTAAACCTCAATACGGTAAAAAATATAAACCCAATACAATAGTATTATTTTGTTTGAAATTTCTAACTGTCAAGTTTAATACCTTGCTCGTTAATGTTTTGATAGGGTTATTCAATTAGTATTATAGCGAGAAAACTGTTGTCGGGAAACCTTATACTGTTTGTTACAATTTGTTTTAAACCTAAGATTGCTTTGTACGAAGATTTGCAATATTGTAATTTTCTGTATTTTTTTTTATAATTACAAGTAATTAATTAATAAATGAAATATTATATGCCTTTTAAACAAACTTTTACAATATTATATTAGTATGGACGTATTTGCGACATACAGCCTGGGGCGGAAAAATCGTATAGAAAGCTGCAATATTCCCGTCACAAGTTGCATCATCCGCGCCCCCAGATAAACAGTTAAAGCGGTAATAAATAACCGGGGACGATTAACAAACCGATGGCTGGGCTAGTAATATATTCACTGGCTGATCCCAATTTGTCTGACCTAACGCAATATTGGACCCTCGCTCGGTTTGCATAAATATACGCCACTATCGCTATATTTGATAATGTTTTAGTTTAAAAGTTACAGATTAGAATTTGCAGTTGATGCTGTACCTATTCTTGTAAAAATAATTCATATATTAGCAATAACATTACCCGTGATAGAAGCACAGTAAAATCGTACTTAAAAGCTTATTACATTCAAACCCTAGGCACGTACTGACAAGGTTTCAATTAAAAATATATGGGCTTAATCGACTTTTACAAATTCATTTCATTACGGTTAATTCAACATTGTGATGAAATTTCCATGAAATTTTCATTGAAAAAAAGCTATGGCCTCTTATTACCCCACTCCTGGCATAGGCCCTCTCCTATTTCTCGGAGAGAAGGGTTAGACAACAAGGGAGACATGTAGGTGTCCTCACAGTGTTTTCCTTTACCGAATGAGGTGCGATAAATTGCAAATCTCTCTCTCTCCAGTCGTTACTTCATTGCTGAAGTTTCATTGGTCGTGGTCCTGGCTAGATTCTATCCTCGAGTGGATTTCTTGTTTCCACTGGCTCCTATCAGTGGCCATTGTTGCTACCTGACTGGCGCAGCTGGTCGGTCCACCTAATTGGTGAGCGGCCTCTAGGTCTTTTACCTTCAGTATTGTCGGTAACTATCAACCTCTCCAAGGTTTCGTCCCCACGCCACATGATGTGTCCCAAGTATTCGAGAAGGCGTTTATAACATATGGAGAAGAGACGCGTTGCTATTTTCAGCTGTAAAAGAATAGATGCATTAGTGCGCTTGGCAGTCCACAAGATCTGCATCATTCGCCTACAGTACCACATTTCGAAATTGCAAATACCAATTGATATTTTAAACAATTTACAAAAGCAGGCGTTACATTGTGGAATTCTATAGTGCAAAAGTTATGATTATTTTGCGTTGTGTGGTGTGTTGTTGGTGGTGACTGGTCCTGCATGTATGAGGTTATATATAGGAACGTTGCTACACTTAAAATTACATACGAGTAGATTCTCTTAACAAATGCGAATTATAGGAAAATAATTCTACCATCAGCTCCGTGATATTTGAAACCAACATATTCATAAAAAATCTTAATGTCCTGCTAATGCGCATTGAAGAGATCCTTCTTTGGTATCTTTGCCCAACAACAAGAGGTCAGGCCGCTCGATAATTTTAATATTTTGAGATTTAATGCTCTATATTTGGCCCCTAATGTGGACTGTACTTGTTTGCCTTTTCCATTTTGCCAATTCCACTAGGAACAAAACTCGTTAAACTTACTGCGTACAAAATTATGTTCTAATTAAGCCATACGTCAAATAAACCAAATATAAAGTACAAGTAGTCGTTTAGGAAGTTTCCATTGTTTTCTCGATTTGAACGCTCTCCGCATACGCCTTTCCAATGTTGCCTATTACGAAGATAATTAAATTAAAGACTACTTATGCGAATCGTTTAAATGTTTCGCTCGTCTGTACAAAGAAATTGCTTCGTTCTTTGCTCGGAAATTGTGAATTTACAAAAATCTTTTGTATTTTAGTGAATGCAGATTTTATCTAGTAGTACAAGTAGGTTTTTCGCGTGTTATATTAGTATGGGGTGTTTATGTAATCAGAAGGATTTTATGTATATATAATATGCTTTATAAGAAATAACCATTCCTAATATTATTGTAAGATTTTAATAAGTCTAGTCTTTTATTCATCAATTTTTAACTTCACATGGAATTAACTAGGTAAGTACTTTTAAACTATATAATGATGGGTAAGATTTTGTGAAAATAAAATCAAAAAATCATTTTTAAAACAATATTGTAGGGTATATCGCTCAGGAATATGCAAAATAATTATAGATACTTTAAATAAATAAATATAAGGGAGCACTTACACGGTCGTCCGTCCCCAAAGTAAGTAACTTAATACTTGTGTTTTGGACGACAGACCACTAAATATACTACATATATGATTTTAAATACATAATTAAATAAAAATATACACTCAGAGGAACCAACAAATTGTTTATAGAAAATGTTGACCTGCGAAGCAGGGCCACTGCGCCAACGAGCCACGCTATCTAAA